>OY754338.1:77685169-80653919 GCA_963573305.1 Pyrrhosoma nymphula
CTTGTTGTTCCTTTTTTTTCTGCGAAAAATTAACGTTTTAATGTCGTGCGCGTGGGATTGAGAAGAATTCTTATTATTTTTTTGCAACTGATCTGGAGTGTGTGGACGCGGACCAAAATCTCCCGCGGACAATCGTTATGGATTCTCAGAATTCATCACGTTCTTTATCGGTGTTTTGTTCTTTCCTTGTTCTGAGACGGGTCTTGGTCGTCAGCGTCTGAGAGGGCGTCGGCGACCAGGTTTCCCCGCAAGCACTCGACTCCTTGAACGCTTGTGTTGTGGTCAGAAATTCGCCCACTCTTGTTTTACTTTCATCATCATCTTCTTCTCATTGCCCACTCGTCGACGCGACAAGAAGCCACACATTCGGATTGCCACGCGAAGCGGCTTGCCGTTCGGAAGGAAAGAAACAGCCTGAAAAATAAAGTGGCAAATTTGTGAAAAAATATCAAATTGTTATTCTTTCTTTTACGACGTGCCAGGCACGTCTTGAAACTCTCATATCCCTTTGAAATTGGTCCATTGCCTTATGTTTTTTTGTGGAGGATAAGGTTACGTGTTGTTTCCCCCGCAGCCGAATGACTTCAAATTGCTTTTGCGTTTCTAGAAGTGATGAGCTAGGATTTTGTTTCAGCTGATCGCAAGTAAACAGGAAAAGCATTAAATGCTGTTCCTGTTTACTTAATTAGCCCCTCTCATTGTAACAGAACCCCAAGCAACTTAAAAGTTTTAACTTAGCTGCAATTAATAATGTTTCGCTGTAGTTAAGGTCACTGACAGATGGTTATTGCATTCCATTTTGGACTTGCTGAAGTTCATGTTTTGGAATATATTATCGTTGTATTTCCATCAATATTTACCATTGGTAGTAGTTGTGATGCCATTGCGTCACCTTGAATGGCTGCATTAGCTCTATTTTAGTTATAAACAGTGCAGTAAATTATGCAGTACTACAACGAAGTTGCTGCAGGCGTTGAAGTCTCTATTGATAGAATTTGCGCGTTAATGCTTATGCATCGTAGATTTTGATTGCTGGGTCAAGAGAACGGGTATTTATAGCGGCATGGACAGATATAATTATCCATAACCGTGTTTATTTGACAATACAGTTCTTTGGCAGTATTCTCCACCGCTTATGTTTATGTGCCTCACGACAATGACTCACGAGAGGGTTAATCTTGGTACATTCTTTGCTGGCTATACGTTACTTGAGCATCAAAGACTACTGTCGTACGTGTAAGTATAAACCACTCGGGCGGTGCCCCATCTTTCATTTTCTGTCGTAGTTTGGATTCAACCAGTGTTTCCTGACGTTTAATTTTTCTCCACAGCCTGCCTCGGATCCCTGTGGGACTCGGCGACAGCGCCGCGCAAGTCGCCGGCCTCGGCCGCCGGCCCTCCCGGCATCTTCTCGACTTCCGATCCCCGCTCGTCACGTCGACCTTCGTCCTTCCCAAGGCCACCGCCGGAATTCTCCCTCCCTCACATCCGCCTTGGTCTACGGGCAGCCGCCTCGGCATGGACTCGGTAAATATGAACTTCCTATTTCTACTCATTCCCGTCCATCAGGAAGGGAGAAGACGTCCATCAGATTTTCTTGACATGTTAGTCCCTGATTACAGCACTCTTCTTTAATGATGAGTTTGAAAACAGTTTATTTCAACTAGACACTTTACGACAAGGTTATTTATCTTGATTTTTAGGAATTGTTTCTGTCATTTTATTACGCGGTAGTATTGAATCGTTAGTGCAGACATTTGGCTGCATCTGCCATTGTAGAATTCATAGAGCAGAAACCAATCTACATTATTTCTCATCGATAGTTTGGTGGCTTCATTTAAAAATATTGGGTTTACACATTTACGTTCTTATCGGTATCGTCTCAGTAAAATATGGATTTCGTCAGTCACACAAGTTTCTGCAGTTCCAAACTAGGGTTCCTTTGAAATTATACTTTTCTCCTAGTTACTACGCAATTGGCTCTTGGGATTAAAACTTATCTTCTTATTGTCTAAAACAGTTGGTTCTTTGCAATTTTCATTCAACGCATCATCCTTGAATGGTTTTTAATAATTTTTTCGGCCTATTTGCTTCGATGTTTAATCTTTAGAAGTTTCATTTAAAAATGTACGGCGTTTAGGCTACTTAATAGTTCGAAATTGATGGAAAGTTATTTGAAGTCAGGACATATACGCCTGCGTTAATAGTTCAGTGCTGCTCTCGCGTCAAAATGAAGTTACTACGACAAGAATGCTCACTTAAGAGAGAGAAAAATGAAATCATTTTTTTATGACTGAAACGGTGTAAAAATTTTGAATCTCACCCTTCGTCGAAACATTTTTCCCCGGGAGAAAACTCGTGGGAGGCAGAACACTGTCGTGTGTAATGACGGTATTAAAACATAAATGGGCTCGACAAATGATATCGTTTGGAAAATATTCCTCCACGTTTCACAAGCGCGTACACTTCCCTGGGGCATTAATTCGGCAAGGGAGGGATGTGGGGTTCCGTGGGGTTAGAAGACCGTTGTTTGCCAAGCGTGCGGTTTCGAGGGGAGCAGGTCGTGGGTGTTTCTGCGGCGTTATTAGATTTCAAGGGAGAGCCGTCTGCTGGGTCGGGTCAAGTTGCTGGGAAGGTCTTCGGGCACGCGTTGAAAAAAATACAGGCGCACACCCTCTCTGACTCCTCGAGAAATTCCCGCAGAGTTAATGCCTGAGGGGTGGGATGGCGTTTAGGTCGTAAATCTCGCGGGCGTATGGTCCGTGATTCCTTACTCTCAGGGAATCTCTTGCTCGGGGGAGAATAAGCCCCCTTCCAAAACGACTACGGTCCAGTAATTTCAGTGCTAAACGGCGATAAATCCGAGATAATTTTCTTCATCCGTGGTAATAAAACATCATCCGTTTCCCGCGCCTGTTAAGAATCGTTCCAGCAATCGAGTTTTTGAGAGGGATCGGACTAAATGTGTATCGACAGTATGCTCTGAAGTTAATTATCTCATGAGTGTTATACGGAGGGTGAATTTTAACCCAGCAATAAACTACAGTACAGGTTACGATGTCATTGCGCAAAATTTTGCAACAAACTAGTATTGTTACTTCTATCATTGATGAGAGATTCTACGTTGTGAAGCCTGAAACCGTTCATTAGGTACGTCAACAAACTGATATTTGTTGGCCAAGCGTCAATACGCGTCTCATTTTAGCGTCAGAAACTAAAGGAGGGATGATAAGCATTTTTAGCGATCGTTAGTGTAGTAAAAAAGTTTTCAGTGCTTCTACAGATGTAAACTATCTATTACCGTTATTATCGCAATCCCGATGTTATAAACTTCCAAAAGCTAGCTCTTTATATCTCTTTCAGTTTGCTGCGAAATTTTGATAGTGCAATGAAGTTCTCAAAATTTTTAATGACATCAAAGGATTAATTAGCTTCGGTTGTATTTTTTATTTTATTAAGTTTCAATTTCCTCGAAAACAGCACATTAGGCCTTTCCATCGAGAAGTGTAACATATAATGAAGAAGTGAAAAATCCACTCAGGCGGGACTCGAACCCACAACCCTGGATTAGCAGGCGGGAGGACTTATCTCCCCCACCACCGGAGCCGAAAATATTTTGTATTTTGTTTAATAATTTACCTGCGATATGTGTTCTGTGTTAGTTAAGATTATCAAAATAAGCTATGGACTTTGATGAAATACAATGAATTTTTCATAAGCTATATCATGTCAATCCTCGCTGCATTTTAAATAAGGCCATATAATAGAGCGTCGGAAACCTGTGGTTTCTTCAAAATTTGCAATTAATTAATTTGATTCCAAGGATGTATTTCCCTTAATTATAGTAGGATAATAATGCTCTAGTTGATGATTCAATAGGAAAATCACTGGCAAGGTTCCTCAGATATTTTCTTTGGTGGCCGGTTTCGATACAAGGTATCATCATCAGGCACCGATATCTTCCATCGAAGCCGGTCGCCAAATAAAATATTTTTGAAACCTTACCAGTGCTATTCCTTTTGAATCATTATAAGGAGTTTCATCATGTTCCGCCTGATACTATTAAATTTACCAAGCATACTGTAATTCTTTGGCTAATATTTTTTCCTCCGTTCAAGCGGAGTATAATATCCATCATATAAGTATCCATCACAAATAAGGGTGGCTCTTGCGCTTAGTTCTGATCAAATTGCCGAGAATTTGAGAAATTTCAAGGTAATTCTTCCACTTTCGACGTTACTTTAACGGTAGGAAATCCAAATTAGATGTGTCCGCAGTCGAATTCGGTCCTCAGGTTCTTCCTCGTAGCTTAGCTCGGTGCGGTTGCACAGCTCTTGTCATCCGCTCTCGTTCTGTCGCCTCGTGTCGCCTCCACCGAATCGATTGATTCAATCACGGCGCGTACTCTTCGAGGCGAGAGGGCCTTGGAGGAGAATAAAATAAATAGGCGGATATTTTTACAGCCGCGTGACGCACGGTATAGTCAGCGCTCGTGAACTCCGGGAGGAAGAGCCTTACCCCAGAGCGCGCGTTTGGTTATTAAAAAAATAAGCGAAATAAAACTTTACACCATCGATATTCCTTCATCAATCCAGATTTTCATTACTCTGAGAAGAAATAGAATTTTTCCCTTTTTCCGCCCTCTCTTTAAAATCGTTCTTTTTCTTATCCATCCTCTCGTTTTCCTCTTCTTCGCCATTTGCTCAGCGAGGTGTGGTCGGGTTCGGGAGAAAGAATGGGGCGATGGCGAAAAAACACAATCGCGCACTTTTTTCCTTCCCTGTTTCTTCTAAAAAAATAAAATAAAACGCCCGGCCCTTCCTTTCATAGCCTCTCCCTTGGGATGAGTCAATGGTGGAAATTACTCGCAATTAGGGTGGACGCGTTGCGGGGGTGTGGGAGGCAGGTCAAAGGGGAGGACGGGGTGGAGGGAGCATGTCTGATTAACCACCGCCTTTACCGGTCCCCACTTGGTTCCATTGCTCCATTAGCAAGATGACGAGCGGAGAGGAGGAAGAGGCATCACTAAATAAAAAGGGCATCCTTCCCTCTGGTGGGAATTTACAAACACACTACCACCGCACTCTGCACGTTATCCCTGTCGCCCGCCGTCCGAAGCGGAGGAAAAAGGGGAAAAAATCTGACCGAAAGCTGCGGAATAGCTTGTGATTTATGTCCTTTTTTCCCCCACCATTATTTGCCCCACGGGCAGAACCCTGTTCTTTCGCCTTTTTTTTCTAACGCTCTCCCAATTCGGTAGCCCCTATCCGTGGTGGCCGGCGAGCAAGGCAAGGAGGAGGGAACCCTTAATTAACACCATGATGTATTTAGGCTTTCAGTTTCCCTCTTATCGTGCGGTTTGTTTTTCAGAGAAAAAAATGTCTTCCCGGTTTGATTTTTTTATGGCAAGCTCCGCCGTGGGAGTTCCGAGGATGGTGATGTGGCCCATGGCCACTTCGGGAAGTTGATTTGCTTTTCAATATAGTGTGTGGAATCGAGAGGGACTCTGGGCGACTTACTTGATTCGGAATTTTCTTGGACTTTACCTACTAATGTAAGACAAACGAATGAAGCCATGTGATGTAGTCCTTCATTTATTGCTATTTATGCATGAATGATACCTTTTACAAGAGGAGTGAGGCAGCAAGGATTGACTCAAATCAGTTTTTACGTTAAATTATCTACACTTATATCAATCAATCGTCGGCCCTGGTGTTGACGGGGTAATTTCCTCGCTTGCTAATCCGAGGGTCGCAAGTTCGAGTCCCGTAGAGTGGAATTTTCACCTTTCAGGACATGGAAGTTTATGTTCGTTCGTCGTTACATTTTGAATCACCCGATGTAAAAGGCTATTAGAGCTGTTTTCGGGAATGTATGAATAAATAAATATATACAATCAAGGATCATAATGTGAAGCGCTCTCAATTCACACCATTAAAAGTCAATAATTTTGCTTACTAGTTTCTCAGTTTTATTATTGAGAAAGTCATTCATCATTTGCAAACACAAATCGATAAGTTCAGTAAAGTAATTTTTAAGCTAAGGGGAAGTGATTTGTGTGTTTTAAATAGTAGTGTGATTTGAATTCGATTGCGTGCTCAAGAGAAAATCAAAAGGCTAAAATGTCGTGTCTTGTATTGTTACAATTTTTTTAAACTCTCATTATGATTCGCTCAATTCATGGGCCAAGTTCCCACCTCGTAACAACTTTAATAAGCGCTGGGTTTGAATTTCCATTGCACTATTTCCGTGTCGTTGTCACTTAAATCTTCCCTTGCCCATAACTATTCGCGTAAGGTTCGATATTTAGAAACACTGTTCTAGCTGCACCCATTTTTATCTTCGTTTTCGTCTTCACTAGGCCCCACTAACATGATAAATACTTAGGTCACTCATTGACATTTGTGTGCCCACACATGGCTATGATATAACCTTGGAATTATGTTAGTTTAGTCATTTTGAATCTCTTACTGGCGTTTCATCCAGGTCAACTTCTAGGAGCAACAGCGTTGGTTTTCTGGACCAAAGTACTCGAGATCCCACCTCGGACATAAGGTGAAGTTAACATTTTTTAATAAAAAAATGTCCTCAACGCTTACAATTCATGACACTCACGGCCTTCTAGGGGGTTTTCTATTTCCATGGATTATTTCCACAGTTTCCTATTGTTTTTTCATTGTTGCTCTCTCCTCTATCGGGTTGATGTAGAGTTTCCTTGGGCACATTCGTAGTTATACCGTGTAGCACTGTATTATTGGGACATTTTGAGAGTATGTGCTAGTCTATTCCATTAATTTAGCTGTCTGTGAACATAATTAAATGTGCTCATTCTACAAAATTCCATGTGAACATATTCATGTCGTGAGAAATTACAAAAATGGGCAAATTCTACATGGAAAATATTTATTACGACCTAGGCCGTAATAAATATTTTGCTTATAGAATTAGCTCATTTTGTTGATTTATCAATGACGTTTCGTTTCCACACAATATTGCCTGAATCTTCAGAATTTGTTATTCATGTCGTCTAAAATATTCTGTGTGTGCTGCTTTTCGAGTGTAGAGCTCATGACCTAATCTTTAGCCTTGAAACCTACATCTGCTCTGGACAAATGCGGAAGGTTTCCTTTATGAATGGAATATGTTTTTCTCAAGCATCAGATTACGCCCATTGAATAATAATTCATGGCGCTCTGCTGACGTGTCACGTCCGTATTAGGTCATAGCAGCGCCAGGTATCAGCGAAACTTCGCGGGCATCCATCCTTGTAGACCCCACGGGAATAATTTACCTTGCGCAAACGACTCTTCGGGAGGCATACCGAGAATAGGTTGTTAAATCATTTGTCACGGTGAACGTCACTGGTAATTCCAAAGCGCAGGAGAATGCGAGATCAAAGTCGCTCTGAATTCTATACCTTAACATTCTTCTTTTTGATGCTAGTAACCCCATCTCAATGTTTTGTAAGAAGATGCCAAAGTTTGGGTGAATTCAGATTGATGATTTTTCTTGTCTTAGATGAACTACTGTCTATGCATATGTATTTCCCTATTTTTTTAGAGCCACTACTTATCTAAAGGAATCTTTGGGGTAGCATTATGAGTCCAATATTTGCTGAATTGGCCAAAGTGAGCTCTCTTGCGCAGAAAGATATCAACAATTTTTAGCATTTTATCAGCTGTTACACAACATTTCTTGTTTCTTCATCCTAATATTCACTGGCGGAAAACCACTTCTTTGACATAAGTTCCTTTAGTAGTCACATTTGGGTCACATTCCGTGTGTCCTAACTACATACCCTTGCGGGGTGACTCTTAGGATAGTATATAGATGTAGAAGTTAATAGAATAGAACTATTGATTCCAGTTAAGAACCTGGAATTGGAGAAGCATAATCTGCGATTACTGCGAGATTATGATCACTGCGAGAAATGCTTTTTTCAATGCCTACTCTGTTAATTTCTGCCAGTCGTTACATATAATATCTATTGACAGATTACCTGTCAGTCTAAACCCTTGATATATTCCCTGGAGTCCCCCCATTGAAGTCAGTATGCTTTGTTTTTCCTTCAATCACGAGTAAATCATAATAACAGTCATTATTTTTTTCTAGTTAAGGCCACTTATTTTACAACTCAGCGCTATTGCTTTTTCACTTTCTTGATTTTGATCTTGTGCCTTTGTTTATTTCGCCTTTTGAGGGTAATTAAGCTTTCTGGAAGAACCCAAAATCTTGCTGGTCGAACAATGATTAATTGAGTCCTTTAGGGTATACATCAATTATTTATGTGCATGTGAGGCATTGGAGAGGCATGCAATGAGAGTAATAGCATCGCTACTGACCAACCGATTACTTCGAACTACAATGTTTACTGTGAGTTACATATGTTATCTTACTCTGACAAGGAAATAAGAAGGCGTTTACTGACAGGTTAGCCACTTTGATACTTATCTTTTGCCTCAGCTGTGACGGCATTGCTCAGTTTACATCACAGATGTCAATCTATATTCCCATTAAAGATTTATCCCTCATTCCAACACGAAACAGGTGTACATGGCGGACTAGGAAAAAATTCATGTTATATTTTATTAATTTTATATTGACTTCTAATGTTGTGAATTGAGAGCACTCGAGCTGAGCATATTCATTCTTTATATGGTATTCGTAATCCGTATTAAATCACGCACAATTGAACATTTTAGAAGATATTTTAGTACTAAAACTCGTTTTAACTCACTGAGTCATCTTCTTATACCTGAAGATGCCTATGTGAGTTGAAACGCGTTGTAGTTTTAAAATATCCTGTAGAAAAGTGCAATTGTGTGTGATTTAATACTATAGCCTATTAAGAATTTTACGCTGCGAATTATGAAAAGCGCATGAGCCTGGATGGCTGGTGGTGTTTTGGATTGGTTAGCAAAATTAATCATTTTGTCGGTCACCAGTAAGGAAACTTAGTTTTCTTCAATTTTTTTGCTTGTTGGGCGAGTATACTTAGTTGTTATTTGTATATAACTTATAATATATAACATACATATATTAATCTGAACAAACGTGCATTACTAAGTTCAGATTATTTTTATGACCAGACGTCCTGTCAAATGTTAATGAATGGAAAATGTTATATTATGGTGCTACAAATACACTCTAGCGTCATGGGGTACCTAAAGCTCCAGGATCTATGTTAGTTTTAAGTTGTCCTATTTACCATGTGCCTCTTTTCTACCGCTCATGACGATATAGTGACGCTGTTGAAAAATAGTGTAATGTTGCTTTAACAATACTTGAGCAATAAATATTCGTCCATTAAAAAAAACTATAAAATATCGCGGAATATTTTCTTGGATTGCGATGGGTGGCAGGGAGCAGACTCAATTGATGAAATATAACTGTTCGTAGAACCTGGGAATAGCTTTTAATGGAACGTAACACATATCTTGAGGTACTAAATCCATTCATATGCATCGTGGTGCTTACTAACAATATCCAAATTCGGCATGTCCGATTTATAAAAATGAGTCCAACGAAGCAGTTCCAAGGCAAAAAGACTCCCCAAAACCGTAAACGAGGAGTGAACAAAATTTGGAGGGAGTAGGTACCCTGATAGCAGTACCCGTCTACTAGTGAGTTGTAAATTGTGTTGCTCATACTCTTTTGGTTTTTCCTCTAACTAGAGCTTTTCAATTTATATCATCAGGTCTATGCCCAAGCCTTTTTCAAAAGCCTTTTTCGAAACCTCTAGGTTCTCGTGCTCTGCTATTCTGAACTCCAAATTTATTCATTGGATCAATTCTGCTGTAGGTGGAAGAGCTTGGCGTCAATAAACCACTTAGCTTTGTTTACCCAAGGAAAATATTTAATATGGAAGCGAAAATGTTTCCCGTTTCAAATGTTTTCATGTTGTAAGACGTGGAGTTTTGAACGTTATTACTTTATTCAGGTTCAGTGCAGTGCGTTTAAAAAAAATAAAACTGAATTTTATGTTAACTATTAACTTAGCGATTTTTCGTTAAACTAATCGGTTGAAGCTCGGAATTAGTCATAGATAATATTATCGTTCAATGGTGGGTTTCAATTTGTTATCATTCCAGTTTAGTGTCTAATGTGTGCCTAAACGACGGTCGGCTAATGAGCGTAATTTTGTTTGTGCCTCTTACGTCCCTAATACTTTTTTCTTTTATCCCGCTTTTCGTGACTGGAGGCGTAACATCTCTTATCCTTAGGGTGGCTGGTGGGGTAATATCTAGGTATCGACGGTCGTCCCCAATGGATGTAATACCGTAGTAAAATATTTGCATTTACCGAGTACGATGTTTGGCATCAACCTATGGTTGAACTCCAAGGAAGGAATGGCACGAAAGTGAAGACATTAGCCGTGAAAAGAACCATTTGACTTTACCAGAATTTGGTGCCACATCTCCCAATTGGCGGTTAGATACGTTAGCCCGTAAAAACAGATAAGTATCAGGCGTGGTATGGTGGAGTGTTTGCATAATTCAGAATGAGTTTAGTAGGTACACCTAGTTTAGTAGTACATCGAAACCTAGGTCGCATTAAATCTTTATCCAGTGGAAAATTGCAACTCAATCTTCATTACGTTAGCACGTGTCCAAGGGATAGGTATTTAACCTCGGCATACTAATGCAAGGTGACTTTCTTACAGGTCTTATGTTTCATACCCGAGCGCGTAATAGCATGCATTGTTTGTTTGCATAATTTCCACACTTATTTATTGTTTTGGAAATAAAGGCGGGCTAAGTACTTGGTGAGGTGTTACTCTTGCCGTTATGCACAGGACACCAAAGTGATCTCTGTGTTGCTGTATTGGTTTTGGACGAGGCCATCGAGTTGACGGAGTGGGAGGAAGGGATTTCGGCAGGGTTGGTTATTAAGCACTCCTCTATTCCTCCAGCTATCCTCTTTCACAAAAAAGATAATACCGCGACATAAGCGTAATTGTTACCATTGTTCGTGCGACGTTGAGCGAATTTTCTTTTGTATTTTTCTCGTCTTCATTTGAATGCTCAACATCTCAGCTGCCTAGCATTGTTGAACCAAGGTCCAACTGTGCACATGTTAATCAATGTGTTGAGTGTGATAAATAAGAGGGAAACTCCAATAATATAGTAGTATGAAATAAGTATCCAATAAAGAATTTATGCATTGTACAAAAGATAAACACGTTGTAAAATTTCACAGAATCTTTTATAACACTATTTTAACGATAGTAATTGACAAAGTTGAGTCTGACACCAATCGAATTAAATTTAAACTTTCATATGATACCATAGAAAAAGGTTTTAAACTATGGAGGGCCACCACTCTCTTTTACTTATGGAGTTAGCTATCAAGTGAAGACGGAACATCCCATTTGTCCCTCATTTATGTGATATTTCAATTGTCTGCATTATTTATAACACCAAATCCAAGCAAAAGTCTTCACTTAATATTATGTTGATTACTCTTTTTAGTGTTAGCGATGTTAGTTACGGGAAAAAATTGTGGAATTCAGTTTATTGGTCAGAAATACATAAAATAAACCCTAAAAATGTTCCTCGGAAAATGATCATTTGGTTGCCCTAGTAAATGTGGATAAAATGTAATTATTTGCAGACTGGCTTGTTCTACGAGGCAATTTTAATAAGCTTATATCTGTTGTTCCCGTTGTGCTCTATAGGGAGATATCGGCTTTTTTTTCTATTTGTCATTAATGCATTAATGAATGCAAACCTTGCGTCTGATCCACATTGTGATTGTGCCAGGCGTTGCTTTCCTCCATTGCTGGATCAGAACGATGTGTGAAAAAAAACATTAGATAGTTCCAAACGATTTCTTATAGGTCCACAGTGGTTTCCACGGTGTATTCATTTTTGAGACAACTTAACAAACGAGAAAGTTGCTGGAAATAGAAATCGATAACAGGAAACAAGAAAGCTAGCTGTTTAAAAAATTTCACTGTAGCGTTGAAGCCGCAGTCGACCTAATGAACAATCTTGTGGAAATCCTAAGTGTTCTTTTCACTCAGCTCAAATTCCAAAGAGACAGAGGCGGAAATCTTTGAATAAGGACGATGAGAAGTAAAAATTACTGATATCAGATAAAAGGGGAAGCATATTCGTTGCCAGCGCAGCCATCTGGCTGTTTATTTATGTACTTTTCATAATTATATCTGTTATCATAGGTTTTCAGTTGTACGTTCATACGCATTGTAAAATACATTGAAAATTATATTACAAATAGTTTTTGTAGCATTGGTAGCATAGCTATAGTGTATTGCATGTTGGTGATAACTCACCCCCTGCCACACAACCCTGAGGTGGCTTGCAGGATATTGTGTAGATGTAGATTACTTTTTCCAGTAATAAAGCTGTATTTACACCTATGCACTACCTTGTAATACACTACCTTTGTATACCTACCTATGTATCCACTACCTTTACACTACCTTGTAATCCGCTAAAAGGGTATATGGTTGGAGGGGTTATGTTATGATTCATGAAAACGCGGCATGAGGATAAATGGAATTAAAAAGCAAAATAGGTTTTCACATATTGGGAGTCTTTATTTTCGTGTGGTGACCGTGACTGGTGAGCGGTACCAACTTTAAATATTTTCGACTGGCTTTGAATCTGATTTCGTTTTTTGCCGATCCAGCCCATGTAGTTATGGGCTGAAGTGGAGCGCTAGCCAGTCACACACTGGTACATTTTGGATACCTATTTGACACGAGTAAACACTTCTTATTCAGTACTTTTTCACACCATATTACCTGTGGGGAAAATACAGTATGAAAATGCAATAAGTGTCTGTCTGCTTGTATTATTCCGCCTTTCCACTGTTATTTCTTTAGATGTATATACCAAGTTTAGGCCATCTATTAGATTAACTTGCGTCTTACCTATAACATTGGCCCTTGGGAAGTACTACGGTGTAAGAGGGGCATGACTTAAGCATATTAAGAAAGCCCTTTTGTAGTTTCATTCAATGGGCAAGGCTAAAAGGTAAGCCGGTTGGTCTGGCTAACAGGTGTATGAAAACCGTATCAAACGGTTTACCGATTGAAATTAGTTGCCTCAGGCGTAACGTCATGGAATTTGCTGTACATAGTAAAATGAAAGCAATAATTTTGTTGTACCACGTAAAGTTTATTGTACACAAGACCTTGCAATAATGCAGTCGACAAAGATCCCTACGTTGAAATTGCTCCCCTAACTTCTGTCGTTGTACGCGATGAATTTTATGCGGAACAATTAAATTATTGCTTCCATTTCAGTGAGGACTACGGGTACTTTGGAAATTGATTCTAAACTTCTACATCTACTAAATACCCAGCAAGCCATATCAAGGGTGTGTGGCAGGGGGTGAGTAGTCACCAACATGCATTACACTCTACCCTATTAAAGTTAGTGTACCTACGACTATTGATGCATTAGCATAAATCGCTAATTCTTGCCAGGAGGCGAAGCGTCACAAGCATGCACTACACTATAGGCATGCTACCAATGTTAGAAAGATCATTAGTATACTGCAGCTACATAAATATACAGAGATATAAGAGTTATACTGAAAACATGCACGTCGTGCTGTTAGTAATTTGTATCAGATAAGCATACAAGTATTAGGGAGTAAATCAACCAACTAGCTACACTACCTATTGACAAACCTAGTTAAAAGTGTCATTGGCAGCTGTCGTGGTTTCTTTCACGGGAAAAATGACATTTTAAATCTGTCCGTTCTGCAGTCTAATTCCCTAATTTTATTCTCATGATCTGATCTTACATAATTTGTTTAGTGTAAATTTTAATCGACGGTCTGAAATCGACTCCCATCCCAGTTTCTGCAAAAGGTCAGTAACGCTAACGAGATTATCATAACGGCTTTTAACGTACAATGTACCTTTCCAATATTCGCTGCACGCGTTCCAACTCTGTTTTTGAGCTTACCTCATAAGGATCCCAAATATTAGCAGTGTATTCCAAGTGATGTCTAACAAGGGATAAGTAAAACGGTTAACATCCGTGTAGAGTATGTTCTCGCTAGAGAACTGAATTGGGGTTAGACTCTGATAGGAGCCGTGGTGTGCGCCTCGACTGGGATGGACAAGCGAGCAGCTGCCGACCACCAACTTCCTACTGCCGTCCGTTGAAGTTATTCGCGGTCCCCCGAGCAAGGCAGGCCTTCGCACGGAACGCCCTGGGGCGGCCACCGCGTACCCAGACCCCCACCTCCCTCTCAACCGAAGCCCTTCCTCCCCCCATAAGTCTCAGCCAGGTCTTTTCAGCATCGTGATATTACAACTGTTGAAATTTCTGCCCCGTGATATATTATTTGCCTTGGATTTTCCAGCTTTGTGAATTTGGTCGATTTGATGACAGAGGATTTTCATAGATAAATAATAAATAAATACATTTATTGCTGTTCTAGGAACTTGTCATATGGAACACATGCAATTTCATTCATTGAGACTCTTACGTGAAAGAAATTAAAAAAAGAAAAAACTTGCCGAACTAAGTACAATCATATGATACATGCAATATGGCGATAATCGTACCTTTCTGCTATACAAAGTTTTACTTTTAAAACAAACAACTTGACCAAATACGGTAAAAAATAATTGAACAAAGCAATATGAAATGTGTGATTTGATAACATTTAGCATTATTATAAATATGTATAATATTTAGATCTATCATCTTCAATTACAATAATGTTTTTCAAAACAAATACGTCAACATTTTTCATCTGAGACTCTTATGAGGCATAAATTAATAAAATAAAAAGAAAAGCTGCCAAATTTGGCGCGAATCGTAGTTTTTCGTGCAGTAAAAAGCAATACATAACCGAAAAAAGAAGAAATAATAGACATTTGACTTTTAAAACTTAAATATTACTGACATAACGGTAACTATTACTAACATTACACTTACATAACTGTGTAAACATTAAATATAATAGAATTATCAACATATGCTAGCATAAATTATTGGCAATTAGTTTGTAGAGTGGGAAAATAACAGTCGCTAATTACATCAAGCCGTGTTTCCACGGAGCGAAGTTTGAAGTTGTTCTTTTTTTATTTGTAAGTTAAATTATTAGGGCCTTGCGGTGATGTGCGAGATATGATCGATAAATAACGATGTAATCGCCAAAGCTTGGTGTGAAAGTGTGAATTATCATGCACAGACTAAAATATCGATTGGCATGCCTTGTACGTGCACGAAGTTTATTTTTTTACTATGTGAAAATCACCTGCTTGAATTAAAACACACTAGTTATTGAATTCTTTGTGGTACTAGTGACGAAAATTTACATTATTGACTACCATACGAGGATTCTCATGGCATTCAATGGAATATCATAAGAGAATTCTTATGGATTCTAGTTATTTAATTCTTGATGATACTAGTGACGAAAATTTACATTATTGAATACTATAAGATGATTCCATAGGGAATAGTCCTTGAATTTCTATCGCCAAAATATTTCCATATGAACTCGCATTGTCTTTAGGTATTCGAGGCTTCGAGGATTTACTATGATACTACTACTATACTACTACCTACCTTTTTAGTAGGATAGTAATCATACGCTTCTTGTGCATTAGATACTCGAAGGGAGTGAATTATTCTAAAATACTTGATTCATTATCTCTATGATCCTACATCATAACGGTGTAAATCGACTATTTTGGCGGTATATATGCACAATGCTGTGGTCTCAATCTCAATCCTGTGACCTGTGATGAAAGATCTGATGCTTTCTCGGCATATGCAGTTATCATAGGTGGGTTTTCCTCCGGATCGATGTTGCGATGAACGAGTCGTCTATCATCCTCATGGCTGGAGGAACGTCTGTAGTGATGGAGGAATTGTCCCGGTGGAATACCCGAATAGCCTATGTCCCGGTCTATTGTAATTAAAAAAAACATTTCCTCTGGGGCCTGTAGGATGAAAACTCGAACCCTCCTATTCGAATTCGTGACACGCTGGACAGTTTCTGTCTCTTTGTAATTTTGTAATGTCTAGTTACTTCGTCTCTATGACATGATTTTGCGCCTTGCCCTGGTTATTTTATCTTAATCATGCACAAGCCTCCAAGTTGTTAATGGGTGCACTTTTGAAGTCTTTTAAAGTATTTATTAAGAACGTATAATTTCTCGTAAGTCGGTATATATCACCCACGAAATGTACTTACGTTGCTTAAATCCCAGTACTGAAAATGAGGGGGGCAGAAATTTCGCTGGATAGCAGCAGATAGGGTGGAAATCTCATCCCTGCCACTCTTCCCCCAAGGGCCTCTCTCCGTGCTCGTGACTGCGGCACGGTAGCGGCGGTCACGGCAGCGCACGGTTCGTGTTTAACCCTTGCCGGAGTAATTGACCATCCCTCCCTCATCGCCATCCATTTGACCCGATCCTCCTCCACTCTACACCCGGCGTCGCACTTATAGTCCTCTTCCTCTCCCCGTGGGAATTCCTGCCGTCGCACTCCTTCCATCGCGTGCGCTTCGCCGAAAAACGGATTCGGTGTAATTCCGAGCAAATTGCTCTCGGATACGGCGCCGTAATGCGTTTGAAATTCGTTTCACGGAGGCTCATTCCATTGTGTACCGTGCGTAACTGTTTGATTGCGGGGGCCGAAGTAAAAACAGTGGGTACATCCGACTCAAAATACTTTCATGTTTTGCTCAATAACTCCACTTATCGTAATTGGTCTTCTTGGCGTATGCTGTTTCTGTGCGCAGCTATGATGCCGCAAGTTGTGCCGTCTAAGTTACACATGGGAAACTTTGTTATTGGGCCGCGGCGATTGGTTGCTATTTTTTAAATTTCAGATGTATGCATCGGCCGAATGACTGTGAGTTTGCTGAAGTGTGCCATCGGCTCAAGAGTAACTCAAAAGGGAGAACTTGCTTAGCATGGCAGCTTGACCAGAAGGTCGGTTATTGAATCGCTCGTTAGCTTATTTCAAATGCCCTACTGTGGGTTGCATGCCGCCGGTAGCAGGTTGAAATATGTAGGCTTCATTTTTGATAGAAAATTGAGGTAGTCCTTAAAATACAATCTGGTAATTGAATCAAATTGCGAATTCTTACTAAGAGAATTTGGAGCTATCATTTTATGGTCTATTTTTCAAAATTCTACTGTCTATTGTCATTTTGTCCGTCCACCCTTCGATAGACCTTTTCCTACCCGTACGCAGTCACACCCGACTACTCAGAGAAAACATTTATCTCTTCCATCTTGCAGTATTTTGTATATTTTGTATACTTTTATTTTATTATGCAATTTAAAAAATGTTGTGCTGATTCCATAAAAATATTTATTGTTATATATTCAATATAATGATAAACCATGGCTTTATTTTAAAATAAGTTTTATATGTCAACTCAATAAATCAAAATGTAACAAGCATTTATGCTCAAAAAAGATCTAACGATGCATAAATACCATGTAAGGTATTAATTGTCATATTCCTATTATTTTAACTATGCTTGTGCAAATTGAAAAGGTAGTGAACTCATGTCCATAAGCTGGTGTTTGGCTTATCCCTCGATAATATTGCAATGTCCCTGGGGCATGACAATATATTTTCATGTTAAGTTATCGATTCCTGTCTTCTAGTTAAGCAGGGTATACTTGAGATCTATGAACTTTTAAATCATTTGGTGAGACATGGAGGGATCTAGGTTCGAATTACAATTGAAATCTGATGAAATGATTTTTTCCTTTGTGAAAATCATGCATTTGTGCCCTCCTGACTTGTGTCTGTGTGTTTTCCTAAATCTTGCCTCACGAGATTCTGCTAATACTTTGAGTTTTACCGTATTGAATTAATAATTATAAACATTTTAATAATCATGTGGACTACCCCTGTGGAAAGTTAAATTTCGGGTATGCATCAACTCCTCTGAACAGAATGAAGTCACATTTTTGGGGCAATTCAATCGACTTTTTTTTAGCGACGATTGACAAGGGCGCCTCGAAGTTCACCAACGACAGTGGTCCATTGTGGTTGGAAGGATCCGATTTGGTTTCTTATTCGGTGGATGTATCCTACCGGGAAATAATGAAAATGTTTGCAATTTTTTATACACTATTTTTCCAACTTAATCTGATGTGCGAGAATCCATCATAGTTCTAAGAATTAATCTCCTGGTAGTGGATAGTTAGATGCCGGTGAAATAGTATTTGGAATTCAACATCAGAATACATTTCTACTGTAGTTCCTCGGCTGACGCTCTAATAGTTCCCGACTTCCAATGAGTTACTAAACGTATACGTACTGCTTATCCGTATGATATTTAATTCATAAAACCCCGCCTCGTAATAACAGCATAATAATAACTACTGAAAGTGTTATTTTTCACATTGGACGTATGGTTTTCCCTTGGATAAATGTTTATGCTGAGGTGGTCAGAATTTAATATCTCACTATTCAGAAAAGACGTAAAATGCACAACAAATTATATTCGACCAGTTGCAAATGTTAATGGCGCAGTAAGGGATTTAAAAAGAGATTTTTTTTCCGATTAATGACACTGCCACTAAAATGCCAAAAATTGTTTCTTGTGCACATCGTGTAAAAGATGAATATAGTTGTATAATGTTATATGATTTGAGATATTATGCAATTAAAAATGAAGACTATGAAGGCAACCTTTATTTTTCTTTTCATTGCGTTAGTTTTTACTTCTTGTTTTTATACTTTCTCGAGCTGTTAACATTTATTCCAAGCCAATGGTATGTAGGATGAATAGTTCTCGGGTTTCCAGCCGGGTAATGGTGTTAAACTGCACCGACGTTTCCCCTGCGTTACATATATATTTCAGTTCATACATAGTATCAGTTCATACATAGTTCATACATATATATTTCCGCTTTAACCCTGAAGACGATGGCAGACTACGCCATTGAAACGTCGGTGCAGTTTAACACAATTACCCGGCTGGAAACCCGAGAACTATTCATCCTAAGCATTCGCCGGGAAAGACTTAAATCCTACAATGGTATGTACTCAACATCAGAAAGTGATGCAATGATATAGGTCCAAAAAGTTTTCGTGTAGTTTTATTGCCAGATTAGAGCTTCAAATTTTGACTCTTTCAACTATACTTACTTAAAAAAAGGTCAATGTATCTTTGGAAACGAGTTTTTATTTTTCTTTTTGAAATGTGCTTAACTTTTTCCCTGTGCTGATGAACACCTCTTGAGGACTGTCCTAATAATTTTCCTAGCTGTAAAGTTGACCCACAATTCCTAAAAGCTTAGAGCTAGAGTCTTCTCGGGTCCTGGATATAATGGGTAGATTTCGGTAGAGGTCTCACCCTTAACCAAGCCATGCCTGAGAATTTGTAGTTGATGGATGCGGCCGATACATGGTGGAATCTTGCTGTTACTTTCCATCAGTAATATGATAACTGAAACTTAGTAATTCACTGTTTTAGATATATGTATCTAGGAAATACGCTCCTTAGTTAAATTTTTCCTGAAGCTGCAAGTGTGGTGAAACTATAAGTATTTTAGTTAAAATAAAAATATGTAAAACAGTGGATTGCTAAATTTCAATTGTCATGTACTGCTACTGAAAAGCTCTTCACTACTTCGAAGATATCCAAATGATTTTTAAAAATAAAATTGCTCTTTAACTAAATCTATGATGCTATATATATAGTATCGTTTACATATAATTATCTACTTGCCATACCCTACGCTTGTACTGGGGAATCTTTACATGAGAGACTTTTATTAGAAGTTGTGAAGTGAAAACAGTACCTATCTTTTAATTCTGAATAATCAAGAAAGTCTGTTAGCTTTTGAAAGTGAAACCCGTTTTGTAGCTCTCTCCTCCTGTGTATCAAATAACAGTGGAAGTGTTTTAAGCTCATCCATAAAATTAGTGTGCTGATTTACTGATGTACCCATTTTACCAATTAACTTTATGAATTTCATTTTACTTGGGGATACTTTTTGCCAGTGAACTATACTTGAATTTTCCCACGAATTCTTAGTATGTTTTGATGCAAAATCAGGACTATATTCAAAGGATTGCTTTTTGCTGACCCTGTATACCACTAATTTGATCAAGCATTTTACATCATTAACTGAATGGAAAATCTGTTAATTATCACATCAATAGTACACCTTAATGGTTATTCTGTATTTACATACAACGTTTAGACGTTGAATGAGAAAGTTTAGGGGACATAAGCAATTTTTCATGGTAAATAAATGCTGACTCTAGAAATATGTAGTATCTATTTGGCGTATGCATGGAAGCGTTATGTTAGTTTTTACAGTCTGACTGCGAAGGACTGATAGACATGTATCTTTGGACCAAGTTGTTTGCCCCAGGTGACGTCGAGCGGTGGACGTGGCATATCCGGCAGCGATTACGTGGGGACTTGTGAGGCTGCTGATGCTGTCAGCCTTGAATCTTGCTTCTGAATTTTTCTATCTGCAAAACTAGGCTATGTCTTAGGATCAGCACAAACCATCATGACCTGAAGAGGGAAAGGTGTTTCGCGTTGTGTTCGAAGGGAGAATGCTTAGGAAAGAGACAAGTAATGAATAAGCATTTTGGGAAGGGGTTATCAGAGGTGGGAATCGTTATTGATCGTTAACGACCGGCCAAGTCGGTTTGACTGTTTACCTGGCGGTGGATTACATGATATATATTATTCCAAACTTCGTTTGTTTTGTGAAGTTTGATTCATTATATTCCACATTTTGTCAGTGCCATACGTTTACAGTGACAGCAATGGAAGTGTGCTATGATAAAATTAATTAATTAATAACAAAGAATTGTATAAAAGATAAGTAATAATTACTTATTTATAAATTATAGTTATATAGGAATAAGAGATCATGAAGATAAAATGTATATACCCTATGATTGCCTTTTAATTTCTTGCTATTTCGTGCGTTAAGTGACATTGAATTTTATGGCCAAGTAATACCTACTGTTTTTACTTTATCGATTTGGAATAAAAATGAAATAATGTTGTGCCTTGGGAATAACTACAGGTCTGAAGACTTATCTCTGGCATTGACCGGAAATATATCGTTTCGTTTCTCCCTCCTCATCTGATTTTGATATTGCTGTCGTGGACTAGTATTTGTCGACTTTCAATTAAATTTACATTTAATAGTGCCTGAGTAGTACAGATTTTGTGAAACTAGCCTTTAGTATTGTCATTAACTTGCCATTGCGGTATATTTTTATGTTACCCAAGCTGCCCGCGTATGGCAGGCATTAGCCCGTGCATCCGTGGTCCCGATCCTGCGGTTTGCATCCCCAGCCTAAAATATCGTCAGGCCTTCGTCGTGACGGTGACGGATTGATTACGATTGTTTTGTTTAAAGCACGCCGCGTTTATGCCTCCGAACTGATGAGAGGGGGGTGGTCTCGGGCGGTGTATGCAGATGAGCAGAGATGCGTCCACGAGAGAGAGAGGAAGCAGAGGCTGGTTGCCACGCCGCGATTTCCGTCTTCAACAAGTCCGAAAGGGAGCAGTCGAACCTCGGAGCGCAGACTCGTCCTTCACTCTCAGTCCCCCTCTAACACCACCACCCCCCTCCCCTTGCCGTACGTATAATGTAGGGGTGGAGGGGTACGTTTTGCATTTTAATGAGGCGACTCATTCATTATGCGCCATAATCGTCGTTTCCCTTTTTGAACGAACAATTGGAGCGATTAAAGCAATGACACTCGCGCGGCGCATCCCTCTTCGTTTTAACCAATCGACGACGAGAGTGCCCGCTCGTCGCACGTCAATTGTTTATCAGGGACTCCTCTCCCACGCCCTCCTTGCATATCCCGTTTATGTATTTGTTTTTTTTCCTCCACCCCCAACCCCTGCCACTCTCCCATCCCTTCTACTCAAAGCTGTTCGACTCGTGTTTTGTCACTTCTCGTGAAACTAAAAGAGCTCTCGCTTTCGAATTCTTGCCACTAAAATGCCTAGTTATGATTCGCGTGACTCGTGGTTTTTATCCCTTCGGTGATGAAAGCCAGTCAATTCGAAAGCAGGAAATGCATTAAGTGGAGCCTTTATTTAGGTGTTACGCTGGTAACACCCGCTCGTCTTTTAAAGAGAAGAGGAAACTCCGAAATGTTTATCCGTTTGGCGTTTTTTACGTTTTTGTGGTATTTCTAACGTCATCATTCTGAAATGCATTGGATAATATTTTGGATTGGAATTTACCAACTATTGTTATCTTTTTATTGTTTAATGCAGTTATTTCTATGTAGTTTTCACAGTAAATGAATCATGGATTGCTTGATGATAACTACCGTCGTCATGAACCCATTTTTTGTTTTCAGCTGTTTTAACCACCACTGATTTTTTCATTCACCCGTGTTGCCGATGCGTTCATAATTGCAATTGCCTTGATAAGAAGTCTCGTTTTCTTATTAGCTCTGCGGGATTTAATCTTTATTGCTCTTGAAAGTGTACAGTTATAACTAACATTTTAATTGTCCTGTGGATTTTTACTTGTTTTTTTATGGGCATTTATAAATTTCTCTGAGGTACGCGGAAATATAGCTTTACACACATAGAAACACAGTGGTAGTTAGTGTATCTTGATTACTAAATCAATGCGCTCTTTTTTACTTAATAGTTCATTATTTTGTACTCATTATCTTGGTTGAGTGAACCTTGTAGTGTGGTGTTTAGTGTAGTTAAGTGTATTGTTGAACTTGGAGGACTGTACTTCTTATAATGACTCTTTAAACTGAGAATGACTCTTTAAACTTCTAGCCCTTAGGTTTTTCGAAGCAATTGGGGTTCAACCTTTTTTGTCTCTTTCTTTTCTCATACTTCGCTGACCTTACAACAGAATGATACTCACTTCATTTGTTTCATACGCATTGCTAATATCTCTTTTCAAACTCCTTTTTATTGTGTATTTCTTGTATTTTACTGTCTTGGAGACAAGTAACACCTCCTTTAGCTCTTGCAAGAAGACAGTAGGTTCAATCGAATGGAAATTAAACTGTCCTTCTCATTTGCTGACTATTCACGTTGAAAAGGTCACAATAATTTTTCGCTTTCTTCATGCAATAATTCCCTTTCCAAAATAAGACAACACCACGGCTCAGACTTTCTCTAAGATGAAACATCCTCTTCTTTCGTCTATGAGAATTAATTTTCTATGGATTTCCTTGAACCAAAAGAAAAATCTCGCGTAAAATATGTGTCTCAATAAATCTCAAGTTTAGGAAATCTCTTTTCTTGTGTTTATCTTATTCCACTTTCCTCCCTGAGACTAGAGCCATTGGTTTCAATTTATCTGATGCTTCTTCGTCAGTTCAAATTAGATTATGTGGTTTGAAGTTTAGCCAGTTTTGACGGGCTTCTTTATGGGTGAATCTGTTCTGTAATAGGTTTCATCTGAACACCGACAGGTTTCATCTGAACACCGACAGGTTTCATCTGACGGGCTATTTGGGGGTAATTCTCGCGTAACACTTTAGCAGTCAGCTTCTAGCACCCACTGTGTGTGTGGACTTGCGTAATGATATGATAAGATTCGTGGTTGTTGCGCTGTAGTCCTGCAAACTGAACTCACAGCGTCGTACCATTTGGCGTTAATGACTCCTGTCGAGGACTCTGCTGCGGTGAGCGTTATTGCTTTCGAGGCAAGATTGAGAGGGGCGAGTGTGGGGCTCATTATCAATCACCAATCTCTCTCCCCGGAGACATCAATTTACGGCGCTGCCGCTCCTCCAGCTACTGCGCCTCACTCCATGTACCCCCTTCCATGCCTCAACCCTCCCCCCTCTTTCGCCTCGATAGTATTCTCTTTATTCTTCGATGGAAATTATCCTTCGAACTGCGTCGAACCCCTAACGCAGCAATCTCTTTGAATGTCATCTCCGGTGATGGCATCGAGCGGCGAATATGTACGTATAAAAATGTATATTCTTATAAAGAATGTACGGCAATATATAGGTATATTTCTCCCTCCCTCCCTCTCTCTCTCTCCATAAGAGCCCATATACTTTTTCACGCGAGGGTCCATTGGCACTTAGGTGATGAGCTGTTTCGGGTTTTTCGTAGATTTACCCCATCCCCGCGTCCTCTCCACTCCCTCGTTCCGATTTTTTTTCCGATTTTCTTCTCCCTTCTTATTCTTTCTTTTTTTCCCTTTACTCTCTCTCTCTCTCTCTCTCTTTCCTCTTTCGCTCGGAAAAGTGCACACGCACCACCAGCGCCACCATCCACCCGTGGTGGCGCGCCGAAACACCCTGCCCTCCACTTTCCGCTACAACCCCTTTCCTCCCACACACATTCACCCCCATTCCCACCCCCCACACCCTTCCGACCCTCCCCTCGACCCTCCTCCCCGTTATTCCAGAGTATCAGTTCGGCGGCGCATAACCTTTTATGTGAACCATCTCTGCCCTGTTATTGGCCCCGAAGGCATTGACAATCCTCCAATCCCAATTAGCGAGGCTTTTTTTATGTATATACATAAATTCCGATCCATATACCACATAGGTTTGTACAAATTTTTTTCGTCTCTCTTTTTCACGCCCATAACTTACAATTTCTCCGCAAATACGAAGCGGGAATGGCAAATCTGTGAATAGAGGCGTGGGAGCAGTCTGCAGCCACTCTTGAGAAAAGCCATATGACGGATTTTAGACTGCGCGTCCACGAAAGTCCCCCGTCGATCAGGTCGTGACTTAGATGGGACTCGTGCATCGATAATCAAATCTAGGGAACCATAACTATCAATGACCATATTACGGAAACATGTGATGGACAACATCAGTACCTACGCGAAACGTGTTTTACTGTATCGTGTAATGCGATGGTAGAATTTTCGACAGAAAAAATCATTCACTTCGCTGGGGATGTGATTTCTTGAATTGGTCGAATGTTTTTTTTTTATCGCTGCAAGTCTATGATTTTTGCGCTAATGAGCGATGCACGCAAATGCTGTTGCGATATTTCCCTTCAATGTTTATTAAAGTTAAATATTTCAACGAAAGGAAACATTGGATTCGATGACAGTTTCGCTGCATGTAGATGATACGTCGCTCGGATAACCGAAAATATGGTTAACGCCATTGGACTTCGCTTTGACGTGGGATGAAGGAAATACCTTCCTGGAATTGATATTTCTAATGGAAGGTTGGAGTCGAAAGCAAATCTCTACTCAGAGGACGGCTTATTCCGTTTTATTAAGGGAAAGGCACCCGTAATGTGAATTCGGGGATGATAGCACTTATATAAAGGAACTTGGAGAATAACCAAGGCGTTTTTGTTTGTTTCGTCGATATAGGAAACGTTTGACAGACTTAGTTGGGGAAAACTAATGAAGACATTTATGAAAATAGGAGATTAGAGAGATAGAGAGGAGACTAATTCGATGTTAACATTGAAGTTTTGCTCGTTCTTACTTCAGCCGTATCTCCATGCTCGTTTAAAGAATCTTGTCCCACAACACAACGGAGTCAAAATACATGTATCGGTCAAACCACACCCGCTACACCATATTGCGTAGTAGTCCAAAGTGAATTTTTTGTCGTCGCCTTTCTCTCCCGAGAGGGAACTGCGTCATGGATAGATAGATACACGCGTATGTAAGTGAGGTTAATACTGTGAATGTCCGGTCGCCATTGACATTCAAGCAGTACCACTTAACGATCTTTCTGTTCCCTTCTCTCGCCTTCTCTCTTCTCTGGCTCTCTCAATGTCCCCTTATTTCTATACTGTACCTCCAACAACCCAACTGCCCCATCCACCGCTCCCTCCTTCGACGACTACTCCTCCCGGAAATTGCGAAACGTCAAAAGAGCCACCGTTGTTTGTTGTGTGTGTGGGCGGAGTGGGGATGGAGGAGGAGGCGTTGGGGGAGGAGGGACCTTGTGTGTCATGCAGGTCGGCGAAGTTACTCGATGTTATAGTGCTGATGAGGGAGGGGCAGCGTCGGATGGGGTTTCTCTTTTTTTATGTTTTTTTTTCTTTTCTTATTTCGAGGCGTGAGGGAAGTGATGAGGGAGCGAGAGGGGTGTCAAGGCATAATTTCGGGTGGCGCGTGGCAGCGGAAGCGTTTTTGATGCGCAGCATGGCCATGTTTGCGGCTCTGATACCTGGACTTAGAGGTGGCTGGAGGTGATCGAGGGACATTGAGTACTAATTGTAATAATCTTTTAAGTTAGTAAAAAAAAACTTAAACCACATTTCTCCCAAGTATATGTTGGAATTAACAGTTAAAGCAGCAATGGAAACCATTTAAGAATCACAATTTAATTTTTTCCACGATTAAAGCAAATTACGAGTAGAGTTTTCGGCGTTTTGTTCAAAATTTAGTCAAAAATTATATGGAAATATGTTGTTCTGGAGTATATTGGACTTACCGTAACACCTTGATATTTTTCAGCACCTATAATGATAAGAAATGTCGTATTTCGCGTCTAGAAGAACATTCTGTGCATATGAATCAAATTATTACGAAATATGTCATTTTCCATAAGGCTACGTGTTAAGATAGCATTGAATTGCCAAAAAATCAAATCTGTATATGCATTTTTTTTACTTTGATCAACAGATATTACTAATGAAAACACTTGTGCCAAGTTTCACACAAATATGTATATGAACGAAAATCGCTCCAACCACCTAAGAGAGAGAGGACGCCTGAGAAGAGATCTGCAGAAGTTTGGCACGGGAGTTTGGAGGAAGATGGAGGGAATACAGTTGACAAAAAGGAAAATAGAATTACCAATAATGGCAAGGGAGGAATAAAGATACGTAAAGCTCGAGTAAAAGCTTTATTTGACGACATTTCTTAGATCATGGTGTGTCTCTGGCTAAGGAACTTATCCGTTTGATCCAGGGTTGATAAGTTCATAAGTGGGTATTATGCTACGCCCATATTATTTGATGCTTGCGCTGTTCTGTTGAGTATTTATATTTGTATGGGATACAAAGATATAAAAAGGGATTACTTTCGAATATTTTACAAGATTTATTTTGGTGGGATAATATAATTCTTTTACTAACTGAGCACTTATTCCCCCATAAACTTCCAATTTTTTTCTTTTCTTATAATGCAAGCCCTTCTCTTGGACCTTGTCGAGGTGGAAGGGCTTGCGTGCTCCGATGACCCATAGAGCTGCACTGTTGCAAGCAATGCTCCTGGTAGGGTCACCCATGCCAGATTGGTCGAAGGTTAGGAGACAGACGAATGGTAGTCCGCGCAGCGTCTGTACCTCAGTGAGGCGGCTGCAAAAGGTGTCTGACCCCAGTGCGGCGGCCTCTGAAGTGATGGTGTCACGTGAAAAACACTATTGAGTAAGGCCACGGAATACTATTTCAATTAAAACATAAACCTTGAAATTATGGACAGTTCTCAAATGATAATGAATCCTGGTAACTACGGGACTCGGCTTTTTGCTTTTTAACGTGTATTCAGAAGAAATGCCAAGGAGGCATGGGGGGAGGAGGAGGTAGGAATAAAGGTAGGAGTGGAGCTAATAAAATTATAGAGATTTGCGGATGATCAAGCATTGGTTGGTCAGTCTGCCAAGAGGTTACAGTCAATGGTGAATACATTAGAGGCGAAAAGTATGGGATGAAGATCAATCACATGAAAACGAAAGAAATGAGATTTTCTAGAAGTAAGAAGGCGGGGCTGAATATAAGGGTGGGAGGGCAGAAGATAGAGCAGGTAGAGAAGTTCACGTATCTTGGTAGTATTTTGAAGGAGAATGGATTTAGTGGTAAAGACATCAGATGCAGAATTGCGCTAGCTAAAGAAGCATTTTCGAAGAGAAGGGAATTGATGAGGGGGGGTCTGAGAAGAGACGTAAAGAAGAGGCTGGTGAAAACTTTAATATGGAGCGTGGCGCTATATGGGTCGGAAACTTGGTCATTGCGAAGGGAGGATGTGCGTAGACTTGAGGCATTTGAGATGTTTGTTTTGAGAAGGATGAAGAGGGTGAGCTGGGTGGCGAGGAAGACGAACGAGGAGGTATTGGATATGGTCGGAGAGGAGAGGAAGCTTGTGGCAGAGGTTCGGAGAAGGCAGAAGAGATGGATGGAGGAGGTTTTGAGAGGAGAGGGCATATTGAAAAGAGTGATAGAGGGGAGAACACTGGGGAAGCGTGGAAGAGGAAGGAGGATAGGAATTCTGGACGAAATAAGAGGAGGTAGAAGATATGAAGAATTGAAGAAGGATCTAATAACGTGCCATCCTTAGGAGGGGAGTGAGACAATGTCTATGAGGTTGGGATGCAGGATGGGGACTGTCCAAGACCCTACCAATCAGCTGGTAGAATATTTTATTGAATTATATTGAATGAAATGAAAAAAATAATGCAAGCTTTATTATCGTCATATAAGGTGTATAAATCTGATTTAGTACCTTAATACAGATTATAGTCAGCCAAATCTTTTAGTCTCTAATATTCCTCAATATGATTTTTGCTTTGCTTGAAATAAAATATTTACGTAGAAATCGAGCATGGAACTCCGATCAACCCGGGTTCTTTTGTCCGGGAATCGTTTCCGTTTACGTTTGAATCACTTAAGCATGGTATGTATTAAAGTATTCAAGTCATAAAATCCCTGCTGGGACTAAACTTTTCCGGATAATGTATTCCTTTAGCTCTGGTTCCGCCTTCGATAGGTTTCACGATATTATGCGAATAGAGCAGGTTATCAGAGGATGAAAAAAGTTGAAGACAGTTTTTTAGGTGTTCGGTAACCGAAAGCGATGTGAGGGGGAGGGCAAGTTTTTTTTGAGTAATCAATGTGTACACGCGACGAATTTCTTACAGTAGTGATGGTGTAATGTTTGTTGTCTAGGTATATGATAGATTGCTGAGGCGCCGGCTCACTAAAGCCTCGAATTATATGATGGAAGAGACCTTTTTTATCAGTCATAACGATTGTTAATTTCCCATTCTGTTGTTCTAAGTGTCCAAATACTCCCCAAGTCTGATGACCTCGTCTATGCCGTATGTAAACCTGGATCCTCTCTATCTCTAACTTGAAGTCATCACCCTTCCTTCCGTAGAGTTGAAGTGATTCCCATTCTATCCCATCCATTTTCTCGCCCCCTCTAGCCCTCTCACATTTGCTTTTTGCCCTCTGAAGTCTTTAACTATGAAATATGTTGGTTATCCTGCATGTTGTGGTCTTCTTATTGCTAATTGATAACTGTGATGTGTATTATCCGTGAGATACCTCATTTTCGATATTGATATATTCTAGCAATGCGATATCGTGAGGTAATTGACACTTGAAGTACGATAAAATGCTTCTATTAGCGATTTTGATACGATATTTGATGTTTATGCGAATATTTTGGCAGCGAGTTAAGGTGCCCTGTAGTTAGCCGTAATCGCGGTCTCATGCCTTGCATTTGTATCGATACCTTTAGAGCATTAGATGCGTCACTAATTTTGTGATGCGAAATTTATATCGCAATGCGATCTTGGAATTCGAATATTGCCTATCCCTTCTTCTTCCCTCCCTCAAACCCTCGCGGTTTTTCCTTTCCATCTCATTTCCAGTGCGGCGAAAGTAAGGGTGGTTTCGTAAACTCCTCCTCTCCCCCCCCCCCCCCCCATCCCCTTCCAACACTTTCAATATTCTCTCTCTCTCTTCCAATTAGCGTTTCCTTCCTTCCCCGCTTGGTTCGCTCGTTCGAATGGCATTGCTCTCCGTGCGTCGAACTTCCACCACCTCCCCCCACCCCTTTAGCATTATTATTATAATACCACCTTTCCCCTTACATCCTCCCGTCTATCTTCCTCACTCCCACCCCTTCCCCTTCTCACTGAACACGCCCCTCCATTTCAAACGATTCGCCTGTCCCCCACCCCTCCCTTACTCCTTGCCGATCGATGGTTCGACGCCCGAGAGAGACGTTATGATGGTTAGAACGATTTTTGTTCGTGTACCGATTCGCATGAAACTTTGCATATGAGTTTTCGTCAATGATATCTGTGGATAAAAGTAAAAAAATTGCTTCATACCGATTAGGTTCTTTGACAATTCAATGCTAATTTAACACGTAGCCTTATGGCACTTTTTTAAAATATATAAATGTTTATTTTACCAAATAAATACAAATTACACACTTTATATTGTAAAATATATGATCTTATCACTTTTTTTATAATGTAAGAGAAACAATTGCACTTTTCCACAAATTGGTTTATTACGTAATAAACCAATTTGTGGAAAAGTGCAATTATTTCTCTTACATTATGAAGAACTTCCACGATATCTCGCCTGAATCTGTTGAATTTACTTTTTTTATAATTAATGACACAAAAAAAGTAATGAAAGTTACATAATAATGTACAAAATAGTATAATTTCCATGATATTTTTTTATAACATTGGAAAATGAAATTTTAAACAAGGATCATCAATGTATAAAAAATAGAATTGGATAGCAGTTTTAGTATAGGATAATTGTCTTTCGTCAATAATGAAAAAAAGTTGGAGAAAAAAAATAATAGTGCAGTTGAGGTCCTGCTAAGCCAAAGCGGCTTGTCAGCAGGTGCCTTGCGTAAAAATATTTTTTGCAGTGTAGCGTTTTGGACAATTAAGAGCTTAACAATGTTAGCCTATGAGCCACATGTCAGTTATTTCGTAATAACTCGATTACATGTGCACAGATTTTCCTCTAAACGCGAAATAATGCATTCCTTATCATTATAAGTGTAGATAATAAATATCAAGGTGTTGCGTCGAGTTCAATATTCGAAAATAGCATATTTTATTATCATTACATCTAAATTTCGAATACCCTGCCGAAAACTCTAGTCATAACATGCTTTGATGAAGGAAAAATATTTAAAATATAATTCTTGTATCAATTCCATTACTTCCTGTATGTTGAGTGAAAGTATCGCATTAACAATGATGCGTGTGGTAATTCTGTAAGAATTGCATGAGGTTCCAGTCTAGTTAAATGATTTTTTCGCTGTGAACTCAGCACATTTGTGGAATAAAACCTTTTGGCTCTCCTTTTTTCTTTAACTATGGCTGATTTAAAAAAAACAGGTTTATGGGCGAGTATGGGTATAGCCTGGGAAAAGTGTGTTATCAGTGGCAAATATTATGTTGCTTTTGTGCATAAGTACTGAGGAATGTGCTAGATTTTTCCCGAGTAATGAAATAGTGATATAATGAGGGAAACGATCCGGCTATAGAGATTTACTGTCATCATTGCTAGAAACCTTCGCTGGTAGGTATAAACTATAATCTGTGTTAGCTCTCTCGGGATGAGTCAGGTAATTACTTAATGAATGTTTTTCTAATTATAATCGTTAGATAATGTGCTTGTATACTCGCTCACATTCATTTTACAGAAGCAGCTTAGTATCGAAAGTTGATGCTATTTAATGAGGTACATATAAAATACCTCCTCCAACAAAGTATGCATATGCTTGATTTAATATGTTACTTTTTGCGTAAGTTTCCAATCCTTCGGCAAAACGCACGAAACTGTTTGTGGGACCAAATTAAAAAAAGAATGCCTTGAGTGTGCCACCATGTGATCCCCATGATAGTCACTGTAATGATTTCGATAGAAATGTTCAGTTTTGGTCGAAAGAAACTATTTCACCATCAACGTACCCAATGGTAATGATATTTCTCAAAAGGCGGAGAAATCGCAATATTTTCATGTCTATAAATTTTCATGAAGTATTTAAATCCTGCTGTTCAGGAAAATTTTCACTGTTGCCATCTTTTATTGGATGCAATAAGAATCTAATTTCAATTACACTACTACGTCTGTCGGATCGGAAATTAATTCGTGGTCCCCTAGCCGTATTTCGCTAAGCGCAGACTGATACTGACGTTGGGCTTCTCACCTCTGTTCAATCTTACCGTGCGCTACTATCCTATTATCTTTCATTCCAGTCTAATGTGCGTATTTTCAAAGAGACAGGATTGAAGTACTTCGGGGATGGGTGAAATATTTTCAACCTAGGACAAAAACGCGGAAATATTTCCGCAAAATGAATGGTTCCTCCTTGTTCTTTTTAATTTCTGCGCTGGGCGCGCGCGTGAACTGGGGAAGAATTGCGGCCCTTGATGTAGATAAGGGCTGGTGGGTAATGCCCTTGACATGCTTTTCATCAGGGCGTAGGAGGTGGGCGAAGGGGGTCGATGAATAAGATCCCCGTGGCTGCTGACTGTGTGCGTGGCCGTGCAAACGCTGCCGCTAGAGTTTCGGTTTTCCCCCCGCGAAGTTTTCTGCGGAACTCTTTCAGGTATCATTCCCAAGCTCTTTGGTTGGATAGGCTTCATTCTAGAATAAACAAAAAATCACCTTCGTTGGAATATTAGTGGCCACTGGTTAGGGCCCGATATGGAATTGGGCATACAGACACTCAAGTGGTTGCGCGTCTCTCGAAAGGAAACAAGTTCAGAACTTAAGACTGTGTTAACTGTGCTTAATTCTAGAACAGAGTTTGTTTTAGAATTCGGAATGTAATATATGGTAATATACTGTCATAAGTGGAGTAAATGTTGCTAACGCTGAGAGATACTGTTAAGTTCGGTCTCCCCCACCTAGGCCCGTTGGTGGACAATTTAATTCAAATACATTGACCTCAACGTAAGAAACACTGTATATTGAATTAGAAAATTGAACGTATTTACGCATCAAATTGGTGGTGGAACTACTCATTCGATTGAATTTCCGATCGAGAAGGAAACAGGGAAATAAGGCAACATGAAATAAATAGGCTGGGCGAGGCGCAGGACCACGGTTATCCGCGAGAGGCTTTATAATATATACCCCCACGTCTGGGGCCCACCTCCCCCTAGGAGTGGGAGGTTGCCGAGAGGAGGGCTGTTAGATGACCAGGTCAACTGCCACCGCAGTCGACTGGGCCAACGTAGGTCTATGCTTTGACCGGGCACGTCCTTCCCACGGCTCAAAGCGATATCAATACGTACAGGTTGTACAGGCGTTGACGCTTGTTTATATGTTCAATTTACAGACACTAAATTAGCAATCGAACAATTACGTTCATAGAACTCCTGTAGTACTTCTTACTGTTGACAAATGCACTTCTTACGTATCAATTTCCCAATTAAGATGTAGAAAAAATAAGTTTTAAGCAGCTGCATGTTTTGTGGAAGTCAGCAAAATTTGTGATAGATGATAAAGCTCATAGCTTCTTCAAGTAGAAACACTTTTGTGACAGCATTTCAAATCTAGTATTCATTACATTTAAAAGATCGTCGAATTTATCAATTTATTCATTTTTTTTTTCAATTTAAGTATTGTAATACATCCCTTCTTAATGATATATCTCCAATGTGGTAGATTTTGGATTCACTGTGATGTATTTCCATTTGGTCATTACCTTTTTCGAATGGCTTCGTTCCTAACGATTCAATGTTTTTCGTCCATGTTATCAATTATTTTGGATTTACCGATTGCGATATATTTTTCGATCGTTCACTACACTTTTATATTCTTTTTTAATTTCTCTCATTTCTTGGGAACCCTCTCATCAGTCTCCATCCACAGCTTGATTTCCTCTTGCGATTTCATTTCATCCCTATATCTGGTAATTCGTCTGTCTTCCTTTCAGCCTATCACTCTCACTCCTTCCTCCAATTCCAAGTTCATGACACACGAGCTATCATATCTAATCCTACCTAAAAACTGGAGATGTTCGACATAATTGTTGTATTTAACTTAGGCGTCGAAGTATTTGATCAATTATTCTTTTATTATATTGCTGCGTTATCAAATATCGTAACATTGTCACCCCAAAATCACCAAAATATCTATTACACATCACTTTAAACCCATTAAATGATAACTATGTATGCTTGAGTTAAGGTACATGTCCCCACTGACCAACTAATCGAAATTATGATTAAGTTCACCTGTGTTTTAACTATTAAATATTTTATTTGGCGCTACAAGTCCTTGCATTGATCTACTAAAAGTCGCTTCAAGGGATACTAGGATTGGGTAAAATGAAGAAAATTAGTGCCAAGATATATATTAGGTACATGATTAGATTCGGTCATACATAAATACATAGTCTGTCATGATAGAACCATTTTGTATTAGGAAGTATATGCGTCATGTTAATTAGCTGGCAGTTTCTCTTTCTTCCGTGAAATTGAAAAAAATCCGCTCGTATTAATTACTGCAAAACTCTTGCGCAAATCATTTTCTCCCAGTCTCTTGGACGCTGTCCTTGATTTGTGTATTCTCACACGTGTGTAGTGAAGGGAGTGCATTGGCTACGACTCCTGACGCAATTGAGCTAGAGCGTAAAGGGTGTCGGAAGCTGAGTGAATGAACAAATTGCAGAGTGTAATTGGAGGAGAGGGGAGATGGCTGAAGAACTGCAACTGTTTGACACGCCGTTAACTTCAAAGGCAGGCATCCATCCTCCCTCTTGCGGTTACACGGGAGGTGTACCGACAGCATGTGGGGCGGGGGAGAGATCAATCCAAATGAGCTTGATCGAGTATCACGCCTTCAAGTGGGGGCCGTCATTAACGTCGGCCGGAAAGTGCGACATCGTTTAAGCCCATAATCCCCCCTCGGGTGGCGTTTTAACGAAGTACAAAGGCACTCCCCGCAGCTATTCCCTGAAGTTTTAGGCTTGTTTGTGGCCCTTATCCTTAAGCCATCGTGGCTCGTAAGAAGTTCGCTCTGCTTTCCTTGTTGTTATTTAATGTTAATTATCTTGCTTACGGAGTGTATCTTAAGTGATACCCATTGGCTTCCCAAGGCGTGGGTAACGTGGGCAAAATTCACGGGCGGCCGGTTATACTGTAGGGGCGGTCAGTTTGTAACTTATTAAGGTTGTTTGAGCGAGATTTCATTCCAAATATAATTCAATTAATTTTGCCTCGTTATAAGTAAAATATCTCACCATACCAAAAATACGTAAATATCAGCCACTTACCACACCTTTTTAAGAGATATTGTCTCAAATATACCACCCATTTTTCATGGGAAATGGTACGGGTATGCACTCCAGAGAAACTTTATTTCAAAAATATGAGGAGTTCGTAACGAATGGATATCGTCAGAAATTTAACAGTATGTACTTTTCAGTAACTGTCAACTATTTTCAAAAACAAATCAATTACTCAGTGCAATAATGTTTACAGAATCGCAACAACATGTTCAGATGTAAAGGCGTTTTCAGCGTACGGCGTGAAACAAATGAGTTCATTGAAGGGCTTATGTATTCATATAAATAAGTAAATAATGTCTTTGTAGGTAACAGCCGAATCTAATTACTACCTATTTATTAATTAGACGAAATACACAAAACCATGCGCTGGGAGGTGAAAATCCTACCCAGGCGGGATTCAACCCCGCGACCTTTGATTTGGCAGGCGAGGACTTTACCCCGCCGCCACCGGGACCGGTAAATGTAGTTAATTATTGAGAATTTCTGTCATATGAAACAATATTTTGAGCCATTAGTAGTACAATATTTATTTCATGCTAATTAAACCTTCTGAAGTTAAAAAATAACATTCGAATTAGGTCCCTAATGTGACTAATGAAAAATCTCGCTCAAACCATCTCAAAGAAGACAAAAAGTATGTAAAACAGAAAATGCTACTAGCTTCCTGCTTGTATTTCTATTCAAATAGACCTTTTATGTCTCGTCAAAGTTACTGACATTCATAACTAACTTCAACAAAGAGCACAATGAAACCTACGTACTAACAATTTACTTCAATATCATTCTTTTCAACAGCCCATTGAAAGGAACTGGTGAAATTGCACTAAAATTTACGGTTGAAATTACTTCCAATGAAATATCCCTTTAAACACTTTTCCTCGTAAAACTCGAAGCTTGGAGACAACTTATTGATTAAAAATTGAGTACCTGACAGGAAAGGAAACTATAATATTAAGAGGATCGTTATGAAACCACTGAGTACCCCTCAAATTAACGCGCGGCTTCAGAAATCATAATCGGAAAGTAAATTCTTTATTAGGGGCGGCCAAATACAATTTAGTCCGGAACTGGTGACACAGATGGCAGATTTTGAATTCTCACGGCTCGGTAGACAATTCAAGTCAGTTGTCGTCAATGAGATATTTGCTTCTGGTATACTAAACAATCAGTTTTCGTTCAAACTTTCCCTCCTGACCGAAAGTGGATATTGAATCGAATTTATCACTAGGTAGCGAAATATCATGTCGATATTCTTTTACCTCATTGATTGAAGCAGCTTAAAAATAAAGATGCTCGTCTTCACAATTGACATCTTTTCACGATCTTAAATTGAAAGCAAATTCAACATCGCCTCATCCTGAAATATCAAATCATTTTCATTTTATCATTGCCTTCAGGACACCTAAATACTGGGATTGTAAGAGGGATTGATTTAAATACGATGTTTTTGAGTGGTCATGGCCTTGAGTAATACAACATTCTCTCGTGTGAATTATCCTTCTATCAATTCCCTGGATCTCAAATTGCCTGCGCAAGAACAGTAATTGCATTTTTTCATCGGTAAGAATTGCTATTCTTTCCTTCACGATGACGGGGTCATTATTTCATGGAGCGCAAGACCTCTGCCTGGAGCCGGCGGAAGTAAAACAAACGCCGATCTAATCGCTAGCAAAAAGAGGAGAGCACTAGGGGTTCATTGCGTGTTATTTCTGCGCAGAAATTGAACGAATCTTGTAACGAGGACCATGCGCCGGGTAAACCTGGGCTCCTTGTTGTCGCTTTTCCCGTCTCGTCTCCTCGCTTTCATTATTTTGCTCCGCGGTTTTGAAAGAGAAACGAGATACAGCATTTCTCTGGAGTAGTCTCAGCGATTCCATTTCATACTTTAAAGAGTTTTTAAAAACAAAGAATGTAAACTTCAAGATGAGTATTAGGATGACGTAATGCATCGGTTTTGTGAGATTTTGGCGAGTATACCTAAAAAATATATTTCATTCAACTAAACCAAATGAACGCCAACTCCTGAACTTTGAAAAACTTAAAGCGAAACTACGAGTATTTTCCCGTGACTTACGTGATAATCGCTCTTTGGTTGAACTATTTTTTTCTGAAGAAGTAATGTTTTTGGATTCTTTAGGAATGAGCTATAAATCGAGTGTTTGTGAATTATAAAGAAACTAAACAAGAATAGCCTAACTCTTAGTACTATTATAATTTTTCAATCAGAATAATGTGTTCTATGAAATATTAAGGAAAAAACTGGGTCGGTCCGGTTGTCGTAGGTATTTAACAAAATGAATTATTAATTTGTCTCTTCTTCTATTCATAAGTAATAATTGAGGATGAGGCGTAATCAAACTGTCAATAAATTAGTAAAAAATTTTGCAATCTGTCTATCTTGTTATAGAAACCATCCAGATAGGATTAATAATGAACATAATATGCTTCTGCGACCAATTTTTCTTCGGATTGTCGCCCGTATAGTAAAATCCAACATTTCTAAGACTAATCCCCTTCTAGGCGTCCCTTCTAAGAACTATGCAGTGATATTTTTCGTTCCCTCATCTCACGTTTCTTCCTTTAATAGTTCATGATTTTTCCACCTGTTAAGTTTTGACTGCATTCTGTTTCCTTAGATAAATAGCGTGAACTCCTCCCAGGACCTTCAGTAAAAGTAGTTTTCGCATAGAAAACCTCTTGATGTTTTCTGGGAGCTACAATTAAATCAAATGAGTGTAGGAATACTCTGGTGATGTATTGCTTTAATTAGCACATTAAAAAGTACAATATGATGGTTTGCTAATAAACGATCATGATTTTGTACTAAGTATTTCATTGTGAATAATATACATACGTCTGCCCGATTCCTTTACACAACGGCTGTTGCAATTGGGTTCGTTGATTCCCCGTTCCTCCCCGCTATGGGATCCCGCGGGCTTGTTCCATCCCGTCGGAACAAAATTCATTTACATACCCGCTCAACGATCGCGTCGGAAGGGGACGGCGTTAAATTATTCGGTGCAGGCTGTTGCTTCGCTTTTCAATGCTCCCTTGTCTTTCTCGGGGGTAATTGATCGCTTTGCGTCCTCTGTGTGTCACGTGGTCGCCTCCCTCCATCCCTCTCTCTTGTGTCCGCCCCGAAACGAATTCCTCCGATTGCACTCAAATCGATTCCCGCTGAGGGCACAGGCGGGCGAGAGGGATTTGCATCGACTCAGGCGGCGTCATTCCTCCTCCACCCGCATCGCACTCGAACGATTGAGAGCGCCCCGTGGCTCTCTCCTTCACGTCAATCTCTCTCCCTTGCTCTTATACGCTCTCTCCGACCGCGCGGGAGAGGCAATCTCTCGCTCACACATCAGTCGCAGCCGGAGCGAGGCGGCAGCAGCGGCGTGTTGCCGTCGTCCCCCGCCCCTTCCTGCCCCTCCTCCATCCAAAGCATCGCGACCGCGCCCCCATTGGACGAGCGAGAGGAGTGGCGGAAACAAATGAAACGCGTGCACTCGTCGTCCGTAGACGAAATCGTTCGTTAATTGAGGTTGCGGGGAGGAAGAGGAGGCCGTTCGCCCCCTCTCTCCCTGTGGTTATCCACAAGCAGTGGCAGCCACCCCGCTGTTTTGAGTGAGAGTGGGGAGGGAGATAAGAGTGGAGGATTTGATTTTCCGCCTGCTATGGCGGCTGCATGGTTTCGTCCGATACGGGACGGGGGCGATGCGCCGCGCCGCGTTCGTCTGTCGATGGCCTCTCATGTCAGGGAAATTGAGGCACAATGGTCGCTAACACCGCGGCCATTGGAAAGTAGTGTGATGACCTCAGCGGTATTTGTTTGTTCACTGTTTTTTTTTAGTTCCACAGCTTCGTCGGTATATACGTCTTTTGCCTCTTTTACTCAAAGCTCTAGAGAATTGGGAAGTACGGACAACGCAACCAAAACAGACTTATCCAGTGCATGGGGAAGATAGTGAGTACCTAAACATGTTTTTACGGGAAAAAAATAATTGCCATGCATTTAAGCGAGTTATATCCATGTGATACCATCAATTGTGATGTTTTATATAATACTACAATGTTTTAATATCACATATTTTCCCCAATTGCCTCGGTTGTCGGCATCGGTCGGGGACAAACGTCATCTCTACTTTTCTAATCAATAACTTAGCTTTTACCGAGGCTTAGCAGAACGCAGCAAATTTAGTGCTGTGATGGAAACAAATATTGCCTTCAGGGTTTTAAAGTGGATTAAAGGGCCATATTAAAACACTTACGGGGCCCAACAGATCGGCAAAAACTCCACGTTTATATTTATTTGGTTTGAAGCTTTGAATATTATGTAACCATATGAACATGGCATATTAAACTTGTATAATTTCACTGCAGAGCAGCTTCGCTATCATATTTCCAAAGTAGCCTGTCCTTTATTTACAATGGTACTTAATTAAATCATGAATTATTAAAATTAAAATTTTATTAGCAAAATTCTTACTGATAGAGTACCTATCAGAAGTTCCGTACGTTTGTTGTATTTGAACTATAAAATTTCAAAAATTGAAGTTATAATTTTAATCACCTGTATGAAAGAGTATTAATTTCCATTTTCCTTTAGTTTGCCTTCATTTTTTTCAAAATTAATTTTTGTTGTTTTAAATTTTCTTAAAATAAAACCTAGAAAAGAGCTTTTGAGATCCAATTATTTTTTACCGAGTGTTTTTATATTCCGCGTAAAATGTCCATTATGATTTTAATGCGTGGCTATTCTGTTTATTTTGTTTTTTACTCGTTGCAAGCCTTTTCTTTTTTTCAGTTTGTGTAGGGGCTTGCATCAAATTGAGGGCACTGTCTTGTAGTGAACTCGCGTGAAGGCAAAATAAAATTTCTTTATTAGTTCCTGATTTGATGAGAGCATTGATTTTCTCATCCCATTCCCCTGCATTGTGAGAGTACTCCTAACTCTCTCACTCATAGCAATTTGGATTTAACGATCAAATTTGTCATGTAAATCCCCCCGGAACTGACTTTGATTTAAACAGTATTTTTAAAGTCTCCACAGATTGGAATAGAGGAGTTTCCGGGAGAATTTGTTAAAAGTAAAAGGATTTTTAATAAGGTAGCTTCTATAAACTTAAAATATATATATTTTAGAACCGAATTAAATTGTGTCATCCAAAAATTACTCGTGGCCGATATTTACAAAAAATTCAGGGAATACTTACGTAGAATCAGAATTCCTCTTTGAGTGTCCTTAACATCCTGTTTTCTGACGCATGAGAAATTAGTTTCTAAGCCTTTGCCAAATGAAAGGATTTACAGAAAGAAAAGCGCACTCTGGTGTCTGAACGGTGCTTTTTCTGTTTAACGCGACGGAAAACGGCAATTTCTCTCGCCTGCGACAAAGGACGACGCTTCCTCCCTCTCGCTTTCCCTCGCATAGCAATCGATTTATAGGTTTCTCATCAGCGCCCCCCCAGGGGGGGGGGCGAGGGAGGGCGGGGAAAGAGTGGAATGTCTGGCTGTTGCGCGCGCTTTTCAGTCGACACCTTGTTCAGCGTCTGCCGCGCGATGATGTCTCATTTGGCGCTCTTTGTGGGCGGCGTCGACCCTAAGTGTCCTCCTGCTCTTCCCCACTCGGCCCTTCATGAGGGGGCAGGAAAGAGTTGGGTTGGGTGCTAGTTATACGCATCTTTCGCGCGCGGGATCTCCTGCTGCCACCTTGCTGGCGAGCATCCAGGGCTGCCACACGGTTCTGTATGCAACGCCAGAAAAGGCTTTTTCAGACCGATGGGGTTTTGCATCACCTCTGTTGCACGCTGGTAGATGTTTTTTTAAATCCTGTTTTCTTCATTCGGTTACTATAAAATGGAGCAAAGGGGCAAAAATGTGTGTATGAAGGTGGTGCCATTCGCATCTGAAAGAAAAAGTTGCAAAATTTGCTTAAGATAGACCATTTTAAAAGGAGTATTTCTCATAAACGGGGAGTGATATGGAAACCTACTTACGAATGGGTATTGCTATGATATTTCACCTTTGAAAAGCGCTATTTCTCGAGAATATTGGTTCCATAGAATATTTATACTCGTGGTAACCTTGGGGGATGTGTTGCGCCTTCCGCGGTGGGCAGACCAGGGCCCCGCAGTCCACCCGTATTGCCTCCCGCTCACCAACTACGTAGCTCCTTTGCGAAATACTTTTGCATTTTGGCGAATTTCCATTTAACTTTCGTTAAATATCCACTCCCCTTAATGTATTGTAATCGCGTGAGCTTATTGTTCAAGGTTGGCTTGGCTGGACTGATGCGATGCAGATACAAAAATACAGTGCAATTCCATATAATCCAGGTTAAAATTCGAGAAATAGATTGATAAATGACTTCGAGTGGAGCGAGATAGAAGCTCTAGAGTCTCCCTCGTCCATCAAACCCCTGCCATATGGGAGAACCAGAAATTCATATAAACCGTAAAATCCGGACGTTATAGGTATGTTATTGAAGAATAGAATATTACCAACTGTTATTAACAGAATGAGGAGGTAATATCAGCCGTATTAATATTTCAATGGAAATATTTACCATCAGGATATACATTAATTTGCATTATCTATCTACTAATATACCTACGCCTCATAAAATTTACGGATTATAAATTAATAATGTAGTATCTATATATAACGTTAAAAAATGAAAAAGAAATAAATAAATAATTTTGGGAAAAATGATTTATATAGCCCTAATCCTTAGGGCTATAATCCTAAATCCGAAAAAAAACCTCTGCAGGAAAATGCCCTCTCAAGGTTGGTTTTGATCTTACTAATAGATAACCTAAGCTATGGTCTACAATATAATATACAAAGTGCATAATTAGGCGATATGACAGAAACTCGAATAAAAAAACTTAAAAAATCGCATGAGGGGAAACAGTAAAAGGATATTATTCGAAGTAGCTAAAATGACTACAACTACCATTCAGCATGATTATAACTACGTGAATTTTAAATAATATTTTATGTGTTTCATGTTAGTTTTAGAATTTTTAAAATTTGAGGCACTACAATGGTATCAAAATTACAGTACCTACGATCTTCGACATCACCCTAATGCGCCTCGAGCCTCAATGTCTGTATATTGCCAAGAGGCGGTAGAGAACATCGTTTACGGATTCGTGAGTAAAAAAGGCGGGTGTGGCAATGTCGTGGACACGGTCATGGGTTATACATGAATACGCCTGTGTTAGCGGTAATAATTAGCGGCCGACGAGGTTTTTGCGTTGTCGTTCCCTGAGCGTGCCCTTTCACATTCTGACGTTCCCGACGTCTCTTCTGTTCCACCACGGGCACAGTAGAATTGATTTACTAGTGGTCTCGAGCTCTTCGGAATTCATCTGACTCCTTAGACGCTGTTTCCAATGACATGATTTCTCTTGTATTTCCTGTGGTCTTTTCGGTGAGTATAGACCGAGTTATGAAGTTGTACTTGAAATTTCATTGTTTTTTTTATTTTTTCCGCGGACAGATATTGTAAAAAGTGGGTTTAATTATAAAAGTAAAGAGATCTAGACGCTATATTTGGTTTGGGACCGAAACCAGCGTCCTAGCACACTGGAGTCGCGAGATGTATTGTGTGGAATATTTCGCCCACGTTCAAAGTGTTCGCCAATCGTCCCGGGCCCCTGTCCGCGCATTGCGCTTGCTTGGTACCAACTTAAGGTCGTTATCCCATCTTAGTCCCTTGCCCAATCGAACACAACCATATTTATTTTAATCGTTTCATTAGTCACGACGTTATGGCATCCGAAAGGATCACCCTGCAATCGTTACATTGCCGTTTCCGTTCTGGAACTCAATTATTGTTTTGATTTCTTTGGCATATATTATTAATTTGGTGATATAACGGTTAAGGTAGGCTTTGGTGAAGAAAATAAAAATCTTCTTCACTTTTAATACCGAAAGCAATTATCTCATTACACGATTTCTTTCTTCCTTTCAGCATATGTCTAACCACCCTTCATTCCGATCATAAAATATTCTTTTTCTTCCCCTTCCCCGCTTACCCAACATACTGCCCATTATCATGACCATCAGCGTTCATTCGCCCCTCACTACCTGTTCCAACCTACTTCTTTACCCCCTCCGAAATACGTAAAAAATGTATAGTCCCTGTTATTATATTGAATTATACTGTCTTGGTGTTTTGTTGTGGTTCTGTTCCGGTCATGAACTGTGCGACGGTAAACGAGAGTTTTCAGCTATCAATACTAATGTTCTACTTAGTAAATATGAATGATTATGTATACCGATGTGCTGAGGTAGCAGAAGAAAACTCAGATCCCCTATCCCTCTTCAGATTCCTTAATGCCATTTATTCTCCATCCTTGGAAAGACTTCCATGCTATTTTCTCCGGTAACCCAGTTACGCTCTTTTACTCATGGCAGTTTTTTTTTTAATCCGGCAAATCATTTTGTGAATTTACAAGATTCCTTATTTTACTCTTCCTCCTTTGGGTCGCTGATACTTTTTGTTTATTATAAATACATTGTTACTCGCACTAAACAACATATTAGACTGGCAAAATACATTTACGCACGTCTTTCCAATGAATTCAAGTTTTTTCAAACCTTACCCACATCGCACTTCCCAGGACTCACCCAACGGTATGAAATATTATTACGAGTGCGATATGTATGGTCTTTGTTTACAATGTTTGAAGTGGCAATTCACAAACACAAAGTGAGATTAAAAACTATTCTTGCTACCATTCAAGGAGTCTCGGGTTCAACCCTGCCTCAGTTGATCTCATTCCCACCTTACGGTGCCGTATATACAACATCATGCATACCTTTCGTAAATGTCTGAAGGATTTATGTCAAAGGCATGTTGAGCGACCTTGAAAATTAGATTGGACAGGATTTGGCTACGAAATATAGGCAAAATAGTATTCCGTTTCGATTCAGCACGTTAACCAACCTGTGAATACGGTGAGATTGTTTCTGACGTTATGGAATGTGAATAAAGGATGACATCATACCCTAATGCCACGCTTTGCTATTGGTCGTTACTCCTCTAGATATCTGCAACCCTAACCTTCGCCGAAAATATCATCAGATCGATTCGTCATGCTTCTGTTAACTACCTATCCCAAACCTATCCTTCGGAATTTCAAGCATCAAGCGGAAATATATGTTCACCATGACTGCAAATAGGCATAATCAAGTAATGTGGCAATCTCCTTTGGCTCGCAACAGCTTTAACCAGCGACTATTTAGGCCTGATTAATTTTGCTCAGTAGCACGCCGGCTTGATGTTGTCATGTGCTATTCTACGGTTTTGGAATGCTGGGGAATTTCAAGATTAAAGAAATTGCCTTTCGTTACTTACCTACGTCAGTGACTATTGGACCTATAGAAGGACCCAATGCTTTTTATTCAATCCTTTTTAATTTCGTTTCAATAATTTGTCCTCCCCTAGAGCTTAATTTTTGCATGGATTAATGCTCGGCATCGTGCCATCAGCTGGCTGCGATGTACGTTTCGGGAATGATTGAGACCACAAGTTATGGTGCAGCCAAAATATCTTAGCTATAAATTAAATATCCTAGATCAACACAAGTTTTGTTTCAACTTTTTATTCTTCCATGACGGTAACCGTGTTTTCTTGAAAACCAATAGGCCGTCATATTTTGGTATGTTTTTCATTATTCCAGGCAGTGGTCCTTTCAATCCATTATACTCATGTTGGGCGCAGTGGGGGTGATGGGGAGCGCGCTCACCGTGTCCACCCCTTCAGAGCTTGAGAGGATCACCCTTTCCCCTCTGAGGTGGTTCCGCTCTGATATGCCGCTGCAGTGCTGCCAAACTGACCGCGACTTTACTAATGTTGAGGATTAAAAGCCTACTACGGAGTGACAATTCTCAATGATAATTTTTTAAAATAAATCACAGTCCTCTAAATAATTTAATACGCATGCTAATTTAAATCCGTATTTTTCCAGCAATATACTCTTTGAGGTTTGAATCAAGGCCATGTATAGAATTCTATCCATGGCCTTGGATTGAATGAGAAAGTTTAGCGAGATATTTCCCTAGTTTCCATATTCCAGCTTTATTTTTATTTCAGCGTCTGTAAGAAGTATGAAATAAATATTGGCGCAAACATATAATTATATATGACAAAAATTCTCAGCTATTAAATAAATATCTCGATATAACTCTTTAACTTGACTCATTTTCTCACGTCGTACGGTGAAAACATCTTAAAAACAATTTTTTTTTCGATTCTGTAAAAATCACTTTCACAAGTAATTGATTAATATTTTTAAGCAGTGTATAAAACATACTAAATACACACCGTTAATTATTTTTTAAGGAAATCTAGGTGTTAGAAATTACTAATTTTGTAAATATTCTTCCTCTGAAGCCGGCAGCCATAATCTATTCCATGTAAAACAGCTTGAATGTTTAGGCAAATTTCTCGAAAAGTAGTTCAGCAAGGGGTTACTTATTTTGATATCAATGGAAATATGTGAGTTTTATCTTTAAAATGAAGTCAAATTTATCAAATTCTAGGTGAAGTGATATTTCGCTCAAACTACCGTAAAGGGATCGTAGTATATCAATACGCTCATTCATACGTCTTTGAGGCATTATTTTTCATGTTTTAACGTTTTCTCTTTTTTCGCCGATGTGAAGGGACTACGAGTACGTGCAGAATAAAAATATTTTTTTAATAATACAGCTTCAATTTTGCAATTTCAACGCGTAATATGCAAAAACAATAATCGAAGATAACGTTGGTACGTTTGTATGTACTTTCAGAATGCTGAATATCGTGTATCTTACATGCCAAGATTTTCGCTAGGTACAGAAAGGAAAAAGTTTCCTTTCCAACGCAACGCATTCATTCATTACTCCTTGAAGTAGGAACGCCTGGATGATCGCACGCATGAAGGAATCGCTTCAAGGGTTGCGTCCCTTCATCGCAAAGGTGACACACGTTTCGTCCGAAGTGCCCTGGAACTGCTACCGCTCGCTTACAAGGAAGTTAAAAGGTCACCTTGGTGTGCAGAGGCGTGAAATTTGTCAGCCCGTTCATCACATTCACGCCTCACTCTTGTTCACATTCATCATCTGCAGTAGGGTGGGCGCGATGCGTGAATTGATTTACCTCCACTCTTTTTTCCCCTTCGCATTCTCGTTTTTCACGAAGGTCCTCTCTTGTTTCACCTAAATTTATCAGTTTATAATTTCCTACGCAGCAGATTGGCTCGTGGAGAAATGTATTTTATCTGCTTCTTAGTTAATTCTTATGTTTAGAAGGCTATTGTCTCTGGGACGATGGCCTAACAGAGTTCCTTTTCTATTCCAAAGTATTTCTCAGATTGCCACCGCAATTATTGACGGCGTAGCCTAGATTTTGTTCAAAACCATGGTACAGTCCAGACTCAGCCTTACGTGAATTCATAATTTCTGATGTATGATGTATGTCAGGTTATTCATGTGACTTACGTTATGTTTTTGCGTGATATGCATAATAATTTTGACTTGTTTTATTCAATGCATGTTCTTATTTCTCCTAGAATGTGTTTCGTCAAATAAATTTCCTATACCTACACTGATATTGGAGATTAAATGAGATCTATTGAGCATTCGGTATTTGTATACGATTAGAGCATGTTGTGACTAAGGTTTAGAAAAATATTTTATAAAATGATGACGCATGATTACCTCCTGCCTATTTTCCATTGCTTAACGTTGTATGAATCAAATATCTTTCACTGTTAACTGTCATTTTCCTGCTGAACTTGTAGCTTCGTACGTAATTCCATATTCACATTTTCAAAGAGGCATTCTCAATAATCGTGTAATGAAGCGGTAATGGTGCGTATGAAGTAGGATGTAAGTAGGTACCTCGTAAGGTGTAATCGCAACTCGAGCCTTCAATAGATTGAACTGGTTGTGAGTAATGGAAAGTCTGGAGTGAAAGATGTGTGCGTGTCGTAATTTGCTTGCCTAGGGGAAAAGTACAGCTGACTTGAAGCGGATAGCGTTACTCAGGCTCAAAATATTTGGTAGTGAGGTTTGAATGAATGAAGTTTTTAATATTATTTTCATCATCGGAGCTCAACCTGCCTTATGCTTTCCCAGCCCAGCTGAGCTCAGTGTAAATGGATGAGCGCGAATACGAGTAAAATACGAACATTTACAGGGCATAGCACATAGTGCACAATTCATATCGATTTTGACTGATTTTTTTAAAAGGAAAATTTATGAATCTGTCATTGAAATAGACCAATGTTGATGGAAACTGGACTTATCCGTTTGTATAGATTGCTGAATTTGAATTTTTATCCTCTAACGTCGGCATTACGAGCACGTTAAATCGGCTACTTCAGTTGAAATAAATGCTACTCAATGATTAAATAAAATAAAAACTTGACCCTACTTATGATCGCTAATGAAAAATGAACAAAATAAAAGAAGGTCCACTTCCGTGCCACCTAGTTCCATACGCATATGTTACAAGGTGTTGGATGCAAGGCGGTGTGGCGTTACGGTCTAGGAAGTCTGGCCACACTGTTGCGGACACAGCGGCCGTGAAGCCCTGCCAATCAGCGGTCCATGCAACCTCTTAAGGTCGCAATAGTTGCTTGAGGCATTACGTTGCGCAGTCTGATGCTAAGATAGATCGCATTCACTGTTTATTCTACTCATTGTTTAGTATGTGTAGTCAAAATTCGTGGTTGGATGTGTACGGAAGAGAATGGCTTGTCTGGCTGTGCGAACGCACGAATGACTGCACGAAAAGTTGTTCCGGCTGTAATTATTCCATTCATCCATGGGCGCAATTTCGTGTGTACATAGATCCTCTCTGCTTGCGACTGTCCGTACAGTCCTGATCCCATGTTCGCATCGCAACTACTACTGCCTCGTACTTACGCAGCATTAGTTGTTGCTGTATCGTTCTCTCGTTCGAAATTAAATCGTATGTCTTACTTGATAAACATAATTGAGAAATAATAGCCAAATCTGTGGAAACAAATTAATTTCTTTACAGCGCAGCTGCCACTCGGATCGAATGTTCAAAAATCTTTTTTCACCGGCATCTTGCTGTTCGCATTCCTCAGGCAATAACTTTTTTCACCCACAGCGAATCGTTGCTGCATCAAACTTCGCGGTGAATTGACTGTTTTTTAGAGTGGCCTTTACATGTTTGGTGCGTGCTTTCTGCGTGTACTACTCCGTTCTCTCTCTCTCTCAATTGTGCTTTGACGCTCACACGAGAGGTAATGACGGTAGCCGATAAAAAAATAATTCATGCGTTTGGTATTATTGACGATTACCAACGCAAGACCCTAGCCCGGCGGCTAAGGTCTTGCGTTGTGGCGGACTGTACCGATAAATTTGGTGACCGATATTATCGATATACGCATTAACGCACATGCAAATATCCAGGTGAAATCTCGTCACCAAAAGAGCACTGTTTGCGGGGTAAAAATAGTCTGGCGAAAGGCAAACTTTTTGCGTGTTTCTGTGTTTTGTTGCGTAATTCGTGTCTATTTGAGGAAGAAGAAAAAGCAAAGGAACCATCTTTAATGCTTACAATATTAACTTTTTTAAAGAGAATATTCGCAAGATCTTGCGTATCCGGTTTTTCCGCACTTAAATGCGTAAAAACGCCGAAAAATGCCACTTTTAGAGAAAATATAAGCTGTCTGGAATTTAAAAAACAGATTCGGGTGTGATGTGGTGGCAACGTTCCATAATAACAGATGAAAAAAACTTTTTCTCCAACTAATAAAATGTTGATCCCTCTCCCCTCCCTCACCCTCATTTTTCTTGTGTACATTTGAATCCGTATTTGAAAGCTTTACTTGAAGATGATGGGGTAACATAAACTAGTCTTAATAAATCTTTTATCAGTGGATATCAGCCAGTACCTTTGCTTCTGTTATTGTTTCTGGAATTGCTAACATGGAAGCAAGAACTATTACAAAGGACCGGAGCCTGTAGGTGTACTTAAAAAATTGTAGCACTGTCAAGACAAAGTGGGCAACGTAAATGAGTAGCTAATAAGTATGGCCGGTATTTTACGTCATGATATATTTTCTCTACGCATCGCCGAGAAACTCACCGCTTCTACTCGCGTCTACTTCTCTCCGTCTCCCATTCTCACTTCCCCGCGGCCTCTGGCTCTCATTGCCGAATCCCACGAGAGAGGGTGCCACGGCCGCGCCGTGCTCCCTCTCGGCGGAGAACGCACAGGATGTACGGGGGGAGGGACTGGGAGGGAATGAGAGGGGGAGTAGGGAGGACGGAGAGAAGGGGGAGGGGTTGAAAGAGGAGGAAGCCGCGGAGGCAGCTGCGCCTGCGCGGAAAGGACGCCATAATAAGTGCGGAGGGGGGCAGGAGAGGGGGAGGAGGTTGCCTCTGAGCTACCTCCCCTTTCCCGCCCTCCCGAGCTCTCCTACTCCCTATCCACCTCCCGAACCAACCCCCCCCCCTCCCGTCCTCTTCCCGCCCTCAGGAGGAGGATATATACTTGTGTATGTATTCATTTACAAGTATACATGGCTATATATGTGCGTGTGTGAGGATGTATGTAAGCTGGGTTCCCGGCGCTCTGGGCTCTCTCCCGTAACTCTCCCTCCCTCCCCCTCCCTCCCCTCACACCTCTCACTCCTCTTTCGTACACTGCGGAGACTGTGGATCAATCCGCGAGACTTGGCGCACTACCTACCTCTACCACTTCGACTCTCTCCTCTCTTGTCTTCTCCCTTCTTCCGTCCTCCGCCTCGTCCCTCTACTCTTCTCCTTCGTCTTCTCCCTCCTTCCTTCCCTCTCTGTTTCGTTTGATTGTCCCCCCATCTCTCCCGACTCCTCCTCCCACCTCCTCTTCGGCGTGGCGTCATGAGCTGTCATGGGTGGTCAACACGTTGGCAATCATGTTTTTATCTTGTACTGGTTTTGCTTCTGCAATTTAACGACGAACCTGCAAGTAATAAGGAAAGGAAAACAATCGAAAAAGGAAAGAAGGAGACATCAATATGCATGGGAATTGAGGAAGAATATGAAATTTGAAAAAAAAAGTTATATGAATCTACCTAATACCCTGTAAGCCACCACAAAGAAGTGTGGCAGGGGGTGAGCTATCACCAACATGTACTGTACCATACCCTAGTAAGGTTAATGAAACTACGATTATTGATGCATTAGCAAAAACCTACAAATGCTTTTCAGGAGGTGATGTCGCCAGCATGGACTCACTAAAGGTACGCCACCAATGGTAGAGAAACTATGTAGCTATATCAATGTATTTAGAAACTACATAATACGCAGTAATACAAGAGTTTTCGGTTTGTATTGGCGACTATAGCACTGGCTTTCCATCCCTTTGGCTATGGCTCAAGTCTGGACACTTAGGAGAATTTTCGGCAGAATCCCTATACCTGCTAGGGGGTTAAGAAAAGAGTAGGTACCTTTAGTCGGATGGAACGAACAATTGTGAGCCCTTTGTCGCCTCTCGCGTAGAGTTGGCTAATTCTGACGCGTGGCTAATCTTCACCATTCCTCCTTTCCCCATATATTTCTACCAGTGCCACGCTTCCGACTAGTCCTTAATTTTGCGATGGACCTCACTTGCCGGCTCCACCCCCCTAATTACCACCACTCTTACTACATACAAGAGAAAGAACGCCTGGCAGAGATAGTGAAATTTGGGGTACAATATGCAAGCATCTTTCTCTCTCTGCAATCGGAATTTAAATTGTTATTGTGCTAGGATAAGCATTTTAGTGTGGAATAAATACGTCGGGTATGGAATACCATGGAGTAGCTTGTGGTAAGAATGAACGAAATCCTGCTCGTAATTCAAGAAACTAGGTTTTTACTAAGATATTATCACGATTTAGAGAGAGTGCAATGAAATCCTCGGGAATGAACAGGATATTTTGTGTTTCGCCATGTTGAGGGAAAGAACGACTGTCGAATGACGAAACAGATGTGGAAGAGAAGGGATAGTGCAAGTGGATGCGGTAGGTTGACATGAGGAAATCAAAAGCGAATATGGCAGTAGATATCTTGAAGGGGTGGAATGCTAATAAGTCCCGGAAACAGGACCGAATGCATAAAGTGATCCGTTAACGAAGTGAAACTTTAGGTACGTGCAAGGACAGTACACTGCATGGAATAAACTTTTAAACTAGTTCCGGTTCCTTCGGCCCCCTGCAAGTTTATAGTTTTGATGAATTTTTTTTGTCAACTTGACTAGGAGTTCAGTTTGTTTCAAGAGCGAGGAACTGCGCCGTATATTTTTTTTTAACGTAACAAAAAACGTCTGATAACGATGAGCCGAATCAAGAACCGACGTCATACCCAGTGATAGTTGCAAAAGTGTTAAGGTAGTTTAGGCAAGAATTCGAGGCGAGTGAGAAGTCATAATAGATACCTCGTTCGAATTTCATTTTTTAATTTCAGCATAAGATGAGCATTTCAGATTTGTAATTTTAATATTTGATTTCAGCATGAAGTAAATATTTTAATATTAATGGCGCAAAAATGTTTACATGACTGAAATTATAAGAAGTGTAATAAATATACCTATCCAAGTCTTTAACATTGACTAATTTTTTTCACGCCGTATGAAGAAAACTGCTTCACGACCGACGATTTTTTAGATTCTGTAAAAGTTACTGCGCTGATTTATTTTTTTTAATGGTTGAGAATTATTACAAACTACACTTTGTTAAATTTCTGACGAAATGTATGCGTTACAAAAGCATATTTTTACAAAAGTAAAGTCTCTCTGGAGTGCATACTCGTACCATTTCCCACGGAAACTGGGAGGTATTTTTGGGCAAATATCTCGAATAGAGGTACGTTAAGGTGCTGCTTTTTTGGTATCTTTGTAAAGGTGAGATTTTTTTCTTTATGACGAGACTAAATAATTTGAATTTTATGAGAAAAGATAACTCGCTCTAACTGCCCTTAAATGCTAAATAATAACTTTTGCTCTCTATTCAAACAATTGGAATCACCTCTTCTCTGGCAGAGGAGTCGGCAGCCGGCGCTGTAGTCGTGGGAATTATTGAAGGGAAGGGAGTGGAGGGGATGGGGTGGGAGGAGCGAAGGATATATATATATGTCTACATGGAGGGATGAATAATTGACGAAGCCAGGGCACTCGCTTGGAGAGAGAGAGTGAGAGGTAGTGAGGAGGCGAGAGGAACGATTCCCCTTCCCTTGAGCCCCCGTTTTAAATTTTTCACGCACGCTGTTGATGCCGCTGTTCCCGCGGGAGAGTAAAAGGCGACGTGAGGGAGTAAATGGGGGGCAGGGGACCCACCGTAGCGCACGTGATCTAATTAAATTGTTCTGCTTCCCTTTTAACCCCCTGGGGGGGGGGGGGTAGGTTGTGGGGGGACAGCACCCTCCCGTCCCGCGCCATATGTTCCCGTACCGCGCGTAAAACGGTCCGCGCGATCCAAATACCTCTTCAAAATGCGGTCTCGTCACAAGTGACCCGGGCGTGCAGGAGGCATAGTACAACTTCGTAGCAACTCGCCTACGGAGGGTAAATAGTCAGTGAGGACGAATCGAGCGTTAATATGCGGGCAGGGTCATCGATGGACTCCTGCCGGGACCTCTGAAAGGACTTCCGTGCTCCTTGGTCCAACCTATCTCCATTATTTCCTCCCGGGGCATCATACTATCTGACAAGACATGAGCAATAGTTGACCGAGACACTTAAGACCTTTTGTTGACATACGGTTCATTCACTTTCGTTCTCTCCCTCTTCGTATTCCTTTTCCCTATTCCCCCTCCATATCATGACTGGCGTGCAGCAATTTTACGAAATCCGGCATTCTACCGGATTAGAACATGAGAATTAAATTAGGAAACGACTGCAGAACGGGAAGGTTTAAAAGTCGTTTTTTCCGCAAACGATAGGAGACCATAACAGCTGCCAATGAGACTTTGAACTAGGTTTATTGATAGGTAGTGTATCTAGTTAGTTGATTAAATCCCTAATGCTTCCATCAGATACCAAATAGGTAGGTACAAAAAGCACGCCGCGCATGTTTCCGGTATAACTCTTGTAACTGTCTATTTTGTATGTAGTTACAAAATATATATTACAAATAGTTTCTCTAGCTTTGTTGGCATGCCTTTAATGCAATGTATGATGGTGAAATGTCACCTCTTGATAAGTATCTGCATGTTTTTTTCTAATTCATAGTGGTAGCTTCGTTAACTTTATTGTGGCACAGTGTTGTCTATGTTGGTGAAAACTCACCCCCTGCCACACCCTTGAAGTGGCTTTCCGGGTATTACGTATATGTGGATGTATTCCATCTCCGTATCACGGCTGTCGTCCAAGCACCCCCTGCCAAATTTCCCTGCGGGAGCTCGAATCGTAGTATTTTTATAAACTCTTTACAAGCGAGTGCCACAAAGTTTTGCTACCCCCATACGTGCCCTCTCTTCTGTCTCGAGGTGGAGTCAATGTCCCTCGGGTCGATTCCCTTCGACCACCACCCAAGCGAGCACCCCGAGCAGTTGAGAAGCGAGCACCAACACCAAGCACCACCACCCGCTAGCTCGCAGCGGGAGGCGGGCGGGCGGAGGGCTCCCTTCCCGCGCCGCGGAGTGGTGCACGCGGATGAGGGGAGGGGGGTGGGAGGAAGAAGTGGGGAGGGGGAGGTGGGAGGAGGCGGGAGGGCTATGAGGGGAAAACGGATGCAGTGGATTGGCGAATGCGGTGGGTGAGTGGCAGTGGGCATTGGTTTCTGTTGATCAGACCGCGGACGTTATCTACCTATAACTATCATCATGAATAACACCTCATCATGACTAACACCTAACCCCGATTGAAATGTCCAGGATTAATTTTTTTCTGCATAAAGTAGTATCATGAAGGATATATCATTTTATAGTTCTAGTAATATTAACCAGTGCACATCTTGTTTGGTCCGGGTTATATAGTTACTCCGTCAGGCGCCTTCGGCGCGGAGGTTTGCCGTGCTTGGTCCATTTGACGTGGAAGAAGACCCCAAAGTCAAGCTTCATCTTCTACCTCGTAGATGTAAACGTATCACCGTGAAAGACGATCACAACACCCAGGCCCGAACCTCGAAGAACGAGACTAAATGAAGTTTGGTGGATTCGATTTATACTTCTGTTTATAAACTTACTACTATAACTATCGTCTCATCTCACTTAAAATGTCAAGGATGGTTTCATTTTCCGTACGAACCACTATCTTCAAGTGTCTATATTTAAAAATTTTAACAATACTACTCAGTAGTAGTATGTTCACCCTTGTACTGCATGTTAGCATGTTTGCCAATGCCATATACTCTTGGTTTCTGTTTCGGCCTTTAATTGTTCTGACTGCTTTCTGGTCCTCGCCTATCGGTCGGGAGATAAATAATAAGAAATTTATTATTTCGCGTTTAGGAAAACATCTGTACATATGTAATCGAATTATTACGAAATATATGTCATGTTCCAATTAGGCTGCGTGTTCAAATAGCATTGAATTGCAAAACACCGAATGCATTTTTTTTTAATTTTATCTCTAGATATCACTATTGAGAAAGCGTATACAAATTTTCGCTATAGTCGTGTCAAATTCCTTAAGATACTACTACTGATTTATGTAACTAATGCCTACCTCTAATTTATGATACAAACCTACGAGAAACTGATTCTTGCATAACATTGAAATATGCTTGACATTTTATGTGAGATGAAATATTAGTATAATAATGATAAGTGTATTTAATTCTCATAAAAAGCTAATTTTGAGGATACCGGGACTAGCCACGGTATTTACCTTTACGGAGTCACCTGCAAGTGCACATAAGTCAAAAGGCGAACACCTCATCGTCCTCAAAGTTTGGCCTTATCCTCGCGGACTGTGGCGCTAAGCGCACGCTTTGGACTGCTAATGACATCATATGTTTAGCAGTCCGGAACACCTTGTTCCCCTAAAGCCACCAATTAATCCACAGGGGAGGAGGACGCCTCGGTAGATTAACTGGTTAAAGCACTCGGCGCGAAATCGAGGAATCCGGGTTCGAATCCCGGTCAAGGCGAATGATTTTTCCTCTGTGGAATATCGCACACTCGTAAAACGCCTTATTCTGCCCAACAAGGGTGAGAATTTCGTCTAAAAGATCGATCGCAACTAATATGTGCCTTATTGTCCGCGGAAAAAAAATGACATGGTAAATCTATTGGTTCTGTAATCTTTTTCCTTCATATTATGCTTGTGATCGGTAATGCATTGGTTTGAGCTAAACATGTTGTTGCAAGATAAGGGGTGACGGCGGTCAAGTGGGGTTGTGGGTGGCGGGGAGGGAGAGAGACGGCCGAGCGGGGAAAGGGAGGATTCAAAGAGGCTATGGAGAGTTTGAGGAAGGGGTTTGTCAAGGATGAAGGATTTGAGTCGTAGGACGCTCTGCTGGGAGAATGAGGGGCTGCATAACACGGGCGAGTGGAATTGGGGGTGGCTTGATCGATTGCATTGACGCGAGAAAGAACCGAGGAGAATAGAATACCCTTGCGTCAAAAATCCTCTGCTCAGGAGTGAATTTTCTCCAACTGCTTGGGTTCGGTTGGCTCTACGAAACTTTGTAGTGACAGAGAGCGAATAGTGTCTCTCCGTTTAAGGTAGGTTGAGTGAAAAATCATTTCATCTAGAATTTGATGAATTTGGCCCCATTTTAAAGAAAAAAAACTCCCATATTCACAATTATATCAAAATGATAAACCCTTACCGAACTTATTCTCGAGCAATTTGCCTGAAAATACAAGCTTTTTTACATGGGATAGATTACGGCTGTGCGCTCCAGAGACAGAATATTGAAAAAATTAGGAATCTATAACACCTAGATTTCATCATAAAACTAACGATGTATATTTTGTATGTTTCCTCATCTATTTATAAAAACTAATCCATTATTCACTACAGTAATTTTTACAGAATCACAAAAAACCTGCTGTTGAAGGCCTTTTAGCCGTACGGCGGGAAAAAATGAGTCAAGTTAGATACTTAAGTAGATATATTAATTTAATTACTGAGAATTTTTGTCATATGTGACTATATTTTTGCACCATTAATGGTACAATATTTTTTTATACTTCTTATAGACGCTGAATTTAAAAAATAAAATTCTAAAATAGTTTCCATTATGACTAGGGAACTATCTCGCTCAAAATACCCTAAGTATTCAGTACGCATCTATGTCTACGAATTACCGTACAAGCCACCTCTTGGGTACGTGCCACGGGGTGAATCCACACCAAGCATGCAGCACTCGTCCCAGTTCAAATCAGAACCTCGCACTCTCTCCCGGCCAATGGGCAAGGACCAGAAAGCAGTCAGGAGAACAATGCGAAGCTAAACCAGAAAACAAGAGAGTGCTACGTGACAAACATGCTAACATGCTTTACAAGGGTTAAAATACTACTGAGTAGTATAATTAATATTTCAATTGATGGATACTAGAAGATATTAGTTCGTGCGGAAAATAAAATCATCCGTGACATTTCAAGAGAGATGATATGATAGTACAGCTCTCGCGAAAGCTTACGGCGTTCGGATGCGCAGAAGAAGACGTCGTGGACGGGTAAAGTTTGGTGGAAGGGGTAGGGAAAAGGGACGTAGGGGAAAGCGAAGACATGGCATTTGTGCCATGCATGAGTGTACTAAAAAAATGAATTTTGTATGACGCGGAGAACACAAACGCCGCGCATCCGAACGCCATAAGCATTCGCGAGAGCTTTAATAATGATAAGTTAAAGAAAAGAAGTGCTAATCGAATCCACCAAACTACTATATTCAGTCACGTGAATTCAGTTTCGGGCTTGGGAGTTATGTTCTCCTTTTACGATGATACATCTTCATCTGCGAAGTACCCTGACATTTCATACGAGATGAGGAGATATTAACAGCGGTACCTATGTTAATAAACAGAAGTCCAAATCTAATCCACCAAACTATATTCAGTCTCGTCTCCATATTCGACAGTCGTAATGGTACGCAAAAATTGTTACAGTATTACAGAAACATAACATATTTAGTGCTCCATTAAGACGAAAAACTGAAAACAAATTAATAAAAAGGCTAAATAAATAAATAAAGATACATCTCCTTACCACTAACATTATCGAAGACTTCGATCATAGCAATGAGTCTTAGTTTATTAGAAAGTGTAATAAGTAAGTATATTGTGGGAGCTAAGTGACATTTTTATCTTGTTGCTCAGCCATGTTGTATTTAGCTATCTGGAATATGGATTTTATTCATCGAATGTGGCGGTAGTTTAGCATAGGCATTGGTACCATCAGAAGAGCGTTTCGTAATTCCTAGAAATTGAGAGGAAGAACGTAAGTTTCAACTTGTGCGCAGGAAATAGCGTTTACTTCCCTTTGATCATTTTGTGGAGTAAGAAGTATTATTGCAAGAAGTTCTCAGCTGTTCCGATGAACGGCGATAGATGAACAGCATTTTTTAAAAATTGGCGGAGGAGTAAGGGATGTCAGTAAATAATATGGATTTTAAGTTAAATAAAGACTCCCCCCTGGAATCGGAATGGAGCCACAAAAGTTCGGAATTTAGGGCCAACGCGCGGGATTACTACGGGATCTCAACTCTAGAGGCAACTTCCGGGGGATCTATTCAACCTAACTGTTGGATGGCACTCGCAAGGTTATGTTGTACATACATTAAGGGAGTCGCAGTCCAGAGGGAAATATCTGTGGTATGATTCCCGTTCCTGGATACCTTTCTGCATCTGCCAATTTTCTGATAAATACTGCAATCCTATATCCATGACACGGTCAGCAAAAAATACATTATCATTGTACTTACTCTGCGGACATATTGTCATTCTAGCATTCCAAGGCGTTGAAAGTGATTCTTGTCTACAGTCGACCATTCGTAAGAAGAATGGAAGTTAGAAACATTACTAGCGGTTCATATGACCTAGACGTGGTTCATCAGTTGCACAAAATTCGACATCCTTATTAGAAAGATTTACCGATTTTCTCTGCGAAGCTAGTTTAGTATGTATTGCGCCGTTAAGTTTGTCCATTCCAATTACTTTCCCTTGGGTTAGCAATTAAGTACATACCTCAATGTTCAACTTCAATCTCTCTCTTTTAATGAAGTCATTCTTCACATTTCCTTTCTGTTTGTACTGGGCAAATATACATAACCTTCTCCTGCGATTTCCTTCCGAATTCCTTAATTGAATGTGTTCTTCATTATCTGCAGATCCAATCAATCTCTTTTGTCTGAACATGTTTGTGTCTCGTGCTATTGCCGTCGTTTGGATCATATTCCAGGAAAATTAGATTAAAGCTAAATGATCTGGCGCCAGTTTTGAATATTGTCTCTATTTATTCCGTTAAGTTTATGTTGTAACTTATGTATAGACCTAAGTGCGACAATTATTCCCCAAAACCCATTCTATGAAATCACTCCTAAAAATTCAAAAAAATTAAGGTGTGTTAGTAGTCTACTTGAAAGAAAATATAGGGGTACCTGAACTTTTTTCTTTAATAAGGATCAGCCTATTTCCTTGAGTTGCGGTTCGACGAAGACCTCTCTGAATCCCATAATATTTAATTCGTGGTATTTTTTAAATTAATTCCATATTTGTCTTTACGGAGTGACGTGAAAGAAATAAAAACAACTTAAATCCTTAAATCAACGAAAAAATAGCATGTACAAAAATATTGGGAACATAGGCTCCCCTTAGGAACAAAAGTCCGATTTTGGGGTTACTGACTCTTTTAAAAATTTACAAATGCAATTTAGAATTGTCACTGTGAAACTTCCATTCTGTAAATACCATTTGAATGCTGGAACATTAGAAATTGCAATAAAAATTTGGTAGAATTGTTAAATTTGCGTATGCATTATTTATTGATATTTCTAACAGAATCGTATACCTATTATCAATTGTCTGTGGAAAACATTATGATTAATGCTAAGTGAGCAGAAATTCAACTTCTTTGTTTTCTAATAACCAAGTTTGGATTGATTTACTACATTTTCATTCACGTTTAACTTTCGATATATCCGGCGGCAATGCAGAATATTTGAGGCCCCAAATATTTGCTACACGGTGTAAATAATTCGTTTTTGGGCCTATGAATCACTTACACCGTGATAAGATTGAAATTCTTTAGCCCTGGATTATTCAGTTCGCCACCACGGTTATAAAAATTCTTAGAACTTCAAATACAAATAAGTGCCTCACCGGTAGAATGATTTGGTGCTCCTGTTGTTTTAATGGAAATGCAGGAATGTTCTTATAGTTTTTACACGTAGCCAGAATAGTTTGTGGAATTTATCAAACCCCTAAGAAAAAACGCATCATATTGGGAGAAAATATTTTCTAATAACAACTCGCTCCTTCGGTCTTTAATTCATGCCATAGGCATCCTTGTATCCATATGTCTTTTTTGCACGTGATACCAATTCTTTTGGGAGCTCGATAAATCGTTTGGATACTAACATTGCTCTAAAACAGCCATTTCCAATAGAGTTTTTCCACCAAGTCTTATGGCAAATTCAGTAAATTTATTCCAGTTGGTAATTTTGTGATCTTAATTTGTGATTGGTAATTTTGTGATTCGCAAGTTCTTTTGTCATAAATCTCCTGTCTATTTTCTTCTTTGCTGCCACTCCCATAATTTAACTGCTACTCAGCGAACGTTGTGATAGGTGTGGGGGAATCAGTGACTCCGTGTCATTATCTTAAGAGCGACGGAATTTCTCTTCCTAAGTAGTGCCCGGTACGATCCTGAACGTAAAAAAAAACAGGGGAATGATGGTGCTCATTTTCACCTTTTGCGTAAATCTACATCATATCTTCAATGTGCTGTCCCAGTATTCTCCTTTTCGGTTCAACAAAAAATGTCGAAGTGATAATTTACGGATGAAGGGGCAAGCCTTTAATGAGCCACTCGCAGCTAACCTAACTGCGGAAGTGCACTGCCTTCGGTGGAACATATTTGAGAGCTCCGTATCCACATTTTTGACCTGAATTCTTTAAAACTCGACTCGAGGGCATGGTGTGATAGTTCTAGGAGGAATACACGCGTGGCATTATCATTGATCGAAGAGTGCTTCATACATCGCAGTTTGCTATCTGTAGGTGGTTGCTGACTGTGTAATGGGGAGAGATTATATATTTTTTAAACTCTCGATGTGTTGTTACTTATCCATGGGTGACTGCATTCCGACGGTGCTGGGTTTTAAAAGCGATTGCACGGATCAAAATCAAGTGGTTCTGCCAAGGTTTTGGCACCAATGGTGGTGTTCCATGATTTTGAATAAAATATTTATGAAAAATTGTTGGTCACATTTGTTCACAAATATTAGGATATTGTAGATTATTCATCCCGTGAGAATTGTATTTACTGGTATTGTCATCTTAAATTTTTGTTACAATTTTGTGGTTCACAATTTTAAGGATTAAAATTGAGTAAATGATCAGAATTTGTCAATCTTCTCAATTTTCCAAACAATAATTTCCCCAAATAAGCCATAATATAAGGGAAGCTTTTCACATATATATTCGCGATATATAACAATAGGCAGCGTAACACGTTTCTCTACTAGGCATGCGTTTTTTTGTCCGAATTTCAGTTACTCCCGCAGAATGATTGTTGAAAAATTAATCATGTTGCGTTAAATGTTCTTTTCTAAGTATTTTATTAAAAGGTAATATGAACGGCCGTATGCCATCGAGCGAATGAGTCGCCGTATTATTCAAACGCAGTCTAATAACTCGGCCGTAATTTCTCATTGAATATAAGAGCTACTGATTCAACTCGCGAACCAATGGAGGAACGAAAAGAATGCATTTTCTTCGTCCCTCTCGAAAATAAAGTTTTTTTTTCGGGGGAACTTATAAAAGAACTCCTCCAGCCAAACTGCGAGGACTGCAACTTGTGCGGTTAACGAAACAGCTCTTGATATTTGGCCCGGGGAACAATGAGTCATTTCGTTCTTTTGCCCTTGTTTATTTAATCGTGCATTTCTCCCGAGCAACCTGTTTGTACTTGATACGAAAAAACTTCTCCAGCATTGACCAATTTGAATACTCCGCCCTTTTCTTTAAATCATTATCGTTGTGCGCATAATTTTTCCCCACGGAGGGAGGAGGTTTTTATTTTAGGCGTTTGGATCGGTCTTGGGGGACGGGAGGTGCTTTTTCCGAATACACAAATTATTTATCCCCCATTCCTCCTCCCCCCCTCCTCTCCTCCCCTGTAATACCCTGCCCCTTCGCTTCGGAATCTCACTACCTCTTACGCCCTCCCAACTCACCTAGCAAACCATCCGACCCCTCCCTCTCCTTCCCTCCCCCTACCCGGACCAATCTTCTCCCGCCATCCCAGCATCCACAAGAGAGAACACCCACTAGCCTCCTCATCCCCACCCCCTCTCCCATTGGATGGTTTTGCGTGAGTGAGCACTGGCGTCTGGTGCTCCCGAGAGGAGGATGGAGGTTTGGAGGGGTGAAAAAAAAGGCAAGCCCCCATCCCGTTCCCTCCCCCTCGCCCTCCCTCCTCCACTCTCTCGGATTCGTAATGAAGACGAGGCGGGAGACCTCATAATGAATGCTACAGCTTCCCACTCTCCTTCACTACTTGGGAGCTCCCTCTCTCCCTCCCCCAGTTCCCCCTATTCTCCCTCTCACACCCCCGCCATACTCCACACGCCAGGCACCTCCAGGAATTTCTCATTTCCCCGCCCTTTCATCCATCGCACACACAGAGCCTCTACTACAATCCCCTCCTCCCCGACCCCCTCGTATTTGCCTCCTCCCCCACCTCCCCTCCATCCATCCATTTGGAATTATCCGCTCCGTTCGCGAGACCCTTTATCCTTCTCTCCGTCCTCAGTCCTCCTTACGCTCTTCCTATGTCTCCCTCCTCCGGTTGAACCCTAAGGGTGGATGTGCGGTACGGTGCCTTAATATTTAGGATATACTCGAGACGAAACATTTTCACAGTTCATCATCATTGGTCGTTCAGTCTCAAGATTGGTTGACTGCAGCCCTCCATCCTCCCCTATTTAATATCATACAACAGGCAATGATAGTGCTTCCGTATCTGAACATTGTTCACATTGCACCAAGAGGCCAGAAGTATAAAGAGGCTGGAGGTTTGAAGTTGCATCCTTATTCATTCATCGGTCGTTTAATCCAAAGATAGGTTAACTGCAGCCCTCAATCCTTCCCTATCCAATGCTTGTTCCCTTACTCCCAGTTAGTTCTTCTTACGTACTTTCCTCTTCATTTTGTTTATGTATTCCTTCCTCGGCCTTCCTTTGGGACTTTTCCCTGTATTTTTCCTTAAATTTCATTCTTCACAAATTCATTTTGACTGAGGGTGTGACCAACGCATCCGATTCTTCTTCACTGTTTACTGCTCCATATGGTCTTCTTCTCCTCTACTCGTCAGTAAACTTTTTCATTTCTTATTTTATCCGTCCATTTTTTCTTCAGCTGCCTCCTCCATAACGTTTTTTTGAATGCTTCTAATCTTTTCTAGTCTGATTTTCCAATAGTCCATGCTTCCGATCCATACGATTCCACGCTCCACCCGAATGTTTACAAGTAGGGTGCTAATTTACGATGTATTATCTCTGATATCGTAAAATTAAGATATTTTGTTACTTCACGCATGTGACTAATGCGGGGGTAGAGTAACTAGGTTATCAGCGTAGTCTTTTATGATGTAATTTTACTGGAGTAGGTATATGCATTACTTTTAAAAACGATCTATAGGTATGATTAGTTCATTGTCCTTCCATTTTCTTTCATTAGAAGAATGTCTATCAAGATGCTGTAAAATGGGTTATTCGTCGTTGCAACGCCTGAGTCTCCGCCAGAAATTCAACGCTTTAAGTACTCTGGAAAATGTACGGACCAACGCATTTGAAAAATCTGTTTCTCTTCTATTCAAACCCCATGTGAGATGAAGGAAAAGACGAGCACAGCATGGAGGTCCGGTAATTGTCCTAAGAAAATCAACGAAACGACTCCAAAGTCATCAGGTGTATCAGTAAACGACACACACTTTCGATGCTTTTAGGATTCATTTTTGTGGCCGGCTCTTTGGGCATTTTAGCCATTTTCTTAACCAATATGTCTAAGTACAAGATCAGCCCATTTAGTCCCAGGAATCAATAAATAGAATGAAATACGTCAACCTCTCTTTATTGATTAAAAGATCATTGGCTAAACCTGACTAAAATAGACTTCTGGCAAGACCCTTGGCAAAAATAAATTATCGTTTTAGTCTGAAGAACTATTAGCTCAGAATGTATGGGGTTCGGCTAACAATGTTTCAACTAGAGCAGGGTTTTCCAAACGTTTTCGATCCACCCCCCCATGTTTCATAAACCTATACCTAACGCTCCCTAATCGTAAGCTGTAAAACCATATGCTAGATGACCAAACTAGGAAGAATCTAAAAATAAAGTCAAAACTATTATGATTTAATAATTTTTATTTCAAATCAAAAAGTAAGATTGTTTATTCCTCCCAGGACATATATGTGCGGTACCGATCGGACAGAACCCTGTCTCCGGCACGTTCAATCGGGAATTCCAAAGAATAGGGCAGCAGTTAATAGTATTTTGCAAGATGATTGAGAAAATTATGAAAAACAAATTATTAGAATGTTAACAACGAAAAATAATTTTGGTGGAGGGAAAAAATAGATCCAATAAGCGTCAAACGATGAATTGAAGAAGATGAAACCAATGTTGTATAGTAGAAGAAGAAGAGGTTGAAATTATAAAATAATTCGAATGATTAGGTAACATTGAGGATTAAAAATTCACATCAAATGATGCTCTTTACATAAAATCCACTTGAAACGCAGAATCATTACATACATGAATGCGGGGCTAAAGGGTGTGGAGATGGGTGAGTGAGAAGATCTCTACGTTTATCGAATTTATTTATTAGAGCTTTTATGCAATGCCCCTTTCAACCTCAGTCAATGACTTAGTTACCTAAACATAAGCAAATCAGCAAGGCCTCCTTGGCAACAATAAAAGATGATGGCACCATTTACGGTCGCCACAAGGGAGACATTTTTGAGAGGTGACTAAGAGTCGGCGAAAGGTTTCGCATCGACGGCTTACTTCGTCGCCGAAGTGTCCCTCCACGTTCCCAATCAATCGCCTTCGTGCCTCCAGAATGAGTGACGCCTCCCCATTCCCCCCCTAACGGAATAAAATTCTGCGCCGTCATCACCTATCAACATGCCCATCGAACACGGAGGATACCTCTCTTGTGGCCATCGGAAAAAGGAGTTGCGCACTTGAGGCGGGCAGTGCAAGCGATGCTCCTCAGTCAGTCGTCCCGTCATACGGAGAGATTGGGCGATGCCCTCGTACGATGACCCTAAATGCCTTTGGTCAAATTCTTTACCATAGATTTTCTCAAGTCGTGGGGTTTGTCAAAAAATTATTTTTGTCATCTTTAAGGAGGGGGACCTTCAAGTATTACGTAAAATATTTTAGGATAAAGGGAGGATTGGTCCTCTCACGTTGTCTAACGTACAGATGATGGAAGTCTGAGATCATCCTCCTCACGATTCAACTTAATTCTGAGACACCATTGAACAACCATTTTCGTTATTGTCGGAAGAAAATTCTCTGCTGTTGCTATCGAGTGGAGGCGTTTTAGGTGCGTGTGCCTGGAGAGAAATGAGGAAGATTCGATGATTATTGAAAATAAGGTACGGAGTGCACTCAACAAGAGAATTAGAGTGAGGGGGAGAGATTGAGGGATGAATCAGCAGGATAGAATCGATCCATCAAAACTAATTCTAACCTCATAACTAGTGCGCATTAAGAAACATTATGAAATAAAAAAATGGGGTATAAATGGACTATTAAAACATAACCCAACTGGCAGAATGCTATTAGTAATGTTCCTCCTGATAAATCATTCATCTCCACTTCATCACAAGGGGATGTGACGACGTCTTTCAAGACAACATTTGTCCATAGGTTCCTTCTTCTTCTATTTTGGCCATATTGATCATAAGCACAGGGATAAATAAGTGAAAAAAAGATTATGTATGGGTTATGATTGATTACCGAAGTCCCCTTTTCCCTTTGTCATGTGGGAGAGAAAGATACAGACAATGATTATGGAGTATCAAATACAGAGAATATTGTGTTAAGACAAAAACCATAATACCAAGTAAATAGAATAAGGAGTTCATGAGTAAGAATTTTTCCAGGATAAATACCTACAATCAGGAAATACATTAATTTCTATTTGTAAAATTTCCTTCTTAAAGACTCTATGCTATTCATAAAGAATGATAGCAAATACAATATTTTCCAAAATATTAAATGTAAATTCCTCATGGAAAAAATAAAAGAAATAGCATTAATTATTCACTAATATGATAGATTGAACGAGCTAATTAGAATAAGAATAGGGTAACTTCTATGAGGTAATGATCATATAGTAAGAGGTGTGGGTATTTATTTTCTTTCACTCCGTCATTCATTATGATTCCGGCGCTTGAATTTCTCATCCATTACGATCCTGGTCCGAGGGCAAATAACTCTGTAATCTTCCTTAGAAAAATCCGTCAACGGACAATTTAATTCAAGCATCTGCTGATATTACTTTGCTTTATCTTTCTTCTTTTAGTTTAGTTAGCCTTCTGAACTTCCTGTCACCTGCAGCTTAAAAGTGATGCAATCCCTTAACTTTTTTATTAGCGCACTTAAATTAACCTACTATTTGTTTCAGAGATGGGAAAGAAAAATGAGGAACCAAATCGCCCCAGTCTTTTCGTAGACCTCAATCATTTCTCCATTTTAGCACCCGCTTGCAAAATAGTGGTTAGCTACTTGATTATTTGATGGTTAATTTTTGCCTTTTGTATCGCAGTACTGCATTCTTTAAAATATATTTTTTACTTTATCTGCAATAAAATGGGCGAGGTCGTACCTACATTTCTGATATCCACCTTCAACCGTGCTAAGGAATCCTGCCCTTCTTTTCCTGGTAGTTATAGGCGGGCTATTGATTAGCGGTAGCCGTTTGTCCACATGCACCATGACTCTAGATCACCAGACATGAAAAAACAAGAAGAAGAAAAAAGGAATCGGGAAACTAAAGATACGAAAAAGAAAATCTGTCCTTGTGCATACAATTGTGTAATACTTACCGCTCATTTTTGGCTGTGGTGAATGAATGGTGCGTACGAATAAAAAATCTCTCTTTGGCAGCCTTTATTATTCAAGACTTCTCATATTTCATATTAAAAATCAATTGTGGAGCGTGGAAAAATGCATAAAATTTACCTGACCTAAAAATCGGTAGACTTACGTAATATGTCGCCAGGTCGGCGCGTGACTTTAAGAAACCCTTTAAATTCCCTTAAATGAAGGAACTAAAATTACTCAATGAGAAATGAAAGTTTTCTGGTTGAAAACAACAAGCTCTCAAAATTAATTCCATAGACACGTATAATATTTTTTCTCTTGTGCGCGTCCCAACCACGATTTTTTCTCTGGCTATGTAATTTCACTTGGGCCTTCAAACGTATGTAGGTACGTAAATTTTCATTGAATAAGGTCTTAATTTTTCATAATTTCAATTTTTTAGTTCAAAGTGTTAAACACAGTAGATTTTCACCGATAAACCGTCATGGAAAGATATTTCAAGTCAAATTGATACTTCTTAAAAGCAATAATCGTAGCTGGATGAAAGATTACGGCTATTAAGCCGATTCACGCTAAAGAGTACGTTTCTCAACGCCAGCTGAATTAGATAATGATTTTCGCGGTAAAATTGTACTCGCTGGTTAGTGAAGGGAGTATAAAATTGATGTGTGGGGAATGTTTTAATATTGGGTGAAAAATGCTTCCCATCAATCATTAACAGACGAGATATTTACTTCCTTTTTTGCTAAACATACATCGAATGAAGTAGACAACGATTATATCTGCTTCCAATTCCAGTTTTTTTTCCCTGACGGAGAATAAATATCCCAATTGTGTTGATCTCATTTTTTATCACATTTCCTCTTTTTCCACGAATAGTGTAAATATTCTATAAGAAAAAGGTGAACAAGTGTGTTAATTGGCACCAATGAGGTCCCATCATATGTACACTGTGAGCATTTACGATCCAAATCAGATGTATTTGATGCAGAAATCGATAAAATGCAGATGATCATAATGTATAACATGTAAAACACTCAAGAGTGAACAGATTGCGTCTGGCGGCTATTGAATGGGGTAGGTGAGAACCAATTGAGCGCGGAATTTTACACGTCAGGTGTATTCACATAGTTCTAGCTAGAGGCTGACACTGAGAGAATAATCTCTAGCCTCACTTTGCAAATGTAGTCCAGACCAAAGGGGCAAAATATTTTCGACATTCCTTTCAGGCTGTCGATAAGGTATACTCGAGAATTCTGTTTTTCCCAAGCACCTTACACGACCACAATACAAGCCGAGAGAAGCTCTGAATAAACTGAGACACATTTTTCTTCTCATCCCCTTCCTGTCCTAATTCCGTTTTCCTCTCCAATTTCTCACATCTACTGGGTACTACAGTATGATAATAAGTACATGTATGTCGTCTCGTCCTCCATTTCGGTCCCCCAACCCCATTTCCCCCTCCTTATCTCACTTTCTCCCCCACCCCGCAGCACCTCGTGACCTCACGGAGCCGTGTTCCCGCCTCTTTCCCAGCCTCGCTCCACCGTCCCTCATTTGTGTTGTTTTTTTTCTCCTCCTCCTCCATTCCTCTCTTTCGCTTCAATTTTATTTCGCTCCTCTTCTTCCGAACCTCCTCCTCCCTCTCCCCCCCCCCCCCTCCACCCACCCTTCTCCCCTTTCGTCTCCTTCCACGGGAGCACTCCACTTTTTTCCAAGCCGACTCCGCTGATGACGTGATTTTTTTCTCCGGCGACCCGCAACGTGGCGCTGGCGTCGTCTCTCACTCGACACACCACCGCCTCCTCCCACTCCCTTCCCCCTTACCCCCCCCCAATACCACCCCTCTCCCCCATCCAACCCCCATTCCCACCCTTTTTTGTGCTTTCTTTTTTCCTTTCGGTCACCGACTTCGCGAGCTCCGAGCGATAGGTGCTCTGTTACCCTTCACTAATAGCCACTCGGTTTTTCTGCTTATATCATTCCCGCGTCTCCCATCTCGTCTTTTTTTTCTATCCTTCTTTTCTTTCCTTTTTTGAGACTTTTTCCCTACTTTTCATTTCTCTCGCCCGTTCGCGCAGGAGGCAGAAGAAGGTGGGTTATACATGGAAGCCGTTTCGTCACTCATCTTCCTTCTCTTTTCTCGATTTCTTTGTTGTTGTTGTCGTTGCCTGGTAGTCGTCCTCATCGTCCCGCGGCTGTTTACAGTCGGACGGAGATTTCCTCCGGATGCCCTCTGCGGGGGATCCTTCCCCTGCTCCTTCGCCCCTTGTGCACACATGCGTGTATACATTCTCAAGTTTGGAATCCAAGAATTAAGGTCGTCTTCACTGATCGAGAGCAAATATGTTGGAGGCATTGCGATGAGCTTTTGGTTCCCCCTGCGATTTCATCGGCGCTCCTTGCTTGCACCCTCGGTCCGAGACGATTCTGAATTACTTTCGCTCCTGGTCAAAATATTTGTTCCCCTACTTCACTTGTTCATGCGCTCCTCCGTTGTAGCTCTGCTCTGAAATAGACGTGCACAGCTTTGAAATGTTAATATTTAGGAGAAATTGAAAACAATATTTTGAGTGAAGTTTGAGAATGTTTTAAAAGTAATTGTGCGAGAAGTTTAGCATATAAAGACCATGTATTTATGTATTTCCAAACTTTGCCCGGAAATCTGATATTATTATACTTTGAGCTAGTTAATTCTTAATTAGGTGTAAATCTGTAAATTAATCTTCCTTGTGGTACATATTGTTTTGGTCAGTGAAGATTTCCCATGTTAGTAGGTACGCATTTGAAGACAGATAAAAGAAAGTATTCATGAATATGATGAATGCGAAACATATACATACCAAAGATAGAGGAAGAGTATTACTAATTGATTTCTGTGGTCAATTTTAGAGTGAAAATTTGCTTTAATCTTAAGTTGATTGACTGATTTTGTTTGGTAAATTCCAAACTTTTGAAAAACTACTTTGATTGCCCATAGTACGCTATCTTTTCTAAATGTTTGCCAGAAATAGCCGGTGAAACGTTTCCAGCTACAACCCTCACGGTTTTCTGCTGCATATTAGCTGATGGTAACACTTGATCTCATCAGATGACGTCACATTTTTACTTGTTTTGGATTATCTTTCGTGACTACCGTATTTTAAGTTCATCAATTTCTCTTGCCTATTTCTGCTACAAGAATAGTAGTACTGAAGGAGGTAGCAAGGTAAGGAAACGGTCTGAAAATGATGAGTAAAAATATGTGTAACCGTAAGCCCAAATATGGGAAACTGCCCTCTGAAATAAATGTGACTGATTTCATTTATTTATATTTGTTTTCATGCGTTGGTACTAACACGATACTAACACTTGCATAATGTTACTAGCGAGACAGAATGCTCACAGATTGTAAGTGAAAATCGCGAGGAATAATATTAAAATATGACATTGTATTCCATTGACATTATATACCAATTCAATGGACATGGTATAAAATTATTAGATAATTACACCCATTTTAAGATTCCTGAAATGTAATCTTGTAGTTTAAAAGCATCCTTCACTGAGGAAGAATATTGTTTTTTAATGAGAGTTCATTTCACCCAGGGCGCTAGCCGAAGTACAGGTGACTGTACCTGTATGACTCCAGGATGTGTGCCGTGCCCGCATTTCTATACCGTAGAGCGACCAATTTTTCTTCGTATCGAAAAAATACTCATATATCACATTTTGTCTTAGAAATGTAGAAAGTCATTACCATATGTAAGACGTTGCCTAACGCTTTTTATCACCTGTTGAGTGATATCGCAAACTGAGGCGTACTGCATGATGTCGCAAGTTTCATTTGGTCAAGTATCAATTATTCTCGTACATTGTGTGATGTCACATATCACTTAAAACCGCATGATTACGTATTAAATATACGCCAAATCGTGGCATATTGCAAGGTGGTTCGGTAATTATTTGTGGAAGGAAAGAATCTGCATAGCTATCTTTTCGAAAGAGTATCTCTCTTATTATGTACTCTTAATGTAGTGCAAGGATAAAGCAGAATCCTCCGTGTCAACATGATACCAGTGTGATCCGAATTTTTCTAGCAATCTTCATTAACATTAACAGCGACATTAATATCAGTCATATTGACTCCCAACACTGGTCCCTCATGGCCGGCGGTGTTATAATGTATGTTCGCCGGTTGCATTTTTTGACCAAACTTGCCGTTTTTATTGGTAAACTTGGTATCACGAATTAAATATTTCTGTGCTGTCCCAAATGTTTGCGGCGTCCTCAAGATGAGGCCTAACCAGATTGGAGAAGCATATCTCTTAAACCTTTTCAACCGTGAACTTTCCTACTAATAGAGACTCTCATGATTGTCGCATAAAATAATAATATTTTTGATCTACCGTTACATTTTTTACAAATACATAAAGGTTTTTTTAATGCTTATGGCTAGGTACATGTTGGTAAAGTACAGACAGTCAAAAGGAAAACCCAATTTTGGGTTGCCATCTTTTATACTGATTATATGAGGCGTATGACTTGTGTGAGACGTATGACTGGTGCTTCACTATTATGCCGACATAGCATACCTACGTTTATTAACTCATTTATTGGGGTGTTGGTAAATATAAGAATTCTATAGTTTAATTTTTATCCTAAATTAATGAATGTCATTAAGCGTTATAAGTTAAAATAACATCAAATTAAATCAGAAAATGTTTTTAGAGGTTGAACATTGTGTTTGGAGATGATCCAATGTTTCAGGTTTCGTAGAAATTTAGTAGCCGTTAGTTTTAGACAGTTCATCATGTACGGAGCAGAATAACTGTTTCACAGTATCGCAGCCAACATTTCGTGGTATCGCTCGCCTCCATTCGATCGGTCAGCGGAACGCCAATGGCGGGCAAAATAGCCTCTCCTCTGAATCTCCACCCCCTCTTTGGGATTGGGGGCTGGGTGGTGGTGTTTCCAGGAGATTCATGTAGGCGAGGAGGGAAGGGGCCAGTAGAAACAGATTGGAAGGGTGCGGCATCCCTTTCTCTCTGCACTCGAAACCAATCAACTCCCTTTAACCTAATCTCCCCGCGTGCGCTCCTCCCTTTCCCACTTATCCTTCTCTCGGCGAGTGTGGCATTTCGATCTTGTTTGCGTAAAAACCTTATTACTGTTGATAAAAATGAGATAGGGAGGGAGATGAGCCAAAAAGCATTATGATGGTGATGCAATACAAATTCTCGGAAAAATAAAGTGACTTACTAATACACCAAAGACGGTGAAATTTGCCATGAAAAAATCTTTGGCTTGACCGGGAATCGAAACCGTATCTCCCAATTACCGGTCAGGTGTGTTAGCCAGGTACACCACCAAGCCATCTTAATTCAAAGCGAATTACAGCGGGGGGTTTATACGAACAAGATGTTCTCGTCCACAGTCTACATTGTAGCACAGGAGACTTGGTCGTTCAGGATATGCCATAGTCGCGGAGAATAGACTGCAAACATTGTTGCTTTGGAACGACAACCTTGACAAATTTCCAATCATTGCATTTACACAAATGATGTGGTACGCAGTCACCCGCACGGGTGCCAAGTCATACACCAAAGACGGTGAAATTCGCCATGAAAAAATAGGGAGATCCGGGTTCGAATCCCGGTCAAGTCAAATGATTTTTTCATCATTTTTTAAACCGCATCATTTGTTTGATGCAATAATTGGAAATTTTACTTACTAATATTGACTTTTGGCCTTGAAATTGGAGGTTAAATCATCTATGGAAAAAGTAGTTTGTTAATGTTTTCACAATAGCGTGCCTAGGGATTCACTCATATGTTTGACAGCGGCTACGAAACCTCAAAATTTAAATGTATTGTTTCACTCGACATTTTTATTATTAGAACATAACTTACAATTTATCTTTCTGTCCTGCTATTTATTCACGAAAAAAGAGCATATGACCTTCTCGTTACCTATTAGATATGATCAAACGTGGAATTTGGCGTAGTTCTAATTGTCGCTATGAAAAATGTATCCCGATGCATGCTTTAAAAAAACTTAGGTGTACTACTTTATCTAAATTTCGATGATTTGACCTCCATTTTCAAGGTAAAAAGTTCAATATTAGTAAGTCACTTTATTTTTCCGAGATTTTGCATAACATCATCTTCATATTGCTTTTTGGCTCATCTCTCTATCTCATTTTTTAAAAGCAATATTTAGGCTTTGGCAGAAAAAATATAATAATGCCACACTATGTGGCGACCTCTCCGACGACACAACTGGCCCAATTTTTAAAATCTCAGCCCACAGTGGCGCAGGAATTCCCCCCAATCCGATGGAAAGGGTTTGGTGGCGATCGTCGTCTCCACAGCGACTGCCGAGCGAATCGATCCTTATTGATTCCCCCTGCAGAGGTGCCGCCTCCACTGCAGTGTGTAGATTCGAATTTTATATGTACTTGTCTTCCACACCTGTGTTTACGGGATACCCTGCAAGTCACCACAATGTTGGCGACAGGGGGTTGACTCTACTCACAAACAAGCCGCAAACTATCGTACCGTACTTTCGTGAAATGGTACTATGTTGCTTTTTTCGATGTCGCAATCCAAACAAGCGGGAGGCATGAGAACTGATTGGTTGTATTTTCAGATAAAGGTCTAGAGTAGCTTAAAATATAAACGATAATAATATATTTGAAAGGAACGCAAACGAAAAAGTGCTTGTCTAGTGAGGAAATGAAAGGAAACAGGAGGCTGAGCTCTATAGAGCCTACTCAGTCTACCGGAACTTATAAGAGGCTTCAAGTTGAGAGAAAAACAATCGATATTTTGCATTGCTTGAAGAAGAAACTAGGTTTTCACTTCCAAAACAGGAGAATTAATTAAATATTTTTTTTTGAAGTCTCAATATATTGGTATGTTCAATTGTGACGGAACTTTTACCAGTGTTGTATACCGAAAAAAGTTATTTAAATCGGCATAAGAGTCACACTTGAAATTTTTTCTGTTCTTTTAAGTAAATATGGCGTAACATCACGGTAAATAGATATAGCCTTAATTTTCTTTCAAAAATTCAAGCCTAGTGCGCCAGCATAATTTAAGCGTCAAATATTCACCAGTTCTCATATTAATGCGAGTTGCGACAGTTAAACCTTCCCCTTTTCGTCCCAAATTTTCTTGTAGTAGGATATCGACTGTTTTTCTTTGTGATAGTCGAAAATATAATGGGGAAGATCTGGCTTAAATGTATATTTTTGAAAGCATTTTGAGCGAGGAAGAGAAATGGTACGGATCTGGCGCAAATATGGCATCAAAAATAGGTTTTTTAAATCCTTAGTACGCTCTGCACCTTATGGCATTAATACAGCTAACGAGAGTGAAAATTTTGTCTGGTGTCGAAACTTTCTGCATTGGTAATATTGCTTCCCTTCAAACTCTCTGTACTTACCTTAGTAAATACAACCAGTGACAAATGTGCATTCTTTTTCCTGTAGGAGATTTCTTTCCTTAATTTCACCTTTCTTTATTTTTCCTTGCAGGTTCTCAACATGCCGATTGAGCCATCGGGCAGCGAAATCTCGATGACTCGGGGATTGTTCGGTTCAGTCCCTTCCGAGTACAATTATGCTTATTTTGAGAGGTTTTGCCTGCTTGGAGTGTCTCGTTGAAGTTTTAAAGGCAATAAATAAATTAACTCTCGAAATTAATGAAAAGGTATGTTTAAAAGTGTGTTATCTTCATGGTTTTATAATAATGTACCACTTTCTAGTGATTCCAAAGTTTATGTTTTGTGATTAATAAAAACTAATCGACCTAACATTGTTTTCGTTTTTTATGTAATGATATTGACTATCATTCTTTCTCCTAATAAATTTCATACCTACAACGTAATCCCCCTTAACCTATAACAGCTTTCCTTATCCTAATCCAGCGTTTCTCAAACTGTGGTCCACGGATCCGAAGATGGGAAAACATAGCTAAATAGTGGTAAACAAAAGTGGTCTTCATCCTGCTCAGGTTTCAGAACTGCTTTCCACTTTTATCCCCGGAACTTAACAACATCAGCGCCTTTGTGACTGATTGTAGTTCGTATACGATTGTAATTAGTTGAGTTATTAACACGACTAATTTGAAAATTTGAGTAATCTTAGATATACCTAATGCCTACGAAGATAGCTGTGGTAATTGATGTGCGATTGATTGTGACTTCAGAAAGATGGGATTCCACGTATTAACTCTATGATAATTCTTTTTTATGCGATCTATCTTTCAGTCTTCATGAACAGAAAATTGAAGATATTTTGCGCAGACGGATTGAGCTCCAAGCAATGAAAATACGTAAGTAATTATTGCAACTTGTATACATGACGACTCATTGTTCATTTTTGAGCATTGGTTGGCTGGCTATCAGGAGAATGGCTTGCTGGGGGATGAAATACTTAGTAATATTCTCTATAAATGCTAATTAGAATTAAAATATCACTCAGGGAATGCTCTACTGAAAATAGTAGCAAATGATATTTAATTCATAAATTAGGATTACAGCAACGACATTCTTTTTCATTGACCATATTAAATTTTGACATTGTAAAGGGTAATACCTTTTCCTCAAAAGCTCCAGAATACTATACACTTTTATAAGTTTAAAAACAAATTTTGAAATAGTAGCTCAAATATTACTCAGTTTAAACAGCTGAGGCAGAAGTAGAAAAACTACCCGAAATCAAAATGATCCTGTTTCTATTAAGGCGTCATTTCCTTCAACTAAATCCTCTTATGTATTGTAGCTCATATTTTTAAGTTCAAAAATGACGGAAACTTAGTATTTTGGTGGATTACTTCATTCCTTGTGTTCTCACTTTTTGGCGACCTAAGCAATTATGAGGGGCGATTTCTGGCCCAGGCGACCCGTAAAAACTGCCCTGGGTGCTGCCTCAGGGTGCCCACCAAATTAACGTCTAACTTTTATGAATATTGGTTTGCAATGTATGTACAGCAACATAATATTTTCATTAAAGATGATCACTTCGACTACAGGCAAAACCATAATTCATTACTTGCTGTGGCTTTCATATGGCTCAAGTGCGGAGTGTTTTGGAAGGAGTGGTAGAATATTGGGAATAAAGGTCCGTGATTTACATTTTAAGGTATTTGAAAAATGATATTGCATGTTTAGAACAGCCTGGATCTGAATGAACAGCCTATAATTTATGACAACTTTGTATCCATGAAAGAATAATTAGTGGTATTAGTAGCTGGAGAGACTGGGATTATCTTTCAGAAATGTCATTGCTACTTTTTGAAGTCGTTTAAGGGTTGCAGAAAACCATGAAAAGTCTGCACTTTTTCAGCCTACGATGGTGTAAGCTGACGAAGACTCTCATTAGGTGAATTCCGATGCTATAAAAAAACAACATGTATTTGTAAATGGTAAATTTGGAAGGTGGAACCAATTCCTAATGTGTACGGAAGCCAGAAAATCCTTGACTCTACGATAGCTCATCCTAGACCTTTCTCTGAGATTACCACAAAATGAAAGACTTACTTTGTCTATTCTTTTTAAATTGCACTTTTGCTCCAAATGTGTAGTTGAAAATCATATTCATCATGAAGACACTAGATATGCTCATCCCGCTTGCAGTCATTGAAATAAAATGAAGGTTTCTTCCTAATGAACAATTACATTGAGAAACATTATATCGATAGTATTTTTCTAGGAGTTAGCATCATCTTTGTAGTATCCTTCCTTATAGGAGCCGTTGTTAACCTAGCCAAAAAGAACATGTATTAAAACTGTCAGCATTCTTTTGAATTCAGATATTTCTGCATGATAGGGTTAATTATTCCAATTTAATTAATTTACTAACATCATCTTGCTCTACTACCTCCATAGAAAGGAAGCATTAGGTTTATTGTAATGCTTATTTATTCCATGGGACATTTGAAAACAATGACTCGGAATCAAACTGGAAATGATTCTCGTTCGCTAATTCGTGATATTTAGTGTGTATACAGAAGCTTCAATAAATCATACGTACGTATAAATCATACTCGTATTCTGTGAAAAATAGGGACAATAAGACGGCCATTGGATATATTTTTGTACTGTGGATTTTGCTAATATAAATATGTACAAAATATATTTGAGAAAACATCCATGTCGTTATATCAAGTTGACGAGGATATAGTTCCCTGGTGGTGGTAAAACTTGATAGTATCTGAAATCCAGCATCGCATGTACTAAGTGCCGAAGAATAAATATCCAGGTTGCGATAAAAATGCATGGTTTTTATTATTTTATTCCTCGAATTGAAAGGGTTACGGAACATTAGATATGAAATATAAATTTTCATGCAAAATATGTCATACATTTTTGTACTGTGATCAATTATTACAAAGAAAAGTTTGTATGAATTTCAAGAATAATGATGCGAAGTATAGCGCGAAAACAATATTTTTGTTTTCTGTGTTTTACAGGATGAGGTTAAGAGAAATTGTTATTCACTATGTGAAAGTTGCGGTAATTTTTAATGAATAGAATTGGACCAAAGAGTAATTTTCCAGAATGACAAGGATTCAAATCTTGGAAAAAGCCTTTAAATTTTATACCATATACATTTTACACACAGAGAATGTTTTGGGAAAATATATATATAGGATGTGAATAAATTGCGTGCACTTCATTTTTTTTAAATTGCATACTATGAAAGTTACTACGGTATTTGTTATTAACTGTCACCTGAAATGGTGGAATTTCTCGAAGCAACTGTATTTCTGTCATAAATGTGCAATGCCAGCATTAAATGTTCTTAATCTGTTAAGCTATATGGACTTTTAGAATCTGACGTTGAAAAGATCTCGGGTAGGTTACATTAAAGATTTTTCAAGACTAGTAGATGGGGTTAAAAAAAATCCTAACACATAGATGGTAAAAATTATAATATAGATCGAAAAATCTTCAATGCAGTTCGATTTAGAGCTGATGTGATCCCAATTGTTTGCGGGAATAATGGCATTTTTTTCCTGTGAGGTGCCATGTATATCTTATTTACCGTAAAGTGTGAATGTCCTCAAAATATTTTCGTCTTCGTGAGAAAAAATAGCGGTTGAGAACTTACTTGAAAGTTTAATTCTTAATTTTACCCAAATTACATAATGTAATTGTGATTCCATCCATGCTGTTGTAATACGCTTTTGAAGCTAATTACATGCTCATGAGGTTCTCTTACGACTATAAAGGACCTAATATTCATCATGACTGTGGCGATATCTTTAAACGGTATGTATGCAGTCCTCCTCTTGCGTTATTAGTTGCGGTAGCTTTCAAAAGGCGTGTTTGATACTAAGCCGTTTTACGGCCTCTATGAAAAAAGTGAAGAATTTTCCGTAGAGTAATGGTTCTGAATGAAGAAAACATACAAATACAAATCCTCACTGGCTGGAAAAATTCCACTCCATGACAGATACCACCTCGCATTTAAGTTTCCTTAATGGAAAACTGCTAGGAAAAGGAAACGAACCTATTTCTCTATGGAAGAGTACCTAGAACTTGAGAGTCTTCACTCCTTATTTTCTAATTGAGTAGCTATTCAACCCGCCTCAAAAGGATCCCAAATACCTACTAGATGGATTTCCTTAAAGAGGGGAGCATACAAAGTAGAAGTAAAATAACAAGGTAGAATCGCCGTACAGACTCCCACTTAAGTTATGTCGTATAATTGTTTCTCCGTAAGAGGGTCGGTATTTCATTAAGCAACGCATTCGTCCACTGTGGTGGAAACAATGAAGGCCATGGATAGAATCCATATACCCATGGCCTTGGAAACAATGGGCCATGGAGCCCTCTGGTGGCAAAGATTCGTAATCACCAGCAGAATGAAAAATATGAAATCACATCTCGCGTTGCGCATGAAAGATCCATTCGAAAGAGAGTGAGAGTGCTAATTTCTCGCCGGAGGTTTTTATTTTTTTTATTTTGAGAGCGCATCGACGCGACTCAGATGTTCAGTGAGAGGGCGTCCAGCGCGGAAGTGATGCCAAGCGATTTCCTCTCTCTCTTTCAGGGAGAAGAGAGTTTCCCATCGAATGCCAGAGGGCAGCAGTCGAAAGAGGAGATTGGAGGATTGAATTGAGTGTGGGGATGGGGAGAGAGAAAGAGAGGGAGATCATGATCCGGAATACGACAAACAAATCATTCGGGAAGGTAAAAAAAAGAAAGAAGAATTCGGGTCGGGGTGTGGAAGGGAAGTGGAGGAAGAGAGGGAAGCTAAGGATTTATTAATTTCTTCTTCCGCTCTGTTGAATGTTATCGCTATGCCGGCACTCCACACGCAATTTAACGCTCTGCAGGGTTTTATGTGATTGGATTCCAAAAACCCTTCTGCCTCCTCTCCCCCACCCTCTATCACGCCTTCACCCCCCTCCCGAATCATCCCCTCTTACCTCCTCTCTCCCCCCCCCTAATTGCCACCCCCGCGGGGGCGAGAAATTCCCACCACCGCACATTCCCCCATCTTCTCTTCCCTTTGCCCCTCAACCCCTCACTGCCATGCCCTTCCCCACCACCGCCTCCCCCTCCACGAATCACTCGCCCCATTGGTCGCGCCCCCACGCGGCTCGGGGGCGCACTACGTCTGCGCCGCGCCAACCCCCCACCCCCTCCCCGCAAAGCCGGCACTATCCCCTCCTCCACCTTTCCCCTCCATTCCCTTCTTCCCCTCTCCACCCTGGCATCAACGTCTCCGTGGTAGGGATGGGGATATCGACATGCAGTATTGGATATTAGCCCATATCGATATTTCCAATTCGATTTTCGTATGGATTCTGAAAACCGCTTTAGGTTTAATTCTGTGGAAACGCCGTCCCCCTTATTCACTTATTGACCATCGCTTAAAGAGGCCATTCTCATTATAGCGTCACAAATGTCAATACCTAGATAGTGTGGGTCCACCCTCGAAAACATGGTCAGATTCTTAACAGCAATGCGGACAAGTGCGAAGTGTCTGATAGTGCCGCATGACTGCATTAACTCCAGTATCCTATGTTTCCCTGTTCCAAGAATATTGCTAAATTCATTACAGTATTTATTGCGTTATAAGATCAAATGTTCAGTTCGTGTTTTTATTATACATGTCTCAATGTTATGTATGTGTATTTTTTCATCCTTTATGTGTGGACGATCCTCGAACTAGCAGTGGTCTGACAAGTAAATTGTCAGCCATCTCGTCAAAATCAGTTATAGAGTTTCTGCCATAAAATAACCTGCAATTGACAATGAGTCTTTTCCGAATGTTTGAGACGCAGCTCTATGCAATTTTAAGTTACCAAGGTATACAGCTTTGTAAATTCCTTCCTTCGTAAGGTTTTTCTTTATTTCTAATTTGCATGAAGACTTCACCGGTGTGACAAAACTGATGATCTGGCATTCAAAAAAGCATTATCTTCAAGTCGCTTAATTTCGTACTATGTACGTAAAAAAAATCATATGTATTTCTATTATTCCCAGATGTACAAATGAAACAAAACGATAATCTATAATAATCAGTTTAATGATCTATATTCTGCTCCTGTACTTTGGTTCAATTATGAAACCATGTCTCTCCTTGTGCGGTATACAACATATGAACAAGCCGAAATAATTATGATAACCTTACTTATTCCATCTTTCTTTGAACCTCTCTGGTGAGTTTTCTCATTTTCTACCATATATATTTGGCTGATGATCCAGCAATTACGGCCGCGCGCCTTTACGGCAGTTTTATGGGTAATATTTTGTTATGAATATTCCTCGCCGTACCGTAAGAAATTGCTGTTTGCAGGCGAGATGTAGTGGAAATGCATTATATAGTGAATGAGACTCGGTGAAAAATTACGACTGAGACTCATTCATTATATCAGTTAAAAATTTAACTTAAAATCAGAGAGTCAAAAGTGGGGATAAACACAATAAATGCTCTCCGTAGTAGTCCATTTGTATTTTACCAGCCATGATTCCTTATATTACATTTTTACGTATGCCATTTTCAAGGTTCAAGTGGATTTCAAAGCAAGTCTTTTCACATTCTTCAGTATATATAGGAATTTTTTGGATGAATGAAGGCTCACGACAAGCAAAAAATTGCCTTGAAAATGAAACGTAGTAATGTCGAAATCTTGGTAAAATAAGAGTAAGCAGACAGGTATAAAGTGCAGGTATTCGTTATGCTAATGAGACGGCCCCAGAAGGCATTTCCAGTTACTTTTCAATATGTCTGGCGAGAAAGACGTCCAACTTGCATGCACTCCCATATTGTATCGTTTTCCTTTTTCTTTTTCACCGCTACTTTTCCGTCTTCTTTACATCCGCCCCAGGATTGCCGCCTCTCCCATCTCATTCGCTTCCCCAATTTTCCTACGAGGCTCGTGTCGGTGAAAGTGGCCGCAAAAGCGTCGTTTCGTGTCTGGATGGTCGCTCGTGAAAAGCCATCGATTCGCTCATCGGAGCATTCCGCTACGTACCGGCGACGATGGTCAATTCGCGTTTGCGCTTTTCAGCCTCGCGTTCCATTTCGTCCTAGTAAGCAGCGAAGGAGTTCTTCTGCTATCCACACCGTCTCCATCGCCGGGAAGACGTCTTCGTTCACAGGGCGGGTAAATTAAACTGGCGAATTTCGGTTTGTGACAACCCATCCATCAACTAAAGCCCAGTTGTTATGCAGCTGGTTTTCCGTTGCCGGAAACGGCGTAGCCAATCAGAAGCGAGGTCTTCAACGTATTCTGTGTTGCCGTCGAAGTCGTACATCTTTCTACTTTTGACGCAGCCTGCGTCGCCGAAGCTGCGGCAAGGAGAAAGGACCGACGCTTTCAGCCTGCCATTTGTTGGTCACTGATTGTCACGTGATTCTTTCCCGAGGTATTGTGGGTCATCTTCAAATTGTTGCAAAAAAATAAGCGTAGGCAGCGCAGCTCATCGTCAATACTCCACGTGAACATCCATTTTTCTTCATTGACTCCACAATAAAGAGGAACAATTGGGAAGACTGATCGTGCCACGTTTTTCCACCATCTTCTGTTTTCATGCGTTTCTATTGGTGCCATGAAAGCGGAGTACCGTGTGTGATGCACAACGCAGCAGCAAAACGACGCTAAAAAAGCAGTATGAAAACCAAGCTTAAGTCTCCTTCTGTTTTTCCCGCGAGCCAGCTCAAGGGTGGGCGCCAATAGGATGTTTGTAAAACAAGCCACTTTTGTGTTATTGGCGCATGAAAAAGTGCTTCATGTAAGTATACAAGCCTTGTATTGTCAGCAATTTTCACTGGTTTTATTTTTATCTCGAATTGTACGAAGGAAAAAAAATATTTACAAGAAGCCCTGGAGTCTATGTCCCTTATCTCTAAATTCGACATGGCCAACATTTACTATGTAAATCCACAGTTCCTTTAGTGGTTCTTTATATTTTCTCTCTGAAGTACATGCGGTAAATATAGGAGGGTTAGTGTTAGGATGACTTATGAAATGAAAGAATATTCAGTGAGCGCACCAGTAATGAACATATATGAATGGAGCGAGTTTCATTGGCTATGTTGAAAGAATGGATGAGAGCCTAATATCGAAATAGATTCACAATGGAGAAGTGAATGGAGTGAGAGGAAGATGTAACCCGAGAAAGTCATGGGTGAACGTGGCGGAAGAGACTCCGAGAGAGAGAAGGCGGAAGAGCGAGAGGGTGGAGGAATATTATGTCTTCATTACAAAAGGGTGTTTATGAAGCAACGCATGAATGTAAAAGAAGCACATAAGGTCTGTAAGAATAGTGCAATAGGGAAGAAATCATTACAAAGGCACAGCTATGCCACTTGGCCGTACACCTTATGCTTCTTTAAATTTGCGTTACCTCAAAGGGAATGGCATGATGGGTATGCATGGTCTCTCTGAATATTGCTGAAGATTGACGTTATACTGAGTATGCCTCGAGTCTAATAACATTACGAAATATTTGAGTTTCAAAAAAATCAATACAATACAATGTTATTAAACACAAGTGAAATTTCTACTCTACCTATTGAGGGTGGGATATTCATATTATTGATCTATCGCAACTATTATGATCACTTATTGCACGTGGAAAAAATGACACTTTAAATCTATCGGTTCTTCAGTCAATTTCCTCTATTTTATTCCTGTGATCGCTTCTACCGTAGTACGTTGGCTCCAGCAATATATGCCCCCTAGATACGGGTAGAATAAGAACAAGGTGTCCTTATTCTACCGTAAATGTTTCCTTGACCGATACAAATCTACACCTTACGCCTAATAATTTATTTATTTATTTATTAAATAGGTCGTTACAATTAGGCAATTAGCCTGGTGGCAACGGTCAATAATATAACATAAGAAATGAAGTTTAATGCAATAAAAAGAAAATATACTCATTGTGAAACTCATGACTTATACACGCAAGCTCTTAGTATGCACCCTGGAGTAATTTAGCTCTTATTTATATATTTAGTTTTTAACTGTGTTTTTGATCCATTCTCCTCCAAAATATTGCTTGTATTAGATTCGTGAAATATTCCACCTCCTCAATTCTATGCCCTTACACCATATCTTTCCTCTATTCTCTACCTCAAAGGCATCTCTTTACCTTCGTTTTTGTATGAATAATCGCAATCTCATATCTTTCGTTCAGTAACTTCAACACACTTGCCATCGACTGCTATCCCTCGTCGGACTGACCAGCTAGCAATTTGTCATGGGCGAATTCCATTTCATCAATTTCTCTCCTACTTCCGTTCCAAATTCCGTCACTTCCTGTTATTCTCGAGGCTTTCATGATAGAATCAATTTAAGTACGTGGAGTTCATTTTTCGTTTGAAATCAAGAGCGTACTGAATATTTGTGTATAATTTCAATCACATCCATAGAGATATATAATCTGAAAAGTTGCGCAAACATGCGATACTTGCTATTATTAGTGAAGATTTTAGTAAAAATAGGATTTATTTAGGGAGCCAACACACTTGGTTACTGTAACTTAAATTTATCGAACAGCTCATCTATTGTCATATTAACTAATATATCATTCCATAATTGCTCGATGATACATGAAATATGATATTTTTAAATATGTTTGATCTGCAGCTTATTTTCATATTCATATGTTTATGATCTAATCTACCTACCATAATATGTCAGGTTTCAAAAAAATTATTTCATCGACGTCAGAAAAGAACGGCTTCGTATTCACTTTAACGATTTTTTCTAGATTTTGCATTAAGTAGGCACCGAATAAAGATGATGGTATCATCCTTGAAGATACCACCATTTGATGAAAAAATATCACATGTTCATGCTTAAAAGGTGCAGGGAAGCTGGAGACAATTTTCAACCATTGGAGCGGAAACAAATGGTGAAATGTCGAAGATGAAAAATGGACAGTATCATCTTTGAGGATGCTGACAATGGTTGAAAACAATAAAAGGTCCATGGCTTAAAATTATTATTGGGAAGGCTGAGAGGATCCTTAAAATGTTAGAGCGGAAACAAGTGGTAGTATTTCGGAAAATGAGACCTCTAAGAAGACCAGAGATGAGCACTCGTCGTCTCAACTAGTCGACGGGGCGTGGTCTCTCTGGTCGACGGCCAATGGCGAATGCAGTCGCGCACAACTGGAGGAGGAGGTGGGGTTGGGGTGGGAATGAAATGATAAAAAAATGAAAGAATCAAGACTGCCGCTCCCGGTTAATTTCCCAAATGGAAACTCTTTCCTGCGGAACGGAGTCGAAAGCATAAGAGATGGAAAGCAATGAGGAGGACTCTCCTTCTCCTCCTCCTCTCTTTCCTCTGGGCCATTTGCGTCATTGGTCGCTAGATCTGTGGAATGGGATGTACATTGAGTGTGGCACAGACACACGCGGCCATGCACGTGCGACTGGCACGTGTCCAGCCCAACCTTCTTACCTTTTATTTTCCTCTCTCTCTTCCCACTCGTCCCCCATCCCCCACTGAAACATTGTCGCAAATGATGAGGACACCGACCCCCTGTTACGCTATTCTCTAATTCGTTGAGAAATCGTCGTAAGCCCATCAGTTATTAAAGTCATCCTATGTAACTCCGGCTAGGGGTGGCTTGCGGGGTATAATGTAGATGTAGTGGCTACGACAAAACAGATCGAGACGCTAAGACATTCCGCTAACGCACAAGTCACTATCTTCATTTCCCTCTTCTTATTTATTTTCCCGATTTCCTCCCTTCTTCATGGCTGATACCCTTTCACCTATCCTTAAATATAAGAGCATATGTGATGAGAAAATTTGTGAATAGACACATACAATGGAAACTTCAGGAATATGAATCATAATAATGTATTGGCCTCTGTCATGTCTTGATTTTTATTACGGTAGAGAAGAAGATTCTGTCGAGCAAAATTCGATGCAAGTTAAAACATCAAAATATATCCGATTTCATGCGTTCGTCAAAATGAACAGGCAGGACTTTTGTTTGGTTGGTATAACACCTTTTGCAACGATAAAAATCAACGGAGATTCTCATTACGAATAAATACCACTGTTTCAGGCTGGATATGGTTCTCAATAACGATGTCTTTGACTAATAGGCATAATAAAAAATGTTTTCACCAAGGCAGTAGGTGAATTCAAAATGAATGCTCACAGGATATTAATAATGATACATTATTTAAAGAAAATATATGAGGAGAGCAAAAGAATTTACCAGTAAAAATATAAAAAACTGGTCAAATTTGTCTCATTGTCGGAAGATACCTAATGATAGATTATTTAAAAGAAAAAAAATATGAGGAGAGTAGGAGAACTTTCCTGTAAAAATACAAAATAACTGGTCGAAGTTGTCTCATAATTGGAAGATATTTAGTTCTCCAGCATCCAATCTGGTGGAGGATGATGCCGTTAATCCAAACGGTCGGTGTATGCCAGCGCCCAGCAGTGGCCACCATTTGACGGTCTGTGGTATGTTACTTGTATACTGGCTTCGAGGAGAGGCGTGTCGCCTGACATGAGACATCTACATCTACAAAATACTCTGTAAGCCACCTCAGGGGTGTGTTGCAGGGGGTGAGTAGTCACCAACATGCTTTACACTATACCCTAAAGTTAGTGTAACTACGACTAATTATGCATTAGCATAAATCGCTAATGCTTGTCACGAGGCGAAGCCTCACAAGCATGCACTACACTACAGATATGCACACAAGAGACATCGGACCAGCCGAAAGTGGAATTGTTAACGGACTACTCAATATGCCTTCCGCTGCAGGGCATAAAGTAACTGTAATAATTATTAATAGCATTAATTTTTGTTGGAAGTTTACTTCCTTTATGCCAATGTCGCAGTGGTTTTCGCCTCATTGGTATTTCTACCGCCAAGCGGTCATTTTAACTTTAAAACTTAATTCAGCAATAAAAAATTTCATTGGTGTTAGGGTGAAACTCCGGCCGGCACTTTCATACCAGTTTAATCCCACTGCTTCAACTGATTTTAATGAAAAATTTTGACTGAATTCGTTCATAATTAAGTATCAACTCCCTTATGAAAATAATTGCAAGGGGTTGATGAAAAATAATCTCAACTTTTTTAAAAAGAATTTAACCTAAAAACTGCTAGATAGTTGTGCAAAGCCTATCCTCTGCTACAACGGTAAAGGAGTGCACATCACAACAAGGCCATTTACGTCAGGTTAAGAGATAAAATCATTGAAATCCTTGATTTTCAAGCTAAATATAAAATAAAAAACTCCCATTTTTCCAATGATATCAAAATGCACCCTCCTTGCCAAACTACTTTCACAGCAATTTGCCGAAAAATATAAGCTGTTTAAATGGGATAGATTACGGCTGTGCTTCAAAGGGGGAATATTGAAAGCATTAGGAATTTCTAACACCTAGATTTCCTCAAAACACTAGTGGTTTGTAGTCTGTATGCTTTCTCAACTATTTATAAAAATAAATTTATTACCTACCACTATATTGTTTACAGAATCTCAAAAAAATTCCATTTTGAAGGCGCTTTCATCGTACTGCGCGAAAAAATGAGTCAAGTTAGAGGCTTATTTAGTTATATTTATCTAATTACTGAGAATCTTCCTCGTGTATAACTATATTTTTGCGCCATTAATATTACAATAATTACTTCATACTTCTTTCAGACGCGGAAATAAAAAATAAAATTCGAATATGGAGTCCGTTATGACTAGGGAAATATCTCGCTCAAACTGCCTTAAAACCATACCCAAAGACATTGTTTTCTCCAGGAAAAAGGCAAAAAAAAACAGGAGGAGCATGAGACGGTCAGTAACGGGATGGTAGGCGAAATGCTGTGTTCGCCCTTGAGGAAGAGGGTGGGGGGTGTAGAGAAAGTCACGATACAACTGGGGGGACGACGTGTATAGTATACACCTCGTCCCCTGTATACCCACCCAGAGTGGAAGAAGCAGGGGTGGGGGCGTCCGGGAGGGGGTAGAGAGGAACAATTTCCCTCGTGCGAGGGTGGGTGGTTAAGCAGGGGGATTGTGAGTACCTAGGGGTGCTTCCCTAAAGCTTATGGCACCCCCCATCGCGGGGTAAAGCGGTTGTGGAATATACTGGGGCTTGAAAGGAAAGGGGCAGCTTTGCTCCGCGGGTGGTTCACTTCAGCGCTTTCTCCAACACTGACATGTTTTCGGGCAAAATCGTGGGGCTGTTCGTCCGTGAGGATGGAGTAGGAGAAACCAGGACTCTTTTTCTTGAAAAAAATCATTCCTTTTCTCCAAATCAATACTTTTTCGCACTACGTTGCAATAGATGTTTAGCATACATGTATTTTATCGATTGTTTAAAGAATGGTAATTGGCATAATTTTATTGGGAGAGGTGTAAGTGCAACATTACGACTTTACCTGCCCTCTGCTACTATCCTGAAATCCTCTGTGAATATGGCATAAGAGTCTATTGTTCGACAAAGGAGTGCTATTGAGAACTTTGGCTGCAAAATTATCCCCGAATCCGCTCAATACAAAGAGTACACCTAATCTCTTTTGTTAGACTTTGTAGATACTACCCGCGGGGTTTACGAGCCTCCTTAGCATGGTTCTCTCATGAAGAATGGATTCATGAAAATGCGAGCTATAGATCCCGTACTAATAGAAGGGAACCGGCATTATTTTATTTTGTTCTCTGCATGAAGTAGCATCTTGTAGCATTCATAAATTAACAGTATTAGTAATATTAACCACTATATGTGTGTATGGCAGTGTTCTGCATGTTTGCATGTTCATTTACGTATCACTCTTCCAGTTCCTGGTTGGACTACGCACTGTTCTCCTGACTGCTTTTTGGCCTGCACCTGCACCTAGTGCTGCATGCCTGGTGTGGAATCACCCCGTGCCACACACCCAAGTGGTGGCTTGCACGGTACTTCGTAGATGTAGATGAAGGGGAAGGTCTTTGATAAGACTAAAAATATGCAACCCCGAAAATAGTCCTCTTCTGGTAATTATAGGCCAATTTTTTTACCTTCGCAATTTTTGTAAGCAGAAAGCCTTCTCAAATTTCTTCTCATGAGGTCACATTTATGCCAAAAACACGATTTGGTCAATGTTTCTGTTGAAAAAATTACACGACGCAGATGCACGTTTTTAGGTGATAAGCTTATACCGGCATAATTCTTTCACTTTGGTCTCCTCCATTCACTTATTGTTGAATGTGTGTTCTCTCAACCCTACATTCTTCCTTTTATGCGCTGAGAATAAGTCTTGAGTCTCTGTCCATTTGTGTCGTTGCAAAATACATATATATTAACGGTCCCTCTCCATTGTGAGCATATCTGTAGTGTAGTGCATGCTTGTGAGGCTTCGCCTCGTGATAAGCATTAGCGATTTATGCTAATGCATAATTAGTCGTAGTTACACTAACTTTAGTGTATAGTGTAATGAATGCTGGTGAATACTCACCCCCTGTCACACACCATTGAGGTGGCTTGCAGGGTATTTTGTCGATGTAGATGTATAATAACTTCGCAAGCTTCACATTAGAGAGGCATTATCGAACGGAAAATCGTCCAATGGTATTTTTGAAATTTTATAAAATGGATAGTCGGTATATTTAGCTGGATGTAATTAATTGCAACAATATTAAGAAAACGATTTATAGGTGATGCGATATTGCCCCAGAGTTAAGTCTTTGGCATTTTTTTATCGCTTTGATGATTCATAGAATATTTTGGGGAGGCGGCTGACAACTCTTATTTGCGCTATCACGATAGGTGGGTAGGTTGTTGAGGGAAGGACTATGCATAGGGATTAGAGGAGGGGTGGAGAGAAACCTGGCGTTGGCTTTAGACTACTCTTTTCGAAAGGTGGCTATATTAACACAATTTTACTTTCTATCCTACAGATGAAGGACTAAATATTGAGTTTCTACCCAGATAGCTTTCAAGTAGGGATCGGGATTCCATTGGAAAATATCTCGCCGCTGCCGAGATTCGAACATGGACCCTTGGCAATGGGCAGCTAACATTCTTGCCACTACACCAACCTGACCCCATCCAGGCTTGAAAACTGGGTTTATCAATGCCAGGATTGAAAAGTGTTATTGGGCTTGCGGTACGGTTCGGGAAAGATGCGGTTTATCTTACATAAAGCTAGAATTTATTAAAAGAATACTCCAAAAATGCAATTAGAAAGTTAAAGAGCGCTGTTTTTTTCTTTAATCAGGCCACACCTAGAATATGCATCAAGTATTTGAGATCCTTACAAAGTAGGTATGATATTGAAACTAGATCTCGCGCAGCGATTAGCAGCTAGGTTTGTTAAGAGATGTTACGCATAGTTCAGTAGTGTTTCAAGGCTAATAAAAGGGTTCTATCTACATCTACGGAATACCCTGCAAGCCACCTCAATGGTGTGTGACAGGGGGTGAGTATAGTCACCGACATGCATTACACTTAACCCTAATGTTAGTGTATCTACGACTAATGATGCATTAACATTAATCTCTCATGCCTGTCACGAGGCGAAGCCTCACAAGCAAGCACTACACTATACATATTCTACTAATGTTAGAGGGACCGTTCATTCCGTATTTATGTATTTTGCAACTACATAAATGGACAGAAGTTCAAGAGTTATAGCGAAAACATACACGGCATGCTGTAAGTACTTGGTAGCAGATAAGGATAGCAGATAGGGAGAACTACTACTACTAAGAGCTACACTATCTATCGAAAAACCTAGTTAAAAGTCTCATTGGTAGCTGCTATGGTCGCTTATCGTTCGCGGAAAAAATTGCATTTTAAATCTGTCCGTTCTGAAGTCTAGCTCCCAAACTATATTCTGATTATCTGATATACCGTAGTATGTAGGATTTCTTAAAATATTATTTACATCGTCAGAGAATAAATCGGCCTGGAACTTACGTAATAGATTAAGTCTAAGTTGGGATGGGAGTCGCTCTCACAGCGTAGATTGAAGAATAGGCCTAAGCTCCTGAGTAAATTAGAGGAGGGTTACTTTTCTGAAGACCATCATCAGCAGTCATCAATCCGAAGTTTGGTTTGTTGCATCTCTCCAATCCACTCCCCTTTCTGCATACCGCTTCATTCCTACATAATTCTTACTTTGTCGTCTTTCATTTATTCCCTGATACATTCCATCCTTGGACTTCATGTATACATTTTTCCATTCATGTTTCCTTCCATTATGGCTTGCAATAGGCTACTGTGTCACAAAACTTCTCCAAAGTTTTTGTCTCTTCTTCATCTACATCTAAGAAGTACCGTGAGAGCCACCACTAGGGTGTGTGGCACGGGGTGATTCAAGATAAAGTATGCAGCACTCGTCTCAGTTCAAATCGGGACCTCGCACGTTCCCCCGGCCGGTAGGTATAGACCAAAGAGCAGTCAGTAGAACAGTGCGCAGTCAAACCAGAAACTGGGAGAGTGCTACCTACGTAAATGAACATGCACACATGCAGTGCACTGGTAAAGAGACAACTGCTGGTCAATATTACCATAGAAATTACTCTATGATATCACTTATACTATTAATTTATGAATGCTACGAGATACTACTTCATGCAGAGGATTAAATAATGTTGGACATTTCAAGCTGGGTGAGGTGTTAATAATAATGTTATGTTGTTAAACACAAGTGAAAAGTTTACTCTACATAGTGAGCGTGGGGGTTTCATAGGATTGATATATCGCAACTATTATGATCCCCTATTGTGCGCGGAAAAAATGACAATTTAAATCTATCGAGTCTGCAGTCTATTTCCTTTATCTAATCCATGTGGTCGTTACTACGGTAATACGTTGACTATAGCAAAATACGTTGAACGCCCGGTAAGAAATATTCTGCTTCGAACTTGAGCAAAATATTTAATCTATATTTTTTCCATCGATCAGATAGAGATTACCAAAGGCATTTGATAAAGTTTCCCACAGTAAGCTACTCATGAAATTAAAATCCTACGGTTTAGACGACGACGTAATTTCCTGGATTAGAGAATTCTTAAGTAATCGCGTGCAAAGGGTTGTATTAGATGGCGCTATCTCTAATGAAGTAAAAGTCACATCGGGTGTCCCACAGGGAAGTGTCATAGGCCCGCTTCTCTTCCTTTTGTACATAAACGACATCGGTGACAAAGTTGACAGTAAGCTTAGATTATTTGCTGACGACGCAGTGGTGTATAGAGAAATTCGTAGCTTTAATGACAAGGAAGCGCTAACTAAGGATCTCGAGGCAATACAAGAGTGGTGCGATGCGTGGCAGCTAGAATTAAACCTGAAAAAATGCGTTGTTGTGAATTTTTGGAAACGGAAAAACGCTCCTTGTAACAGCTATTGCATAAACAACATAAAACTAGACACCGTAGAATCGGTTAAGTACCTCGGAGTTAAACTGACTAATGATCTATCGTGGAGTAAACATATTCGAGAAATTACCGGTCAAGCTAATCGTAAATTGGGATTTGTTAAAAGAGTACTTGGCAAGTGCGACGATAAAGTTAGGGAAACCAGCTACTTCTCCCTCGTTAGACCCCACTTAGAATATGCCGCCAGTATTTGGGATCCTTATGAGATAGGCTTGGAAACTGAGTTAGAACGCGTGCAGCGAAGATCGGCAAGATATGTTAAACGCCGTTATGATAATCTCGTTAGTGTTACTGACCTTTTGCAGCAACTGGGATGGGAAAAGCTTTCAGACCGTCGATTAAAATTTAGACTAAATCTATTATGCAAGTTCCAAACCGGTATATTCTCTGACGACGTTGATAATATTTTACGAAATCCGACATACTACGGTAGATCAGATCATGAGAGTAAAATTATGGAACTAGACTGCAGAACGGATAGATTTAAGATGTCATTTTTCCCACGAACGATAAGGAACCATAATAGCTGCCATGAGACTTTTATCTAGGTTTGTCGTTAGGTAGTGTAGCTCTTAGTAGTAGTAGTACTCCTAATACTTGAATCCTTATCTGTTACCTAGTACATACTAACAGCACGCCTAGCATGTTTTCTACATGGGTCTTGAGTCCCTGTCCATCTGTGTAGTTGTAGAATGCATGTATATTGAGGTCACTCTCCTTTTTGATGACATCGGTAGTGTAGTGTTGCATGCTTGTGAGGCTTCGCCTCATGACAAGCATTAGCGATTTATGCTAATGCATAATTAGTCGTAGTTACACTAACTTTAGGGTATAGTGTAATGCATGTTGGTGATTACTCACCCCCTGCCACACACCCCTGAGGTGGCTTGCAGGGTATTTTGTAGATGTAGATGTAGATACCAACCTAATTGCTTCAACGATTCGGTATTACTGCTATGTTTATCGTAACAATGTTTTACAAATGTTGCTGCTCTCCGCTGGGAGAAAAACATAATTATCAAAAGAATACTACAAAATTGCGATTGGAATGCTAAAGAGCGCTGTTACGATTGGTAGGATTATTTATTATGCTTTTTTATTTCTCTTATGGATACTAGGTTAGGGTGTTTCAGCATTTCACCTCTAGGTATAACTTTGTATTAGTATTGAATCTTAGAATGAATAAACAATCATGCCCATAGTGAACATCTACATCTACGAAGTACCGTGCAAGCCACCATTAGGTTGTGTGGCACGGGGTGATTCCACAGCTGGCATGCAGCACTCGTCCCAGCACAATTCGGGACCTCGCACGCTCCCCCGGCCGCTAGGCGCAGACCAAAAGCAGTCAGGAGAACAGTGCGCAGTCAAACTAGAAACCGGAAGAGTGCTACGTATACGTAGTGTATGGTTGTAATGTCCACCCTGGTAATATGATAAGCGATGTAAAAAGCGATGAAGTAAAATGATAGTTAGAAGCCATATTGAGTAAGAAACATATACACATTCACACTTAAGTAACTTAACAAGGTCTTATATAAAATAAACAATTAGAATAAATTGTGTATTTAGCAGTAGCATATTAATCTTAATGATACCCTGCAAGCCACCTCAAGGGCGTGAATCATGGGGTAAGCACCAGCATGCACTACACTATACCTCGTAGTTTTAATAATTAACAGTATCAGTAATATTAACCACTAGATGTGTCAATAGCATTTTTCTGCATGTTTGTATGTTCTTTTACGTATCACTCTCCCAGTTTCCGGTTGGACTGCGCACTGTTCTCCTGACTACCTTTGGCCTGCGCCTAGAGCCAGGGGGAGCGTGCGAGGTTCGGATTTGTTCTGGGACAGGTGCTGCATGCCTGGTGTGAAATCACCCCGTGCCACACACCCTAGTGGTGGATTGCACGGTACATCGTAGATGTAGATGTATACCTACAAAAGTAAAAGAAGTTGAGATTTTTGGTGCATTTACAAAATCCTGCAAATACTTTTAAGGAGGTGAAATTTTACCAACTTGCACTACACTACAGTTATACCACCAATGTTAGACGAAGTACTTCTAGTAATGCAACTACATACATGCACAAAGTTCAAGAATTATATCGGAAACATGCATGTTAGTATTAGGTAGCAGATAAGGATACAAGATTTAAGGAGAAAATACACTAACTAGCTATACTACGAAAAACCTAGTCAAAGTCTCATTGGCAGCTGTTGTGGTCTCTTATCGTTCGCGGGAATTATGACTTTTTAAATCGGTCGGTTATGGAGTCTAGTTCCCTAATTTTATTCTCATGATCTGATCGCCCGTAGTAATCGGATTTCGTAAAATGTTACTATCGTCGTCAGAAAATAAATGAATTTGGAACAAACATGATAGATCAGGTCTAAATTTTAATCCACCGTCTGAAAACATTTCCCATCCAAGTTGCTGCAAAAGGCCGGTAACATGAACGAGATTATCACAACGGCCTTTAACGTAACTTCCTGATCTTCACTGAACGCGTTCTAACTCGGTTTTTGAGACTGCCTCATAAGGATCCCGAGCACTGACAGTGTATTTCAAGTGTGGTCTTACTAGGGAGACCAGCCGACTTCCCTAACTATATCGTCGCATTTGCCAAGTACTCTTTTTTCAGATCCAAGTTTATAATTTCTTTGACCGGTCATTTCCTGAATATGCTTACGCCACGACAAATCATTAGTCAGTATGTTTCATTAGAATCAGACCAGGGAGTGGAGTCCAACTGGCATGACAGTGTCGATCAGAGTTCCGCTCTGACACCAGTGAAATTTTTTCCACGCTGAATAAAGTTTCAAAGTCAACATGGCCGTTTGGCGGTGAAAATACCAATAAAGCCAAAACTACGGTTAATGTCGATTGAGCGGGGCCACATCTCAGGTACTCGGACTCTGGGTCACAGGTAGCCGGTGTGTGGGTCGACCCTTGCTCGCAAACTACTGTGACATTGACCAAAAATAGTAAATAACCACGTGATACAAATTATATCGTATTTAAAATTATCGCAGTTACTTAAGGCCCTGCAGCGGAAGGTATATTTTGGAGTCCGCGGCAATGATGACTTTCAGCTGGTCCGAAGTTCACGCCAGGCAACACGCCGATCTTATGGGCTAGCGTACGAAGCTAATGCTCCTTGCAACCACGTCACTTACCACGCCTCCTATTACTCCTCCCCGTTGGCCAGAGCTGGCTCATACCCCATTTGGAGGAACGGCAAAATCCTCCAACCTTGGATTCCTCCAATCATCCAGCTTGGAAGCTGGATTACGAAATATCTACATCTACATCTACATATTACCCTGCGAGCCACCTCTAGGGTGTTTGGCAGGGGGTGACAATTCACCAAAATGCAGCATGCAAGCGGACCGCCACATGCACACCGCACGGTCATGAATATTAAGGATCTACCGAATCTATCTATATTATATCTACCGAACTTGAGACAATATTGACCAGTTTTTTTACTTTTTACTTGTAAATTTTCCTGTTATCCTATCATATTTAAAAAATAATATATCACTGGTAGCATAGACTTAGCATATATTTTAAATTTAGCTGCTGCCTTGGTGAAAACATTTTTATTTAACAAATTATTCAAAGACCCGTCCTTGAGAATTTCCTCCTTTCATATATTCCAATATACGATGAGCTTTACTAGTTATTTCCCGAATTTGTTTACCCCACGGGATATCATGATTCAATTTACTTCGTTGCGGCTTCGGACACTTAAAATTTTTAATCACTATTAAATTATGATCAAAGGTCTGTACTAAGTTTTTTCATCTCGTCCTACCATAGTCTTTGTCGTCTTCACGATTTCCTTACTTCCTCTCAGTACATACTTGGTTCAGTTCTTTCTTTTTTCACTTTACTTGGGATCTCTTTTCTTACCCACGAATGCGCGATCGAAAGGAAAGTTTTTCAAGTGCCTTCAGTGCCAACTTAAAAAAAAGTAGGCACTGAAGTAGTTTTACTCTTGATTCATGGAAGTCGAGAAAAGAATTTTTTGGATGACTCAAGAACGCATTGAAATCAGGTTATTTAACTATGCTGAATTTTCTTCTATGTTAAAAGTTCTTCAGATATTTAAAGAAAAGTTACCGGTAAATATTTTATGTCACTAATTCCCTCAATAGTGTATTGTGGTATATTTGCTGCCGATAAATCAAGAATGTTGCCCCCTTAGTTAGATATCGCAGCCATCTGATGTGATGTGGGCAGTGTCCATCCCTCATGAGTACATCTACATTTACAAAATATCCTGCAAGCCACCTCAATGATGTGTGGCACGGGGTACAGTGACGGTTAGAAGCCATCTTACGCTTGAAATCTTCTTTTCTGCAAGTTACTTAATTTAAGGCAACAGTATAGTTAGTAAAATTTCAAATAACAAAATGAAAGTTTGTTCCACGGTTCATCTACATATTACCCCGCAAGCCGCCTCAATAGGCGTGTGGCGGGGGGTGTTAGGACACCAGCCGTTTAAAGATAAAAAGGAAACGCTCTGATGAAATTACGCCTAGCATTTATTATAGTCCCTTATTGTTCGGGGGAAAAACGAATTCCCATACCTATCCGTTCGGCAAAATATCTCTCTTAATTTATCGTTTCTGTCGGACCTGGAAATATAGTGGGGTTCTAATATGATGTTCTCCGTGTCGCTCTGAAAGATATCTATTCTCAATTGTTCAAGCAATCTAAGCCTAGCGCGTAGCCTCCGAGTCTCTAGCGGTTCCCAGCCTAATTCGTTTAACATCTGTGTAACGCTGTCAGTACGCCCGTAGCAGTTTTTGACGAATCGCGCAGCTTTCCTTTGTATTTTATTAAGTTCCCGGACTAAGTCTTTCTGCACCGGATCCCATATGCTCGCTGCATATTCAAGGTGTGGCCGGACGAGTGCGAAATAGCACCTCTCTTTTACTTTTTCATCCGAAAATCTTCCCACAATACGCTTGACGAATCCTAGCTTCTTCAGAGCTCTGCCACAAATATTTCTTATATGTGCTCCCCACGATAGGTCCGAAGTTATCGTAACTCTTAGATACTTCACACGGTTAGTGCATGCATGGCGTGGAATCACCCCCAGCTTCATACCCTTGAAGTGGCTTGTAGCGAACCTCGTACATAGATGCAGAAAAATTGCAGTAATCCCTCTATCAAATATCTTGTCACGAGTTCATTAAATAACATCGTCAACGTAGATCTGTCCTGAGACAAAGGTTCCAGCTAAACTCCTCCAAACCTCTCTATTTTGTGCACACATTTTCATCTCTTGAAAACTCCTATTCTCCCTCAAATCCGTCAACATATATTAATTTTCTTCTTCCTTTCCTCCGTTTTACTTTTGCATTTCCTCCCATTATCGAACTCAAGAGGCATTCATGCCTCATGATGCACCCTAACCAGTTTGCCTTCCTTCCTTTTATTGCATTCATGATTGGCCTTTTCTCGTCAATCCCTTGCAAAACTTGGTCATCCCTCACCTTGTCTGTCCACTTCACTCTCATCATTCTCCTCCCTAACCACATTTCAAATCTTTCAAGATAATGCACTTCTTTTTTTTCTATAGGCCCAAGTTTCTGATCCATACAGTACCCCGCCTTATACAAAGCATTCGGCAAATCTCTTCCTTAGGGTAAGAGGTATTTTTTTTGGCAGTTAACAGAGCTTTTGCTTTTCAAAGGCTTTCTTTCCCGTGGATATTCTACTCTTGATTTCCTGCTTAGAGTTGCCATCTTTAATTATCAGGCTACCGAGGTATCTGAAAGATTCTACTGCCCTTGTCGCTGTCCTTTTACTCTGATATTAACATTCCCTCCTTCTTTCCCAATCCTCGTAACCTTTGATTGATCGACATCATATTTAATAGCTTTTATTTTTACTTATCCAACATTTACCCATCTTGCCTTCTTTAGAGCTATTTCCATTAGCTTTTCTGCATAAAGATTTAACAAGACTGGTGACATGCAGCAACCTTGCCTAACTCCCTTTCTAATCCTCATTTCTCCTGTGCTCTCATCTTCTAATTTCATTATAACTCTCTGTCTAGTGTATAGATCTTTTATAAACAATCTATCTTTCCAGTCAATTTTAATGTTTTTCAATATTTTCATCAGCATGCTCCATTGAACATTGTCTAAAGCTTTTTTCCTAATCTACAAAAGAAATGTATGTACAGTGATCTGTTCATTTCCATAAATCTCCCTGCTAACATTCATTTTAATAAAGTATTGTACTTTTCAACACTTTTTACTTTTTAAACACACTACGCGTTTCACCAACTTTATGGCATCGTCAGGTGTAGTAGTTTGTTTACATATGATATTGTTGTCGTTAGAGTGCAATAAGTTATAGTTAGTGTTAGTTAGTGCACCTTATAGAATGCAATCATGTCAGTGACTTTACCCCTGAAATTTTATATTTCCTTCCCAAAGGTTTAAAAATGGATGCATTAGAACAAATTGAAATTATCAAGCATTCTCCAAATCTATGCAATGAACAGCTTTTTACACATACCTACCTCCCCACTACTTTCTGGAAAATTTTCGTAAAAAACGTCGACCTTTCTCATACCACCACCAAGTTTCATTGTTTTTTTTTCATTGATTTCATTGTTTTTTCCAAGCATTGTATATAAATTTTTGTTGTTATCATTTTCATTGATGGTTTCCGGCGTAACTTTGTGGAATTTACTAGACATATTGAAAAAATTTACTAGAACTTTGTATTTCCACAGAATATTCTGTGGAAATACAAAGTTCTAGTAAATTTTTTCAATCATTTTCATGTTAATACTTTTTTTACCCTCCTTTTCATTTTTGTTTCATTTCCTTTTTGAAATTGTTTTAATGTAAACATTTCTTTAAAATCAAATTTAATGTTCTTTATCTAACAAAGACAACAATATCATATGTAAACAAACTACTACACCTGATGATGCCATAAAATTGGTGAAACGCGTAGTGTGTTTAAAAAATAAAAAGTGTAGAATAGTATAAAACTTTATTATAATGAATATTAAAAGTTTCTACAAAGAAGAGCTGTGGATTTTACTCCCTGCTAAAATTCTAAGGCATCCAATCGCATCTCTTGTTCCCTTTCCTTTCCTAAAACCAAGCTGGACATTTAATAAGTTTAGATGATGGTTTCAGGCCTCACTTGGTAGAATTCCTTGATATCAGGGACAGAAGAAGTAACTGGTGACCTGACCTGAAGATGCTGCTCTGCGGCGAAACCGGTCATGTGTTTTTTTTGTAATTTTTAAATTTAATAAATCAATTACCATGTGGAATTCATCTATATCTACATACTACCCCGCAAGCCACCTCAATAGGGGTGTGGCGGGGGGTGTTAGGACACCAGCCGTTTAAAGATAAAAAGGAAACGCTCAAATGAAATTACGCCTAGCATTTATTGAAGTCCCTTATTGCTCGGGGGAAAAACGAATTCCCATACCTATCCGTTCGGCAAAATATCTCTCTTAATTTATCGTTTCTGTCGGACCTGGAAATATAGTGGGGTTCTAATATGATGTTCTCCGTGTCGCTCTGAAAGATATCTATTCTCAATTGTTCAAGCAATCTAAGCCTAGCGCGCAGCCTCCGAGTCTCTAGCGGCTCCCAGCCTAATTCGTTTAACATCTGTGTAACGCTGTCTGTACGCCCGTAGCAGTTTTTGACGAATCGCGCAGCTTTCCTTTGTATTTTATTAAGTTCCCGGACTAAGTCTTTCTGCACCGGATCCCATATGCTCGCTGCATATTCAAGGTGTGGCCGGACGAGTGTGAAATAGCACCTCTCTTTTACTTTTTCATCTGAATTGCAGAGTTTTGCAGAATTTTCAATTGCAGAGTTACTTCTTCTATTCCTGATTTCCTAAGTTCTCTTCAATCTTCTTCTCAACTCTTCTTAACACAACATGAGTGATTATTAACTAATATGGCATACAAAACTGATAGCCCTAAAATCATTACATTTCTTGGTATTATTTTTCTTTGGTATCGGGACTAGTGTTTATTTAATAGCTCTAAAGGCAAATCCCCTGTTTTATATATATGCTATTTATTATGCTCGTAACTCTATCAAGCGCTTCTCCTTCTAAATATTTCTATGCTTCTGATGGAATCTTATCTTAGCCAAGAGCTTTGCCACTCTTCATGTCTTTTAATGCTCTATCAACTTCCCATTTCTCAATTCTCGGTTCTCTGCTATCCTCATTGCATTAATTTACATGTTCCAGGTTTAATGCACTTGTATGATCAGTGTTTGTCTCATACAGCTCTGTAACGTATTCCGTCCATACTTCCTTTTTCTCTTCCACATTATTAGCTATCTCTCCATTCTTTTTAATCCCTTTCTCACTTATTTTTCTTGGTTCTATTTTTTAAGCATTTTTGCTACTTTGTACATCTCAATTTTCTCCTTTCACTCCAGGTTTTCTATTGTTTCACACTGGTTTTGCATCCAAACTTCTCTGGCTTTAACTGTACTTCTTCGTAATTCATTATTCAATTTTCTGTATTGGTTCCTGCCTTCCTCAGTATTACAACTTTTGTACTTACTTATTTCCTTCATCTTACCAAGCAGTTCTTGATTTACCCACTCTTTCCTTTTCTTGTTAATTTGCACTTTTCCTACACATTCGTCCAGCCCTTTCCAAATAGCATTCTTCACTAGTTTCCATTCCTCTTAAATAACTCAACTTTTAGCGGCTTTTGCTGTTCCTCGTCAACCTTCTTCGCATACATACCTAACAACAGAGTAATTCTTTAAGGCTCTTAAGTCCCAATTCTCATCATCCCTTTTTCTTTTGATGCGTTTCAGTTTTGTTCTTAGATTGGCAACGAGGAGATTATGACATGTATCAGCGTCGGCTCCAGGGAAAGTTTTACAATTATTTATGCTATTTTGAAACCTTTTATTTACAGTAATAAAATCTATTTGATATCTGGCTCTATCTCCTGGGTTTTTCCATGCATTAAATCTTTTTTTGTGGTTTTTAATCAGGTGTTTTAAATCCAAAAACTCATTTACAAATTTTCCCCTCTTTCATTTCACTTTCCCAGTCCATATAAGCCAACAATAATAATTATATATCATATCATTAAATAACCTCGTCAAAATAGTTTTAACCTCTCATCAGTTTTTTTTAACCAATATGGTGGATCGCCTATCCCCGGGAAGTCTATTCTATCCTTTGGCCGTTTTCTATATTCATTTACCGTTTACCGCACCCTGGATAAGAATGGATGGAACTTGTAGATTTAGATGCTGGCAACCGTTCTCTCAATTAAATGTCATTGATACAATTGGAGCGATTGTCGTGTTTTAAATGATTTCCATTGTTGGAGTAAGTACTACCAATAGGGATGAAAACATTTTTTAAGGCGGGTACTGCACTGGATGTGTGAGAAAAAGACGATATTATTCAGCATAACCCGGTATCAAATCCGGGAAATTATATTGCGTCCCTGACCGTCGCCATATGCCATTAAGAATCGCTCAGTCCAAGAATGTGGAAATCATATCGTCCTTACTTAATTATATATCATATCATTAAATAACCTCGTCAAAATAGTTTTAACCTCTCATCAGTTTTTTTTAACCAATATGGTGGATCGCCTATCCCCGGGAAGTCAATTCTATCCTATGTAGATGTATCTAAGTCTATGTAGATGTATCCTTTGGTCTTTGAAGGAAATGAATGAAAGAGAACATTTACCTTTACGGATGTAATCTGTGATGACTTGGTGAACACAGTTTGAAAGTAGGAATTCAACAAGTTGGTTTTGTCCGAACTGTTTGTTAATAATTCGCCATTTTCGTTTCGTAGTGGAATAACTGTTGATATATTGCCTTGAACTTCCCTTACGTATGACCAAAATGCCTTTGGGTTGTCCTGTAACTGTTCTACTAATGATTTTCTTTTAAAATCTATGAATACATTCCGAAATTCTTCCTTTGTAGTGGCTTTGGACAATTTGTATTTTTCAATTATGTGTTAAATTTTGATCACCAGTGGACAAATCTTTACGGAGTTTCTTCATCTTGGCGTGGCATACTCTCTGACGTCTTAACGACCTTCTCACTTCTGCATTGTACCATCTTGGTTCGCTGCCCTCTATCTTTGCTTTACTTGGAATGTATTTTCTGATCCCCGAATTTACGATCGAAAGAAAAGCTTTCCATTTACCCTCTGTGTCTAACTTTACGCTTGATTCCTGGAAGTCGGGAAGAGAATTTTTTAGATGACTCATGAACGCATTGAAATCGGCTTATTTCAAAATGCAGAACTTTCTTCTTTGTTTATACCTTTTTAAAATCATGAAAAATTGCGTCTCCTGGAACGCTATGTTCACCAGAGACTAAAATATCGTGGGCAAAAAGTGCTAATTGAGTTTCGCAAGATCTATCCTCTCTGAATCCGTGTTCCGTTTTTATTAACAAGTTCTGCATATCGAGGTGTCTCATAACTGAACCTACAATTATATGTTCAAGGACTTTGCAAGAGATAGATGTGAGAGATATCGGTCTGTATTTCGATGGCTGTTTCTTATAACCGCAACGAAACGTACACAATTAATCAAACAGACTTATCAAATGTAGAGTCAGTTAAATACTTAGGTGTGACCCTTACTCAGGACCTGTCTTGGGGGAAACACTTCCGGGAAATCTGCGGACAGGCTAGTCGCAAATTGGGGTTTATAAAAAGAATATTAGAAAAATGCGACGAGAATGGTTAAGACCGATGTTATTTTTCTCTCGTGAGACCTCACTTGGAATTTGTGCTAGCATATGAGACCCTTACGAAGTAGGACTAATCTCTGAAATAGATCGAATACAACGGAGAGCAGCAAGATTTGTGAACAGTTGTTACGTAAAACTTAGCACTGTTACCGTACCTCGTAGCATTCATACATTAATAGTATCAGTAATATTAACCACTAGATGGGTCTTTAGCATTGTAATGCATGTTCATTTACATAGAACTCTCCCGGTTCCTAGTTTGATTGCGCACTGTTCTCCTGACTGCATCTTTGTCTGCGCCTAGCAGCCGGGGGAACGAGCGAGGTCCCGATTTTTGCTGGGACGGGTGCTGCATGCTTGGTGTGGAATCACCCCGTGCCAAACACCCTAGTGGTGGCTTGCATTGTACTTCGTAGTGGTAGATAAAATCGCTCGTTTATCATCTCTCAAATAAGTTGCACGACGATATTCTCGCTTTCAACATTTATTAAATTCATTATTTATCCTTCATTATATATTTGGTTTATCATTGCATGGGCGGTGATGGTTTAAACATTTTTCATAATTTAGGAGTTTGTGAAAAAAATTCTGTAGTTGGAAATTCCTCACTCGCATTATAGCCAACAGCAGGGAATATAGTAGATTCTGTGAGAGTTGCACTCTTTTTAATTTCTAAAGCATTGCGTTAAATTTAGTGGAAATTTCCACTGTTCTCCGAAGAAGCGTAATAAATGCTTAAAATATTATATTTTATAAACTAGTGCGATAAGAATTATATTCAGGGCCTTCCACAGAGTCGTGCCCCAATGGACAGGAAAGAACCCTTAAAATCGAGCCTCTAAGTCAAACATTTACAAAAGTGTTAATTGCTTCAAGTAAATGAGGAGACCTTATTTGGCAGGGTATTGTTCGACGAAAATAAGCCGTAAAGAAGGAGTAAAAAAACTCCATCCATTCCCTTCCACATTCTTTACCTTAACCATGGAAAGCATGACTCCTCCGGAAGGAGCCTTACATCCAAATGACCAGGAGCCAAAGCATTATGGTATTCCGGGAAAAAATCTCTCCCAAATAAAAAGTCCAGAGTTTCCTGGAATCGCATAATCTACCCCCCGGGCACCATGGTGGTTCGTGTCCGAAGGTCCTCATTTGGTACCCCACAAAATCCTCCCCCCCCCCCCCCACTTAACCAGCTCCCGCTATCCCCCGGAGTGCAGCAGCATAGATAGGAGGAGCTCGGGCGCCATTAAGGGTCAGGGGATGGAGACTACCTCGGTAAGGATTCCGAGAAATTCCCTTCGCTTTTGGCTCTTCGCAGCGGGTGGCGGTGGGCGACGAAGGCCACGGGTATTGGGGGTGGGTCTACCGATGGTCCCTGCTACCCCGTTGACGCCCTCATCAGCGTCGACCGGGCGTGGATTCGTTCGGGGTTCAAGGGAGGGGGGGGGGGACTGTTTCCAACCAAAGAGGGAAGGAGTTTGGTCTTCGTGAATTAGTGAGCACATTAGCAATGCCTATTCGCTCCAGAACAGTAAATGAACCTTTTATCAAGACATTCAAGCATACTAAATAACCAATTCCACGAATTTGAATCACTAGGAATAAGTACAAATTTGTATTATGTATGTTATATGCAAGTAAATCATATATATAAGTATGTATTTTAATGCACATGCATGCACAACAGCAAATTAATGTTTGTGGAATAGGTTAAATACCTCGGAGTTAATCTGACTAATGATCTCTCGTGGAGTAAACATTTTCGGGAAATGAGTTGTTAAAAGAGTACTTGGCAAGTGCGACGATAAAGTTAGGGAAATCAACTACTTCTCTCTTGTTAGACCCCACTTGGAATACGCTGCCAGTATTTGGGATCCTTATGAGGTAGTTTTAAAAACCGGGTGTGCAGAGAATATCGGAAAGATACATTAAAGGCCATTATGATAATCACAATAGTGTTACTTACCTTTTGCAGCAACAGCGATAGAAATCGCTTTCCGGCCATCGATTAAAATTTAGACTTAATCTATTATGTAAGTTCCAAACCGATTTCTTCTCTAACGACGTTAATAATATTTTACGAAATCCTTCATACTACGGTAGATCAGATCGTGAAAATAAAATTCGGTAACTAGACTGCAGAACGGACAGATTTAAAATGTAATTTGCCCGCGAACGATAAGAGACCATAACAGCTGCCAATGAGACTTTTAACTAGGTTTGTCGATAGATAGTGTATCTCTTAGTAGTAGTAGATCTCCCTAATACTTGTATCCTTATATGCTACCTAGTAATTACAGCGCGCTGTGCATGTTTTCAACATATTTTCGAATCTCTGTCCGTTTACTTAGTTTCAATATAAATATATGCTAGCGGTCCCTATAACATTGGTAGCATATCTTTAATGTAGTGCATGCTTGTGAGGCTTCGTCTAATGACAAGCATTAGCGATGTATGCTAATGCATCATTATTCGTAGTTACACTAACTTTAGGGTGTAGTGCATGTAGGGTAGGGCATGTTAGTGACCACTCACCCCTGCCACACACCCATGAAGTGGCTTGCAGGGTATTTTGTAAATGTAGGCGTGTACGTGGCACATTAGAAAATAGTATCTGATGAAAGCATTCGCTACTCATGAGAAATGCAGGAAATAACATAGGCCGTTTTCGAACTTGGCAATCCGTGCTGTCTTCACTTCGTACCTATAGCGTATTGGGCGCAGATGACGTCAAATGTACGACACCACTAACGCTATTAGTTTGGATTTTTTACATGCAGTGTTAACAGACCGAGTGATTGAAAAAACAGGCTTCTTACTCCCTGTATATTAAGTTCAAATGTCCAAGTGCGATAACACGGGTATATATGTCAAAAATAAGTGAAGAAAACTTTAAATATACCTATATTGATATACTATTAATAGATACATTTATTTGATACTTGAAGTTTTTTCTGTAGAAAAAATTATGGACATGTTTTATTTCAGAGGGTTTTCAATACAGAATCTTCTGTTTAAGTGATTTTTAGCTGGGAGTTCTGTGAATATGATGGGTATTTTATATATTCCGTGCTTTTTTTATTTATTCAACAGATGCAATCTATTTTCCTTGTATTAAGTGGGGAAAAACACTTGAAAGACAGTGAAAACTAAGTGTGAAAAACTCAAAAACGGCCAACTAATAGGATAGACCTTCCAGAGAAAGAAGATCCACCCCATTGGTAAAGAAAAAACCCTGTTAAGAGAGGAAAAATATTGAGCCTAGGTTCTTTATTGAACTCGTGAGAAGATATTTGATAGAGATATTATTGCACTTATCTCCATCTACGTAATGTACTTGTACATGGTTCCGTGAAAGCCACTTCAAGGATGTGAAGCTGGGGGTGATTTCACGTCATGCATGCACAAACAACAAACAAATAAGTTTGTTCAGTAACAAAATGAAAGTTTGTTCGTGGAACAAACTTTCAATTTGTTATTTGAAATTTTATTAACTATACTGCTGCCTTAAATTAAGTAACTTTCATAAAAGAAGATTTCCAACGTAATATGGCTTCTAACCGTCACTATACCCCTTGCCACACATCCTTGAGGTGGCTTGCAGGATATTTTGTAAATGTAGATGTACTCATGTGGGATGGACACTGCCCACATCACATCAGATGGCTGCGATATCTAACTAAGGGGGCAACATTCTTGATTTATCGGCAACAAATACACCACAATACACTATTGAGGGAATTAGTGACCATAGAATATTTACCGGTAACTTTTCTTTAAATATCTGTAGAACTTTTAACCTAGAAGAAAATTCTGTATAGTTAAATAACCTGATTTCAACGCGTTCTTGAGTCATCCAAAAAATTCTTTTCTCGACTTCCACGAATCAAGCGTAAAACTAGACACATGAAAAATTTTCCTTTCGATCGCGCATTCGTGGGTAAGAAAAGAGATCCCAAGTAAAGTGAAAAAAGAAAGAACCGAACCAAGTATGCACTATGAGGAAGTAAGGATATCGTGAAGACGACAAAGATTATGGTAGGACGAGATGAAAAAACTTGGTACAGACCTTTGATCATAATTTAATAGTGATTGCAGAATTTAAATTGTCCGAAGTCGCAACGAAATAAATTGAATCATGATATCCCGTGGGGTAAACAAATTCGGGAAATAACTAGTAAAGCTCATCGTATATTGGAATATAAGAAAGGAGGAAATTCTCAAGGGCGGGTCTTTGAATAATTTGTTAAATAAAAATGTTTTCACCAAGGCAGCAGCTAAATTTAAAATATATGATAAGTCTATGCTACTAGTGATACATTATTTAAAAGAAAATATGATAAGATAACAGGAGAATTTACAATTTAAAACAAAAAAACTGGTCATTATTTTCTCAAGGCCGGTAGATATTTCGTAATCCAGCTTCCAAGCTAGTTGGAGCAAAGGGCCGACAGGGGCATATACCCAATGCGTACAGGTTTCTGTACATCAGCCCCGGCATCGACACGGGGTCGTTCGTCTGCCGCGAGGTTTAAATCGTGATACTAGCGCGGGGTTTGAATCGCTACTTCAGGATTATCCGTATTCAATGGATTATAAACCAATATTTGACATTTAGCCTTGAAAGTGTAATTTTAACGAGTACTGCAAGAAAATGAAAAAAATATTATTCACTCGTATTAACTTGATGATATTCCCGACTGCACAATAAAAAACCTTGGGAAACTTTTTTGAAACAGGAAACTTTGAGGTCAAGTTATTATGAGAAGACATGGCAAAATAAAACACCGCTTACCATATTCACTATAAATTTATTGATTAAAAATAGAATCAAATTACCTTAAGTCAACGGTCGCCCTTTCTTAAAAGTTGAACATAGTCATTCAAAACACAAATTAGGTTGGAATTACCAATGTTATTTGGAAAAATTACATTCACCCATTATTATCCATCCATCAAAAAAGTCCAAGTGATGGTGAGGTTAACTGAAAATGACATGACAACGTGATAACAGTTCAGGCCATCCAACGCACTACACTTGATCTGGGGAGGGCATCAAAACAAAAGTCACTGTAATGCTCAAGGGTGGTGATTGATGGCGAATCAACCACATCACAGTCCAGGGTACATAATGCACCACGCATGATCTGGGGTCAACGCAGGAGTAAAATCATATTTTGGAAACGTCCATTAGCTTTACAAACTATTTGCATTAAGTCAAATTAGATGGAAGATTTTGCAGTCTTCAGCGATTATTTCTCTTAAGTTTTGTACACTGCGCCGATAACTCTAGCCATAGCATGCATAGGAAAATTAAAAAAATATGTATATATAATTATTGTATCACTTCCATTACTGCCTGTATTGCTCGTTCCAAGGCATTAACAGATGTACTGAAATTAAATGAGGTCAAGGAGTTTTTTTTCGACTTGCTTAAAACATTATTCAAATGTGCCCTCAATTACCCACGATTACTGCTCCAGCCAACTTAATATGAGAGTGTGGGCCTTATTGAGAACGCTGTCGCCAAACATACCTCCTGTGTGCTCACCTCTCACCCATACATTCAACCATTCCCAACAACATCACTTGAAATTTAAGTGATTTAACTTAAGGAATAATACTTAAATATTGGAGGAATAATAGGCTCGCAGTTAGTTTGCATCCTAGCACTATTTCAAATTTCCTGATGCTAATGACAACATTGCCAACACGGTCTTTTGGAGGTTACGCAGGAATAGAATCTTCGTAATAGCGAATACTATCAAATGAAGAACGCTACATCGTAGCAGCATCTTCAAAGTTGTGCACGATCTAGGAACGTGTGCTACAAGCTTTAATTTGTTCTTTTAGGTGGATGGAGCTGTAATCGTGGCTCATTTAGTGCTCATTTTAATGATCATTTAAGCCAGTCGAAAAAATATTCTTGGACCATATTTCTTGTAAGTGCATCTGTTTATCCGTTGAAACTCTTTATAAATGCAGCATTGGTAATGATGAATTAACAATTATTTAAATTTTTTTTCTTTAGTTGAAGCATGTAATGACTAAAGTCTCGGCGCGGTAATAGAAATTTAGACGAAATTATTAGGAAAAAAAATATATACATATATTTTTATTTATTTATTTATATTTTTTTCAAATTTTGGACTAGGCGTGAAACCTTGACATTTGTTAACAACAATTTTAACAATAAGAAATGTATTACTTCGCGTTTAGAGGAAAATCTGTACACGTGTAAACAAATTATTACGAAATATATGCCATAAGGCTACGTGTTAAAATAGCGTTGAAATGCCAAAAAACGAAATTTGTTTGTTGTAATTTTTTCAGTTTTAACTATATATATATCACTAGTGAGAACTCTAATACCAATTTTAACGCAAGTCTGTGCCTGAACTATAATCGCTTCAACCACCTAAATACTCAAATACTCGCTGAATATTTTATGTGGCTTAATTAGTATAAAATATCTCGCCAGTGCCGTTCCCTTCCAGGGCGGCGGCGGCAGATTCCTCCGTGGGGTGAGGTATGGAGACACAGGGAGGGCCCATGGCCAGTCACCCCCCGACGCTTCCCCCCATTCCATATCGGACGCGCAATCAGGACATGGGCGTGGGGGAATCGGATCCGCATCTCTGAGCCCACGGCGGTCACCACACCGCACCACAGCACACACCCACCGGTGGCCATTTCGCCTTCCTGCACCACCACCACCACGCGACACTCCCACGGCGCCCCCTTTCGTCATGCCACCCAATCCCCTCCCCCTTGGGTGCCCACTTCCGGTCTCTCGAACGGCCCTCTCCCAGCTTCCGGCAACGGTCAAGCGGTCACCCGGATACTGCCTCCAACCATCACGCCCTTCCACACCACACCATCCCCAATTCCCCTCGTCTCTTTATCTCATCTCTTCCCTCTATCACTCCTCTCCCTTCTTCCTGCAGCAATTCCCCGCAAAACCTGCGTGATCATCACGAGGTGATAATGCTGGCCAAGAGACTTGCATGCCTGAAGTTAAACCCATCCTACTAACTCTTTTGATGGTTTATATTTATGTAGGTCGCAAGCTACCCCAAGGCTAAATGGCACGGAGTGAATTTTCTTCAAAATACACCACATTATATCTAACATTGTTATTAAATAGTTAAATCTACATCTACAAAATACCCTGCAAACCACCGCAAGGGTGTGTGGCAGGGGGTGAGTAGTCACTAACATGAATTATACCATACACTTAAGTTAGAGTAACAACGAATATTGATGCATTAGTATGAATTGCTAATGCTTTTACGAGACGAAGCCTCACAAGCATGCACTACATTAAAGATATGTTACTAATGTTAAGAGGGACCGTTAGTATTTTTGTATTTTGCCACTACATAAACAGGCAGAGATTCAATAGTTATGCTGAAAACATGCTCGCCATGCTGTTAAGTACATACTAAGTAGCAGATAAGGATACAAGTATTTGGGAGTACTACCACTACTAAAAGCTATGCTGTTTACACAATACTACACAGTTTCTGTGAGGAGGGCTCTAACGCCGATTATTTAGCAAAGAATACTCTGAATATAGCGTCCAAGAATAGCTTAATTGAAGACAGCAATCTTGAAATCACCCCGAATCGCATAAACAATAATCATGAAGCATTAGTCGTTGCAGTAGTTAACTGCCGTAGTAAATCATTCAACGTTTACAGAAAATATAGGTCCAACCGAAACGGAGGTGGAGTATTTATAGCTGTTAAGAATACCATTGCCATCCGAGCGGAAATCGTCCCAGATACCAGCCTAGAATCTGTATGATGCTCTATTAGATGCCCTAAATCTAAAACAATATTCGTGTACGAATACTACAGGCCATCTAAGACCGACGTCACCTCAATTTTATAAGTCGAAACACAAATAAAAAACATCACATCCAGGAACACCGAAAAAAATTATTAATAGGTGGAGATTTCAATACTCCCTCTATATTTTGGAGGACCTAAAGTTACATATGAGGGGGAAGATACAATGACAAATGTGAGTCCCTGCTGTACACGTTCTCATCAAATGCCCTACATCAGATAGCTACGACGCCTAATAGAGGGGACAACATTCTTGATTTATTGGCAACAAATATACCGTAACAAGTAATTAAGGTGAACACTGTTGAGGGCATTAGTGACCATAGAGTAGTAACCGCAAAGTTTTCTTTGAATTTCATTAAAATTTTTAAACAAAGAAGAAAGTTCTACATTTTTAAAATAGCCGATTTCAATGCGTTCAAGAGTTATCTAAAAATTATTCTTGCCGACTTCCAAGAATCAAGCGTAAAGTTAGACACGGGGGGTAGTTGGAAAGCTTTTCTTTCGATCGTACATTCGGGAATCAGAAAATACATTCCAAGTAAAGTAAAAAAAGAGGGCAGCGAATCTAGGTGGTACTACAATTCAGAAGTGAGAAAATCGTAAAGACGTCGGAGAGTATCCTACGCCAAGATGAAAAAACTCCGTAGAGATTTGTCCACCGGTGATCTAAATTTAATAATTGAATAATAAGAATTGTCTAAAGCCACTACAAAGAAAGCATTTCGGAATGCAATCATGGATTTGGTCATACGTAAGGGAAATTCAAAGGAATAGATCAATAGTTATTCCACTACGAAACGAGAAGGGCGAATTATTAACAAGCAGTTCGGGCAAAGCCAACTTATGAAATTCCTACTTTCAAAGTGTGTTCACCAAGTCATCGCAGATTACATCTGTAAAGGTAAATGATCATTTCCAGAAAAAAAATGCCGCCTATCGATATTTGCTCTCACGGAATAGAAAACTTGTTAAAATCCTCAAGTCCAAATAAATCCCCAGGTCCAGAAGAAATTCCTGCCCGCGTGTATAGAGAATAAGCTTTTGAAATAGCACCTTACTTGCATAATACATTTAGTAAATCCATTAACAAACACAAAGTACCCATGGACTGGAAAATTGCAAATGTCACTCCCATATTCAAAAGTGGTGATAAGAAAAAGCCATCGAACTACAGACCGATATCTCTCATACCTATCTCTTAAAAGTCCTTGAACATATAATTGTAAGTTCAGTTATGAGATACCTCGATATGCAGAACTTGTTAACATAAACACAACACGGATTCAGAAATGGAGGATCTTGCGAAACTCGATTAGCTCCTTTTGCCCACGATATTTTAGTCTCGGGTGAACATAACGTTCCAGTTGTTGCAATTTTTCTTGACTGTAAAAAGGCATTTGATAAAGTTTCCCTCAGTAACATACTCATGAAATTGAAATCCTTTGGTTGGACGACGATGTAATTTCTTGGATTAGAGAATTCTTAAGCAATCGCTTGCAAAGGGTTGTATTACATCGCGCTATGTCTAATGAAGTAAAAGTCACATCGGGTGTCCCACAGGGAAGTGTCATAGGCCCACTTCTCTTCCTTTTGTACATAAACGACATCGGTGACAAAGTTTACAGTAAGCTTAGATTATTTGCAAACGACGCAGTGGTGTATAGAGAAATTCGCAACTTTAATGATAAGCAAGCGCTACGGACCTCGAGGCAATACAGGAGTGTTGCGATGCGTGGCAGCTAGAATTAAACCTGAAAATTATTATATTTGAGAAATTACCGGTCAAGCTTATCGTAAATTGGAATTTGTTAAATGAGTACTTGGCAAGTGCGACGATAAACTTAGGGAAATCAGCTACTTTTCCCTCGTTAGACCCCACTTGGAATATGCTGCCAGTATTTGGGATCCGTATGAGATAGGCTTGAAAACTGAGCTAGATCTCGTGCAGCGAAGATCGGCAAGATACGTTAAAGGCCGTTATGATAATCTCGTTAGTGTTACTGACCTTTTGCAGCAATTGGGATGGGATACGCTTTCAGACCGTCAATTGAAATTTAGACTCAATCTATTATGTAAGTTCCAAACGGGTTTATTTTCTGACAACGTTGATATTTTCCGACGAAGTTGATCATATTTTACGACCGCCAACGTACTATGGTAGATTAGATCATAAAAATAAAATAAGAGAGATAGACTGTAGAACAGATAGATTCAAAATGTCGTTTTTTCCGCGAGCGATAAGAGACTATAACGGCTGTGTAAGGACTTAGAAATAGATTTGTTGACTGGTAGTGTAGCTTACTAACTTATGTATTTCTTAAAGCATGTTTGCGGAGTTTTATGGTGATTCTAACAGCATGTTTTGCATGTTCTAGCTTCATAGGCAGATTGCCCTCTTAAGTAGCATGTAGAAAATGATGTGTCATCGTACATGTGTGGCGTGCATGTGGGGATTCTCTTGCATGCTGTATGATGGTTTTTAGTTAATGATGGAATTGGTTAGTATCCTTAATATTCATGACCGTGCGGTGTGCATGTGGCGGTCCGCTTGCATGCTGCATTTTGGTGACTTGTCATCCCCTGCCAAACACCCTAGAGGTGGCTCGCAGGGTAATATGTAGATGTAGATGTAGATGTAGATAATATTTTACGAAATTTGACATACTACGGTAGATCAGATCATGAGAATGAAATTAGGGAACTAAACTGCAGAACGGACAAATTTAGAATGCCATTTTTTCCACGAACTATAAGGGACCATAACAGCGGCCAATGAGACTTTTATCTAGGTTTGTCGATAGGTAGTTGGCTCTTAGTAGTTGCAGTACTCCCTAATACTTGAATCCTTATCTGTTACCTTGTTAACAGTACGCCGTGCATGTTTTCTACATAAGTTTTTAGTCGCTGTTCATTTGTGTACTTGCAAAATACATATATACTAACAGTCCCTCTCCATTGTGAGCATATCTGTACAATTATTCAATCACAGTGTAGTGCATTCTTGTGAGGCTTCACCTCGTGTCAGGCATGAGCAATTAATGCTAATGCATAATTAGTCGTAGTTACACTAAGTTTAGGGTATAGTGCAATGTGAATACTCACCCCCTGCCACACACCCCTGAGGTGGCTTGCAGGGTATTTTATAGATGTAGATGAACTCCCTGATGCTTAAAGTTAAAGCCGTAAAAGTCTCTGCCGAGTCCTCTGAGAGTGTGATTATAATCTGTAAGGTGTTTTATATATGAAAATATTGCTTTAAAGTTAGGCAGTCGTAAAAACCAGGCTTCTAGGCAACTTGGCTGCCACTTGACCCTGCTTTTGATTTTAGTACACATCTTCCGTTCACTATTTTATCAATAATATCTTTTTTGCATATCACACACATACAGTATTATACCCATGCCTGCGAAAGTTATCGGAGTGAGCCGAGTAAGAATCTAATACTGCGAACGACTTCCGATTGCTAGCAGCGGACGGCCTAATATGAATTCATCTACATCTACAAAATACCCTGCAAGCCACCTCAGGGGTGTGTGGCAGGGGGTGAGTAATCACCAACATGCATTACACTATACCCTAAAGTTAGTGTAACTACGACTAATTATGCATTAGCATAAATCGCTAATGCTTGTCATGAGGCGAAGCCTCACAAGCATGCAACACTACACTACAGATGTCATCAAAATGGAGAGTGACCTCAATATACATGCATTCTACAACTACACAGATGGACAGGGACACAAGACCCATATAGAAAACATGCTAGGCGTGCTGTTAGTATGTGCTAGGTAACAGATAAGGATTCAAGTATTAGGAGTACTACTACTACTAAGAGCTACACTACCTAACGACAAACCTAGATAAAAGTCTCATGGCAGCTATTATGGTCCCTTATCGTTCGTGGGAAAATTCACTCAGCGACATCGAGTATAGCCATACTCGGGTTCAGATTTACGAATACTCCGCCAGGGTGCGGGCTTCCCACCTGTTTCTCCGTCAAAAACGTAGCTGAGGCGGTGACTCATATTCAGCCAACCGATTATAGCCGAGTACGGAGGCCGTTTTGCAGGGCTCTAATCATGACTAGGGATGAATCTCCCTCAGACTACCATAGGCCCCGTTTCGACTAATTCCGTTCTTACCGGCTTACCTACGCTGGCAGGTCAAAATTGCTGAAGGAATTATAGTCTATGAATATACTCCAACTTTTCATAATCTAGGGTGTACATTCATGTCCGTAGAGATGTAGCATGCAGTTCCTGACTCCGCCAACTTACAGCAATTGGTGCTGGCGTCGCTGGAGAGAACCGGAAATATGAAGCACGATAGTCAAAAAAGGCAAACAAAATGCAGAAGATCATAATGTCATAAATTCACGTTTCCAGGCGTCATTTTTTGGGACTATATATTTGAGTAAATCAATGACTTGGTATAGTCCTTACTCATTGTTTATTCCAGACCCGGGTTTCAACTTATAAAGTCAATCCCTTGATAATAACTTTATAAGTTGAAACCCGTGTCGGGAATAAAATTTGAATGTGGACTATATCAAGTCATTGATTTATTTCTAATATAATCTACATCTACATCTACGATGTACCGTGCAAGCCACCACTAGGGTGTGTGGCACGGGGTGATTCCACACCAGGCATGCAGCACTCGTCCCAGAACAAATCCGAACCTCGCACGCTCCCCCTGGCTCTAGGCGCAGGCCAAAGGTAGTCAGGAAGGAATAATGCCACAGAGAAGAGCGTCATTTGATTTCGAAATCATTTCGAATGCTGCCGAATGTGTAATATATGCGGGAAATCTAATTTCTCTTGAAATTAACTAATTTCCCTTTCAATTTGTTGCTGTAATTCTTGGTGATGGTGACCCATATTCAACGCCTGCAACATCAAAGTAGTGGGGATGCATGTAGGTTGTTTACGTTGATCCCTCCGTCAGTAGTGGAAAGAAGACTTTTAAAGCCCCGCTACGGCCGAGAGATCGCCACGAGGTGACATTGTTGGGTGACCAGCGGTCTGTGGTGTGGGTGGGTGGGTGTGGCAGGGTGGGGGGGGGGAGAATGGGTCACACGCGATGGGTGTGATGAGGGTCGAGCAAGGGGGTAGTGGGGGAGGGGAGATGGAAAAGAGGGGTCACGGCGAGTGGGAGGAAAGGTGGCTCTGGCTATGGTGGGGGAGTGGGATACCTGTGGCTATTTCGATGGGCGGTGGCGGGAGGAGGGGTCACATCTAGGGGCCCCGGGGGAGGTGGAGAGCGGTTCCGTCATTTCCGCTTCCTCTCTGGAAATCTCTCTCCCTGGCGCACACACATTCCTGGACTTCCGGTTCGGGAGGAGGCAGCAGCGCCGCCCTAGCGGAAGGGACGGGAAGGGCGCGGCGGTATCTGAGGCGGGGGATCTCCTGTCCTGTGTCTCTCCATGGTCCAGTGAGGAGGGAAGGGGGGCAGGGTGCCTAGCCTTTGGATGGAGGGTGTCGTGGGCTGATGGCGATGATGTGATAGAGGCGCGGATGTTGCTGCTGTGAGAGTGCAAAGGAATAAACATGGTCGCCATTGGCGGTGGAGGCGGGCGAAATCTCCTGATGCGTGGTGCCTTGAATGAAACACATTTCTTGTACGTATTTGTGTCATGGAGAGTTGATACACACAAAGACTAAGAAGAGATACTCTCATTTCGAAGACGCAAATGTCGCACTTTTTATCCCTGGAAGTGAAATATCACAATAGAGACAGCGCTGGCATCGGGTGTACCCCAGAGTAGAGTGATCGGGAGTATTTCGTTCATAATTTAAATTAAGTACATGAGCACCTAAGCCAATATTAATAGTAATGTAATTTTTCTTCGTCTCAGATTTATATTGGGCTATAACCGTTAAAACAGATGGAGGTACATTCTAACTGGATTTGGGTAACTTATAGAAATTGTAATAAATTGGCGCATGGGAATATTGCTATTTGAAGCATAGTCACGAACCTTGGGGACAAAGCTAACGAGAAAAATGACGCAGCGAACAAGATCCTAAGAATTACCTTGAGGAAGTCAGAACATGTAAATAACTTAGAAGTCACTTTCAACTCAAACTTTTCCTTGGATCGCAAATTGGAAGAACATCTGGATCTGATCTGGAAAATGTTCGAGTTTATTACACGGATGGTATGATTTTAACAATAAAGTCAGATTACACTTCGTTTCCTGTTAGCATGATCCTGAGCTACATTAGTGATGGCTCATGTCTTACCATCCCCATCCAAACGCCCATCTGGTGGCTAGCGGGAGTTGATCTTATTGATAAGCTTAAAGATCTCGCCAATCGGCCATATATTCAAGTATCAGAATAGCTTCAGTCCATTCCCGTTTTTATATTATCATTTAAATGCGTCAATTTTGCTTTAATCCCTTTCATTCTTTTATATCGCAGGATTTATCTAAATCTCTGTCTGATTTTTTCCAACAACGCGTGCTTAAAACGACCAATTCTTGTTGTGGTATAGAAATCCAGCTAAAAAGCGCTGACCCTTACAAATCTCGTCACGACATGCTAGTCTTCAGAGAAAATAATGATCAACTTCACTTGATATTCCTTGAATTAAAAAACAGTCAAAAAGATGTCTCATATGACATTTATCGTAAAGAAACCTGTGGGTATACAGAGATCATATGCTTGATCTATCATTTCTTAAAGGGTCGCGAAAAACTGGTCGTTATAGATAATAAAATGACCAGCTCCGCTAACGCCCCATCGGATATTGCCCAAAGCACTGTCACCGATTCTCTTCTATTTCTCCTGTTAATTACTGATATTAATGCCGCAGTTAATAGTAAACTTAGACTTATTGCCGACGACGCGGTTGTATACTCGGCCTCGGTGGCGGTAGGCCAAATTCCTCTACTGCTAACCTATGGTCGCGGGTTCTAGTCCCGCCAGGGTGGTTTTTTCACCGCCCACGATGTGATGGTGAGTATTCGTCCATATTACACTTCTAAATGTAAAAGGCCTATTGTACTCTTTCCGAGGACATGGGAAATAAATCAATACAGAGAGCTTTCCAAAGCGGGAGATTAGAAATTCAAGCCTGGTACAATTTATCTGTACGATAACTGGCAGCTGGAACCATACCATAAAAAACGTGTGTCGGTAAATGTTTGGAAAAATAAAAATACGCCGGATTGATACCACAGAATCATCAAATTGGAAATTGTGAACGTCGAGTCCGTCAAATATTTAGGTGTCGCAACTGCTCAGAACTTATATTGGAGTAAACATATCCGGGAAATATACCGTTTAGCTATCAGACATCTAGGATTTCTTGTTGGGATACTAGTGTAGTCCAACAAGAAAGTTAAAAAGTGATTTTATTTTTTGCCATTCATGCCCTTCCAAGAATAAGGTGTTACTATTTAAGATCACTGTAAAGCAGGCTTTAGAAATAATTCATTAGCCATCTTCGCACACCGAAAATAAGTGTTCGACGAAGAGGAGGGCTGGCGGGCAAACTATGAATCGTTACTGCAAGTGTATGTTGGATGTCAGAAGGTTGGTTCTTTAGAAGTATCGCACTGTTTTTATCGCAATTCAATACTATCAAAGAAAACTTACATGGTTTGTTGCTAATGCATATTGACCGCTGCCATAAGTAACTATCTTTTAACCCCTTTCTCGCGAATATAATATGAAGAGAATTATGCGTATATGTATATCAACGTGAGACCTGCCAATCAAACAAATATAACCAAGGTTTTTTAATGTGAACAGCTGTAGAATCAGGTCATACATAGCCATTGTTGATGAGAAGGAAAAAGGCATGTATATATTAATGTACAGCAAGGGTTCTGAGCGATATTCCAGGTTCAAACAAGACAAAGCCCTTCATGAACTGCCTTCTGTTTGATAAGGCAGTAATATTATTCCATTCTGCGCTAATATGTGCGTAGAGTTCAGCCAAGCTTTGCGGTCGCTAATTGGTGATTTGCCAATTTAAAATGCAAATCATTCCAATATTACCGACTGTATTCTCGGTAAGTCCATTGTCTAAAAGGGCGTTCCTCCTCCTCGCATCCTTCAGGGAATGCTAAGCTATCTCGTGTGTTTTTGATGACTTGATTTGCATCGGTAGATAACCGTAATGGACCAATTGGTCCCGTATTAAATTGACTAAAATGGAATTTCGCCTCCCTGTCCCATACCTCCGCAATCAGCGAGCTTGGGAGCCCGACTCCTCATGCGAGAGGACGTGTCAGCCTTCGAACGGATCATCAATGTCTCATGATGCGGGTGTTTTTCGGTGCATTTCTTCGTACATATTTACTTCCCTCGGGTGTCGGAGTAATTAGGTTATCTGCTGAGCGTGCAACTACGGGAAAAGCTTGCCAGGAACCCTCAGAGCCTTGGTTTAAGGTTTCTTCTTGAAAGTTAGTGAACGAAATCCACAACTACAGTTTCATCCCGTTGAAATACGACCTATCGGACAAAAAAATGTTTCCTTGAGGTTTATGGTTTTTGTGTATTCTTAAGGAAAAGCTGCATTTAACTATCTTATGGTCACTTATTCCATCATCGGTCACTACATTTTTCACATGTTTGGGTACATTTGTCGTTTGTAAATCAAGGGTATTTTTTCCTCTTGTCGGGACTTTAACTAACTGATTCAAGAAATGATATCTACATCATCAACATAAAAGCTAGTCGACTCGAATCCAATTCCATCCCCACTCCATTCCTGTTCGACGCAATGTATAATAATTAAGTCAGACATTGTTTACTATCTAAATATTCAGTTTTTTTTTTCTATTTTAGCGGGTATAATAATGGAGTGGAGAGCGGAAAGGAATTATTTTGGTACAAGAATGGCAATGGTGAGTTTTGATCCGCTCACCGATGGAATACCTCAATATATATGTCCTTGGGTAGACCGAATTAAGTGCATTTTGCCGTTGGAAGTGTATGCTAATTGAAATTGTTTCCTGTAGCAGTGGAATAACTAATAGAATGGCAGTATAACCATGCGGATTTTCTCCCCTTACCTCACGGTATGCGAACGAATGATTTTATTTATCGGTGCTGGGGAAGAAATAATATTGTTACCCACAAATGGTTATATTTATTGGCGAAAGAGAGGAAACAAACTTTTTACACAGCAGTAAAAGGCGCTGTAGCATATACAAAACAAGAGAGAGAATTTCCCGTCGCGTCGGATTGGAGCGCATGTCATGTGTTTGACACGACAGGGGAGCAATTTGTGGCCTGACGCGGAGTCAGAGGGGGATTGAGGTGGGGGGTGGAAGGAGGGACGGCTTCATTCATTGTGACAGGAAGCGCATTCCTTGGCTAGTAAAGTGTGACACGAAACCGTTCCGATTTATTTTTTTCTCTTCTTTTGGGGTAGGCGGAATACTAACTTTTACCCGAAAAATAACAATAATATAAGTGTAGCCGAGACGGAGAGTCCAATAAATGTGTGTTTTATCCAAGAAATTCTCGTGTATTAATATAAAAGTCAATTCTTCACTTGAAAAGGGGATGCTTTAAATAAGAGTCCATGTTATATGACATCGTGTCCACCTGATAAGCTAGTAACTCTTCCATCTTGGCACTTGACTCCGGAGTGGTATGTGCATGCATTCGTTTCCTTAATTCTACATAAAAATGTAAGAAGTACCGTGCAAGCCACCTCAAGGGTGTGTGGCACTGGGTAATTCCACACTAGGCATGCAGTGCTTGTCCCAGTTCAAATCGGAACCTCGCAAATTCCCCGGCCGCTGGGCACAGACCAAAAAGCATGTCGCGAGAATAATGTGTGGACAAACCAGAAGCTAAGAGAGTTCTACGTAAGGGAACATGCTTACATGTTTCACACTACTTAACAACAGAACACTAGTTATGATACAAATACTGATTTGTATTGCTGGTCTAATCAGTAGTTGCAGGTTGTAGACTAATAAGTATATGCAGGCTGCGCACAGTTGTCCTAACTGCTTTTTGGCCTGCGCCTAGCGGCCGGGGGAGCGTGCGAGAGTTTGATTTGTGCTGGGACGAGTACTGCATGCCTGGTGTGGAATCACCCCGTGCCACACACCCTAGTGGTGGCTTGCACAGTACTTCGTAGATGTACCATTAATAATACTATGTGATACTAATTCATGCAGAAAACATAGTCATGCAGGCCATTTGCAAGGTGAGGTGTTAGTAATGATGATATGTTATTAAACACAAGTACAAAGTCTACTCTACCTAATGAGGGTGAGAACTGCATAGAAATGATCTATCGCAACTATAGTGGTCTCTTATTATCCGGGTTAAAAATATCGGTTCTGAAATTGATTTCCTTTATTGTATACTTGTGATCGTTTCTACCGTAATACGTTGGCTACAGTTAAATATGTTGATTTTCCGGCAAAAATCGTCTTCTTCAAACTTATGCAACAGATTTAGCCTATATTTTCCCTTTGGTTTGTTTAAGATTGTCACCCAAATTCCTTCAACAATTTAGTCACACTGCTAAGTTTATCGTGACAACTTTTTACAAAATGTAATTAATCCTTACATGAGTATCAAAAGTTGGTAACTTCAGCGCTTGTCAAGGTTGTATTCAATACCGCTTCGAAATGTATTCACCACCATGGAACGTAATATCGATGTAATTCTTAGTCATTTAAAAATAATTCCGCTTCCGCAAATCTTACTCTGGCTTACCGGTTGAGAGATGGGAATCCTAACCCCGAGGTCATGGAGTTGATTGCGATGACAGCGAAAATTTATGTTTATTTTATTCTCCGTATTCTCTGTAAATATTATTGCATTTTGTTTTTTACGTCTTCCCATGCTTTCAATCGCACTTACAGCGGAATATCCTTCTAAATGGCAGCAAACAGCATTCCACTACCCTGCGAAAAGACAATCTTTGGTTGTGATAGGGCTCGTATATGCTCAGTGTATAATCAGTTTTCAGTAATCTGATAATTAATCTGATTTTAGCTAATACTCTACTATCGTACAGTTAGCACACCGATTTGGCTTCTCCACCACCCGAGAGAAGAAATTTCTCAGGCGATGTAAGCCGCAGGTCAGTAACATAGTACTTTCCGCAGCAGAATGATTGTTTTACGTGGTTGAAAAAGAAGTGTGATGAAATTTTCCTTCTCTTTCGTTCAAGTTATTTCTAAACATTATAACCAGATAAAAAAACTCAAATTGAGAATTTCAGTGGAGCAGTACATGGAAGGCACTCAAACGGCTAAAATATGCGGGAAATCCATTTGGTGAGGAGGGTGTCAGTTGACAAATCAATGGACACCTGATCACCACAGAACCAGGCACATGACGGTATATATTCTTGGCAGGGTATCAGAAGCCCGGAACAGAATGCCCGAGTCTCGAATCGAAACGACGCACAGTGGGCTGAAATCGAAAAATGTTGGCCAAAAGTCAAAAAGTGATTTTTTCAAGCCAGGAGACTGAAACTTTGCATAAATGTTTTCAAAAGACTGCCGCATGCGATGACGAAAAGCATTTTCCTTAGTACTCAACAATTAACAATTTGCATGAGGTCAAAGTTGCACAATATTTGCAAAAATGGTCTATACTCAATTTTCTCACGAAATCTTCAAAATAAAAGAACTTTCTAAGCCTTTATGGGTAAAGAATCGGAATAAAAAGTGATGCAGTTAGGTGAAACAGTTTTTTATCTTTGTCTTAATGTACTTACTATTCTACTTACTAGTCTACTTGCTTTTTTGTCATTAATTACCAAATAAATTAAACAAAATGGCGGACCCTCATTTTTGGTCATTTTTAAAATATATGTAGGGAAATAGTTATTTGCATCGCCAAGCATCGCGAAGTAACCTATATGAGGAAACTCTACAAAGCATCCACAGTGCAAATCCTTTGAGTTATGCTGCGAACGTTTGCGACGCCGATTTTCACATCGGTTTTTCGATCGCGCGGTCGAGTCTAATCAAAGCCGCCGCCAACGCCACCGTAAGGTGGTGCGGCAAGTGTGTGGAATGGATTGTAGCCGCATCCACTACGCTATGGAGATTTTAGAGATTCAAACATTGAAAAGAGCCTCCATGTATTATATTTTGGATAAATCGCGGAAAACATTTCGCGGGAAAAATGACATTTTAAATCTGTCCGTTCTGCAGTCTAGTTCCCTAATTTTATTCTCATGTTCTGATCTACCGTAGTATGTCGGATTTCGTAAAAATGTATCCACGTCGTCAGAGAATAGACCGGTTTGGAACTTACATAATACGTTGAGTGTAAATTTTAATCGACGGTCTGAAAGCGTTTCCCATCCCAGTTGTGCTAAAGGTCAGTAACACTAACGACATTATCATTACTGCATTTAACGTATCTTGGCCAACTTCGCTGCACGCGTTCTAAATCATTTTCCAAGCCTATCTCATAAGGATCCCAAATACTGGCGGCATATTCTAAGTGGGGTCTAACGAGGGAGAAGTAGCTGATTTCCCTAACTTTATCATCGCACTTGCCAAGTACTCTTTAACAAATCCCAATTTACGATTAGCTTGACCGGTAATTTCTCGAATATGTTTACTCCACGATAGATCATTAGTCAGTTTAACTCCGAGGTATTTAACCGAGTCTACAGTCTCTAATTTGCTGTTTTTTATGCAATAGCTGTTACAAGGAGCGTTTTTCCGTTTCCAAAAATTCATAACAACGCATTTTTTCAGGTTTAATTCTAGCTGCCACGCATCGCACCACTCCTGTATTGCCTCGAGGTCCATAGCGCTAGCTTGTCATTAAAGCTACGTATTTCTCTAAATAAAATGCAGAACTTTCTTCTTTGTTTAAAACGTTTAATTATATTCAAAGATAACTTTGCGGTAACTACTCTATCGTCACTAATTCCCTCAGCAGTGTTTACCTTAATTACTTGTTGCGGCATATTTGTGGCCAAAAAATAAAGAATGTTGTCCCCTCTGTTAGGCGCCGTAGCTATCCTCCTGGTATGCACCAGGAGGTGACCCGTAGTTCGCCTCATTCCCATCGGGCCTTTCCACGCATCGGGGACATTACACGCTGGACATTTGAACTACCTATAGCTAAAATTTCCTCCCTTCCCTCTCCACTCCCACTCGGCGACCCACCTCCCAGCTCTAGTTCCGATGGCTCAGCCATTAATGTGGCTAAAAACAGAAAATTTCATATCACATCAATGTTTTTTGAATTATTATAGTTATTTTATCAAAAATTTCCAGTTTATTGCAAAGTGTATTAAATGCATTTTAATTGTCAAAATAAGATTTGGAATTAAACGAGAAAACTATTTCGCAGCTGCGTAGATAACCGATTTTTTTCGCTCACATCATTTCGTTTTCTTCTCTTCGAGTGTGAAGCGTGGCACTCGGTTTGGACACAAGAAGAATTGCAAAAGCCGATCAGAAAAATTTGGAGCTTTCGAAACCTGGTGTTTGAGGGAGGAGGATGCTGAGGATTAAATGGACGCATAAAATTACAAATGAAGTATACGGAGGAGTAGAAGAGGAAAAGACCATTTGAAACACTATACAGAAAAGAAGAACAAGATAGGTTGGATGAACTTGGGGCATAATGGGTTTGTGAATAATATAATTGAAGGGAAAATAGTGGGGAATGTCCTGAGAGGAAGGCAAAAAGATAAATACATAGACCAAATAAATAAGAAAGTGCATAGGAAGAACTACGAGGGAGTATGGGAACTAACATTGGATAGGGAGATTGGAAGGCTGTATCAAACCAATCTTAACCAAACTGCCGATTTGTTAATAATTTATTTGAGATTTTTATTATAATAGCGAGTTTTGCTTTCATATTCCCTTCATACTATGGCTTCCATTTTTCCTTATCTTTCCAGCTTGCGACATTCTTACCATCGGCCCCGGCTTTAAGCTTCACATTCTCTCTACCCTGTTTTCAGCCCCTACATATTTTCGTCCTCATCGACGCCAAAAGTTTAATCAATTAATTATAAATTTTCCATTTAATTATGCTTTATTTGGTCATCGAGCCCTTGTCACAAGAAGTAATTATCCTGCTCCTATCTCCCTCATCTCATTTAGCCTCCTTGGTTATGTTCGCATTGGCTGACCTGTCAGAAACATGTGCTGCTTCACGACGAATTCGAGTGCGAAAAAGATGGCGCCACCGATGATTAGTTGTCGGCATAACAGGAAACTGTTCGTCCCTAACATTAACCACATTGGCTGCCATTCTGCGTTCTCCCAACCCCACTTTCAAATTATTCGTCGTTCAAGTTTGAACTCAGAGCAACCCTTGACCACTCATCTCTCCTGTGAATCCTCTCCTGCATTGGTTGGATACGACATCCCATGACGCTTGCGAGGAAAGACGGATGACAAATTAAGCAAATTGGACTTCCAATGATGCTTCTTGAAAACGAATATCAAGTCAAATGATTCGAGTATTTACATGCAAATAGATAAACGGTCATACTGATAAATGACTTGTTGGTGGCCCCTAAATTTCTATTAATAGAAGAATATGTTTAGATAAACCACAGAACATATAACATTTGAGTTATACATGAACACATAAGCCAAGAATTCAATACTTTCTTCAAAACTCTGAATAAGTATGCCATATTTTACCGAGAATAAACGAAAAACCCATTAATGCCGAAATTATAACTTCATTGATTTTATTTACTTTATTATAAAACTTTTATACCATTTGCGTGATTACACATATTTTAATTATGTTTGCAATTCTATAAATCTAGGCAAATGAATTACATTGCAAGCCACCTCTAGGGAGTAACGAAGGGTCAGTCATCTTTTATACCATTTACTTTATTATTTAACTATTTTACGATTGGCGTGAATACAAATATTTTTAATGATGTTTACAATTTTATAAATCTAGATAAATAGATTACATTGCAAGCCACCTCTAGGGAGTAACAAAGGGTCAATCATATTTTACACCAAACTGACACTTTGATCATGTACCTAGATGAACTAAAGAAAATGTGAATGCATCAATAATATGAATTTCATAGGTTAAAGATGTTGCTTTTTTACATATTATCTGAGATAGTTTCCAAAGCGATCATACAATTTCGATTATCAATTTTTTCCTCTATTTTTGCCCCTTAAGTTCTTGTAGAAAGAAAATTGCCGATTGTAAGTTTTTTTTCGAATCATTATAACAAAGGGCAAAATCCATATCACATTTTAGTTCATTGCTTATGAAAAATCTTAGCCAATTTCCGTTACCAAATATTATGGAAACTTTTTCGAGCAATAATTAGAAAATCGGAATACCACTTTTGTTTGTACTCGGGGCTATATCAACTCGGGAAAGCTTGAAGAGACTTAATTTTCGATCATTCCGTGTATTCTCTTGATTAGCGAGGAGAGTAAAGACCATGACCTTTAACCTCCTTGTCAGGAAAATCGTCTTCCTTGACGTTCCCTAGCGTCAGAGCCAATTGCTGCGTCTCCCTCGATCCTTCATTTTGTCTAGACGGAGATGTTTGGACCGAAACGTCCGTCTGTGTCACTTCCTCCTCATCTTCAATTCGATAAAACCCTCGACCTGTCTCCCGACCAATATTCTTATTATCTTAATCTTCCTCAACTCCTCCCATTTTCTACCGAAATAAGTAGTAGCAGAAGAAGGAGTCTCGGCTGTGTTATCCAACCTTTTCTGTAATACTAACGTGTATTCTAAGCGTTCAGTAACTCTCCTTAATGCTAAGTCTATCCGTCGGTCTATACCTTATCACCTGACGGAAAGAACTCAAGGGTGTCAGGAAAAGTAATGCTACTTCAAAGTCTCTCTAGCCTTAAACTTCTTATTCTGCGCAAAAAAGTGACTCGTATACAGTTCAGGCTTGAAAAACATTGGGCTTAGTAATTGGTTTAAATGTGAACCAATTATTCGTTTAACCTGACAGTGGTAATTCTCGGCTAGCTGAGACCAAAAAATGTATTTTTTTATCGATTCAATCAGATACGACAGCATTTCCACAACATGGAGTTTCTTCGCCGTTATTTTTCCTCCACTATTATTCATTTCTGTGAGGGGAGCCAAAGTAAATGCTGTATTATGCACCCCGAAGACCCAACACTATCATCACTCCTGCAACGTTTTTCGCCATGCCTGGCGTACAGTGGTACGGCTTAAAATACAGATCCTTGGGAAAACGTTTTTGCGACACTTGTGTTCAATACGAAAACATTATTTTTCGAGATATTTTCATTGTAAAGTGCTATACCAAGAAAATGTAAGCTCTGCTAGTAAGATAATGCCACCTGTTAATACACTTATTGATTCCTTTTGTATATTATGCGAAACGGGCGGCGTGGCTGCTCAGGGGCCCGGGCCGCTGCACATCTAGAGGGGCCCGGTTTTTGTGACACCCCCCCTTCCTGAAAAGATTTGTGCGTTTAAACGCGCTTCAGGTCGTTAGGGGCAAAATGTTTGCAAATAATATATAAACGACATAAAAACTTTCGATGCGATAAACATCTTATTGTAAATACGTTAAAATCGGGGCCCGCCCCTGGCCACGCCGCCCCTGATACGAAACAATGCGTCACTTCAATATTTTATTCGTCGTTAGCAATTTAAATGTAATAAGAGTAACATTATTTTGCAGGAATGTTTTTTTGCTGACAAGAACATTTTATTCCTTGGGTTTCACAGGCTCAACGTGCCTAATATGACTACGCACTGCTTTGACAAATATGACTACGCACTACGACTACGCACTGTTCTCCTGACTGCTTTTTGGCCTGCGCCTAGCGGCCGGGGGAGGTTGCGAGGTACTGATTTGTGCTGAGACGAGTGCTGCTTGCCTGGTGTGGAATCACTCCGTGCCACACACCCTAGTGGTGGCTTGCACGGTAATTCGTAGATGTAGATGAATATTGGGAGTTGATATCAGGTTTTACTTTTACTCATTTTTATTATTTGTATCACTATGAATTAATCGTCACAACTGCAATCGTCTTCACAGCATCTATCTGCTACGCAACATAATTCTGCACCATGCAGGTGTATCTAATGAGGTCATGCGAGTTTTCATTCGGAGGTAGGACTTTGCCAGGTAAAAAGGGCACACCTGTCGCAATGCAAGGTTGAAATAGTGTCCCATGCCCATGACGAATGCCTCGCCCTCTCCGTATGCCAACTAATTCGCGCGATAGCAGTGCCGGAGACAGTCGTTGCAAGAGGTTTTATTTCTAAGCAGGTGAGAAACAATAGGGCGAGAAACCTTCACGTGAATTAGTGTGACGTCCTGGCGTCACGCCGTCGGCTGCGTCAGAATTTGTGACTCACTTGAGCCATGGTCTTACGTCTCATTCAAAGGAATCAGAATTCCTTGGAAGAACATATCAGCTCCCGATTTAGGTAAGCGCAATCGCTCAGCTCGTAAGGGAGCCAATTGCGGTGCTATGGAAAGTAACAGACTGCAGTGAATATGAATATTTGAGGGAAATTAAAGCATTCAGGAATGCGGGAACTTTGCAGTGAAAATATCAATAATATGGACAGGGAATCGTACCCAGATCCTCGTTTGTTGACCAATGGTGTACCTTGATGTCCTCTTCAGATGTAAATTTTATATAGGCTTTCCAGGAATGATAAATGTATGTTCTCACGAATTATCGAACAATAGTATTCCACGAATTTCAATCTTACTCAATTCGCACACTTTTGCGCAAGGCGCCTCATTTTACCATGCTGAAGTTACTTGTACCTTTCGATGTACTAGCTAGGCTGATTTCTCACATTCATAATACAAGTTGTGCCTGATATTTAAGACGTGTAGATGTTCTGAAAATTTCTCTTACGCTTTGTCCCAGGTTTGTATCGTTAGGCCTTTACTGTCTGCAGCGACAAAAATTTACTATATGTTTTAAACATTTGGCGTTAAAAATGCGTGAAAAATATTGCGTTGTGGCTATAATATTGTGTGGAAATATATAAATTGGCAATTATTTATGACTATATATATTTAAAGGCAGGCGCGCATCTACAGTCTCCACCACTCGGAGCAGTCTTTCAAGTGCAGCCTTTCCTGCGGGAGATACACAATACGCATCACGCCTATTTAGACACAATTCGAAAGCTATATAAAAATAATTCTGTTTCTATTATTTTCAAATTAAAATACAAAATTATAAGTTTATTTTCTTGATTTTTTGAACAGATTAAACATTCTATCAAAATGGATTTAACGAGTAGATAGCGAATAGATTCATCGAGCAGTTATAAAAAAAGAAATGTTTTTAATAATAAATTGGAGGTGAAAACACTCGTGATACTAAATGATCTTACTCTTTTACCTGTTAATTTTAAAAAAAATCTTTTTAAGATGGATGGAGTGGTAATCGAGGTTCATTAAGTGCATATTATAATAATTTTTTGCGTTAAAAAAATTCTTGTACCACATCTCAATATGTTTATGCCTCGAAATGAGCAATAAATCCAGTAATGGAAATTATACAAGAATTATAGTTTAGAATTTTCCTTGTTTGCATTGCATGCAAAAAGCATATTATGACTAGAGCTATCGGCGTTATAATCGAAACTTAGATAAAATACGTAATATTGAAATATTTTTCATTCGAATATTGGACGGCGTGACACCCTTATGTTTGTTAGCAATAATTATTTTAATAATAAATGAATTATTTCGCGTTAAGAAGAAAATCTGTTCATATGTTATCGAATTATTACGAGATATATATCATGTGCCATAAGGATACATGTTAAAATTGCGTTGAAACGCCAAAAACTCAAATCGGTACGATACAATTTTTTCACTTTTATCAATAAATATCTCTAATGAGAACACGGAAGCAAAATTTCAACCAAAACTGTGCATAAACAAAAATTGCTCCATTCACCTTAATGCTAAAAATACCGCCTCGATAAAGGTGTCGCCCAGTGTGGTCGACACGCCACTGCATTGTTTTAAAATCAGCTCGGGAGACGCCGCTTTGAGACGTAATGTTTACGGACGCACCTCGCAATGTGTCCACCGCCGGCTTCGAATATACATATATATTCCCTGCGCACGTCTTCCGCTACATGTCCCTCCCCCCACCCCCGCCAACCTCCCCCCTCCGAAAACCACATCATCTAACCCATTGCCCTCCTGGTGCGCTCGCCGTGAAATTTCCACCCCCGTTTCAGCAACCGCTTACGTCACGGCCGGTGCCCCGCTGTCGTGTGTGTCGTCACTTCCTGTGTATGTGCGTCGGTGTCGGCAGGAGAGGGGGGAGAAAGTTGAGATGGGCTGAAGGGGGGGGGGGGGATCGTTGGGAGTGGGTGGAAAGAGGGTGGGAGGGGGCGCGGGTTATAGGTTGACACACTCGGACTTCGCATGTTGCTCGCGTGGGGGCCGCGCTCTTGAGCAATCGGCGCAAGCTTGGGGACGAAATTGCGCTTGGAGGAAAAATTGCGGACCTGGACACGCACCGCTGTTGTGCGCTGGCGAATGTCTCTTGAACTGAGCTGACGCGGCTCCAGGAAAAACTCAGAAGGGATCGCATCCTTATCAAGGCATGTAGAGAATTGAACCAAATTGAGAATTGAATAGTTCTTCAGATGTGTATAGGTAGGAGTAAAAATAAAGCCGACCCCAGATTATTATTAAAATGAATTATTTAAAGCTGATTTTATTAAATATTTTTATCAATCATGTCAACTATGCATTACCATAGCATACTTCCCTTTAAAAAATATTTCATCTCTTGGAGCAATCATGTACTCAAACTTTGTCATACATTGCATTGCCAGCAGTAGTATAAATTGTATGTCATAATATCACCTTTTTATTTCCCTCGTGATAAACTGTCAAAAGTTGTGAACAAAACTCAGGAGAGTTTAACAATTAGCACGTTCTGGAAAGTAATTTATTATTTATTTAATTATAATTTATATTTATATTATTATTATTATAATTTATATTTATAATTATAATTTATATTTATATAATTATTAATATAAATTATATTATTTATATAATTTATATTAATAACTCCATTCTATGAGTACATTTACTACCGCGGGAAAAATGAAGTGTTGGTGAATGATTGATAAAACAGGACGTGATTCCCTCCAATCACCAGTTGTGCGAGCGATATATATCATCTTAGGAACTTTTATTCAGTGTAATGTAGTTCAAGTCCGGCACCAAAGTGCATTTGGGAACCTCACTGTAATGGCATATCTACATCTACAAAATACCCGGCAAGCCACCTCAAGGATGTATGGCAGGGGGTGAGTAGTCACAAATATGCATTACACTATACCCTAAGGTTAGTGTATCTACGAATAATGATGCACTAGCATACATCGCTAATGCCTGTCACGAGGCGAAGCCTCACAAGCATGCACTACGCCACATATATACTACCAATGTTAGAGGGACCATTAGTACTTATGCATATTGCTACTACGAATACGGACAGAGATTCAAGAGTAATAGCGAAAACATACACAGCATGCTGTAAATTATAGGTATCAGATAACGATACAAGTATTAGGGAGTACTACTGCTACTAAAACAAATACTATCGACAAACCTAGCTAAATGTCTCATTGGCAGCTGTTATGGTCTCTTATCGTTCGCGGGAAAAATGACGTTTTAAATCTGTCCGTTCGGCAGTCTAGTTCCTTAATTTTACTCTCATTATCTGATCTACCGCAGTATGTCGGATTTCGTAAAATATTATTAACGTCGTCAGAGAATTGATCGGTCTGGAACTTACATAATAGATTAAGTCTAAATTTTAACCGTCGGTCTGAAAGTAATTCCCACCCCAGTTGTTGCAAAAGGTCAGTAACACTAACGAAATTATCATAACGGACTTTAACGTATCTTGCCGATCTTCTCTGCATGCGTTCTAACCCGGTTTTTTAGACCACTCAGATAAAATGAGGTTGGCAGACACAAGAAGTGATAGGTTTGAGTACTCTTTTTCTCGGACATTTCTAGACAATGACCGAATAGAAATTGACTGATCTCCTATTAACCCAATCCAAAACTCTCCAAAATGCTCTTGAGCGTCTCCCTAGGTAGGTGTAAAATCGTAGATGTTGCTATGAGGTAAATCCTCCAAGTCGGTGAATCCTCAGTCAAGGTGGACTTTTAAATCATGGATACCTACGCACCTTATGTTCAAACTTTCCGGCTGGAGCGTCTAAGGCTCGTAGTTGTAAAACTAATCATAGACATATGTACTGTACATTAAGTGTACAGAACATTCTTTTTGGATTACTCGATTTTGAATAGTTGTTGGATAAAGTAAATAGAGTAAGAAAATCGAATACAAAGGAGGAGAAAAGAAAGCGTTCGATACTTTTTAATTGTTATTAGTACGGAGGATAGCCCAGATCCGATATTCTTCCTTTTATGATTATTTCTTAGACCAAGCAGTGACGTGTGAACTGGGTGTCTCGCTACAATTAGAAATGTCCATGCAGATGTGATAAATTCAAGTGTTAGTTTTAAAAAATAGTTGGAAAAGATGTGTTGACCTTATCATGAGGCTAAACTCTGAGATAAAATGTTCTTAACCATCATAATAGGTAAGTCAGTTTGCTTCAAATGGAAGAATATTCTGTCGTGCCCCTTAAGAAACAGAAACACATTATTGCTGGAATGTGTAATGAAGTCCGTTTGAGTATCTCCCCTCACCATTGCTCCTCAAGGTAAAGATTTCTATATATAGTTCATTCATTTAAGTATTCTACCAGCTGATTGATATGTTCTTGGACAGTCTCCATCCTGCATCCCCAATTCTGAACATAGTCTCTTTTCCGAGGGATGTCCCACCATTAGGTCCCTCTTAAATTCCTCATATCTTCCAACTTCTCTTATTTCGTATGGTATGGTAATACATTTCTAACATGGTTGATATTTAAGCTACTATAAAAAGTCATCTTTAATTCATCAACTGAATTAATAATCTATATGCTTGTATTACTAACACCTACTTTTCCGTACCTCTAGAAGTGTTTTTGTCCTTCCGTTAATTTACGAACCTAGAGTATGAGTAGATAACTATATTTTATTTTATACTTTTTATGCCGTATATGTGCAGTTTAGCCATCGCTTAAAGTTATTTTGGCCTTCATTTTCTCCAATTCTCTTAAATTTTATCATAAGCATCTGAAAAACCTGATTTTGTGCACAAATCCGAAAAAAATGTTATTGTTCGATGTGGATTTATTTTTCATTTTGAGAAGTATAGGCTCTGAATGCCGCCCTCTGGCCGTAAAGGTATTATGAGAATTTTTTGTTGAACGAATTGCTTTAAGTAGCCTAGTTCCCTTTCAAGTCTGGAGAGGTAACTGGGAATGAATTTGACGTGGAAAATATTCCTCTAGCAGACGTGCATAACTAAGTCAATGTCTTCTTCGACTCCAAACAATGGAGGTTATAATTCTTTCTTGACCGCAGTCTTTATTCATAGGCATCAAGTTGGATTAACTATCTCCCACCACCTCTATTGTCTACCACCCCTCGATAAACCAACATACTCATCCTCCATATTTTTATATTTTTACCAGCTGTGCAAACAATGTAACGAAAGTAAGAGAATTCCATGTTTTTCGGAATGTCCTCTTAAACATTATTCATGCCTGAAACATGTGCTTAAAGATGCATTGAATTAATAGTCATATTACGATTGATACGTGGAATGAATATATTCTTTCCAAAATCCTTATCTTTGTTTCTTATGGTTGGCTCAGTTTCTCTAGTCAAACAAGGGAAGAGAGTGAAATCGCATAGAAAGAGAAATTTTTCCTCTTTTGTCCTCATACACTTAATAGATTTTTAATGGTTCACCCTTTGTTGTTCGCGCAGAAATGTTCGGAGCGTCTGCTGCGATTCCTTTGTTTTTTGCGTCAAAGTACCGTGGAGAACGTGAGAGAGAGACAAGTGAACACGGTGGAGCGGGGAGTGAAAGATTGACACGCGGGTTGCGCAACGCGTGAAGCGACTCAAAACGAGACTTGCTTTCTAGGCTCGCTCGCTAGGATCACACACATGTACTTCTAGTACGGAGAAAAACAAGTCGTCAAAAACATATTAATGCTATTATCAACGTTTACATGCAGTAACGACTTTTTCTTAACGAGTGTATGTTTTCACGAACTTTCCACGAACGCAGATGCCTAGTTAACCGTAATCCGGACTGATTATTTAATTTTATAAAATAAATGTCTCATGTAAAAACAAGTCATGTAAATATGTCAATCAATATTGAGTTCCTCCGGTATGTTAAAGACAGTGATATCGTAGTTCATTTGCTATTTTTATGTTAAAGTTTACTCTGAAATATTTTACTATCACAACATATGATTTTCAAGTATTTGGATAAAAATTCGCTGCCTATCAATTCAGACTACTCATTGATTGGGAGTGACAACATTGAATGCGAGCGCCTAGATTGTTCTAAATTTGACGAAAAGTAATGTTTATTTAAGTATATTTATCCTATGTGTGTTCAATATATTTAGAAGGAGGAGGTAAATGGAGTGGGGAGTGGATCGCTCATGTCCAGGGCAGGTGTAGGAATCATAATTATTCCCAGAATAAAATGAAAAAATGATTTATCCAAATCGATGAGAACCTTTCTAATATTTAAAAATAAGTGTCCAGAATGGGGTAACAAGATACTTTTGGGGCGCCTTCCATGGTTGTGGATTAGATATTTCTCAAATGGTAACCAGAGAAATAAGATGCAAGAGGTTTTACATGCACGATCACACAAAAATTTAGAAGATCATCAACAAGGAAAACTGCATTGGAGAATTTTAGCTAAAAGAGACGCATAATTTCGATAGATCTTAAATCACATTTTAAGTATTTAGAGTGTGAAATAATACACAATAGCGATGCATACAGATATTCAACAAATCAAACACTTTCCGGGAGTTAAATGGCTCAAAACCAAAATCTCTACTGAGAGAACTACGAGAGAAAATCAATTACGTTCCATGTAGTATCACACGAATTTAAATATTTGTCATCAAGCAAAAATACTAAAGTCGAATATTAATACTGGAAATTTAAGAACTTGGATCAGTAAAATAATTCACCTTTATATCAGGGATCTTTCGGGGTTTGCACCGGGTAGTTAGGTCCATGGCGGCCGACGTTTCGATGCTCGAGTCGAGCATCGTCCTCAGGGCAGAGGTGAGTGACTCACTTCTGCCCTGAGGACCCCTGCCCGAAATATGAATGAAGAGTGTAGTGTTATCCTGTTTCATTTGTTATTTGGAAAGAATGATTGATTGTGTTAATGAAAGAATGAATAAACAGTGTGGCGCACGTAACGGACACCTTAGTATGATACATAGGTAAGTTTCTTAGGATATTTTAGCGACAAAAGATGTTGAGTCACAAAAGACTCAGGAGGTTACTCCGAAGAATGAAGTTATAGGATAAATGAGAATCGTTCTATCTTTAGGATGCTCTGAGATTGTTATTTGGCTCCATTCTACATCCATCTGCCACTGTGAAAGTCACCTCGGCATTCCAAACCAGGCATGCCATGCTTTTCACTGTTCAAAATTGAACCACGCAAACTCTTCCGGTCGCTTAGTAGTGAGGGAAAGTTCCCTGAGGATAATACAAGGCTAGGCATAAAATACGACAGTATTACGCTATAAAAAACATGTTTGGATGCAATACAAGGATTTAAGCACTAATAAATGCTGATAACCCATAGATATCTACTAATTCATGCGGGATACTAGTCAAATAGACTAGACAAGTCAAACTATTTCATGGGGGAAAAGTGTTTATAATAATAAAAGGTAGGTAAATTATTAATAATTTAATAAATATGTGTAACAAGCATACCCAACCAGACGTAAGTATAGTAATTTTATTGGCGACATTTACGGTAACTATTAGTGTTCGTAATTTCCCGCGGAAAAAATGACGTTTTAAAGTTGGAAAGTTAGATGAATTTTTAGCACAGCTTGTTCACATTTTTTTTTATTTATTACGACCATGGTTTCGTTACAGAGTAACATCTTCAGGTCTAGATGGTCAGATGGTCAGGTCAGATGAAGATTTTACTTTGTAACGAAACCATGGTCGAGATAAATAAAACATAGAAAAAACTGTGCTAAAGATTCATCTAACTTTCCTACTATATGAAAGACTTCCACAAAGTTACGCCCGAAACTGGATCTTACGTTTTAGATTTCAATCTGCAATTTAATTTATTATATTATACTTCAATCTGTTACACTGCAGGGGTCTCCAAAGATCGGCCCGCGGGCCATATCTGACCCGCAAGATCATTTTATCCGGCCCGCAGAAGAATTATGCGGAAATGCGCCGCATAATGTTTGCTTGGATGGTCGCTACTTGTAAGTAATTAGCGTTTCAAAACTTAAATCTCAGTTGAATAAGATTTTAAAAGAAAAAAAAAACAGTAACATCATTCATTGTGATTAAATTATGAGAATTTGTTGGTGGCGTTCGTCGTCATCAATATACGATAATTTAACTTCACATACACCGTAATTAGTTAATAAAATTCTCTGATTTCGATAAAACTCATAATTAGAGATTCCCTTTTATTTTTTTACTACGGCCCGCTAAAAAGTGTTCAAGTACCCATTGTGGCTCTCGTTACAATAAGTTTGGAGACCCCTGTGTTACAGATTCTTACTTAAAGTCACATAACAACGGGGTCACACTGCTGAGTTTATGGAATCAAAATTTCAGGAATCTACTGCTCTGCGCCACGCTAGATTTATTTCTGAGATCAGTACCGATTCATAAGGGTCCTACGCGGTAACAGCATATTCTACGTGAGATATAAAAAGAGAGAGATAATATCGCATCCGAAGACTTTTAAAACGCAACAGAATGGGCTCCCTCAGCCAGCATGTAAGAAAGCATCAAATTCCACGCATTCAGAAACGTTTAGTTTTATTTCGGAGATAGTAAATTTCCATGGAAAGGTAATTGTTTCAAGAAATGTAAAAACGGGAACGGTGAAGTTTAATAGTGACTGAATAGGTACCATTTAAGAGTATCAGTTGCAGTTTCCAGCTGTAGAGAAGTTTCATCGCCAAAGCATCTATTATCCACGCCAGGAATCGACATCATGCCTTATGGGTGAAAGCCAGACAAACTAATCAAAAGACCACAAGTAGGTTGATTAATTCAGCCAGTGAAAGTGAATTCAATTAACAAAATACGACCGGACGCTGTAAATTGGCTTCAACCGCAATGCTGATCGAGTTACTACTTATCAGTTGGAACGCTAGTAGTTTATCCGCAAAGAAGAAAAAGGCTTTTAAAACCTTGCGTGTTTTAGTTTCAATGATTAAAGACATTATATGAAGTTCGGAGGTATTTCCTTTATTGAAGAAAATGCGGAAGAGTCATAACATTTTCAGAGTCAAATTGCATATACCCGTAACATGTACATACTAACAAAGCCCAAATGACCCAAGAGTCTGATTAATTCCCTGAGAATTTGAGTGTACCTAAACAAGAGTTGTAAGATTATGAATCCAATTATAACAATGAGTGGCATTGGATATTAACTATATGTTGACCTTAGGCCGTACCATAGCAGGCTTCCAAAATAAATCAATATAATTGTGTCATTAACGTGGTTCACTGACGGAATTCATATCATTACTTTCTTGGTACTTCTCAAAGAAAAGATTCCATCCGGAAATAAAACATTGGAAAACTGGAACAGAATTGATATTACGACTCTTTTCGGCAAAATACTCCTTCGAGTAAGAGACGTTTAAGAAGAGAGGGGTGGATGTCAATTAATCAAAGCATGCATTCGGAGAAAATATGCGTGAAATTTGAAATATAGAGTGGGACGGGTTCAAAAACTTAATTCGCGAGGTAACAAAATGACGCTGGAATAAAAACTTTTAAAATGTAACTGATAGATAATCTAGGGTGGTATGGTGGAAATTTTCCACATGAATGAGAAAATACTTCTCATTGGATAGTTTATTATTATGACAATAGGTTTTGAAGGCGGGTTAAGTAAATATTTTGGGCTGAGGGACGAACAAACGGGCAATAATAAAGGTAGAGGAGGGAGAAATTAGATGGAATTAGGTCAAAGGAGATATAAAAAGTGGTTAGGGTCGTATTGTGAGGCAAGGAAGGGGCTCTTAACGATTAAGATAGTGCGGAGATTGCTAGGCAAAAAATGTGAATAAAGGTCAGATTTATGGATTTATCATCATTGGTGTTCTACCAATTGAAATTAATGACCTCGAATACTTTAACCTTCAAGTTCGCCGAGTTTCAACAATTGTTAACATCAGAAATCGTTTCACATCCTGAATGATAGTAAGGGGTGGCTTATGTTTTCCATAAATACGTTTAAAAAGATAGCATTTCATATAACCACAAGGCAAAAAGTTTAAATGGCAACGGCAAAAGAAGATATAAGCCATCAAAGTAATAAAAAGTGGTAAGGTCAAAATAGTCGTTAGCGCCTTATCCAGGAGGCATCTGCAACAGCTTGATTTTTAGTATACATCATTAGAATCGCTATTGATTTCATTCCTTTTTGAAATCATCATGCCATATAACCCTCATGTATAACTCAAATGCCAAACTGCACCTTCATATCACTTATATTAAGAGCGAAAAATTGAGACTACTGGATAGAGTAGAGTAAAAACTCCTTCCTCTCCCGTGTAATCAACGACGAAAACTCAGAGCGGTCGTCAAACGACTGCCCCGAAACACAACTACCTTTATTTTTTACCTCTTCTCTCTATTTTGCACTCACATTTGAAGTCAATGAATCCTATTGTTCTTTGTGAATTTTTTTGGAATTCATTCACCATATTTTATTAAATATCAATGCACCTATTATGCACCTATTATTATGATTAAAAATATCGCAAGTAGACTAAAGCTAACTTAACTATATTGTACGGCGAGATTTAAATTGTTATTTTTACTTTGGCCATAAGGGACCAGAAGATAAACGCCAAATTTAGGTATGACAACACCCAATAAGCTTTGATGCTTTCCCAGCGAAATGGGTGTCAACTCATCTCGGACTTCCCAAAAGCCCCGATGAAGAAAGGAAAGTCTCCTTTCGAGACGTCGGCGGATATTCTGATCATCACCCTGTGGGAAACTAGATGAAAGTTTACACTGAACTTCCTAAACTAGAGGTGACACATACCCTTTTGACTGTATTTTTATACCTATAGTGTAGCGCATGCTTGTGAGGCTTTGCCTCCTGACAAGCATTGGTAATTTATACTAATGCGTCAATAGTCGTAGTTACACTTACTTTAATAGGGTATAACGAGAAGTATCGTATAATGTATGTTGGTGGTTACTCACCCCCTGCCACACACCCTTGAGGAGGCTAGTAGGGTATTTTGTAGATGTAGATTTATTGACTCGTTAAGGTTTGTAGACAGGAGTAAGGTAAGAAAGAGGGTAGGAAACGTACATAGAGTTGGAACTAGGAACTTTGCAGGGTATCCCCACACTCTTCAGGGCTTGAAAAGGAAAATATCGAGCGTCGAGGCGAATGAAACAGGCGTAACGTTTCGTAGCCACTGGGGCCGAGTGAAGAACTGTCGTCATCGGTATCCGAAGCACCTGCCGCCGGGCGATCCACCTACGCACGCACATGACCGACCTACACCCCGGTCCGGCGTAACTTTAATATCCGGCGCGAGTCACAAGTTTCCCACGGGCCTATACCCCCTGCCAGAAATCTCACCCTTTCCCCTTTCCCCCGTTGGGCAGGTGGGCGACGACTGAGAGCAACAACCACGGCGAAACAACCCGGGCGCCCTAATAACATTTTGTCTCGATCCCGCAACTTTCTAGGACAAGCGGAATCGAGGGAAATGGAGTAAATTATTAACACATTAGACTCCCCGTTAGAACGGACGAAATTTCAGTTATAAGTGGTACAATCTGGAAATTAAACTTGCCTTTTCACTCGAATCCGACTTTGGTGGGTTGGCTAGTTTCTCAGGGAGGCAAATAGCAAATGAGGTCAAATATCAACAATGGGAAGTATGAATTCTCCGGTAAAATGATCCCAAGATGTGACAGCTATAAATATTTAGGTGTATATTTAATCAAGAATTTGGATGGGTTTAAATGTGGAATACATTACTAAAAAGTCATTCAAAACGATGCATTGGGTGATGAGAAATCTTCAAGGGAGCATCATGGCAAGGTTCGAAGTACACAATTTTTTTCCGGACGTTCAGTTTATTTTACTAGAGCCAACGTATTACGGTGGAAACGATCACAGGAATAAATTAAAGGAAATAGACTACAAAATCGATAAATTTAAAATGTCATTCTTCCGCGTACAATAAGGGATCATAATAGTTGCGATAGATCAATTATATGAAACCCCCAACCTCATTAGGCAGAGTAGACTTTTCATTTGCGTTTAAAAGCATAGCATCATTACTAACACCTCACCTCGCTTTAAATGTCCGGAGTTATTTCGTTCCCTGCATGACAGATGAAGTGAAGTATCTAGGAGTTACGATAACTTCGGACCTATCGTGGGGAACACGTTTAAGAAATATTTGTGGCAGAGCTCTGCGTATTGTGGGAAGATTTTCGGATGAAAAAGTAAAAGAGAGGTGTTATTTCGCACTCGTCCGGCCACACCTTGAATATACAGCGAGTATATGGGATCCGGTGCAGAGAGACTTAATCCGGGAACTTAATAAAATACAAAGGAAAGCTGCGCGATTCGTCAAAAACTGCTACGGGCGTACAGACAGCGTTACACATATGTTAAACGAATTAGGCTGGGAGCCGCCAGAGACTCGGAGGCGGCGCGCTAGGCTTAGATTGCTTGAGCGATTGAGAATAGATATCTTTCAGAACGACACGGAGAACATCATATTAGAACCCCACTATATTTCCAGGTCCGACAGAAACGATAAATTAAGAGAGATATTTTTCCGAACGGATAGGTATGGGAATTCGTTTTTCCCCCGAACAATAAGGGACTTCAATAAATGCTATGCGTAATTTGATTAGAGCGTTTCCTTTTTATATGTAAACGGCTGGTGTCCTAACACCCCCAGCCACATGCCTATTGAGGCGGCTTGCGGGGTAGTATGTAGATGTAGAAGTAGTATCTCGTAGCATTCCTAAATTAATGGAATAATAATATTAGCCAGTAATTGTCTCTTAACCAGTGTACTGCATGTTTGCGTGTTCGTCTACGTAGCACTCTCCCAGTTAATGGTTTGAATGCGCACTGTACTACTGACTGCTTTTGGTTTTGCGCAAAGCGGCTTGTGGAACGTGCGAGGTCCCGATTTGAACTGGGACGAGTGCTGCATGCCTGGTGTGGAATCACCCCGTGCCACACACCCTATGAGGCTTGCACGGTACTTTGTAGATGTAGATGACTACTAAGGAAAAGGTCAATTAAATCCTCTTACTACCAATTCTAGATTACGCTGGTCTTGTGTGGAAACCAAACGTGAAGGAACATGTAATGACCTTGGAGAAGGTTAAAAAATGGTGGCTAGGTATGTGTTAGGGAAATACAAGAGCACAGAGAGCGTAAATGAAAGGCTTTATGTACTGGAATGGGAGTGTTTACTGCTCATGAAGAAAAGGAGCAGTTTATGTGGAATGTGTAGAATAGCTGGCTAGGAAGGAGCATGGGAAGGACTTGAAAAGGACGTAAAGAAACCAAGGTTTGTGGAAAAAAATTAACACGAGTTCAAGATAAAGTGTCGGTCACAAAGGACAAATGAAAAAACGTTTTCATTAATTAGTCTATTTTAGTCTAAATAGAACCATAGTGAGCTGGAACGATCCACCAGCAAAACTATTTGAGCCCTCCCCGAAACATTTAGATGTTTTTAAGAAAAGATTTAAAATTTTCAAATATGACCGAAAATAATGATGAAATAGTTAATTCTTTATATTTTTGTATTTGGGCATTTTATATGCCCCCTTTCCTTCTTCCTCCTCTGCTTCCCCTATCTCAAAGCCCAATTGATTGCCAAATTGATGGAAGCCACATATTGATCCAAGCAATTTATATATGGCAAATAGCGTTGCTATGGACAAGGTATTAACAATGGGGGATTATCTTTCGAATACTTTTTCGATATTACCGTTGAAATCATATTTGCAAAGGTTTTCATATATATGTACGGAGTTTCTTTGACACAATAAGGCCTAATAACTGAATAACTAATCGTAAAAAGTTGCATTTTTTTTGTTTCCGTAAACGACCTCTGACGTCATTTCATTCGTAGATCTAAGGGCCGTGGTTCGATTTCCGGTGAAGACGGATATTTTTTCAAAGGATTTTCTAAATCTTTATTTTGTTGTATTTCCAGCAGTAGTGGACATCTTCACAAAGCCTTTTTAAGGCATTTTAGAATGTATAGTGAAGATGCGATGGATGAAATGACGTCTCGGCCGTTATGGAAAAGTTGCCCGTCCATTCAACTTTAGACTCCTATATCTCTGGCAGAGATCAAAGATGAAATATGTATAAATAAGTTCAAAGAAGAGTCCGATCGATGTGTGAATGAATTGCAGCAAGAAAATTACACTAATGTAAACTGGGATGATATTAAAAATACACTGATTAAGGCAACAGAAAAAATATTGGGAAAGAGAAGATCAGAAGCCAGGAAAGAATGGGTTACAGAGGAGATATTGAGCCTAATGGAAAAAAGAAGAGACCTCAAGAATGATGAAACCGATGACGGAAAACGCCTCTAAAGAGCTGTGAGGAATGAGATCAATAAAAAATGTAAGCGAGCAAAGGAAAATTTTCTTGAGGAGAGATGCAAAGGAGTGGAACAGATGATGGAGAATGGGAATGTGGAATCCGCATATTCATGCATTTTTTTGTCAGAAGAAAATGAGGGGATGTGCGATAGAAGCAGAATGTGGAAAGCTCTTGCACAAAGCAGACAAAGTAGCAGAACGTTGGAAAGAATACCTCGAGAAAGTAAATGGAGATGAAATTCTAACAAAAGATTATGTTCTTGAACATGACGACGAAGCTGAAGATGACATCAGAGGTGACCCAGTAATGAGATCCGAATTCAACTTATCAGTTACAAAACTAAGAGAGAAAAAAGGCCCAGGCATCGACAACCTGCCGGCAGAACTGATCAAAGCAGCGGGTGAATAGACCTCAGACACCCTCTACCATCTTGTCCAGACGATGTACGAAACAGGAAATCTTCCAGATGATTTCAAAAAATGCATCAGTGTCCCCCTGCCGAAAAAGAACTCGGCGAAAAAATGTGAACAACACCGCACCCTAAGCCTAGTCACGCATGCTTCTAAAATACTTACATCCATCATACTGAAGAGAGTTGAACCTAAAATTGATGCACTTTTATCCAATGATCAATTTGGATTTAGAAAAGGAAGAGGGACACGCGAGGCTATTCTCTCACTCAGAACCATAATGGAAAAAACTAAGAAAGAACAAAGACAAATTTGTGGCCTTCATAGACCTAGAAAAGGCTTTTGACAAGGTTCTTTGGGCACCAATGATCCAAATACCTACTGAAAGAAGCAGGAATTAAATACAAGGACAGGAGAGTAATCTGGAAGCTATATGAAGAGGAGAAGGTAGTGGTGCGCTGTGGAGACCATGTGCAGGAAGCATCTATAAGGCAAGGGGTAAGACAAGGATGCTCCCTATCACCGATTCTCTTCAAATACTACATACAGAGAGCTCTAGGTGAGATGAGAGAAAAGGTAGGGGAGCTAGGTGGTGTCAAGATCCATGGAGTAAAACTGGATATGCTGAGGTTCGCTGATGATATTGAATTACTGGCTGAGAGCTAAAATGATCTGAGTGAGGTACTTGAGGAATTGGAGGACATCCTGACAACAGGATATAATTTGAAAATAAATCTAGAGAAGACCAAAGTACTTAACATGGGGGACAACCTAAAGTGTATTTAAGGGACAGGAGGATAGAGAATGTAGAGGAGTTTACCTACCTGGGAAGCAAAATAACAGCCGATGGGAGGAGCCAAAAACTAATTAGTAAGTAGAGTTCACCAGGCAAAGAATGCGTTTTATCAAAAATGGAAACTCCTAACATCCAGAAATATTGGTCTAGGCCTAAGAAAACGCCTTCTTCAAACTTATGTGTGGAGCATATTTTTATATGGCAGTGAGACCTGGACGTTGGGCAAGGCAGAAGAGAGGAGGGTGGAAGCATTCCAGATGTGGTTTTGCAGGAGGATGTTAAAGATTTCCTGGGTTGACAAACACAGTAATGAGGAGGTTCTCAGACGTGTGGGGGAGTCTCCTTATATGCTGAAATTACTGAAAAAGAGAAGAAATATCTGGATCGGGCACCAACTAAGGCACTAAACCTTGCTAGCCACCATCTCAGTGTGGAGGGAACCAACTGCCTGGGCAGGCCTAAGTTGGAGTTTATGGGACAAATAGTGGAGTTAGGCTGCTCCCCTTATGTGCAGTTGAAAAGAATGGTACAAGACCGCAGGAAATGGAGAACTGCCGCCAACCAACCTTTGGGTTGAGGACTTAAGAAGAAGAAGAGGAAGATCTCTGGCAATATTTGGAATCTTTAAGAGATGATTTGCAAATAATCATTTGTCATGGTCCCCTGCACGATAAAGTATAAGTCAAAAATCCTGATAAACCCCCATTAGTCATATAGTATTTCGGAGATTGGAAAATCAGGACTAAGAATATTTTCGTAGGCTAACAGATGAATGTTTTTTTAGAATTTAATTTCCGTGGAAAAATAACCGGGAAATATATAAATTTATGTTGCGCAAGTTGGGCGAAGCACATTGATATAAAAAACTACAAGCCTATGCAAATTCGAGAATAATGGTCAAAAATATTCTCGAGGGGGCGATGGATCTTCCTGAATTTCATTATCTTCATTGGGTCAAAGGGAAAAATATGGACTAAAGTGACTTATATAGGGCGACAGGTATGTGTTGAATCTAGCACACCTTGTTATGTTCTGTAACAGATTAATAAAGACAGAATACTCTGGTTTCGAGTTAAAATTGGTACTAGGTATTATTTATGCTATCATCAATCCTTCTCCTGTCGACAAATGGTCAGCTATATTTTATTGCCTTTGGTTATTTGGCATAAGAAATTTATATTACATTTCACTTCCATTTTGTGGCACCTGGTGCTCCAAGCGCGTAAATGAGAAATCAAGCATCATTTTCAGCCCAGTTTTCTCTTTCTGTCTCTGTTTACAGGTGAATAGAATGTTCCTTTATAAAGAAAAACTTCCTGTAGCCCTTAATCGTTGTTTAACACAAAATTTACTCACCACGAAGCAAGTGGTATATACTATATCCATGAGGTATTACCAAGAAGTACTTCAGCTTTACGACTTCATGGGTCCGTACATTGTCTCAGGAGCAAATTATGAAATCACGTTATGTATGTTTTTCTTACTTTTTAGGGATACAAGAATTACCATTTTGTCTTGCTGTATTTACTGATGGTATTGTAACGCCTTTCAAAGTAAGCATTCTTACCTTATGTGTTTCATGCATAGCGCCAGAACTATGGAGGTTGATGCCATGGTTGCAATATTACAAAAATCCATAGTGAAGTTGCTGAAGGATTGGAGGAGGACAAAGGATAAGAAATATTACCGGATCAGATAACACCTCCGCTTCTGAACATGACGTTCTAGCGATGAGCCAAGATTGAAGATACAGGGAAGGACATGGCTACTTTTTGGAGCAAAACAAAGAAAAGCACTTTTTAATCTTAGTGAGAAGCAAAGTAAGTTTTCTTATGGAATAGTCGATGGAAATATATAAGGGAAGATACCACGAGAATAATTACTGATGCATTGTAAACAGAGCATTATTTACGACATTTCCGTATTTACTCAACGGTGCCATCGTTCACGTACTGGCAGAGAGTCAATTAAATAATTACTAATAGTTTTAGACAAGTATACACAGATAATTTCTATATTAATATCTTCCCATTACAGTCCACTCATCCCACCATAAAAACCTCCGTGTCACACTGTGTATTATTTATTGTGATCCAACAGTTATACGAAATTTCAAGAAATGTAAATTGCTCCTTCAACAGATACCATAATAACTGATAGATTGAAACTAACTCTTTCCTATAGTTCAGTGTCCATATTGGTCCTGAGTCATTTTTAAAATTTTCACTAAGCGATATTAAAAAAATTAGAAAGATGCATAATTTGGAAAAAAAAATTAAAAACGCTTTTTCACGAAATATGGATCTATGCACTTTGAAGCAATTTAATGAGCGTAATAATTTATTCTATGTAAAACTAGGAACTCAGCATGATTACCAAGGAATTATACTACGTGAACCGCATGTACAAAGCTAGTTTCTAAAAAGTCGCAGAGATGACTTTTGTTCGCCTTACTCCGGATCCGGACCACTGTCTAGTTCGGACCACTACTACGTTTTATTACTAGGCACGGTCCGTGCCTGGTAATAAAACGTAGTAGGTCTTCATTATGGGCCCGAAGGGCGAAAAAACAAAAAAGCTATATGAAAGCTGGTAGGTACTAAACAGTTTTTAAAACTTACATTCCAAAAGGGTCATTATGGACGTAAATAGACGTAATTATTTAATTTAAATGTAACAAGAGCTGCTCTTTCCTTGGACTACAACCTTGTCGTGGAGGAAGGGCTTGCGAGTTCCGATGATCCTTAGAGCTGAACTTGTTGAATTTACAAAAGTCGTTTTTATCAGAAGCAAAGCAGATATTTAACATAGTTCTTAGCTAATTTCATACGTTTTAATTAACTATTGTTCACACAATATTTCCACTGCCAAGGTAATGCCACATGTGGTATCAGGAAATATTGGGATAAATGGTTTCGTAACTTTTGGGCGTTTGATGCGTCATCAACAAGAGCGATGTTACCCACTTGCATTGACTGTGAATGGCCAAATTCATCTTGATCATTGTCGTCATCACTTATTGCATACGCTTTTCCTTCTCTCTTCCTGATGATGTCCTGCAGCACGCATACAGCTTTCACGATGTTGATCACTGACGAAATTCTTTTACAAGTTATAGCATTCAGCAAAATTTGAAAATTTTGGCTCAACATGCCAAAAGCACATTCCACACTTTTCCAACCCCGGCTCAATCTGTAGTTGAAAATACGAGTTGTGTCATTCAGTCGTCTTTTAGGATATGGGCGCATAAGGTTTTTCTTCAGGGGAAATGCTTCATCAGCAACTAAATAAAATGGGAAATGTGATCCTATATTGTTACGAGGTAATGCATGTGATTCAAGTAAATCCAGATATTCTCGTTGTAGGGAATGGTTGATGCTAGAAGCTTTGAAAATCTCACCATCACTGTTTCTTCCCGGGTATCCAGTTTCAATTGCGATAAAATTCCCATCTGCATCAGTTAAGTTTTTCAATAACCTCAAGAATTTTACATTTTTTTTCTAAATATCGATATTTTTAAGGTTTACATTAAAATATTTTTGTATAATATAATAATACAAATGCTATTCCCTTAAAATTACCTCAAAGTTATCAGTAGTCTTTCTTCAACTGAAATACATATCCTCCTGTTTGTGTCTCTCTTCCTGATTATTGGGCCAAGTTCTCATACTAGCTCCTTGAAGCTCCCTGGGCATCCTGTAAAATCCTTTGAACTTTTATTTGTCTCTTCCAAGGTCTCGGGTTAACCCAAAAGCTGAACGCGATTGATTTTCACGATTGAAAGGATGAATCCAAAATTGCCTCCTTCTTGAAAGCCTTCTCAAGTACCAGTACGCAACAACAACAATGCGATTACGTACCACACGGCTTGTCATTCTGGAGCAGACTGACAAATAAGAATTTCAGTTGACCGTCACAGAAGAATTGCGTCAGTGGGCGAAGAACGTGCAACGCAACTCTCATCCAACTGTCTTTAATAAGTTGGGTTGCAGTTGCATTGCGTTGCGTTGCACCGGTGGATGAAGGACCTTACAGTTGCTTAAATTTAAAAATAAAATTAGATTTTGGTATCTGTTATGAATAGGGAAAATACACTCTCAAACTACCTTAAACCCAAGTAAGGTTAAGGATTCCACATATGCGTCTTCAGCCCAATCCTATAGGAGCAAACGATTACATTGGTTTGGTAATTGGGGATTATATTTATTTTATTATTTGGTATTTTATTTGTTTTACTCCCCTTGGAAATTACGTCTTGGAACGAACGAGGCTTTTAGTTTAAAATCTGTCGGTTTTAATATTGGCGTTGACTGTTAGAAGTGGAGCCAATAAATCAAAATTTTTAATGCCAGCTATATAAGCGAATGCCTTGACAAACTCAATCAAGATGTTGCTTTTGTTTACATCATATATGATCGTGATAATATTTTACCGATTTATTCCTATAGGTAATGACTGAAAGTATATTTTTAGTGCCCTGGTATCAAACGGTAACTCGGCCTCACAGGTTATATAATTCTCCGACTTAATAAACTGGAAGAAAGAAATGACAGTCTAGCCAGCTGGATGGGTAGGATTACCATACATTGCAAGAGCCACCGATAAAATCGGCAAGAAAATTTAAGACATATATCATCATTTAATCTTTAAATACCCCAGTGAGGATAGACATGGAGGCGCGTATTGAATTTCTTTTCCTTTTGGAAGAATGTATGTTGGAGAATTTGGCGGCTCTGTGTGAACAAATTAAAGGCTAGTAATTGGTTATAAGGAGAAAACATTGGTCTGCCCTTGCGGAACGCAAACGTTTGGAAGAGACTCACTCAATCAGGATGAATGAGACAAAACATATACGTATTAACTAATCGAATATTTCGCTGGAATAACCCAAGACGTAATGAAAATATTACATATATTATAAGTCAAGACGATCTCAGCAGGGGCCATAGGTAATAACACCCATAAGTATGCAGAAGGATGCTAAAAATGTTAATGGTAATGGTTATTGGTCTCAGTATTTTGAGGTGCCATACATATTTATTTATGCATAAATAATCACAATATAGGAATGCTTTTTTGTCCGACGTAGCAGACAAAAAGTCTGTGTCACCTCTCACTTGTGAAGTTCAGCGTAAACTCTCCTCGGGTAAACCATTGGGTGATGTTATTGAGTAAGGTATCCAACTCTGTGGTGATGATCTCTCCTTTCTTCATCAGGGCTGTTGGGAAGCCCGAGAAGAGCTAGCATTTGTCAGGAAAGCATCGAATTTTACAAAAACTGCTGATAAAATGCAGGAAATTGATAAAAACGTAACGCATTGAAAAATTAAAAAAGTACTACAAAGGTCAAAATCCAAACTTTTCTTTAAATCCTACCCAGAATCAGTTATTCTCATCGCATTCGGGCATTAAACAATTCGAACGAGTTGTTATCCCTAACCAAGGCGTATTTCTGCCGATCCCTTATGATTGAAATAAAAATTATGTTTTAAATCTCTTCATTCGGCAATTTATTTCATTAAGCTTTCATCTACTTGCGATATTTTCTACCATAACATGTATATTGGTGTTAATAAAATTTTGGATGCGTAGTTTGAGTAATTTCACATATAAGTAGGGGGTTAATAATGGGTGACTTCAAATGCGAGTGCAAAATAGAATGAAGTGGTAGAAATGAAATGTTAGGTATGTTTTGGGGCTGACGTTTTACGACCTCTCTGTGTTCTGGTCGTAAATTACACACGAGAGGAAGGAATTATTATACTAATCCATTCATCAGTCTCATATTATCGCTCCTAAGTGATATGAAGGTGCAGTATGGGACGAGAGTTATATCGTACTCATCATCGCCCAGGAGTAGACTTCATGCTCGACATCTGAAGCCTGCTCCGCAAATTTCGGTATTCTGAAAATCCGACATTGATTAAAACTACAGAATCTTCTACAGAAAAAGAAATGTTTAAACTTTTGACTGACCATTTGTCGGCATAATCTCTTAAGATCACGTATATTTTTACACATTGGCATTACAATAAGAATATTAATGGCATAACTGAAATATATTGATAGTTCTCACAAGCTCTTCCAGTCCTAGAGAAGAGGGTATAAAGTACAGTCCCTTGACACTCTTCCATTAGCTGGTCCGGTGTCTCACGCCAGGCTCCACGCCGTCCTTCGGGGCTAGCGTACTCTTAGTTACCCAAAGTTACCTCTAAGTGAGTCAAATAAGTGCGAAAGCACGGTACACGCTATGCGTCTAGTGGCAACCACTGTTGCACACGTTGGGGGGAACGGTGAAATCCTCCTCCAGTTGCGAAGCTGGTTTAAACACATCTTCCGGCCATGAGACAACTTCGACCAGTTTTTTTTTCAGCTCACTTTTTTAAGATTGCTTCAAAAATCATGCAACAACACTACCAATATATTTACGACTTAATATGTTATCATAATAAATAAATTTTACCAATTTTTTTTATATTACCAATATTGAATTTTATTTATATTAATCTTGAGCGCATCGTACCCCCAGCTTTAATTTTGAGGGAGGGAGAAAACTGAAAAGAGACCAGCGCTGTTGCAATGTATTCGTCTGTCGGGAGTTACACTTAATACACGCAGTCATGACAAAAGTAAAAAATAATTCATATTATATGATTCTTTTATTATTTTTTAAATTTTTCTTAAGGTTTTATTTTAAATACTTTCAATCTGCTTCCTTTAGGCTAAAGTTTTAGAACCTTACCCAGCCCCCACTTCATATTTTTACATTTTCTCATATTTTCTCCGAATGAATCATATTAGTTATTGTTATCAATTACGCCCTTTTCAAACACTTCTTTTGAAAGAGCAATTCTTTTCCACGCACGCCTACTGCTTAATTAATATTCATCCAATCCCAGGTATTGTCAACCTCATCATTCAGTAGTAGTATTTTTGTTTAACGTGCTTCGACGGGTCTTTCTAGGTGCTAAGGTCATTTCGCACTTAGTGTAGGCCATGTCCAACTCAAATCAATTAAACTGTTAGCCTAGACCACCCCGATAGTTATCCGTATGTAGGAGTCTTGTTTTGAGAAAACAAAATTAAAAAATATATTTAAAAAAATAATAATAATTAAAAAAAAATAAAAAAATAAAAAAAAAATAAAAAATGTAATTAAAAAAATAATAAAAAAATAATAAAAAATAATAATAATAATAATTAAAAAGATAAAAAAATACAATATAATTTAATAAAAACCCCTAATACATTAAAAGAAATTGTCATTTAACACACAAATGTTTAAATAATAAATTCACAAAAAACCCCGCCCTTAAAAACTTTCCCTAGTCCAGGGAGCTAAGTTAAAAAGGGAACTTAAAGTCTTAGAAAAATTAAGACTGTAACTAAAAGCTGTAGCTGTAACAGTGGAAACCGCATTCGGACGAATACCTCATCAATCGCGCGGATCATCGGGGTATTCGTTACACTTGTTGGCTATGGTGATTTGGCAGTTGCTATTTAACTCTCAATAATTTGTGACTGTATCATTTTGAATCTTCAAAAAAGGAAATACGTGCAACCTTCTCGTAATTTCTTCGATAGTTAAAACAAAAAAAGGTGTAGCTATCGTGGGACGTCCGACAGAATTGGAACGCTGATTGTGGATATGAATGGCAGTGGGAGGTACACATAAATATAAATAAATAAATAAATAAATAAATAAATAAATAAATATCAATAGTTAAATTAATGTTTTAATATTTATACATTAATGATAATTACATTTAATACATATAGACTCAATATATTCATGTGAAATTACACTACATCCCTCTGATGATAGTAATGTGAATTAAATCAAAGCGCTTGTATATACGTACGTACACACGCAGCTGCTCAAGGTATTTTGTTTTTATCAGCCATTCAAGTACGCGTTGATAAAGTTAAATTTCCTTAAATGTAACTTTTATATTCTGCATAGCGTATGTCATGCCTTGGTAAAAATGTAAAAATTCCTTGGAAACAAAAGTGAAAAATACTCTAAATTTCCATTAATAATTCGTCTAAAGTTCAAAAATTTTAAGTTTATCGATCTATAGACAGAATACAGCTAAATAAATTAAAGTTAATGCTACTTTGCCCTCAATTTGAACCAATTACCAAACTTCTAGCTTAAAAATTCCTTATTTTTGTGAATGAAAGAAAAATGATACAGGCGAAAATTTCGTCCGGGAGCCGGGTGTCGCGTCACGCTGGGCTTTCGCGAGATTAACCCCAATCCATGAGAAGTGTTCCACTGTAACCCGCAAGATTAAAAAATTCTTTTCCCTCTTCACGGGTTAATTACTACTAGCGTACCGACTAATAAGCAGTAACCACCAGAGAATTATGCGTACAGCCTTGTGGAAGAGTCTAATTTACAATAACGAAAATGAAATCCGTTCATTCTTGATTGTGTCCCGGTTTATTACGTAAATTCCATACCGTCAGTGGATCTTATATGTTCTACTGGCTTGTTCATCTGTTTTTCACCCAAAAGTCAGGATGTCGACCCCTGGCGTAGAGAAAAGAATTGTTTGCGATGAAACTTCTACTCGTCTAGAATCTGTGAGTAACGGATACTCTAAAACGGTACTCATATTAAGGTCAAATATGTTCACTACTCTATTTCTTCAAAAATTCTATTTTTCCAAATTTTTAAAACTCCAGGATAAAATTAAAAGAGTTTGAATGAGTGTATTGCATGCTTTCCCTCATGCTTCCCGAGTGAGCCAAATCTGTAGCGTTGCGTTTTAAATGTCCGCCGAGGCCCGGGACAATGCAGCGGCAGCTGACTAACAGCTGATTTGTTGTGCTCCACGGGACTCGTTATACAACCGCAAATGCGTTCCGACAGCGGAACTGGTTCCCTTTCAACGCCAGAGTGAGGAAGACAAGAGGTCTTTCTGATTGTTTCTGTCTTGCAACGCAAGCCCGTGAAACTTGACGTCGCGAACGAATTGACTGATTTTTGGTGGGCGTAACGAGAGAAAAAACAATGAAAACAACCTTAGCTAGTTTGAAATAACTTCAAATGACAGTATTTATATATTTACAATTATTACAGTATAACACAAGCCCGTAGGCTAAATACCGTTAGCCTTGTCTTTGCAAGACGATCACAAGTGGAACCCAGCCAACACGTCCTTTCCTCGCGCGGTCCGTTGCAAAGAGAGCTGCTATGATGGCGGTACACTTTGCCAGCGCAGGAGGGGAAAAGGCTGGCCAGTGGAGGAGTAGGGTGAAGAGGGGAAACGTTATCACACGTTGGATTGGTGGGAATATCCGCAGGTCGACTCGAACGTGGAAAAAGATGTCAGCACCAGCGCGGACAGTATAAAAAGAGCTCTTCTGTAGAAGCCGCGACGACCGGAGCGACCGCGCTGACCGGGGCAGATCGCTGCACTTAGCTCTTCGCTCGGGCACGAGTCTCCGAGGATTTTCGAGTCTCGAGGTTTCGAGGGGGGGAAATTTTGGCACAGTCTCTCTCTCTGGATGGGCCACCCATTCGCGATATTTACAAATCATTGGAAATTATTTCTCAATCAGAGGTGCTTGTGGATTTTAAGTAAAATTTCGACTATGCTAATTGAAAACAAATTGATCGTACCCTTATTATCCACCTATATACTTACATATTTATTTAAAGAATACATTAAAATTGGAACGAGGACTTCCAATCTCATTGGTGACTCAAAATAATATTCCTTTGAATTAGTTCGGTAGAGAAAGAGTTGAGAATGGGTGTGACACAAGGTTACGAGATGCGTCCCGTTTATTACCAGGATATATTAGCGAGATTCACGAATAGGTTCGCTAAGCATCAATATATATCACAATTGTATTAGACCACTGATAGCAGTTCACTCAAATGCAATTATATATATTTTGAGAGAAAAGAGTTAAGTGATGAAACAGCTATGATAGTAAATACCGGTAAACAGAACGTATTAAGGAAAATATATGTATTTTAATGTTGTAGTATGAATCTCTTAATTGATGTAATTCTCATTATAAGTGGAAAGAACATTGACCATAAACTACAAATTTATGGGGGCTAATTGGTTATGTGGTTTTTCTAATCCTTAACAAGAGATTTCAATCCGCGAAATCTATCGAATAAAACATTTAGGAAAGGCGACTGTTCCATGATACAAAAAGTTTGAAAATCCGTGTGAAAGGATATTAATAAATTACCTCACAAAAACTCATACTACGTACATGTACTCACTCGCTCGATCGGGAACACAAAAACGACGCAAAAATGAAAAAAAAAAAAAAAACTCTGGGAAATCAATCATACGATCAAATAAATTACTCAAAGATAGCGAAGTAAATTGTATTGTCAAGTTACAATCTAATAGATGAGAAAGTATAAAAATAATACGATTAGTGTGAAAAAAACTATGTGAGAACGTGTCGAATATGGGCATTGCCGCCACAAGTTTGCTGGCTCTCTTCAGAAAACTAAAGTTGTTAAAGAACTTCTAATACTTGGTTGTTTTTCAAAAGATACTTGCAGCCCTGTGCTTTTGACGTCACTGGAAAGAGATTGATTCCTGAGGAGGGATTAATTTCTCCGCAAACCTTTGTGCTGAGTGTCCTATCGGTACGTATCCTTTACGAAGTTACCAAAAAAATCCTACAGTGTACCTTCTATTGATGTGTGGTGTGAGAGTGCTCCTTGGCTGTCCCTGGCGCGGAACCCTATTTCTGTTCACAACCATGGAGGGTGTGTTTGGTGATCATAACCCTGGCATCACGAACAGGGTCCCCTAACAGCCCTGTGAAGCATCCTATTTTTGGAGTTGAGTGCACGTGGTTGGTCACTGCCAAGGAATTACTTTTACCGTAAGCCACCACAGCGTACTTGATCAGAAATTATTTTTGTTTCCGATACGTGACTATTATGCTTCCCGGGCGATCTCCGGCGTGTGGTGCTCAAGATTTAATACGGCCATTGAAGTGCTATATTTCTCATGTTTTTCCAATCAAAGTCAATTTTTAGGCCACTAGAGTGTGGTGGTTTGCACTCAATTGTGGTTTCCTGTCACCGATGATTTTAAAATAGCCTTGAAACGACTTTACGCAGCAGTTATGAAAAGGCATTGATATCTGATGTGCTTATCTGCAACTTACTTCATTTCATGAACATTACTAATATGTAATGAATAATCGAAATGAACATTGACTTGTGCCATTCTGAGAAGATTTTTCGTAGACCGTGAGAACATGTAAACATTCGTTGGTAATTTACAAATATTCCATTGTTACCGATGCTCCGGACCTTACACGAACGGAACCTTTATGGGTTCCATGCTCATTTTACTTTTTTTTGAAAGGCCAAGGACCAAGTGGCGGGTTGAAAAAAAATGCGTCCAGGTTCCTCTCGCAAGGTCTACAAGCCGAGGCACGTGATGCATCGCGACCACTTCCGCTTTTGTCACGGTCGGAACGCGGTCCAAATAAAAGGTGAATAGGTTTATAGACTTTTATCAGAGCACTGAGGGGAAACGAAAAATGAATCGGACGACTGGCCCTACATATACAGCAGCTTGAAATTTACGGATACAATTTAAAAATGAATAGACCCAATAACCATGAAAAAAAGAGTATTCTTCCTATTCAGATTGAAAATAAACGTAAATTAATAATTACCTTGCAAATATGAAAAAAATCCAATTTAAAAAAATTCCATATTTGGAAGAACAGATTTCCAGCTGCACTTATACTTCTTGCTTTTTACACAATAACACGAATGCTCTCATGCAGAAAACTGCAGCGGAGATTAACAGTTGGGATGTAAGTGGTAAAAAAATGTTACAATTTTTTCTTCCTGCGAATTAGTCATCTTGTTCATTTCTGTATCTATATCCTCAGCCTCACTGCCCTGTAGTCAACCGACTGGCGTGGGGCAGGGGGTTTTATGTTATCCGAAGCCTCAAAATGACTGAGTTTAAATGAAAGAATCGAGAAGTTAGAAGAGATGAGTTCAGGGGCACATGAGGGCATGTGTTACAACCACTTTGTGTTCTGATTGTGAAATGTGGTGATGATAAATGTATCTTGTATCTATTAATCTTTCGGGAGGTCTCATATTTTCACTTTTAAATGACATGCGGGTGCATTATTGGGCGAGATTATATCATACGCATCAATCTAATGGTTTCCCGAGTAAAATTCATGCAAGTCTACTCAGTAACATTAGATTCACAGATCCCCGGAATCGTTTAATATAATTTTTTTAACGTCTACAAGACCTCGTTTCTATGACAAGTCGTTTCTATGACCATTTGGCGTCTTAATCTTTGAAAATGACGAAAAGCATGTGGGTTATTCCACCTCAATTCAACAAATGATTGTCCTTTAGGGTCTCTAATTTTGCTCAGCCTTGGTATATGGGTCGCATATCACCTTCTGACTCCGTTTTTCGAAGAAATATTTTGTGTTTTTGAATTTGGCACCATGTTGCCAGTGAACTATATGTTGTAGAGAGTAAGGATAAGCATAAAGTTGTAGGCCTCGATGAGATCTAAAAAAGGTACCCAACAGATTTGAGATCCGACTGTTAGTTTAGATGCTACAGTGGAAAAACCGAAAAATCCAAATTTGGCGCCATGTTTCCAGCGAACAGCCACCCAACAGATTCGAGATCAGACTCTTAGTTTAGCAGCTACGAGACGTGAGGGAAAGAAATATTCGAAAATATCACTTTGGCACCTTTTTGCCATCGAACTACGAGGGAATCCGTGTTTTGCTAATTATCCGTAAAGATCATGTCAAGGTGCATACTCCTGCCGACTTTCGAGGTCATACTTACATTGGTGAGGGCGCGAGGGAAAGAAACATTAGAGAGTTTCATGAATTAGCCGACTTTGGCACCATGTTCTCATAGAGCTATGAGGGATGAAAAATAGATTCGAGATCCGACTTTAGTTTAGAAGCTACAGTAAAAAAACCACGAGTTTCACGAAAAGCCGACTTTGACACTATGTTACCAGATAACTAAAAGGAATGGAAAAGAGCGAATAGAATAAAGTTGTAGGCCTGAATGAGATCTAAAAAAAAACCACCCGACAGGTTCAAGATCCGACTTCTAGTTTAGAAACTACAGTCGAAAAACAGCAAGTTTCACAAACATCCGAATTTGGCGCCATGTTACCAGCCAACTATTGATAAAATCCAGGTTTTTACTAATTACTTGCAAAGGGCATGTCAAGGCGCATGCCCATGTCAAGTTTCAGAAACATTTGACAGTTTCACCAAAATTCGATTTGGGCACCATACTACCAGAATACCTACTATAAGAGCTAGAAAAAAACAAAAAGCATGAAGTTGGAGGTCACGATGAGATCTAAATCCATGCAAAAAATGTATTTGAAATCAGAATCTTAGTTTAGGAGCTATAGTAAAAAAAACCGCAAAAAAATGGAAACTCTTCACTAAATGTTTTGCCTGGTGAGAAAACTAGGAAGCGTAGAACACCAATGTTTTTTGAATGTTTACGTAAATTCAATTCCCCGTTATGAAAATTTCGTCAGATTTCAGTTCCGACCCACCGTTCAAAAGATATGAAGCGAGAACTGAGTCTACTTTTCGAAAAGTCCAAAAATCCGCCATTTTTATTTTTTTGGGTCACTTCCGATTAAAAATTCCATGATTTCGGGATTTTTCCTCCGATGAATTCTTTCAAGGAAGGGCCGTGAAAAATTTCAGACTCCTAGTTCGTCTGGAAGTGGTCGGGAATTTGTATACGTGAGTGAGTGAGTCACGCATGCGGCTGTATAGTATTAGGAATCACGAATGGCCAGCGAGAGCTGCGTTCATTACAATGTTGTATCAATCACGACTTTCCTGAGAGATCATCGATCGTAGGCAGCTTGAACAGATCACTAGCTGGAGCATCAATCAATCATGACCTTACACTCACTATCGAATCACAAGTGGGAGTGATAGGCGTGACCGAGATCTCTCAAAATACCGACTTTGCCGATCACTACTCGACTCACTGCAATGCTTTCCATAACACCTCCGTGTAAACCTAGCTACTCGATACTGCACGTAATCCGATTCTGGTATCAAGCCTGCTCAATTTGCATTCCAACCGGACTTTCCAAGTGCTAGACGCGTATTCTAGGTGGGGCTTAAATAGTGAAGAATAACAGTGCTCTTTCTCACCGCATTTCTCTAGATTTCTTTAAATAAATGTTACCTGTTTGCTGGACAACTTATTTATCGAGTATTTTTACTCCAACATAGGTCCTGAGTAATTATGATGCCTAAATACTTAACGGAATAACGTTTACTATTTCCATTATGTTGATTCTGTCATGGCTGTGGTTTACTTTTCCTTCTAAAAAAGCGATGGTCTAGCATTTTATATTTTCAACTGCTCACAATTTCTACTTGTTCTCTGTTCGGTATTTGCAGACGCATATTTTCGTCGTTGGTCCTCACCGATAGTCAATTTAGGCTTAGTTCTTTATATCCGCCTTGGTGACGCTGTAGTCGATTTAAATATCCGTGTGTAGAACACACTGATGTATTTAATCACATATTTAACTTTATTACATATTCAATTATAAGTGTGTGTAGACGGGACATATAGAAGCTCCCATCCAATCTAGTACGGAAATCACTTCGCAACACAACAGTGCACTTGCCTCCCATTCGTTTCAGACCTTGCACACTAGGTAGTGCACCTCAAAACAGATCGGGAGCAGAGTTTATATGCGCTTAGCAATAAAAGAACATCGATAATCGCATCCACGATAGTTGTTTTCGTGTTGGTTTTCAGTAAAAGCGTCAAGCATCGCATTGTAAAGTTTTTAAATACTCTATGGAAAAAATATTGTCTTTTTTTTGTACTTTGAACGAATTCGTCATCTAAACACAATAAAGTCGGCCGTGACTTTTGTGCACCCAATAATCTCGCTATGTCAGATACCAGAACGTTTACCAAACTACCAGCCGGTTACCAAGCGTTTTGCCATCGCACATCGTTTCATTCATCGTTGTTCGTGTGCTCTGAAGTGCGCGGATGTGTTCCAATCTACGCTAACTTCAGCGCCTTGAACGGAAGGCTCTTTATGTTTACTCTATGCCAGTGGTTCCCAACTGGTCTGCTGCGGCAATTTAGCGTGCTGGGAAAACAGCTAGGGGTGCCGCGAGGCTATTTCGGGAAAATGGAAAATGTTTAGTATGGCCAACATATGAACTAATTACTCTCACGCCCGACAGGTGGTAAGTCAGTAATAAAATTAATTCTACCAACCTGCCTCCAATAATATACTATGCCTAAACTGTTCCATATTATATGTTGGATGGTGATATTACTCTTGCCTTTCGAAACTAAATAAAAAATAAAGTTGAGTTTTTTTTTTTAATGTGAAGCTAAATTTTTCTGATGCATATTCCCACTTTAATTAATCAATATTTATTTTAAATAAAAAATCTAAGAAGGGTGCCCCAACATTTTAACCTTAGTCTTAAGGGTGCCGCCAACGTAAAAGGGTTGGGAATCACTGCCTTATGCTCTATTTTACTAATTGGGAACGCGTGTAGGTTGGTGATGCTGATTCGTGCGTAGGATGGCAGTGGAAGCGTGGCATAATGGGGTTGAGATTTAGGCCCCGGCTGGAACAAAATCCCAATTCTCCTCCCCCTGTCCGCCGCACCCCTCCCCCCCTCGATCTCCCCATCATCCCCTCTCTCCCCCCCAACACCCGAAAATCTAAGAGCGAACAGCGGACTCCTCGGCCCAGGTGTTCGCTCTTCCGTCGCCCGACTCAGGTAGAGACCGCCGCCGCCTGTGTTATGGAGGCCCACAAGCAAGCAAGCCAGCCCGGTCCCACCCCCCGCTGGGGCCATATCCCACACCCCACGGCATTCAGAACGGGACCACGTGGTGGGCCTCCTCCTCTGGAAAAAAAGGAGGGCCGCTCCCCTCATCCTCCTGGCAGAACCTCCCGCGGCCCCTCCCTGATGCCCAGTTACCACCACCAACTTCTTACCAGCACCACGTGCCATGGCAACAAATGAACACACATTCTACTTAAATTTTTGTTTTCTTAAATCGTAAGTATGTACATACAAACATACCTCTCTTTACGAAGAATTGGCTACTATACTTCATTCTATAGCTTTAAAATTATTCAAAGCAAGTACATCAATTTATCCGTGAGTTATAACTTACGTAAATTAATTAACTCGTTATTATACCAAGGGACGAGGCTTCAGGCGAAAGAGTTGTATTTTGATCTCTGCCCATTGAATAGCCACATCTACCCATCCACGTCTTGCGTTAGCATCATCACCAAGGAGTCTACATACCATGATCCATGTATGTAGTATCCATGATCAATGCCCTGAGCTGACATTTCTAGAATTCGTAAAAAACAAGTGAAGATCACGCAGCGAATCTCAAAGTAAATTTTAAAAATCGCGTCCCTAGGTATGTTTGCAACTTTTTCAATGGGTTTTGCCTGTGTGTGTTTTGAAAAGCAAATGACATCCCTATCTGCTCATTCATGACTAAATACGATAGCCTACCCATCCATGCGTCCAATTATGCTTACTGCATATAACTGCGTACGACACACACGAACCCCATTTCCTTAACTACGGAAGCATTATCCGTAAGATAAAGCAAAACACGGCAATGAAATATTGCTCCAGAGTTTTGATGCACAAACGGCTGATAGGGAACGTCGATTGTTGCCCGCTGAAGTAACGCAGACTGCAGTGATATTTGTAAAATGGACATAAATGACGGTAACGAAACCCGCGTTGTAGATCATAACGCTACACAGGTGTACATGGATAAATAGCTTTTCTTTTCTTTTCTTCGCCAGTTGATCATCAGGTGGACTGTTTTTAGACTCTTACGCACCTACCATTTTTTTGCTGCATCCAGAAATGGCACCTGAGTGAGTCTACAATATAAGGAAATATAAATGTGGTGTATCTTTTGCTTATAGTGCTCTATGTAGAATGATGAAGATCAAATGAACGGAGATGACCTCCAATAGAAAAGTCCTATGATAAGTTGGGTTTGTGAGAAGAATAATGCCTTGGAGGCAGACGTAATTATTTAGGCATTGTTCTCGAGCTCTGCACCAGGTAATTGGCTTCATATTGGTCAACGTTTCAGAAAACGACTTGTTTTCCATTTTCAAGGCGTGTTACTCTCTCTATGTAGGATTATACAATACCTAAATATTATTCACCGGGAAAAACTTAAATCGTATATTAGACATAATTATCTTATTAACGAGTCGTTCTCAAACATATAACAGCCCCCTAATGGCGTCAATGGAAGAGGCAAGGACTAGGGTGAACCAAGGGTGAAAAACGAAGCAAGTCGTGAAGGATGTCAATAAAAGATATTATAAAGGTTTGAAGTGTGCGTATAAAGTGAAGGGCTCGATAGGGTATGCATAAGAGAAGGCTCAATTCATCGGATATGGGATGCATCTACATAATACCCTGCAATACACCTCAAGGGTGTGTGACAGGGGGTCAGTTATCACTAACATGCACCACGCTATTCTACTTAATTTAATGAGACGAAAATTTGATTAAATGATTGCTATGCATTTACCAAAGCCTGATAACACCTGTCAGGCTGTGAAGTTTCACCAACATACATTCCACAATAGGTATGCTATCTATGTGACCACTACATTAGAGCACATAGATTCAAGAATGGTACAGGAACCTTGAGAGATGAGCTGTTAGTACTGCGTATCAGGTTATGAAACAAGCACTAGGTAGCAAATCCATTAATTAGGTACACTACTGATCGACAAACCTAATTATGAAGTCTCAGTGATCGCTAATATCTTATCGTTCGCGGGAAAAATGACTCTCTAAGCCTATTATATTGGGCAATAGAGCTTTGAAGAAGTGTTAGCGGTTAAAGTAGGAGGGTCAGGGTTAGGAATTAGTGAGTCCTGAGAGAAAGTGAAACGGTTACTCCGGTGTTGGTCACGTATGAAAGGAGCAATATTCGTTGGTTTGGCCACATTGAGAGAACGGATGAAAGTCGCATAGTTTTATCTTATCGGAGTGAATTATGTGAGGGAAAAGGTTAGAACGATAAAGCTATGGGTTAATGAGACGGAAGAGACTCCTTGAGAGGAGGAATATTAAGAGTATCAAGAGTAAAAAGGCGTGAATGAAACAATACATGAATGAAACAGAGGTAAAATAAGTGTACAGGGATATGACACTGCTCAGGGAAGGAAAAATCACACAACTATTATCCTTGGCCTAACACCAATAATTCAGCCTTTTTTTTACATAGTTCACCACGAAATGAAACGGCTTGATGGTTTACCATGTTTGTCGGATGGAGTGGAGAGTTAACAGCAAACAAACCCTCGGATTGATGGCAGCTAATGTCAAGAAACCTGCGTTTATAAAACGTTATACACTGGATAGTACTTATATTGCTCTATGTGTATTGCATGCGGAGAAAATCCATCAATCCCTATCGCATTACCTTCCACCCACTTCCCGTTTTCGGGGCACACCCATCTTTCACTAATCCATCCCTCGCACTCCCCATGTGCCAACTCTCACCTTGCCTCCAGTGATACCCTCCCTCCAGTGATACCCTCACCGATTCCGTCCCACTTTCCACCGAACCCCCATCCCTTTGTTCGACTGTTCACGAACCCTTGTCCCGTTCCCGCTCCTTAACCCTCCGATACCCCCCACACTTTCCCTGGCGCAGACTAAAAATCTGCCCATAAACCACCCCTGCCCCAAAGACCAGAGAAGAGAGATTGTTGGGCCTCAGCTTTCTCCCCTCTCTTCCTCCCCATTCCCCCCTCCTCCTGAAATAGCCGCCCGGGTGCAACGACGGAGAATGCACGTTTTGCGCAGTAATCAGGGCCCATTCAACTATATTTGTATACTTATTGCAAAATACTTTCATTACTACAGTCTAGCATTGTTGGCATGGCTAAAGCGCAATACATGTTGGTAAAATGTCACCTCCTGACAAGTATTTGTATGTTTTTTCTAATGCACCAAGAGTGGTAGCTTCATTAACCTAATTGTGGTAAAGTGTAGTACATATTTGTGCTGCCACACACCGTTGAGTTGGCTTACAGGGTATTATGTAGAAGAAATACTACGTAAGACGCTTTGGGGTAGAGAGGGCTTGGACTCTTCTTACATTGTCTTAGATAGGGGGTAGAGGAGGTCTTCGATAATCTTACGTAAGATTTTAGCTGCTACTGAGATCGTATTTTTATCACTTTTCGTTATTATTTCCTGACAAAAAACCTTAATTTATAGGAATACCGACGCGGTGGTAAGCCTAAATTTATGCTAAACTATATTTTTTAAACTTCAATTTGAAATTCAAAACAACAATTCTTTGTGTCACAGATATATATAATGCGGAGATGTCGCATTTTTAAACACCACGCGTTTAGCGAATCGCGCCTACTGTTTATTGCGATATCTCGAAAAGCGTTATCGATATGCTTCTAATAATTTACATCTCTATGTTTCTCAGTTAGGTCTGCAAGTTTTTTTTAAACGGAGGGGGTGAGGGTAATTTGGACATGAAATCGCCCAAATATTCTTATCTATGTGATGGTTACAAATATTAATGACAACTTCCGTAAGATTGTGAGGGGAGGTGGGTTCACGGAATCTTGTGATGCCTTACATGGGTGGAGGGATTAGGGGCCGTATCCAGAAACCTCACTACTGCTGGATACGTCATCAGATGGTGACGTAGCTGCTATAGCGGCCGAGCTCCGCTACGATCACCCGCTGCAAAGTCTAGTGAGGTCCATGCCATGCTACTCGCTACAAGTAACATGGCCGCCGGATTTCGTCTGCTTATCGTCTCGCATTTATAATTAATAATTATTGACGTTTAAAGGGCTATAAGCTCATGATAATCATTTCTTATTATATAAAAATATAGTATGAATGCTTCAACAACGGACTTTGATGCTGATGAATTAATATTTTCCTTAACATAACTATTAATAACTTCCGTCAACAATACCGTGATGAAACCTCTTCGGCTTCACCGTTTTAATTGCTATTAACTTCCGAACGGGTCCTGTCATGCCTTGAAAACCATTTATAATTAAAGAAAAACAAATTATGTACATATTTAATGTCTTGCCTTGATGCTCGTGACATACTTTTTTACGTAAAATAACTACTGTCAACACAACTATGCTGAAACCTCTTCTGCTTTGCCGTTATGATAGGTATTAACTTTGGTATGGACCGTGGGTTGCCTTGTAAACCATTTATATTTTTATATAAGTGCCCAAAGAAAGTTGAAATCACCGCTTTGTGTCTGTAAAATTTACAGTTTGCGTAAAATACTCAAAACAAGAAAGCCGTCTTCCAGCCAGCTCTATCCATACTCAGTTACTGCTAGTAAAAGTAATGAGAGTTCCAAGCCATGGAAAACAATGTACAATTTCGTGTAAGCGTACCTAAATTGTGTAATTTTGTTACTGGAATGATGAGTAAAAGTTTATGGGAATGTCTCAGAGATAGATGGAAATGGCATAGTGCTTCTACGTCCGTTGACAATATCTCGTTATATTCATCTCATAATGAATGTCACGTACATCTTTGGGCATTATAATGCAATGCATATTTGAATATCCCACTACACAAATGCGATCGACAGTTGTACGTGTATATTTGCCACCCACCATGACGAGTGATGTTGGTGAGGCGAAGGATTATTCAGCAATAGCTACCTTAAAAAAACTGAGAGCGCAAACTTTTCATAATTAACGTCTAGATTTAACAACATTTTATTTAAAAAATCACCTATAAAGTTGGTGCCGACACTTCGTGAGCAAAACTTGATGGGGTATTGCTTTCCCACCCAACTTGGCGCCTGGTCAACCGGCCGGCTTGCCCCTGCGCGCCGGCAACTACCCGGCCCCGGCACTACCGCCGGGGCGGTAGTGCCGGGGCCAGACGGCAATCATCGGCGATCGGCAGTATACTATAGTCGAGACGCATGGTAACTAGGTACTTGTCTAGAGTTTCCCGAGCGCGCAGATCGTCATCATGTATCGGCAGGTACTCGATGATAATTTTGCCAATTTTCTGAGGCATTTAGTACATAATGAAGGCCATCAGATTCCGAGAAGAAACTTGAGGGACCGGGAGAATCCCATGGAAATACTAACGCATCCGTTTTCTTGGACTCCAATACAGCTTTCCTCGCGACGACTAAATTTACTATTAAATTCTTCTCCTCCGTGGAAATCCTGCTCCCTTCCCCTGTCTCCATTTTGTTTACTAACAAAGTCACGTTGAGAATTCGTTATTCAATTATCGCCCTTAGTTTCTCCCGATGCCCGCATCTAGGGGAACATAAATGTCACTACATTCGTCTACGTCATCAATGTAGCCCAAAATAAATGTGGCAACACTGCCCCCACCAATTTGGAGCGATTTTGAGTAGCGGGGTTTCTGGATATAGCATGCAGCAGCAGGCTCCGCTGCAGGTTCAGCACTGTTTCTGGATGCGGCCCTAGAAGTGGCAGATATCGCCCTACGTAATGCTTGAATAGGCCTTTACGATTACTAGTACGGTGGTAGCGACAATTGGTGGCACCCCCATACGCTAAGCGTAACGTCAAGGAGGGGAAGGTGTGCGTGAGTGCGGTAGGCGAAGGAGTGGATTGGAGAGGAGAGCACATGATAGGCAAAGCTGCCAACATCATGGCACTTAAACTGACACGGTAGACTACCGTTAACCTACCAAAATCTTCACTACCAACGGTAGTGAAGTGTTAGCAGCACGTTACGCGAACATGTTTACGATTCAAGCTAAGCTTGATCAATAAACGCAGATAGTGTTTGCAACTCACCGAAAAAGCAAAACGAAAAAAATGAAATGAAATCCATAGAGAGCATTCCACATGGTGTGAATAACATATTTAGATATGTGTGTAAGGAGCGGGCTCCGTTGATTTAGCCATCTAAAGAGAATTGATGCGAATCTAATAACCAAACAGATTTTTGATACAGGGGTAAATGTAGTGTGAGGAAGAAAGTTTTGAGTGACTTTGGTGAAAGATTCTCTAAAGTGAAGGAATATTAGGAGTCTTAAGAACAAGAGGGTGTGCATGAAGGGTTACTGAAGCAGAATAGGTATGTAAGAATATGGCAGTGTGGAGGGAATTATTAGAGCCGGCTTTATAGGCATACCACCAAGAATTTAATATTTGGACTTTTTATACCCCCGAAGGTAACGGCATGATGAGAATCTATGTATGTGAATAACATATTGAGGTTTTAGAAGTTGGCGACAAAGGTTTTGCGATCTTGAGAAACCTGGTAGTGAAATATGTAGACTATCTTACACACGAATGAAGAGCTAGTTCGTAGACAATCGGTCCTTTCTCTGAAAAGGGTCTCTGCATGTCTGCCATAATGTTTCAATACCACTGAATGCTGTACGGTGCAGGGATATTCGCCGTCGTAACAGTAAGCAAGCGCGAGCAAGGACCTTAAAGCAATCCACAAAAAGGTGCAGCACATGGCACTCAGAATAAAACTTCAAAATAAATACGTAGTATTGATTTCTGAAAAAATAATTATCCACATTTAAAGTATAAAGCTTGGCGAATTAAAATTCGAAGAATCTATTAAATATCTTGTAAATTCACTAGCTGCCATAGAGAATTGTTAATTACGTTTCTCTACTGGGTGTGTGGCTAATTAGTTACCTGTCCATCCAACAGTTCTCTTATAATATTATAGATAGTACTTACACTACGTTCTGCTTGCTTACTATACAATTTACATTCCTGTGCATTTATGTAATTTCAATACTTGTACGCAATCATTCACAGTTTATATAATATTTGTAGTGTATTATTATTATGATTATCACAAGTTAATAATCCGTCCAAAATGACGGTAAAATACCCAGATGATCAAATATTATTACTTTAGTTTTTTAGTTTAGAATGTTTAGTTAGAAAAAAGTCCCCATATAAATTCGTGTCATAGTTGAAGAACTTTTGGGGGAGAACGTTCAAAACGAATCAAGGTAACAAAGAATTTTTATTGTTTGTAGACTATTTCTTTTGTAATAATAAATTAGAAATAATAGTAATTTGAAATCGTATATGGCGCCATAATGAGAAAATTCAGTGCTGGTTCCAATCGATAACAGTGCCATAAAAAAGGAAGTTCAATGCCGATTCCAATTTTTAAGAAGAAAATTCTTCATTATTTCTAATTTATTCTTTATTGAAGTGGAACACTTGTAATAGATGGGAAATAATCTCGCAAAAGCCTAGCGTCACGTGACACCCGACTTCCGAACGGAATTTCCGTGTAGAACATTATTCATCAATTCACCAAAATATGAAATATTTAAGTTAGAAGTTTGGTAATCTGTTGAAAATGAGGCCAAAGCACTATGAGTTTTAATTTTTTTCAATTATATTCTCTCTATCTATCGATACTATGAGAATTTTGAACGAAAGGTGAATTACTTATGCAAATGTAGAGCATTTTTCACTTTCGTTTTCAAAGAATTTTTGAATTTTTGCTTACCTTATGCTATGTATGATATGAAAGCTACAAGAAAGGGAATTTAACTTCCATGAGGAGTGCTGTAATGACTTTTAACAATATAATACCAAAGGGACGACACGGCCGTAAGGCCCTGTGTACTCAATTCTATGCGTTAGCGCCACTACCCTGGAGCGGCATTAGACTAATCCAAGTGGTGTGGCGCCAAATTCGAACGGAATATGGTCCCGCGTTACCAGCGATGCACGCACGGAAATAATATTGTAGGCTAAAATTAATTCTATACATGCACTATGACTTCAACTATCACCAGCTAACACACATTTTAAGCAAATAATAATTATTTGGAACTGAAAATAAACGTACAAACAGATTGACAGATTTAAAATTAAGTTATTTATTTGACAAGAATGACATTTGAATGATGAACAAGAACATATACCAGGTTTACAAGAAATTAAGTGACAAAATAGTTAACAATGAATTTTCCAACTGCATTTGTAACTTATTTTCAAGGCATCCATAGACTGAGCAGATGTTTCCACTTCTATAGAGCCTGCAAATGAAGTTTGGGAATGATATTAGTGAATAACAATCAGTAAGGAACAGTACAATATACAACTTCGTACATTCATAACAAAAAAACGGTAATTTTCTTCAGAAAATGTTGAAAATGACTTATGAGAGTTGAGATTTTTAACTTACACACATTCGAAATGCTTAAAAATGTTGCTTTTGACCCAATTATTAGGTCATGGCAAAGAAAAAAAAACATAATGTCAACAAAAATTGGCATTCATATCCATCAAGAAACACTCCAACATATTCATCAAACATTACTAAGAAGTGTTGCATGGTGACTTTCCCCTAAAAACACTGCTCCATCTCCAGTAAGCTGCACTAATGGAAAAGGTAACATGATTAAATCAGCGGAAGATTACTGCTTGCAAAACTGTTCATAATACATGCCTTAAGAGGAGATATCAAAAAATTACTTGAAATATGTAGGATGGTTAATTAACAGCAAGATACTAATGATAAATGGCTATGACATATATTAAAATTATCAATGTTAATTCATATACTAGTAAATAAAAGAACATTTAAATTGCAATTATTAAATGTCAAATTAATCAAAATCAAGAGAAAAGTTAACTCAAAAGCATACACAACACTATGAAAAGGGAATGAGGGTGATGGAATGGCAATCAACGAAATCAAAAGAAAGCACACAATATTATAACTAAGCACATCACTATTTTCTCAAGTTATCTCAGATTTCTCGTCCATAGTCTAGGTTTGATTGTAAGTGACCGGCAAGGAACATGGGTCCACTTCAAATAGTTCAGTCGATCAAAAATCCAAATCATCCAGCTCTGTAATAAGAATAACTTTTAGCTTACAAAGTACTTGTAGAATGAAGCCATAGAAAGAGGAGAATATTAATGAGGTGTTACCTTTAAACCACATCCATATATGTGCTTCAAATTCAAAATTAGTCCCTCCTCCATACACTAAAGAATATGGACTACACATTCTTAAGTTTTCTCGTCCACAGTCAAAACATTAATATAAGTTCTCAGCAAAGAATGGGAGTCCACTTCCAATAGTCAAGTCCATCATAATCCAATTAATCCAACAATTTAATGTATGTGACCAGCCAGGTACAGAAGTCCAATTAAAAAAATGTTTGTCATCAGCCAAGCACAAAGTCCATTTAAAATAATGTATGTGACCAGCCAAGCACAGAAAGTCATTGCCACTGGTGTAGTCATTGCCACTAGTGTAGTCATTGCCACTACCGTTGTGATTAGCACTGGTGGTGCAACTGACTCTGTTGCTGTTGCCTCTGGTGATGACAGTGCCTCAGGTGTGCAAGTTGCAACTTCACTCGAGCCAGAATCTATCGTTTGAATGCTTTATACCCATGCGAACGTTAGTATTCAGCATGTTAAAAGATAAAAATGAGAAAATTGACAATATAACAAGAAAGAGTAAGTAGTGCATGGATAATGGCAGTGACTCTTCAACAACAAATGCCAAAGGAAAAACCAGGCACTTAATGGAGTCATAAGTTCATCATTTCTCAATGAATACAGAGACATTGAAGGGCCGTTTTATTCTAACAACCCTGAACATTTACGACATATTTTAAAATTACTACATCATATTCAGAGTTTTCATAACATGAGTCTGCAATTCTGTGGTTCTCCTGCACATTTGTAGCTACCTAGAAGTCATAATCCAGAAAAATGCGTATGAAAATAGAGTACAGTGGATACCGAAGATAAAAGTGAAATATTACATTATGTAGGCCTTAACTGAAAGAACAAAAACATACGAAAAAGAGTTAACAATAGAGACTGATCTACACTCAGTGTCTTTTTTGGCCTTACGCATGCCACAACATTCCACAACATTACTCTTGTGCCATCAATGACACAGGAGTAATTGCCAACGAAACGTTCTTGGACAAACATTCCCCTGTCCAGGTCCCAAAAATTACCATAAAGCGTGATTAAAATACAGGACAAGCAATGGCGGGCACATGTGATCAACGGCGAAATTGTAGATACAAATAAGCATACTGATAATACAAATGTGATGTAAGAATCTCACCCTCCACGATACTGGGTATAACACCCGGCCTCAAGAAAGGAAAAGGATGTCTTCTCTTCAAGTCTCCCTCTCTGAAATGCTCAGAGCACACAAAATGGTGGATATTCTTATCGAGCTCCCATTGTCGTGCTAGAAGATCATCCCGAAGACAAAACCTAGCCCACTCTTAAGCCCTAATAAACATCAATTCACAATAAGTTAAACAGAAAACTGCGAACAAATAAACGTCGAAACAGAACTTAATGAATCATTATGTTATCGCATTTAATTAAAAATCGTTATAAGCTATTGCGTCAATATTTGAATCCGCGGGTTAAAGCAGCGCCACTTGTGGCGTTCGTCTCCGTTCGGAGCGAAGCTTTCATTTCTTTTTCTCTGAGAATCTCATACGCGATTCGGTCTTTATGACGCCCCCTTGATAATACTTTGATCCGTTGCGTGGTTAAGTATATACAAGCGCTTCGAATTATTTCTTAATACTATCACTAGAGGGATATTGTGTAATTGAATATGAATAATTTAAGCCTTTGTGTATTTCATGTAATTATAATTTAAGTATAAATATCATTTTCGTATTCATATTTTTAGAAATATTTATGTTTATTTATGCCTCCCGCGACCGGCGCACCTTTTTTATTTATTTAAAAGTTCTTTGAAAAAAGTACAGTTAAGCAATAAAAATGTGTTACTTTTTTCCTTCCTTAGCATGAGCGGAGGCGGAGTGACCGAACCGAGGGCAATTGAGAGGGTTGGGCCGATATAGACGGCCAGGGTGCCTATGCTGCTGGTGAGTACATAGTTTCGGAAGTATCCGAGCGTCCCCGTCTTTATTTTAGAGACTGTACTTTTCTAAATTATTCTGAAATATTGGAATTTCAAAATAATGGCATGTGTATAGACCAATAGTAAATATGGGAAATAACCATTGCCTCATACAAAACTACACACACAAAACACTCGTCTCGGTTGCAATACGAAATATTTGTCTCTTTTTCCCGCTGATTGGCATCCTGTTCGTTCGATTATGGATTTTTGCAATGCCCTGCTCGCGGGTTCAGCGATCCGTCGCGGTGCATGTTTGCAGCGTTGGAGATATTCCAGTGAAATTCAATCACCGCATTGGTTGCTGTGTAGAGAGTACTTCATATTCAGTATTTAATGCAGTAGCTCAGAAGAAAAACCAGTTTGTCGAACAGTTAAATAGAGACAAGCACTTTTGTAAATAAAAATACTTCAATCGCTCTGTACTTTTGCAGTGTAGATCCTGAGTTACATTGACCTCAGTTCATTTCTCAAGCATTACTATAGGACTAGCTTATGTTGATTTAAGATTTTTACATCCAAGACCGCATAAGTGGCATAAGGAAAAACTTTTTTGTCGCGGTGGCACGTCCAATAATGCGCCGAACTGGAACCCAAAGGTTGAGGATTTGGATCCCCTTCGGGAATAGCTGCCGTATTAATCTTAAGGTAAAAACATCAGATAAGACGGTATAATTTATTATCTATCCTATCCTACTACATAATGCTGTCTACTACATACTACCCAAAAAAAACGTGCAGCATTTTCATATAAAGTATTTATAAAACGCTCATATTTTTAAGGTATCACAATTTGAACAACTTTCAACCTTTGCACATTATTTAATGTTTCCACTACGCATATTATAGGCTTTTTTGGACATTTAAGAGTCTCATTCACATCAACCGATGTAAGAAATGCAGGTAATGCTTAGCTTTTTCGCCTGCAGGCTTTTTTTATTTTAAATAATTAAATTAGAACTGGTTAAACGATTCTACCAATTAAAAAAACGATATAAAAATCCAGTAAAATGAATGTTCAAAATTAAATTGACCGTCTCTCATGACATCAGCCTCCATTTGAGTCATTTTTTAATGTACAGCATTTCTTCACGTCTCCACAAGCACCAACGAGAATAGATAACTCTATTATCCTTGACTCGCACAATGGCCCGAGTGGGTTTGGTTAATCGGAGACCCCTTCCACCACCAGCGGAGTCCCATTGATGAGCGTCCGCGGCGTGGGAATTTAAACGCGTCTCGATGGACACGGAGGAGGGAGAACGTTTTTGATGGGACGCCCAAAAGGGTTTTGCGAACTGCGGACAGGTTGCGAGGTTGATGAAGGAATCATCCGCATCTACCTCCATCATTGACGCAAGGGAGTCCGGCAGAAGGTGTTAGGGCACGATCATTCATTTTCCTGCTCGTGAATGGAATAACACTGAATCTGAAAGTTATCAATTTCCATATAAATGTTTTGGGTGCTTGACCTTGGTTCCATATCGTGCGGTTTAATCTGTTATCACCCCGAATAGGAAATATCATTTAAAATTTAAAATCAAATTTTCAAATTCATTCAAATTTTTTTAAAGGTATATCATCATAGTGTAACTAAAATTACGTATTATTTATCTATTACAGGTCCTATTGTATGACAGTAGAAAGTTATAAAATTATAGCTAGTAAATTATAAACTAGCCTAAAATTATGCACGTATTATGCAAAAAATATATGGGCCCTTTTTTAACTAACTTTTTCTTCCATAAGAAAAGCATTGGATTCAGCATACTAGCAGCACGTTTTTGCACTTTAAAATTACTTGCATGCATGATAAAGGCTTAGAAATTTTAATATCAAATGATCATTCGTTTTCAATTTGATTTTAATCGTCACATAACCCATTATGTCTCATTATCGGATTCCAGTTCACCATGATCACTTAATGCAGTGAATTTTGATCAAGGTTGTGCTTTTTGTTATCCTATCAACTTTTTTGATGACCTGTACGACAACAAGAACTAGAAATTTCTAGTTTTATATATTACTTTAAAATACTAAAATTGCTTAGATCGGAGGCACAGAAAGTGCCAACAGCAACGACATTCCCTACAATAGGCCTACAAAATTCCTAATAGGAAGGAGTATGTCACAAAAGCCGTATTATGTTGTCATCCTCAATAGCTCCCTCCTTATAATAGTCTTAAATTATTCATCATTAGAATTCCCAATGGCCCGTTCCCTCCTTCAATAAGGAAAACTATCGACGCTTTCCTCGTAGGCGTATCTTAAATATAAAAAAAAGGTATTGAAAAAAAACTGGTCATGGCTGTCTCTTTGCCGGAAGATGAATTTATTCCAGCTTCTCAACTGGCGGAGAATTTCACCGTTCCTCCAAACGTGTGTAACCAGGTTACCACTTGACGCTATACAGCGCACTTGATGCCCTCACTAGGAGGTAATATTCGGTTTCGCAAAGCTTGCTAGTACGCTAACCCCGAAGGACGGCGTGGCGTCTTGCAAGAGACATCGGACCAGCTGAAAATCAAGCGGCGAAGTGCTAGAACTTATACCCTCAACCCTAAGATTCAAAGCGCTTTCGAGAACTACCCAAAATGCTACAGTTAAGAAAGATATCCATTAAATGTATAACAACGTATGTATATTTTTGTTAATTTTGAAATTTTTGCCACCAAATGGTCATAGATAATTTTAGAATTTCCTCTCATGTTTACCTGAATCTATTACATTATACGATTTCGGGGAGCTGTAAATCACACTTTTCATACTAGTAGACTTCCATACATTCAAATCGTGCTAGCATGATGAGGATGATATTATTCTCGTCGAATACTGCGTCTGTATGTCACCTAGGTACGAATGATTGATGTAGTCAATCAATTTAGAAATCCCTATCTGATAGTTTATGGTTTTTTACGCATTTGAAAAGGTTCTTGTGTTTCATGCAAGTAACTTTTTTGAGGACGGTAGTACTATCATGGCGGAAATGGGAAGTCAGAATGTTGCAGTGGAAATTGTTATTTTCCGACGTTGCATAAACAAGGATATGCACTATTCGTTATAGATAGTATATTCCTTTATTTCGGGCGAAATTACAAGTTTCCTTGTACCAGAAAAATTTTGATGAAAATTTTAATAAAAATAAAAATAATTTTCATAATTCATTATGCTTCCCTAATTCGCAATATTCAAAACCATTCGAAAAAGAGTTAAAATGAAGTCAACACCCCATGAATTAAATTCATGGGAATCCATAAGTGGTTTCTTTCAAATTAATTTACAAATTTCCTAAGAGAAAATGGTTTATAGCTGAACTATTAGTGTGGTTAGAATCCGATCGTACGAATTTAATCCAATAGCTATAAGCCTATAGATAGTAACTATACAATGACTAGGTTTAGCAGTTAAGGGGTGACTTCAGCAATTATGTTTTCGAGTAAATCCTGATTCTGAAATTCATTTTTCAACTTCCGAACGTAGCGTAGTCCTTTTAATTAGCATGAATGGCAAGATGCCAGATACTGCTCTTTATTCATTTGGCGCAAACGGATTCTAATAAATAAAATATATCCTGATTGGTGTTTATGGCGGGATATCCTTTACCGTAATAATTCATATCACCTAGTTACATGCCAACTTTCATGCATTTGCGCTTCAACAGTTAGTACCAATTAAAATTTCGGTAAGAATTATAAATTAGGGCACTACTTGTTTATTCATGAATTTACATCAGTGATTAGAAAAGTACTGGAAAACAGTACCGGGCTCTAACACAAATGCATCAAGTACAAAATGGTAGCTACCTAATGTCAATCGCAAATTACTTTTTCAAATGGTATTCAGCAGACTTCCGAGTGCATCTGCTATTTATTTTCATTTTGTATAATTTTTTCCAATCAGTTTTTAAACGAAGATTTTATTATTTGTACAGTTTTGAATTGAAATATTTTCCATTTATTTGTGAGAAACACCGAACGTTCGTCTTATTGACTTGGCGACATTTAGTATACAAACCATGGACAGGGAATATACAGTAGCAATCTCCTCTGCTGCGTTTGTGGTGTTGTGCAGTGGGTACGTGGGGTATGTGATTTAAAAAATAGAAGCGAAGAAAATGGGGATGGTTTCCCTTAACAATAGCAGGAAGCAGTAAGGACTACTTATTTATTTTAAAAATAACTCCGTTTTCATCCCCTATTCCATATTTTAAATAATTTTTTTGTTTTATTTTCTTTCATAGATAGTAAATTGATTATTGTCTACAGTAATTAATACAAAACTTGTGTAGCTTTGTTACAGGTACAAAGGTACAAAACTTTTGGAAAACTTGATAAGGGGACCCTCTAGAAAGTTTATAGAATTTTTTTAGAATGTCTTTGAAGATTTTTACTATCTGCTTTATAAATTGGATCCAGTAATTAGTAAGCAAGACACAGAGAGACGTTAGGTCCTGCCATAACCCTCCGATTTCTAGCTTCAGGTGACAATTACCAAAGCCTTCATTACCTGTTCAAAATGTCAACGCAGATCATCTCCGAAGTTGTCCCTGAAGTATGCTGTGCCATAGTTCACTTACTAAAGGAATATAAGAAGGTTAATGTTTGTTTTCATCTTTGATTTATTAAAAAAAAAATTACAAACGAGCAAATTTGGGTAAAATATTTTTAGAAATGCATACTCATGTATTTCCAAAATTTGAATAGCTCTTTAGCCATCCCTCAACGATTCATGGCTCATTGGAAACATGATTCTGGCCAACATTTTGTGTATAGTTTCATTGTTTTCTATCTCAAAATGGCTGTAAGTCAAGACGTCGTATTTGGGTGAGGAGACTGGAGCGACTACTTAAGAAGAAAGAGATTGTGGAGGAAGGGGGGCTGTTGTGGGCTTTGGGACGATACTGAGGATGAGGGAGACGCAAGTATCATCATTTGCTGAGTGAAACCCTAGGGGGCTGATATAGGGACGGAATAAGAAACAAACGGCTATTATTATTGTTTCAAAAATGATAGCGTCCATCCTGTGAATATATATCTGTCACGTGCGCTCATCCTTTCTTCTCAACTTAGTTGCATGTAATTCCTCCATATATGTCGCATATCTCACTTCCCCTGGTAGGATTCTGAACTGTAGTTTGTAAAATGGAATATTCAGCATCCAAATATTTCTTCATTTAAATTTCATCATTTGTTCTCTTGTTTTTACGCGCGGTAGTTTTGAACGAACGTTTTGAGGATGATGGCAATACCATTCCTACAAGAAAGGAATGAGTAAATACTAACTCATAAGGTAAAAGCTACTTAAAATATTACGGTGCTGTAATAATAAAAAGTAATATTCTATAACTGCATCATGTTAACACCGTTATTTGGGACTTCGGTGGGGGTATTTTGGACTTCTTCCACGTTTCATTCCCTTCTTTTAGCTCAGATTGGATAGCCTGAAAAATTCTAAATGTGTATCAACATTCCCATACTTTATATATATTTAAGCAGCAACAATTTCCTAGTCTTCTAAAATTTAACGTAAACTTCTAATATTTAATTTGCAGCAATTATTACCATTTGAATATTGGGGTCATATTCTAAAGTTTCACTATGTAGTTTTATTTATTTTATTTTATTTTTCTCTCGGCCTATTTGATTCTATTTTATCTATTTATTTATTTTATTTCTCAGCTCCCAGCCACTGCAAAAGGATGGATAAGCGTGGGAGGCACTTTTAAATATGCTTGGCATTTCCTTCATTGTATTGCTTCGCTGGATTGGAAGCACTTTGTTAAACAGGATCCAGAGAATAGTGAATCGCAGTTCTTTAATTACAAACACCCCTCCAGCATAGTTTTAATGGCTTCAGTAGATGCTGACAATTCGTTTATATTTCTGGTGTAGGTTGTCAAGGGAGACTAAGTGAGGGTACTGTTTTCAAAAATACAGTGCAGTGTAAATTAATAGTCAATGACCAACAGCACTGCCCCCATATTGAGCCAGAACCGAGTAGAGAGAAACCAGTACCTTTCGTTGTTGATCGTTTCAAAAATAAACTTGGTTATATTCCATATTGTATTTATTAAAACTCTACCGGTTTCGACCTTCTCAGGTCATTTTCAAGAGGTAACAAACTAATCGAATGACAGGCAGTGCGGTATATATACATGTGTAGGGTCACACAACGGTTGAACGGGGGGGAGAACTACAAGGACGGAGGTGAGGTGGTGATTGGAAAACTATAAAAATGGGGGGGGAGGGGGGGGGAAAGAAGGGAAGGTCATGAAAGGAAGGTGAGCAGACAAACAACTGGTGGCGAGGGGATCAATGACGGCTTATCTGATTATGGAGGTGGTGGTGGGGGGACGGGTACTGAGTAGAAGGGGGAGGGGTTAGAAGGGACTAAGTTATTTAACACATCATTCTTATAAACATTAAAATACGATAAAATTTCAAAATTCTCTATAAAATCAAATTTCCTCCCTTTGTCACAAACATGTAAAAGTTTCGTGATTCAATCTGAGGAATGGTCATTTTCAATTAAATTTGTAGCAAATATAGATTTGTTATTACAATTTAAAAAAGATTTGAAATGTTCAGATTTACGTATGCTTATTTTTCTACCAGTTTGCCCAACATAAAAACAATTACATCCAGGGGTATCACAATTTAACATATACACTCCACTTTTATCACAGTTAGAATATCTGTCCTTTGAATTGAACAATTTATCAAGAGTCATGAGATTATAAAAGCACACTTTGAACTTATTATTAGGGATGGATGTATTGATTTTGTACTTCAATTTTGAGAAGAAGGGTAGCTTCACCCATTTGGTTTTCGATACTGGGATCGGGGAAAGAGCAGTAGAATCTATAATGGCCCGTTGTCGGCGTAAGCGATGTAGTAGAGTATCAATCAGGGAATCATTAAAGCCATTATTCCTGGCGATACGTTTAATGAAAGAGAGTTCATTTTTAAAATCATCAGAAGAAAGGTGCATGGAAAGTAGGGGAATAAGCATAAAATGGAAAGCAGCCATTTTATGCGAGTAATGGTTTTTTTGAGCGAGCGAGCGAGCCATTTTAGGTGATGGTTTGAATTATTCCTTATGACTATATCGGTGAAAGTATTTTTCCGATAGATGGAAAAATTATGGCTTGAATCATTACGGGAAATTGTTAAATCCAAAAAGTTAATCTTACTGAATCCTATTCCTTTCGTTGTTGATGGATATGATGCTTTTGGGTTAATTAAAAGAATCATGAAACTTTTCCCCGGCCAACATGATAAAGGCAGCAAATTTAGAATGTACAACTATCGACTATCACGAGCTCACCATATTGTAGAGAATGCTTTTGGAATTTTTGTGAGCGTGTTTCGTGTACTATGAAAACCTATGCTACTCAATCCCAAAAATGCTGCTATAAACGTTATGGCATGCCTTCGTATTAACAATTTTTAAAGAAAAAGCAAAACTTTGCGAACACTCTACACACCAGCAGGCACATTTAATTTTGAATAAAATGGAAAAATCGTAGAGGGCTCATGGTGACAGGATAATGGTGACATGCCATTCCTATTTCCTATACATAGAGTCCATAAAAAGGCTGGTGCGGAAGCATCAGAAATAATATAAGAGAAAATTCGGTGAATAGTTTGCAACCAATGGAAAAGTTGAATAGCAAGATAAGTACTAATAAATGATTCTAATGGCTAGAAATGAATGCTATATTACCGTAAAATAATTCATATTAGCACAAATTTGCTAATACCTTCCAGTCCACGGAAAAGTTGGACAAGTATTCGTAGTTGATTATGAATCTTAACAACATATTTGTAATGCACAATAGTGTTCCTAAAATATATTTTTCATAAATTAAATGCTTCAATCACCACTGAATTTATCGTTTCCCGCGGCTCATATTAAATCTTTAGAAATTTGGCCATTCGGTCGTTAGCTAACCAATTCGGTTTGTATGCATTGTCGGCTGATGCTCCACTTCTGATGCTCGTCTTTACTTTTTTTGTTTGTCCTGAATGATGCCATCAAAGGATCTTACTTTTTCTTTAATTCATCTAACGAGAATTCTTTCAACATGTTTTGCTGGATGCGCTTCCATGCGTCAAGCACGTCATTCCATTGTTTGTGCTTAGGGTGCGCAACATTCCATATTATTTCCTCTTCTTCGTAAAATTCCAGAGAAATAGAAACAGTGTGTTTGGTCCAGTCCATTTCTAAACAACAGAAACAAACAAGTACTCGTAAATTTTCTAAACTTATCTAAAAATCGATCCGGTATTATAAAACACCCAGGTATACTTAAATCGAAATAGATTTTAATTTTAATTGCAAATAATTTTTCAAGTAATACGGTTTGATTAATAGTGAAATGCAATGGATATCTAAAAGTAACTAAGTACTTCTATCTTCGAAACACAGTATAATCACTCATTTGCCTCTAATAATTGTAATACTATATGCCTTCATTTAACAGAAGGTAATATAAATCAATTCCCGATTTACAAATAAATTTGAAATATAACTAACGAAAAAGCAGTATTTTACCTCGAGGGTTAGAATGGCAGGGCCTCGAATGTACGTAGATGTTCCAACGTTCCGGTGAGCGGAGCTCACCACAACCGGTCTTTTGACAATTTTTAAAAAATAATTCTTCACAGGAGATTAAAAACTAGTGGGTGAGGTGTTGTTTGTGTTAAAGTTAAAATTCTTAAAATCTTGGAATATTTATTATTAGCTAAACCTAAGGGAGAGAGATTACAATGTAGGAATGAGTTAGTAAAAGGGAAACTACAAAATTAAAATCTCTCTTTGTTCAAAATACGGTTTTTTTATTTTTGCTTTGGTGTAAAATGTTTTTTCCAGTAAAAAAAAATTATTTTTTTATCGTTTTTTTCCAGTTATAATTTTTTATCCATTTTCATTCATTTTTTAAAAATCATCTATATTGATATTTTTTCTTTTCTTTTAGTTCATATTGTAGTTGAAATCAATTTATTAAAACTAGGAAGAATGGAAAGACAGGATAGGCAAGTTATGTATTGAGGTAATGTAGGTGTGGTTTGGGAAATAGGGTAATACCAAATATTTTTAGAAGCGGATTATTGGTTTTAGTTAATCAAAATTTAAATTCAGGCACAAGGGACCGAATAAATTTTAAACTGTTGGGAGGTGGTGATAAGACAGTAATTGGTTGAGATTGACCAGTTTGCTGATGTTCAGCAGGTGATGAAGCGATTTTTTTGGAGCAGTGGGTATGCAGTGTGATGTAGAGTGATGAGTACTTGCACCTGACAGTATAACAGAAGCTGGAGGTGCCGAGGTCTAGCTGAGACCGCAGTCTGAGTCCAAAAGTGTGGATGGTGCGGCGAACAACCCCTAGACGAACGTTCGTTTCCTATGATGTGTGCAAGTTTCCCGACACCGTGTGGGAAGAGGCGAACATCTTGCCGAGCGACTCGCCAAATCACGAACTTCCCATCCACACTGAATGGTGTTCAGCGAACAGTCGCTCGGAGTTGTCCGAATGACTTGGCTCGTCACAATTTCTCGAAAATGATTAAGCAGCTTTGCTGTTGGAGGGGTTACACCTCTGTGAGTAAGACAGTTCCGAAACTTGACGTTGCCAGGAGCACCGTACACAGGATTTACACCGTAGTTAAAATGGCCTCTAGATAGCATTCAATCAAAGCTGTTCGAAAATTTCAAATTTTCACTTACGATTACTCAAACGTGCTTCGAAGTAGATCGCCAGAAGAAAATAATTTTTGAAAGATATATTGATTGCAAGAAAACATTACTGTAAATTAATCATTACAGGTAATTCTGTTATTTGTACTCCGTCACATGCCATCACTGATAAACATTTATTGTTGAATGACGTGCCTATTCGTAAAATATGGCGTGGAGTCAATTTGATGTCAATCCATTATATTCTTTGAGCAAAACATTTGTAAAATTCTTAATTGAAAATTATATTTTGCCATAAAATTCTTGAGAATACCTTCCTAACCGTTCTATTAGATATTATTTTGATCGCCATAGTGTGATCTTCAATTGGTTGCCAACCGGGAAAAGGAGGGAAAGGCATTTTAAGACCTTTAAAGAAAGCGACCGATATGCCGGGATCTATGGCTATTCCTATGCATTAAGTCTTGAAAGAAGTACAGCTGATGCTATCATGCTGTAGTTAATCGATCCGCATGCGGAGAGGAATTAACTTGTTGCTGCTTATAAAAGAACCCATTAATTCTAATCGTATGATAGAAAATGCGGATATAGGCAATTTTGTTGGTGGATGTAACTCTTAAAGAGTCATGAGGTCTTTATAACTAAATATAATCGGAGAAAAATATCCAAATATGCATGACACTCACAGTAATTACCAGCTCCAATAAGCGATAGTAAAACATGCTAAAGGTAGTTTGAGTGATATATCGATTCACATAAAATTCGATTAAATATGGCCTCATAATAAGAAAAATATTTCATATTTCCAGTGATAACAAAATATCAGCCACTTACCATTACAATTATTGAGATATTTTCCAAAAATACCACCCATTTTTCGTTTGCACTCCTGTAAGACTTTTCTTTAAATGAGGACTTTCTAACGTATATATTTCGTCAGAAATTTAAGTGTAGTTTGTATGCTTTCCTAACTCTTTAAAAAATAAATCAACAACTACCCGCAGTAATTTTTACAGAATCACAAGGAAAACATTCGGATGTGAAAGCATTTTCAAAGTTTGGCATGAAAAAAATGGGTCAATTAATGTTACACGTGTATATTTAGTGAAAAAATGAGTATTCCAGTAATTTAAAACGAATTTTTTGTCATTAATTCTACAACCATTATCTCTTGTTTCTTACTGTTGCTTCTTACCGTTGTTTAAATTAAAAAATAAAATATGAATATGGTCTCTTTTATGACTTGGGAAAACTCTTGTTCACACTACCTTAAGAGGGTGTAATTCTCCTGTAATTTGGAAAATTTTTAAATCTTGTTTCAAAAAAATGCTTTGAAATCGTGAAGACTGCTGTTAAAGAAAGAGTTTTCCCAAATACTTAGGTAGAAATTTGCATTTCCGAGTAAATTTTGCTTGTTTTCACTTGCAACAGTCCTTGTGCTACAATTATCGGATGAAGAAAATAATTAGTGACGGTTTGCTAATGAGACCAAATTCTCAAACAGAGACTTGTACGCAGTAGCTGGGAACCAAGGCTATTCTCTCTTAACGATGACCTGTACGTGGGAGAGAATTTAGTCGACAATGATCCTAATACTAGCTGCTTTATTTTAAGATGTTGCACCAAAAAGTCATCTGTTTCAAATAAGTGCAGTCGTAACAATAACAGATAGTATCTTCAATTTAGACGAATATTAGTATCAGTATCACATTTCAGTGTATCTTATATCGAAAACCAAAACTTAAAGAATGTGATGTTTTCTCATCAGTGAGCACCCAAGCCTACAAACATCAAGAGCTAGTTAAGTACTATTGAAAGCAAATGGTCTACTACGCTACGGGATGGCTCAAATATATATAGACACCTTCAAGATTACATTACCCTTTAAGTTTGTTGATATTTTATATATATTTGTAATTTCAGTGCTTGGTTTATTTCTTTGTTGAACAATAATGTTTCATTTATTAAATTACTAGCGGAAGGTACCCGTTGAAATTCAATGGGTGTGAAAAAAATTAAACTTATTTTATAAAAAAACCACAAAGCCTGAAGAATACTGTCAGCGTTGTCATTTAAGGAGTTCGTCTCCTATCTTGTATGTTGTGATCGTTGTAATTCTTTCGTTTTCCAGGTGCACGGAGAGATGAGTGACTGCTGGTTCTCTTTAATGCACGGGAAACCCAAAAATGGGCCACGCAGGTTTATTACTACTTAAATAGCACCCGAGTTGATTGATGGTCACCTCGTCCCTCCGGTTCTCTATAGCCATCTATCTGAGTGATAAACAGCTTGATTGATTCCCTTGTGTGCATAAATATATTTGCATTCATTGACTAAATTTAGGTGTGCAATTTAACGTTGATATGTGCGTTGAGAATCTTAATCAGGATTGTAGAGTAGGGTACAATCCAGCGGTTGACAACGTGAAAAGGATCATTTGCAGCTGCAGCCATGTTTATTTGACCTATGAATCCTCCGTGACCCGTACTGCGCCTTTGGCATAAAGGGTAGCCATAATCATTGGTTTTGGTTGCTATATAAGAATTTTATGGTGATTATCAGTGCACTTGCAGATTTTCTTGAATCATGTTGTGATGTCATTATAATTTCCTGCATCTCAAAATAGATTGAAGTTTCTAAACATATGGGTCTATATTTGAACCGGATTTACCGCTGGTTACCCGTCCGTAGGTTGGTTTCGAATGAAGTTTGTGCGGTTCTTAGCGTAATCCGAGAAACGCCACGGGGAGATGCTTATGAGATCGCTGGTGGGCATGTCTTTGAGCATCCAAGTCTAACCTTTGTCGTTTTTACGGCAAGGGCTAATTTTTTCGCAAAGAAGGCATTCCTCTTGTTTTATAAGATTTTTTTGAAAGGTTATTCTTTTTTCTATGGGCATGTTGATGGATATATTTTTAAATCCAAGGAGGGGAATCACAGCGGCGAGTGAGAGTCATGAATAGGCAACTCGTTGATTGAGTGAATGTAAATTGGTTTTCCTTCAAATATATCCGGTTTTTTGTACCTCAATTAAAATATATTCACGGGTCATCAAAAAAGTTGATAGAAAATATGAAATAATAACTCGATCAAAATTCACTGTATTAAGATATCATGGTGAATAGGGATCCGATAAATGGGCATATCAGGTGATGTGTCTATTGAAAATCCGTCTCGATGATTTTGCAGTTTTAGTTACATAGTTGATCTGAATAAATAATAATGTATTAGAAATGAACATCAACAATTATCCAATTAGTTATTCATTATTTAAAATTCCCTAAATAAATTTCCCATTCCCTAAATAGTTCTAGGCTAATTATCCAACAAAGCATCACATTAGGATATGGAGTTAGTGAAGCTGATGAACAGAATATGAAATTTATTAATTTTCTCTGTCTCTCCTGGTATGTTTCCCGATCGAAAAAGCGGAAGAATCTATACTTTGATCGAGTAAATACTTTGCTCCATCAAACCTGTAATCTATTCATTCAAAGCACTGGACCTGCGTAATCCAAAATGGAAATCTGCAACATTTGGGATGCGAATATCATTCTCCTGGACTGGATGGGAATTTTACTATCAGCGAATGAGTTATTCTCATCGTGGTTATCGTAGAATTGTGTTGCCCTTTAACTTTTTGCTCTCTTTACATCAACCCATCTCTCTTCCTCCTGTTTATATTTTCTAAACATTTTCCCCCCTTTTTGCCGCTTCTAAAGCATTCTCTATATTCTTCCATTCCTCACGATATCCGCTTGTCACTTATTATATTCTTTAATTATCTCTTCAGAATTGTGATTTCTTCCATGAACTCTCAGTTGGTAAGCCGACTCTTCGTCCAATATCATTCACTTTTCACGTACGACCTTTCTTTCTACCTTAGGATTAATATCCATATCCAAACACCCTCCAATTTAATTTCCACGACACCAATGTCCGCATCAATGAAAATATTTACGATGAACTTCTAACAAGTCAGCCTTACGGAATTCATAATAAATGAATGTATTGTATATTGCCTATGAAAGATTATCTGTATATAACCATTCAAGAAGGTTGGTCTGAAACGCATTTAGGGTTAGGGACAAAGTATTGGTTACCTATTCTATCATCTTTTCCTAAGCGAGCTAGCCCTTTAATGCAATGTGCACTCAAATCGTCACATTCCTCTGGAATTTTCTTAGCCTTACGGAATTCATAATAAATGAATGTATTGTATATTCCCTATGAAAGATTATCTGTATATAACCATTCAAGAAGGTTGGTCTAAGACGCATTTAGGGTTAGGGACAAAGTATTGGTTACCTATTCTATCATCTTTTCCTAAGCGAGCTAGCCCTTTAATGCAATGTGCACTCAAATCGTCACATTCCTCTGGAATTTTCTTAGCCTTACGGAATTCATAATAAATGAATGTATTGTATATTCCCTATGAAAGATTATCTGTATATAACCATTCAAGAAGGTTGGTCTAAAACGCATTTAGGGTTAGGGACAAAGTATTGGTTACCTATTCTATCATCTTTTCCTAAGCGAGCTAGCCCTTTAATGCAATGTGCACTCAAATCGTCACATTCCTCTGGAATTTTCTTAGACCATTGACCAATGAACTATATTTTGAATTCGTTAGAATCAAATATTGAAAACAAGTTCAAAATATACTTTAAACCAGAATATGATGTTGCTTCCGTGATCTTCAATATTTAATGATGAGGAGGAAAATATCTTTTTTAAATTTTAAAAATTTTGGTGCAGATTATGTTAAGATTCCGAATGTGGTAAGAGTTTTACCGTTGAGACATGAAACAATATTCCCTGGCAATCGAGTCACTGTAGTTATTAGAGCACTTGTTTCCCATGCCGAGGGCCCAGATTTGAATTTCTTTGTTTGCTGGGATTTTTTAGTCGAATTCTCATAGTATGGGTGAAAATTCACGGAGCACTTCAGTGTATCACTCCTTCCTTCGGATAGGATGTTCAACTACGAACCCATTTATAACCACACAGATAAATATTTATTGAACTAAAAAAATTGCCTTGCATAGCCTAACGCAGAATTAGACAAAAAATAATGTTGTCCCCCATTTTGCAATGAGCTCATTGGCTCGTTTGTAATTAAGGCCTAAACTCGAGTATCCATGTTTAAGAATCCGACAGTTGTCGGTTGCCTCCCAAAATGACCTAACTACCAACAATCCCTAGCCTACAATGGCGTCAGTTCAACGACTTCAGTATTCCTCTGCTGCGCAGCAAGGAGGCCATATCCGCTCCCTGTCTGTCTTCCTTCCAACTGCACCGTCTTTCTTCACTTCATCCAACCTTCATCTCCCTCCTTCCAGGAGGTCCCTCCCCCCTCACCCCACCCCCCTCCGGCATTGCCCAATAACTCCGGGGCACTCCCTCCCTTTTAACGAGAGGGCACGAAGCGGCGAGGCAAACACACTCTCGCGATGGGAGGGGGCAACTCAAGTGAAAAGTGAGCGATGAATCTGAGGGGAGTGGTACGGGTGGATGGAGAACATATGGGGTGAATGGTGGGTATTATTTGAGGGAGAGGGTTAGGGTGGGGAAGGAAGGGGGATCGCAGGCGTCCACGTAATTCCCTGAGCTACTCCACTAAGGGCGAAAGGCAGGGGTTGATGAAACGTAAAACCCACGCCTTATAAAGCATAACATGATCAAAAGAGTCAGTGATGATATCATTTAATACAAACAACATGATTTCACAATTACAGTAACGATTAAAAAATGTTAGTCCTCTGACAAGAGCACTGATTTAATGTAGCACGCCAATTTTCTTTCCACGAAGTATATTATGATACTTGGCTGCTACAAATATATTTTATGTGACGAAATGTTTCCCATAAGAGCTAAAGCATGAATTCTTATAACATGTTAAATAGGAACATATTTCAATATATATCTAGAACAGCTAAAATTATGTTAGTTTTAACACTATGAACTTCCAAATCTCTTGATGCATCCGAACAAAATACACTTGTTATGTAAAAATACTTGTTTCTAGGGGCCTAAAAAGATAATAGAATATATTTAAAAGGCCCAAGGACTCAGAAGCCCCTATTTAGGCCCTTTGTAAACCAATTTTTCTTCCAATAACGAAAGCATTGGATTCTGAGCAGAGGTTTCTGTTTTTGCATTTTTAAATTACTACCACTAATGATATAGGTTTTGAATTTTTAGTATCAAATGGTCTATCGTTTTACACTCGATTTCAATCTTCACATAGCCTATTATGTCTCTTTATTGGATTCCAGTTCACCATAATCACTTAATGCAGGGAATTTTGATCAAGGTTGTGCTTTTTGTTTTTTCTTACAAACTTTCTTGATGAACAGCACGCCAACGAGAACTAGGAATGACTTAAGTTTTATATATACATTTCAAATACTAACATTTCTCATTACGGAGGTACAGAAAGTGCCAACTGCAACCCCTATAATAGGCCAGCAAAGTTCCTAATAGGAGAGAGTTAAGGCCCCAAAACCGTATTATGTTGGCATCATCAATAGCATCGTCTTAAATTATTTATCATTAGAATTCCTAATAGCCCGTTCCCTCTTTCAATAATGAAAACTAGCGATGCTTTCCTTTTGATCTTTCCTTTGACTAGTAATCTAAGAAAGTACGCGTATCTTAAATATAAAAAAAAGAGATATTGAATAAAAAACTGGTCATAGCTGTCTCAATGCCGGAAGATGAATTTATTCCAGTTTCTCAACTGGCGGAGAATTTCACCGTTCCTCCAAACGTGTGTAACCGGAGCAGGTTACGACTTGACGCTATCCAGCGCACATGGTGCTCTCACTAGGAGGTAATTTTCGTTTTCGCCAAAGCAATGCTTTAAAGGCCGCTAGCCCCGAGGGGCGGCGAGGTGCCTGGCATGAGACATCGGACCAGCTGAAAGGCTAGAGGCGAAATGCTAGAACTTATACCCTCAACCCTAGGACTCGAAGCGCTTTCGAGAACTATCCAAAATGCTACAGTTATAAAAGATATCCCTTGAATGTATGCCATCGTTTGTGTAATTTTGTTCATTTTGAAATTTTTACCGCCAAATGGTCATAGATAATTTTAGAATTTCCTCACATGTTGACCTGAATCTATTACATTACACGATTTCGGGGAGCTGTGTATCACACTTAACATATTAGTAGACTTTCATATTCAATGAGGAGGAGGATATAAATTTCTTCCAATTCTGCGCATGCGTCACCTATGTGCGAATGAAGAATGTCGTCAATCAGTTTTGAAATCCCTCTCTGACAGTTATTGGTGTATTATGCATTTGAAAAGGTCGTTATAGATCAGGGAGATAATTCATAGGACAGTAGGAGTTTATGTTTTTTTCTGGCAATGTTCTAACATAATCATTACTCCGGCTAAACTAAAATCGACACCGTGCAAATTAGGTTATACGGTGATTGCAAGGAGGTCAATATTTCGATGATTTTGTCATAAACTATACCTCTTCCAAACTTTTCTTGAGTTATTCAGTGGTAATACTCTTCAATCATTTAATTTAATTTTTATTCTTATAATTGAAGTCGCTACCTTCTACAACCCAATATTCAGTGATATGTCCATTTAAAATAATGAGAATTAACTTTTATTTTTACCCAAGATAGCAAAAAATGCTGCTTTAAAAATTAAATTAAAGTTAACTAAGGAATATTTCACTGGTGAAACCGTTTGAATGATCTAAGAAATCACAATTGGAAGGCATTTGAGAATAATTTTTGCTCTCAATGCTTATGAATGCCTCCGATCACTGAAATCAGTCGTTGAAGTCTCTCAGTCCTGATTTGTAGTTATTTCCTTGCTGTAGTTATTTCCGTCTTAACTAAGTACGACAAAATGATATTTTAGATCTGAGGGTCTCAAAAAGTGTCATTTGCACAAGCTAAATTTAAAACTAAAACTGCTTTTGATATTGAAAGCATTATATTTCACTTTTTATCAAACAGTGGCACCAATGAATTCTCATTGATCGCAGACAATTAGTATGTTCACGTGATATTCTCAGTTTACGAAATTTTTATATTTTTTATTCCTAGTGAAATCAAATATTAAAAAGCGCATGGATACTGCAATTACATACGTTACGATTGCTGACAATTCTAGTCACATCCATCACACTGTAATTTGCGTAGCTACACATATAAACTTTCACATCCGCTTTTTCTGCTGGTAACTTATGAAAACCTAATTTAGTGTGCTTACAGTAAAATGATTCTTTTTGCCGTTTAATTTCAAATGTAACGGGCTAGCTCCGTCGAAAACATTCACTCGCCTTTTCCGGACAACCTACATTTTTTTAAGACTTCAGTGAGTTCCGCATTGTTTTTATTTCTTATTTGATTTTCCCTCATGCGTTCGTTAATGACTTGATGGACCTGGCATGCTGACATTCAGACATACGGTTGTACTGCTTATTAAACACCTGATGGAGTGGGCACAAATTAACGACAAAATATTCTTCGCCTCACCAAATCAAACACGGTCCCCCTCCGTTAGAATGCTTCAAAAAAGGCATATCAGGCTAAAGTCGTTGTCGGGCCAAGCAGTCTATGCGAGGGAGTCGAAAAAGGTGTGGAAGGTAATTACTTAGACACACACGGCAACTTCTTGTCCCTCGGCGATGTGCAGGGCTGAGACACATCACAAGATGCAGTAACTACTGCCTAGGCTCTTAAGAGAAAATGATTTTTAACCTACGTATGGCACATGATAGCTAGGTAAAATTCATTTATTTGGTAATTTCCTTTAACAGATTACTTTTACTTGGTATTACTGTCAGTGATGCTCTAGGGACGTGAGATTCACGAACTTGTACGTGTAAAATGATCAAAGAAATTGGTGGTTCGGTTCATAGACGCTCGACAGAAGTGGGACTTCATGAGCGATGTAATTTCAGATAAATACAGTACAATTCTATGTAATGCATATTGATGGATAGTTAAATGCAGTTTTAACTGGAATTGTCTCTCATAAGGATTAACTCCATTACCGTTTCTACAATTAATTTTCTTTAAGTTTTTTTATAGCAACCACAGAAATAAAAAACAAACAAATGTGTATGCATTTAATAAACACTGTAACGGGCCATAATTTCCAATGAACAAGAGATATTATCGTTTAAAATAAACTATGAAACAATTAGTCTTAATTAAGCTCCTTAAATCGTTCTGATATCTGTTACTCAAACAAATCTTAGACGTACGTAATCTTAGTTTAAAACAAATCCGATTATTTGAGGCCAATGGTCGTTGCCAATGTTGCCATAGTAATAATCATGGTAGAGAGGGAAAAAATGCTAAAATTGTAGGCTGTGACTAATATTTCCTGATGTAAACATTACTACGAAATAACAAAACACAGCAAATGAAAATATAATCTTTTAGGTTTATTTCAGTCAGTCTCTCCGTTGTAGGTGTATTTTTTCATTTATAAATGAGCGAAATAAAATTAATCTGAAAGAAATATTTTCGTTTGGTAGTTTGAGTGAAATAATCACTTCACCTAGAATTGGATGAATTTTACTTACTTTCAAAGAAAAAACACCCTTCTTTTCAACAATATCAAAATATCAACCCCTTTCCGAACCACTTTTTGAGAAATTTTATATGTTGCACCACTAATATTACAATATTTACTTCATACTTCTTACAGACGCTGAAATCAAAAAGTAAAAGTCAAATATGCTCTCCATTGTGACTAGAAAACTATCTTGCTCAAGCTACCGTAATCCGATTGAATAACGAAATTCTGTGTATGCTTGAAATATGGATACTTTCCAAGAGTTTTCCTTTTTTCCCGACTCATTGGGTGATGAGTAACATTCCCTGAAAATTTCAGCCTCCCCCTGAAAATTTCAGCCTCCCAACTCGATTATAAATGCCCATGAATTCGACTATTTGTTCAAAGAGATCTGACTTCATCTGACGTTTTTCCATTTCGTGTCACGTGTCGTTCATGAGACGGTTTTACGCGAATCAAGCGAATAAATTAACAACGAGTGCTGTAGCAGGGGTAAAATATATCACCATCTGAGTTATCCACCCGTTAAAGGTAGGTTATGATGAAAGTCAGAGAACATCCAACATACTCTTACACTTTCAGTGCCCTAACTACCTCTAGTATTTCGTTCTTCATTTCACCGAATGTCCTACCCTTCATCTCATCTATAACACCTATTCTCTTTCTTCCCCTTCCCAACATCCTTCCCTGTATCACGGCCTTCAGCATGCTATTGCCCCTCATTACCGCTTCCAGCCACCTACCCTGCCTTCTCCTAATCTCATCCAGAAGTTTCACCTCCTCACCAACTAGGTCAAGCACTTCCTACCTTCGGAGCTACTGAAGAATCTAGGTATTAATGGGAAACGATCCTTTTTAGAACTTATTCGTAGGATCTACGGGGAAGAAATATGACCAGAGGATTTCGTAAAATACTTAAAGACAGAAAAAAAGTTCTACTTTAAAAATAAATTAATTTTTACTTATTGACATGGTCCGCAAAATTTTTTAACGATGTGAGGAGTGGTTATCCTACATTTTTGCTCTTTTGCTTTCTCGCCCGATTCATTCAAGCAAAAAATGACTGCTCTAACATTTTTATTATATTTCATCATTTTCTATACCTTTTAGCCGTTTATGATATGTAATTTATTACGGGTGGTAAAATCGTTTTATTTCCTTGAGTCTGTAAGTTCTCATGTGTGCCAAACGTTCTTTCTCCTATGCTACAGGAAAAGAATGACAAATACAGTAATGAACCACATTCTACACCGAGTCAATTCCTTACTTACTGGGATTTATTGTACTGTGCAGAGTTCTAAAAACTCGTATTTTTTAACGTAACTGTTCCAAACAATGTTCTCGTAATTTCTTCCGAAACGTTTCCTGAGACGCAAAAGAATATATTTTAAGTAATTTATTATAGATCACTTGTATTGCACGATTAATTGGGGAATCCAGTAATTTTCTTAGGTGCCAAATATATGTGAAGTAATTATGATAAATTATATAGATGTAATTATGAATAATATTAACCGTTTTCATTTAAAATTTATATGTGATAGTAGTCGTAGCTACGTGAAATATAAAACCGAGAGGCATTGGATAAATGTTTATCTCAAGATAAATTAGGATAAAAGTATGATTTTCCGGACCAAAGATATTGAGGCTAATCTTAAAAGAGGATTGAGAACAAACTAGTGCACTTCATAGGATAGAAACTTAGGATGGATATCCCGGGACGGAAGCAAGTGACGTACCAAAGGTATTGAGTATGGAGACTACAGGATCCTTAGTATTGAGCGTAGAAAGATGTAACGAAAGGAATGTCTACTGCTCTAAAAGTCGAGCATTTTTGATCGGGGACTTTGAGGGAAGATGCTGAGAAACCTGGAAAAGTTACCTGTATAGGGCTTTCCCATTCAAAAACTTGGGCACAGTGAAGAGAGGATAAGCATCGATGAACCCAGACTAAAGACGCTTAAATTGTAATCCTGCAGAAGAATGGGGAACCGAATGGACAAAAGGTAAAACAAGCGAAAAAGTACTTGCTAATTTAAGAGAAAAGAAAGATACCAGAGGAAGTAGGTGGGTAAAGCAAAAGGATTAAGCAGCGTATAAGGGGCAATCGCATGCTATGAAGACAGGTATAAAAGTGTGATTTAGGGGTATCGATAGGTATGCGGGTATGATTCCAGCGGAAAGAGGCGAAGAAAGTAAAACAAAACAGTGTTTGGGCGGGATGAAGAGATGAAATAAATTATGACGAGATGAAGAACGAAATCACATATATCCGAGTCTATCGTCATTGGTCGAATATTCACGACACTATCCTGACATCAGAGGGCTCATACACATTTTACGCAACTAAACTTACTCCTTGGAATAATAAATGGCTTTACCTCGAACTGAAGGTGATAGATACCGATTTTATCCGTTCTAGCTACGCACTGCAGAAGTACAAAAAATATATACCATTTCAGCAGGTAGAGTTAGAAGAGCATAAGAATTACTGCAGTGCGATACTTTTAAGTACACCTAAGGATACTTTTAAGTACACCTAAGGATACTTTTAAGTACACCTATGATAGCCGTTAGATTTTCTTACAAAAGGCTACTTCATGAGAGTTGCGTGACAGTTTGATTTGCAATGTTGCCATTAGCTGATATCAACTTCCATAATTAACCATTTCCGACCGAAACGGTGTTTTTAAGAAATCTCTCAACTGTTATATTAAGGTGCTCACTTGCGGCTGCTGTAGGCTAAAGGTCTGCAAGGTATGGGCAATCAGCCACATCAATTTTCTCGTTTAAGGAAGGAAACCATTCAATGGGATGTTAAAATTGGTTTGGCATCATTGTAGCCTACGAGCGTCGTCATCTACAGTGGAGAGCGTATATTTATGGGAAGCCATTATGTGATTCGGTGCACAGTTTATGAAATTTTACGTTATCAGACAACACTTTATGGCACTGATTGGGCGTTGGGCAAAAATCACTAAGAATACACCCCTAATTCATATTTTTTTCCTGCTTCAGGTCTCAACTTACTATATCTCACTCTGATTACCAGGAAATTATTCTGCAAAAGCTAAATGGGTCAATGAAATCCGATGCAAAAAGCAATATATTTTCTAAATATGCTACCTACTGTAAAAATACTAATTTTCGTCAGTGCTCTTTTCACAATCACAAATCAAAGTATGTGAAGTCTTAAGCGTTACTGAAAGAGACTTCCAAATACGGATGTCATTATTCGTTTTTATGAAAGTTAACTTTCTGACACTATGACTGTCCCAACAATTTAGTTCACTGAAAATTGGAGTTGCTATTTCGAACAAATAAGCATGTTTGATCCCTGCTGCTGCTAATGTGGCTCCGGGTAAAAATATGATGACATCGGTCATTGCAGCATTCGAGCATTTCCATTGCTGATCCGACCTTCGCAAACGCGACTCTAATACGACCCTAATTCACCGCAAAATGACTTCAACAATGACATTGTCTGACTACTTATAGAAAATGTATACTTTGATAAACGCAAACATCAAAATCTTACCTTTACTCGGTATTTTTTTCGCAAATTGAACTTGAAGTTACATGGCGTCAAATGTGATAAACACGGGGAAATAATACTTTTGTGTTTCTTATTAGTGCCATTTTCGCGAAAACTATTTATCCCAAGGTTTTTTGGTTGTAAATAAAATTTAAGCACCCGCCTATTATTTTATTTTAGTTATTAGCAAGTTACTGCAATCATAGGAGTCAAAATGTAGTATTTAAATGAAAATTCTGCTGCTGTCGGCTCCTATGGTAGGAAAAAGTGTTAATTAAAAAAATTTCGTCAACTAATCTACATAAGTATTACCTTAATTTTAAATTTTTAATATCTAAGGCTATTAAATCGTCATTGAAAGAAGTTTTTTTAACAATCCAAACGAATAGGTGGACTTAAGTATTTCTTTTGACTCACACAATCGGAATGGGACCTCATAGGATAATTCTAATATTTACGCTGAGGATTGAACATCCTTAATCAACGATGGACTCCTTCCCTGAACTTTGTACGGAAGGATGTACGCATATTAAACCGGTTTATAACGCTCTACGGCATCTTCCGATTTCCAATCTCAATTGCTGTTGGTCATTCGATTGCTTTTATTCTAGTCTCCCCATCTCAGTTTTAATCCCATCATTCCAGCTCTTCCTCTTTCCCTTATCCCGATAGGAGTGACAAAAACAAGACTTGTTTTGGTAACCTATCATTTCCCATTCACTGGAGGTGGCCTTACCATTCTACTTGCTTTCCCCTTGTATGTTCGATAATTTCATACGAAACGTCCATAATTTGTCTAATTTTGTGGTTCCGGACATTTTCCATTTGGGATATTGCTGCGGCTCTTCACCAAAAATCCATCTCTACCACTCAAGTTCTATCTTCACGAATGTGATTCGTTTTCGGTTCTATTGATCTTTTGTTTATTATTCTTTGTAATTGTGTGATCCCATGGAACACTTTTGAGTGACAATACGGATGTTAAACCCCGTGTCCATAGTTTTGACTTGATTCATCTACTGTTCCATCTTGTGTAATTTTTAGCTCTAGGTACTTATATTCTTGACAGTGTTGTCTGTGTTGTCCAGTTTCGAGATTAATGTCATATTGTGTTCAGCCTGTACACATATTTGGCCTTTTCAAATATTTTTCTTCAAGAACCCATTTATGATATTCCTTGATTATAATGTGAGTCATATACGCATTCCCGCCGTTATCTTGCGGCACAATTACCTGATCGTTAGCGAAGCAAAGAGTTCCTAAGGGATTCCCATGGCGTTACAATTTCTTTTCCAAGATTTTAAAAATTTCTCTCTTAAAGTATACCTTAAAAAATGTTTTTGTGAGGCTGTTTTACCTCATTGTCTAGTTAAAATCCCAGTGATTTTTTATTGCCCATCCATAATTGTGTTTTACTCTCCTTGTAGAATTATTTATGGCTTTTAATAACTTGACTTTAATATTTGTTTTCGTAAGAGCTTCCCATAGGATTAAGGATTAAGCCCATAATTCCAGTTCATAATTCCGTAATTCCCAGGCGAGCGGCGGCCTTCTACGAGGATGTTGTTATGTGTGGACTGAGAGTGTAGAAGAGTTGGAACCGAGAGAAAGAGGGAGATGAACATGGGAAAGGCAGTGGGAACAAGGAGAGGCAGAGGAAGGATTCCAGGAGAGCAAATACGAGAAAGGAAGGGGTGGGTGGAGGAGGGGCAAGGAGAGGGAAACACGTGTGTGCGTAAACACGAGGGAGAGGCGATGTTGTGGATAGAGTTACGAGAGGGGAGAGGATGAGCAGGGAAAGGTGATGGTGGAGGGAGGATGGTGCGTTGGGCGGTGCTGCGTTCGCGGGGTGCCGGCGCGGAGCGGGCGGGATGTGGGAAGAGGAGGAAGGAGGAGAAAGTCGGAGGGAAAGAGACACTTAGCACGCCGTATTTCCAAACCCTGAATGGAATCTCTTCAAACAAAAGACGGTCGGGGAGCGCTCCTCCACCTCTCCCCCTACCTCTTCGCCAGCATCGGCCGCTCTGCCGCACAAAAACTCTCACGGGGGAAGGGGAGCGTCGCGCTACCTCCATTACCCAACGGCCGACCCGCAGTGTTTACTCGCGCCGCGCGGATACACAAGTGCTACTGCTTCCGTCTGCGTCCCACGGACCTCCCCCCGCCACCCCACACACACGCCCAAACTCCCACCTCCTCCCACTCCTTGACTTCCCACACTGCCATCGCGATCGACGCATTCTATTTCTTTCATCGGCCCAACGTCCGTGGGATAAGGCAGTTTCCAAGCATTGAGTTTTTAGGTTACCAAAAATTGATCGTAAATTCTCTGCTTATGCTTCTAATGCAACTCTATTGTTATTCTTAAACGTGCGTAATTGGCTTTATGGGTTGTTAATATGTTGCTTAATAGGTCGTTATATGGGTAATATGGGTTGTTAATAAATTTCTTGTAGATGTTTGTCTGAGAATCCTTCATCCATGTTTTAAAGATTGTTGGCTACTTTAGGAAATATTAAAATAGTTAGTGCCGAAAAGGAGAGGATCTCAATTATTGCGACTGACACTTTCTAAACATATGTCAATAAAATGAGAACATTTTATTAAAGAATTTATTTTCTAGAATGCAAAATGCAATTAAAATCATGCCCTTGCTCACCAAGACCACTACTTGATATATTGAATCATATTTTTAAATGATTAGTTTCTAAAAGGAATTGAAACAGAGAAAGTTGTTCTCATTGAAAACTCGGATAGAAGTATTACTTAAGTTACCTAGTTTAAAACAACACTATGGATATTTCCGCAAACTACTAGGTATATCTATTCTTTGAGGTTTTGCTTAGGGTGAATAGGGGATACTTCAATGTCGTCACAAATACCGTGGTGACTCAGACCTCCATTTGAGCAATGGGTTAACTGCCTTCAGAGGGAACCAGTCCATTCTACGGACCTTGCTCTTGAGCCATGACCAAAGCATCTGTTTACCAAAATGTCCTCGCGGAGTCACCCTAATCATTGACACCTCATCGCGAGCTACCGGATGCTGTGAGTGGATCTAACGTTTCCTCGATTTAAGAAGATGCGATGGTTTTCTAAAAAAACTGAGGCGAGGAAAGAAAAATTGAAACAGCATAATTGGGGATTGTAGAATGGTAGACTCTCTAACCACGAAGAATAGCTTGCACGAGATATTAAAGCTTAAAAGGGAACTGAGTTTATTTCTGAAATCGGAGAGCATTAGGCTCCGTCACTATGTCAGTAGGTTAGATCACCTACATTAAACGCAGGAAAATGTTACTGGGATGGTTGCTTTCAAATATTATTTTCATTTTCACTGTTGGGCACCATTACAGAGCTAAGTATCTTTGCACAATAAGTGCGACACAGTGATATTCATATCTAGCCATTTCTTTGTTTACAGTTTCAAAAATAATAGTTGGTGCCCTAGCAACCTCTTATCCCCAGTCAGACCCTAGTGGAGACTCGTTTGACACAATGCACATGTAAGACGCGATTTTTAACCCTTGCCTTTTATTAAGTAAACTGCAAAGTGAGAAAAAATCCCGCTCCATTGGCTACCGGCAAAAATTGACCCAGTTTCCCCTCGGTAGTAGGTTGGGTCCTGTAATAAAAATTACTTTGGTCCTAGACCCATACTTGTTGGGTTTGGGTCTTGGACCAGATAATCCGCTGTCATCTGCCTATTTTGAAGTACTCACCGAGGAAAGGCTTTGGAAGGCAGAGTAGAACTTTTCGTAAGAATGAATGAGCGTATGAATCCAACGTGTCAGGCAAAATGTAGCGGAACAGCATGGTGCAATTTAAATTAAATGTAAACTTAGTACCGTTCACTAGAACTTTTATTGTACAACACATTTCAACGCCAGGGTGTCATCATTAGGTACAAACAATTCAGGTTGCTGTGCAGTGAAAGCTCCAGTGGAAGGTATTACATTTTCGTATGATAAAAATTCAAAATGTGCGTTGCTGGTCATGTCAAAATTGTGAATGGCCAAGCCAATCTCATAAATCGTAGGGGTAATGGATAATCTTGGGTTTCACCGTGGCGGCAGACTGACGATATCACATACTTACATGGAAGATTTTGTGTATAAGTTGGTTAGTAACGGCTGTGAGATACTTGGAGAAGAGTTGAGTTATTGTAGAAACAATCAAGTGAGAGGAGAGAACTAATGATAAGATATTCACGTTAATACGTCAAGGAAACACCTGTTAAGAGCTTTTTCATGCAGTGCGGCAATGTATGAACCGCAAAAATAGCCTTTGAGGGAGAATAATGTTAGCTGATTGGAGGCCCTGGAGACTAATAAGATAACAGTGCGTTGAATTCCGGAGTAACATAGTAAAATGTTGATAAATAAATGCGGGATAATGGGTTATAAGCTTGTTAAGTGAACGGGGACAGCTGCTGGGGGATACAAATCACGTAAATGTGAGTGGAAAAGGAAATTGAATGCTAATAATTTGAGGAACTTGGTTTTTGAATGTCATATTATAAGGAAGAATTTTAAGAAGAATTAAGTAAAGTATACATACACTTTTATGTTGTGGGTAACTTTAAGATTGTGAATCCTTAATTACTTCATGTGCATATGTGAAACTCTCAGCTAATTACTTCTATTGTATCAGAGAGGTTCGAGGTAATATTGAGTCTGAAATCTCTTGTAGATTAAACATATTCGGCAAATAACTGGTGAAGCTAGTCGCAAATTAAGAATTGTTTACAGAATACAAGGCAACTTCGACGTGAAGTTATTGATTGAATTTCGCTACTTTTCTCTTGTCAGGCGTCATTTTAAATATGCTGCCAGCTTTTGAGATCCTTAAGAAATAGGCTAAAACTCTAATTTGGAAAACGTACCGTTGAAAGCGAAGTTCGGTATGATATACAAAAGGTCATTACGATATTTTTACTTGAGTTTCAAGCCAAATTCAACAACTTGGATAGAAATCGCTTCCACACCGTCGCGACGGCAAACATTTGGACTTGAATTTTTGCGGGAGTTCCAAGACGATCTATTTTCTGACGATACCAAAAGAATTTTTCTAAACCCAATATAAAAATGTGGATGAAATAATAAGCGTAAGATTTGTGAAGTATAATGCAAAATGGACAGTTTTAAAGAGCCATGATTTTGGCGAACGATAAAAAAGCATAATAGCTGCTATTGTGACTTAATAATTAGATTTTTTGACATGGAGTACAGCTATTTAGTCGATTTGCTCTCTAACACTTGTATTTATTTGCTAATTTGTACTAATAGCACGTCTCACATGCTTCCTCTACAAGTTTCATATCTCTAAGCATATACTTATTTTCATATTGCTTTAATACTCATATTTTAAACATTTATAGGGGGAGTGCAGTACATGTAGGTACACCCCTACCACGAATTTATATAATCGGCGGAGTGTCAGTAAAATTTGTAGCATACAGTGTAATGTATGCAGATAAACGTTCATCCCCTACCACACACCCTTGAGGTGGATGACACGGTACTATGGAGATGTGGATGTACATGTAACGGGCTGCAGCAAAACGTGAAATAAATGTTTTAGACGAAAACTCATCATTTACGACATTTTAAGACTCCTCCACCCGTTCACGAACACTTGTGGCGGCTTGCATATTTCTAATTGGATGTAGATAAATTTCGACCTCCTTACTGCGCCGGCTTTTCAAGAGAAATTGGCTGGAAAACAAAAATTTATAACTGCGAACCTTCTCTGCTTTCGGGAAGTCCACCGTGTAGCATGTTACCTCGTTGATAAGAGTTACTCCTGCCAATATGACGTCTTCAGGCCGTCACAAGGTATCTCTATCCGGCCTGAAGGCGCCAACAAGGTGGCTGGAGGGATTTTCATCAACTAGAGATAACGCAGCGTAGGAGTCATTCCAAAGACAAAGAATTTCCATGCTTCGAAGCGCCGGAGAAGACTAAGAAGCAAGAAACTGAAATAAATTAAAGAATTTTTCCACACGATTTTCATTATAAAAAAATCAACTGATATCTCCTTTAATCATATACATTTCTTGTTTTAATTTCTTCTCCTCTCCCTCTATAATCATAACTATATCTAAAAATCCCCCAACGAATGATATTAAGAGGACTTTCAGGCCACTTTAATGCGTATTTTTATCGCATATCCATTTTCTCTCATTCGCTATTGTTTTATATTTTACCGTTAATTATCCCCTATTTATTACCTCTTCGCATTATTGATTTAGCGTTCACATGATGTTATGTGCTTTCGATTTCCATGCGATATAAGGTGTTCGCCTTTTTACCGTGAGAGGATGCTGATTCTACGTATACTGAGCATTTTACATTAGCGTGTGTGAGGGAACACAGTTGTGTGCACTTCGCGGCACATGTTAAAATTGGAAAAGCCAACAGAGCAGCGCGAAACTTAAGGAAGCCTGGCTTTGCGAGGCTTATTTTACCAGCGTCAAGGGTCGGCAAAAAGCAAAAACAAAATGTAGGTACTATTCGTAATCCTTATCATTTTTAAATCAAGGATATTTGAATATAAAAATTACTAAAAAAATATTTAAGGCCTCTTATGAAAAAACTCAGAAAATATATTATATTCAAGTCCCCGTTCCTTAGTGCCTAGAAGACGAGGATAATCTCAGTAAATTAATAATAGCGAACGAATTCGCTACTTTAAGAAAATGTATTTAGCTTTTTCTCGATAGGCATTATAATAGTCGTAATTGTCACTGCTTTCCTCACCGTGGAGTTCCATGCACATTACGAGCAAAGTTCGAACATGTGTCGAAACTCATTAAATAAAACTTCTCAAACAAGAAAATAAGTTAAATCGCTTTTTTATGTCCGAAAATAATAGTCACCCGATTTGTTTATAATATTTTTCCACTTTTGAAAGTAAAATATATATTTATATGCATATATATATAGTAGAAATATTTGCTATAGATCAGAAATACTTATCGTGTATGGGTACAATCGATGATGAATGAAGAACTGAAATAAATACCCCCAGGTTTATTATACGAGTAATTCCGTTAAAAAAGGGGCAGTAAACATAAAAGCGCGAAAAGGGCATAGAATTGAGCGAGCGAGTTCTGTTTGGGTATTTGGGTGGGGTTCTGTATGAGAATAGGCTGTTTTATAAGGATATAAGACGCAGAATCGCACTGGCTAAGAACACATCCACGGAAGGTTTTCATAATGACCTAGAGCAGGGGCTATTTTCGAGGCAGAAATTCATATATTCTAGCAGTCATCCAAACTTATCTTAATTTTACACGAGGCAAATTATAGTTTACCCAATGATAAATGTTAAAATTAGGTATTTTAAAAAATGGTACACATATACATGCATGGGAATGCGTAATTAAATGCCTCGTTAGGAACTGCTTTATGGTGGTTCAACTAATTTTATTAACGTTCAGTTTAGCGTGAAACTCTGCTCACGTGTTGCTATTAGTGATGTACATAGATAACAGTGAAAAAATATTGCATTAAAGCGATTTGTTTTTCTATTCAATGCTATTTTAGCATGTGAAATATATCTTGTAAGAATTCTACTGCATGTATATAGATTTTCTTCAAACGCCAAATAAATTTCATATTATTATACTGGTTCATAACAAAAATCCTTGACTTACCGAGTCAAGGATTTAAAAAAAACATGTTTTAATACGTTTGGCTATATTACGAATACCGCGCCGAAAACTCAAGCCAACAAATGCATACATTAAGGAAAAATGTAAAATACAAATCTTGTGTAATTTCCATTACAGCGTGCATGGCGAGTTCCACTACATAAAACGATGTACTTAAGGAGCTCTAGCGATAATCGTTGGTCATTGAGCGCACATTTTAATTATTAAAAAATAAGTTAAATACAAATTCTTGGACCACATTTCACATAAGTGTATCTGTTTATGCGTAAGAAATCACTACAGAGAGTAATGGAAATAACACAAGGATTATGTTTTAAATGTTTTCCCTAAGTAAAGCATGACCTGAGTTTTCTGGGCAGTATTAGAAATTTAAACGTAAATATATTGAAATGCATTGTTTTCGAATATTGGATTTGGAGTGACACTTTGATATTTGTTAGCAGCAATTATAATAATAAGAAATGTATTATTTCGCGTTTGGAGGAATATCTGTACTTATGAAATCGAATTATTACGAAATATATGTCATGTGCCATAAGGCTATATGTTAATATAACATTAAATTGCCAAAATCCCAAATCACTATGATGCTACTTTTTCACTTTTATCTATAGATATAATTTATGAGGACACTAATGCAAAGTTTCACGCAAATCTGTACATAAAAAATCGCTCCAACCACCTTAAATGTAATGTGATCCCAGAATTGTTTTTCGACTACCTTGAGAAATTATTAAAATGTGCAATTAATGACCCACGATTGCCACTCCAGCCACCTTAACAAAGTCCACTCCCTCAAAAAAGGTGCTGTATTTCTCCCGTTTTTCCAAGCGGCCCGTCGCAGCCGTATCTCTCGCTTTCCCAGAGCACTCTCCCTGAGTCTTATCTCAATGCTTCCCGAGTCTTCTCTCTCCCACGCCTTTCCCGATCCCTTTCGGCTGCTGTCTCTCCCCCCTCTACCTCCTCTCGAATCTCCCTGGTCTGGAAAATTTCCGATCCCGCTCCGCGTCGCTCCCCCACGTATCACTCCATCTCCGCGTATTTATCACCTCTCGCCTACCCATTCCCTTTTCCCATTCCTCTTCATCCATCCCGGCCTCTCTTCCTCACTCCTCTTTTCCCCACCTCTCTTTTTCTCGCTCCGTCTCTCTAGTTTCCGATCTGCGATCTCTCCCTGCGCTTCCTCCATTTTCCAATTTGTTTCTCTCGCGCGTTAAAGTCTCTCCAGCTCCAGCGGTTACTTCCCTCGCGCGTTAAAGTCTCTCCATCCCCAACGGTTATCCAAGCGCACGCCGAGCGCTTCGTTGATCGATGACTCTCCACCTTGGGTCTTCCCTATCAAGTGAGTGAAAGTTCTTTTTCTCCCGTCCCGTCTAGAGATTTGAAATGTGTGTGTTGGTGAGAGGGAGGGTATACCCTTGGGTGCCACGCCGCAGGGAAGCAGGCAAACTAATTGCTGTGACCGGTGGCCAAATATCATGTAAAGCACCCTTCTGCTTCGGCTGAAATAAGGTCGCGAGCATTTTTCCGTTACCTTGCGAAAAATTTAGCTCCGTACTTATTGTTAGATTTACTGGTGTCCAACCGTGGTTCTGTTAAGGTGGTTTAAGCGAGATAGTTCCCTAGTCATATTCCAATTTTATTTTTTTTTATTTCAGCGTCTGTAAGAAGTATGAAATAAATATTGCAATTCTAATGGCGCAAAGATATAGTTATATTTATGACAAAAATTCTCAGTTATTAAATAAATAAAGCTACATAAGTCTCTAACTTGACTCATTTTTTCCCGCCGTACGGTTGTAAACCCTTCAAAACAGCAGGTTTTTTGCGATTCTGTTCGAAGTTATTGTGGTGAGTAATAGACTATTTTTTATAAATTGTTGAGAAAACTCTACACTCCGATAGTTTGTTGACAAAATCTAGGTGATAGAAGTTCCTAATTTGTTTAATATTCTCCCTCTGGAGCGCACAGCCATAATCTATCCCATGTAAAACAGCTTATATTTTTAGGCAAATTGCTCGAAAATTAGTTTGCCAACGGGTTGATATTTTGATATCATTGGAAAGATGAGAGTGTTTCCCTTGAGAGAGTGCATGGTAGAATGTGGTCGTATGACCTGCTAACACTCGTTCCGTGCGTCCATTGAGACGATGGAAAAATGTGTCCTTGGGAAATCTTTTCGTGGTCAAACAAAGAGAGATTGGGCTAACGGATCTTCATAACAATCTAACATAGAATATGTATACTCTAAAACTCAAGCATCTTTGCTAGGCTAATTCAGTGAATATGGAAAGGCCGCACTTTAAATATGAAACCAGCATGAAATATCAATATATAGTTCATTAGTGAAGTAGTAATTAATAGCTTAATGACTACTTACTACTTTTATTTAGTGTATATACATAAAGTTGTAATATATCTGTGTAAATTTTATTTTCCACGACCAAGGTTTGACCAAGTTAGGACATATCTGACCTGATGATTATCCTCAACAATGCCCTAGGTCTAATTCCTAGACCTAGATATATGATCTACCACCAAGGTCTAATAAACCTATGTCTTGAGTAATAAAATTTATGTTCAGAGACTTCGTTATTTTTGTCATTTAATAATAAAAGAGCTCCTAAAAGTTAACCCAGAAAAAAATAAAGTCGAAGCAATAAGTAAGTATTTAGTGAGTTCATTAGTTAAACGTAGATTAAGGAGTCAAATTGTGTTCTAAGAAGATCAACCAATTTTGAAAATGGACTGCTACGAAAAAGCAGGTTATTAAGTTAACCTGAGTTATTAAATAACCTAGTGTGGGAGTCCACAGAAACTTGAAGAAAGCAAGCAAACTTTCAGAATTTTAGAATGGTCCTACAGGGAATTCAAGATCACCTCAGCCATGGATGACATTTTAAAGCTCCCTAGGAATTAGACCTAAGTCATTGTTGAAGACAATCATCAGGTCAGATATGTCCTAACTTGGTCAAACCTTGGTCGTGGATAATAAAATTTACACAGATATATTACAACTTTATGTATATACACTAAATAAAAGTAGTAAGTAGTCATTAAGCTATTAATTACTACTTACTGTGGTAGCAGATCATACGACCACATTCTATCATGCGGTTCCCTGGCGAAAATATAGCGTGAAGGGGGCGTCAATGAAGCTCCTATCGGAGAGTGAATGAAGAGTTGACCAAGCCGCAAGGGAGGGTGAACGGAGAGACTGGGGAGCGTAATGTGGAACACCGGAGAGTAAACGAAGCGTCGTCTTGGAGTGTTAACGGAGCGTAGGCGGGGTACAAGTCTACTACCGCCTCTATTTACATTCTAAAAATTGCCTAAAAATAGTTTTCATTGAAGTAACGATGTAAAGAACACGATATATAAAAATCAAAACAAAAAAAACTTAGGAAAACAGAGCAAAAAAATTGTACCTTAACTTGGCATCGATCTCGTAACCTTTCAACTCATAGTCGCTCACCTTAACCACTAGGCTACCACCGCTTTTTAAGATTTCAATGTTTCACAGGGTTTATGTCTTATTACATACCGTGACTTGTGCTTTTAAAGGTTTTTAGATGCTTGGATTTCACGAGTTTTTGCTTTTCTATGACCAGTTAATATAATTTCCTATGAATAACTGGGGATAATGTTGAGGAATAGTTCTTCTATGATTCTTATAGTAGCATTTTCCTTGTTAATGTAGATGTTGTTCTACATTTTACTTTTCATGATTACTATTCCTCATGACCTTGCTCATCCTCCAAGTATTTTATTCCACAACTGGAGAGATGTGAAGAGTATACATGAGTGGAAGATGAACAATATATGTCATTATGTCATCATCACTCTATAATTATGCATAGGTATGCCATTAATTCAAATGGATTACCGCGACTATGCCTCGTGTAAAACTGCCATGAATATGTTAGATGATTAACAAGTTAGGTGCTAAATACATATGTAGCTATGGTATCTAATTTTTTTATCTTCTATGCATAATTGCAAGTAAGCGAACGTCCATGCCAAACATCCCATCAACCTTAATGAATCTTCATTTGAATACATGAAGTATACGCAGTTGGTTACATCATGCACATGTTTTTAAATACGATGTAGACAAAATAACGCATTTCCGAGGGGAAATGTACGAACTGGCTAGCTACCAATTAATTAGTTACACCGTATGTTTATATTCAATTCCTATCTTATATTACGAAGCGATCATTACCGTAGGTATGTTATTTAAATTTAAGTTGTCCGTCAACGAAGGTACATCATGATATTAACTAAAAGTATTTCAAATTATTGGGACGTTTGAACAACCAGCTTTTATTTACACAAGCCTATTCTTAGAGCAAGAATTACATATTTCTCGTAGTAGCAGCAGTGAAATCGAAGAGTAAACAAAACCATCAGACAACTCTTCGTTTCCTTCCCCGGAAGCGTTTTAGAAGTGTTGACGGGGAGACGAAAAACGAAGCGTCAAAGAAACAATGAGGCACTCTCCGTTCGCTCTTGCGGAAGAGTTCTGGGAACGTGTTTGGAGTTAAAAATCTCGGAGAGTTATCGGGGAGTAAAGGAAGCTCCTCCAAGAGTGTAAAACTCCCCGTTGACGCTGCCTCTACGCTAGAGCAAGCGTTCGATTTTTACCAGGGTTACTGAAGACCAAGTGCCCAGATATAATAAAAAATGAGGGCGAATTCAGAATGGAAGGGGATTGGAACAATATAGTATTAGATCATCGTACGGAATGGGAAAACCCGATGTGGATATGGTGGCACGATTTTTAAGATGCATTAATTGAGTTTTGAATAACCCCTAGGTACGATACAAATACGTTATAATAATAATAATTTCTATATTTACCACAGTTTTCGCCGACTGCAGCGAATAAAATTTATGTTGAACAGTGGTTCCCAACCTTTTTTTCCCCACACCCCTAAAACTTTTAATGTACTCTGCCACCCCTTAAAAAATAATTTATTTATGAATAAAAGTGAAGTTGACAAAAAAGTTGTTTTATCAATTTTTAGAGATATATATACAAAATGAAACACATGGGAAAATGAGAAAATAATACAACACATTAAGAGTAACATAAACCCAACAAATAATTACCCCTTAAACCCTTAATATAAATAAAGACTGAAATGTTATCTTGCACTCCCTGGAATGCTATTGCGCACAACCAAGAGCACCCCTTTTTGGGAAAACCTGAAGTAGATGAACACCAACACCCATGGGATACGAACACGCGAACTCGGGTTAGCGGGTGAGGACCTAAATCCACCATCACTGAGTTCGGCAGAATAGAGAGGGGGAAATGGGTGTTAAACAATTCAAAATGACGTTTGCATAGTATTAGAAATGTAAATGGTGTATAAATGGTCCGAATTACATTTACTTTGGATAATATTGTAGCACAAAGTCTTTTTCAATTTAGGGCAAACCGAATAAATGACCATATGAAATTATTTTTTAAATTTTAATTATCGTGTTCACAACTGTCCATTGTACTTCCTCCACATACATAAAAAAATATCAGTTTCTTCATCAGCCCCCAGTGTGACATGTAAAATACGGTTCATGAGCAATTTACGATACGCTGATACCAGGGTGTACATTTGTGGTCGTAATCTCCAAGTTCATGAACGAATTTCGTTTATAATTACAATCGTTTATATGAAAAAATCAACTAACATAATTAACTAACTAATAGCAATTCCATAAAATGGTGACCTATGTAAAAAATACATATATCTTGTAAAATAATGGAACATAAAACTTTTATGCAAGAGAAGAAAATCCTTTCAAGGCATATACACAACGCATTTTCTATTCCTGAGAGTTGGCCGAGATTCGAAAAGTGATTCACGAGTCACCACCCATATAACGTTCCTTATGTTAGTCCTATCATCATCAGTCTTTCAACATCAAGTGCTTAACTTCAACTCGTAGTGTCAATATTAAAAATCACTCGACAGTCAGTCATCAGTTGCCTGTGCACTAGTAATCGTGAGACGGTATGCGAATCCTAAGGCAGTCTGATCGCGGCCCCTTCAACAACGAATTTTTTTCCGCTCTCCCAATATTTTTGAGAATTCCATTTATAATTCATTTCAAGAAATGCATTTTATAAAATATTTTTCTTGAAATGCATTCACTTATACCTTAGAAATTGTCCGTTTTAATGCAGTTTGAATGTATACTCGAAACGGATTTGATATATTTTTTTAAATATTGACGTTCATTTTGAAAACTACCTCTTAGTTATATTTTTTCTTGAAGGAGACTCGATCAAATGCTTAAAATTATATAGATGCAGGACGAATGGATTTAAAATGTCATTCTTGGCGTACGTGTAGGGACCACAATAACTATTTATATAGTTGTAATGATAGATGGTGTGGATTTATTATTTTTTTGATTGTTTGTATGGGATGCTATTTTATTTATAATGATTCTAATTTTGTGATACTCTTTTCACGTTTTGTATGTTAGCATGAACAAATGGTCCCCATAATATATGGGTCAGATGTCTATCCCAAATGACTTTAATGATGATTAGAAGCCTCATTACATATAGAGTCTCCTTCCACGAATTTTACTTAATTTTACTTTACATTATGATCAGTAAAACATATAGTAATAGTTTGATGGTGTCTTTAACGCTTACTGCATATTTGGAGTGGAGTCACCCCTGCCACGCACTCTTGAGGTGGCTTGCAGAGTACAACGTATATGTTTATTTTTAAATAAATGTATATTTATTAATAACAAAACAATATCAATTCCAAAATTAATACAGTGGGTAATAGCATATTTTGTACATAAAGCGGTCCTGCCAAACCTCATTAGATTTGTCTGCAGTTTCCGTTGATACATCATTATTCATTCATGTGTTCCACACATTTAAACATATCTATGCAGCAAATATACAAATAGTTTCCGTCATATAGCGGAATTGGAAAATCAAGTAGCATGTATGCAAATAGGTTTCCAATTAATATGTTCAATTAGCATGTAACTGCAATAGAGTTATGATTTCATTGGGAGGAATTGAGGAATACTGGGAAGCAATTCCTACCAATCTTCCCGGCCCCTCAGTTATCTGCGCGAGCGACTAATCCGTGATTTTGAATCCCTTAACGCATGTGAGGCGCGAGAGGAGAAGGAAAAAGTTTTAAAAAAAATTTATCCATTAATTTTTCCTTTTAACCTATGTAGGAGGAAAAATTAACTTGCCTTTGTAAATCGATGTTACGGTAGTGAGCTATTGACATTCTACATCGACCGATGTCGACAATCATAAATGGAGAACAATAATTATATAATTCAGTGATACTGAAAGTTTTACATTTTATATATTATAATTTTAGCCGATTATATATTAGGTTAATAAGATCAGCTTAGAACCTTCTCATATGCTTCAGTGCTTGCTTCTAATTCCCTGGTTCTTTCGGGATTCAAAATGGGGAATTAGCCTGCTTGTTCCCGTACGGGGCCCCACTCGGATTTAAAAGCTGATTACGATGACCTTCTTCTCCCCCATAAAGCACCAACTCCACCTCCAACCGCGTCTCCCTCTCTCTTTCCACCGAGAATCATCTTCCTTCCTTCCCACCACGTAATGTCCACCCCCCTCCCAACCCCCCTCCCTCCAAACCTCCTTTCCCCAGTCACCTCTACCCCTCCTCCAGCTCGCCAAGCGTGGGCGGTGGTGCCGCGTCTCCGGTTACCTCCCGGTTAAGGTGGGGGGGTGAAGAGGTGGAGGAGGTGGATATCAGTGGGCTGGCTGCCATGGCATTGCGGCTATGACACGCGACCCCCAACCTCCCTTTCCCCTCCCCCCCCCTTCTCCATGATTTCCACCCCCCACTCCAAGCTTACCTTCTTAATGTTGAACTCCCCCCCCATCTCCTACCTCTCCGCCCGACACCTTCCCCCGCCGCACCCGTCTTCCAGACCTCTCTCGGTCTTATGATGGACGACTGCCCCTATCTCATGCCCAGCGGACCCATCCATTCCCTCGCAATGCAGCACCTCCTGCCATCCACCAACCCCACTACCTCCTCCCCTTTCACGCATATCCTCAACCCACTTCTCCAGCCCTCCACCCCTCCCTCCTATTTGATCCATCACCCACCATCTTCACCCATACCCCCTATTATCGTCTCCCTTACCTCCTCTTGTCTACCAAAATGTGAGCATTCCGCCGTGGTAATGTTATACGCAAAGACTGGGATTCGAACCCAAGTCTCTCGATATCGGATGGACGGCTCTAACCAGTTTAGTCACCGGATATGTTATTTCTTTGAGTGAACAAATCTTAGAAGTCTTAAATGGGCATAATGAGGAACTTTCCGATTTTTTGGAAAAATTGAGGTGATAGAGGATGCAGCGCAATGCTGAAAATCGGAGGTCAAAGTAAAGTCTAGTTTCGGAGATAAAAATTCACAAATTAGCCGAAATTTGAGCAGCGCGAAAAACGGCCTGTAAGGGGGCGAGTCCCCGTCTGACGTCACAACTGCTGCCGAGAGCCAGCCGCCTTCCCCGTCCCAACGGGCTCGATCCCGGTGGCATTCATTGAGAGCCGCGAAATGGGGGACATACAATTGATTCATGGATGTTTATTGAGTGAAAAATCAAATAGAGAAATATTTATTTGTAGAAATACGACGAAAAAATTACTATTTTCCTTACAAAAAGAAGTATGAGCGGATAAGCAGGAAACGCAAACTTTTTCCCCCAACGGTCGGAAGAACCTTACAAATTTTTCCGTGAAAACCACGTTTTCGCTATTATTTTTTACATGTCTAAATACAACGTTATATTGCAAGTATCAAATGTTCTTAAAGCTTTCGGTGCTCTCATGACGTGAAGATGGATTTGCTGCGAGGAATTTAGTCAACACAATAATATCTTCAAAAATCGATTGCTGCATATGGTGTCCTTATATAGTCATTGTTGCTGTTTATCTCTACTCCAGTCATCGCACATAGATCTACTATTTTTTCCGGCATGAGCTACCTTCAGTACATATATTGCTTGGTACCAGGTTGTTGAAGTACTACGTGTCCAGCACTAAAAAATATTACTTTGTTTACCAAACGAGAGACAAATACGGAGTTGTAGATGAAAGCTATGAGAAAAAATCCCGGGAAAATTTCAAGATAAACTGTGGAATTCATGTGTGTGGATCACTTCAATTTAGGTTGAAAATTAAGCGCCACTTCACTAATTATAGTTATGGATAGTGTTGTAAAAATAATGGAATGAGAATTTAACCCTTAACCCGGCACAAAAAATGCGCGTTATCCAAAACATGAGCCTGAAAAAAGATCCAATCCGCAATAATCATCCTAAAGAGCAATATTAACAAATAATAATAACCCACTTTTGATCGCAAACTAATTAAATGCACAAAAGTGAAAATAGGTAGTTCATTTATTTCAATACGTCGTTTCAAGTAAATTTTAAGTACACTGAAGGTAAAACAAGAGTGAAGTGAGGCAGTGTGCCTCGGGTATTTGAATGCCATCATGGCAGAAGTGTACGATTTGGAACCTACGGCCGTTATTGCAATGAGATGAGGTTATGAGGCCCAAATTTTCCTTCTCACTCCGATCGGCTTCCTTCTTGCCGACTTCCTCAATAATTCAACACCATTTCGTCTATCCACCCTTAAATGAACACCCTTACGCAATTACACATCTGCCACCTCATATACATTATCACCTCCTATCCCCACTTTTCTGCATTGCTTGTTTTTGTTAACTTATTATCGTTATTTTTTATTTGATACATTTTACTACGTGCCAATATCTCTGAAACATTTTAAGACCTACTAATTTCATTCAAAGTAAACCCAATGTAATTGAACATATGGCCAATCAAATCAACTACCGTCCCTCAGTGGAGGAAAAGCACTGGGTAAAAACAAATGGGCCAAAATGGGCAATGGTTGTAATAATATTTTTCGCAATCCGCAACGTTCTTAGTAAGTTCCATTGCATCCAGTCGATGGTTAATGTTGAGGCAAACACTGAGAGAAGATGGATTTAAAAGAGAAAATTTTACTCGACAGTAATGTCCAACGTGAGAACTATGTCTCATGTTGATGTTTTTAGTTCAATCCAAACATTATGGACTCAAATACAATTTCAGCGATGAAAATAGCGATACGCTTAGTGTGTGAACAGGTACTTAGGTATGAACTGATGAAAATAGTTATTCAATATTTCCTTTATATTTACCTCACATGAACAAGAAATAGACTAGAAAGCTATGCGTCCCCTTAAATAATTGCATAATTTACAGGTTTTTTAGTATTCTCGTTAAAGTTGAATTATTTCTAGTAATATTTTTTGTCTATAGATAAATACTTTAAGTTAGGCTTGAATGAACAATTCAAACAGTTTTCCTCCAGCGCCCCTTCCAAATATGAAATTCGTTAAAACTCAATTTCAGCATGGTGAGAAATATGGGATTGAGATCTACTGGAAGTGAAACTGAAGTGCATGGGAATGACGAAAAAACTTTGCTTCCACCCATAAAATTGAAGCAAAGAAAAAATAACAGTTACATTATTTGTGTCTAGGTGTTACCCACGGCTTCACTTGAATTATAATTATTCTATTCCTCCAATTCATCATCATATCTCTGTTATACAAAACTAAAACAATTCCCACTTTTCACTCCCTACTACTGAAATACCTGCACCTCACTCTGTGTATGGGATCAGAGAGTACTGCTTAAATATTTATATGGTTCTTAGCATTCACCGAGACAGACCGCGGGGAGGTGACTATGCATCGATTTTCATGGGGAGCTTTATTTGACCCGATAAGTAGCTACCCTTGCCTGCCGCCTTATAGTTTGTTCTAACAATTTGTGAGGAGTTTTACATTTAAGCCTAATATTTATGTTCCGGCGATAATTTTACTTTATTCAACAGATTATTGACGAAAACATGACCCAGAGATTCGATTATAAAATAATACAATCAGCTGAACAAATTAGGTCACCATGAAGCTGGCTGAGGAATAAGCTGAGGAATTGCTGTTTTCATATTTCATTGGCAACAGAAATTTCTAGAGTGCTGCTTTTTCCTCAGATAAGAAATATTTTTGTTAAAAAACTCTGAAAACCGTGTAATTCATGTAAGAAATATAATATATTTGAGTCAACGGTTTTTTCATACAATATTCCTTTTGGGAAACCCGCAATACACTGTCGATTTTTCTAAGTCCTATTGGAGTGGTATTATTTTGAATAGTATTCACTGTGGGAATCTAGGGCCTAGGAAGGAGTAATGTGGAAAATTTCATTGCATTTGGTGCAGTGGTTCCAGAGATATTTCCCGAGTTTCCTGTCACAGATAAATATTCAGCAAATAATCTTCAAGCACGATGCGCATCGGACCTTAATTGATAATCTGAAAACATAAAGGCATCCAACACATAATTAAAGAGTATTGTTAAACTTATCCTCGTGTTAGTTTCCAGTACTATTATTTGAAATATGTGCAATTCGCATTTGCCGAATCAATTTTTGGAATTGAAACATTTCGCCGGTATTTATGACGGATTGAATATTAATATACATCACTTTAACCGCATTTTTATCATATTTAACTTGAAAATCGACGGTTATATTTAATTTAGCTCCTGATCTGGTGTGAATAGGCTTGTTGTAATGTGTCCTCCGAGATCTTTTGGTGTTGTACTTTGTATTGTATTTGCTTGATAGTATTTATGTCATACTAAACAATCAAGTAAGGTAGAGCCACTTAACAACCTTCAATGCGTTATGTTGTTTCAACTTCACAAGTTGCTATTTTATGTGCCTGTTTACAAATTTCCCCTTCGCATATGCTCTTAACTTTGAGGATTATAGTAAGTATAAGGATTACTTCAGCATGAACATGAGACGTTATCACAAAGCCATTCCATAGACTCTTTTATCCGTATATCATAAGTATGATAATTTATCCTCTTTACACACTCCTCATAAAATATCATAACGGCTGGTCTCCTTACACGCCCTATGGTAGAGTAGGATACGGGGTAAGCGTACATTTATTTCTCATTTTGAATTCAGATAGAGAGATATTATTTTTCATATTTAAATCATGTTATTTAATATTTGATTCTAATGTTTTACATTGCTGATTCGCAGTACTAACACCTTGTCCCTTCATGAATGGTGCTCAAGTTAGTTATTCATTTTTTAAGAGGTCTCTATAAATTTGTACATTTATGTGGCCTCAAAATAATGATTGTTGAACTTAAATGCGGTATATTTACAGCAAAAGCTCCTTTCATGAAGGAATAATAATAAAACATTCTTTTTAGACTAAAGTATGAATCCCACAAGTACTTCCACAAATCCACTTCCTGGACAATACTTTCCCATGATTCTTGTTACGAATTTGCATTCGACACAGATATGCACTGGGTATAAATCCTACTAGTACTTCCCCAAATCCACTTCCTGGACAGTACTTTCCTATGATTCTTGTTGCGAATTTACATTTGACACAGATTTGCACTGGGTGAGTATGGCGGAAAAGACTCCAAATAGAAGGAATATTAGGTATCCTAAGAACAGAAGGGTGTGCGAGAAGCAATGTACACGTGTAACTTAAGCAAAGGCATGGGTAGTTGCGAGAAAATAGCTAAAATCTAAGTCAGTTTTCTTGGTCTAACGCCGAGAAATAACCTCTTTTGACTATGCTTACCCGGCTTGATGGGTCTATATGTGTGTGTATTTTAAGTTTCATATGGCTTAAGTGATATTATTACTTTACTTTCTCTGTTCACTTTATTTAGATTCCAGATCAATATATTTGCTGAATGAAAACAAAATTTGAAGAAAAAACTTTCTGATTGTTGTCAGCTTTGAGGCCACTTTCTCGTTAAAACATGTTATTCAATCAAAAGCAATCTTCCTTTAAGCATCCATCCTTTAAGCAATTATCGGAATGATAAAAAATTGCTTACACTCATAAACTCTCTTGGACGTTTTCCGTCATGAGTGAGGCTGTAAATTTAGTCCCAGCCCTTTTACACGCGTTCTCGCCCTTGGCCAAGTACTTTTTAACGTTATTTTATTCTGTCTAGAACGAACAAAATGTGTGTCCTGAGATAAAAAAACCTTCACCTACTACCCAGCAATCCACCACGGAGAGCAGTGACAGAGAGTGTTAGGACACCAGCCACGAGGAAGAGAGGAAATATAAAGCATAAGGGGGAAAATATGAAAGTGAAATGTGTGTCTATGCAGTGTCCCGATCTGTATCAGTTGTAGTTATTAATGGTGCATGGGGAGAAGGAATTTTCGTACCAATCGGTTTTACAGTGAATCTACCTTATTTTCTGTCGCTTTTGTCGCTGAGTTATATTATCAGTTCCAGAGATATAGTACGGGGTTGGAAACTTATCTTCCGTTTCTCCCTGAAAATCGCATGATCTGAATTTTTCCAGGAGTCTTTGAAAATTGCGACACAGTTTCACTCGAAACAAAAAAAATAGAAAAACGGGGAATTTCTTTTTCAGAAATGGCCGTTTAAGGACACAGTGTCTGATGTAGAGTATGAGACTAAGTACCAAATAGATTTCTTCAACAAGACTCCCATCCCTCACTTCACGAAGCGATTTTATCACCCGCGTGATTCCGTGCACACTAGCCGGGGAGCAGCGCTGTCATCCTCCCACGCGTTTTTGTCTCCATTCCTAAGAAACCCTCGCGAGCACTTAACTTCAATTAGCGCCGCTGCGTATGGCTGGATTTAATGAGGGGAACTGTGTGTACGGCTGTAGTCCGTGTTGCTGTGGCGGATGTTGCCTTTAAATTTGTGTTTGGTCGCTCAGACTGCTTTTTCTACCTTTCCCTTTGCTGTAGCCCAAATTAGTATCCCAAGAATTTAGTGTCACCGCATGAAATACGCTCATGCTAACTGCTCTTTACTCTCAGATCTTGGTTTAAGTACAAGTATTGCGGGAATTAGACACTCAAATGTAACTTCTCCTCTGTAAAAGTATTAAAATCGTGTGGCGGAAGGTAGGTATTGCAATAGTTTCAGCGCGAATAAGTTTACTTGGATTTTAACGATAGGATTAGATAACGCAACTATAGTGGACTATAGTGGACTACTAATCGACAGATAACACTCAAATTTTAGGAGTACCCACAACCACATGATACAGTTTATAAATATTTGAGTGTAAAGAAGTTTTTTTAATAAATAATTAGTCCTATATTACCTAATGCCGTTTTGGAAGTTGATTTCAATTATGAAACCAGATTTAACTTCTAACGCCGACCAGCAACCTTCCTCAGTACATAATTAAATCCAACCACTTATATGATGATAGGGGAACAGTTGCAAGGACTGCTTGGTATTGATAATCCTCTTTACTTTAGCTAAAACGCAAATATTACATAAGTAGACCTATGTTCAACAAGTTAATGTCAGTGTAACTACTGTAATAAATGTCCAAATAACCTCTGTTAACTAGTTCAGCATTTTGTTATGCAATAAAAAAATTGTGTGAAATTCACAGTGAAAAAATCATTCGCCTGGACAAGGGTTCGAACCCAGACCCCTCGATTTCGCGCCAAGTGCTCTAACCAGTTAAGCTACCCAGGCGTCCTATCTCATTGTGAATTTCATGGAGGCTTTAACTTTTTTATTTACTGCGCAGCTAGTTCCGCAGTTCTTTGAATTCAATAAAAAAATGTCTGAATTACCACTGCCATGCACCCATTCAGGTACTCAGTAGGCGCAGCGTAGCTATAGATTCAGTACATGTAATAAAGGGTCATATGCCTCGTGACGCCGAGATGAAAAGAGTACTTTAAATACAAAGATGTAAGTATTTATGCTCTGGAGAGGAACCTCTATTATCATGTGACTAACTTAAACGTGTTAACATGTAGGTACTCAGATTAATTTATGATAATCTAGTACACAATATGCCCGTAAATTTAGAAAAATTCATTTCATATTCTGGAACTGCTAAAGGGTTGCCCTACCATTGAGGTTAAAAGACTTATTTAAACCAATTTCATCTATAGGGGCTGCTTTATGAAAATAAAAGAGGAGATTTTCCCTATTTATCGCGGAAATTTCACTCAATCTCTTGCATTATTTGTCACTACAAATATTTAAGACAGTTGGACCGCTCAGTACGAAGACAATGGTTTGGAAGCTGAAAATATAATAGGTACGGTAGAGCTCTTATACTTTATAAATTTTGATTACACTCTCTATGATACTCATTTAAAATATCTCGGTATTAGTGTTCAAAATGCCTTTCGTTAATGTAGGAAAGGACAACACCTCCAATGTGTCATGTTTTTCATTAAAGCCTTCAAACATCCGCGACTATCTGAGAGGTCAAATAAAAACCGTCCCCAGTCGTGGAGCCCTGCCCACTAAACCGTTAAACAAGGCGACCGCATCACCATGGGAACACATCCGAGTCCATGCCTCGTCCTCGTTTTGTCGTCATATGCACCCCTCCCTGCTTGAATTGGGATGCGCAAGTAAAGTATGCAAATATGCTACTGTGTGGCGTGCAAAAACGTCGTTTCTCATTTCGAGGCTCCCCCCACACAAACCGTACCCAAGTGAAAGAATCGCTTAATATTTCAGCGTAAATTTCATCTATTTATATAATGGTTTCATTAGCTTATGGCTCCCTTTCGGCGAAAATGGGAGTGCTCTCGCAAAATTTTAAAATTATTGCCTTGATTGAAAACTGGAAATATTCCACGAAGAAGAGCGCGTAATTTGGAAGTTTAAAGATCTTTTATTGGGTGCATTAGGTGTGCAGCTATAGCTACCGATTCTGAATGCACCATTCAACGAAACTTCCACTGATGCTGACCGATCTCATTTTTAGTGACGCTGCTGGTTGTATTAACAGACTAATTTTCGTCTCAGTCCTAGTGATCATAGTTGATGAAAAAACTGCCACTTCCTTTTCAAACATGATTCACGGGACAGTGTAACAAAGTGAAGACTACAGGGAATTATAAACGTTGCCTCGAGTACACTACGGATAAAGAAAATCTAGCATCTAAAATGTATTGAACTAACTGGGCATATTCGATGTATCCGATGAGTAAAGTAGTTCAAGTAGACATAACATTCATTGAAAACTAAAATGGCAATGAAAGGAAAGAATTAGCGTGAAATATCAGGAGTAAAATACATGGAAGAAGTAAAAATGGATCTCCAAATGAGGACTTTAGTAGGAATTTAGAAGGACTTTAGGTGTTTAGCTGACAAACAATGGAGTGAAGAGATGCAGCAAACCAATAAGTGGATTAATTACTGCTGATGATAATGGAAATATTTTTAACTTGTTAATTATATCTAATAATGTTTCAACGCTGAATATTGAGAAGCATTAAATAATTTAAAGATCATTTCTTGAATTTTGCTTTTTTTAAATCCTAATTTATATTATACTAGTGGGAGGTATCCGTTGAAATTCAACGGGTGTGAAAACCATGGAACTTATTTTATAAGAAAACCACAAAGCCTGAAGAATATTGTCAGCGCGGTTATTTGAGGAGTTCGTAACCTATCTTGTATGTTGTGTTCGTTGTAGTAAACACGCTGACCGTTTTCCAGGTGCACGGAGAGATGAGTGACTGTTGGTCCACTTTTATGCACGGGAAACCCAAAAATGTGCCACGCAGACTCATTACTACGTTAATAGCACCCAGGTTGATAGATGGACACCTCGCACCTACGGTTCTCTTAAGGCGTCTTCTGGGTGATTGATAGCTTGATCACTTCTCTTGTGTACATACATTTATTTTCATTCACTGACTTAATTGAGCTGCGATATACGACGTTGATATGAGCGTTGAGTACCTTCTTCGAATCGGAGAGTTAGGGTAAAATCCAGCGCTTGACAACGTCGAAATGAGCATTTTCAGCAGCAGCCATGTTTATTTGACCTGTAAATTCTCCATCTCCCGGACTTCGCCTTCGACATAAAGTCGCCTTCGCCTTCGACAACGATTATCATTAGTTTCGGCAGCTAAATACAAAATCTATGGTGATTCATAGTGCACTTGCCATTTTCAAGCACGTATGTCGTTCATTGCGCAGAATGTCCGTTCTTCTTTCGGGTAAGAAGCATGTAGTGACGTAATTATAATTTCCTACATCTTAAAACAGATTGATGTTTTGTAACAGATGGTCATATATTTGAACCTGATTTATAGCTGGTTGCCCGTCCGTAGGATGAAATTCGTGCTGTTCTAGCGTAACCCGAGAAACACCACGGGGAGATGCTCATGAGATCGCTGGTGGGCATGTCTTTGAGAATCCCAGTTTAACCTTTGTCGTTTTTTCTTGCAAGGGCTCATTTTCTAGCAAAGAAGACATTCTCTTGATTTAGAAAATGTTTTCGAAAGGTTACTCTTTTATCTATTAGGCATGATGATGGATATATTTTTAAGTCCAAGGATGGGAAACACAGCGACGAGTGAGAGTCTTGAATAGGCAACTCGATGATTGAGTGAATCTAAGTTAGCTGCACTTAAACACTTTTAAACATATAGAAATAACTTGTATCGTTAATGATGTGGGAATTGGTCTAAAAACAGTTTGCAATCTCAATGAGAGGCAGACGGTTCCACTACGTGTAATACATCTGTTTATGAAACGATAATAAACGTGTTTGTTGTAGTTACAGAGGCATTATTGTCATTTCTATTCGCTGCACGTAAATATTCTTGCACATTTAATTGCATGTGTAGCCTATTTTATTCCTTTATGTTTATCGTTTACTACGTAAGTGTTCTCTCATATGGGCGATTCCACGCAAACTCAACGAAGGCCGTGTGGCTCGACCATCTTCGATTCTCACGAATTTTTTCACAAAGAAATAATACAACAGAAAAAGACAATCTGCTAAATATTAGCTCTTAATAATTATAAATGTCAAAGTCATGACGCTTCATATATTATAAGTTTGCGCAAAATGGCGCACAGCAGCTCCAGACTGTCACTCCAATTCATGTCGATCTAACCGTCAGATTTAAAAGATAATGACATTTTCGTAATTAAAAGACAACAATCTACGATTTCTTTTATTTTTTTGTTAATATAGACATTTATTCTAATCTTTTAGATGACTTCAAATTTACCTATTTTTTAAATTTTGATCCATGTTTAGGGCCTAATAACTCCTAAACCAATTCTTAGAATGGGTCAAGGTTAACTCTTCATAACAGACACGACGCAGGACTTTACGTAGACTTCATAAAATTTATTTATTGCACATAACTATGGCACAATGGAGTAACAAAAACGGAAAGGTGAAAATTTTGCGACTTTTGCTGCTTAAAAAAAAGCGATATTTGACAAGTGACTATAGGTTGAAATGTATATTTTACAGCAGTTTTTTTCAGTCTTTCTCACTCATTGATTCAATCTGAAGGATGGTTTGGATAGTTGAGGTTAGAACTTACCCCAGACAAAGTCACAGGCATGTAGATTTCACACATTCATGATTGGGGGGCCAGTTCCATTCCCTGGGCCACCTCGCACTCTGAGGATTTTTTTTGTTCAGGGGCGTCCAATGGCTTCACCCGGAATTGAACCTTCGATCAGTAGCCAATCGCTCTTCCTCCTTAATTCTTCCATTCTCCTTCCTTGCTCCACCACGCTCCCTGTTGTTTAGTCAAACATACAAAAAATATGCCTAACCTAATGGCCTGCAACACGCGCGCCCGCTTTGAAAATGGCACGTTATGGCCGCCTGCGCATGCGCCGCGCGTCGAATATCTATGTGAGTGAAGCAATACGTGACTAATACCTCCTATTCACTACTTCTGCCTCAAAGGAAATTTTTTGTTTAACTAAGGACATAGATGAAGGAGAAGTAAATCTTCTGCACATCATATGTCGTTGTAGTCCTCGAAGATGAAACTTAATTCGAAGTACTATAATTGCCAATATCAATATGAAAGCCCTACCTTTTTCTATTTCTGCCCGACTATCTGAACTGCGGTGCTTTTAGCTGAAGTTAATTCAAGGTGAGCTTCCAAAGAATTAGACAGAAGAGCGTTAATACGTGATTTAACTATTTTCGACGCTTACGTACGTCAGGAATAGTGCAATCGCAAGCGTCTTGCATATCGACGGTGCATACCGATTAATGTGTCAAACAAAAACTTGGTCGCTAAATAAATTATTTTAATACAATTGAGATGAAAAACAACTCAAAGTAAACGCACAGTTTAAATTATATTTCTGTTGCTTTTGGGATAATAATATATTCACAACCATTAAGGAGGTAAACAACACAAGAAAATATCGAAAATGGAACAATTGACACAATTAAAATAACGATAGTTATTGATGTCTATACGCATAGTATAGTAAATGAGAAAAATATCTGATATTTTAGGTATTATATAGGCTTTTTGAATTGCCAGCAAAAGCGTGAGAACAACTGAATAGAACCTCGGCCCAGAAATCGTATCAAAATATTCAAATGCCGTTGTCAAAAACAGTTAATCGATCAGTAATACCGGTATTTTATGTTATTCTATCTGCACCTATATAATACCCTGCAAGCCACCTCAAGCGTGGGTGGCAGAAGGTGAGTTTTCACCAACATGCACCACGCCATACCCACCATACGTATAAGGTTAATAAAACTGCGATTATTAATTCATAAGCAAAAACCTGCCAAGTCTTGTCAAGAGGTGATATTTCACCAATAGTCACTACGCTATACGTATGCTACCAATGTTAGAGAAACGATTTATATTAATGTATTTAGGAACTACATATATGCTCAAAAATACAAGAGTTAGACATGAAAAGTGCAAGATGTCCTGTTGATATTATATACGTAGAAGATTTATAAACAGGCATAAGGGAGCAAGACAACCAATTAGCTATACCACTTATCGACAAACCTAGTTAAAAGTTTCATTGGCAGCTATTGTGATCTCTTATCGTTCGCGGGATAAATGACATTTTCAACTTGTCAGTTTTGCAGTCTATTTCCCTAATTTTATTTTCATGATCTAACCTACCGTATTATGTCTGGTAAAATGTTAGTGACTTAGTCAGAAAATATGTCGGATAGGTAGTTACATAAAAGATTAATTCTAAATTTTAACCGATGGTCTGAAAGTGATTCCCATCCCAGTTGTTTCAGAAGGCTAGTAACACTCACATATTCATTACCACAAACCATTAAGTCGTTTCATTTCGTATCTCTCGAAAAACACCACTACAGTCCGTGGCGTCTTCATCGAATGTAATCCAATCAGAGTTGGGTCAGCGGAGGGAAGGGGTCGACCAGAGCCCCTGTTTCCACATTCCCCCCAACGCCTCCTAAATCCCAAAAATCTCCTTCACTTTCTCACGGGTAAGTCGCCCCCGTTGTTTAAGGAGTGTGGGTGGAGGCGAAATAGGAGGGGAGGGAGGTTGTCATAGCAAACCACCAACTCACCCCTCCACCCCGTTGTGAGGATGGGAGAGAAGGAGGGTGTAGGGTGGGTGGGGGGCGAGCAAATAAAGTGAGAAAACGCATTTTATCTCCACTTCGCAATCAGCTACCGGACTACATTCCTCACCACCGGCCTCTACGCACCCCTCTCTCGGCTCATAACTACACCCAGCCACATCTCTCGTCCTTTTTCTTTCTTGTTTTTCCTTTCCTTTTTCTCCGTCTTTGCCGAAACCCTTTCCCCCCACATATATTTCTCCTGCCCACCCCTTACCTCCAGGCCCGTCTGCAGAACTTCTTCCCACTCCACTCCGTTCCCTTCCCTCCTTCCTTCTCGCTTGAAATCCCCGTCGTCCCCACCGTTGAGCCGGTTTCCTCTTCTTCATCTTTCCTCTTCTCCTTCTTCGCCCTCCTCCACACGAAACGATCGCTCCACAGAGAGAGCGCGTGCCCCTCTCGCAAACAGTGCCATCTACAGTCGAATGGGTCCCTGGCCAGAGTCCAGGAGCGTAAATTAAACGTTTAGTGCGAGTTTTCTCTATACAATATTGATATTACTGTGTTCCAATTTTATTTTAAAACTTATGCAGTTACAGGAATAAACTTTACTGCTGTTTTTGGCTTCACTTCGCAAGATTTTTTACGGTTAGTGTTCATAATTAAAACTAAATACCTCGTGCTTTTCTACAGTTTCATGTTTCAATTGCGCAATGGGTTTCGCCAACTTGCGGAATTATCATGAACAAATTGAGAGTATTAGAGTTTTATACTTAGTAAATTACTTAGAAGCTTCTATATTGTTATATTTAATTACAGCTTCTTATGACTGTTAGTATTAATAATGAGAATACTATATATTGTACTTTTATGCAGTTCCATCTTTCAATTTCATGACAGGTTTCACCGACTTACGGCATTATCAGGAACAAATTCAGAGTCTAAGAGTGATGATGCCTTATGTCGGCGAAACGCACCGCGCAATTGTAAGTTAAAAATTTTTTAAAGTACAAATTATTGTATTTTCACTATGAATAATAACATATATAAGAATCTTAAACCCAGATGGATATTTTTGCATAAGAATTTCCCAGAACATATGGAAAATCAAGGGAAAATTGAAAATTCTAGTAACGTATTCTAGGTGGGGACTAGCTAGTGAGAAACAACAGGGCTCCTTAAGTTTTTCGTCGTATTTCTCTAGTATTTTTTAATTAATCTATTGACAAAAGCACCCAAGTAAATGACAAATTTGGACGGCGAATTATGAAAAACCCTCAATTGTTAAGAATTTTGTGACGAGTTTTGTACGAAGTACTATGATGAGTAGTTGAATTTTCTTTAAAAACTGCAGAAAAAATATACGAACGACGCACCGTTCAATTTCTGACGTAATCTAGGCGTGAGAGCTTCCGCATTTTAGATTACGTCTCTCTGGGGTGCATAGCCGAACCGTATCCCATGGAAAACAGCTGGTATTTTTCGGCATATGTCTCAAAAAGTAGCACCGTATAGGTTGATATTTTGGTATTATTGGAAAGATGAGATCTTTTCCTCATAATGAGGCTAAATTCATTGAGTTTCGAGTGAAGTGATATCTTGCTCCAACCGCCTTAAAGAGAGGAAATATGAGAGAATCGGGAAGTTATAGGATGGTCAAAGAAAGGGTGCAAATTAGGTCCATCTAGACTTGTCTTGACTTGGTATGACCCAAATAACACCAATAATAATTACAGAAATCACAAATTTGAAAAATACAAGCATTATTAGCAATTAAAGCATAAGTATTACCTTTAAATTTTAGATGATGGTTTCAGACCTCACTTGGTGGAATTCCTTGATATTGGGGATAGAAGAAGTAACTCTGCAATTCCACATGGTAATGATTTATTAAAATTAAAAATCAAAGAAAAACACACGACCGGTTTCACCACAGGGCAGCATCTTCAGGTTCACTTACATTAACCACTTCCGCAACCCAACACCTTTCCTGCCCCCCCCCCCCCCCTGTGACGCAGCCATCCTTAACTTGTAACGCAGCCACACCCCTCTCCCCCTCCCTCCACCCCTAACATTTTCATGTATAGATAGAGTGGGAAATAATGTAAGTGCACCTGAATATGCTGCTCTGCGGCGAAATCGGTCGTGTGTTTTTCTTTGATTTTTAAATTCAATTAAATGTGCCATGTGGAATTGCAGAGTTCCTTCTTCTATCCCTTAACACTTTAGGTAATATTTTTTACAGACAACCAAAAGAGTACGAGTATCAATAGCAATTCCTATTCATGAAACAAATGAGGTCAGTGATTGGCTTAGCTATATATATATATATATATATATATATATATATATATATATATATAATGTCTTGGTAGAAAATCGCTCTCGGCGACGATGCACATGCATAAATAAAACAGTGATACACTAAACAAACACAGAAACACGCAAAAAGGACACTCACAAAATAAAACTTGTACGTTTCGGCGTCAGGACGCCTTCGTCAGCCGCTGACGAAGGCGTCCTGACGCCGAAACGTACAAGTTTTATTTTGTGAGTGTCCTTTTTGCGTGTTTCTGTGTTTGTTTAGTGTATCACTGTTTTATTTATGCATATATATATATATATATATATATATATATATAAAACTTCCAGGAAAATCACTCGGGTGATAAATAATCGGCCACCGATAATTTTTATCGGCCACCCTCTTGGCATACTGTATATATATATATATATATATATATATATATATATAAACTATGCCACAGGTGGGGCGGAATTAAATATAAACACATAAAAAAAGAACACTCACAATATTAGTTGATATTTCGGTTGCTAGAACCTTTCTCAAAGGAAGACGGATACAGAATCATTCTGTATCCGTCTTCCTTTGAGAAAGGTTCTAGCAACCGAAATATCAACTAATATTGTGAGTGTTCTTTTTTTATGTGTTTATATTTAATTCCGCCCCACCTGTGGCATAGTCTATTTACATTATCGCGTGTGTGATTTTCCACGAACTCGTATATATATATATATATATATATATATATATATATATATATATATATATATATATATATATATATATATATATAGTTAATGACTGAGAACAGCATCCTCATTAAACAAATGTTTGCGTAATTAGTGTTACAATATCTATTTCATGCTTCTTGCAGCTGCATAAATTTAATTATAATATATTTTCTATCATGACTAGAGAAAAATCTCGCCTAAAATGTCTAAACTTCGCAAACCTTCTTCAATCTCCTGTTCAGGACAAGTATCCTTTTCCTCCCTCTTCCATGGTTACCCATCCATTCGTCCTTCGATAGCCGTATCGTCGTGTGATGAATAATCGACGCCTCAAATTTAATGCAGAAGGGAACGTGCCAAAATTAGGACCCTAATCATGTTAAAGATCGGACAAAAGAATGAGATTGAATTCATTAAAACATATCAATATCCTCGCTTGAGTTCCCATGTACTCCTCGTAATCTACGAATTCCCATTTTGGCCTCAATTCGTGAATTTTGGCACGTATTTTCAGCCATCACAATAAATCAATTTTTTAAAAATAGATCCGAGTTAAGCTCGTCTCAATTCTACCTTCACTATCCTCATTTTCATAATATAATATGTTTCTTATCCAGCGAAGTATTTCTTCGTTCAATTGCCTTTTGGGTCACCGTACCTTCTCTTCTCAATCTTCCACTACATTTATATCATAAACGCCTTCTTAATTCTCTTGTCTAATTTCCTGCTCACTTACCTCGCTTTTAGCCATTTTATAAATTGTTAGTAAGATCTAAGCGCATTGGCACCTGTCTTCAACCATCATGGTACAACAAATATTTTATTTACTTGTTATATTAATTTGTTCCTTGATGTCTTTTCACTATATCAAGATGAAGTATGGAACAAATATCTCATTGAAATCTTTGTGTCATAGTTTATGATAATAAAGACTTATTAAATACATGACCACTGTTACTAGTGTGCATTCGGATGGCAGAAGTCAGCCCTCAAACATAATATTGCCCGCATGTGTAGCCGGGTAGATAAATTTACCATGGTCGGCTCCAACTGGGCGTTTGCATTGCTAACTCTTACCCATGTAATGGATTACTATGGTGGGAGGCTAGTAAACCAAACGAGATATAGAGTATAATGTTCTGTATATTTGGATACTGAAATGTGGTTACTTATTATCTGAATCGTTAGATCCCCAACAATTAACCAACCTGGGGAAAAAAAAGAAAGAGGCACTCCGGGAGTGCCGACAGAAGTGAAAACTTGAAATAACGTGAGCATTTTTGAATATAGGGAATAATTTCTAATGAAGTGTTTTATTAATCAGTAGAAAGTAGTTTCATGTCTATAATAAATTAAATATTCATTTATTGCGCTATTGTACACAATTATTTTACATAAAAATTGTACACTTCAGAATAATCCACTTTCATCCATTATTTCAACAACTCTTTCATCATAACCGCTATCATCATCGGCAATATCTAAAACTGATACAATAGGCTTATGGTAACTAAAGTAAGAAACGAATAATTTTGATTCGAATTTGCTTAAATGTCTTGTAAATACTGCATCAATAGTAGTTTTATATTTCGTTGTGCCATGATTGCGATCATTAGACATCGTTAAACCAAACTCACTATTTAAAAATTCAATCAATGGTAGATTTTTATCGTCTGCAAAGTTTATGTTTATGTATATATGAATAAGCTACTCAAATTGAACGTATTAAAAGAAATTGAGTTATATTGTACTAACCTTCACTATTCTTGTATCGAGTACACTCTCCTGCACGAGTATGGACTATTATATTATCCGGCACAATATTTGTAGCAACCCAAATTGAATGAACTAAACCGTATATTAGATATATATAATGTAATATGAATAAAATTATAATATAGTTTATTTGACGGTGACGGTGACCCGAGTCCAATGGTTTTTACCCATCCACAAGTACTGTGTATATAGTGAGTATACTGTGTATATACAGAATATACAATTATACATATATTTAGCAGCAGTGACGGTGACGGTGACGCGAGTCCAATGGCTTTTACCCATCCACAAAAGTGTATATACAGAATATACAATTACACATATATTTAGTAGCGGTGATGGTGACGGTGATGCGAGTCCTATTGTTTGTACCCATCCACAATTACTGTGTATATAGCGAGTATACTGTGTATATACAGAATATACATAATTATACATATATGTAGTAGCGGTGACGATGACTGTGACGCGAGTCCAATGTCTTTTACCCATCTACAAAAGTGCTCAACGCGACATAAGAAGTTTTCACTTAAAAAAATAAATTCGTCACTTGAGACAACTCCACAGCACCTAAAACATATAGGTGTCCTGGATGTAGTGATAGATAAATATTATTACCAGATAATGATAAACGAATTATGTTTCACAGTATTGTGGTACTGCTCACATTCCAATTTCGCTATGGTAAAAGTGGCTGATATTCGCTCCCCTGCTCACCAAAAAATATCCTGGATTGCGTCGACATTTTCAGAGATGTGTGGGTCGTCATTTTAAGTTTCAATACTAGGAGGTATGGGAAGTTTTTGCCGAGCAAACGGTTGAGTTAACGCTGACGCAAGATACCCGATGCACGGCGAGTCCAAAGATAGCGAGCTCGCTGCTATAGAAATGAGTGGAATCATTCCATGTCAAATCAACCGTTCTCACAACCTGTTCCCTTTTGATTTTCATGAAACTGAGAACTCACATAATTTCATGATTTTTAAATAGTCCGTTGATGAGTACTGATCAATTAAAGATCTAAACAATGCCACAAATTTCATAATTTTGGAGATAATTACAAGTTCTAATATAGTTAAATCTAAAAGTCAACGATGCAGATATTCACTTTAACACAATATTTAAAAAATAAATAAGATTCATAAAGGGGTTTATTACAGATCTTAGATGGAGTCGTCGCTATCTTAGATTTAGCATAAAATCATAAGGCGTTCATGCATATTACCAAAGTATTTGCACTTAATATGAATTCACGAAATTCATGAGCTGCTGTGATTTTATTTTTGATGAAATCGAAGCGTTTTTTTGCTTTAAAATGTAACTCCCTTATTTTAGGTTTTCTATCTCTTTCGATTTGGCCATTATCGATACATATTTTACCTCATTTGCGCTCAAGAAATAAAGATCTTTTCAATCATGCTTTGGGAATTCGGAGTACATTAAGTAAGTACCATTTATAGAAGAAATCAGGTTACTTAACACGACTAATTTAATATTCATACAGTAAATCAGCCATGATAAATATATATCCATGTAGCATAGCATTTATTACCAGAGCGGAAATAGTCACACTGCCAGAACAAAGGAACCTTTTTTAATTAGTTAGAGCCGGAATTAATCCTAAACGTGCACATTTTGGGTGGTGCGAGAGGTTGTGGTTTCGCTATCGTCAAAATGTTTCAAGGATGGTAACCTGGAAGAATGACGTTTCCTCCTTAACGAATGCTGAGCGGAGAAGAAGAGGTACAAATCAGTGAGATGAAGCGGTTCAATTAAACAAAACTGGGATATATGACTACGAAGAATGCGACGTGCCCACTAGTCTAGCGTTTCGGCTTTCGAATTCCCCTCGGCCAATATTTGCACCGATAAAACATCCGTTATCCACTTTCACGAAAAAACATTTGCAGACGTGTTAGACGGCGTGACGAAATCCTTCCAAAAATTTTTGATATGGTGAAATGAATGGGAGGGAAGTTAATTTTCGAGTGAGGCGCAATAAAAAAGAAATTTACTCCCCGAGGTGTAATGTAGAGAGTTAATTAGCACCTAGCGTGGGGGTCGTTGGGGGGTGGGGGGATTTGGTAGATAGGAGGCCTGCTGAGCGTAGGGATTAATCATTGAACCTCTATCAACACGGATATGGCATATCCACGCTTCCCGTAATGAATAATCTTGATCACTTGAGTGATCATCGTACTTATATCCATTGATTCATTGCTATTTTGCGCCTTGCTGCGAAACATTACTCTTCGCAATTATTATGTCGATGACTATCAACGCAAGTCCTATTCCAAGACAAACCGACCATTTTTTTCACTCCTGCGTCTCCCGCTTTCTGTCAACAAGACGAGCGAGGATGGAGCGACACATTCTGCGCTAACCTAAATGTAAACATTGATTCGACAGCTTTCGTTCTCCGAATAAATTTCACTTGACTCCTCTATAACTTCGCGTGACATTAAGATTATAACCCTTCTTAACCGATGATGTAGCAGAGATAGGTTTTCTGGTATTCTTCAACTTTAATGGAATCCTGGACTTGACTAATCATTCAACTATGGCTGAAACGTCACATTTTACAAACTATGTTAAATTTTTAGTATTGTAGGGTTTTTATTTCTTTCTGAAGAAATTGGTAGTGAGTTGTATGGTGTAATTTTATTGACAATAAAAGGTTTAGAAATTGTCCGTGCAAATATTCACTCACAGACGCATCATGAGACCTATCAGCGTAAGTAATATGCGTAGAAATAACATATTCCTGATTCACTTGTTTTTTCATTGAGTTGTGTGCAATTTTACCTATTTGCGATTGCTGACCAATTAGCATGAATGCGTTATCCGGTACAAATCAACTTTCTCTTGTAGATTAGCTCTTCATCATACCATCAGTTATAAAAAAGAAAATGCATGACGAAATTTGCTAAGTATAAACAATTTCTCAGTGTGAAGCCATTAACATCGTAAAACCAAAAATTGCTTTTCCCAGACGTTTCCTTTGTTATAATAAATTATAGTTTTTCAAATCGTCATTATCATTGCTTCCTGCCGGATTTTACTTCGAGATCGTGATACTGTGTCAACTGGAGTGTCAGATACCTTACTGATAGTATCTATGCGTCATTTCAAAATAGCTGTCTCCATTCTCATACTATGTTTCACTCTCTTAAAGTTATTTATTTAGTTACTTATAAGGTAGGAGGCGGATGATAGCCATTTTTTTATCGGATAAAAGGATTTTATGTTAAGGGTGACTTGAAATAGATTAATTTTTTTATCGGAACAATGATACGAAGTTGAATGTGACTTTGTTTTGAGTTTACTGTTGTACTGGTCAACATTATAATAGAATATCTCTCAAGGGATTCATGGTTTTATTCATAATAACACTGAGGAAAAGGGAATAAGGACCAATGAAGGCCTAAAGTCTGATGTATAATTCCTTTGTTCAACAAAATCTCTCTTCTGAATATTTCCACGTGTTAAAACAAGGGAGTATAAGTAAAGGTTAGATTGTACTTTTATTGGTGATGCCGAACCGTTTGAATTAATTTTCTCCTTAAACTTGGGTTATTCAGTAGGTTTGATTGAACTTGAAATTTGCTTACCTTTCTATACCATTATGACTAATATACATTCAACAGGCAAATATTTTTGTGCAAATTTCGGAAGTTGGCATATGCGTTGGGCATTTTTAGAAAAGTCACTCCATAGAATAATTAATTTGCAAGTTCCTAAAAATTACTAAAATATTTGCATATTTTGGGCTTATAACAATATTACGTGTTCTCGAATGACGTATTTCAAACTGTTTGGATTATATCAGATTGTGTAGTCTAAGAAAATCTTCAATTAATTAATCAAATCTCATATTTTTGGCTGTTTATACAATTCTAGCCCATTACGTTTTTATTCACGAATAACCAGAGTCATGAGTTTGCCTTTATACTCGAGTCCTGACGGAATATTTTTAAGTGTCTCTGAAAAAAATATCGTCATTCATAATCTACCGTAATTTTTTCCTTTGATAAGACAGAGGAAAGAACACCGTTGGCCTTGACAGTACATGGAGACGCTGTCACAGCGAGTACTTAGGTTAGGGCTAGAGAAAATTATGATTGGAAAATTAAGTGGTGATACAGATATAAATAACACGTTTAAAGGCCAGGAAATGTTTCGATTTTTGAAATCTCGGAGAATGTAGTGATGCTGAGAAAATTAACATTAGAACTTATTTGAAAGAAACGGCTCCTTGTACCTGAGGGACATGTACCTTAGAAACATGTACCAGAGGAAATGGCACATTTTATCAGTTGCTGATCTCAGGATTGACCTGAAGAGTATAGAGAAGAACAAACTCATCAAAGGTAGTGGCATAAAGTGGCGTTTATTTCTCAGGATTATTCATAAGTTCATTATTTACAGCTCGATCCACCATCGTGATCGGTGTGACTTTGGCTCCTTGGAACAAAGGTCCCCTTATCAAAATCTATTCCTATGTAAAACGCAAATGAGGGAAAAAACTACGACACATATATTGGTGTTTTTTTCAGATACCGTGCCTACCCCCAGGCAGTGTTGGGGATAGCAATGAAGTCAGAGAAAACTATCATTGGATAGGTACGTGCGTTAGTCGTTATTCTACCCGCGAGCAGAGTCCGAAAAACCCACCTGGGGAAAAAACGTGCTTCCATTCTTTGTTGCCGCTATCAAAATTAACTTTGTCCGCCGGCATGAGAGTTCACGTCTGAGTGATTGTCATGCCAATACCGCTACAGCAGAGAGATCAAGAATTCGACAACGGCTGAAAAAAAAGAGGTCCACACAAAAACTCGCTCATCAAACTTTGGAGTCACAGGGGAAAATGTTGGCAGCGCCAACTTCTCCTCGGCCGTGACTAAGGGCTAATTCCTCACGGCAATCAAACCTTCACAATTGTCCATGGAACTGGGACACACTTTCGGGGTAGCGGTTCCACTTAACGGCGCGATCTCCGTCCTGAAATTCGAGTTGGAAGGATTGAATTTTTTGCCGGTAGATTTTTTTCCCACGCGACCGTAAGTTTTTCCTGGAATTGTAAAGGCGATGAGAATTTTCGTGATTACATGGACGTGAACCGATTGTGGTAAAGGGAAAATACTGGATAAATCGAAATCAATTCTGAAGGGAATTTAGGATTTTTATAATCCGGTAAAGAACTTTTACAGGAAACGTTGAGGAAATTGAGGCAATTCAAAATCATGCTGAACTCTCGTAGGTATATCGTATAAAGGAATTAATTTTCTGGAATCGATAGTAAACAAAGCAATGAGCGATAACTCTACTAAATTAGCTCAAGATTTGTGCTTCGATCAAAACAGCCCATTCGTGCTTAATTGTTCATCTTTCTGAATTTGCAAATTACTTCCTTGCAAGATGGATTTTAACTAAAAGTTCTTCTGTACCATAAACACAACCTCCCAATTTTCTAAGCAAGTCCTCGAAGAAACCACTTTCAATTCAATTTGTGCGTTGTCAGTCTCTTGACGCTCTTTGTTTTATATCCATTGTAAAATATTTACAACATTACACGCTTTATAAAAGTTGTCTAGCTCCTCGCACCTCTCCCATATAAAATTCTATTTCCAACTAAGACTCAAAAATCTCTGCTTGGGCCCCCAGGGATACTTGCAGTTTACCAATGTCGATACCTACTTATGTTGTGAAATTTGTCTTTAGTGGCATCTCTAGTGAGCACGAGATTTTCTGGTAAATACAGTTTTCCGCTTAATTCGGGGCCAATCAATGCACAAAAAGAAATTAAACGTCCATTATATTAAAACCTAATTTAAGAAGTGATGCTCACGTTGCTTGTCTGAAAGTCTATAGATAAATGGAATTCATGACAAAAAAATGAAAGAGCAGTGTCATCTGGTGCATTGTTTTTTTATTGCAGCAATATAACAATTTTTTATTAATTGCGCATATATTACCACTTTTTCGTATGTTTTAGATGTTTTTCCTTGTGATGCAAGCTTTTGTATTGTACGCTGCTTAACTCAACAAGCTATATAGATCGAAATTCCCTTATTTGGATTACAGTCCGCCAAATCTTTTGAAGCCTTTTCAAAATCTTTTTGTAAACGTAATTCCGCTCAAACCAAGTTCATGAGTCCAGGAATCGATTTTGTTTCCGGGCTTAACAGTTTTGGCTCAATACAAATTAATGATTTATAAACAACCTATTAACACTTTCGGGCCAAAGATTTGATTTTATAAGACAAATTCTCATGCACTATTGAGAAAGACCGCTCCCGAAAGATTGAACTAGTAGGTATTTTGGACCATCAGAGAAACTCGAGTCAAAAGTATGGGTATCAGATCAGTATCAATTGGTATCCGATACTACCAATCACCGTGATCTCGCTATAGTCTCGCGTAATTATATGAAATTGCATACTGTGGTAACTTTTGACGTAAGTAGAGTGTTTAATTTACCCAGTCATTTCCTCCGCCGCGCCGGTTATTATCCATTATTGAAGATTGGCATTCGCTACTATATGTCTCAAGCGTTAAAGATTTGGAGAATCACCAATATTTGACCTCGTTAAAAGACCATATTTATTATTTATTTTCAAGTTTTCCTTTCGCATGAGTTCATCAGTGGGAAATAATGGAAATTTTCTCTTTTCCTAAGATTTCATATGGGAATTAAACAATTTTTTTTAAATGGTTATGCTTGCCTAGTCTTGAATAGATTGATTTCTGACCTGGTAATAAATTTCCTCTAAGTCGTATGGAGTTAGATTGCTATTTTGTTACTGTAAAATGTTTTACAGCTAATAGTAGCTTTTATGTTGGCGTTATATATGCATATTTGGTGCATTACCTATGTTTTTTCTATTTCATTAAAATAACAATTTTTTGCCAATTGCGCACATATTCCCACTTTTTCGTATTTTTCATGTGTTTTCCTTATGATGCAACAAGCTTTTACATTTTAAGCCGCCTCATTCAACAAGCTACATAGATCGAAATTCTCTTATTTGAATTACAGTCTGCCAAATCTTTTGAAGTCTTTTCAAAATCTTTTTGTAAACGTAATTCCGCTCAAACCAAGTTCACGAGTCCAGAAATCGATTTTGTTTCCGCGCTTTACAGTTTCGGTCAAATTTATAATTGATAAGCAACCGATTAACACTTTCGGGCCAAAGATTTGATTTTAAAAGACATATTTCCATGTATTATTGAAAAAGGTCGCTCCCAGAAGATTGAGCTAGCTGGTATTTTGGACCATCAGAGAATTCCGAGTCAAAAGTAGGTGTATCAGATCAGTATAAAATTGTATCCGGTTCTACGAATCACCGTTATCTCGCTATAGTCTCGTCGAAAGTATCCTGGCAGTATCCTTGACTATCGTGGAGTCCTATAGCCGAGGATCGTTCTGATACTCCTCGAAACTGGTCGAGACAGCAGTATCGGACGGAATACTGGGTATTCGTTGCCGATACTCCGTGGATACTGCCCCGTTGATAATCGATGGATACTGCATCCCTGATACCGTCTGGTGTACTCCAGATGCTGCACAGAGCCTCTTGGCCTCTCTGTGCAGCATCTGGAGCCTTATTGGCCTCTCTGTGCTTTAAGGGGGGGCACGGGGGCCATTCCCCTCCCCCACCCCGTCCCCAAGGAGGAAAGGGGGAAGGGGGAAAAGACGGGAGGTGATGGACTCAAATGGTACTTACCGATACCGCAGCGAGGTCACAGCGATACTATTCGCTTTACCCCGGTAAGAGAGAGAGAAAAAGTTGATTGAAAAATTATATACAATTCAAAGATTATCCTCTAGTTTCATAAAATCGCTACAACATTAAGTGAAGTGAAATGGAGTTACTAGATAAAAAACTTTGATGAAAGTCCCGCCAACCATGAAAAAACAAGCAAGATGGATACACCTCAAGAAAGATGCATTAGATCATAGGAATAATCTGACACTCTTTTTTACGTGACATTCCTCGTGTAATCAGACTTTATGAGTATGGAATTAAATTTAGTCTTGAAAACAGCCTACGTTACTCCTTTATGAGGTTTTAAAAAAACTTTGAAGTCCCTGATACGCCTTTCTCATGCCAAGTCTAGCAGCATAGCAATGCTGCGAAGATGATCACAGTCTTGGACAATCATTCACACCTTGCTGAGTTGCGGGGAAACATGTGCCACCGAGCTATTTCTGAAAATAGTTTCATGTCGTTGTCGTGCTATTCGCGGGTGTTTCAACTATGAAACTTATATTTATTTTAGCACAAAAAATGTCAAAAGGGAATCAAACCATTAACTTACGCACTATATCTTCAGATGTGGTTTAAAGTTGGTTACTTATCGTGCGTGATTTGTTGCTGGTATCTCGTTCTCACCTGGGTGTCGGGCGGAGGTCCAATCGCATAATCTGCATTGTCCGAAGAATGTGACATCATGGTGCGATCCTTTCGGCACCTTTTATTCGGATGACTTCGTAGTTTTTTTTACTCCTTCCTCTCAGCAGGCAGGGATAGCCACAATGTGCTCAAGGATATAACACGTTCATTTGTCGCGTGATCGCACAAGTGTGATTACGCGAGAATGTTTGTGGATTTATCTTGCCGATCATCTGACATGATTCAGAGGAAATCGGCTTTTGATGCCTTTTGACAATCCAGTTTGTGTCTCTTAGTAAATAAGTACGGTCATCCTCGTCCTGGTCTCCGAAAGAATATCCCCTTGGCAAGGAACAAATGACTCTCTTTCCATAGGAATATAATAGGGCCCTTCTACCTGCGCAGTGGCGTAAGGATATAAGATAGGGAGTGATGCAGGACATGAGGACGGGTCTGTATTGAGACTATAAAAGTCCCCTTTTCTTACGCAACCCCTTGTCAAAATACATAGTAAGTAGCCCTTGGAGAGTATGCACAATAAACAAGGTTTTACAGTGTTGAAGAGTAGGGAGACTGGGAAATCGATGCCACCACACAATGTACCAGCAATGCGAACAATATCTGAGAGCACAATCGACCTTGGTCTTCGCCACATTTCGCGTGTAGGGAAAATAGAGGCAAGCTACTCCCGGTTTGAACAACACAGAGATTAACTCTTTTCACTGACAGCAAATTTTATGTTGAATGAGGGAAGGCTGACAGAGCCATTTTTGGGTAATTTTTAACGTTTTAGGCATTAAACCTGTTAAAATAATTATATTTGTGTATTATAAAAAGTTGTTTGTAAAATTGGGTACATTTTTAATCGGATGGAAAAAAGTATTTCTTTCATTTCACATTAGAAAGGTAGAGTATATGTTCGAGTATACTTCGAAGCCTTCCTTTATGGGCCGAACATTTAGAATAAAATCCTTGACCCAAGTATAAGTCGAAGTGAAAGATATTACTCAATATCCTTGTTTCATGTCGGCTAATCGATATTTGTGCAACACAATTGGCCTAGTGGGATTCATTAATATCGCAAAAATTACTTTGTATTTGTACCTAGTGCATTTGTCAACACATGGCGTTATTCAGCCGATAGGAAGAAATATTGACGCCAAAAAGTCATTTTATTTATTTACTCGACTATGAGTCGAAGGTAGGTTTTCATTGACCAAAAAAAAATAAATAAATTTCTCAACTTATACTCGAGTATCTACAGTAGTTTAAGTTAACAATTCAATTAATTTTTCACTTATTTTTTTCCAATCAAAATTAATGAATTCAACAATTTCTTAAAAGTAATCAATGTATTTCTTACAGTGGATACACGTCTGAAACAGCAATCAACTACTTTTGTATAGGCATCTTCTCTTACTCCCCTCCAGTCCACAAAAAAATCACTGCCCTTGTATATTAATGCATTTAGAAATTCCGGTCGATATATCAGCAAGTGACAACTTTCGCTCATTCGCTGAGCGCCGATAGATTGGCCCTCTGTCAGTAAAAGGGTCGAAGAAGAGTGTGGTTTGTGGTGTGGAGTGTGGAAGATGGTGTTTTGACGCACGAGAATAAAGCCTGTTTTTATTGCGAATAACTATTCCACCTTGCATAGCTAATGCGCGCTATTTGTCCATTTAAGTTACGAAGACGCCAGTGATTTTGTTCGAGTATTTCTATTTTGCATTCTTTTAAATGATTCATTATTGTGCTGCAACGATTCTGCGAATAATAAATATTTTTTCGGGGCTTTGAATGCACAACTAATCCATTCGAAATGATCGATCGTGCATTCAGTATTCCCCTCTGCCCAGAGCACCTTATGGTTCCATCTATTCTCTTCTTTGATCTACGGGACAATAAGGCGCCCTAATCGCTCACGTCAACTGTCCCAGAAAAACCACACCTACGTGTGAATTGGCATCACAACTGGAGACCTTCGATGTTGAGGAAACATTTCTCAGTAGTTCGCCGTGAAGGATGGCTGGTTGGCTTGTACGTTTGGGAGATCTTCATGCATTTGAGGCAACATCCGATCTTCGACCAAAGGAAGAAATCGAATTTTTCAGCTGGCCCAAAGGAATGCTCTGCTCCACTCCCAAAAATTAGCCGAAGATTTGCCTCGTTTAGTGAGCGATTTCTTGTGGCCTTCCATCAGCCATAGGTTTATCGATGAGTTATTTAGAAGCTAAGAAAATACCACACAAATACTTGTCATGAAGCGTATTTCACCTTAAAAGTAATCAATGCATTTATTACAATGGATACACGTCTGAAACCGCACTTAACTAATTTTGCATAGGCATTTTCTCTTATTCCCCTCCAGTCCATAAAAAACACTGTCCTAAATATTCCGCAACAGTACATATGCATATTCCCTCCACCACTCCATCTTCCTCTCCCTTCCTGCCACCGTTTTATCAAAATTTTCAACTTCGATCGTGCAGAAAATGTTATTGCTTCTATGTGACAGCCTATTCGAAGTTTTTAATGTGTTATCATCAGTATAGTTATTACTGCATTCATTTGTCTTACTACATGACAACTCATACATTGGATTGAACGTTTTTTCGCGATTCACGAATGCATAAGCGATCAAATGAATAAGACAACTTCACAGCTTGTAAGATTTTGGACGAAGTTTCTTACTTTTTAAGGCAGCTGGGAAGCTTTGTGCGTGGATTTCCAAAGCAGTTTTGTCTTACCCAATGTTTTCTGTGTCGCAAACTAATACGATGGTGCATGAAAGCAGGAATATCCTCTAAAAAGCGGTTTTAAAGTTTCTTGCAAGAACTTTATATGCAAAACCTACTTTTTGAGGAATAAACTAGAGAGCAAATAGAATTTGGTAGCTAGCGTCCTATTTTATATTTGAACTAAATATAGTTATCAGTGGCGTGATGGGCACGCAGATGTGACATCTAGGGAACCATGAGGAAATGTAATGGGCCCATTGAATTATTAACTTTTCCTAATGGCATAAGCACCTACGTTATCAGTAATATTACATTATTTTCCCAGAGCAAGATATTAAGAAATAAGAGGGCGGATTACAAGCGATTTGGTCAACATTGCGCTATGGAGTTAGAAATGACATTTGGAATCTGCTTGTAAAATAAACTTTGAGCGCCTTCAGCAGCAAATTTAAGAAAATATTTTGCATACAGAAAAAAATCGAAAAATGGCTGAAATCCTCTAGCGAAGGTAAAATAGAACTTAAAAGTCACTTTTCCTTTGAAACTATATTGAAGTACATGAATTGGATGAATATGCAGATGACATTGAAAATCTAGGATTCATTTTTTAAATCGAATACAACTGGACTCTGTTTTCAGGTGCTCTCGCTGCTAAGGGTTTAAGGTCCGATTTAACCAATAACTTTGGTCAAATGACAAACACAGGATTGTCAGGTCAGCATATTTCCAGATTGTCTACCTCGGTAAACAACTTAATAAATTTTCTGCAGGTAATCAAAAACTCGGAGAAAGATGTTGTTTATCTATGCACATGAAAACTACACTTGCTAGCACCTTTCAATCTGTCATTTTTAATTTTCATGCGAGAAGCAAAAAAGAAAAAAGAGATTACGGAATGCATTTTGAATAGCTTAAAAAGAATTTGGCAAAATATATTTTTAAATGTATTCTTATATGTATTTTAAGTGCATATAGAACATATGACAAATATGTGAAAGCTAAATGCAACATAAACTCTTTAAAATTTTATGCAGCATAATCTATTTTTTTCTCTATTTCTATTTAGACTCTAGAAGAGACTAGGGAAATTATATATCAAATTCCTCCAAAATGTATTTTCGATTTCCCAAATGAATTGCTGTGTATTTTTTTCCTTGTTGGTTGTGAAGATTCCAAGCATCCGTAGGTGCTTGGAAGGTATAACTAACTAGAAACTCAATAGTACTTAGGCGTACCCATAGTGACGCCGAGGTGAAACATAAAGAGAGGAAGTGGATAATACCAGGAGACGACGGGAAGAAGTAAAAGGCAAATTTTTGAACTCTCGTATCGCAGGGAGGCGACTCAGACGGGACGAACTATTAACGAAACTTCTCATGTCATTCTTTTTTCTCCCACCATGTCCACTACATCGTCACGCGAGTTCCAGTTGGGTAATTTGCTTGGAACTTAGCCGGGTTTCACCTTTTTAACCACAATTAGTGCATTTTTTGTAATTAAAAAAATCCTTAGTTACAAACTTTTTAAAATACTAAACCTGAATTTTTCGCTTCAAAAATCTCAAAGTTGTAGGAAGTAAAGTAACAAAATACCAAGCGATAAAACTTGGGAAATTGTAATTGACGCTACAAAAACAGATACATTTTTGAGTAAAATTTAGTAAAAGTGCATCCAAGGCGACAAAAAATGTATACGCTGGTGTACATTTTTTGTCGCTGTGTAGCAATACACGTAGAAATGAACATGCTTTCCGGTGAATTTCTTGTTTTGGAGGTGGAGCATCTCAAACTCGCCTTTTTACAGACAATAGTTGTATTCTTCCCCGTTCGTAGTTCCATTCATGTCTCGCTGTTTCTCCGTTTGCATTCAGTTCTGTCCGCCATACCTTCCCCATCATCCTTCACAACCACATCTAGAATGACTCCAATTTCTTCTCGTTTCCTCTCCCCAGGGTCCACGTTTCATCACCACATACCGACCGGTTCCACATTAGGCTCCTCATCTCCTCATTTCCCTTTTGTTTACATCTTACTCCAGGTTCCTGTCATCAGTTTTTACCAGTAAATAAATCCTCATTTGCTGACACTATCCTTCTCCTCATATCCTTTGCATCTAAATCCAAATTTACGAAGTATGTACCTTGCAATCCACCTCCAGGGTGTTTGGCACGGGCTGATTCCACACCAATCGTGTAATACTCATCCCAGTTCAAGGGCGAGCTTCTCTTGATCCCCTGGTTGCTGAGAGTGGACAAAGCAGCAGCCTGGAGGGCAATGCACGGCTAAACCAGAAACAAGGAGAGGGCTACGTCGAAAAACATTCTTATATGAAATACATGTGTTAAGATACTAAAATTTAACATTATCACGAAAAACACTTGAAAATTTCCATGCAAAATTTATTAAACCGACCTAGGTTGTGGAAAAATATTTACCAGTGTCCATGTTTTTTCCGAAAACTAGGTCAGTTAAATAAACTTATTGTAGAAATTTTCAAACTATTTTTTGTGATATTGTTATCCGTCTCTCATTTCCACAAGCTTTCGTCTAACACTCCAAATCAATACTAAACCTCATTACAATTGACATTACTACCACTTCAAGCTACCATGAGATACTAATTCATAAAGAAAATAAAAGTATGCAGTACATTTTAAGTGGGTTTTAGCAAGTTTTTTGCAAAAAATGATAAATTATTAAATTTAGTGCCAAGTTTATTCTAGCCAGCTAGAATGGTATTTCCTCAGTGAATTTCTCTCACAACCCTTATTTTCAACGGGAAAAATAGCATTTATATCCGTTGGACGTTATATTTTCTTTATTTTGTAATAGTTCTTTCATTATCGACAGGAGTGCTGCCCAAATAACAATGTCGTTGCACATGTTCTATTTTTGCTCTTCGACGTGCATATCAAATTCTGACCTAAGGTGGTTGCTGTGATTTTTTTATGAACAGATTTGTGTGAAACTTTGCGTACGTGTTCTCATTACTGATATCTATAGATAAAAGTGAAAAAATTTCATCATACCCATTTGGGTTTTTGGCATTTCAATGCTATTTTAACACGTAGCCTTATTCCACATGACATATATTTCGTAATAATTCGATTACATATGTACATATTTTCTTCACAACGCGAAATAATACATTTCCTATTATTATACTTGTTGCAAACAAATTTGAAGGTGTCACGCAGGGTCCGAAATATTCGAAAACAATAATTTACATTATAATTTCTCCTAAACTTTGAATACTGCGCCGAAAACTCTATTAATAACATGATTTAACTAAGGAAAAATCTTAAGATATAATTCTCATATCATTTCCATTACTCCCTGTATGATGAATTTCAGCGCACAAAGAGATGCACTTAAATGAAATATGATCCAAAAATTTATTTTCGACTTACTCAAAAATGTATTAAAATGTGCAGTAATTGACCCAAGATTACCACTTCAGCCACGTTAGATAACGATTTTAATATTTCCTCGAAAACTTTCGGCTCGAAAGATAAGAGAGAGGAAGAGGGGTAAAACTAGGAGACTAGGAAGTCAGGGAATCAAGCGGACATCTCTAGCCGGACGGGAATGAGACTTAAAACCTCGTTCACAGCAACTTAACTCGGCGTAACTTAGTTTGAATCGGCGCAACGCCGGAGATAAGACTTTGAGAATAGTGTCTGCAAGTTCACATTGGCTTAAAGTGGAATAGCTCGACTTGGCGTAGCAAGGTGATGAGCCCAGCTCGACTTTCTTTTAATTCCAGCCAATAGAATAGCCTGCTGCGCCATCGATTGTCGGGCAGAAATCGATTTCTACATTCGATATCTACTCGAGCCGTAACAGAAACGTGGTTATGTTGTGAAGTCGCCAATGGATACGTTTACGCAAAAAATGGCTACAGAGAAGTTGATCGAGTTCATGCGAAGTAACCCTCACCTGTATAACAAACCTATTTTTATACTTCTATAGGTCAACTCTGCATTCAATAGTAATACTACACCTCAACTGAGCTGTTTCGGCGGAGCTGACTAAAACACGAAACTCACGCTATCGGTAGGCCGCATCAATGGACTTTGGCAGTGTTGCGCTGTGATCGGTTAGAAATTTAGCTCACTGGTTCGCTTTCGGAGCGAGAATAAGCTAAGTTGCGCCGAGTTAAGTTGCTGTGAACGAGCCTCTGGGCTCGCAGTGGAGAGACGGAAAAAGGTAAAGCACGGGGCCGTAGGTTTTCACACACACATATACGTGCGGAGGGAGGAAGAGAGGTAGAGACAGAAGTGGAAGAGGTGGGCTGAGGAGGGGAGGGAGTGAATGCACTGGTGGGGAGGGAGGAGGGTGGATAGCGTGAAAGACAAGTTGTCAGAAGAGGTTTGTGGCATTGAGAGATGTCCTACGGCGGAGAGGAGGTGTGGGGTGAGGGGTTGGAGAGGAGGGGGGACGCAGTCAACAGGCGAGAGCAGGGGTGGGGGGAGGGCAGGGGAAGGAAGTCGGAAAAAGGGGGGAGGGGATGGCTGGGGGTCGCGCGGGGTGGGTTTTACAACAGACAAGAGCCAGCACACCTGGACCGCCCGAATGCGGTAGCTATAGCTGCAGCTGCTTATAGACCCCTGCCTCCCCATCCTCCCAACCCATCTCCTCCTGGCCTTCTTCTCCGAATCCTTTCGCCTCGAATGCCCTCCTCCCCCTCCCCCGCCCCATAACCCCAAACCCCCTTCCTCATCCCCTCCTCCACAACATCTCGGTCCCCCAACCCCTCAAACCCTTAAATCCACGGCCCATCACACACGCCGCAGCCAGCCAGACCCTAAAACCCAAACCCCCCCTCCCCCATCTCTTCCCCTTTCACCCTTCACCACTACCCCAGAACCATCCAGGGGCCCTTCAGGCTCCCGGTGGGCCCTCCAGCATCCGCCGAGAGCGGCCTCTGTCTTGCAATCCCGAGGGCCCCGGAAGGTTTCTGACCCTCAATAGCTTAAGGGGGCCCCACGAGCGACCCGCGGGGGCTGGTCGGGGTCCCTCTCCCTCTCGATCCCCCCCTGGGCCTCCCGACTGCACCATATACATTATGGCCGCGCACTATGTTGGTGTGATATCGCTTTGCCGCGTGGGCCCCCACACCCTAGTAATCGGGGTTAGTGATACGCTGAAAGGTGATTTCAACGCGTGACTAAAAGTTGCAATTGTAACGTTTGATTCATCGGTGAAATGTTTTTGGACATTACTTTTCCTGTATTTTTATTACTTTAAAAGAATTGTTGTTATCTAAATTGTTGCAATGTTTTTTCTGGTTGGTTGTGTGGGGTTGGTTTACGGAAGAGAGGAGAGGGAATTGTTGGAATTGTTGAGACTGAAATGGTATGTGCTGTGGGCTCCCGTAAGAAAGTTGCTTTGTATTGCAATTAAAATAAAGAAATTACTGCACAGAATATTGCAGAATCCATTGATAGTCGTTCAACATTACACAATCCTTTAATGAGATATTTCATTTTATTATTGATGAGAACAGTGTGAAGTAATCTATGATAATAAGTGAGAAACAATAAGGGCAACTTAGTTATTGAGCTAACTAGGATGGCCAATGGACATGTCCGTGCTGTAGATAAGAAAATAACAAAATTTCCACACTGAATATAATGAATATTAGGCAGGTTTTTGGCATAAATTATCATTATCAAGGTCATCATAATAATCTCGATCCTTGAAAAAAAGCATAATATGCCGATTAGTAAGTAGATATGCGTTTAAGACAGTGGAAATGACACTAACGTGTTTTTAAAGTTTCGTCGATTTCTTTGATGATGAGCAAACATTCTTCAAACGATTATTGCACGTAGAATGGATCAGGTTCATTGATCAACATAGGCAATATTGTCATCATTGTGGAGGCATTCATAAATTTTGGGTTGTTTTGAAGCAGTCGATGGCTGTACGAGTTATCTTCCTGGCTACAGTTTGCCGCTGGCAGTGTCCTAAGCATGGGTTAGATAAGACAATAAGTTGACAATAACAGCATGCTATTGCAGTAGAATAATTGAGTAAGAAATACGCCACTGGTCATTGTATTGGTCTTGGCCAAAATAAATGAAAACCAGGCGCACACACCAAAAACAGACGCAAAGTAGAAAAATCTACTGGGTATCATTTAATTAGACTGATCTATGCGATATTTTTTAATTACCCTGCGCATGCTTTGTCATTAATTATGTCATTTCTCAAACTAACTGTTAAAACTTTTGCTTTACGTCCACTTTCATAGTATATGGGAAATTTGTTCCATTAACAAACCATGGTTGGTTTTCCATTTAAAAATACAACTAGGTAAGGCCTGAATTCCAATTTTTCCTTGTTCGACGAGAGGGAATCTTAGGAGAGTAATGTTACCCATGCATTTTATGCCCTTTTGTTCGTTATATGTCGTTCATACTTGAAGTTTGTACTTAATTAAGTTAGCGGAGTCAGGAGAAAAATAATTTGTTTGGCAATTTACCCAGCTCAGTCAATACTCAAAATTCGATCTTTGTCCGGCCATTACGCCTTCCCGTCCTGCTCTTCCCGGATACTATCTCCCTCCTTCACCACCTCCATCCTCTTTCCTTCCCTCTCCTATGCCCCCCCGCCTCCCCTCCTCTAAAGACTCCCTCCGGGGCGAATCGGAGGGGCATTGTCTCGCCCTCTCCGGCCCCCTCCGTGCGAGAGGCGGCGGCCCCATTGTTGCGTCATGGGCGCGAGCCCCGCACCGTAGGATAATTTCACTCACTCACCGAAGGATAGTCACCCGCCCAGGGTCCATATTACGGGCGATGGCCGCGCGTTCGGCCCTCCGTTTCGCGCCCACCGGTGAGTCGCGCGCTGAAATTCTCGTACCTCACTTCGATACCTCACTTCGTCCCATTGGTTCACAGCGGTCATCCAAGCGTTATCAAATGGTTCGACTCAATTCCTTGATTAGATCCTTTTCTTTACAATGAGGCCAAATTCGTGAAAATTTATGTGAAGTGATATTTCGCTAAAACCACCTCTAATATTTCGCTAAAACCATCGGTGAATGAAGCTATTTTTTCTATTTACATATTTGCGTGCAACTTCGATTACGTATTCTCATTAGAGATATCAATACCTAAAAGTGAAAAAAATGTCATCATACCAGTTTTTTATTTTGGAAATCCAATGCTATTTTAACATATTGCCTTACGGCACATGACATAAATTTCGTAATTATTCGATTTCATTTGTACATATATTCTCCTAAACGCGAAATAATATATTTCTTATCATTATAGTTGGTACTGACGTATATCAAGGTTTCAAGCCTAGTCCAACAATAAAAAAATAAACAAAATTCAAAATACTTTAGTATACATTTTGAATACAGCGCCGAAAACTCTAGACATCATTGCATGCTTTAATTGAGGAAAAAACATAATCCCATATTAAATTTGTACCTCTGTTTATTAACTTACCACATTTACTTCCTTGAAATCCCCCATTTTATTTTATTATCTGCACGAACTAATATCTTCTAGCGTTCAACAATTGAAAATATTATAATACGAATCATTAGTATGATATTCAACCTTTTATTTCATGTTAGTATGTTTTACAATGTAGTACTCTTTTGCTTTCTGGTTTGGCCTTCCCTTATTCTCCCGACTGCTGTCTGATACTCGCCTATTGGGTGGTGTTACGTGCGAGGTTCTCATTCAAACTGGGACAAGCACTCTGTGCCCGGTGTAGAATCACCCCGTGCCACACACCCTGGAGGTAGCTTGCACGGTATTTCGTAGATGTTTATAAATTCGCACTATATATTATGTTTTCGGGAGACTTCGACTCTCACGTCGACTGCCGTGAGGTTCACATTCGGTCTCGTATCGTCGGTGTTGCCAAATGTACTGCGTGCGAATTGCCTTATGTTCGTGTCGGCAATTTTTTAAAACTGCGCCAGTGTCGGTCCAATGCCCGGATCAATAAGAAGGATGGTAAATATTAGAATTTGTTGGTTTAGGCTCAAATTTAGAGCCCCAAGTGCATTCATTCAAAGGAGCTGACAACGCTGGTCCATCGCCAGGAGCAAGAAACTTGAGTTGAAGGAGCCTTTCATTGGTTTCTCGCTCTGTGACGTGCACCCACCATGAGTTAGTAAAAAAGATGTAGAAAGCAAAAGGTCGCGGGTTCGACTACGTGACGTGACCGTTGCAATTGGGAGCACGTAAAAGCTACTAATATCGAATAAGAATGTGCACAGCTAAGATACAAATAATAATTATTAGAGAGCGAGTATCGGTTAAGGTAGGTTTAAATGGAAACAGTAATACCTACTGTATCAACATCTACGAAATACCGTACAAGGGTGTGTGGCACGGGATGACTCTACACCAGGCACACAACACTCACTCAGTTCAAGGTCAAACTCCCTGGCTCCTAAGGGCGAACCAGAAAGCAGTCAGGAGAACAATGCACAGCCAAACCAGAAACCAGGAGAGTGCTACGTTTGCGAGCATGCAGTATTAGAGCAGATACTACCACTGACTATTACTACTACTTTATCACACTACGCGGCCCTAATTCATGCAGAAAACAAAATCTAGCACTACATTCCAAGCGGGGAGAGGTCATCATAATTCTATAAATACAAGTGCATATTCTAGTCTACCGAGCGACATTATCCTGTCTTCATACCTCGACAGTCATTCTGGCATGCAAAGATTACAACAAATTTTCTTTAAAAAGCCGCAGGCCTTTGTCTCTTTTCATGATTTAATATATTAACTCGGCATACATCCTACCCCTCTTCATCCCATCCGTAAAGCCACCTCTTTCTTCCTCTCCCTTGCTTACCCAACATACTTCCCTCTTATCTCGGCCTTCAGAATCCTTTTTCTCCTTAAAACCCGTTCCAACCACCTATTCTCCCTGCTCCATGCCTCCTCTCCTCATCCAACATGCGGAGCCTTTCCCCGTTTCTACAGGAAAATTAAAACCCCCTGCATCAACAGGGAAAAATTCTATCCACTCCATAAACCAGGGTAGGAAATGTTTTGAGTGGAAATACACTAGCAATATACTTGAACACGGTTTTATTAGCTGACGGTTGATTCCCCAGCTTGTGGCGAAATAACACCCGATTTGGAAGGAAAAGAGTTTAACACGGAGTATCAAATATCAGTATAGGGAAAGAAAAAATAGACATAATTATCCTTATTTCAGAGCTTTATCAAAGGAATACCAGGAATTAGTGGATTTATGCTTGAAGAACAATTGATTCCTTCGGAGCGCACAATTATATGAGCAGAAAATGGTGCTGCTATGGGTTCCCCCCTCTCTCTCCGGTTATGGCAAATGAATGTATGTGGAACTTTGAAAGTAAATTCTTAGCATCCTGCTCACTCCACCCAAAATGCTTTCTTCAGCATGTTGATGATACGTTCGTCAAATTGTCTGACGGCAGGGACAAATGTGAGAAATTCCATAGAAAATTGAATGATATCCTCCCTCCCTCCAATAATGATATCCTATTGATTGAATGATATCCTCCTCTATACCAATAATTTAGCGATAAACAACTGCCTGCCATTCGTTGACGTCCTAGTGAGGAAGAAAAAAGACACAGAGGACACATGCACATAAGGGCATAGCGTTTTCCACAAAGAGTCCAGAGGCCTAACATCTTCATCCTGTGCAGAAAGGCGCTGTAATCAAACCATTAGCGTGCCGAGCAAAAACAAATTATGACAAAGAATCTCGAAACGAGGAAGAAAAACACATGGTAAGAGCTTTCGAAAAATATAGCTATAGCCGTCACTTTATCGTGAAAAGCATGAAAATCATAACAACAAGAAGTTCTGACACTAGTACTAAGCTTACTGGGTTGGCTATAATTCCTTTCATCGTTGGTATAACCACAGAGACCTTTCTCTATTGTATAACGTAGCAAAAAGCAAGGGTTATGATGAAGTCGAACACAATGGTTAGATAACAAGCCATCACGAAAATAATAATATCTATCCAAATATCCAAATATCTAGCCAATTATCACTACACCCCCTAATGCCAGCAGGAGTATACACGACTCCATGCAGCTGTAGAAACGTATATATCAAACAAACAAATCGTTCCACGAGTTGTAGGATACATGAGCATAAAAGGGCAATAGACAACTCCCAGTCAAAAGGATCTGTCATTGCAGAGGACAGCATCTCCGGTCCTGGCCTTTAAAACCAGTTTTAAAATACATAAATACTCCCGAGAGAAATCGAATACAACCAGACTTATAAGACAATCACTGTAAATGGGAAAACTATCTATATATTTCAACCGTGAAGTTGGGTAAACTGGGATTTACCTAGAAAAATCTATTTCGAAAGAATAACGGTCGAGAAAATAAATTTTAAGGATATTAAAGGAACAATAAATATCAACAGCATAAACCCGCTTGGATAGACATAGATCAAGGATATCCCTCCCACAATGCACAATATTCCTGATGAAGCGCACAGCAGAGGACATGAAACGTTGAATATACGTCCAAATAATACAGAGAATTCGAAAAATAATCTTTAGAATAATGAACCTGTAAACACCTTAAACTTATATGGGTAATACGTGCTTTCGACTCATATATTTTAATATCTCTTTGCATAATATTTTAGCTGATACAGTTTCATTTATATCAAAACCTTACCAACTGGATCAAAATATAAAAAAAAAATATTATCCTCACTGGTAAATTAGAAAACAAATTGACTTACGACCCTTTTCCAACCATCCACAGACATTACGTATACTAAACAAAATTTTTAAATGTTAAAATGCAAAAATCTGGTCGATGGTGTCTCATTGCCGGAAGATACAATTAAACCAGCTTCCCAACTGGCGGAGGATTTCCCCGTTCCTCCAAACGTGTGCAACCGAGGTTGCCACTTGACGCAAAGCGCAGACGGTGCTTTCGCACATGATTCACTCACTAGGAGATAACTTTGGGTATGTGAGTATGCTGGCCCCGAAGGACTTCGTGGTGCCTGGCATGAGACATCGGACCAGCTGATGGGAAGAATGCTTGGGACTATAATTTATACCCTCTCCTCTGCGACTCAAAGAGTTTGCGAGAACTAAACAAAATGTTTCAATTAAAAGAGAATACCTTTTCTTTCGTATAAATTTAATTGCTTTTCGTCATTTTCAAATATTTTACCGACAAATGGTCATGATATATAGTAGATGTCTGATGAATCTTTAATATCGACTGATTCCGGCGGTCTCAGACGCGGAAGTTTCTCTCTACAGAATAAATACTATTGCATGAATTATAATCTTTTGAACATGAGATTAATGTAGAGCATATAGTTCTCGTCCCACACCGTAACTGAATTTAGCTTTAGAACGAAAATATGAGAACTCTGAAATAATTAAAAGGTCACAAAAATCTTTCGCTCAGTCACGTCTTTCAGCGTTCCCTCGCCCCTCTTTACCTGTCACACCAACCTACATTGCCCCCTTTGAATCTTTCCTTCCTCACGCACACTTCCGTTCTCTTTATAGACCATAAGTAGGTAATTTTAATATTTGGAGACCAGATTTCCGATTCGCTAAACAGGGACGAACTTTGGGTTCTCTTGCAGCATATGCTATTTTCTAAACTGTTTCTTTAATTCATTGAAGTTTTGTAAATCTTCTCAATCTTTGTGTCCCACACGACTCACTTTATCTAAACCTCAATCGGTGCATGTTCCTCCAGAATTTATAATTTTATACGCTCCTCGTCCTTTCGTATCTCACTTTTACATTTCCACTGTCAGTTACTCTTCAAAGAATTCTTTGTAGAGTAACTGACTGGTGGCTTAACAAGCGTTTACTTGGGAACTGCAGTTTTCAAGTATACGCTTATTTTAGCCATTGTTCAAAAAAGGCATTTACACTTCAAACATAGTTGTTTTTATCGGAACAGAATGAAAGACTAGCGAGGAAGATCTCGGCGTTGTGGGTGAGAAGAGAAGAGATTCGAAGGAGGCAGGGTAGGTTGGTGTGACAGGTAAAGAGAGCAGGTGAGCTTGAACTAAGATGAAATAAAAGATTTTCGTGAATGATAATTTCATTTTATACCCTCTAGTACGTATATTTTCAAACGTTTTCCATAAAAATCAAAATAACCCTTCGGTCTATTTAAATAAAAAATCGATTTTATCATTTCGCTTGTTAATAACACATTCTTTCCGCACGAGAACCTTCCATAGAATTAAATCGTTTTTATAATTATTACTTAGATTCTTTGGCGATAAATTAGTAAAAATGTTGGTATATTTTACCCTATAAGTTCGATTTTCAATTGTTAACTGTGCTTAGCGACTTGAAGCTGTTAAAAAAACTATTTTGTTCATTGAGTACACATCTCAAAATGTCTAAATATCAATCTGCAACAAACGGTGAAAATCGTAGATAAATTTGCTTCTTTAGTTAAAAAAAAGAATGTTGAACCGCTAAAAATAAAATGGTATATATATTGCCTGTTGAAAAAATGAATGAAAACTGCTTTTGAGTGAAGTGCAGCTAACCTATGGCTACCAAGTGGAAGTTTCAATACATGCTTGAATAAATGGTATCAAGCATAATATGGTTCACAGAAGTCGATAAATCCACCATTTTTAAACTATTTTGAGGAATCCGTAAATCACGGTCTACTACAAGAGATACAAATGTGAACGCACAATTTGCGCATTAGCTCGAAAAAAAAACATTTAAAAAGTTTGTTTAAAGCAATTGCAAAACGAAGACTTCTAAAACAAATATTACCATGAGAACTGGAAAAAACGTAGAGGCAATCGAGTGTTTTATATTTTTAACTGTGAATTTCAAAAATTTAGAAAATAAGTGCACACAATTCATAAAATAAATGGATAAAATTCAAAAAATTATACCTGCAAAAGGAAAACGTCATTATTGTAATTCGTTGACTTTCATAGATAATATGAATGGCATCGTATCGAAATCTTCTTCTACGGTAAAAATATCAATTATTTTCATTAGTTTTAAAATGACAAGTTGCGGCTGACAATAAAACAGGAAACATTTTGATTATATCTCTCTCCCAAATTCACCGTTAGCCTTTAAAAGTTGAGGTGAATCCTTCACAAACAGAAGACTGATTTCAACCACTGATTACTACGAGCGTCATGAAAAAAATACAATCAAGCTTTAATCTCTTTCTTAACACAATTATTGGAATAGCTTCAATAATTAGAGTCGCAACTAAAAATGCGTATATTAGAGCCTGGTTTATATTAAGTCTTTCATCTGAGGTTCATGGTGAATATGATTTTTTTAATGCCAAACTGTTTGAATTCAAAAATATCAAAAGTAATTAAATGCTACAAACTATGGTGATATTGCAAAGATTTACTAGGATTAATTGAGTATGTTAAAGACCGACGCGAAGTATCTAATGTTCATTTAAAATTTGGTATCGATGTTGGGGGAAATATTCTTAAGCTTTGCATGTCAATTCAACCATTAGATAGTGACACAGTTAGGTCGATGATACTAGTTGACAAAATATAAAGATGGTTTTGCCTCTAAGCGTTTTCGAGATTCAGGCGTGAAAAAACTCTTAATACTTTGTTTGGCACAAAGTATTCAAGAAAATTAAGAAAACGTATTAAAGATTTAGTCTACAGTAGGTATTATTGATCTTGATGGGACGATTGCGACAGACATTAAATTGGCCAATATTATGAATGGTCTTATGTCTTCAAGTATTACATGTCCATTTACTTGGTGTGATGTAAAAAAATATAAACTGAATGACTTTAGTACGAGAGAAAGAGCTGTTGAAAGCATTAAAGAAAGTTATCTGAAACGGTACAACGCTGGAGAAAAAAAGAATTAGCGAAACAGTTTATGAGTTGCATTCACCCACCAATTTTTGATGGTACATTAAATAAATCTATTCTTGGCATGATTCAACCACCTGAACTTCATTTACTTCTGGGTATTTTAAATGGTAGGTATATTTAATCATATGCTGACTGAATTCAACGACATTGCATTTCCATGGGCAAATTCATGTAATGTCCATTGCGAAGTAACTTATGGTGGGTTAAATTTCAATGGAAATTTATGCAAAAAAAATACTTGAAAAAGTGGATCATTTACGAAGCATTTGTCCTTTAGGATGTTCAAAGTTTGTTCATGTCCTCAATGATTTTGGATACGTAGTAAAATCCTATTTGAAAAACTTGAGACAAAATTTCAAACAAATAATTGAAAATTTAAAAACAAATTGCTTAAATTGGAACATTTCAACTGCGTCTAAAGCGCATGCTGTTTTCTATCATATGAAATAGTTTTTCGAAAAAAACTCAAGTTAGACTGCGTATGAATAGTGATCAGGCCATGGAATCAGTCAATTTTGATTTTAGAGACAATCTAGAATAAGCACAAAGTGAATACGATGCATTCAGACTGTAAAAGATATTGCTCAGGGCAGTTTGTGAAATCGACGGTCTGCAACTTTAGACTAGATCAAGATGAATCCCTATTTTATTTATATACCCTTATAATGCATTCTTAGCTAGTGTAATATTTATTGTATAAAAATTATTTTATAAAATCCAATGTAAAAACGTTTTTGGAATAATGTATGATGAAAACTTCGTAATTTTATGTAACTATAATGAATGGTTCGAAATTTCTATTGTGTAATATACTGACGGCACTTTTTATGAAAAATGTGACGGGATCAGGAATCGAACTCAATCTGGATTTAAATTCTGGAACGCTAGTCGTTCGGCTATTGGGCATCACCGGTAAATTTCCTAAACCCTTTGCACCACATATTCTTTTTATTATGTATATTGTATACGTATACGTCGCGTCGGTAGGTACACGTACGATAAATTTGTTAATTAGGTAATTTAATTTAATAAGTTATGGAAAGGGGAAATGTTGTACAATATTTCCAACGTCTTCAAGAGGCATAACTGCATCTAGATATTCAAAAATAGTCGTGTGTGGAAAGACTACTTAATTTTCATTATGTGAAATGATAAAATCGATTTAAAAAAACAGAACGACGGTTTATTTTTATTTTTATTGGATATAGTTTAAAAATCTACGTTCTAAAGAGTACAAAAATAAAATCCTATTCCTGAAAAGCTTTTATTTACACTTGTTTAAGCTCACCGTGAGGGGCAAGGGAATGCTAAAAGACGTGACTTAGGGAAAGATTTTTGTGAACTTTTAATTATTTCAGAGTTCCCATATTTTTGCTCTTAAGCGACATGAAGTTGCGGCGAGGGACAAAAACTATACCCTCTACGTTAACCTTTTGTTCAAAAGATTATAATTCATGCAAGAGCATTTAATTTGTGGAGAGAAAATCTCGCGTCGGTGACCGCCAGGATCAGTCGATATTAAAGATTTAATAGACATCTACAATATTTAATGAACGTTTGTCGGTAAAATATTTGAAAATGACGAAAAGCATTTATGTTTATACGAAAGAAAAAGTATTCTCTTTTAACTGAAACATTTTTTTTTAGTTCTCGCAAACTCTTTGAGTCGCAGAGGAGAGGGTGTAAATTATAGTCCCAAGCATTCTTCCCATCAGCTGGTCCGATGTCTCATGCCTGGCACCACGCCGTCCTAGCCGGAGGGCTAGCGGACTCACAAAAAACCCTTAGTTGTACCCTAGTGAGTGAATCGTGTGCGAAAGCACCGTCTGCGCTTTGCGTCAAGTGGTATCCTCGGTTGCACACGTTTGGAGGAACGGGGAAATCCTCCACCAGTTGGGAAGCTGGTTTAAATATATCTTCCGGCAATGAGACACCTTCGACCAGTTTTTTGCATTTTAATGTTATAAATTATGTTTAATATACATAATATCTGTGGATAGTTGGATTGGGTCATAAGTCAATTTTGGTCGATTTTGGCTTATGCAACATTTGTTTTAAATTTTTCTACTTATGTGTCAGGAAAAGGGGCACAAGTCGTAATTCTTCCTAATATTAGGGTATTTTAGCTCTGGTGCAATGGATATAAGTCACACAACTGATTACACAGAGTTTTTTCAACTTCACAAGGCTCTCCTGAAAATTCGGCATTAATGACTTATACCCTTTTTCCACCCACCACAGAATTATGCTCATCGATACTCACCAAGCTATTTTCTAACTGATGCAAGAAGGGTTGAGAGCTGATGCTGATTACAGCTTTTTCGAAACCAATTGAACGGTGAGTCCGAAGGTGTTTGTAGGTTTGGTTGTCAGTGCCAATAATTTTGTGTTCGTTATTTGTACTTCCATGTTTAACGGATATTTTTAATCAGCTCAAGTTTTTCTGTAGCCTTTAGTCATTTATGATAAAGATTAACTGATTTTCCGATTTCATTATAGAAATATCCCTGAAATTTAAAGATAGAAATCTTAACACCTGTTATAAAACCTGATAAATGGGAACGAGATTGAGGGGGGAATGTTTAGTATGCCGGGAATGAGCATAAAGATAATCGCATTTATGGAATCGGATGATGAGAGGCAGGACATTGAGTTGAAGAAAGTAATCGTGTAGGGAGATAGGGGCTCGTGACTGTAAAAATCTAGATGACTTCCACCCTGTTCCAATTAAACCTACCTGTACCTGCACACCACCCTAATGATGATAATTGTCCTGGACGAAATACCAAGAGCCCAAAGGATTTTTCCTACAATCCGTTGTGGGTAAGACCATTTGCGCAAAAATCGAAATAGTGTCAATATCGGGTTACACGTTTCACGGCTTAAGGATGTTTGAGTGAGATATCATTACTCACTAAATTTAATTATTTCGGCGTTACCATAAATAGATATATCTTACATTTCTCATGATGCCAAAATATTAGCCACTTACCGCACTACCTTTCGTAATATTTGCCATAAAATCAGTTTCCCAAGGGAATTAGTACTGTTATATGCTCTAGAGAGAATTTATTTAAAATATGTGAAAGTTCTTAGGTATAGATTGCATCAGAAATTAAACAGCATGTAGCTTTTATGCTCCCTCTACTATTTTAAATATTAAATGAATTACTCACCGCATTAATAGTACAGAAATGCATGAAAGTCTTCCATTTTGAATGCGTTTTCAGCATACGGTATGAAAAAATCGAGTCAAGGTAATACCTTATGTATGTATTATATATGTATAGTTTATTACCTAAAATTTTAGTCATGTATGACAAAGTGTTTGCGTCATAGATGTTAAGATATTTACGTCATACTTTTACAGGATTCAATGTAAAAATTAAATTCGTTAATAGTCTCTAATATGAAAAGGGAGCATCCTCGTAACTACCTTTATGCTTTTCGTCGCGGCTCGCTTACAACAGCTTCACCTTCAGAAACAGTATTGTTGAGGATAGGCAAACGAGCGGACAGAAATGTCGTGTCACATTCATCCTAGCCGTCAAAAATTCTGTTAAGCGTGAAATGCTCTCGAGTGCGTCAGGCTCTCCATAACTTTCAACGTTTCGACGAGCGACTTGCCCATCGTCTTCAGGGATCCAAGAATCCAATGCCAATTTTCCACTTGTCTTACTTATAATATCTTATATAATATGTTCATTCACATCATTCGCCGTGAAATCCTACAGTCATACATCATTGTCTAGGTCTTTTCACAAAATGGTTAAATTCCCGTAACGCTTTGTGGCGAAACGTTTTTGCCTACAGCGTTCTGTGGGTGTTTCGTTTCGGACAATATCGGAACACAAATGCCCAATGTTGCGTTACGTCGTGGGTAATTACTTCGGCTATTGCCCAAATTCGGTATTTGAGAGTATCACATACATAGGTATTACAGTATTGTGGCAGGGAGCTGGTCGACCGGCAGACCCCACACTAAAGCGCCATATATGGGACATATATGTAGAGCGATAACTTTCACATATATGTGAAATATGTGGAGATATATATGGATTCTATTAAAAATTGGCCCCAGAGCATATATTTAACATATATGGAGACATATATGGGAAATATATGGAGTCCATATATTTCCCATATATGTCTCCATATATGTTAAATATATGCTCTGGGGCCAATTTTTAATAGAATCCATATATATCTCCACATATTTCACATATATGTGAAAGTTATCGCTCTACATATATGTCCCATATATGGCGCTTTAGTGTGGGTGAGACCTAAGTACGACGACAAACATATACCTACGGATAGAAGTTTCTTCATCTTCCAACCCATGTATTATCATAACACCCAGAATTCCTGCCTGTCCACCATTTGGTTATAATACACGCCAGCCTTGATACCAAAGGCATCTGGTTCGTTCTACACGGCTGCGTCACTTCGAGAGGCTATTTATCATAGTAATTAATCGTTCATTATGAATGATACGATGATAGAAATTGCACCTCTTGATAATATTGATGTTGGTCAACTAATAACACGGAGTTAAACTATCTCTTATATCCTGGCAGTTGGCGCGATACCAATCTATAGTTCATCTGCGACGTCAACGATGGTCAACGCCATCTATTAACCGACTCTGCAACCCTATATTTACAAATTAATACGTAACTACAAATTTATATGGGTTTAAAGAAACCTATTCATATCTATATAAATCTATCCATTTCCATAGAAGAAAAACTACGAACGTACAGAAATTTTCATCTATAACAGTGAAAAATATGGTTAAAAATTTATTACAAATGCCATATATAAAACATATATGGAAAACATATTGATCAAACATACATGTCTAACCCACATATTCCCCCATATATGTAACATATATCGGCTGTGCAACATATCATGAGCAAAGATATCCCTTATAGCCTGCCAGTTGGTGTGGCAACAATCTATAGTTAATCTGCGATAACGACGGTGATCAACGCCATCTATTAATCAACTCTGTAAACCCTATATATGCAAATTTATGCGTAACTATAAAAATCTATGCGTTTTTAAAGAAATCTATTCATAACTATGTATATTAATCTCTCCATTTCCATTAAAAGAAAATACTTACGTATAGAAATTTTCATCTATTCCAGTGAAAAATATGATTAAAATTTCTTTTAAATGTCATATATAAAACATATATGGAAAACATATTGATGAAACATACATGTCAAACCCACATATTCCCCCATATATGTAACATATATTGGCAGTTCAACATATCTTGAGCAAATATATGGGTCATATATGGCGAATATATGTCCATATATATCCCTTATATCGCCCATATATGGGGCTTCAGTGTGGGACCTTTCACGGTCTTTTTTTACATATACTCGTATAAAACGCGCACCCGAATTTTCTATTCTGATTTGGGGAGGGAAAATAGTCCGCATGGTACACTACTAAGTATGGTATGTAGTACCACAGATCCATCATTCTCACCGTCCACATGAGTGAGCTGTCAGACATGCTTGCCAGAAACCGCCTTACATAAAAAATGTTCTATTAGCCAAGAGAAATGTCATGCTTAGAAAATGAATTAACTCACGGTCAGGATATAAGGGTCGGCTGGGCTCTGGTGACGTAGGATGAATAAAGCCATAGTGCAATGACTTGCGTTATCAGTGACTTGAGTCCTTCCTGTCACTGCTTGGCCTAAGCCTCCGTTATAGGTATAGCGAAACTTGGTGGCACTCACCAGCGGATAATCAAAGATCACTGAGGGTGAATCAAGCGTTGATGAGCGGACAAAGGTACCGAAGGACTCCCGGAGTGACATTTGGAGGAACACTCGGCCACTTTATGCCACATCACTTGCATGCTTTCCTCTCCCTTGCGTCATACTATTAACAAGCGAATGCCACTAAGTTTCGCTACACCTATACCACCGATAGCATCGCTTCCCCGCCATATTAACCTGGAGTTGTAGATGACATCGAGTCAATTATATCTGCGAAGTACCCCGTGAGTCGCCAAAAGGGCGTATGGCAGGGGGAGTTAATTTACCAGTCATTTTTGAGCTGTAGCGTGTAAAATAAGATTCATAAATGTAATTCATAGATATTTAAAATTATGGATTTTTTAATTGTCGTTCTATTGAGGTCTCGAATTGTCCGCGGAAAAGTCTTTAAGCCTATCACTTATAGTTTCGGCTCCTTAATTTTAAATGGGTATTTTTTTTATCTCGGACGATTCTGGTGGTCCGCACGCCCCTGCGATCCCGAAAAGCATTTGGCTTGTATTCAGGGTTCTTAGGAGCCGAACCCCCGGAAATTGACGGAACTTGACAGAAATACCCATGCCCTGGGCATATGCCCTGGGCATATGCCCTGGGCATACAAGAAACTGACCCAGGAGGGATTCGAGCCCGCGACCCTCGGATTTGCAGGCGAGGACTTTACCCCGTCGCCACCATCGGGGCCGGCGGGTAAAGTCTTCGCTAAAGTCATCGACGCAGTTGAATCTGATAAATAAATAAATTCATTGATTACAGAATATTTAGTTTATTAAAGAGGTGAAAGGTATATTTTTTTATTTTTCACTTTTCACGACTCTCATGTAGAACCCTAAGAATAATTATTCGTGCCTCCATCCAAGGTTAATGATGGTAATGAAGGTTCCCGGTCAGTATGTGATTCCATATTGCAGTCTTGAGTTTACAAAGAGCATTAAACACCATCCTCATCACTGGTTGCGAGCGTATGAATTTTAGAGGAAATCAACAATCAAATCTAAGGATAACAAAAAATTATAAGATTACTAGGAAAATTTCATAATCTTGTCCATAATCAACGATAAGCACAAGGAGAAGTCAAAATAACGCGTGTCATATGAAAGGTCATCTAATTAGCCATCGATCAGTAAAGCCCAAGCGATGTCCGAGACGGAACAGGTGAATAGGCTTTGGGAACCGCGGCGTGTGCCGGAAACGACGGCGGTAGCTACTCGTTGTCCATGAAATTGTATCCGCAGACGTGTTTACGTGAAACCCATGGCTGCGTCCCCAATGCACACAGATTTTTAGTCTCCCCTTTAGTAGTCCAAAATTGACGTTCTTTTTCTCCCTTTTCCACACTTCACCAGAATTCTCCCCTCTATCACCACATTCGTGTAAGTTGCAAATCGGTCCATTTTATGACGTGGTGAAAAACATTTCACGAAACCCGACTTCCTACGGCAAATGAGGTAATGAGCATAAAATTAGGGATACAGGCTACAGAATGGATGGGTCTGAAATGTTATTTTTTTTCCTGGAATGTTAAGAGACCATGCTAGCTGATATTGGGATTTAAAAATTGGGTTTTTCGATGTATAGTGTAGCTAATTTTTCATAATTTCTCAAATTCATTGGCTTAAATTAGCTAAATAGTTCTAACAGCACATCTATCATGCTTTCTATATTACTTTGTATCCCTTATCACCAATTTAGGTGCAAAATACATAAATACTCATAGCTTCTACAACATATAGTGTAGTGCATGTTGGTGAAAATTCTTCTCCTGATAGGTATTTGAGGGTTTTCGCTAATGCATCATTAGTCATGGTTTCAATAACATTTGTAGGATGTAGCGTAGTTTATTTTGGTGAAAACTCATCCCTGAAACACACCCCTAACGTGGCTTGCAAAGTACTATGTATCAGTATATTGTGCATACCGTTCCCTCTCAGTACGTCCTCCATCCATTTTCCTGCCTCCTCCTAATCTCTGACACCGATTTGTCTTTTGCACAACAACCGTCTGCAAAACTTACTTCTTTAGCCTTCCTCCCTATCCATGTAGCCTTCTGCATTTTTTTTACAATTTTGCATGTCAATAGCCCCCATTATACGAACCAACCCTCTCCTCAAAGACTAATTCTCTGGACCACGTCAAAGTTTTTTTTAAGAAACACACCATATTAAGTTTCTAACAAATCTTTTCTTTACGCCTTTTTAAGAGACCTCACTAATCCTCTTCTTTTCGTTAATGCTTGAATAACAGTTGTGGTTCGGTATTATTTTGTCCTTACCACAAAACCTATACACGATAACCATTCAACCCACTAAATTCTATGCCTCTTACTTCTCTTGAGTGAAGAAATTCATATTTTTTAAGTATGTACCATCAACCAACTTGCTTGAAAAATCTCAGCACATGTAATAATGTGCCACCGCAATATCGAATATTTTTTCCTCTCGTCAGGTTCGATGTCCCTAGCATTTAACTCCTACACCCATATAAACTACCCCAAACCCAAGAAGTGGAGCTGGTGTAATGTTTTTTGAAAGAAGTTCACTGTCATACTTTTTAAAATTTAATTAGTGCCTACCTGCTGCATGATTATTTTCATGATAATGGGGCATTTTAATGGTTATGCAACAGGTGGAAGGCCGCGATGATGCGTGGAAAACGGGTTTGCAGTGGCGGGAGGGAAGGAAGGGATGACTGATTCTCGGAGATGCACCACGAACAGCAATATCTGTCGTCTGAACGAGGAGTCGTGTCGGACGGCGGAGGTTGCATGCAGCCAGTGGGTGGTGGTCAGAGGGAGTGAATGGAACTGACCCCTTGACCTCTCCGTGGTGCGGGATGCTGTGCGGTAGGGTAGGGGAAGATTGGTGTGGCGGGGGAGGAGTTAAGAGGAGAAGGAAAGCCTGGAGAAGCGGTGATGAGGGATTCGATATTGCACGGTGGCGGCTGCGTCCACTTCGGGGAGCCATTTTGGTGCCGGAGGATGCGAGTGGCGTGCGTTGCAGCAAGGATTCACCTACATGCGTCTGCGGACTACAGTCCGCCCAAGATAATGGCACAGTTGACAGTTAAAAAATGTAGCCAATCAGAAAACACGTTCAATGTCGACTGGAGAAGCGAATCACGTGACCGAAGAATCCAAGATGGCGCCCTATGTTTACACAATCTGATCGTGAAAACATTGTTTGCTTTTCATTACCTTCTTAGCCCAATCAGTGTGTTTCATCGAATTATGGTATTTTAAATTTTACTCAGTGTTTCCGTAATTAATTAGGCGTAATTTTACCGTCATCATGACGCTGCTTTGATGTTTTGGCTGATAGTGTACAATAGTTTAAAACTCGTCTCCACTGATTTCCGAATACGTTTTCATAAGCTAGTTAATAGGATTTCTAATGTAAGTAAATTATCGTGAATTTAATGACGTGTTAAATCGAATACCATCGAAAACAAATTCATTAAAACGCGCGTCGGATGCTACTCATCCATGATGGCGTCGCGACTACGTTATATCTGCCTCACCGAAAGACTTTTCCACGGACTTTACACTTCGGGTCGCCACAAGCACGTGTAAAGTGGTTATGAAACAAGGTGGCAGTTATGCAGAATACCATTTTAGAGGAAGAGTTCATTGCCTCCTTCATTGCTCCGCAGTTGGAATTTAAGATACTTTGAGGGGCATATCACTTTACATAAAATTCGATGAATGTGTCATCATTATAAAGAATGTGATCCCATCTTCCCAATGATAAAAAATATCAGTAATTCCTCACTACGTTTCGAGATATTGGCAAAAGTATCAACCATTTTCAATAGAAATGGTACAAATATGCACTCCATAGAGACTTTTTTTTTAAATGAGGAAATTCTAGCGCATCATAGACGATTCAATGCTTGTTAACACAAATCTTTATGGCATATGTTTCGCAATAATTCGATTATATATGGACAGGTATTCTTAAAAACGAGAAATAACATTTATTATTATTGTTGTTGGCAAATATAAAGGTGTCACGCCGAGTGCAATGCTAAACAAAACAAATTTTCACATATTTTTTTCTAAATTTCGAATACCGCCTCGAAAACTCTAGTCATAGCATGCTTTAATTAAAAAAATAAATAAAAAATATAATTCTGGTATTTTTTCCATTACTGTCTGTCTGGTTAGTTCCAACGCATATACAGATGTACTTCAATGAAATGTGGTTCAATAATATTTTGAATTAATTAAAAATTATTAAAATGTACACTCAATGACCAACGATTATCACTCTAGCCACCTTAAGGTATTTTGAGTGAGATCTTTCCCTAGGCATAAAGTTGACCATAGTAGAATTTTATTTCTAAGAAGCATAAAGTAAATAGCGTAACATAAGTGACACAAAAACTTATTTTAAATGACTGATATACTCAGTATATAACTATATAAATATATTTAAGGTTTGAAATTGACTCATTTTGTGACGCCGTACGATACAAACGCCTACACAATCGAAGATTTTTTTAGAATCTGTAAAACTTTAGGCAGTGAGTAATTGATTTATTTCTAAAAGTAGTTGAGAATTAATACAAATTACACACTGCTTATTTTCTTACGAGATCTATGTGTTATAAATTACTTATTTTTTTATTAATATCTCTCTGGAGTGTAAAAACGAACGTACCATTTCCCATGTAAAATGGCTGGTATTTTTTGGCTAATATCTCTAAAACTATTATAATCAATTTCAAATTGTCTAATTTTTTTCACGCCCTACGCCACAAACGCCGTCAGAGGATTTTTACGATTCTGTGAAAATTACTGCGGTGAGTTCTGGAAATTGGAAATATGAGATCTTTGTCTTTATAATGAGGCCAAATTCATAGAATTTTATGTGATGTCTCACTCAAACTACAAAAAGGTGGCTGAAGTGGTATTCGTGGGTCATTGAGTGCATATTTTACTAGTTTGTTTTACTATTTTTTAAATTATTCTTGGACCATATTTCCCTCAAGTGCAATTATTTATGCGATGGAATTCACCATACAGGCAGTAATGGAATTGGTACAAGTATTATATTACAATTATTTCCTTATTTAAAGAATGTCATGACCGGAGTTTTCGACGCTGTATCCGAAATTTAAAAGAAATTAAATTGAAATATTTTTGTTTTCGAGTATTGGACTCGGAATGACACGCGGAATATTTGTTAACAACAATAATAATTATGAGAAATTTATTATTTTGCTTATAGAAGAAAATATGTGCATCTGTGATCGAACTATTAAAATATGCATTTTTATTATGTACCAAAGTCATGTGAACCACAAGTGTATTACTCTGTTTCTTGTAGGGGTTTTGTACCCAAAGCATTGAAATAAACATTCTATTCTATACATGTCATAGTTCTTGAGGCTATGTGTTAAAATAGTATTGAATTGCAAGAAAACAAAGTCGGTATGATGCAATTTTTTTCACTTTTATCTATAGGTCGCAAGCAAAAAGTAGTCATTGACGGCATCAGTTCTGATATGGTAAGAGTAACATCCGGCGTCCCACAAGGAGTCGGGATCGGTCCCCGTTTATTCATTATTTAAATAAATGACTTAGTTCTCGAGTTAGCAGTAACCTTAGATTATTTGCAGATCATTTGCAGCTTCTTCGCTCCAGTTAGGCCAAACCTCGAATACGCCACGAGAACTTGGGACCCTAGACAGAAATATTTGATTCGAAAAATAAATAAAATACAAAGGAAAGCTATGCGCTTCGTTAAAAACTCCTACGAGCAAAGAAAGAGTGTTTCACTGCTTTTAGTGGGGTTAGATTTGGAACCACTAGATACTCGGAAGATGCACGCTAGACTTAGATTTCTTGAGAAATTTAATTTTAACGCCGCACTACATCTATAGTTCTGACAGGAAAGATAAAATAAGAGAAATATATTGCCGAACAGATAGGTACAAAAATTATTTCTTCCTAAGCACAATAAGTATCCATAATAAAAACTGAGAAATACTGTCTAAATAAACTTCACCTTTTCACCTCCCTATAACATTCTCCTTCACACCTTTACACGTCTGGTGTCCGAACACCCATTGCCACACGCCTATGCGGCGGCTCGCAGGGTAGTATGTAGATATCACTTATTAGAATATAGTTGTAAAGCTTTACGCAAATCTGTACATAAACAATAATCGCCTCAGCCACCTTTAAGAGGTCTTCTTCTTGTGCTCCTCTCCTCTTCGAGATTGGAAAGGTAAGAGCCATTGTGACCTTGTGCCTTACTAAACCTCCCACTACCTCTCTCCATTCCTCGACCGGCCCTCCCTCCTCCTCCCCCTCCTCTTTGCACTCCATCCATGGCCATCCCTCCCCTCCCACACATGCCTCCCCCCCCCGCCCCCAACACAAGTCTCTTCCCCCGACCGAGTCATTCATACGTTTCAGAGAGTATCGCCCACGAGGTATGCTGCGGCCATTTGTTTCAACCTCCTCCTGACAAAAAGAAAAGAGGCGAAGAAACCGAAAGCTCCGAGTGGGGTGAGGGAGAGGGAAGGATGGGGGAAGAACGAGAAGGGGGACTGGGAGAAACCAGAGAGCAGGGGAAATAAAAGAACCCCCCCAATCGTCTTTTATCATTTCGCATCGCAGCGCCGTGCGTGAAACGTCACGGAAGGCGAAACAGGTCTTTAAACGACGCGCTACCGAAAAATGTCGACCTCTCCTTTTTTTTTTAATTCTTTCCTCTCTCATATTTTCTTTTCTTTGAAAACGGAGATGCCGAGTGGTTTTTGGGCCTCGTTTCGGTATCGATGCGACGGCCGAGTGGATAGAATTCTCACGGTGAAGGTCGCGGTGCGAATCATGCGTTCATTTTAAAGAGATCTCACCGTAACTGGGAGAGCCAAAACAAATGAAACATTCCAAATTTCCGTTTTTAGCGGTTATAAAATATTGCTACTGTCTACTACTGATGGCATACATTAGTTGTTTTAAAAAGTTAATACAAAAATTTGAATATCATTTGACGATTATATTTCTTTATGAAAACAATTTCAATAGAAATGGTGCTGCATGGTCATAGGAGTCAAAGTCATCGAAACAGTGACAACTCAACAACAACTTTGTTGTTTAGAAGTCACTATGAAGAGGGCTGATAGGAGTACGGCTCTGGATAACGATATAGTCCAGACCTTTACCTTAGCAGCCGACTGCAGCGCTATTTTTATAGTTATTTCGAGGTTAGCTAGCATAATAGTGTCAGAGTATCGTGCTGCATAGAACCAGCATGCTCGCTATCATTCATAACCGCTATCACGCTTTCCAGGATCCGTTATTTTGTAGCTAATGTCGTCCTAGCAAGGTACTTGCTCCTAGCGGGACCGAGTGTAGGTCAACCAACCAGGTTTTGTTTTTCACAATGCTTTGCGATCTTCAATAGCCATTTTCAGGGCATGCTTATTCTCCTTGCTTGAATAAATTGAACCAAAATGAATAAGTTTGAAGTTCCTGTGGTTTAAGTATCCTCTGATTGTGAGTATCAGTGTAATGAATCAGAATCAGAGAGTGAGAAATCATGTAATGCTCAGTCCTCATCATGAAGCGATGGCAGGCATGCTAGTTTTTAAACAGCACGAAGTTCAAGTGATATGAGCTTTAAGTCGCATCATCCCTGAACGATGACTACTCGGCAAATCATTAGGAAAGAAGACATACACAAAAACAGGTAGACTGATGTAATAAATAAAATTATAAATAAATTTATTAATGTTCTAGGACTTAGTCCTGTGGAACACATGCAATTTCAATTTCTAACGTCGAGAATCTTATGTAACATAACTATACCATCTTCAAGTATAAAAATATTTTTCAAAACAAATTTGTGAACATTTTTCATCTGATGAGAGACTCTTATGGGGCATAAATTAACAAAATAAAAAAGAAACTTGACAAGTTTGGCGAGAATCACACCTTTTGAGCTATTAAAAGTTATACATAACCGACAAAAAAAGAAAAAAATAGACATTTGACTTTTAAAACATACATAGCATTGACCAAATACTGTTTAAAACAAAAGCAAGATGGAATGACTGAAGACTTGCAGCATTACTAACTGAAGGTATCCGTTGAAATTCAACGGGTGTGAAAAACATTGAACTTTTTTATAAGAAAACCACGAAGCCTGAAGAATACTGTCAGCGTGGTCATTTGAGGAGTTCGTAGCCTAGCTTGTATGTTGTGTTCGTTGTGGTAGACACGCTGACCGTTTTCCAGGAGCTCTTTCATGCACGGCAAACCCAAAAATGGGCCACGCGGAATCATTGCTACTAAAATAGCACCCAGGTTGATAGGTGGTCACCTCGTCCTTCCGGTTCTCTTGAGCTGTCTTCTGAGTGATTAACAGCTTGATCGATTGCATTGTGTATATAAATATATTTGCATTCAATGACTTAATTAAGTTCCGCGATTCAACTTAGATATGTGCGTTGAGTATCTAAATCAGCATTGCAGAGTATTTGCTTCAGCAGGCGTGTTTATTTAACCTATGAATCCTCCATCACCCGGACTGCGCCTTCGGCATAAAGGGTAGCCATAATCATTGGTTTTGGTTGCTAAATAAAAAATATATGGTGATTATTTGTGCACTTGCCGATTTTCATGTACGGATGTCATTAATTGCGTAGAATTCCCGTTCTTCTTTCGGGTAAGAAGCATGTAGTGACGTCTTTATAATTTCCGCCATCTTAAAACAGATGGAAGTTTCGAAACAGATGGGTCAATATTTGAACCAGATTTATCGCAGGTTACCAGTCCGTAGGTTGAGTTAGGATGAAATTTGTGCGGTTCTTAGATTTAACTCGAGAAACACTACGGGGAGATGCTCATGAGATCGCTGGTGGGCATGTCTTTGAGCATCCAAGTCTAACCTTTGTTGTTTTTCTTGCAAGGATTCATTTTCTCGCAAAGAAGACATTCCTTTTTCTTTAGAAGATTTTTTCGAAAGGTTACCCTTTTTTCTATTAGTCGTGTTGGTGGATATATTTTTAAGTCCAAGGAGGGGAAACACAGCGGCAAGTGAGAGCCTTGAATAGGCAACTCGATGATTGAGTGAATGTAAGTTAACTGTACGTTTACTCTTTTAAACATATAGAAATAACTCGTAACGTTAATGATGTGGGAATTGGTCTAAAAAATAGTTCGCAATCGTAATGAGGAGCAGACGGATCCACTACGTGTAATACATCTGAGTATTAAACGATGATAAACAACGCCGTGTTTGTTGTAGCAACAGAGGCATTATTACCATTAACTGCTATTCGCTGCACGTAAATATTCATGCACGTTTAATTCCTATATATGTATCATTTACTACGTAAGTGTTCTCTCATAAACATGCAGTGCCCCTATGAGAGCTACTTAGAGAATAAACATTGTAGAGTATACTTGTTGTAAATATGCATTGAATTTATCGATTACCACCCGAAGCAATTGGGGCCCCTGGGACTCTGGGCCCTTCTTATACAGATTTTCTTTCTACGTGTTATCATAGGCCTGCAGGAAAACGTAATATTAAAATGCTAGAGGTGTGAATATCCTTTAAAAATCAAATCTCTTGTTGTCAAGGAAATATGCTATTGTTTTTTCTGATAAAAATGCGAGTTTTTGCAGCTAAAAACGCAATATTTAGACAATTACGAATTGGAAAAGTAAATTGATTGAAAAAACTATAAACTTCATTCTTTCAGCTATTTGATAAAAAATCCTTACCCTCTATCTTGAACGAAAGTAATTTTAAAAAGCAATAATTGAAACCACTGCAAAAAACCCAATACGTAGCGTAAACCACCAAACCACCCCTTTTTGGACCTTTTTGGGGCCCTGAGATATTTTTACATAGCATAAAAACCTTCTCCTTGAAAAAATACATACATGTGCGAACTTTCATGGTGATCGGTGAAACGGTGTCGAAGTCTATTAATCTCGGACAGACAGATATACAAACATCCATTTCTATATATATAGATAGATTATAAATTTTTACAATATTTGGATTGAACAACTTCAATTACAATTAGAATAATATTTTTCAAACAAATAAGTGAACATTTTAATTTGAATTGTTTAACAATGTTAGAAATGATTATATCATCAGGAATATCATTCCATACCCTCATGGCAGAATTGAGTGTAGATAATTATTGATGTACTCTTGTTCTACATTTGGGGATTTTTAATCGTCTTCTAACTCTTACTAGTCTATTAGCATCGCTTAGGTTAAGCATTAACATTTATATAGATAATCCGGTGGTTTGTATGTTTATATAACTTTGGACACAAATATAGCTAACAGAATTTTTTTATTTTCAGGTTTCAACCAATGTAACTTAATATAATAAGGAGTAATATGATGTAGGCACTTGGGATGTGTAATTAAAGTTATGTAGCGGTAAGAACGATATGAGTTCTAGGAATGCGTTTGCTAAATAGGCAGAATTGGAGATAACAGATGTTATGGATTATAAGTGTAACCCAGGTTGAGAAAAAGGAGAATGATAACATTTGGGAGACGTTGGAGATGTGTGTTTGTAGAAGGATGGATAAAGAGACTGAATTAACGAAAAGGAAGACAAACGAAGAAATTTTTAATATTGAAGGGGAGGAAGAGAAGTTTCGGGAAGAGATTGGGAAATGTCTTCTACTTATGTTTAGGAAATATTTATTAATATGTTGTAGACATATTCTAGTCGACAATTGAATGTCCACTTTTCCATAATCTACAAAATAAAAGGACGAGATATTTTCTTTAAATTACTTGGTGTTCTCTTCACATAATTTTTAAATAAAAGACTGCATTAAATTCACTTTAAACTTTCTGCGGATCTTTTTCGCCGAAAGCACATTACTCTTGTGTCACGAACTATTTTAGGAGAGTCCAGTGATCACTACCGCTAATCAGAATACTCTATGAAGGAAAAATAAGGACATGATAACTAATAAATTAGGAACATCAATGTAAAAAAGAGGATATAAATGTATATTTTTGCCTTCTTTTTTCATGTCGGTTTTCCAGTGCTCCGATCATTTGGAGTTTGGCATTTTGAAAATTAAATATTGCTCGCTAAGAAGCAAAATAATATCTACGTTTGATGGAATATTACAATACTTGGAAACGAATATAAGATGTTTTCTAGGCATCTAGTAAATATTCCACATATCTAAGACATTGAGAACATGCTGTACATATAGTAAATATATTGTGCCGTGTTATAGGCTGAATGTGAAATTTTAATTTGAATATGAAATTGAAATTTGAATATGAAATAGGCTTATATGAAAGTTTACTTAAAACCTCCCGACTTATGATTTTTCTCCAAAAATATTGCACAAAATTAGCTTCTTTGTTTCATTTATAATATCTTTATGAAATATTTCGTTTGATATCATTAACAGCGTTAGATTCCCCAAACTGTTTTTGTTTGATACCATAGCCAGCTCATCGATCACGAAATGTAGCGCACGGAAGTTTCCGCTCACGCTCAAAATGGCCTCCAGTCGCCGTGGGATCCCACCGCTTTAATGCGCATTTGCGTCACCAACTCAGTATATCACTCGTGTTGTATTTGCTTGTCCGATCGAATGATGCAACATTCATTTCAATCGCTTTATTAGTAACGAAGTTGTGGTGCCGCAATGTATCACCCTGAGTACGTTACATCGCCGATTCCGCCCTGGAATCCCGTAGTCCGACTTGCTTTAGAAACATCCACGTCAAAACAGATGGAAGTAAGAATACTGGATATGAAGATAAGTTGAAGGTAATGGATAGGCATTTTAAATGGGATGAAGAGGGGTGCGATGAATATGGACTGAAGTGTGAAGTACTCTTCGGAAGGAGCCGTCGGTAGTGAGAAGATTAAAGTGGAAGTTACTCATGAATACCTTATATGACGCTAGAATTTCAATAAAATTTCAAGCCTTAACTGCGCGTCGTGTTGGTAGGGCGTGCCCAAGTTTCGTGGAAGCGAGAGGTTGATGTGGGAATTTTTCTGCTGCACTAATGGTGAATAACCACCACTTCGTAACCTAAGAGAGCCGAGGTCTCCAACCGAAGATGGGTCTCTATAAAGTTAGCGTTCACCAAACACCAACCCCAGCAAAAAGTAAATGACCAATCAGGATAGGGATGGGGTCCAGATCCTCCTTGTATCTACTTTCCAGGACGATATACCACCCAATATGTCAACTATACGTGGAACTCAAATTTGGAACTGAAAATTCATTTTTTATTCCTAAAAAAATATGAAAATGTTGTTGGATATAATTTATCGTTTCTTTCGCGATAGTATTTATGTAAATTTCCATTCACCCAAATATTAAAAGGTTGTTGACATTTTCTATGTGAATTTTTGTGTTTTTTACGAGTCGTTGTATTTGTAGCAACTTATGATGAAAACATATAGTTCCTTTACTACATATACTCTGGAATTCACAGTGGAAGTGCATCTGTTCTTTGTTCAAACAAGTCAGACTCTCTATGTTCCTTCTTAGGGTCGCTTTAAGGATCGGGATTTCAATTAGGACCAAAGGAATCCCATTTCAGGTAAGGAACGGAGTTTCGAGGAAGCCCGGCTTCTTTTTCGACGAATTCCCTCGGGAGGAATCACTTGGGATGGGGCGTTAATACGGAGGCACCTGGCTCTTCTTTCCATTCAGCGAACAACAATCGGACGGTGCGCCACGCCGGGTGCATTGTTGGCCAAAGCTACCGCCGACTGGGGTACATGCCTGACGTAAAGCTTACCCTTATAATGACCCCCGGGGGGGGGAATCCCTGAGGAATGTGCAACTGGTAAAATCTTTTCAAAGAACCCGGCCTGCACCTGTCTATTTATATATAATAGCAGTAAAGTGACCCTAGGGCCACATTTGGCTTTATTTCTAACCAGGGGCCCATTAAGAAAAGCTAGTGGTCAATTTGTTATTCCTCTAAAGCAATTATTTCTTATGCATTTCTTTTTAATGAGACAGTTTTTACCTTTTTTTTACTATCACTTGAACATAATGAATAAAAGTAATGCTAGTATGACATCACTTGAACAGTTATGTGAGAGTTACAGTGAACGGTTCATTGATTTGTAGGTACAAGGAAAAGATCCCAAATCGCTTTCTTTTGCAGGGTATGATTTTCTCAGGGGTAATTATGTACCACATGTGTGAGCTGGGCATTGACTACTATTGATCTGTGATTGAATCTCGTAATTATTTATTCTCTGATGGTGAACCACAGTGATTTCATAGATACTTTCCCGTCCGACATAGCTGCCAAATATAGTTATAATTTTCATTTCAAGCTTTGTTCCGTAAAATATTTGATAATAGTTTTGCTGAAACACATCTCTTGAATTTAGGGAGCTTTCCATTCAAGAGGTTGAAGTTAGTGCAGATCGGAACAAATCAGCGCATTTTAGCGCACATGAAAGACGTTGAATGGAACGATGTGCGCTGGTTAAACGTTTGTTAACCTGCTGGTAACCATTCTGTGGGTGCACAACAGTCACGGCCAAATTTTCTGTACATATTCATCGAATTCATTCAGATAAGTATTTAAACATATAAGTTTTTTTACCACGGAGTATGACAAACTTTAATATCCATGTTTGACGAATATACAGGAAATCAACACCAAAAACTATAATCGCGCGTGGGTATGTCTGAGTTCTATTGTAGTTTAGCGCGCATCGACTCTGCTCACGACCTGATTTGAAGTGCGCTGCCTAAAGCACGCGTAGAGTAAATGCGCCTAATCCAAAGAAGAGATATAATTTCTTATTAAAAAAAACAATTTGGGTGGCATTTATGTGAATTTGAAGCATCGAGTCCACGGAAACTTGAGAAGAGCGTTGCAGATCCAGGAAAAGGTTTCTCTCACACACTAAGACACGTTTAGAACATCATTCCCGTCGCATCCGCTGGCACACCGGAAGTGAGTTTTGCTTGTAATGCCAAGTAATTGCCAGGCGGCGTGCCATCAGCCAACAGCTTCACCAAATGGACGAGCTTGCCTTTGACAAACCACCATTCAACCGGACGTCACCGTGTATGTATTCCTATCGTCTCCTGACTTAAGCACGACGCTCTGCGCAGTAATCCTTCGGGTCCAGCCGAAACGAGCAAAAAATGGAGACCTGGAGGAAACTAATAAAACAAGAAAATACCGTTTAATCGTAAATGCATTGATTCCCAAAGAGTTAGATAAGTCCAAACAGCTTCGGTTAATGTATTACACAACCTGCGATTCAGCTTTTCAAACATGCCTGAGTTGCTTTTCGTTGTGAGATACAGTATTCCCGCGTACAATTATGTGCATTCCATCTCTTGAGGCTTGTTTTCCTCTACCAATTGGGTCCAACGGGTTGCGGATAGTGGGTCGACCTCTTTATATAAACGTTACCTAAGATATAAGCGAGTTTGTCAGACGAATAAGCATTTGTGGGCAAAAATGGGCGGTGTCTGGAGAGTGCAGGGGGACATCCTTTGATTAGTTACCTAAAAAATGTTACGAAAACCCGTGGAGCTAGCAGTAAAGAGGATTTTTGAGTCTGTGAGAAGAATGTGAAAGAGTAGCGTGATTACAAAAAGGGTATAGAAAGGTATAGATAATACAAAAGTTGGTGGAACTCACTTGTGAAGTGCATGTTGTCAGGGAAAGAAATGGAACGAAGAGCCCAAGGGTGTCTGCTCGTCCACGCTAGATTTACCCCGGAGTGATCTTAAACACTCCACTAGCAAGTGCCACCAAGTTTTTTATGCCTATTTGCCGTCATAAAATGTATTCCTCATATTTGAGCAGTGTACCTGACAGCAAACTTAAACATAAACGCCATATGTATCTTCGCGAATCGCGTGTGGACTGGAGGGATGGAAGACTCAGTAGATACTTCTTCTTTCTCTTCTAAAAAGAAAGTTTTCGAAACTCAGAGGCTACATGGGAAAACTGGCCGATGGGGATATTAGTAAGGAAGTTAAAAATCGGGGAGTGAGACAGGGTGATCGGAACATTGCTTCTCTGCATTTATGTGGAATAAATGGTAAGAGAGGTAATGGAAGAGCTAGCTGAATGAATAAAAGTAGAATAATAAGTTACGTCGAAGATTTGCGGATGACTAGGTTTTAGTTCAACAGTCATCCAAAGGATTACAATAATTGGAAAACGCATTTGATATTCTGTGCGAGAAAAATGGAGAGAATGAAGTCATGATATTCCGTAGAAATGGCATTAAGAAAAAATCCACCCGGACCGGGAATCGAACCACTGACCATTGGCTTGCTGGGCCAATGCACAGACCGAGGCAATTTTGAGAAGATTTAAGGAAACAGAGAAAACGAGGAAAATCATACAAAAGAGAGGAAAGAAAATGGATAAGGTAGAAATATTTTGTTACCTTGGAAGTACCTTAGTACTAGGAATGGGCGTAGTACTAGGAATATTTGAGGTAGAATTGCATTAGTGCAAAAATCCACAGAGGAAAAATCATTCGCCTTGACCGTGGATCGAACCAGGATCTCTCGATATCGCGCCAGTTAAGCTGCCGAGGCGTTCTTCCCCTCCAGTGGATTTATTTCTTCAGGAATTGTGTTGTCAATTGAGGTGTTTACAAATAGAAGAGAACTGATGACAGGGACACACACGTCTTATTGTTCCACAAGTTGAAAAAGCACTTTCTAACCTATTACTGACGAAAATGTGTGGATGATCAAAATGATTTTCGAATATTTGGACATCAATTTTTAAAATCTTCAAAATGTTAGACATATTCAACATTTGAAGCCCGAGCCTACGATTATTAGATATTTAAAATTCCTCGAGTAGCCTAGTGCATGGCAATACCACCAAATGCTGTGGAAAAAGCTAGTAGCATGTGCTATTAGCTAGAGAGCTTGCTCTCAAACGTTTTCATTCTTCAGAATTTCATTGGTAAACCAATTCTTGGTCGCGGTGCGTTGCAACCCCAGCAAAAATCACCTTAATCGAACAAATATCATGGCTTAACTGACCGAGCAAATTATTGAGCATGTAAAACTATAATAAGGTAATTTAAATAATAAAGAAATTGCATTTTCTGTTACTGAACTTGATAAAAATAATTGGGATTTGGTGAATAGATCACGATTATGGATGTACTTCCACTCGTGATTAGCACAAGTACAATTTCATTTGTAAATATTGGACAAAAACCTACGGCCATTAAATTCGGAAAAAGGCACACTCGTTTCTGAACTTAAGTCATGAAACCAACAAGCATGCGTATTAAAAATACATTCTATTATTTTTTTCATAATGCGCAGCGACAAAGCAAGACTTCGTCCGCATGTCGGTGCGCGTAATTTATGTAATCAACATTTGTCCACGCGTAATTTCGTTTTTGCCCGGCGATCCAATTATGGCCCGACTCCCCAGACCTTTAGCGATAGGGTGGAAAAAGCTCGGGTCTCCCTTATTTGTGCTCCCCTCTGTCCCTTCCACCCGCCCCAATCCTCAAACCCTTCGCAGCAATTAAAAAAAAACCCTTTCCTTTGGCTGTCCCACATACATACTTGCCTCGCCGGGAAAAAAAACATGTACCCTCCATTTTTTTCCCTTACTTCATCCATCCCTCTCGATCTCTCTCTCTCTCTCATTTCCGTGCTGAAATGCGCTTGTCGCTCGTCAATGACTCCTTGGGGGCTCAGCTGAGGTCACCGCCGTCCGTGAGGCCCCATAATTGAAGTGCGATTATTCCCTCAAAGAGCGGATCCACGCGTGAGCAGGCACGACCCACAGACTCGTTCTTTTTTATTTATTCCTTTTTCGCTTCTCTTTTTTTCCTCATTTAATCTCGTTCCCATTCTCCTCTCCTCGTTCCTCTCCCATTCGACTGGGTAGACTGACTGAGCGTTGAGTCCTCGCGACTGAGAGTAGACCGCGGTAGAAGGATAGAGGGAGGAGGGCGACCGGCTTAAAGGGATTGGGAGAGGGTTGAGTGGGGGAGGGAATGGTTTGCGTTCGGGAAGTGAAAAAAACCAACGTTTATTTTAGTTATATTTTTTTACATAAACGGAAGGTATTATGCTAAGGAGAAATATAAGGGAAAGAAGGGAGAAACTTAATGATAAATGCTAACAAAAACGTGCCTAATAACGGATTTGAAAATTTTTACGACCTATTCAAAGACACGCTACGGGCGTTAGTCTTTAGCAAACGGTGGGCGGTAGGGACACCCACCCACGACTTTGACGAGCCTTCGAGCCCCCGGAAGTATTACTTACTCACGTCTAGACTGTTAAAACCTATAAAACGTGCCTTGGAGTATGTGACGCGAAACAAGGAATTCACTGGTAAAAATCAACCGTTAAATGTCCTTAAATTTACCTTGGCTACTCTCGGCTATGGATGCAGGCCACCTAGAAGGCAAAAAGTTTTATTTCATTTTTGGCCTATCTTAAGTTTAAATTATGCATTACCTACTCTGCAAATAATTGATACCTCAACTCATAGATATTTGGACAACATTTATTTAGAAAAACTGTTCATTCCGTGATGATTCCGCCACTAATGTTTATGGTAACGATTTTTGGTAACTCTTCTTTATTGAATTATTAATTTCTGCAAGTGTAGACATGAAATCAGCAATTTGTAATAATTATAGCATGTTAGCACTACTGAACTTGTCCAGTCCGCGTGTCCATCCCCCATGTGCCATGAGTGTCCATCCCGCATGAATAGAATGATGTATAGAAGCCGTATTGCATGTGAAATCTCTTCTACGTGCTAAGCTACATTTGTTATAAAAGTAAATTAATTCAAGTACAAAATATTCACAAATTACGGACAGTATATATATATGGAAAATATACAGGGTATAGACTTACTTCAGAGCACTTACTTGAGGTGGACGGTTGGCCAGGGTACCAAAAATTACAATCCTCGTCACCTGCCACCATCGTACCAACCTACTACCAAGTAAGTATTATTTCGTAGATGTTTATTAGCAGTCACACTTTCCCTTAATATACAAACACTATTTGGAGATCATTTATTGTACCCCTAGTATATTACGGTCCTTTCTGCTTAACAAGTAGGAGTACAATTGTTCTTTAAAAGTGTCGTTGGTTGTTAACCTAATTTTAGATGGCAATTATACAAAGCGGGTGGGGGTTAAAATAATGAAAAAGTCTGAAAATTATGTCACTTGACATTAGTAAACCCTCATTCAGAATATACAGCAAGTATTTAGGACCCATCGGAGAAAGAGTCGATTTATGAAAATGTTTAAGCTCCAAGATAATCCACTAGATTAAAGAATAAGTTAAGAGCAAATGCAAAGTGTAACTTGGATAGTACTAAATTGATTATTTGAACAGCACATGAGGCCCCACGCGCTCGACAAGGATATGCAAGGCCCAATATGATAGCTCAAGTAGGAGGTTGAATTATCTGGGGAATGGAAGAAGGGTAGCAACTGACAGTTCTGTCAACACAAGCTTGTAAGCAAGCACTTCATTAAAACATGCATGAGGAGCCACCTATGATATGGCAGTGAAGTTTGGACGACAACAGCAGCAGAGCAAAGGAGATATAGAATCAGTGGAGATATGGTGTTGTCGTAGAATTATTAAGATGTAATGGACGGAAAAATCACCAATGGAGAGTTGCTGTGAATACCTGAAACGAAGATCTCCTTGATGACAACTCTCCGAAGTAGAAGAAGCAAATTTGTGAGTCATAGCAGCACCCTCAAAATCACAATGGAAATATTTCCAAGAAATACCACAGATGGTCTACATGAAGTGAATAATGAAGAATTTCGAAATAAGGAATGATGAAGGAATTATTAAGCGTGAAGTTGAAAAGAGAATGGAGTGAAGACCTGCGGCAAATCAATCTTCAAATTAATGGCAATTAATAATGATGGAGGAATGGCGGAGACAAAACCTGGGCTGCATCTGTATTTATTTTGCAATAAAAACTAGGGTAAGTTCCGTAAGCCATTAAGATGGTCGGAGCGATTTTTATTTATGCACAGATTTGCGTCAAACTTTGCATACATGCTCTCATTAGAAATAAATTGAAATAAGAGTGACTAATTACATCATACCGATTCGGTTTTTTGGAAACTCAATGTTGTTTTCACACGTAGCCATATGACACATGACATATATTTCGTAGTTTCTCGAAAATTTATTATACATATATAGGGGTCGTGGTGGCCTAGGGGGTAGTGCGCTGGGATGTCATCCGGAGGTTTCAGGGGTCAAATCCGGGTGAAGCTTCTTTGGACACCCCCTCCAAAAATCCTCGTGGTGCGACAATCTGATTGTCAGAACTAAAAAATCGCCTGGTAAATCGCAGGTGACCCAGGAAAAGGAACTGGCCACCCCTTCCATGAATGTGTGAATTTCACACATCGATCGTAAAATAAAATGAACCTTACGAACTCTGTGTTTTTTCATCAACCAAATTTTAGAACAATTCGAATTCTTCACTTTTAAATTGATTACCTAACTATGATAACCTAGGACTTAGCTTGAAATCTATAAATGCTGGTGAAATTTTTTGCGGCGACTGCATGGTGTGAAGGAGATTTTTTTAATCTAATAGAATTTTCAACAAATATTTTTTACTTCTTTTGACTTTTATCTGATACTTCAGCCTGTTCGGCTAATTGTTCTGTTTCGTTTGATAGAGGAGGTTATGGATGTGTATAATTTACTTTTTGAATCTTTGCACGAATCTTTTTATTTAAATCCTCAAGAAACTCTTTCATGATGAGTTTCCGATGCTGGTAGGCGATGGAAATTTTTATCTACATACACATACCCCTATGAAGTACCACGGATAACACCATTAGGGTGTTTTGAAGGAGTTGATACCAATCTAGACATGCAATATTCGTCCCAGTTCAAGGTCGAACATTGCATCTATCTCCCTCGGCATGGGCCGTAAAGCGGTGAGGAGAGCAATGTAAAGTTAGGTCATAAACTATGAGAGTTAGGCTGTCAAACATGTTTGAAAAGACATTCTGAGACACTTGAGTGGGGGGGCTAGAACTTGATCTTGGTTCACACTGAAGTTCTCACTCCTGAACACTTCTTACGAAGAAAATGACCACGCCATATCCATAAATTTTCTGAAGTAAATACAAAGCTATCAGATAGAGTACAATATTTGGGAAACACCGTAATTGTAGACCTATCGAGGGGGAAACACATCCAGAATATTTGTGGTGCTGGATTAAAGTGGTTGGAGGGATTTTTGTTTATCTACAGAGATGCGTGAAATTTAGCATACGTGTCCTTATTTGTAATATCTATCGACAAAAGTGAAAAAAATGCATTTTACCGATTTTTTTCTTGCCAATTCAATGCTATTTTAACACATAGCTTTATGGCACATGACATATATTTTGAAATAATTCGATTAAAAATGGACAGACTTTCTTCTTATCGCGAAATAATTCTTCTAATATTATTATAATGGCTGCTTCAAATATCAACATATCAAGCTGAGTAAAAAAGCGTATTTGATATAATTTTTGCATAAATTTTGAATTCCGCCTCCTCGTACTTGTATCACACGTTTAATGACAGATTCCAAGTTTAAAATCAAAACTCATTGCATAAGGTCGGTTCAGAAAGGGTTTACCCTAGTCATAATTGACACCATATTTAAATTTATTTTTAAATTTTATCAGTTTTAAATATCATGAATTAAATATAATAATGTTATGTACGATAAAAATTCTCAGGAATTACCTAAAACGTATGTATAAAGCGTTAACTTGACTTATTTGTTTCATTCGTACGCTGAAAACGCCTTCAAAATCGAAGGGTTTTTGAAATGTTGTAAAAAATATTACGATGAGTTATAAAACTATTTTTTTAATTGTTGAGAAAGAAGACGAACTACACGCTGTTAAATTTCTGCAGCAGGACTATGAAGACAGAACTTACCCATTTTTTAAAATAACGTCTCTCTGGAACGCATAGTCGTACTATTCGTAATAGTCCCTCTTACGGAAAATATCTTCCATTTTTGGCAAATATCTCGAAAAGTTGTGCGGCTGATAGTTTGGTATTATTAGAAAGATGAGGGCTTTTCCATCATGTGGAATCAAATTCATTGAACTATAAGCGAAGTGCTATCTCGCTCTATCTACCTTAATTTTCACTCATTGCCAAATTGAACTCATTATCATAAGCAGTCATATGCCGAAGATTGGTTTTCTATAGCTCTCTGCTCCACTCTCCTCTCTGCCAACTGCAACATTCCTACATAATTATTCACTTAGACGTCCTTTATGATATGCCTGATGTATTGCATTTTATTCATGGTCTTCCTCTGCATTTCTTCTCATTCTTTATCCTTCCAATATTGTTTTCCTTAGGATGTTGTGTCGTAAAATGTGTCCAATAAGTTCCTTTCTCCTTCTTCGCAGATTTTCATCATACTTCTTTCCCCTCCGACTCTTCGTAGGACTTCTTCGTTAGCGACCAAATTTAACTATGATATGGGCGAAGTCTTCTCGAGTGTGGCACCGGGTTAGGCTTATTAGGCCGGTTAGATTTTCATCATACTTCTTTTCCCTCCGACTCTTCGTAGAACTTCTTCGTCTGCGACCAAATTTTACTATGATATGGACGAAGTCTTCTCGAGTGTGGCACCGGGTTAGACTTTCTGTAGCCGACGTCTCAACGAGAAACTTGTTCTTCTTCTGCAGGGCAAAACTATTTCAGTTGTATTCACCTGAAATTTTAAGTAATTAACTGAATAAGCAAGCTTTCACTTGACTCATTTAAAGCTTATCCGAAATTGAGTCAGTTTTGCCGAGAGGAAGATCAGCGAGTTGCTCGTCGAAACGTCGAACATATGAAGCCTAACCAGGTGCCACGTCCGAGAAAACTTCTTCATTAAATAAAACTCCATCGGGAAAGCCTACGATCTTTGAACTGTTAGAACTGTTAACATTCACAGTTATGCCATTATCCACATAAGTGGTGGAATAAAGTGGTGTCGGAGCGAAACGGCTGTAGCCGCAACTGTTTCGGTCAGACAACTGTTTCAAATCTGTTGAAAACAACAGGTTAGTTTTGGGATCGTGCCGCAACCGCGCCTTTGCGCTCTGTGCTGTGCAGCGGCAACTGATAGCTGAAGCTCAAGGTGAGTATATTAGAGTATGTTAACACTTTTAGCCACCTTGGCTGAAGCTGACTGATTCGTCTTCTATTCTGTTCCAGTTGCTTTGCACGTGTGGCTCCGTTGCGGTTATTGGCTACAATTTGTTGGATTTGAATTTGTTGCAGACGATAGCTGGTTTATTTGGCCAACAAATTTTGGCCCATCGTTGCAGATAGAATTAGAATTGTGATGTGCCTGCCTTTCATGAATTCTGATTACATTGCTCCTTTATTTGAGTGGAATATTTCTAATTACATAGAATACAGGACTATCAGCCGTATTCTATCAGCGCCGATTGATCGCCTGTTGTTTGGTGTGCCTCTAGCTGTTACCCGCGACCGGGTGTTTCGCGGAACTGTTTCGTTTTGAAACTATTTCAGTTGCGAAACAGTTGCAATGAAACTGTTGTGTTTTTTAGTGCCACCGCTAATCCAAATACCTACTCCAATATGTAGTTTGCACGTTACTCCGTATGTTTATGTGCAAAAGGGCGGTGAGGACGACACGACAGTGAAATCAGAGGGACGGAAGAGGCAGAGGGAGGGAGGGGGAACTGACCGGCCAGGTGAAAGGAGAGGTTTTGGGAGGGAGGAAGAGGTTGAGGTGGGTGGTTGGGGGAGGGGAGGGAGGTATAAGGCGAGCCAGCATGAGTGGGTGGCGGAGCTCAGTGTGAGAATGAGGAGCGAAGGTGTTTCCTCGGGGTCGGCCGCTAGGGGCGGCGGTGTTGGAAGGTCATATATCACATTTAGTGTCCACCGAACGCTTAACCTTCCCTCCCCCCTCCCATTCCTTCCTCCTCCATCCCCGTCCCTCCTCCCCCCCACCCATGTCACCCACCTCCCCCCTTGCAAGCCACCCTACAACAGCAACCATCGCCAGAAGTCCTTGGCCATCCAGAGGGAGACTCTCGGAAGACCTCAAAAAAAATTAAGTACCCTACGCGTAGGCACCGAACCACCTGGAGGTCCACACCTTCCTCTTCCCAATCCCGCGCTCATTTCTAGAGCCGTCCGCGTCTTATTCACAGCGCCCCGGGAGCATCGCGACTCGCTCTCTGCAAGGCAATGCGTGACTGTCGCAAATGCGCAAAAGAAATAATACATTCATTCGTGTGCATGTGTGTGTGTGTGTGCAAGTCTTAATGCAACTGAAATTCAGGAATCATAAATTTCTTACGGTAGGCAAATAACTCAAGTGTTTTGCGAGATTCTGTAAAACTGCCTTCGGAAGCAGATGCCTGAAACACGTTGCCTGCAATTGTTTTTTCGTGCTTTAGCTTATTTTTTAAGGCCTTTAAAATTTCAATCACACCCTCAAGAAGCAATTAAGGCGCTCATTATATTACTTGGTGATTTATCATTCCCCATCACTGTTCGCTCGCGATAATTTTAAGTACTTGGTAAACTGATGTATTTTGACTCATTAATTTCCAACGCACTGAATAATTTATACTTAAAACGATTAATATATCGTCAAACATTGCAATTGAATGAATAGATTGCCTTTCTAGCTAACAACTTCAGAATGAAAAAAGATATCTGAGAAACACAGAAGACGGGTATTGGGTTCCAACCCCGAAGGCCCAGGCTCGAATTCCGACGGAGGCAGAATTGGGATGCCAATCCCTATCTGGAATTCAAGTGGAGAGCACAAAACGGAGTTACGCTCTCATAGGAGTTGGGTGTATTTAAAAATTTCAATTTCCTTAAAAGAACGTATGCACAAAATGCATGCAAACTGTTTGAGTCTCCTAAAATGGTATTTATTTTATAGTAGTATGTTTAATTCTCCAGCTATAAAGAGACGCAAACATGCACTTGACAACCTCACCAATTATATTCGAAGTTAAATAAGGCTGAAAGCAACTGATGAAACGTACAACATAGTGAAATATAAAGTGTAACAAAGTATTTCCTCTATAATTTGTTAAAATCCTTAGTTAAGCCTTGCATACCAATAACCTATAGCTAAACATTCAGTTGGTCAAAATTTAGCATTTGGGACGTGATGATTGTTACACCGCAAATCTGCATTATGCATATTCCAGGAACAAAGAAACATAGTTGCGGTAAATAATATTTTTATAGTAAAATTAAATTGAAGTTGTCGATAAACTGGTAAGATGTTATTATTATGCACTACGTGGTAAATTTGTTTCATTTTCTCATTTGTTTTAAATCTGCGCATTAATAATTCCTCGAAATTATTATTTTACCTAATAGCTCTTATTCTGCATTGAAAAATGTAGCCGATGCCTCATTTTTCCTCGGAAATCCAAAAGAAACCGTTAACAATTTGATGCCCATGGAGTTTGTAACAGTTTGGGCCTGGACTCCAATGTGTGTCTGGATAATTACAAAATATCTCATACTAACCATCAAAAATTTATTTTGTTAGGCTTGAAATGGCAGAAACATTCCAAAGTATAAACCAAGATCTAGGTAGTAGGCCAAGGCTTGGGCCAAGGCCTTGGTAGTCTATGCACAACATTGCATTGGTTCCAATTCCAACATTATAGCTCGATTGCAGACCGGGTTTGGGATTTTGAGTGTAACGTTCCTCAAAATTTCCATGGGGCTAAACTGTACTCGATTAATTGAAAACTGTGAAAATAGCATGTGTTTTTGCTTCGAAATTAATATCACCAAGTTGCAAAGTGTGACTTCTATTATGCTTTCTTACCAAAATTTCGAAATTATATTTCACCCTTAATTGTTGTAACCATTTATTGGCTTTAGGTTATCTTGGAATTAATCTTGCATTAATTTAAGGCTTTGTATTCATAATTTTTCCAACCCAGGTCTGAGGAAGTTCGTCCAGCGCTTCTATTAAATTATTCCGTCGTTTTATCACGAAATTTCTTTTTCTCCGAAGAATTTGGAAAATAAACTAAAAAACTTTGGAAAAAGTAAAGCTTGTATCATGCTGAGTTTGCTTGGAAAAATTAAACATTTTTTTTTTTTTGAGGCATAAAACTTGAATTTATTTTGAATTATTACACACTTCACATCGTAAAATACATGATCTTATCCCATTTTTTACAACTAATGACACAAAATAATAAATCAAAATTACATCATCATTACATCATCATGTTGTATTGCAATCACATGGAAAAAAAATATGGAGAAATAAAAATAATAATATTGCAGTTGAGGTCCTGCTAAGCCAAAGCGGCTTGTCAGCAGGTGCCTTTTGTTAAAAAAATATTTTTTTTTTGCTGTGCAGCGCTCTGGACAATTTCGGAGCTCAACAATGCTAGCCTATGAGCCACTCTTTCAGTGACTTTTTTAGAACAGATATGCTATTAATATCCTTCATTGACATAGGCAATTCGTTCAACAACCCAGGGACTACATGTGCAAGAGATCTCTTGCCATGGTGGTTAAAATACTTAGGTACAGACAACCTATTTATTCGACGCAGTTGCATGTCAGTATTAATCACACGTTGCTTTATTAATTTGCTGTCAAAAAAGTTGTCACAAATTAACACATAATTATACAATTCTTTTAATGGTAACAAACACTGATTCTTATATACTTCTCTCACATCGTTTTCCTTGACCATCAAATGGGCAACCATTTTATTTTGTAAAGTAATAACCTTATTCAGCAAGGTGGAGTTTGTGCTACCCCAAATCGTCAAACGATAACGTATTACGGCCTCAGCTAAGCCTTGATACATTAATTTTTTCAACTCATGAGGCAAATAGTGTTTTAGGTACGACATTTGAAACAAAATACACCTTAGTTTGTCACATATATAGGTTATATGATTACTAAAACTAAATTTTTCATCTAAAACTATTCCAAAGTATTTTAGGTGTTTAACTTGGGTAATTTTTGCACACGAAAAGTACTTATTGCACGAATTTTTCGGTTGGCCACCCTGGTTGGAGTGTAAACAAAGGTGTGTGTGTAGTGTGAGGTCTAAGGTTTGCCTTTTTTCCTTCACATTTAAAAACTGCAAGGAGTATGTCTTATTATTGTTAATAATTATTTTATTATCGTGACACCATAATTGCAAGGAATACAAATCGTTTTTTAATTTTCGCTGGGCCACCTCAAAACATCTGCTTGTGGATAGTAATGCAATGTCGTCTGCATACATAAAAATCTTGCAGTTTCTAATATGACGATGTCATTTATATATATTAGAAACAGAATTGGTCCTAATATTGAACCCTGGGGAACTCCAGATTGGATAGTTTTCATTCCACTGGAGTGATCGAGAATTTTTAGTTAGTTTTCTATTTGTAAGGTAGGATTTTATCCAGTTCATCAGCGGTCCACGTATACCAGCCCGTTCCAACTTGTTCAACAGTATGTGAATATCGATAGTATCGAAGGCTTTTCGGAAGTCGATAAAGACTGCGAGTACGGAGTAGTTTTTGTTTAGTTTAGAGCGAACGTTCTCGCTAAAGTCCTCAAGTAACATTTTAGTGCTTTTGTGGTGTTGATATCCGTATTGGTTTGGTGTTATTATGTTGTATTTCTTGAAAAAGTGAATTAGTTGATCTGCGACGTAGCGTTCTATGACCTTATCTAAAGATGGAAGAATGGAGATAGGACGATAGCAGTTAGTGTCACTCTTTTTCCCTTCCTTATATATGGGTCTGACATTAGCTACTTTAAGATTTGATTGCATTGTGCCATGTTCAATATTTAAGTTAATCCAGTGTGCAATTACGGTAGATATAGCTTGAGAGGATAGATCTTTGATTCGAATGTTATCATGACCTGGGCTTTTATTTTTCATATTTCTTACAATGTTAAACACATCATTAGGAGTTGCTGGACTCAAGGAAAAGGTATTGAAATTCCTGTGTGGCTCATTATTGAGAAGAAAATGAGAACAGTTTGGTAATATTTTTTCAATATTTTCAGTGAATTGATTAGCGAATGCTTCACAGATATCATTGACATTCATGGTTTTCCTGAAGTTTTTAATTATATGTGAATCAAGTGATTGCTTTTCACGTACTCCTCTTATATTGTTCAGTAATTGCCAAGTTTTCCTAATGCTATTTTTTGTTTGCACAAATTGCTTTTGGTAGTAATCTCTTTTTTGCCTCCTGAGTAATGAGTTCACTTTGTTTCTTTGTGCTTTGTAATATTGTTTATATATCTCATTAGATGTGTTTGATTTCCACCTTCTGTACAAAATATCTCTTTTCTTAATTGCTGAATAAATGACCTCCGTAACCCAAGGCTTTTGGAATGAATTATTTCCAGTGTATTGTGATTTTTTAACTGTTGATTTAGTGTATATGACGTTGAAATATTTTAGAAATTCATAGTATATGTAATCCGGGTCATCATGGTTCACCAGTGTCAACCAATCCACTCTTTCCAACATCTGGCTCACCTTTTTGCAGCATATGTAGGAAGTATTGGTACTCCTATCAGAAGTGTGACCGAGTGGTTGTGAGATGTAACAGTTAATGCCAACAGGATAGTGGTCGGAGATATATGTTTTAAGAATGAAACTATTGACATTATCATGGAAACCCTTAACATTGATATGATCTAAGCAAGATTTTGAAACCTTATTGTTTTTTATTTCAACTCTAGAAAATTTGTTGATACATGCCATAAAACCATTGTTAGCTAACAAATCCTTGTATGTAATCACAGCGTTGTCCCTTGTAGCTTTCAAATTTAAATTGAAGTCTCCTATCAGGATGATATGTTTCTCATGTCTTCTTTTTATGAATTCCTCTAAGCTAATTAGGAAATCATTTTTGTTTTTGCGGGGTGGCCTATAAATTTTTATAATTAAGACATCATATTTGTAAACGTTAGTTAGAATTTTGAGTGATTCACATTTTTTTATTACAGCATCAATTTCTAAACCAGGTATGCCCTCTTTAAGATAGAAAATGATTCCTCCTCCCCTGTGACTAGATCTTAGTTTATGGAAGAGAGTATACCCGCTGAAGTTAAAAGGACTGAGTTCAGTCTCTTTAATATTTACCTCAGAGAGAGAGAAACCTAAAACTTGACCATTTGTATTTATCTTATGGTGTAGAGCAACCAGTTCATCCCAATTTGTTTTCAATGATCTAATATTTAGGTGATAGAGTGAAAACCCTTCATTTGGAACAGGGAGATACTTTATAAGGCTCGACACTTTCTTATATGATTTGCACTTGCTATTATGACATATTGTATTAAAAGGATCCATAGTTTCAAATCCAGTAGCACCTAAGTAATATAAATGAAGAAGCTAATCACCTGTTAAAGATTTAAGATTGAAATTAGAGTATATTATTACACCAATTTGATTAGATCTTTCTCACTTAGCAACTTAATTATTTGTGCGTTTTCACTTTTCCTAACAAGAACTTTACCACTTTTGTACCATACAAATTTATAACTTAGTTTTTGTGCCTTAGTCTTAGCCTGCCACAATAGATTCCGATAGAAATATGTCAGGCTTTCATTTATATACACTTTAGAGTCTGGATATTTTTTTCTCGTTTCAGCATTTTTTGCATTCTTTTTTTGTGCTAATAAAGAATGTTTTACAGCCTTATTAGAAAACTCAACAATAAGTTTTCCTTGTTTATTAGGAAGAACATATATGTCAGAAATGGAATTTTTATCAACTGTAACATTAATATTATTTGCTAGCTCAATAACTTTTTTAGTCAGCTCTTCCTTACCATCACTATCATTAGTATGAATACCTATTACTTCAATTTGTTTATCTAATTGCTTTTGTTCTAGGACAATTATCTTTTTTTGGAGATCTTCTATTAATGTGTCCTTCACCTGAAGCTGATTCCTAAGATCACTGACCGTACTTGTTAGATCACTGACAGTGTTCCTCAGATCCTTAATACTACAAACAAAATCATCGTACTTATCAGATAAGAAGTTGAGGCTGTTTTTAATCTGTTGAATGTCTTCTTTTGTGATGACCGCATCAGTTACTTGCTCCTGTTGGATCTCAGATGTGGAGGAACGTTCTCTTGATTCCGTACCGTTCTTGTCACTGCAGCGGCAGGTTACACATCTCCAAGTCTCTTTCTTCTTAGCTGACATTGACCGGTAGGTTGATTCTCTAATTCCAGAGCAGTTGTAGTGCATAAACGAAACACATCCAAAACATTTCACATACTCTTCTTCGACAATATTTTCGTCGCACTTACTGCACTTCATGTAGAAGAAAGTAGCGAAACTTCGTGAAAAGATACTTCGAGAAGGCCGGTTGTTAGCTTGGCGGGAAATTATCACACCAAATATTATGGGATAACTATATTTTTTATCACGAAGACGCAGAAAAAGCACGTTAATAATACAAAATAAAAGATATATGTATTATTTCCGACGAAGGCGATGTGCTGAATGTCTCCAATAACAGGTATATAACTAACGAAAATTAGAGAGCCACTGAAACACGTCCGTTCACTACAACAGCAATGACATCAGCATTTGCTTCGTGTAATTCTAATAAAGCCCCTTTAGAATCTTCACTTAGAACAAGATTAAGCAAAACCTCCTAATCTCATATTTAACTTTAAATTTATGAATTCGTCCGCAATAATAATTTTAAAATAACTCAAAACTTTCATGATGAACAGTTAAAACTTTGTTCTATTTTCACACCTTTTTTATTTGCCAACCAAGGTTTCAAACACATTAGAGTCATCATCAAGGTTGATAATTACATTAACGTGTTGAAACCTTGATCGGCAAAGAAAAAAGTGTTAAAACGGTACAAATATTTAATTGTTCATCATTAACGTTAGAAATTTTCACAAGTGACGCCTCAAGTTACTTCTTTAAAAACCTTTTCCAAAACGGTAATGAATACTTCCCGTACGCCGCTAATATAAGAGTCAGAGAGAAAATAAAGACTGGGTATAATATTATTTGCTCGTCAAAAGGTCTTGCAAGTAATATCGGCCTTCGAATGATGCAATATCCCTTTCAGTCCCAAACGCTGCAACCCATTCCCCTGTTTTCCGTTCCTCAGCGTGCAATCGACAGGCGAAAGCGGAGATATCCTTTTCGATATGAAAGTTTCGCGGTTTGTCCAAACACAACGCAATGGAATGACGAGGCAAAAAAATGATGCGAAAGAAATATCTTGTCGAACCTGAGAATTTTCGTTTCTCTTTTCATTCTATGACTATCTACTCATAACAAATAGAAAGAACCAAGCCAAGATTTTTTTTGGGAGTGAAAAAAAAAGATATATAATATATATGTAATGCACGTGATAACAACTTCAAGGTAAGATCATGAAGAGCCTAGGTGACGAGAAAAAATTATTACTTTTATCTATCAAAGAGGGTAATATTTTCCAAAGTTTGGCAAGTTTTTCAATTAAGCACTAAATTTAAATTACGCTGACATTAAAAATCCCTGTTAGTTTGTTGGCCAGGAAACCGGGAGAAGATGATTTCAAATTCCTATGTTAAAAAAACGTGGTTGTTTTGCTGCTGAGATTATGTTTTTGCAATCAAAATAGCTCTTCCTAAGATTGCGAACTAAGCATGAATGTAACAGATATCTGAGCCAATTAGGGAACTTTGAAAATATTTTTGTGGTTGGAAAACTCCAGGCCAACATTTTTTAACCTTGAGATTAATTTTTTGTATTTACTTATCTATTTATTTCGTAGTTGGATAGACCTGGTTAGAATAATCCCAAGCGATGATAAGTTCAAGAAGATATCGAAAACTTTAACGAAAAGTAACGATAGCATATGTTTAGAAATATAGATCGTTACTAAGAAGGACGAACATAGACTGGAGGGTTTTACAACGCGAATTCTGGGGAAATGGAGGTGATGTATGTAGACAGAAAGTTTTACGAAGATATTGAGCGATGCACTATGAGGGAGGATAGTGATTTTCAGGAAGAAAATCGATTGGAACAGACGATGTAAATTTACGAAGAAACAAATTATAATGGGATAATGAAGGCTGATATACGTATAAGGGTTAATGTTGGTTTGACGGATAATAATATGATACGTAGTGGAGAATAAGACTTTCGGACGGCACGAATGAGGCCAACAGATGTATGCCGGTATGGAGAATATTAAGTAATTTAATGCAAGAGAAAGTACTCTTTGTCAAACATTTGTTTCTACGGTCAACCCAACAGCTTCTACGGTCAGCTTGAATTGACAGAATATAAATATAAATACATTTATTAATTCACGTGAAATATTTTTTTATTAAAGTATGGTAATCATAAAATATCTTTGGTAAATATTAAAATATGGCCGTTCCAAGCCGAAAAATGTTCTTTAAGCCCGCCTCCTACTGATGCGTTGAACTATTCCTCCTCACAAATTAGTTCACTTGAATCCAGAGAGTATTTCTACTGTCGCGAGGAATTAAAAATAGAGGAATGCTGTAAGTTATGCATCCTAGTGGGCGCTGTCATCCCAATTTCTCTTCCAACTTTCCGCGTCGTCGACCCGAGTTCCAAGGTCAAATGCCTGGGCCCGCTCGCAACCCGCTGCTTTTGGTCAGGAGGAAGCGCCGAATACATTTTTATATTTCCTCTTTTTTGAGAGCCTTGTGTCAAAAAAATGTGTCCGCAACGCTGAGAGAGAAAATTAGCGCCGATCCAACAGTTTTTACAATTCAACGAATCGTTGGTTTTTCACTTCTATTCATTATTCCTGAGAGACAATAAAAAATTGTGTATATCATCCGTTTCTAACACATTTATCATTAACTTTTCCGATACTTTATCATTGACATAAAGCCAAAGCATGTTTTCTAGAAACATTCATTCCCATAGCTATCAAGAGGTAAATTTAACTAATGCATTCATGAGTTCTATAGAAGTACCTGACGTGTTAGAATGGTTCTTTTCGTTCAAAATAGGGCCGTATTTTTGGAATGTTGCATGCTATAAACGCTGATGTTTGACAGTTTAAACGACTAATAGTATAACCTTGATGTAAGTGTTGGCTGCGGGAAAAAAATATTTATGTAATAGACCAATATATATTACCGTAAATGAATACGATTGCCTAATATCCGTATTGTACGCGTGTGATAATTCGTAAAAGATAATAGAAAAAAACATCCGCAAAGCAGAAAATCGGCTTTGGGTTTTGTGCAAAATTACTTTACACTATTTGTACTGCTGGTGTTTAATTTTTAGTTTATATTTCGATATTTTCTCAATGACAGGGCTCCAACAAAATAAACAAAAAATGCGCTCATAAAAGTTAATCCAAAATAAGGTAAGTTATGATTGTACGACACGTGTAGGCATCTAATATAAGGTTGGTATTCAAAAATATTTCTTTATATTTGGCTTGAGATACTGATTGACAAAAGTTTTGTTTATATATGGAATCTTTGATTTTGAAGCCTGGGCTAGTCTAGTGGAAGATTAACAGTCTTGTGCTATCAATGATAACTGGATCGTTCATCCGAACGATCAGGGGTGGCAATCAAAAAAATATGAACCGTAAAAAAAGTTTTGAGTGAGAAAACTCTATTTAAAATTTATTTTCTCAATTAAAAAAATAATTTATTGACATGTAGATGGTTACAATTGGCGTACAAAATGTTTTAGAATAAATTGAAAAAGTAGAATAACCATTAATTAGAGAAAACGTAGTTGTGATATAATATGCTTAATATCTGAGAGCTTTAATTTTAAGAGTCATATGTACATATATAAATGAGTACAATATAAATAAATACTTTCAGGTCACGCTTAGTCAGGGACTTGTGAAGAGGTGCCTATTTTACACAAATCAATCATATAATGATTCCCATTCAGGAAATAATTTCTCTTTCCCAGTTTAATTAACCCTTGAACACCTAGCCTGTTCTTATGTTCACAGAAATAATTTATTGCTCCTAATTGCCCTACTTATTGCATTTTTCAACAATTTTTGCAAATTTTGCAACAATATCCCAATATATTTTAAAATCTAAAAGCCGAAATATTTGGTCGATTTAATCTAATAATTTTATATATGGCTTTGCTAATTGAAATAACTGTCTACAGTTAATATATAATACTTGGTAAGTTGAGTTAATGGAAGCAATAGTAATAAAAATATTTAACCCGCCTAGCAACTTATACCAGTTAACATTTACAGAATAGCTCTAAAAGTAAAACATTTTCGCAGCAACGCGGGACTAGTGGTTTTTACGTACTGTCTTCATTTTTAGTGTGTTCAAAAAAGTTGACTCCACCCAGTTTCCCCACTCGCAGTTGCCATACTGTTTCTCATACCGATAGGTGCGCGTAACTTATGTACCACCGGACACCCATGAAGTGCCGAAACCAGCCAATTTGCATTGGATTATATTTTTTTTATTGCCCGTGTTCTTCCTCGAGCTTTGCACCTGCTCGTATCAAACTTGTTAAACGCCATTCCTTCGAGGCAAGATGGCATCTGAGAAAACAGAATAATCCTTACGCAATACATGGAATGAGGTAAAAGTGCATGCCTTGGCCTTCACCACTGAATATTAACTATAGCAAGTAATGATAATCCGAAGACATTAGTAGGTCAGCGACGCATAAATGTATGATGTAATCTGATCCGGACATGAGCCACTCAAAACACTGCCACGGCAAGACAAAAGGCAAGTCAAACGCGGTGGCCACGTCCATTAATCCCGTCAGAAAGTATGAACACATTCCCTAAGACAATGTTTTTCGGCGCTCAAAATGTTTATCGTGAAAGTGATCTGTCGTGGAGGCAGGGAAATGAATTTTGAGTCGCCATGTTCGGAATGGGTGGACCAAATTTTCCTCCGCGCGAGGATGGTTATCAGATCTCGCGCAGAGACCTCCTTCCATTGTAAGATTGAGTTCCACTAAGCGAGCACTGCCCTCGGACCTAGCGATTCGCTTTCATAGATTAGGGACGTACTCCAGCATGGAAAACAACATCTTACCGAAGGCTTGTCAGTTTGTCCTCCCCATAACCCCCCCTGCCCCCTAAACATTGAAAAATAATGGAAAAGTATAAATATTCTACATAATTCTATCATATCTTCAAAAGTTAAGCATAATAGTCTCCGTATAACAATTTCATGTCATGTGTGCCGAATTAAACAAGTACTACTGGAGTCAAGTCAGCTCATTAAACACTATCCAATGTTCCGAATTCGGTTCAATAAAATATAATAAATTTAAAAAAATCATTTAAAGAGGTAATATTTTTATGTTACTTCCATTTTTAAATATTAAGGAGAAAAATCATTTCTCTGTAGTGAAACTTTTGGTGTAGTAAGGGCTTCAAACATCTCAGAAACTTTTCCTGGAGCTTGAACTTTATTTTTCTCCTGTTTGCCTAGGGTCCATGTTCCACTCGCATATAATAATGTTAGAACAGCTGTTGATTTGTAAATATTCAGGCGTGTGTATTTTCTTGTTTTATTCTTAAGTATTTTATGGATTGTTCCACGTATGTTTTGAAATATGGATAATTTAATCTTCCAATCAATATGGAGTTCGTAAGAGATAATAAACCCCAAGTAATTAAAGTTGGCAATTGCTCTAGTATTTTATTATCTATGACTATTTTTGTACAAAGAGGGATTTTTTCCTTTGAAACCCATAATATTTTATTTAGTGGCAGAAATGTTCAACCCATAGCTTTGCAAAATACTGTTTCGTGAAAATATTGCTTTTTGTAACTGGTCTTCTGTATTTTACATAATCATTTAGTTTTATCATCTGCATAAAATAATTAAGGTTAATATTTCGTTTCGATGATATTCCTGAGTCAACCTTCTCTTTCCACAAACGGAGTATGTCGTCTATATACTCTATTAAAAATTGTCGCTGTGATGGACACCCCTGTCTAACTCCTTTGTTCGGTGGAATATCCTTAGTTAATATGCCTTTAAATTTTAGGGTGAAGGTTGTTTCATTATATAGACTTGGAGTATAATTAATTGAACAGGAAACCCCCTTTATTTTCATTATTCTCCACAGCAGAGGTCGTTTTACATTATCAAAAGTCTTCACAATATCTATGAATGCTGTATGGGTCTCCAAATTGGGCTCTCTTCTTTTTTCAATGACGAGTTTCAGAGTGAAAATCGCATCTGTGCAGGACCTTCCTTTACGGAGCCCATTTTGCCCTTCTCATACGTCTGCTATTGGCTTTAGTCTTCCATTTATTATGCTAACATAGATTTTACATGCTGTATCTAATATCGATATTCATCTGTAGTTTTCAGTCTTCGTCCGGTATCCTTTTTAAAATACCGAAATTATTTTAGCTCCCAGCCATTCTTTCGAAGTTCTGTGTTCCTTTCAGTTCAGTGTCAGCCTTCGGAGTTCTGTGATCAATTCTTTTATCCTCCTTTTAAATACAACCACAATTATGATGCTCTTTAATTCAGTGGTCATTTATTGGAAAATTCTAGTCCCAAGAAAGTCTCTCCTGTAATTAGAACTTCTTTCTCATCAGACTGTAAACAGTAATACACAACCTGCATTATAATGTATTATTTTCGTGTTTATCGATCCGCACTTAGTTTTGCAAATATCCTTAAGTCACACCGTTTCTTCTTTTCCCTTATATATACCCTTTTCTCTATGGTGGAACTTTTAAAAACCCTTTTATTGAATAATTATTATTTAAAGTGACTTTATAATGACTATTATTTTAAAAATATAGGGAATTTTTATATTCGTCATTATCAGTTTTTCTGTCGAAATTCTAATGCCTATCATGCTGTTTTAAGAGATTATTGAGTACCTACTTCTACCTTTGCTAGATTTTCAGAAAGTATGGAAAATTCATCCGCGCATTCCAGGCAGTTTATTTTAATACATTTGTACTTTCTTTTGTGATATTTTGTATCCCACTAGTTTTTCATTCCAAATTCTTACTATTTGTTTCTAGAATCCAAGGAGAAGGACTTTATTTAAACCATCTTCTTGCCCTTCACTTGAATTTGACTTGAAAGTTTGATATATTCCGCCCATGAACTTTACTTTTGAAGTTGTGTCTGCAAGGGTATCACGGATTAAAGTTGATTATTTTACACCAGATTACTTCCAAATTATTGTATTTCTTTATCTCAAGATTCTCTTATCAACCGAGTCAGAATATTTTTTCAAATCTACAAATGTTACGACCTTGTCTTTAGAGCTCGGTGGCTGGTGACGGATAAACGACTTCAGATTTAATATCTGTTCCGTGCGAGATCTGCATTTTCTAAATTCATTAAGCTGATTATAAAGGATTTTAAAAATTCTGTTAAATTTAATTTTTGATAATGTTTTAAGGCAATGGCAGCTTAGGTTAAGGGGTTAATCATTCTTAGTTTTGGCGTCTTTTTCAATACCTTTCTTGTGTGGTGGATACGTTAAATGGATCCGTCTGCGTACAATTCAATAGTACAAGGATATTTTTGTTTTCCTAATTTATTCGAATATAATTTTCTTCTTCACTTCTTAATTTATAGAATAGTCTGTGGTGCATCTTCCCCAAGATTCGCATGAATGTCTGAAAACTTTTATTTCAGGTTCCGAAAAATTTAGAATGTGGTGAAAACATTTTGCAAGTAAGTCGCATCGCGTCAAACGTGGGTAATGTTAAGTTTTTAATAATTTGAGGTAATACGTATAGCTTCTTCGGTGTGCAGCTTGAAATAATATGTTAACTATCCACAAAATGTTTGGTTAAGAATATTCGTGTAACTATACAAGGCCACGTACCGGTAGATAATGTAATATTTTGCCATCATACTACCGTCCCTCGTGTGCACCGATGTGTTCCAAGGTGCTCGAATACCTTATGCATGGGGGTATGGGGGCCTTGATGCATTTCGATCTGTGCTGACTTCTAAAACTTGGACAACAAGCCCATATTGAGCGTTAGTTCGCCTTCATGTAAAATTAAACGAGATTCGACGTTAAATTGAACGCTATTAAATGTATTTGCGTTCAATATAGTTAAATAGTTCAACCGAAATAGTTTTTATAGTTCACCTAAATTAATCTCTTCATAGAAATTTAACCTAGAAAAGGAAACATGAACCAACCAGAGAGTACATTAGTATTACTATCTCCAGAATTATTGAAGTAGCCATCTAAACATACCGAAACCGGTAATTAACCTACAACAGCAATAGATTAGAAAGAGGAATTCTCACTTATATTTTCAAAACGAAGCACCACAATATGGGGTTAGATTGATTACGGCCGTCTACCGATCAACTGAATTATCAAGCCGTTAATCAGACGTCATCTTCGAGGAATTATCGGGGCATTCCCTTAAACAGGCGTATGTTGGCCCGGCCGTTGGGCTCCATGATTAGCCAAGGTCGCCATAAGTTACGCTCCGAAGACGCCTTGAAAAATGCGCGCGTAAGACTAGCCGGAACTCGTCTTGGGGGAGAAAGTTTGGGGCCTACATCAACTTGATATCCTGAAAGTCACCTCAAGGATGTGTGGCAGGGGATTAGTTATCAATCAGCATGGACTACATTTTACCCTACAAACTTTTATGAAAGTACGGCTATTAATGCATTATCCTGAAAACACTTGCCAGAAAGTAGAAATTTCATCAGTACACTTAAGTATTCTACCAATGTTACAGAAACTATGAGCATTAATGTAATATGCAGTAATATAAATGCACAGAGATACAAGAAATATGCAGGAAACATGCGAGCTGGGGTTATCGTTACGTATACGTGAAGAAGAGATCTATAGAAGAGTGAGGAACATTTAGGGAGAAAATCAACTAATTAGCTGCACTACCTATCGACATACCTAGTTAAAAGCCTCAATGGCAACTATTGTTGTCTCTTATCGCTCGCGGGAAAACTGACATTTGAAACGTTCATTCTGCAGTCAATTACCCTAAGGTTATTCTCATGATCTAATCTTACGTAGTGTGTGATATGCAATAAAATATTTTAAGCGTCTTAGGAAAATAGATTATGGCTTTGAAAATACGTAAAATTGACAGTCTCATTCGAGATCCCGTGGAACGCTTCCTTGTTATTGAAATGATGCGGCACTTTTCCACGGAATAACTTTATTGTCACGACACGTTTCAGCTTACGTAACCATCATTTGGTGACTTAGTAACAATTTACATAAAATATTAAGCTTAGATTTTGACCGGCGGCCTAAAAGCGATTCCCACTCTGGGTTTGGATCACGGTTCCCTCTTTCGCGTTGTCGTTATCGTTAAATCCAAAACGCAAACCGCTCTAACAGGGCAATACCTACAGTTACTGTCCTAAGAAGGCACTCCATGAACTAAAACTAGTGTTTGAAAGCACCTGGCAAAATTGTAAGAATTGCGATCACGATTTAACTCCCTTGAACGCAATTGAAAAATAAAGATAACGCGAGCGCAAGCATTATGGAGAACCGTGATCGCGCCCCTGATTGTCCCAGAAGTCTTGTAACGCTAATAAAATGATCGTAACGACCTTTGAAATATAAAGCTGACCTTCGCTGCACACGTTCCATCTTGGAATTTAAGCCTACCTCATTAGGATCCCAAATACTGGAAGCATATCCCAAGTGACCTCCTCCACCCAGAATAATGAAAACGAAGACCGAGAGTAGAAAAACAAACGCCTCAGGGTGTTTGGGGTTAACATGATAATGTTTCCACATTTTTCAAAGAGGATTCGTCGAACAGCACGCCTTCATCCAACACTGTGCCACCAACGTTGCGCAGTGGCAGTTGACCGTCGCGGTGGAGGAATCCAAATCCTCTCCTCCCCCTCCCCTCCCTACTTTACAAACTTCCGCGTAACGCCTTCAGGTAGGCTCGCCCACCACCCGGTTTAAGGTTTCAAACAGATTTTGCGCAATTTTTTTGATGTACAGCGTTGAAACCGAAGCTTCCTCGGACCACGATTATGAAGAGATTCGGTGTGGTGGGAGGACACGATCCCCCCGACTACTTCACTTGATCGTGCTCCCGACGAGGAATCCGACGACGATGAAAATTCCCCGAGAACAAGTGACGGTGCCATATCTTTCCTTCCGCGCCACACTCTCCATCGGCCAGGGTGGTTTCAACCCGCAAGCATACACGATTCTGAATGTTAACAGAGGGGGGCATGGCGTGAAAGAAAATCCTAAAGACGCACACCCTTTATACAGTGTCCACGTTATTTATTAATGCGTCATTAGTTAATTGCTGCGGAATAAATACTTTGTTTCTCCAAAAATAATTATGCTTTTTCCTTTCCTAAGTTGGGATTTCCATGGAAAATTTGGCTCATTAACTCTGTGGTAAGATGTGGTGTCATGTTTTGAAAATTTTACAAGAGAGCAATTTTAAAGTTTAGTAGGCTCTGAAAAATCAGAATCTTAAAGTTTATATCTTATCTCATTGTAATAAATTTAAAAAAAACTGTTGTTATCACATTTTTTAACTCTCCAAATCCAACAGTATTAGCCCTACGAATCCAACGGTATGCATAACTCAATTTGACAAAAAAACGGACGTATCATATTTAGCCACAGAACTTCAGTAGAACTATCAGTAATGTAGCGGCTCATGACGGAAATCAAGTAATAAAGTGTGGAATTTCGATTGTAGTTTTGTCTTCAAGGACTACTTATCAAGGACCGGTGACATTGCAGAAGTAATACTTTTTCTTCTACCTGTGTTAATAGCTCAAGGTTGGGCGTCATTTTAGCTAAATATGATATTAGATGAGCATTAGACGAAAAATGTTTCATGCGGGCGCTTCAATTAGGTGCGCGGCACTTGCACTGACCGGTCTCATAACCTCCATGCACGACATTTTCGAAACCGGGGTGCACGGAGCCAAATATGGAGACCGCTACTCAATAAAATTAAACGGTCGCGGTTACAATTCAATTTCAAACCGCCTTGAACGAGCCGGTCAACAATGGGTTTTCAACCGCCCATGGCCAGCTATAAAAACCCCGGCATGGACCAACTCGGCAATCAGTCTCAGCCCTGATGACGATGAGGGAGTCACTCGTCGAAACGTTGGCCTTTAAAAACCTTACCCGGTGGTAAACCCGAGAAGATTTTACTAATATTAAGATCTTTTAACAATTAGGTAGTATTGCAAAATTTGAATAAAAAATCTTTTTATTATTAAACTTAATTCTGGCCTATAAATTTAGATGCCCTGACTGGCTGATTCATTCTCTCATCAGCACACAGCTCAATCTACTGGTGCCAAAAAACATGAAATTTTGAAGATATATTCTTATCATGATGTAGGGACTCACTAAATAAGGATTTCCCCCTAAACCAATGTATTTCGTTATTTTTCCTTGTTTTATTGTTTAAATTCAAATATTCTTAAATTTATTAGGTGATTTTATTGCAAAAATTGATCTAAGTAAAAAAAACTGAGTTTCAATGTTAATTGGAATTTGGCATTCTACTTATGCGGCGCTTCGGGCGCAACTTGTGCACTGTTCACCTTGCACATTGACACTGCATTGTGCGAGCTGGTGCATATCTGTCTTCCTGTTAAATGCATTTTCTTGCAGCTCGAACATTATTTACCCAACTTCCCATCAAGCATCAACTAAATAGAAACTATTTTTTTCACTTTTTGCCAGCTTTTAGGGATTTTACCCCATTGTGCGGGGTAGACAGGCGGTGACGAGCTCATCGTACACGGAACATGTGACCCCTATACAGCGCTGCGGTAAGAAAACAAATGAAAGTTCGTAGGCGTCACAATACCACTGCCACTGCACTACTTATATTTCATCATAAGCAGCAACATCATTTTATTGCTCAGTTTAATTGGTGCGATAAAATGAAGGAATAGGTTTTAAATAATGAGTTTTTAATTATTAATCGATGCTACTTCGATGGTAGTAGTTCCGCCTCTACCTTGTTATGTTAAGCTAACATGCAACTCCGTCATTATCATAAACTAATTGGAATATTTTTTAAGAAATAAGTCTCAGCACTAGATGCCGTGACATTACACATAGTGCATTGGTCGTAAAATTTGTGAGAAAGAAATAATTTGGCTTTTAATAAACGCGCCAGGCGAGGTTATAGCGACATTCCCACATGAGCAGCCCCGCAGTTTGAACATATTAATATTATTATTTGTCAAATGGTAGATTTAGGCCATTTTCAGGCAACGCTAGTAGAAAAGCGTTGCAATAACCTTAAGGAAGGCTAGTTGCGTTGAATATATCAGCAATTCTTTTAGCATAATCATAAATAAAACTCGAAACAACTAAAACATGTGGTAAAAATAATAAATAGGTACCTATCGATCAAAAAGAAGCATTAATGTAAACAGAACATCACGCTATCCACCGAAGGGGTTTCACCGTTGAAGGGCAGCAAAGGGACTTCCCGCCTCTTATCCGCGACCACCAAAGGGAATTTCAGTTGGGACCAATATTTTCCGGCAGATAGGCGTTGGTCAGCGCCGGTAAACGGCTTGACATCATGCTTTCTAAAGACTGGCTTTTTTTATTGGCTGATATTTGCCACTGTTCCTCTACCGCCGAGCTATGAAGACTCCCTAAGGTAAATGGAATGAGCAGTTGGGGAATAAGATAGCAGATATATGGAATTCTTAATAAATAATGAAAGAGCACAATCATGAATTGTGCATAATGTTTTGTTAATCCTTACGAACTGTGTAATATTTTTACAAACTGCACACGCCTTAATAAGGCTTTAACGTCTATTTTATTCGTTCTTTTCCGTAAAATGCAAGTTCACTATAGTACATTGCACCATTTTAATTCATTAAATAAGTCGGCATCAATTTTACTCATACGTCAGACTACTAAATTTTCGTAACTAATACCTTTCGATATTTTTTCAATATTTATTTATTTGGGAATTGAGATAAAACTTTTCCCTGGAAATAAGGTATAGAATTCTGCTCTACTCAGATTCACGTACCCAGGAATTGATTCCATCTCCTTGTCTGAAAATGTCCACCTTGACACGAGCTGATAGTATGCATGGAAACCCCATATTCCTAACCCCAATGGTTCCCCATACTATTTATATTTGGTTTAAGATCGTATGATCGTATTTAGAATATGCACCAAGTATTTTATACCCATCAGAGAGAGATAATTGATGAAGCAATTTGATAAATATCTAAGAATATCTTCTATACTTATAAAGTCGCAATAACAATATCCAAATGACGTATTTATGTACAAATTATATGTTGCTCAGACTCGCGTACGGGTGCAAAGATGTCAAATGTTTTTCTTCATTATTTTCCCTGTTTTCTAGTCAATTCAAATAATTTGTTTTCGTGGCGAATTTAATCCTCAATGATGTTTAGCCATTATGATAAGTGAAGTGTGACCGAGTTACAGGATAAACAGTGGTGGGAGTCCCGCCTGACATGAAGATTATGAACTCTAGAAACTATCAGTAGAACCGAGTCTTACTTTGACACTGAAGAAATCATATTGCATCACCATTACTACATCAGTAGATTCGATCAGCCAGATCCAAAGACAAAGAAAGAAAAGAAAATATTTTACTCACACCAACATTTATAAACACTATTATGGTAGGGAAATATCACAATATATGAATCTACATACTACCCTGCAAGCCGCCGCAGAGGCGTGTGGCAGGGGGTGCTGGGACACCAGCCATGAAAGGAGAGGGAATAGGGAAAATGAGAAGGGAAGTAGCAGAGGTGAGTTGTACAATTGAATTAGGAAATATACTGCATACCGGAGAGATTTACAATGTTTACAATTTCTTTTTCGGGATCATCATACAGTTGTAATATATATCAGCTATGAATTTAATACTCTCGCAAGCTATGATTGTTGTAATTGTTATAACTTGCGAGATAATGGTATAATTGTTATTTGTGTAGTCGCAAAATGCATTGATACAAATAGTTTCTCTAGCATTGGTAGCATATTTATAGTGTTGTGGGTGCCGGTGAAACTTCACCTCCTGACAAGTATTTACAGGTTTTCTGCTCGTGCATCACCAGTCGTAGTTTCACATACTTTATTAGGGTATATTGTAGTGCATTTTGATGATAACACACCCCTTAGCACTCTCCTAGTTTATGGTCTACCTATGCATTGTTCCTCTGACTGCAATTTTGGTCCTCGCAAAGTGGCCAGGAAGAGTGTGTGGTTCAACCTTGAGCTGGGACCAGTATTGGATGCACGTGAATGTGTGTGGAATCACCCTGGAACATTCGGAAGTTGCATGCTTTCTCTCACAGAATGCAACCTACCGGTAGATTATCGAACGTTTCGCCAACGGCGTATGTCGTTTCCCTTCGTCGCCGTTCGCGTTCGGTAATGTTTACCAATCAGCAATAACTTCAAAACTGGAAGAACGAAAAGCTGCCATGATTTCACTAAAAATATAAATATACACTAGAGATATCTAAGCGCTGCAAACTTGAGAGGAGAGTTGGTACAATTGGTTATGCCCTTCGATCATCGCCCCATCTGTCGGATGAAAGGGTAATGAGTGGAGGCGCGCGCCGCCAATAGGAGGAGGCTGCCTAATTTAGCCGCGAGGGGGACGTGAATGGTGCGTATTAAAATACCACCGTGCCCACCAAGACCCCTGCACACCCGACGCACGCCAAAGGGTTTCAGCATGAATCTCTTGCGCGGATTTTGTTGAGTTATCTCGCACCTTGATATCCCACCCCTCTCTCCACCGGCCCACTTGCGGAAAAGCATCTCGGAAGAAAATAAAATACTTCCTCTGTACGGAGGAGAAAAAAAACACTCGCTCACGCATATAAATCTATTTAAAAAGATTCTTTAACTCTTTGACATGCGAAAAAAAATGTTATTTTTTTTTAAATTATGTCGCCGGATTCTTTCATACCTTCCTCCCGCCCCGAATGTGGGATTTTTTTATATTTTTTTATTATTATTTCTCTTCCCACTCCTTGGTGACCGCTTTTTATGCGCGTGTGCTGTGTATATGTGCCGTAGTTCTCTCTCTCTCTCCTCTAACCTCCCCCCCTTTCCCTTTATCCCCGCCGACGCGGTCGCTACCCCCCCTCCTCCTGCACCCTCTGGCGGCGACGTCACACGCACCAACATCCTGCGCACCCGACCACTCCCACCGCCACGCCGATAACGAAGTGTGACAAGGCGAGCCCACCTGGGTCTCCCCGCCAAATCCATTTTTCACACCTCTCCACTCCACCCTCTCTCCGTGGGCCAAGAGCCTCGAAAGCCATGCCCCTCGCCCCCTTCCGTTCGCGTTACTAGCTTTCTACGCTGGTGACTCGGACGCCAGTCAAAAGTTCTCCAAGTGAACGCGAGTTGGCCCTAACCCATGCCAGTGACACTCGGCGGATTTGTTTGGCTAGATTTTGAAGCCGCGGCGAGAGATAGAACTAGACGGCAGCTTTTGTACTCCACCCATGTGGACAACGACTAAGAAACCCGTAAAGGAGCATAGTGAATTTGATGAATTAAAATTAGTAATTATAAAGACATTCCGGTACAAATACTGATAAAATCGTTAAAGATCAAATACTGATAAAATCGTTAAAGATGGGTGTGCAGAAAATGTATCCTTCATTGCGGGCACAGCGATTCTTATCAGTTATTAAACATCGACGATAGGTTTTCAACTCGAAAAGGACATTGGCGATCTCCACTATTAGGAAAGAGTGCCACCTGTAAGAAATTACGCTGCCCACCGCTATTCCAAAATAGAATAAATATTGAAATCTTATCTATCAATTTAAGATTCCTCAAACACTACAGATAATTTGGGGCGTTTAGGAAATATTGCATATTTCCGGATGATGCCTTCCCCAGGATTCGCCTTTGGTTTGCTGATATAAGCATGGCAGCCCGGAAACAAAACTGGAATAGCACCACCAACCAGTTTTGGCATACGAAGTTATGTCTGTAAAAAAATAAGGCATGTCTTTACTTAAAAAGTCACCGAAAACAATAACTACACCAGCAATGCTCACTTCTTGATCGATTTTCCCGTCAGAATCTCGAAGCACCATAGCCCGGATTTTGTCGTGTGGCATGAAATGCTTCTTGCACGACATTTGATCGGGTTTTAAGTCGAGATTGGTGTAGCTTTTTGCCATTTCTCTCGTTTCACAGGGTCTATGGGTGCCGAAAAAAAACGACAAGCTTGACCTCTTGGAGCCCTAGCCCTCATTGCACCCTGGTGCCTAGTAGGTTCGTGGCATTTCGATTTTCTACGAGAGAAAACGGAATGTACCTACCCACGTATTGGAAGAGAAGAGAACTTTTATACTTAATTACCAATACGCATCTTTCAAAAGCCATACTATGGGTGGATTGCTATTGGCATTCGTAGTTCATCAAAATTTCGCTAAATTAATCCATCAAAAGTACTTCTCATAGGGGCACTGCATGTAAGTACTTGAGAGAACACTTGCGTAGTAAAAGATACGCATAAAGGAATTAAATAGACTACACTCGCGATTAAATGTGCAAGGATACTTACGTGCAGCGAATAGTTATGGTAATAATACCGCTGTTGCTATAAACAACGCAGTTTGTTGTACAACAAACTGCGTTGTTTATTATCGTTTAATACTCAGATGTATTACGCTTAGTGGAACCGTCTGCCTCTCATAATGATTTTTAACTGTTTTTTAGACCAATTCCCACATCATAAACGTTACGAGTTTATATATGTTTAAAAGTGCTAATGTGCGGCTAACTTACATTCACTCATTTTTGGATTTCGCGTGCATGGAAGAGGACCAACAGTCACTCATCTCTCCATGCACCTTTGATAACGGTCAGCGTATCTACTGCAACATACAAGATAGGTTACGAACTCCTCAAATGACCACGCTGACAGTATTCTTCAGGATTTGTGGTTTTATTATAAAATAAGTTCAATGTTTTTCACACCCTTTGAATTTCAACGGGTACCATCCGCTAGTTTACAATAAAATATATAAAAAGGTTTAAAAATTGTAGTAAATAATATATTTTTTCCATTTATTTTTAAAAATGATTAATGCATATTGTGTACTGATTGAAGCTTGATCTCCGGTGCCAAGAGTTTAGCAATTCAATTAGAGAGAAATTGGCAAGTAAATTAAAACTAAATATTAATCCAAATTTTCAATGAGAAGCAGAGTATTTACTACTAGACTATAAGAAAAGCAATTGGTCATGTGAAAGTTTGTATGTTTGTATGTTTAGAAGTTTGCTCCTCAATCACGCAAAAACTACTGGACCGATTGAGCTGAAAGTTGGCATGTAGATAGAAAATATATCTTTGGGTAATATAGGCTATATTAAAAAGCCCTGAGGGTCCCCTAAGGTCCCCCAAAGGCCCCTCTTGTAGTCCATGCTAATCATTAGGTTTTGTGTAGTGGTTTCATTTTTTGCTTTTTAAAAGTACTTACACTCAAGATATAGGGCTGGGATTATTTTATCGGATGACTGAATAAATTAAGTTTCTAATTCTTTCAATCGACTTTCTTTTACGATCCCTAATTGTCTGATAATCGTGTTTTGCTGAAAAATCGTACATTTTGCTTTGAAATCAACAATGCTATATTTACTTGTCACCCAGAGATTTGATTTTCAAAGGATCTGGCCTCTGGCATTTAGGTTTTCCTGCAGGCCCATGATAACACGTAGAAAGAAAATCTGTCAAAGAAAGGCCCAGAGTCCAAAGGGCCCCATGATTGATTGCTTCAGGGGGTTCTCGATCAATTCAATGCATATTTACAACAAGTACCTATACTCTTAAATGTCTATTCTCAAAGTAGCTCTCATTGGGGCACTGCATGTATGTAAGAGAACACTTACGTAGTAAACGATACACATAAATGAATGAAACGTGCAAGAATATTTACGTGCAGTGAATAGTTATATGCTAATAACAGGTAATAATGTCTATGTTGTTACAACAACCATGGCGTTGTTTACTATCGTTTAATACTCAGATGTATTACACGTAATGGGATCATCTGCCTCTCATTACGAATGCGAACTGTTTTTAGACCAATTCCCACATCATTAACGTTACGAGTTATTTAAATATGCTTAAAAGTGTTAAATTGCAGTTAACTTACATTCATTTAATCATCGAGTTGCCTATTCAAGAATCTAACTCGCCGCTGCGTTTCCACTCCTTGGACTTAAAAATATATCCATAAGCATGCCTGATAGAAAAAAGAGTAACCTTTCGAAAAAATCTTAAAGCAAGAGGAATGTCTTCTTTGCAAGTAAATGAGTCCTTGCATAAAAAACGACTAAGGTTAGACTTGGATTCTCAAAGACATGCCCACTAGCGAGCTCATTAGCATCTCCCCGTGGTGTTTTTCGGATTCTGCTAAGATCCGCGCAAATTTCATCTTAACCAAACCTACTGACGGGTAACCAGCTATAAATCAGGTTCAAATACATGGCCATCTGTTTCAAAACTTCAACAAAACTTCAAATTATAATATGGCGGAAATTATAATGACGTCACTACATGCTTCTTACCCGAAAGTTGAACGGGTATTCTGCGCAATGAACGACATCGGTGCATGAAGATTGGCAAGTGCACTAAGACTGATTACCTTAGATTTTTAATTTAGCAACCGATGAATATGATTTAGAAACAAATGATTATGGCTACCCTTTATGCCGAAGGCGCAGTCTGGGTAATGAAGGATTCATAGGACAAATAAACATGGCTGCTGTTGAAAATGTTCCTTTTGACGTTGTCAACCGCTGGATTATACTCTACTATCCAATCCTGATTAAGATACTCAACGCACATATCAACGTTGAATTGCGCAAGTCAATTAAGTCATTGAATACAAATATATTTATGTACACAAGGGAAGCGATCAAGCTGTTAATCACTCAGACGATGGCTCAAGAGAACCGGAGGGACAAGGTGACCATCTATCAACCTGGGTGCTATTTAAGTAGTAATAAACCTGCGAGGCCCATTTTTGGGTTTCCCGTGCATTAAAGAGGATCAACAGTCACTCATCTTTCCGTGCACCTGGAAAACGAACGAATTACAACGATCACATCATACAAGATAGGATACGAACTCCTTAACTGATCACGCAGGCAGTATTCCTCAGGCTTTGTGGTTTTCTTATAAAATAAATTAAATGTTTTTCACACCCGTTGAATTTCAACGGGTACGTTCACCTAGTAAATACATAAAGGGGTCACTGGTGCTGGAATTCGTTCCTGGCATTTGGAATACGTGCGAGTGGAAGTTTGATGGAATAAGAGTTAGAAACTGGACGATCAAGTAGAAAGACGGCAGCACAACACTTAAGAGGAAACTGAAGTTCTACGGGACTAACAAGCCAGTGAATCAAGTCAGAGGAGAAAGCATTGATTAAATCAGTATTCAAGGCATTTCTGAACTGCGAATTACCCTTGCCGTAATGCGACAATATATTTGGTAATTGTGGCCGGCATGGCATAGGCCGTGACTGCACAACCGGAATAATTTATTTACGGTAATCACTGAGTTTGAAGGAAACTAAATATCCATTCCCTCCTTAGATTAGGCACCGTTCTACAAACTCTGGTTAACTTTAATCGCAAGTTGACAGAGCCTTTGAAAATCCCTGTCAGACGATATCTCAGAGTCAGTGTATCGTAAAAGGCATCAGACTGTCTTTTGATTGATATGAGCGTCATCGATGAAAAACCGTATCCACATCTGTTAATACACCAAGATAATATTAGACCAGGAATAGTAAAACCTGATCTTGGCGTTCTTTCTTCACACTTTCTTCTACGTGTCGATGGTAACCCCGGTTCATCTCGTACTGGCTGCAGGTGCTTAGGTTGTTTCAGATGTTTTTTTAAAGCGTTTCTTACTCTTCTTATATAAGTAACCAGGTCACCAGTATGCCTGGTATTCTCTGCTATAGTAAACTGGAAATCGTTTGAACGCAATTTGGTTAAAGCCGCCCTATTAACCATCGTTCAACCATAGTTATGTAAACGAGGCATCAACTCCTCTCCTACTCTCTCCCTTTCTCTCTAGGAGCTTTCCATTTTCTCTAGTACGCTCCTTACTTCGCAACACAACAGTACACATCCTCGTGACAAGCATTAGCGATTTTTGCTTATGCATAATTAGTCGTAGTTATACTAACTTTAGGGTATAGTGTAATGCATGTTGGTGAATACTCACCCCCTGCCACACACCCCTGAGGTGGCTTGCAGGGTATTTTGTAGATTTAGACACACTTGCTTTTCATTCGTTTCAGACCTTACGCACTGAGCAGCGCACTTCAGAACTGACTCTTTACAGTAATGTTAATTTGGTGGTGTTACTGACTAACGCAACTGATCGGCAATATGAAGATCAGGGTTGGAATCCCAATAAATTCAAATGACTTTTTTATGCTCGATTTCATCCCTTCTGTTAAAGCCTTTCATATATTTTGACTCATTACGATTTTAATGCTTTGGTGGAAGTACGCGTGGTCATTAATGCGGGCCAAACTTACAGTGTCGAAAATTTAAGGTCTTTAGGCTTAAATTTTTCCTTAGGATGCAAATGTAACTTAAACGAAAGTTGCAGCCAATTAACCCCCGGCAACCCGTGTCACAGGAGTGCCAAATTTTCAATTTATGAGGGTGAGAAACTGTTTTTTATCTTCATACTCCGATACAAATACCAAATTTCGATATATTTTCCCTTTGAATTATGCACATTTTGCAAGGCTAAACTTTGATAAATTACCTTTAACATCAACTAAGTAATGGTTATTTAAAAAACTGCCGGCCCCTGATTGCTAGTAACACTCAGGACACGTTCTCGTTTTCGTTAACTTTCGCAATTATTTTCTAACTTACTCATTATCCTTTGGGTTTTCCATCTTGTAAACAAGCAGGGTAATAAAATCAAATTTAATAATTCATTTAATCAAAATGTATTAATATTGATAATATTTTCAGCACATTATTGATTAACCAAAAGGTTTCGATGAAAAGTAGTTAAAATGGTTTCGATGCAGTACAATGTTGGCTTTTCCCTTGCGACGGTTACCCTACCAAACATTTGTTCACCAAAGCACAATCCGCAATACCACAACTGAGGTAAAAGCCCGAGTATCTAATGCATAGTGGCACTGGTCCACTGTTAGTGGTGTATTTAAGTGTTTTCGGCACGAAACGGCTGCAGCCGCAACTGTTTCGGTCGTACATCTGTTTCAAACAACTGTTGCAAACAACAGGTTAGTTTCGTAATCGTGCCGCAGCCACGACGCTGCGCTCTGTGCTGTGTAGCGGTAAATGATAGCTGAAGCTGAATGCTTCGTCTTCTATTCTGTTTCAGTTGCATTGCACGTTTGGCTACGTTGCGGTTATAAGCTACAGTTCGTTGGATTTGAATCTGTTCCAGGCGGTTGCTGGTTTATTCAGCCAACAATGCCCGCACGTCATTGCAGATAGAATTAGAACTGTGAAGTCCTATCTTTTATTAAACCAAATGAAATTGTTACTTAATTTAAGTGAAATATTATATATTTTCTTTTTCATACAATACAGAACTACCAGCCGTATTCTAATATCGTTGATCGATCGCCCGTTGTTTGGTGTGTCACTAGCGCCTCTAGCTGTTGTCCCCAGCAGGGTGTTTAGCGGAACTGCTTCGTTTTGAAACTGTTTCGGTTGCCAAACAGTTGCTATGAAACTGTTGTGTTCTTTTAGTGCCACCACTATCCATTGGTCATCCAACCCCAAGCACCTTTATTTGTGCCGCGCTCCAGCTTCATGCACCAGCAGCACCCTCTACGGTCTGTACCTCAACCTCCTTGAATATACCCCATCTACTCCGCACCTTCGCCCGCTGCTGCAGCCATATCTCTTTGCTTCATGAACCTGTCTCTGCGCCGCACAATATCTCCTGCCCTCACCCTCAAAAGAAGCCTCCCTTTAACCCGACTTCCTCCCTGCGTGGAGAGAGAGAGAGAGCCGACAATTCGCCCTCCCTCCCTTCCCACAATCCCATTCACCCTCTTTCTCCTCATTAAAATATAACCAAGCCGCATCCTTCCAGCACCGACCTCAACGCTGTCGGTGTCATATTCCCTCCGTTTGGAGAATTCGGAGATTAAGATTTTTCTCAGTCCCCATCCCACTCACCTCACATACGGTTGTGTGGAGGGGGAGGGAGCAGGAGGTTGAGGTGTGAAAGCAGTGGGCGGCGGGAAGGAGAGAGGGACGTGGGAGGTGTGTCCTCCGAACCCCTATATCATCCCGGGAGGGAAAGGGAAGGGTAAAGAAGTCGGAGAAGGGAGTAATTTAATGGCTCTCCACCGTGGTAGGTAGTCGCACTACATCCAAAACGAATGACTTCCCGAAAACGAAGGAACGCTACATGGGCACGCCATAATTTTCGTGATTGTAATCAACCATTAGTGCCGATGCGGAGAATAAAATAATGTGAACGGAACAAAAGGAAGGAATGAGTGAATTAAGGGTTAGACGCGCCGGCGCCAACTCATCGGTGAATCACAGTCGAAGAAAAGAAAATGAGGAGGCTGTACCTTCTGATTTCCTGTTCAAAGGTCGAGTCAACCTAGTTGCGTGGGAAATGCATAAATCGGCTATTAGGTACTGCATGTAATTCACTTTGCCGTCTTCATTGGAGTTGTGTAAAATATTTCCGTCGAGTTTCCGGTTGAGATTGATTGCTGGAATGCACATGAATTTGGGCTCGCATTGCCTCGCATGTTTGCGTGAATGTATTTACCTGTTGCTTTATCAGTGTTTATTCCGCTTTTACTAACTCGCATCTCCTTCAAATATGTTTTTCTCAATATCAGGGAGATGAAAATAATATATTTTCAGAGGAACTAACGCACACTAGCTTCATCACGTAAATGTTGACTTTAATGATAATTTTCGTTGACGGATCCTTTTTCCTGTGCTCAGAGAGGTTTGGGAAATACAGGTTAGAGCATATGACGGAAGAGGTCAGAGCATTAGACGGAGCATATGAATGAATTGCGGCAGGTTAAACTTTAGATTTTCAAGTGTCAATAGGGATTTCTTTAAAAATCGACAGCATTATTTTTTGCAATCACCAACGATTTAAAAGAACCGTGGCAAATTTAGATGTTATCAGCTGACTAATATTTTTAATGCTTGGTCTCTAAGTAGCTGGTTAATTTAGCGAAGTGAAACAAATGTGGTTTAACATCTGAACAATTTACATGGTATTTATGCAACTGAATTAAAATATCCAAAGATGAATAAACTTGTGTTATTGAATTTCCAGTCGCTAAATAGTGTTTTAGCTTTATCACCCAACAAAGTCTAATAATTTTGGATAAACGCCTAAGCAATTTACACGCTAATTTACAAAGGACATGGGAAAACTTTTCAGAAGATTAAGCAACAAGAGTTGATGAATTTATAGTTAAATGTATAGCTATATGTAAATGCATAGCTATATTAATCAGCGAAATCAAATATTTGTCAGTAAACATCTAAACCATTTGCACGGGACTATAAAACTGGCGAAGAAATTTCAGAAGACAAAAAAAAACTTGATTTACTGGATCTCAAGTTATTTCCCCTCGGCGAAAATCATTGTCATCACTTAGGTCGTCAAGGTTTGTCTGCAACGTTACTTTAAAAGAATACAAGTACGAAAAGAATACAAGTACGAAAATAAATGCTATTTCAAAGGACAGAAATGCTGTTTCAAGAGAAAATTAAAAAATAAAATAAAAAGTATGCATTGCATTCTGCAAATGCAGTGTGTGATAATCACTCTCGTTGATTTTTTTTGACCAGGAAAGTTAGATTTGCAGCTTTTGAAAGATTTTTGGATTGCATTCTGCTTTTTCATCTTCAAACTAGTCTTTCCTCACCCTCTTTTTCTCGTTAGCCCAGCATGCTTTCCACTTCGATGAATCCCGTCTACATTTTCTATTCTTTTCCTCCCTTTTCCCGGCTTGCCTGTGATTCCTAAAATTTCTCCTCTATTGCAGCCTTAATATCTCATCGTCCAATGTCCCAAAAGTATTTGCTTCCATCGCCTTCCTCACCTTCTCCTAAATTCCTCCAGCAACTTTTTCTCATCTCCTACCTTGTTAAGTATGTACGTCGATATTTGTATTTCCTTCTGTCCATTCAGCTCTCTTCATCCTTCCCACATACCTATCAAACGTTCTAATTATTTTATCATCCTCTATCCCCTCACGGTCAAAGCTTACACATGCATCATAAAATCGAAATCTGATAGCTCCATTAGAGCATGAAGATTTAAACCAGGGAAAACATCTTCAATGATCAAGAAACCGCAGGTATTGCTTGCATTAATACAATCAAAATTTTGTGAAATTTAAAAATCGAGGGCCAGAGAGTCATAGTAATACAAGTGACAAACATCGTCCAGTGTCATCTGTATCACTTTTCTCCGGTAAGAAATGACAAAAAGCAAAGTAGCTTAAGTGTTCGGCTGCTAGATCGTAGTACCATACGTTTGAACACTTGTATTCCTTTTCCTGTTGCTACCTGACGGTACCCGACGGTACCAACTTAGAACATATGCACTTATATCATTTTTCGTGTTTATGTCACTTGTATTACTTTGACTCTCAGGCCCTCAATTATTTCCCATAAAACTAAAGCTCTCATTTTAACAAGTTATTTTCTTGACGTAAGCTTAGCCTAAACATATTTCCATAAAGCTGAGGATATGCATTTTATCATCGATGGCATAGGGGATTTGTAAATTAGCAGGATGGATTTCAATAATCACGAGTCAGGTTGCTATAGGCTTGACCTCAGTGGTTCAGCGGTGCTGGGTGGCACCCTGGGGATGGCTCGAACTGAGCGGGACCACATCTCAGAAACGCAAAAAGATACATAAAACCGACGAAATTTTGGCCCTAAACTAGGTACTTTACTAATGCGATTAACAAAGGTAGAATGCTTTTCCCGCCCGAAAAACGCAAATTTACTTTCAAAATGTTCAGGCCACTGGTTCCCAACATCTAGGAGTGGTAAAACTTTAACACATTATTTAACACTCCACAAAGATCATTTTTATAGATGGAAAATATTACTTTTCTCAATTACGAATAATAAGTGTCACTCTCCTCCCCATGAAATATAAAAGGGTTGTTTCATTTGGCTACGTAGCAAAATGGAGCTGCACGTGAGAGCTATCATCACCCTCAATTTGTTGATTATTGATATGGAATGACTGCCGAGAATGTTTGAGCAGTTGAATACGCTTGAATAGTGCCGGTAAGAACGAATGGTGTGCTCGATGCAGGTATTCACAAATGGGATTGTTTCATTAATTTCAATTGCTAGACCTAACTTATTCTAGGCCTCTCTAGGCTTGAAAGTTTAATCAGATAATTTGCCAGTTTACTCAGTCATTCGGTCAACCCTCTTAACTTTAGATACTTGGTGATCGGCGGACAATATTTTCTTATGGAAATTCAGAAAATGGAATGGAAAAACGGACCAGATGGACACGTTTGAAGTGGTAATGAAGGGTATCTTTTGAATTCGATCTAAGGAACGATGGTTGATGGAGGTCTCACGGGCCATTCGGATTAGTGCCTCCATGTTGGAGGCGTCGACTGACGAGTAGGTAAGCTGGCAAAACTTCGGGCATTGAGACGCCCGCGCCGGATCGGATGGAAACCAGTGAGGCTTTCATCAGCTCTACTCACCGGAAAATCCTGACATAATTTATCATGGTAACAATGGGTTCTACAGTGAATCGCTATTTTAATTTTTCGCGAAATGGAATTCGAGTTCAAAAAGAACTATAGTTATTTCACCATTATATTATGAAATTGAAAGTCAGTGGCGCTTATGGTATCAGTTATTCATGGTCAAAACTTATAACAATTACTTCCAATAAAGGTTTATTTGATGGTAAGATCAAAAGGTGCGGTTTCAGAATCATAAATTCATGTAATGACTATCCTTTGAGGTTGAGTACTTTCCCCTCGCGCTCTCATCTTGCAACCATTACGTACTCACATACATCTTACATATGTTACGCAGCAGCCGTCTCCATGGAAGAAAGGATTGCTCATTCGAGGTCCGAGGCTATATTTGATGGCAGGTGGGAATAATGATGGGTGGAGCATATGCGATGGGCGCAGACCGCTACCGTTTTCAGCTCCTTCGACGCCAGGGGGGAGAAGCAAGACTACCGTTCACCGACAGCCACCAGGGGTGTGCGGGGGCGCGCCCGTCATAAAAAAAATATGCGCGTCTCGAAAGAAATTCCACCATCGTCACCTGACCTCATTTGACTCGTCCCAAACCACTCCTCCAAGCCATTTGACTCTATGAAAAAAAGCGAGATAAGCGATTATTACCAGATATATATACACGAGTGGTTACCACCTCTATCAAGGGGTGGCGGCGGAATGGGCCCCTAAAACACGCCCTTGATACGAGTGGCAATCAGATGCCATTAGGCCGCGGGACTAACATAAGATTATAGAAGGGAGGAGAGAGTGAGGGAGATGCCCGCTCTTAAGAGATAGAGGTGAGAGGAAAGACGGCGACATCTTTACGAGTCTTCCGGTGACTCCGCGGGTGGTTGCGGGGGCACGGCCGGTGATCCCGCCCCCTCTCCTACCCTCCTCATGGTCCCACAACCCTTCTTCTACGATACCCTCCTCCCCCCCCCCCCCCCCCCCCCCACCGCCCTTTCCCAGCGCGGTCCGTGTCGCAGAGGCCCATCTTTCTCTCCGCGGGGGGTGGCGGCGGTCCGGGCCCACCGGAACAGACGCCCACACCCCATCCCCCCTTCCTTCTTCCACCTCCTCATCATCAAACAAGTTAAGAAACTGCTACGAGTAAACCGAGAGTTTAATACGTACAGCTGATGGAAGGACTAGTTTGGGAGCCGCCGGAAAGTCAGAGGTTACACGACAGGCTGATGCTCACTGTTTTCCACCGACTCCGTTGCCCTACATGCATCTCCACTACTTTGGCGTGACAATTTTAACGCTGTGCTGCCCTCTCCAGGAATCTTACCGATCTATTGGTGGAATAAAGTGTTGTCGGAGCGAAACGACTGCAGCCGCAACTGTTTCGGTCAGACAACTGTTTCAAATAACTGCTGCAATCAGCAGGTTAGTTTCGTAATCGTGCAGGCACCGCGACGTTGCGCTCTGTGCTGTGTAGCGGTAACTGATAGCTGAAGCTGACTGTTTCGTCGTATGTTCTGCCAGTTGCACTGCACGTGTGACTGCGTTGCTGTTATAAACTACAATATGTTGGATTTGAATCTGTTGCAGGTGGTTCCTGGTTTATTCAGCCAGCATATGTCCGCCCGTTGTTGCAGATAGAATTATAATTGTACATATCTTTCATTACCTAGTTCAAATGTATTGGTACTACATTTAAGTTGACGCTGTCTTATTACAAAGAATACAGAACTACCAACCATGTTATAACAGCGCCGATCGATCGCTTGTTGTTTGGTGCGCCTCTACTTGTTGTCCGCAACAGTGAGATTTGCAGAACTGTTTTGGTAGCGAAACAGTTGCAATGAAACTGTTGTGTCCTTTTAGTGCCACCACTATAACGAACTAGTGGAAAGCAAGTTAAACGAAATTAGAATCCCCTCCTCCATGTGAACTTCTAAAATTCTGTGAAATACAAAGTGAAAAAAATCGGGATCCTAAAAGCCTTTATCGGAGCGATATCGAGGAGTCTGAGTTCGTACCCCATTCCAGGAGAATGAATTTTTCACTGTGAATGTGAACTGAGAATTTCACACGCGAAAGTACGAGATCACTACCTGGTGACTCCTTTAGAGTTACTGCGAGGCCAGTTACGCAGTTCTTTGAACTTTTCCATTTTTCTGAATGGTTTCAAAAGTAAAAGGCACTCTCCATTTTCACCAAACAGAGTGCCTATGGATTAAACAAAACTTGATGGCACTCGCTTGTGAAGAGAATGACGTCAGGTAGGGCAAGGCATGTAAGGAAGGTGGGACAAAGGGGCCGAGGGTCCTTAAAGAGTTCAATACATAAGACCTTCGATACCTCTTGTCTGCTCATCAACGCTGGATTCACTCTCACTGATCGTAAATTCTCCACTTTCGAGTGCCACCAAGTTCCGCTCTGCCTAAAAAAATATGTCCTTCGCCATTTTGTTGGCCTTATTTTCTTATCGTGATTCATATTTCTGATTTTCTCTCCGCGCCGCTAGTGCCAACCACTGTAAGTTGATCTTCAAAATAGGAAAAAGTGAATAACACTGTTACACTTACACAATTGTATTGATCAATCGACCATGGTTTCGGCTCGTTATGCCATCATCAGGGTATCATGGTACTGGGTTATGGCTGGGTACTGGGTCAGTTTATAAATAAAAGTGGGGATGTGTACCTAGGCTTGTGCGATGACCGATTTTGGTCATCGATTTTCGATGAAAAAATTTCATCGAAATATTTCGATGACGATGGCTGTCATCGATCATCGTATAGAGTGTACACGATTATCGATGACTATCGATGAATATCGATGATCGATGAATGTCGATGATCGATGAATGCCGATGATCGATGAGTCACCGATCGATGATCGGTGACTCTCGATGAACTGTGCAGTAGTGATGAGCGATATATCGCTGTGATTGAATCACCGATACTGAAAAGTAGCAATCACAGCCTGTGACTAAATAATCGAGATCACTGTGACTGTGAATTCGGTGAATTTAGCCGATTTAGCTCAGGCTGCGACCGCTGCTACCAACTTCACCAGTGCAATCAACTAATACAATGCTACCACTGCTACTGCGTATGGACTGTGATTGAACGTGATCGCTACTTCTGTATCGTCTACCACAAACTTGAGGAAAAACATGAATTACAAACATCCCACTGTGGCCCTGCCATCGTCCTCAAGGCGCAATAGCTGGGGTGATTATACTTTATACATACATCTTAGATCTAAGGCGTTAAAATGAATGTAAAAAAGAAGAAAAAATAGTGATATAAGGATATCGATCATCCTCATCGATGGTTCTCATCGACATCAATGATTCGCATCAACTCATCGACTCATCAGGATCGATGATTCTCATCGACTCGATGATTCGCATCGACTCATCAGCATCGATGATTCTCATCGACTCATCGACATCGATGGTCGATGACATTCATCGTCATCGATTACAGTCATCGCACCGCGATGACTAAAATCATCGTCGATGACTTCGATTAATCGACTCATCGCACAAGCCTATGTGTACCAGTGTTTTCCTCTTTTGAAGATGGATATTAATAGCTTCCGTCTAATTAGTAGGTAAAATAACTCTTTCGTACGCACTATAAGTTGGTTGCTTTGAGCAACTACGTGCTACAGCCGTACGCAATTGAATTCCCACCGCAACTTTGGCCAACACTGGCGTAGATACGCCGCGCTGCCGTGAACATCAGCAGTGGAAACGGGGGATAAATTTGATACCTGGTTACTAAGGTCACGAACACCGAGGTCATTTTCGCCATAATCGATAGGTTGGTGGGCTGGAGAGGGGATTATCATTTGGGGGACTGAGGAAGGATTGACAGAAACCTGGCATCTGGATTAGCTCACTTTGGATGGAAGGCGCCATTGTACCAGTCGACTGACTAAACTGGAAGTGCTCTCCACGTAGGTAGCACGCGTGTGGAGATAGAGACTTCACCTAAATAAATCTCCGCCGAAACTAAACATGCCCTGGTCCATTGGATGGGACCTCGGTACTTCATCCACCACACAGCACGATCTCGGCTGGGCTGAGAGACTTCTTCAGTTGAAGTTAGCGCGGATCGAAAGATATCAGCACACTTAAGCACACACATGCGACGATGAATGCAACGATTCATGCATCCAAAACGTTCGTCAGCTGGCCGATAGGTACCATTCCTTAGTTACAGAACCTTTATCTAGTAGGATTAGTCTCGGAAATGGGTCGAGTACCTACAGTGAAGAGCAGTTGATTTTTTTTTAGTTTTTACGATTAACTTAGCAGTGCGACCGAGTTCTTAAATGAATTAGGGTGAGAATCTCTAAGTAATCGAAGGGAAATATGCAGGTTAAATATTCTGCATAAGTTCCGAAGCAGCCAATTTTTTCCGGACTTTCAAAACATTTTGCGAGAGCCAATGTATTACGGTTGAAACGATCACAAGCTTATGATATAAGAAATACATATGTAGACTGCATTGAAGAGATATTTTCCTTTATAATGAGGCCAAATTCATAGAATTTTATGTGAAGTGATATCTCGGTCAAAATACCTTAAAGCATTCAAGTTACAACACATAATCGATCACTAAAGTTTGCGATTTTGTCATAATCATATTTCATTAAAATTTTTAAAAGATCTCTTAACGGAGATATCGAAGCGCCAGCAATCGAAAGCTAACAGTGAATTTTACGGAATCCGATTATTTGAGTACCTACTGTTTGCTGTTTCCATCGACTTAGCAACGCTGGACAGAATATTCAACTCTTACCTAGATACTTGGTGGTGGAAGAGTAACATAATCGCTTGGGGTACGATTTTTCCATCTTCGAGCTTACTACCCATGCGAAATTGATGGGGCTAACACAGTCGGCGATGAATATCAATCATCAAAACAACCAAATGGATCGGAAATCGCAATAGGCTGTTGGTGATATTTTCGTCTTTAAATCCACTTATCCGTTACCGAAGAAATTTGATCGAAGTTTGTTTAATGTTTCAAAACTCCCGACTAATCGTAACCCACGGGAATAGAGACCAAGAGACAGATTAATACAAATTTTATTGATCTAGGGCATACCCTGTTAGACCAGGTACATTTAGTTGGTCTTGGTTTTAATAAAATTTGTACACAGCTTAAGTAAAATACAACAAGATTACAAGTCAGTGTTGGCCAATCTCCGACCTCCGACTTTTTTCGTGCTTTCATTTGATTTATTTTCGTATAAAAACTAAGTCACTGGATATAAGCGATCCTCTGCAAAGGAGATAAACGAAAACAAGCATTGACTGCTATTACCTACTACAGTTGCACAAACTTGAGGAACATCTGCCACTTCTGCCTCCCCTAGACCCAAAACATGGCAACACCACTGGGTAGAAGTTGTGGAAAAGGTAATTGGTACTGCAGGTGTAGTTAAAAATTTCCAGCAGTCAAAATTAATTATTGCCTTAATTGGGAGCTGAATATTGGCTAGTGGTGTTCTAACGTTTCCATTTGTTGGAGAGGATTGTGTCAGTTACAAATAAAAAAAACTGTGTGGATGCATTTATATCTCCAGTGGATATATGTCGTTGCAGGCTCATTTTCTAACATTTTGGGGAATGCTGAATCTAGGTACATTTTCAAAAAACTGCCATTTTCATCAAAAAGAAAGCATTACATATTCCATGTCAGCCTTGGAAATTCACACTACATTGGAAGTGTCCTGTCCTTAGAATTTTCTTTTCACTTATTGCTCTAATTCATTTACTGAAGCACATATTTAGTTAAGAGTAGCATTCCACAATCATTGAATAAAGACATACTATATATACATATTTATTAAATCTTAATATTATGGTGGATCGGTGGCTGCAATCCATGGAAAATAATTGTGAATGTAGTCAATTTTGGCATTCAGGTTCCAGCAATCAACCTCCATTTTTTTGTGCTTTCATTTGATATATTTTTGTTTAAAACGAAGTCACTGGATATTAGGGATCCTATGCAAAGGAGATGAATGAAAACAAGCATTGACTGCTATTACCTACTACAGTTGCACAAACTTGGGGAACATCGTTCTTATGGCAATAAAGTTGAATGTATACAATATCTATGTTGCTTTCATGTAACTATATAATCTAATTAAGTTCAAGATGGATGTATTTGGCAGATGTTGTTAGTAAAAGTATTACGTCTTTCACAGGCACGAGTACGATATTTACAACATAAAATTCAAACGCCGCCATACATTACTAGTGCTGAGGATGCCATTCAGAGGACGCTGCAGGAAGGTCGCTTCCGTCGCCCTCATGCGGTCCGATTAGCAAACAGGCATTCGGGGTGGAGCACGTTGGAGCAGGCTGGTTCGGGCGTAAATCGGAGGACTATCCGAGGGAATAACTTCCGATCCATTTGCTGTTAGTGGACCTATCATTGACGAAGTACGTAGCCAACTGCTGATCGACAGATCCTCGGTGATAACTTATTGGTGAGTGACAATATCTATTTTCAATCCATAAGGCATCAATTGTATCAATGTGCGAGCGGGATTAGAATGCGACTCCTCTAGTTCCTTTCTTCTATACCTTACTTGGTGTAATATAGCTTCAATATTCCTTAGATACCATTCCTAATTGAAATTAAAATTATTATAGTACCTCTACCCTGAATAGATTATTACTGAGATCTAGTTTTACATTCCATCGATTTCTATGCGGTGCCGAATTGTACTCCTGCGGCTAGGGCTGTTCTGCGGCTAGGGCGTGTGACTGGCTTCAGAATTGGTTTCAATTTTTGTATCTGTGTGACAACGATGAAAGCTTCACCCACACGTCATTGGCCTGTGAAGAAATCGTATTAGTTACTTGTTCGTGGTTCTGCTGTGGTCACAAATTGTGCGAAGGAAATAGAGGAATTAGAATCCTTCATTTTGTGTATCTATCTCCCTAACTCGTATGTTGGTCGAGTATGTCACTGCAGTGAGCGACCATTTAAATCTCGACTGATTCAGATGTCAATCCAGGTCCCTCGTATCATCGAGAAGTTTTCATCTCTTAGTCTTTATTATCGTTTGGATGTACTTCCCTCTAATTATTTTTAATGATTTCAACATCGTTTTGCCATTAATCTTTACAGCTTTTAATAAATTACCACTGAACCCCTTAAGTTTGCCGCTTATGTCACAAGTGCTGCCAGACTAATGTAAAATGACATCGTTATATGACTCATTTAGTTTAGCAGCCGCCAGTCAAATGGAGCCAATTTTTTTTTCAAATCTAACTCGTATAGGGTTGTTTACGCTAATCTAGATGGTTTTGAAGTGAGGGTGACTGTCGAGGGCTTAACTGAGAATCGGGTTGGTGTTGTTGCTTGAGGGTTGGCTCCCCACCGCGCGGGCCCCGGTTCGAATGATGGCAGTGGTGCTGAGTATTAAGTGAAACCTCAATCCTTAATTTGGTGCCAATGAGAGGAATACGAAATACTCCGTCCGTTGAATGTGACGTTTTAACTTCCAGTGCATTTCCCAACAGTATCTTTAATGTGAAACCATCGCGTGTGTTATCAGAGGATGGTGGTAGGTACAAATTGCGAACTTAAGCTTAAGAACAACCAGATTCGTCTGCAGTTATTTTAATACTGGGACCTTGGGGGCAATTCTGTAACTAATTACGCCTGCGCTATTGGTGCTATTATGACGTAATGTGCTATTTCGGCGTAAAATAACGCCCCCGATTCTTTAACTCAGATAATGACAAAAAGGGGACGTTGAATAGCACAAACAATAACGTCAGCCTTCGGCTTGAGCGTCTTTTGTTTTCATTAAAAAATACTTCGGAAATGGCACGACTGGGTATGTGGTTTTACTGATTAAAACTAGAAAACGAGGTTTGTTTAAGCGAAATATGAGCATTCCGCTTGAAGAGAATAATAATACCTTGATTCCTTTCTTATTTTACTAGAAATACGAGGTTGTATTTATTATTTTATGACGAGTATCCCAATAACGTAGTTACTTTGCTATTAATCGCTTCGCTGCTTGTAAATACAATGCTACTTCAAACCGAAAGCTAAACTAAAATGGGTGATTCAGTTTTGTAAACCAAGAAAGATTGCTCAACGTAGAGCAATGGATTAAGGCGTACCCACAGCCATTGAAAAGTTAGTAAAAGTTTTGTATTGTCTTCAAAATTAATGAGTAAAAGACGGCTAACACCTAGTAAGAGATAGACGTCCAAAACATGATAAAAGCCTCCTTGAAAAGAACAATGTAATTATTAAACCATCACATGCTAGTACTAACCACAGGAAATCAAGATTTTTCCCTCGTCCATAATGATCATCGAGAGGAAAGTTCTTTCTGTTCGTTCACGTTGCACGCTAGCTTGCACTTGGGTTGTCACTTCAACGTAAATCATTCATAGCACTGCCTCTAATTTTATATTTGCAACCGCGGGTTTATTAGCAAAGGATACTTTAGGATTGAAAAATACAGCAAGGAATGTCTTATCCACGACGGTACCTTACCTACATGATCGATTCTCGAGACAACATTTTGGCACAGTAATAACTTATACCATCCCTTGCGTTCACAGAAGAGCGCAGCAATCACGTATATGCCCTCCTAATCAATAATATAATAAAATGGGATAGACATAAATATTTATGAGGACTGAAATTGCTTTGACTCCACGGGATTGTATGCGAACATTCTCGAATAAATCGTTGCCAACCAAACGCCCTAAGTGGTCTTAACATTTCAAAATTCCCCAGCCTTTTCCAATGCAATCCTTAATCGAAGTTCTCTCCTAATATCCGCAACCACTGGAAACATTTTTTCAACGCAGATTTCCGACAAGTTCCGTTCGTGAAATATATCTATAGCGTTACATATGAATATAATGCGTACTAATAGGTGCCCAATAGTATCCTTGTATGTAACTCTCAAAAGCGTACACAATAATATATGTCACTTGAATTTAATTATGCAGAACATTACTCACATTTCCATTTAATTGTATCAATTGAGTCACGAAGAATGTTCTTCGTGATTTTTTACAGACACAGCGAGCTGTCACGGCGTTTCGCCACACTTTTGTTTTTCGATAATTACTTCCACAAAGTTAAATTTAATTATCTCCTTTTTTGATGCAAATAAATCCAAATCGAGAATAAATAAAGAAATATGGGCAAAAACATTATATTCCTGCTAAATAATAGAACTTTTAACATAAAAGAAATACGTGTTTATCTTTGCCCTTATAATTTCTCATACTGTTCTCTGACGTCGCGACAGCTTTATTTAGTGTCCTCGAAATCGGCGGAACATAGCGCGGCGGTATTTGCAGAATCGGAATAGTCGTAATTTGTGGACGAGGAATAACGCCGGCGGAAAATTACGCTCCGAGTTACAGAATTGCCCCCTTCATCCAACACATGCATATTTAATACAATACCACAGGGGGTGCCTAGGGTATTACGCGTCCAAGGCGGGGGTCAGAAAATACCTATTCGTAATTTGCATTAGCCATCGCTCAATTTTGGGGCACTTTTTAAGACGTAGTAACGCATTATTAGGAAGTATGCTTAAAATCTTTGACAGTCCAATTCAAAGTATAGAAAAATATGGTAAGCAAATTACGAATGCAACTTTCTTCCTTTTATTGCTGCGAATTGGTCTATTACGTGCCTAAAGTATTTTTCTCAGTTTCTTCTCTATCGACGCCAGTGGCGGATACAGAAAAAACTCAAGGGTGGGGCGCAAGTTATCGCGACGATTGTAGCTGTCAAACTGACTGCCTGGCAGTGACTCTGCTTCCCTTATATATGTAGATCGGTTGTTTCGAGAACATTCGGTGCCAGAATGTTCGCTTCCAGACTTTTAGGGAGTGTGAACAAATACAAAACAGTAGAATATTCGCGACTTTTCTCGAACAAATGACGTGAGACAGAATAACGGGTCGAGATCACTAGAATGGCCGCGACTTTTCTCGTAGGTTAGCTATCTATGCGCCAGACAGAAACGTATAATATACGATGACGCGGACGTGCGCGCGTGCTACATAAGAAAGTACAACTACTCGATAACTCGACTCAGAGTCGACTGACGAAAGACACGAACGAACAGCGTGCGAGATTCCACACGACTGAGGACGTTTTCCGGAGACTGATGCTGAACTCTGATCCATTAGTCAGTAGGGACTCGGGGACTTCAGTACGACTGAACTGGCGTCCTCGGCCGCGGCGCGGGTGGCAATGCGAGCGGCCCCGCAAGGGGGGGGCGCGCGCCCCCCATATGTATCCGCCACTGATCGACGCTGATTACAGCAAGGTCACAGAGTCTGCACTGTCCCAGAGATAGCCTCAAATATCAAAGAATCAGTTTCATTTTATTGAAAAACCTTTCGCAGCTGGCAATGAAAACTGCAATGGTTATATTTGAATAAAGAAATTTGATAATATGTAAAGAGACTCATCTCCATACTGATGTCGCGAGGGGTGAATGGAGAGACGTAGCGGGACTCAGTGAGATCATCCCGTCCACCCGCGCTCTCATCCCTCCCTTTCGCATCATCTCCTTGGTACCAATTCGCCCTTTGGACCCCTGTATTTCTTATAAATACAGGGGATCCGAATGACGGGGAAATCTTCTCCCTGATCTGTCCCAATCCGGTCTGCGCCCTCGCAAGACCCGCACCTCCCACGCCGGTCTGCGCCTTCGCAAGATCCGCGATTCCTTCCCCGCGACTCCCGCCGACCTCAGAACGTGTGTATTGTAATATAGGTGTAATAAATATCGGCCAACAAATCAGTTACTGTTCTTCCTCCCTTAATGTCACGACCACACTGAATAATGAACTTGGGGAGTTCTTCAGATTGTGTTACCTTAATTAGGAAGCCTTGTTGGCGAAGTGGTCTGTGCATTGATGGCCAGGTAAACCAAAGGTCCGTGGTTCGATTTCCGCTCCTGGCAGTTATTTTCCCGTGGGAATTTCTACTTATTTCATCACCGTATTAGCGGCAGGCATGAATAACTCCACACATGTTACCTTTATGTTAGTGGGATTTGAGATAATAATTTCTGCAATCCTAATCTCTTTATATAGCTGCTGTCCATCAATATCAGAGCCGTAAAATTCACGTAAACTTTCACACCACTAAGATTAAGTTCACTGCCCACCAAGGGCCCAGGGGTGGGTGTTAATGAAAATGTTCATGTGTGGTGTGGGTGATAGTGAAAATTATCACCCACACCACAATTTTTATTATTTAATTACAATAATTTTCATTATCACCCACACCACTAGCCTTGGCATACTCAGTATTGTCTGATTTTACCTCCTCTTCAGCTTTTATTTTGTCTGAGATGACATTGTGACACATTTACTCTCCATCCAACTTTGTAGAGTCTAACTTGTTGCAGGAATAGCAATCCCCATGAAACCGGTGAAACTACTTGATTCGGGCATTTCAAAGAAAGGAATTAAGAACTTGGCTGAATTTTTGGCTTCCTCTACCTTGATATTTTGTTTCTTTCGCTCTTCAGCTCCACTTTTCTTTTATGTGCCAAATAATTTCATGGTCTTCTTTCTTAAAAAATAAAGAAAATTGTCAAGTACTAGCAGATAGTATATTTCGGACAACCACCACCATAATAGTACATGTAATCCTAAAATGATATTTTGTTTTAAAGAAACATTACTGCTCTCGGTTAAAAAAATAATGACTTGATATCGTCAGACTAGGGAATGCAACATTTTTTTGTTGGGTGATGATCATGGGTGAGCGTACGTATTTTTGTAGGGTGGAGCCTCCCTAACCCCCTTCAACTAAACGAAACTCATTGTGGTACCTCCAGATGAGATGCTGCCACTTGAAAAATTTTTGGAACCCCTGTTCAAGTGACACTCAGAGTATCTGCCCAAACTGCATACACTAGGTACACCCCTATGTTAGCGGCAGTTTGCCAGTTCCCTCTGCGCCATAAAATCACTATTCATCTCTTTATATCATATTCCCCTTTAGAATAGCAGGATGTATAATGGCAATATAAACGGTATAACCATATAACATTCAATATAAACAATATTAATGTTAAAACAGCCAAAACTCAAACACTTTTCACCAACAATCATGTGAAGATGACTACCCCGACAAAACTCCTTGCAGTAGGGTTGACTGAGTGAGAACGCAAACTACTTGCTTGGTAACAGCTTTTATTACACACGTTACACACACCGATTCAGGCATTACATCAGCATATAAGAGCGCGCGATGAACAACTACAAAAAATTGAATAATGATATTGCAGTGCAGTGCTCTATATTGACTCATTACAGCAAGAGGGGGAAATACGAAAGTTGATCAATCTTGATTGGGTCATTCTTAATCAAGGACTTACCTACTACACCTCCCCTTGAGCCAATCAGGTATTGGAGATTTGGCATTCACTCACTGCTATAATTTGATAGGACTCCCTGATTTAAATCGTTTTAGACAATTCACACTTGAATATATATATATAGTTGCTCTCTTACCCCACACAGCAAAATCGTCTACTTACTTGGCCACAAAAAGCAGATCGCTAGGAGCATAATATAAACATGGGTCTACATTACATGACCTTAGGCCTAAATCATTTAAGATTTGTTTTGATGTTTCTTCCCACTCCCGACCAGACTGCTTTAAGCCATGCAAACATTTCTATAATCTACAAACAGTTTTGCATTTGCTACCAATAACATAGTGCTCTGGCTGTTCCATATACAAATTCTCTGTCAATCTACCGTTAAGGTATGCAGGTAATACATCTACATGATCTCCCTCTAAATCCAGTTCTACAGATAATGCAAGCAAGGCCCTAATGGTTTTCTTCATAACAAAAAACCAGGCTGTAGATCTCCTGGAAATCAAAATCATATTGCTGTGAAAATCCCTGAGCTACAAGATGTGCCTTGAATCTAAAAATGCTCCCATCAAGGTTGAGTTTCATCTTACATTTCCAAGCAGACCCAATTACAATTCTATTCACTGGTCTGTCTTCTAACTCCCTTGTACCCATTTTTTCTAACCTTCCTCTTTCATCGCTGACTCCCATTTAGAGCTATCAGGACCATTCAGGGCTTCAGCAATAGAGTTTGGTTCACGATCCCATGGCTCACTGGGTTGGAGTGTCGCAATATTGCAACAACAACAAATCTTCGTTTTTCTGGGTCTGTTCGATCTTCGGATAATTGGGATCAGCTCACCCATGTCATCTCCCATGCCTTCTACCTCCCCTGTATCCCCCGTGGCAACATCAGGTGAGATGGCCTCCATGTCCCAAGGGATGGGACCAACAGGTGCTACCTGGCAATTTGTCACATGTGGCTCACCCTCCTCTACTTCAAGATCTGAAACTTCACTTAAGTCAGTCACCTCTTCTGTTATGGGGATAGAGGCTGACCATGGTCTCCTCTCCTCTCCTTTGTTATAGCTTATGAATGGGAATTAGGTCTCATCAAAGTTAACGTCTCTCCTCACAATTACAGATCTTCTCGGGAAGCTCCAGAGTCAGAAGCCTCCTTTGACTCCCTCAGCATAGCCAAGTGATGCACATACCTCAGCTCTTGGATCTAGCTTACCTCCTTCCTCCAGTAGAGCCCAGGCCTGGCATCCAAAGACTTGCAGTCTCATCAGCTCCTCCTCCCACTTCCTGTTGGGATTCCATAGATGGGCAGGGATTTTGGCTGGGGCACAGATTGCGGGTGAAGCAAGCTGTATTAACAGTTTCAGCCCAGAACTCCTTTGGTGTGCCTGAGTCAAACATAAGGTATCTGGCCATCTCCATTAGGGTTCGATTGATTCTTTCTGCATGGCCGTTCTGCTGTGAACATCTTGGGCTGGACTTCAAGTATTCAATACCAATCTTTACCAAGTACTCCTAAAACTCATTACTACAAAATTTTAACCCATTGTTAGTCATAAATCTTTTAATTTTGCCCTGCCTTAAATTCTTGGCTACAGCTTGGAACTTCTGGAACTCTACGAAAGCTTACCTTTGTGCTCAAGGAATCCCACATTAACATAAATCGAGTAGTCATCCAAAAATGTAAGGACATATCTAGCACCTCCCCTGGATGGTGGATTAATGGGACCCATGATGTCACTGTGTATGAGACCAATTGGCCTGCCCTACTTTCACTCATCTTAGGGAATTTCTTCTTGCACAGCTTCCCTTGCATGCAGACATTGCAAACTCTCTCCTCCTGTTTCACCACTTCCTTGATGACAGACAAAGGTATCTTTGAGAGGCTACTCATGTTCAGGTGACCTAACCTCCGATGCCAAAGGTCCTTTGTGGTGACAGCTCTGTAGGCCTGAGCCCCTCCTGGTCCCAACAGCTCTCTAGCCATGCTCCCCAGGCAATTGAAAATAAATACCCCTCCATTTCTCATAGCCTTAAACACTATTTCTCTATTACAATCCACCCCAGTAGCTCCCAAGTCATCAAACTTAACTTCTACATTCTTTTCTGTCAACCTGGAAATGGACATTAGGTTACAAGTCAAGTCTGGAACAATACCTCTACCTCTAATTTGTACAACTTCACCATTACCTACTTCCACCGTTGAAAAGTTACTGGCATATTCAATAATTTCACTAAACAAGGCTGCATCATTGCACATGTGGTCCGTGGCGGCTGAGTCAAGGAACCACGCATTCGTGCAGTCATCACCCTTAATAGTACAAAGTCAAATGACCTTGTTACTTGACTGGGATGTTGCCCCAGTGACAATCCTCGCTGCTGGTTTGTGGTTCTTGTCCTCCTTCATTGCGGCAACCTCCTTCAGTTTTAACACATCTGGGTAGTCTCGAGCGATGTGTCCCATGGTGCCACAGGCATACCACCTTGCACCGGTAGGGGCCTCGATGCTCTGATACTGGGTGTGTGGGCACTGCTCCCGGCATTGTTGGGATGAATGTAATTCCTCCTGCTTCTCTTCTACCGGGCCTCGTGGAGGGCGAGGGCTGCTGGGCTGGCCACTAAACTGTGGTTTCTGGCGTTCATTGCCGAAGTGAACAAGGGCATGAACCTCCTCCTCATTTGTTGGTTCTTCTTGTTCCTCCGCATATATTAGGAGGTTCCTCCTGGTGCATTTGAGATTTAACGTAGTTGACGGTAAGGGTGTATTCCTCCCCTTCCATGGACCGTATGAATGCCTCATACTCTGGGAGGGGCAATCCCTGGAGTAAGAGGAACCAGAAAGCTTTCTCCGGGAATGCAAGCCCTCCTTTAGCTACGTTTCTGATCAGTTAAGGAACTTTGGAAACGTACGCCTGCATGGGGACTTCACTCACTTTGTTGTATGTACATAACCAAATCTTCCAGGTTCAGAACAGTGTCCAGAAATGTGTACGTACCATAAAACTCCTCCAAAAGAGTCCACGCCTCCTTTGCGGGCGAGCATTCTCCTATGTCATCCAGCAAAGAAACGTGTACGTGTTTGAACAAAAGGGCTCACGCCCTACGGTTGACGCGAGACTGTTCAGCGGTCAAGTTCACTTCTTCGATACTCTCGTATCCAGGGTCGATGGCAGCCCAAACATTTTTGTTAATTAGCACTGACTCCATTCACTTCGACCACGCATAATAGTTTTCTCCTCCAGGCAAAAGCCAAATGTACAAATGACAAAGTAGTACAATCCTCCGAACCGTCGGCCATTTTGTCGTGGGATGACGCAATATTTAATTTCCTGAGTTTTATTTCTACTCGCTCTTAAACTTTTCTGCACTTACTCTCGACTCGGCCGTTCACTGGGCTCCCATAACCTGTGAGGATGACTACTCCGACAAAACTCCTTGCAGTAGGGTTGGTTGAGTGAGAACGCCAATTACTTGCTTGGTAAAAGCTTTTATTACACATTTTATACACACAGATTCAAGAATTACAATAGTATATAAGAGTGCTCGACGAACAACTACAAAAAAATGAATAATGATAATGCAGCGCTGCACTCTATATTGACTCGTTACAGCGAGAGGGGGAAATATGAAAGTTATTCAATCCTGATTGGGTCATTCTTGATCAAGGACAGTATTGTTACAAACTGTATACCAATAGCAAGAATATATATTCTTGTAGTTCACTATCAATAGAAATAAACTGTACGATTATGTATTTAAAAGATAAAAATTAAATATGCAAACCGATCAAATTTCGACCACTCTGTGGTACAACAAACCTAATCCTTTTTATTGTTCTGCCAGACCTTGTATGGCAGTGATCCAGTTTGTCTAAAAACGTTTCCTCTGGATCTTGTTGACTATCAATTTATGTACTTTCATTATATCGGACTTGTATTTTCTCCTACATTCACCTCCACAACCTCTTACATCATATAGGAAGTAGGTTCAGGAGACTAAGCTACAATTTTTCTGGAGATTCACATTGAGTTTGGTGACTTTTTGAAAGACACTTTGTCACCAACTCCAAACATCTGTTCCGAATGAACATGGCCATCATATTGTTCTTTCATTTTCCTTTGATTATTAATTAAGCAGCCTTACCTCATTAATCACCATTACAGGATTTATAGACTAAAAATGCAGATGACTGTTGGTGTACAATGATCTAGGCATTAAAATGTCTGCTGAAGAAGGTACATTCCCTCTTGTGGTCTCATGCAAGTTTAAAAGTCCTAGATATGGATCATCCCCTGAATCCAATACTTTTATCTGTCATTTTCTTTGCTGTTTTAACAACTGACTTAGCCTTCCCATTGGATTTGAGGTAGTTAGGGCTTGACATATAATGACCAAAATTTCAATCGCTAACAAATTTCTGGAACTCATCAGGGCCCACCGTCAGTGTATTACTTATGTGGAATTCCGTGCCTTCTGAAAATCCATTTTGGTTTGCAGATAACTGTATTTCTTTTAATGCCATGTAGTGGTGGTCTCAATAAATTGGATAATGAGTAGTCCACAACTGCCAGATAGTTCTTATTTTCAAGTTCAAATATATCTGCCCCCACATCTGCCCAAGGCAATAATGGAACTCTATGACTCAGTAATGGATTGTTTGTCTTTAAATTCTGAAATTTGTAAATTTGAAATTTGTGCAAGTTTCACATGATTTTATAAAATTCTCTATGTCCTAGATTATATTAATCCAAAATAAGGAGGATCTAGCCCCGTCTTCCATTCAAGTTACACCAAGATGACCAATTCAAGGTTTTTTTACCATTCAAGCTAAAGGGAACTGGGAAATAAGATTTTTTTCTCATACCTAATAGGTATCCCTAACAATGCTAATTTCACCTTTAAAAATGAATGGCTTCCATTCAACATTTAGCACTCCCTTATACCAACGCCAACCAGCTGTTATTTTATTTTTTAACCCTATTAACAAGCTATCTTCATTGGATTTCATTTTGATCAATTCCTAGTTATTCTCAGTCATAGGAAAATTATTAATATTAAATAAATTATATTAAATATTAAAATTATTAATCCCATCCTTGAAAGTTACTACGTATGTAGTTTTGCCAATATGTAGTTAGATAATTTTATAGTAGATATATGGGATAGGTAAATTATTTTCTTCCCAAAAAAGTGTAGCATATGTCCATTTTTTGTAATAATGTTTGCATAATGAGTAAAACAGTTCGTTTTAGTAGTGATGATGATTTTAGTCTACCATAACCCTTTGGCACAGCCATCAGTTAGGCATCCGGCCTGTTCAGTTTATACTGCCTTAAGTTAGACCAGTCTTTTCGGCTGTCTTAGGGTATTATAGTGTCTTATGTGGGCATTTAATCAGTAACAATAATAATATCCTCCAACAAGGAACTGATGGCAAGATCTTGTGCTTCTGCTGTGCCTTAAGCAACTTTAAGTGGTAGGTCAATTAGGGGCATTTTCATTCAGTTTGACCACATGTAAGAAGTACATGTCTTTGGGTAAAAGCAAGATGAAGGGGGAATGAATGCCCCCCCCCCCCCCCACCTGCCCTGTGTCTTGGCACCCCCAAGTCTGTGTATTTTTCCACTCGTAAGTACCAAATATGTATAGATAAATCTGTATATTACGTTGCCAATTGTCATATTATGTACAAACCCATCCGCCTATTGTATCACCAAAATTTGTAAAGTTTATTAAACTGGTTAATTTATGAGTCGGCACCACCTAAAAATTTTCTGCCTCCCCTCCTAAAACTTTTCTGCCTCCCCTAGACCCAAAACCTGGCTACACCACTGGGTAGAAGTTGTGGAAAAGGTAATTGGTACTGCAGGTGTAGTTAAAAATTTCCAGCAGTCAAAATTAATTATTGCCTTAATTGGGAGCTGAATATTGACTAGTGGTGTTCTAAGGTTTCCATTTGTTGGAGAGGATTGTGTCAGTTACAAATAAAAAAAACTGTGTGGATGCATTTATATCTCCAGTGGAGATATGTCGTTGCAGGCTCATTTTCTAACATTTTGGGGAATGCTGAATCTAGGTACATTTTCAAAAAATTGCCATTTTCATCAAAAAGAAAGCATTACATATTCCATGTCAGCCTTGGAAATTCACACTACATTGGAAGTGTCCTGTCCTTAGAATTTTCTTTTCACTTATTGCTCTAATTCATTTACTGAAGCACATTTTTAGTTAGAGTAGCATTCCACAAACATTGAATAAAGACATACTATATATACATATTTATTAAATCTTAATATTATGGTGGATCGGTGGCTGCAATCCATGGAAAATAATTGTGAATGTAGTCATTTTTGGCATTCAGGTTCCAGCAATCAACCTCCATTTTTTTGTGCTTTCATTTGATATATTTTTGTTTAAAACGAAGTCACTGGATATTAGGGATCCTATGCAAAGGAGATGAATGAAAACAAGTATTGACTGCTATTACCTACTACAGTTGCACAAACTTGGGGAACATCGTTCTTATGGCAATAAAGTTGAATGTATACAATATCTATGTTGCTTTCATGTAACTATATAATCTAATTAAGTTCAAGATGGATGTATTTGGCAGATGTTGTTAGTAAAAGTATTACGTCTTTCACAGGCACGAGTACGATATTTACAACAGAAAATTCAAATGCCGCCATGCAGTACTGGTGATGAGGATGCCATTCAGAGGATGCTTTTCAGAGGATGGAGGACATTCAGAGTACGGTGATGATGATGTCATTGAGGACGCTGCAGGAAGCCCCCTTCAGTCGCCCTCTTGTGGTCCGATTAGCAAACAGGCATTCAGGGTGGAACACGTTGGTGGAACCAAGTTGGTGGAACATGTTGGACTAGCCGAGGGACTGACTTCCGAGGCATGTGCGGTTTGTGGACCTATCATTGACGAAGTACATAGCCAGCTGCTGATCGCCAGATCCTCAGTGAAAAATGTGTGGTGAGTGACAATATCTATTTTCAAGCCATTAGGCATCAATTGTATCAATGTGCGATCAGGATTAGAATGTGACTCATCTAGTTCCTTTCTTCTAAACCTTCCTTGCCATAATATAGCTTCAAAATTCCTCAGCCACCATTCCTAATTTAAATTAAAATGATTATAGTACCTCTACCCAGAATAAATTATGTTCAAGGCCTTATTACTGAGCTCTAGTTTGATATTCCATCAATTTCTATGCGGCACCTAAATGTACTTCTCGTTCCATGGCAAGGGCGTGTGACTGTGTCTTTAGAAATTCTGTTTTTGTATTATTGAGCTAACGAGCTATCAACGAAAGTTTCATCCATACGTCAATGTCCTGTGTAGAAATCTTAATAGGTGCTTTTTCGTGGTTCTGCTGTGGTCACAAATTTTGGGAAGGAAATAGAGAAATTAGAATCCTTCATTTTTGTGCCTATCTCCCTAACTTAATTATGTTGGTTGAATATGTCACTGCTGTTAGCGACCATTTAAATCTAGACTGTTACAGATGTCAACCCAGGTCCCTTGTATCATCAAGATGTTTTCATCTCGTTGGCTTTATTCTTGTTTGGATGTACTTCCCTCTTATTATTTTCAATAATTTAAATATCTTTTTGGCATAAATCTTTACAGCTTATAAGAAATTACCTTTGATTTCCTTACGTAGTGAACCCTTATGTTTGCCGCTAATGTCATTTGTGCTGCCAGACTAATGTAAAATAACATCGTTAAATGACTCATTTAATTTAGTTGTCGCCAGTCAAATGGACCCAACATTATTTTTCAACTCTAACTCGCAGTGTGTTGTTTACGCTAACCTAGATGGTTTTGAAGTGAGGGTGACTGTCTAGGGATTAACTGTGAATAGGGTTGGTGTTGTGGCTTGAGGGCTGGCTCCCCACCGCTTGGGCCCCGGTTCGAATAATGGCAGTGGTGCAGAGTATTCAAAGAAACCACGATTCTTAATTTGGTGCCAAGGAGAGGAATTACATAACACTTCGTCCGTCGAATGTGACATTTTAACTGTATTTTAACTGTGCATTTCCCGACAGTATCTTTATGTGAAACCATTGCATATCTATTATGACTGGAAGGTGGTAGGTACAAATTGCAGAGTCAGGTTAAGAACTACCAGTTTTGTCAAAAGCTATTTTAATACTGGATCCTTCACCCAACATTGAATACAATAGTGCAGGGGGATGCCTAGGGTATTAGGTGCCCTAGGCGGGCGATCAGAAAATCTTCGTAATTTGCATTAGCCATCGCTCATTTTTTGGGGCTACTTTTAAAGACTTAGTAACACATAATTAGGAAATTTTCTTAATATAGTTGAGGCTTTAGTTTGTTTAATTATTTGCTGGTTTAACTGTAGATGGATAAATTGACTGAGAGCCATAATATTATGTTCAGGACCAGTACCTATTAACTGTTACTTGTACACAACAGTTATTAAGAGAGTCTCAGTCCATACATGGACGATATTACTGACTGAAGTTATTAACCCTTAAGTAGGCACCCACTGGTCTGTCTGACAGTGTCTATCAGACCACCACCCATCAATCAATGCTTTTAATATTTTACCTACTTTCAAAAATCTTCGGTACCTTCAAGAAACTTAATATTCTCCCATAACAAGTTAAAATATTATATAATTTCAATTTTACCTACAATGTCTAAGTCATGGGTGTCACATGCATGCTGTAATTAAGTTATGTGAACCAAATTCAAAAAATGTTCTCATTCAATAAATCTAGAGGCTAATTTTTGCTAGAAATAAAAAAATATATTTTAATATGGGGTCATTCAAGTATTATGTAAGACATTTTGTGGGAAGAGGTGGGTTGAGTTTTCTTTTCGTTGTCTTACATAGGGGAGTGAGGAGGTCTGAGACAATGGAACATAATGTTACAGTCACTTCCGAGATCAATCATGTTTTTCATTTTTGTCAAAAACATTTTCTTAGTTTGATCTCCTGGTGCTACACTTAGTGGTGCACTTAGTGGTATGCTGTATTTGATGTTAAATTACTGAAAAACGTATGATCATTTCTTTGCATTTGCAGTGAATTTTGAAATCTCAAAAACCGATATCAAAATCCGGCAAAAAAGTTGCTTCTAAATTTATCTATTGTTAAGTAAAAAATAAAAGCACTGGAGGGGGTGAGTTGAATTTTTACACACTTCGACAGGGAATCGCCCACAAGCATATTGTTATCTATGTGCATGTTTCTAAAAATACATGACAACTTATGTAAGATGGGGAGGGGATGGGTTCAAATTGTTGTCTGTTTATTCATAATTGACGATTACTATGTTATCGAAAGTAGCCGACAGTAATAAAAACATTATCTTATCTTATCTTCATGAAATCTTACATTGTCATACATGGGGGAGGGGAGGTGTTAAAAAGTGGCCAAAATCACCTTATGTAATACTTGAATGGCCCCTATGTTATTACAGGCAAGTTACTGAAACTCCACAAATTTATACACAGAATTCAGATATTTAGGATAATGTTGACTTTTAAGGTCAAATTAATTGATATTATTCTATAAATGATACTAATTTATAAAACTAGAAAATTCGGAGAAATAAGTTCAGAAAATATTATAATTCATCAAATTAAATTTATTCAGTTTGACAGACCCTCACACACCCACTTGCATGACAAAAACTGAGAATGCCTACTTAAGGGTTAAGAAATTATTATCTTCAGTTTCATCTCCAATATCAAGGTGTTCTCTATTGAAACTGATTTCATTCACTCCTCTTGACATCACACTTTTCCAAGCACTGGAATTGTGATTAAATAAACTGATACAATGCTGAATAATAATAAATTTCATTGATCCCACGTGAGGCCCATTATTTTCCCAATGTCTTCAATGATAGTAAGCATTTCCTTAAGATCCTTCACACTTCTTGCTATCAGAGCTATATCATCAGCATATGCAAAAACTTGTTTGGATTTATGAACAATATTTCCCTTTAATTTAATTCTTTCATTGCTTTGTGCGAAACCAAGTTGAGTGCTATCTGAGAGAGCATCTCATTGTCTTACCTCGGAGGTCACTTTGAAAGCACTGCTTACTCTACCCAAAACTAAGGCTTCCACATCTATCACCACACTGGTATTCTTCTTGAACGTCTTCGACATATGTTCATACTTATTCGTTTCAGGTGAATACTAGTGAAGATTTTATATGCTACATTCAGTAACATAATGCCTCTATAGTTTTTGCAATCCAACTTTCAACCTTTCTTAAATATTGGGAAAATCAATCAAATTCTCCAATCTTCTGGAAGAACTCCTCTGATTTTCAAATAGTTAGAAATTAAGAAGTGCGGGAATAGACATTTAGTTAAGAAAAACCTTCTCCTTACTCATTCCCCTCTCCTGGATGTTCACATCCCACACTCCTCCCTCCTCAAGTTATGAACGTATGTATACCTCTTACACCACATTTCCCAAAGCATTTACCTCCCCCATCCATTCATTATACCACCAATCTCCACGCTATCTTCCTTGGCCTCCTTATTATCATCAGTTCCTGTCCACCTCCCCCTCTCCCTTCTAATAATAACACTACTATTTAAGCAAAAACCGTTCCTTGATATTCACCTGGAAATGTTGAGTGTTAAATGGAGCCTGATCAAATTAAAACAAAAAGTATGGAAGTTAAAAAGTTTTTTCTTGGTGCTACATCATGAAATACCACAAGTAGAAATGGAAACTTATCTATGGTGACTATATTTCAAGGAATGATTTGAAATAGTTCCCTACGTTGGCCATTACACCTGAAAAGGGAATATTGAACGTTTTGGCATCAAAACTGGGTCACTAACATGTGATTAATATGGGGAAATACGCCTAACTTGAGCTCTTATGATATTTTTTTAAATTTTAAAGGCACATTTCTGAAACTTTTTCCTTGCTTGAATACTTTCATCTAAAGTTGATAAACATGTGTGTAACTTGGTTTTGTAAATTGCTGAAATATATATAGAGAAGTTTGAAAAAATTGAAAAAAAAATTAAAAATTTTCATTTATAAAAATTTTAATTAAAACTAATTTATATTTTAACTTAAATTAATAGTATATTGAGTAAACTAGACCGAAAAGTATATTTTTTATTCATGAAATTATTAATTTAAACATAAATATAACAGAAATATACAGAAGATTGGATCTATTTACATCAGCAACCATTACATGTCAGATAATTATGTATTACGATGCATGACTTTTAACATAATAATATAACATGCCTTGTACATACCATAAAAATATAATATATCTTGTAAGATAAACATATAAATGAGTTATTCTCTGGTTTCCCACCAGGTTAGGCTTTACATGACTGCCGACGTTTTGCCAGGAGACTTTCCTGCCATTTTCAAGGCTGTGGATGCAGACTGTCTTGGTGTTCCAGTCTTTATACTCTGTTCCTCCCACCGTGGTCTGCGTTCATTGGCTATCCGTTACGGCAAATATTATGGTGGGTGAAGTCGATTTCAGGGGGACCGCATGGCAGATGGACCCAGGTAGTCTCCAGAAGACCCTCATTAGGAAGGCCCTCGCTCGCTCTCGAGCTTATCCGGGTCCTCTCTCGAGCTTGGGGACCGAGGGTCGCCCTTCCTGGCAGGTAGAAAGTGACCCCGTGCAGTACAATGATAAAGTTTATAAATTTTGCAATTTTGTAACTTTTTCGCATCGCCATCGAATCCCTTGTCTCAATACGTTTACGAGCGTCTTTTGATTGACTCTCTAGGATGAAAATTAAGGATTTTAGTGTCAGCATAGAAAATGCGCCTATGACACCTGGCAACCCAACCCAACGCAACCCGACCCAACCTAACTAAAATCCTTAATTTTCATCCTAGAGAGTCAATCAAAAGACGCTCGTAAACGTATTGAGACAAGGGATTCGATGGCGATGCGAAAAAGTTACAAAATTGCAAAATTTATAAACTTTATCATTGTACTGCACAGGGTCACTTTCTACCTGCCGGGAAGGGCGACCCTCGGTCCCCAAGCTCGAGAGAGGACCCGGATTAGCTCGAGAGCGAGCGAGGGCCGTCCTAATGAGGGTCCTCTGGAGACTACCTGGGTCCCTCCGCCATGCGGTCCCCCTGGTACAGATAAGACGAAAACCCTGATCCCTGTTGAGATTGTTGGTCGTGAGCCAGATCTCAATGGCCTCTTTAGTAATTCTATCCCAGTATCCTCTGGTTCTCCCCAGAATGGTGGTTTCCTCCCAATGGATGGAGTGATTTTCTTCTAGGCTGTGTTCCCCCACAGTGGATTATTCCTTCTGGCCTAGTCTGAAGTGGCGTCAATGTTCTTTCAATCTTGTTTCTATAGGTCTCCCTGTTTTGGCCAATATAGACCTTGTCACACTCACAAGGTATGTGATAAATTCCAGGTACTTAGAGGCCAATTGGACCCTTTGTCTTTACTAGGTGATTCCATAGTTTGCTAGGAGGGACATGAATTGGTTTGACGTTATGTCTCCCCAGGATCCTAGATATCTTTCCAGAAAAACTGGAAATATACGGAAGGCAGGCCTTGGCCGTGAGTTTTGCTTTCTCTACTGGTGCGTCTTTTTTCTGTTGTCTTAAGGTTTTTTTAGGGGCAATGTAGATTTGATGGTAGCTATATCCATTCTGGAGGAAGGTCTTCTTCAGATGTTCTAGTTCTGCGAGTGGGCTTTCCTTGTCTGATATTGCTTTGGCTCTGTGGATGAGCGACGAGAGGACAGCATTCCTTTGGGAGGGGTGGTGACGGTCCTCTCCTTGCTCATCCACAGAGCCAATGCAATATCAGACAAGGAAAGCCTACCGACAGAACTAGAACATCTGAAGAAGACCTTCCTCCAGAATGGATTTAGCCACCATCAAATATACATGGCCCCGAAAAGGTCCTTAAGACAACGGAAAAAAGACGCACCAGTAGAGAAAGTAAAACCCACGGCCAAGGCCTGCCTTCGTACATTTCCAGTGTTCCTGGAAAGATATCTAGGATCCTGAGGAGACATAACATCAAAGCAATTAATGTCCCTCCTGGCAAACTATGGAATCACCTAGTAAAGACAAAGGGTCCAATTGGCCTCAAAGTACCTGGAATTTACCACATATCTTGCGAGTGTGGCAAGGTCTATATTGGCGAAACAGGGAGAACTATAGAAACAAGATTTAAAGAACATCGACGTCACTTCAGACTCGGCCAGAAGGAAAAATCCACTGTGGTGGATCACAGCCTAGAAGAAAATCACTCCATCCATTGAGAGGAAACCACCATTCTGGAGAGAATCAGAGGATACTGGGATAGAATTACTAAAGAGGCCATTGAGATCTGGCTCACAACCAACAATCTCAACAGGGATCAGGGTTTTCGTCTCAGCTGTAACTGGAACCCTATCTTGAAAAAGGCGGGAAACCATAATATTGGCAGGAACGGATAGCCAATGAATGGAGACCATGGTGGGAGGGACGGAGTATAACGACTTGTACACCAAGACCGTCTGCATCCAAAGCCTTGAAAATGGCAGGCAAGTCTCCTGCCGAAACGTCGGCAATCATGGAAAGTCTAACTCGGTGGGAAACCCAAGAACAACTCATCAGCATCATTTGCCGGGAAAGCATAAAATCATACATAAACATATTAAGTTTATATGTAATATTCATTCATATATCTTATCAATTGAAATTATTCAAAATACATAAATGCACCATTTAAACTTAATTTTATTTGTAGAACACAACATGTTATAGTTTGTTATTTTTTCTTATTCACCTTGCTCTTATTCACATTTTTTTATCAGATCAGCTTTGCATTCAATTTTTTTTGTACTTTGCTTTTTGGCTCCGAGCACTTTTCGCTGTTTTCTTTTTAATCTTTGCATTTTTCATGTTTATCATTGCTTTATAAATACTTACCCAGCAACATAACATATTTTTGGATAATTTGTGTTCCATTCACTTCTGAAGGTTGTATCTCTGTTTTCGTTCAAATTCCAAATTATATCTTGTGGCTGCTGCCGCTCTTTTCCATCACACATTAACACACAAAAATCACACAATAAGGGTTGGTTGATTGATTTGGGACATTTGTTCTCACATAAAAGAACGTAAAGACGAACTCATACGAGCTATACATGCTGTTGTAAGGAGAGCTGAAAAGTGAATTCGATGGTAGGGTTTTTGAAAATTTACTTTCAACTGTTGTAAATTATTTTACTAATTGTAAATCGCAAACTTCATTAGTTATTTCTCCATGCGTATTCATTTTCGTTTTCAGCCTTGTTGTATTAATAAAAAGATTGCATAATAAGTTTTTGTATTTTCAACAGTAAGTTTTATTTTAATAAGTAAGATTTTCCATAGAATATGAGGCAACTGATGTCCTGTCAAAATTACGGTTCCATCCTCATCATTCCCCCTCCGTCATCACTCAACAAAATGAACTGTGCCGGTTGTATTGGGCATGATTGGGCATAGAATTGTTCTCAGAGGTCTCCGAGTCTAAATTCTTTGAGTTTTACTTTTGCCTCTGCGGTTGGAGTGAGTTTGTTGCATTGGCACTGGATGTAATCTTTCATCTCATAGACTGCATGCTCAATAATTGCAATTGAGTGATTAAGATTAGAATGATTAATTAGTTCCATCAGATTATTTGAACAGTGAATTTGCGATTTATATGCTGCTTTCGAAACAGGGTGCTGTTGTGCCATTTTCCACTCACGCTCTGAAACCAAAAGGGTAACTAATCGAGCCCTATTCTGGATCTGAGCGCGCTATTCCACGATCAAGCTATTCCACACCTCATTTTAGCTCACGACTGTATTCTGAATCGAGCCGAGCAATAAATTGCCCAGTTCCGAGTGGCTATAATAGGTACCGCCCCTTCCGGCTCGGGGATGCCCTACCTAAAGAAAATTGTAGTTAGAACCTATTTTTTAAATAAAAAGCACCAAATTAGACTGAGAAAGGTTATAAGGAGACAGGAGTTACCTTGAGCTGATTTCTTGCATAATCAATTATAGAAATATCGTCATTAATCAAGAATATATCTCTTTGCCTGCATCTCAATAGTGTAGAAAATTTATCTTGGACAATCATCGGCCATTTTGTCTGAAATTGTTTAAAAATTTCTATTTGCGGCCCCGTACTTAATCCCATAGCTGCTTTATACACATCCCCCACCACTCTATCAAATATATGATGGCGGCATGGGAGCCACAATAATTCTTTCCCCAGAAGCCGTTCAATTGTTAATGCCACACCATTTTTGCGACCTGAAGGGTAAAAATGGCAAATTAAATATCGGGTAAGGTAAACTATGATTTTGGAAACACATTATGAATACTTTAAATTAGCATAATTATTCCTACCTGTGTTAACATTAGTTGTGTCAAATGACATGGCTCTAACATTTTCTTCGATTCCCCATTGCTTTAGGGCATCCCCAACCGCATTAGCAATCAGTGTCGCTCTACGGCGGGGAAGATTTGGGGCTCCCAGTAATTGATTAGTAGTTATCCCAGTAACTACAATAGCCTGTCGTTCTTCAAATCACAGCCCTGAAAGAGATTTAACAATCTTCCCATCCCAGTGTACGGTTAGAATATGATCTGGAGAAAAGTTATGCTTAATCAAACCTTTCTAACGTAAGCACATTTCTTCAGAGGCTAGATCTTGCCAGCAGGAGCAAAGACTTTGCCGAGGGCGGGGAGGGGGTGGAGGGGAAGTCTCTAGCAAGTGGTGCGGGCCGTACCTCAGCGGCGCGGCGCCGCGGTGCGGGGTAGGGCCCTGGGGGTGGATCGCATTACGACATATCTCGTAAACGCTTAGAGATAGATCAAAACAAACAGAAATTCGGCCCTTAAGGGCTCTACTTTCACGTATTTCATAAGGATAGACCTTTTTCAGCCCCAAAAAACTCAATTGAAGGTCCTCAGTACTTAGGGCCCTTGGGGCACGGGTTCCCGTTATTTTAAAGTAACCAAATTTTAGCACGTGAATATAAACCTCATTTGGATCATTTTGAGACTAGGAAAACATAACTTTTCTCAATTCTGAAAAATAAGGGCTGGCCTAATGTATATGCTTGGAAATATCTTTGATTTTAGTGGAGTCACACTCTATCATGGTAAATATCCGCTTTCGTCACACCAGCCTGAACGTCTTTTTCACTCAGTTAAAACTAACGTATTGCCATGAAATCCATGTCAGTCATTATGCCAAGTTTGCGCATTTATAAAAACTTTTCACTCTGCGAATTAACCCATTTCTCTAGAAATAGTAATGTGTCAAGCCGGAGAAGTGTCATTTTCCCTCTCCGCCGTATGTGAGATAGGGTCGAGCTATTGAGAATAGCCCGGTATCAAAGACGGAGCAATAATAATTCGACCCTCACCAGTGCTATCCGCCGTTCAGAATACTGAATAGCCACCGCGCTGTTGTCATCTTTAGAATAGCCACTTCCGGTGGCTATTTCGTCATTCAGAATACCGAATAGCCACTGGGTCTCCATAATGGTGAAAATAGCCACTTTTCGCGCTATTCTGACGAATAGCTCAGCCTTATTTTCATTCAGAATAGGCCTCATGATGGCGCTTTTTTTCTTGAGAATATATAACTTGAATCGAGGGTTTGGTATAAATTTGTATTGCTTTTTATTCATCGCAGATATGAACCCTCAACACATTCACAAATTATAATTAGATTCTCGAAAGAATTTTTTTCATACAACTGCAACAATAATACTTCTAATTACCCAGCGGTGACAAAATACAATGTTACCTATGATCGCTTCTCCATTTAATAATCAAAATTGTATATAAATTGGCCATGATTATTAATCATCCGAATTGCTTAGGAATGCCATTTCTCTCAATTGTTTTAATTTCGTTTAATTGAATGTCAGTTCCATGATGGGGAGAGAGCCGTCGAGATTGTGCAACAATATTCTGATGCCATATCTCCACTAATACATGTGATAGGATAATAAAATTACCAGTTTCAGAAAATAAATACAAATTACTAATTTTTAAGTAGGTACCTAATGCATTTTTCGTATCTCCCATAGTTATTAAGTTATCCCAGAAAGTAATTCTTTAAAGAATATTTTTTTTATAATTTCAGTTACCAACTTGATAATTGGAAGCAATAAGCATACCTGTTGGCAGGAAAAGAAAGATGAACTTAAAAAATAACATAGACAATTTTACTTCAAAGTCAGGTGTTATCCACTGCTTTTTAGTATTTTCATGGTAACTGTATGAATTTAAGGATGTTTGCGTTACCATAGTTTGGTAACTTAGGAGTTGCGACCCCATGTTCACCAGCATGATTGTCTTCCCTACATTCTCCTGAAATATGTATTTTTCCCATGAAACACCCAATATATAATATAGCTATATATTAGACTGCTTTGAAAAAGAAAAAATGGTGAAAATTACATGATTATGCAATTTTTACCACAAGAACGATTCTCACTGGCTTTAAACTCAATTAAACCAATTATTTAGCTCAAATAGGTCATATAATTGGTCCAAAATACATGGAAAATGATTAGTTACATAGCTTTTTGAAAATTTAATCTAAAAAATTTCATAAAATTGTTTTTCTCTAATGAATTTATTTGTATAGATATTCTATAGATTTTTGTGTGATTGACAGTTACACTAATATATTATACCTTCACTTAGCACTTTCCAGGAATAAGCAGTAGTACAAATTCTAGCAGTTACTTAAGTTAATACATCATTTACATGTATTATGTGATTGTGCCAGCATAAATAGTCAATATTAATTCCCAGTTACACATAGAGATATTTCAAAAATTAGCCATAAATGATACTTCATTATTGAGGCACACTTCTTTGAAAGGTATCAAATTCTTCCTTTGAATGTCTTACACACAATCATTTCATAAAAAGTTTAAATTTATCAATGCTGAAAAATTTAAAGCGATATAACTGAAAGATTTTCCAATCGATGCAAATGCAGTAATGCTAATTCTAACTCGAATATGTACCTTCATTTTTTGAGGCACATTAATGAAAGTAAATGCGAATAATTCCTGAAACTGTGTAATTTTATTACAGAAAAATTCAAATCGATTAATAAAATGCTAAAAAGTTATAGTGAAAATATTAATTTACTGTTTCCCTGTAACAATGTTAAAATGGACAAATTAGGAGATTTTTCTGGCATAATCTACCATAATTCAGTTAATTAGCAACAAAAAACTTTGTAAATTACTTATAAAATGCTTATAAAATTCTATAATTTTAAATTGCATATGGTCTCTGCTTGAAATTTATGCACTAGTCAAAAAATAAATAGGAGTAACATAGGTATCTCAAGTTAGTCGGATTTCCCCATATGTATTTGCTTGGGATTTCTCATCGGTTTGATCACATTCTCTTAATTGCTACTGAATCAGCCACGATGATGGACTGAACCTGTGCGTTCACATATTATGTATAATTTTTCACCCACTGACCTATTTATTGACATAATTTTTACAAATATAGTAAAGTCTCTTTATAATGAGACGCAAAATACTGAAATTCCAATGTAGTGACATGAGCTTGATCAATCCAACCTTAAGCTTTCAATATAAGCTTTAATCCATCAATATAAGCTTTTTCACGAAAATAAATGTGATTTACCTAGTTAAATATATTTGACCAAATGAAATCAACATTAAACATAATGGACAAAACAATTTCAAGTACAAATCCACACTCAATCGCTTTTGAACTCTTAAATTTTGTAATTTCCCTGGTTGCTTTTTAAATCATAGGTGGAAATTTTAAAAGTTACACTTCAAAATCAGTCAAGGAAATGAACAAGTTTGGAATGACCTATGTCTATTTCACCATCATTTTTAATGTTGTAAATTTCCAAAAAGTAATACCAAACTCCATTGATCCAAGTGAAATCATTGTTCAGTCCCTAACTTCATGTTGTACACAATGTAGTAAAATATGTGATTCGAATTTTTCCCAGTTTGGCAAAATGTTTATTCAACTATGTATTTGTTCATTTCATGGTTGATTGTATAAGAACACACATAAACTTGACATGAAATTTCCATTTTGGATTTAATTGATCTACACAATATAGACTTGAACCATCTGCATGACAAAGTAGTTGGTGGTAGTAGCTTCTAGCATAAATTGGCATTAATAAAAAAAATTATTATATTCAAGACTGCAATTACTTGACCTGTCCAATAAAAAGCCATCCATTTCTGGCCAAATATCCATGGTCAGAAGTGAACGGGGGTTGTTTCCCAGCATTATGTGAAATTCCATTCCAATTCAATCAGAAATTCCATGGCTAATGCTGACAAATAAAGGCAACAAATCTGTATTTGTGCTAATAATACTCTTATTAGGATATGTCTCATGTAAGTTCACAAAAATTTTGTTTAAATTTTCATTCTCCATGGCGACATTGTCACAGCCAAATAGCAACTTGGAGGGGATTTATTATAGATATTTTTCCACTCGTGGGAACAAGTGAAGCACCCGTCAAGAAAGTTGAACAATTTGGCTCATGTGCTCGACCATCATGATTAGTTCCTAGACTTTGCATACCAATATTATTATTTCATTAACCTTCCTTTTTGATGATGTTGTAACAGACTTAAATCAGCATGGATAAGGTCGTAGGCAACCCGAAATGCTTCTGTGTCATGAATATTTTTCCATACATTAGATCTAGGAAGACATTCAAAAAATATGACCAATGTTGTTTGTTAATTGTTACAAAGGAAAATCATTATACGAGGAAGTATGAATCGCTAACTTTCCATAACATGAATTTTAAGTGCCTTCAAGGATGATTGTGATCCATAGGGATAGAAAGTGTGATCCATGAGGATAATAATGAAAAACAAAAATTGAAATAACAAAGAATGTGTGAAGCAACTCTATCTTGTCTGTTAAATTTTCCTTTGCATATTCAGCATTCATCAATTTACATTGATTAATGCAGTCAATGTTAGAACCAGATTCATTTAACAGCCAGGTTAAAGATGGTTTGAATGAGGATATAAGCTCTTATTGTTAGTATCCTTTATATTTGTAAGGTTTTATTTCCTTATCCTGCAGGATATCTCAGCCTTTTAGATTATTGGTTGTCGGTAAATAACGGCGACTCATTACTCTGGCACCATACTAACAACGAGTCATTCCTTATTCATTTGTCACACTTACAGGTGACGTCACATGTTGCCAACCTACAAACTTATAACAATGGTTACCAGCTTATAACCTTACTATAGTGTGATTCAATGTAGTGAAATGGAAGCATTTTGGGTCCCATAAATTTCACTATATAGACACTTTAATGCATGTATACTTAGTTTTAAAATTCGTTATAGACATATACATTCACTGGATTTATAAATGGGTGAACAAAATATTTACCTGTGATTGCCAGATGATTTAGTAAAGAAAAATTAAAATGTTTTTAAAATATAAAAAAGCAAAAAGAGGGGCAAGTAACTTGTTTCACTGGTTAAAGGTGATATGTAAAGGTAAGTTTGAGATGTAACAGAGGGATAAGGAGAAAATTGCAGGGTCCTAATATGTAGTTAACATTTTATTAATAATAATAATAAGGGGTACGAAAGCCAGACCATCAGCCTCCCTTAGGCGTACCTGGCAACGACTTTTGCCGGCTAATGGTGGACGTCTGCATGTGGGCCAAACCACCCCACATACAGTAATACTGGTTCCTAAAGGGAAACCAGAAAAATCCACCCACAACCGACCCTTCTCGGATGGGGGCCCCAGTGGTGTTGGGAGCACGGCAATACCAATTCACCACCTCGGAAGGGAGCTCATATGCAATGGATGGAAGCCCTAAGGGGAGACCACCTCGCATGTCATGCTGCCAGCGAGCCTGATCGCAGGCGTCTGCCAACTACAAGAACTGGCAAGGATGCACTCTTTGTGGTGTGAGATGCATCCAGAACACGACCACCTAACACAGCAGAATCTGCACGATTATGCCAACCATCTGGAAAAAAAGGAAACACTCCCACCAACCGACAGTTGAGAGGAACACACCACTGGTCAGATCACCCTCTCCGACACAGGCAGCCTCTCCACCCCCTGCGGTGAGAATGGCATTTGTGTCAGAGTCTCTGCCAAATGGGGAGGAAGATGGACAGGCCATCTCTGAACTAAGATCGCGGTTGTTGGGCACAGTAAACTATGATGGACAAACTTGGCAGAGGGACATCCACCAAAAGATTTCTCTTCGGGGAAACCACCTGTCCCAGTTGAATGGACTTATCAACGAAATCCTGACGGAGATGTCAGACCTTTGGACAGTGAATGGTCTATGCTGCTGCCATTATTGCTCACTCTCTAAAGAATGCCTCTTGGGAGGAAAAAGCATAAAAAAGGCTGGAACAATTAGAGGCCAAGATCATGCAGGCGAGACGACAGGCGTCGAGAATTCAGTGTGTGATGGAATACATCACATCTGGGCAAACTTTTACTCCCAAAGTTCGATCCATAGCACGCAGCCTCAGATGTCTCCATCACATGCTGAATAGAAGTGTGCTGCTTACCATTAAGCAGCATGCGGTCGATAGAGTACGGGCACTCACCATGGCCCAAAAAAAACTCCTCAAGAGGAGTAGCATCATGAAGGAGAACTCTACCTTTCTCCTTCACCTGTCCCATCTCTTTCAACCACCTCCACCTGTCGTTGAGTACCCGCCACCTGTCCAAGAGGTTGAACGTTTCTGGAAGGATATCTACGAGACGTCAAAGCCATTCAACGGAGATACTCTGACCACAGGCCTCTTTAAAGAGTTAAGTGACCGCCAACTACAAGATGTGGATGAGCCCCTTTGTCACAGAAAGTGATGTGAAGAAAGCCTACTCTGGCAAGAACTTGCAGGAATGGATGCAGTGAATAACTTTTGGTGGAAGAAGTTTACTTCCACCCACCAACACCTCGCCAAAACCTTCACGTCCTTTCTGAATGGTAGAGAGCCAATTCCACCTTGGCTGACTGAGGGGCGCATGGTTCTGATACCTAAGAAGGGAGACTTGTCCAATCCCAAGAACTACCACCCTATAACCTGCCTCAACACTGTATACAAGGCGTTCACCTCGATCTTGAGTGACCTTATTCTCCACCACGTTCAGCCTGTATGGGAGGTGTACGAACAGAGGGGCTCAAAGCGGGGAATCGTGGGATGCAAGGACAACCTGCTCATTGATAGGTGCATATGCCAGGATGCCATCTGGCATAACCGAAACCTATCAATGGCCTGGATGGACTACAAGAAGGCATTTGACACCACTTCGCATGAGCTTATCATCGCCAAGCTGAAGTTTATAATAGGCTACCGAGAGGTAGTGTCCTGCATCCAACGCCTGTTACCACTCTGGAAAATGCACTTAGTCCTGAGTTCAGGCAAGCAGTCAGTTTCGACGGAGTTGGTAACATACATACTACCGACTGTAGTGTTTTCCAAGGTGATAGCTTGAGCCCCTTACTTGTCTGTAATTCTCTCCTACCTTTGTCCCTAAGGCTGCAACGAGGTAGAGGCTATGTGTGTGGTGTTTCAGGTGACAGGAAGCATAAGGTCACACATTTATTTTATATGGGTGACCTGCTTTATACTTCTAATGCAAAAAAACACTCACACTGCCCTGGTCACTGTACTACCGTTCTGGAATACCGTGAGGCTATAGGGATGGAGTTTGGATTGGACAAGTGTGCATCCATCCACCTGGCAAGAGGAAGAGGTGCAACTTGTTGACAGGAGCGTCATTCATCACCTCGAGGACGATGACTGCTATGAATACCTTGGCATCCCCCAGTGCCAAATGCAGGATGTTGCAGCAGTGAAGTAACGGCTCACCACCAAGTACAGACAGACTCTCAGGAACGTCTCTAGTTCTGAGCTGTCTGGCAAGAACAATGTTCTTGCCACGAACATAATCGCGGTTCCTACGCTGCTGTACACCTTCGGATGCATGAAGTGAAACGTCAATGAGCTGCAGAACCTTGATAGGGGAACAAGGAAGATGATGGCCATCTACAGAAGTCTTCATCCGAAATCTTCCATCGCCAGATTGTATCTCCCTCGCAATGTAGGTGGTAGAGGACTATTGAGTCTGGAGTGTGTCTACAAGAGAGTTGTCTTGGGTACAGCATGCCGAGAGTTGAAAAGCAAGGACCTCCTCCTCAATCTCATGAGAGAGCATGAGAGTGCAAGAGCAGGGGCGTTTCTCTTCCAGGCAGCAAAGAGGGCAGGGGATGAAACCGGTCTTGACTTCGACCTGTTTTCTGAGGGAAGCGACGATGACATGACCATCTTGTAGTTGAAGGCAGACATCCTGAAGCTGGAAATAAAAAAAGGCGAGCAGAAGGCTGTGCTCAAGGGGCATACTGGTAAGCCCCTGATGGATGTTTTTATCAAAATATTGAGGAGCATGGACTATCGAAAGAGCTGACATTCGCCTTCCTAAGCTCCGCTGGTGTAAAGTCTGAGACCAAGGGTTTTGTTCTTGCATGCCAGGATGGTGTCATAAAGTCACTCATGTACTGCCACATTATATTCAAGGTGGAGGTTGCGGACACGAGGTGCAGGGCCTGCCAAGCCAGCCGGAGACTTTGAGTCACTTTCTCTCTCCTTCTCTCTGGCTGTAGTTATTACGCCAGGTCAGCATATTTAGCTCAACACAAGGTGGCCCTGCGGGTGTTATACTTTCACTTTCGGCACCATTATGGCATCGATGAAACACCTGTGCTGCCCTATGCCCCTGGAGGTATTGAGTCCATCATGGAGAACGATAAATGCACAATCTGGTGGAATTACTCCTTCTTCACCACCCAACAGTTGGAGGCGACTAAGCCTGATATCATTCTCCTCAACCACGTCACACACTCCATGTTCGTGATTGAGTTTTTGGCTCTGGTTGAAACGAAGATGGATGCAAAGGAGCTGGAAAAACAGACGAAATATCATGACCTGCTTTTTGAACTTTGGCAACTGTACCCCGGGCACTCTGTGAAACACTCTCATCATAGGTTTTCTTGGTGGAGTTAAAGGCTCACTGCTAGACAGCATCAAGTGCATTCCATCCTGCCTTGCACAGGCGGAATCACTAGTTGCTCGCATGCAGAAGGCCATCATCCTGGGTTCACTCAGTCTGCTGTGTATGCATGACCGGAACGCAGCATAGCCACCTATTCGTTGGGCGTCTGATGTGGCTGCAAAAACTGCCCAGCCCCTCTCGAGTCTCCGGACATTATGATGGCAACGAAACCTGAAGTTTGCCAGGGACTCAGGGGGTCTGTTGGTAGGGTAACTCTGAAAAATAATAATTATATATTTTAATTGTCCAGTGATCAAGTTGTTACAACTGTTACACATTATATAAGACACATCAGGGTAAAGTAACAAAATACATACAATGGATACAAGACACATAACATATAAAGCAATTCAGCAATGGAATAAAACATTTTTAATTTCAAATACCTAAGCAGATTAGCTTTAAATGCAGCCACACTTTTTTGGGTCTTAAGCTCAGCTGGGAGTTTATTGTCAAGTTGAAGGCCCATAAAATTTGGACCAGCACCTGCATTCCTTGTGCGTACATATAAAACGTGCAGCTGATTGTGACTGAATTGCTGACTGTGACAGACTGAAACATGCAGTGTGCAGCAGTATTCTGTGTACATTTGAAAAAAAGAAGCAATTGTACCTAAGGGTGCATGAATTGTGTATGTGCTAAACTATCAAGGATGCGCCAGTGCATCCTCTGTGGTGAAAGAGTGAAACTACCCAAACACTTCAATTTTTTATTACATAGAGGCTAAAAAGTAACTAGATCTTCTAATTATTATCTCTTCTCACTGGTATTGCAATCCAGGTGAATATTTTCTTTTGACTGTGATTTTAACTAACTTGTTTCTCTCAAAGTCATGGATCGTTCTAATTTGATGATGAATTTTCTTACCTATGGGACTAAGTCCAATACTCAGATAGGCTAAGATTACTGGAAATTTTCAAATAGTAGAAGTATCAGGTTGGCATAAGGGATATAGTTTTGACCCCCCACTTCATCTCAAGATATTACAGAAGCTAAAAAATGGGAGTGAGACACTGTTGAACAGATAGGTATACTGAAATTGTTTCTTCCCACACACCATTAAAATATCTACCAGAAAAATAGTTTGAGGCACCAGTCAGTGACATTTCCAGGATTTCACTTCAAGGGGAGAGAGGGGGGTCAATGTTGATTATGCATATGAAGGGGGGAATTTTGAAAATTAAGCAAATTTGTGGTGTTTAGGCAAATGAGATTGCAAATGGGACTGTGGTGCATGGCCAATACTTAATGATTTTAGCTGTGCAATCATCTGAAATAATACTAAACCCATAGTTTGTAATGTTTAAAAATTACAAATCTATTTATTTAATAATGTGATCAAACCGAGTAATAAAGAAATTGAACATTAATGTTTAAAAACAGTATAACTTTCTCCTTAAATGCCCTTTTTTTATATATATTCCAAATTTAAATGGTGGGGAGGGGCTCTGCCTTCCATGAACTCCCACTTCCCACCCCTGGCCACTGAACTAGTCAATCAAGACACATTTCAGTCTTTGAACTTGCCTGCTCCAAATTCCCTTTCACAGTTCCCTCCTTTCTTCATCGCTGATGTCCTAACACCTCTCGTTAGATATTCTTGCAGGGGTAGTATAAGATGCAGGAACCAGTTAAGACCTAAGTGAAAGCAAAATTAATGCAGTTAATGGAAATATGCATAGTTACTCAATTAACCCCTTTTGTTTGCTGAAAGAGTGGTGACATGTATGGGTACATTTATTTTAATGTAGTTCTTACATGTGGATTTAAATAACGTGAGTCCTTATTTCCATTCTCTGCGATTTAGCATTTTCTCATAAACTGTGGAGTATTTATCCTACTTTCTTTGCCGGCTGATGATTACTTCTCTTGTAATGCTTTATGTGCAAAGGTTCAATTAAAATTTGCAGCAACTTCACCCTACATTGCTTATTGTTCCTGTATTATAATTCCATGGTAATCACGTACCTATTTTGTATACTTCCAGAGTTATGTTGCTGAAGTGACTCCTGGAAGTTCATGCACGCAACTCAGCAGACTTATTAAGTGAGGGCAATGGCATGTTACAAGTATCATCTTCAAGGTGGAAAAAAGATGGAATGAGTTGATTCCGGGGCATCTTATAAGAAATAATAGCAAGAGGACATGATTCCTGACATTTTTCTCCCTATTTAGCCAAATGTTTTACTTTGAGAATACATACACTTAGTGAAGTTTTCCCACTCGGTAAAACATACTGTTTACTTAGTAAAATCCCGTGCAGTTTCATTGAAATAGACAAATTATTGGGACAAAGAGTGTACCTGAGGATGCCATAGCTGTAAAATCGGTGGAACATATCTAATTAAATTTCATTGAATTTCACAAAGTAAGCATGCTGTACATTATTATTGAATACCTATCATATTTAAAATAAAATGCATATTATATCTGTTGAATATTTTTACTTTTCGTATTTCATTCCTTCCCAAAATGGCCCATCCTTACATTAACTTATAATACAGGTAGGCAACAATAGGTACTTACCATTTTTACTCATGTGGGTCCACCTTTTGTTCCCTGAATGTTTTTACCCTCTGTGGGGTGCTGCTTATACTTGAGATAATAATTTTGAAACCTCTTTATTATAATAGTCTTTACTTAGGTACTTTAGAACTATGAAAACTTTAATCTATGTCTTCATTTGAAATTGATAGCTATTATATTAATTCCTCACTTAAAACCTCACTGCACTGTGTCACTCAATTGAGTCATCTCTCTCAGATGATGCAAGATTAACTCATTTTTTTGTATGGCAAGTGGATGAACTGGGAACCATTTATAGTTTCAAAATGGGGTGTGTCCTGTGCCAGATTAACACACTTGGGGGTTTGTAGGCAGTATAAGCATTGGGGGTCACGTTAATAAAGAAGTTGCAAGAGAAGAAAGGGGGAAAAAATTCTCAGGGCCCATAGGCAACTGCCTACTTTGCCTTATTGGTAATCCGGCTCTGGGCGTGTCTTTTACATTTATGTGGGCTATACACTCATAAATATGGTGCTTTTAAATTCAGTGCCTAATTATTCTGTCATTTAAGACAATGGTAATATTTCTCACAATCTTAACTTAACCTTTATCATACAGATTAAAATTCCCGCTTCAGATGCTGCCGCCTGGTTTTAATATTGAACACTCAGAAGAAACTTAATAGGGTTTAAATATTGCATCCAGGGTGCAATTGTATTGTATTGTATGCATGGCCAAAGGACCCCATATCCCGGCGTACATTGAAATGTATGCTAGTCCTTTAAAGGTTAATTTTGAGGAAATCGGGACTAGCCATGGTAGTTACCTTTACGGAGTCACCCGCTAGTGCACATAAATGCGATATTCCACAGAGGAAAAATCATTCGCCTTGACCGCGATCCCGGTCAAGGCGAATGATTTTTCCTCTGCGGAATATCGCCTTTAAAGGTTAATTCTTTTCATCTGCATGTTTTTCTTCAATCCATAATGAGGAACTTTCCAACTTTTACTAGAGCTCTTTATGTATATGGGTCTCATACAATGCTGAAAACCTTTTGTGAAAATGCATCCAGTTTATCTGAATGACATTTATATTTTGTTATAGTTAAATGAAAATTGAGTAGTGTTTGAAAAGGGTGGATAGAGCACGCACCATGTTGAAAGTATAGTTTTTGTCTCTTCTCCTCTTACCGAGAACATACCTTGTGAAGTCCCCTTGAGTCTTCCACCAGATGAGGTATTTGGTTGACAACCTTTCGATGACTGTCTCAGCCATCATCTTAAGGGCCATTCAGGGCTAAGCCCTGAAGATGATGGAGGAGGCATAACATAGGCAACCAAATACCTGACTTGGTGGAAGAAAAGAGGATACTTCACTCACAGCAACGCCAGGAAAAAACCAAATCTAGCATCAAGCACATATGTATCTTGTTTGCCCTATTATCATTGCTCTGTATTATCCACATTATCCATCATTCCTTGGCAACTTCCTTTCTTCCTTCATTATGCACTCTTACTTTCCTCTCTGTAGATGATTCTATTCCTAAGTCATTATTTTACTGGTTATATTGATGTAAGTCGTTATTTATTGGTGGGTTAATAGGTGAGACAAGTGACAACTGGGGTCATTTGTGCCATCAAGGGGAGGCAGGTAGTTTGGCTAGGGAGGTGATTATTTGAGGAGGAGAGAGGTAGGCTTGAGAGAATCTTGGAATCAGCACTTATAACATTCTCTTAATGAAATACTCCAAACAGTCCTCAGAATCCCGGTCTGACGGATGAGATAGTATTCTAGTGTGCTCCACATGACACCCAAGTCGGGATCAAGATTCTTCTGAAAAATCTCCTACTGCCAGAATTTGAACCCAGGCCCACAAAATGTGATGCCAGTATTTTAACCACTGCATCAACCCAATCCCTGCATCATTTGATATATGTACTTCCAATTCATTGATAGTTCCTTTATAGGTCTTAGATTAAAGAAGAGAGTAGACTGCATTTTTTTACATAAGTGAAGACTGTTTCTTTGTAAAAGAAAATAACATCATTATCACATGCAGTTTGTCCATAAATTTTCTGAATAACAAATGGGGCCTAATGGTGTAGGGATGGTTAAAATGAGGCTAGTTCATGTTGGGGTCAAAGACTTGGTAAAGGCTAAAGAGTGCATAATTGCTGTGTGGAAGGTGTTCGAAAACTCATTAATAACTTTACAACTGTTGCACACAAAGTATAGTTTCTGGTAGTTGAAGAGCATCCTGTTATTATCCCTTGTAATAGTGTAAAATTGTAAATCCTCTGGTATAATATCATGACCATTCCTGCTTTCTAAAACATTTTTAGCTCATAGGAAATCCAAATATGGATTTTAAAAACAAATTTGGTGTTAAGAAACTTGAAAATGTTTGCACCCTACTCGACCACTTTTCGTGTACGACAAGAGCATGTGGGACCCTGCACAGAAAGATTAAATACACCAAGTAAACAAAATCCCTAGTTAGCTGAACGGTTCGCCAAAACTGTTGCGAGGGAATAGTGTGTATTACACGGGTGATAGGACTGGGTTGGGATCCGTTAGATACTCGGAGGCTAAAGTCAAGGCTTGGATTATTTGAAAAATTAAGGTCATGGCCCCTTATAATAAAGAAAAAATAAAGCCCCCGTGGCAGCGTGCTGTACAATACGTAGATTTATAATTGTAGACTAAGCAAGCCTGACTCGCGCCGAAAAATTATTGCCAACCGTCATAAATATTATCACGATTTAAAGTAAAACATTTTAACTTTGGCCAATAACTTAATCTGTTCCTAAAGTTTAAAATATCAACATATTGCAGAACAATTGGGGAGGGCAAACCAAGAAGGAAAATCCCAAATAATAACAATAAAACGTGCTCATACACGTGAAAACTAAAGTATTCAGAGTCCTAGAAGGAGAGTTGTGGAGGCGGGAAAAATCGTTGTATTGGGTTAGTTTGGAGTAGATTGAGTATAAGAACTTCATACTATAGAGCGGAGAAATATTTTTAGTCCAGTCGTGAAAGTAATATATTTTAATTTTATATACGGGATTGTCGGAAAAAATTAATCCGGTAGAAAAAATTAAGCCGGAAAATTAAATAACAGGGAAAAAATATTCCGGTAGAGAAATTAAAAAAATATATATTTTTTCATTAAAATACTAAAAAAATTAATCCGGTAGAGGTTAACTAAAATTATTATTAGAAATACTTGCGAAGACGAGAATTTAATTTTTCTTTTTTCTCAACTGCGAAAGCGAAAACGGAAGGACCTATACCCCAGTAGCTTGGTGAGAAAGATATTGGCCACTTGTAGCGTATTCCTCATATTATACGACGGTCACAGGTTGAACAGGTCATAGATCAATGTAGAAATATGAACTAAATAAGCCTGACCAACTCTTTGCAGAAAAATTAATGATAGCAATCGTAACTTAATCATTATTAATGGAACAGTTTTCTTTTACACTTGAAACTAATAACTTTAACTGTTCATTATTTTAAAATATCAAAATATTACAGAACTCTGATAGAGAACACAGAAAAGGGATGTTCCAAAATAGTAACGTAAAAATGCGTGGTAGTTCATGTGGAAGTGACCGTAATATTCCAATGTCTGTGAAAAAAGCCCTTAAGCTCAAGCAATCTCCACAAGAACCTTCTTATAATTACTCTCTAAAATAAAGTCATGTCCATCGAGTTTAAGAAGCTGTATATTCAAGTGGAGTCAATCGATTTTCATAAAATGCAATTGATATAACTTTTATTTCTACGCTCATAAATCTGCGTACAGATTTTTTCCCAAAGTGGCTATACTTTACTATAATTTGTTTGAATAAATTTCCGTTTTTGGAGCTTAAAATTTCGTAGTCTAGCATTAACTGATTGTCCTTCAATTAATTTTTATTATATTAATTTGCAATTTGGGCATATCCTAAAGGATTTTTCTAGTATTTTAATGTAGGAAAAATCGTCAAAAAGTTTTGTTTTTTGTAGCGATGGACAAAGTTTTAAACCCCAGCTAGCTTCGAAACAAATGATTCGATTGAAATTTGAGGTGTGCCCCATATTCCCTCTTCCAATGCCCTCTCCCTCCGTTTTTCATGGCTAGTGTTTTAACACCCCTATGGCTGCTCGCTCTATTATACGAAAACTTAGAACAGTAGGCTGAGCAGGCATTACTCATGTGCCGAAACAATATCACAAATCAAAGTAAAACTATAAATTTTATACCTAGAACTGTATCTGTTCCTAAATTTCTAAATACCAAAATATTGCAGAACTTGAAAAGGGATAACAGGAAAGGAAAATCCAGAATAATAATTGAAAAGTACGCGATCGTACAGTGGAGCCGGCCACTGTATTCCAAGTCGTAGAAGGTGAATTGTGGAGGAAAAAGAGCCGCTTTGGTTCGTTTAAATTATTTGAATTGATAACCGAGGGAACAGGAAATCAGGAAAATCCCAATTGATAACCGAGAAGACGTGGTCGTATATGTCTACTGTATTCAGAGTCGTAATAGGAGAATTGTGGAGATGGCAGTGTGGGGCGGATGGAGAAAAGGTTGTTATGGGTTAGTTAGAAGTAGAGGATTAAATTGAGTAAAAGTCTTCATGTTGTAAAGAGGGAAAATATTTTTTTAAATCTTGTCGTGAATAAAATATTTAATAATATTAATTTCGTGATTGTCGAAAAAAATTAATCCGGCAGAGAAAATTAAGCCGGAAAATTAAAGACCTGAAAAAATTTAATTCGGTAGAGAAATAAAAAAAACGTTATTTACACGAATGGACTAAAATTGTCGAAAACATTTATGTTTAAGGTTTTCGCAGCGATAAGATACACAACTCTTATACATTTCCGGGTTAACTGCTGCGTGGAGAAATGTTTTGCTCAACGTTTCGTTCCTCACGCTGGAAACGTCGTCAGAAATCGACGCATCCTGACGCATTAGGGTCTCCTGACGACGTTCGTAGCATGAGGAACGACACAACGAGCAAAAAGTTTCTCCACGCAGCAGTTAACCCGGAAATGTATGAGAGTAGTATTGTCGAAAAAAAATAAATTTGGAAAGAAAATTTATTAAAATTATCAATATAAATATTTTACAGGAGACTTAATTTTTTGTTATTTCTCGCAACTGCGAAAGCGAAAACGGAGGGACCCCAGTCGCATGTACCCCATGTCGCATGGACATGAGATTCTATACCCCAGTCGCATGGTGAGGGTAGAGCTGACCAAGAACTTAATATAGATCGATGTAGAAAAATGTATACTGAGTGTGCCTGACTAATCCTTTGCAGAAATATTATTAATAACTATCGTAAATTAATAATGACAGAAGTTGAAGCATTTTTTTACATTTGAAACTAATAATTTCATCTGTTCCATATTTAAAAAAATCAAAATATTGCAGAACTCAGAGAGAAAATAGCAAAAGTTCAAAATAGTAACGTTAAAGTGTGGTCGTACAAGTGGAAATGACCTCAATGTTCTACCGTCTGTCGAAATCCGTTGTCTTGGGCGTAAATTTATGGAATTGTGAAAATTATTTACTAGCCGTGTAACTTTTTGAATTTGAGATCAATCACTTTATCTGTCCTTGAATTTAAAAATATAAAAAATTGCATATCCCGCACGGAAAATCAAAAAAGAAAATCCAAAATAATTACCGAAAATACTCAGTCGCGCGTGTGGAAATATTACACTACTATATTCAAGGTCCAATTAGGTATATTTAGGAAACGGGAGTATTTTGGAGGAAAAGGGGCTGCTTTGGTTTATTTAGTTGGAAAGGAGTAAATTTAACAACGAAAAATATTTATTTTGGAGGGGAAAAATTATTTTTAGTCTGGTGGTGAAAATATTTCTTTTGATTTCCCGACAGCATTGTAAAAAAATATAATCCGGTAGAGAAACTTTTCTCCTTATTCCCTCCTCCCGTATTGTCGAAATGTAAATTTATCCTTAATCAAAAATTGTTTTTTGCTCTAATTAAAAACTTCTCCTTAATTTAATTTGAATTCGTCAATACGGGGAGAGGAATAAAAGAGAAAATTTTCTATACCGGATTTAAGTTTTTTTGCACAATGCGGTAAATAACTTTGTTATAAAAAATATTTTTCTTTGAGGAGAACATAATTTTTTCTTTGTCCTCAACCGCGAAGTCCAAAAAAGAAGGACCTATACCCCAGTTGCTTGGCGAGGGTAGAGCTCGCCAAGAAACCGACGACGGTGAGCTATTCACACAGTGAATAAACCCAGCGCCGCGCCCCCTGCAAGCATAATCAGCAACTAATAAGCTACTAATTAACAAGTAATTAGCAACTAATAAGCTACTAGTTATGCCCATGAAGGCACTGATGAATCCCAAATCCCCCCACCCCCCTCAGGTCCTCCCGGAAATCCATCCGGTACCCATGGCTCACAGCTTGAGGTCGGCCGGACGCGCCCAGACTTGGCCGGGAATTGAACCCGAGTCCTCTGGTTAGCAGCCCAATGCTCTACCCACTAGGCCACCACGCGTCGATAGGAACTCGGGGAAAACCGATATTTGAAGTTCACGATAGAAGTCCATACAGAAGGGGGGCATACCAAAAATATTCCAAGTCCCAAAATAGAAGGAATTAAAGGCGAAAAAATAAATATTTTAAGTCCGTACTTAGAGACAAGATGAGTTAGGAAGCTCGGAAATTATTAGAGTCCGTACAGGAGACGCTTTGAAGAACAAGCAAAAATATTCTAAGTCCAGACGGTAAGATTTGAATTACGCGGTCAGTTTTGTTAGCTTATTTGTATTTAACTGTCAAAAAACACCCATTATAAACAATTTCAATGAATTTCTTTATGACAGTTATTCGGAGAAAATATATCGGCCCATGTTTATGCTGGTTTGCGATTTATTTTCATTTAAACAAACCCAGGGGAATCATTTATATCAACTACCTGTCACGGCAAAGCAGTTTGTAGTCAAAAAAGAAGGCCTAAACCTAGGTAGCTAGGGTGGCGGGAGGGCTTGGTAACGCGTCTCCAATCACCAACTCGCCACAATCACCAACTCTACCCACCCCAGGTCACGTGTCTTAAACGTGGGGCCTTGTCAGTTTAACCTCCATTGTATCCATTTTATTGTAACTGTAATCATTTCATTGCAACTGTATCCACTTGCGACCTTAGCTGTCTAATGGGATCAAGTAAAATGCTGGTGTTCTGAGTGTCACCTACCCATCCAGGATAACTGCTATTGTTATGAGTGTCACCTACCGGCCAGGATAAACCTTTGGACAGTTTTTTCCGAGCAAACTGCTATGGAAGAGTGCATCGAACAGGAGCACGACGCAGCACACCGCACCCAGTTTAACTTACCTTTATATTCAGGCTGTATGTTCCTTTGTGGACGTACTAAAGATGTTTCATGGCTGATCAGATTGGGCAGTTAAATAATGATAACAGAATTCGTACTATCATTTTATTTTTTAATCGAGTCACTTATTTCAATGTTTAAGAACAATATTTGGATAAACTATCCACAGCTAGACTTTAGATTCAAAATTACTGAAGTAATGTTATTTTTAAAACTCTGTGATATAAACTTGATGCTAATGAACTAAACACTGCAATAATAACTTCTAATTATAAATAATGATCAATCAAATACAAAGTATAACACGTTTCATATTTTTTCAGGCTCTGCACGTGATGCTGTGAAGATTGATGACAAGCCGAACTGCCACAGAAGATCATAACATGATCCAGGAAATCACTAGGAATTACCAGCTTGGTACAGCAGCCTAAATGATGGCTCTGGGCTCTGGAGGACGCCATCACGAATATATTGCCAATGACCTGCATGCAAAGGAACTCTATGAATACCAGACAAGTTACCTTGAAACATTGATAGGCTCATTACTAAATGCTTGTGACTGTTACTATTTTCCATAGTTAGTTACTTATGGCCGATATCTTACATGCATGAGTAAGTCTCATCGACTCTAATATCATACCAAGTGGGCTCATGGTGAGAAATGAAAGATACCTTGCAAGCATCAGATAAATATGTAATGATGAATTGTGCAAATCAATAAATATCTTTTGGCCTGGCTAATAATTGATATTACTTGAAGGGTACATGTTCATTATATTACAGGGCTTCCGGATAACTTCTGTGGAGCAACAAGGAGAAAGTATTTGAGGGTAAATGCGTCAAAGACCAAAGTATTTCTATTTCATAGGGAGAGTGTAAAGAATTATTGTATGATGAGGGTAAATGAATAAATAATTGAACAAATGTATGATTTTGAGTATTTAGGCTGAATGTTAGTGTAAGATGGAAGGATAGATGAAAATTTTAAAAGTTGTGTGAACGATGGAAGGAATGTCATAACACATGGAGCATATCAAGGAATAAGGGATTGTCTAGTGAAGCAGAGATCACAGTGTACAGAAGTAATCTTCTCCCGACGTTATTATATGGAAGTGAAAACTGGGTATGTCAGGATAAGCACAAGAGTAGGTATGCAAAATATAGAGGGAGTGGGGAATCTGAGAAGAGTTTGTAGCAGAAGAAAAAATGGATAGGGTTAGGAATGATGATGAAAGAATGTGTGTTGGATGCTCCAGTAGATAATATGTAGACATATATGAAAGGATTGAGCTTCATTGGTTTGGCCACTTTTAGAGAATGGGAGAGAGTAGAAAAACGAAACAGATAAAGTAGACAGCAAAATTCTTGGATGAATGTGGTAGAAGAGACTCTCTTGAGAGGATTAATATTAGGAGTCTTAAGAATTGGAGAGCTTTTATGAAGGAATACATGGTTTAAGAAAAGTGACAGTGGTATGCAAGAATAGGGCATTATGGAGGAACTTATTGAAAGGGAGCCAGTTTTCTTGGGCTATAACTAAATTTGTTGACTATGCCTACCCTGAAAAGGAATTGTGTGATGGGATTAAGTATGTACCTATGTTCCTCCTGACAGCTCACGTTCGTCAAAGACCAAATTATTTCTTCTTCATAGGGAGAGTGTGAGGAATGATTGCATGATGAGAGTAAATGAAGAAAAATAATTTAAGAGATTAATAGTTGTGTGAATGATGGAAGTAGAGTAGTAATATATGGAGCATTTCAAGGAATGAGTGATTGACTCAGGAAGCAGAAATCGTATTTCACAAAAGTGTTCTTCTCCCGACATTATTATATGGCAGTGAAACTTGGATAGGAATAAGTAATGGCTGAATGCCGTGGGAATGGGGTACTCGAGAAGTGTTCGTGGAAAAAGTGGGATGGTTAGGGTTGGGAATGATTAGGGTTGGGAATGATTAGGGTTGGGAATGATTAGGTCATGAAAAAATGTGGGATGAATACTCCAGTAGTGGACATATGTTTATAAATCGAGTGTGTTTGTTTGTTTGGCCATATTGAGGGAATAGACAAGAGTAAGTAAAGAAATAGATATACTTACGGTAATAAAGCGAATGGTGTGAGAGGAAGGGGTAGACTATGAAAATTACGTATGATGGTGGTGGAATATACTCTAAACAGAATAAAAACAGGAGTGCCAAGAATAGGAGAGAGTGTATGAAGCAACGCATGAGTGTAAGGAAAGCGGAAGAGGTATGCAAGGGTGGGACATTATGGAGGAAAATAATGAACGAGAGCCACTTTTATACGCCTAACAATAATATCTCAGTTCTTTGATCTTGCCTCCTCCGAAAGGGAATGGCATGGAATTCATTATCCTAATTCATATTACACTGGAGCTTAATATTAATTTAAATTCTATGAATGAAATTGCTTAAGGGAAAATAGGAGTAGTAAATATAGTACGAACGACAAAGCCTTGGGTCACATGTGAGATTATCAAAAAGTTGTAAGAAATAAGAAAATGAAACGTCAATTCAGAGCCCAAGAGGAGAATGTTGGTAGAAATGATCAATTTGCGTTGCAGAGGAATGAATTGGGCAAAAGAAGCCTGGCAGAAGGAGCTATGTGAGAATAATGTTAAATTCCAAATACAGGGAGAAGTACATGCACTCTATGTTAATTTGAGAGTATTGTCTGGAGGTGAGAAAGGAAATACAACACCAACTGGAGATAAGGCAGGAAAGTTATGATGAAAAAAGAGGAAAATCGGGAAAGATGGAATGAATATATAAACGATCTTAATAACCAAGAGATTAGGCCAAATTGTTTAACTCGATAAATATATCTTGATGTGGATAAGCACTGCTTGAGCCCAGCAATATTAAATAGTGAGAAAGTAACTCCTCGAATAAAAATGACTGTGAATAAAGCAGTTAGAATATACAATTTCCGTGCAGAGTTTTTGACGATTTATGGAAAATGAGAGAGAGAATTTGCTGAACTAATTCCGAGAATATAAGATGAAAGAAAGCAGCTGGATCACTAAGCAGACTGTTAATTCCCATTTTGTAGAAGAATATAGTGATAGAATGCTAATATCATAGAACAAAAATCCCATTTTTTTCAGACAGAAAAGATTGCCCTATGAGTATTAAGTAAAAGGTAGGTAGGGAATAGGGCAACGAAAATAATACGCAGTGATCTCTTTGGGTTTTGTAAAGGCTTAGAAATCCAAGATTCTATATATAGTTCTTGAGAAAATGTTGATAAAAATAAAGAATATGATCTTTTTGATTTATTTTGTGTTGCTGATTTTGAGTTAGGTTCTAGTGGTTCCTGTAGAGTAGTGTGGCCTTGGTTGATATGTTCATGGCAGAAATGAAACATTTATGGGAGAGAACAGCATCTCATCAGACTGCACATGCAAAAGTTGATGATGGAGAAACAGGGTAGGCAGGGGCTGGCACCCATAGTAGGGTTCTCCGCTATCACCTGCATTATTGTTTGGTACGACTAAAGTTAGGAGTGGCAGTGAATAAGCCGGATTTACAGGAAACAAAGCATTAGTCAGCCAGTCAACCAAAGGGCTGTAATCAGTGCTTTTAGTTAACTTATATGCACATGGAATGGGAGGAATGAGAGGAGAGTACATACTTGATTAATTGAACTTAATTATGATGATATAATTTGCTTGGACTTTTATTCAAAGTAACATTTATATTTCTGAAATCCAAAGTTAAGGCTTGAAGGACAAAAATGGATAGAGGCCTCTGTACCATTGAAAATGAAAAATAGAGGACCTTTAGAAATATTTAGCCAGACAAAGAAGCATAATGCATCTTAAGATACAATGAGATGTCATAAGAAAAAAAGAGGCTGTAGTATAGGAGGATAGAGGAAGCGATTAAGAGAAAAGTTGCTGAGGATAGTTGTGGTTGAGGGAAAAAATGTGTAGAACGAAGGGAAAAGAGAATTAAGTTTAATAAATGGAAAATTTTGTCATTGCCAAAATACTCAATATGTGCTCTTTTACAAGGCTGGGGAGTCAAAGAAGAAAGTTTCTGAGATTTAGGAGGCAAACCTGATTAAAGGAATGTTAAATTCAGAGGCAATGGGATGTTAAAGGTCACAACTTGAAAGCATAAGGCTGGGAATGCAGGAGAGATAAATGAGTACGTTGGGTCAAGGGAATGTGGTGAATATAATGAACTGAGAAGAGGATTAGAATAAGGAAAGGAAGAGTCAAAGATGGGTTCATGGCAAATAAAGGTAAGTAAAATAGTTTTAAGGGAATTAAGAGGGGAAAGGCTAATGAAAGAGTGTTCACCAGCCCGAAAGAACTGATGAATGGACCTTTTGTAAGGATGTTATAAACAATATAGCAGGGGCGGATCCAGACCAGAGGTTCGGGGGGGGAGGAGGCACCAGCGGCTCTTTGGGTATGGAATACCCCCCAGGAAATGGGGGGTTCGTGGGTCTCGTACCGGAAATTCGCAACAAACTATGTGCAATGTGATGTGATCCATGCGATGAGGGATCATTTATTGAGCAATGAGTTAATGTACGTCTGTTGAGCCATAATTTTTGTCAACGTGGCATAATTTTGTTGACCTTTTTTAGCCCTACAACAATTGCCAGTTATTTGCCGACATGAGGCCTTTTTCAGCCCTATCTTGGCAGAATGACTCAGTTTTGTACTCGGTAAATTGTGCAGCATAAGTTTAAGAGGGGATTCGCAGTGGTAGATCATTAATAGATTTCTACGTAATTATCTGCATTGTCGACTACTATCCCATACAGCACGGGGCGAAATATACTAATCGTGCACCCTTGGTCAAAATATGGAGTGAGGAATAAGCCCAAAATTCGCTCATTTAATTAACAAGTGTTCTTGTGGTGTAAATTTCGGCCCTAAACGAGTCCAGATGTTACAAATTATGCGTATTTAAATTTCAGGGTATCCCAATTAGCCGTTTTTTCACATGTCCATGGGAAAAACTGCTTATTGAAAATGAGCTATGTTATTCCGTTACGAAGAGATGTCAAGATGCATCTACCTAAGAACTTTATCTATTCTGTACCCCTGATCATCGTGAAAACCTTATTTAGTGTACCTACTATGGGTTAATATATTTTTTACCAAAAACGATGATTTTTCCATGCCATCGATACTTCATTATTTTGATTAAATGGTGTTTTGTACAGTTTTCTTCCCCGTCAGTACATCGCGTATGTAACGTCACCCTTTTCTTTCATCATTAATTCATCTACGTTTTGATTCACGATAACATCGGTTGGAGGTAGTTCGCAAGTGCACGCAATGTTTGTAGCCACGAGGGAAGGGGAAAGCAGTTCTTTGCCTCCGCATACTCCAATACTCCAATACCGCGGCAGAGTGGGTAAGGCGCTGGTAGGAGTGCAGGAGAATACGAGTAACGATCTACAACAAGGGCTCGCGGTTCTCCCACGACATCTTTTTTTTCGGTCGAATATTTGGTCGTTTCTAAGATTGCCTGTAAGTGGCATCTTATTTTCGTCGACACGGTTTACGCTATTTTTGCCGAGTTATTGATTTGAAATTAACATCATGTTTTCGTCAGTAGCTAAGCACTTTGCTTCTAAAATGATGTCATTTTGTCGGAAGTTTTAAGTCAATAGACGGATTTGTGCAAGGTGGAGAGAACGGACGGGGGTTGTGCAAGACGGAGGACTTCCCACAAGGAAGAAAGATTTTAAAAGTGAAAAAGGCAAACGTATTCCAGTCCATATTTAGCATGTCATTTGAAGCTTACATTAAACTTCGAGAGATTCTCTTGCCATGTTCGATAAACAAGAGCCAGTGCCACGTTGCTTGGTGTCTGTTATTGCGTGAATACATGATAAACCATATTTATTGTTCACAGTTTACCTTAAAATATCACAAGCGAGGACGACCTATCGGCAAAAATTGAACATCGCAAGAAAAAGTCGTTTATTCCGTCGCATGAAGTGAAAAATGTACTCGAAATGAACTGTATTCATAATTCTTGCATGCCAAGAATTCATGTAGTGCAGTGTTCATATTTCATAAAAACACTACGTAATAACGTTACATTGTCTGACCAGTAAACGCACGTTGACCAGCCATTTTGAATGCTTCATATTGAAACCCAAGGGAAAACAAAACTTACAAAGTATGGAGATGGCCTAGTGGGTAGCGTGTGGTAGTCAACATCATACGGTCGATAGATCGAACCCCGTGAACGGCAGATAGTTTTTTTCCTCCATTTTTAAGGCGTCACCACATGTTTTCCACCAAATTAATGTAACCTTATGACCGGACTTCATTCAGCATAATTTTTTTTTCGTTTCACTAGCCTGGAAAACCGTAAAACAGCTGGGATTACCCGCTTATTTCATTATCTGTCAATCCTGTATACACTCCCCAATCTAACATGTACCAACACTAGCTGCTTTTTCTACCTACATTTTCGTAATTCTGAATAGATGAAAGCAGCGAACAATGGCATTCAGAATTAAGAATTACCGCGTAACTTCAGCTCTACCGGGCGAGATATGGTGGAACAGCATTACCGAGATACAAATAGGAAATTTAAATAGTCTTGGGATAAAATTACTGCGAGAGAAACGAAGTTCAGGGTTAGTAGATAACAGACGGATTGTGCGGGACTTGGTTTAAGCCTTCCTAAAACCTCAGTGGTAATACCAAAAAATTACCAAAATCGATGATTTTTCCATACCATCGATACTTAACTATTTTGATATTGAACGTTGAATTTTGGTACAATTGTAACGAAACTGAATTAATATTAAGCTCAACGATCATATTTCTGCTTTCATATGATTCTGACAGCCATTTTCGGGCACATCCCAGGCAGCACAGCGGATATCCCTTACAGATATGGAAGGACAAAAGTAGGGCAAATATATCACCATAGAATCTTAAGGAAATTGCAGGGAAAAAACTTCCCCTACTTTTCCGTTTAGGGGGCTCTAGATTCAATTGCTTCTAGTACCAATGATCCATCGCATTTGCTACTAAAATGAGACTATGGCATCAATTATATGAGTGAATGAGTACGTGAGAGGCCCTAAGCGAGTGAACTTCTCAAGACGTTAAAACTTATGCGTATTTAAATTTCAGGGTATGCCACTTAGAAAACTGCATATTAAAGATGAGCTACATAATTCCGTTAAGAACAGATGTTACTTCAAGACGCATCTACCAGAGAACGTTGTCTTTTCTGTACTCATCATCGTGAAAACCTTATGATTCACTATGTAACACGTCACCCTTTTCTTTAATTAATTCTATTTTCCTTCATCGCTAATTATCATGCATTCATAAGAATTATCTACGTTTTAATTCACTATAATATCATTGGAAAATCGTTCGCAACTGCACGCAACTATTTTCAATTACGAGGAAATCGAAATCCAGTTCTTTGCTAACTAAATCTAAGCAACTCCGTGGCCGAGTGGGTTAAGGCGACACCAAGGTGACCACATTAAGGCGTGAAAAATGAGGAGCGATTCGGGTTCGAGGCTGTCCCACGGCAAATTTTTTTTGGTCGAATGTGTATCGTGACCAGCCGCGGGTTTTCCATGACGTGTTTTATCCTTTTTTGGGGCGGACAAACGACCGATTTATGCGGGATTAATTCCACTTTCTCACGCGTGACAATTGTTTTTACAAAAGATAACTTCCGCATTACACATGGCCTATAGGCCGTTTGTGCTGTATGGGATAAGCTGCTTGAAAAGTTACAGATTATTATAGCACTGGATCCACTGTAGAGAAAGAATTTCTGTACGATACTCGAAACTTATCTGAATTCACCCCCTGCCACCACCACACCCCTGAGGTGGCTTGCAGGGTATTTTGTAGATGTATTATTTCTCACGCGATTCCCTACTTTCACCCAATCGTATCCGGATATCTTTTCAGGGAAAGGATTTCACTTCAATATCTGTGTATTACCAAGGTAACTATGTGCTCCTTTAAACATTGTGCTGCCATAGTTTTCTCCAGGCCAATGCCAGAAGCACGAAATAGGTTGTTTATTCGTGGATATGAATGCGGAGGAAACCACTTCTTGGCGTTACCCCCGATTCTTCATGTTACTCCGTAGCCAAGAGGTTTAAGGCGCCAGCAGGTAAGTATGAGTCAGCTGATAGGGTTCGAGACTCTCCGGCGGCAAATTTTTTTTCGGTTGAATATAAATCCAAATCCAATTTTTCTTATGATGTTCATGTTTTGCCGATGGCTCATCCTCGCATGGGATATTTTAAGGAAAACTGTGTACTGAAAATACGGTTTATCTTGTATTCACGTATTTACAGACACCTAACACCGTTGAATGGACTCTTGGATATAGAAGAAGGAAAGAGAACTCTCGAAATATATTTCATGCTAATTCAAATAATAGCTAAAAATGGACTGGATGACGTCCGCCATTTTCACTTAAAAAATCTACGTTAATTGAGGGGAATTCACAATTCCTCCGTTCTTGTTTCATAAACACTTGTAAGTCACACTTGTTTGAATCCAACTTGTAACTTGTGGACCATCAGCTTTGCGAAAATGGCCCCAGATAGTAATAATGGAAGAATGTTATCGATACTATGTATGTAAGTTACATGTAATTCAATGCGGTTGTGACGTGTGAAGGGTGACAACTGTTGGTCTCATATAACTTGAGGATGAGATTGGATGATTGGTAACATTGGAGATAAGGGTGTGAAGATACAGCGGGTACAATAAATAAAATAAAAATCAAAGGAAATGAACTTGGGGTGATGGATGAAAATATGAAGGAAAAGTAAGGAAAGTAAGAATAGGCAGAGAAAATATATGGACCAGGTAATACGGGGTGGGGGGATTATGGCAGAGGGGAAGATATTGGGTAAATAGAATAGACTATATTAGGAAAAATAGAATACTTAGTCGTCATGGAAGGAATTAAGAGAAGGTTATTTTGTCATCTGAACGACATTGCGTAAGGAGGTGGGCTCCTCCAATATTTTTAAAATAAGTAAGTAAAGGTACTTTTATCTTCATCTAAACCCACCCCATTCAGTAGAATACCTCTGATAATAATAATAAGGCATCACATCTAAAGCATCTAAAAATCAAAGGCATACAAAACCAATTTGAATATTAAAATGAATTAGTATGCATCATTGCCTACTAACCTTTTGCGAGCAGTGTTCCACTAAAAGTTTCAAAACCACTCCTCCGCGGCTATCTGGGTTATTGTGTAGATGTGTAGTCCTCTCTGGGTAGTCTTCTACTAGGTAGATGTGTAAGGCTTCTCATGATGCAAGCTTACCAAGCACAACCTTGTATCGTTCAAATTCCATCCACAGGACTGAAAGAAAAATATCACAATGAAGTGGGGTCTTTCATTCAGGGATGAGGTACTCATTAAAGCATCGATGAGAATACATTCTTTTTCACTATTCCTTATACCTATCCACACAAAACAAGTCCATCAATGTACAGTACAAAGTATCAGCTGCGTCATGATTAATTTCTAAAAAATATTAATTTGAGCACTTAACAAGGTGTCTTTAAAAGACCATTTCATTTTTCCCAAGCTGAAGCCGAGATGTAGAAGGATGTTTTGCTACATTAAGACCCTTGAGTCTCGTGGCAAAGACATTTTTGGACTCAGTCTTTATTTAACAGTAAAAAAACTGAGAAATTGGCAGGTTTCCATTTATCAGTTTTGGACGAATTCATGTACCAAATTTGGATGGCCTTGGGTTTTGTGCCAGTCATTCTTTCTTAGAAACAGAAAAAAATTACAATAGAATTGACTTCATAACAATTGAGGCTTGGCGAAAGAGTAACCATGAAAGGGCTGTGACTGACCAAAGCATTAAATCTTAGGGTACTGGAATGAAACAGTACAGAAGTAATTTGGCCTGCAGTACACATTTGCTCAATCCGGCATTACCATGCAGTTAAAAGTCACTCCCCTCTCAGCCAAGCAGCAGAAGATTAGCTTGAGTGAAAAGGGTGGGTGACTGATGGCAGAGTTCTGCATCAAGTGCAACTCAGCCGATCCTTATAGTTGCTAGTGAATGCTGCTTGACTGACTGGCTAGGTAAGCAGGGCACGGGTGCACTTTAAGTACTAGGCTACCACGTAGGGCTCAGAGTTTCCTTCTCCAAAGTTGGACCGGAGCGGACTGGACAAAATTTAGCCGGTCTCCGCATGCTAAATTCCAGTTCGTAATGTATGTACCACCTCTCAAGAATTGTGGGCTTGTCGACTGACCCCAAATTCCACCATACTCTGACCGGTGAGCACGAGACCACTTCGGTACTTGGGTAGTGTTAAAATTAGCGGACTTGGGCTTACTTGCAGCAGAGATACGGGACGGAACTTGCCTTAAGCTCAGCTAAGTGATTTGCAGTCCAGCCTCGTTGAGTATGCCCAATGCAGAGCTCTGACTGACAGCTTGAGCCAATCCCACCATCATGGATATAGTACGTACGTACAGGGGATGAAATATTTCTGACAAATACTTCATGACTGTTGTACACCATCACCCTGCTTCTAGCCTGTTTCCAATGACAACTGCATGATCATACTACAATTGGATACATACTAAATTGAATGGTGTCTGTCTGTCTGTTGCTCAATCACGTAAAAACTGCTGCACAGATTGAGCAGAAATTTTGCATTGAACTTCAACTGTATCGGGCGAGATATGGTGGAACAGCATTACCGAGGTACGAATAGGAAATTTGAATAGTCTGGGGATAAAATTACTGCGAGATAAACTAAGTTCAGGGTTAGTAAATAACAGACGGATTGTACGGGACTTGGTTTAAGCCTTCCTAAAGCCGTGTTTATACGATGCAATTATCCGCGCGGGTAGATGCGTGAACACAATCGCCATCAAAATTTCACCGTGTAAACACTCAAAATTGCGCAAATGCGTGAATACGTGGACAGAAAATAGCCCCTGTTCTAATGTGGTGAATGTGTTCACGCATCTGTCCAGCAACGTACTTGCGCGGGTTAATGCATCGTGTAAACACGGCTTAAAACCTCAGTGGTAATACCAAAAAATTACCAAAATCGATGATTTTTCCATGCCATCGATATTTAAATGTTTTGATATTGAACGTTGAATTTTGGTACAATTTTAACGAAACTGAATTAATATTATGCTCAACGATAATATTTCTGCTTTCATATGATTCTGACATCCATTTTAAAGCACATCCCAGGCAGCACAGCGGATATCCCTTACAGATATGGAAGGACAAAAGTGGGGCAAATATATCACTGAATCATCATATACAAATGAATGAGTGAGAGGGCCTAAGCGAGTGAACTTCTCCAGAAGTTAAAACTTATGCGTATTTAAATTTCAGGGTATGCCACTTAGAAAACTGCATATTAAAGATGAGATACATAATTCCGATAAGAACAGATGTTACTTCAAGACGCATCTACCAAAGAACGTTGTCTATTCTGTACTCATCATCGTGAAAACCTTATGATTCACTATGTAACACGTCACCCTTTGCTTTAATTAATTCTATTTTCCTTCATCGCTAATTATCATGCATTCATAAGAATTATCTACGTTTTAATTCACTATAATATCATTGGAAAATCGTTCGCAACTGCACGCAACTATTTTCAATTACGAGGAAATCGAAATCCAGTTCTTTGCTAACTAAATCTAAGCAACTCCGTGGCCGAGTGGGTTAAGGCGACACCAAGGTGACCACATTAAGGCGTGAAAAATGAGGAGCGATTCGGATTCAAGGCTGTCCCACGGCTTTTTTTTTGGTCGAATGTGTATCGAAACCAGCCGCGGTTTTTCCATTACGTGTTTTATCCTGTTTTGGGGCGGTCAAACAACCAATTTATGTGGGATTAATTCCACTTTCTCACGCGTGACAATTGTTTTTACAAAAGATAACTTCCGCATTACACATGGCCTATAGGCCGTTTGTGCTGTATGGGATAAGCTGCTTGAAAAGTTACAGATTATTATAGCACTGAATCCACTGTAGAGCAAGAATTTCTGTACGATACACGAAACTTATCTGAATTCACCCCCTGACACCAACACACCCCTGAGGTGGCTTGCAGGGTATTTTGCAGATGTGTTATTTCTCTCACGATTCCCTACTTTCACCCAATCGTATTCGGATATCTTTTCAGGGAAAGGATTTCACTTCAATATCTGTGTATTACCAAGGTAACTATGTGCTCCTTTAAACAAGGTGCTGCCATAGTTTTCTCCAGGCCAATGCCAGAAGCACGAAATAGGTTGTTTATTCGTGGATATGAATGCGGAGGAAACCACTTCTTGGCGTTACTCCCGATTCTTCATGTTACTCCGTAGCCAAGAGGTTTAAGGCGCCAGCAGGTAAGTATGAGTCAGCTGATAGGGTTCGAGACTTTCCGGCGGCAAATTTTTTTTCGGTCGAATATAAATCCAAACCAGCCGGGGTTTTTGCTCGTAATGCCATCAGGCGGTCGTAATATTAATAATCAAATTTTATTAAGTGAGAATTATTTCCGGCTGGAGACGTAAATGTTGCTTTTAATGACGTAATTTAATAACTACATATTTCATTATATAAAGACTATCATTTGGGGGGGAGGGAAGGTTGAATATGCAAAGGTTTCGCACGTATTTGCTGGTATTATTTATTACTATTTAGCAAAATGCTTATGATACCATTTATCAAGTCATTGGTTAAGATGTTAAGAGATAAATATTCAGATCATAGGTTTCCCTACTAATATGAAAATTCGCTATGAAATATTCAACCTTGTAGGCACTCGTACAAAATAACGCTATTATGTCCTATGCATTTTTCTATGAAAGATAAAAACAGCAAAACGTGGTATCTTGACAAGAATCATAAATAAAAACAGCACAAAATTATATATTGACATGCACGATATATAAGTAATGTTCACTTTGAGTACATGTTTCACTTTCATGGCACATGTGTCACACGAATTTTTCTTATGATGTTCATGTTTTGTCGATGGCTCGTCCTCGCATGGGATATTTTAAGGAAAACTGTATACTGAAAATACGGTTTATCTTGTATTCACGTATTTATAGACACCTAACAACGTTGAATGATCTCTTGGATATAGAAGAAGGAAAGAGAAACTCTAGAAATACATTTCAAGCTAATTCAAATAATAGCTAAAAATGGACTGGATGACGTCCGCCATTTCCACTTGAAAAATTTACGTTTACTTGTGGAGTCTGTCCTTCGGGATACTTTTTTTGGTCGAATATGAATCGAAACCAGCCGCGGATTTTCCATAACGTGTTTTATCCTGTTTTGGGTTGGACAAACAACCGATTTATGCGGGATTAATTCCATTTTCTCACGCGTGACAATTTTTTTTACAAGAGTTAACTTCCGCATTATACATGGCCTATAGACCATTTTGCGGCCGTTTGTGCTGTATGGGATAAGCTGCTTGTAAGCACTGAATCCACTGTAGAGAAGGAATTTCTGTACGATACACGAAACTTATTTGAATTCACCTTCTGTCACCACCGCAGTTAAGTCAAGGAACTCAATTAAGTCGTTGAATTCAAATATATTTATGTACGCAAGGGAAAAGATCAAGCTGTTATTCACTCAGAATACGGCTCAAGAGAACTTGGGGGACAAGGTGACCATCTATCAACCTAGGTGCTATTAATTAAGTAGTAATGAGTCTTCGTGGCCCATTATTGGGCTTCCCGTATATTAAAGAGGACAAACAATCACTCAACTCTCCGTGCACGAAATGGAAAACGAACGAATTACAACGATCACAACAAACAAGATAGGATACGAACACCTCAAATGATCACGCTGACATTATTCTTCAGAATCAAGGTAGATGAGCTCTACGGCCTCTATAGATTAAACAGATAAAATATTTCTCCAATGGCCGTAAAACTTTTACGGCCATTGGAGAAATATTTTATCTGTTTAATTATTCTTCAGGTTTTGTGGTTTTCTTATAAAATAAGTTCAATGTTTTTCACATCCGTTGAAGTTCAACGGGTACCTTCAGCTAGTAATTGATAAAATAAACATAAATAAAAAATAAGATCAGCGGAGACTAAGGAAGTCACTTTTGAAGTTTATGGGTGATACATGAGGTATGCGGATGGTGAATTACTATCATGAGATTTCATTACAATGCTAGTTCTAAGCCTATCTCATCAAAACTTCTATCCATTGTATTATGCCTGTCACCAGTTATATTTTCAGACCATTTTTCCTCATTCCAATATCTAAGAAAAAAATTAAAATTGTAATTGACAAGCGTTAATGTCATAATCAGATTCACTTTATATCCAGAAGTGAAATGTAAGGATATCAAGCTGGATTTCAATAAAACTAGATCATTTAGAATGAAGATGAAATATTCCAGTGAACACATCTGATGTGTTTTACCAAAGAAATCATTCTGCTGAGGACCCATTCCTTCATATTTAATTTTTGTTACCAGAACAAATAGCAATTGGAGCTAGCAAAAATGGATTACATAAAAATGTTTGAGTGAGCATTTCTCAGCGTAATACATATTACTCCTAATAATTTTCTCAAAAATATAAATCGTTTAGGCATGGGTGAGCATGAGGGTGGAGACTTATAAAATCCTACCTAAGGTTTTGGAATCACAAGTTCAAGGCATTGCTGTAAGTGCTGTGGTATGGTTCTGAAATGGCATCAACATCTCTGGAAGGTCTGGGTGACACCTTTTACTGTCAAAGGCAAACTGCAAATAGTAAAAGAAATAGTATTTCACAAATTAAGCTCTAAAAGCGAATTTGGCACATAACTGTTGATACATTTCTACTGTACTTTTGTGATAGTAATTTTCCTATTATTTCATTAGTTAATTTCTTGTCAGTGAACTATGGCCCTTTAATGCTTTGTAACTTAATGAAAAACGATGAAATTACATTTCTATTGTGAAAAAGGATATTTGAAATAAAGATCAAAGAACAAATATATTTTACAATTAGGAGATAGGATTGGGGTAATTTAAGGGGTTCAAAATTATAGAAAGATGGATAATTGGATGTGCATAGGGAAACAATAGAACAACAGCTTCTCTCAAGAAATTGTAAGTACTCACGGAAGAGAATCGATGCTTTGGAAATATTGGATAGGTTACATTTTTTATCATGAAAAATATTTCGTCATCAATGAATTATGCACACCTTTCCTGATTACACATCTTAAGTGGCTCTGCTAATCTTTGCTTGACCTGGCACATTACTAACGACCACATAACATCCAGTGGTGAAGGAGTAATGTGAATGCCAAGTATGGGGAGGTAACTCATGGATTAGACATTCAACTGCAATAATAATTGAATTCTAGCAATCTTGAGAGAGAGAGAGAGAGTCAAGATACGAGAACTTGAATCCATGCGCTTCTAATGTTGCAGGAATCTTTTGCATCATTACCTTAAAAACAATTAAATGTTTTAGGTCAGAACTCTAGAACTGATATTTCATTGATATACAACATAAAAAATTAATAAAATAAAGATGTTTTAGCTGCATAAATTGTTTACTAATTTTGTGTTTTCTCTCAATAAAAGGGGATATATATTTTTAAATCAAATATTTTTGTTTCAGTGAATGCTTACTTCTATTTTTGTTTTTCTTTTAAACTAAAGGCTTTTTATTCTTCTTATAATTGAGGGATCTAACAAGTATGTAGCAATTTAGAAAATTTAGAAATATCTTTCTAATAGCATTTACCCACGCCTTTAAATGGTTTCACAAGGACGCGGAAAATAATCTGGCCAAATAAAAGCCGGTGGTTTGTGGAAAGTGCTTGGGTGAAACGTAACCCTGTGGGATCTGAGAATAAATTTTACTAATATTTTCTGCGTTCCGCAAACAGGTTCTGGTATCAGGTTGAACTACCAGTTGAACTAGCGCCTATTAGTCTGCTGTCAGTTGCATAAATCCTCAGCAATTTGTGTGCATGAATGATGTTTAAATATCTTCGTACGCAATATTTTCTGTCAAAGTTTATTTGCATTACGCTTGTACGGCATGAATTTAACTTACCTTCGCTTCAACACGTAGCTTTTCTCCTCGAGAGAATCTATACCGTACCGGAGAGCTATTCTCTCCACAACTGGTGTAGTATCTGTAGCATAATTTGGCAACGGAAGAGTAGTGGTGAATGTTTGTGTGAAAGGAGGTAACTTACGAGCTAGGAGTATGAAAAGTAGTGAACAACGTAACTCTAGAGTAAAATATTAAAAAAAGTTTTCGGTGAAGCTGTTTTTAACTTGCGAGTAATGAAAATACTTTTTTTTAAAGAGAGGCGCCATTGTGGATTTACAAGAGAGATTTATTTTATTTTATTTTTATTTTCATTTTAACGCTTGTACGGCATGAGTCTAACTTACCTACACTTCAACACTTAGGCCCGGTTTTATAAGGTTTAGTTTATGTTAGCTGCAAGATGACAAAGCCTTTCGGTAATGTTGATGTAGACTGAGAGGTTTTGTATTTGATAGTTATTTATTATCTCCCTCGCTGGTACCTCTATCTTTTCGTGATGAGGGACCTTGTGTGCCTAAGCGAACCTGAGAGCTATGCCGGCGGGAGCGTAAGCTCCTGGTAGAGCCACCCAAGCCGGACAGGGCAAGGGGGATAGACCACACAAAGAGAGATACCCTGGTCCTCTAGGTTGTGGGTTGATCATAGGGTTATAGGATCGTTAACCCTATATCATAAAAACTATCTTGTTACGAAGCTCATAGAAAATGAAACCCGGACTGGTTATTACGATAAACGATGGTTCATGCAAACGAAAGGTAAACGCAAACCGAAATTTGATATGCAGATAGCAACATGGAATGTTAGAACCCTGAATTAACCTGGTGCTCTACAGAGCCCCAAGGAAGAGATGGGAAAATATAATATCGCACTAGCAGCCATTCAAGAAGTTAGATGGAAAGGAGACGGAATCTTAAGTAGTGGCAAATATACAGTTATGTATAGTGGTGGAGAGAGCGGTGCAATAGCAGGTACATGCTTCTTATTGGATAATAAATATAAGGCCGCGATACTTAATTTCAAGCATATAAATGAAAGGATGTGCCCTCTAAGGATGAAGGCCCGTTTCTTCAATATTACATTTGTATGTGTGTATGCACCAACAGAGAATGCGGAGGATGAGGAGAATTCTATGGACAACTAGAAAAGAAAATGGATAGCATCTCAAGACAAGATATGAAAATAGTATTAGGGGACTTCAATGCAAAGATCGGCCAAGAGGAAGCATATAGAGAAACCATTGGAAAGGAAAGTCTTCATGATGTGTCAAATGATAACGGGCAAAGATTGATTGATTTTTCTATAGGAAGCTTAATGGTGGTAAAAAGTACGTGGCTCCAGCGAAAAAACATAAGAAAGGCCACGTGGTGCTCACCGTACGGGATTAATTTTAACCAAATTGACCATCTGATAATTGATACGAGACATGCATCCGATATACTTCAGATTGACAGCTGCAGAGGAGCGGACTGTAACTCAGACCATTACATGGTTCGAGTAAAATATAGACAGCATATTGCAATGCACAGATCCACTGGGAAGGAGAAAGCACCTAGGAGATACGTCTCAAAACTAAAAGAAAAGATAATTGTCCAAAGCTATGAATCTGATCTGGAAAAGAATTTGGAGACTAAGCAACGAAACTGGAAGAGAGAAAGTGTAGAAGGAAAACGGAATATAATAAAGAATGCATTGCAAAAAACAGCTGATGAAGTCCTCGGGGTAAAACATGAGGAAAAAATGCAAGGATGGTTTGATGAAGAATGTAGAGAAGCAATTAAGGGGAGAAATGAGGCGAGGAAGAAAATGATTGACAGAAGAACAAGAACAAATGTAGAGCTGTTCAGACAGAAGAGAAGGGAGGCAGACAAGCTATGTAGAAGAAAAAAGAGAGTTTGGGAAGGGAAATGGATTACGGAGCTGGAGGAGCAGCACAGCACCTAGGAAGTGCGGAAATTATATACCAAAATACACGATTTAAGAAAAGGTTTTCAACCATGGGCAGTATTTTGCAGAGATAAGGAAGGAAATATGATTGGTGGAAAGGAACAAATCCTAGGACGATGGGCTGAATATTTTAGTGAACTGTTGAATCTCACTGCAGAGAACATGACAGCAGAAGTAGATGAAGAGGCGTGTGGACAACAGTGGCAAGAACCACAGACAGACACAATTCCAGTACCGCTTCCATCGATAGGGGAAGTAAAGGACGTGATAAAATCTCTGAAAAATAATAAAGCACCAGGAAATGATAACATTTCAGCAGAGATGATTAAATATGGAGGGGAACAGCTTACACTTCTTATTGACCAATTGATAGTGGATATATGGAAATCAGAGCAGATGTCCAAGGAATGGAGTCTGGCTATTATTTTCCCAATTCATAAGAAAAAGGATAAGGCCAATTGTGAAAACTACCGTGGCATAGCTCTGTTAAGTGTGGTCTATAAAGTCTTGGCCAAAATCTTGGCTAGGAGACTTAACCCATTGGTGGAACAGATTCTTGGAGACTACCAATGTGGCTTCAGACAGGGTAGATCAACGAATGATCATATCTTCATAGTTAGACAGATAATGGAAAAGGGTTATGAATACCATGTGGATGTGCACCAATTTTTTGTAGATTTTCGGCAAGCGTACGACAATGTAAAGAGAAATAAGCTGTTTCAGACTATGGTGGAAATGGAATTCCCAGCCAAATTAATCAGATTGATGCAAATAACCCTAAAGAATACAAAATGTAAGGTCAAATAGAAGGAAATCTCATCAGAGAATTTGAAATTAATCAGAGCTTGCGACAAGGAGATGTGCTATCCGCCATGTTCTTCAATGTGGTCCTGGAGCGGGTGATGAGAAAAGCAGAAGTCAGCAACCCAGAGCAACCCAACCGTATATCGAAAAACCTAGCCTATGCTGATGATGTCGATATTATATTAAGAAGACTCAAAGATCTCGAGGAAGGACTGGAAAGATTACTATTAGAGATGGATGCAGGAAAATTTGGGCTAAAAGTGAACTGTGCCAAAACTCAGTACCCGTTTTCTTCCAGGAAAAGTACGACTGCAAAAGATAAATCTATAGAATTAAATGGTAAGAAATATGAGAGATGTAACAACTTCAAGTATTTGGGACTGCTGGTGACAAAAGATAATGAAATGCAAGAAGAAATAAAAGCTAGGATTTCAGCAGGCAATAGGGCTTATCGAGCTTTGTTGAAGGTGCTCAAGACACGGAGCCTAAGTCAGAACTTGAAAACGAAGATATATCGAACAGTGATTAGACCTGTGGTTATGTATGGTTCAGAAACATGGACCATGACTACTGCAGAATAAGAGCTACTAAAACGATGGGAAAGGAAAGTGCTAAGAAAGATTTTTGGTGCAGTGAAGGAAGACGGACAGTGGAGAATACGGAGGAATAGAGAACTGGAGGAACTCTACAATCATCCTAACATAGTGGCAGAAATTAAGAGTAACAGGTTAAGGTGGTTAGGGCATGTTGAGAGAATGTCTGAGGATAGGATGGTGAAAAAGATATACCTTGGACATCCTAGTGGCAGAAGATTGAGAGGAAGACCTCGGAAAAGATGGTTGGATGATGTAGAAGATGATCTAAGAAGGATGAGAATAAGAAGATGAAGAACTCATGCAGGAGATCGTGATGTCTGGGCTAACATTGTCAGAGAGGCCAAGGCCCTACAAGGGCTGTAGCGCCGAGGAGTAAGTAAGTTATTTATTATTATATTATCAATATTGTATATTGCATAATATTGTTATACTATTTAGTTAGATGACATGAGCGTTACTGACTTTATTAACTTAGTTTCTCATTCCGAGAAACTGGTTAGCAAAAATTATAAAACCGGGCCTTAATCTTTCTATCTCGGTGAATACTATGCTAACTTGGGTGTGAAGTTTATTTAACTACATGCTATTCTAATGAGCTTTACACAGTTGAAAATGTTTTCATTTTGTTCCCATTGATTTTATTTTTCTCATTCACCAAACAAAATTATCAAGTGAAAACAGCTTGTGCTTGTAAAGAAATTGCTACTTGTAGTGTAAGTGTAGAAAGTTCTTGTAATGAAGGCGCGGAACTTTGGGTGAAGAAATATTCATGTATCAAGTATCAACCTGAAGGTTTAGTTTACATTTTTCTCATACTTGTAATCTCCCAAGAGTGACGATGATGTATCTTCTCTAGTTTCTACTTTTAATAAATCCAGTTCACCATGCTGTTCGTGTGAAATCGGTGTTCTCTTTTTCGACCTTCGTAAAATCCCTCGTCATCGTTCATCCCGGCTAAAAATCTGTAACAGAAATGTACGCAAATATTTTCGCTCGCGTGAATGCAGCATGCGAAGGAACTATTTGGAACAGCACTTACTACGGAAGGCTGGCAGCACTGAGGAAGGCATCGTGAACCACAAACATTCGAAATCCATAGTGGAACTCATTTCATTCCGATGCTTGATCTTATAAATTGCCATTTTTTTAAACTTACCACTTAAATCCTTAGCCTATTCTCTTGTACGTGGGTTTGTTTCATCGTGTTCGTTTTGACACATTTCTCACATAAATATCTATCACATTAAAGGAACGACTGTTTAAAAAACATCTATCTCATACAACTCTGATATACGCTGAAATATTTATATACCAAGCTGACTTAAAGGATATTTACCGTGATCGACTTTTCGAGGGCCTTTTTATAAAACACGTACTGTTCCACTTATACCCAGTGATCTAAAATCCAGGATTAATTTTCAAATACTAAAAAATGAACTTGTTAAAATAAGTATTGTGTCTACTGGATAGATTTTTATAATTATCTTCTTGTGAATGCAGGAAATTTTGATCTTAATATGAAAACGAATTTCTACATTGATTGTCACCTAGCATAAAGTGTCCCAAGTCCGTGAGGAGTGGAGATTGCCTATGAAAACATACGTGAAAATACCATTCCTGAAATTAAAAACAAATTTTTGTACGTCAATACCGAATATGTCGGCATATTTTTCAGACTCAATGATAATCTTATTACTAAGAGCATGGTAATAATAAGGGCAATTTAAGGATTCATTTAAAAAATCTAGAGTATACAAATAAAAATATTCAGATAAAATACAGCCACCAACTGGCGTGTGTTTTCATAATACCACCCCCTCTCCCCTCTCTCCTCCATGAGTGCATATATTTTTATGCGCAATTAAGGCAATGTTTCATTAGCCCCGAAGAGGTCTCTGGCAAAGGAAAAGACACGTGTCACGAAGAATAAGTCCTTAGTCCGCGAGGAGTGGAGTTTGCCTATGAAAACACACGAGAAGTAACCATTGATGATATTGAAAACAAATATTTTCGCGTCAATACCGAATATGTGGGCATATTTTTCAGACTCGTTGATCATGTTATTACTGGGAGAACGGTAACAATAAGGGTAATGTGAAGATCCATTTAACAAATCTAGAGTAGGTAAGCAAATAAAAATATTCAGTCCTCATTTAGGATACATATTTTTGAAATTTTCAGGAGAAACACAAAACTGAATTTCTGTCAAAATATTTGAAGTGGGACAGCAGAATTTTTCCTGAAACTCCTGCTGAAATGTTTATAAAAAGCAGATATGAGCCCTTCTCGCTCATAAAACATCGGCCTATACTTGTACATGAAAAAAGAAGGAATGAGTTCATTAAAAAAAATATGCGAGATGAGCCCTTTTCAAAATTCCCGAATTCAATTGCACAGACTGGCAGATGTTAAGACGTTCTCCATATTACAAACGGGTTAGAATTCACCATGAAAAAATCATTAGAATTTCCTTGGATTCAAATCCAAATAATGGTCAGGTGCGTTAGTGTTAGTTTGATACGAATTCAAGCGAGGGTTTGTTTACCTTTAGTAAAAAAAAAACCCTTTCACCAGTGCACGATGCAGCGAACCAAGTCATTTATGCATTTCACAGAGATATTAACATGTCCTATTCACGTCGATTGAAACTGTAGAGAAAGGAAAAAGAAAGGTATTTTCATTGGCATCAAACAAAAAAACAGTGGTTGGAGCGAAGGCTTCCACAGCGGCTGATCATGCTGGATCTAGGGTTTCCGGATCAGCTGCGTGTATCAATTATCATGACGACAGTTTCTCCCCCGTTACAGGAGGCATCTTCAGGTCGAAGTCCTGACGTCAATCGAAGTCCTGACCTGAAGACGCCTCCTGTAACGGGGGAGAAACTGTCGTCATGATAATTGACACACGTAGCTGCTCCAGAAAACCTAGATCCAGCAAAAAACAGTGGTTTACGCAATTCCCACATCGGCCAAGACCCTGCCAAATAAAACTTGTTGGTTTCCATCGTGCATGGGTTATTTGACCTACTGACCTTTGTATTAAATGAATCAAGCAATTCTGTGAGGCTATTGAGGACACAAAAAGGTGAATTCGTCGGAACACAATGTTCTCTCAATACTAATCTAGACAAACTCGGAATGAGTTAAGGATGCTATCCTTGGATTCGGGACGTAGTCTGCCATTAATATGAGCTTATTTTTTTTGAGTGCTGGGTGCGATACTTTTTCTGCCAAAGATCAAGATTATTCAGCTCACTTGAAGAAAGAAGCTTTTCACTTCTTTTTCTAATTTGCCAGTATTTGACGGAGGCTACCACTGAATTCCAGTCGCCAATTATTACCAGGCTTTTCTTGCCCGGGACTTCTCTAATTATCTCTTTTAGTTTCTACTGTTCCCCACCCACCTCTTCCTGCCAATGGTTACTTGTAGGGAAGAATTATTGCGTTAAAAAGTGGGTCCACACAATGCCGGTTTCGTAATCTGACGAAACAAAACTTCTCGTATTGCTTACGCGTTCCGCGCCTACTAGGAGTCCATTTGACTCCCGTGGCATGTCCAACTGGACTCATTTGCTTTCGCCGATAGAGCCTCGGAGGACCTCCGACCACGAACTACCCGCATAACTCTCCCTCCCAAAACAGTTCTCTAGCGAAAGAACCCGTGAAGCACTTTCGGCTTTATTCTGGGAGTGTAAGGTATTTCTTGCGCGAGGAAGAGAGCTATAAATAGGCTGAGTCGCAAAATGTCACCGTGAATGATTTCCAGCGCAAATGAACAACTAGCTTGCCATTTGTTCGCAGCCTTATCTGCAAGTGAGATCACTAATATTATAACATTTTTAAATGAAACGATCCCCATGTATAAACAGATAATATGTACCTACCAAAATGACTTATCGGTGTTATTTATTTAAAAAGTTGTTTAATGAACAAATGATCTTCATTGGGTATTACAAAGCAATGCAAATTACATTACTGATACAATTATAATTACAATGTAGACTACATATTAACTTTGAGAGTTATTTACTATATTATTGGAACAAGCTTACTGGACAATGAGATTGTCAAAGCGCTACGAAAATTTAGAGGCACCTGTCTGTCTGAAGAGACTATTTTAAGGATCAGAAGTTTGATTCAGCGCGTGCCAGACGTTTCTGCGATAGTTATTCAAAGAGAAATGAAAAAAGCGAGGAAGACGTCCTATGTAGAGACTAGTGTTGTTTCAGGGAAGAAAGCATATAAGAAATGCTCTGGGTTTTGAGAACTCGGACAAATATTTAGATCATTGGCATCAAGGTTTTATTTTCTTCTAGGACTGCTAAACATTGGCGACCCCAATTGCCCTCTCCCTAAAAAACCCGGTGTATTTCTTTGTCATAGATCTTAAATTAGAAGCCTAAACTATTTTGTTGCCTTTTTGCTACTGAAGTTTTGGTTATTTTACTTTAAAATCCAGTTAAATTTGAAATTCAATAAAACTGTTTTTAAAACCACAAGCTAAATGCGAATGTAAATTAAAATAATTTTGGAATTAGTCGAAACTTAGTGGTAATATAAAAGGGAAATATGCATTTAGTAAAAACTTGCTCTTCTTAAAAGCCAAACCTTTGCTTCCAAACCGCTTATAACCAGCCATTTTGCAAATAGTTTGTTACGAGTTTCCGGGACGAGACCCATGAACCCCCATTTTCCTGGGCGGTATTCCATACCCCAAGAGCCGCTGGTGTCCCCCCCACCCCCGCCCCCCGATCCTCTGGTCTGGAGCCGCCCCTGATGCTAAAAGGCTTCTGATACTGAAGAACGAGCGATGACGTGAAAATTTACTGCAGAAATCACGAGTGGACCGGCAGAGTAGGTGGCAAGCGGAAGATTTCGTTTGTTTGGGCCACCGGTAGCTTGGAATAGTCGTTGAGTCGGCATCATGAACTGGTCGGGACAAATATCTCAAAGAGTAGGACCCAATGGAAGAACATCCCGGAGTTTTCTCCTCTTAATTGGGACTGCATGTCGTTTAATTGGGAAAAAGTATACACTCGAAAAATACCCTCATGGAAATACAGTTTCGTCATATCGGGAAAACGATTATGTGCATTCTCTTTCGTCTTTTTTTCTTTTATCTAATCTCCATGTGAACACTTAATAGCACTCCCTTTGAGGCTCATAGACCACTCTGCAAACGATTTACGTTTCCTCGCGGAAGCGAACGGCCTCAGACACGTGTCAGTGATGTGCATTTATGCTGTCGTTTAAAGCGCGATTCGTTTTATGAGCAAGCCCTGAATCGGTAAAAATATTTTTCAATGCTGAGAGTTTAGAAATTTACCTTTCCCGGAATCCCGCGCAAAGATCTTTCATTGGCTGATAAAATCACCACAATAGTTTAAATAACAGATAATCCACATCAAATCAGTCATCTTTTTTCTGATAAGTAACTGGATCACAAAGATCTGTTTGCTTGATTGGTGCAAATCACGACAAAGTTAAAGAAAAAACCTCTTTCAGCGGAAAACAAAGGGAATCCCAAAAATGTAAGCAACGAGGTACATATTCTGTAGTTTAGACCCTAATCAACCGTTTTTCGTTGTAAGTGGATAAAGGCCGCCACACACCGAAAGCTATGCTAAGCGTGAGAACTATTCTAGCAACGGACGTACGCTATGTGCGCGCCATAGAGTTATTAAGGTACTACTACTATTATTGAACTATATACTCTAAGGTGCGCGCACACACCAGAAGCTAACCATGCTGTGCTATGTAGCAAGATGGTGGACGGCGTAAAACGCACTTCTTAGGGCCAGTTTCACCAACACGGATAATATAATTAACACGGATAATTTTCCGAAAAACCGAGATAATACAATGTTCCTGTTTCACCAGTAGCATTATCTCGGTTAAAAATTTTACTGGCGATATTCCTCGGTTAAAAGCTTATTATCCGAGATAATACACACCCGATAATAACAGTACACCCGAGCACATCGTAAGTTATGATATTATTTTATAAATATACAATTGTTTATTGTTGCAATTTAACGTCTGAGGGTATTAGTACCATTTTGCATTAAACTGATAAATGCGTTTGTAGGCTGTACGAGGCATATTATGGTCGAAATTAACTATAAAATATTTCTAGCGACGAAAGGTAAACAAGGGAAATCCCTCACTTCGTACATTATGAATAACTTTCAACAGTGTATTTTAGCGTACATTGATAATAAAAGCATTCTATTAAATCATTGATACCATGCTTTATATTAATCTAACGTCATTTATTCGCGTAGTAAGAACTTAATGTACAAATTTCCCTCACAAACGTCCCAGGCTAAGAGGACACTGAATCACGTTACAAATATGTATCATAATTTACGATTTTTGTGCCAGTTTCCCCCAAAATTATTAAGTGCGACGTGATATATGTAAACAGTGATACTTATTGTGTGTAAATAAGACCCTTGGGAACATTATGAAGAACCATATGCGCCTAAAATAACTGAAATCGGAGGCAAACATGTAATGCCATGCCACAGTCTAAACTACCAGTCTGCCTACTCCCATATAAGCTATAGGAAACTCTTACGGCCGTCAGCTGGCTAGCAAGCCTAGAGCAGGGTGTGCCTGGTTAAGCGGGAATTTTGAAATACGGTTCTGGTCAGATTTCAAAAATATGAATTTCCCCTTCGACTATGTTTTTAAATTTTACCACTTATATCAATGCTGGAATCCTTTCCCTTATCATTGATGACTTTTGTGAAGTCAGCATCATTTGATAATGCCACATGCCCAACATACAGGACGAATTTGATGTAATTAACAACATAAAATAATTCCAATTCAACTCAGAATAAGACAAAGTAATGCACACCGTAAAGTTACCTGACTTCACAGACAGCTATTAAACTACCAAAATTTCTTCATTTCAATCTTAGCACTAACACCATTCCACAGGTTGAGTGATAACAACAAAAAGAAACTGATGTAGGTATATATCAGATATTTTATTCAGTTATAATTTCATACACAATAATATAAACAGATCAAGAAAGCAGTAGACCATAAATATTTCGTAAATGCATGGAAAACAGGACATCATTAGAGAAACAAGCAAAAATTCAGTTCATGATAGACTGAGAAGGCACAAGAGTAGGCAAACAACTCAATGATTGTTGGACATTTGAGTGAAATATGTTAAATAAAGACACAATAAAATGAACAAAATAAACAAAAATACCACAGAGCCACTTTATTCACACTTTTGAATCAGTTACACAAATAGGTATGGGGAAGTTCATTAATGTCAACAAAATATGTGGGGGGAGAGGGTCGTCAACAATATCACTTTTTACAGTAATTTTTTAAATCTTAAACCGGTTGAGTGATCCTTGCCAAGTAAGTCATAATCGTACACCATAATATTTTTCCTTTACTCAATGTACTAGATAATAGACTCTGGACACACATGATATTCATCTGTAGATTAATACCATTAATTTGACAGATTTTTAAGGGAAGCTGTTAGTAAATTCAAAGACTGCACGAAGCCATAGACATCAATAGGTTAGCTATCCATGGCCTTCTGTGAGATATTATCTAGAGCCAGTCCTATAAAGTAATTTTCTCTGAGGGTGAGGGTGGTCAAAATTGTTAAACATAATTATATTAGGTGGGCCACTGAAAGTTTGACACTTGTTGACAAGGGGGGAGGGGGAAGTAAAATTTGCGAAAAAATGGTTGACAAAGAGGGAGGGGGAGGTCAAAATAGTACACATAATTAATGGACGTCCCCAATTTTTAACACAAATTTAATAAGAAATAAAATAGTTTGATCCATCCACTATTATTTGCAACCAAACAAAAGAAGGAAATCGTCCATATATAATCCAACGTTAGAAAAAACTGATGGAAGTAAAGAGCACTTAAGGTGTTACACGTATTTCATGAATGAAAAATATATATTATGTCTCACGTAAATACATGTCATATACATTGGTTCATAGTTGAATTCATCCCTCTGAATATTTACAAGCCAAGGGCCATCCAGGGATTGGCGATTTCACGATTTAGTATAAATGTTTACAATAATTTTTTAACAATATATAATAACAACGCCCTACCTGGGACAGGAGGATCAACACTGGGACGGATCGTCGTACGTCCGATCTGAAAGTAAACCCATTGATCATTACAAATGGAAAACTAGATACAAGAAAACATACAGGACTCTCAAGGAAATAGGTATTGTCAAAATTATACAGTTTTGAGATCTCACCTTCAAAAATTGTAGGCTTGGCTTTCCACACCAGCCTCCCAGAAACAAAAACTGAGAGGCGTCGAAATGTTTTCCGCAAAGCCGGCAACACTTGTATGTACCATTTCTCTGGCTCGAACTACAGTAGGTCAGTTCTACCTGCCCTCTCCAGCCACAACCGACCTTGCTCCGTATCCATCAGTTTCTATATTCTTGTGGGACGCGATACAAACTTATCCCCCCATCATGTGTTGAATTTTTGCACCCCACGGCACAACACACGACATTTGGACGGCATTCTTGGCAATACCCTCACCACCCGATTGATAGCAATATTGCTTAGAGGTGTAAAAATATAAACGTTGTGTGTATAAACACACTGTAACTATATAAATATAATCTATGAAAAAATATACATATAAACACTGTAAATATAATCTATGAAATGTATATTTAAACTCTGAAAATATAATCTATGATACAGATAAGCTCAAAAACCTCTAAAATATTCACCAAGCCGGTAAATAACTCGGAAAAATACACCTCTCACACAATATGGCTACCAACTACTCCACACACGGCACGGCTGTCGGTGACCTTATGAGTCAAATGAACTACAATATTCAATGAAACTAATAATAATATGTTTACTATTTCTTAATTACTCAAAAAAATTATATTTATTAAATGTAAAGGAAGCAATCACAATTATGATCAAAAGTTGTCTTCACTAATACTCAAATGACTCTAATATCTTGGGTGTGCAGCGGTTACCCGAAATCCCCCTAAGTGAGAAGACTGTTTGTTTAGACTGTGGCCATGCCGTGATGACGCATTCTTGAGGTTATAAAATGACATATTTCTCGATTGTTTACATGTGGCGTCGTGGGCTAGTGGTTAGTGTTCTCGACTCCAAGTACGAAGTATACCAGTTCGCGCCCGACAAAAATAATTTTTTTTTCTTTTTTTTTTAAAGACATTTTTTACGCTCTGGGCTTTCAGTTGGAGTACATTCGTCTGGAATTTCTGAATTTTCAAAAACAGTGTCGGAGAGTAGGGCCAAGACATTAATTATATCTGTTGCTTAGAATGTTTTTAAGGTTAAAATTGTCTCGGCGATTCTAAGCGAATGATACGGGATCCCTCGTCTCCAGTTCGAGAAATGAAATTTATGTTCCTGATGCACGCCTTCGTCATTGCCATTTCCCGTTTCAAATCCTAATAAGATTTCTTTGGAAGCTTTTGAATGCAATTCCACCGCTTCAGTTACAATTAAAATGCAACTATAGCAATGTGCGCTTCATCAATACCTTTTTTTATTCAAAACAAGAATGTCAAGGACAAGTCTTCGCTTTCTTATTTACCACGTTCAACAGATTACTGGGATAATTATTTTATCCGAGATTTCGTAAACTCCGGTAACTGAATATTATCCGAGTTGGTGAAACTGGCCCTTATATGTGACACTTGACTATTCCGTTAATATTGACTTAATTGCAATGATGAATGATTTTATACAATGCACATAGTGTGCAGAACTAATGTACGTAATTTAGTTGAAATAGATCTGTTGTAAGTAGGTTAAAAATTAATATGGGCTGGCGGGACGAAAGTGATCATTTACCGCAATAGATACTGCGCATGCGCCACGGAAGCTAAGCGAAGAGGAAATCGCCGGCCAAGCGATCCCCTGCGATATAGCGCTAGGGAAGTTCGCATCGGTTCGCGTGGCTCGCATTTGGTGTGTGCGGGCAGTGGGAAATCGCTTTACGGGATCTTAAGACACGTCGCGAAATCTGGTAGCGCGCTTAGCATAGCATTCGGTGTGTGGCGGCCTTAAGGCCGCCACACACCGAATGCTATGCTAAGCGTGAGAACTATTCTCGCAACGGACGTCCGCTATGTGCGCGCACACACCAGAAGCTAACCATGCCGTACTATGTAGCAAGATGGTGGACGGCGTAAAACGCACTTTTTAGGGCCAGTTTCACCAACACGGATAATATAATTAACACGGATAATTTTCCGAAAAACCGAGATAATACAATGTTCCTGTTTCACCAGTAGCATTATCTCGGTTAAAAATTTTACTGGCGATATTCCTCGGTTAAAAGCTTATTATCCGAGATAATATACACCCGATAATAACAGTACACCCGAGCACATCGTAAGTTATGATTTTATTTTATAAATATACAATTGTTTATTGTTACAATTTAACCTCTCAGGGTATTAGTACCATTTTGCATTAAATTGATAAATGCGTTTGTAGGCTGTACGAAGCATATTATGGTCGAAATTAACTATAAAAAATTTCTAGCGACGAAAGGTAAACAAGGGAAGTCCCTCACTTCGTACATTATGAATAACTTTCAATAGTGTATTTTAGCGTACATTGATAATAAAAGCATTCTATTAAATCATTGATACCATGCTTTATATTAATCTAACGTCATTTATTCGCGTAGTAAGAACTTAATGTACAAATTTCCCTCACAAACGTCCCAGGCGAAGAGGACACTGAATCACGTTACAAGTATGTATCATAATTTACGATTTTTGTGCCAGTTTCCCCCAAAATTATTAAGTGCGACGTGATATATGTAAACAGTGATAGTTATTGTGTGTAAATAAGACCCTTGGGAACATTATGAAGAACCATATGCGTCTAAAATAACTGAAATCGGAGGTAAACATGTAATGCTATGCCGTGATGACGCATTCTTGAGGTTATAAAATGACATATTTCTCAATTGTTTACATGTGGCGTCGTGGGCTAGAGGTTAGTGTTCTCGACTCCGGGTACGAAGTATATCAGTTCGCGCCCGACAGAAGTATTTTTTTTTCTTTTTTTTTTCAAGACATTTTTTTACGCTCTGGGCTTTCAGTTGGCATACATTCGTCTGGAATTTCTGAATTTTCAAAAACATTGTCGGAGAGTAGGGCCAAGACATTAATTATATCTGTTGCTTAGAATGTTTTTAAGGTTAAAATTGTCTCGGCGATTCTAAGCGAATGATACGGGATCCCTCGTCTCCAGTTCGAGAAATGAAATGTATGTTCCTGATGCACGCCTTTGTCATTGCCATTTCCCGTTTCAAATCCTAATAAGATTTCTTTGGAAGCTTTTGAATGCAATTCCAAGGACAAGTCTTCGCTTTCTTATTTACCACGTTCAACAGATTACTGGGATAATTATTTTATCCGAGATTTCGTAAACTCCGGTAACAGTGAATATTATCCGAGTTGGTGAAACTGGCCCTTATATGTGACACATGACTATTCCGTTAATATTGACTTAATTGCAATGATGAATGATTTTATACAATGCACATAGTGTGCAGAACTAATGTACGTAATTTAGTTGAAATAGATCTGTTGTAAGTAGGTTAAAAATTAATATGGGCTGGCGGGACGAAAGTGCTCATTTACCACAATAGATACTGCGCATGCGCCACGGAAGCTAAGCGAAGAGGAAATCGCCGGCCGAGCGCTCCCCTGCGATATAGCGCTAGGGAAGTTCGCATCGGTTCGCGTGGCTCGCATTTGGTGTGTGCGGGCAGTGGGAAATCGCTTTACGGGATCTTAAGACGCGTCGCGAAATCTGGTAGCGCGCTTAGCATAGCATTCGGTGTGTGGCGGCCTTTAAGGGTGTACCATTGGTCCATTGTTGACAAAAGTTCGGAGAATATACCTAAACATCTGGGCCAAAAGGATTGAAAACCAAAAGTTAGTTCTCTGTATAGACGGAAATGAAGGCATGAAATCAAGTTAAAGAAGGTACATGGAGAAATGTAATATGAAATAGTGAAGAAATAGTGCCGATGCCTGACTAGTGTAGAGGCCTGAAAATCTAAGACATCTTACATCTACGTTTTTGCGCAATGACATTTACAGCGCTTATGTAAATGGGCTATTTGATCGTGCTTCAAAGATCAGCTTCACCTGCTGTAATTATGCAGAACTGAGGGCGTGTATTTTTAGTGATCTTTACATATGTCGGGAACTAATTAAATAAAATGTGGCAATTGGAAATAGTTCAATGCCTCGATTCTTCAGGGGATTGAGAGTAAGCTGTCTACCGGTTAAGTAGGTGATGGATGAAGATAAATAAGCACTGCTCGCGTAATGACAAACTACTACGTAAGATTTTATTAATCGGCAAATTTAACATTAACTGCTATTTTAAATAAAAAAATATCCAAACAAGATAGAACTATCAATAAGCAATAGCGAGAGTTAGTGTTTTTTTCAAATTTGCTTCTGTTTATTTCCTATACTTCAAACTTCCGACCTTTCACTTTCCCTGACGTCAATCCCTTCCTGTTCTTCCCCAACTATACTGTCACCTTGCCGAAAGCACTCGTGTCTCGGCTTCTATAATATAATGGCTCGGAGGGATACGCAAATGGCCATTCATTGGTGATCGCAGTGACATCCATCCGTGCCATATCCCGAGCTTCTCTCCTACCCGAGTCGTGTTGATATTCTTATTTGGATATTCTAGACGCACATGATTCAATAAATTCTCACATGATTCTCTCAAAACCTCTCAGTAGTTATTCGTTCCTCGCCACCAAGGGCAAGGACCCACTCTTTCGAGGTCTTACAGGCGTCGTTCGCGGGGCCCACAAAATTCACTTAATGTAGTTCGAGCGACAAATCAATTCACCTAGATTTTGGTGTATTTGACGTCATTTTAAAGAAAAACACACCCATCATTCCAATTACATCAAAATATTAACCCCTTGCCGAATTAATTTTCGAAACATTTGCCTGAAAATATAAGCTGTTTTACATCGGGTAGATTACAGCTGTGCGCTCCAGAGGGAAAATATTGAAAAAATTAGGAATTTTATAACACCTAGTTTTCGACAAAAAACGGTGTGTAGTTTGTATTTTTTCTCAACTATTTATTTAAATTAATATGTTAATCACCGCAAACATTATTACGGAATCGCAAAAAAAGCCTTCTGTTTTGAAGGCTTTTTAGCCGTACGGCGTGAAAAAATGAGTCAAGTTAGAGACTTATGTAGACACATTAATTTAATTACTGAGAATTTTTGTCATTTATAACTATATTTTTAAATATGTTTGTAATATTACAATATTTACTCTATAATTCTTAACGACGCTGGAATAAAAAGATAAAATTCGAATTTGGTCTCCATTATGACTAGGGAAATATCTCGCTCAAACTACTTGAAGAACTAATTTTTGCTTTTTTATGTTTCCCGGAATAGGGAAATCCTCCCCCATCCCAGATCAGTAGAGGGCCAAAGGGAAAACATCACGTGTGCTCATAATGGCACGGAGAGATACGCAAATACTCATTCATTGGTCATTCATCGATAGGACATACATTGTAGCCATGTAGCCGAAACGGGAGACGAGGCGCAGGCTCCACTAATTTCACTCGGGATTTCTACTCTACTTCTTTTCCTCTCCCGTAAGAAGAACCTTTGCTTTCAACCTCCCCTTTAACTCCACTTCGGACGCAGTCTGGCCTTCCGGTACCTAGGCAGTGATCCCACAGTATTTGAGATGAATTTCCCAATCCCACCCACCAGGGGCGGGGGACGGCAAACAATCCCACCCTTGGTAGGGTATGTGAAGTCCCATCGCTGCCACCATAATATATTGTGCCGCGTTACCGAGTTTCGCTCGTCAGAGTTAAACTAGGCAACACGAAACAAGATACAATAGGATTCTTGCCCTTGACGTCGAGATGAACGAGGAATAAGAACACCTTTGGAAGTAGATTGGTTTCAAAAGGATGATTTATTTAGGATTTAAGCAACCAGACATTGATGCTGCAGGACAGGGAGTTAGTTACTTGAGCGTTCTAGGGAGAGGGAGGGATGATCGTAGGGTGTAATACTAGGGTCTTACCACGCGTGCCAAGAGACTACTACGAAGGGACACGACCGGGCGTGTGATAGTAACCACGTGGGACTCCTCGACTGCGGCCAAAGCGCCTGCTAATACATGTAAGAAGAGTATTTCTGAAGGCTTCTGGTGGAGTTCCACCAGTACATCAATGACATCCTTCCGATACGTAGAGGTGCCCTCCAAGGGTGGCAAATAACAAAGGGGAGGGGGATGGAAAATCTCTCTCTCTAGGGAAATCCCATTCACAATTCAAATATTCATTTGAAAATATCCGCGACTGAAACGGGTTACTCAAGGTAAGCCGGTAAGCCAAAGATCCTTTGTTCCATTAATGACTATAGGGATTATATGCATTGGTAGTTTTTTTAACATATTTCACGCTAGCGATTCGTTGTGATAAAATAATGTTCGCGTACTTGTATTCCCACTCGAGGAAAATACTACTATTTTTCCGCATTGCGAAGGACTCGGTTCACGACAACCTTATTTGCATTTTTGGGTTAAATGATTTTTAACATGGCGGCTATAACTAACTTGTTTTCACACGATATCCCGTTTACCATAGTAGATATGCTAGTGATCTCTGGTGAAGATTTAGGAATCACTAAAAAAACAACTGAGGCAACCTACCTCCTGTAACAGTAATGAGCAGTATTCACATTTCTTATCCGTTGAGAAAGTTAATTTAATCAATTCATCCTCATTTGAATGGACTGTACTGGTCCAGAAGCACTGCCGTTCTTCTGATTGGCCCCCCATTTTCTTAACTCTTACTTCATCCACGACTTCAACTAACTTCCGTTCACGCGGATTTAAAACCCCAGTAACCCTAGTAACTTTAGCGTGGTAAACAAGTTTACTAGGGTTGGTGCTAACTAGCGTTCATACGGCGAAATTCTTACTAATATTCGAGTTACTAGCGTAGAAAGCTAGTAATGTAAACGGGGTCTTAGGAGACTCGGGAAATATTTCGCTATCTTCTTCGTGTAAGATACCCGCAAAACTTCCATACTAGGCCTGAAAAGGCTCCCTACTAAAATGGGGTCTCCTGTTCGTGGATTATTTTGGTAGGGGGTTACGCGGGTAGTTCGTGGTCGGAACTCATGAGAGGCTCTCTTGGCGAATGCAAAAACGTCAAGTTGCTCCAGCCACAGACGTCTAACTGACTCTCAGTGTGCATGGAACCTATGAAAAATACGCGAAGTTTCGTTTCGTCAGAATACGGAGAAGGACAAGCTCGCCGTGAAGATTAACTTTCCAAAGTGATGACATTAAAGCATTGAGAAGGCAATAAAAACAAAAGGACTAAATCTTTATTTTAGCATATTAATTGCTCCAATGTTCTATTCGGTAGCATTGTATTTGCACACATCCCACCTAAATTTTTATAGCAAGACGAGGGAACACTGGATATCTGCATCAGAGACTCTTTTCAATGGAAGTCAGAATGGCTCCCGCGATTACAATATGACAAATTATTGCAGTCAGCAGCAATAATACCAGAGCTTTCTACAACGCTGAGTGATTTAGTGATTACCTCGGCTATTTATCAGCCTCGTGAGAGATATTTACTCTGACAGTACTATAAAAACAAATAGCGAGATGGTCACGCCTAGAGCGATCAATGAAGAAATACGACCAGGAGATTCCTTCAGCCTCTTATTCAATCTTATGATGGATTAAAATATATACAACCTAAAAGACAACAAATAAAAGAGGATAAATGAAAAGAGGCAATAAATTGCATCATGACCCAATTTGGATACATTGTTGAGAAAAACCAACTTTGTAATTTACAAAAGCTTTATTATGCTGGCACGACACGCGTTTCACCACACTGGCATAGACGTGACAATGCAAATACCTATGCCACAGTGAGGTGAGACGCGCGTCGTGCCAGCAAAATAAACGGAAAATGTCACCCTACAGCACTCTAATTCAAGGCACAACTTACAGCATATATTATTTTGAAAACAATGACTAACGGGCTTTGTAGATCATAAAAAATATAAATAGAGCGTCATATTTTTACAAAAATTTATTAAGATTAAAAATCATGATAATACCTAACAATAAATTTTATGGTTTCCTCGGTGCTCTCTACTTCAGCTTTTCGCGCATATTCAAACGATTCTCCTTGTTTAAAATAAGGCATTTACTCATGTAGCTCCTGTTGAAATACCAACATTGAACAAAAAATAAATAAAAAATATGCAGCTCATTTTTTTACGATGAGGTATCCTGTCATACTCACCTTTATACAATTCGGTTGAAATTAATCATACAATGTAAAATATTCACTCTAAACAGCAAAATAAATTCTGCTTGCGGCGTCTTCACCGCTATTCCATCTCTTGGCTTGAAACTCAATGAAGAAGAAAATCATACCATACTAAGTGAAGCTCCGAAGCTTTGGAGTTATACTGCTGTTAATGACGCATGTGTTTTCGAAACCCACTGCACCGGAGAAGAAAGACTGATCGCGCTTTGAGAAATTCTGTGGCCTCCGTCAAATTTATGAGAGTTGGAAAAATTGGCGCATTATGCGTGTGGCCCAGTTCAAGGTCGAACCGCCCTGCACCGCGCTGCGTCCCATAATTTTTTTTACCCGGCACGCAGGTCAATCACCCGGCACCCGGCCAATCACGCGCCAGCAAAAATACCCCATGTAGCGAGAATTGAAGGACTTATTCTGGAACAAGAACTATGAGAACGGGTTTTATACACCGCATCTTCTTTTAAGATTCAAAGTGTAATATGAAAGGGAAATGTTTGAAAAAGCGAAAGGCAGGGGAGGAAAGGGTGTTGATGAGAGAAATAGAAAGGAGTTAGCCAAAGTGGCCGGATGACGTACTATAGGTAGCCCAAATGGAATGAATGTGACACCTGTCTTACGGCCGTTTTTCACGGCGAATAATCTTGCGAATGATCATTCGAATGATAATGCGCATGACGTTAATGCCTCGTTTAATACGGAAAATTAGGCGAATTCTTGGTCATGCGTATGATCATGCGATCAAAATTAGAACATGTTCTATTTTTTATTGCATGATCCCGTGAATGATCGCATGATACGAGCGCAGTACGTCCATCTTGATTGTTTTGATATTGAATTCACCTCACTTCGCTAAAGCAAACTCATAATAACATATAATAAAGGCAAGTAAAGCCATATCAATGTATTTGGAAATATATATCTCTGTAGGAAGAATGCAATGCACACACTTTGGCAGACGTGGAATGATCATTTGGTTAAAACTATCTTGGAGGTTTTGCAATATGAAAACATCGAAAACTCATAGGATTAACCTAAATAGATCTGACCAGACGTTGAATTGTTTGTCAGGGCTGCAGTACAACGAGTACAACATAACTAGCCCTATTTTGACTTCAGAAATCAGAAGAAGCTTCAGATGGACGGCAGAAAAATGTTCGTAATGACATCAACACCACAGCTTTCATCAAAGTTTTAGGCTAAAGACTATGGGAGATACCGCCAAATGCAGAACAAATCTTAGTGCAATGATCTCTCTTTGGACCTGTTTATTGAAATAATCATACTTGTATTCACAGTATATCATTCATTCCTCACCGCCGACTGAATTTATCAGGTATATATTTGTAAAAATGCTCTTCAGTGAACAAGGAATCGATGGACGAGTGGGTAGCGCGTCCGTCTCCCAATGGGAAGAGCGAGTGGCGACAGTCGCTTCGAATCAGCTAAGTTGGGCAAATTTTTTGATCGTTTTCCTATGTTCCTTTGAAAACATTTTTTTAACATATCGTTATCCAAAGAATGCGTTTTTAAAACGTTTAAAAACTTACAAACTTTCATTCAGATCGTAATCAGACCTACTGCAAGCACCAAATGTCATTTTATATAGCAATAGTTTCATTTTGATGTCACCGTGATATTATATCGGATGACCATCTTCGTTGTTTTTATTGTGAGTTCACTTCAATTCGCAGAATTAAACCCTTATTATAAAATATTGATGGGAACTATACCCATATTTCATTGCAAATGGTTAAAAGAACACTGTAGGCAGAGCTCAACGCATACGTTTTGGCTGGTGTGAAATAGGCCTAAAACTATCGTGGATGTTTTGTGAGACAAAATTGTGGCTGCCGCAAGGTCGTTTTACACGGTACGTTTGTTTGTACAAACTGGTACAAACTCTTCCATGAACTCTTGCGCGAGGCAAATTGTATCGTGTAAAAAGGCAAATTGCAAGAACGTATGTGCGAATGTCTCAATCCCTGAACGGAAAATAGAACCTGTTCTAATTTCGTTGAGACAAACGTACAATCTCACGTACGTACGTTTGTACAAAATCTTTCATCGTGTAAAACGGCCTTAATAAACACTTCCGCAGTGGTCGCTAAAATTGTCTCATCACGGTCCATCTTCTATAGCATAACGTCACTCACTAAACTTTTGAAGTTACTCAGTGTTTCAGTGAATAATGTAAACGAATATCCAAGTAGGCATCAATAATATTTATGATCTAAACAAAACTCCGTCTGCTCCGTCTGTCGAAACAGCTATGTTGGTCGGAAATCTCCCGTAATCGATATATACAATCGATAGATCTACCACTGCGCAGAAAATTCACTAATTCGCCGTGTAAAACGGGAACTTTTCAGGTCATCATTGAAATTAATTCGCGAATTAATGCTCGAATGATCATGCGCAAGATCATTTGCAGTTTAAAACGGCCATTAGCAGCAATACTTAAAAACTAAGAAAACAAAGAGCTGCTGGAAATGAAATAACGGGTAGGAAGGCACAATTTCATCAGCAGACTATTCCAATATATTTGGAAAATTGCTTTTTAACGTTTGTAGTTACCTGACGTTATCACTATCAATTCCGCATGGGTAGTAAGGATGACGACTTAAAAATCGTACCCGCTATTAGATATAAAATCTAAAATCCTAGAATTAAAGGTTCCTGGGCCCCAAAACCACTGCTTTATATTTTACCTCATAACGAATTAATTAATAAAACGATTATGAACTTCCGCCCGCAGGTACCACACACACAAGGAATTTTTCACAAAACGTTGAAATAAGTTTAATCACCGACCATCTCTAATGAGGGACTTTCACATTGATTCAGCTAACTTTGAAGGTTCTGACAAACATCAATGAGTGCCAATGAGATTGGTGCGCTCCAAGAAAACTTTTCTTATATTTACATATTCATATTACTGTGCGAGGTAAGTATTTAAAATTATATCACGTCAACCGACTGAGAGTTTTTATGCGATGAAGCAACTTACTTTTTAGGTAATAGTATTTTTGTTTGTCAATAACCTCAAAAAGTAAATAATTTGCAGTATTTAAATTTTTAAATTCATATTCTAGGAATTCCGGGGTGAGCATTTTGGGTTTGATAGTTAGAAAGTCTATTTCCATTCCGGATGGCATCAGGACTTTGATTCACTTGTACGATATTTGTTAAGTTGTTTTCGTCTTAATTATTAGTACTTTTATAAAAGTTATATAAAATGAAATATTAATACTTAATTAATAGACGGGTGGATTTGCATTCATCTGTATTACTGTACCCTAAAGCTCTAGGTTGGAAAGTACGGACGTTTGTCCTCAACCGACGCCGATAACTGAAGCACTTGGGGAATATATGTGGCATTAAAACATTGTAGTATTATATAAAATAATGCAATTTAACATGGCTGAAACTAGGTACGTAACTTAAATGCTTGGCAATAAATGCTTTTCCTGCAGATAAATGTTTACTCACTATCTCCCCCATGTACTGGTTAGATTTGTCTTGGTTGAGTTGTCAGTAATTTCCCAATCTAGAGATAAACTGCGTCGTAGCAAGTAACCCTATCCGTCCCAACAGTAGGTTGTTAGAATCCCCCATCAAAGAAAAGTAGCTCCGGGGCGGCACTTTTTTCTTCAGCCAATTTTGTGCACGAGAACACGCTAATACCCGGTTCATCCAACTAACTATTGATTCAATATCTTGAATCTCGGTGAAGAGTGAAAAAATATAAATAACTCGTTTTTTGGCATATATTTTTCTGTTTTTACTTGAGGATTGTATTAATAAAGAATGTTGTTATACTAGTATTTCAACAGGCAGAAAAGATCGCTATTGGTTTCTTTCGCACTGGAAACGATTCACGACGACGTTTTGCGTACGTAGTCAATTTATAGCTAACTTCCTCGAGCAAGAGATACCTTACACTCCAAGAATAAACCCGAAAAGGCTTCACGGGTTCTTTCGCGAGAGTATTCTTTTGGGAGTGGGAGGTATGCGGGTGGCTCGTGGGGGAATAACTGAAATAGGATACAATACCCTTCCAGGACTGCGAGTCCGACATTTATGGTGGAAATATACTAGTTTTATTCTCACACGACATTTTTACCAAAGCAAAACGAGTATATCTCAACTCTGTGCCGTATGGGTCATATTAGTACGAATGCATTGTATTCTAGTACCATGGTATGGGTAACTGGCCATGCCATAGGTTGGTAATAAAGCTTTGCCATATTGGGTTAACTCGCCATTTTGCTCCTGTAACATAATGTGAAACGTTGGACGAGTGGGTGCAGTACCAGCTCAACGACGGGAGGTTCGTTGGTTTGAGATTCCGGAGAGATAAGTTGAATTGTTTCTTGGCCGAAACGATTTTCTTAACCTCGTATATTGAAATATTTTCACAGGCACCGGTATTATTATTTCAATATTTAACGCATCATGGGGTAGACATTATACCTATTTTTTTAAATAATAAATAATCAACGTTTTTTATGTGGACAATTAATGAGGAAACACCGCGTGAGAACTCGAGATGAATTAAGGAGGTTCCGCCGCGACTGTGTGAGTCAAAACAAATACTAAATTCCACATTTTTTATATTTTGTCCAAAAAATCCTGCTTTCACTGATGCAATGCGTTACCTATAGAAACCCAAAAGTAAGTCACAAAATATGCAAATTATTCCACGAATGTATTTTAAATGAGCACTTTTTTCCAGCCATAGGAGCCGACTGCAGCGCCATTTCCTACGAATTACCGCATTTTGACTTCAAGTACGGCATTAATTCTTCAATAACTTGAAAAATAAGGTGGTAAGATGCCTGTATTTTATTTTTGTTCAATTTCTCTGGATTATTTCCTTCTTAGAGACAGTTTTCCACGAAAATGGCATTTATATTTTATGGAAAAATACCATTTTTCCCCGTGTTTCTCTCATTCCCCCATTGAACACCATGTAATTTCATGTTCAATTATAGAATAAAATAGCGTGGAAAGGTATTATTTTGTTGTTCATATCAGGTAGAGGACAACGTTTTCTACAAGTAGACAGAATATGAATAAAATGACATTTAATTCATTCGACGGTGGAACCACCTTAAGGAGTATGTTCTAAAACGAGGAAATTTATGGGTTAGCTCTACTCTCCGAATTAAGGAAGTTTGAGCCAAAAAAAACACCTCATATAATTTGATGAATTTGACCTCAACGTAAAGAATAAACTCTCATCTTTCCAATTATATCAAAATACTAAACCTTTGCCTAACTACTTATCGAGCAATTTTCCTGAAAATACAAGCTGTTTTACAAGGGGGAATTACGGATGTGCGCTCCAGAGGGAGAATATTGAACAAATTAGGAACGTAGAACACCTAGATTTTAAAAAATAACGATTTTAAGTTTGTGTGTTTTCTCAATTATTTATTAAAATTAAAACATTACTCACCGCCGTAATTTTTACAGAATCGCAAGAAATACCTTTTGTTTTGACGGCTTTTTATCCGTACGGCGTGAAAAAATGAGTCAAGTTAGAGACTTATGTATATATATTTATTTAAGGACTGAGAATCTTGGTCATATATTAACCATATTTTTGCATTATAAATAATACAATATTTACTTCACACTTCTTACAGACGCTGAAATTAAAATATAAAATTCGAATATGGTCTCCATTATGACTAGGGAAATATGTCGCTCAAACTACCTTAAGTAAGTTCCATTATGGATTTCGAATATTCGCCGTTTCCGAGGTTTTCCTGTCGCCAGTCATTCGTCGGAAATGCTATTCTTTGAAGTTATGGCGAATTCCGCACTCAGGCACGCGAAATATCGAGTTTATTTCTTCCATCACTGTATAAACCATTGCTCTAAGCATGCTTTGTCATAACTGCATTATAATTGTGAAAACAGACATATAAATGAATTAGTCTAGTGTAATCTAATGAAGTCACTTAAGAAGATTATGGGTGATACATCTGATATGTGGCTGGTGGATTACTATTATGATTTCTCATATCAACGCTAGATCTAAGCCCATTCCGAAAACAATATCTCCATACACATGAACCCCTGCTCCAGACTGAAAGCACTATATTAGCCTTCTTATGTTTTTTGTAAGTCATCACCCTTTATTTTCAAAATAATTGTCCTCATTTAAATATCTAAGGTCAAATTAAAATTCCAATTCATCAACGATAATATCATAACGACATTCACATTATATTTCTCGTTAAATATATGAGGATACTAGGCTGGATTTCAATTAAAGAAGCATAGCTAAAATGATGATGAAACATTATAGTGAATACATCTGAGGTGTAATACAACATAAATCATTTTGCTGAGGGCCTTAACCTTCAAATATTATCTGTGTTGGTCTCCAGAGCAATCTGCCATTGGAGCATGTAAAAAATGGATAATATAAAAATGATTTCGTGAGCATATCCCAGCGTTTATTTGGAAAATGTTAATAAATATTACTGTCGATTAGTTTATCCAGAATTATAAATCGGTTTGGCATAGGTGAGCATGAGCTTAGAACTTATCAAAACCTACCTGAGATTCAAGGAATCACAAGTCCAAGGCATAACTGTGGTGCAGAGGTCTGGATCTGAAATGGCATTTCTCGAAGGTCTGGGTGTCACCTTTAACATCAAAGGCGAACTGCAAATAATAAAAGACATAGTGGTTCACAATTAACTACTCCCAGCACAATTGGCATTAACTTTTACTACCTTTCTACTTTACTTTTGTGATAGTAATTTTGCATATTATGAATTATTTAGGTTCAACTTGTATGCGGACAATGGCACTTAAATGTTATGTAGCAAAATGAAAAAATGATGAGATTTTCTTTCTTAGGGGATTCACAAGGACACTAAGAGGCAGAGGGAAGCCAATAGAACAACTAATTCACTACAATAGCAAAGTGGGAAGAATGTTCGTCTGCGTAATAGAGGGTATTGGGTTCAAATCTGAACTTCGACCACCCTCGCTGTAAATATTTGCAATGCAACGTTCTTGTCACCAAAACTTCACAGGAAACCGCAAGAGGCCCAGGGATATAATAACTTCACAATAAATGTGAGAATTATACGCAAAATTGGATTTAGTAAATGAATGTAAAAGTCTCCTTATCTTAGGAATCAACCTTTGGGTAAATCACTGAATGAGACATTTTACCTCCCTTTTTGAGGTACTCAGTCCACTTGATTCCACCTTTCTGCCAGTCATCTAAAGTTTACTTTGACTCATTCAATAAACCGCTGTCTTTGAATCTGGTAGTTAACTTGATTTCGGATGACGCCAGTCACTCGGTATAATGCACGGCAACTTGTGGATATTAATATATTATTGGAGAAAAAATTTATATGACAACGGCGGAAGGGAGAACAAAATTAATATTGCTGGATATTTTTTTCGGCGAGTCGTCTACCTAACAAGTTCACAAATTAATTTGAAAAGACTTTGGACCGGATTGAGGGACACCAAGAGGTCTGCAAAGCTCTCGGCAAAGTCTTTTTATAATTGTTCAGAAAGATTTTCCGTCTTTAATTTCTAGCTTTACAGCGCGCAGTGTGCAAATCGTGTGGTTCAACAGTTTAATTTATCTTTTTCGGCGATGTAGGATGACACTTGTTCACAAAATAAAAATTATGTAGGCATTAAAAGTAATTTATTACACATTATTTCGCAACAATTCTATCTCCATCTATTCATATATTATCTCCAGAACTGGAATTTTCCACCGGCGAAGATACGTATCTACGTACTCCGAGTGTGATTTTGATAAAAAAATGTTGCAGGTGTGATCTGTTATGTTGACTTTTCTGAGCTCATTCAAGCAAACTTTGCAACCAAAGCAACGCTTTGAAAGGAAATAAAACCACTGCCGGTGCTTTGATATGCTGACCACGGAAAATATCATCCTACTGGCTGTTCAAGGCACAACATACAAAATATATTATTTTCAAAACGCTGACTAACGGGCTTTCAAGATCATAAACCATATAAATAGAGGGAAATATTTTGACAAATGTCGATTTAAGATTAGAAATTATGATTATACCTAATAATAAATATGTGCTCTCTATTTAAGCTTTTCGCGCATATTCAAACGATTCTCCTTGCTTAAAATATGGTATTTACTCATGCAAATTCCTTTTTACATACCAACATTGAACAAATAAAAAAAAATATGCAACTCATTTTTTTTAGATGACGTATCCCGTAAAACACATCTTATTCCAATTCGGCCGAATTTAATCATAAAATGTAAAATGATCACTCTAAAAGAGTAAATCAAATTCTGCCAGACCCCTTTCACCGCTATTCCATCTATTGGCTTGAAACTCAATGAAGACGAAAACCCTATCCAACTTAGTGAAGCTCCGATGCTCTGGGGTGGTTAGCTATGGTTTAAGATGCATGCGTTTTCGAAAGCCTGCTGAACTGGAGAAGAAAGACTCACCGCGCTTTGAGAAATGTGGAGGCCTCCGTCAAATACTAGGAAGTTGGAAAAATTGGCGCATTATGTTTTGTGTGCCAGTTCAGGGTCACGCATCGCAATGCATCCCACGCCCCGCACGCTGGTTGACAATCACGCGAAAGGAAAAATGCCCATCTAACGAGAATTCAAGGACTTATTCTGGAACACGAATTATGATAACGGGTTTTATACACCGCATCTTCTTTTACGATTCAGAGTGAAAGACGAAAGGGAAATATAAAAAAAGGGAATGGTATATTTTTTTTATTTTTTATTTTGTTCACCATTGGCAAATACATGCATAAGCTACATCATAGACAATACATAGTGCATATGTACGAAAAGTAATTCCGAAGAAAAAATAAATAAACACATAATTATAACACAATATGAGTATCAGATTAGAACAGTCAGTGAATCCTCTAAATATTCAATTTCAATTTTTTCAATTACACACCGAATTGGGAATGTACATTGCATGGTTCCGTCAAGGGTCACATGAAAATATACAACAAGTCATAAAATAAAGTACAGTAAAATGGGTTTACATACATTCATTTAAATATTCACTAATATCATAATAGGCTTTACATGCCAAAAAGTTTCGTAATTTGACCTTGAATAAGGAAGGGGGACACTTTTTTAACTCAACCGGTAGTTTATTGAAAATAATGGCTGGAGTATGATGAGGTCCCTTGAGAGCTAGAGATAGATGGTGACTTTTGAGGTGAACATCACCTTTTGTGCGAGTGTAATGGTCGTGCCATTCATCATTCCTTGGAAAATGCTCAGGATGCAGTTTAAAAAAAGTGGCACAGTTCAAGATAAATATGGAAGGAAGTGTTAATATTTTTAGGGCCAAAAAAATAGGTTTACCAGGAGTCCTTATTGGGACTTGAACCATAGCTTTGATTACCTGCTTCTGTAGAGAAAATAGTTTTTTAGCATGGTTTGAGATTCCCCAGAACATAATGCCGTAAGATATGTGAGCATGAACATTAGCATGGTAAATAAGTTTGAGGGTAGCAGGAGATAGAAAAGGTGCCAGCCTTCTGAGCATAAAAATACCAGTGCTAACCCGGTTCATGATGGCCTCGATATGAGGTGTCAATTTGAGGTCATTCGAAACAAGAAGACCCAAGAATTTAACACAATTACTGTGGGAAATAGGCTCATTCAACAGTTTAAGTTGATGATTAGCCAAAAATGTGCCAGTCATGGGGTGGAAATCCAGGAAAACAGTTTTATTAGTGTTAATTGATAGATGGTTGTTATTGCACCACTCAGCCATCCTAGAAATAGAGGTATTGACAGAGTTTAGCAGATCAGGAATATTACTGGAATGTGATAGGCAAGAAGTGTCATCGGCATATAGCACAGCATCACCTTGAGGAAACAGGTTTGGCAGGTCATTCACAAAAATAATAAACAGAAGGGGGCCAAGGATGGAACCCTGGGGGACCCCAGTTGTGATGTCCAGAGGGGAAGAGAATGAGATATCTTTACCATACTGTGTCCGGCTCATGTATTTCACAATTTGGTGTCTACCAGTTAGATACGACCTTATCCAATCCAAAGCCTTTCCTCTTATTCCAAAGTTGGCAAGCTTAAGGAGGAACCTGCGCTTTGAAGTACTGTATTCATAAGAAGATTAACATATCACCTGATGGGGGAATTTAGGAGAAATATATAATTTCATAATTTTTCGAAGAAATCCAAATACTCGATTGGGTTATGCTACTCAGAAAATATACTTAATTATGAATGTAAAGAACCTCATGTAAGTCAGTGGTTGTGTTGCATCTAGTCGTTGCTGTTATTTCGACGTAATATGATTATTAGATTAAATTTGTGGCTGTAAAGAAGAATTATTAATGTAATAATATAAAACCTCGAAAAGTCTATAAAAATTATATAATATTGCAGATTTATTATTATTGTTATGCATAATAACATCAATAGTGGACACATAGCAACACAGAGACAGGCTGTAAACAAATAAGTGCTACTCTGCCCATGCCTGTTGGTGTCTGGTCTCCTGCAATCTGTGACTGCGAATTCGAAGTGTTACAAATCGGTTGTTTTTTTCACTAATTCATTAATTTCTTTATTGTATTTTCGTTTACTTCCATTGTAATTCCTTTTTCCTCAGTTTGACAATTTCTCTAATACGTATTATTTTACTTTCTCCATAATTCGTTTCAGCATCCGTTTATCGCTTTCTATTTCACTTTTTCTATTTGCTGTTCTTCATTTTTCCTTTCATTTACGCATCACGTCCAGTCATTAATTACCTTCATCGTTATTTACCATTTTCGGTACATCATCTCAAAAGATATTTCCTTGTGTTCGTTTCCTGCAATTGATAAAGTGTATGCCTAATGAGTTGTTATCCCTGTGAAATCTTTCTGACCATTTATTATTGACCACTGTCACATCAAAGTCCTTTCTGGTTTTGCGGTGTATATGGTATATACTAGGTAGGATAATTTAAAATACTCAAGTTTGCCATCACATAATAATAACAATGTAGTATTTAAAATGTAAATTTTTGATTTGAGAGGGCCGGGAAGTATAAGTGAATAGTGTTTTAGTGTAGTGAGGAAGGGAGTGCCAGCTCATTACGTAGTAACAAGGGTATATGGATTATGTGCCAGTGCAGTTTGCAAGGTATTTTTTTGCACTGCTTCTCTACTCATGCTGCACCAACTCCCTTGGTTTTGTTCCCATTTAAAGACAGTTTCAGCAGAGAAGCAAGTTAGTGTGATTTAAGGGTGTTTCAGTTAGTTTAAAGGGAGATATTTTTACCTGGGATTGCAATATTAATCTAGAAAGCACATTGAAATTCTAACGTTGTAATCACTTGGTAGAAATAATGTTGTAACAACATCAGGATTTTAACCTCCCAATTACATAACCTTGCAATAACATAGCAGTATAAACCTTCCAACAACGTTGCGATTTTAACCTTACCACAACATTGTGATGTTAGTTTCCCTTTTTCACTAATGGCAAGGGTAAATCCAAAGTTCGGATGATTCGTGGCTTTCTTCCAGTAAATGTATACTACGTTGTTTTTTCCACTGTCTGAGACTCGGTTTTCTTTTGATTCTCCGAGTTCTATCAAATATTTATTATCTGGTTTCATGTTCCTAAAGCCTGTTCTTAGTATGTATCGTAATCTAGACAAAATGTTATGTACATGATTATTTGTATGAGTATCTGGAATAACATTACCGCTAATGTGATCGAGAAAAGCTTTGCCGTGGAGCCATTGATTGATTGTGCAAATAGTTTTTTTAATGAAATTATCCATCAACGGAGAAAAGTTTAAAAATTATATATATATATATATAGGTTTGAACATTTTGAAATTACGTAGTTTAAAGGCTTTAATAAAGTTACGTACTTAGTAATAAGCACAGGCATAAATTTTACCAAAGTCATTGGCATTGATAATTACTGAGAACCCCCTTACATGTATGCTTTCGTTGATATTTATATTGAAAAATGCAGCAGCATGCTTTGAAAAGCCAAGCAGCATGCTTTGAAAATGCTTAATTCAATTTATAAAATCGCCATAAGGATTAAAATATATTCAGTCAACTTGAGTACTACGCCGTATTTCACATTTAACCTCCAAGCAGTTTCCAACGTTGCCGCATTGTTCGCAGCATTTCGGCTCCTTGCTCGGAGAAAAACCGCAAGTATGTTTTTAAAACTTTAATGCTGACATTAAATTGCCGATGACCTTATCTGAAAAAAATATATTGTGTGCCTTGATACCTTTTGCACGTTATACTAGTTTTTTAATGATATTTTTCGGGCCAAACTTGAGATAAAAAATGTTATATGAAGGGAGGTAATCGTTCTGCCATTAAGACAATGCATTTCAACGTAAAATTCCATCATTTTCAAATCCATATATCTTCATTAAATGGCCGATGACCTAGTAATATTTTTACACCAATCGATAGGAGAAATCATGGACAATAATATATGTAAAAATCAGGGCAAGTTTTCGGAGTAAGAGAATACCATGATTAACTCTATCAAAAGCTTTTGACAAGTCATAAAACACTCCTAGGGAGTGAAAACTTTGATCACGGGCACTATAGACCGAGTTCAACAATTGGAATGCAGCAGTGATTGTTGATCTTGCTTTTCTGAAGCCATGCTGTGAGTCATGTAAGATATCTTTAGATTCAAGATAAGAAATGACACGGGAGGGGAGGAATGGATGCTGATGAGAGAATTAAAAAGGAGTTAGCATAAGTGGCCGGATGACGCACTAGGTAGCCCATATGGAATGAATGTGACACCTGTCTTAGCGGCAATACTTAAAAACTAAAAAAACAAATATCATCAGCAGCCTATTCTGATCTATTTGGCAAATTGTTTTTTAATGTTTGTTGGCGCCTGATGTCATCACCATCAATTCTGCATGGGTGGTAACCATAATGACTTAAAAATCGTACCCGCTGTTAGATATGAAGTTTAAATCCTAGAATTAAAGGTTCCTGGGCCCCAAAATCACTGCTTTATATTTTACCTCATTACGAATGAATTGATAAAACGATTATGAACTTCTGCCCGCAGGTACAACGCACACAAGGAACTTATCACGTAACGTTGAAATAAGTTAAATCACCGACCATTTTTAATGAGGAAGTTTCACAATGGTTCAATGATGGACAATCATCTAACTTTAAAGGTTCTGACAAACTAACATCTGTGGTAGCTGTGCTCCAATTAAACATTTATTGTACCTACTTACATATATGCGAAGTACCGTGCGAGTTAAGCACTTAAAATTATATCACAACAACCGAATGAGCATTTAGATGTGATGAAGCAATAAACTTTTTGGGTAATAGTATTTTGTTTCCCAATAATCTACCAAATTTCAAAATTTTCAGGATTAAAATTTAAAATTCTTATTCTAGGTATTTTTGGCTGTGCAATTGGGGTTTGATAATAAAAAAGTCTACTTCCATTCCGGGACACATCAGGACTTGAAATCACTTGTACGGTATATATTAAGTTATTTTAAACTTTCTTGAGCTCTGCGTCGTAATTTTTAATACTTTTCAGTACATTGGACCTTTTTAAGTTTTATGAAATACAATATAATTACGTAATTCATAGACGGTTGGATTTGAATTCAGAAGTTTTATTTGATCTTAAAGCTATAAATTGGAAAGTACGGACGTTAGTCCTCGACCGACGCCGACAACTGAGGCAATTGGGGAGGAAAAAAAGGGGAGGAGGCATTACAAAAATTTAATGTTACATAAAATATCATAATTTATGGCATAATATGGCTGAAACTCGGTCCCAACAGTAGGTTTTTAGAATCCCCCATCAAATAAAAATAACGCCGAGGCGGCAGTTTTTTCTTCAGCCAATTTCGTGCCCGAGAACACGCAAATGCCCAGTTCAGACAACTATTTTATCAAATATCTTGAATCTCTCAATAATAAGAAAAACAAAAAAGCATTAATTTAAAGAGAATTTTTACTTGAAGCAAAATTAGAAAAAAATATACATACTGAAACCAAAATGTATATAAATTGAACAGTGAATAAATATTAATAACTAATAGCGAGAACTCGTTTTTCACATATATTTTTCTGTTTTTACTTGGTCGTTGTTTTAATAAAGAATGTTGTTATACTAGTATTCCAACGCGTAGAAAAGATCGCTTTTGGCTTCTTTTGCGCTAGAAACCATTCACGACCACATTTTGCGTAGTACCTAGTCAGTTTTAAGCTATCTTCCTCAAGCAAGAAATACCTATTTTACACTCACAGAATAAACCCGAAAAGGCTTCACGGGTTCTTTCGCTAGCGAATTGTTTTGGGATTGGGAGGTGAGCGGGTGGTTTGTTTTCTGAGGTTCTCCGAGGCTCTATTGGGTCAAGCAAAAGTGTCAAGTTGGACAAGCCACGGAAGACAATTTTACTCCTAGTAGGCCCAAAACGCGAAAGTAATAGTCTAAGTTTCGTTTCGTCAGAATATGGCGTCGGTGTAGCTCACTGTGTGGACCGAATTATTAAAGTTATGATACATGTTTACAAGTAACCATTGAATGCAAGAGGAAGATGGTGTACACGAAGCAACTAAAACAGAAAATTGGAGAAATCCCAGGGCAAGAAGCACCTGGTGGTAATAGCCGACTGGAAGGCAGAGGTGGGGGGAGAAAGGGATGGTTATGAAGTGTGAGGGTATCAACCATTGAGTTGACTGGAGAGGGCGTCCTCTATGCCTCCTACCGTCGGAATGTGAAGCCAGGGGGGCGGGGCATTTTTGCGCATCCGGCCATATTGCTCTCCACAGGTAAAGCATTGACTCCTATGCTATAAGCACAGCGACTTCAAATTTTCCCTTATAATATTTGGTCGATAACTCTTCAGCATACACACGGTCAAAATAAATAATATGGTAAATATAAAAATTTTTTTTGCGAATTTAACTTGTTTAGCCACGGTGACAGAAAATAAAAAGTACGATACATACACTGATTAAAAGCAGCAGCTCTTTGAGTATGAATTCTTTGCGAACTTAAATTATACTGTAAATGCGTGATGTCTTGACCATTGTTTGATGTTTAAAGCTTCAAGCGATTGGCTTTACAAAGGTGAAAGACCCACTTATGCGTACATGCGATGTAATTTACGGAACTACATAAGATCTATGCTACGCTTTTCAAACTAAATACCCCTATGACGCCAATAATCGCTTTAAAGACGCTACACTGTAGCAATGGAAGACAATTTTTCAATTATGAAATGTAATCAAAATCTTATGGAAAAATTCGAGCGTTAGGGAAAATACTTAGGTTATACCGAAGATAAAGGGTTGTCATTGGTTCGAAGGTGACGAAAATGGGAAGGAAACGAAACTCTTACAGTACCATTATAATTTATTAAGAACAAAATATAAAAACACAAAAGATTACAATAGTCTAGGATGTAAAATGTACCTTACTTTGAAATATATAAAATATTCATACACCTGACCAAACAATACGTTACACTTTATTTCAACAGTACCTCACTTCCACTCCTAAGCTATAACAACCTATAGACCAATGTCATGACATTTAGCCACACAATCTAGTTTATAACAGTCAAAGGCATGGTTTCTTTGTTATACAATGGTTTTTACATTATCAATGCGATCAATTTAATAAAAAAGGCAAGAAATATCGAGAGCGAAATCGAAATGCGAGTTTGTACATTGCCATTGCGAGAACATTAATCAGTCAAAGATCAAGAAAATCACAGGGCACTATTTGGAGGGTGAAGCTAAGGCATGTACTCTCATTAACACAGTTTATATAAATTGTTTATGCCAGCATGGTAAGCACAGTCTAAGGTATGAAATATCACTGAGTACATTTATAGGAGGCATGAAATATCACGGAAAGCTAGCACATTGTAATTGTGAGCAAATTAATCACAAAGGTAAAACAAATCACTAAGCATTAATACGAGGCTGAGGCTAATTAAAGGCATGCTACCCTCGTTAACACAGTTTATACCTATACATTGTTAAAGCGAGCAAGGTAAGCACAGTCTTAATTATGAAATATCACATATTCTTGGCTCTGCTGACACCGATTTTGCCAACAGCTATTTAAAAATATCATTCAGATCTCAACAAATTATCCTAACCCGTACATCGTTAATGTAGAGTTTTGAAAAGTCGGAAAATGGCGAATAATTTCATAAATGAAAGTGCAAACCCATTTGTGCCTTCTCTGTCCGAGTGAAGTAACACAGCCCACAGTGGTCCGAAATCGGAAAAAGCCGGGTATAAGTCCAAAATGGCTTCTTTTGAGATAGAGACCTGAGCGTACATACTCATAAATTATTACCGATTATAGATTTATATGCAATTTTACACCAATACGACCCGTTACTGAGATAAAGTAGCCCAAAAATGACCAATTTTTCAAAATCACGCGCGATCTCCATTTTCTTCGAAAATCTTTGAATTTAAGCAGGTGGTGTTGCATTGGTCTGTTTTTATGGAATAAAAAACGCAATATTCCTTTGACCTGGTGCTTTTCCTATATTTTCCTGGTGGTTTTGGTGCGGGATTCAGTACTTTCAAGCTAATCCTTTAGCTGCACGTCAGTCTGCGTTTGCACGTGTGAGTGAAAATGTGATTGTGGTATTTCGCACAAAGTTACTTGGGCTACAGGTGTAGCATTCCCGTCATGAGAGCTCCGAGGCGTCCGCTTTTGTGTAACAAAGCGTTAATTTGTGAATTGTTAGCTGCTGACAGTTTTGATGAAGATTATTACGTAAATTATGATAGTGGGAATGGTAAACAAGATCATGTGGAGGTAAAGGACCAATCATCTGATATCAATTGGGGACAGGACAATTGAGGTTCAGCTGAGATATCGTCAGAATCAAGCTTGGACGAGGACATTCCTTAATTAATTTGTTAAATGCCTATTTAATAATTTAAATATCAGCGAGCAGTTATAGCAGTTTCAGGAAGGATAGTGGTCAGTCAATGTGCTTTTTAAATCTTTTCATTTGGTGTTCCACTGCCAATTTACGTTTAAAATTTTTATTAATTTATAAGTTTGATATTCTTTTCGTATTAAACGTTTATTCAATCTATATTTCTTTCAGTGAACTCTTAAAAGTGCGGTAGGATGTTATTTTAATGTTCAATCGGCTGTGGAATTCTTGTTTTTGTGTGAACAATAATTAGGACACGCAATGTTCTCTTTATGATGAAATATGTTATTTTGGTGTTCAAGATTGTTCATTACAAAGGACAAAGAAATGTTCGCTGTGAACATAAGAAGAGAACATTTTCAAAGATATTATACTGTTCACCAAAGTGAACAGTAAAAAACATTGGATGGACATTAAAATAAGAAACTAAGAAATGAAAAAAAATTGTGATAATTGAATGAACATAAAAGGAATTCACTGGAACACTAAGTGAACATTGATTGGACACTATCCTTTCTGTTGCAGTAGAGGTAAAAAGGGCTTACACAAGCTTTATAACATAGGGAAGAGAGGGAACATAAGTTCTTCCTCTCGTTTTTCATCATCCACCTCGTTCAAATGCTCTTCTAATTCATCCTCACTTTCTAAATATCCACTGCTACAGCTGGAATCATCGTCGCTGCTGCTGCTCATAGCCCCATCCGTTAAAAATTCGATCACTTGTTTTTCCTCCAACAAGTTGTGCTCTCGGTACCTACCATAGATATACCAACTGCATAAATTAATATCCTAAGATCCCAACGGAAGAGTATATACTAATACTAGGAATTCTCTTTCGTTCTTAAATCACCCATGAATCACGAGGTTCCATTACTCATCAGTGAAAAAGCATACTACAATAACATTTGATTAAATATGTTTAAAAACAAAACAGCTTGTTTACGTCAGAGGAGTACCTATGTCGACATTTATACAAAATTATTCTTCCATACATGTACGCATATACCTATTCATCTTCGACGACGAAGCGTATTATGAGGACAATCAAATGACATTAGCTAAATTGTACCAAATAATACACACAAATAATAGAACATACGGAGAAAGAAACATCTGTGGTTTTAATTTCCTTTCCACAAAAACGCACCAATCACGAGTCACCGTGAAAGTCCTTAACGCATCAGCTACTGCGCAACTGAAACTTGCTTTCCATTCGAGAAGAAACAAGTCGACTTGATTTTCCGCGAGTTAACTCAAGACGACGCATGAGTCGCTTGAATGGAAAGCACCCAGCGGGTGCTTTCCATTCAAGCGACTCATGCGAGCCTCTCGGCATCTGACCCAGAGAACTGATTGTGATAAGCTGGAGAATAAAAACGGAGAGTTACGAAGAGGGGAAGTGGAGAGGGCGGGAAGGAGAGGGGAGAAGCGAGATAAGCAGCGACGACCTTGAAGCGAGGAGAGACTCGTCTGTCACGCGCGACTCCGGGGCCATCTATCTGCGGCTTGAGAATTAAAACCTTTGATACCATTTCCACCCATACCGTGAGCCCTCTAGATTACTGTTTACTCTATGGTTGTATGTACTGCCTTTTAAGGAATATATGCTTTCCAACTGAAAACAATTTTCACCCTATTCTGACTGCTAAGTACGATATTACTTCTTTACTTGGGCAGTGTTTAAAAGGGCGGACTTGGGCTTAGGTACTTGCAGTGGAGGTATAGGACGGGATTGGCATTAAGCTCGGCTTTGCTCTTTGAATTCCAGCCTCGTTGAGTACACCTAATGCTGAACTCTGACTGACAGCTTGGGTTATTAGCACCATCAAGGATAAGTGAGTCCAACTGAGAGAGGATAAAATATTTCTAACTCGGTGGCGGCGGGGAAACTTCCTCGCCTGCCAACCCAAAGGTCGCGGGTTCGAATCCCGCCAGGGGAGGATTTTTCTCCTTCCAGGACATGGCTGTATGTGTTGTCCTTTGTTACAACGCCTGATGTAAAATGGTCCTCGAGGCTGTATTCAGGTTATTGATATAAATAAACTAAGACTATTGTATTATATCACCCATTGCTTCTAGCCTGTTTTCAATGACAATTGCATGATAATTGTGAATATAAACAGAAATAAATAAATAAGATCAGCGGAAACGAAGTCTCTTTTGAAGGTCATGGGCGTGGGACGCGAACAGTAGATTACTATTATTATTTCTCTATGCATCGCTAATTTAAACCCTATTTCATCGAAACTTCTATCCATGCACTTTAAGTGTATCCCTTCTTCAGTCTGAATGCATTATCTTAGCATTCTCATGCGTTGTTAGTCGTAACTATTATTTTAAAATTATTTGCCCTGATTTCAACACCTAAGTTAAACATTAAAAATGCACTTCATCAGCGATACTATCGATACGAGATTAAATTATTATCTAGAAAAGAAACAGACACTGAGCTGTCTTTAAATTTACAGCTTCTATAAAATAGTGATGAAACATTCTAGTGAACATATGGTGTACTACCGTAGAAATCATTCCTCTGAGGGCCTATTGTTTTATTTTTAATGTGTTAATCTCCAGGCCAATCTGCAATTGGAGCATGTAAAAAATGGATCGCATAAAATGATTTCGTGAGCATTTCCCGGTGTTTATTTCGAAAATGTTTATATGTTATTGTCGATAAGTTTCTCATGAATTATAAATCGGTTTGGCATAGGTGAGCATGAGCTTGGAGATTTATCAAAACCTACCTGAGGTTCAAGAAGTCACAAGTCCAAGGCATAACTGTAGTGCTGTGGTATGGGTTTGACATGGTATCAAAATGTCTGTAAGTTCTGGTCGACACCTTTCGCTGTCATAGGGTAACTGAAAATAGTAAAAGAAATTGTGTCTCACAATTAACCACTCCCAGCTAAATTGGCACTACCTTTCTACCGTATTTTTGTGATATGTAGTATGTAGATATGTATCGCTTATAATTGCAAAATACTTCTTATAATTGGACTACGGCACTTTAACGGCTAAAATATTTCCCGAATACCTGGAAAAAGGGACTACTCTGTACAATCCTGAAGGACAAGGGAAAGGATCCCGGAGACCCTAAATCGTACAGGCCAATAACTCTTCTTTCAGAATTAGGAAAAGTCTATGAAAGAATTCTAAAAGAAAAAGTAGAGGAAACCGCTGACGAAAATGAACTAATTCACCCATCCCAATATGGGTTCAAAAAGGGAGGTTCGACGATTGACGCTGCTTCCAAACTCATCACCGAGATCCAGACTAGTAAATGCAAATACTCCTTAGCAATGTTTATTGACTTTAAGGCTGCCTTTGATTCCCTCTGGTGGCCTCAGTGACTCAAGGAACAAAAAATGCAACATCCCAGGAAACCTAACGGCAGTAATTCGGAGTTACTTTACCGGACGAACCACCACTATTCAACTGAAAAACCTGTCCACAACGAATAAAATAACTAAAGGAGCACCACGGGGGTCAATCCTGGGACCTCTACTATTGAATATAAGCATGAACGAGCTACTACAACAAGACCTACCAGAGGAATTCAGATGGACAGCCTACGCGGACGACATCGCGATCACCATTCCAGGAGACTCAAGAAGAGAGATAGAAAATAAGGCCGGGGAATACAGCAAAGTGCTAGAAAAATGGACCAAAAATACAAAATTAAAAGTCTCAATTAAAAAGACAGTTTTCATGGTATTTGGCGGAAAGCTGCAACGAGATCCTACGGTAAAGATCTATGGGGAAAACATTAAAAGGGTCTCTAAATTTAAATATCTGGGAATCAAATTTGACGAGAAACTACAATTTACCCCCACGTCAACCAAACAGCAATAATAATAAAAACGGTATTTAATAACTTAAAAAGATACTGTAAACAAAAATTTAGCATAAATACTGATAGTCTTCGAATAATTTTGTAGCGCTATCGGGAGAAGAGAGTAGATTTTCTCGCCGATAACACTCGTAAAAACACAAACTCTTTCCAAGCTCGGGTGAGATAAATAACGAAACACAAATCCTCATACAACACTCACCAACTGCGTTGGAAAGACAGGAAATGAACAACCACGCTCTGCTACCAGTTTGAAGCGCTATCGGGAGAAGAGAGTAGATTTTCTCGCCGATAACACTCGTAAAAACACAAACTCTTTCCAAGCTCGGGTGAGATAAATGAGGATCTGTGATCGTCATTATTTCTGGTATTTCAGTTTCTTCCTTCACGGAAGTTTTGTCACTGCCGCTAACGGCAATCTAAATAGGGAAGGGTTTTATTTTTCGTAATTTATTTCGTGTTCCTGGTTTCCAGTTCGAGGCCCTAGAATAGGTCAATGTAAATCCTGTCGGAGTTTATTGTGTAAATTACATGGGTTGGATTCTGCTCGTTCACCTGGCCTCGGGGAACCACGTTGGGTGTGGATTCCGCCGGAACACCAGAAGTTTCAAGTGTAAGCCCAGATCCCCCATTAGATCTAGCACGCCTGTCCTCGGCCGTGGTCAAGTAAACCCTTGCGTACTGATCGACTGAATCACCAGGCATACTGACGAAACTCCACTCAAATTGCCGGAAGAAAGACGAAAATACTTCGTCACACAAGAATTTACACACTAAACTCCGACAGGATTTACAATGACCTATTCTAGGGCCTCGAACTGGAAACCAGGAACACGAAAGTCCTTCGGCTAAGTCCGGAGGATAAACAGTCCGCAGAGGGGAAACTGTCCAAAGAGTGGAATTGGCCAAAAAAAGGGGGGGGAAATGCCACAATTTATCAAGCAGTAACAATACCCATTGCTTCCTATGGTATAGAGGTGTGGGAACATAGAACCAATCATAGCAGAGTTAAACGAAAGTTATACGAAGCACAAAGGAGCTGCCTTCTACCTATCGCGAGAGGTTACCGTACATTGAGCAACGAAGCATTAAATGTAATCACTGGAATTAATCCAATAAATTTAGAAATAATGTCTAGACTCCTCAAGTCACAACTAAGGAGAACCGGAAGAGCTTCAATAGATGGAACTCAGCTAAAAAATACCGAAAAATGGAATACAAACAAGAGAAAAATAAATTAAATTACGAACAGAACCTGGCAGGCAGAATGGAATTCAACAGAAAAAGAAAGACTAACATTTAAGTTCTTCCCCAGCATTGAAAATCGACTAAAATGTATACTCAAAATGGACAGATACATAACCGAAATCCTAACGGGACCTGGAGGACTCAAGACCTATCTTAAGAAAATAGGAAAGGAAGAAAATGAAGAATGTGACTGCAACCTAGGACCAGACGATGTACAGCATAGGTTGTACGATTGTCCAAAATACGCAGAAGAAAGAACTGAGCTTAAAAAGATCTTCGGAAACTGGCCAGTCACACTGGAAGAGGTTGGAAAAGGACTGGGGGATAAAATAGCAGCCGAAGCAGTTTCAAACTTCACAAGGCGAGAAGGAGAAGGGACGTAGAAAAAATCAAGACAAGAAGGAGGAGAGAAGAGAAGAAAAGAAAAAAAGAAGTGGAAGGAATGGTGAGAATGCTGAGAAGGAGGAAGAAGAATGAAGACAACTTTGTGATAGAAATACTAAGAAGAAAATAACAATTGTAAAGCAAGCAAAGAAAATCGCAAGACACCCGATGAAGAAATCATAGGAGAAAACCAAATAATTTTTTTAAATAATAATACTTTAAAAATTAAATGTTATGAAAAACATTGAAACTTGAAGTACACTATAAAAATATGAACCAATTGTTAAAAAAAAGTAAAATGTAGAAAATTGGGGGTTTAACAATAGGTACCCCAAATATTATTGTAATTGAAACAATAAATAGGAACTCCGCTCTACCCTTTCAAGAGAAGACGGAGTGGGAGGGAATTGGTGTTCCAATTCTCTCCCTTTTAATAAAAAAACGTTAATGTAGTGCTTTATGTAGAACTGAAGGGTTGAACTGTTTTATGTTGTTCAACTATATCGGGAACTAATTAAATAAATTTTGGCTTTTGTAAATAGTTCAATGCCCCGATGTTTCAGGTGGTTGAGAGTGAACTGTACCCGTAAAGTATATCCCCATTGTGATGGACGTGGAGGAATGATCACTGTTCGTGTAAGTCAGTAGCGAATATAGGTTATAACTTCAGGGGGGGGGGCAAGACTGGCTAGCTAGCTGCAACAGGTTGTAGTTTAGGTATCCGTGCATACGCCTCTTGCCGCAGCCTTATATTTCGGGGGGGGGGGCCGGGCCCCCTGCCCACCCACCCCCCCCATATATACGCCCCTGGTGTAAGTAAAAAACCACTAAATATTCATTATTTGGTCATTTTTAAATTAACTGCTATTTTTAAAAAATCTGAAGAAAATAGAATTATCAATAAACAATAGCGAGAGATGGAAAATTTGTTTCTGATTATTTCATTTACATCATATTTCAACATGTATTGTTCAAGTATTTATTTAAAATTCGCCGCCTCTGAAACAGGTAAAACAGAGTACAAAAGGAGTCGGTAGACCTAAGATACGTAGTTCGATTAATGACATTGGGTAATGTACACATTGGCAGTTTTCTTGACGTTTTTCACACTAGCGGATCGTTGCAATCAAATAATGTGTACTTAATATATTCTCACGCGAGGTAAAGACTAGCATTTCTCTTCTTTGTGAAGGACTTAGTTCACGACGACCTTACGAAACGCAAAGTTTTCGCAATCTTCTTCGCGTGAGAAATACGTATCCCAAACTTTACATGAAAAGGTTTCATAGCCGAGTCTGAGTTCCTGCTAGAGAGGCTAAAAGTGGATTAATTTGAGAGAGGGTTACGCGGGCAGTTTGTGTTCGGAGGTCATGCGAGATTCTCTAGGCCAGTGGTCGGCAAACTCATTAGTCAACAGAGCCAAATATCAACATTACAACGATTGAAGTTTCTTTTGAGAGCCAATTTTTTTAACTTAAACTATATAGGTAGGTACATCGTTATTAACTTAAATAGGATACTCATGAGCTGGCCTTTTCTAATAACGTCCTCAATCTGATTGAGGTACGTTCACTGAGGTAGACCCTTCCAACTCTCCCATCCACACTCGTCTTATATACTTGTATCGACAACCTCATTTCGTTCAACCTCTCTGTATATCCAAATCATCTCAACATACCTTTCTCAATCCTCGACACTACATCTTCTTTCACTCCACAACGCTCCCACAATTTCTACACGAATAATTTGTGCAATTCATGGCAATAAGGCATGAACATTTTACTACGTCGACAGAGTTTTTCGAGTGAATGCATCGGCAATTTAACAGCCACGTGAGAGATATTCACACAGACAACACAAAGGCTTTAAAAACAATTGCGATATGAGCATGCTTATAGTTCTCAATAAAGAAATACGACAAGGGGACTCCCTCAGCCCAATCTTATTCGATCTTATAATGGATGAACTAATAGACAACCTATAAGATATTAAATAAAAGTGGATAAATAGAAAGGGGCTATAAATTACATCATGATCATATTAGGATAATTAGTTAAGCTGAAGACATAATGCTGATCGCTGCAGATCTAACATAAAATGCTGAGACTAAGGATGAGGTACATAGGCTCTAATATTATTTAATCACAGAAAAAACATATTCAGCAAAACTAACGATAAAAATAAGATTTGAGGAAGTGACAGAAATGGCGTAGGTACTTGGGAGTAATAATTACAGGCTGATACATGGTACAACAAGAAGGGAAAACGCAAATAGACTAGATCTTCAAAGTATCAGGTGCCCCATACGGTATGATATGAATAAATAAATACACAGTAAAAGAAACAAATACTAGAATATATAAGGTTTTAATTAGACTAAAATTAAAAATGGCACTGAAGCAAAAGCGACTTCAAAACACACAAATATGTGACTATAAACAACTGAAATGAAGGACCCCGAAAAAATACATGGAAGAACCAGAAAATATCGACTAAATAATAACTTTTCAAGAGAGGAACGTAAAAAACGCCAATAAACATATGGGCTAAACAGCGAAGAAGCATGTGAAGTGACCACATAAACTGAATGGAATACAACGGGTTAGAGGATATGTCGAGGGATCAGTGCCCAGGAGGAAAAATAAATGCTGGACAACCTAGTTAGATGTGGAAAAATGCTAATGAGGAAAATGAATCGGCAAAGAACAGGCTGCAAGCCTACAAGAAGTAGATCAAATCTGTAACTTAATTTTGGAAAGTCATCCATGTGCACAGTGCCGTAGGCCAAAGAGAACCTGCCAAAACACGTCGGCTTATGTTGCTAATGCGGTCATGCGATATTAAGACAGCGTCCAATTTCCATTTGGTGAACCGCTAAGATTATACCTACCTATACCTTAAATGCGTCTACCACTAAATGTCACATCTGTCCTTTCCTATCACCAGTGTTATGTTAGTTTGAGCGAGATATCATTACACTTAAAATTTAACTAATTTGACCTCATAATATAAAAGTCTCATCACAGTCTTGATGCCCAAATATCGCAAATCACGCTATTTTAGCCAAAAATGAGGTGTTTGCCAAAAAAATGAAAGCCGTTTCCGTGGGATTTGGTACGGATGCGTACTCAAGAGAGGTATAATTTAAAAAGATACTATAAAAATATGAATACCAAATGACTGCGCGAAACTTTAAAAGTTATTACTGCGCCGTACTCAACTGCCCTCAACCCAACTACAAGTACTACCCTCAACGATTTTTCAATTCAACGTTCACCCATTTCCATCTTTTTTTAATTTTTTGCGATATATTCCCGTGACGTTCTGGGAACTTTAATTTGGAAGGTAGTGTTATTATTATTTCATGTAAATATTTTACAAAAATGGCTCTATGCGCGTTTGACACTTCGTGGAAAGCTATCGATTTCAAATGTTGCAAACATTTTTTTGAAGATGAGTCGCCCAGGCGAACATTTGCCAAATAACCTTATTCTGTGAAGGCTTTTCCATCGCACGGCGTGGAGCAAGTCAGTCAAGTTAAAGCCTTCAATTTGTATCTTTAATTAATTACGGAGAACTTCAAGATATAAGAAACGTTTTTGTGTCATTAATATTACTTTATTCACTTCACACTCCTTAAACTTTTTAAATGTTAAAATAAAATTCGAGCATGGTGCCAACTATCACTACACTCACCAACTCAATTTTCCTTGGTTAGGAGCATAAAGAATCTCCGGCTCCTTTCTCCCAATCAATTTTCACGATTACACTGGCACTACACTCAATATCAATCTGATGATTGATGTATTATCACTCATTGAAACGGCGATGTAGAAAGACGATGAAACACTACTCTCGAAGATCGTGCTTAAGAATAATCCTCATGAGCGTGTTATTTTTAGATTTCACAGCACTGCGTCACTGGCATCATAAACGGTATTCCACTCGGTCACGAAGTAACACTTAACACGCAAAATCTCAACAACACAAACGTCAATTCTCTCTTCAAACCAAGAAAAAACGCTCCACGACATCCACTCTCGAAGAAGGTATTAGGTGATTTGCTTGTTCACGCTAGCAACACAGCAGAAGAGGCTTGTGGCTTGCCTACCTCACCTCACACTCCCGTCGCCTTATCGTCGACTGGCCGGCAGTCACGTTCACGCGAGGACTGAGGCAATGACCGCTCTCGCTCAAGTCTTTGAATTGAATTGGTTAACGCTAAAACGACCTGTTCGATCCAAGAGCACGATGAACTACAAACCTTCGAGGTACACAGCATAACATGAATGCCCTTTAACAAAGGATATCCTGGTCATGCGTCCTTGTTTGTATTATATTCTGAACTTGGCCATGGCTGTAGGTTGTCGGTTGCTTGGTCATTGAAGAGGGATATCCTTCACGTTGAGGCCACTACTGCTATTGACTGAAGGTGGATAGGACGGCGAGAATGGAAATATTTCAGAAACATAGGAAAGGTGAAAGCGAAAATAAGCGTCGACATTTGCCACCTTAACCACTACAGTATCATCGGCGATATTTGTTGCATCAGAGCTGGCGCGGAAAGTGGTCAGCGGCAAATGTCTCTGAGTTAACAACAAAATTGCGTACCATCTGCAGACGTAATAAAATCGGTTTCCATTGTCTCGCTCTAGCAAGGATTAGAGCATGTTCAATATTTTTAAAGATCAGCTAAGTTGTGCGTGCTCATCCATCATTTGTTTGTGAATAGAGTAATACATTTTTAGAAGAGAAGACTTAGAAATGGAGGAGTTGAATATTGATCAGCGAGTGTCAAAATCAATTTTTTCATGCGTGTTATTATTTACTCTTCTGAGTATTTATGCACAGGTTTATTATCAACTAATATGTTTCCTGTTACAACGCATGATCATTACAATGATGATGATGAATCTAAAGGTAAATGAATAATGCATATTTTTCCCACTAGTACTTATTGTCGCTAATACTATCTGCATGTACTATATTTCATACGCAAACCAGTCACCCGAGTATAATCGCTTCCGCGACTTGGTCACTGCCTGTGGCTCCGTATGCACTTAAGGCCGTTTTACACGGTACATTTATTCGTACAATCTATCGTGCGAACGCATGTACAGTCAAGTGTGCAAGAAAATATTGTACGAACGACTGAATCAGACTGAATGTCGCTTTACACGATGAGTGCAAACGCACAATTTTCCGTGCAATTTAGCGGTAGAAATCGATCGGAATTTGCGAGTGTTTTGTTAATCATGTTTATGTTTCACTCGTGAACATATGTTTCACTCACGTATTTAACACCTTGAAAAGCTGATCACCTGAAATTCGGAATCTCGACTCGGCCATGTGCCTACTGGTAATTCTCCCGGTTTAGACAAAGCTATCTTCGACTCTTCTCTCTTGCTTTATATTCGACCTTTGCATCGTTTTTTTTCTCAACTGGATTTAAGTGCGACAAGTCATTGACGGTTCTCGCCGGATCTCCACTCTTGATAGAAAAATTTCGTGGGTTTATTATGTGTTTGTAACAAAGTACATATTATTATCAAGTGGTATAGCGGAACACGGGACCCTCCAAATTTCCCTCCCTTGTATTTGTACTAATGTTTTAATGTATTTTTTACGATTTCGTTACTTGCTAACCAGCAGAAATAAAATGATTATTACTATATCACGCGGGATATCAAGAACGCTACTTGAGTACGCGACCAGTCATAAATTTTGGGGAATAAAATAATTTTAAACCCAAAGATCGCGATTACACTGAAAAACCAGAACACCAAATAACACGACGAAATGACGATGTAAACATTTGAGCAACTTTGATTTAACTCTTCTCGGGTTCTGACCGGTTCAAACTATTCATAATTGCGACGTGTAATTAATTCTTTCCTTGAGAATGAGTGACGAGTCGTCTCTCGAAACGTCGACAATAATGAATAGTTGAAATCGGTGGTGAGCCCGAGAAGAGTTTACTCATTCAAGATTATATACACAGGATAATAGTTACTCATATTATTCGACGGTAAAGTGTTAATCCTTTTTATAAACAACTTTATTTTCAATCGTAACACAGGCACCACAGTTTTCACCATATCTGCGCCATCTGTTGAATAAAACCAGATCGAAATTGTATGATTGTCTGAAAGGAATTAGAACAGGTTCTATTTTCCGTTCAGTCATTCATACATTCGCACAAGCGTTCGCACAACTTGCCGCTTTACACGGGACAATTTCCTGATACATGCGTTCGCACGATAGATTGTACAAAATGTACCGTGTAAAAGGACCTTTACAGATAGGTTAAAATATTGCTCTCCATCGGGATTATATTCAACATGTCCGGGCGCATGATTAGGTACAGACTAATCCTGGCACAATAAATGTTCCCTATAGGTTGTGTACCATATGACATAGTTGTGTACCCAGGGATTTAAAAAAAGAGGATGGGAAGCCTGCACCGCCTGCACTCTAGTCACCTCACAAAGCTGAACCTCATAAGGGCATAGACCACTACTATACGTCGTACTATGGAACATGGGGCATGTTCTATAAATCTGGCATTGCCAACCCAACCCAAGGTGATACAGCCCATGCCAACCCAACCCATGATCACACACCCCCTGCCAACCCAACCCATGGTAACCCATCCCCCTGTTCTATAAATGTGGCACCCCCACACCCCCTGCCAACCCAACCCATGGTCACCCATCCCCCTGTTCTATAAATGTGGCACCCTCACACACCCCCTGCCAACCCAACCCATGGCGACACAGCCCCTGCCAACCCCACCCATGGCCACGCACCCCCTGCCAACCCAACCCTTGATCACACACCCCCTGCCAACCCAACCCATGGTAACCCATCCCCCTGTTCTATAAATGTGGCACCCCCACACCCCCTGCCAACCCAACCCATGGTCACCCATCCCCCTGTTCTATAAATGTGGCACCCTCACACACCCGCTGCCAACCCAGCCCAAGGTCACCCATCCCCCTGTTCTATAAATCTGGCACCCCCACCCCCTTGTTCTATAAATTTTCACACCTCCACCCCCTCTCCCCAACCCAGCCCAACCCATTCCCTACTCCACACCCTTTCCCCGGCCCAACACCACCTCCCCACACCTCCTGCATCACCGACCCAGCCTCCTACCCTTATTTCATAAGAAAGGTAGCACTAGCATGCGATGGACGAGGTTATTGGAAAGAACAGCAAATATTTCATTTAATAATTTATTGATCTTTCTTTACATTTATGTAGGAAATCCTGATTCCAGAGCCACATGCTCTTTTCACTGTATAATGTCTTTGTAATTAGAAATTATTTCGTGAAAAGCTAGGTATTGGCAATTTTCGCACGTCACACACTTGCACTCAGGGTAATCCGAGAGTTTGGATATATTGCACTTGCTCATATCCGAAAAGTTAATTTTAATTTCTTTATAGTCAATGAAATAATTATCGCACACAATATTCCTGGCACAACTATCACAGGTGATGCAGGTGCAGCAATCACTTGAAAGTGGTTCCGAAAACTCAAATGATAGCATGAGACTATGTTGGCTGTCGGCCATTGTATCCAAGACATCATACGCAGCAGCGTCGACGATTTCAGTTTCCGCCGTGCTGCTGATCTCCTCTATACTCGCTGAAATCGCAGGCGCCTCGCGATTCGGTGACCAGAAGCCATCCGGAAATTCCCTGTCAGCAATAAGGGGCGTTGAACATCAAAACTCATTCTTGATAGAAGGTGATGGGTCGTTATAATCAGAGTAATCATCTTCCCAGCTATAAAGGTCGACAGCTCGAATCTGAAATAAAGGATTTGTAAGTTTTCATTGCAGGACTCACGGAGGTAGTTGAAAATCGGATAAATTATTTATATGTAACAATGAGCGTAAGAAAATAAACGACCACGAGCTTACCTCTCGTTCTATTTCCTCTGAAGTGTATTTCACGGTCTTGTCGTCCATTTCAATAAGTGAGGATCGTGGATGGATGCTTTCAGTCCGACGAGCGATGGCCAATTGAGACCCACCTACTGACCTCTCACCATGCGCTGGGGAGGTAAAGTTGGGAGGGCGGTACATTAGAGAGGGAAAGGGAGGGAGTTGGGAAGCCATGCCTAAATACGCCAGCCTTTCTATATTTGTTAATGGCCATCTCTTCACAGCCGTGCAGTTACCTTTCAAGCACGGATCGGCAAGGTTGCACCCCTGACGTCATAGTGAGAGAAAGGGAGTTGGAAAAAGGGCCTGCATTGTTTAGCGTCTTTCTTATGCCGGGGAACCTCCACTAATGTATTGTAGCTTTGTAAGCGGGGGTAGAGAGCTATTGATCGTTACGTGTTAAAGCCGAGAGCGTCTAATTAGGTGCTAATATTATGAGAACAAGTCGAAACGATGGGAAATATATTTATTCTACGTCTTTCACCCTCCTTTGACGTCGCGGTGTCTCCAAAGTGATGTTTAACGAGGGGTATTTCCAATGCATAGGGGTGAAGAAGTGGCGAATATTATTTTCCCACGTGAAACTTCAAAATAGAAGTTGTTAAACCCTACGTCATTCAAGCTAATCACCCCGACATCGTTATCGTAGGTGAAAGGCGTACGAAATATCTAAAATAAAATGACAGTAAACGCAATCGGGAGGCCAAATCATTTTCTCACGGACGACATGAACACTTCTGAAATTCCGTGTGACGTACTATTCATGATTGCAAGGGGAGTAAAAGGTAAATCGTGAGAAGGATGGTGAAAGGAGCTTCACCCCCGGGAAAGGCTTGGTCAGTTCGAGAAATATGATGAAAATACCGAAGTGAATGTATTTTGCAAAGCGTTTCGAGGGAATCTCACCCCTCTTTTGAGTTGGGGTATACCAATTCAAACCCTTAAAAGGCCTAGAGTAACGCTCTATCTGTCACTTGTATGTATCGTGGTTACGCCTTGAAGTCCTAGCTTCTGTGTGTTACGTGTGTCAGCTGTCTATGCACTTTGCTGTCCGAATTATCCATCGTCGATCCTGAGTGAGAAGGCGTGGCGCTATCAACCTCTTCGAGCACTGTCCAGTTTATCCCTCGTCGATCCTGAGTGAGAAGTCGCGGCGCTGTCAACCTCTCCCACCGCACTTTGCAGCCTGTTGGAAGCAGTATCTCCGAGGGGGTGAACCTCTCCCGCCACACCTTGCAGTCTATTGGAAGCAGTATCTCCGGGGGGAAAAACAGCAGCAGCACCATCGTCAGATCTCCGGGAAAAGTAGTGAGTTTATAAATCCTCAATGGATAAAATTTTTGAATTTGTGCCGGCCGCTGAAATAATACGAGCCCATCGTTCGGGAGCGTTTACTGACGTATCCCTTTTGAACAGTGCTTTGAAACGTTTGGTGCATCGTAGGGTCGTGATTGAGAAGGAAGTAGGAGTAGACGACCTCATTAAACTAATACAAGACGTGAAGAAAGCTGAGACTGCTTCAATCGCAGAGTCACCTCTCCCTAAAGCGTTAAAAGGCCCGTCTAATATCTCAAATAAGGATAATATTAGTGAAAACCTGTTACCTGCTTCATCAAACATTGCCTCTCCTGTTTCAACGCTTGATAAAGGATTTGTGGACTTTTTGGCGAAATCGCCGGCTGCGGAAAAGATTAATCAGTCCACGCTTCCTCCGTTTGATTCAGTCTTACCGGTTATAGACTATGGGTTCCCCCATCGGCATTGGAAAGCATCAATTCTACCTCTCACTCATCAAGCTCTTCGTGTATGACTCGTCCACCGCCTGGGTATGAAAAAGTGAATTCCGGCCGACTCGAAAATATTGCTCCCTCTAACAATCTGGACGAATTTCATGGTTTAGATGTTTTCCCTCCTCATGTTTCACCAGGATTCGAAGAAGCTCCTTTTACTTTCGACTCACAAGTGCTACAGTCTTTAGAAAATTCATTCACTCCCTTCCATCATGAAACGCCTCCTTTTTTAACTGAAGAACTGTTCTGTGGCGCCTCTAGCTCAGATAAACCTCCCCGTGAAGATCATAGGAGTACTTCATTGTCCTCAAGGGATTTAAATAGCCCCTGCATGCAGTCTAGCTCATCAGACGCTTTGGCAGATGACGCGATGGATGAATTGCGCACGGATTGCTCTCCCGATGAAAGCGTGCTTTCGGAAACATCCTCAGAACCTCAGATGGATGAATTGCTTACGGATTGCTCTCCCGATAAAAGCGGGATAGCGGAAGCATCCTCAGAGCCTCTACAGGGAACGCAAAGGGGCGGTGGTGATACTGAAAATATCTTTTTTACTATACTTTCCGAGAATCAAAGTTGTTTGAAAAAATTTCGCTTGAACGGGCGAGAGATTGCTTGTGTTTTGCGCCCGACTCCCAAAGGTATGGATCCCATTGCATGGTTCCAAGCATCATTAGATGCACTAATCAGCGAGCTGACCGACGGAATCCCTCCAAACAGTAAGGCAGTAATGTCTATATACAGCTCTGAAAATCCTGGAAAACCGATTAATATTTCTTATCGACGTGTTGATCAATTTAGTGCCGAGGTGATTTGTGGAAGAATTGAAAAAGTTATTCAGTCCAACGAGACTTTTCTCATAAATGGGATGCTGCATGTAACATTTACTTACGCGGAAATGCCAGATGGCGGGCGCCATTTGAAAAATCATCTCTGTACTTTCCACGATTTTTATAAATCAAAGAGGTCGATTTTTGTCATTTCTAATAAGGACAACCTCTGTTTGGCTTGGGCTATATGTGTGGGTATCTCACGTCATGAAGACAACACCAAAATTTACAAAGCTGTTAAGAGAGGTGGTGGTTTACAAACGCTGAGGGCTGAAGAGTTGTGTGAAGCCTTGGGGGTAAATTTAAATAACGGCGGCGGACTGGAGCATCATAAGTGTTTCCAGGATCATCTTCCGTCGTACAAATTAACCGTTTTTTGGGACCGTAGGGGAAAAGAAGTTCTCTTCGAAGGACCATCAACTCCGACAGAAGATGGGAGCGCACGGAGACACATTGAATTAATTTATGGAGAAAAACACTTTAACTATATTGTGTCCCCTAAAGGGGCCTTCAGCTATGATTATTACTGCAGACCTTGTAGGGTAGGTTTTTCTAATCTATACGATCATAAATGTGCATCAGAATGCTCCAGATGTATGAGATCGCCACCGTGTGATATCTGTGAACCAAATGTGACTTGTGAAGTGTGCAACAGAAACTTTTATGGAGTAAGATGTTTCACACAGCATTTAGAGAGGAGGGGTGAGGGGAAATCACCGTGCGACGTCATAAAATACTGTGTGGACTGTCAGCGAGTTTACAGCTTGGAAATGACGAGAGAAAAGCATGTATGTGACGTAATATACTGTAAGACGTGCAAGAGTAGGCATGTGTCGACAAAAAAGTGCTACATGAAGCCCCAGATGAAACAGCACAAGCCTTCTACAAAATTTCTATTTATATTCTATGATATAGAGTGTAGACAGGACACTCCTCTACCGGAAAAAAACAGGACATTTCCTCCATACCCCTAACCTCCTTGTCTCTCAAAAATGTTGCGGTGCGTGCATACATCTACATCTACATCTACATACTACCCCGCAAGCCGCCTCAATAGGCGTGTGGCGGGGGGTGTTAGGACACCAGCCGTTTACATATAAAAAGGAAACGCTCTATGAAATTACGCCTTGCATTTATTAAAGTCCCTTATTGTTCGGGGGAAAAACGAATTCCCATACCTATCCGTTCGGCAAAATATCTCTCTTAATTTATCGTTTCTGTCGGACCTGGAAATATAGTGGGGTTCTAATATGATGTTCTCCGTGTCGCTCTGAAAGATATCTATTCTCAATTGCTCAAGTAATCTAAGCCTAGCGCGCAGCCTCCGAGTCTCTAGCGGCTCCCAGCCTAATTCGTTTAACATCTGCGTAACGCTGTCTGTACGCCCGTAGCAGTTTTTGACGAATCGCGCAGCTTTCCTTTGTATTTTATTAAGTTCCCGAATTAATTCTTTCTGCACCGGATCCCATATGCTTGCTGCATATTCAAGGTGTGGCCGGACGAGTGCGAAATAGCACCTCTCTTTTACTTTTTCATCTGAGAATCTTCCCACAATACGCTTGACGAATCCTAGCTTCTTCAGAGCTCTGCCACAAATATTTCTTATATGTGTTCCCCACGATAGGTTTGAGGTTATCGTAACTCCCAGATACTTAACTTCATCTGTCGCCTTTATCTTAACGCCATCCACAGCATATACACGGGGATAGTTGGACGACCTCCGCAAGAAATGTACCGCCGCACATTTGCTCAGATTAAGTTCGAGTCCCCACTCTTGGCTCCACACATGAACGTTGTTTAAATCCGATGATAAAATTTCAAAGTCAGAGTGATCATTAATTTCGCGATAGATGACAGCGTCGTCAGCAAATAAACGTATTTTACTGCTAATTCGAGAGCATAGATCATTTATGTATATAATGAACAAAAGGGGGCCGATTACGCTTCCTTGTGGGACACCTGATGTCACTTTAACTGCATCAGAGCTAATTCCGTCAAGAACTACTTTTTGCTTACGATCACTCAGAAAGTCGCGTATCCAGTTTACTACTGTTTCGTTTAGGCCGCATGACTGTAATTTGTATAAAAGTTTGTTGTGAGGTACCGTGTCGAAAGCTTTCTTAAAATCTAGGAATAATGCGTCCACTTGCGTTTTCGATTCACCAGATTTGAGAACGTCATGAAGAAAGAGCGCGAGCTGTGTTTCACATGATCTACCTTTCCGAAAGCCGTGCTGACAGCCATGAAGGAAGTTACGACTGTCCAGGAACGTCATGATATTGCTAACGACGATATGTTCGAGTATCTTGCCTATAATAGACGTTAATGAAATTGGTCGATAGTTCCCTGGGTCATGTCTGTTTCCCTTTTTGAATATCGGTGTGACGTTTGCAATTTTCCAGTCTATTGGTATCTTTCCTTCAGACAATGACTTCTTGAATATTATGTCTAAGAACGGTGCGATCTGTGGCGCTAATTCCTTGAGGACACGCGCGGGTATTCCCTCCGGACCCGGAGATTTACTATTTTTGATCGACTGTAGCTGTTTAGTTATCCCATCACATTGAATAGTGATTTCTTTCATCGGTTCCTCAGTGAATGAAATGTCGAAATAACATGGAGTATCGTCTGTAGTGTATACACTTTCGAAGTGGGAATTTAACGTGTTAGCTTTGTCAATATTATCGGTGACGAGTTTGCCATCTTTATCAAATAACGAATCTACGGTTGAAGATTTTCCCTGAAGCTCTCTCGCATATGACCAAAAAGATTTCGGATTTTCTTCGAGTAATTCACCAAGTACTTTTTTCTTGAAATTGCGCAATGCAGTACGCATTGATTTCTTGGTTTTTGAGCGTTGTGCAGCGTAACTTTCTTTTGCTTCAAGTTCTTTCGATTTGTCACCTAACGTAATGGACTTTTTGAATAAGTTGTACAGTTTTCTCTGTCTCTTAAGGTCCCTCCTAACATCATTGTTATACCAGCGAGGTTCTTTACTATCACATTTCAATTTTCGCGGAATATATTCGTTGATTCCCTGGCGTAGAATTTCTAAGAAATATTTCCATGATGCATCAGTGCTTTTGTCCTCTGTTTTAGCTACGAAGTCAGTGTACGAATCATTAAGCATCTCGCCAAATTTTATGAAGTTGCATTTATCAAATAAATAAATATTGCGTTTCGGTTTTACAGCTGACTCTACTTCAAGTTTTAAGGCTGCAAAAATTACTCTGTGATCACTTATGCCATCAATAATATCGAGTTGTTTTATCAACCTAGGATGGCTTACTGCAAAAAGGTCTAATATTTTATTTCCTCTCGTAGGCTTGTCAACTACTTGGGCGAGTGAGTGCTTAGTAAGTGTGTTGAGTAAGATCTCGCTGATTTCCCTATTCCTTGAATTTGGCTTGTAAGTGTAAGAATCCCAATTTATAGATGGCAGATTAAAATCTCCCCCAATAATGATTACACTTTTACTGTCTCTCAAAGTAAATGCGGATATTTGATTTTCTAATTGGTAAATAATATCAGCTTCGGAGTTTGGAGGTCTATAAAAAGAGCAAACATGTATACTCCTTTTGTTTCGTTGTTTAATTGTACACCATACGCTTTCTATTTCATTATCAGTTATTTCATGGGCGGTGCTCTGTAAATGTGATTTAACTGCTATAAAAACTCCGCCTCCTGTCCTATCGCTTCGATCGCATCTGTAGATTTTATATCCTGGACTAGTTGTCACTTATATCCTCTGTAAGCCAGCTCTCCGTTCCTATGACCACGTCTGCGTCCTGAAATATATGCTCGATTTCAGCGCGCTTGTTTTTAACGCTACGGCAATTAACTACTACAAAGTTAATGTCATATTTTGTAGATTGAGTGTCGGTTTGTTCTTTTCCACGCTTATGGGTATTAGGTGGGCGAATTTCACTGGAAGCGAAAGCAGCATAAACGAAGATTCAATGCTGGCGTGTAGTGCGGAGAGAGACAGGAGATATTTCGCGATTCCGAACCGGTCCTCGACTTCTTAAAATCCATAGTGAACATGAGAAACAAGGGCTTTAAGGAAATAATTTGCATAGCACATTATGCCAAGGGATATGACAGCCACTTCATCAGAAAAGCAATGGTTGAAAAAATGAACTGGCAGCCGAAGATAATTTCTACAGGGGCTAAATTGATATCTTTACAATATGACGGGCTCAAATTCATTGACTCACTCAGTTTTCTTCCAATGCCTCTGTCAAAACTTCCTCAGACGTTAGGATTAGATGATTCCCTAGCTAAAGGATTCCCTAGCTAAAGGCTAGCTACTTCCCACATTTATTTAATACTAATGCCAATAAAAACTACGAGGGACCGATGCCGCCACCTGCTGACTACGGTGTGGAACATATGACAAGGAAAGATGCTGAAATTTTTCAAAAATGGCATGAAGAAATGGTGGAAAAAAATTACGTATTCAAAATGGAAGATGAAATCGAGAAGTATTGCGTACAGGATGTAAATATTCTTCGCATAGCCTGCACAAAGTTCCGGCAAGATTTCCTCAGCCTAAACGACACGGATCCCTTCAGAGAGGCGCTGACCATTGCGAGCGCTTGTATGTCCGTATTCAGGAAAAAATACCTGAAAGCCGATGAAATAGCCATTGTACCTCCTGGGGGATACCGATGGGTGGACGCTCAATCCCAGAAGGCCATTAAGTGGCTTCTATCTGAGGAGAGAAGTAGGGGTCAGGTGATACAACATGCTGCCAACGGAAAAGAAGTGAGGAAGGTAGGAAAGAAGGTTGACGGATATTTGCAAACCCCTGATGCTGAGACAATTTTTGAGTTCAACGGGTGCTTTTACCACGGTTGCCCCAAGTGTTTTAAAAATAGACCCGAGCCCATCCACAAAAATTCTCAGGAAACAATGCAATCAAGGTTTGAAACCACTGAGAGAAAATTAAATTTTTTCAGACAAAGGGGCTACAACGTAATCCAAAAGTGGGAGTGCGAATTCGATAGGGAGCTTGAGAGAGACAGCGAGTTGGAATTGTACTTGAGGGAGCATCCTATGTGTGATAAAAGTCCTCTTAACCCCCGGGACGCCTTCTAAGGAGGACGAACAAATGCGGTAAAGCTTTACCACAAGGCTAATGAGTCGGAGGGGGAGGAAATAAAATACATCGACATTTGCTCGTTGTATCCCTTCGTCAACAAGTACAAGGCATATCCACTTGGGCACCCTGTTATATACGTGGGCGAAGATTGTCCTCCCCTTGAAGAGATAGAAGGGCTGGTGCGCTGCGATGTTCTTCCCCCTACCGACCTGTATTTACCTGTACTGCCAGTGAAAGCCAACGGAAAATTATTCTTTCCGTTATGCCGTAAATGTGCTCTCAAGGAAACCAGGGAACGTGCTTCCATACGCAAGAAGAAAGAAAACTAGTGGGGACATGGGTTACCAATGAGGTAAAAAAGTCGGTTTCTCTGGGATATAAGGTGCTGAAGATACGTGAAGCTTGGCATTATAATTACATCACAGAGTATTCCAGAGAAACGAGAGAAGGAGGCCTTTTTTCGGGTTACATTAATAACATATATAAAGAATATAATTGAAACCGGTGTTATACTTTCTTATATGTTTCATATCGTTTAAATCAGCTTGCCATAGGTCATCGATGTTGTTGACAATATACTTGTTCCTCTGAAACTTACGTTTAATAGGCTTGTGGAGTGTGTATGTGTCTTGTTTCTGAAGCCATAGTCTGACGTCCTTTTTGGACACACTAGGAGGCGCTGCTTTCCACAGCTTATCTACTCCCGAATATGATGCGTAGTGTGCTGGGTCGTAGTAAATTTTTCCTAGTGTCTCGTCTAGTGAAGATGTCATTTTTTAAAACGGTACGGTGTCCAGCGTTGAATAATCTTCTCCTTAGCTGGGGGTGAACTCTTCGTTAGACTATGAGTTCTTCGACGCATAAATGCCTCTTTCTTTGCGGCGCCGGCGCTCTCTGTCGATGCGTACCCTCGAATAACGTTAAATCGCTGACGATTCCCTATATATTCTAATGGCACATTCATTTCAAGCAATAAGGCTGCAAAAGAATCAATACCCGTAGGATTAGAGTTTTTCCTTTTTCTCATCACATCTCCAACGAGATCGACAATATTGGACCCTGGAATCACGCCACCCTTTATAGTAACCGTTCCGTCGGAGCTCCAGTTGATTTTATCCGAAGATGCAATTCGATTTATCAACAACTCTGCCTTTTTCTTGAATTTCAGTGGCATGGAATCGATAACTTCGGATCGAAGAGGTATGCGTACCTCTTTCCCGCTATTTACGGGGTTCTCATCGACGGCAATGCTACCTTTCTCTAGTACAGGAATGATAAGCGGTTTTCTTTCCTCCCCCGCAAAATGTAGGAAGCGGTGAAGACATTGTCTGTATAGGTTCCACTTTTCACTGTCCGATTTCAGGGGTGCGCGTAAAATTCCCTCCATTTCACGATCAAGAGAAGAGAGAACATGACCGCTATCAGTCATCGGAACGCTTGAGCTCGCCATACGGTGTATAGTTTCATGAGGAACAAGCACCATTTTCCTAGCGTGCTCCATTGTTTACGAGGCTAGAAAGAACACCGCTTATCAAAGGTAAGAGTAGAGGTAAAATGAAACCGCCCGATTGAACGATTAATTTCTTATTTTTCTTCCAGCAGCCTCTTCCCGTTGCAAGTTTACGGAGTAATGTTTTGTGTTTCGACAAGCGCTTTTTCTGAGCACAGGTTAAAGCGACCCTCCCTTTCAAAGTATTATCAGCAATTTCGCAGATAGCTCTAGTGAGTCCAGGGTCTGCTGCTTTGAGAAGTGCTTTGCGTATCGTAGGTTTGCAGCGTGCAATACACCTCAGAATATCTGCGTGCTTAGCTGTATCTAGGAAGTATAACGCTTTATTTATTTGACAGTATATTCATCATTTTTTTACTACTCTGAAATCTATGAACATGGTTTTTTTTGCTGTCTACCTTCAATTGTAGTAAATTAATCGTCTTATATCCGCTCTTTCACGTAGAAGTGGAAAATTGTAAGTTACATAATTACCATGCAACCCAGTCTATAACTTTACCAATAATAGCCGGACTTTTTTAAAACCATTTTTAAAAGCTCGCCATCTTTTCATGTAACCATCAAAAAAATTTACTTTCAAAAACTTTTTGAGCTTATCTATGTGTGTATGTAGGCAATCCTTAAGAAATACCGTCAAATTACTTTACCGGTCGTCCATTGACTCTCCTTTTTTCTCCTGCATTTTATTGTGATGTTTCTTCCGCGTAAGTGTTAACGACATAGCTGTGAGTTGAAAATTAGAATCTTTGGTTCTCTAAATGCTGAAAAATATTCTTTAGGAGTTTAAACGGAAGCAAAGACAATGCAAAATTTAGTGTAGTACCTCGTATTAGATCAACTCCAAAAACTGAAACAAAATAGAAATAGCATACCTGATTAATTATCCCCATCGCTGTGGTGGCCAGGAACCAAAAAATCATTGAATCACAACACTATTCCGAATTATCACAACACTAACACTTACTTCAGAGATCACTTCAAATCATGAAAACTATTGCCACCAGAGGGGGAAGATACTGCAGCAGTTGATGACCTTGATGGTGTTAGATAACTCCTAAAATTATCAATTACTTTACGGTCATCCTCAGGCAATTCGATCCCATATAATGAGCAGTCACCACGTCATTCAGAAGCAATGACTTGTATGCCCCAACAAAGTGGAAGCACATTGGGGCATCATTATAAAACCCATTGATTTGAATGTTCCAAAACTTATTTTCAAGTGGGCCCTGATTCAAATTCCAAGACAAGGCTTTCGAACCCTAGGGTATGTAATTTCTGTCAATCAGACTAAATTTGCCAAGTGTCCTACCCCAAATAATTTAGAATGGAGTCCTACTTTCCTTGCCCCCACTGCTGTACATCATTGATGCTTGTATACCATAGACTTGGGAGTCAACTCTGCCAACTTCTTGACACTAGTAGAATTCCTTCTTGGCACCTCTGGAATGATGCAAGGAAAACATACTATAGGTGGATTTTTACGTCAATCATAAAAACAGCCCTAACCAATTACATGCATTGAAGTACACATGAAATCACTAGGAACCAATTGGTTATGCTTTAAAAGAAATATATACTCACTATTTCCTGAGGATTCCAAGGAAGAGACATATTCTCAGGGAGTGGGAATCATCAGTGTGCTAAAAGGATGAGCCAGGGACACAAAATTGTTCATTATAACCTGAAAATCAAGAGAAAATATCAGTAAGAGAAAAGAGTGAGGACCTTTCAGTACAAAAATAAGCCAAAAATGACTACATCAGATGAAAATAAAAATTTTTCTCTGAGAATGGATGATCCCAGACAGCACACGTTCATGGAATCCATGATGGAAAAACTATGGATGTATCCATAATGGAATGAAAGAATGGAATCAATATGGAATGTTCATGGATTCCGTTGAGAAATTTCCACTTCAGCGACGATGGAAAAGTCGACGGTAATTCGGATGGAATCCATCCGAATTCCCTCCACAATCCTTGATACCCAAGTCAAAAGAAATATTTATCAAAATATTCACTGATGACGATTCCTTGATAATAACAGATTTTAAAAACTTGCGTGCATAAATTACATTTTAAATTGTGCTTCTTTCAGTTTTGTCTTTTACTAAATATGCATTTAGCTCTTTTACTGAAGTTGCACTTCCTTCCTCACACCTCGCGCCGCGGCATCCCGTTGAAGCCGCCGGGCCAATGAATGTTTGCGATGATGTTTTGAATTAGTTGAATATATCTACGTAAACATTGCGCTGAACGTACGAAGTTTCTACACATTTGATGTTGTTTGAGATACCTTTGTTTATGGTATCCTTGAGAAAGTATTTGAAATTCCAGTGTAATCAGACATCCCTTACGTCATTAAGTAAACAAACCCCCGATACGAATCTTCAGCATGAAAGTGTGGATTTGCGATGCCTATGTTGATTTTGTGTATCAAAGTGAAATTCGATGCACGAATGCTACAAATTGTGTCTAGATTGAAATCTAGGAAAAGTTAATTCGCAAGTGACTGTGTACGTATATTTTGCAAGTTAAGTCCGTAAATGTGACGACTAAGAAGTATTGTGCTGTTTTCCGTTGTTTACACGGTGACATTTTGATGGTGATTGTGTTCACGCATCTACCCACCCGGGTAAATGCATCGTGCAAACACGGCTTTAATCTCTGCGTACTGGCAAGGAAGGTGCCAAAAGCCAGCTGTAATGCTGAACCTGAGACAGAAACCAGTGAGCATAATTACTAAGAGGTACGTTATTATACTTACACATTTCTATTTTACTTGTTAGCTGCAATAAAACTTGAAAATAGATGTTAAGCAGCATAACCATTGTCTCGTATTTACAATCATATTGGTTTTCTTGCAGCCATAGAAATACATAGTTTCAGTGAGACCGTATACTGTTATATTTCACTTGGTTAGTGGGGAGCTTGTGAGAGTTCATCTTGGGGAGCTACGCCAGAGCAGGAAGTGAGTAGTACTGCTGGTAAGTAAATCTATATCAGTAAATTGTTATATTTCCATATCATTGGTTGATTTTCATCAGAAACCAAGACCTCTTGAGTCGATAATCATAGTTAAACGTTCAGTAGATGAATTTCATGTGGGTTTAAGTGGTGAAGTGTACTGTAGACCACCTAGAATATCTCAGGCCAACAGGAAAGTTATTTCTATTCTTGCCACTTTTGGAGTGAATACCCATGTTTGTGGTGAAAGTAGGTTCCATGTTACTGGATCTTTACTAAGCGCATATCAAAACCTAAATGACTTCACTATTTTAGTGGGGAGTACTTCATGCGTGGATTTTTCTGGTCTAGAAATGGGTTCTGCACATAATGCATATCACAATAAAGTTATTGGTTAAAATCTTGTCCATCGTTCTGTCATAGTGAAACAGTTATTTTTTTAACTTTATCTGTCTACTATATGTGCTAACTTCTGTAATTTTTACTTTTCCATGTGTTTGTGGTGTGGGTGCACTTGCACTTGCTGCAGTCCCCCACCTATCTCTCTCCGAAGTCCAGAGGCGGCAAAGGAGTGGGGGTTCCGGCAAAATGACCGTTGGGTAAGGACCTTCTAGAGCCTTCTACGCCCCGGAAGCTGTGGGATGAGGATGCTTCTCGAAGCATCTTTTCCCCCCGGAAGGTTGGGAGGAGACTCTCTAGAATGTTCCTTTCCCCCGGAAACTTCCCCCACTCGGGCCCCTAGAAACAGTATATAAGGCGCGCGTTTCTGGACCAAAGGGAGAGATGGAGGGAGCGACGGAGGTGGAGACGGAGGCGAACGAGATACTGACGATGACGAGGAATTCCCACCTACCTTTTGGACAGACGGGCCGTCAATTCGACCTGAATCCGAATCTTACCTATCCCATGTAGCAGACTACCTCTTGGATAGCCGGGCCGTCAATCCGACCTGAAACCGAGATTCCCCTATCCCGCCAATTACACCATACCCCCTCGCAAACTCTGACCTCAGTTCGGCTCCACCTTCACTCTCCAAACGGCCTCTCCATGGGACTGGGACCACCATGCCATTGTTTGTAAGGAATTTAGCAATAAAACCACTCGGAAATGAAACCACTGAGCATTTAATTTAACGAACGCTCCCACCCAGTGATGTTGGCGTCAGGACGGCGCGACATCATTCTGGTGTCAGTCGTGGGGTTGGGGTGGGCGAATAGGTTTGACATCATTATGGCGTCAGGTGCGAGTTTAGTTTGGACATCATTCTGGTGTCAGTTATCAGTTTGAACCCGTAGAGCCAGTGGTCATAATGTCAATCGTTTTTCTTTTTATCATTTGACAGCTATTACATTGAAAGATCCGTATAGAACAGTGGTTTGAATTTTTCTTTAAGTCTATTTTTTTAATTGGGAAGTATAAATTTAAAATGGCTTGGTGTAATAGTTCAAATTCCCAGTCCCTTGCCCGGTCAGGAATTAACCTGTTAGAGTTCAATTCGGTAGTTAATATGATAGATTCTCCCCCTTCAGAGTCACCGGTACGAGTGACACCAACCGCGTCTCCAAGCGCGTTGGGAAGTCACGTGTATTTCATCCCCTCCTTCAGTGGCGAAGACGACGTGACCGTGGAGCGCTTTTTAGACTGCCTTAAAATCACGGGAGAGCTAAGTTCGTGGAGTGATTCCCATGCACTCAGCATAGCTCGATTGCGTTTACACGGCGCCGCCGCAGAATATGTGTTCGCCAATCCACATATTTTTGAAAATTTTGAGGTATTTTCGAATTGTTTGCGACGCAGGTTCACGTCACGGATTTCACCTCTCTCGTTGGAGAGGATGTTTATGACTTGCGTACAGCAATCGCTAGAGTCCGTAACATCTTATTCCACGCGGCTTCGTAAAATAGCACGTCAGATGCGAGATAACATGAAAAACCAGGAGTCGGAATCCGTGAAGGCTATGATGGAAAGTAGAGTTCTCAGCCAATTCCTAATTGGTTTGAGGGAAGAAATTGGGAGGTTCGTGCTAGTAAGGAACCCAAAAAGTCTTCTTGAAGCGGAGGAGTATGCCATGAACGAAGAATCTCATGTTAGGACTTACGCAAGCAAGTCATTCGCAGCAACTCCTGTTCAGGGTCTTGTGTCTCCTTATCCGAGTATTAATTCTTTAAATCAGGCCCCTGAAAGCCTTATGCAGTCAGCGTATTCCGGTAACTTCGTGCCAAACCCATCAAGTTTTTCGCGTCCTATTGGAAACGCCGGGAATACGATTGTCAATCCGATCGGAAACAGCCGAGGTCGTTCTACAGATGCAACCAACGTCCGGGGAAATCCTTCTAGGAAATGTTTTTCATGCGGGGGCATTGGTCATCTGTCACGGGATTGCTATTCGAAGAATAAGTCGCGGAACTGCTTCAATTGCGGTCAAGCGGGACACTTTTCGCGCGACTGTAACTTGTTGTGCTGTGGGCTGTGTAAGGAAGTTGGGCATAGACCAATTAATTGCCCCACTAAAAATATTGGAAAAGGTTCGGGAAATGGACCGGCCCCGACCAGCGGGTCGGGGATGAGTTAATTTTAGCGGTTTCTCCAGCAAACGGAATGACGGTTCGTGTGAAAATTTTGGGAAAAAATTACAGGTTTTTGGTGGGCACAGGCGCAGCAGTCACAATTGTACATGAAAAGGTCTTTCCGTTTAATACGTTAAAATGTTCACCATATGATAAATTAGTGAGGAGTGCGTCAGGGCACGCGCTGCCGATCATTGGGCAGTGCGACATTCCATTTTGTATTGATGATCGTCCTTATCCTCATGACTCGTTAGTGATTAATTTAGGTGAGACTACATACGATGGAATTATTGGGTTAGACTTCATGAAGTATTACGGTAGTAGTATTTCTATTGACGGGAGTACCATGACGGTAGGGTCGGGATGTACGGTGGCATTGGAATCAAGGTTTGCAGTAATTGAAGAAGTAGATTTAATTTCTTTTGACGATTCGGAAATAACGAGCAGTAGAGGCGCCGAGAGGCCAGTGCAAGAGGAGAGGGCACTCCATAACATGAATGGCTCTACTGACGATATTTTTGGAATCAAGAGTGTTATTCCAACGGAGTCCAATGAGGGAATATGTTACGATTTAATCACTTTTGAAGACGGAATAGATTTGACTTCATTTGACGATCCCGAAATATCGCGCAGTAGAGGCGCCGAGAGGCCAGTGCAAGAGGAGAGGGCACTTCATAACTTGAATGACTCTGCTGACGGTATTTTGGGAATCGATGGTGTTATTTCTACGGAGTCCAATGTGTTATGATTTAATCTCTTTCAAAGACGAAGAACTAGAAGATAACCGAGGCGCCGAGAGGCCGGCGCATTTAAACAATGCGCTTCATAACTTGAATGGCTCGGATTTCGATAGTTTGGAGGTCGATCTGTTTCCTTCTTACGTGGGCGATGGGGCAGTCAAGGATTTGGGACTGATCGCCGATTTAGTGTGTACAAAGGGAAAGGAGGAGGGAACAGATCCATGGGGTTGGAAAGAAGAGATTACAACTGTGGAGCATAAATTGGGGACTCGTAGAAAATGTACGGAAGAAATTTCTATTAAGTTAAGTGAGGGAAGGATGGAAGAGGACTGCGTTGAAGAGGGAAATATTCCAATTACTGTAAAGGTAGGGAAAAAGGTAAAGGTTCCACCGCTATCGTACATATTAGTCAGTGCACGTACAGATATTCCGCCTGGGGAAGAGATTTTTGTCGAAAATGGTACAGAAGGTATGTTGATTCCGTCTATGCTAGCGAAAGTAAATGATAATGGGACGATTCCAATCTTGTTATGTAATCATACCAGAAATGTAAAAGTGGTGAAAGGGGATCAAGAATTCACAGTCGAAAGAGTAAATAAGGACAGCGTAGGAGTGAGAATAAATGAGATTCATGAGGCCGACACGGTATTGTGGCCGGAAAATTCAGAGAAAACCGACCTTCTTTCACTTTTTAATTTTGATAATGTGCCAACAGAAGCACTATTTCCGTTAAAAACTTTAATCAACGAATTTTCCGATGTTTTTATGCATGGTAATGTCTCCCTGGGCTGCACCAATATGGTGAAACACTCGATAGACGTGGGAAACGCGCAACCCCGGTATTTCTCGACCATGGATTTGTGTAGTGGGTATTGGCAAGTCGAGATGAAAGACTCTAGCAAAGAGTATACGGTCTTCAGCACGCCAGAGGGACATTATGAATGCAATAGAATGAGTTTTGGCTTAGAAAACGCGCCTTCAACTTTCATGAGATTGATGCCTAAAGTTTTAGACGGTTTATTGTATCACGGATGCATTTGTTATTTAGACGATATTCTGCGTTACGATTTATCGTACGAGGGACATATAGCTGGTTTGAGACAAATATTTGGCCGACTTAGTACCGCGAAACTCAGATGGAATCCGCGGAAATGTCATTTCTTCCTAAGACAAGTAAAATTCTTAGGGCATTTTGCCACGGCCGATGGGAAAAGCGAGTTGGAGCAAGGGAAATACAGCAAGGGGTTGATGCTACCGAGCCTCTCAGAAGGACAAATGGTTCTTTTACGGAACAATGTCGTCTCCCACGGGCAGGCCCGGAAGTTTGTTTCACGCTGGTTAGGGCCCTATAAGATTGTCAGAGTGAGGAGTCCCGTGACTGCCGACAGAGAGAACTTGCAGAATGGAAGGCGCATCCTCGCTCATTCACGCAACCTCATACCCCTACCCCCTGACCCGCAAGTGGAGACCCTGCCTCCAGTGATGGACACCCATGGCCCCCCACCGGACACCGCCAGGCAGTCGGCGAGGGTCGACGAAAGCACTCCGAGTCCTTCTCCCCTCCCAACGAGCACTCACTCTCCTCTGGCCCCTGCCTTACCCTTGTCCCCTCCCCATCCTCCTCCACCATATAACTTACGGCCCTTGCCCAGGAGATTTTTTAACTCCTCCCGAAGAATCCCTTTTCCTTCATCTGAACACCAACCCGAAACCCAGTGACTCGCAGTCGATCATCCTCACTCCCTTTGACCCTGTGCCACCACGGTCTCAAGACACCCGTGGAGTTCATTGTTTCACCCCTCCAGCGATCTCCACTCCTTGAACGTCCCCAATATCCTGATCTCTTAATGGGGCGGCCGCCAGTAAAGAAGTCACCGAGGAGCTGCCTCCGACGCCCGGGAAGGGCCTGGACGTCTTATGGTGGTGCGCACCCGCCCCCACCTCTTCCACAGAACGGACAATCCAGCCGCCTCCGGGGAAATGCAGACGCCCTAAGCGTGTGGGGCATAACCGGAGGAGGAGAGCAATCCGTGCGGTCCGAGCGCGGGCCGGAGAAGTGATTTGTGATAATAAAACAGCGAAGTGAGTGAAAAATAAAAATAAAAATAATAACAGTGAAATGTCAGTGATATGTGCTTCATGATCAGAGACATGTGAAATGCGTGCACAGAGACTCTAGAGACAACGGACTAAGTTATGAAAAGAGAGATGTGCACGTATGGAAAATCGCGTATAAATGTTTAGAGGAAATTTAATAGGACTTGGTGTGTTTTTGTGTAATTAGATTTTTGTAGGGCTATGTATTCTTTTAAAATTATGTGAATTAATTTCAATAGAGTTGTGTATTTTTATGTGCAAATTAGGTTTTCGTAGGGCTGTGTAATTTTTTCTTTTAATGTCGTGGTTTAATTTCAATAGAGTGATGTGTATTTTTTTATGTAGTAGGTTTTTGTAGGTGTTTATATTTTTTTAAATGTTGAGCATTAATTTCGATAGGGTAATGTGAATTTTTCGTTGTTGCTGAGTTATTTGCCATTTTCTTGTTTGTGTGCAGGGTAATACGGCTTAGACGGCGAATATATTTTTATTATTATTTTTTGGTCTTATTGACCATGTCCATACGGGCACCCTGGTTGGCTCGCGAAACCCCTAATTTCGGCCTCGGAAGAAACATAGCTTTCTTCTGAGCTGAATAGGTTGTTTGAAGGTTCGTCTTCAACCCAAGGCAAGGTGGCGGACGTGGGTGTATGCATCCATTCAAGGATAGCAATGGACGAGGGGTGAATGATTTCTCCCTCAATGCACTACCAAAGGAACATGAGTGTTGCCCTTAGCCACCGCACAAAAAGCCTGCCAGCGTAGATCTGTGGCAGGGAAGTCAATGAGTTCCGTGAAAGGGTAGTGCGCATTCGTCCCACCTGGTGAGAAAATACGCCGAAAGCACCTATTCAGAATGGACATCATAAGTAATTTTCCAACATTGGGGTGGGCTAGTTAATGAGGGTGCTCGGATGGCTGTAATGCATAAAGTTAGACGAGAGGACATTTTGTTCTACGGGAACCATCATAGGCGTCTCATTGGGTCACCGTTTTTACCATTGTTATAGTTGAAAAATACCCCGTTTTGCTCGGCGATCCCATTGAGACGGCTATTTTGGCAAAACAATTAAGTCGACTCCGCCGTATTACCCATGTTGTCAAAGGTTATTTTTGGAATTTCATTAGGATATGTTTGGTAATATCCATTATATGTGTGTCCCTTAAGGCAAAAGTTGAATTGGCTATTATATCTGTGAATGTGCTTTTAAGCAAACCATTTTATTTTTGGATGAAATTTATGTTTTGATAATGTATTTGCTGTAACAGTCCCGTCCCTTGAGGGCATCTTAAGGATACCCCCCCGGGTTTTATTTGCCGCGGGGGTGATGTGGTGTGGGTGCACTTGCTGCAGTCCCCCACCTATCTCTCTCCGAAGTCCAGAGGCGGCAAAGGAGTGGGGGTTCCGGCAAAATGACCGTTGGGTAAGGACCTTCTAGAGCCTTCTACGCCCCGGAAGCTGTGGGATGAGGATGCTTCTCGAAGCATCTTTTCCCCCCGGAAGGTTGGGAGGAGACTCTCTAGAATGTTCCTTTCCCCCGGAAACTTCCCCCACTCGGGCCCCTAGAAACAGTATATAAGGCGCGCGTTTCTGGACCAAAGGGAGAGATGGAGGGAGCGACGGAGGTGGAGACGGAGGCGAACGAGATACTGACGATGACGAGGAATTCCCACCTACCTTTTGGACAGACGGGCCGTCAATTCGACCTGAATCCGAATCTTACCTATCCCATGTAGCAGACTACCTCTTGGATAGCCGGGCCGTCAATCCGACCTGAAACCGAGATTCCCCTATCCCGCCAATTACACCATACCCCCTCGCAAACTCTGACCTCAGTTCGGCTCCACCTTCACTCTCCAAACGGCCTCTCCATGGGACTGGGACCACCATGCCATTGTTTGTAAGGAATTTAGCAATAAAACCACTCGGAAATGAAACCACTGAGCATTTAATTTAACGAACGCTCCCACCCAGTGATGTTGGCGTCAGGACGGCGCGACATGTTTACTACTACATACATGTAAATTATGAAGGATTTGAAAGTGAAGAATTATGTAGGAATAAATCATTTGGCTATGGTAGGAGAGTGGAGTGGAGAGCTGCAGCAAACCAATCTTCAAATTCACTGCTGACGATGTGTGAATAAGCCACCTACGGAAAAAAGAGCTGTTACTTGGAAAAGTGTAATTGGCCCTGCTATCTTGTTAAATTTTATGAAATGAGAATTACTTTGCCAATTTCTAATTCTTTTCATTTTATTTCTTTGTTGTTCAGGGTTCAGTCAATGGAAAGTGTTGAAATGGAATTCAGTGCTGAAGATCTGGAGGACCTGGAGTCTTTGTTGTATAGGTACTAATGAGGTAAAAGACAACATCCAAGAAAAATGGGGTCAGAAGACTAAGAAACATAAGGGCACAATGGCTGAGATTAAGTGCTAATGCATTTAAGTACCTTTCTCCAAAGAATCATAATTTTACTTTAATTTAATTTTACTTAATTACGAAGAATCTTTGAGAATTGATTCAGACTCATTAGTCTATGTGTTTAGGGTTATAAATCTAGCATGTCCAGTGTTGTTGGGTCTTAATAGGCACTGCTTTTGAATGACATTGTGGCAGCTCATTCTCTGGGAGTAAACTGTGAGGAAGATGGCTGTTAATTATTGAAGTACCTTAGACTTAGGCTTGTGACAAGACATGGTTCAACCAGCCCTTGGTGTCCTAACCCAGTTTAGTTTGCTGATAACGCTGGGTAGACTTCTGAGTTGGACTGCATTATTAAAATTTGGTTGGCTCTACATTTCATTTCACACCAACTATGTACAGTGCTAAGACTAAGTAATTGCGCAGTTAACTTCATTCCTTAAAGCTCACTACAGTGGGAGATGAAATTTAAGTCTCCAAAATGCTCACCATATGTCACAACTCAGAAGCCCTCTTGTTAATAATGAATCTCTTGGAGAGGTTGTTCTCAACTTATCGATAAATGTCTTCGGATTAGCTCTTTCATTTGAAGTTGGAAAGATAGAGTCTGGGGCTCTCCTGGATGTTGTATGTTCTCTGGCAAATTTTGATAATTGCAGGGTAATACACTTCAATTTTGAAGTAATGACTTCACAATGTTCATTTTACTCTATAAGGGAAGTTATGATCTTATACAGTATTACCTACCTGTATCATGCTTAAAATGTTATGATCTCACAGATTAGTATTCCTTTTATCCCAGTATTTGTTTTTAACATTCAAGTGTATTGTGTACATTTATAAGCTCTCACTTTAAATTGTTCATTTTTTAAATTATTTCTTAAGCTAATTTTGAACATTGGGATGTATTGTGCTGAAAATAAATTTATTTTAGGTAAAATTTATATGGTTTTGGCATTGAATCATTTATCTATTTCCTTAATTTAAACTATATTATTCCCAGATGTGGTTTCATTTGCAGTATGAGCCCCCTTTCAGTTAAGGTATTGCTTATGCCATTCAGAATGAGTTTTATAAGTCAGGATGATCAATTACCGATGTACCATTCCTGCTTACAGGTGTTTATCATTATCATGCCTATTGAAGCATTCTATTTGGATGGTAAACCAAAGTATTTGCAATAATCAGTGCTGTATAGTAGTATTGCCCCACTTCACTAGTAATGAGTTTTATTATTAAAGGTGGGGTTGTGTTGTCCTTGATATTTTGGGCTTGAGAACCATATGGGAGGGTGTTAGGGTGGATTGGTCATTTAAAATTGTGTGTCACATCAAATTCTGCACAAGTATCTTGGAGGCAAAGAGGTGCATAGTAGGAACTTTTTAAATGATTTTATGGCAGGTAATGAACTAAGTGTGAAGGCTTTGTTTTTTAATTACCATCCAATTGGAGGGCACTTTTATTCATGCAGCACTTAGTTTCTTTAATTTCATGTGATAGTTATTGATAGTTCAATTGCAATTTTTGTGTACAATAATGATGCAGTCAAACTTAAATTTAATAATGCTAAAAAAGCACTACCGCAACAGGTCATGCTATGTAACTGCTAAAATAAAGGTTCATTAATCCGTGCATGTATCTTTTATGAGAAGTTATCAGAACTGGGTGTTTAAATGCACTTAAGTTATTGAAATATCCTACGAGCTTGCATTGTTCTAATGCCCGCTGAGCTTAGTATGAAGTAATTTAATAATGAAATAGGGCTGCCTTAAGCTTAGTGTTAGTGCAAGCTAAGTATTTGCATCAATGCAATAAGGGATCATATGGTGTAGTTACCATTACGGTTCCTCATGAATTCCTTATAGAAATACATTTTTAAATCCATATTTAAAAATTCATTATGAAATCAAAATAAAAATTCACTATGGATTTTATTCGGTAATTCACCATGGATTCCAAATGGAACATCACCATGGATTCCATATGGAATATCACCATGGATTCCATATGGAAAATCACCGTGGATTCCAAATGGATTCAAAGTGAAATTTCCATATGGATTCCATCTGGAATCCACATGGATCCATGGGATTTAGAGGACTTTTGAGCATCTTTTCCATGGAATATCCATATGGAATCCATATGGATCAATGGACTTTCCATCATGGATTTTCCATGGAATAAAGATACAATCCATGTAGATTCCACCCAATGTGCTGTCTGGGATGAAACAATGACATGTACTAGGTACTGAAGAAATGAATGACTCGCAGCTCTGAGATGCTTGCATATTGTGCATTCGATAATGGGGAAATTAAAATTATAAGTCATAATAACTACCAATATTACTTACCAATAATACCAGGCAGAGAAATATTCTCTACAGGCGTTGAAGGGACTTCCTTCTCCACAGCCACCTCTGAAACTTCCATCAGGGGTACCGGAAATAAAATACGATAGAGATTTAAATGAGTGAATTTATCGAAGTAGGTATTCAACTTAGAAAAACCATGATAATTAACCTATGCATACCAGGCAAAGAAGTATCTCTCGCAGGTGTTGAATAGACTTCCTCCTCCCCTAGCACCTCCAACACTCCATATATATCACTAGAAATTAAATTAAATTGAAAATTAACCATTTAATTACCTAAGATTCCCGGAAAGGGCCATGCTATTAAAAAGTAAACATATCTATGCATATTTTTTAATGAGTGATATTTGTTTCATGAAGGAAATCGTTCAAATAGGACAAAAATATTTGAGGATTTAGTAAATTAATATAAGTATTGCTCGCTAGTTCACATGTCCTAGTGAACAATCCTAGCTTATGTTCACAAGCCTCTTCTTCATTCCACACGAGTGGCAGCTGCTAAAAATGTCTACTGGTTTCAGTAGGATTTTCTACTGAGTCCTACTGAACTCTACTGCACTCTATTGGACTCTACTGGATCCCAACTGTTTTCTACTGTTATGGGTACAGTAGCCTACTGAATTGTACTGGTTTCTATAATCCAACTGAACTCTACTGTTTTCTACTGTTCAGATAGGTAGGGACACAGGTACAGACAGATATGTATAGGTAGTTAATAAATGGCAATACAAAATTTTATCAATAGAAGGACATTGTACTTAGGTGCATAAACAATCAAATAGGTATACATGATTAAAAATTCAAAAAGACAAACAAATTTACATATTAAAACAAAAATGTTTAAATGGAACTGAGCTTACATACTCATAATTATCAACCTGAATGTGAACTGAGACACATTTAATAGTGGAAAATTGTACACAAAACTTCCCTCTTCTACCAACTACAATTTTCAGGTTATACCTAGGCCACAGACATACGTACTGATACAAAATTTTCTAACTGTCCTAAACAAATACAAACCTACGACGAAAAATTGATACTAATATTATCTAAAACTAAGTAAAAGAAACGAACGTCCTATCAAATGAACTATCAGTACCTAACTTTAAATTTAAAAATACCCACAGTAAGAAATCAAATATAAAACTAACACAATTCCCTACTATATTACTACACTACGTAATTACTTAACAAAGAAGTGGTACGTTTGAAGAAGATAGCAAAATACTCAAATCAAAACTGTCTCAATTACCTATTCTGTTAATAACCTAAACTACCTACGTAATTAATGAACTAAGGAAAGTTACACGAGTGAAGAAGACAACATAAAAAACCTATTACTTACGACAAAAACAAAGCAATGTTAATCTAAATTCTATTAATACCGAAATTGGAACCACTAAAAAATAACCTAATAGACTAAATAATGAAGACTAAACTATTTATAATTACTTAACTATGTAAATAAAAGAAAATATCGCAAAAGGACACCTCAATCATCACTCTCTCAAAGGAAGCAGAACGAACCATGAACGAGCCGTATTCGCAGAAAGTTATCGCATTTCAACTACTTTAGAATCGTTCTTCAACTTTTTGGTTAATTCCCTAACCAACATGCTAGTTTTTCACCCAGAATTCTGAATTGAGCACTTTATGCCTCACTTTACAAAGTGAGACACTTTAAGCGTCTGTGAAACGAACTTTCCGTAAAGTCTCACTTTACCGTAAAGCGAGACTTTGTAAAGGAAGCCATTTCAGTGTCGACTATGAATCGGACCCTAAGTCAACCAACCCTTGGTTCGTACCAAATTTTTTTTTAATCCCCGGGCTACGGTATACAAATCTAGCCTTTCTCGTCTAAATCTTTTTGATCCATCCACCACATGCTTCACCTTGAATACCCTGGTGAAAATAAACCGTGACAAGCGTGAACACAGTGTGCTTAGCATGTGACTAGACCGTGAATACAGTGTGCCTAAAGCGTAAATTGGGACTCAAAAGCGTGATAGACAGTGTGACGGTACAGTGTGTGGACATTTTGCACACAGTGTTCGTTAATTGTGACTAATACACTTCTCACAGTGTGCAGCACATTATCACAGCAGCAGCACACTATCTGTCATGGTGTATTGTCACCAGGGTGTTAATTATTCACAGCTTCCACATTAATGCTAGTGCCTACATTTGAATTAAGTGGTTTGTTCGGCATATCCTCAATTAACATGACATTTACTTTGGCTATGAATTTCATTGGATTCTCCTTTACTGTGAGCCTTTATACTGTGACTGACAGTGTGCCAACAATCTGCTGCACACTGTGCAAGTGTATTAGTCACAGTGTATGAACACTGTGCGCACAGTGTTCATATGCACAGCCCTTTAAAGAATTCTTGATTCTTCATTAATCATGCCAAATTTAGGCAGGGGGCCTATTCTGTAACTTAGGGGCACTATGTACCGCCAGCAGTATTCTCCGCCTACAAATAACTCCTGTTGCGATTCTGTAAACACTGCCGGGCTATGTTCCGCCGATTTCGAGAACAGCATGAGAAATTCTAAGGGTAAACACCAATACGTTTTTTTTATTTTAAAGCCTCTACTATTTGGCAGGAATATATTGGTTTCGACCATATTTTTTTATTTATTCTCATTTCATATATCTTAGCGTCGAAAAAAATTATACCTCATTCCGAATGCAGAGAGGGTTAACCTGGATACAGCGCCACAAAGCGGGAAATGTACAAACTTCTTGAGACTGGAGGCACGGTTAACAAGGTCAAGAACAGGAAGGAAGTTATTTGGCGGATACAAAGTTTTTTTATCGAAATTTCAAACCAACAGGTCGGTCCACCCCCGTTCGGGATTGCCAGGACAACAGGCCGGCCGTAGTTTCATTCGGCCCGCAAAAGCGTTACCGCCTATAGCGATTCCGATAACAGCCAGGCAATTGGAAAGCCCCCTAATTTAGTCTTAACCCCGATTTCACTGAGAATTGTTTGCGGTACAGTACGTTGAAATCACCATAACCATGCGCCATAACGTTAAGGCCTCGAGGCCATATGTACCGCCCAACTTATGGCCCACAGCTCAATCGGAAATCGCTAGTGGCCATATGTACGTCCCAATGCCAAACTTATGGTCAATTTTCACGTATGGCCCGTCCATATGATGATGAGAATAGCCCTGCAGATCCTCTTTCCACCTGGGGGGTATTCCATACCATGGGGGGTAGCCCTTGCCAACCCAGTTAAAAATCTGAAATTACCCAATGGCTCCCTTTAAAGCATGATGGACAGTGACCACAATGTGCCTCGCAGTGTACAAGAGTATGTATTAGTTACAGTATACACACACAGTGCTCCCTTTAAAGCGTGACGGACAGTGAAACACAGGAATCACCACTATGTGTTGCTCACTGTACGAGGGTGTATGTCACAGTGTATGTCCACAGTGTGCACAGTGTCCTCACACTGTCTATCACGCTTTTGAGTTCCAATTTACGCTTTTGGCACACTGTAATCACACCTGTCACAATCTAAGCACACTGTGTTCACGCTTCTGTCACACTGTCTGTCATAGTTAGTTTCACCACGGTTGTCATGGTTTATTTTCACCAGGGTACTGATATATCCCTCAGATTTTTTGTCGAGCTTTTCACAATTTCCTAACAAGACATGTGCTCTGCTGCCAAACACACTCAAACGACTGATAATAATTTTTTTTTCCAGTCCATACCTTCTCAGGCACTGCACTCTATACCTACAGCAGCTTCAGGACTACGTTTTTCAAGTAATTGGCAATATTCATGGCATCAACCCACAAAACATTTTCCTAATCCAGCATCGAAAAGAAGACATCTTGTGGTATCACCTGGAGTTTGATTTATGCATTCAGATACTTACCCCATTTTCCTAAGTAGTATTTTGAATGGTTAGCTCATGTTTGATTCAGTGCATTTGTAAGTATGCATCAAATTCTTTTCTGCTATACTCGCTTCCATTATCTGTTCTTAGAACTATTCACACGAAGAAATTATTTCTTCCCATTGCAGACATGCCGAGGAACAATGAACAGGCACATGGATACCAAGTACACCATAATGTGGTAACCAGAGTAATCCCAGAGCCATTTTGAAAATATACATATATTCAAATATTAGGGGAAATAAAGTTGTAAGTCATGCAATATATTTGTGATTCTACTTACAATTTATTTCAAGAAATTCGTGCTGGAAATCTAGAAAAAGTTAGAGAGATTATAACTAATTATGGCCTTTCTCACCGACCAGAATGGTCAAATGGATATATCCTACTTCGTGATTCTCTTGAACACAGCCAAATTGACATTGCAAAATTATTAATAGTGACTGGCTCCAAACTTAACAGCAAAGCTAGTCAGGCAAAGCCTTCTAATACTCCACTCCATTTTGCAGTTGTAAATGATGACTTAGAAGTTGTTAGGTTGCTTATTGTCAAGGGTGCTGATATCAATGCTAGAAATAAGACCGGTGAAACTCCTCTTCATGAAGCAGTAAGAATAAAAAATATGGAAGCTACTGAATTACTTGTAAAATATGGAGCTAATGTTAATGCCAGCAGCAGTAGTGGTAAAATGGCTATTCATATTGCAGCCGAAAAACAATATTTTCAAATTGCTGAGTACCTTATAAAATGTGGGGCTGATGTTAACTCTGGGTATACTATAAATAATTACTTTGTAGGCTACCCACCACTGCACTTAGCTGTTGAAAATAGGAGTGAAGAAATGGTGAAATTGCTTTTGACTGGAGGTGCTAGGGTCAATGATAAGGGAAAAGATAAAACTCCTCTCCATATCGCAGCAGAAAAAGGGTATTCACAAATAGCTAAGCATCTTGTAGAGCATGGGGCTAATGTTAACTGTCTGTGTACATCTGCAGCCAATGAAGGCTACACCGCGATGCACTTTGCAGTTGAAAATGGGAGTGAAGAAATGGTGAAATTGCTTTTGACTGGAGGTGCTAGGGTCAATGATAAGGGAAAAGATAAAACTCCTCTCCATATCGCAGCAGAAAAAGGGTATTCACAAATAGCTAAGCATCTTGTAGAGCATGGGGCTAATGTTAACTGTCTGTGTACATCTGCAGCCAATGAAGGCTACACCGCGATGCACTTTGCAGTTGAAAATGGGAGTGAAGGAATGGTGAAATTGCTTTTGACTGGAGGTGCTAGGGTCAATGATAAGGGAAAAGATAAAACTCCTCTCCATATCGCAGCAGAAAAAGGGTATTCACAAATAGCTAAGCATCTTGTAGAGCATGGGGCTAATGTTAACTGTCTGTGTACATCTGCAGCCAATGAAGGCTACACCGCAATGCACTTTGCAGTTGAAAATGGAAGTGAAGAAATAGTGAAATTACTTTTGACTGGAGGTGCTAGGGTCAATGATAAGGGAAAAGATAAAACTCCTCTCCATATCGCTGCAGAAAAAGGATATTCCCAAATAGCTGAACGTCTTTTAGAGCATGGAGCTGATTTTAATTCTATTTGCACCTCCTCATCCTGTGATGGTTTAACTCCACTGCATTTTGCTGTTGTGAAAGGGAGTGATCAAGTTGCAAGCCTACTCTTGAAGTATGGGGCTAGTGCTGATACGCAAGATAAAACTGGTAAGACTATATTGCTTTTAGCTGTTGAAAAGGGACATTCAGCTATAATTGAGCATATTTTGAAACATTGCCCTGACGTAAATAACCAAAATAACAGGAACTCTCTGATTGCTGCAGTGAGTGGTCATGGAGAAGAGTATACGAAGATAACTAAAAATCTGCTTCAATATGGTTTCTCTGTCTGCTCTGAAAATGTAAATAATCAGGAATTGCTAATCACTGCTGTTAAGAAAGGATATGCGAACATTGTAGAATCACTGATATCATATGGAGCAGATGTTAATAAGTTGTACAAGATAAAGTCATCGTCACGCCACCACCTTGTTTTTAAAAATTTAAATCATGGCTGTACACTTTTGCATGTTGCAGTGAGACACAAGCAGGAAGAAGTTGCCACACTGTTGGTAAAATGTGAAGCTGATGTAAATGCTCGTGATGGAAGTGGAAAAGCTCCCATATATTATGCTACTAAGAATTCTGATTTAAAAATTACTGAACTACTTCTTTCTAGCAAAGCTAATTTATTGGTGCACCCTGAATTACTGTTAATAGCAGCCCAGGAGAAAAGCAAAGAAGTCATTGAAGTTCTTCTAGAATATGGTGCTGACGTTAACTTTAGTGATGATGCAGGAGTAACAGCATTGCATGTTATTGCATCACATATAAAGTATCATAAAATTTGTGATGAAGAGGATTACTTTAATGTAGGAAATTTTAATTCTTTGCTCAATATTGGAGCCAGTAAAAGCTGTGATGAAGACGATAACATAAAAGGAGAAATTGCAAAGTTGCTCTTAAGTAGAGGAGCCAATGTAAATGCTACAACTAAATTTGGAACACTTCCACTTCATGCTGCAGCTCAAAATGGATATGCAAAAGTTATCGCTGCTCTCTTGGAATATGATACGGATGTAAACTACAAAGTGAAAAAAGGTATCTCATCACTTCACATTGCTGCTGTGGAAAATCATCTAGAAGTTATCGAGACACTCTTAAAATTTGGTGCTATCATTGATTCCACAGATGAAAATGGTTTTACCCCTCTTCACTATGCATCTAGGGAAGGACATGATTCAATTGTTTCAGCTCTTTTGGACCATGGTTCTGATATTAATATTGCCGGTAAAAGCAATCTCACACCTCTTGATTTGGCCAAAGCTGGAGTTTCATCATTTTATCAGAATGTTAATGCTTGTTATAATTCTGACGATGAAAATTATTTTTGTCCTGATCGTGGTATCTCTCCATGTGAGGTAATTTGTGATATTCTTAGGAAGCACATTGTTAAGATAGAAACTGCAAGTTTATACGTCAGCAGAAAAAATTTGCAATTACTTAACCAATATGAACTGATACACTTTCAGAGTAAATGTAAAGATGAGTTGGCAAACTTAAGTTGCGTGAATGTTGGTAATTCTAAGATGTCATGGTATGATATCCTGACAAAAAGTGTACATTGTTTGGCATCCCTCTTAGACAATGAAAATATAGTTCTAAACTTAAGGTCAGATAACTACAAAACAGAATTCCCTATATATGGCAGTTTGATATGCAGTCGTTTTAGGATGGCAGAAAGAAGGAAAAAGCTGCTGGAGGAATTCAATGATTACTGCTTCTACATCTTCCCTGAACTGCCATGGATATGTACTTGGAAAATACTGAGTAATCTGACTGATGAAGATATTCAGAATTTGATACATGCCTGTCAGCCAACTAAAGTTTGCAGTCCCCTTACCAGTAACCAATGTGGTGCAGTAATTGCCTCAAGCTTGTCTCCGCTACCAGTATTGTAAATGGCAGTAAGATGAGCTTCAGGTAATAGGTAATGGACTAATATTTTTCCCTCCAAAGTGGTGATGACATGTTGATTTGCTGTGGCTGGTTTGTTATGAGCATTTTCTTACATTGAGGGTAAAATGTGTTTATGCCTACATTTCTATCAATGTGTAATGAGAGACCCACACCAATGCAGCAGTCCAAATGTATATAATTTCTTATTTTCACTTGGGATTATGCATTTTACTGGAATTATTTTAGCTTCTGAATATGGCTGGAGCTGTTACCATTTCATAGAATAGCAGAGCTGAAAGCACACTGCAAGCTTGGAGGTGGGAATTTTACTATCAGCCTTCCCCTCAGTTGAAATACTCAATTTACAGATCGATCTCAATTTAATTTGTTGTCTGGTGCTTACTAGGAGGCTTTTTTTATGTAGAAAATAATTGGCACACAAAAGGCCAAGACGTGCAGGTCAGAAACATTGTCAGGTAGCAAACATGCAGAAAGGGGGCCAAGGTTGTGGTCACATCTCTTTTGGTGGCTACCTACATTCTTCCTTAAGTCTTGTCTTGAGGCTGAACTCACAAGTTGGGGGAACAACAATCAATTTTGAAAAAAAATTGGCTTTTTATGTTAAATAATTTTTAAAGACTTAAAATTAGACAAAACTATCCGGCCAAATGAAATGAGCAATACTAATAATAACAAGTAATTACATGGAACAGTGAGACCTTCCACTTGTATATCATAAGTTTATACCAATAGTATGTGCAGCAATCTAAAGCTAGGATTGTAAGGGCATTCATATCATGTCCAATTGTATCCTACTTCTTAAGTATTAGCTATGGTTATTAATCATTCATTGTAAAAAATTTTTCAGTAAAAAAATTAATTTTAATTTGGTCTTACGTTGCATATTTGGAGAATTTTTATGTATTGTGTACATGGGTGCCTCGAATTATGCCATTGGTCCGAAATGTAATGAATTTCAACTTGTTTTCCAAATATGCTTATTTCATATGTATTGTATGTAATTGAAGTTAACGCTCTATTCAAATATTGTATCCCACTTGTGAATGTAACCGATTTTATGTAGCCATATTAAAATTTTTAATTGATCATTTGTATTTGGGTACCTGCCCATGAATGTAATCAATGTCTTTGGCATCCATATTGAATATAGCATGCTATAACATGTTGAATTAAGTACTAGTAAGTTATCTGTAACACTATAGTGGTGGGCACAGTGTTATGAGGCCCATGTATTTTCTCCAACACAGGAAGATCAAATCCCTTCACGGAATTGTGAGCATTAAAGCAACTCAAAGTGCATCTCCTGGGCTTTATGGGAAAGACCTGATAGGAAAAAATTTGTTCTGGCTTATGATATTTAAATTGAATGCCAGTGTTAGGCATGTTGTGTGTGGAATAATATCCAAATTCTTTAACTGACACTATAGTACCTAGTAGTAGTACCTAGTAGTAGGTATAGTACCTAGTAGTAGGTATACCTCAGAGCAAAATTGTTTTCAGTTCGTACATAGAATATGTGCAGTGTAAATTTCATGAATCTTTTACAAACCTTATGGGATGACTATATAAATTTAATATTTTTATGATGTTGTTTAATGAATAAATTTTGCATTAATTTTGTGTGTATACAGGTTAACACTTTCAATGTGGATAACATTTCCACGGTGATTTCAATTGATGGCATACATCCAACTTACCCACTCAAGAGTTTCTTAGTGCCGTACTGAATCACAAGAGATCCATTACATAGGTGCATGTCATCCCCCTCAGTGGAATAGCTCTCATGACATGCATATATGCCATCCGCACAGAAGGTGCTAACATAGATATTTCTGTCACACAAAAATATCTGCACTTTGTGAAGCTTAAGTATATAAAAGTTTCTTTACTGTGTTCATAAGTAATGTCCACAATTTTGTAAAAAATCATATGTATTTTTGTACCTACATTTTCAAATGAGAATTTTGTTTCATCTCCTGTCTTCCAGATTTAACATAGATACTTCTGTCACACAAAAAAATCTATACTTAGTGAAACTTGAGTAGTATGTACCTACTACCTGAAAGATGGAATTTTTATACTCCATTACGAATTGTCAAAGTGATCGCCTCCCACATTTCCTTCTTATTGGATTTTGTTCCTATGAATGAAATGTAATCCCAATGTGTGGTTTCCTCCAAACAGGAGTTATATGATAGCTGCCAATGTAAATGTGTCATTTGTGTTAAAGGTGGAAAATGTTACCACTCACTCATGCCTTTGTTTCTGTAACTTTGCAAACAAAAGCATAATATCAGCCAAAAAACCATGGTGAATATGCAGCCTCACAATGAGTAGACAATGTATTTTAACTTGTTATTTGGAAAATAGACCTAAAACTGAAAGTTCATAGTGTGATGCTGAGTGCCTCAGAGCTTCTAGCAACCACCATACTACTCTTAACTCTGTGAGGTATCATACAGGCAATGAATAAATGCTCCAGCAATCAGTAAGAATATGCCATGGCATCTCATTTACTCACATAGTTGTTTTGTGGCTAGAGGTAGAGTTTTGGGAGAAATTGATTTTTGTATTGTTATGTGTATGGTAGGGGTGTACATTATGTTGAGATGAGATTTGGGGGTTTTGTTTAACAAACAATTGGCACAGTTAAGTATTTATAGGGATGGAATGAGTTGAATAAATGTCTGCCTGGGGTATGGAGAGGGAGGTGAAGTATTGCCTTCAGAGCCTGCTTTTGAAGGGAGAAGATCTTGTTGGAAAGGTTGTCGTTACCCCAGAATAAAATTCCATACACGATGTTAGATTGGATTTTTGAATGAAAGAGGAGTTTTAAGGTATCCAAAGCAACAATTGATGCTAGTTTCCTTATCAGGAATATGCCAAGAGTAATTTTTTTCATGGTTTACTTAATATGGCCAGTCCAAGTTTTCATTGCTTACTAATCCCAGAAATTTAACCGAATGGGATCGAAAGTGGGCGTTTGCATTTCAGTGAAGTAAGAGACTGGAATGAGGAGGGTACCTTTTGTGGTGGAACTGCAATTGAAGAGATTATGAGAGTTTACCCTCACTCACCAGTGGAAACCTAAAGTCTGTTGTAGGTTGCCAAGTATTTTTCAACCACTGGTACTTTTCTTCACCTGTAAGAACTGAACTGTCTTGCTGGTTGGTAATGAGAAGACCGTTTGTCCATCAGACCCTTGTGTCTCCCCCCCCCCCCCCCCCCCAAAGAATAATACTAGATCCGCCCCTGGTCATACATATCATGAACATATGACACCAGGAAATATTCATGAGGCAATTGTAACCAGGTACTCGGATAATTATGTTTGTCAATAGCAAATTCTGGATGGTCTGTTGTTTAAAAGGGTATTCGTGAAAATAAAACGTAACTATCCACCAAATAACCTATTTTTCCGTTCGGAAATGGTCTTTTCGAGGCCACGTACCGTCCTAAAGCTTTGAACAACCTGTACGTTAACCGTTGAATGGAGTGCGATCCGTAACGAAGCCATTATGGTATTTTTTTATTTATTATGGTAAGCCAAAATTTATTCCTCTCACAATTGTTGTTGCCCGTGTGATAAGTATGTCCTCTCGCTGTAGCTAAAGTGACAGCGAATCTAAGGGAGTTGTGGACGTGAAATTAACCTTAATTGAGAATGATTAAGATTCTAGTGACAATACAAGGTTGGTCACCGTCTGTTCTCTATGAGGATTCACTTCATGGTCGAGGAATTGACTTGACGTTTTACTCCTATTGCAGAGAAATATTCTATACCTAGTCGATTTCGATACCTAATTGACAAGTAAGCTAATATTTATGTAGTATTATAACATTTTAAAATACCATTCCGCCAGTTATCAACAAGAAGTCACTTTACGAGCGGGGAAAATATCGCGACGTTCCACTCATATTGCAGACGACGTCGTCTGCTGCCGTTTGAGGCGTCTGCTGGGCTCGTATTATGCAGGCCGACTCCCGAATTTTGGAGGATAAATTTGATATGAAAATGATGTAGTATTATAGGCAATTTAATCACTCACAAGTTATCATGGCTCAAATTCGATGAAATATAGTTAATTAATTTTTACCTCGTGAAAACATGTTTAGTCCCTATCTCTCCCATGTAAAAAAAAAGGCCAGCCATGGCTAGATGCGCAAGGTTGACCGTACTTTCCTTATACAGAGCTTTAGGGTTGTGGGGGTGGGGCACCTTCGGGAGAAGTGCCCGTTCTTCTGGTGAAAGGTTCGCAATAGTGTTTTCCTCGAGGCCGTTTCTATCTGTTAACTCCTCGCTTTCATAAGGAAAAGATATTTTCCTTCCATCGATAAGAAATAAAAAAGTGCACTTGTCTGAACATGTAGAGATCAGTCGAGGCTTTTCGAAAATCTCTACGAAGTACTTGTTAAGAAGAGATTTAAGTCAACCAACCCTTGGTTCGTACCATATTTCTTTTAATCCCCGGGCTACGGTATACAAATCTAGCCTTTCTCGTCTAAATCTTTTTGATCCATCCACCACATGCTTCACCTTGAATACCCTGGTGAAAATAAACCGTGACAAGCGTGAACACAGTGTGCTTAGCATGTGACTAGACCGTGAATACAGTGTGCCTAAAGCGTACATTGGGACTTAAAAGCGTGATAAGTGTGACGGTACAGTGTGTGGACATTGTGCGCACAGTGTTCGTTAATTGTGACTAATACACTTCTCACAGTGTGCAGCACATTATCACAGCAGCAGCACACTATATGTCACGGTATATTGTCACCAGGGTGTTAATTATTCACAGCTTCCACATTAATGCTAGTGCCTACATTTTAATTAAGTGGTTTGTTTGGCTTATCCTCAATTAACATGACATTTACGTTGGCTATGAATTTCATTGGATTCTCCTTTACTGCGAGCCTTCGTCATTTGCTAACGTCTGAATATCCTACCCTGGTGAAAATATACTGTGACTGACAGTGTGACAACAATCTGCTGCACACTGCAAGTGTATTAGTCACAGTGTATGACCACTGCGCACAGTGTTCACCATGAACATGTATATGCATGTTCGTGGTGTTCACAATGCCCTTTCTTGCCCTGGCAGAAAAGAATGGTAACGTTTGTGTAACCTAATGGTAACTTTGGAGTGTACCATTAATGTAGGAAAATGGTAAACTCTGTGTAGGCTGTGTGTAACTATAGTGTACACAGTTATAACTCCAGTGTACAATCTGTGTAACTTTGTGGTAAAGTGGCCCAATCTGTGTAGTTTTTGTGTGTACCTTGTGTAACAATTGGTGCTGAATTGTGTACAGTGTGTACTGATTGTGAGTCTGCTGTGGTACATGATGTGTACATAATGTACACAACCCACGTAGCACACTGCCACGAAAATGTGCCTTGAAGGCGCCTCGGAAGCACATAAAAAAGTATAATATAAAAAAGCCCGAATATCGTATTCTCTCCCCACTGACTTTGCTGCTCTCGCAATATTAAAAAATATACATTGCTATCAATCAATTTCACTGTTCTATTGTGCAATGGCATGATATGTCGTCGTATTAAGATACCTCGTAACTACCTAATGCCTACCTGTATCGAATATTTATCTAACCTACGACTCAACACACCTAATTACGCACCCACAATTGAAATAAAGGTGTTGAGAAAGACATATATATGTAGTCACTTCCGTGGATAAATGTGTCTTCGAAAACTATAATCATTAAATGATTATTCCGTGATAGTTTGAGGAAATGCAATAAAATCTTGATAAAAGTTTTTCACCATTCATTAATGCCAGATAACTGTTATCATATTTTGCCACATAGTATGAATATGAATGCAATATTACTGCGAATAAACAAAATTTTTCCAATTCCTGCACGTTGACATGAACTAGAAAAGGAAGAGCATAATGGAAATACATATTACATATGTACACTTCTGCCGTGGATTACAACTAAAGGGAATGATTAAATGCTCCGAAGAAGATAAAACTCTCTTTGCTCGAGTATGATGACATTTATTAAAATTCATTTGGTACAATTTTTTCAATTGAAAAAATTGTACCAATTGGTTATAATTGGCAATTTGGTTATATATAACCAAAGTAGAAACACATCAAATACCTAAGTAAAAGGTGAGACTTCAATGCAATTTTGCTTTGTTATCAATATTCGTCCCTAATCGTTTTATATAGCTCATTCACAGGAATTATTTAAACACCGACAAGAACATTAGTTAAGGTGAGCTTTCGTCTTGCCAGCTGAAACGCAACTTTCACCCACTTGCAATTGTTAACAGATCAGTATCACAATAAAATTCACTTCACTTATCATGCAAACCTTGCGCATTTATGCAATACTTTTAGGGTAAACACTTACTTTCATGAGCACAACAATAGCCACAAAAGCCGTTGAACTACTACTATGATATTATCACCACCTAAAGCCAAATTTCTCGTTTATCACTGCACTCACAATGAATCAAAGCATAATAATCACTGAACACAATTTAAGAAGAACATTTGCTTGACCCTAAATCACCGACAACTAATTATTGCATCGGTCTTTATCACGCTTTCGGCATTTAATGGTACTTTATCCTTCGTACATTAGCGTTGATAACAACAACGTAAGGCCAAATTTCTCCTATATCACTGTAGTCACAATATACGAAAGCATAATAATCTCCAAAAACAATTTAAGTAGAACATTTTCTTGACTCTTAAATCACCGACAACTCTTGTTTACATCGTCCATTGGTGGCAGCGGAATGGCGCTTAGGAAGTTAGCATAGCTAGCGAGGCATGGCAGGGAACCAATAATGCGCAGGATACAATAAAGAGCATCTCCAATCGCTTTTACGACTTAAGAAACCAAAGCAATACAAAACTTTTTTACTGAAGTAAATTACGGAAAACTAATGCAGATTCCGGAACGAGGTGGTTTTATGCGCATTCAATGCACCTTGGCGCTTATTGGGTGGTACAATTGTGATGACATTTGTGTACCCAAAAATGGTAATTGCTGTGTACATATTGTGTACAATTCTGGTGTCTCAATGGACTGGTAACTTAGTGGTATAATCTGTGTAACATCTGATACAACAAATTGAGTACGGCTGTGGTATCAATAATGTACAGGGTGTAACAACTGTACGATTTGTGTAACTTTGTGAGTAGAAAAGTGTAGTAAATGTGTAACTTTACATAATGTACCATATTTATACACATATTTGTTACACTAATTTTTTGCCAGGGTGATTCTTCATTAAACATGCATAATTTAGGAGGACCCCCAGGGGGCCTATTCTGTAGCTTATGGGCACTACCCAGCCACTGCAATGACATCCATTGGACATCCAATGGATGTCCATTCATGGATGTCACTGACATCCATTTGACATCCCATGGACATCCGTTGGATGTCCAAATGTCCCACTTGTGGACCTCCATGGGATGTCCATTTTAGGCTCAGGCATGGATGTTGATAAGTTGCAGGGGCATCCAATGAATGTCCATTGGATCACCTGGATGTCTGGGTAAATCCATGGATATCCATTGGATGTCTGGAAAATCCACTAGCATCCATTTGGCAACCAATGGACTTCCCTTGGATGTCTACATGTTCTACTTGTATTGACCACATGACCAATATTGGATGCCCATTTCAGGTCCCAGCTAGGATGTTATATATTTTGCATGGTTCCTTGAAGCACATATAGCAAGATGAGCATTAAGTTATGTTTAGAAATCAATAAAAAGTCTGATTGTTATGTATTAACAATGCATAGCAATGCATGCTTTTAACATCATTGTAACATGACCAGCTTTTAATATAGGTACTTTTTGAGACTAAATTTTGAGAGAGTTGGATAAAACGGGTTGATGAGGCAAAGTAGGACAGAATTATTTTGCTGGAAGCAATGTACATGTATATAGCTTCAAGCAAAATCATTCTGCCCTGCTTCATATATCCCAGCCACTGCATGACGTCCAATGGACGTCCATTTTACATCCAGACATCCAGAAGTCCCTTATGGACATCCTTTGGATGTCTATTGGATGTCATTCAAATGACATCCTATGAAGGTCCCTATAGGGACATCCATACGGAGGCCACAGAATGATATCCAATGGACATGATGTAAAATAAATCGTAAATAATATAAATTCCTATTAGAAATAAAAGAAATGACAGTTACTGGTTGATACCACATAAATCGAGGTAATATTAGCTGTGGGTCAGCAAAGTGCGCCCCCGAGGGTTGTGCCCCTGGCAGCCGCCAGCCTGGCCAGCCCCTAGCTACGACGCTGAAGCTAATGTGCAGGAATTGGAAAATCTTGTTTATTCGCAGTAATATTGCATTTATATTCATACTATATGGCAACATAGGATAACAGTTATCTGGCATTAATTAATGGCAAATAACTTTTATCAAGATTTTATGGCATTTCCTTCAAACTATCACAGAATTATCATTTAATGATTATAGTTCTCGAAGTCACATTTATCCACGTAAGTGACTACATATATACACCTTTCTCAACACTGAATCTACAATAACGGATGCGACAATAGGTGCATTGAGTCGTAGGTTAGGTTCACATGCGATACAGATTCCACAAACATCGGTAGCATATAGTATATGTACTTTAACATGCCATTGCGGAATAGCACATTCAAAGTGATAAATGGTAATTAATCTTTTTTTTTTATTTTGAGCGAGCAGCGAAATCAGTGGAGAGGCTATACAATATTCAGACTCGTGAACGTTTTCATCAGCTAGGTTTCCGGCTCTGGAACACTTCCATACGCTAGGCTTCGGAGACGGTTTGTTTACTGTTCGTTCACATTCCGATTCGCTTCGTGCATGCTTAAATCTCCACTTCGTCGGCAGTTCGTATCCGCTTCCCTCTACAATATTTTCGCTAGGGAAATGAGGCTTTTTCTCACTAATTAACTATACTGCAGTTGGTTTGCACCATGTACATACCAAGATTCTGAAATAATTGTTAAATCCTTTCAAAATCCTGAAATACACATCCTATGCATGTCCACAAGTGGGACATTTGGACATCCATAGGAAGTCCCGAGTACATCAAATGGATGTCCATGGATAAAATGTTTTAGCATTAAGGAAAAAGAAGACACAGTGCAGGAGTGCAATGAAAGTGGCCTCATATAACAAATGGCAAGGTCAGGAAAAGCAGCAGTGTTTACCCTGAATTATTTGCCCAAAAAGAAATTCCTTTTTCGGCAAACAATTCAACCTTTCCTTAAGGAGCTATTAAAACCAAGCTGGCAGGGGTTGGAAAAAGTATTGAGAAATTAAAGGAAGGTTAAACTAAAACCATTGGATTTGGCAACCATATTAATTGTAGAACACCATGAAATCCCACAAATACATAAGAAATACAAAACTGTTGATAATGATTCTAAGGTTGAGAATGAAGGCAGAGTAACTATCCCGTCTTATCCAACAACATTGTACTGTTCCCAACAAACATTCATTGTAATGTGCACAACATCAGAGGCATACACATGTGGGGAGGGGGGTTTAGGGTTTAAACCCCCCAAAAAACATGTTCACCTGAATTCGTTTTTGTTCGTTTACCTGAATTAACATTTAGAATTTTGCATATTGGGCTGAAATATATTGTTAAATTGTCTTCCCAAAAAGAGAATGTTAATTTAATTATTGTTTTAGTGAATAATAATGCAAATATTTTATGATGATGCACATAAATATTAATGAAACCCTCCCCCAGAAGTCAATCCTGCGTACACCACTGCACAAAATCAAGACAAAAGTTTTGAAGACCAGAGGACTGAGAGGGCTAAAAGAAGGTATAAAAAGGAGGGACCAGCATTCTTTCAGGTTGCATCCGTGTGCGTTGCTTTTGTCACAACAGTTTCGCCAGTTCTTCTGCTGGTCTCCTTAGGCGGAGGATGATGCTAGCGGGAAAGCTGGTGAAACTATTGTAATAAAAGCAATGCATGGGGTTGCTACTCGAAAGAATGCTGGTCTCATCAGTCCAAGGTCACGAAAACCTGCTATTGACCAAGGTATAAAAGGATTAGAGACTTATTAACTCCTATGCTTCTTCTTATTCTTCATTCAATCATTGGAGTGTCTCAGCTAATCCTTAATTACTTTGTCTACCTCTTGCTTTGTCGACACAGGGAACTTGTCGAGAACTGTACCTATAAAGAAAATAAATCTTGCAAGTCATACTTCCGAAATTCTAGTTTGTGCATAGGTTTACAGTATGCTTTGACAATGTTTTTTAATTTGTATAATTTTGGACAAGAATTTCACTCCTCCTGTTTCACTAGGTGACATGGATTTTCCACAAGACAGAAAATATTTCAACATATATTGTGAGTGAAAAGTGGTTCAAAAATACAGTGCAAGAGTTACTTTGTCTTAGCAAATGATACACTTATGCCATTTTTCTGACAATACATCTTATTTTACTTAAAGAAGGCATTCTGAATTTCGGGGCTGTCCATAAATGATGTCCACACGATTGGGGGGGGGGGGGTCATCACCTTGTGACAGGGGGGAGGGGCTATGCTTCATGTGACATCCACACTTCCACTGCATATTATGTCTTAGTTTTACTCATACTGTGGGGTAGGGTAGAAATGTTTTCATTTTTGTGACATCATTAAAAGGGGGGGGGGAGGGGGGTGACTAATTGTGACAGGGGGGAGGGGGTCTAGTTTAGTCCAAAATTGTGTGACATCATTTATGGACAGCCCCTTCTCTTATTTTGATCCATTCTGAAAAAGTTAGTGGCCTGTGAAAATCAGCTTGTTAAGGAAATCTTTGAAGTTAATGTTTGACATGAGAGTACAGAATCACTTGAGCTCAGGAGTCATTAGATTTGAGAGATGTAATGAGTAATAATATGAGCATGTCAACAGTAGGTGCATATAAATCCAAGCCTTGATCATCATATGTTGTGTCACCATCATATGTTGTGTCACAATCACACAGACTAATTCAATCCAGTCTATGTGGTTTTACATTTTGGAGAATTGCACCTTCTTCATAGATCCACGTGATGGCCATTAGATTTTAACTGGAGTCTTCTGCTCTATCAGCATATCGATTTTTCTTACAGGTAGAGTATTGTTCTTCCTTCACAAACACTTCAAAGTATATAAACATACCATGGCAACGCAAACAATAAAAGCTGCTCATACAAAGAGGACATCGTTGCCTGCAATTATGAGAAACAGTGGTGGCATGGAAAAATCATAACTGTTAGTCTAATTACTATTTGGTTCATTATTTGGAAGCATCCTGACCAAGAACTTCGTTCAAATTAAGTAAACAACATAAAGCTTGGGTGCCTTTAAGTAATATGTTGAGGAAGCTCACACATAACAAGCTCAGTGTTTAATATGGGGAGGACAAACACAGTATAATTTAAATTCCCATATATTCTTTGTATTCCAAGGCCTGCATTTACATTTTAGCTTACCAAGTTTACCATACCAAATTTTTACTTTATAATGAATAACTTGTAAAATGAGGTGAAAAACTGATTAATGGGTTATATGATAATGATTTTAAATGGCATAAAACATTACTTAAAAGGGTACTAAATGGTGCCATGTTGATCTCGACTTCGTCGATATTTTGGTACTTTTCAATATTTAATATCTTTATAAATAGTTGAGGCCACAAAACATAATTTTTACTGGTTATTTCTCATATAAAGGACTATAAATGGGCCAAATTTTAAATTTTTATTTTCATGCCCAACAAAGATAATGTACATTAAACTTTGAAAAATCAAGAACTTTAAAAAATTCTAATTAAAAAACCACTTACGTCCACAGCTTAAAATTCTGCAAACTTAAAGCATGGCTCTATATCTTTCAAATAAAATAATTACAAACATTAAATATCTCGCCTTCCGATATTTAAAAAATTGTAAAAATTATTTTTGTAAAATTAAGTGATGAAAACTTAGAAGCAATAATTGGACCCTTAGACTTAATTTTAGGTCGATACATTACCCTACCTTTATTTAAGTTCATTATTTACTGAATCGATTTGTTTTTGTTTGATTGTTCTAGGATACACAGAATTGGAGATATTTGCTTTTCAGCAGAACACCTAAAATCGGTGTTTCGTTAACATAAAAATGGCCACTAACAGGAAAAAAAAATAAAATAATGGCTTATTTGTATTCTCAATAAATGGTAGTTTGTTTGGTAAAAATATAAAAAAATATTAAAAATCATCAAGCAACCACCTCTGGACCACTATATATGAATTGACCCAAATTCAAATACAAACCACCACAAAAAATGGCTGTTATTGATTTATATTCAGGGACATTCCATGGTGACCAACGTAACATTTTAGCAAATTGTATGCCTTATTTTAATTGCATTCATACAAAATCCTGTGCATTAATGCAGTTTTTCTTACTACAATGCATTTGACACTTGCTATAGTAAATAAGGAATGTGAAGATTAGCAATATTTAGGACCAAATTTTAAAAAATATCATTTATTAAATCTGTGACCAATGTAACAAAAATTATACCTTAACATTATAGTTACTAGAGTTTAATTGCATATTACTCTAAAAGTTTATCACTTAAACACAATTTAAAAAATATATTTGGAGTGTATGGTTTTTTAAGCAAATATGCATAGTCACACAAAACAATTTCTTGCCATTCTTATTCAAATAATTTCAACAAAAAAATTTGGGTTGTGACCAACGTAACTTATGATTTTCCATTGAGAAAGTAACAGGTTTGTGTCAATTACTGTAGTGCTGCATTTTGAATTTATTGTATGCTGAGGTGATAACTTTTCTTCAGATTCAGAATCAGCAGGAAATTCTCTTAAAAATTACATATTTCGGTTTCTTAAAAATAAAAAAAAAGCATGAGGTTGGTATTACCATGGAATGTCCCTTCAGTTTTGATCTGAATGAAAGACACGTGATTGCTTGATTGAAGGAAGACACACTCACACATTAGTTAACGGTATTGATTGCAATTAAGTCTGGAACCATTAAAATGATTGCTTTTATCGTTCAGTCTCCGCATACTACTTTTTGGAGATAATTTAATTTTCGAAAAGCATTATGTTGAAAGCAGAAATGGTGCCCCAGCCACTGCAATGATGTCCATTGGACATCCATTGGATGTCCCGGCTGACATCTATGGACATCCATTTGATGTACTCTGGACTTCCTATGGATGTCCAAATGTCCCACTTGTGGATATCCATAGGATGTCTATTTCAGAATGTTGACAGGATTTGGCAATTATTTCAGATTCTTGGTATGTACATGGTGCAAACCAACTGCAGTATAGTAATAAGTGAGAAAAAGCCTCATTTCCCTAGCGAAAATATTGTAGAGGGAATCGGATACGAACCGTCGACGAAGCGGAGATTTAAGCGTGCACGAAGCGAATCGGAATGTGAACGATCCGTAACTAAACCGTCTCCGAAGCCTAGCATATGGAAGTGTTCCAGAGCCAGAAACCTAGCTGACGAAAACGTTCACGAGTCGGAATATCATATTGCCTCTCCACTGATTTCGCTGCTCGCTCAAAATAAAAAAAAAAGATTAATTACCATTTCACACTTTGAATGTGCTATTGCGCCATGGCATGTTGCATTACGTATGATATATACTAACTCATAGCTACCGATCGATGTGGAATATGTACCGCATATATACCTAACCTACAACTCGACGCACCTATTGTCGCACCCGTTATTGTAAGTTATTTGCCATTAATTAATGCCAGATAACTGTTATCCTATGTTGCCATATAGTATGAATATAAATGCAATATTACTGCGAATAAACAAGATTTTCCAATTCCCGCACGTTAGCTTCAGCGCCGTAGCTAGGGGCTGGCCAGGCTGGTGGCTGCCAGGGGCGCAACCCTCAGGGGGCGCACTTTGCAGACCCACAGCTAATATTACCTCAATTTATGTGGTATCAACCAGTAACTGTCGTTTCTTTTATTTCTCATAGGAATTTATATTATTTACGATTTATTTTACATCATGTCCATTGGATATCATGCTGTGGCCTCCGTATGGATGTCCCTATAGGGACCTTCATAGTATGTCATTTGAATGACATCCTATGGATGTCCCTAGAGGGACCTTCATAGGATGTCGTTTGAATGACATCCAATAGACATCCAAAGGATGTCCATAAGGGATTTTTGGATGTCTGGATGTAAAATGGACGTCCATTGGACGTCATGCAGTGGCTGGGGCAGAATACCTCGAAAAAATGAAGAAAAAAGTTATAAGATATATCCTATCCACGGAATGTCTTACTTTTCTTTTGGAGAACATATCCCTTGTGCTAGCTATAGAATGACTTAAATGCCATTCACTAAAAATTACTTTAATCGAAAAGGTTTTCAAGTTATTTTCTGAAAGTCCAGTGGATGCCAGTCCATGGACGTCATAGGGATGTCATTTTCTGGTTGTCCAGTGGATGACATTCAGTGGACAGAGGATGTCATCAAATGGTAATCATCTGGACGTCCATTGGGTACCATTCCATGGACTTCATATGGATGTCATCAAATGGCTACCTTCTGGATGTCCAGTGGATGTCAGTGAATGGACTTTATAAGGATGTCAGTATTATGCCATCCATTGGACATCCTATGGACGTCCCTGAGGGATCCAGGATGTATGGATCCCAAATTGACATCCTGCGGTGGCTGGGTATGTACCGCCAGCGGTATTCTCCACCAACAAATAACGCCTGTTGCGATTCTGTAAACACTGCCGCGCTATGTTCTGCCGATTTCGAGAACAGTATGAGAAATTCTAAGGGTAAAGGCCAACACGTTTTTTTATTTTAAAGCCTCTACTATTTGGCAGGAATATATTGGTTTTGACCATATTTTTTAAAATTATTCTCATTTCATATTTATTTGAGTCAGAAAAAAAGATAAAATTAAACCTCATTCTGAATAGAGAGAGGGATAAGCTGAACCTGATTACAGCGCCACCAAGCAGGAAAATGCACTAACTCCTTGAGACTGGGGGCACGGGTAATCTTCAAGGTCAGGAAGTTATTTGGAGGATAGTTTTTTCTCGAATACCCTTTCGAACCAACAGGTCGGCCCTCCGGGCCGCCCCGTTCGTGATTAACAGGCCGGCGGTAGTTTTGTTTGGCCCGCACGAGCGTTACCACCTATAGCGATTCTGATAACAGCCAGGCAATTGGAAAGCCCCCTAAGTCTTAACGCCGATTTCACTGGTGAGTATGAGAATCATTTGCGGTACAGTAGGTTGAAATCACCATAACCATGCGCCATAACGTTAATGCCTCGAGGCCATATGTACCGCCCAACTTATGGCCCACAGCTCAATCGGAAATCGCTAGTGGCCATATGTACGTCCCAATGCCAAACTTATGGCCAATTTTCACGTATGGCCCATCCATATGATGATGAGAATAGCCCTGCAGATCCTCTTTCCACCTGGGGGGTATTCCATACCATGGGGGTTAACCTTGCCAACCCAGTTAAAAATCTGAAATTACCCCATGGCTCCCTTTAAAGAATGATGGACAGTGACCACAATGTGCCTCACAGTGTACAAGAGTATGTATTAGTTACAGTATACACACACAGTGCTCCCTTTAAAGCGTGACGGACAGTGAAACACAGGAATCACCACTATGTGTTGCTCACTGTACGAGGGTGTATGTCACAGTGTATGCCCACAGTGTGCACAGAGTCCTCACACTGTCTATCACTCTTTTGAGTCCCAATTTACTTTTTTGGTACACTGTAATCACACTCTTGTCACATTCTAAGCATACTGTGTTCACGCATCTGTCACACTGTCTTTCATGGTTTATTTTCACCAGGGTACTAATATATCCCTCAGATTTTGTGTCAAGCTTTCCACAATTTCCTACCAAGACATGTACTCGAATGCCAAACAAACTGAAATGATTGACATCAATTTTTTTACAGTCCATACCTTCTCAGGCACTGCACTCTATACAGCAGCTTCAGGACTACGATTTTTCAAGTAAATGGCAATATTCATGGCATCGGCCCACGAAACATTTTCCTACTCCAGTATCAAAAAGAAGACATATCTTGGGGTATAACCTGGAGTTCGATTTATGCATTCAGATACCCCATTTTCCTAAGGAGTATTTTGAATGGTTAGCTCATGTTTAATTCAGTGCATTTGTAAGTATGCATCAAATTCTTTTCTGCTATACTCGCCTCCATTATCTGTTCTTAGAACTTTTCACACAAAGAAATTATTTCTTCCCATTGCAGACATGCCGAGGAACTGAACATGGATACCAAGTACACCATAATGTGATAACCAGAGTAATCCCAGAGCCATTTTGAAAATACATATATTCAAATATTAGTGTAAATAAAGTTGTAAGTCATGCAAAATATTTACGATTCTACTAACAATTTATTTCATGAAGTTCGGGTTGGAAATCTAGAAAAAGTAAGAGAGATTATTACTAAGTATGGCCTTTCTCACCGACCAGAATGGTCAGATGGATATAACCTACTTCGTGATTCTCTTGAACACAGCCAAATTGACATAGCAAAATTATTGATAGTGACTGGCTCCAAACTTAACATCGAAACTAGTCTGGCACAGCCTTCTAATACTCCACTCCATTTTGCAATTATAAATGGTGACTTAGAAGTTGTTAGGTTGCTTATTGTCAAGGGTGCTAATGTCAATGCTGGAAATAAGTCTGGTGAAACCCCTCTTCATGAAGCAGTTAAAAAAAATAATATGGAAGCTACTGAATTACTTGTAAAATATGGAGCTTATGTTAATGCCAGAAGCAGTGGGGGTAAAATGGCTATTCATATTGCAGCTGAACGACAATATTTTCAAATTGCTGAGTATCTTATAAAATGTGGGTCTGATGTTAACTCTGGGTATACTATAAATGGGCTAAGCTTTGTAAACTCGGCACTGCACTTCGCTGTTGAAAATGGGAGTGAAGAAATAGTGAAATTGCTTTTGACTGGAGGTGCTAGGGTCAATGATAAGGGAAAAGATAAAAGTCCTCTCCATATCGCTGCAGAAAAAGGGTATTCACAAATAGCTGAGCATCTTGTAGAGCATGGGGCCGATGTTAACTGTCTGTGTACAACTCCAGGCAATGAAGGCTACACCCCGTTGCACTTTGCAGTTGGAAAAGGGTGTGAAAAAATAGTGGAACTGCTTTTGAATGGAGGTGCTAGGGTCAATGATAAGGGAAAAGGTAAAACTCCTCTCCATATCGCAGCAGAAAAAGGGTATTCCCAAATTGCTGAGCATCTTTTAGAGCATGGAGCTGATTTTAATTCTATTTGCACCTCCTCATCCTGTGATGGTTTAACTCCACTGCATTTTGCTGTTTGGAAAGGGAGTGATCAAGTTGCAAGCCTACTCTTGAAGTATGGGGCTAGTGCTGATACACAAGATAAAACTGGTAAGACTATATTGCTTTTAGCTGTTGAAAAGGGACATTCAGCTATAATTGAGCATATTTTGAAACATTGCCCTGACGTAAATAACCAAAATAACAGGAACTCTCTGATTGCTGCAGTGAGTGGTCATGGAGAAGAGTACACGAAGATAACTAAAAACCTGCTTCAATATGGTTTCTCTGTCAGCTCTGAAAATGTAAATAATCAGGAATTGCTAATCACTGCTGTTAAGAAAGGATATGTGAACATTGTAGAATCACTGATATCATATGGAGCAGATGTTAATAAGTTGTACAAGAGAAAGTCATCATCGTGTAACCCCCTTTTTTTCAAAAATTTAAATCATGGCTATAAACTTTTGCATGTTGCAGTGAGACACAAACAGGAAGAAGTTGCCACACTGTTGGTAAAATGTGAAGCTGATGTAAATGCTCGTGATGAAAGTGGAAAAGCTCCCATATATTATGCTACTAAGAATTCTGATTTAAAAATTACTAAACTACTTCTTTCTAGCAAAGCTAATTTATTGGTTCACCCTGAATTACTGTTAATAGCAGCCCAGGAGAAAAGCAAAGATGTCATTGAAGTTCTTCTAGAACATGGTGCTGACGTTAACTTTAGCAATGATGAAGGAATAACAGCATTGCATGTTATTGCATCACGTGAAAAGTATCATAAAATTTGTGATGAAGAGGATACCTTTATCGTAGGAAATTTTTATTATTTACCCGATATTGGAGCCAGTAAAAGCTGTGATGAAGACGATAACATAAAAGGAGAAATTGCAAAGTTGCTCTTAAGTAGAGGAGCCAATGTAAATGCTACAACTAAATTTGGAATACTTCCACTTCATGCTGCAGCTAAAAATGGATATGCAAAAGTTATCGCGGCTCTCTTGGAATATGATACGGATGTAAACTACAAAGTGAAAAAAGGTATCTCATCACTTCACATTGCTGCTGTGGAAAATCATCTACAAGTTGTCGAGACACTCTTAAAATTTGGTGCGATCATTGATTCCACAGATGAAAATGGTTTCACCCCTCTTCACTACGCATCTAGGAAAGGACATGATTCAATTGTTTCAGCTCTTTTGGATCATGGTTCTGATATTAATATTGCCAGTAAAAGCAATCTCACACCACTTGAATTTGCCAAAGCTGGAGTTTCATCATTTTATCAGAATGTTAATACTTATTATGATTCTGACGATTATAATTATTTTTGTCCTGATCGTGGTATCTCTCCAAGATGTGAGATAATTTGTGATATTCTTGGGAATCACATTGTTAAGATAGAAACTGCAAGTTTATACGTCAGCAGAAAAAATTTGCAATTAATTAACCAATATGAACTGATACACTTTCAGAGTGAATGTAAAGATGAGTTGGCAAACTTAAGTTGCGTGAATGTTGGTAATTCTAAGATCTCATGGTATGATATTCTGACAAAAAGTGTACATCATTTGGCATCCCTCTTAGACAATGAAAATATAGTTCTAAACTTAAGATCAGATAACTACAAAACAGAATTCCCTATATATGGCAGTTTGATATGCAGTCGTTTTAGGATGGCAGAAAGAAGGAAGAAGCTGCTGAAGGAATTCAATGATTACTGCTTCTACATCTTCCCTGAACTGCCATGGGTATGCACTTGGAAAATTCTGAGTAATCTGACTGACGAAGATATTCAGAATTTGATACTTGCCTGTCAGCCAGCTAAAGTTTGGAGTCCCCTTACCAGTAACTACCCTAGTGGCACAAAAAGGATGAAACCTGTATAATATACAGATTCCTGTATACATGGTAGCTGGAAAAAATCTGTATTATATCTATATAAATCTCTACCAAATGTCCTCTACTTTTCATATATTATCTAGATCATATCTAGATTTTTTCCATCTCAGAAAAAGAGATAAATAATGGATTAAATCTATTCTCAGTATACATGTGCTATATACTGTAAAATATCAAGCAATGGCAGAATATGAGATTCTGAAACAAATCGGACAAAGACATGTTATGCAAAAATATATAAAACTGTCTTAGTCCCAGGTATGGTTACCATTTATAGTCTCAAAAAAAGAGGCAAATTCAATATACATGCATACTGGCTGAAAGGAAATTGCATCATCTTGAGGAAGTCATCTCTATATGAGTATATGTCTATTTTTTCCTAAATGTATCCAATTTAAATCTTTTTCGTGCAGCATTGAATCTGGATTTAATACAGATTTAATCTGTACTTACTGAACTCACAAGTTGGGGGAAAAACAATCAATTTTGAAAAAAATTGGCCTTTTATGTTAAATAATTTTTAAAGACTTAAAATTAGACAAAACTATCCGGCCAAATGAAATGAGCAATACTAATAATAACAAGTAATTACATGGAACAGAGAGACCTTCCACTTGTATATCATAAGTTTATACCAATAGTATGTGCAGCAATCTATAAGCTAGGATTGTAAGGGCCATGGGTAAGGGCATTCATATCACGTCCAATTGTATCCTACTTCTTTAGTATTAGCTATGATTATTAATCATTCATTGTAAAAATTTTTTCAGTAAAAAAATTAATTTTAATTTGGTCTTACGTTGCATATTTGGAGAATTTTTATGTATTGTGTACATTGGTGCCTTGAATTATGCCATTGGTCCGAAATGTAATGAATTTCAACTTGTTTTCCAAAGATGCTTATTTCATATGTATTGTATGTATATGCATAATTAAAGTTAACGCTCTATTCAAATATTGTATCCCATGTGTGAATGTAACCGATTTTATATAGCCATATTAAAATTTTTAATTGATCATTTGTATTTGGGTACCTGCCCATGAATGTAATCAATGTCTTTGGCATCCATATTGAATATAGCATGTTATAATATGTTGAATTAAGTACTAGTAAGGTATCTGTAACACTATAGTGGTGGGCACAGTGTTATGATGCCCATGTTTTTTCTCCAACGCAGGAAGATCAAATCCCTTCACGGAATTGTGAGCATTAAAGCAACTCAAAGTGCATCTCCTGGGCTTTATAGGAAAGACCTGATGGGAAAAAATTTGTTCTGGCGGTTCTGGCTTATGATATTTAAATTGAATGCCAGTGTTAGGCATGTTGTGTGTGGAATAATATCCCAATTCTTTAACTGACACTATCTCAGAGCAAAATTGTTTTCAGTTCATACATAGAAAATGTGCAGTGTAAATTTCATGAATCTTTTACAAGCCTTATGGGATGACTATATAAATTTAATATTTTTATGATGTTGTTTAATGAATAAATTTTGCATTAATTTTGTGTGTATACAGGTTAACACTTTCAATGTGGATAACATTTCCACGGTGATTTCAATTGATGGCATACATCCAACTTACCCACTCAAGAGTTTCTTAGTGCCGTACTGAATCACAAGAGATCCATGACATACGTGCATGTCATCCTCCTCAGTGGAATAGCTCTAATGACATGCATATATGCCATCAGCACAGAAGGTGCTAACATAGATATTTCTGTCACACAAAAATATCTACACTTTGTGAAGCTTAAGTATATAAAAGTTTCTTTACTGTGTTCAAAAGTAATGTCCACAATTTTGTAAAAATTCATGTATTTTTGTACCTATATTTTCAAATGAGAATTTTGTTTCATCTCCTGTCTTCCAGATTTAACATAGATATTTCTGTCACACAAAAAAATCTATACTTGGTGAAACTTGAGTAGTAGGTACATATATAAAAGTTTCTTTACTGTGTGATGAAGCATGGTCCACAATTTTATAAAAAACAGATGTATTTTTGTATCTTCATTTTTAAATGAGAATTTTGTTTTATCTCCTGTCTTCTGGATTCTTTAATTAACCCTCTTGCTGCTTCAAAATATTTCTCGTAGGTTCGAATATAAAATCGACTATGATCAAGGAAAAATATAAGATGATGATTCATTGATCAAAAATGATGTATTTTGAATAATTTTAAATATCATCAAATAAAAACTCAATGGGGCTTTTTCATTAACAAAAGATGGAATTTTACGAATCCATTACAAATTGTCAAAGTAATCGCCTCCCACATTTCCTTCTTATGGGATTTTGTTCCTATGAATAAAATGGAATCCCGGTAAAGGTGAGCTTTCGTCTCACACTTTCAAATTTTTTTTTTTAAACACAGGAAATTGAATGTGATACCTGGGAGTAGAGGAAGAATGCGGATTTGTAAGAATCATACCGTTGTGACTAGTAGTTTTTGTGATATAGACGTTTGAAAATGACCAATTTTTCACTTTTTTCGTCTGTTTTCGACGCCATATTTGGAGGTTTTCACTAACAACCGTTAGAGGGATAACACTAATTTCACCTCTACAATACGCCTTTACCTCACCCCCCCCCCCCCCCAACAAGCTTACGGGCCTATGGAGTGAAACAGGGGTGCTAGGGTGGGACGGTAGGCCCAAACAGGAGTTAGATGACAGCTGCCAATGTAAATTTGAGTTTAAGGTGGAAAATGTTACCACTCACTCATGCCATTGTTTCTGTAACTTTGCAAACAAAAGCATAATATCAGCTAAAAAATCATGGTCAATATGCAGCCTCACAATGAGTAGACAATGTATTTTAACTTGTTATTTGGAAAATAGACCTAAAACTGAAAGTTCATAGTGTGATGCTGAATGCCTCAGAGCTTCTAGCAACCACCATACTACTCTTAACTCTGTGAGGTATCATACAGGCAATGAATAAATGCTTCAGCAATCAGTAAGAATATGCTATGGCATCTCATTTACTCACATAGTTGTTTTGTGGCTAGAACCATAAATATATTTACTAGCCATTCCGAGTTAAAACACCATTTGGGCATCCTTTCACCAGGAATATCTATAACTATATTTGGTACAAAAACTTTTCAATAATTTATTCAGCAATGTAGCTTGATTTGACTGCACCACTGTAAGCAGATTTTTCCACCCAAGCATCTGCATATTAATAATAATAATATAATTTTCTTTCTGGTGGTTATCAAGTAACATATCAATCAAAATATACATAGGGACAACAATGGGCAAATTAATTAAAAGAAAAAAAACCATGAGATGAGGACCATGTTGAGAAAGGGAGGTAAAGTTATGGGAGAAATTGATTTTTATATTGTTGTGTGTATGGTAGGGGTGTACATTATGTTGAGATGAGATTTGAGGGTTTTGTTTAACAAACAATTGGCACAGTTAAGTATTCATAGGGATGGAATGAGTTGAATAAAGGTCTGCCTGGGGTACGGAGAGGGAGGTGAAGTATTGCCTTTAGAGCTTGCTTTTGAAGGGAGAAGATCTTGCAGGAAAGGTTGTCGTTACCCTAGAATAAAATTCCATACACGATATTAGATTGGATTTTTTAATGAAAGAGGAGTTTTAAGGTATTCAAAGCAACAATTGATGCTTGTTTCCTTATCAGGAATATGCCAAGAGTAATTTTTTTCATGGTGTACTTAATATGGCCAGTCCAAGTTTTCATTGATTACTAATACCAGAAATTTAACCGAATGGGATCGAATGCAGGCGTTTACATTTAAGCAAAGTAAGAGACTGGAAGGAGGAGGGTACCTTTTGTGGTGGAACTGCAAATGAAGAGATTATGAGATTTTATGGTGAGTCCATTTGATTGGCACCAATGGTTCATATCAGAGATGGAGGTTCTACAGTGGTGCCCAAGTTCTTCTGAATTTTTAGACTAGCAGACAGGAAGTATCATCAGCATAGAGGAGGACCTTTCCTATTGAGATTGAATGAGGAAGGTCGCTAATAAAAATTAGAAAAAGCAGAGGCCCAAGTATTGAATCTTGGGGGACACCTTGGCATACTGCAAGTGGCTTGGATAGGATTGTGTAAATATATTAAGAAGTGATTAAATATAATCTACTTATGATGGTGGAATGACTCAAAATATGAATAGGAGATAATATCCCTCCAGGTGGTGCTTCTGTTTTGAATAAACAAATTTGTTTGTTTGACTTTTATAATGGTCTTTTTCTTAGTATCTAATGCCATTACAGACAGCATTTTTCATAACTCCTGCCATTCCAAACTTCACAGGCCTTGGGTCAGTTCAGTTTAACGGCAGTGGTTTTAGGGGTACAGTTTTTATTCCCATCTTAAATGCACATTTTGATATTTGAGGTGAATAGGAGGGTGACATGGATTATTCCCCAGTACATGCAGGTGCTTATGTGTTCGCATACCAAGCCTTGGCAATGGAACCACTCAATGACTGCAAAAGAAAGAATTTGCAAATGCTGATATTTTTAAGTGTCCTGTTTTCAAATCTGCACTTGACTTTCTAATGCACTACATTTTCTTTTCATCAAACATGCTTGTACATAAATGTCTACATCACATTATTAACCTAATGGTGCTTAACACATATTTTGCCAGTGTGTTCCCAGGTAATCTGCTTTCAAAAATCCCATTATATGCCCGGTGATGAAGGTACATACCTTATTTTTTTTTAGCTGTAATTGAATGTAAATTATTGAATACGAACAATATAAACTGTTGTGTTTTCTGTAGGGGATCCTAATGATTTTCAAATATAGATTGAGAAAATATAATATGCAGAAGCATCACCTCATACTTAATAAAAAGTTTTTTCCTCCCTACCCCATCATCAACCCGCTGACGCCGGCCACCCGCGCTGAGAGCATCCAGAACCACAGGGACCCACCGGCCCTATAGCCCAGCATCCGCCCACCACCTGGGCCACGACCTGACCCCTTTTGGGTCTAACGATTGCTTCATTTTTCTCATTGTATCTATTTTCAAGAAAAAAAGATTTTTTTTCATCAGTGCCTTATCATTCTCAAAATCAACAGACCTTGACTAATGCACTCGAGAGCGTCGGCTCCCAGCCTGCCGATACCGGGGTTGCGACTACTTTTCACTTGTGTTTAATGACATAACATCATCATTAGTAACACTTCACCCAACTTGAAATGTCTGGCATTATTTTTTTCTCTGCATGAAGTAGTATCTCGTAGCATTCATAAATTAAAGTATTAGTAATATTAACCACTAGTTCTCTCTTTAGCAGTGTACTGCATGTTTACTTACATACCACTCTCCCAGTTTCTGGTCTGATTGCGCAATGTTCACCAGACCGCATTTGGTCTGCCTCTAGCAGCCAGGGGAACATGCGAGGTCCTGATTTGAACTGGGATGAGTTCTGCATGCCTGGTGTGGAATCACTCCACGCCACACACCCTAGTGTTGGCTTGTACGGTACTTCCTAGATGTATATGGTACACAATTTAACATTTTGTAGAAATTTGAAAGTGAATATCTCCACCATCTCTAGAAATTATCCAGAATCTGTCATGCATTTGTATAGGTCTACCTATGGTGTAAATATGAAAAAAATCTGTCGAGGCCGAGCACACCACATTTCTCAACTCCCTTGGACTTGCTCATAATAAAATTGAAGAGAATTCTCAGATTTTCAAGGAGGTTGCAAAGTCAATGAGTTACCCCTATCAGGTGTATTACACATGATTTATCTGGTCGAAAACCGGTTATTCAATGACTTAAAACAGTTGAAAAGTGGTCTATATTCAGTTTACTGTCTGCTATTTCTGGTGTAAACACGTATACTGACGACAACCACGGCCATCTTTAAACGATGGCCGTGCCACAACCCATGAGTTACTAATACGCAAAATTCCATGCAAATTTATATTTGTCAACAGATAATATAATATTATTATGACCGCTAGATGGCATTGCCAGAAAAATCCACAGCTAATTTGGATTCATATTTGACCGAAAAAAAATATTCCGCAGAAGAGCTGCAAACATATAGATACTGACTCGTACTTTCCTACTATCACCTTAACCCACTCGACCACTGTGATACTGGATAGATGATGAGTAATGCAAAGAATTTGTTTCTTCCGCATTCATGGCCACGAATATAAATTATTCTATATTCGTGCTTCTGGGATTGGCCTAGAGAAAACTATTTACATATATTTGGTACCAAAAAATTAATGCAGTTGTTCACATACCCTTGGTAAAGGCTGTCAAAATCATACAAAGCAAGTAATATTATCCTTGAACATAATATTAATTCTGGTTTGTTACAATTGTACCAAAATGCAAAGTATAATCAAACTAGTGAAGTATTGATGGCATGGAAAAATCATAGTTTTTGGTAAAAAATATATCCACTCATAGAATACAAATAAGGTTTTCACGATGATCAGGACAGAATAGACAAAATTCTTTGGCAGGTGCATCTTGAAGCAACATCTCTTCGTAACGGAATAATATAGCTCATCCTTAATATGCAGTTTTTCCCATGGAAATAGGAAAAAACGGCATAGTGGCATACCCTGACATTTCAATATGCATAAGTTGTAACTTCTGGAGAAGTTCACTCATTTAGGGCCAAAATTTACACCTGAAGAACACATGCAAAAATGGGCAAATTTTGGACTTATTCCTTACCCCATATTTTGATCAAGGGTACAAGAGTATATTTTGCCCCGTGTGGTACGGGCTAGAGCTTCCTGATTTGTACAATCACAACTGAATTTTTATTTCACTCCTCCAAGTAGGCAATAATGAGCAAATATCATCAATGCCAAGAACGTTTTACAGCAATCACAAAATATTTTAAGTACTGTCACGAATTTTTACAGGAATCTCAACCAATACTTGTCACTATTCTAATGTTTGATGTCACTGAGAGAGAAATTACAAAGAACAGTTTCTTAAAAAATAACTCTTTAATATCATCCCTTACCAAAACTAATGGAATGTATTCATAACAACGGGCTATCAGAATATTCTCACCTATGGATGAAGTAACAGTTTCACAGCAGAATTACATAGAGTATTCAATAAAAAAAGAGGAAAGAGACAGAAAGCATATAGATTTCATCATACCCACAATTAGAAATCCCAACCTCGCAAGGAAAGTTGATGGAAGTTTCTACACAAAATTGAAATGGCAACTAGATTAAATAAAAGGATAATTGTATATTGCAGGACAGAGAACCTATAGTCAAAAGTCATCATTATTAACAGTCATCAGCATGGAATACCACGTTTCCTTTCCAAGATACCTAAAAAATTGATAATACATATATCATTTACAGGCATTAGTTCATCAAAATTGTCTGAAAGGCATTAAGTAGGTGTTGACCCATAATTACATTAAGCCACCACATTTGCAAATAATTTCTATCAGAGACAGATATGGAAGAAAAATCAAGCAAGTTCCGACATGATATTACGAGTTAAAAAAGTTAATTAAAAACACTTTGTACAGGACTCAAGAATATCATAAAAGCTTTCGTCTCCCCTTTTCAAAATCATAACAAATTTTGAACAAGTAAAAATAAATTCCTGCCCCTTAAACAATAACACAATACTCATGGTTACAAAACATCAACTCCTCATTATCCGAGAGTATTGCTCAAATCACGCACAAGTCACCTTCAGTCCCTCAAAGACATTGGGCAATAGAACTGCAACTTCAATAACACAAATCTTTAAAGATTCACAAAAAAAACACCTCGGAGGATATTAAAGGTGCTTTCCCTCGTGCCAATAAAGAGATGGGTAAATGAATACAAAGCTGGCATCAATCATCTATGGGAGAGATGCAGAGAGGTATGAATGTCCCAAACATAAAAAAAAGAAATAAAACTAATCTCTGGAAAACAATGCAATCACTCAGATTTAGCATGCTTCTTTCCATAATATAAAATCTGAGCAAATATGAGACCATTAGCAAATGATGCTGCTATATAAGTCACAACCATAACCATATCCCCAGTCTCTTGTATCGATGTGAATATGCGTGCTAAGGATCCCACAAAGAGGAGACCAAGGGTAGCTGCGGATAGCTGCCCAGTGCTCTGGCGTCTGTAGTTGGCAAGGGCTTGAATTGACTGAAATCAAGAGAAAAAATATTTAACTTCATTAGAAAAACAATCACTGATACAAGGGTATTTTAACATTGTTTGCAATTCAGAAAATAATACACAAGAGCTGATACCACAAATGTATTACATATTTCAGGGTGCAACTGCAGGGTGCAACAATAAGCTGTTTTCTCTAACATCCACATACCTATTATTTCCTTGAAGAATCAGACCATTTAAATAAAAAGTAAATAAAAGGGATACTAGCTGACATCTTAGTAAACTACAGAAACCTCTTCCATTGGCCTCCAACCATGGGTTAAGTGTATTTTAATATATATATACCAGTGGCGTACGCAGAAATGACTTCTGGGGGGTTTTTAACTTCTGGGGGGGTTTCATTAATATTTATGTGTATCATCATAAAATGATATTTAGATTATTATTCATTTGAACAATTATTAAATTAGCATTCTCCTTTCGTGAAGACAATTCAACTTTATTTTTCAGTCCAATAACCAAAACTTTAAATGCTTGTTCAGGTAAATTAACGAAAACGAATTCGGGTAAACATGTTTTTGGGGGGGGGGGTTTAAATGGTAACTCCCCCCAATCCTTGTGCTTGTATACTTGTGTACCAAGTGCCATCGCTGAAGATAGGCACAGTAATTTTCATCAAGAGAATAATTAAAAAATCCAGCAAAATGCACTTGATTAGGAAGTAGAAGAGGTTGGAAAAAGGCATTGATTGGATTTACTAAAGTAGAGAACTTGCACATGATTCAGCCTATTGTACTATGCCAAGTGCTCATTTGGGAGTTAAGCAACCAGCATGGACAACCCCTGGGTGACCAGGCAAAGGGGCTTTACTCATATCCTCATTTATGATGCATACCTGAGGGAATGCGCATTTCATGCTCATTTTAGGGAAAAAATTGCACATGGTACTAAAAAGATAAGAGTACATTCTGACGATTGAAAATCAAGCAAAACCTGCTATTAACAAACGCATACACAACTATGTATACAGCTAGGAGAAGACTGGAGTATGTAGTTAGGACACTCTTCATTAAGCTACCTAACTCAACTGAAGTACTGATAACCATGTACCTATTGTATTTTTTATTTTTTACTAGCTAAAGGTACCCGTTGAAACTCAACGGGTGTGAAAAACACTGAATTTATTATATACAAAAGCCACAAAACCTGAAGAATACTGAGCGGTCTTCTTTGAGTCGTCTTCTGAGTGAATGAAATTAAATCGCTTCCCTTGTGTACATACATACATTTGCATTCAACACAAATAAATAACAAAATCTGAATTTCAAAGTTTGGATTAAGGTGAAAACAACAAAAGAAAAGTAAATCATAATTTTCTAACGTAGACAAAGAAATCACAAAACAAACAACAAAGTCCGAATTTCAAAGTTTGGTAAAGAGAAAAAATGAAATCCAACAACAATTCCAAATCGCAAAGTAAACATCAAAATCTGATTAACAAAGCAAAGAAAACATATAGCGATAGAAAGAAATCGTGAATAATTTTTCTTGTAGTATTTGATCGGCGAAATCAAATCTAATAAATGTTTGCTTTAAAAAATCTTAACACTACATTTTAGAAACTTCATTCACCGATACAGCATTGTAATCATGCATGAGATAATCATGTACCTATGTATGCATTGGGACTGTGGGCCCTTCTGATACAGATATATTTCAACCTGATGTCATGGGCCTGCAGGAAATCACGTCATTTACATGCTAGACGTGTAAATATCTTTTGAAGATTAAATATTTTGTTGCCAAGGAAATATGATATTGTTGATTTCAGAGAAAATATGAGATTTTTCAGCTAAAAACATGACTTTCACACGAATGTGAAACGTAATAAGAAATTGATTGGAAGAATTAGAATTTTTCAGTATTCAGCAATCTGATTAAAAAAATTCCAGCCCTCTATCATGAGCGAAAGTACTTTAAAAAGCAAAAATAAACCCACTGCACCGAACCCAATGATTAGCATGGACCACCAGAGGGGCCTTTGGGGGACCTTAGGGGACCCTTAGGGCTTTTTACTATAGCTTATATTACCCACAAATACATCTATCTACATGCCAAATTTCAGATCAATCAGTCCAGTAGTTTTTTGAGTAATTGAGTAACAAACATCCAAACTTTCACATTTATAACATTAGTAGGATTCCATAAACCAAGACATAGGTATACAATGCGTCAATATATACACAAGTATAAAATAAAAGTGAAACAATGAAAACACTTAATGATGAACTATACATACCTAATTATTTGCTAGCACCGAAGGCATACCAGCGTCATGGACACACCTCAGTTTTGAGGAACAAAATTTAGAGAAAAGTAATATAATAGGCTCTAACAAAATACTTTAAATATGAATTACTTTTGTTAATTTATTTTTTGACTACGCATAATTAATCCTAATACTTTATCAGTTTATTACAGGACTTCAGGCTACCATGTAGTGCAGCAGATCTTCCACAAGCATTACCATAGACCTATGGATAACATAACCTTCGGCCTCGAAGATGTACTTCAAATTTGAGAGACTTATTTTAAGTAAAAAACCAAGTACTTGACGCTGGCACAATCTCAACCAAATTAAACCATTAATTCAAAGTAATCCACCATATATGTAGACTTTAATGGATGTTTTAGCCAGAAGCCTCTCCAAAAGTCACATTTCACTGGCCTACACCTATTCCCTTGACAATGTTTTTTTTCAGTTTCTCAAATTTTCCACCTCTCCACATCCCATCCAAAACAGCAATCCATTTCCACCCACCCCCACTTGCCCAGAATTTAACCTTCTAATAAGGCCTCCTGTGTCCTTTTGTTACAGGAAACCTGATCCATCAACCTAATCTGCCTTATCTTAATTTGCTCCAGCAACCTCCTTTATTCCCTATCCTCATTCCCTAGCTCTTCTGTGTCCTTTTCTGTCCACCTTAATATGTCCATTCCTCTCCTAACCCTAAAATCAAGTAAATTCTCCGACTAACCCATTTAAAGCTCAAGTTGGAACACTACACACTACATTTAATTCTATATCAGTCCATTCTGCTAATCTTTCATAAGAGTGGCTGCCACCAGCTCTCTTCCAGTAGTAGAAACCACATACTCCATAATGAAATATTTATTCAATTGGTATTTCACATGAATTTATTTTAATTAAAACCCAGATTTTGTCATGTTATGACATCTTGAGGTAATGGGGGAAGGTAGGGGATCCATTGCCTGAGCCTGCATATAATTACACCGATGGGCAGGCTGCTGATAACTTATTCTCTCAAGCCATTTCGACATACACGTGTTCGGACCCTATTTTCTCTCCCAGCACCGCTTCGACGTACGGCGTGCATCCACTTGCCTTATACATAAATTTAAGTACCCCCTGAGGAGTTAGATACTCAGATATTAAATCCCTGTTTGAGGGGTTAAGTTGGAGGAGGTGAGATGGGAGGAGAGGATGGAAGTGCTCCATGGGTCGAGGCATGTGTACTGACCTCGATTATGGAGGAGTGGAGGAAATATAGAACATCATTGACAATGTACATGTTATTAACTTTTAACAATACACAATTGTTCTTGCAAGTCAAGCCAGGGTCTCTTCTTTTCGATAAGGAGAATGGTTAGTTCAAAATCACTGGGGTGATTTACGTAAAAAAAATGCTTGGCAAACATGGAAGCTGAATTTATTTTCCAGAAAAAAGCTTCATGTTCCTTTACCATTTGTTAAAATATTTTCCCGGTTTGTCGAATGTACGTGGCTGGGCAGTCACTACAATGTCATTGGTACACACAACTCTTTTGCATTTTGCAATTTTATCTTTTGTGTGACTAATTAGATGTCTTAAGTCGGCATTTCCACAACAAGCAATTCTATATTTTGGTTTATATCTCTTACATTTACAGTTAACATTTCAAAAAATGTGTTATTTTTCTCCACACCTTCGTCTGAAGTTAAAACTCTGTGAGTAATTTTTTGAAAGATAGTGATATCTTGAGAAAAAATTGTGGAAATAGCTACCTAAGACCACCAGGTAAAAGTGAACCACATTCTGCATTTGGTGAAGCCTGGTACTGATTTGGGTAGAGTGCAAATTTGAATGGGAGTGGCAGGTAGCCACATGTTGGCAAAGTATCACTGTACTCGCATTGTAGGCCACGGGTAATCAATGAAAACCCCCATGGTTAATAAATCTAGAACTAAAAAAATATAGACTGGTTATAATCGAGGGCTGCAGTTCACATAACAGTGGTTGATAAGGGAAACCTGTACTTGTCACTCAAGGCATTAAAAATATTGCAAATGCAGTGGTTTCAGCAGCATTCACCTACCTTTCCCAAAAGGATTAAAGGAACATTAGATGCTTGCATTCCCCTAAGGATTTCAATCCGTGTCATGCCTGACATGAGCACATACAGCATGGCTGAATAAACGGCCACAAACAAGGCCGCGTGAGAAGAACTCCCACCACTCTCCCCTATCTTTGGACACTTCCCAGATGAACCAGAACCATAAAACAGAGAGAGAGCTGCAATTGCACAGGTTTGAAGGGCTAAAAACAATCCTTCCCCCCAGGCACTGTAAGAGGTAAAAAAAAGATTACACTGGATTAGTGTTATCAAACTTGATGGTTAGGATGCCATTCTATGTTTGGTAGGTGTTTTTTGATGGCACATAATGAGAGCCGTCAAGAAAAGATTTCAAACCACGAATGGAGCTTTTCATTAAAGTATGTTATGATAATATGTAGAAAAACTGTAACAGCTGAGCATGATTAAATTGTAATTTACTTCGTCACATTAATTCTCTCCCCTTTCTAATTTTAGGGGGTGTAATGAAGGTGACTAGTGAAAAATTATCCAACCATGAGAAGTGGTACTAGGGTTGGGTCTTTTTACAATGTGATCATACTTTTTTTACCACAGGTGGAGCCGTCTGCATTTGATATGGATATCACCAAATTCTGAAGATTTATTCAATAAATAAATCAAAAGAGCATTACATCTTGATATGTTCATACATTCATGAGTGTCCACTAATAATACAAACAAATTCACATGAACTGAATTCATGTTAATAAGGGAATACCTGTTCACATTATTCTAGGATAACGCTGACATCCAGAAGATTAGTTTAGACTGGGTCAGAAAATTGACCAAAGCACAAAAAACTAGCAATAAACCCAGAATTATGAAGCAGAACTAATAACCAATATAAACAACTGGAAGTAAGCACTTAAGAGACCTGGAACCCTAAAATACAGTAGAATCCCCATATAACATGTAGGGCATAAAACGAGAAACACGAATTTGCGAGGGATGGCCAAAGAACGATTTATAACCCTATGATTTATATGTAAAATAAATCGGCATTATCGAAGACAACAATTAGCCTCCACTGGGGTGTTTACTATTACGACAAGTAGCAAATGTCTGCTTCAATCTCGGCAAACGTGCACAAACTTGTGCTCATGTCCTTTGTCATTGAAATTATATGTCTAGCAGTATTTTTTCAATACAATTTGACGTTCAAATGCACATTTCAGACATTCACGGCATGCCCGTATTCACACAAAAAAAATCCTCGTAAGTTCGTGCATTTCATTGTTCTTTAGTTATCCTCCAGATTTTTTATCAAGTTCAGTCCGCCTGATACAACATCATGGCTGGGAAACGAACTTTAAAGTTGTTGGATTTGAAAACTAAATTACAAATTATCAATGAATACTTAAGTGGTGCAATGATGAGTCCAAAGGCGAGATAGGGAGGTGATTTGGAATATCTTCCTCCACCTTATTCACAATTCTGAAGAATATGGAAAAATTTCATGCCGCAGTGCTTCAAGAAGGACATCGAAGCAGCCAGAAACATTTGCGGCCAAGAGAACCTACGCAGTTAGAATCTGCCCTTTTCTCGTGGTTTTGCCAGCAGAGAGCTGCCTGAATTTCAATAAATGGCCCATTGATGAAGGCAAAAGCGGAATATCTAAGTAAGAGGCTCGTTATTGACAAGTTTAAATGTTCCGATGTTTAATACATATATTGTTAAGAATTCAGATTCCCTATATTTTAAGTTGTCTATGTATTGTATTGCCTTTTGTAATTGTTTCAAAGATTATAAATATTGAAAACAGGTCAAGGATGATTAATTTCAATATGCAGGAAAGGTATGTACTATAAATCATGCTTCTACCTCGCAGCAGGAAGTGTAGTCAGTATTCATCATCAAAAAGTTCCCAGTAGATGTAAGTACGGCAGAAGATATTATGTGTATCGTGATGGAATCCATTTCGGAACATACAATTGTAAGGTTAACCTTCGGAAGTCTGCCTCGCGCTCGAAACTCGCAGCAAATCACGTATGTATATGTACCATGGAATACCTAAAAAATATTGAACCATACAAATGTTGATGTGCCCTGCACCTGCAATGTGCAATATCGCTTGAAAAATACATGTTTCGCGGGAGCCAAAACCGTATTCGCTAGTGGTAAAAAGTTTCACATCTTATCTAAATGCAGTCGATCCATGGAAGTCCGCGTTGTTTTCCCGCTCCTTACTTACAACTGTCATATGTGGATTTGCTTGTAACAATTATGTTTCAATAAATTCAAGAGAGTATTCCATTCATAATTATTGTAATAATAATAACACAAAAGACAGAAAACTGTTAAGGGTTAATCGTAAATGCTGGTGATAATGGGCTCTATAATTCCGAAAAGCCAAAGTCAGCTTTATCTGAGGCGATCTTACAGACGTTGAAGTCCTCTCCTTTATTTTCACTATTTAACTGGAGAAGATAGCAGTCCGGTGCTTGCATGGAACAAAATCCCCGTAGGTTATATCTTGGTCATTATAAGTTATCTAGCATTTTTGTAAATTTCAATTAATAGAACTTTCTCCGAGGGAGGTAGGGGGCATGAAATATTTTCTCGTTTCTGAAGTATTTGCAGTTTACAGTCTGTTGCATTTCTATTACTTGCAGCCGCGACAAATTTGACGCACCCAAAACATCAGGGCAATAACAATACAGCAATGCGCAGTACAGTACACGTGTCCTGAAGTGTCAAAATTCGACGTTTAATATTCCAGTGTATGACATCTAACATGGAATTTGATCTCATCAAAAGTGAATACAATCATAAGTAATTGAAGTGTTCGAAAATGTGACTTTTGATAGCTGTCTCAATAGAATGTATTCGCCACTCACCAAAAATCCCACAATAATGGCTAAATTAGCATTTAAGTTGTAGGAATTGGCTGTGGAGTGATTATTAATCATCTTTGGTATTAACGAGAGTTCTATTTAGCGAGTGATTTTTCAGATCTGGAGATCTCTCGCTATATAGCGCTTCTACTTTAGTATGAATGACCTGTTAACATGTCCGCCGCGGCATGACCCACTGGTGGGTCATGGATATCTTATCCCTCTGGGCATTATGACCTACTGGTTGAATATCTTTTTTCTCTATATATGCCCGTATGGAATTACTTTGTCTTCTGTTTCCGCCCACGTGGGCATTATTTTGATGACATGGTGATGTTTTTTGAAGAAATTTTGTCATTTAAATAAATTACTACCAGTGAGGTTACGTCAAGGTTATTTATAGTTACGAGTTTTTTTCTATTAGGCCTAGGTCCAGTTATTTCTTTACTACCCAGTCAACACAGGAGTCGTGATGAGGTCATATAAGAGGTCGTACGTGAGACCTCTTTTCGACTCAGCGCTAGGAGGTCTTCATGTCTCGTGCTATATGACTCCTTTTCGACTCGAATGTAGGAGGTCTAAAGGTATGGTTACACAGTACATTTACGCGTGCAAGTTGATGTACGAATGCATTTCCCATCGAAATTTCACCGTGAAGCCACGTCAACTTGTACGAATGTATGAACAGAAAATAGAACCTAATATAATTTCGTTTGTACAATCGTGAAAGTTCCACCATTCGTTTCGGAGGCACCTGGTGGTAGACCACGGAAACGACACATTCAGTTGGCGTGTGTTTCCTTGTGATTCGGTGTTTTTCTGCGACTTGGCTTCATATATTTATTGACCTCCGCTTTGTTTGGAATTTGCTCTCCTGTTTTGACCTCCACACCTGATTAGACTACCCTGATGGAACCTTTACTGACTTTGCACGTACTTTGGACCGCACTCTCCCGTTTTCGACCCTCGCACCATTTTGACTATCCACACAGTTTGGACTATCCGCCCATTTACTTTGACCCTGCCTCCTTTGGACTTTCTTTGTGCGTTGATTTATTTTGACCCTGCCTGAATCGGACTACTCCATTTATCCATCTTCTTCGTTACCGATTTTTCTGGGTCTGTTTTGAAATTTGACTAGTAAGAGTGTTGGGATATATGTACTGCTATATTTTTCATGCATTTCATATGAAATATTTTTCGTTTTTTTGTGTTTCAGAAAACATTATTCTTTTGTTAAGTCTTTTGTACTGTTCCTCACATGTTCCGGTGCCACGCAATAAAGCGGTTGTACTATCCTAGTAATGTCCTTACATTTTTTATCGTCAAAACTGCATTAATCCTTACAACGTGGTTCGTGGATTATACGCTAGATAGCGCCATGCCGGCGGATCTGGAAAACGGCGATCATAGGACCTCATATAGGCGCTCTTGTGGAGTCTTGTAGGACCTCGTATAGTAGCTCTTTGTGAGGCATATATGACCTCGTAAAATACTCCTAAAGTGGTGCATCTGATCTCTTTAAGACTTCATCGTGAGATCTTTAGGGGTGTCTCGTAAGACTCCTACAAATTCGAATGACCTCATTATGAGCTCATTAAGGACTCCTGTGTGTTGACTGGGTAGAAAGTCCTGCAAATGCATAAACAGGGTGTTGCAAATAAAACACCGACAAAGGAGGTGAGGTAGTACATTGAAATGTGTTGATCATTTTTTAACAAGGTACCAATATCCAGAAATGATGCGTTTTCACACTATGGGTAGCTAAGAGTTCCGTTTGAATGCACGGGTATTATCACGGGTTCTGTACCTGTGAGGTTTTGTAAAGTAACGAGTCTTCAAATCCTTCGAACTAACACTGATCTTGAGACATCATTAACTAGTCATACTGTGAAAACGCATCATCAACAAAGACTCATTACTTTACAACACCTCACAGGTACCGTACCCGTAATAATACCCATGCATTTAAACGGAACTCTTAGCTACTCATAGTGTGAAAACGCATCAGTTTCGGACATTGGTACCTTATTAAAAAATGATCAACACATTTCAATGTACTACCTCACCTCCATTGTCGTTTTTTTTTTCAAATTTGCACTTCGTTTTACAGATTGCCTAGTCCTCATGAGCAGGAGTTGGCAGCCTTTTTGCAATGCAAATTGGATAAGCTGGTCCTGAAGTTTTTATTTCAGAATATATGTACCAACTTCGTACAACTACAAAAGCAGTACATATTTCAATATAAACTCAACACACCTTATATTGAATAGAGTATAAGGTAGAAACATATTGAAGGTGTTCATAAGCTATAGGAAGTAGAACATTGTGCTATAGCCATAATATTCTACAACATGGCAATCACTACACCAAAGAAATGTCACGAACTGACAAGCCACTTTGGAAGTAGCAGATCCAAATTTACACAAATTTTGCATTAATACCAACACTTGCAATATTGAAGAATGTTAACATTGATGTAGCAGGTACCTTTCACTTCCTTCAAGCTACTAGGATCATACTGCATTTGAAATGGTATTAACAGTTACAAAACAAGTTCCACATGGACAGAAATGGACCATACTCAAAATGAGAGAAGACCACAATAGCAAGATACGTGGACATCTTCTGTTCTCAACTTCTGCCAGTGACTTTTGTGTTCTACGTTTTAGGTAAGAGTCTAATTATTCTGGATCTTAAATATTCACCAAAGAAGGTAATTAAGGGTTTTCGAACTTTGCTTATGATGACAAAGATTTTCAAGAGCATTTATATTGAAATGTAAAATTAAGGGAATGTTTGTGCTAGGAATCATCTGTTCCAAAAAACCACCACCTACGCAGGAACATTAACACATTCAATGCGGTTCCTGAACTTAAGGGAGACGCTAGAAATGGAACCCATTTTTTAAATGGCCTAAAGTTAAAGGACCACGTCTATTGACGTGGTCTGCCGTTCGGCATAGACACGACCACGTCAATAGACATGCTCCGTGCTAAATGTGTTTTAAACAAAGATGTTTTATTACATATACCATATTTACCTGAAGGGAAATTCACTTATAAAGCTGTATGCCAAGCTTGCTGTGATGGCAAAGAGCTCCATACAGACACTGGGAACACTGATCCCTTCAGCACTTTTACTGGACATTATCTTTAAAATCTGAGGAACCTTCACTGAAAAACAAAGATGCAAAAATATCGCTTTAAAAATATAATAAAAAGAAATAACCCAGCTTGAAGCTAGTCAACACTTTGCATGTTTAAGTAGCAGTTGTGCATACCACCAAAAGTACTATTAAATTTATTAAAAAAATAGTAAATTTAATGACTTTAACATATCACAAACGAAAAGTGAAAAGCACTTTTCAGTATGATGCATCAGCTAACAATACAATGATTAAGCAATGATATACAAATGGGGGGGGGGGGGGATTTTTAATTTTGAAAGTACTTTTTTAGGTTAGTTTAAAATAGCTGGGGATATTTCAGGGATTGGGGGATTCGTATACACTCCTAAGTGCACCTTTTAATCATGAATCCCTCCTCACGCATGACTCTTTCGGTAAATAGATGCCTGCAACATTTTAAGTCTATCAATAAGTCAGTGCATTTTAAGCTAAACAAAAAATTCAATTGCAAATAAAATTATGTGCCTTAAAAATTATGTATGACACGTTGTACTAACACATCTATCTACAGGTGTATAATATGTCAGGAGCATTTATCAGGTTACTTTATGGAGGCAGCAAGGTTGACAATCACTGCCATTCAAATGTATTTTTGATACAGACAAAACTGCTTGAATTTCCTGTATTTTATGGAACCATAAACCTGGCTAAAACAATATCTGAAAGGATGTACCTACAGCATGTTTCACTTAATTTCACTATACTACAGGCACACGGTAAAGACCACTCCATGCCTATACATCATGCTGTGGAAGGATCATTTCCCATAGGTGTCAACTTATGGAAAGTTAACACAGAAACACAGCAGCAAACAATTTGCAAATAGTGGAATGTGGATGTGAAATGGGTCTTAGTTAAGTTTTAACTAAGTTAAACTAAGACACTTAAAAGTTGCCTACACAGTTAAAGGGAGGATATATTTAATCATGGGTTTATTTAAGTAACTATATCACTAATTTCTTTGTTCTTGAAAATACCGAAATGTTCAAATGAATAACCAATGAGGGGAAATATAAGCACTCTGTGCTGTAACTTTCATGCGGGAGAGCAGAATATTAAGGTGTATCGGAAAAGTGAGTGTTCAACACATGAATTAGATATATCCTTATATAATTTTGACTGCATTATTTTTTTTAAGTTTTCCAACACGTAAATCTTAAGATCGATAATTTACAGTTATGTGTATAATGAGGTTCAATTCATAAGAGTTGAAGAAAGATTCATTCTTAATCACGATGGTGGTAATTATTATTAAACATGCTAATACTCAGAGGTGAGAAGCGGTTCCTACGCTTTTAAATATTATTCTTCGATTTTCCTTTTTCTGGAAAGTATGGTATATTAGTAAATGCTATGTCACGGAACAAGTGATATACCAGCAACGAGAGATTTGCGAGTGATTTACGGACGACCCTGTTAACTGCTGTTTGCCAGGGTAAAACATAGCTAGTTGGAACACACGTAGGTTATGAAAGCTGAAATAACCATAGTAGAATGTTAATAATGGAAACGAGGCATGAGTGGACATTTCAATAATTTTTTAAGCAAGTCAAAAAATATTCTTGGAACAGCATTTCAGTTAAGGAGGTTTGAGTGAGATTTTTCTTTGGACATTCTAGAATCCATATTCAAAATTTATTTTTCAACTTCAGCAACTGTAAGAAACATGAAGTAAATATTATCGAATTAAAGGCGCAAAAATTGTTTTATATGGCTGAATTCTCTCAGTAATTAACTAAATATGCATACATAAGTTTTTAACTTCAACTAATATTTCCACACTGTACGCTGAAAATGCCTTGGGAACCAAAGATTTTTTTTGTGACTATGTCAAAATTACTGCGGGAGTACTTATTGATTTATTTTTTTTTAAATATGTAAGTGAGAATTAAAACAAACCACACACATAAATTTCTGACGTCTTCTATATGTTAGACATTCCTCATTCTTTAAATAAAGTATCTCTGGAGTGAGTACTTGTGCCACTTCCCATGGAAAATGGCTGGTATTTTTTGAAAATAACTCAAAAAGTATAGCGGTAAGTGGCTGATATTTTGTTATCACTGGAAAGATGTGATATTTCCAATATAATGAGGCCAAATTCATTGAACTTTAAATGAAATGAAATCTCGCTCAAACTACCTTCAGTGCATCTCGAGTCCTCGCAAAAGCTTACGGCGTTGCGCAGTAGACGATTTTGGCACCTGAAGGGTCTATTTTCTAAAAACCGGTTGCCACGGGTGGAAGGGTAGCATTGGTGGTCTAATGCTTACGATTTTCGTTGCCAACTTTGAAATTTGTCATACGCCTGCAATGAATTTGAATGCCCCTAGATATTCGCTGCAGTGGTTTACGGAGTGGGCATCGTCCATTTGTACCTGAGGGTCAGGGGGTCACGGCCTGGGGATCTCAGGCCGATGACTCGGAAGTGGACTAATAGTTGCAACAAGTGCTAACTTTTTTCTAAAATATTATACAAAAACAAATATCACATTCGTATTTCAGGCGATTTTCTTTTTTTAAATACGGAAAATCTAATGTATTATTGCATAAAATGTATATGTTCTCTCTGTATCTCTAGACTATACATTGATATATTTCCACTCTTTTGTGTTCTCAATGTCCCATTTATTTATCAAATATACATGAACATAGCGCTAATATATGAAGATATCTCTTCCAGTACTTTTTATTTTCTTATTTCAGTAACTGAAATTTTAGCTAGTGGCATTCAAAATCCGATTCCATTCATTGCATTAGCTAAGTAAAAGAAGAATATAGAATGTACTGTTATTTCGTAATTTTAAGTTGTATGTCTTAAAACTGGATTACAGAATTTCACACGGCTAAAATTTTAGCAACGTTACTGAAAATCCACGGAATTGCGCGAAGTTTGGTGTCTACTTATTCAGCGTTTCAGCGGATTCACGACTATATTGGTTATTTTTTATTAATTATGAATAAATGCTAATGCATTCAAAGTTATTGAAATGCCCAGCTGTGAGTCATCGCGTAAGACAGCCCCGGTCGCGGAATGGAAGTACGGGAGGGAAGGGTCTGCTGCCTGCTCCATGCTCCACGACGAGTCGAATTGTCCAATACGGGTCGGAATTACATTTCTACGCTGAGACACTATGTTGGCCATTCTGCCTGCCACGCGCTCACTTTCCCCTCCGTTCCTTTCTCTTACCCCTCCCATCCATTTCACCCCCTCTGTTCTGCGCATCTAAAGGCCATAAACTTTTGCGAGAACTGTATCTATTCATCGGAACTCACCATACGGGCAGTAATGGTACTAATACAATAATCATAATTTTTTTCCTAAATTGAAGCAAGAATTTATTAGAGTTTTTGGAAAGAGTGCTGCATTCGAAACTTAGACACCATAATATTGAAATATTTTGTTTTCTAATATTGGACTCTGCATGACATCTTGATATTTGTTAGCAAAAACTATGACGGTACAAAATATATTACTTTGCGTTTAGATGAAAATCTGTACATATTTTACAATTTTTAGGCTTGCATCGCATGTTTGCTGCATGTATTCCAAATGCACAAGAGAAAATTGTAAATGCTTAAATATGTATAAAAAACGCATTTATGAATTGCCACTAAATTTTATTTTTGGAATAGTTAGCTGGGTATGTTCAGATTACGAAAAAAAAGTTTCGGCCGATTCTGAGATGTAGTATTTGAGAAAAGTTTACAAACAATTTTTTAAACATTAGTAATTAACATCAAGAAAGAAGAAAGATAGAAGAAAATTTTTTTTATTGATATATTTGCATTCAATAAAGATTTATCGTTAATAAGAGCTATTAATCATTGCTGTATGAAGATTACAAGCGGAGATATAAGTGATAATATGATTTAAGGCTCGGATTTTTGCTCAAAATGCGAAAAAATTAAAATATGCATAATTCGCTGAAAATTTTTTTTCCTAAAACGGTTTAAGGGTATTCAGTTTGAGTTGATATTGTACCCATACACCAATTTTTATCAAAATCTGAGACCCTAAGGGACAAACGTTTGTTGAATTGAGATGGAATGACCCATATGTTATTATCATTTTTATTTTTGCCAACAAACATCATGATGTCACGCCAATTCCAATCCTCGAAAACATACTTTCATTAAGGGAAAAAAATTAAAATAAAATTATTGCAAGGTACCATTACAGGGTGGCTACTGATATCCAATTTTTAAATTCCCTGAATTTTCCCTAATGGATTCACCAATTTCCCTGACCGATCACCAAAAGGTCACCTATTATTGGAATATTTTATTTCTGCTGAATTAAATTTTCATCAAAACTCAGAAAATGTTAACAGCTTAAATCAATACATTTAAAGCTACAAAGTACATTCTAATGACAAAACACACGAGGTGGGTCTATTCTACCCCCAAATGCTCTGGCAAGGCGAAGGACACTACTATATCTCACCCCCACCCGCTTAACCCAAAGTTGCTGACATTTTTCGAAGATTTTTTCAGAATAGTCTTAAGAAGTCTTCAATTAAAACTATACAAATATCTCGGTGCAAATATTCATGAAACCAATTAAAGTGACTACTTCATAAGCAATTTTGCCTGAAATAAACGTCCGCCATTTAGTGTCGTAATAGCACCCAAATATCGACCATAATCTCTTAAACTTGTGCATAGGACAGGAAAGGTACCATTATCACAAATGGTATTGTTTTTTATTTCATTAAAATCCTTCCACAACTATACTATCTGCTTAACTTTTAAGATTTTCAAAGAAAAATCAAAACGGGTATTTTTTTTGGAATGTTGGTCATGTTTGAGCCTCCGTATACAATGGATAGGACCTAAGAAAAATACTTACTATTTCATAAAAAGTAATTATTTGTGAGTATAAATGCCACGTTTCAAGTCTTTATCTATAAAATAGTAAATTTGGATTTTGTCCGGCTTCTTTCGATTTCCGATCACTGTGCGCCGTCGCAGCGGCCGTTTTATTGTCTACAAAATTGCAAGATTTCCCTACACACAAGGTTTTCCTACAGCAGGTTATTGAATTACGTAAACAACAGTTTTGCAGTATGGTGAGTCCCCTGAACCACTGCGAGCGTTGCGTTGGGGCGACCAAGGGGAGCGAGCTATATTCCTTCCGCGGCCGTGTATCTAATTTCCTTGGCCGTGTATGTTTCCATCGGTAAAAATATATATTGACAATGTCTAATTCTTCAAGAAAGAGGTAGAGCGTCGTGATAGTTCTGGGAATTTGAGGATTACTGAAAAGGCATCGATGAGAAAGTTAATGGCCAATTTACTGGCGGACCCCGCCACAGGTATCACTAAGGTGCGCGAAAAATAGGAACCAAAGCAAAGCTGTTGGACTAGATCAAAATCGGATGGCGCAAGTGACCTTCAGAAGCGAATAACAATTTGATAAACGTGAATCAGGGAACAAAAAAATGTAAAAATATTTGGTTAAAACACGTAAGCGCGCCACTGAGAGCGAGGACAACAGGAGACAATTAAAACGGTAGCATCATGTTCAGGAATATCATATTTGAGGTGGTTTGTGACCTGACTAAATTGCTTCGAGAGAGAGCTTAAGGGGGCCATTCAATAATTACGTCGAGCGTAAAATGTGGGGATGGGAGGAGGGCTCTTCTTACTGTCTCACGAAGGGGGGTACGAGAATCGAAGATGATCTTGCGTAAGGCTTTGTTTACACGTGAGATCGTACTTGTGTTACCATTTACACAAGGAATTATTCACTACGATCTAGTGTGCTCCAGCTACCTCTCTACCTGAGTCTCGGAAGTTAAAAAAAACGCGAGATAAAATTTTTCTAACAACATAGCCTCAGATTCCTTGTGATGAGCGTCATACATTTTTAAAATGAATTTTAACACTACTAGGCAAATATCGCAATACGGATATACAAAAGGGATACATTGTACGTCTAATTCACAACTAAATAATTAAGATTCACAACTGATAATATTCACGACTGAATGTCCCACGAATTGATGGGGCTTATTCTATGCACGTCAGCGACGGACATTAGTTTTAGTTGGTGGAATGTTTTGGTGAAAAAATGGCGGGAATGACTGGCCGATAAACGCAATGGTATAAAAATAGGGAGAATTTCCTATCCCAGTTTCTCCCTGACTATTACGAGAGTTCCCTGACAATTCCCTGACTTTTAAGAAATTCAAAATTCCCTGACAATTCCAGGTTTTCCCTGACGATCGCCACCCTGCATTACTGCTTGTGTGGTGAGTTGCAACGCTTCAACACATGCACTTAAATAAAATTTAGTTCAAGATTTTTTGGCTTACTAAAAAAATATTAAAATGTGCACTCAATGACCCACGATTACCGCTCCAACCACCTTAATAGGTATGAAGAGGAGTAGCAGGGTAGTGTGGAAGATGAATGAGGAGTGTTAGGGCTGCTTTACACTGCGATTAATCCTACGAATTAACATGCGAAAGACGCTCATGCCCCGTGTAAAACGGAAAATCCAGCGCACGATCAACAGAAATTTTTTAAAAGTACATATTTATGTTTGGTTGTACATACCCTGTACCTCCACCTTGGTTATATTTATTAATTAAACCACCGAAATTCTATGGTAGTACGACAGTTCTTTTGTAGTAGTCCCCACATTTGTTGTTCCAAGTCATAATTATATTTTATCGAGTATCACGGAATTGGTAAAACTTGTAAGATTAGGTCTCTCTACCTAGGCACTATCGGACGATGCACTACCATGGGACGATGTAAATAAACCATTCTAACCGCCGAAACTGTTGCGCCGATCGGAAATCTCCAGTGAATCGAATAGGTATTACCATAGAGTAAGCACATATCTATGGTACTACTGATAGGCGTACCACTGCGTATCCTTTCCAGTTTAACTTCCATTCCCAGTATTAATTCAACCGCGTACATGAGAAGAAGCTCCTCAGGTATTCATTTAAATGATAGGCGAATTAATGCTCAAGCGATCATTCGGAAGAATACATATTCACCCTGGAAACCTTGGAGAGGAAATAAAATTGGTGGCGTAAATAGGCAGAATACCATGATACACTCGTGATACTTCGCTTGTAGATATAAGGTATTAGGAATTAGGTAAGTTTCATTGGCCATCAAAGGTAACAAAGTTCCCCGGTGACTAAAATTGAATCGTGAAAACTATTTCGATATATGTAAACTTCCACCAAGACGAAAAACTAAATCCGATAAGGAAAGTCGGGTTTTGCCATCAAAGTTATTTTTCCAAATGTTTTCATCTTGTGGTTAAAGTTATGTATGTGTGCCGTGATTTTTTCCTTCTAAATGAACCAGAAAGAAAGTTACACCAATTTACAGCGACGAATTTCAAGACGACATCGCGAAAGGATACACTAATCGCTCCCATCGTGGACGGCAAAAATATATGACCAAAACTGTCGGCTGAATTTATGCATAGTGAATTGGGACACCCTCACTCCATTCGAAAGGGCACTTCCGATATGGCTTCCTCCCTTGAAAGGGTACATACATGCATTCATGCGACTGATTTGCGGATTCGGACACGCCTGATGAAATAACGAATAACATCAGGAGAATTAATCGGTTAGCAATAACGGCAGACAAGTGGTAACGAACGAATTTAAAAGACGAGGAGGAAACGAAGAAAGAGCTCCGCCCTTGGCCTCCACTCCCGCAGTCTGGGGATGATGGGAGAAATATGGGTAACACTAATTATAAGAACAATCGATTAAAAGGAGAAGTCAGAGAATAACGGGAAGGAAAGTGTTCGAAGGTGTGGCGATATATATTTGGAACATTTTCCACGGGTGAGTGAGCGACGGTGAAAGGAAACGATTTAGCAAAGGCACTCCGGTTCGAACGACTGTGACCTTGCCGTGGTATACACGCATGAAAAGGTTCTCTAGTTATTCTCACGAGAAATGAAACGAGAAGTTACACACGACGTCTTGTTGAAGTGCCTTAACATGGCAACAAGTTACCAGTAAGAACGAGAAATTTATTGACGACAAAGATTAGTCTTCGTTTTCCGACTCGGGGATGAATACAGTATTTATACGATTTTTTTCGTTAGACTTTGCGTCATAATCTTAGCAGTTGGAGCACCTTGAAACAAAGTGGTACTACTTCTTCGGATTCAGGATAAAATTTGACGAGGAATTTTTGTTTCAGCTCCGATTATGACAACTCTGACCCAGCCACAGCGCCATAAACACATGATTTTGTAACGGAGGTGATTCTGGATTCAAGCTACCCATATTCCGAGACCGACCACACCGGAACAGGCGAAGTGGTTAACACAGCTACGGAGCGATAAACGTCACGAGAGCGACCCAGCTCGGGAGCAACATCACACCGGAGCTACGGATTAGATCGACACCATGATCGCTAGAAAGTAGAAACCAACCTTGGTAGAAACACAACTCCGGAACGACGGGAGTGTCAAAGCTCCACCGGCACGGAAACACAATAAGGAACTTTTCCCAGAGAAGTTTTACTTTATTATTATTATTTAAGGGGCGGTTTTTTACCCAAGAAATTTTTTCCGTCACCTCCCCTCTGTATTTATTCATTCATTCATTTTAACTTTTTTGCGTGGGTTTTTCGTGTCCAAAGGGCACCGCGCACTGGGGAGGGTTCGCCGAAGGGGCTGGTTTCCGCAACCTTGGACCCTCATTCCCTCCGCGCAAGTGGTACCCCCCCTTTCACACACAACGTATCACCTCGCCCCTTCTTGTATGTCTTTATTAATCCATCTTTAAAAGTGCATAGTACATCTCCATGACACCAGTAGTTTCAAAATCTTGTCTCGTCTCCAATGGCCTTGTGGAAGGCAAATTCCATTACGACTCTTTTTGTTACCTTCTTTGACAATACTTTTATGTAATCAGGCTCTGCTCTTTCTACCTTTTCGACTGCGGTAAAGCAGCTGCAAATTGAGCTTTTCGCAGTTATCACGATGTAATTGCTCAGCCTTTCTTCCTTCCATTTGGTCAGATGTAATTTATACCCAGCATATATGTCATGTAGTAACATTTTTTCCATTCCGGTTAACTTTTTAATGAATTTTTCAAGAATTCCCATAGCTTTTTCGCTTCACTGACCTCGTAAGCGACGTGTCACGAAGACGCCACCATATCGGTACACCACCTGCATTGTTCGTCGACTTTGCGGCTCCTATCACGGCACCGAGTCGTGACGACAAAATCACAGGTCGTGAAATCAAACCATATTTGTACTTCGGGCACATTAAGAGACGTAGGCAGATTAATGGGATCACCCCCACCCAAATAAAGTGCGCCCATTGCTTGTACTAGAGGGAAACTTGCTGAATACCTAACAGGTGAATACAAACAACTTCTTCAACACTCCTCAGCGGCCAAAATACCAGCAATATTTCCAAGTCAGGTGATTGGCTTGTGTTAGGGCTAGGGCACAAGGTCTCCATGCCAAGCAAATAAGTCAGAAACATAGCGTCGAGAATTTTAGTGTGAAATCCTGGTATCTTTTCGGAATGCACCGATAAATCAGTGCACCACCCGTCAGGCGGGATCGCAGGATAATTTCACGAAGAGTGGTCATGTCTACGTAGTAATTCATTTTTAAAAAGGTCGATTTCGGAGATTCAAATGATAACACTATGAAAAATCAGACGGTGTTCACAAATCGTGGGGAGAAATAGAAAACTAAAATCTTTTAGGCAAACGATGGTTAAATTTGTATGCAGATAGAAAGAGAGAATTTAATTATTTACAATCAATTCGAAAACATTCACATAAGCTACAATGATTTTCCCAAGAGTCTGAATTTTCGGAATCACATCTTAATTGGGGAAATGGCACAGAAAGACGCGGATACTTGCAGCTGAAACTCCACCAATATTTAAGTCGGATATTGAAGAGCACGCACACCAAACTTTGTCCAAATCCATCAGGTCTCGTAGTAGCAGATACATATGAAATACAGAGACAAATGTAATTTAACTATTACTTAGGATGCTGACATCCATTGTAGGTTATGCTGAAAAGAGAGTTGGTAGTTTTCCACGAGGATAATGTAATGCTGCGACCAGCCTCCATGCTTTATATCATTTTTAAGCCATAGCATATTGGCACGGGGAAGTCTACGAGGATAATTAAAACATTCCGCACACCGCGGTGGCCAGATTGGCAGAGCGCCGGCCGAGTAACCTAAAGGCCGTGGGTTTACATGGATGGATATCGTGTCGGCCTTCGGATCGAGGTATCAGGTTAGAAAGTGCAATAAAAAAATAAAAGTTGAAGCATCTAGATCCCAACAATAATCCTGCTATGGCAACAGAACCGTTACCAATCCTCAAATTCAAATAAAGGAGTCACTCGCTGATGGCCACATAATTGCGTGCAATTGCAAGTTAAGGGGACTGGTTTCGAATCCCAGTCCAGGCGAATGATTTTTTCAATGAGAAATTTACATAATTGTGTAACCATCAGCGGGCGACTCCGTTCAAATTACATCAGGGCCAGTTCCGCAGTTCTTTGAATGTGTGTAAAGTGAACACCTTTGTGTTTTAAGTTGGATTTTACCTCGTGGACTGTGGCTCTTAGCGCATGAACACGGGTACTTCATTACATCGTATGCACGGTTAATGAGAGGACAACTCACTCCTAAAGCCCTCCATGGTATTCACAATGGAAGAGGACGCCTGGGTAGCGCAACTGGTTACAGCAATCGGTGTGAAATCGAGGGGTCTAGGTTCGAATCCAAGTTCAGGCAAATGACTTTTTTCACAGCGAATTTCACACAACTGTGAAACTTATTTTTCACCCCAACATTCCTTCACTTGTCACTTGCCATTTAAGACCCAACGTGACAATTCACACCCAACTGAAGTGCAACTATTATTATTATTAGGAGACCATATTCGAATTTTATATTTCAATTCCAGCGTCTGTAAGAAGTGAGACGTAAATATTGTAATATCATTAGTGCAAAAATATAGCTAGATATGGTTACCATATTTTTGAAACCCCAAAATGCGGACACCCTCAACGGAATTGATCAACACGTTCTTAGTACTCCCAAATGAAACATTATTCGGTTAATTATTTCCTGTCAAATAGATATATATTTCACGGTGCACCCATCCCCCCCAACCGCCATCGCCCCAACCCCAACCACCGCCGTATATCGCCGGCTAGAGCCCTAAATCGAAAGCACCCTAACAGATCGCTGACGGTATAATTCAATAATCGATATAAAAATATATATAACTATTTGGTGATAAGAGATGAAAGCAAAAATAAAAAGATCTTGCTTCCCAAAGAAGAAAAATGCGGACATTATCAGACATCGAAAAATGTAAGCGGACGCTACATTAGAGGTCGAAAATACGGATATGTCCGCATAAATGAGGACGTATGGTAACCCTAGTTATAAATGACCAAAATTCTCACTAATTCAATAAATATATGTATCTACATAAGTCTCTAACTTGACTCATTTTTTCACGCCGTACGGCTAAAAAGCCTTCAAAACAGCAGTTTTTTGAGATTCTGTAAAAATTACTGCGGTGAGTCATATATTAACTTTATAAATAGTTGAGAAAACATACAAACTACACACCATTAGTTTTTTGACGAAATCTAGGTGTCAAACGTTCGTAATTTGTTCAATATTCTCTCTCTGGAGCGCACAGCCGTAATCTATCCCATGTAAAACAGCTTGTATTTTCAGGCCAATTGCCTGAAAAGTAGTTCGGCAAGGGGTTAATATTTTGATATCAATGGAAAGATGGGAAATTTTTCTTAGAAATGACGTCAAATTCACCAAATTCTAGGTGAATTGATGGTATGCTCAAACTACCTTAAAGAGTATTCTTTCTTTCGAAGGTGGTAGACGTAGTAGCGCATATTCTGCTGTTCCAAGTGAGAATTCACAGTATGCACCGCACACAACAGAGCATGCACCCTCGCCATGCATATACACCCCTGCGACGTAGAGACGTATAAAACGGTGCAATGGCGGCGTTTCTAGCCATTTTAGGTGCCAGTTACTGCGTTTCGGGTGGTTAGTCCTACAAGGAGACGTCAACCAATAGCAGAACATGTCATCACCGCAGGTACGCCCCGAGGAGGTTGCTTTTGTGCCCGAAATTCAATCACTACAATGACTACTATTCGAAGTAATCAACCGGTACGATTAAAAGGTATAGATTAAAATGGAAAATGGGCTACTTCTAAGTTCAACAGGAAATGACATTGCCTTACACGCTTATTTAACGGAAATCGGTTAGGGGGGTTAACAATGGGCCTTGATTTCGGTGGAACAACGACGAGCAGGTTACGTAAAACATAAGGCAGTTACGGTCATGCTTATCACAGCTGAGTAATTTATTGACCACAAAGCGACGGCACCGGGAAGACGGCAAGGTATATGCAAATAGGCGGGTAACAGGGCCACCTTCCTTCTGGCAGAGCGTCAACGAGGAGCCAAATACGCAAAGAGTAGCGTGAATCTTCGCAAGTTATAACTGGCTGCAGATGGGGGAATCCGTAAAAAAAATGATGGCACAAGATGCTAGGAGGGTTTCAAGGAGTATTAAGGTAGCAGGAGCGATTTTTGCTTATGCAAAGATTTGCGTGAAACTTTGCATACGTGTTCTCATTAGTTATATGAATAGATAAAAGTGAAAAATTGCATTTTACCGATTAGGATTTTGGCATTTCAATGATTTTTTAACACGAAGCCTTATGGAAGATGACATATATTTCCTAATAATAAGATTATGTGTGTGTAAAATTTTCTTCTAAACAAAAAATAATAAATTTCTAGTTATTATAATTGGTCACCCCTAGACCAATAAAAAAACAAATTTCAGTGTAATTTCGTTTGAATTTAGAATAACGCGCTGACAACTCTAGTAATTACATGCTTCAATTTAGAAAAAAATATGATGCTTTTATAAGTACCATTGCTGCCTGTATGGCGAGTTCCAACGCATTAACAGATGCACTCGAGTGAAATGTGGTCCAAGAATGTTTTCCACACTTAAAAAATTATAAAAATGTGCACTCAATGAATCACGATTACCGATACAGCCACCTCTAAGAGATTCCACAGAGACTGAGTGAGCCATAACAAAACTGAATTCCACCTTCACGTTTGAATTGCTTAAAAACACTGCTATACTCGATGCCAACCTACAGGTATTGGAATTACAAAATAAGATACAAAATTACCAGATTACTGGACGAATGTATTTTTGAATAACCACTTTTTCAAGCCATTGGAGCCGACTTCAGCGCCATTGAGCTAATGCATTCCGACTTAAGTTTCTGTAGACATTTTATAATAACTCACAAAACTAAGATGGATTGGGATCTTAGGTTTGTTACCACTTTATTCCATGGAAAAATTCGCTTCTCAGAAAAAATTTTCTTGAAAATAACATTTATATTAGCCTGGAAAAATACTATAGAATTTAACACCATGTTAATTCAAGTTCATTTAGCGAAAAATGAGGCGTGGGTGGGAAAAATTTTGATGCTCATGTCAAAGAGATTACACCCTTTTCCATACGATGCCAGAGTATGAATCAAATGACATTTGCGCCATTTTACCGCGGAACTACGTGTTGCAGGGAGATATTTCGGGGCTGAAATGTAATGATGCTCCGGCACATGACATCCGCCACACGAATTCGTCGTCTGGGTGTCATCCACCAAGAAACTATGTATCAAATTTGGACATCGTATGGCTCTAAAATGATCTTTCCGAAGTTAATTATAGGTGTTTAGAGGGAAGGAAAAAAATACAAAATTAGTGCGCAGCAAATTACTAAAAAGGACCAGTGGCTGATGTAGACAGTGCATCACTCGAGTGAGAGGGCCTTAAGTCATCTTCCAGTGACCGAGGTTGGCCTGGGTTGTCCAATAGGTACTAAGGAGGAAGGCATACTTTCACGGCTTGATGGAAAGAACCCGGAGTTGACTTTCTGGGACATAACTGCAAGGGAAACCGCAATAGCGGTATTCTATTCGTTCGATAGAGTCTTTCGTAGTCTTGGGTGTTTTTGCCGAAACATTCCGCTTGTGAGAGCCTGTTCATCGAATCACTTCGGCTGGACAGAGCTCAGTAGGCGTTGCAGCATTGGAATATGGAATCAGGGAAACGTCGAGGCGATTAAAACTGAACACTTCCTCATAATAGGCAATTACAGCGCTTTAAGCTCATTTTTCTCCCTTCCACCATCTTAGGGCAATCGCCACGGTACCCAGTACGTCATATCCGAACAATTGACAAAAAAAAGCTCTTCTTCGTCGGCCTAAAAGAGTGGATCTGTTTTACTGCTTCCTCCCACAATGCCCAATGCTCATAAAAGTCTTTAGCCCAAGTTGCATTTACAGCACTGATTCTTACGGCCGTTTTACACGGGGCACGAAATTGCACAACTTCAAACTGCATGTTTTTCTCAATCGGGCGTGCAATAATTTTCGAATTAGAGCCCCCCTGCTCTGCTATATTATTTAGCCATCTCTCGTTCGTGCATTCGCGCAAGCGTTCTTTCAATTCGCGGCTTTACACGATGCAATTTGAAATTCACGCTCGTACGTACTATCAGATTGTGCAATTACGTGCAATTACAAATTGAGAGAATAGTATTTATGGGTTTACACACATGAAAAAGATGTAAAAATGGATTTGTCATATATATGTAATTAGTTAACAAAAAGGAACTGGGATTCATAATTAGGTAGGATTCGGATTCAAGATTCGGAATTTGAGATTCGATAAAGAAAAGAGGTTCGAATTCGACCAATAACTACAATTGTTCATCACTCAACGTGCGAAATACTACTAAAATTGTGTTGTGTTGGGTCTTAACTAGTGGACGGTCACCACAAAAATGGCGGTGACCGTCCACTATTTATCTCATCAATAACGCATTTTTCTCTGGTGATCGCTGCAGTGAGATTTGCGAGAGAGGTTGTTGCGCAGAAGTGCGCCTTTGATATCCAGACAGAGTGTATAGAACAAAGATTATAAACACATCATAGAACATTCTACATACAATGTATTGCGACACTTTTAGCACCCCAAAAACATGATGTGATACACTTCGTCCACGTGCCGAAAATCGTGTAATGCAACACGGTCAGGTAAAGTGCGGCGTAGAAAATGTATCCGATGGGGGCGCGGCTTTTAGATAGTAAATGTAATTCCATATGAATTATCTATTCGAGGTTGGCATTGGTTATAACTACACTTTAGAGAGGGCGTCCCAATGCCTAGGTATCGCGTGACGTAAAAAATCGTATAAGGGGCTTGCTGAACCTTCGAACTGAAGTAAAAATCAATGGTTCAGATCGGCGAGTACTTTTTTATTGGGTTTTGGGCCACGATAGGACAGGGAGAGCGGCAGGGGTGCCCACTATCGCCGCTACTTTTTAACGTGTATTCAGAAGAAATGGTAATGGAGGCATGGGGGAGGAGGCGGTAGGAATAAAGGTAGGAGGGGAGCTGATAAAATTAGTGAGATTTGCAGATGATCAAGCATTGGTTCGTCAGTCGGCCAAGGTGTTGCAGTCAATGGTGAATGCATTAGAGGTGCAGTGCAAAAAGTATGGGATGAAGATCAATCACAATAAAACGGAAGTAATGAGATTTTCTAGAAATAAGAAGGCGGGGATGAATATAAGGGTGGGAGGGCAGAAGATAGAGCAGGTCGAGCAGTTTACGTATATGGGTAGTATTTTGGAGAAGAATGGGTTTAGTGGTAAGGATATCAATTGCATAATTGCGCTTGCTAAAGAAGCATTTTCGAAGGGAAGGGAATTGATAAGGGGGGGTCTGAGAAGAGACGTAAAGAAGAGGCTGGTGAAAACTTTAATATGGAGCGTGGCGCTATATGGGTCGGAAACTTGGTCATTGCAAAGGGAGGATGTGCATAGACTTGAGGCGTTTGAGATGTGGGTTTGGAGAAGGATGGAGAAGGTGAGCTGGGTGGTGAGGAAGACGAACGAGGAGGTATTGGATATGGTCGGAGAGGAGGGGAAGCTTGTGGCAGAGGTTCAGAGAAGGCAGAAGAGATGGATGGAGGAGATTTTGAGAGGAGAGGGCATGTTGAAGAGAGTGATAGAGGGGAGAACACTGGGGAAGCGTGGAAGAGGATAGGAATTCTGGATGAAATAAGAGGAGGTAGAAGATATGAAGAATTGAAGAGGGATCTAATAGCATGCCATCCTTAGGAGGGAAAGCGAGACAATGTCTATGAGGTTGGTAATGCAGAATGGGGACTGTCCAAGAACCTACCAATCAGCTGGTAGAATACTTGAATGAATGAATGACCTTTCCATGAAAAAAATGATGAAAGCGGCCGTTGATAAAACCACATGAAGGTTAACATTCATCTCATGGTCGGTGAAGCTTGGTACACGTTCGGAAACCTCGTAACTTGGAATCCGCATTTCAGAAAGCAGAGGTCGGCGAGGTTTTACTTATAAACCTTGGATTGAATAAGTAGAAAAAGTCCCAGGCAAAAAGGAAAGAGTCCAAGGCAAAACACACATTACTTCTGCAGAATGACTTTTTAGGCTATCCTCAAAGTAGTTAACAAACACCACATAATAATGAAGACAACCAATTTTGGTCAGTGGTTAGAGAATCAGGAAAAGTTAAATACGGAGAATTGATTTCAGGCATGGAGATTAGTTTCCCAGGTGAGGAAGAAAAATGTGCCCGGTACATATAGCACTGGCTTGAGCATGATAGGTAGCAAAATAGAAAATGTGAAGTGAAAAGGAATACGGCTGTGAAAATAGAAAAGTATCAGAAGAATTACACGGGATCTTAGGAGAAAATGAGGGTAGTAAATTATAGGGGCTTATCTGCACAAACCATGAGGAAGGAGTGTGGAATGATGACTTATTCAAGTCAGTTTTCATTCATACACTGAGGGGGTAATGAGCAAAGAAAATAGATTAATTTTTCATGCAGCAAAGACAGTATTCACATTATTAATGGGAGATCAGAAAATTGGACTAATGTTTAGGCAAAAACCAGTTGGGTTTAAAAAGATATAAAAGATTTAATATATCTTTGAATTTGGTGCAATAACTATAAAAAATATGAGGTGGATTGGAGGGATACATAGATTGGTCATTGGAAATCTGTACATGAATTAGATGGCTCAGGTAAGGGTAGCAAATGGCGAATTTGAATGGGCAATGATAGGGAACAGAGTGAGGCAAAGGTGCTATCATCTATGCTTTTAGACATGTACTGCTGGGAAATGGTTAGAAAACATGGGAAGAATTGGAGGTGTGGATAAAACAGCTGATAAAACCAGTCAGATTTGCAGATGATGAAGAAAGCATTACAGACAGTGACAAGTTATGTATGAAGATTGACCATAAAAAAAACAGAGTTAATGAGATTCTCTCAAGGTCGGAAATCTAAAATAAATATTAACCCTCAAAGTCCGACGGGCCGATATATCGGCTTTTGCTTCTGGGCAAAAAGTGCAGCGGACCGCTATATTGGCTCACAAATAGAATACTGTTCAACTTTATAAAACTGAAATAATTACATTTATTCTTCCGACTATGTAAAAATAGTATGATTAATAACAAATTCAATTTATATGAAAAAAACACCTATGGATATCTAATACAATAACTTCATAACTTTTTTTTCCTAAGGTGATACATTTTATGAAATTACCTTTCGCACTTCTTGCAAGTGCCGCTGGTAGAAGGTAGCACTAAAAGGGTTAAGAACAGCTTATTTTATTTTATTTATTTCATCAACCTGAATACAGCCTCGAGGGCCATTTTACATCAGGCGATATAACAGGGATATAATATATAAAGGACAACACACACAACCATGTCCAGGGAGGAGAAAAATCCTCCACCGGCGGGATTCGAACCCGCGACCTTAGGGTTGGCAGGCGAGGACGTTACCCCGCCGCCACCGAGGCCGACGCTTGGGCATAAACTAGAGAAGGTTGAAAAGGTCATGTGCCTGGTGAGAATAGGTTTAGCTGAAATGACAAAAGGAAAAGGATTGCATGACTAAAGAAAGCATTTACAAAAAGTAAGAAACTAACAAGGGGAAATTTGAGTGAACTCACTAAAAAAAGATTAATATTAATGGTTTAAGGCGTAACTTTGTGGAATGTAGTCACCAACATGATGAAAAATACAACTTCCTCTCAAAAATTGTTTTATTACCGACCCAGGTTTCGACTGCACAGCAATCATTATCAAGGTCCTTGTTGTATTTGTTCATCAAAAAATGATAGTTAAAACTCTCAAATGGAGGGGTGGTGGTATATATTTGGCCATTACTGAAGGGTGATAAGCACATACTGGAGACGACTTTTGTGAGGTTGGCATAGAGCAGCGGTTCCCAAACTGGGGGGTCGCGAGATGAGGATTGTAATTACTTTAAAAGCAATATCATTTGAATGTACACATTGTTTGTTATTTTTAGGGGATCGCGGCTAAAAGGTATGGGCTAAAATGGGTCGCGGAAAGAAAAAGTTTGGGAACCGCTGGCATAGAGGATTGAATGAGCCAGTTGGTTGGAGAAAAATTAAGGAAGTTTTACATAAAAGTAGAAGTTAAAAACATAGCTTATTATAGTAATTGGAGGGAGGCAGCCAAATTGGCTTGAGGACAAACTGAGGAGTAGTACGCTGAAGGGTGATAGAGGGGAGAATTTTGTGTAGGCATGGGAAGGGGAGATGACACATAGGAATCTTACAGAGTGTTAAGGGAGGCAAAATGTATGAAGAACTTAAAATCACTTCAATGGTAAACAGCAGATTGTTTAGGAAGGAGAAATATGGGAAAACTCTTCAAGCCAAGGGAAATTATAGCCAGGGCTGTCCACGAACCAACAATTTACTTAGTAGAATACCTACAGTGATGATGAAGAGTTGAAAAACTGAGAACAATTATTCCACTGTTCTGACAAACAATCACCGGGGTCTTCACTGCTGAATCAAAAACAAAGCTGACTACCTACACCATATCGGAATCATTCATATATGCATTTTTATCTTCGAAATGCAATGCTTTTTGTCTCTGCACTTTTCGCACTATTTCAAACTTAATACCAGAGAGTAGTATCCCCTCTCGGTTACTTTAAATTCAAGGATTTATGTCCAACCACTATCCTAAGCGGGAAGGCGTGATCATGTCCTACCTTCACCAGACTTGAATGCTTTTATGTTTCCAATATTGATTAATGCTTAATGCGCTAGAATTTAACGCTCTTCCAGAGAAACCTATGCAAACCTATGAAACCTGGAGTGTGACGATGAAGACATCTTCACCAGACATCACAGAAGTTTGGGGTTTATACTCTTGAATGCATTATGGACAGCACTGTGATGCAATAATAATAATAGTCACAACTGGTAAATGTTTGCGAAGGGGTACTCATTGTCTTTCGCTTATAACTTATCAAACGAACTTCGCACAGACATAAGCTTCATTTTTTCCCAAAGACGAAGCTTTGCAACATTTTTTGGTATTTACCGCATTCCTGTAACCCTTGTTTTTCCGCTGATATTTTAATTCCAAATCCACGCTTCAAAAATTTAATGCAAAACAAGCAAAATCTAGGGGGTGAAAAACATTTTCGACGATGAAGCTTCTTTGCGAACATCCACCATCACAACTTGACTAATATGTAAATGTTTAACGGTGATGAAAATTGTTAGCGTGAAAAGAAACCGACAGTACGTACTCCTAAGTGGAACATCTCGCACCCAAGTACTCGAGGTAAGCACACTCATGAAATACATCAACCAAATAAAAATATTTTATTCACCAAATCAGGATTTCAGATAGTACTCACCCAACATGGATCCCGCGATAATTCCTATTCCTAGCATTTTGCTTATGGCAATTTTTACACACACCGCTGAAATAAATCAAGAAAAATCCATCACAATTCCGTAAACATACACTTTCGCGACGATGGGTGCTACATGTTAATACTTACAATTGAAAAAGTCAAAATCGACAAAAAATGCATCATGGCAAGGTTCTGAGAACAATGAAATACTCAGATTTTTCACGAATCCTGCAGTGCTATTCATGGTGATTGCCATCTTCAAATTATTTGAATGGTACAGCTGTTATCTACAACACAATCGACGTGGTGAGAAGCTGGAGACCATCAATGCAAATATAAATAAACGGCTAATAGAGATCTTATTTCACTATGATGAACATCAATCTCGGATATTAAAAACACGAGGAAAAGATTATTATACGATGGCATTAAGGGTAAAATTTTCAAAAACAACGAGATCGCTCACTGATCAACTCTTTCACTCTTTACGATTTTCAACTTCAAATTATGGGCGCTAGGATCGATAAGTACCGGCGGATGCAAGAACCAGCAAGAACTGGAATGACTGGAATCAGCCGGCTGTAACTGGCATAGGGGGGCGACGTAAGGTTTTCTTACGAGGCTGCCGTCGCTGGAAAAGGAGCGCCACTGATTAAATCGTAGTGCGCATGCGCCTCTTCCGCGAATAGCAGCCATCGCAGCCATTTTTCGATGCTCGAAAGTTTTCGACGCGAGAATTATACCTTGTGATCCTACAAACGTGTTTGCCTGTGTGCTGTGTGGAGTTTGACTAGTTTGCGCCTTTTGCTTTATTTACATCGACCCCTGCATCTTTTGGATTTGGACTACTCTCCTGGTTTTGACCTCTGCACCGTTTTGACTTTGATTTTGGACTGTGATTGGATTTGAATACAAGGACAACGTTCTTGTTTTCCCTCCATTGTTCGTAAACATGGCGAATTACATGAAGTACATGAAGTGCAAGGCGGGCTGTCCAGTATCCAGCCAGCATACATTGTTCCGCTTTCCTCGTAATGCTATCAGGTAAGAGTTGGTAATTTTCTAATTTTATTTGTGGAAGTTTTTAATGTAACGTCGTGCCTTGTCAAGCTCCATTTTTATTTGTTTTATTTGGCTTTATGTATTTAATTTCGTTCGTTGTTTTGTTTTTGATAATATTAATTTGTATGTTAATACGTATGTTTCGATGGGTTGATGTTTTATGTTGTTTATTGTTTTTGTTTGAAGAACGTTGCTATGTATGTTTGATAAAGGAGGGGATTAATAAATAATTCTCGGGTTTCCAGCCGAGTAAGGTTTTGGTTTGCTAACGTTTCAATGGAATACTCCTCCATCGTCTTCAGAGCAAGGAGGGGATTGTTAAAAAGTTTGAAGAGAAAGAGACTTGTAATAAAGAGGGGCAATGCCCGAGTTTTTTAAGAAAGTTTATATTATTTTGAGGGATCCCGACGTCACATTATCCTGACGTCAGTCAGATATGAGATGTGTGAATCAGCACTTAAATTTATTTCAACGTATTTTAGAATATGGTTCAGTTGTGTGGTTACCTTTTTATGAAGTCAATCGGGAAACCATAGAAAAAATGAAGCACAAATTTTTATGCCTGATCTCTGCCAATGTCTTACAAAACCAACGTAAGCATATGAATTGACTACTCATTTAATGTCTTTGATCATTATTCCCGCACATTAGTTATGCCAAAATCAAGCTGGTCTAATTTTTCTTGTTAAATTATTAGTAAACCTGATTCATTGTAGTTACCTGCTGGACTTGAGTTAAATTTAACTCTAATGTTTACAATTTTGTCTGTTAATGTGATGGGCAAATTGCCCGTGAATAAATCATTATCAACGTCATTATCATGTTGTGCGCTGTGTTTATGTTGAGCAAGGGTTTAGTCGTGTAGTGATATAAATTGCTCTTAAGCAGCATTAAATTTTTTCCTGTTGTTTTACAGGTTTAAACAATGGGCTGATATTGCTGGAGTCCACTTTGAGATTGGGGAGAAAGTTAAAGGACTTTACCTTTGTGGGCGTCATTTCAAACGCAACCAATTCAGAAATGAATCAAGGACCACCATTGTTCATGGCGCAACTCCAAGCATAACAAGAATGCAGCTAGAAAGTGATGGTCTTCCTGCATCTCCTCATTGTGCAGCAGCATCCAATGCTGTTGATTTTGCTGATTCATCATCTCTGACTGATTCTTTTGTGGTACCACCTGAGCTCGATGAGTCGGGCATGGTAACTTCTACACCTGCTAAGACATCATGTGTAGTGAAGCTGACTTACCCACCTACTGTGGTAACTGATGGGAGTCTTAGCATGGGGCCCCATTGTGAGGAGGGAGCAGTGCTGCCGGCAGTGGAGTCAGTGCTGTCACAGGGGGAGACAGTTTCTACCAGCAGGCCAATAGCTGGCTCCTCATTGAAGAAGAAGAAGGAAAAGTCGCTTCTGAAACAATTGAATTGTACTCGTTACAACCACATGACTCCAAGGAAGAAGTTTTTGATAGGAATATGCCAGAAAAGGGAGCGCTCCCTAAAGGAACTTAGAGTTAAGTACAAAAATGCCAAATTGTCTTTAGAGCAACTGACGTCAGTTACAAGTGAGCCTCTGAAATGTGTGGAGTTGTTGAGTAAATCAATGTCTTACACTTCAGCTCAGTTTGTGGCTTCACAGATACGTTGCTCATCACAAAAGCCTAAGGGGAGACGCTGGACAAAGGAAAACAAGCTCCTGGCATTGGCATTATTCAAAAGGTCTCCTAAATGCTATGCATTGTTAAGAGCGATTTTTGCCTTGCCAAATAAGAAGACACTAATCAAGATGGTGAATATGGTGCCATTTCTACCTGGCATAGACCAAAGGGTTTTTAGTGCTCTTGCACAGAGTGTAGGTGCATTGACAGATCTAGATCGCTCATGCCTTCTTATGATTGATGAGATGTCAATCAGAGAGCACCTACAGTATGATGCTAAGTCCGACAGGATTATTGGGTTGGAAGACTTGGGCAGCCTGGGACGATCACAGCAAGTGGCCAATCATGCAGTGGTTTTCATGCTAAGGGGTTTGAGGAGACCATGGAAACAGCCTGTAGCCTTTTTCTTCTCACATGGTGGCATGGATGCTGAGAAAATGGTAATGGTGATAAAAGGAGTACTTGCTGCGTGCACCGATTGTGGACTTAATGTAGTGGCGACTGTGACAGACATGGGCACAAACAATGTGAGGGCATTTAAATCAATGGGTGCATACCCAAGTGCACCATACTTCATGCATGGCACAAAGAAAATTTTCACCCTCTTTGATCCTCCTCATCTCCTTAAGTGCCTAAGGAATATGCTCCTAAAGCACAACGTGAAGTTGTGTATCAATGTTGGAGGAAAAGAAATTAAAGGGTGTGCAAGATGGCACTACATTCAAGAGGCCCATCGTATTGACATGATACAGCCTCTTTTCAATAATTTAGATAAGCTAACTAAGGATCATTTAAATCCAAATGGATATCTGACCATGAGGGTGTCAATTGCTGCACAAACCCTTAGCCATTCTGTTGCTGCCACCATCAGCTGTCTTGTCCAAAATGGTGAGTAATTCTTGTCAAGCTGTTACCTTGTCTCTTTGAAAGCTGTTTGCATTGTTCAAGTACTTAACTGCATAACTAATACATGATTTCCTTCTAGGTGCACTCACTTCTGATGCTTTGCACACAGCACAGTTTGTTGGTTTTGCCGACAAGTTATTTGACAGTGTCAATGGTAGTGCGGTGGAGCCCTCAGGAGCTAAAGGTTTGAAGTGCCAGCTGCGTGTGGAGAGAGAGGACTTGCACTTGGACTTCTGGAGGTTGGCTGTGAAGGAAATCGATGGCTGGAAGTTCGACAGGAGGATGTCTGCCACCCTTCCTACCAATGCAGATGCCTCTACTGACTTCGTAGTGTTCCGACCACCTTGTCAAGATGGTTGGATCACTACCCTGACGGCATTGCCACTTCTTTGGGCAGAATTGAAGAAGATGGGCTTCCTGAACCTCGAGCTGAGGGCTCTTAATCAGGATGCCCTCGAGAATTTGTTTGGCTCTGTACGCCAGCAGTGTGGGTCAAATAGCAACCCGACGACTCACCAGTTCGTAGCAGCTTTGAAGGGCTGCATCATTAATGGGCTAGCTTTCAAAGATTTGCAGGGGCAAAATTGTGAAGCAGAAGCTAACCCAGGTCATTTGCTAAATGATCTTGGGGAGTTCCTTTCTGGAGGTAAGGAAAAATTTTGTGACAGATCCTCAAAGTGCCCTTCTGATCAGGAAATTAGATACAAAGATTTTGACATACTTACTGACAGTTTCTCTGTGGCATACGTGAGTGGATATATCGCAAAAAAGTGTGTGGAAAAACTTAAGTGCTTACAGTGTAGGGAGTCTTTACTCACGACCTCGCCCAAAAAATACCTCCATAGTGGTATTTCTTTTAGGGAGAAATCAGAAAAATTGTGTCTCACGTACCCTACTTTGGAGTTGATGAGTGCTGTTGGAAGGGCTGCAACTCTTGTGGAGAATGTCCTTCCCCACTTGGCATGCTCAGAAAACATATGTTCCCTATTGAAAGATACAATTTTGGGGAATGAAATTTTCAATTGTTTAGTGAACAAGTGCAGTGACCACCCTCTGCAGCTAAAGCAGTCAATTGCTGAGTGTTTATGTGCAGTAATGTTACCCTGGTGGTGCAGAAAAAGGAACCGGGCGACAGCTGCTGCAAGTCATAAAAGTGCTATGGCTAGGAAGGTTAAAATTTTGCAGCATGTTTAGCCCAACCTTTGTTTGAGTTTTGTATATTATTTTATTTGTTTTTTGTTTATTCTTTACACTATGGTAATTTATTGATATTAACTTGAAATATTAATAAAGTCAATGGTTGTTAAGTTTACTTCGTGGAAGTTATTCATTGCAATCAAATAAAAACACTTCGTTCTATTCCACAATGTTCAATTTCAGCTCCGACCGATTTTCCTTCTCAGGTCAGGGAAGGAAGTTACGGGGGTAGAGGTGGGGGAACCAGCATGGAGAACAATGGTGAAGAGGTAGGAGGTTGCATGTTCCTTCTTCTCGATGAGAGGATTAGTAAACGTTGACTTATTATCAAGACGTTACAATAGGAAGCCACGGGAGAAAATAAGCCACCTATTTAAATTTGCCGCGAGTTTAGTTCATCTCTTTGCCGTCACTGGAAAAGGGGCGCGGCGTCGCCGAATTTGTAACATCGAAATTAACGTTGAGACGGACACGGCTGACTGGAATGAACAATTGTTAAGCGTTAATCCAGCGGAGCAAGCGTGTGTTGTTTACATCGTAGAGTTGAGAAGATTATATATGCGCTTAATTTGAATTGTGTTGATAGAATTAATTCTCGTACTCAAGCAGTTATTCTTCGTTGAGATCACTATCAAGCAGTTGAATTGTGATTATTATAATAGTGATATTTTTTGATGAAACACCCCTTACCTCAATGGCTGGAAATTTTTGGCAGAGTTCTCACTTGTATGTGTTTCTCTGTATAATGTGCCCTTTGTGGGACATCGGTATTAATTGTTTTCCCGGGTAGTGAATTTATATGATATGTACTTCTATTTCTCAGCCAACAGTGGCTTTTGGATAAGCAGGATCTTATTCGAGAACGGCAGCACGATTTAGGAATTTTAACTGAAGAGGAGTATCAGAAAATATTTATATTTTTCGCGAACTGTAAGACAATACTTTCACCTCATATCAGTACAGAAAAGCGCATGAATAAAAATTGCATGGACATATTTGAAGCGTGTCATGTAGTGTATTGTTTCACGTTACAGAAGTGATTTTAATGTCAGTTCTTAAGTAATGAATTATTCCCACGTGATTTTTTTACTCTCGTTTCCAGTCATTCAAGTGCTAGGAGAGCAGTTAAAATTGCGTCAGCAAGTGATCGCCACAGCCACCGTGTATTTGAAGCGTTTCTATGCACGAAATTCCTTGGGATGCATTGACCCTCTTCTCCTAGCCCCAACTTGTGTCTTCCTCGCCTCCAAAGTTGAAGAGTTTGGTGTAATTTCCAATAGTCGACTCATTACCACTTGCCAAACTGTAGGTGAGTTTTTTCTTTGATGTTTGTGCTTACAGCATAGACCAGGTAAGTGCCATTGATTATAGAACTATGAGCTAGAATTTTCACTCCTTATCCCTATTTTGGCTTGCTGAAACCCTTGTGCATAAATAGACGTTGATCCTGCGACGTAATTTCTTATGCTGTGGAAACCATTTTAGTACTATTACTTGTGTTTGATGAACTTCGATTGAAATCGATCATCATTGACCATCGATCGACATAGAAAATTCCTGACTTCCGTAGATGTGACGTTGCTGAGGTGTACTTTCAACTTGAGAAAAAATTGGGTACTATGCACTTTGATATCTCTATAATGTCCCCGAATTTTTCAATAGATACCTCTATGTCACCCATGACGTGCTACGATGTACTCCCTTGAAGACTGTTGGCGTACAAAAGTTCCTTTGCTGGTTCTCGCAAGAGCTGAGATAACTTGTCACCCTGAAGAAAAAACTCCACTAGCAGTACAAATTTAGTCTCTCGGTTAGAGATGTAGAGATTATGAAAGCTTCCGCTGAATCAGGGACCAATGTAAAGAACTCAGCAAGCAGTGTCACTCAAAAAACATGGATTTTGTTAATTCAGTTATTCCAAATAATACTAGTGTTTTGGGGATTCATCAATGACCTAAGGAAGAGCGTTGAATCAGTGGCCGAGTTTGAGTATTGTGGAAGGACTGAATCATCACCTCACCTCATCACCTCAAAAGATTTCTAACCTTTTTGTGGGTTTTTTTCTCTTCTGTGTATTAGAAATCTCACATATGTCCTTCTTACTTTGGCTACAGCACAGCTAATGCCATTTCTAATTGTATCTTGAAGCAGGAGGATGCCCTTGACTCAAATAAGGGGGCAGGACCTGACGAATTCCCCCCTTCAGTCTTAAAGTACTGCCACTCTTTATCATCACCCCAATTGACTGTACCATTCAACAAGATGCTCGAACAAGGAATATTTCCTGACAGACTTAAGTTCAGCTATTTTGTGCCCATTTATACAATAACGTGAGGAACTACAGACCTATTACAATTCAGCCATCACTTGGGAAAGTATTTGAAAGTCTGGTGCTTGACCAGCTGCTTTTCTCCTTCAAGAATGTGTTTGTGAAGGAGCAACATGGATTTATACCAGGAAGATCTACCACTACCAACCTTGTGCTATATGAAAATTTTATCATCGCGTATTTTGCTAAAGGTTTTCAGGTTGATAGTGTTTATACTGACTTTGCTAAAGCTTTTGATAGCATAAACCACCATCATCTTTAGTGTAAGCTACTGTCCCTCAGAATTAACAGCAGTCTTTTGAATAGGTTTCACTCCTACGTTGTAGACAGGAAGTTGGTCGTCAAATTTGCTAATGCCGTATCAAAGCCATTCACGGCTGTGTCAGGTGTGCCCCAGGGGTCTCATCTGGGCCCATTTCCTTTTTTACATCTTACTGTTGGGTCCAGCTTCTTGTTATTCGCTGATGATATTAAGGTCTTCTGTGTCATTCGTTCCATTGAAGACTGTCGCAATCTCCAGGATAGCCTGCAAAGAATTGAACATTGGTGTGTATTAACTGCATGAACCTGAACGCCTAGAAATGTGCGGTTGTGACATTCCATGGCTTTGGTAACCCATTCTTGTCTGATTATATCTTGAGCGGCACAATCTTGGCCAGAAAGAACAGAATGAAGGACCTGGGGGTAATTTTCTCAGCAGATCTTTGTTCTGATCTCCATGTAGACTATATTTGCAATAGGGCGTCAAGGATATTTGGTCTCATTGTTCATGGCTCCAAACATGGCCTAAGCATTGAAGCAATGAAAATACTTTATTTAGCCCTGGTTTGTTCAGGATTGGAGTATAACTGCATAGTGTGGGCCCCTTACCAGATTGGTCATGTTAAGCGACAAGAGAAAATTCTGTGACGTTTTCTTAGAATTGTTGGTGTCAGACTTGAATATGAGTTTCTGCTGCTCCTATTGATGTCCTTGCTGATTCTCTCGGGCGTGTGAATCTTGCGATCAGAAGACGACAGGCTGATGCAGTGTTTCCCCGGAAACTTAAAATTGGTGACGTTGACTGTCCAGATCTACTTGCAAAGATCAACTTTAAAGTTTCTGCGTACACTTTGAGCTCAAGACCTTTTCTTTTGCTACCACAGCTCTACTTCATACATCTTCCATGGCACAGTGCTGAGATTCCATAGGATAGGGAACGATATTTTGTCTAGATTCAATTATTTTGTGGGCAGTGAAAGGTCCCTCAAGAAACTGTTTTCAAACTAACCATATGCATTTCTCTTCATTAATTAGTTCTACGCAGGGTAAAATCATGTATTAGTACCATTGTTTTATGAAATTACTTCTGTATGTTGGGTCGAACAACTGATGCATATCTGTAGTGGTCACTCGATACCTGATGCTTATTATTATAAATTTTTAAGTTAAATACTTATTCAGTTCTAGGTCAGTCTAAGGAAGGCTTCTCTTAGTTGCATGTAGCCCATGTGCTACTTTATTTTATTTATTTATTGGCAAAGACGAATTTCCAACTTGATTTTCATTAGGTCTCAATATTGTTTGTATCTATAAACTGACAGAATTGTTTTTGCTATTGTTGATTATGAGGGTAGTTCTTTATTTATTCTTGTTATTATTTTTGTTAGTCTTTACCATAATTTATGCATTTATTAATTGCCATCTTGAAAAATATGTAATTGAAAGAATTGTAAAAATGGTGTATGCCGTAGATAAATAAAACATCGACCATCATATATATAGCGGAAGTTTTCGCAAGAAAAGCAAATGTGCTATTTACAAAATTATAATGATAACGTTTTTTGGCCTACGCTGATAATAATGACGCAGGGGTCTGCTTGTTTTAGTACGCCTAGGGGGTGACAGTGACAATTTTGTTGGGTAAGACTGTTTGAAAGACACATTTATGCACATGAAGCTTCAGTTCCTGACTGCGTGGCCTCTTTGAAACACAAAATGTGTTTTCCTTAGACTTATTCGAAGTACCTTTAAGTACAATGAACCAAATGTTTGCAAGAGGTGAAAGTATATTCTTGGCTGCCTTGATGATTTGGTTAGTGTTACAAGCCTTCTGCTACAACTGGGATGGGAATCAACTTCAGACCGTCGATTAAAATATAGACTAATTCTTTTATATAAGTTTTATAACCGATTTATTTTCTGCCAGCATCAATAGCATTTTACAAAACCCAACAACATACTATCGTGAATCACATCATGCTAATAAAATTAGGGAAATAGACATGGTGGTTTCAGACGTGACTATGTAAAAATTAATTTTCAATGATTAAAAAGAACACTGGATTTTTTCCGCAGAATTTAATTGGGCAGTGTTAGTTTCAACGTCAATGATAGTGGTACCCTAATAAAATTCTGTGGAAAAATACCTATGTGTTCTTTTTCATCATAGGGAAATAGACAACAGAAAGGGTAGGTTTAAAATCTCATTTTTCCTGAAAATGATAAGAGACAATAATAGCTGCCAATGAGACTTGTAACTAGTTTTGTCGATAGGTAGGTAGTGTAGCTAATTAGTCAATTTGCTCCCTAATAGTTGTTTCTTAATTTGCTACGTAGTATGTACTGATAGCACAGTATGTACTTTCAGGTTTTCTGTCTAGGTAATTGTTGTATCCCTGTACATACATTTATGTTGTTGCAAATATACATCAATACAAATACTTTCTTTAATGCATGTAGTATGCTTTTAAGCAAGTAGCATGCTAATAGTGTAGCATATTTTAGTGAAATTTCACCTCCTGAAAGTATTTGCAGATTATTGGTAATGCATTAATAGTCTTAGTTTCATTAACATTATAAGGACACAGTGTAGTGCATGTGGGTGATAACTCTCCTCCCGGCCACACATACTTGAGGTGACTTGCTGGGTATTATGTAGATGATTGACAAAAGCATTAGGGCAAATTTTAAATTCATCTCACCTTTATTTTTTTAAGGTGCGCAAAATACAAGGCCCTGTGTACTGTGTTTGGCTCTGGAAGTGTGGTTTTAAAATGAAATGTAACTAAATTTCAGTGAAAAACAAACTGAGTTACGCCTACACCCAGGAGTTTCCATACCGCACCAATCATGTCCTGGAATGTGAGTTCTACCTCCTCGAGAACCTCGACTGCTGCCTCATAGTCTACCAGCCATACCGACCCCTCCTGCAGCTCCTCCACGATGTCGTCTATGCCCACTCCACCTCGAGCACGACAACGACCGGCACAGGTGGCACGGGCGCTGCAGCGACGGGAGGTGCAGCAGCCGGAGGGGGGGGTGGGAACAGCGGCCACCCCTCCCCCCACCACCACCACCATGTTCACTCTGGTGGCACGGGTGCCACGCCCCCCTCCCACCCCTCGGCCCACCCCCACTCATCGCACCCCTCGGCACCCAACTCGGGATCGGTGTCAGGGGGTGGAGGTGGCCACCAGGGCCACGGGAGTGGGGGTTCCTCGTTGGGGAATACCCATGGAGAAGAGCAGTTGCTCGCCCTGGCATGGAGGGTGGCCAACGACTCACTGCGCACGGACCTCAGCCTGATGTACCCACCATACCAGATAGCTCTGGGTAAGAGTTGAATGTAGTAGAGTAAATGATGCCGTTGGAAGTCAGAATGAAAATGTAAAGCTTGATGGTTTGAAGCAGGCATATATTATAGAAGGAAGTGTAGATGGTATCTCTACCCACATAGGTGAAGCCTGTTTTTCTGCAAAAATTGATTTACCTATGATGGCAATTGCTTGCTATTTCTCCATAAATTTGATGAATAATGCATTGCTTTTTTGGAAATCGTTTCCATGAAATTTTTTTCTGAAGAAATCATTATGGTACTGCAACATTGGGGCTACTAATACCTTTGTTTTTGGTGTATTAACTGCACTACTGATCCATTCAGTGTACCTAGCTGATTGCACGTTTTAATGGCTTCAATATTCCTCTGTGCTATCATGCATTGATTCCATATATTCTCTGCTTCAGTCTATGGAAGTATCCCATGTTTATTCTTGTGCATTCAGTAATTCTTATTTTTATAATAGACAGAATCATCACTCATGAAAAGAGGTGAGGAAAAATGAATCAGAAAGAAGAGGAATAATGGAAGAAGTGGGAAATTATGCTCATTTCATCACTTAGCTTTGTATTTGAGTAATTATTTTTGGTCAATATTTTAAGCTGAAAATTTCTCTGCAACTTTCTCTCAAACTGGCTCAAACAAATATTTTCTGTTATTGTGGAGTACTTCGTTGATATTGAATATATTTCAAGATTTCATGAGACAGAAATGGCAGTAAGAGATTTTACTTTCTTATTTGCTCGTTTTACGTAAAGGCTGCTCAGTCTTTAATTTTATGTAGGACCCCCATACTTCAAGCCTTTTCTTCACTTTCACTGAATTTGTGTTGCTACTTATTTGTCTGGGAGTCATTATAAAAAAATAAATGGTAGTTGTCTCAAGGACACACGATGTGGTAGCAAATACCAACTCTGAGAATGCTTGTGGCCTACTGGTACAAATTTTGCAGACTTAAATGGTAAGTGAGGACGAATGGCAATGAGGTTTAAATTCAACGGATTGTGGGCAAGGCTTCACTTTGCAGAACGACACGCATTTCAACTTGGGACATCGGAACATTTGAAAATGGGTCGATTATTTCATGAAAATCTCACCTATAATTTCAGAGCTGAGAGAAATACAAATATCTTTAGAGATAGGATGCAGTTACTTAAAGTCATTTTCTGTAATATAAAAAATTTCTTCGTACATAATTTTAAAATTCCCTCCTGTAAGCAAGTTTCCATTTTCCTTTCGTTCGGGGGGGCTGACATATAGGGGCAAATGAGTGGAACTACTTACTAATGGGATTTTTGGGATCTGTCATGCATTGCTAGAGGTGAGCGAATGAAATTTGTCTTCACCATTGGCAAAAAAGGGCAAAACCACAAAAAATAATCCGATAGTGAGTAAAAATGAAGTATGTTTATAGTTATTCCTCTATATATGAATACAAATAGCATTTATGTATGCACAAAATGTCCATGCTGTTGTTGATGACACTGACATTTTAACTTTGTCTTTATTCAAAATGATGGTTCGAACTGTCAATGTTGTGAGCTTGAACTTAAGCGCAATATCGCTCTGAGGCTCAACATTTTCAAGGCATTCAATCACTTTCAGCTTGCTCCAGGTTAATGCTTTTCCTAGATAGCTTTTTTATCTCACTCATTGCCTTCCTCTTTTTAGCAATGGTTCACTTCCCCTTTACAACTTCTGGCGCTATCACAATCACCTACTAGTTTAACAACTAGGGCACTGTATTCTATGGGACGTATAATACCTCCGCAGTGTGACAAACCGCATGGCCAAATTAACCCTTTCCATGCTAAGCTTTTAAAGATTCAGTGACTCGCCCAGCGCACATTGGTGTTAGACATTTAAATTCCCTCAGTGTGCATACCTTTTTGGGATGTTTAAATGTTTCTGAATACCGTCAGAAAAGTGACTATACTATAAATCCCAGAATGATGAAACAAAAAGTATTATAAAGCTAAAGGTTTTCTTAATACTAACTAAGTATTTAAATTTGAAAGAGAGTGTATTTACATTTTCTTAAATAGCCTTTTTAAAATTAACATTCCGTACCAGTTGTTGATTTTGTCGGTATGTAATGATAAATAGTTGAAATATATTTTTTTCAGCCAACTTACGATATTAAAGACCTTTTATTATCAAAATCTTTCAAAAATACCTTTTTTATTGTCGTGTTTTGCGTGCTGTCATTTTTTGATGCTATCTCTCGGTCAATTTTTCTCACAGGTGATTTACACTCATTTACTGGCCTGCGTTCATGGCTTGTCATACAGTTTAGGAGGCGAGGTAAATTACTTCCACACATCAGCTACCCTAACGGCATAATGACTCAAGAGCGTCGTTCATGGCCATTGTACAGAAAAGGATTTCGACAAAAATATAAATACATAAGAGGAGTTAAGGCTAACAATAATGTTGTGTAAAATGGGCTGGGCGGCATTGGGAATGTTTCACAGAGGAACAAATTTGTGCTAAACGAGGCATGAGTGTACTCCACTGTATTATGTTTTCCTAAGGATTTAATCCCAGGAAATTATGAATCAGTGATGTGAGTTCAGAGTAAATTTGGTGTCATTGTTTTTTTGCTGTAATTTACATTGTATTAAATGAATGTAAAAAACTAATTCCATTTGCTCTTAAATTTTATATGGATTTCTTTTTTTTTTCAGGATGTCTCCAAATAGCATGCGTTATAATGCAGAGAGACTTGAAATCGTGGTTTGCAGAACTAAATGTTGACATGGATAAAATTCAAGAGATATGTCGATGCTTGGTGTCACTCTTCGAGTTGTGGAAATCCTATGATGAGAAGAAGGATATTCAAGCACTTCTAGCCAAGATGCCTAAACCTAAGTCTCAACCAACAAGTCGGTAAGTTGGTGGGTTACTAGTGCAAGAATTTACCTCATCCTTAGCAATGTTCTATTTGTGCTATTGCTCATGGAATTGATTGTGAAATTGTCTCTTGTGATCCCTAGATTCTAATTTTTAAAACTGTACTTTACCTGAATGTCTTTCAAAAATGTACACTATTCTGTGTGTTTAAATATAGAGCCTATTATTGTTTTCTATTTTTCATTCTAAGCAGTAGAAAAATTGTCCAGATGATTTTAATAAAGATTTGAATGTTGAAATTTGATAACAATTAAAGTCTTAAGCACTTGTTTCTGAGGGAGCAGGAATTACCATCCCTTAACTGCTTGCTCCAGCTTTAGTTTTATTTTTCAGATTAAGGAATGAGGTTTTCTAACAAATTTCGTTGACTGCTTAGAGTCAATAGCTATGAGGTGAAACAAATTTGTTGGCTCGCGAAAACATAAAGCTCATGAGCAAATAGAAACTGCCCTTTGCTTATTGATAAGCTACCTACAACTAGGAATATATACACTCATACTCTATTGTCATTTAAATGACAGTAGAGTATGTTTGTCTCAAAATTGGGAATACCTACTTCTTTTTTCTACATATGTACTGAGAGATAACCAAGAAGCTTGTAGGGGAACCAACCAAGTCCAATGTATTTTCAACTTGTCCCATTGCCTTCAAGATTAGTGGTTTTTATAGTACCTAGTAATAATGTGATGCTTACCATTAAAATGAGTTTTGAAAACCGTTTCTGTGGTTGGAACTTGCTGTAACATTATAAGTTTCAAATATTCATTAAAAAAGTCATGTTATCTCCTTATTTTTTCTACCTAGAGAGAAAACTTCCTTTGTGCTCAGGAGGTATTGGTGGGTAAAATAAAACCACTCTATGGAGACTACCTTCTGGAAATTTCTTACCAAGTACATTATTATCTCAACAGCAAACTAATTGTTAGTGCTTGCTTTTTGGCCTGACGTGACTTTTTCATCCCACTATGAAAAATGTGGGATGAAAACGTGGGCTTTACTGCTATTCTTGCTAGCATGTGTATCAGTCTTTTATGGAGGTTATTGGTGTCTACCTAATAATTTATTTGTTTCAAACAGTGTAATCAAAGGCTAACTCTTCAAACACAAATAACTCATGCTGTACTCCAATGTTACTCAAGTTAGGAAATGTAGGTACTCAAGATTTCCTTCAACAAATCAACGCATAATATTTTCTGGCCATATTTATCCAGTGGCAGAATAAGGGAGGGGGTGGTCGCCCCCTCCCCGCTTAATAATTCCCGTAATTCCAGGTTACATAGGAAAAATAGTGGTCATAAGGTATTCCATACCTCCCAGAAAGTAGCAATCCACCCCCTCCAAAACATTGACCTTAATCCACCCCTGTAATTATCGTTCTCCTATCATCACTTAGCTGTATGGGAAACAAGTGGTAGATTCCGAAACAGAAGAGTTTCACTTACAATTAGTCATGAAAATAAACATTCAGCCAAGGAAGATAATTAATTTTCTGACCAATGGCAGAAAATAGTATGGTGTTTTGCATAGCATATAAGTGAGCAGATCAGGGGTGGCTTGAGGGCTAGGCAATTGCCCTCAGTGCCCGTCAAATTTGGATCTAATTGTAAAATGCGTAAAAGCAAAATTCCACTGTGGAGAAATCATTCATCTTGACCAGTACTTGAACCGGTTCCTCAATATCGAGCCAAGTGCTTAATCCAGAAAAACATAGAAAAAGTCCAAAGCATACCCTTAGTGGCCACGAGGTTTAAGCCAGACATGGAACACAATTAGGTATTGACTCTTTTGACAAATGTTCAGGATACCCAGACTAGCCATAATATAACCTTTGCTGAGTCACACAATTACCCAAAAGAGTGAAATTCCACAGTATGGAGTCACCAGCAAGGGCACTATTACCTTGTTGTTTGTCCAATGTCTATAGTATTTATATTATACAAGTTGGGATTGAATCAAGCCAAATGTTTACATCCCAAAGATAATATACCTAATTTTACTCAACAGATCACATAAAAAACCACCCAGAAACTATCGACCAATAGAAAAGAGTACAGTCAATTGACAATGAGCCCACCAGGTGGCTGCAAAGCTTAGTGAATTGTTTTCATTTATCTTGTGAATTGTAACATGTTAGAGCTAATCAGTTGCCCCCTCAGTTTTATCTTGGTAATGCATATTAGATTGAAACAATAAGTTCTATTAAAGCGATTAATTTTTAAAAAGATTTACGGAATAATAATAATAACTATGTTAATTCCACTGATTATTTATTAACATGACCCGGGTTTCAACACTTGGTGTCACCTTCAGGTGACCTGAGGATGACACCAAGTGTTGAAACCCAGGTCATGTTAATAAATAATCAGTGAAATTAACAAAGTTATTATAATTATTCCGTAATGGATCAATTCCACAAGGTCAAGCCTACAACCGTTTCCTTTTTAAAAAGATTTCATGATGAACAAACACCAAGGGCTTAAGATAGAGCTGTCCAGCAAATTGTTTAGGGACATCAGAGATATTCAGTCTTTGGTATTTTTTTCTTTTATATGCATAGATAACTTTACGAATAAAAAGGCCTTTTAAGAATTTCAGCCTAGAAAATTAAGAGTGTGGAAGGGGCACCAGAAAGTGAATTTGCCCATGTGGAAAAACTTCCATCAGCCACCCCTGATGCAGCTAAGCAAGCCTTCTCGTCAGGTTATTTGATATTGATTATGTGAAGCAACATATTCATTGATCTTCTATTTGGGATGTAAATAATGATCTTGAAATGACCTTTTTCCCCTCTTGTTCTCCTCTTTCCGCGGTCTGCTGAGTGGGATTTTATGATTGAAATGCCCCCATTGTGCCCTATGTCACTCAAAATATTGCCAATGGTGGAATCAACTTGATCAACTTCGTATCACATGGGTTTAAGAAGTGAGAAATCCAAAGGGGGTTCCAATGGGAACAAATGTATGCTGAGTCAGGCTCCAAGTAAAACTAATTCCTACCTAACTCAAGTTGACCTCCTCGACGTTTTGGATTTTATATGCCTCTGATCTTAGGTTCTTACACCAAACCAAATTGTGGGTAAACTACATTACCGTTTTTGGTGATTTTTCACCCCCCTTCGTTGACAACCGTGATATTTTCTCACACTCCCCCCCCCCCCCCCCAAACATGTAACGTTGTCTTTACAAATGAAATTTTCAATTCAAAAATATTTTTTTCTCAATAATTGAGTGAGTTTATTTTTAGGGATAGGTTGAAATAAGACAAATAAAGTAGCAGAACTAGATATAATAGAGCCTTAATTAGAACAAGTAATATTCATTGTTAAATTCTAAAAATCAACCATGAATCACGGCGCAAGATGCTGTGCTCATCTACTTAGTTCTTTCCCCTCCCCACATTTCTGACTGCTGCCTTGAAAAGTGATGTCACGAGGTGCCTATTTATCCCACGAGAATGCTAAAATGTAAGCAATTTGATGGTATGAAGACTTGCAGCATTCTAGAGGCAATGGTTCAGTTACATTGAGTTAAAGTAGAAGCTTGGGGTGTAAGAAACACCCCGCGTGCCCTTCCTCATGTCAAACTCCGTTGTATTGTCAATGTGATGTTGACGAGTAAGAAACATAAATAGGCACACTGTAACAGCTATGTTACTTTGAAAACCCCCCTCCCTCTCATTACCCGCCGTAGGTTTTTAGGCAACTCCCCCCTAAGTTGGTAACATAGTTTATGCACGACCCCTAAGAATTTATGTCTGCTATAATAAGTCTCTGTAAGCTTACTGTTTTTATAATTGAATCATATCTATTATACGACATGATAATTTATTATTTGCCCTGAGACTATGGTGTACACCGAATATGGGATATAAGGTACATTTGATATGAGGCATGTGTAATCAACCATAGCATTAATATTAAAATATATACATATTATAAAACACTGTGCAGATTGATTTGCAACTTTTGACTCAAATTTATCAAAAACAAAATGTCAGCATATTTATTGCTATTTGACAATGGTTTACTGAATTAGACCTTGCCAATTATGGTAGATAGGATATTATTGTTTTGGATTTTTACTGCAATAATTGTGTTTTTAAGGTGCAGTGATGGCTGAGATCATTTCTTTCCATCATAAATATTCAATCCATTATCTAAGGAAACAGTATCTGTGTCCAAGACTGGGTTTTTACCTGTTATATTTAAATCAGCTTAGCAGCCCTCTAGGTCCTCCTGTTATGCTGAAAGCTTCATATTACCTTAATTACTCATCACGAGGGATATAGAAAGTACAAAATGAATAAGTCAAAAATGTACCTATTGGAGATGAGGAATAGAGAAACTTAATATCATGTTCATATAGGCCAATATATCCATCTATGAAAATACCTAAAGATTACATAATACTTTGAACCAAAACTTTTGGCTGGAAGTTTACTGATTTCATGTTGGTGGAGAAGGGATGAATTTTAGTTTGGGAATCCCCTGACTGGGTGAGTGTCCTGAGAAGACACTAACCTATGCCACTTGGACCCCCATTGTACCAAATCTGACCCCAGTTGAAGAACACCATCTGACTGGAAGGTATATTCTTTGCAATGTTTTGAGTAGAATGTGGCTTGGAAGCTTGCCTTTCCCTATGTGTTTTCAAGTTGAGTTTAAAGGGTCATATTGGTCTTAATATCCCTTAAAAATGATGATGCTTCAGATTTTTTTGTTCATTTTTTGCCATTTGAATTTAATACTTCAATCAATAATTTGGCATTATCTAGAGAGAATTGAAATCTTTCCGAAAGTTTTAAACTTCTTTATTAATTATGGCTCCTGACTCCCTATTACATGGGCTTTCAATTTACTTACTTTTCTTCAGTTTATGATCAATTTTTAACTTAAATTAATGAATCCCTGAATGAGAACGTTTTAAGACCTCTGTTTCCCTTAATAAAATTCCATGTTTTTCTCTATACCCCTTCTCTTAAATCAGATTCTAAGCTACCTATAGTACTTTAAAGAATGAGTTTGTAGTAATTTTCCACAAATTTATTTAAAAACTCTATACGTTTAAATGTAATTATATAATCCCCTCAGGTAGAGACTTAAAGTTGTTTCTGGGGTTTTTGCCATCCTCGTTGAAGGTAAAACAAAGGAAGGGGAGTAGTGGTTTGAGGAAAGCAGAGGTCTCACTGGTGAGGATAACAGGTAGGAAATTGAATAGAGAGTATAGATTTTTTCCAATAATTTGTGGAAAATTATGACTGAGGCTCATTGTTTATGGGATGAATTTCCACTATATCTCGCCTGAAAACATCAATTTCATCTTCAGTACTCTCTTTAACAGTTTTGATGCAAAATACCTCAGCATTCATGTAAGTCACCATGAACTCCTTCCACAATTGCAATTTGATAATACCTCACTTGAGACAGTTTCTGATGTTTTCAATTTGGTGTTCATTCAATTGTTATTGTGTGGTTACTTGGAATAGTGACAATAACCAGATTTTGAGAATATTATCCTCTCAGCAGATCACATCATGAGCAATGCTCATTCCATTATATAAGTCAATGAGAAACTATGAAGTGAATGCTATTGATGTGTTCATTTTCTATCTGTAGGTCGCCCCCAGTAATGACAGTGTGAGTTGCCAATTTTTGTGTTTTATGGGCTTGGCCAGGAGTTACCTTCACATGACTTCATCCAGTGAAAGGTTTTCCTACAACGATCAACTGGTTTGGAATCCATTTCAAGGATAGTGACTGTGGTGTATGTTGAATTGTCTTGTGGGTGATAGACAATCTGGCACTGGCAGTAAAACTTTTTTAGTAATATGTTGTACATTGAAAATAATTTTGATACAATGACTTTCAAATGGTTTTCTGTGGACAGTGATATTCATGAAGCCAATTGAGAGAAAAATTTTAAGGCATCATTCAGCATTATTCATGTTTTTTTATTCAGCCCCAGCTAGCACAGGATAGGCCGCATCCCTAAATATGAGGATAGTCCACATATATACCATGGATAAGCCTATCTCGGCGCAGAGATAAAGTATGACGAATCCACTCCATATTTGAGGCGAAATAAGAGATGAATTTCCGCATTTTCAGGGATACGCGTATCCTTACGTCGTTTTGACCAATACGGGCGGCGGACAACGATCACAGCGCCATCGGGTGAGAATCTTAAGAACTATGTGAATAACACAACTACACGCACGTACCTAGCGGCTTTTCATATTATCTACTGGAAATCAAGGGCGACAAACCAAGAATTGTGGAAATCAGCCCAAATCTAGGGGCAAACTACATTCTTCCGAATTTCTTCCCGTGCTTCTGCAAGTTCTAGCGGCTTCAGGTTCGTGAGCACCGACGCTTGCATTTGTTGGTCGAGAAGTGATAATTTAAACTCGAAAATTTTCTTTCAATCGTACCATTCGACCATCATATTTTTATGCGATTACTAACTTCTATTTACATGTTTTCTGTGGTTATTGCCAGGTCCAGCCCTATGAGATCTCATTCACTGATTTTCATTTTATTATGACCTTCTAACTGTTATGCATTATTATTTTATTGACTCGACTTATTTCATTTTTATCTTTATTTAACACTTCACGGTCACATTCATGCCGCCAATTTCGAATGGCCATTTCATGCCCCACCATTCATCGACTTAAGTGGGTTTTTTTACTTACTTACTGCTACGCTTCGGAGTGATTACTTCTCTTGATCCTGGGCTCAAAATGACTAACACTAATGTCAATTTATCCATACTATTTATTATCATAAATACAGTCGCAGATCACTATCCATTTTTAGCCACGATGTTCTCTTCCAACACAAAGTACAAGGCACTTTTGAACCTCAACACTCTCATTCAACTTAAAATAACTCACTTTCGCTGGTGATTAGATTTATTCAATAATTACACTGCATATACCATTAAAGTACTGTGACACCCCCTCCCCCAAACGCTTGCAATCGTGGAAAACAGGGATATTGAATGTGGAAGATAAGCTTATCCCCAAAATATCAGATTTCTCCAAGGATACGGCCAAATCTGTGCGTGGAAAAAAGGGATATCGAACGTGGAAGATAAGCTTATCCCCAAAATATCACATTTCTCCAAGGATACGACCAAATCTGTGCTAGCTGGGGCATCATTCTACTTTTTTATTTTTAAGTTTTTTTTTATTTTTTCATTATCATAGCTTGTTTTATTTATTATTTTTTCACCATTAGTGTTAGTTGGGTAGGCACTTTAAATGTTGACTAGTGAAATAATTTTTATTTACTGAACTAAGTTCTGAGGCATTGAACTTTATCAACTTGCTTATCAAAGACCCTAAATAAATTTTCAAAATTAAAGATACATGTAAGTATGTATCAACATGTTAGATAACAGGTTTGTAGTCACTCATGGTTGATCAGTTGAGGGTAGGTATCATTTGCATTTAGTTTCTGGGAACCGTTGTGTGTTAGGAAGAGGACAAACAAAGTCTAAATTTACTATGCAAGACACCAAAATTTGGCAATAGTAAGATAGGCATCTGTACTTGGCATCATCACCTGAAAACAAACTAAGATGTTAATTAATGGGATCCAATAGTACTTTTTTATCCATGATCAGTTCTGAAGCCTTGTTTGGACTCTAAATGAAAAAAAATGTAAAGGAAAAATATTTTATTAGAGTATTTTCTGTGGCTAAGGGTTTCCAGAGGAGCAAAAAATCGTTAAAAAATCTAATTGCCAATTATTAATTATTTAAGTGTTTAAAAAGTTTTTATTTGTGACAAGTTGTAAACATACCAATATATTTAAATAAAAACTGAATTGTGGTCTTATTTGTTTTCAACATACATTACCTTAGTTCAGTTTGTAAATCAATTGCAGAAGTGGAACATTATGTTCAAGTATGTATATGCATAATTAACCCTTTCACTACCAACAATATTTTAAAACTGCGTAAACTTTTCTAAGCAAGAGAACGAACGACCTTTTATAGCAGCATACATTTTTTTATGCAAGTGAACAAATGACGTGGCCACTAAGCTAGCCCTAAGCAGGCCTAAAAGTTGTGTGTCATATAAGACTTCTTCTTGGGACACCATACCCTTTCTCGATCCACGGGGAGGATAATCTCAACCCTTCATCTCAGTGCGAGCCCCACTCACATCATGCATCCATGGTCAGTTGCTTGTTCACGCAGTGGAAGAACAAAAATGTAAGTTTTTGTGTAATTTGCAAATTGAGGGTTATATGTACATTCCTTATGCTTAGCTCTACAGTTAAAAATTTTAAATGGAGCTCTACTGTTATTTTTAATGTAGTTCCTGAGGAAAGGAATCTCTGAACTAATTTTTTGTTAGTTATTTAGTTGGTTAGCTAGTAATTTATTGCTAGAATATTAGTTAGTGAGGGAGTTGTTATATATTTAGGTGAACAACTAAATGTTATTTTTTCATAAGAGTTGACAGCCATATTTTTAGTGAGTTTAAATATTTATTTTTCCTGGTGTATTACCCATGCTAATTTGGTCGATACAGCTGACAATTTCAGTTGTTTTCGTTGCTCAATGGTTTCCACCTAAAGAATACAGTTATTACTGTCAGTCCTTTGAATCCCGAGGCACACAAATATTGAAGGTATAACATTCGTGAAATCGCAAAAGAGTTAAATGTGCACCTGCATTCCCATTTCAGATTTTTTGAGTAGTCAGTCTCCCTGCCATTACAGATATTTTTAAAGAACCAAGTCTGTTTTTTATATTTATCTGATATTTAAAATCCTGTTAAACCAAATATTTGAGTGAATTTGACAAGTTTTCAGAATGACATTGAAAACTTCCAATAAATTAAAGGCAACTTCTTGTGTTGACCTCAAATTTTATCTTGTCCTACCCATGGAATATCGGAATTGTTTAGAAGGTTACAAGGAGTTCCTCATTTGATAATAATGAGCAGGCTTCTGAAGTTTATGGTACATCGACAAAATATCCATTAGGCCAGCATATTGTGCTAGGGGAGCCATAATGTAAGTTCCGAAAATTCATGGCCTAATGTTATGATGATGGCCAATAGTGGAAAGAATTATATCAGCATTCTTTCTCCTACTACTCCAGAATTTTTTTCAATATATGAGGTGATAATTATGGGGTTCACAATATTGAAAAAGAAATCCTGGCTTTGATCCAACATCTGGGGGGTTACTTTGGAATTCCACTTCCAAAATAGCTCTTTTGGAATAGCACCAACTCAAATGAACGATCCATTTGAGCTACTCTGCTCTCTAAGTACTCACATACTGAGTGCTGCCACTACCCATGGCGGCATCATGGTTGACTTTAAAAGACAATCATGGAACTCAGAAATATGTAAAAGTAGAAAATCGATAACAAAATACATTCCAAAAACAATAACAGCAAACTTAAATGTGAATTTTGCAGGATTTCTGCAAATTCAGAAAAGACAGCAAAGCAAATCACATAGCATTTAGCAGGCGATTTGGAAGCTCAATTCCACAACCAAAAGAACTGGGAAATGAACCATTCTCAGCCGAAATGAACAAGTCAATGGCGTCGCCTCCTGGGATACACGGTTTACAACTCCACTTACGGTAAATGTTCTCCATATAAGGAACGATCAGTGATGTCATGTTCAGTGAGGTGAAATTACAAAATTAACCCCCTGAAGATAGGAATTTTTCTGCATTTTGAAATGGTATATATGTACTACATTAAAAGTCGAGAGCTTTCTTAATTTTTTAAGGTCAATGCAACCATAACTTCAACTTATATGTAGAAATTGCCATTAGAATAAAACTTAATAGTAGAGTCATTAGATTAGATGACTTTTTTGGGGTCAATTTTCCTGTACATATATGGGCTGCATAAAACCACATTCATCTCTATTATTCATCAGCCTCGATGAATACTCACCAAGAAATATGTTAGATTGACATTCTAAATTTTGTATTAGGACCTACCAATGCCAAATAGACTTGTAACTTTTGCTTTGCAATAATAATGCATTCTATGAGGCCATGTACTCTATGCACAAATATCGTATAGCTAACTCAAAAACACTGCATTGGATGCATGGGTGGGGATGGGGAGAGAGGCATTTTGGGAGGAAGGTTTGCACGATGCTCTCTGACCGTTGATTCGGAGGCTGTGATGACCCGTGGTAAGCCCAATGTAGACCTCTAGTACAGTAGGATATCAGCCAGAAAGTACCTCTCTTTGCATTCAATCACTTTTATTATCATCTCCAAAGAATTAGTGTTATAGGTACTTTTTCTTGGCCTGTCACTTTTAGCTGATTGCATGCGTTTCACTCTAGCATCAGGAAAAGTTCTGGGGATTTGGAAAAACTCGTTGTGCTCTTGCGATGTCTTCAGGCCTGTTTACTCTGCAACCTTGTTGTGGGGTTGAGAATAGGGGATATTTTAGACGTGAAATTAGTTGGTATCCTTCTACCGGCTCTTCGGAAAACCTCCAAATATGGTGTCAAAATCTTATAAAACATCGGTAAAATTGTAATTTTCAAATGCTATTTTCTGCATAACTACATATCCAAAGGGAATGCTTTTTACCTTTCCTAAATGCACATTCCTTACACAATCATGTGGTATCATTGATATTTTCATCACATCCAGGAGTTTTCAGCAAAAAAAGTTTTGCTGGTGTGATGGAAGCAGAGATTTACTGAATTATCTTTTAAGGATTTGCAAAGATGCCTTCCATTTTTACGACTGCATCAATCCCTCATATGGCAACAATTTAAAGGTCTGATGAGTTAAAACTGCTTCAAAAAGGTACTTTGAGTTGTTTCAGTGTTACATGCTGGTTTTACAGTACACTAAACCGGAGTGTTTGGTAATCTAAATTTACCAGTGAACTCCAGCAGTCGTGTTAAAATGGGGAATTTGGCCGTGCTGTGCGAATACATCCAATATTGGCTTTTTGTGTAATAGTGAAAATCATGCTAAGTGAATTCATGTTAAGCGAGGGATACCTGCACTGGAGTTTTGAAACACCTAGGGATCTGGGGGGTACTGAATACACCCCAACTTGATTGAATAAGCTGAGAAAAGGTTCCTCAGCTCCGCTCTGGTATTGCAAGACCAAAGCATCACTTTGATCGGCTCTGGTTGAAAGTAAGTCCTGGCAAGTGGATTTCATGACACACCTGGAGTCAGTGGTATGGCTTCATATGCCTGAAGATGGATTTCATTAAATCACAAACAAGCCGTACAGCAATGATCGCATATTGGTGAATTAATCACCAATACAGATTTGGTGCACTCACTCGGTAATAAAGTAATGCTCATGAAACTCTCATACTGTTCAATTACATTAGGAAACAATGCTCCAAGGAAAACTGTGAACACTAAAAAAATAAAACACAACACATAGATGGAAGAAAAAGTATAGTGGCCACAGAACATGAAGGCAGTTATCAGCATAGAGTAGGTCGTCATTTAGAGGAAAGCATATGAGGGTTTCTGCACAAAAACAATTCAATGAAATGCAAAACTAAAAGATTTCCTCTGTAAATAATAGGCTACAATGATAAAAGTCATCAGCATTTTCCTTACAGTCTCTACTATCTCCTAAAAATGTAAGCTTCAAAAACTTTGAAGTCTTAGCCAATCATTGAAATATGAGGGGAGAGAGAGAGAATAGTTTGATATGAAAATCAACTTATTAACATCATCATCAGTAGTCATCAATCCGAAGATTGGTTTGCAGCAGCACTCCAATCCACACTCCTCTCCACAAACCTCTTCATTCCAACACAGAGTAGAAACTCGAAAATACGAAACTCGAAATTACGATATTTTGATTTTACGAAGCAAAATCTTCGGTCCCGACCAAAAGGGTATCTAAGTGTATATAACAGTATGCGATATTACAAAATAATGAAGTTTTGAAATTACCAACCTCGGGTCTTGGTCCCGATGTGACAAAGTTACTCGTTCATACGAATAGTGACGGATCACAGCAACGTTTTTGGGCACTCCTTGTCAGAATTAAACATATCATCATCGCCGAATAAAATATGCACTGAATGTGAATTACCTGAACGATAATTCATTTTTCAATGCTACAATAGTAAAGGTATGGTTTCGCTGGGGCGTCCCACGGCCGCGTCCAGTGTCCAACAGTCGGAAGTCACTGCCGTACTCATCCAATATATATCAAATGGGTTTGATTTCGCTGAGATGTCTTGGCCGTCGTGTTCGACTGCTGATGCCTGATGCGACGTCTGCATCTCGACTGCTTTGAGAGCAGTCGAGTCACGGACGCCTAGTCGAGCAGTCCCAATTTTCGGTGATTTTTCTGCCCTACTCTCCCTGCATTTTATATTAAATGTCGTTCTCAGCTCTTTCTGTAAAACTACTTGCAACATTTGCAAGATCTACGATTTTGATCTCCAAACTCACCCCAACGCCATACTAAATAAAATATGGCCGATTTGCCAGAAACTGGAGGAAAAGTTCAAGGCACTTCTTACACCAGAGACGGACGTTACCATCGATGAGAGCCTGCTCTTGTACAAGGGAAGATTGGGGTGGCAGCAGTTCATGCCTATGAAAAGAGCTTCATTTGGTAAATATTTGTTCTTTGTGAATCGAGAACTGGATACGTGAGGTCAATGACAATTTACATGGGAAAGGGGACTGTGTTGGATAAAGACTTTGCCTATTTACCCATTTACTCAAAAGTGATGATGACTCTAATGAAGCCATTATTTGGCCTATGATATTGCCTGACGATGGATAACTTTTATACGTCTCCAGATCTAGCCGACTTGCTCAGTTCACACTCCACTGACTCGTATGGAACACTGAGGAAAGGGATTCCAGCACTCTTAAAAGAGAATCAAGTAAAAGAATTAAAGTTTCTTGTTTTTTGTCATAAAATGAATTTTGTTATACATTTTCAGAGCGAAAATTGTCGTCATGCGGGTTGCCTAACTCCCATGAATGTTTGTACGTTGTTTCTTTATGTACTATGGACTAAAATTAATAGTTAACATTAACATGGTCGGCAAAGTATATTATAAACTAAATGTATTCCTCATTAGATGTCTAACTAAGGTTTACGGGAAGGAAAGTTATACTGATATGCAGCTGGCCTAATTCTCTTTAGTTAAGGGGCAACATTCAGAAATTATTGAATAAATCATTAGTTATTAGGAATAAAAAATTAAGGAAAACATTTTCGGGTTTGCCTCCCTTTTTTGCTTCTAAATCTGAAATAAAAAAAAAATTGCCTTTTATTGACCATTTTTGAAAAAAAACCCATCAGGGAAGTGGTTAAGTAAAAGCCCCCACTCTCCAAAGGTATGTCCTCCCTCTCCGCTGACGCAGCCGGTTGAGGTTAGGGAGGAGGAAGATAAGATGTGACATAAGCCAATGATTCATTCGATGTTTATTCCTTGCATGCATCCCTTGGCCTTGACTCCCAGGTAGATCAACCTCACAAGTGATGCGCGATACTCCTGAGACCATGGGTCGTGTAGTTGTTTTTGTGAGAGGATTAATGGAGTAGCCCCCACAATGACGGGGAAAGGAGGAACAGAGAGCTGATTCCGGCCTGGTGCGTGGCTTGACCTGAGCTGCAATGCTTGGACGAAAATCTCCTTGCTTGATTGAAAGCAGAGGGAAAATAACAAAACAATAACAAAAAATATCCCTAACTTTAGTTCAATATCAAATCTTTAAATGAATTCTGAGCTTTAATGGATGAAGAGTAGACGACCTAATCTGAATAGAGCCACAAATGAAGCTTTCGCATTATAGAGTGGAAAAAGAAAATGAAAATATAGAGTGGAAAAAGAAAATTATTGATTTGCACTGATAGCTTCGTTAGTACTTAGTCGCTGAAATGTAAAAGGAGTTATATCGCCTTCACCGTTGAAGTGCATGGCTTGTATGTACAATGTCCTTTGCATGTTCATTTACGTAGCACTCTCCCAGATTCTAGTTTGACTGTGTACTGTTCTCCTGACTGCTTTTTGGTCCGCGCCTAGCCAACACCTCCTAAAGTAAAGGTACTTCACTGTCCTTTAGGGTGGTGTTGGCCTAGCGGCCAAGGGAACGTGTGAGGTCCCGATTTGTGCTGGGATGAGTGCTACATACCTGAAATGGAATCACCCCATGCCACACACCCTAGTGGTGGCTTGAACGGTACTTCGTAGATGTAGATGAAAGGATGTACCTATTTAGCTGGACTCTTCTATAAGCTCTTATATCAGCTCCATCATATCCGAAGTAACCACACACAAATAAGATGAATCCAAGGGAGAATAACGATTGTTATTTTGCGAGATTAACGGGCATATCAGTATTTGTACAAAGGACATAACATGCATCCATTGCATAGCATCCGCGAGAGAATCTTATTTTCACTGTCTTCAATATCCGGTGCAAATGATTGCGCAAGTCACACACTTCCTTAGTGTATGCATAAATCAATATTATTGATGATTACACATTGCTCACGCTAAAGTTACGAGTTCTCCAGTTAGGAAATAATATATAAAAATCCACTAAGAAGCTTCATAGGCTTAGTCCAAATTCAACGAAAATTGTGCTAAGATGCTTCATTGCCTAATCATTCATTGGAAAAAATAACTAAAAGTTAGTTGTCGTGATATAAATTTTCGTGGGGCTTGGATGGAGGTTAATTCTTCTGAAAAGCTGGAACAACGAGGTGGAAATCCCGAAAATCGGAAGAATCAAACTCCGAAAAATTAGTTATGTTCAACTATGTGCACCCTGTGGGCATGAATACACATTTAAATAAACTTTCATGAATTATAACTTCGTAAATCATTTAAGTACGTCGTGAAAGTACATCTTAATTTAAGGAAACAAAAAAAGATCTTCATCGCGATCTTTTTGAAAGATACTCGTTCATAGGAAATTTGATATTACTAAGTGCCGATTTTTCCGGTCCGTCGAGTTCGTAATTTTGAGTTTCTATTGTAATTCTAATTCTTCCTATTCATTTCTCCTTACAATATTGTCTTAAATAGGCTGTTGTTGTATTGCGAATGAATAATATAATACCAAATATTCATTTATTTAATGCCTCCCCACTCTGATGCAGGATGCAAATCAGGGCCCTTTAAGAAAATTTGGATTGGACAAAATAAAATGGCTGGATAACGAAGAACACTATCCAAAGAGAATCCCACTCACCTAAACTTGAAGAGTCCTGATAAACTTTAGTTCTAACTATGCAATAATGTTGTCTCAGGATTGATGTGGAGGAACTTATGTATGACAAAAGAAGAACTCATCATAGTTTTCCAATGACAAATATTTTATGAGACCAGATTTGATGTTTTACATCATTGTCAACAAACTAGTTGCATAAAATATTAATCAGTGGAAAACTGCCAATAGTTCTTCTTTCATCAAATTTTAGTTCACTGCACAATCAAAGCTTTCCTCATCCCACGCTCAGGTCAAGTAGGTTATATAGTCTAAGAAAAGTTGCTAATAATAATACAAGCTCATTGAAAACTTGCTCATGACGATGAACAGCACCCTTCGATTTTTGAATGAAGAACAGAGAGTTATATATGTAGGAAATACTTAACGTGACACTGAAGTGGAGCAAGAGATATTTTTCCCTTGAAATACTGATCACTTTAAGTCAAAGGAGATGCCATATTAGATGAAAATTTTAAATTTTCATCCATGAATGGCATTCTTACTTTGAGTTACAAGTAGTGATGGGTTGAATCCAAAATTTATAGAATGTATATCCCGAATCCAAATCTCTTTTCTTTATTGAATCTCAAATACCGAATTTCGAATCCGAATCCTTCTTTCTCCAAATTATAAATCCCAATTCCTTTTCATTACCAATACACATATGTATGTATAAAGCAAATCCTTAACCCATTTTAATATTCTTGTAAATTTATGAACCCATAGGTAGCTCCATGTTTTCCATCAAACAGAAATCCTATACATATTTTAGCTTTAAAGGAGAAATAAAGTTGAGCAACAACTTTTTTCATGATGGCATTTATTAATTCTTAAATTAAGAATGCTAAAGAAAGCTAAGTGCACACCAGTAACTTGTTGATTTATGCTATTTATAAAGAGCATTATTAATCTGTCTGTTTCTTTTATTATTAACCAAATTGCCGGGAGGAATGAAGACTTTAATAATATTGATGCTAGAGCAGTCCAAAGGTGTTTTCGTAGAAGACATTTCAATACCTTTCCGTGATTAATTTTGGTTCAAATTTCATTTTTTTGCCTCTTTACAGACTGGAAAAGTTTTTCTACATGCTTGTATAGTGCATTGGTGGCTTAAGAGACGCCATCGTGGAAAATATAATATAGCCACTAGAGACAAAAATTGCCACTTTATCAACAGCATTTTTCTGTGTAAAGATATACCGAATTTCACCAGTGGACAATTCTAAACAAATGGCCTCATACGAGTACTCGTGGTCCGACTGGTTTGGATTCTCGTGATTTTTGGCACAAAGGAAGAGCAAAGTATTGGCACTTGATATTCTTAAATGTAAACGATAGGGCGATTTGAATACATAACTGAATTTTAGTGAAAAATGGCATAATACAGTTTAAAACTGTGACTCCAATTTGACCTAAAGGCCGAATTTTGAATGTAATGACGTGATAAGGAAACGAAAATCTGACTTTTATTTTAACATTTGGTCCATAAGCATCTATTCCCGTGTTTTAGAGCAGTTTAATTTTGCCCATTTTTTAAATTTAATCCATGTTCAAAACACAACAACTCCTTAATTAATGCTTAAAAAATAACAGGCTTAATTTTATTTAACAGTCATGACGTAGAACTCTGCTTAAAATGCATGGCATTATATTTACCGCGTAAAAGCATGGCAGGACACCGACGGTGCAACGAAAATGATTAAGTGAAAATTTTGTAACATCTGCGGCATGAAAAAAGTGATGGTTGACAAGGCGTTCTAGGTTAGTTGTATATTTTTATTCAGCTCAAAACTTCATTTTTTAAAGACAGAAAGAAATATGTACTAGGCCTTTCCATTGAACACATAATGAAAATGGCAAGCATAATGGAATGCGGCGTGCACGTCGGCAATGAAACTGACACATTGGGAGGCTATGAGGGTGGTGTGCACATGTGCCAAATTTTGAATAATGAAATCTACCCATTATTAATAATGGTAAAATCTCGGCTTGAGTACATATTTATGACTTCATGAATTTTCATGCAAATTTTCAACACTTTTGTAGTAAAACGACGTCGAGATGCTAGACTTCCGAGGAGAGATTTTACTGTGATTTACAATCAATCGCGACGTGGCACATATGCCACCCGCACAATCTCTTTTGGAAGGATTCGTTCGAATCTCGAATCCATGGATTCGATCTAATCTTGACCACATCACTAATTACAAGTTATGCCTATCTACCATTTCTATCTGACACTCTTCAGAGCATACGATAGGATTTCACACTGTCATCAATTATACGTGTGAATTTTGCTACTGCATCATGCTTGTGTCTTGCACCTGTGTTTGCCAACCATAAATGAGATGTGAGGGGAAAAATTAATTCATAGGCATTCAATATATTGTGGTGATAACATGGCCATGTCAAACAATAAAAGTGGTTGAGGAAGGAATATTAAATAGAGATGACTTTTCATGACCCCTTAATAAGCAACCTGCAATACACACTAAGAAGCCTATGAGGGCAAGCCAGTGCCAGTAGGTACCGGTCCCAAGCCTAGATAAATTGATGAGGGTTGGCATCAGGAAGGGCACCCGACCACATCTCAAATATACAGTGAGCATTTGGGACTCTGGACAGACAGATTTGATTTAAAAAATAAATAAAATACAATGGAAAGCTGTGCGCTTCGTTAAAAACTGCTATGAGTGAACAAAGAGTGTTTCACTGCTTTTAGAGGGATTAGGTTTGGAACCACTAGAGACTTGGAGGCTACACGCTAGATTAAAGATTTTGATGATTAGATTAGATTAAAGATTTTGGTGGAGTTCCTCCTACGGAGTCCATGAGGCGCTCAGACCCATTGGTCCATTGTGCAGACCACCTTACATGCGGTACCCCTAGAGCCTAATAGTTATACTGAAGGCTAGTAGGTCTCCAATTGGGATACCCCTAATTTCGATGGATTCCAAAAATGGTGACCCAAGGTGTCTGTTCCGAGCTCTCATCAGCGCAGGACACTCACATAGTATATGGGATGTGGTTTCATCCTCCTCTTTGCACCATCTACATCTGGCTGACTCGACGATCACTAGTAGATGGAGGAGCCTCATTACGTGGTAGTGCCCTGTAAGCAGTCCTACTTTTGTTCGAATTTGACCCTTGTTTGATAAGAGGAGTCTCTTGGCAAGGCATAGGTTAGGTCCTTGTATGTGCAGTTTGGCCTGTCCTGATGAATTCTCCCAGATCTCAGAATGTTGGGTTATGCCCCATCTTCTGATCTCTTCCATTCCTGTTGAGGGTCCGATAGGAACAATTGGTTCCGGCCCGATCGGATTGCGGATAGTTCCCATTTCACAAGTTCATCCGCTATTTCGTTTCTGGGTACACCTTCATGTACAGGTACCCAGAAGATTTCTACCTTGCTGCATTTGCTGATAGTGCCTAGTGCCTCTCGACACTCCTTCAGCAGCCGTGACTTGCACCATGGCGATGTCAGGGCTTTCATGACCGCCTGACTTATGAGTGCAAATGTGTAATGGCCTGTCGTACAGTCCCACCTCTTTAACAGCATAGGCACAAGTTAAGAGTGCATAAACTTCTGCCTGAAATACTGTGGGGTATTCTCCTAAGGAGATTGAGAGTTTCTTGGCTGGCCTTCGACAGAAGACTCCAGCCCCTGCTTTCCCACCCTTCCTGGAGCCGTCGATATACCATACGTAGGTATACCATACGTAGGCTCCATTGTGGAGTGCTTTCTCCCCTTCCCTGACCCACTGCTCTCTAGTTGGAAAGTGGGTTTTGACACGCTAGGCTTAGATTGCTTAAGAAATTCAAAATGGGTGGGTTTCAGTGTGACACGGAGAATATCATTTTGATGCCGCACTGCGTCTCATGATCAGACAGGAATGATAAAATAAGAGAAATAGATTTCTGAACAGATAGGTACAAAAATTTGTTCTTCCCACACACTATAAGTGACCATAATAAAAACTAAGATCAAGTGAAAACACTCCCAAAACACACTTCACCGACCTATAGCATTCTTCTTTAGACCTTCTTTGCAGGGTAGTATGTAAATGTAGATGTAAAAACATGCACAAAAACAACATGGAATAGAGAATACTTGCGAGAGGCCTGTCTGGGTTATACAAGGGGCAAGGTTATTTGGGTTTGAATCAAAGCTGGTTTCATTTGGAAAGTAATGGAATTTGTTGGACAGCATTTACAGGTATACCCTGCTAACAAACGTTACCATTCCATAAAACTGTCGTGCTAATTGAATTCATGATTAGCAAGTCCATAAAAGCCATATGAAACTGAGTAATAATTGTTGAGGGATATGTATGAAAAATAATAAGCTGGACCATGTCAAAAATTGGTCAGCTGATAAATTACGGTGTTAATCATAACAATACGCAATGCACAAACGTGTTGGCTATTTTTTGTGTTCTTACGAAAATCATGTTAAATTAATTCGTGTTAAGCAAGGGATACCAGTAATTAACAGAGTGGCTAAAGAATCTATTTTTTAACTCAAGGAATTTCTGTTTTTAAACTCTAGTAGTAAGTCTTGGTTAAAACTTTCGCGGGTCATTATCACTGTATGTTTGTTTTTTCGGGTGTACCCCGCGTACTATGACCAGGTGTGAAACCTGACGTTTCGTGGCCGTTGCTGGCCACTTTATCAAAGGGAATGAGGTATCGGATAAGTTGGTGGAGTTTATATAGGGGTTTCAAGGAGAGCAAAGGATAGGAAGGGGAGGAGTGGAAGGAGTAGTCATTGCATCTTTATTCCGCTTCAAAGCAGGGTCCCACGTGTGGCTGAGTTGGAGGCCACAGTCCCTATTGAAATTTAGATGGCATTTTCTTATCTCCAAAGCTTCTCGGATCAGCCGGGGCTTGAAGTTTTTCACTTTGGCGATTATCTTTGTTTGTCTGAGGTCAATCGCGTGTCCCGAGGCTGAATGTTCCGCTACTGCTGATTTTAAGGGTTGTTTCAGTCGAATCGCCCGCTCGTGTTCTTCTAAGCGGGTTTTGACGGAGCGTCCGGTTTCGCCGATATATTTCTTCTTACAAGTTTGACATGGTATCTCATACACTCCTTCCACTTGAAATGGTGTTGCGTCCTTCACACTCCTCAGACAGTTTCTAATTTTTAATAAAGATGCAATGACTACTCCTTCCACTCCTCCCCTTCCTATCCTTTGCCCTCCTTGAAACCCCTATATAAACTCCACCAACTCATCCGATACCTCATTCCCTTTGATAAAGTGGCCAGCAACAGCCACGAAACGTCAGGTTTCACACCTGGTCATAGTACGCGGGGTACACCCGAAAAAACAAACATCTAGTAGTAAGGTTTTCCAGATTTTAATACACTGTAGGTTTGGCAGTTGGCAGGTCCAAACTATTTTCTTATTCATTTAACCAGCTCCTTAAATTATCCTGGTCGTGGAATTCTGTTCCAATCCTACAGCTTGGAGATATTTAAACCAGACAAATGAAGAACTGTGTTAATAATCTACTTCAGAAAATCGAATTCAGTTTCTCTAAGACTTGAAAACTAAGCATGATGTTAAGACATGGAACCCTAACTCTTCAAGGAAAACTTGGAGAAGAAATTTCACCAAACAGACAACTGAAATGCATTGATCCAAGCATAAGTAAATCAAAGAGTAATAGGAAATAAAATGGAAGTTCAAAGAGTCCAAGACTAAATGCCGACCCAGTAACAATACATATGTATCATGATTTGAAGTTAAAAAACCATGATGCTCTACACAACTTTACACAGAACCAAGTTCGTGATTCTGCAGAAACACTGAGCCACAAGAGAATCAGGCCAAATCAAAGAGAAATTCCAAACTTTTTTGCTGATGATTTCTTTTGGCATCAATGAGTCTATTGAAGCCAAGGGCAACAAACACTGAAAAAAATTAAGATAAACTTTTAATAAATTTATCAATATTTTAACTGTTACAAAATCGGCCGTCTAACATCATCTTCCGCTCCCTCCACCATAGCTATTGCACCCTAGTGCTGACAGCATGGCAATTGTTAGCACTGCAGGAAACACAATAGGTCAGCGACAAGAGATGTGATGCGTGCTTGTGGAGTAAAATGTTGCCATGAAATGAATTATCAACTACAGAGAGATTTTGTGTATGATCAGATATCCTAACATCTGCCCAAGAGGATAAAGAAAGCAGAGTTAGATGAGAAGAAATTATTAGTGATTCTTTGGAATTGTTTTGAATCACAGACTTCAATAAGCGGCCGGTTTGAATTCAACAAAAATCCACCATCTGCACAGATGATTATGGAAATGTGAATACATATTTGCCAGAAGATTGGGTTATTTAGAAATAATAAGGACTCAGACAGAAAGATATAAAATGGGACCCAAGAATCTAGTGGCAAGTCTTGACTGACTCAGTTGGTCATCTCAGTGTGTAGTGTCTCAGCAAGAATAGAAGCCAGGCAGTTCCTGATTTTGTGACAAGAAGTCAACATGATTTCGCTTCTTCTCAGTATTGAGTTGAATACATATTCAGAATATTTTGTCATTTTTCTCAAAGTTATTTTCACCAACAGCATGCAAAATGTGCATATCGTATCGATCAGTATATTTACATAGATCAACAGCCCGAGTGTCACCTGTAGCTTATAGAGAAATCCTAGTGTTTCAGGTTGGTTACGAGATATTTATGCAGTGCCATTGACCTTTTGAAATTCATTAATATCACTAAGTGGAAGTATCAAGTGTTTTCCTCAGTGGTAGGTCCTAACATAAAACTAAGAATGCAGATAAATATAATGCATTTCTCAGCGAATATTCTCCATGGCTGATCAGTAAAAGAGATACATATGGTTTCATACATTAACCCCAAAAAAGCTACCTTAATTAGTCACTCATGTATAAATCGAAAGTAGGTTTCATTGACCAAAAAAAGGAAGGAATTTTACAACTTTTACTTGAGTGTATATGGTACTCCTAGCAGCAGTTGGGGTTTCCTAAGATTGCTGATCTGTAGCAGGAAAATTGATTCTTAACAGTTCCCTTCATTGCTATGGTTGGATTCGAAAAACCTTTATCTTTTCACTTTCTCTGCCGCTGTACATTCATCTGCAGCAGACACAAAAAACTCTGCACATTCATAGTTGCTAGGGATGCACTAACTCTGTAACTTACAAAAATACTGCAATTCTAAGAAATAAAACAATTTTATTGTGATTACCTTGTCTTTCTCAACAATGTAAATACAATTAATGAAAACAATTATTATGCCAGGAGTGGCTGAGCAAGAAGATGAGCGTTAAACGCATTCTGTAGTCTCTTAAGTTAAATGCCAAATTATATTATTAAATAGACCATTTCATTTCAACAGAAAAAAATATATAAGAGTTATAAAATAATTGAATTTCACAGAAAAATATTCGGTGCTTACAAATATGTTAAATGGCATTCTTGATTGATACCATTTTCTCACAGTATGACATCTCTACTCCAAAGATATACACGTAAAATTCATTTTTATTATCTCAAAATATGGATCACTAAAAATTATAAATAAGAATGATATTTACCTCAGGAATGCACAATTTGCACATTCACACTATGCAATGTCAAATTTAATAAGATTAAATCAACTCAAATCAAAATAAATCTTAAATATATTATGCATAAAATCAGTCACACATGCATTGGTGTTTATCATTATTTTTCAGTAAATGTAAAAAGAAGACTCAAAATAAACTAATATTCAAGGTATTAAAATACTGTATTAGGCATTATTTCTAGCCATAACCTCTTTGATAGAAATATGACAACATGTTTTCTTGGTTCAGCAATATCAAAAGCATCAGCATATATGTGATATACATCATATATCAAACATATTTGGACAATATTAAAATCAGTCCATACACCACAGACAAAGCTTAATGGAATGTACACTTGTTTAGTAACTCACCACACAAGCCATGCAAGAATCCTTGCCCACACATTGTACATATTCAATTTTACTTAAATGAAAGCATTGTGAAATTGTATGGGCTCCAAAGAATTCTCTGCTGAGTGTCTAGCACAACCGTAATGTCTGTGAAAATACATTCTTAATATAAAAGGACCGATGAATGTTTTGTTGGAGAAACCACACTGCAAATAACTATAATCCTATATTGGGCCTGAGTTACAAAATACTTCAAAAAAACTACTTGATGCTAATGATGAGAAGTACTAGAGTGCATGAAAGGAGTGCAAATAAATAACAACAGCCCTAAACCAAGCACTTAAATCTCTTCAACTCTTCTTTCTTTAAACATAACAATCATAAATGTAAGGAAAATATAAATTTTTTAACAACTCTTTAAAATTTCGTAAATGATACGGACACACTCATTCACACCATCACTCGGTGAACTTTCATTGCTTGTGTAACAATTATTAACAGCCTAGAATAACTTATGAATAAAGAATTCAGCACCTTGTTCATTTAAGTTTTCGTGGGGTCGGGCTATCAGGGGGAGTGACAGGCACAGATTCAGATCGAACAGAAAAAGACTTCCTCTGGTGCATGGCTCCGCCCGACTTGAATGCCGGTCTCTTAATTGGTCTCGGGGAGACCCCAGCCGTGGCTGCACTGGATGAAGTATCCACATTGCCACCAGATGAAGTACTCCCACTACCCCCACCACCAAACCATACCCTGATGCCATCTGAGCCTAGAAAATAATGGGAATTATTACAAATAGTACGCCAATACATATAAAAAGCCCAGTCGAGAATTAATAAGCCATATTTCACAGCTCATAAGACACACTTTGTTTATTCAAAAATGCATTTAAAAATTGGCCCCTGGCATAATGGGCTGAGATCAAAGTTATGTTTTCATGCATTCGATATTTCCTTTCCTTTGGAGGTGCCCATCTCTCTACTTGCACCACAGACTACATTGTGGCAGTTCACTAAAAGTGCACTCTCCATCATTCGTTTCTGGGATTCTAAAAAAATACTTAGTTGCACTTTTTGGAAATTAAAATTCCTATTTTCTTCCTCTAAATTATCAACATTCACAGATGTAGACCACTACATTTTCTAATAAAAATCACAGTTCATCTTATGGGCCAGAGGCCAGGAAAATGTCATGTAAAGCTATTCTGTACATATTTATTACATGCATTGGTTTATATATTATATTATATAAAAACCAATATTTATATTTCTTATTTTCAAGAAGTTTCTACTCACATGAGACATCCAATTGTCAATAGAAAATAATAATCAAATAATAAGAACTAGAAGAAGATTTTAGAAGGTTATCAACTAGAAAACCATGCACAAAAAATTAGAGGAAAAAGACTTAATAGAATGAGTGCTTTAGAGCTTTGGCCCTCACTGCTGGTTATAACAATAAATCTCATTGAACAATGCACAATCTAACGTCTATTCCCACCTTTTAAAATAGTTTGATTTTTTCCATTTTTTATTTAATCCATGTTTAGAACTAAATAACTACTTTAGTAATGCTAAGAAAGAAAATTTTACTGAAGAGTCACAATGGAGGACTCTGCTAAATATGTATTGTCTTATATTTTCGGTGCTAAACCACAGCATGACAGAGCAACAAAAACTATTAAGTGAAAATTTCTCAAATTTGTGGAGTGAAAAAAGCTGTTTGCCAAGGTGTTCAAGATTAGGTGCATATTACTCTGCAATTCAAAACTCCATTTTTCAAAGGCCAAAAGAAAAATGCCTGTCTTTTCCATCAAACACACAATGAAAAATAATTCCATCGAACATATTCTGCCAAACATGGCAAGCATATTGACTTTATTTGCATATGCTTGAGTTGGCCTTTAAAATGGTGCATTGGGAGGTTATGAGGATGGTATGTACAAAATTTTAAATGAAACTTTCTGCGATTAATAGCCATAAATGCTCTGCTTATGTGCATATACAAAATGACGTAATGGACTTTTATGCAAATCATCAACTATTTTGTAGTAAAAAAATGTCATAATGCTTAAATTCCAAGGCAAGATTTTACTGCAATTAACAGTTAACTGTGACACGGCTCATATACCACCTGCACAACCATGGTTCATATCTTTTTTTGGAAGGATTTAACTGAATCTCAAATCCATGGATTTGATAAGATTTGATTGAATCCTTGAATCCTGACCAAATTATTAATTTTAATCTCACATCTTGCGTGCTACCAATTTCAAAGAAAAAAACAAAACCCTTGCACCTATTTAAATGCTATTTTCCTAAGAATAAAAGTTAACAATATTGGATTAAAAGCCCTTAAAAATGTTGTTCATAATTTTTCTGGTCAGTTTTAGGTCATAACCTGTATTCATGCCAATTTTCAGCACCTAAAAGTCCTTCAAACAGGCATGATAGATACACAGACAAAAAGATAAAGAAAGAGAGATAGACAGAAATTAGAGAATTAGTAAAGCATTTAGATACATGCATTCCCAGGACCAAAATAATATGGCAGATTTTATTTAATCAGTTCTTCTCAATGGGAAAGAAGCTAAATGCCACACATATATCAATTAATAAACTATGTATCATGAGTGAGCTGCACAGCACAGATGAATGTGACGTAGTGTTAAGAGTCTCACCACGGACAGAGCGCAGTCCCCCGAAGCGCAGGTGGTGGTGGTGGTCCAAGAGAGCGGCGGCGAGGGTGGAGGGGGGAGGCGAGGGGGAGGGTGGGGAGTGGGGCAGGAGGGAGGAGTTGGGGGCCACGCCCCCGAGGGGCCCTGGCTCAGGGCTGTGACCATGCCCCACCACACCTTCTCCCCCACGTACACACAACCCCCGGTAGGTCACGTTAGTCATGTTAATTTAGGGAAAGGAGGAGAAACATTTCAAAGCAATACAAAGAAAAGGATGGCCATTCAGAGCCAAAGTAGAGATGGGAAAAAATTGAAAAACAAGATAACAAAATATTTGAAAAGGAGACGAGGATTTGTCAAGGGTTAGGAGAAAGAAGAGAAAAGAAGAAACAGTAATTAAAAATGAAACTCTCTTTGTGAATTACTGCATGCATATCAAGGAAAAATTACTCCATAAATGCAGTTACCCATCAAATATTACATATTAGATAACAATGAAGGTATTATGTACTCATATATTTTCACTGAGGTTACTCCTACCCTTAATGAATAATCATACTCTTAGGCCTTCATCTTCTGGAATTTAGATTTTTCTTTTTCTTTCCTCGGCTAGCTATTGATTTATGTGTTCATATATAAGTTAAGCAAACCATTTATTTTATAGTCTTACAATTATGCAAATTTTTATCTTTTATTGCATCCAAATAATGCACAGCAGGTTATTTCACAATTTTAATGATTAGCTGCAAGGGTGACATTATGGGACACCCATCAAGATATAAGTTCACATTAGCTGATAACGAAGAACACTGCTTTCATATTACACAAAAAATTAAATATAGCGCATCCACATTAAAATGACAGCACCATTTCAAAGACACCCACTAAACCAGTTTTGGGAATATAACAAGTTTTAATGTATAATAAAATGCTTAAACATACTTTTGGAAATAAGGTCCTTGAATGACTATTGTATATTCTAAACAAATATGTACCCTCAGCCGCGACTTTAATCTTCCATTGGAGACGAGTAAGATTTGATGCCCTGCTATTTTTATTATGATCAATTTTTTATGAAGAAAACAGATTAATAATGCAACTGTCTTATTCATCAAAGGTAGTCACTTTGAGGAGGAAAGTATTGTTAGTATAGTATTCTTCACTCCATGATTATATGCATAGATCATTTCATGCCAGGTTGCTGCCCTTGACCTCTCTGATTTGAGTAAAATTTCCACAAATGGAGGGATTTCCCTAATAAATCATGGAGTTGCATAGTTCTGCTAAAGGAAGCTATCTAGTGAGATGCAGCTGTATGGCTGTGCCACCATGTTAGTTGCAATCACAGCGTCAACAACAACGAAGACTGAATCTACGACTAGCGTGTTTATTGAATCTGCCCAGGTAAATGTTTTTGAGTCTGGGAGCACTTTGGTTCCTTGCTGTCCACAGTTTTTGGAACTATCTTATACTAGTTTTAATTGCGCTGCTGCTTGGTGCAGCAATTCTCAAGGCAGTTGCAGCAGATCAGGGAAGAATATTTCATTCTTAAATTTCCCAAAAATACCTTTCCCAATGGGATTTCTACGTAGATTTTTCATTTTAAGATTTAAAAATATGGTGAAATATTTTTCAGACAGTGAGACTTGAGCAAAATTACATGAGAAATTTTAAGTGTTATTTTTATAGCGATCGATTTTGACGTACCGGTCTATAAATATAGATAATCTAGAAGAAACACACTCCATACAATGTTTCTATTACCCTTCCAAAGATTAGCAACATGGTTAAATCTGCTATTGTTTATTTACACACTATAATCAACCCTTAAACCATTTCTGAATGCTATAATGAATTCGGATAGCAACAATTGATTTCAGACTCCCACAGTCCCATTTACGTCCTCTGAAGATGTCACCACTGTCGTTAAAGAGGGAGAGAGAGAGATAAAACCCATATTACATATGTATAGGGTTTTGTGGCAGTGAAAGAGTCCTGGTTAAGCAACATATTCAACCATATTCAACCATCTCAGTGCCTAATAATACTACAAACCCTCTCGACATGCCTTTTTAAAAGGAATGAAATTTAAAGTAACTTTAGTTCATTGAAATGATAAGAACCAACAGTTTCAAATATTTTCCCATTTGTTAATTTTTTGAACAGCTTTGGAGAGTAAAGCTCAAATTATTTTCATTGAAGAACAACAGTTTTGTAATTCAGATTCTTTATTATGGACTATAAAATTTTTGGAAAGAGTAACATTTAATTTTTTCCCTCCCTTACAAAAACTATGTATGTACCTAGAAACACTTTGAGAACTTTTACTTATCCTGGTTAAGGGTCAAGTTTGAGAAAATAAGGATTGTCAATATAAAATACCTCACAATTTTATTCTTGAAGATAATCCTTATCACAGTGACTTTGTGCACTTGATTAAGCTATTGTGAAAACGAGAAAATCTTACTTAATACTAGGGTACTTTTTTTTGGAAAGACAACATTCAGGCCACTCAATTGAATAAACACATTTATGTAAATAGATTACCTGATGATCTGACAGCTCCATGACCAAATGGAGATGATCCCATTACAGGTGCATATACTTGAGCTATAAAATCTTCAAATGTGGAGGACTCCCTGTGATTTTGTACAACTACCTCCAAAGCTTTGGCTCTTTCTTCATAGCTGAAAGCAAGAAAATGAGAAATTGTGAACCTAATATGCCTTATCCTTACCACTGACACTTTTTACACAAAATTAATTTTTTTATCACAAAACAGAGATTGCAAAGTGGGGATAGGGGGGAGAACTTCAGAAATTTGCCACCTCAAAACCTTAAGTTTGAAAAGAATTACAGTGAAAGTACGGCAATCCATTAGAACTAATTAATAGGCTTCATTTAATGAGAGCCAGTGTTACGGCATTTTAAAGTAATAATGATGTATGTAATACTGCTATCTATCATTTTAAGAAAATTAATGTTAAATCTGGCCAATTCACAGTGGTGTCATGTGATATTCAAATAAAAGTTGGGTTATAAAATTAAAAGTAATTGCAAAAGCTGAAAAATTTTCAGAAAACATAAAGGCTCAAAAAAGCAAATGCACTCACTAATTCTGGTAGAAAGGTAGCATGCTTCTTTTGGCTCGAGAGGCACTCAGTGCCGTAGCTCGCACCAAACCAGGAAGGACCTTGTGGTCAACAATCGCTTCATTGAATAAAGGTCCAAAGTGAGGTACCTGAAAATAAGTTCAATGTTTAAAGACTGGTTTATTCTAATTCAACAATTGGAAAAATTATTTCGTACTGAATTTACAGAGCATGTAGGTAATTTATTTTAGGAGGAAGTAATGAAATAAATGATGGTATCTGAGTCCTTTGTGACCATTGGACCCCAATTAATACTATTTTGGGTTCCTCGTAGTATTCCTGAGTAGCTGAAAAACTAGAGTTCAGGTAGCGTCAGTTCACAAAAGGACTCAATCCCACCATACAAGGGATCAAATGGTTATACTCAGCCAATGTACAAATTGGCTCTAAATATTTTGAGAAACATCAGTATTCATCAGTCTGGATAACAAGTGACAGTTTAACTTAAATAGGTTCATCGCAGACTCCTCACCCAAGAGTCACTGAGTATTTTAATTCAAGAAATTCAGTGAGGATTTAAGTATTTAGCTACGGACAATGAAATGCAATAAATAAATTAAAATTATAATACATACAGTAAAAAACTAAAAAATACGAAGCATGAAAATACAAAGTTTCGATTATACGAAGCAAAAATGTCGGTCCCGACCAAAAGCCTATACTAAATACATGTCGCTATTTGAAAATACAAATTTTCAAAATTATGAAGCTTGAGCTCCGCCCCCAGGAATAAATGGAATTCGTTTATACTAACATGGTGAAAAACTGCATGAGCATAACTCTCATTTTGCAAACATAGACACCTAACAAATCTGCCTTGCCAAATAAGATGCATCAAACACGTGAAATATGTGAATGATAGTGCATTCTTCTCTCACATATGCCTGAGTCACCGCATATAAGTCCTCCTATGATATTTTACCCCAAGTGATGGGGAAAATTGTAGCTTAAGCCATAATTTCTACTATCGAGCAGTTATTTTTGTTTTAAATGTTTGCTGCATTTCCATAATGTAAACAATACTCTTTTGGATAAAACTCATGAGTGGTTCCACATACCATACTCGCTGCCATGCCCTCAGATTGGCAGCAGTTCAAATTCTTGTGTGTGCTCAGGGATGGAAGAATGGCACGATAAAATGATAGGAAATAGGATAGGGATACCAGTTGTAGCTACGCCTGAAAAACAGTCATGTTCCTAAATGCCTGAATGAACAGAAATAAAATGGAGTCTACATATTTTCTGGACTTGCATTAATACATTCCAAGAAATCAAAGAATTCAAAATTTTGGGTTTACTCCCATGATTATCTATATTTCACGGGACAATATTTCGTTGGCGTTACAGTCGCCTTCTTCAGGTTGAAGTGGTTTTTTACTGGTCTGATATATTCTATTGTTGAGTTGCTGCCCTGAATTGCTCCATTGTTTTCAAATTTGGGTAAAGGTGAGCTTTCGTCTCGCACTTGTAATAAAACCAGTTTCCAAGAATTCGTGAGGGTATAGCCGTCTTCCGCATTAATGTTATTTGGCCTTGGAAACAAATTTTTTTCAAATTTGAAAACAACAGAGCCAATCAGGGCGGCAACTTAACAATAGATACATAATACCAGTAAACAACTGCTTAGGCACTTCAGTCTGAAGAAGCTCACTGTAACCCCAGCGAAATAATGTCCCATGAAATATGAATAATCGAGGGAGTAAACCCAAAATACTGTAATCTTTAAAATCAAACCACCACAGAATCCTTCATTTTAACTTAATTTAAATATTTTGTCACGGTTAGAACATGAATGTTTGCTGGAACACACATTCATCCATTAACTACTACAAGTTTATTCATTGCATAACCAGGCCTTGATCCATCTATCATCACTGCTGTCCCAGGTTGGCTCGAGGAAAATGACCATGAGAATCAGGTTTAATTATGATGAGTAACATTAAATCCCAGCCATTGATGTAGCCAGGATTTTGGTTTGACGGGGGGGCTGAGTCTGAAGCCTGGGGGGTCCTAAGCACAGCTGCCTTAACTGACGAGGTAAAATTGAACTTAAAATAAACAAAAGATTATTATCGTAGATTTAGACATTAGAAAACACTGCTTTACAAGCGTAAAGAAAATTCGAGCTAGCGAGCAATGTGGAACCACAATTCAGTTTCCACTTATCGAAATTAGAAGCCATGGTGGAAGCAGCAATCGAGAAAAATAACACTAAAAAAACAAATCACAAAGTGTTTTGTGTAATGAGATATCTGTCTACTGAAAAGCTATTTTTTTTAGAATAACAAACTTAAAAATCTCAGGCTCCATTTATCCCTAAATTATTTTTTCAGGGTAATCCATGCATGTAGTGCCCTCTGGTAATGAAGGTAAGGAAACTTCAACTCAACCCGGAACTTTCCTCCAGCCTTCTAGTCCCCGTCCCATATCCCATACTGGGAGATTTCTTCTTCCAAAACCTCTGTCTACTATCTCCTTCCCCTTTTCCCTTTTCATTCATTCTCCCTGGACACCCGACATACTCATCCCCACACTCATAGCATTGTCCATCATCCCTCCTCTGGTGATGGTGGTTACATGAATCATAAAAAACACAGTCCCCCGACTCAGCTGCAGGCAACACCTTCGCACTCTGACCCTCACCTCTTTCTCCGACCATTTCATGATCCAACTCCCCCACCCAGGCAACCCCACCTAAGGTCAACGCCTCAATGTCCCCACTGGGATCTTTCTTCTCTTACGGCACTGCGGCCCTTAGGTGGAGAAATGCATGGCTTAACCAGCAACAGGATCAAATTCCCAACTATAGAAACCCTGGAGAAGAACTCTCTTTTTCGAGGGAATGAAAAGAGAAACTTTGTTATACACACTGAAGTTATTTGCTAAGACCCATGTTTTGTCAAGTCGTGACATCTTCAGGGGATGCATTGAGTCAACTTGAGTGAATACTTCTGAGATACACCACAAACCGTTAACCTGTTTCATTTTTGTGTGTTATGTTTCACCATGTTGACAAGTATACAACGCTGTATTGAGATAAAGAGATATTTCCATAGTTTTAGCACGAAGTCACTCCATCATCGGAAAATGAGCAGTAGTGGAAGAAAATAATTTAATTAATGAAATGGAGCTCACATGGAGCTGGAATATCTCCACGATACCCATTTGACATGAAGTTTCTCTTTCACATTTCCTTGTGCGGTTTAAAAGTTCCCGAACCCATGGAGTTATTCAGTAACCACAATTTAAATACTAAGTCATGATATGAGCCTCTACGTTTTAGCTTATTGAAGTAGGTAAATAAGTAGGTTATTATTAGATGAAATGGTGTTCAAAATATCTCCTGACACACACAATGCAAAATATCAGTGAAAAGAATACACATAGATAAAAATAATAATTTGATTTTGTACTCTAATAACTTTTTGCAGTACAGAACTACATATAAGCACAAATCATCAAAGTGAAAAGAGACCTGAGAATGAGTTTATAATTCATTCATGAACTTCATTGAGCAATGAAACATCGGCAAGAACTGGATCAGCGAATTGCCGTAATTGAAAGCGAAGGCATTTCCTGAGTGCAGGTGAATTGTCATCCTCATAAACCTAAGGGTTGAAGATTCCATAATTTGTTTCCACAAAAAGTTAACGGAGGTACTATTTTCTTTAGTATCATTCTCCTCAACCTCCATATTATACCTATCCAAAATACCACTAGACCATTCCACCTGTCCAAAAAAATCTTGCCACTTAGAACCAAAAACTTTGTACAGTAAAACCTCTACTTACAAACTCCTGCTAAATGAAAATTACTAATACATTAATGCTGCATTAGGTATGGTTTATACATCGTTATTCCCTTCCTTTTGCTATTGGCTTTCTTATTTAACCATACATTTGCTGTTAAATGCTTAAAACTAAAAAATACTGGAAAATTACGGTCATTTTAGAAAATTACCTGTAATTTACCGTGGTAATTTACCTCAGATGAAAATTATGGCAGTTTTCCCATCTCTAATCGTACATCCTGTCCACAAAACAGGTGATAAATCTAAATGTGAGAACTACAGGCCAATAACACAACTTAGTATAGCATACAAAGTTTTTAGCAATATTCTAGCTTCAAGACTCAAACCGTTCATTGAACAAAAAGTTGGAGGTTATCAATGTGGTTTTCGGAAGAATCATACTACCACTGATCAGATTTTTATTATGAGACAAATATACGAGAAGTGTTATGAACACAATATAGAAGTATATGGCCATTTATAGATTACAAGCAGGCTTATGATTCTGTCAAAATGAGTGCACTACATGATGCCATGAAAGAATTTCACATCCCCTCTAAATTAATAAATCCCATTAAAATGATACTAGACAATACTAAAAGCAAAGTCAAAGTGAATGGAGAACTATCATCTCAGCTGGAAGTCAAAAGAGGAGTCAAACAAGGAGATGCATTATCATCGATGTTGTTCATATTGCCTTTGGAGAAAGCAATGAGACAGCTCCCAATAAATCCTGGAGGAACAATAATGATCCAACAAACCCAATGTGTTGCCTGTGCCGATGACTTGGCCGTAGTCTCAAGAAAAGAACATTCAATGGAAGAGATTTTTATCTCTAATGAAACCACATCAGAAACTCTGGGATTAAAAATTAATGAAGAAAACTAAATACTTGAAAATTGAAAGAAATCAAGATGAAACTAGAGAACCAACAATAAAAATTAACAACAAAAATTTTTAAAGAGTGGAGATCTTCAGATATCTGGGATCCTTGCTAACAGCAAAAATCAGATTTGCCTTGAAATTCAAGACAGGTTACACATAGGTAATAAATGCTATTATTCACTGCAGCCAATTTTCAGGTCATGAAATATTTCAAGAAGCACCAAAATAATCATATACAAGACACTACAAAGACCTGTTGTCCTCTATGCCTCTGAAACATGGACACCAACAGTAACACAAAAAGAAATAATCAGAAGATGGGAAAGAAAGATTTTCAGAAGAATATACGGTGTCGTGATAGATGCAGGAATATGGAGAATAAGAACAAATGCTGAAGTCTATGAACTATATGGAGAACCAGACATCATTGCGGTTATAAAGCAAGGAAGACTTCGTTGGGCTGGTCATGTACAACGCATGGAGGAAAGCAGGGCAGTCAAAAAGGTTTTCAATGGCAATCCAGGAGGGAGGAGAGGCAGAGGAAGACCACGAAAGCGGTGGCTTGATGACATAGAGACAGACTTGAGAAGACTGGGAGTCAGGAGGTGGAGGCAAGTTGCGGAAGATAGATATGAATGGGGGCAGATCGTTCTGGAGGCCAGAGCCCTACATGGGCTGTAATGCCAAGGATGATAATAATATTAATCTGCTTCCTTTTGAGGTAAGTTTGTTATTTATTTATTAGGCTTTTGCTGAACTTTTCCTAGAAAAATTGTGCTTTTTTTAGAAAGGTGCAGTGCACACAATGTGGAAGGCTTAATTCTACGAAATGTAAAAGTGCTTTTCTTCTCCCCTAACTGCACCACTGTGCAAGCTGTAGCCACTTGATCAAGGGGTTATTTCTGCAGTGAAGAGGCATTATCGTAGAATGTTGGTGGAGTTTTTAGTGAGCAGGGTGAAGAGTGTTTCTGATGCCAAACTCCTCAAGTGAAATGTGCTTCAGGCTATGCAGTGCCTCTGTGAGGCTTGGAAGAACGTGATGCCACTGACCATTTCTAATTGTTTTTGTAAGGCCAGATTCAAATCACTCAGTGTTGGTGATGATGTGAACGAGAGCCCTAACAAGTTCTGGGTGGGTCTACAGGAGATGATGGAAATTGAAGCCTCATTTGAGGAGTACATAGCTGTAGACAATGCCATAGAAACTGTTTCCAATGAAGACACTGTGGGTGTCTGATGAGGTGCAAGTGGCTTCTGTGGAGGCAGATGAGGAGATGGTGTGTCCAACCTCTGCCTGTCAGCGCAGCATTGAACACTATTGAAAAATATACTTCATGTTCAGGAGGGTGTCAGGATGTAATTTTTACGTTTTGGAAAGTGGAGGCAGCGATAGGAAAGGAATTGAGGAGAAAGTCTAAGCAAACTTCTTTGCAGTCATACTTTATTAAAAAATAATGGAAATAAACATGTCTTTAAATGTGTTTGATAATATTATTATCAAACTGATCCTGGCAATAAAAAACTTCACTGGATGCTTGGCAGTATGTTGCAGCAGTGAGGTAAGTAATAGTGTAGGAACTCCTCACTCAAATGATTTATATTTTGAATACAGTACAGGACCTCAAATCTGGAAAGCATGGGACCGAGTGATTTCTGGATTTTGGAGTTTTCTGTATTTTGGGTCCTCATTAAGATTAAGGCATTTCATTCATCTTAAAAGGTCTAAATTGAGGTATAACACCTGACAAGCAAATTTACGTCAGTAAGATCACGTAAATCTAACATGAATCATCTCCAATAGTTCCACGATTGGAAGCGATAGTGGCACTGCGTGGCGGTAGAACGAAAAAACATGTGGCGGGATTTTGAAAATTTAGCTTCAAATCTTGCGGATTTTGGGTTTTCCGAATTTTGGGATTACGAATTTGAGGTCCTCAACTGTATTTGGTTACGGTTATTTATCGTTATTGTGGTCCATGTTGAGTTTGCGTGGCTTAAAAATGCATGCCAACTAGCAATACTTTGGTAATTTTTAAACCTTGGCAATAATCGCAGCAATGATTTTGCATGTGCCTTCTTAAATTGCACATTTCTCATGAATTAAAACGTTTGCTAAGCAAGGTTCATTTATAATGATGGAGTGATTCTAAGGCATTTCCTTGTGGTATTTCCATTGTTAAAAGTTATGCATAACACCACAAGCATTTATTTTTTTATCTCTATGGAGAAAATGCTGATTTCTACAGGGTTTTTTTTATACATGCCTACCTCAGTGTATCACTGAAGTATTTCATGCCTCTCTTGTACGTCGTCGTCGTAACATTGCCGTCTCAAACCTAAAATGTGTCGTGAAGGTAGTCATATTGAGATAAAGCTCTCATAAATGGCAACAAAAGGAAGGATGATTGTTGAATTGTAATTACAGAATTTATTAAAATGTAATGGGCAGGAAGTGATAATCTGCCATATGTGATATTATTAGCAGAGCATACTGTTAAGTCCAGCCAGTTTCTTGAGTAAATCTAGTTGTTTCATGGTCACAGTATCTTATCAGGTAAGGGCACAGTATGAAGAAACGCACACGGTCATCTGTAAAAATTCGACCTCTATTTTGGGTTTTCAAATCACTTTCCCTTGATGCAATGTACAGTACAGGATTCTATCGGCTACCCCTAGAGTGATGCAATGCACAAATGAGGGCCCGAGAGAGAGAGGAAGTAATACAAGTAACAAATACACGAAAAATTATTTAAGTGCATATGTTCTAAGTTGGTACTGTCGCGTACCGCCAGGTACCAAGAAAAGTAATACAATATGGTGCTGCGATCTAGCCCCTGAAGACTTAAGCTACTTAGCTTTTTGAAATTTCTTAACGGAGTAAAGTGATACAGGTGACACTGGACGATGTTAGTTACTTGTATTACTTTGACTCTCAGGCCCTCAAATATCCTCCGACCAACGAACTCCTGATCAACGAACTGGCAAATTTTCAGTCCCGTGAATTTCGTTTATTAGAGATTTCACTGTATATCCCAAACTGACGGCACTATGGTCAATATGCTGAATCACGCCCCATTAAACATAAACAACACATCGTCAAACAATTAGTAATTGGAACAAAATTTATATTTCCTCCATAGTTCATATATTCAGCTGACTATAAAGTAGACACCACAAATAATGGCCTCTGAAGGAATTTTTTTGGAAATGGGCTTGCTCCAGTCCCTTGCTTCATTTACCTAGGATTGAGCGATAGAGAGAGGGTGACGTGAATCACGGTTGGGTGAGCTACCAATTTAACTGCATAGATGTTAGAAACAAATGCCTATCTTCAGCGTCCATACTAGTTGCTCGTCTCTGCTGACTGTGGATTACAAAAATTAAATTCTCATTCCGAAATGTGCAATTTTCACTTCATATATAAGTTTTCTAAACTGAGTGGAAATTTTGCCCACACACGCTGACTTTAAATCATTTGCATCGACGATCCCAGACTTTAAATTATTTGCATAGGGAACTACGAGGTGATAGTTCACCATCTTTTATGACAAAGTTTATTATATAAAGATATTTTTTGAGAATACTTCCACAAATAACAACCAAACATTGTTTTAAAACTATTCCAAAGACCTAAAAAGTTAGGGGAAAGAAAAATAAATATATATTTTGTAATTTATAAAAAAGGTTCGAAAATACGAAACTTGAAAATACTTAGTGCCAAAGTTTCGGTCTCACTGACTTCATATTATTGAGTTTCTACTGCATATCTGAATCATACAAACCTCTTTCTTTTGAGACACATGGATACGGAAGAGGCCATTTGAAAGTGGATAAATGACAATTAGAACATCACAGAATTCAGTAGGTAGTATCCCTCGTCGATAATCCCTGACGTGCTCCGACCAGACAATGTGGATTTCATCATTTCCCAAATGACGCATCTGAAAGGATATAAAAGGAATATGAATAATCACATTTACTGTGGCAGACAAAAATAAATCAATTTTAAATATAATAAATACTGTGTTAAAAATGATTGATTCTAATTAACAAAAAAAACAAAGATTCTCTAAAAGAATACAGGTAGTATGAAGCAAAGGCAATGAGAGATAATATGAAATCAATCCAGGGAAGTCAACATGATTTCCTGCCTTTCTACAATTGAAATAAGTGTCAGTTTATTGCTGTTTACCATTACATTAGTTCCAGTATTAGATTTCCATGCATTCAAGTGTACAAAATAATCTTTTGGGTCAGATATCCTGGAGCTAACATAATGATAAAACATAGCAATAACCAGTGGCATGAGAAAGATGGTTTCTTCAGCTCATGGAAAACTGTTACCATCATATACCAGTGCATTTGCTCATGTTTATGATAAAATTGACCATATAATGAATTCATTAGGCACCTTATTTGTTTTTTATTTGTATTTTTTGACAAATCTATGCAAACGTATTTTTGCCTATGGAGAATAAAACTATTATCATTATCGGTGGCATAAACATTTTCTTAAACACACTTACCGAGTTACTGGATAATTTGCTAAAAGTTTGTGGCGCTAACTTCATTTTATGCGGCGATTTTAACATTGATTTCTCTAAGGATGACTGTGATATCGTCTTGAGACTTGTTAACGTTATGGACTGTTTTAACCTTAATGTGTGTATCAAAAACCCAACTAGAATCGCAAAATATAAACAATCCACCCTGGACCAAATCATGACTAATATTCCTGAGAAAAATATCAAAATTGACATATTTGAACCTGGTTTCTCCGACCACAAAGCTTTTTTATTGGAAGTGAATTGTGATTCAAAACTTCTTAAAAATCCTATTGTATGGTCTCACAAACGTTGCTACCATGATAACCTAATTAATCTCTTTGGGCTTACGCTGAATAATGAAAAATGGAGTGAAGTGTTTGCAGCAGTTTCCTTTGATGTTAAAATGGATGCTTTCCTATCCAGATTTCAGTACCTATTTGACACAACTTTTCAATTTAAAAAGTGTAGGGTTTGCATCTCTGACACAAGACTAAAAAGTTGGATAACACCTGATATTGTCCACTTGAGAAAAATAAAACGAGAGCTGTACAGTAATTATAAACAGTATTGCAGTGATCAAAACAGGACTGCTTATAAACATTTTGTCAAACAATACAAGAAAATAATCCATAGTGCGAAATCTTCCTACAGTGATAAATGGATAGTAAACTCAGGGAATGCTTCAAAGGCAGCCTGGTCGATTATTAACAAGGAGAGCAATAAAAATACTGCCTCTTTACCTGAGGACTTGAGCATTCTACACTGGCACTTTAATGGCAAACCCATTAACTGTGGCTAATGTTTTTAATGATTACTTTATTGAAACCCCTGAGAAAATACTCAATGTATTTAGTAGCACTCATACCACCAAAGATTCCCATCACAAGCTACCAGCGTCTAAACATAACAATGCACCTTTCTTTTACCCTGCCACCCCAAGGGAAATTTTACAAATCGGCAAAACAAAATGCCATCAGGCTTTGATGGCATTCCGGATAATATCATTAAATACTCTATTCCTTTTATTGTCATCCCACTTACCTATCTGTGTAATTTATCAATATCAGAAGGTATCTTCCCTCAGCAGCTAAAGATGTGTAAAGTCTACCCCCTCTTCAAAAAAGGAGATAAAAAGGATTGCAATAACTATAGGCCCATAAGCTTACTTTCAGGTTTTTCCAAGATATTTGAAAAGGTCATGTACAATCGCCTTTTAGGTTTCCTAAATAAAAATGCAAGTTTATCCAATTACCAATTTGGTTTCCGACACAGTAGGTCAACAACTGACGCTTTGTTTGAATTTATTAATGATGCAACTGATGCTCTCGATAAAACTAATCTAACTGTGGGGTTGTTTATCGATCTCAGAAAAGCTTTCGATACTGTTAGCCACGACATAATGTTGCGGTGCCTTTCAAATAATGGTATAGCAGGAGTAGCATATGGTTAAAATCTTATCTAACAAACAGGTACCAAGTTGTCCAAATATCTTATTTGGACTCAAATACAAAATATATAAATAATTTCTCCTCAACTGTGAAAAAAGTTAAATACGGAGTACCCCAAGGCTCAATCCTAGGGCCATTACTGTTCACCTTATACATAAATGACCTTCCTGAATATCTCCAGGATGTAAAAACAATTTTATTGGCCAATGACACAAGTATATTAATTCAAGCCCCACCCTCTCAAGAACTGCAAAAAAAGATTAACTTTACTGTTCAACATATTCAATTATGGCTGAGAAATAGTATGCTGGCTATCAACCTTGAAAAAACTGTTTGTGTGAATTTAAATTGTTAACTGCCACCAAAAGTGGAATTATTCAACTCCAAAATCACTCATGTAAATAATATCTCTTTCCTTGGAGTCACATTAGACAAATCTTTGAAGTGGTCTAGACATATCGAAATCTTAACCACCAAATTGTCACGTATTATGTATCAACTGTGCCATTTACGATCAAGTGTTTCTTTGAGTGTTTTAAAATATGTGTACTATGCTAACTTTCAATCTTTAATCTCTTATGGTATTATTTTCTGGGGTGACAGTTGCAATAGCACTGAGGTATTTATTTTACAAAAGAAAGTTTTAAGAATTATGCTAAACCTAAAATATGGAGAATCTTGTCGACCTCACTTTGAGGAACACAAAATCTTAACTGTATCATCCCTCTACATTCTGAATTTAATGCTATTCATAAAGAAACGTATAAATTCTCTACCAAAAAATGCGGACTACCATTCGCACATAACAAGAACCAAGGACTACTTGCATGTTCTTCCTAGAAAGACAAAAACGAGTAGTGAAGGTCCTCTCCATAAGGGTACAAAACTTTACAACCTTTTACCAGAACAATTGAGAAATCTGTCCTCAATAGAACCTTTCAAAGTGAATCTCAAAAGATATCTGGTTAAAAAAACCTTGTATAATGTTGATGAATATATCAATTATTGTAAAGAAAATAGTTACATATGTAAACTTATTCATTGAGCATTGTTTGTACATTGAAATTTTGTTCTGTGACAAATTGATTTCGAAAATGTCTATACCTTTTATGTGAATGTTATATGATAATCTGTATTACTCATTATCATTCTATTGACAAAGCCTATACCATTTACTTGCCTGCATTGGTTCTTTGGCTAACAAATAAATTATTGATTCCATGAATATTCTGTAAATAAAATGTACCAATTTGTTGTAAAAAGCTCAAAAAACAACTAATAATGTCATTTTAACTCTTTCTATTGTAGTAAATTGGTTAATGAAATCATTAATTAAAGCACATATACAAGTGAAATGAATTCCACCGTACTTAATTTTTATCCTGAATATTAGAATAATTAAAAACTCATCAAGAGAAATAAAACCTGCCAGTATGAAACTCATTCCTCAAATTTATAATAATATTCCAACAAAAACAACCTTAGCAAATTATTTTAAGGGGCGTATGGCAATATTTAAAAAGTGCGCCAGGAAATTCAAAAAGATGCGACTAAAAAAATATTTTGTGTGATGTAGAAAATTGTAGCTTTCAAATGAAAGGGACAAAAATCACAAGATAAAGATATAGTGCTAAAATTCAATTAAAAAACTGCTTTATGGCAAGCACAATTTCTGCATATCCTGATGCATAAGCCAAGATATATACAACCAACACCTAGATCTTCAACTCAAATGCCAGTTAAATTGGAGAAGATAGAGCTGAATATGATATACGTTAAATACTTGGCCCAATGGCAAGTAAAATTCACAAATTACAGTGGATGAGACAAGTTTTTTCCTTTGCCTTCTACAGTTTCCAAGAGAGATCTGGAGACCTGAAATATTACACAACTTGGGTTTAGCTGGATGTGGCTAAAAGGGGTCTCACCTGAATTACAACCCAGATCGTTCTTCTAAATGTACATACTATACTACAAGCCTGGTATTCCACTGATTAATAAATAGGTTGGAGCGAAGGCTTCTGCAGTGGATTGAAGAACTAGATCCCATGTTGTCAGGTTCAATTGCGTGCGTTAGCATTATGATGACTAGAGTTTTCTCCTCTGTTACAGGAGGCGTCTTCAGGTCAAACTGGAGATGTTGTTCATTAGATCATAGCCGCATTGTAATGACAAATTAATGGCGCCAAAATACCTATTTAATTTGGTTCTGTGTTTCCATTGGTTAGGGGGCGTCCATTAATTACATGAGGCATTTAGGGGGGGAGGGGGTCGAGCCGAATCTCACCCGATCTCACGTGGGGGAGAGGGGGTCTCGGCAAATATCACGTAATTTTTTGCCTGCAAGACACAGTGTAAAATTGTGAGAAAACTGGTTAAATTAAGTATAACATGTGGAAACAAATCACATGGTCATGTTGGTTCCAGTAGTCACTCTTGAGACCACACATGAGTCCCCGTGAACTGAATTAGAATGAGTATTTTTTTACGAATTTTAGTAGTTCCTATTTAAGCATTTTACTGTTCAATTTTATCACTGTGATTCTAGATTACATTCTTAGTAGTCTTAAATACTAGGCTTAACTAGTCTTAAATAAAAATGATTAAGCAAATTATGTTTTTTAAAATAAATCCAATGCAATCAAGCACAGATGAACGTATTTACACTAAAAATATGCATTTTTAAAAATCTCACATGATATTAGAGGGGGGGGGGGGGTCAAGTCAAACCTCACGAAATCTCACCAAGGGGGAGGGGGGATCGAAAGATCACCAAAATCGCCTCACATAATTAATGGACGTCCCCTTAGGGGGTTGAATAGTCTTTTACATGTTGTTGCCAGTGAATACCCATCCTCTCTGTTGAAATTCAACAGAGTTCAGACAGAATTTATAACAGAATTTCAAGAGAGAGGATGGGTATTCACTGGCAACAACATAGAAAAGACTATTCAACCTTGTAACCAATGGAAATGCAGAACCGAATTGAGCAGGTATTTTGGCACCACTACTTGCCATTATAATCCGGCTATGATCCAACAAACAACATCTCCCGTTTGGCTTGAAGACACCTCCTGTAGCAGGGGAGAAAATGCTTGTCATCATAACGCTGATGCACACAGTTGAACCTTAAAACATGGGATCCAATGACTGCTATGCTATAACGTCCAGGATACTACATCTTCAAATAGAAAAAATCAACAACAATTAACAACACTGTAGAAACATCAAATCCATATGGAGTTGATATGAATGTTCTAATAACATTCTCAATTCTGTAAATAAAAGTGACACGTTTCAATCTCATACAATCTCACCTTTTGGAGCATTGATTCCTGGCTTGAAGAAGGCATTCGTGTGGCAACATGGAACATAGCTTCCAAAAATGAAGTTGCATAGTATGGGGCAGTCTCTCCAGTACTCCTGTTTCGCTGCAACCCTCCCAAAAATCCAGTGTGGCTTTCCAACTCCACCTAGAATAAATTTGCCAATTAAAACAGCAAAAAACATACAAGACTATCTCAAAACTGCACATTCTATGCAATTGATTTTTTCTGGTATATAAACGCAATAAAAAAGTAATTTAACAGATAGCAAGACATCCTATTCATTCAGCAACTTTAATTGCATCCAGTTTTTTTCCTGAGCGTAAATTATCACAGCTTTTTACCTCTCATCACTCTAGACACTTGGCCACAATGCCAAAGCTAACACTATCAAATGCAGTAACCAAGAATCATATCTATTTGAAGCAAACAAAAATAAATAGCTTAGCATGATGCACATTGAAAGGGTGAGAGCAAATACAATAAAATCTCGATTTTACACACATTGATTTTATATATCTATATTTTTATTGAAAATTCTACAACCCTAACATATATCCAAATCGATTAGTACATGACTTTTAATTATTTTCAGATTTTTTTGTGTGGTAAGTCCTAAAACATGGTGAGAGACAGCGTTACAACCACAGAGTTACATCGCATCTGGGCAAAAATATCTGCTTTCCCTTCGAATAATTTTCCCGTGCACATCTCGATTTCTAGTACACAAAAAGCACTTGCGTGTTGGGCTTGCCTTCTTATTAGTGGCTAGGATCAGCTCAGGAAAGTGCCTTTCTAAGGGGCGGAGAGGGTGAGGTGTTGCGGGTGGCCTACCCACTTCAGGAGCAAAAAATTGGGGATGTACTCCTCAATAATTTTTTTCGATGAGGTCAAGTCTATTATTCAAATATGACTTCCTTCCACCTGTTCAACATTTGGTAGATTTTTCAAATCTTATTCAGTTTTGGATTAGTACGTATTTCTGTGACATATTCCTCATTTTTGTGAAGTGTAAATTTTTCCAGATTTTTTTGCAAATCGGCGATATGACATCATTTCCCAAAAAAATGGCGTACACAGAATCCACCGTGTGGTCCAAAAATGCTCTTCGTCAGGCTTTTTCACAATGCTCTGCAGCATTATTAGCGCCAAGAAAACTCGTATTTCGGGAGCACTCACTTCACGCCATTGTTCTCTGGAACCAGAGCGTTTTTCACGAAGACACTGATTAGCATACCAATTTGTCTCATCAGTAATTAGTTATATAAATTCATTGCCGAAGAACAGTTGAAAAAACTGGAGTACACCACCATCTTCTTGAACTTCAAAATTGAGTGATGAAGCACTTTCAAAATTGAACCTTGCGGGTGCAGGAGGGGGAGATTCGCTACTTTTCATTTCTCTCCATTGGTCGTCTTCAATAGGCTCACCTTCGCACTCGGCATCTGATATGGTTTGCTCGGAGAAGCTCGATTCAGATCCCGAAGTTTCTAAATTTCCTTTTTCCACCTCAACACCTTTTCACTCTCACTTTCTGTTGCAGAATGAATAAAGCAAAACAGTAAAAAAACACTGAAGTAACAAAAAATTGCTATCGACATCTAATCACATAAAAACAGATTTCTGTGAAACGCTGATGGAGAATGCTCAGGAGGAGAGTGAAGAACTAACGTATGTCTCCTTTGAAAATTTAGGATAAATTGAAATGATTTTATGTCGACACCCTTTGATAAAGGTAAAAGAATTTCAGGGGTACATTAGTAATATCCACAGAGATATTGACATAAGCTTGTATACAGTACCTTCCCGAAGAGGATAAGACAAATCGGTGACATTTAGAGAGAAGGGAGGGGTACCGAGAAAGATGGAAATCAGGGGGAATAATAACAAAGGCGGAGTCTTCCTGCTCAAAGTCTTGCTAAATGCACGTCTGAGGGAAAATATGCCTTTTCCTTATGTGCGTATTCTTCGCTTTCAAAGATTACCGCAAAACAAGCACATGAGATCGTAAAGCAATGAGGATGAAGGCATTTTTTTACACAGAAGATCTTTCCCATTCATAAGGGTCTGCTGTTCCACTTGAGTGAAGAAATTATGGCCCTATTATGACAGGCATCAAGCAGGGTCAGAAAGCGACCGCACGCCCAACCATTTTCCTGGGGCTTCCCAGACGGACAATGCACTCTTGGCGGCGCGCCCCTTATCTATTGTCCCTTTTTTCTCGGGTGACCTTGGAAGAAAGAGGGCTGTAGCGTAGTGCATGAGCGCGAGAGGAAACCTGAACGTAATGTAATGAACGGGAGAGCAAGCCACTGCCACTTTCCTAAACATTTTTTGAACTACCAGTAATGTTGTAATCGACAGATTTCTTCCGATTTTTCCCGAAAAATGACATTTACGGGGGTTGGATATAAGATGACTATCATCGTCTAAATCTCAACCTCTAAAAGCCGTTTGCTGCATAAGTGGAAGCCACTAGAGACTGAAAGGTTACTTACGAGTCTGAGAAATCACGAGTTTCACGTCAACACGGCAGATTTTATTTTACTACAACACCGCATTCGAAGGACAGGAAAGGAAGGCTAAGTATTTGGGAAATTTGCTGTAATAGGTATGCATAATTTCAACAATTCTTTCTACTCCCACACAATATGTTACTGTAGCATGAACATATCTAGACTAATCATGCGAAAACACGCTTCACTAGTCATAGCTTTATCCGAATATTCCTTTATCCTGTATTCGCTTTTTACAAGGCCGGTCACATAACACCCCCTGCCACACGTCTGTGGTGCAGTTTACGGGTAGGTAGGTACGTAATGTATTGTTTAGAAGCGATTGTAAGGGATTATTTTTATTTTTCCTAGTACATAGTATCACCGTTACGAGTGTATATCGCACGACTGTTATTTTTGCATCCGGCCAGTTGCCGTGAATGTCGGAATCCATTATATTTGCGTTATGAACCCCAAAAATAAAAAACAAATGCAATATTTTTGTAAATGTAATAACATTTGAATGCGGTATACATGCATTGATATTACGTCTAAATGTATGAATTCGATACCAGATAAATTTATCTAAAACAAGAGCAGATAATGCGCTAAATCTCACGTGTAATTGTCCAAATACCAAGGTAAAAATTACGAAAATTATTACGCAATTCCATACGCTAATGCAATGAAATAAGTCTCAAAAACTGGCTAAAAATGAGCCAGTGTGTCCGCAAACACCATCTGCTGCCTAGAGATAGAATTTCTACGAAGGGGAAGAGATTATTCGTCTTCGGAAGCTAGGAAGTCGAAAGAGCGGCCTTGGACGAGTTAACTCATCCTTGTCAGGGAAGGGGTTAAACTATAATGATTTGAAAGCAGTAGACTCACTGCATTTTAGCAACACTATCATATTATCAACATAAATCCAGAATTCGGCAGTCATGAACTTAACATTAACACCTTGTGTGTTATGGACATAATGGATCATCATTTATTGAAAGGCAGCTGGACGTAAGGATATGGCTGCAGTCTTTCTGGTAGACATACTTATGACCTCGTAGTACCTAAATAATCTGCTAGACGGTATAGAAAGTCCAAAATTGATGAGTTTTCTTAAGCCTAGATTGAAGAGGGTCTTCTTAAAAGAATCCTGTAACAATCCATACTAAATTATACAGTTTGTATTTTTTTCTACAGTTTTAATTAGTGGTACAACGCGTTTCGCCGATCTACGGCATCATCAGGTACAAATTCTAAGATTGTTTGTTTATTGACTGATGTTAAGTTGTCGTAGTTACGGGGTTGGTTTGTGTGAGTGAGGTGGCGGTTATACCATGGCTTAGATGTGTGGGTGCGGATAGGTGGCTTGAATCGTCGATTTTTCTTAAAGTTAGTTTCTCAGAAAGGAGTGGGGAGGACTGCGGGAACAATTGCTCATTACAAAGGGCCATGTTAGGGTCTGCCAAGTGCCTTCTAATCTCAATTTGCTCGAGAGCATCCATTTTAAATCCCTTGGAGACGATGTGTAAAATTTCAGGATCAAAATCGCTTTTGTCGTTGCATTCCAAGAGATGTTTAGAAAAGAGGGAGCTAGAATCCTTATTTTTGTGACACCTAACGTGTTCCTTGGAGAGTATCACGAAGTTTCTACCTGTCTGACCAACATATGAAGTTTTACAACTATTGCAATTAAGTTTATAAATGCCTGATTTGAGAAGTCTTTCTTGTCTGTCCTTACCATTCATTAACTAGGAGATTGGAAAGGGTTAAGCCGTTAGTTAAGTGGAACCATAGAGTAAAATCCTGTAAGAACCTAAAAATCATCAGTTTTTCTGAGAGTGGCTCCAAATTAAAGCCTAGCACTTAAAAAGTTAAATAGAAGTGGGGAAGTAGAAAACATCATCATATCACCAGACACCATCAGTAATCCAACCCTGAAGAGTAAATATGATGTAAAAATTGGTATTGCTCTGATAAATTTGACGAAGTACATATGTACTTCTAATTAGTATACCCTCAAAGATGCCTGATAGTAGGAACGTATGACTTATTAATACTTAGCTATAATGCAACACTTTAATTTTAAAACATGCTTAATAATTTATCATAGAAAAAATAATTTAACCAACCTACCTCCCAAGCCAAACCTGCAATAAACTCTTCATATGCCTGGCTTCCACTGGTATTTGAAAGAATTGAATTCTTGTCTTCTTGGCCATCAGCTACATAAATTACAGCAATCTTATGTGTCTCACGGCACCGCTGAAATACCATTTTTTCATTACAATAGTTTTCATAATACACACTTTTTTATCTAGTACATACATGTGTTAAGCAATTTCATAGTAAAAAATCTGCAAAGTTATCAGTTATACATTTAATCACTTTCCCAAATCATTTTGCTTGATGCACCATCTCTAAGCAATTTCAATAGCTTCTCAGAATAAGACCATGATTTTTATGAGGGAAAGATCTCTTTGTTTAAAACAAAATATGTATAATGAATCCAATTCATTTTGATTTTGCCACTGATATTAGAAACTGGTAAGACTATCAAAGTCCCCCTTGAGGTGCATTATGATGTCTCACTATTCCTTACTTATTTCACATTTAAATCATACAAAAATCAAATGTGATTACACCAATACTCTCTGTACAGTGAATTCAATGGTTTCAGGCGTAACTTGATGGAACTCCTTCATGACTGTCAGGAAAGAATAAAACTTTGCTAGTTCCACATTAATTTCTTCACTCGCGACCGGTTTCAATACAGTGTCGACAGTACAGTGTGTCGATTAAGTGTTCTTCCTCATCATTACTTTTGTCTTCTTGTGGACTGCATTTGTCCCTATTCAGTACCTTTTTTTTATCTCATCTGTATTAAATGTTGTCGTAACAGGGACATCCTTGACAACATCCAGCCATTAGTCAAGTTCATTGCATGAAATAATTTTGGCAGAATGAAAGGCACGAGAGCATTCCACTAATTCTGATATTTCATCATAAATGATTTTCATTTAGTTGTTATTTTGACAACAAAATCCCTTCAAACCCTCTCAACCATCAAACATTCCATCTTCAAACATTGCAACAGACCACAACTCCAGTGGAGAGTTCATTTTACGGATGGTTGAACCAGTTGAACTACATAGAATTCTTGCATAAGAACATTCCGATTCACACCCTGTCATAATATTTTGCAAATTTCAATTCTTTGTCTTAAAGATAAAATGACACGTATCTGCTTATGTCCTCGACGATCATTCTTAGCTGACAGCATCACTTAGAGAAAGGTGGAAACTGACCAAAACAACTATTTGAACTGAAAAATAATTCTGTCACTTGTTTTCCGCTCAAGCAATACTAAATTATCCGCAGTTCGCGAACTAGGCTACCTGCTACAGAGTTATGAATGGGTTAAAAATCGTTGCAAATTGAAGAAATTCCATAAGATTTGAAATGCCATACCAAGTTCAAACTGTATTGCAACCTCTAAATTATCATGGTAGTTGCATGAGCATTCTGGATAAATGAGAGTTTACTGTATTATGAAATTATTTCTAATGGCATTAGAAACCTTAAGTTTAACAGGAAAATAATTATTTTATTTTTAACAGCAAACGGAATATTATTATATAGAAATAAAAAAGGGGTAAACATGGAAAACAAAATAATGAAGGAGAACTGGATCACTTTGAAAGCATACAACTTCTCAAACTTCACAAATGAAAAGGTAAATAAAGTTTTTCTGCTGATTCATAAGTGAAAACCCAGCATTGCTAACTAAGATCAATTTCAATTTTCAAATCTGTTGGGATGAACACATAAATACTTTAGCTTGTAAGTTAAGCTCAGCCTGCTATTTAATTAGATCCATTAGACCCACTGTTTCTGTTGATGTTCTTCGAGGACTCTACTATGGAGTATTCTATTCTCATATAGCCTATAGCATCATTTTCTGGGGTTCATCCTCTAAGGCCTTGGTCATTTTCAGGATTCAGAAAAGAGCCATTCGGCTCATGACTTTTTCTAAACACAACGCCCCATGCCGTCCCCTGTTCGAAAAATTGGATATATTACCAGTGCCATGTGTATATATTTTTCATGTACTAGTAAATACAAAACGAAATCTTTCTCAGTATGTTAAGAACTGTGATATTCACCATTATTCTACGAGACAGATTGATCAGCTGCACATCTTATATGTACGAACTCGGAATGCAGGTGCTGGTCCAAATTTTATGGGCCTTCAACTCTACAATAAACTGCCAGCTGAGCTTAAGACTCAACAAAGTGTAGCTGCATTTAAGACTAATCTACTAAGGTATCTGAAATCAAAAATGTTTTATTCCATTGATGATTTTTTTAACAATGCTTGACATGTGTCCTGTATCCACTGTATGTATTTAATTTCTTTAACCTGACGTGTCCTATATCAGTGTAACCTTTGTAACGACTTGATCTCTGGACAAATAAAACATTATTATTATTATTATTAAGAGAATCATTCCCAAAACCCTCAAGCACCACTATTTCCTCACACTTCATTTTTTACCTGTGAATCCAAATTCCTGAGTTCTCGAAGTAACTTCTCCCCCTTGTTGAGGAGGTGAAGAGTAGGCCGTCTGTCCCAGCTGGCAAGACCAAGACGAGAGAACAGGAGACGTGCATGTTGGAATGGAGAAAGTGTTTTTGGTGGATGAGGACGATGAACACCACTCTTGACCATTAATGGATAGTCTTCTTCTCTCCTGAAAGAAGTGAGAAATCCTCTCAAAATCGCTCTTTTCATTCCAGATGAAATTCTTCTTACTTGCATGATACTTATCATGAATAAAAAAGTTCCCTTTTCCTTAACTGACTGCTGAATCATTTGGTAAGGATACAGCAAATTTTACTTCCAACATAAAGCAGAAAAAGATCAAACATTATAATCAATTTTTGGCTAGCAGTAGGTACAGAATCATACCTGTCCGTTACTTCAATCTACTCAGCTGGTAAATATTACGAGAGGAACACCGGTTTCAGAAAAAGTTTTGCAATAGTTAATTATATCTTAAGAGTTTCTGATATTGTACAGTAGACCTTCACTTTGCAAAATTAATCAGTCCCAAAGGACCATTCAGATAGTGAATTTTGCTGTAAAATGAACCAAGGATATACTGGAAATCACCAAGGGTTTTCTTTGTATAAAAGTACCTGTACATATTTGATTACATTAATTAATTTTTAGGGTTCAAAATGCTTGGTATAATGGAATATACATAATATAAATGAAGTAACACATTTATTTCAATAATATGAGGACAGAAAAAGCATGTCAACTCCTAAGGATTGATCGCTCATTATCTGCACAGCCTGGCCCCTATGCTGCTCAACAAACTTCCAGCCCACCTCAGCCAAGTATAGCTTGGCACAAAATGAAAGCCAATTACCCCCAGGCAAATATGTAGCATGATTGTCTTCAGATCATAAGTAACATTGATGAAGGACCTGGTGCTTTCCTAGCGAATTGTATGTGTAAATTCTTCATAGGTTCCCAACCAGGTCAGGAGTTCAGGTACTGATGTTTTGATGACTAACTACATCATCATTTTTAAGGAGGTTAACCCAGTTGGAAACTCATGAAGAATTTACATATGCAATATTTACTCCTCCGTACAATTTCCCAAACACAGAAAGACGTTTTCTCAAGACATACAAAACATAAGTCAATGACATCTAAGCAAATGATTTCTATCTCAATTCTTTATGATTTCCAAACAAGAACAATTATCAGTCCTGATTATGTGCTATACAAGCTAGCACTAGCCAAGTTTCTAATGATCCCGGAGACTGAGGTAAAACTTATTGCCCCACCTCTGCTATAAGAAACAGCTCCCAGGGATGAAGTTCATTGGGAAAGAAGAAAGGGGAAACCTTTCTGTGGATGAATTACTCTCACTCAACAAAGGAATGGGTTACTCATCTTTTACAACTGAACATCTTCCCTCTTCTGTGATCTGGTTTCTGCTATTTTTTCCTACTTTAAGTTCAAGCTCTGACCTTGATGATGGCTGCCAAACAATACAAACATCCATTCCAATGGTTGCTTCATTCACAAGAAAAATTTCCAGTACATAGAGCAAATTCATTTGAGAATTTTAAAATGAATCACACAATAGCAATGTGAGTTTCTGGCTCTAATAACTGATCGCTCAGGTGGCACTTATTTTTGGAATTGAGAAAAGTATTGTTTCCACCTCTAAAAATGATCGTTTTGGAGTGTTAATTAACAATTTAAAGTTTGGTCCCTTATCATCGTGATCATATGATCATTTGGCCATTTACCCGGAACCCAGTCCCCAAGAGCCCTAAATACTTCGAAAGTTAAAATGTGTGTATTTGGTAGGAAAAGTGCTCTACTTAAGCAAAACGCAAACGTAAAGTACATTTGGGCCAAATTTTAATCAGTTTTTCTACATCTTTTTGTGTTTCTGAGATATGGTCCCATGCAGTTCAAGCCACCCCCAGGGTGCCACCCAGCACCACTAAGGTAAAGCCCGCACCATTCCCTTCCCCTCCGAGACTAACACTCTATCTCCTCCCTGCACTGGCATATGGTGGGGGTGCCCCCCTCCCTATGTGCAGAGGAATGAGAGCCTATTAATTACCTCTCAAACTCTGATATGAGGATTCATATCCTCGGAATTTTTAAATCATTTTCAGATAATCACTAATTCGCAAAGGTGGAAGGAACAAAAAATTTAAGTTAAGGAGAACATGAAGGTCCATTACAATAGGTAGAAAGCTGGGAAGGAGCAGGAAAAAGATTAGGGATTTTGGATGGAATGGAGAGGGGAAGGAAGAATGCTCAGCTGAAGGGAAATAGAGTAGGGCAGAAGAAAGATAAAGATGGATACATAATGCACAGGAATTCAAGATCACGCCTCCTCATCCAGCTAAAAACCATGAACTCTACAGAAATATTGAACAGAACGCACTGGTTCATTGATTGGTTCACAAGGTGCTCCCTTAAATGTTCTCTTTCAGTATGTCGCTGACCAAGCAGAGCCGAAATTGAGTCCTCCTGCGCACCAGGGACAAGCTGTGGGGGTGGTGGAGCAGGGACATTAAGGGAACCATCCAATACATCGAGGCACTCTGGGCTGGTATGACCAATATATTGCAGCAACTGAAAACAGAATTAAATGACATTAGTTGATATTTAACCCTTTGCCCTTCAATTTCTTTCACCTGATTTGTAGCAGCGTACTCGGAATATTATTTTCAAATATTGGTTTATTAATAAATATTATCTTTAACTGACATGTTTTATTTAATTAATTACTATTATACTGCTAATGTGCCTCACCATTTTAAAGTTAAGGTCTCAACAAATATAGAAAATAGTCAAGCAATATAATCAAATGGGCTGCATATTTTGAATGACATTCTGTACAATGCTGTTGTAAGTAGATACACTTGACACCCAAGTGGAAAAGTTAAAACACCTTAATGTTCATTAAACCGACTCAAAGATAAATATAAAAGTCACTCACATCATCTAAGTTATCCATGTCCTCCGCTGCATTGTTCCACGTGGGTAGCATGTCAGGGGGTCGGTGGCGCAACGTGTGCTGAGGGGGTGCACCGTTCAAGTTAAGGCGCCCCACACCCCCCATGGGGTGATGGAGGCGAGATGAGGGGGGAATCGAAGAGAGGGACTGTTGAGAGTCATCGGCCCCTTGCATCCGAGACAAACCTTGGAACTTGCTGACTCCATACATGGAAATGCTGTCACCTGTTGATGTAAGAAAAGCACAAACATTGCTCAACTTAACTGTAATGAATTAAGGTTTCATACATTTGCATCCATGACATTTCCATGATTACTAAATATTTACAACTTCACTATGATTTGAGTGACATTTCATCAAAATATGTAACTAAGGTGACATCTTCATAGGCAGCATGCAAACAGTAACAGAAAAAATGTCTTATCCCATTCATTTCAGAAGACCACATTCATGAGTCCAGGATGTATGTACGCATTCCAAGGGTCCACAGCAGAACATTACAGTAAACAAAGTTAGGTGCATTTTACACCTGGTTACAAAACTGTAGTTTAAATGTAAAAATCATGTTTTATTTGTGCCATAGATGATGGTATTTAACACATGAAACTTAGCATATCCTGTCTCTGGCTTTTGATGCATTTATTTTAGACATAATTAGACAGCAACAACAGTGAAATAAAAACTAAAATGTGTGGACAGTTATTATGCTTATTCCTCACCACTGAAATTATAAAATTCGAAGTCATTGTCTTCACTCAAATCAGTTCATGTGATAGACTGCCTTCATGTAAATTGGCAGCATATATTCTATGTTGCTAAGACCATTGCCACCATCCTTTTCAAAGTAAATTTTGCAATCTTAATACCAAACCATACTTTTTATTTATTAATATATTAAAACCATACTATTTACCATATATCACATTCATAAGGCAGTATTTCTGCAAATGTAGCTTGATCATAGTGGTTGCCTTAGGATTAACAGGTGAGACCTTAATCCCCACTGTCACAGAAACCAGTGCCGAAATGTGGCACGTTACCGACTTCACCAATTCATTCATTGTTGGCATAGAGTTCCGCTTGGGTATTAATACTCTGCATTCAAAATGACTGGTCGTCGTACGTAGTCTTCGCTTGTCAGACAATATAACATTATTATGTCATATCAATCAAAGATAAACACTGCACAACATGATGTATTGACATGAAATAATTGTGAATAAAGATCATTTCGAGTACATACTTCACTTCACGCGATGGAATAAGCAACTTTTCTTTATGGTGTTCGAGTTCTGCAGATGATTCGTCCTCGCTCGGGATATTTTAGGGTAAACTGTGAACCAAAAATACCGTTTATCTTTTATTCACGCATTTATAGACACCGAGCAAAGTGGCACTGCCGTTTGGTCATAGATGAAGGCTGGAGAAACTGGCAAAATATGTTGAAAGCTTCAAATAATAGCTAAATATGGACTAGACATCCGCCATTTTCTCAATTTGTATCTTCTGACTTCTGTAGTCCTGATTGGTTCTCCATGTACAGGAAACGTGAAGAGATGAAAGTTGCCCATCTCTCACGTTCATGTACTCCCGGTACACGTTGGCTGTGTCCATTCCCGGTACTTTCCCTCAAGCCATCTCTTCACGTATTCCTGTCAACGGCTCGCATCACACGTTAACGTTGATTGTGTCCCAGCCTTTACTTGGCCCATTCTCAAAGTGAATGAGTCAATGTCACCAGCGACCCCTATTCCAAAGGCACATGACACAATGTATTTACCTCCTGACATGGCATGCTTACAAATTGATTGTTTATTCAAACATTTTTACTGCATTTGCTACCGCCCGCAATAAAGTGGTTATGTATAACCATATGCAAAAGTGATTACATAATTCATTGTTTTTTGCTTTTGAAGTCCATTTGCAAAATCCAATTATGATGCAACTCTTGTAAGTATTTTTAATTATGTTGCAAACTGTAGTGATGCCCCTACTTGAGTCCACTGCTAAATTAGCAACTGACTCTCCCTTTGATGCACTTTCAATAATCTTCAATTTCTCGGATACATCAAGCACTATGCGCTTTCTCTTTCTAGAAGAATAGACATTTTGAAATAATAATTTTTCTGAAGGAAACTTGTCTAATATGACATGGCTGTGGAAGCAATAGCTCATTCACCTGAGTCACACCCGGGTGCTTAGCAATGATTCAGGGACTCACCATATTCTAACACTGTCACGTGTGTAATTGAATAACCTGCTAAAGGAAAACCTTTTATGTGGGCAAAATGCAACAATTTTGTAGACTTTAACATGACCCCTGGCTGTGAACAGAAGTCGTAGTAGATAGGTGGGGGGAGGAGGGGATGGAAAGGAAGAGGAGGTCCTTGTTGCTGCGGACAAATTGTCAGATAATCCGATGGTTGGACGATCAAAGGATCGGAGGTCAGATGAGGCACTCTGATTTATATGGAAATTCCTTCAAGTAACTTACTGACTTGGTTAAGGAGTTCTTTTAAAATAAAACAGAAATACATTGACTCATGTAGAGCCAGTGTACCAAATACGACTAACAACAAATAGCATTAGAACAATCACAGTTCAAAATGATTACTTTTCCTGGGGTGGAACATGCTCACTGTGTGTTTTGATTACAAAAAACCAATTCTGTTACAGCAGTCCGATGCGATTTCCGTACTCAGCATGGAAAGAATCCTCCAAGTAGACCTAAAATTTACCCTCAGCACATCATTTTGTAGAGAAATAAAGTTTAGTTAAAAATCTCCAAGGATTTCCTTGATTGCCATTTCGTAGGTCATTCAATTTTTCATGAAGGGCCAGTTGCACAGCCACCTACCTCCCCAGATTTGACCCCTATTAATTTTTTCTTGAGAAGATTCATTAAAAATTGAGTGTTTTTCACACCTTTACCTGCCGATTTCGCTGACCTTAGAAATGGAATTTATGTCACAGTTGCCGAAGTGACATATAATAATATAGTAATATATATGACGTATATAATCTACTGACTGCCGTTTTGCTACAAATTGACTTGAGGTAGGATGTCTGTCACATCACAAACGGTGGTCAAATGGAACCAAAATATTTATATAATACAAAACTTGATGTGTTTTGCTCTAAAATGACACAAACTATTCTGTAAGTTAGGGCAATAAATTTTTATATGCCTTCAAAGTTGTAACATATTCATAGAGATACCCTTCAAAGGAAAATACCACTATCTCAAAGTGAGTGACATTTTATAAATAGCAGTACAGAAATTCTCACATTTCTCTGAAAAAATATGGACGTGTCTTCTCCTGGGTGCATATTATAATTGGAAAATCACAGTACCTCCATCCATGCTTCCTGAAATATCTTTGCATTCCTGGTCACTGCACCACGATGCCTCCCTTTGCTCAAAGTCGTCTCCTTGATACGGTGAGTCTGATGCAGCACAATGTAGGATAGACACATCCCAGCAAGCCTTCCCTCCAATCCCACGAAGGAGGACACGGACATCTGATGTCCCAGGTAATAGTTCATCATTTCTTTGCTGGTCTAGAGCTTCCAGTTCAACCAGTGACATCAGCTGGGATGTTCCACTCATTACAAAAAGCTAGGAAAGAAATTAAGTAGAAAAATCAGCCAACTCAGCACTATCAGCCTTTTTTGTCAAATATTAGTTAATTCTAATTTAACTAATAACTTAATGAGGACTTGACGCAGTTATTTTTAAATTAAAATTTAATATTGAAACATTTTTTTGTGAAAAACAAAAAATAAAGCCAAAGTCTTTGTTGAAAGTATTTTGAAATTTAAAAACAAGGAAAAAATTCTAGCACTTACTTAAGACAGAAAGTGAAACTTAATAGCTGATATCTAAATTCCTCTATTTATTGGGAGTTAAACCATTTTCAGTTCAATCGAATTTCACCTTAAGCCTTAGGAGTAAATTTCACCTTAAGCCTTAAGCCTTAGGAATAAACTACTTAGAATCCCAAAATTTATTGTCCACATCCCAACATGGCTTTAGGAAATCGAGGTCCACAACTACTGCAACTTATCATGTTGTGAATAAAATACTAGCAGACTTGGACAACAGATTAGAACCCTTAATTCTTTTGTTCGACTTTTCTAAAGCCTTCGACAGTGTTAATCATAATCTTTTATTGCAAAAACTTGAATTTTTTGGTATTAGAGGTGCCGCTTATAGATGGATTGAGTCTTATCTAAGTGATAGGCAACAAAGTGTTGTCCTTACAACGAATGGGGCCAATTTTACGTCCCCCGAAAAAAAAGTTGTCTCGGGTGTTCCTCAGGGTTCTGTTTTGGGCCCAGCACTGTTCCTCTTATATATGAATGACCTCCCAGATATGTTTAAATCTGTACCTGGTGTACTTCCAGTACTGTATGCTGATGATACCAATATTCTAGTATCAGCCTCGTCAATTGAAATTCTGGCTTTTAGATCTAACAATGCTGCGCTTCTCCTACAACAGTGGTGTAACCGAAACTCTCTCCTTCTTAATGTGGAGAAATCAAATTTAATTTATTTTTCTAATAAGAATAAACATCAATCGCTCATCTCAGTCAATATTGATGGTAAACCTATTCCACAAAATAATAGTTCTTCATTCTTGGGTGTCACTTTAGACAGTCAAGTTTCTTGGGAGGGCCATATTCAGAAACTCCGCAGTAAACTGAGTTCTGTCTGTTTTTTGATTCGGTCTATTAGAGGAACTGTAAATAATGATGTACTAAAGTCAATTTACTATGGCGAGTTCTATTCCCAGGTCATGTACAGTATCCTCTTCTGGGGCCCTACACCCAATTCTAAAATAATATTCAAAATTCAAAAGAGGATTATGCGATTGATAGGTAAAGCATCTCTTTATGCCCCTTGTTGCCCTCTCTTTCAAAAATTCTGTATTTTACCCCTTCCCTGTGTGTACATGTTTGCTGCAATTGTTTGTGCCAAAAAAAATCTTTCAAATTATGCCACTAATAATAACTATCATTGTCATTATACAAGGAGCTCTACAGACCTCCATCAAACACATGTAAGGACTAAAAACTCTGGTTACGCCCCCTGGCATATGGGCCTTTTGCTTTATAATAAGCTTCCTCGCGAAATCAAAAGTGCAAAGACCATGGTCCTCTTCAAATGTAAGCTCCGAGAATTCCTATTGAGTAATTTATTTTACTCTATTGATGAATTCCTTCTTTTTTAACTTTTTGCAATTGTATTGTATTATGTGCATTATGTAGTGTATTATCTTGACGTGTCCTATATTTGTAAAAACAAATCGCCGGACAAATAAAATATATTATTATTATTATTTTAATTGTTACAGTTGTAACATGACCCTCCGAGTCCCCGGCAAGCATCAGGTTTCATTGCCGTCATAATGGCCGAAGACTCGAGAGGGGTTAGGCAGTAATCGCAGCCACGTCCGACGCCCATCAGATGTGTGGCTACGCTGCGGTAGGGTCATGCGTCCGCAGTAAACGGAGTGACCCCAGGATGACGGCCTTCTGCATGCGTGCAACTAGTAATTCCGCCTGTGCCACGCAGGACGGAATACACTTGATGTTATTTAGCAGCGAGCCCTTAACTCCACCGAGCACACCTATGATGAGGACCACCAGTTTCACAGAGTGTCCGGGGTACATCTGTCGAAGTTCGAAAAGCAGGTCTTGATATTTCGTCCGTTTTTCCACCTCCTTCGCATCCATGTTAGTTTCAGCCGGAGCCGAAAACTCGATCACGAACATGGAGCGTGTGAGGTGGTCGAGGAGAACGATATCAGGCTTGGTCGCCTCCAACTGCCTGGTGGTGGAAAAGGAGTAATTCCACCAGATCGTACATTTATCGTTCTCCACGACGGACTCAATATCTCCAGGGGCATAGGGCAGCACAGGTGTTTCGTCGATGCCATAATGATGTCGAAAATGAAAGTATAACACTCGTAGGGCCGCGTTGTGCCGAGCTAAATATGCTGATTTAGCGTAATAACTACAGCCGGAGAGAAGGTGACTCAAAGTCTCCGGCTGGGCTCGGCACGCCCTACATTTCGTGTCCGCAACCTCCGCCTTGAATATAATGCGGCGGTACACGAGTGTGTTTATGACACCATCCTGGCACGCGAGGACAAAACCCTCGGTCTCGGACTTCAGACCGGCGGAGCGTAGGAAGGCAAACGTTAGCTCCTTCGATAGCCCATGCTTTTCGATGTTTCGATAAAAACCTCCATGCATGGGCTTATCGGTATGCTCCTTGAGCAAGGCCTTCTGCTCGGCTTTTTTTATTTCGAGCTTGAGGACGTCTGCCTTCAATGACAAGATGGTCGTGTCATTGTCGCTTCCGTCGGATGACGGGTCGAAGTCGAGACCGGTTTCGTCCGCTGCCCTCTTTGCCGCCTGGAAGAGAAACGCCCCTGCTCCCGCACTCTCGTGATCACTCACGAGATTGAGCAGGGGGTCCCTGCTTTTCAAAACTCGGCAAGCTGTACCCAGGACAACTCTGTTGTGGAGACATTCCAGACTCAATAGTCCTCTACCACCTACATTGCGAGGGAGATACAATCTGGCGACGGAAGATTTCGGATGAAGACTTCTATAGATGGTCATCATCTTCCTCGTTCCCCTATCGAGGTTCTGCAACTCGTTGACGTTCCACTTCATGCATCCGAAGGTATACAGCAGTGTAGGAACCGCGAACATGTTCGTGGCAAGAACCTTGTTCTTGCCTGACAGCTCAGAACTCCAGATGTTCCTGAGAGTCTGTCTGTATTTGGCGGTGAGCCTTTCCTTCACTGCTGTAACCTCCTGCATTCGGCGCTGGGGGACGCCGAGATATTCATAGCTGTCATCGTCCTCGAGGTGACGAATGACGCTCCCGTCAACAAGTTGCACGTCTTCCTTGATCTCCGAAAATCTTCCTCTCGCCAAGTGGATGGATGCACACTTGTCCAATCCGAACTCCATTCCTATAGCCTCACTGTATTCCAGTACGGTGTCCAGGGCAGTGCGAAGGTCTTTCGCATTAGAAGCGTACAGCTTCAGGTCATCCATATAAAACAAATGGGTGACCTTATGCTTCCTGTCACCTGGAACACCACACATGTATCCTTTACCTCGTCGCAGCCTAAGGGACAGGGGTAGGAGGGAAATACAGAACAGTAGGGGGCTCAAGCTGTCGCCTTGAAAAACGCCACGGTGGTATGTTACCAACTCTGTGGAAACTGACCGCTTGCCTGAGGTCAGAACGAAGCGCGTTTTCCACAGTGGTAACAGGCGTTGGATGCAGGACACAACCTCAGGGTGGACTTTCATCAACTTCAGCATGGCGATCAATAGCTCATGCGAAGTGGTGTCAAAAGCCTTCTTGTAGTCCACCCAGGCCATTGATAGGTTTCGCTTATGCCGGATGGCATCCTGGCATATGCACCTATCAATGAGCAGGTTGTCCTTGCATCCCGCGATTCCTCGCTTTGAGCCCCTCTGCTCGTACACCTCCTCCCAAACCGGCTGGACTTGGTGTAGGATAAGGTCGCTCAAGATCGAGGTGAACGCCTTATATACAGTGTTGAGGCAGGTTATAGGGCGGTAGTTCTTTGGATTGGACAAGTCTCCCTTCTTAGGTATTAAAACCGTGCGTCCCTCAGTCAGCCAAGGTGGAATTGGTTTTCCACCATTTAGAAAGGACGTGAAGATTCTGGCGAGGTGTTGGTGGGTGGAAGTAAATTTCTTCCACCAGAAGTTATTCACGGCATCCATTCCTGGAGCCGAGAAATTCTTCTTGCCAGAGAAGGCCTTCTTCACGTCACTTTCGGTGACTGAAAGAGGTCCATCCACATCTTGTAGGTGGCGGTCACAAACCTCTTTAAAGAGGCCTATGGCCGGAGTGTCTCCGTTGAATGGCTTCGACGTTTCGTATATTTCCTTCCAGAAACGTTCAACCTCTTGGACGGGTGGCGGAGATTCAACAACAGGCGGAGGTGGTCGAAAGAGACGGGACGGCTGAAGGAGAAAGGTGGCATTTTCTCTCACGCCCCTACTCTTCTTCAGGAGTTTTTTCCGGGCCGTGGTGAGTGCCCGAACTCTATCGACCGCGTGCTGCTTAATGGTAAGCAGCACGCTTTTATTCAGCGTGTGATGGTTGTACCTGAGACTGCGCGCTATGCGCCGAACTTTAGGAGTGAAAGTTCGCCCAGATAAGATGTATTCCATCACACACTGAATTCTCGACGCCTGTTGTCTCGCCTGCGTGATCTTGGCCTCCAACTGTTCAAGCCTCTTTGCTGCTTTGTCCTCCCAAGAGGTGTTCTTTTGGGAGTGAGCCATAATTTTGGCAGCAGCATAGACCACGCAATTTACCGTCCAAAGGTCCGACGTTTCCGTTAGGATTTCGTCGATAAGACCATTCAACTGGGGCAGGTGGTTACCCCGCAGAGAGATCTTCCGGTGGATGTCTCTCGGCCTAGGTTGTCCATCATCATAAGATATTGTGCTTAACAACCGCGTTCGTAGTTCAGCGACGGCCTGACCAGCTTCTTCTCCATTTGACATAGACAGCGGCATGAGTGCCGTTCTAGCCTCAGGTGGTGCAGAGGCTGCCTGTGTCGGGGAGAGTGGTCTGGCCGGTGGTGTGTTCCTCTGAACTGGCGGTTGGTGGAGAGTTTCCTTTTTTCGCAGGTGGTTGGCATAATCGCGCAGATTCTGCTGCGATAGGTGGTCGTGTTCTGGATGCATCTCACACCACAAAGAGTGCATCCTTGCCATATAACCCCTGCGTTCGGGCTCGCTGGCAGCATGGCATGCGAGGAGGTCGCCCCTTAGGGCTTCCGTCCACTGCATCCGGGCTCCCGTTACGGTGGTATTTGTATTGCCACACCCAACTGTACTAGGGCCCCCATCCGAGAGGGGCCGGTTGTGGGTGGCTTTCTCTGTATTCCTATTGGGAACCAGTTTTACTGCGTGTAGGGTGGTTAGCCCCACACGCAGACGTCCACCATTAGCCGGCAAGAGCCGTTGCCAGGTACGCCACGTGGAGGCTGGTGGTCCGGATTTCGTACCCTTATTATTATTATTATATATTATTTTTATTATTATTATTAGTACCATCAGAGGTAAAAATGCAAGGGAATCACATCAGTTGATGCATATCAATCCCAAGAGAAGGTATGCTTACCTGAACATTGGGTGCAGAGAACACCTGTGCACTAAGCTCATCAGATGGAAGACCTGGAACGTCATCATGCTCCACCACCAGTGATGGCAGTCTGGCAGCTCCATCAGCAGACATGGGAAAGTGTCCCACATGATTGACTAAATGAGCTCTCACCTGATGAAAAAGTAAAATGATACAAGGTATGATCTTTCTCTAAACATAATTACAATGAAACTTGGCTGAATGAGGAAGTTGTGTTCTTCAGCAATTACATCATTTAGTGTGAATATGCATTAGAGGAATCATTCCTCTAATGTAAATGAGAGAGTTCTGATCCAAGATGGATTAAAAAATAGACCATATGCGTCATTTTCAGAGAACTATTAGGTTTCCACATACAGTAAAGATTGCTTATCCTGTATTCAAAACAATGGAAGTATCTAAATAATGGAAATTTTATCCGTAGTTTTTGTAAATTTTATTTTCCACATCACATTGCTGAAATGACAGATAGTTTGCTGTTAAAAAAGCCACCTTATGCACTGCTCCGCTTTATGTCAACTCTGCAGGTTTCCAGCCAATAAATTGCACTTTCCATCCAAAAAAGTGTCTCACTTCTTAGCTGTTAGTATATTGACTGGTGATGATTTGATGCCGATACCAGATCCTTTTCATTACCAATTCATACACATATTAATGATTCCTCCAACACTGATTCATGCAATGCCGTGAAATTGAGTAATGTAACCCCCTTGTTTGGCTTAGTTTTACTGAATACAGCTATCGATTATCATGAGGTGAATTAATGTGCAATGCAGAAAATGTTTTCAATGTAGAACCTGCTTTAGAATATAAAAGAAAGGCCATTAGAATCAATCCTACGTACAACCAGGGGGGTGTTAGGTAAAAAATGAATTTTAGCAATGGGATTTAATACTAGTACGCCCAGACTTTTATCCCCCCTAGAACGCCCATTGGGCGTCATTTCGACTCCATCCAAAGGAAAGTTATTTTTTCTAAGAAAAATATTAACATTAATGACTTGAAGTATTTATGCATATCTTTAACTGTTTCCTATGATATCCCATGCTTTTACCTGACATTGAATGCAAAAAATATTAATGTAATCTCCTGAAAATGCTTAATTGTAATTCCAGCTCAGCATTTTGCTAGTAAATTAAATATGAAGAAGAAAGTTTGCAGATTTATTTTGATGAACACATTGTTTACACTTTTTATAAGAAAGTTTATTTTTGAAATTTACATTATATTATTCCAGCTGCAAGTTTACATCAGATGAAGACATTTTTATACTCATGGACAGGTCACTCTATGCTCAGCCGAAGAAAAAGCTAATGTTTTGTACAGTCAACACAATATACATATACTAAATTATTTTAGAAGCACACTTTCCACACACCATCCTTCTGCAATTTTTACATACTTCTTACGTCATATTACCTTTACACTTCTTGATTTGGCACTTCCGTCTCTTTTTGGTGTCACTACAGCCCTCAATAACTCATATATTCCTTTCAGTTATTTTATTTGCCATTTGAAGTGCCCTCATATCCTCTGCCAGCCTTTGTATAAATGCTCTCCATTTTATTTTAGTACCAGTCACTCCTCAATAAAAAAATGTAATGCTCTCCATTTTATTTTAGTACCAGTCACTCCTCAATAAAAAAATGTAATGCTCAAATAATTACTTGATACAGTAGAGAAACAAAAAAAATATTGCATACCTGGAGGAATTTCATCATCTTCTGATGAACTGGAGTCAGTTATGGGAACCGGGATATTCTCGAAACTAATATCGCTAACATCCCCTCCTTCAGAGTCATTTTTATCTATTCTCTGTAATTCATCAAATATTTCCTTGACTTTCAGCAGTTTCCTTTGTGCCATCCTCGAAATATAAAAATGAGGTACTCCAATAGTGGGCAATCGGTTGCTAGAGTTCTAGGAGCATTCTTTGCCCAGAACGAGGAGCACAAATCTCTGCATAACTGACTGTCTTCCTCTCAACTGCCTATTTTCACCCCTCCCTCCTCTGTTCCCCTCCTGTGTCCCACCTTACGACAGCGAGCCATGACGGAGTCAATGTACGACATCCTCAGAATGAAAAAAAATACATTGAGAATACTCATATCTACAACATATGCAGTAATTTATAGCAATCGAGAGAGGAAATCACCTTAATTGAACACATCTGTACGTCGGAGTCAATTTGACGCTTCTCAGGCGTTGTAGGTAAAACCACAATTTATTTATACATTTTGAAACTTAGGGGTCTTAAATTTTGACACAATGTATAAGAGCAAAATTAAGAAAAAGTCACAAAAGGAAACGGCTTAGACACTGAAACGAAAAAAATAGCAGCAATTTCTCCGAGCGGAGGAGTCGAAATGACGCCTGTGGGCGTTCTAGTGTTAATAGTAAATTCTCTTGTAGCATTAACAACCTCTATAAAAATCAGGTGGTAAATATATGTGCGGTGAAGTCCAATCAATTGTATAAAAGATTGGTGATTTCTTTTTTAATAGGTTTTGTCTCCCCTGAGAAAAAATGGTGAAGAAGGCCACTGAAGAAAATACATGTGAAATTGAATCACAGCCTGTGGTCAACAAAGATTGGTTCGGATTTGAGTGCCACATCAATTTGAATCCACATTGTGAGGAGCAGTGTCTGGTGAAGTTTTATTTCATTGATTTGAATTGATCTTCTTCCAAATTTCATGGCATAATTAATATCTCTATTCCAAGTAAAGAAACAGATAGAACTTAAGTCTAGGAAGGGGAAATAGATACCCTTCCTTTTACAACTTACAGTTGGAATTTCACTTTTGGCTCTCCCAAATATGTTATATGGGCCTGCTGAAATATGATCAACCCTTTAGCCAAAACACCAGAGCTTGGCAATGCCCATTCCCTCAAATTCCCACAGGCACTGCCCTGCAAACAATATGGAGGAGGGAGTGAGGTAGAGGCAGAGAACACACATAGGACTTGCATTCGATTAAAGATGGCAATATTCTTGTTTGATTCTTATCAGCATCACTTCTACCCTGCAGACACATCATCATGGGGGCTTTTTTCTTTGGCCCCAGCAGTGGCAGCACAAGACAGGTTCAGACGTGAAAATTAGACTAGTCCCATTCGTACAAGTTACAAGAAATTGTGGCGATCTAGGATGAGTGATAGGAAAGCATTTCTAATTTTGGTTCACTCAAGATTAAGATTTATCATATGTTATTTTGGTTACTCCAAGCTTAATTCTATTCAATGATTTGCAAAAAAAATGTCATCACCTTCCAGGATTAGCATGTTTACCAATGTGTGACATCAATGAGACCAAGGGAAAGCTACAAAAATTATCACTGAATGTGCCTGTATGGACACCATAACAATCACAAGCTGTGACTGATGCTTCAAGGTTTTTTTCTCATTTCTTTTCAGACATTTTGCTAGCCTCAAGTAGAGTCTCAAGGGTATAGGGTTTTGGAATGTAAAAAGAATGTACTTGCAATGAGTATATTATCATGGCTATTTGACATAATTCCTTGCTCCCTGAAATCCTTCTGATTTAAAGAAATTTTAATGTTGCAAGCTTCACTTTGTAGAAGTTCTGAACGTCCATCTGATTTGATCCTCTAAAGAATTTACAGATTAATATTTTAAATCCAGATTCTATAAGGAATCAATAAATGTCAATCCTATTCAAAACATTTATTTGGACTTGTAAAATTGAAATGAATACAATGGTGAAGATTTAATACCAGCCTAATTTCCAGATGACAACTAATTTTGAATGATTTACTAAAATTTCCACTGATTTTCCTTACATCTGATAGAAACAAAGCTTCAAAAACTGTACACAAAACTAACCACAAGTACAACAACAAAATTTGTACTCACCATTTTGGCAGCAAGCTTCACACGGTTCCCAAGGTCTGAATTGCTCGAAGCAGGGCCCTCCCCACTGTCCGGAGAACTGGTTGGTGGAGACATACTGTGGACTTTCTTGGCAGGCGTACCAGTGGGGCTGGAGGCACCTCCGACGCGAAGATTGTCCAGGACCAAGTCAGGAACAAAGGCATCAATTTCACAGTCTTCAAAGAGGCCCTTAGGCCAGTGCCCCCTCCTCTTTGCACCTTCCCAACAGTCTTCACTCTCCACACGTTTCATACTCATATCTCCGGCAACTATTGCATCTAAGACCTGTGGAGATACAATGGGACTACAATTATGCCATTTAACTCTTTTCAGTCCAATGGTCAACTCTAATCAACAGCGCACTTCCTTGTAATAAGTCCAACGTTGAGTTTCACTTGTCATGTTTAGTTTGCATAATGAATTTTTGATTTTAGTTTATGTTGCATTATTACACTTTAAGTATGCAATATATTTTATACTACAAAGGATGCAACAACAAATATAGTGCACTGAAAATAACTAATTGATGACATATTTCCCAAAATTTATAACCAAACAGAAAACTGTCGACCTCTCACAAAAGTTATGAACTAGTGCGAACCAGACTACAACAACCGGGGTCAAGGTAGTGTGGAGGGGTAGTACCTTTAGTACAGCGTCAACCTGACACTGGGCCCCACACACCGCTAGGGGTTTAGCTGAGAGGTGGCCGACAAGCCACCTTGAGGATGCTATCTCAAGACCATCCGTGATGCAGTGTTGAGTGAGAGACAACACTGCAGCGTGGTGATGAGCCACATCCTGCACGAGGTGGCCCTGCTCATACAGAACACGGCGGATCTAGACTGGGAAGTCGATAAACATCCCTGGTGGTGGACAACAGCAGCCACCAGTACCTACTGGCATGGGGCCGAAGATGGTATGAGTCGGTAGGGCCCATGGCCAGACATCATCTGGCGGAGCTGAAGGGCAGTGGTACAACAGATGAACTGTGAGGGCAGACAGGGCTCTAAGTCATGGCAAAGACAGCCTGTCTAGGAGAGGAACACTCCAAAATCAAAGTACCTGGTCCTCCAGGTTGGGGGTTTAGTACAGGGTTAACAACTCTATCTTAAAAAACTATAGTGTTATGATACAGATGATTTGCCTCGGAATAGGACTAGAACCTTGGAACAGACCAGGTGAACTAATGCACTGAGTAAGGTTAAAGGAAACATATATTTATGAAGGCAGTGGCTCGATGACGTAGAGACCGACTTGAGAAGACTGGGAGGCGAGGTGGAGGCGAGTTGCGGAAGATAGAGAAGTATGGGGGAAGATCGTTCTGGAGGCCAGAGCCCGACATGGGCTGTAGTGCCAAGGATGATGATGATGATGATGAGACTACAAGAACCAGGAAAAAAAATGTGTGGACTGGAAAGGGTTAAAAAGAGCAAGAACAGAATTTTTGAGAATGTCTCACGAGTCACTTTGTGGAATACTGACGAAAACAATATGTGGGAAAGTTTTGCGCTAAATCGATGGTGAATGAACTATGTGGATTAACCCGTTAGAATAGAAAACATAGGGGTCTAATTATCAAATTTGGAGGCATTCAAAATCTCTTGCATAATACACCAAATTATGACTGTATCAAAACCAACTCGTTTATAAAGAAAAAAACAACTGACAAAAATTTGAAAGCTTTTCACCATGAGGCCAAAAATAGCTAAAAAAATCACTTGCTACAATGGCATACTGATTATGAGCCATGATCTGAAGGCTGATTTTTATGCAAAAGAACTTGATGGCACAGACCAGTGAAGAGATAGTGGTCAAAGAGAGTAAAGTAAACTTGGATGAGTGGACAGTGGACCATAATTTAACCTACAGACACATGAAGGAACCCTTGGCCATGTCCCTCCAGCCAATCATGCTTTCCTCTGCCAAACATCACCCTCAATGCAGGAGAGTACCACTAAATTCTGTGATACCTATATTCCCAGAGTGACCTAAAATTTTTAAACTGAAAATTAGGGGTGAGCCAATGAAATTATTTTTCCGAAAACTGATACCTGCTTAATTTTGAGAAAGCCCTGACCACAGTCGCTTCTTTCCCATAAGCCCAATGGGAAATCCTCTGGAAGAACCATACTCTGCAGCAGCCTCCTAGTCACTCCACCATTGCCACACTTACGATTCAGGTAAAATAAAAGCACCAACTCACATGGAAGTTTTTCATTTGGTCCTGCCTGGGAATTTGAACTTCACTAATGCTGCACTTTTATGGGGGCATATTATCTCCTTTTAGTTCATCCATGGTCATATTTTTATTTTATTTACACCAATTTGCAACATTCATTGACTGACATATGATGTAGAATAAATGAGTAACTAAAATTCTGCCACACAAGGTCCCACATGGTCAGTCAGCAAAAGACTTCATCTTTATAATCTTCATTGGTAGAAAATGGAAAGACTAGCCCACTCATCTGATATCAGTAGTTGCTTAGATGATCTTTTTTGACATTTTGCCAGGAAATGGTACAAGCACTTTTAATATACCCACAGCGATCAAGAACTGTACTTCACACAAAACACTTTAACAGTGAAGGTCAAAAGCCAGAAACCACAGAATGCACAGAGTCAAACAAAACACCAGCTTTCTAAAACAGATCACAGACCAATGAACGCCGAAGGAGAATTGCACCTGTGAAAATTCATGGAAACTCCCTACCGGGGCAATTTGAAGGGGTTGCAAAGGTGGAAGCACGGCTTATGTCCCGTTATCTCCCTGTGTTTCCCCCTTGAATTTCAAGCTGGCCACTATATCACTCAAACACGAGCCTAAATGCTTATTCATTCATCCGCAGCATCTTCAAAACTGATAAATTCGTAACTGTTAACGTTTAAGAGTACTTTTGATACTAATTGCATACAAATGTTCATTTATTTATTTAAAAGTACAATATTTATTTTGACTTGTTCTGCGCCAGCCAACTGATTCAATTTTCTGGCTAGCTGAGATAACTGTTTCTTTAGACTGCACCTTGAATGTGAAAGAAATAATTGGACTCCACTGCTCTGATATCGATAACCGAATACTGGCCAGTATTAATAACGGAATTTACTATTGGTTCAGCCCTACTGAAAACAGCCAGAGGATGGGGTCTTTAACGGCACAGCAACCACATATGTAAGCACCAACCTGAAATATGATGAGGAGCAGCGATGGGCCCATGTGGGATACCCCAACAATGGCAGCTGGGGGACATGCCAAGAGGGAGGAGGGAGGCGGAGCGAGGAGGCACGAGAGCGGCAAGCGCATGCACCACTCCCCCATGCAGAAGAGCAGCGATGTCATCAGACGCCGAAGCTCGTCGTCCACAACCCCACTTCCACAGCTTCGAGAGAGGTTCTCAAGGCTCAACACCAACACCTGCAAAAATACGCAAATTGAATTCATGCCGTAATACAAGCCCTCCCTCCTATTTTCGTTCAAATATTGGCCGTAAAAAATGTGAAAATTCTTGAGCATTGAGACAGAAACTCACTCAGGCGTTCACTGGAAAATGGCTAAAACTAATGGGAAAGATGGAAAATAATGTGCTAATATAACTTATATCAGTAAATAAACTCTTACAGATTAAGAATTTGCAAAACATTTTTAATTATATTATAACTTTTTCTTTATGATGAAGTTTCTTTAACACTAAAATGCAATTATTATGTTAGTGCAATGCAATGCAAGTTAATTATTTATGCAACCTGCAACATAACTGCATAGTAAATATTTTTCCACACATTAGAATTATCTAGCTCCATGTTGAAAAATGATGATCACAGTTATTGGTAATTTATACCAGATTCATCAAAAGAGTTAGTTATATGAGAGGAAATGTGAAATCATGATGACATTTTCAATGTCATTCAGTCCAAGTACATACTTAGATCCGTTCAGCCATGATTAGTCATGTGCTGGACAGGGATGAAAATGAAAAAACTGACATAAAAAGAAATGTATTAAACAAATCAAACCGTGCTTGTATGACCCGATTTTGCATTTTCAGAATTCATCAGTTTACATTAACAAATGCCAACAATGTTGCAGCAAGATTCCTTTAGGAGATGCATTACTCATGGTTTTTTAAAGATGCCAGGGCAGGTAATTTTGATTTGGCTATACAATAAAACCTCTACTTTACGAATTTCAAGGGACCAATAATTTTCCAGTTTGTTAATCGGGAGTGCAATCCATGGATGTGTTTTGCACGTTGCATCACTCCAGGGGCAACGTAAATAATTCACTCTTGTACCGTGAATTTCAGGGAATGTGGTTCGCAGAACTCAATTAAAGGTAAAATTTTTACAGAGGATCACATACTTTTATCCTTACTGCTCCCATGCCTTATAAAATACTGTGGAATAACAACGAGCAGGTCTTACAGCAAGTCCTGCTAATTTTACCATTTACTGCGATTTCTAAAGACCAGTTTATGATTGGCATGAACATCAAACTTTAACTGTGAATTGTTTTCCCAATGATGGCATCCTGTTTCGATCGCCATCAACTGGAATGTGCATTGGTAACCTTTGGTCACCTTCATTCATCTTTGCTTGGATGCAGATGTTTACATGCAGCTGAGCACCAACATCTGTTGATTTGTTTACCATCTACAAAAGAGTGAGAACATGGACAAGTACGAGAATTATCAGCTCGTATTTGCTGTGATAATTGTAGTAGTGGGTAAGAACCTGAGTATTCAGCTCGATAGTGAAGTACACTTCAAAGCCAATTTTAAACTGGCCTTAACTTCCCGTCCATTGCATCACAAATATGCTAGAATTGGCAATAGTAGTTTCTTATTTTATTTTTATTTTAAAGAAAATGGTACACATACAGCAATGTTGCCAATTTAAAGTGCACTTATAAAAATCACAAATAGACACACGTTAACAACTAAAAATCAAACAATAACAAAAACAACAAAGCCAAGATGAAAGCAATTTGCAGATTATTGACTATATTTTATAGTTTTTTTCCGAAAATATGAGTTGAGGCCAAGTCAGTGAAATTTTTAGGGGATAGAGAAAAGGGGTCAATGTCAGTAGGGAGAGAATTTATTAGGGCGGAGAGACAGAAGAAAAGACAATGTTTAATTAATGATAATCTGGGTGTGGGCATGTGGAGTAGTGAGTTAGTTCAGGTAGGACGAGAAGGTACTCTGATATTGATGATAGAAATAAGATCGGGACTGTCTACGTAGGAATTTATGATGTTGTAAATTAATTTTAGGTCTGATTGAAGTCTATGATGGGAGAGACTGCTGATATATAGAGAAGATACGTGGACGCATTGCGGAGATTTGGGTTTCTATATTTCACAATTTTTGTGAAGAAAGTCATAACACTATTAAGGGTGGCAAGATTTGTGGCAGCTGACATTGAACATATAGGGGAGCAAAAAGTGAGTACCGGAAGAACAATGGAAGTGAAGTAGGACTGCAGTATGCCACCACTTTCAACAACTAACTCAATACGATCACATCTGCGATGCATTTAAGGTTTTAGAGAACTGCTTCGTAAATACAGCATGATATATGTTGGCTTTCGTCCTGCCAGCTTACGCATCTTTTTCGAGAATCTTTTTCAAGATGGCAGAGAGCAAAAAAAAGAAATTCTCCAATTTGAGATGTTCGAATTCCAAAAAATAATGTTATTACAGTAATAAAAAAGATACATGAATGCACACAACATAAATGACTAATGAACGGAATTTCATTGCATTAGATGTGTTTCAAGTATGCTAAAGAAAAGTTTGATCCCGCGATACGAAAGTCAACATTTGACTTTTTACAAATAAAGCATGGAAATCAATTTTTGCTAAAGCATGGGGAATAAATTATGAACTTACCTTGCAAATGAGTAGATGAATTACCAGACGTAATAATTGCCACTTAAGGCACAACCAGGTTTCATTTGAAAAGATTTAAATTATAGACTCATGAAAATGAACTGCGGTAACACTCGAGAGCAACCAGGTTTCACTCGTAAAGATTGAAATTATAGACTCACGATGATGAACCGCAGTAAACCTCGAGAATGCCAACCAAATAACTAACCACACTGCTAACAAATCACACAAATCTCTGATGCAAATTACCGGAAATGCGATTAACTGGATAAACAAACAAGAAGGAGCTTTCTGATTGGCTTGTTCATACGGAGTCTCTGATTGGTCTTTTTCACTTTCAAAACCGCAAAAAACCTCGCAAAATATTCAAAATTAACCATTTAAAAAAAGTATGTTATGAAGAGGTAAATATTACAAGAGAGGGCTAATCTTTCATTTCGTTTATCGGGCATTTTCGTAAAGCAGGAGTTCGTTCATTAGAGGTATTTACTTAAGGATTTAAATAGGAATTTTGCGGGACAAATACCATTTCTTCATTCATCAGTCTTTCGTTTAGCAGGAGTTCGTAAGGTAGACAGGTTTACTGTAATTACTAGAGAAATGACAAGCCTTCTTCAGTGCCTTGATGTATAGTTTGACAAGCCCTTTGAAGACAGATTGAAGGCCATATATAAGCTGAGTGAATATTGGGTTGCACTTTCATTTATTCATGCACTCAAATATTCATATTTAACAGTAGTGAATTATTCTTTTCAATATTAAATACGTAAATATATTTGCTTTCTATGAAAATGATAGCTTATGGTAGAAATTAAGTTTTTCTGAATGTGGAGATGAAAAGTTGGGGGAAGGGGCTTTTATTCAGATGGATATTAAATACAGACAAATAAGGCAGTTTTCAGACAGGTTACGTAAGATCACTAAGTGAATAAGAAACAAAACAATAGAAACATCTAGTTATTCTGGCAAGAATAAAATATCAGTGAGAACTTGAAATCAATCAGCATGGAACTAAATTATTTAAAATGAGTGTATCCTTGTTGAATCAAATTGAAAGCGTAGCTTCAATTTTTCTTAGTTTTTCACTTTTTCTTTAATTTCCACCACTGGTGAAGGCAAAAATAGATGAATCTGATATTTATTTCTTTTAACCACTATTGAAACTACAGTAGAGCAGGGATGTGATCCGAAAAGGAACTAAAAGTTTAGTGCCCGACCTGGGAGGCACCCGGAGCCCAAGCCTCGGTGTCGAAGTCCAAGCTTGGTGTCGAAGTCCAAGCTTGGTGCTGAGGCGACCCAACCCTTCACTGCGGGTGGTTTATGGCACCAACTGACCAGTCATACTATAGTTTATAACTTTCAAAATTTAAACATAAGTCGTACATACAAGTACATTAAACTGGCTTGGTTTACTAACGCACATAAAATGGTTAATATATATCATAAACTGCGATTAAAAAAACCATTTTCATCAATGTGACTAGTGCAACACAAAGACAAAAATAATTTATTATTTATGTTTAACTTTTCGAAGTTATAAACTATAGTGTGACTGGTCAGTTGGTGCCATAAACCATCCACGGTGAAGGGTTAGGTCGCCTTCAACTCCAAGGCTTGGACTTTTGAGTTCATTCACTTATACATGAATTTTAAAGCACAATTCTGACAAGATTTACACAATTAGGATGTTTCCACTGTTGTCATTCCACTGTTATATTAGCTTTGGAATTACTTGAAAGGATGCTCACCTCTACAATTCTAGGGGGAATATCAGGAAAACTATCCATCAGCTTGTCAGCATGATCACAAAGCATTAAAAGAATGTCCGAAGCCACTTGCCCCACCATATTGCTGTTAAACTGAAAGAGGGAAAGGCAAATTGCAAGAGAACATTAAAAAATGGTCATTCAGTGCTGTGTTCGAAAATATAAAGAGTGAAATACAACATATGAATGACTACATATAGCATAAACTCTACTTACACACAATAGCGTAGGAGTTTCAACTTTAAAAAGCATGACGACAACTTCCAAAAATATTAATTCGGCTCTTTAAAAAATTACAGCTGGAAATTAATTTCCTTTTCAACTCAAATTCACTTCAAGTTGTCAATTAATTCAAAAATCATTTCAACAAGCTAAAATTGGCATTAGCAGAAAAGTAATATTTAGTTAAGGTTACTTTACGATTCTACATTGTTGCTTCATGAAATCCCCATTCTAAAAACACAGTGGTGCAATCTGGTCTGATAATATTTACATTTTTGGCGATGCTTTAAATTAAGATAGGATACAACCAAATGAGTATGCATTTGAGGATCTACAGTAAAGCCTCGATATTACTTTGATGAAGGGAGAACAAAATTGGCACTATTTAAAATCAAAGTATGTAAAATCAAAGTGTAAAAAATCAAGAGATACGGTTCCAGAGATGAGTAAGTCCAATATTTTTGAATGCCTCAGATACCTACATATTTAATTATAAATTTTATCAAATAGCTTGCTCTTCGTGGTTATTTCCTGCCAAAAGACATAATTAAGTTAAGATTTATATGAACTTAAGGCAGCCTCTTAAAGTGGAAATGAATAAGTTTTCAATACTCAACCCCAAGAGCAAGCAACAGGACATTAGTGACTTCCTTCACTCGGGGATGTGGTCCATGCAGGTGAGAGCCAAATGGATGAGGCGAGGGTGATGAGGAGGACAGCTGCCCCTGCAGGAAAATGCCCAACCCTGAGAGGGCGATACATCGTGCCACTCCGGTAGGTTCACGCCTACCACACTGAAGCAGGGCATCCAACACGAGATCCTGCAAGAAGGTGGGAAAATGAGATATCCAGCTTTAGCTCAGGTTTAGGGGCAATGACTAAAATACACACAAGAAACAACATCAAACATGGTTTATGATTAAAATTTCACTTCAGCCATATAAATCTACATGCAGTAAAAACGTCATTGAAAACCTAATTTAGAATGAACATCTTGTGTAACATACAACCGTATTGGCCTGAATATAGGACGGTTATTTTTTCCACTTGGAAGAGGTCAAAAATCGCTATCCATCTTATTTTCGTGCCCTATGAAAATAAAATTTGAGGACGCAACCCGCACAACATTGGTGCGTGGCATCACTACTAGTTCCTCGCGATTACGAATTCAAACTTGATTACAGCATTACAATGAACAAAAACATCACATTTAAGCACGCCAAGCATAGCACAACGACTGATGTTTGTCAACGTCGATTTTTTTACGAGAGTCGCATGATGTAGGAAGATTTTAACTACATTTACGTAGATAATTCGAAGCAGGTGACAGAGGTCATTTGCCAAAATTGGATTGAAAAAATGAATCTACAGTGTATTGTCATGACCATGGCATGGTTTCCATTATATTCCTATATTTTGTAACATCCTGGTGCTGTTACGACGTGACGCACTCAGGACCTGGGGATGAATAAGTGAGTATTAAATTTCCTATTATCTACCACCTTATGACTTAGCATACTATTTACCTTTGTAACAATCACTCATGCTTATGCCACACAGTGGTAGCAGCAAAGTGAACCAATTTTTGTCAGTAGAACGCTCAGAAACCGAACGGCATGTAACATTAGTTTGAAGTCTTATTAAGTTCGGCTACCACCAACGATGAGTAGGGTTGAAAAATGTGGTTCAAATTGAGATCATCATTGATAAAATTGAGAATCATGCTCCCAAGGGAGAGAGAAAGAGTTACGATGCTATTTTGTATGATAGATGTATAAGTCAATAGGGCCTTCGAAAGTAACCTAAAGAAATATCATGTTGAGTGGATGATGAGTGGGGACTTAGAATAAACACCCTCGGGACATATTCAAAAGCCATCTTTGGCACTTAATACTCGGTGTATTAAGGCTTCTTGGGATGCCATCTCAGAAGAATCAATAGTGAGAGGCTTTAAGAAATGCTGTACTTCAAATGCATTGGATGGCACCAAGGATGACGCCATGTGGGAGGATTCGGAGGATGTGGAACGGAGGTCATGGGAAGATTGAATTGTGACATCTCATTTGGAAAGTGACGATGAAATAAGTGAGAAATCTGAAGAGAAAAGTGAATATGATATTTAAAAGCGTTACAAGGATGAAATACACTACCCCTGAGAATCCAGAACTCCTATTATAACCTCTTTAATCATAGGAGAATATTTTCAATAATAATCACCTTAACGTCAGCACCTGATTGCAATAAATAAGTTAATATTGTATATGTACTCTATATCCTCATATTTTAATCCCTGTAACCATTGGAGGGAAATTTCTATAAAAGCCGCCTCATAACTTGATTGCATTAAGTATGGTTGCACTGTAAGTAAGCATTTCTATCTCACTGACTGAAGCATTGTTCTCATAAATTTAGTAATAAAATGCATGAAAATCTTTGTAGCGAACACTCTGAATGCTTCTTTCATCCTATATATGCATTAAAATGTTTTCCCTAAAATGGCACCTCTAAAACCCAACCCGTCTTACATCTTATATTCAGGCCAACACAGGATATGTGTATTATATTAAATATATGAAGGTGGGTGTATGAAAGGAAGAGCAATAGCTTTTAAAGAAAATAACTAATCATGAAAGGTTCCTTCATTTCACCTGCATACTCACAACAGGATAAATTCTAAGAAGATGATAATTGCTGTTGTCCTGTCTGAACTTTATAAATACACCCAGTCTCTGATTAACGCTCTTAATACGTTCCAGGAAATTCGAGCACTAATTGAAACAACGCTTTTTGAAGCATAAAACTGCATAAGGAATAATGCTATAATAGGTAAATACATACTACATTCCTAAGTTTATGTTGAATGATTTGAAACTGTAAGAGTACTACATATTATTATGGGCGATTCCATGGAAACTAAGTTGTGGCCGTGGTGAAACCACCTTAGATTCTTACGATTTTGTATACAAAATCGCATTTCCCTAAATATTAGACTTTAATATTGATAAATATTAAAGAGAGAGTGCTTCAATATTCTAAGTAGACACAATATGGCACCCTGCAGCTCTGAACTGTGACCCAAATTTATATTGACCCAATGGCTATGTTTTGAATATAATGACATTTTTATAATAAGGAGACCATAATTTAAGTTTTATAATAACTTTTGGTGACATTGAAATCAATTCTGAGCTTTAACTCAAGTTTAATTTTATCATTTTTTTTCAATTTTGTTTCATTTAGGGCCTAATAACTCTTATAGTAATTCTTAGAAAAGACCAGCCATTCTATCACTGAACAGTAATAATGCAGAACTATACCTTAAGAATACATAAACTTTTAATGGTGCACAACTACACCATTGACTGCACGCCATGATGGATGAACAACATCGGAAAGGTGACAATTTTGCAACTTTCATGGCGTGAAAAAGGTGATGTTCGACGAGCTGTTTTATGTTGATATGATATTTTTCAGCAATAAAGCACTTCGTTTTTCAAAAACAAAGTTTGTGAGTTTTTTTAGTAAAACACATGAAAAAGGGGAAACATAATGTCTGTAATGCACATGAAACTTAGAAAATGGTGCATTGGGAGGTTAAGAGTGTGTTCTGCACATTCGCTGCTTGCTGATACTACGCCTCTAAACGATGACGAACTGTGAACTATGGACAGAGATAAGAGAAAAAGTATTTCTTCAACAACATCATCTGTTGTTATAAGTTAATTGTTGCAGATTAAATACTTCACCTTTTCCGACTACATATAATAATGCTTCATCACGAAATTAGGATTTCCATGGAATTTGCGGGCACATTATGTTTGGCAGAATGCTCTCAAGTCTGTCATAGACAATAAAAACTAAGGCATCCATTAGAAATCAAGGAAAAAGTTTGGAATTTTGACAGTTGAGACATCTTTTAGGAATAACTTTGGCAGATATGGCTACTGCAGGTACTAATGTCTTCTGTATCGAGTGCAGCGATTGCTTTGAATTTTTACAAAATGCCATGTAAGTTTTGGAGAGCGCTAATGTGAAGCACCAGCGCTAATGGGAAAATAATGATACTAAATTTTATACAGCATTAATGCGAAACAGCGCTAATTGAGTCAGCACAATTTGAGGACTGAGTGGACCATATTTCCCCCACCTAAAAATGAATTGTGATTCTCCAGATTATATTTTAGAAGAAAAAAATTATCATCAACATCCAATAATGTAAAAAATTCTTAGAAAGACAATGGGATCATTAACTTCTAAAAATAGCAACAGTATCAAAGTTATTCCTCGTAGAATCTCAGAAACGAATGATGGAGAGTACACCTTTAGTTTGCGAGTACACCTTTGACTGCAAGGCAAAATCAGATGCTTGAAAATATAGATTTATGCTCTGATCACAGAAAGAAAGATATAAAACAGGATTCATGAAGATGAACGTGAGTTTCAACAGACTCAGTTGGCTGTCCAAGTGCGCAGTGTACCGGGGGGCATAAAAGCTGGGAGATTTCAGATTTCACAATTTGACAAGTCGACATCTTTTCATTTCATCTCATTATTGAGCTCAATATTTAGAATATAATGTTATTTAACACAAAGTTATTTTCACTGATGGTATTTAAAAGCTATGCAACATATCGATCAGTATATTTACAGCCTTAGAGAGCCTACGGTAAATTTTCAAATCCACAAATTTTTTGGTTCACTATGTAATATTTGTACAATACCAACTGCCTTAAGGAATGGATTCCTATCCCAAAGCAGAAGTACTAAGTGTATTTGGCATTGGTTGGTCATAATGCAAAACTTAGAACATAAATCTAACACAATTCTCAGCAAATGTTCTTCATGGCTTCTGAATAAGAGAGATACGTATAATTTCATGCAGTCGATAAGTGGAAATACTGACCCTTAATAAGTCACCTTATGTAGTGACTCACTGAAGTTGAAGGTAGGTTTCCATCTGCCAAAACAAGGTAGAAATTTCTCAACTTATACTCAATTATAAACGCAATTGTTGTGCATCAAAAGGTATCAATATAATTGTTTGGCAGACTTTTTTCAGAAAGATGAAAACACATCATAGCTACTGAAAAACCACTCAAATGATTTGTTTTTTCCTCTCATTTCCATAATTTTAACGATTCTTTCAACAAGGATTCATGCAATGTGGCATAATTGCATTATGTAACCCTGAAATTCTTCGCAAGTGTTGCTCTGTAATTCTCTGATTCATAACTGAAGCGTAATTGACTGAAATGTGCCCATATGCACAGAAATTCAAGTGTATGCATTATAATTTTGAAATAAGAAAAAAATTAAGATGAACTTGGCCTGCCTAAACTTCTATGGGGCATTTCCATAGACAAACGACAACTTGAGTGACATTAACAAATCATCAAAAATATGAAATATACCACAATTGATGGCACATAAGACACACAGGCATATAAGATGCACCCAGATTTTATTGGGATATATTGAGGAAAAAATTTTATAGCCCACGCATAAGTGCAGCACTGTAAAAATGACATAAGATGATCTTGGGACTAGAAGAGTCAACAGTAGAAACTCGAAAGTACGAAACTCGAAATTACGAAATTTTGATTTTACGAAGCAAAATCTTCAGTCCCGACCAAAAGGGTATCTAAGTGTATGTAACAGTACCTGATATTACGAAATAACGAAGTTTTAAAATTATGAACCTCGGATCTTGGTCCCGACGTGAAAAAGTCACTCGTTTATATGAATATTAATCGATCACAGTAACATTTTTCGGCGCCCTTTTTCAGAGTTTAACATCTAATTAATGATCGTCGCCAAATAAATTATGCACTGAATGTATTACCTGAACGATATCTCATTTTTCAATGCTACAATAGTAAAGGTGTGGTTTCGCTGGGGCATCCCGCGGCCGCATCCGGCATCCGCGTCCAGCACTCGGAAGTCACTGCCGTACTCATCCAATGTATATAAAATTGGTTTGGTTTCACTGATACGACTCGGCCGTCGAGTTAGACGGCTGATGCCTGACGTCTACGTCTACGAGACGCGGACGCCTAGTCAAGCAGTCCCAATTTTCGGTGATTTTTCTGCTCTCCTCTCTCCGCATTTTATATTACGTGTCCTTTCCAGCTCTTTTTTGTAAAACTACTTGCAACATTGGTTGTCCTCTTCTTCGTCTTCCAACAAAACTAAATCGTCACTATCCATTTCAGCTTAAAATAAACTCACTCTCAGGAAAAACAAAGCGATAAAAAATTCGTAATTAAAATAAATCCACATTCTCCCACATCGCCCAGCCGCGGAAAGGGGATGTAGTTGCTTGAATGAAACCACCCGGCCGCGTCATCCAGCCGTGATGTCCAGACGCGGCAGCTGGACGTGGCCGCTTGATGCCCCAGTGAAACCAGACCAAGGACGACTTTGAATCCTTGGCATCGTAGCACCTAAAATATGGAACCAATTGGACAAAAAATGCATTCGGCTTTGTTACCACGGGTCCACAGAGTTGCCAACGAGTAAAAAAAATGTAAATTAGTCGTGTATGGATATACTCGCCTGCAAGAGACTAATTGCTACTACCAGCATTTTCCTCTCATGATCCCTGGCATTTTTTGCTACCGGTTTTCCCAAGCATTAATCCATGATGAATATTCCTGGTACAGCATTCGTTTGCTGGGCGTGTTTGCTCAAAAACTATGACATGTATCAGAGATGGTGCTATATTGTTCGAGCAGTAGATTCAGTCGTGAATATAACCCAAGGAAACTTTTTTCGCACTATTTCAGACTGATTACACTCAACCTTGCTCCACGGCATAATTATTCCGGCTGGCAATAGCTATCATCGAAAGAATCATGTTTAATTTCCCACTCTAATTGAGCGTTTTGATGTAGTAGACTTCGAGCAAGGTACCTTCCCTTCTTCTGTCGCCAACAGCCAAGAAAACCATAGAAAATACGAGTTCGCTTGGTTCGTACGACCAATTACTTTTACGCACATTAATTCTAAAGTATGACCAGCGCTGGGTGCATGCATAATCAAAGGGAAAAAACGTTCAAGCACCAAAACATATTTGTATCGGAAAATGGTGTAGGTACATTTCTCCCCTTTCGCTTCAACCCAGTGATTGAAAAAATATCCTAAACCCGAGCTCAGCCGTGTTCCTGCAGATTGATTGAGAATTAACCACTCACCTGGGTATGCCGTATATATACGTCATGGACGGTTGCTCCGGTACTGGGTATGCTGTATATATACGTCATGACGATTTTCGGTTAATTTGCTAAGGTAATGCCGTGATATTCCACCGCAGAGCTACTGCATGCCTTAGAGGCATCCTTTTAGTTTAATCTTCCATCGTTAGATGGGTTCTACCGTCCTATTCTGTAAAGCTCTACGTCTCGTACTGAAACGTTGTAATTGTGTTGCCGGTTGCATTCGCCTTGCCCCTACGATTCTTCGTTCGCTTTTCTTATTCTCAGGTCGTCACGAAAACATATTTGCTTTCTTGTTCCCAAAAATTCATTTCAGTGAAGTATGTGCTATTTTATAATATCTTTCGCCCAAAGCCAGCCTTTTTCCTGGCCATGGAACATTTTATGGTACCAAGACGGGAGGATAGTTCAAGTTATTACTACCGACGGCAAACCCCTCGCGCTCGGGTTTTTCCCGAAAGAAACCACCCTGCTAATCCTTCGCAAAGGGTGGTCTCCTCGTTTTCATACATAAGAGATGTGTAATTAGCTGCTTTGAAAATCTTCAAGCAGTAGAGTTGTCCCCAGTTATCCGTTGAGTGTTGGAGTAGCGGTTGTCGGTGTTTTTGAAGATTTCCTTTGCTCGAGTAACATGCGGAATATTTTTGCAGTTTTGTTGTTATTTCCGGTAATTTTATACAAAATATTTAATTTGAAATAATTTTGTTTTTTGGTTCTGATTATAGCTTCGACAAGCAAAAGAAAACGGAGCGAACCGACAGAGGAATAAATAGTTCATTTTTTTAGAAGAGAGTGATGAAGAAAGTGGTTCCAGCGATGAATACAATAATACTGATGTCAGTGACAGCGAGACAATAGGAGGGAGAAGATGTCCTGGAGGAGGAATAGATAGCAAATCAATCTGGTTACCCCAAAGTTTTGAGTGCTAATGAAGAAGTGAAAGAGAAGTTCGAGTTTGATGGTTTCAAGGTAAGACTGGACTCGAAAATTGAGGATAGGGAGAGCATTCTAGAGTGTTACGAACTATTTGTGAAACCAGATTATGGAATTTATTTCAGCAAACGAGATAGCATAGCAACTCATTTATTTTCAAAAGTATTCAGTGAAAAGAGATTTCACCTTTTGCTAAAGTTTCTACATTTTGCGGATAACAGCACGTTCAATGCAAATGTTAGCGATAGGAAAATTTTCAAAATAGACCCAGTATTGCAATTTTTGAGAGATAAATTTGCAATCGTTTACTCTCCTGACCAGGATATTGGTCGTAGATGAACCTCTACTTATGTGGAAAGGTCGTATTTCCTGGAAACAGTATATACTCTCAATGCAGAATAAATATGGCGTAAAAGTTTTTGTTGTATGCGAAAGTAATTCTGGCCATATATGGAATTTTCATATCTGCACGGGGAAGGACCCTATGTACAGTGAGAGATATGAAGTGGAGAATATTAGTGCCTGTATCATTTTCGACTTAGCAGATGCCCTTTTGGGAAAGGGACATACTTTGTACCTAGATAATTGATACACTAGCTCTAGATTGGTGGACAAACTAGTTGAAAGTAAAACTGACGTAGTCGGAACAATGGTTTCCAGCAGAAAGGACTTTCCCCAATCAGTGAAATTTGCAAAACTGAAGAAAGGAGAAATATCGGTGGCATTTTGTGGTAATATTATAAATGGGAAGGACAAAAGAGATGTGAAAGTGGTAAGTACATTCCATGATACTGATATGCGTGAAGTAGAGAAAAGAGGGAAAATAGTGGTAAAATCAGTTTTAGTCCAGGGCTATGACAAAAACGGGTGGGGCTGGCAGGAGTGACGGCCTTATCCATAATAATTCATGCAATAAACTTATACAATAGTTTTCAATTTTATATTTTTGCATTTCAATTGCCTGGGAAACTTGGTGAAATGCACATGTTATTCTTCAATTTTACGTGGATAATCCTTCCTTAGATGTATTTTTTTTAGTGTGATTCTTTTCTTTGAATAGAGGTTAGTGATTTTGTTAATTGCATGATTTGCTGTAACCCTTGTACATTCTAACAATGTGTAGTGTGACACGCTGGGTGTGATGGGCAGAGGAGGAAGGGAAGTTTAGTAGGGAGTGAATGGTGACGTCAAGCTGCAGTCGAGGCTGTTGCTGCCCGCCGTGCGTCCGGGAAGGGGAATATGCAGGTTGGGTTCCTCCTCTGGGTTCGTGCAGGAGAAAGTGGAGGTTCCATTGTTTTCCCGGCAATTCAACTAATATTTCACAGCAAATAGTATTTTTTCATGATTTTTTTCTTTAAAATATTTTTTCAACACCTATTGTACCACTATTTTCAAAAATATAGCATAGATAAAAAATCTTGGTGGTAAATTATAAATAAACAATTTTTAATTGTTATTTATTTTTTAAATTAATAAATACTCTCTTTAATCATAATAAATCTTCATTGATGTCTTTACCTATTTCATACATTCCATTTTGAAATTACTACAAATTCCTGCATATTATCGTTGAATATGTTAAAATTGAAAATTAGCCAGGAACAATTTATGGCATTACTAAAATGTTACTCCTACAAACTATATTAATCATTATTAGTTTATCTAATATGAACTATACAAGTTAATATACAATGGATTTATATCTATTGTCGAAGATTCTATCATTTTACATATATATTTACATATTTTTAATAATTTATATTAATAATGTTTGTAATTCATTAATATTAATTTTAAAATACTTCATTGTTGTTCAATAATCGGTCAAAAAATTGGCTAAATTTTATGAACTAGAAATTATTTTGACCGCTCAAAACTTCCCATTAAAAAAAGGTAAAAATATGCCTCGATTCTAAATTAAATACCCACCACGGGTAGGAAACCGAGAATTTAAATACCCAGATGAGTGGTTAAATAAGGGCTTTGTAGCTTAATCCTTATTAGAGATATAAACAAAAAGAGGATAAGTGAAACCATCCTATGAGGTGCCGAAAGTCACGCTGTCGGAGAGGGAGCATAAAACCTCTTCAGGATCGTAGCCCAATTGGAAGCACTTGCATCTACACCCCCCCCCCTCCCCTCGGGAGGACATCGGGTGTGGGAGTTACCTACCAGTGTGGAAGCAGGACACCGGATTGGCCAGGATCTTAGGGTAGGGGCGTTGAGGCATTAATTATCACAAGTTGGGAGATTATTGGCTGTAACCCCCAGCAAGTTAAATCAATAGATCACGATCTTGTAAAGAAACAAACCTGTGGCTTGTAACGAAAATGACCAAGTCCTGATTTCTCCTAATAAGAATGAAATTTTTCTAACTCGGGATACATTACAACGATTCCAAATTGCTAATGACGTCAACTCCCAGTTCAGTTTGCATTTATCCAAATGAGAGGCTATGGTGGGAGCGACAATGGAGCGAAGAAAAGCGCAAAAATAAATAACTTTTTTTTGTTAAATGAGCGATTCTCTCGACAGAAGAGCTGAAGTATTTTTTATAATATACATTCATTCGTTTGTCGTATTTCTTCTTCAATTCTTATTCACTGATTCCCTTTTATAAGACTGCCCGAATGGACCGGAAATTAAGGAAATGCGAAATAGAAATGCCTGCACATTCCCATATAATTTTTCCCCCACCCGGCAATCCCCACCAGGAAAATTCACCCTGCTTTCCATCTCTGTTGCTCCAAAACCACGGCTTACTCTTCTCTATCACCTTTCTCACTTCCGGCGAACCTATCAAACGCTTCCATTCTCTCCCATACTGGTCATATTTCCCATCAAGTCTCTGTGTCCCCCCCTCCCCGCTCTTCAAGGTTGGCACGAGCCATCACCTTCACACCGAAGCCCCCGTTCCGGCCCCCTAGGAGATCAGGCCCCTTCTAGTACCCCCTCCGTCCCACTCAACTCAACACTAGGTCAGGATGCGATGTCCTACGCTGACTCTGCTGGCCCCCATGGCCCCTCTTAGTAAAAGCCCCCCACTCTCCAAAGGCATGTCCTCCCTCTCCACGGACGCAGCCGGTTGAGGCAAGGGAGGAGGAAAATAAGATGTGACTATTCGGCGTAAAGCCGATGATTATTCCTCGTGCGTATTCCTTGGCCTTGACTCCCATGTAGATCAATGTCTCCAGTGACGCACGATACTCCTAGATCATGGGCCGCATAGCTGTTTTTGTGAGAGGGTGAATGGTGGAGGGTTGGTAACCCCCGCAATGACAGGGAAAGGAGGAACAGACAGCTGATTCCGGCCTGGTGCGTGGCCTAACCTGGAGCTGCAATGCTTGGACAAAATCTCCTTGCTTGATCGAAAGCAGAGGGAAAACAATAACAAAGAATATCCCAAATTTTAGTTCAATATCGAATCTTTAAATGGATCCTGAGATTTAATGAATGAAGAGCAGGCGACCTAATCTGAATAGAGCCACAAATGAAGCTTTCGCATAGTAGAGTGGAAAACGAAAATTATTGATTTGTAGTGATAGCATCGTTAGTACCCAATGAAGTGTAAAAGGAGTTATATCGCCTTCGCCATTGAAATGTGTGGCTTGTATGTACAATCTACTTTTAAAAGGAGGTACATATTTAGTTGGACTCCTCTATAAGGACTGCTCCATTGTATCGGAAATAACCACGCACAAATAAGATGAATCCAAGGGAGAATAACGATTGTTATTTTGCGAGATTAAAATACATAATATGCCTCCATCGCATTGCATCCGCGAGAGAATCTTATTTTCACTGTCTTCAATATCCGGTGCAAATGATTGCGCAAGTCGCTCACTTCCTTAGTGTATGCATAAATCAATATTATTGATGATTATACATCGCTCACACTAAAGTTACGAGTTCTCCAGTTAGGAAATAATATAGAAAAATGCACTAAGAAGCTTCATGGGCTTAGTCCACACTGCACTAAAATTGTGCAAAGACGCTTCATTGCCTAACCATTCATTGGAAAAAAGAACGACAAGTTAGTTGCCGTAATGTAAATTTCGGCGGGGCTTGGAAGGAGGTTGATTCTTCCAATTTTCAGGATTTCCGCCGCGAAAAGCTGGAACAACATGGTGGAAATCCCGAAAATAGGAAGAATCAAACTCCGACAAATAAGTTGTGTTAAACTGACAATGAATGCACCCTGTGGGCATGAATTCACATTTAAATATACTTTCATGAATTATAACTTCGTAAATCATGCAAGTACTTCGCGAGAGTTCATCTGAATCTAAGGAATAAAAAAAAAGAGCCTCATCGCGATGTTTTTGAAAGATACTCGTTCATACGAAATTTGATATTACGAAGTGCTGATTTTTCCGGTCCTGTCGACTTCGTAATTTTGAGTTTCTACTGTATTTGAAAACCATTTTTAATCGGGAAATATTTTAATAACATTACTGATGTTGATGTATTTTTCACTATTTTGACAAAGTTATTACAAGTTCACCAAAATCTGTATCAAATTCATATGCCATAAATTAGTAGATTTTTGTTAGTTTTGTCTGGTTTTACTAGTTAGGGGCATGGTATTCCAAATTCTTATGTGGCGAAGATATGACATTTGATATACTGTGTTTTGATATCGTAGAAGCATCAAGCAATACACGCATATTGACCATAGCACTGTCTCATATTCTGCCGAATACAGTATGTATCACAAGAAAATACCACTTTTTCTTCTAAATCAACCAACCTTGGCACCAGTGGAGAGAGTTAAGGTAAACTGATCAGGCTCAGGCCGCAGAACTGGTGCATCACACATTGCATCAGTGAAGCACAAGAGGCCACCAAGGATTGAGCAAGCTTCTGTCCTAGGAGTCTGAAAAGACAATTTCAACACCATAGTCATGATCTTGAGAACCCAAAGCCAAGAATTGCAAAAATTAATGCCCACATCCATTTATAAATGTCATTTATCTTCATTTGAATCAATCTGAATGAAAAAACAATGAGAGGATTAACATTGACTCACTCCTTTGATATCTGAAGAGGAAGTGACTTCACGAGCAGCATGGATGAAATCCAGGAGAAGAATTGATGAGCCTGGAAGAACCACGGAGAAAAACCTAGGCCCACAGTAACGTATAAGTGTGTTTGTAACAGCCTGTAAAAAATAACATGATCATCATATTACTCACATATATTTATAATCCCAGACAGGAACATATTTACTCAAACCTGCACTTTCTTCTTTGCATAAATTCATTTCAGGACATTTCAAAAGCAACACTTATTACTAAACCAGCAAATCAAAAGGAAATTATTCCAGTACTAAGGTGTACTAATGCTTAATAAAGCAAGAGGTCATATAACAGGATTTAAGCAAAGTCCCAATACATTATTTTGCAATTCCTTCATTTCTAATGCACAGCTTAGCAGCATATAAATGAGTTTAATAATGGAAGACCCAAATCAATTCTATACTCCCCGAATTGACACCACATCACAGTTACTAACAACCACACGACTGTAGTAAAAAATATTTTTATCACTGAAAGATGGTTCTCGATAATTTTGGTAAATCATATTAATTGTGAACTATCTTAGAACCTCATGCCAATCAGACAGATGTGTTTTACCTATATTTAATTCACTGACTGTGAATGAGGTCTTCACTAAAATTTGGAGAGAAACTGGAGAAGATAATACAGGGGCAGAGGAAATGAATGCTAGATGATGTTGAATAGTGAGCTAAAAAACACATCATCACCAGCACTTACAAACTACCCAGCCTCATTCACAACTTAATCGAAAAATTCAAGACTTTCTTGGAATTCAGTCACAAACAATACCCAGTCACTGTTTCTTGATTTTTAAAGAGAGAATGGCCAAAATTGCTTTTCATGGAGAAGGGGAGAACAATAAACACTTTCCTGAAAATAAAAATAAATGAACAGCTTACCTGATCATCACCAGTGAGGCCTTTATGTAGAACTCGATAAAATTCAATAAGGTAATCCCTGGGCGGAGGAATATCTTGTGGAGTCACAGTTATATTGCACAGGAGTCTGTACGCACACAGCTTTCCTTTTCTGTGACTACCTGGCAGTTTTAATGCCTGAAATTAAAACAAATAATTTAATTAATTTTCATCCTCTAGGTGGTTTTAATTATTTGATGTAAAAAATAAACATGGTTATGCTGGCTATGCTTCTGGAACATTTTTGGAAGCGGGCAGAAAATTTGAAGCAAGTACTGTTGGAATTTGATCCAACGGTAGAAAGGAGCTTGGCAATGAAGATATATGTCTCGATGCAGCTGTTTTGCCCAATTTGCATACAAAAAATGAAACTACCCGGCATTCAGGAAAGTTTCACGAGGATTTTGCTCCCGATTGTAAATGCCATTTTACACCAGGAAATTTTTTGCACAATTTGATGTACAGAAATTGCAAGAATGCAAGCACGGAATTAGGATGGGCTATTTTCCAATCTGTCATTTATGCATGTGTGCATGCATTCTTGCAATTCACTGCTTTATACAATGCAATTTTCAATGCACACCCATACATACACAAGATTGTGAAATAAAGTGCCTCGTGTAAAATGGCCTTAAGGCATATGTGATGGAATATTCAAAAGGTGAAGTTGCAAATGACATTTTTCCCAAGTAATATCTTTCAATTCATGTGGAAGGGGATACTCACCTTGTTTCATAAAAGATTTATTTTCCCCCCAGCTATCACTATGGTCTCACCCTTTCTGGTGTGTGAAATAGGAATTAGTAGGCCATGCAATACTCCCTGAAAATTTTGCTTCCTCACTCTACACTCACATCTCTCGCTTGTGTTTGCCAAACTTTATCAGAACAAAAATGCATAAACAAAAAAATAAACTCATAGGCATTCAATTATAGTGAAAGGTAAATCATCAATCAAAAAAATTGGTTCAGGCAATCATTTAGAATGATGATACAGTAGTGATGCCTTCTCATGACCCATTAATAAACCACTCACACTAACACCCTAGAGGCCTGTCAGATTATGTGGGGGCAGAGCTGAAGCATTCATTATGGCTCTAAGGCTGATTCTATCTAAGAAATAGAACAATTCTATATGAAGATGCTGACTTCCAAAAGTAATTTTACATGCAATGTATAAGCACAGGTTTATAGTAAATCATATGACAGTAACTTGAAGAGTAGCTTTGTACAATCTTAGGGCTCTATCACAATGTCAGTTCAGTTGGAATGTGCACATAAGGCACGCTCTGAGCTGAGGAAACCACAATGGATGCCAGTATGAAGGCTATCTTCAGTCAGCCTTCTACAATCATGACTGTTGCAAACATATGCTTCAGAGAGGGGTGAGAATCAGCACTGCAGGTTTACAGTGACAAGGCATCATGGCATGGTGTTTTTAGGCTAGTCTTAAGGCCTTAAGGCCTACTATGATACTGCCACCTAATGAATGAAATGCCAACTTTGTCCTTTGTGTGGCCCCTGAGAGAGTATATGTACTAACTTTGTAACAATAACATTGGCCAATCTTATCATTCAACTCTAATACTCAAGCAAAGCTGTAGGCATGTATTGACATGGAACATCAAGTGGCCTTGTTTTTCAGTAGAAAAGGGCTCTAGTGTAGTGTGTGGTAACTCTTAACAGAAAACTTCAGAATGTTAGGGGCACTAAGTTTTTAATTATTTTTACTAGAAGGCAATTTTATACAGGAAAAAGTTATCATCTTTGTCATTGCTTATTTTTAAAAAAATGTTAAGACCTCAAGCTTGGTGACTTGTATTTTTTGTAATTTTCGTCAGATAGTTAACACATGACATTGTGAGGTATGTTGTCCTTGTAAAATAGTTCCATCTGAAATCCAATTCCAGCCATTTGAGTTAATATATATATTGCTTTTGACAACCCACTTTAGCTCTAGTTGCTAAAAAAAAGTAACTGACATCAGTAATTAAAGACCCATTACTTATGCAAATATATCAACACACTGATGATTGCTATAAGCCTACCTAATGTTGAAACCCAGAATATCCTCCTACTTGAGAAAAATAATTACAGTATTTACCATTATCTTTCTACTACCACTATAATCTAAGATGGAGATGGATAATTCATGCAAGTACTGAAGATGGTATCTAGTTTATCACTATTTATAATGAACATTTAACTCACAGCTCATGCCAATTATGGCCAATTTAATGCATTTAGACAAATGCACCCATGTCCTAAATTATGAAAAACTACCGATCTAGGATTCAAAGCCGTGCCCCCGTTTAGCAGGCAAGGATTTAAGAACCTGCCACAACCGAGGTCAACTCCGTACAACTCACCTCGAAGCACCATGGAACAACAATGGAAATTGGAGGGACAAGTTCAGGAGGAGGTGGTGTTGTCTGGTTGTCACCGGATACACCTTGGTTGAGACGAATCTTTTAAGAAGAAAAAATAAGGCATCATTAAAAACACCACTGGCAAAAATTAAAAACAAAAGTTTTCATCCATAAAGGGAATGCCCAAAGAGATTCTCAGCATTTGGAGAAATATGTTCTATTTTATAAATATATATCTCCCATTAACCTGGCCAACAATACAAGCACCTCACTCCATGACAATGGTCAATGCCAACTAACGCTCCCATCACTGAGACTAATTGATAGGAGGAGATTACAACTCTGTGGTAGCAGGGTTGGAGTTATGGAAAAACCATATTCTAGATCTCATAAGTGGATCATTAAAAATAAAAGACACCAGTTTTCACACAAAACGAGGGGCAACGTAATGGATGCACTTGATGGCCTACGGTCAGGTGCCAACTAAGGACTGACATGTGATATGAAGTTAACATAATGTCATGATCCTTATATGTATGACTCTTATTTTAAGTTGCAACCAGTAAAATGATGCATTTTGCAATCAGACCCATTATCCAAATATTGCAGATGTAAAAAAGATAAAAAGATTCCATAAAGCTGCCATATGACAATGAATAATCAAATTAAATACATTTCACACATAATACATTCAAATCATTGCTCCAACTAAAATGAATATGATTTTCCACAAGTGCATGGCCAATCCTTAATAATAATAAATTAAGGCCCATTTGCTCTGGCTCAATGATGAAAGGTGAACATTCACTCCAAGCAATGAACATCTTAACTCAGTGGCCTCACTATCTGGAATGCAAACAGATTGCTTACTGGTCAAAGGCAAATATCATAGCAGGCTTGCTGCCTTGTTTAAGATTCTATTTTTAGATGAAATTCATGTCGAGTTGCAGACCAGATATGTATCCATCCATCTCCGCCTCCATTTTGATAAACAATTCATTCATCATCTTCAAGTCTCCGGAATCTTTGCTGTGGATTGACGAACTCATGGGTCATTCCATTCCAAGTGGTCCGGTGGCCCCCGCACGACCATCATGGTTTTCAATGAAAATTTATGTGGCCATTCACATATACCTCCAATGAACATTTGTAAATTTTTACGTTCACCGATGGTATACCTGCTGAGATATAGTACTTTGTTTGACCCCGTGCCGCAGCCTTCTTCAGTATGAGTATGAGATTTTGGTAACTTTGAGGCATAATATCTCAAAGGATAATTTGATGAGGCAAACAAAAGTTAGCTATCTTGTGCAACTTTTTGCACTCTATGAAACAAAATAATAAAAATAACTGTAAGAGCGACCTCCTTGCAGAAAATTCAGGGCGAAACTGGCCCGAAAAATAGCGGATCGAAAACAAATTAAAATTTTGGCTTTTTATATTTCAGGAAGTAAAGGTAAAATCAACGTGAAATTTTGCGCGTGATAACATATCAACACATGGTTTATGAATATAAAATTTCATCTTCCTTGTGCTTTCCATTAGTTTAAAAATTGAGTCAAAATCTGACAATTTTTGTAAAAACATCAAAAATAGGGTATTTTCATCCCGCTTTTACAAACAAAGACCCTCTGGAATTTCTTTTGGATCATTTTCATTAGAAAGAGAATTATTTCAACCTTCTAAAAAAGTATATCTGGTTTTTCATCGTGGGCATAAAGAGGTTTGAAACATAAATGAAAATGATTCAAAAGAGTATCCAGAAGGTCCTTCTTTTGCAAGAGCGGGTAGAAAATAAACTATTTTTGTTGTTTTTTCAAATGTCATTCTCAAGGTTGTCCCTATTTTTAGGGCCTTATATGCCCGCGATGAAAATCCAGATATACTTTCTTAGAAGGTTGAAATGATTCAAAAGAAATTCCAGAGGGTCTTTGTTTGTAAAAGCGGGATGAAAATACCCTATTTTTGATGTTTTTACAAAAATTGTCAGATTTTGACTCAATTTTTAAACTAATCGAAAGTACTAGGAAGATGAAATTTTATATTCATAAACCATGTGTTGATATGTTATCATGCGCAAAGTGTCTCGTTGATTTTACCATTACTTCCTGAAATATGAAAAGCCAAAATTTTAATTTTTTTTTGATTCGCTATTTTTCGGGCCAGTTTGGCCCTGAATTTTCTGCAAGGTCGCTCTTACAGTTATTTTTATTATTTTGTTTAATAGAGTGCAAAAAGTTGCATAAGATAGCTAACTTTTGTTTGTCTCATCAAATTATCCTTTGAGATATTATGCCTCAAAGTTACCGAAATGTCATACTCAGACTGAAGAAGGCTGCGGCACAGGGTCAAACAAAATTCTATATCTCAGCAAGTATACCATTGGCAAACGTAAAAATTTTCAAATGTTCATTTGAGGTATATGTGAATGTCCAAATAAAATTTCATTGAAATCCCTGATGGTCGAGCGGGGCACTTCTCTGAAATCAGACCACTTGGCATGGAATAACCCTTGTATAGGTTTTCGAAAGGTCAAAGGTGAAACAACAGCAGAGATGAAGGATCTGTCCATGAGTGCAACCCGACCTGAGTTCATCTGCATTATTCGCCAGGAAAGCATCAGATCTTACATTAGTTATGTATTCTGATGCTTGTGAGACTGGCAAAGAATGACAATTTGGGAGTCGAAAAAGGAAGCACTCACTTTAATAAGGGTTTCACACAACTCTATGAAATGTTCAAAGACACGGGCGTGCAACACGGGGTCCTTTAAGGCATTAACATCTCCTAGAGCACCAAGCATTCGCCTCCACAGCACAACCGCAACATCCGGGAGCCAGCCCCGAACAGTGCCTCCTCCCATCACAGAATGGCGGCCAGAGCTCCCTCCAGACCAACTGCCCCCTCCAACTCCCGAAGCAGCACTCAGAGATCCATCCGGCAGATCTGACACAAGGAGAAAGTAGGCAAGAGGAAAGATAATAACTGTTTCCAATATATTTACAAATTTGCTTTGGCTTAGAGTTTTTCCTCTTCGACCATTTAAAACTGTAATTCTCCTGTACAATGGGTGATACTGCATGAGAAGGGATTTCAATACGACAATTTAAGAATAGGGTAGATGATATTTTGAAGAGATCCGGGTATTCTCACCTGTACTAGTGTTGTCAGCTCCAATGACATCAATCTGCATTGGAGAATCTTTGATTGAATTGCTTTCGATACCACTGGAGGGAGAAGGCGATGGAGATCTCGTAGGACCTTCTGATTCACAACACCGTAATGGAGTTCCAGCTGCAATATTTTACAAAAAAATAAATATTTCGTCAATATTCAGGAATGTATTCATCAGAAAGAAAATTAAAATTTTAATCTTCAAGAAATACATACTAAAAAAGCTATGGGTATAATAGGCAAGACATCTCATGATTCATTCTTCCTAATAAATTCAACAGATTCAGGCGAGATATTGTGGAACTTCTTCATAATATAAGAGAAACAATTTCACTTCTCCACAAATTGCTTTAATGCATACAACATGTTTCAGCTCACAGAGCCATCATCAGGTGCAAGACACAGACAAGTCTTGTACCTGATGACAAGACAAGTGTTGTACCTGATGATGGCTCTGTGAGCCGAAACACGTTGTACGCATTAAAGCAATTTGTGGAAAAGTGCAATTGTTTTTCTTATATTATTCATTCTTCCCGTCATCTAATTCCTTTCCCCATTCCCTAACCTATTTTTCTCATATACATAAATGATGTTATTACAAATGGAGATGCAGGAACTGTAATCCTGTTTGGTGGTGAACTTCAATTGTAGTAAAGGATAAAATATATATGGATATTGATGGTAAGGGTATTATTGTCTTAAACGACATTGTACATTACTTTAAGTTATTGTGAGCTATACATGAGTCAATCATATTGTTTTGAATGAGAACTTATCTATGAAAGAGTTAAAGGCATAGAGCTGATATTTTATTAAGTTTTTACAGTTAAGTATAGTATTATAACATAAGAAAATGATTTTAACATAAGCTTTTCTTCTCTAGTCCTGTCGTTTATTTCATTCTTTTGAATAAATATTCTGGGACTCAAAAGGCATCTAATTACAGCCATAACTTTTTAATGCCAGTATTTGTTTTGAGCATCTCATATTCAACACTACTACCGTATAAACGCGTGTAAGAGGCGCACCCGTGTAAGAGGCGCACCCCTCTTTTTATGCGTCGAAGTTGAAGAAAAAATTTTGAGTTTTTTTTCTTCTATTGCGAAGTTTTGTGGGCCTAACTGCGAACTTTCGGCCATTTTAAAAGCCTTCCACTTGCGATATTCTCTTATAATTTACGCGGCATTTTTCATAGGCAGATATAGACCCCGGAGGTAATTATTCACTTGGATCTGAGGTTTCCGCGGCGTTTCTCCATATTGGTAAAGGCTTTCGGGCGTTCCTCTACAAGACAACGCGGAGGAACGCCCGCGTGCCCGAACACCGCGTCACCCTTTATGCCACTATTTACTGAGTCCAAATGACTTATGCACAGAGAAAAGACAACTGGTTTTCCCCCGCAGGTAATGCTTGTAGTAGACTCCCTCGTGCGCCTTACGGATAGCCCTCTGACTGGGCAACAGCGCGCGCCTCTCCCTTTCTCTTCCGTGCATGCTCCTGGCAGTTGAACGCGCTCTTTTTCCAAAATAAATGTTAGTCGATATTGATTAACCTACGAATTCCTTTAAGATTTTATAAGTGCATGATGATGATGAACTCGAGAGCTTGGAGAAGGTCTAAACGGCGGTTTTCAGGGATGCGCGGAACGGAAAATAACGGATCCGTGCATTTGCATCTATAACTAAAGTACTAATGCATTAAATAATATGAAACTTCGTATAGCTGTTAGGAAAGATCTTTGCTACAATATTTGTAAAGGAAATTTTGATATCTTGATCCGTGTTGTTATTATGAAGCCGTAAATGCGATGCATCCGTCCGGTACCCCGGAAAATGCGCTAAAATTCTGTTTTTAAGCACACACTGAAATCGATATAAACGGCAAAATGTTTTGTACACCATCAATAAACGCAGAAATAAACAAGCTTTAATTTGATGTACTTCATTTTAAAATCGATTGAGCCATCTCTGAGATATTAGCCTTCAAACTCGGGTGTCGGAATTTTGCAACGGACAGATTCGTGTAAGAGGCACACCCTCATTTTCGGCTGCGATTTCTGGGAAAAAAGGTGTGCCTCTTACACTAGTTTATACGGTACTTTAGACTAATAAACACAACACTATTACTTTACAACATTACTCCTATTTATGTGCTTAATTTAAATAATTCAAGTAATTCAGTTTTTTGGGGAACACTATGTTTACCAGGCCATCCAGGATCCTTAATAGGAAATGAAAGTCTGGAAAAAGTTGGCTTCCACATCCCTAGTTTAAGGAGTATGAAATACCAAAAATCACAAGTGAAAAATAGATGGTACATGAATTTAATCATTCCAATTTCTCTTTTATACTAAAAATATTGTGTAACATTTGAGCTTATAAAAATGATCCACTTACCTCTAGGCCTCAAAAAAGAATCCAATGAATGTGACCTTCTTAACCAGGGCTGAACAGCTCTGAATGTGTAGTCACTCTCAGAGGAAGGAGGGTATGACAACATACGTGCAACCTCCCTCTCTACAGACGATGGAAGAACTGAAAGAAAAATGAACCAAAATGGTACAGTACTGTAAGAGACTGATTCAGGATTTAGTGGAACCAAGTAATTTTTAACAAAAATAATAGATTAGTATTTACTTGGAAAATGGTGGTGAATTGCTGAAACCATGATTGGCAATAAATTAAGGTGGCAAAAATAGTATGCTATGGTATAATAAAATTTTCTTTCAAATCATTACATGAAAACATTCCTTGTTCATTATCATAAGAACAACTGGAACATATAGCTTCTTACCCCACTAGAACATATATGAAACAAACTGCTGCATGTCAACATCATAGGCTTTTCAAACATATTTAATATGGATTTGTGGGGACTAATGGTACCCGAGTCTTTTGTGAATCTGCCAAAACTCAGTTCTAAAAAGAATATTGGACTAAAACAAGGGCTCATTATTGCCTGGTTGAAAAACAGACTCCTGGACAAAAATATTTATGTGAGTCAGTGATTACAAGACAGAAATACGTACAACATAAGAACATGGAAGGGCACCGCCCATACTTTAAAAAACTCCTCTAGGGCATAAGTTATGATCAGCATCTCACCCCTAAATATTACAGCATAGCTCATGATTGGTGGCGTGCACACCACCCTCATAACATTTCATTGTGTCATTTTCAAAGCTGACATGCACACCACAGGTCATAATGCTTGAATCAAACAACAGACTTAGCTAGATAGACCAATGCACAGCCCACTACGCTACCAAGCCTTCACAATCCTCAAGGAAATTTCATAAGGATGTAAGGAGCCTCCATTGCATTCATATAAACTAGCCATGATTAGTCTAGCTTCAATACTTAGCCTATCCTGGCATTAGTGTTGGCCAAGGATTTTACCTGAGGGGTAGTGGCTTCTTCTAAGCCCGAATTTCCCTACCCTACTACCATTGATGGAACATAAAGGCAGAACATCAATATCCCTCAAATCCAAGTAGTTTTTCCTCTTGACAATGCATACATATTTATTTATTGTAATTTGTGACAGAATCCAAAAAACTTCCATTCCATTAAGTATTACAACTGAATCAGAATTACCTGCCTAGCCTTTTTGAACACCATCTGTAGGAAGACCCTTAAAATATTCTAGCCCTGAATTTCACGGCATTTATTATTATGAAATGATGAATACTAAAGATGCAAAAAAGTTTTTTACAGACACCGATTGATTTGTCTAACTCATTAATTTTCATTTCCCTTTTTTATTTGTATCCCTATCAATCACATGCACTCATCATGCCTGAATGGAACTATAAACTTGTAATCGATGATGTTATCAGCAATTCATATTTCCTCTCATATCATAAATTTCCTTCACATTAATGTGCATGACAGTTGAAATAAAATAGGTAATATAAATTTAGGATAGTTCTGAAGTAAATAAGTGAATTACCTATCAAGTGAATCTTCATAAGAATTTTAAAATGTTACCTAATCATTTGATAAGTTCCATTTTCAAGATCAAATCACTTTTTCAAGCTGAATTATCAACAGTGTATGTGATAATTCTCCAACTTATGAATACCCACAAAAATATATCAAACCCTTGGTCATCTGATACTAAAAACATTTTTTTAAATGATCCCCATTTGAAATGACTTGAGTCCTTTCATCTTTAAGCAGAGGCTCCTAATGCCAACAGGTGTTGGAAATTGAATTCAGGCCTACCTGGTGCACTGGGAAGTGCGGACGGAGATGGCCTTGACCTGCTTGAGGAACTGTGTGTGTTGTGCACCAACATGAACTCTCCCTCGCTAAAACTTCTTGACCTCAGGGGTGCATGATGAGCACTAGCTGGCTTGTGTCGATAGCACCGAGTCGGGTGAGGACTACTTCCTCCTCCCCCTTGACCTCCACCTCCCATGCCATCGCTCCTTGCCGTCGAGTTATTGAAGGAATGGCAACCTGATCCACTGCGTGTCCTCGGGCTTTCTTGCATGATAGTGGGTGGATTTCCATCTGCTCAGCAAAAGAAGAAGCACAATTAAAACCTGGTGATTCCAATACTGTACGGCCTCAAGTCTCCCCTGACCTCTCCATGCAAGATGGATCACAAATGAATTGAATTGTAGTGCAGAGAAGTTTGGAGACAGAGACTCAAAAAAAAAACTCATTATGGATTTTTGGTTGGAATCTAGTTCCACTGATTAACCACGAAACAGGCAGTTAATGTCATTCATATGAAGTGAGATCAGTGCAAGAGCATAAGCAAAAATGAAGATACTAAACTACAGGATATTTCAGTAATAATCATTCACTGTTTTAGCACTAAATTATCATATTAACTACAAGGAATTTAAAAAAATATTCCTTACAGAAGTAAAAGATGATTTCTTACATGCACGAAGACAAATCTGAATTGCATGAAAATGGGAATAACTAAAAGTATATGGGTCATTCCATGTCAAAAAACGGGAAGTTTTGCACCGACCATCTCTGATTTCTGTAAAACTTGGTACATATGTTTCCTGTTTGTGTGTTAGTATGTGTGCAAAATCGTTTTCCCAAATGTTGAGTATATTGTGAGTTACAGCTCATTGTTACTTTTAAATTTCTACAATTAAGCCCTTGGGTTTAGGGCTCTATCTCTTGATCTGATTGTGATAAACACCTCCAAAAAAGCTTGTTTTAATTGCTGAAAGTTGACAAATGATATTATATTGTCAGATGGAAATTTATAACAATTTTTAAAAATTTTTCAACATGTTTAAACTTTTGAACCCAATTTGCAAAAATACGTACCCCTTCATTATTGCTGGTATTTTTATGGATCTAAGGACTGTGTCCGCCACCAATTGATGAAATCAGATTAATGCGCAATTAATTAATCACTGCATAAAAAATTCCGAAAGAATCACGTGCAGTGTACCGAGCGGCCCAGCGGCACATCTGTTTTCTGTTTGCTCAGCGCTGCAGCCTTCTGTAGGTAGGGGAGGAGGGAAGAAGGGGTGGAGACGGTTCTATGCCTATCTGGGCGAAGGGCCAGTGTCTTCTGGAGAGTTTTTGACAAGTGAGTACCTTGCTAGATTTGTCAGGAAGTTAGTCCCTAGTAAAGTGATTCTTTGTACACCCAATCCAAAACCCCGAAGAACTATATCCAAAGAAACTGAGGATCTTGTTAGGGCATTTTATCGTGAGCAAGATATTAGCCACGAAATGCCAGGAAAGAAGGAATGCAAAAGTGTCTGTGAAGATGGAAAAAGAGTACTGAAGCAGAAGAGACTCATTCTTGGAAAATTAACGGAAATTTATGCAGCGTTCTGTAAGAAGTACCCTGATGAGAAAATAGGCTTCTCAAAATTTGCTGAATTGCGACCACTGGAATGTGTTCTCACCGGCGCTTCAGGAACAAAAACGGTCTGCGTCTGCACAGCACATCAGAATTTCAAGCTAATGATACTAGGAGCCAAAATATGTGACATATTGACAGAAGAAGGTGAGAAACAGTTCGAAAGTTATAAAGATTGTCTGCTGTGGACGATTTCATGTGGACCACCAGCAAAAGACTGTTTTCTTAGCAAATGCAAAAATAATTCGTGCGTTAAAACGGACAGGCTACGTTCTTTTATTCAAAAATACTTTGAAGAGAACACCATTGAAAGTATCACGTTCAAGAAGTGGACACAAGTGGATAGGTGCAATTTAGAGACCGTAGAGCTTGAAAGTGATGCTTTTATCGGCTCCGTGGATGCTGCATGCACTGTGTCCATGACTATGTTGCTAAGAAACAGAGCGAGTTTTTCACCATAGAAGTTGGCTGCTGATGCTCTCGAAAGGATGTCTATAGGATGTCTTCGAAAGGATATCCCAACTAGTGGAAACCACCTGAGAAGTTAGGGTGGGTATGCGACGAGTGAAATGTGATACGTTTGGTTCGCGGTCATAACTGATAAGGGACTCCCAACGGGCAATGCCCCCCCCCCCCCACCAAACTTTTGGAAGCCACCTGTGAAGTTAGGGCGTGGGAAAGCAATGAGTGAAATGTGTTACCTATGATGAAATGTGATGCTGACTCAAGAAAAAATATCACTTTACTCCAACCCCCTAACTATGAGCGCTGAGGCGAGGGTGGGGGGGAGAGAGAGAGGTGGAGGGGGAGCAAGAGGTAGGCCAAGGACGTGTAGCCGTTCGCTGGACTGCCGGAAGCGCCAGTGCTCGCCACGAATGCCTCTGGAAAAAAAGTGCTGGACATCTTTGCTTCACACGACTACAGTAATTGTATTAAACTTGCGTACCAACTTGAGGAGTATCCGCATTGAAAGGTAAACGATACAGCTAGAACATATCAAAGCTCATTTTTGTATCACTTCTCATAGCCGAGTAGAATTTCCGCGAAATGATCGATTTTAGGCAAGTTTACTAATTTTTTCTCCGATGTGGTTGATATAAAGTACGCACAAGTAGGTATCAAACCCTATGAAATAAGTTCTAGCAACATCCTTCCTGCGCGAAATGGTGAAAACAGTATTTCTTTATCTATTAGCATGGCGATGTAAAAGTCAACGGTCTAAAAATGGATTTCCGGCATGGTATCCACTTCCAAAAGTTAATGATGCTTCCTATAAAAGAAAGTAAAAACAGATTAGAGTTCCGATTCTCTCTTCGCATGCGACGATGCACTACATTATTTATCCCATTGATATGACGATGAGTTTCAAAGCTCTCTCGGGCGCTACGCAACATAATTTCAGGTTGTGGAAAAATCATGAAGGAGTGCGAAGTTTACCTTACAGCTACCACCGGGGTAAGGTTACAATTTGAATCGACCGAAATAACGGCTCCCTCGTTCGATAATCGGCCGTATCAACCTAGTGTTGGCTTCCGAGGCCGCTGAAAGGAGGCCCAACCCCTCCCCCACTAGTGAAAGCCACCTGGGTAAAAGCAAAACTGGGTGAGGGTAGATAATAACAGATAAGGTGAAGGAGTGATCCTCTCGGGTTACCCCCTTCTCTTTCTCGCTGAATGAGTTCCTCGCAGATGAATGTCATCGCGCCTAGGAATAAGGAACGAAGAACTTTTTTCTTGAAGGGTCTTCTGGGAAAAACCGGTTTAGACGCGCCAATTGTTCAGATCCGACTGAGGTATCACCCTTAAATCTGACAGCTTTAATGTTTCCGGCTGAGTGATTGAGAGGGATAGCTGGATGGAAGGACTGCTCGTCAGGCAATTTCCAAATATCCTGGAAAGGATATTTTACCATTTATCACGATAACCCGAATCGAGCCTCGTATTGTCGGTAATAATCATTTGTCATCACAAAACGAATGAGTGAACGGAATAATGCATCGATTTAATGCCAAGGTAGCTTGACACACGGAAGTCGATTTCCATTGAAACACGGCTTTCGTCTTACTTCCGAACCAGCCGTAAAAATTTATGATGCAAGTAAACAATGAACATTGCCAATTGTTATATCCAGATAATATTGTTAAAATTCGTCAAGGCAAAGAGGGGTAGTACCAATCCGCGAGTTGCTGCACGCCGCACCGCCAGCTGCAATGGCAAAATAACTTTTCCGGTGGCGCCAAATTTGAAATTCCTGAAAATAGGAATAATAAAACTCTGACAAATAAGCTGTGTTCAACTGACAATGAGTGCACCCTGTAGGCATGACTACACATTTAAATATACTTTCATGAATTAAAACTTTGTAAATCATGCAAGTACATCGCGAGAGTACATCTTAATCTAAGGAAACAAAAAAAGAGCTTCATCGCGATGTTTTTGAAAGATACTCGTTCATACGAAATTTGATATTACGAAGTGCCGATTTTTCCGGTCCCGTCAACTTTGTAATTTCAAGTTTCCACTGTAATACATGAACAGGAAACATATGTACCAATTATTGTGGAAATATGAGATGGTCGGGGCATAAGCTTGTTTTTTGACATGGAATGACCCATATACTATTATTAGTAAAAACCAGGGCTTTTTTTCTGGCAGTATGCAGCAGAACTGCATTCCGGCACCTTTTTTGGTCGAAGTAAATTGCCTAAACTCATATACATCAATCTAAGGTCATTTGGATTTTTTCATTAATTACTTCTCAGATTTAATGTGGGAATTAAGGATGCAGTTCATCTTCCAGATAGTGAGCACATTACCAAAGTAGCAACAATGGGAAAGGCAACTCTTACGGATAATGTAATTCTAATGGACAGCTGAGTTCCACCACCTTTTTTTTCAGTAAAAAAGCCCTGGTAAAAACACAAGACTGTGGTAGCATATAAAACACATAAAATGCTATTGCCAAAGTTTTCATAGGTAAGTATGTTGAATAGATGAAATAAAATGAAAGCAAGTAGAGTGCCTGCTTTCAGGCATTCCTCCACATGGTGTCTTTCAAGGGCAACATGCAGAAGAAAGCCCAGAAGCAGACACTCTATTTGAAAAACGCCGTGGAAACCTTCAGATCAAAAATGAAAGCAAATCACCAGGGAAGACATCTTCAGGAATAGGTCCTTCTTCTGCAAACCGCCTCGAGCTTGCCAAACCATGAGCGCTGCATAATGCAGATGCTGATGATGCTGCAACTGAAGCAGCCTCTGTGGAACTCCTTCTCCGTCGCTGTCTGCTCACTCCAGAGCCGATGCCATCGACACCCATCCCCATCCACCTTGATCCCGCACCTCCCCCATCCCCACCACGCCTCTTCTTAGCCTTCTGCTCTGTTAGCCGGTCCAAGGGGAGATCCGTGAGATCCAACCCATAAACGTGCCTGGCTAGCACTCTGGTAAGGGTCTCAAGGGTTTTCTGAAAAATAAATTAGGAATAAATGTTAGGGAGCAGCCAAATTGGCAACCACTGCATATTCTTGACAGATTCTTCCCCTATCCTTTGCACGACTATAACGAACCTTTAAGTAAAGGGGGGTAATGATTTAACACAGGTTTTTTGAAGGATGAAGGACTGCTAAACTTAGTTTGGTGTATATGATTAATTTGATCCAGCCATAACAGTGAGTCATCTTGAACACAAATTTGTACATTGGTGAATTCTGTAATTATTTGCAGAGCAATATTTTACTTTGGGCTTCATCTCCCCAAGTACTTGCTATTTTTAAGATACAAAATAGGGTGCTATGTTTACTTTGCCACTAACTATTTATTACTCCCTATCGCTCAATTCTTACATGTGTTAGCATCTCACCTGTTTATGTAATTTGAATGTTCTCCTTTATGGCTAAGTTAATATTCATTCTTTTATCCAAAGTTAACTTGTTCACAGTCGTGGTACAATGCAACAAAAAGGGCTCATACATCCATTTCATGCAGGCACATTTAGGGAAAAAATTTCATCATATTTTAGCAAGTTAAGTTTTAAGTAAGCCAGCAGTGCCAAGGAAAAAACATTCTATAAAAATGAAGTCAGCACTACAACTGAACAAAAACAATAAATGGCCAGAGGCTGAATTTAAATTATCAGCCCATGGAACTGATCATCAAGAATAACATAAGACTGTGGGAGGCTTCACCTTTACATGTGGGTAATAATTTGGGGTGAGTTTTGATTTTCATTTTTCTCAAAAAAATAAGTCTTAAATGCTATCAAACATAGGGTTGCTATAAAATACTGTAATGATGTTAAAAATAATTAGCTCTCAAGCCCATTCAAATATGATATTATAGAATGGATCCTGTGGGCCAAAAAAAGTAATAAAAAGTCTAAATTAAAATAATATCAACTTACGGCCCATTCTCTCACTAGTTCCTCCCATTGGTTCAAAGAAGAGAGAACGTGCAGAAACCGGTCCCAAAGATCAGCTGATATCACAACGTTCAAATTTGCTTTGATCCAGGTAACAATCAAAGTCTAAGCATAGAAAAAACGATTATATTAATACAATTCCTCATTAAACCATTGCATTATCTGAATTATGGCACAAAGGACCAGGAATAATGTATCAAGGGTGGAAAGCATTATGCAGTGCAACTTCGCCAAACAACTTTCCACATGGCACATTTACATTTATGTGGTTTTTCTCTATGGCCATTTTCACTTTTTTCCCAGAAAGATCAAACCCTTATAAAAATAACCCACTAATGTTCACGGTTATTTTACTCCAGCACACAAATTTAACATAATTTTTATAATTTTCCAAAAGATGTGAAAACTTGACTTTGAACTTCATCGCTAAAATAAAGTATTCTTAACTCCCATCTTGTAGTGCCCAAGATTCAATTGGATGGAATCTCCTCTACCATTCAAATTCAGGACCCACTGGAAGCATTTTCTGCACCACACACTGTCAAACAGGGTGGCGCATCATGATTTTCAAAATCTGCATACACTGTATTGTAATATTTTGTGCTGCGCTGAGTGTTCTGGGATAAAATGTTGCATACATAGAGATTATAAAGAGACTTATTGAGATTTCTTCTCAAGATGCTTCCTACCCCAAGAAGGGGATAATGCAGATAACAACAACTTGTCTCAGCTGTCTGACTTGTCTGCTGTCACTCACCTGAAATATTGCAGGAGCAAGTTTACCTCCTAAAGTTTCTTCTTTGCGTGAGGGTGGAGTCTTGCTTAGGATGAGTGAAGTTATTTGGAGGAGGACTAGAAGGAGCTGCTCCCTGAAATACAAGAGTGAATTGTTCCTATGAAGATTAAAATGCTTTCAACACCTTGTAGTAGCCTAATTTGTAAAATGTACTTCCATGATGCCACGCAAAGAACCATGAAGCAATTTTACACATGAATACTTATTCGACTCCACCATTGTTTCCACAACTCAAGAGCCACAGTCGAGGGTAAAATACCAGCCAATAAGTAACATTTGGGGCAAATTCAAAAGTGACTCTTTTCATTACACCAAAGATTAAATCAGCTTCTTCGGCAAAATCATTAGTAACTGTCAACATGCTTAGGTGGCGGGGCAAATGGACCAGAAAGTATGGCAACTCTAACATGTAAATTCAAATGAGATGAGAGAAAATATTACAAGGAGGGTCCAAAATTACCAAAGGTATGGTTCTAGAGTTTATGACCAGCAAAATAAATTCCCTCATGTAATACAATATAATTATCCATTTCAGACTGAATATTTTACAGATATCATGAGCTTGTTCCTTTAAGTAGAGACCAGCACCATTCCACAGGCACCACGAAAATATTTCTGAGTGAATAACATCACCATCTATAACTGAGGTGGAACCCTGAAAAGTTTTTCATACATTTCATTAATTATAATTATGTAGTTCAATAATTTTGACTGTGAGTTTTAGTGTAACTTGTGTACTTTTCATGTATTTGAAAAGTTAGAGTTGACGAAAATTGGAAAACATCAGAATGACATATCTGTAACTGCCATGATGAGTACAGTGGGAAAAAATGGTTCTAATTTCACATAAAGGATTTGAAAACTGTGACCAACTTCAACAATTGAGTGTTACTGAGATTCGTGCTTTGTGTGGCAATCAATATTTAGTTGTCATTGAAACTGAAAAATTACTGAAACTGCAAAATAAAATCCTTAAAGAGTGAGGTGATTGATTGGGAAATAAGAAAATTATTTTATGTATATAAGATATATTGACAGAACTTCCCCTCTGTTAAATTGAAACTACTGTAAAATTAAAATTGAGAGTCAATAATTCCAGGCAAAGACCAACAATTTCACATGCTTGAAGCCTCTGTCTTTAATCTGAAAGCAAGAGTGATTGGAGAGGGCAGTAAACCAGAGCATAAAATACATGACGCTTTGTCTCCGGAAGAAGCAGTGGACTTTTTCTACGCCGTGATCGACAGCGCCATAAAAGACTTTGTTCCTCTCGTGACACCAAAGACAAAAAAATACCCGTTGTAGTTCAAGCCAGACACCATCCACACCCTTGGGAACAAAATCGAGCCTGGTACTTACACAAGGACTACCCCAACGAGAACACTCACAGCACATTCAGGGATTTACATCGCTTTTCAAAAACACTCATACGACGAGACTATAAAGAGTATACATCGGGATTATCATCTTCCAAAACTTCAGACCCTAAAAAATTTTGGTCCTTTGTCAATCAACGCCGTAATCGCCCCCGGATTCCTGATGCCTTATCATTTGATAATTCTTGTGCCGTTGGACCAGACAGACCAAATTTATTTCTTAAATATTTCTCCGAAAGTCTAGCACCCTCATCCAATCTCTCACTCACTGATGACCACTTTAATGAGTTAAAAACTCACTCTCCTATCAACAGCCATTGCCTATCACACATTAAGACCGATCCGAGTGAAGTTTCACAGTGTATTTCTAAGATCCCTCTCCACCGCTCTCCTGGCCCTGATGGTCTCAGCCCTGTTTTCCTACGCAACTGCGCTCCCACTCTTTCAGTTCCTTTAACCCTCCTTTTAAATCGTTGCTTTTCCCTTGGCATATTTCCTTCCCAATGGAAAATAGCAAATGTTATTCCTATTCACAAATCAGGCCCAAAAAATGAAGTCTCTAACTACCGTCCCATTTCGTTACTTCCTGTTCTTTCCTCAATTTGTGAGAGGATCATTCTAAACCACCTTTATTATTTTACCTCTCCCTTTCTCTCCTCCAATCAACATGGCTTCCTTCCGGGTCGATCTTGCCTAACAAATTTAGCAGTTTTTCAGCATCATGTTGTCAAATCAATAAATGTAAAATCTCAACTTGACACCATCTTTCTTGATTTCTCCAAAGCCTTTGACACACTTAGCCACAAACTCCTTCTTCATAAACTCAGCCAGAGATTTAATATCCATGGCACCTTTCTCAGTCTATTGTCCAGTTTCCTCAGTGACAGAACCCAGCGAGTAATATTGTCTGGCTTTTCATCTACTTGGTCAAACGTTACTTCCGGAGTGCCCCAGGGTAGCGTGCTCGGACCATACCTCTTCAATATCTACATTGATGATCTCGCCACGCTAGTCCTGTCTTCCCAAGCCTATGCCCTACTCTATGCAGATGACTGCAAAATATTTAGATAGATAAACAATGTCTCTGATTCCTATCTCCTTCAGGATGCCTTATCTAAGACCTCAGAATGGTGCAGTCCCTGGCAGCTTAAATTAAATTATAAAAAATGCAGCACCATGACAATATCTGTTAAGAAAAGCCCTATTGATTTCAACTACACTATAAATTCAACAGCTCTGAATCGCGTGTCCTCCATCAAAGATCTGGGAATTATCGTGGACCACAAACTTCATTTCGGTGAGCATATTCAAACAATTAAATCGAAAGCCATGTCACTTTTAGGTCTTCTCTACCGCTTCACGGATATCACTTGTACACAAGCACTGCAGTCCTACTTCACATCCATTGTTCTTCCGGTACTCAATTTTTGCTCCCCTATATGGTCAATGTCAGCTGCCTCAAATCTTGCCACCCTAAACAGTGTTTTTGCAAACACTTTTTTCGCAAAAATTGTGAAATATAGAAACCCAAATCTCCGCAATGCGTCCACGGACGCTATATTATCTTCACTATCTATCAGCAGTCTCTCCCATCATATACTTCAATCAGACATAAAACTAATTTACAACATCATTAATTCCTACGTAGACAGTCCCGATCTTATTTCTACCATCAATATCAGAGTACCTTCTCGTCCTACCCGAACTAACTCACTACTCCACATGCCCACACCCAGATTATCATTAATTAAACTTTCTCTTTTCTTCCGTCTCTCCTCCCTAATAAATTCTCTCCCTACTGACATTAACCCCTTTTCTCAATCCCCAAAATATTTCACTAACTTGGCCTCAACTCATATTTTCGGAAAAAAAACTATAAAATATAGTCAATAATCTGCAAATTGCTTTTATCTTGGCTTTGTTGTTTATGTTATTGTTTGATTTTTAGTTGTTAATGTGAGTCTCTTTGTGATTTTTATAAGTGCACTTTAAATTGGCAACATTGCTGTACGTGTATAATTTTCTTTAAAATAAAATTAAAATAAAATCACTAAGGTATTGTGAGATCTGTATATATTTACAATATACACTATTTCTCTGAAAATCTGGGGAATAGAATAGCACATCTTGGTTGAAAAGTCCAAAAAGGCAAGACTCATATGAGAACCCAGGTCCCTAAAACTCCAATCATTGCGCTACCACACCACACCTCTGTAAAGCATCCATCACCGCTCACCATGTTGCAGACTCCATTCTCGTGTGCATGACCATGTAACGATAGATATTGAGAACTCGCTTGCAAATATCCACTTGCTCTTCCAGAAGGAGAGGGTAATCAGGGCTGACTTCCAACAGGAATACATTGGCAGCATGTGTCACAAACACTTGGAGAACACACTAAAATAAATTGATAAACAAAAAGATTTATTTAAATTAAACCTAAAAGAAACAATTGCTTTTACAGGCAAAATTTCAAAACCTTATTTAAACCAAAAAACAAAGTATATATTCCTACAATTAAGGACCATAGGCATACATTTTATTAATATGAAAATTCAAGGGCAAGAACATCATTGAAGTAAAAATGGAAGATATTTCCAGATACACTTCTGATAGCACATAAAGGAAGATGGCTTTGCCTAAATAGAAAAGAAAACCAAACATATGGTAGCACTGACCAAAAATTGTACATAATTGTTGCAAGCCATTTCAGCACATCTTTTGACCAAAATTTTGAATTGAAGTAAATGGTATTCCTCAGGATGCACTTTTTTGTACAAAAGCAACAAACAAAAAATTGACAAAAATCCAGGAAAAATGAATACAAATTTTAATGAAGCTGCAGCGATAGTGAATTTAAATGTTGAATCAGGCAATGTAGGAGCATTGTAAAAGGAAGCAAACATTCTGAAAAAGCCATTAGAATGATCTATATCTGACCTTGACATGAAGAAGAGATGAGGAAGTGGGATTTATCAATATGCTTGAGATTAAGCTAGTTATGGAGAATAGAGAGTAGTGATGTGGTCAGGATTCAATTGAATCTTATCAAATCCATGGATTACAGATTCAATCAAATCCTTCCAAAAAAGATTCCAACCCTGGTTGTTTGAGTGGCCGACATGCCACATCACTGTAAATTGCAAATTGTAGTCAAATCTCACCTCAGAATTTTAACATCTTGACTTGACTTAGTTTTACAACAGAAGTTCTGTTAAATTGCGTGAACATTAGCGGAGTTGTTACGGCTATTAATCACGTAAAATATCATTTATAATTTGGCACATGGTGCATGCGCACACCACGCTCACAACTTCCCAATGCATCACTTTCAAAGATGATGCGTGCACCGCAGACCATTATGCCTGCTGTTTTTGTTGAGTGTTTGATGGAAAAGTTGGATTTTTTTCTTTTTGTTTTTGAAAACCAAAGTATTAAGCTGCAGAAATATATACACCTAATCATGGACACCAGCGGAAAAATTTACAGTGGGGTGCATCAGTGGTAGTTCATTGCCAACGAAAAGGGGGTTCCACAAACTGGTTCATTTCCAACAAAATATATTAAAAATGTCTTCAGTGCCAAGCCCATTTTCTTTAAAAATTGATAATTGAGTGGAAACAGTAGAGTCTTAAAAGTTTTCCCAATATTTTCCAATTTTGTAAAAGGCAGGGGGGTGAAAGTGCACCCCTTTTCTGGTGCCCATGCACCTATCCTAGAACGCATGGTCAAACATTGCTTTTTTCACGTCACAAAGTCACAAAATTTTTGCCAACCCATTTTTGTTGCTCAGTCGTCCTGTAGTTTTGCGCCAAAAAATAAGGCAATGCGTTTTAAGCAGAGTCCGGCATCATTAATGTTCAGTAAAATTAAGCCCCTTCCTTTCCAAGCATTAATATAGGAATAAATTTAATTGTTTCAGGCTTGACTTCGTGGAAGTGATAGATATCCATTTTTAATAAAAAACTTTGTACTTTTCCACACTTTATTTCACAACTGCGACCGGTTTCACCATAATATGGCATCTTCTGGCACCAGAAGATGGCATATTATGGTGAAACCGGTCGCAGTTGTGAAATAAAGTGTGGAAAAGTACAAAGTTTTTTATTAAAAATGGATATTAATATAGGAGTTATTTAATTGTGAACATTGATTAAACTAAAAAAGGGCTAAATTAAAGTGCTCTAAGAGATGGGCATAATGTTTATGTGACCAAATATTAAAAGAAAAGTGAGATGGTTGTCACCCTATCACGTCATTAAATTCAAAATCCAACCTTTAGATTGGCAATTATTGGAGTCACAGTTAAAAACAGCCCAGTGCTATTTTGTGTGAAATTCGGATACCTATGTACATATTTAAATTGCCCTATCATTTACATTTATGAATATTGAGAGCTAATATTTTTATCTTTGTGACAAAAATCGGGAGAACCAAAACCAGTAGGGCCACGAGTAACCTTGTAAGGCCATTTGCATGGAATCATCCAAGAGTGAAATTAGGTAGTGCTTTTCACAGAAAAATGGCATTGAGAAATAAATTTGATCGTATCTGGCATTACTTCCAAGTACTTCAATGAGCGATGAATCATTGCTAGGAACTGGACAGGCAAATTGCCGTCATTGAAAGCAAAGACATTTCCTGGGAGGGAGGTAAATCGTCGTCCTCGTAAACTACAGGATTATTATTATTATACTACTATTATATTTATTTATTTATTTATTTATTATATATTACCACCGAAAAAAGCACATATTGGCCTTTACATCGGGGTATTTTAACAATCAAAAACGGACAAGCACAAACAACCATGTCCTGGGAAGTGAAAAATCCTCCCCAGGCGGGATTCGAACCCGCGACCTTTGGGTTAGCAGGCAAGGACGTTACCCCACCGCCACCGAGGCCGACTTTGATTGATATAGATAACCGTTATCGGCGGAACTATTTACCACATTATTTCTCCACCTGACAAAAAAAATCTTGCTCTTTAGAACTGAATGCTCAGTATATCACGAACTGACGGCGCTATGGAATATATGCCGAATCACGCCCCATTTGGTGGCTGTATATTGGTGTTGGCATCTCCACAGTTCACGATATAATGAAAAACCAAGCCAAGTTATTGGACTATGCTTCAAAATCGGAAGAATTCATCAGTAGGCACGCCACTGCAAGTGTAGAGGAGGTAAGCATCATCTGTTCGGGCATTGGGGTGGTCGGACCACTGGTCGGTGACCTTGCCTCGTTTTCTTCGAGAGAGGGCTGAGTAAGCAGGGAGATACGGGACTCGGTAATTCCCGATGGGCGACTATTAATCGCTGCAGACCAGACACGTGACGAGTTGGCAGTAGCTTGGGGTGGAGGGATCGGACTAAGAGACATGCAGGCAGGCAGAAAACCCGGGTGACTCCATCCTGTGTTTATTGTACATGCCCGTGTTTGTGCCTGCCTGAGTGGCATAGATGTACGTGCGTGCCTGTTCGCATAGTCACCCGTTCTCCAGCCAGGCAAATGCCTCGCACACTGAACTTGCGAGAGAAGGGAAGGGGTAGCCTTCGGAAAAAGGTCCGCGTAGTTGGCCTCAGCAAAACAGTGGTTTCTGCAATTTGGAAGACGCCCTTCTTCTTCCACCCACTGAAGGATCGGCTCAAGAGCAGTATGCGCTCATTCCCCTTTCCACCCCTTGGAAGGGGGAGAGAGAAGAGAGTGTCTCTCTATCTCTCGCACACAGCCAGGCAAGGGTAGTTCGTATTTGACAACCGCCTACCAGGAGCTGCCATTGTTCAAACGTGCGTCAGCTACCTTGACGTGAGTCTCAGTAGTTAAATTGTGTGATTTGATGGATTTCAGATTCATCACAATGAGTGTTACACGTTGCGACCATAAATTTAAATTCTTACTAGCCAACTTAAAATATTTGCAAAGAGAAACTACGAGGTGATAGTTATTTTACGGTCTTTTATGAGTTAGTTTATGATAAAAGGGCATTGTTTTATGAATGCTTTGACTAATAAGGCCCAAATATGGTTTTAAAGTGTCGCCAAAGACCACAAAAGTTAGGGGGGAAAAATAGCAATTTTTTCGCAATTTCTTTAAAAAGTTCAATGTTACGAAACTCAATGATACGAAGTGCCGATTTTTCGGTCACATATTGTGTATTATTATGTATTTAATATAAGTGGACAGTACAACTCCAGCAGTTAACATAATTTAATGCCATTGAGCAAGTCACGATTTCATCTCTTGCTGGAATATTATATTTGCTGTGATGGCATCTCAAAGCTACAAGTGCACTTAGGAAGCATGTAATAAAACTATCAGTTCCTGCCTGTGAAGCAGCAAAAGTCTGAAATTTGAACCAAAAATAATCATGGAAAGGTTATGAAATGCCTTCTATAAAAATGCCTTTGGACTTCTCCAGCATTAGTATTTTTAGAGAGAGTCTTCAGTACTACTGGCAAATTGGTTAATAATAAAAGAAATTACATCCTAAGAAACCGATTATGCTCTATTTCATAAGCAAAAGTTAGCAAGTTACTTGAGTTCACATTGTTTTCTTTAGCATTCTTAATTTAAGAATTAATAAATGCCACTGTGAAACAAATTGCTGCTGAATTTTATTTCTTCTTTCAAGATAAATTATTAGAGTAGTCCCATTGTTTCAGGCTCAACTAGGTGGAAGTTGAATTTCGTAAATGAAATACTAACTTTGTTTCCTTCCACAGATTTATTTTCTTGGTACAACATGTTTCGACACATCGGTGTCATCATCAGGTTCATTTATATTAGAGTAGTCTTTGAGGTAAAACCTAGAGCTACTTTTTGGTTCATAAATTAACAACATAATTAAAAAATCATTAGGATTTTTTTCATGCATACATGTAAAGGTAATGAAAAGGAACTGGGAATTGTAATTTGGTGAAAGCCAGATACAGATTTAAGATTCACTGTTTGAGATTCAATAAAAAAAATATTCTTAATTTGGATTGGATAAATTTTGGATTTGACCCATCACTAGAGGTCCGTGAAATTTGCGAGACTCGATATCGCGAAATAACGCGAAATAATGCAAAATATCGCGAAATCGGAAAAATAAAACGAAATTTCGCCTTTTTCGCGAATCACATGTAATGAGTCAAAATCGATTAAAGCCTAAGCCTTCATTGTTTAAAGCTGCTGACGTTCATTCGCTCTATCTCATTACAATTCAAAGGTCAATTGGCTTGTTTTGTCGCATGCATAACGCATTCGTGTAATATCGCGCACTGTAGTGATGTCTCCGCCGGAATTTGCCGTTACTGCCTCTCTCTTCGATTTACATTTATCAATCCTGAAATTCTCGGAAATATCTAGAATTACGCGCTTTCTTTCCTGAATAATTAGATATTCTGAATCAATAATGTGCTGAAAGAAATTTAACACGGCCGCGGAAGAGCGGAAATATATGCTCACGCGCCCGGCACGAGTCAATGCCGAGCATAGTAATTCTGGTGACTCACCGCGACGCAGTAGACAGCGTAATTGGATAACTTGTAGCAGGAAAACCTTAACTGTGGGCCTAATGTAGCAATTTAGTAGACTAAAAGACGGCCACTGGCTGGGAACGGAAGCGCTAGCAGTTGGGGGAAGGAACAGAAAGGATAGGAGATGGGGTGCTACTTATTAGCGGACGGATCGTCGGGTATTCGGCACTCCACTGTGCTTCAATGCAAAAAAAAATCATTTCGAAACCCCCCAGTTCAAGTTTCTTTGTTTCCGATTGTGTTTAGTTATGCGTGCTTCTTGCACTGCCTTTCTTGACCAATTGGCAACAGCTGTAATCAATACTAAGCGATTTTGTTGCATCTACCTGCTACCTACCTTACCTCGGCACCTGTAGATGCAGAACGATCGATATCACAGTATTGTGTGGTGGTATCTGATCGCAGGAGGAGCCTGAAGCCAGAGAATGCTGAAATCCTCACCATGGTTGTATTTTCCTGGTATTTTATTTCTATTTTGCAGGTCTGGATCCATAGAATTTGTTTCTGTGTTTTTGCACTTGAAGTCTAACTTCGGTTTTTTATTTGTTTTGCAGATCTGCCCCTGGCAAGCTTTTGTTTGAAATGACAGACTTCACTGAAAAGCGTTTTTCTCTTCACATTGGTCTAAATTAATACAATGAAATTATAAACAAATTTCAGTACCATTTGGTTAATTTTTGCTCTAATCTTCCTCACAAAGACAATTATTAAAGTGAAATGTTCACGGTGCACCTTTTCTTGCTCATTCTATAATATTAACACAACTTGAACCATTTCCTTCATTTGGTTTTGCAAAAATTGTAACATTATAATAACAACGCCAAGATTTTCTATAGCACTGAAGTCACATAGATTTAAAACGAATTTTAGCAAAAAATAAAACCACTTTCACGGACCTCTACCCATCACTAATCAAGAGGATTTAAGAATGTTGTTTGCATGAGTGAGATTGTCATGATTAGGTAAAATAGAAGCAAAAATATCTATTCACATAACTCAATTATTTTTTTATTATGGTGGTGAGCATCAAGTGTCTTTTAAAACAAATTGCTCCTAAGTTCTCAGTATCAGTTGATGCAAGTATTTGAAAGCCTAATGCTCACAACTAAGCAATCCAGGTTTTCCCTAGAGAAATGCATTTGAGTACAGCCATTTGGATACAAAACAAACAGAAGGATGGATGGTAAATGATGAACTTTGACAAACATACTAACTTGAATAATATTATGGCAAAAAAATATATAGGAGGCTTCTCATTATCAATTGCACAACATAAAAGTTAAAATTAAGCGAGCTGTAATAAAAAGAGGTATGACTGCACAAATTGGACAGTAAGACACCAATTTTACGGATCACACAGCAATTACACAGCTGATTCTCTCCAATTGCTTATACATTGCCAGGACAAACAAAATAATAGACTAAGTTACCATGAAAATAATGGATTAAAAACTTAAAATAATTGACAGCTACATACATGACATAATCACTTCAATGCTGCTCTAAACTGACATGCAAATTTATTCTGACAAGGGTCTGACATACACCTTTCCTTCAAATAAAAAAAATCTAATTGAACCTTTCTCAAATAAAATTGATCAATCAATTCAATCTCTTCTCAAACAGCAATCTTCACAGCATGATAATATGAAATAAAATATGATTCTAATTCCATATGATTGCTGGCAAGCAACATGCTCTTTTGATTTCATGCTCAAATATTTGTGTCATTGCCTGAATAACATTGAAGAATACATAGTTTACCACAGGGGGGGGGGGGGGGCTTTTCTTCACAGAGCCAAGTTTTTATTCACTACCTACTAATATAACCATGGCCAAGAAGCTGCGGATTTCAAGAGTATAACAACAGTTAAGTCCAGAGTAAAATGTTAATTGACTGTAAAATAAATGCTCCATTTATTACATTGGATATCCACATGTGTTGACCAATTAAATGGATGCAAGAATGAGAAAATTGAAGTTCACAGCAAGATCCGAACACTATGGAATTGCACATACCCATTGGAATAATAAAATTTCTGACAAATGATTCATCATTAAAAAAAAAAAAAAAATGAAAATTTATTTTTCTAAAATGGTATACCTAGTTTTATTCATCCAATTCAATTTTCTGAAAATAATCAAATTTATTGAGATGGCAATATAAGACAGGATCCAAACAAACTTTCCTGATATACCTAATAATCAAGCACAATTTAAAAACCAATACCTACATATAATCATAAATAGATTTTCATTGCACACACCTGAGATCCAGCACAGATGGACAAATTTTCTTCGGTTGTATCACCACTGGAATGCAGAACAGTAATACTGGGCTGTTGATCCTAAAAAAAACAAACAATTCCAAATTAACCAAAGTTTTCACTAATACCAGTATATTTACAATTATGAGTATACCTGTGCCTAAATTCATATTAATAACAACAAAAATTGAGACTGGAGACCGATCACCAAAAAGATTGAATGACATAATTATGTATAGTGGAAATAGACAGATTGCATATACAATGGCTCGACTGGCATTTTAATGACAGAGTGAACACTTAATCATAGGCCTTACTTACAGCAGAAGTGATAGAGGAGAAACATTTTCTCCTCTGTGATAATCAATGACCAATTTTTCTCTGCTCTAAGTACTATCACTTTCAAAAGTCAGTCCACGCGGTGAGCGCGGCCAACTTCGCATTTCGCTGAATTCGAACTTTGGGTATTGCCTATGCATTCAGCGACTACTAAGGGCCAACTTGACTCATTTCCACTCAACTATGGAGACCCTCGTATGACCTTCTCCCGCTATCGCTGACCAGCCAACTCCCCCGACTCCAAGTGGTGGGCAACGGTAGGCGGAGAATGCAAAAGGGAAAGGCGTTAAGTGTTTTTCACTCTTACGAGTAGCGGGCTTAATTGTATTCTTGATAAATCGAGAAAATAGTTCGACGAGCCGACCACCACAAAGCAATATTTTGAGGATAATTCTCGACTTTGCGTTTTACCCTGGACAGCTAACTCCCCGGACCTTTTTCCTATTGAGAAAGCGTAGGGTAACATTGTGAATGAGTGGCATTACGACGGAGAAAGAACCGAGTAAAACTTTATGTCTACATACGGGATGTTTGGAATTCTTTAAGCCAACGTCCCCGTGTAATAGAACATTTGGTTGGATCTATGCAGTCGCGATTACGATCTGCAACTGAAAATTATGGCGATATTATGAAATATTAATGTTGTTCTCTGATGAATGAACATTTTGTGTTAGATTTGTGTTACCATAGGTAATATACTGAAAATGACTATTCCAAATTATCTAGTACACTTTTCTTCCTAACCTTATCAAATTTTGACTCATTCCCATTAATTTTCGCTGCAAAATGAACGCCAACTTTAAGTTTAAATCACAACTTCTATTTCGTTTGAATCTATTCTAAATAACGAGAACTTTTTTCATGTTGCTTGTTTGAAAATCTTATATTTTATACACGAGCAGTTTTTCATCGTAGGCATTTTTAAATGGAGTGCATGTCTTCTCTGAGAGCGAGAAGTCAATTAAGTTATTTCTCCACTGAAGGAAAACTCATTCAAAAATGACCGCATGTTCTGATAAATTACAATCCACTTTTTGTTGCTTCATTCGCCACAGTTTTGCATTTATTTAATCCTAATTAGGGTTTTATCCTTTTTTAGGTAATATCGTAAAGCATAATTTTCAGTAATGATATGTGTTGGATGAAATAGGTATGACTTCGCTTTGCGTATTTAGAAATCAGCTTCGAGCGGCGTTACACCGAAGGCATGTTTCAATATTAATTTTGCTTTATAGTCTGTAATTCGTCTTACATTGTTTTTATTGGTCTGTTAAATGCATTGCGACTGTGTTTAGGAAGTTAATACAAAACAAAGATTCATTCACTGCAAGTATATCCATCACTCAGCTCTCCGTTCCTGAACGAACCTCCAATTTCTAGAAGCTATGTTCACTGTGGTGGCAACATATTCTGGAGATGTCGTAAAACTCCACTGACCTCTCTGACTAAGGAATCTATCAGTCACGCAATGGGGGTTGCTAGCTAAAGAAATTTTTGTGAAATTTGTATCAAACGCACGACGTAATTTTAATTAGATAGCTATTTTTTTACTCCTTTGGACTTTTTGCTCCTACACTTTCACGCGCACTGACGAGAAATGAGCTGCTGAGGAGATATAAGGGAGTTTAAACTGTTTAAATCTGTCAATCCTTTAGCAATAGATTGGTTTGATAAATCAATATATCCAATCGCAAGGCAATCAATTAATAAATTCAGTTTGAATACATTCTCGTAAAAGCAATGCCTTACTGAGAAAAACTTTGTGTGCCTCATTGTGAGAGTACTTAAAAGCTCTATGCCAATTTCAGTGCCCTTGACTTCGGTCACAAAAAAGTTGTGATATTTTCGTGGCACAAATAATAGGCTAATAGTTAGCGTTTCCAGGCTTGGATTGTTTCCTTTCATTATGCCCAGATTATTTTCAAAAATTAATTAAGTAGTGACCGATCACTAGCCATTATCTTAAGGGAAATTCGGAGTGAATATTGAATAAATCTCAACTCCCGATTGCAAGAGAATGATCGGACTCCCATCAGTTACTCATCCCAGGTGAATACTCGGCATTAATTTTTCCCGTATTGGTGTTTATGAAAGGTTTTATAATTATGCGCCTAAACTTCCAGTGTGCTCCCTTTTTCTGCAGTAATATTTATTATTCTCATCCAATGTACTCTGTCAAAAAGTCTTCCAGCAGTCAAAGAAGCAAATACAGACATAGTGGCTATTATCTATAAATAAATGTTAGAATACTCATCACCAGAAATGCGTTTCGCGTCCCGCTCTCTTTCCTTAACCCATACTGCTGGTCTTCACCGAGGAAGTCTTCCGCCCTTTCCCCGATTTCATTTTAACAGCTATCTTAGCTATTTTTATTACGTGCGAAATAAAAATTCTGATCTCTTAACATTATCTTTATTTTCTCATTGTCGGGAAAGGTCTCCGAGCTGATTTTGCAGCAGTGGATTTTGGCAACGTATTTACTATAACTTTATAAATTACTAGTTTTCCTGTATGCAAACGAGGCTACTATATGACCCCATTGCGCAGGACTAATCATTCTTGCCATGACGACCCATGTCATAAGGAGAGTACGGGAAATTATCGCCTTCTTTCTCCAACAAGAAATACCGGCCGAAGTCCTCCCACAAGAAAGACCCAGCCGAAAACACTTCACGGGTTCTTCGGCTTGCGCATTCTTATGGGAGTGGGGGTTGGGATTGTTTTGGCTATTCGTTGTCGGAGGGAGAAGGTCACGCGAGTTCTCTTAGCGAGTAAAAAGCAAACTCAAGTTGTGCCTGTCGTAGCAGTAAAATTGGCCCCCAGAAGTCATGGAACGCGTATGCAAACGTGAAGCTCGATTTCAACAGAACACGGAGATGGTCGCGCTCACCGTGTGGACCGACTTTTGAAAGTGATAGTACATCAAAGTCAAATGCCTTATTTAATATGAAATGCCAGTTCACTCCAAAAATGTGTATTAGATATTGTATGGTAGATTAATCAATATCAGTTTTTACAACCCAAACACATATGTTCAAGATTTTAAGTTTATCTTCGGAGCCAAATAAAAAATTTGAGAAGCAACAACTGAATTTGATATTTTTATTCAATTTTACATCTAAAGTTACAATAGCACTTGATGATAATTAGTTCCACGTTATGAGATTTTAAAGATGCCATTTCCAGTACCATGTTATCCGGCTTTAAAGATGTGCCGTTTTTCTCATGGAAACCCATGAAAAACCACCCTGCATCTTTTATGATCAATGCCAAGGACAGATTTTGCATACAAACCAAGAGAAAAATCTTACAATGAGACATAAGTAAAAATAAGCATGATGATGTTTTGGATCACTCCATGTCACCATATTTGTTTTCGTATTTGATAAAAGATTGCTTTTCCTGATTCACCATAAACAATATCATAAGGTAATAGAAAGTTTTTAAAAATTATATGGCCAAAAGTAGGGTGCTTATTACCTGCCTGTGCACCTTATGAGCCATATTTATGGTAGATAAATATTGTTTAATGAGAAAGCAAAGAAGAGAGCAGACTGTATAAACTTGGTTTTCAGAGGTTCACCAAGAATAAGTATTCAACTTTTTTGAGTGTGTCCACCAAATCTGGGAACAGTACCAAAGCTATTTACGTAAGCATGAATACATTACAAAACAATACCTGGCTTGTGTTTTCTCCTGATGCTGCACCAGATCTGACAGACTCATCCTTGTGGCCGTTTGTTGGTTCCAACATGAAGAGAGGGACCTCAGCAACCTTCAAGAAACAACTACTGATTAGTAACATAAAATAAATCATAATTTACAACAGAGATGTGGCATTTATTTGGTTCAATTAAAATAGCCATTTACCCACCACCTTATCACATACGTATAATTGCACGTAGTGAAGTTATCAAATGCAAGGCTAACCTTATAAAATACCCCAATTTTGGACATCATTTGGTCTAATCATATCGAATCTTTGAGAGTCAGTTGTATCCTTTAAGAAATTTTCAAATCTTGGTTGTATAGGAGGCACATGCCCTATGACTAAGAAAACCCTCTTATATTGTTCAATATCTTGCCATGGAATATTAAGCCCATCAAAAATTACATTAATTATTATAATTTCACGGGAACATCAAATTCTGTTTCCTTTTATTCATGCTGCTCAATCATACTTTTTGGATTCCAATCCTTGACATTTTTTAGGTTTTCCCTGGGGATATTCTGTTTTCCTGATTTTCATAATGGAACACAGGCACTCCACGAGAATCAGATTGATGATTCCACTCAGCTTCTCTCCATTCCAGCAGTCATCTTCAGTTCAAAGTGACATATAAGGAGAATTGCCATAATTATATGGGTATTGTGTCAGGTGTTACTTAGGTCAGATGACCAACGGAAGTAAAGGAAGGCCAGAGGGCTCATTTGCATGAGTTGTAGAGTATGCATCAGTTGTCTATGTTGACATTCTCTGAGAGTATGGTGATTTCAATTGCTTCCTTTACTAGCAGTGGATATCAGCAGCTTTCTCTGGTGATGATTTTTGTGTCTTTCAAGTTGATTTCATGTCCTGGCTATGACCTGGTATGTTCTAGAATGGCAGAAAGATGGGATTGCTTGGTATTCATAGCCCTCTGATGTTCCTGGTGTCAGCATGTTAGAGATCTTTCTGTTTCGTGATTTTATTATTCTCCACAACTGCACCTCACCTCATACACTCCCTTGCAGTAGGTGTGCAGGACGAGGTCCTTCAGACTAGGAAGTAGGTTGCGTATCTTGTTTATGCAGTTAAACCTGATCACCATGTTGTGTTTAGCCAGGACCCCAGCAACCTTCTCCGTGGTCCCAGCTGCACATGGAATGTTGGCATAGGCCACACGTTTTGGCCATTACTCTTCCCCCTCTGGTGCCTCGCTGGTCCTTTTAACACATTCACTGTGGGGCTGATTAAAGCCCTACCGCTCACAGCGCAGCGTGGCCCTCCGGTGGGTCACACTCAGCCTTTTGCACGGGCGGCGTGGCCCACCAGTGGGCCACGGTCCTTCCGAGCTTCTGGCCGCTGCCGAGCGACGGTGGTTAGAGCGCCAACACCCACCTCTTGCCTGAAATAAGGGGAAGGGTGGGGGAAGCGACTCCCAGTCTCGCTCCCAGCCCACCTGCCCACCGGCCGCAGTGGGACACACTTTCGGCTAGACCCAGGCACGGAATGGGGGAAGAGAGGGACAACGATACAATATATGTACTAGAGATTTGCTGACGGTCGGAAAACCCAGGAGACTCCCACCCATCTCTGTTTATTGCCCACGCACTTGTTTGCGCCCATCCGTGAGACGAAGATGCCCGTCCCAGTGTCACCCATCCCACAGCCCGCCGCGCACTGACTATGAGAGAAGGGAAGGGGGATCCTTTGGAAAGATGTTTGAGTAGTTGGTCTCAGAAAACAGTGGTATCTGCAATTTGGAAGACGTTTGCCCAGCAAGGGCACAGTCGCTCATGCACCCACTGAGGGGTTGGCTGAAGAATGGTAAATGCCCCTTTCCCTATTGCCCTTCCATGGAGGGAGGAGATGGAAGAGAGTGTCTCTGTCTCTCGCACACATCCAGGCGAGTGCAGTTTGAATTGTTTAGTTTGCAAGTAAGTGACGGACAGCCAAGAAGTTGAGGAGAAAAAGGCGTGTGCTTATTATGAAAGCAGTCGGTGAGCTAAATAGTCACTATCCTTACTGTTGCTTCTTGAAGCAATGTCATCCAGCAAAGATGACGTTCCTCTATCGTTGGTTGTACTACGTAGGGACGTAACCGAGGAAAATGTACCTTCGACAAGCAAACAGCAGTTAGACAGACCCCGGAAACAAGCTGCTCTGCTTCCTCTCAAGCGGCCACGTTATATTTTGGATATATTACGCAAATATGTACATTTGTTTGTGACCCGCCGGTGGGCCACGGCGCTCATGGTGAAAAAAGTTTCAGGAGGGGCGGCGTGGCACACCAGTGGATCACACTAAGTGGCACATAGAAGTCTATAATTTGACATGTGACTACATTCTGGGTAAAGTCTTTCGAGAGGTTCTCGATTCCTACACTCACAATACTCCCCGCAAGCTACGATAATTCAATGAATTTCACGGCCACATCACTTGTTGGATTTACCTACGTGGCCCACCAGTGGGCCACGCCGCAGTGAATGTGTTAAGGACCAGGACTCACCCTAATATACTGTTTTTTACTTAATACCTTTATCTACACGTTTTTCTAGCTCATCAGTAAATTGATATCCCTCGACCTGGCAAAAAGGGCAGGGTTACTAATTTCCTCATGACATATCACTAAAGTATACTGGATAACCAAATAGTTCCTGAGATTTAATAAAAATTCCAAATATTCATCAAGTAACTCTCATTATTAGAGGTTTTCTTCAATCATAAAAGCAATTATTTTTCTTTATGCTTACTTAGTTTGAAAACATAAAAGATTAAAATGAATGATAACCCTCAGCTTACATTCATTTGTATCCAATCTTTGTAAACTGCAATGGCTCTCCTGATGGCAGGGGAGTGAGTGAAGTTAAGAAGGAAAGCCTGACGATAAATTTCATGGACAAAATCCACATTTTTCCTGTTCCCATAGAGCACCTGCCTCACAATGCGAGCACCAACAGCACTGGGATCTTCCGCACTGAAACAAAATAGACAAGAAGAACAAAAATTACATTCTGTTATAACTTTCATCTGGGTAGATTAAAATAAACAAAACTTAAGAAAAGACAAATGTATCAATGTGTGCCTCCATAACTATCTCAGGTATATGCATACACAAGTCTCATCTGTTTTTTAAATCCCCATTATTATCTCACTAAATTTCCATACCGTTCCGGCAATGCATAGAGAAGAGCATTCACATCAAACCTAATAAACGCCACTATTCTCTGAACTTATTTGACTGAACCTAACTGAACCACTCTCACTATTCTGGGACTTCATTCTTCATGAGAATAACTACTATCTCAGGTTAGCTATATGATTTTCTTAATTTAGTTGGCTTATGATGGTTTAAATGACATGACGGGTTGATATAATACCATCACGCATTTCATTTCCTGACCGGAATCAACACAAAACTCTGGTTACATCATCACATGGTAACATAAGTTCAATTTAGAATAATGCATACAATTATACGTACATCTAGCATATGAAAATAATTTGCCACTACATCACAAGCTATACCATAGAGGACAGGATACAGTAAAACCTCGTTAATTCAAAATTCAAGGGACCAAAAAAATTGGACTTCAAATTATCTGAGTTCAAACTAAACGCACCTACCAAAAATTAATGAAAAAGATCCCATATTTTCCAAGATAATTACCGTACTGCTATATTTTTTTGACAAAAAGGCAAAGACTATGCATTAAAATGAAGAGTTAACGGACGAAATTCTTCACGTTTATCAGATTCAAGTTAAAGTTGGAGAAGTATGCTATCAGATGCGATCACTCGGAAAGTAATAACAACACAAATGATTTCGGGTGTGTCCAGTAATAACAGGTGTATTATCCAGGTCACCAAATTTTTGCTGTTGACTTTTAAATTTACCGGCCTGCTTTCAGCCCATTTCCCCGAAGACTATTTGTACAATGAAGACCAGCTGCATCATCATCTTTGACCACTGGAAGTCCCTTATCAGTTACCACCGCGAACCAAAAGTATCAAATTTCACTCATCACTTCCCCATGCCCTTCTCAGGTGGCTTCCGATAGGGGAGGGGCTTGGGAGAGGGGAGAGAAGGGTAGGGATGGAGTATCATGTCAAGGTCAGCGGCGAACCCAAAGAAGCTCGAGGGAAACCAAGAAAAAATTCGCTGATGCAGTGTCGGACAGACACCACCTAGAAGTAGTCCCTATATCTTCTGCCTTCCTTACCTTGTGATTGACATTCGAGTATGGGGAGATGGGACAATAGTAGATGGGAAAAGCACAAACAAAGCTGAGAACCATGACTCGTCAGCGAATTGGGGCCAGCAAAAGAATCTGGAGAAGCAGGCGAAGCGAGATGGGAGGAGCGGCTACCAACTGATGAAAGTGCTCACGCAGGGAACAAGAGTCAAGGATATCATACCATCCGGAAAGTACTACTCCACCATGCTTGGCGATCCTACAGTCATCACTCGAGGAGGGGAGGCTCAGAAGGAAGAGAGGGGAAGGCATTAGTCATGGCGCGAAAGCCCCGAAAAAAGCTAAGGACGGAGCGGCCGAGATGTGTATGTACTCGAGGGATATTTGATTGGGGATAAACAGCTGCTGGCAAGCGGCGCATCATAAGCATATGTTCAAAATAGCTTGGCAACTCTTAAAATTAACTCATGCTCAAGAAGGCGATACCAAAATCACAATGACTTTGAAATAAGCACTAACTAACCATCGAAGTGCGCTGCCCCAGTAAATCGTTTCGAAATAAATGATATGTTGGGGTGTCACGGGACGAAATTCGACTTCGAGTTACATATTAAGTGTATTTTGAATTAAACATACTATCAAGTACTCAATTTCCTATTCCGTTTGCTGGTGACTGGTCACAACTTTGAATTAATCGATATTTCGAATTAAGAGGGTTCGAACTGTGTATGTAATTACGTTATTATGTAACTGCGTTAACTGTATTTGTAATTTTCTTTTGCAATTCCTTTTAATTTTTATTGATATAACAACAAAGTGAATGATTCACTTCCATTTCAAAATGCCAATTTCATGAGCAACACCACAAATGAAGTACCGTATTTGTCCGAATATAGCCCCCGTGCGAATATAAGCCCCCCCCCCTAACTTTCAAGCCTCACTTTTGGAAAAAATTAACATCTACTATTAACATATTCCTTTGCAAGTAAAATACACTTTTTAGGTCAAAAATAGAATAAGTAATTACCTGAATTAGGTACTTAGTAGTTTAACTTGAATTTTTTAAATATCTAGGCAAGAGAATGAAATACTAAACCAACTTAAACTTTTACAATCTTTTAATGATTCTGAACCTTCATTACATGCTTTTGGCGTCTATTCTTTTCTGAGAAACACATTAGCATCTTCCTTCGAAGTACAACTTCAGACTAATAAATATAATAAAATGCACATTTTTCTATCTTCTATTTTATGTCTCTGATTCATCATCTTCTGATTCGCTATTATCTGACACATCCTTTCTTCTTGACCACAAGGAGACCAGTCTTGATCATCCTCATCATCAGAGTCCATCCAAACATTATCATCCTCTGTTCCATCAAGTTCATTAGATACAACATTTTTTAAAACTCTTAATCACAATTTTTTCAGGAATGCTATTCCAGCAGTTTAGCACCCATTGAGTGATGAGGGCAGGAGAAGGTTTCTTTATTTTTCCTGATGGAGTATATTCCTTTTCCTCTTGCAGCATCCACTCAGCATAAGTTGCCTTCGACCTGTCCTTAAAGGGTTTGTTTATCGACACATCCGAGTGGCTGAAGCAGGCTTGTCATTCCTCCAGGGATTACAACCATGTCTGAATTTCCTGCCCTGATATCCTTTTTTACATCCTCAGTAAGATGTCCCTTAACACTAGAAGGACCAGACCCATCATTTTGACGGGTAACCTCTACTTACTTAATCATATTGCCTATAATTTTTTTTCTGTCGTCTTAATTTTTTCTGACTTTTATTTATTTTGTATGGTACGTATCCTGTTAAAATATAATTTAATTTTTTCACATAGAAATGGAGTTATACCACTTGTCTACCTTAAAGGATAGAAACGCCTAACCCGTCATTTTGACGGGTTAGGTGTTTCTATTTTATTTGTAACGGTAACGCGTGTTTTATCCAGGAAATCACTACACTATATTACGTCTGGCCTTTTTGATGTTTTAGTTAAAGAAAGTTAGTTTAGTTTTTGATGTTTTAGTTAGGGAAAGAAAAGGCAGAGAAGGGTTATATCGTACGTGGGTGGCCTTACAGCGCATATATGAGTGTGGCATCAGTAGCTTTCGCAAGGCTTCCGGGAGTAGTGCTTCTTCCTCGAAATTATTTGTAAAAAATTACTCATTTGTATTGATAAATAAAGAAAAAGGTTATATTTAATGAAGTTATCAATTAATTTTAACATAAACGAAGAAATATTTAAAATAATTACTACCCGTCAAAATGATGGGTAATGGTCCTTCTAGGTAGCCATACAACCCCGGTCCTTCTAGTGTTAAAGGAATCTAGCACAAGCATAGATGGCATATTGAGGAGAGCTCCTGGTCTTCCCTGCCAAACCACTTTCACCCAGTCTCTCACTAACTCTTCGGCCATCCACCCTTTCTCTTGAACTCGTACATGAATCCCAGGAAGAAACTTATCTTTTGGCTGAGTCTTTCTCTTAAATATCACATTAGGTGGTAGCTTCCTTCCATCAGCTGTGATGCCCTGCATGCACGTAATTCTTGCCTTTTCATTTCCCGTTGTTTTAATAGATACTGATTTGGAACCCCTCTCTTCCACAGTAGTAGAACTGGGCATGTCAAAATAGATTGGTGTCTGGTCAGCGTTACCCATTTGCCTCAACAGGTATCGTTGCCTCTGTCATAGGTGCATGATGAAACGCTGGTAACTTAGCATCTTCTCTTCATAGAATTGTGGTAGATGCTGGACAGCTGTTGTTTGTCTTGGCAAGGAAAACCCATTCCTCTTCATCATTCTCTGTAACCACCCAGAACTCGCTTGGAAATCTGCCCTCGGTATTGCCATTTCACTCGCAATCTTTCTAGTTTCTGTACAGATCATACATCATGCACTAACTGCTGCTCTGGAATACTGAACCCATGTCTTCAATATTTCTTCAAGTTCATCATCCTTGGAGTATTTAATGTATGTACGCCTTTTACCAATAGGACCACAGTCCTTCGCACTATTCTCTATGCATTTACAGATTTTTACAATTGTGTTCCACGTTAAACATGGTATATCAAGTTTTTCGGCCAGGGACACGCGAGTGCCCGTATTACAGTCAATCTCTTCGCAAAATGTTGATTTTTTCTTCGAATGATAACGATTATCTGGCATGCTTGTTTGCCATTTTAAAATACGATTCCTCACAACTGCCGTAAATAAATGCACATTAAGTAAAATAAAAGGTGAAGCAACTAAAAACGCAAGATGAATGGTATTAGTGCGCGATTTCCGAGAAATATGAAAATGATCGCTGCGAAGTATGAGTAAAAGAGTTAACATAAATTTTAACCTTTTCGCCACAATGACAGCGGTAGTTCGCCAAATAACATCTAATTAAATATATTTATGGCATCCGCTACATTTTACATGTACTGTTTAAAAAGCTAGTACGGCTCCTTAGTACAATTCTGCGTTCCATTCGATAACAATTCCGATCGCAAGCATTACAATATTCGGCATAAATACTTTTCAGCAATGCTATCGAAGTAATGTGCTACCATCAAACGAATGATTTTTTTTTTAGAAAACCAAATAAATCAGCATTCATGCATCATGTTTAAGCACGTATTTTATCCGTATTTAACATTAATCACGCTCGCAGGGTCGCCAATTGAAGTGCGCCAGCCGCCATGTTTCTTCCCTTCAAATGTCGTAAATAGCGGGATTTGAAAGTGTAAATACCGGGAAGGGAATACATTGGAAGGATAAAAATTTTTTTGGGACCGGAAGAAAATGTTGTAAATCGCGGGAAAACGTTAATTGCGGGAGCGTAAAAGCGTGGTTTCACTGTACGTACTATTTCCCAATAACCTCATGATTTTTTGGATGCATATACATAATGAAACTTCGTAGTGCCCGAAAATAGCCCCCCCCTCACTTTTTTTGGCCGATATTTTGTCAAAAAAGGGGGGCTTATATTCGGACAATTACGGTAACTGGCAATCTTACTTATTTTTTTCCCCAAGCAGTCAATCAATTAACATTTAGGTTCTGTTATCTTACAAAATATGTTCAAAAGTGGAGAGGAACATCTTCTGTGTTGGGGAGCATTTTTCTCAGGCCACAATAAACTCAATGAGTGCAATATGGTGCAAAATTATCTGAAGAAAATACAAAGAGAATATGTATTTTCTGTCAAGCTGATATTTCTTGCAGAATTGTTGCTGCCTGCCTCTCAGAATACTCAAGAGTGACTTGGGAAAAGAGATGCCTGGAAGGAAACCAGAGTAACCTGAAAGAACTTCCTCTCTGGTCACAACACCACCACAAGTTCAAGCCACCAAGTTCCAGAGTAGGTTAGGAGTGCTGAACAAGAAGCTAATGTCTATTTCAGGGAACTAACTCCATCAAGTAAAGGGGTATTTGAGGGAGACCAAAATTCAAGAAGCTGGCAAAGAAGCACATGTGTCTCTCCTCAGCCACCATGGCCAATGAAAGGCTGTTCAGTACTACTGGAATTTTCTGTGGCACTAAGTGTAATCAACTGGATTCTGATTGCATTTGAAATTCAGTGCTTAAAAAAAATAATTTTAAATCATTCAAATGTTTGAATGTACATGTAACGGAAACTTCCAGCTGCAGTTCATGACAAATAATTTGTTTAGAAAAGATATTGTAAAATGAGTTACATCATTTAGACATTTAACAAGACTATTTAGGCTGTATATAAGATCGGGTGTTTTTCCGGCGAATAACAAATGCTAGGTGTTCTTGGGATTCACACCTAACATTTATTTAGGCTGTGGTAGTAAAATTTTAACAACTTCATTACAAGAAATTCCCCAACCCATGTTCTCATTTTTAGAGTAATAGTCAGGTGACTTGTTTTTTGACATTACGTGTAGTTCCTGATTACTTTTATGAACCCATTTACACTCATAACTTTTTTAACTCTACCTTTAGCAAATAATTCAGGATCCAAAATAAGGAAACAAAGTCAGGATCTGGATTCAAATCAAGATCTGGAACCAGAGTCAGATATCAAGATCCTAATCTGAAAAATACTTGGATCTGTCCATCACGACCAATTTTACATTACATAGATTGGATAATCCATCAACAAAAAAATAACAATGGAATAGGAAACTTTAATCATAAAATTACAATATTGTTTTGCTTAATCACCTGCAAATGATAGGAAAATTACATGAACTCTATTCACATGAAAATCATTCTAAATACTTCAAAGGAAAGATCATCACCTTGCTTGCTGTGAATGGTTATCGGGAATGAGTCGGTTTCCCAGCCGACTGGATGCATCTAGGGGTGCACTATTTGCAGGAGCTTCGTGAGGAGGGCTGTTATTAGCTTGAGGCCCTGAGCCAACCTGGCTGACGCTTACACGCCTGAGCTCTGTGTCTGGGGAGTGGTCGGTATCCTCTCCTGGTGTTGTACTGAAAAGGTAAATAATGACTTAAATAGCTCCTGAAAACAACAATAGAGTCTGTCCAAGATAATAGCGCAGTTTAAATCTATAGCATTGGACATGTTTACTGATTGGCTGCTTTTTAAACTCAACTGCGCTATTGTCTTGGATGGACTCTAGTTGGAGACATGGCAGCCATCTCTATAGCTAAGACCCTAGATGAGTAGGAAATAGATAACAGAACATGATTACGATGAGTGAGAAAAAAATCTACGGGGTACAAAGAGGAAATGTATCAGGAAATACATTCATATTTTGAACATTTTCTCATTCTAAAAGCATTCAAGAAAAATATTGATTACACCCAGAGACAATTCTGAAATTAAAACAGTACAAATATTACACAGGGCAACGACAATTGATTAAATATGAGCTTTCAACATGAAAAGTTCATCTTACCAAGTTAGTTTGTTTACTGGAAACTTACATTACAGTTTCAAGAATCCAAGGAATTTCTTATCACTAAGGATTACATGTAGCCAGCTCATCATTCTTTTGCACTCTGTGCTAAAACGCTGGTAATTCTACCAATTCATTCATTGCTGTACATATTTATTAGAAACGGTTGTTCTTTAACACCAATTACATCTTCAAACTGGTTATTTTACTTTCATGCAAGTCGGTCACTAGAATTGAGTAGAGCCAAAGTCCCGCAACACTTAAAAAAAACATGATTATAAATTTGAGCCAAGAAATAAAATGCCTGGGTTCTTGGCATCAAGAGCCATTGTGCAAAGCAAAGCTGAATCATAAATATGAAATATGTATTATGAAGAAATAACACGTGCGATTTTCCACAAACAATAAAATTCACTTCCGACCTGGGTTTCAATGTCATCTTCAGGTCATTGAAGCCACATCAGTGTATCAACATTGAAACCCAGGTCGTAAGTAAATTTTATTTTTGTGGAAAATTGCACATGTTGTTTATTCATTATGCCCTAAGCCCACTCAATTTAGTGAGAATCTTCGAATTTAATATGAAATATTGTCTGTCATACCTCACATGTGAGTCTTAGTGCTGTTCAACAAATGAAAACATTTGAAAACAAACAAGAGAAATTAAAAAAATGAAATAGCAATAGGCAGGTAGAAGAAATCAATAATTGGCCTTCATGAGACAAAATACATTCATATACTAGTCTAGTGCAGCATAAATTGCTTACCTCCTCACTGAATGGGAATTGCTTTGTGGTGGGACATCCTTCTTAAGTATATGGGTGTAATTGGCGACCCACTTGACTAATGCCACTCGACATGGAACTAGTGGATCTTGACGTCTTTTCCCATCAGCATCCACTCGACCCTGAGACACTTGTCGAAGTTCTGGAAGATCTACATTTGAATAGAAAAATAATTTGCAAGCTAACTTCCAATTACAGAAAACACTATGAATTAAAATAAAACACTACTTCATGAGATGAGTAATACTCAGTATCTCTCAATAAAATTAAAAAGATAGATGTAAAACTGTAATATGCTTGAAATAAGCATCAATGCAGTTTTTATATAAAAGTAATTAGAAAGACACACAGTGACTTACTGAGAGAAAATGAATTTCACATATTTCAGTCAGAAGCAATTGAATACAAAACAACATCATGCACTATTCCAACAAAGAAAGAAATAATCGATTGACTTCTAAAACCTACAGCCAGGAGAAAAATCTCACCACCCTTGCATGGACATGTAGGACTTTCAAAAGCCCAGCTACCAGCTGCACTTTAGCAACACTAGGACCCACACTCCACATTTAGGTAGATCATATTCACAGCTGTCAACTTCAAGGGGGCATTGTAAGAACAGGTTGGGTTGAGGAAAGGGGGTAGGCCACCCATACTCAGCAGGCAAGAGGTTACTTAAGTAGTTTTTCTCAGTGGAGGGACATCAGAAAAAAGGGGTAAGTGAGCACAACAAAATGGTTGAGAGAACCATAGGGGTTAGAAATCATCCCAAAATATGTTGAAATTATTTCTAAACCCCCACGGATGCCTCAGGGATATATCATTCAGCTATTATTCAAACAACAGTTTATGGTAATGGAGTAACTTACACTTATTTTTTAAAAATGACTCCTAATTGATCCACTAGCCAGTGACCTTATCTGTTTTTTTTTTCAATGGTCATTCAGTAAAAAAAGATCCTCATTAGAACAATAAGCTGAGTCATCAGCCCAAATTTAGATGCCCGGTAGAAGGAAAATTGGAAGATTTATAGGAAATTGATAGGTCTATGATAAGGTATTTTTCATCACTAAAGCTATTTCCACAGTTCACACATGAACGAATAACTGGGTTACTCAAGTAGGGAAAGAAGGAAATTGCATGTAAAAAAAGGGGGTAACAGGCAAGATATTGTGGTATATGAACATAATAAGAACTTAGAAGATGCAATTTTCCACAGATAATAATTTTTAAAAACCTGATGATGATGATGCAGTGCATCAAAACCCAGGTCGAATAAAAATTTTTATCTGTGGAAAATTGCATCTTCTAAGTTCTTATTATGAAATTGCATGTGTAAAAAAGTGACAAAAAAATGAGGGAATGTGATTAGATGGATATATGTAGATTCAAAGCAATATTTTTTGTGAACAGCAATTATGAAGAATAAGGAGGTATCCAGGAAAAATAATTTTTAATCGAAGTAGTAGTAGTATGATGATCGAACATGGTGTTAGCAAATAGTTACTAAAAGAAGAAGAATCTATGGTCTGTGATGTAAAACATTCAAATACAAGCTATGCAATTTTTCCCTTAATTCCTGAGATATTGCAACAGCAAAGGAAATATGCCAATGAAAAGAAGCAGGCTTATTTTCCTTTGTTGCTCAGGTCAACCATCTTGTGTCAAATCAGGCCTTTATTACCTCTAGAATGGGACATTCATTGCAACATAAAAATACAGTATTTGGATAAATAACATAAGTACATTTCCATATTATTCTTACATATTTCCGAAAAGGAAAGAAAGGGGAGGACTACATTTGGGGAAACATGTTAAGTTAGACAAGCAATTTGAGAACTGAATAAAGCACAGCATTCTTACCTAAGGTAGGTTTATAAAGAGTGGTAGAGTAGGAGAATTTGGGGAATATGTGAGGTAAATAATACTGCTTAAACCTCTCCAAGAGGAAACTTAAGCACTTAGGCTGCTGACTGGCTTTGTCCTCCCACTCAATTTTTGTAACCTGTCAATGAAATAACAGATTTCATATTAATGACAATGGACCAAAAAGAAATACAGTCAAAGGCAGGATAACCATAGTAAATGTCCAATGAAGTTTTAGCCTGAGACTTATAATAAGCAAATGATTAAAATACCTGCATGTACGCATACATAAATGCTAGCAATCACTAATAAACTTGGTGCACATAAATTCCATTTATACAGACTACATTTTGCCGGAGAAAAACAGGGGAACATATTCAATCGCAAGAATTTTTAGGATAATATACTACCCGTATTCAAGTGCCATACGTAACTTTCTAAATGAATCACGTATTAGGAAAAGGTGCAGGGATGTGTTTTAAAGTTTTAAATAAAAAATTATTGCATTAATATAATTATTGACACTATATATCTTCTCAAGTCTAATCGCAAAGAAATACATTTAGGAATATGCCATTAAAAACTTACATACTAGAATCAATAGGAATGAAAAATAAATACACCCATCAACAGACAATTCCAAAATATGCAATATGAAATGTTATTTATGTGGCTTAAACATAAATCCTATCAATGAAAAGATTCCTCAAGGGCAATAACATTGAAAAATGAACTTTTTTAAGGGAGAAACCTAGTCATCAGAGAAATTACATCAACGATGCATAGATACAAAAATAGTGTTAAACACTTCATTCATATTTTAAAAGAAAAGAACATATGTGTAATCTTTTGTTTTGGGTTATTATGGGATGAAATAGTCTCACCAACCAATATTAAGCAGTGACTTTGGGTTCACAGGTTAAAAACAGTTCACTTGAAATAGTGAGGAAGGTACACATTTCTAAATAAAGACAAACTTAAGCCATAGAGTAATTAAAACACAAAAATACCCTTTGCCATGCAGTCTCACATGTAACTCTTCAATATAAACATAAACCTACATTCCACATCACTTGACTGCATTTCTTCTCAGCATTTATCTTCAATAGATAGTCATAAGTGGATTTAGGATCCTTAACCCCTTCCCTGATGTGGGCGAGATATCTTGTCCTGAATGGTCTAGCAAATTCTGATGCGAACGAGATATCTCGTCCAACCCTACTTTTTCTCTTTTTTAGCTGTTTTGGATGAGATATTTTGCCCCCTTCGTAGTAATTCGATGCTTTGCCACTAGATGTCATGTATGGATGCCTATCTCTGTATTCTCGCTTTTTCGAAGGCTTTTCACTTGTATCATGGTTTCAAAAAAAAACTTCACACACCAAAATTACCCTCCGTGTATCAAAATTTACGCACTATTTTTTCACCCAATATAAATGTTAGGAAACGTTTTATGGTCATGAAAATTCAATTTTTATCAAGCGCTCTGCCTACTGCTAGGATTATTGTAAGTTTAGCTACTTGATATCACGAAGTACAACAGTTGGAATCTTGCTTTCGCAATTGTTAACGTAATTTATAAAATGATTGAAGGATTGTTTTTAGATTTGTATTATTTTTATTCACGATTACTTACTATTCCTATCTACTTATGAGAATTATATTTTATCAGTTCTCACAAAACTCATCTATTTTATTTATCTATCCTACCGGAATACTAGTGGAACTACGCTCCCTGGAAGCAAAATCTTCCTATGGGGTCATAAGTTCTTTTCTGCATTATCGCTAAATTGCATTCAATCAAGAAGACTCAAGTAACAATTGTTACTCAGTAAATCCTTATCTGTTATAATATGACCAACAATGCATTCCCGGTTTTTTTATTGTTTACTTTGTAATACATAGTGATTAAAATAAATAACGATTTTCATCCCCAAACACAACCCAACGCCGAACTAAATAAAATATGGTCGATTTGCCAGAAGCTGGAGAAAAAGTTCAAGGCACTCCATACACCAGAGATAGACGTTACCATCGACGAGAGCCTGCTCTAGTACAAGGGAAGATTGGGGTGGCGGCAGTTCATCCCTATGAAAAGAGCTTCATTTGGCAAATATTTGTCCTTAGTGAATCGAGAACTGGATACGTGTGGTCAACGACAATTTACACGGGAATGGGGACTGTGTAGGATAAAGACTTTGCCCATTTACGGATGCCCTCAAAAGTGATGATGAAGAGTGATGATTTGGCCTATGATATTGTCTGACGACGGATAATTTTTATACATCTCCAGATCTAGCCGACTTGCTCGCTTCACACTCCACTGACTCGCAGGGAACAATGAGGAAAGGGATTCCAGCTCTCTTCAATGAGAATCAAGTAAAAGAATTAAAGTTTCTTGTTTTTTGTCATAAAATGAATTTTGTTATAACATTTTCAGAGCGAAAGTTGTCGTCATGCGGGTTACCTAACTCCCATGAATGTTTGTACGTTGTTTCTTGATGTACTACGGACTAAAATTAATAGCTTACATTAACGTTGTCGGAAAAGTATATACATTTGTCATACAAACTAAATACATTCCTCCTTAGATGTCTAACAAGGGATTAGGGGAAGGAAAGTTATACCGTAATGCGGGTGGCCTAACTCTCTTAAGTTAAGGGGCAACAATCAGAAATTATTGAATAAACCATTAGTTATTTGGAATAAAAAAATAATGAAAACATTTTCGGATTTGCCTCCCTTCAATGCTTCTGAATCTGAAATAAAAAAATATGACTTTTTTGACCATTTTTGTAAAAAAAACCCGTCAGAGAAGGCCTTAATGTGAGAAGTTCAAAATGGGAAAAAAAAACTTTTTGCCTGGACTGGGCTTAGACCAGATGATTTTTTCATGATGAATTTCGCACTTTTGTGTTCAAATGCTTACATTTTGAGGATGCTTGTTGTTGTTCTATTAGCTATACACATTCAATAAATGTATAAACTGACCCTAATGCAACACTATGGTCCTTAAAACGGCCTACTTCAGTTGAATGATTCAAATTTAATAGTGGGAATGTTGAATCTGATATGATATTCATGGCTTCAGGTAAGGGCTGAAGAGCTAACTAAGTATAAAATGTCATAAATAAATGTAAACAGGATAGGAAGCAAATTCAGCTGACCTCCGAGACAATGTACTCCAGGAGCAGGTCAAGGAAGAAGCGAGTGGGGTCATCGGGCTGCTTCTCACCACCCTGGGGGGGCAGGAGTGGGTGAATCTCCACAGCAGTCACAGGACATGCTGAAATATGACCAAAGTGAAAAAACTTGAACATCAAAATGCAACATATTCAGGATGTTCCCAAATGGGAGGAGAGATACAACAGAGGAGGAAGTACAAGGAGAAAATGCAAGCACTTTTTGAGTCTTAATAAATATTGAAATTTCCACCACCTTTCAAAATAATCAAAACAACCTTCTCAACACCCAGGAGACATAAAGAGAAGCAAAGCTCCTTAGACAACATTCAGTAATCCAAGCATAATTAAGTTCACTTACACTAACAGTGTTTTAGGTACTATGAACACAATGAAACATATTAATATGTATTGTAATGCCGTCAATTATAGACTTGACAGTGGCAGGCTTCACTTTGTAGAAGTTCATTATGTTAGTACTTATGAATAATGAAAATACTTAGTACTTTTCTACAAATTTTTATTTGTACAATGCATTTTACCGATTTATGGCATTGTACAAATAAAAACACAGACCTGCAAATTTAAACTTCCCGATCATTGCATATTGTTTCAATAGTGATCTTTTATATTTCTGACATGCTGATTCTGGAACTGAAGTCACTTTTTCTCTATCAAATATTTATACATATTTCTCTGTATAAATATTTTCTGTCAGTCCTTCCCTGAGGAAATTCGCACTTTGTGCACTTGCACTGTGGCTAGTCCTGGTATCGTCAAAATTTGTCAAAAACAGCAAACACCTCATTGTGTTCAAAGTTTAGCTTTAGCCTCGTGGACTGTGATGCTAAGCCCATGCTTTGGACTGATTCGTTACATTGTATGTCCCATAGTCTAGAATATTTTGTTCTTTTAAAGTCTACAAAAAAAATCCACAGGGGAGTAGGCACCTCTGTAGTGTAACCCAACATCTACAAAACTTCATTACTATTCCATGATCATCGAGATTAGATGTTATAATTAAATAAAAATATCAATATTAAAAATAATTTCGAAGGGAACAATACAAAAATTAGGGTGTATAGGTGAATCACAACAAAGATGGCGATACTAAGATATGAAAAGAGATAATAAACAAGCAACAAAAGGGGTGTTGAGAGAGAGGAGAAAGCAATAAGTGCGAAAAAAGGACGCACAGGAACAAAAACCGGAGAAAAAAATATGACGTAGACGGAGAGAAACAAAAGCTAAAAGTATTTCCGAAAAAGGAAAACATGCATCATTGGGTAACTGTACGTAGGAAGAACGGTGAAAATTATCACGGGAAGAATCAAAGACATGGAGGAACCTCAGGAGGCTGTTAACGTGGAGTAGAGAGAGTACATCTGGGGAACACCAGGATCCGAATCACGTTAAGTGATATTACAAAACCCAATATTGAGAAATAATTAAGGGAATTCCAATTCAGACGTTCATAAAACAGAAATACTTGCAGTGCCCAAAGACATTTGTTAAGAAACTTGCAAAATTAAAGCAGTCCTGACTTATTTAAATCTCCAAACTTAAAAACCAATATCTCAATGGTGAATGATCAGTTATAAAATATGTTAAGCATTAGGTTCATCATTATGATTTTAGGGCCGGGTGGAAACTTTGGGTCCTAGAGCAGGCTCAGGACAAAAAATATAGACTTTATAGACCCAACTCCTTGAAAATATAAACAAAAATAAAGACCAAAACAGACTCATAATACACATGAAAATCAATGAAAATTGGACCAAATCTGCATTATCATGCAAAATTATGCATTTAATTCTTAAAAGCTTCATCAGGTTTGTGTGGTAGAGGTTATAGTACCGGCAAAAATTGAGAGAAATGAGGTAGTTGCAAATATGAAGAATTTTATTCATAAAGGGTATATGAAATTGAATAAAATACAAGATGAGAAATCTCTTATCATTAGTCTAGCTTTTTTTGGCAGCAGATTCCAGCTGGTTGATGACTTGGGTTTTTCCTTAGCCGACGACTTCCATAGAGCGTCGACTTCTTTGTTTTGCTCTTCCACTTCTTTCAACAGTTTATCGGCGGCCTCCAGAATGGCTGGCGAATCTACGATTTCAGTAAAATTTTGGGTCTTTAATGCTTTTGATAAGTGTTTATATAAATGTCATTGCGAAGAGTAGCAGCAGTGGCTTTCTTGCTCTTGACGACATCCGCCAATTCTTGCACTTGCTCTTCCTCCTCAACAATCTTCTTTTCGCTCTGTCTTTCCAGCGTGTTTCCTCTCTAGCTTCCAATTCTGCCTGAGCCTGTTACTGCCTCCTCTTTTCTTCTTCATTCTTCTTCCTTTCTCCCTCAGGATAGAATAACTACGATTGGCATTTTGGTGTAATCTCAGAAGCTTCTCGTCGATGGGAAGGCCTCCGGACTGCCATACACCATTGAGGTGGGTGAGCCGGCAGGAGGAAGGGTGAGGTGAGGTGGCAAGGGAGGGAGGAAGACACAGCCAGGCAAGCACGCTGTCGGGCAGAGATGATTGCTGAACACCACAGCCATATCACCGGAGTGTGGAGCAGGACAATGTAGACGAACGAAGCAGCAGCACCTGGCCGCAGTATGCATATTCAAACTTTGCAGTGATGTACTGGCTGCTTCAGTGTAAATTGTAGCTTACATTTGGCCAAAATATAGACCCTGCCCCAAAATATAGACCGATTTGGACCAAAATTCGGAATATCGACCAATATAGACCATAAGCAAAAATATCGACATTCAATATACCATATGGGATGCCTGGTACTACAAGGAAAAAATTACAATAACATGGTAACAAATTATACAGTGAAGAGATGAGGTTAACTATCATCCCTTTGTGTGGTAAGATCATCACCAGTTGTATGGTTGAACTGAAAAAATGATGATAAAGCAATTAAGTTAAACCAACCACTGCGTGCGGAGTCTGCATTTCCACTGGGAGGGTGCGAGGAAGGCCTTCCAGCTGAATTTCCGACAGGAAACCCGGGCACAAGGGTGGCAAACATATTGTGCAAGGATTCGGGCGCCCTCTCACCCAGTGCCTGGTACCAGAGCAGGAATAGTCTGCAACAGAAAAAATATAATGTTAAAATTTTATTGGCTATGCCAGAGCAGTAGAAATTATAAAAATAGGTCCCCTTCCAATTATTATTCTCCCAAAATGGCAAAACCAAAATACTCATGAAGATTATGTTCTACACTCACAAAGACATATAAAGCTTCTCAGGCCCTGGAAAAGGATCTGTAAATGATGAGCTTCTACATATTAAAGTGGAATTTGAATTCGGTTTCCAAAAAAGTCACCTCACTTTCATTTAAAAGCTGTGTTGTGACAATTGAGTAATGGACTGATCAAGTTGTGATGCCAAGTTACTTCGAACAATAGATTTCCTGTATATTTAACATTGACTACACATTTCTTTAGAAAAGAATACCTTGGTAACCACTTGCTCGCGACATCATGCTTTAGCAGTCTATGTAAAGTACAAGGCCTCACAGACTGGATTTAGAATAGTACCTTAAGCAACCTTTTAGCCAACAGCTACATGGTGAAGTAACTGGAACACAAAAATTATTTCTGCACACAGAGAAAACCATCAAAAGCCCTCACACCATGGAAAGAGGAGTATCCCAGCCTAAGAGAAATCCACATCATCTAGGAACTTTTCACATTGAATCCTGCACATTTTTTCAATTAATAATTCTCATACACCCTTAGCTGCTGATGTTTTATAATATATTGTCGTCATTCAGGCAGAATTCACTAAGTCAAAAATCTTACTTCTGAGTTATAGCAGTTTTAATGTTTCAAACAACTCCTAAAATCAGTTTTGCATTATTATTTAATATTAACATGTTTTTGGTGTTGTTGCTACAAACATGTTTATATTAAATAATAATGCAAAACTGATATTAGGAGTAGTTTGAAACATTAAAACCGCTATAACTCAGAAGTAGGATTTTTGACTTAGTGAATTCTGCCTGAACGACGACGATATATTAATGATGAATGAGAATCTTTATTATGACAGTTCCACATTAAAATATAATATCCAGGGATAAATTAAATTAAATGCATATCTGACTAAATATCTACAAAAATTTAGAGAAAAGAAAACTTGAGTAATAGGATATAAAAATATTAACTTTTTTAAAATTTCCTAATTTCTCAGGGCAGGAAAGTTACCTTTAGAGGGTATTAGTATACCAAACCCAATTAAAAAAATTCCAAACATGCCCTACCCTGCCTACATAAAATTGAATGTTTAAAATTGACCAAAAAGCAGGTGAGTTTTGGAAATATACTCTGATACAACTGGTTAATTACCAAATTGAAATATCTTACCATGTAAAACATGCAAAGCTAACCCTACTAATCAATACCTGAAAATATTAATTTACTGCACAAAAATGCCTATTTCAAATAAAACAATATTGGTAAAATTTCCACACATTATATTATAAAACACAGTTAAAATACACCACCGACCAAGGTTTCGGCACGTAATGCCATTATCAAGGCCTTGAAGTTTTTTAAAGAATCATTAACAAGGCCTTGATAATGGCATTACATGCCAAAACCTTGGTCGGTGGTGTATTTTAACTGTTTTTTATAATATACTGTGTGGAAATTTTACCAATATTGTTTTGTTTGAAATGGACATCAAGTATTTCCACAAATTTAAGCCTGATACTCTTTTAAATAAAAATACCTGCTGCCATGAAGTATAAGAATGTTTCACTAAGTTGGCACATAGCCAACCCACATAACACTATGGCGCTCCAATTGGGGCTGCATAACATTGCATTTGGACAATGGTTCAGTGGTTACACGGCTAAAAATATACCACAACTTTTCATATTCCCTGGTATGAGGTTCAGAGGGTCCTTAAAAGCATATTATATATTTCTCCATCATAAAAATATCCAGCTAAAAAGCAAATATTGCTCCAGAAAACATTGAATTTTTCAATAAAATAAGCAGTTCATTTTATGTACCATTTTGCTGCTCTTGGATAGTATTGACATTTTCAATGACAGAACTAGCCGATGCTCCTAGGAAGGAAAGGAATTGGAATTTAAGACAAAATAAGGGGAGGAACAGAAAAAGAGCTTGTATACTCATTGATAATTCTACACAGGAAAGTTCAGAAACAGGGTGTACGGTGAATCTCAATTTCTTTTTTCCCTGAGTTTTCCAGGTTTTCCAGGCATATTTTTGAATTTTCCAGGATCATGTCGCACTTCATTTCTAACATATTTTTAATGAATTTCTATTAAAATTGGCATATTTTGCTGATTTGAAAAATACAAGAAATGTCTACATCTACATACTACCCCACAAGCCGCCTCAGTAGGCGTGTGGCGGGGGGTGTTAGGACACCAGCAGTTTACATATAAAAAGGAAACGCTCTAATGAAATTACGCCTAGCATTTATTTAAGTCCCTTATTGTTCGGGGGAAAAATGAATTCCCATACCTATCCGTTCGGCAACATATCTCTCTTAATTTATCGTTTCTGTCGGACCTGGAAATATAGTGGGGTTCTAATATGATGTTCTCCGTGTCACTCTGAAAGATATCTATTCTCAATTGTTCAAGTAATCTAAGCCTAGCACGCAGCCTCCGAGTCTCTAGCGGCTCCCAGCCTAATTCACTTAACATCTGTGTAACGCTGTCTGTACGCCCGTAGCAGTTTTTGACGAATCGCGCAGCTTTCCTTTGTATTTTATTAAGTTCCCGGATTAAGTCTTTCTGCACCGGATCCCATATGCTCGCTGCATATTCAAGATGTGGCCGGACGAGTGCAAAATAGCACCTCTCTTTTTCTTTTTCATCTGAAAATCTTCCCATAATACGCTTGTTGAATCCTAGCTTCTTCAGAGCTCTGCCACAAATATTTCTTATATGAGTTCCCCGCGATAGGTCCGAAGTTATCGTAACTCCTAGATACTTCACTTCATCTGTCGCCTTTATGTGAACACCATCCACAGCATATACATGGGAATAGTTGGACGACCTCCGCAAGAAATGTACCCCCGTGCATTTGCTCAGATTAAGTTCGAGTCCCCACTCTTGGCTCCACACATGAACGTTGTTTAAATCTGATGATAGAGTTTCAAAGAGTCAGAGTGATCGCTAATTTCACGATAGATGACAGCGTTGTCTGCAAATAAACGTATTTTACTGCTAATTCGAGAGCATAGATCATTTATGTATATAATGAACAAAAGGGGGCCGATTACGCTTCCTTGTGGGACACCTGATATCACTTTAACTACATCAGAGCTAATTCCGTCAAGAACCTACCTACTTTGAGTTAAATAATAGAGTACATATACAAGGAATGTGGAGTAATATGGGTTTCATTTCAACCAACAAATAAACAAAAACGGTTAACTGTAAGAAACTGGTGTGATTTTTCTCAACAAGTGCATTTCCGATTCAACTTCTGCAACAAATTTCTTGGATTTTCAAGAAATTGTTTTTTTTTGGGTTTGCAGCTCGAACTTTTTTCAGTACCTCTTTATTATTCTTTTTCCCTTGAGGCTTTGGTACCTTTCCTCTTCTCCGCTAAGGCTTCACTGAACTTTGCGTGAGCATTTTGGAAACTGTGAATTAATTGCTTTGTGATATATCACAAAGTATACCTATAGGTACGGATCTACCACCCAAAATAATTCAATTTGAACAAAATTGTATTTGTTGGACAATACACGAATTATAATTAACTTGGGTTGACCCTGGACAAAGGGCCTGTCAACTTCAAACCCGAGGGCTGTGATTTCAACACGCAGTGACCGCAAAATGTATTTCCGCTCCTTCAAAAACATTTCTAAAATGAGGGGTGTTGAGATTATTGGGTGAGGATTATCAATCATATAACAATGCCCAATTATCCATTTAGGTTGCCGGCCGAATGGTTTTCGTATAATAGCGGGAAATTCCACTGCGCATGCCCAGACGTTTAGATTTCTCGTAAATTTGGTAACACCAAGAATTCAATTCATACGGCTCTTCGAACGGAATCAAGATTTCCGTGCGGAATTCTGTTTCCGCTGACGGAGATATACAATCGCATTTTGGCATCAATTCCGATTCCATTCGTAGCGGCCATTTTACGTGGGAATTATTCTATGTGGAATTTGCCTTGTTATGCAATTGCACACACTTAAAGCACAAGCTGCGAGCGGCCGCACAGCTGCAAAAAGAGTATGAAATGAACAGGGAGCGCAAGGCTACGCTGATTATGAGCCAAGCATAATTCAATCAAAGACACAGGTTAAACCTCTCTCTCTCTGCCTCAATGGAAACCGGCTGGCATCCATTTTCCAGGGTTTTTCGGAAAAATTCAAAAATTCCCTGAGTTTTCCCTGAGTATTCCAGGGCAAAATATTTCCCTGAGTTTTCCAGGTTTTCAAGGTTTTCCAGGTCGCCGGACACCCTGAGAAATGATACTGCAATGGGGGAGCATAAGCCAAGGACTGCCCTAAAACCTACCAATCAACAGGTGGAAACCCAAATGAAGGAATTAATTGAATGAATGAATGAACCTTGAATACCTGGCAGATCCAAAACCATAGCTCACCTGGTGGCATCACGGCGAAGTTTCCATGAATTCCCAGGGTGTAAGATTTTGTGCATGATACGTGTAAGGCTGTGACACTGCCATCTTTTGCCCACCAGTTCCGGGAGCAAAACAAAAACACGCTCAAGAGTAGCCAAGGCACAGTCAACCTCTTCCCGATGAGCTTTGTGCACTGTCAACAAAAAATTTCAGTCATCTTCTGAAATATAGTGAACATTTGTGCCACTTCTCCACAAGCTGCAATTATTCCCTCTAATCAATTATGAATGAGTACTTTGGTATAATAATGTAGAATGAACAAGCATCCCCACATTCATAAATTTATCATATCCAGCAACATATATAATGATGTAAATTAGCTTGAAGAGTATAATCACCATTATGCAAGAATTATGTAAAAAGTTACACTTTAAATCACTGATATGTAAGTTGAAAGTTTTGAGGAGAGTAGTTATAACAGACTTTTTAAAAAAAGTGAAAGTTGTTAAGTTTTACTTTGAAATAAAATTCAGCCTCCATAGGTAGGTACATATGTACTTAGAATCCTAATTAAATGCAACGAAAAAAATGCAATGAGCATTAAATCTTTCTGAAAATTAGTTTAGAGCAAATTTAAATTAAAATACATGCATAATGTAATTACTCCATGCACACATAGCAGCATTGTTATACGATTACAGCCCAAATTGAAAAAAGTCAACATGAAGTTTAAATAAATAAATAACATAAACATAATGCACATTCATGGACCATTCACAGGCACCAAATAAGAAACCTTCAAAGAAAGAATGAAAGAAGTGATATTTTTGTCATAATCTGCAAAAAGTGGTGCAATATCATTCAGCTATACCTCAGATTTTAAATATGTATGTGTAAACTAAATTTAAATTATTGCCATACAAACTTCCAAGGAAAAGACTAAGATAAATAATTATTAAAATGCCATTGCACTCCACCAACATTTAGTAATGATGATATGGCCACTAATTTTACCAATGAATGGTGACATCATCATTTGTGCATATTTAACCCTTTCCCCTCTGAAGTTTAAATGCCCAAAAACGCGCTCCCTCTTAAGTCGGCCGAAACCGGGCATAGATTCATCTCTCTGAATACTGGGAATTTAAATTCACCGAGCGGCCAGAGAACGCCGTACGGTTAAATCAAAGTCAAAACTAATTAATGCAATTGATTCAGTAAAATATTTCACTTAGATGCATCTACACAAAAATAACAAATCTACGAAATTTCTCTCTGAAAATACTGGAAAGTATACGGAATAAAAATACAGATGCATTACAGCGACACGAAAATTACATTTGCCTTGAAATAGAAAGAAGACTTGCATAACATTTTTGGGTTATCGATTTGAATGAGATCAATTTTCCAGCCATCAATGTGGTTGATCATTTTTCTGCTAAAATTCACTTTCAAAACTAAGACCTACTGAATAAGTTGTCATATTGATGTTCATTGGTTTCGGGAAATCATGCGCATATGCAACATTGGTGCATAAAAGCAATGAAAATGATAATGCAACACTAGAAGCAGACTAATCCATCTACAAGGCCAAAGAATTCAAAGCATATACACAAATGGAATGACATAATACTTTTAAAGAAGTAGAGAAGAATATAATAAAACCTTTCCAATGGCTTAATACTCTGGGAATAACTTTCCCCAATGGAATAATTAGGGCTACTCTGTTTACCAAAAAGGAGTAACAAATTTTCCTCTGATTACCCTCCTACAACCATTTCTTCGATAAATGTTGCAAACAGCATTTAGGCATTTCTTGGCTAAAAATTAAGTACACACATGTTTTCCACAAAATAAAATGTCATTAAAAGGCTGCTAACCACATAGACTACAAGAAATTAGGAATCCCAACTGTACTTGTATGTAATAACCAAATAAGAAGGGTGATTAAAGTAGCTCTCAGGTATAAATTGCTCCTAAACCAGCAAAACCTGACAGCATATACAGTGAAGACCATGGCAATCTCCCATATAGCTGCATAGTTTTATATATCGGATTACAATAAATTTTTCCAAGTATCAAAATATTACGCAAAAATGTTTATGTTTTTATAGCACAAAATCTAAGTCATCGCTCTGTCATAAAATATGGAAAAATAACAAAATCATCTCTAAATTAAATATGTATATAAAATTATCACAACTTTACTGAACATATAGCTAAGTCTTTCTAAAACGATAGAAACATGATATCTACTGGAAATCAAAAGCTTCAAATACAGTTTCTTATGAATAAAATAATAATAGCACCACTACACCTCCATAATCACCAACAAACATAACAGAACCGAACTCACAATGAGCGGTAAAAAAATTACAAAAGTAAGGGCTGCAATGAGTATTGTACTTCAGAGCACATTTATGGGTCAGAGGTCTTATCAATAATTAAATTAACTACAAAAATGACAATGCTATGTTACAAAAAAGGGAGCACATAGCACACTCATTAACATTCCAATGCCCTAAAGTTCAACCACCAGGCATGAACACTGACTGACAATCTCCTAAAGAAAATAATATTTGTGGTGACATGATAAAAACGGAATTAAAATGACACAGAAATGGACATGAGAATTAGAATGTCAATCAGCATCATTTTTTCTATGAGTATCGTTAAAAAGTCATTCACTCTAAAGCAACAAATATGGATCAAATTAATCGATTGTGGCGATACTTGGTGGAAATTACTGATAGAATTCATGATGAGAAAAAAAGGTTTTTTTCTCAACATGAATCCAACAAATATGGGTTTATCTTTATGCAACCATGGTTCACACCAATATTCATACAGTGCAACAGTGTACACTTTAAGCGGGAACAATTAGTTCACATTAACCGCTAGTTTAACAGGTTCCAATCTATTTTGATTTACATACTCGATATTCACAAGTTTGCAGAATTGTTCCCCTTACAATAGAAAAATATACATTACTTACTGCTACATCAAACATTCTTCCCCCGTTATTGAACTTTTCCGCATATCTCTAAACTGACAAGCCCTCAGGGAATGCGTAAAACAGGTTGGAAACTATTGCCCTGGGAAAATTTACTACAATAAAGATGGCTTAGTGGAGTAACTGACTATATACCAGACAGGCATTTGGGAATTGAACATTATTTGAATTCTACTCAAGTCAAATGATTTTTTTTCATAGTGAATTACCACACTTCGTAGGTGTAACAAAAAAAAGAATGATATATACCACCACTTGCCTAACAATGTCATATCTCCTGAATGAACTCCTCAGTGTAGAAATATAACCGTTATTGAACACAACTTGGACTAACTTTTTGAGGTCTCACATACAACCTGTTTGTCTACTGGTAACTATCCAGAACAAGGATTTGCTGAAACTAAGCCACTGTGCTTTATAAACCATTGCCATTAATCTCTCATGCATGAAAAAATATGTTAATCTTTGTCCCTCTTGATTTGACGCCATTATCATTAACTTGTCCAGCAATGGCATTTATGCCTCTGAAGTGCATATTTCAACCAATTTGGAGACTGGCACTTACATATGACAATTTTTGGATAAGGGAAAAATTACTCATTTGCCTGAAATGAGGTTGCTTTACTTTGTCAATTTTTCAATCATTGCGATTGCACAAATTATATGGTACACAGCCACCCACATGGGTGCAAAGTTATACACCAAGGGGATCACATTTGCCAAGAAAAAATCAGTGCACTAAACCAGGATTTGAACATGGATCACCCAGTTGGGAGATCCGGGTAGATATCCAGGTCAAGTCAAATGATTTTTTCAAAACGAATTTGATCTCCTTGGTGTATTATTTTATCAACATCTTGACTCACTATTGTGCTCATATAAAAATAGCTAACAATAAGTTTTCACCAATAAAATTCAACTTTACCGGAATAAACACAACTTGATATCAACACAGTAAAGCCTGCATTTTTATTTGACCGGTAAAATTTTATACATATCCCATGTGTTTCTATAATAATCCACAAGCTGGAACTAAAAATAAATAGATTTAGAACCCCATTAACCTCAAAGCTGGTGGTAGGCACCAGCTAACAACTAGGACGGAATATAATCTTACAGAAATATAATAAATAAAATCTTACAGGAATTTCATATTTCTAAGCAATACCGCATTTGATGGCTTACAAATGGCACACCCCATACCCAAATACCCAATTTCATTGTGATACATTCATGAAAAAGGCTAAACAATCCACACCAAAGCTAGGTGCTGTAAAAATGGCAGTGGATGATTTTGGGACAAGAAAGGGCCTATTTTAAAAATGGGTTTCAGTGGGAAACATTTTTGCAACATCACCAACAAAGATATGTATTGTACTTTTTTGGAAAAGTTCTACGAAACAAGTAAGTCATAATCCATATCGGAATAATATGCTATACATTTGGAGATTATTTTTTTAGTTATGTCTGGTTTCACTAGTATGAGGCATGGCACTCCTACTGTATTTACTCAAGTATAATCAGAGAAATGTCTTCCCTTTTTGGTCATTGAAAACTTATTTTTGACTTATAGTCGAATCACTAAATAAGGTGACTTTTTTGGTGTCAATATTTTGGCGTATTGGCAGCATGAAAACATATGTATCTCTACAATCAATATGCTATGGAGAATATTCGCTGACAAAATACACTTGGCACTTTCACATTGCAATATCAATGCATCCCACAAGGCCAATCGTATTGCACAATTATCACATTAGCACAATGCAAAAAAGGAGATTCAGCACTTAATTCACCCCAACTTATATTCTAATCATGGATTTTAGACGATATTTTCAGCCTGAAAAGAAGACTTAGGCAAATACTCAAAGATATACGCTGTCTTACATGGTGAAAATTGATATTCGATATATTGCTCTTCCATATTGCAGAAGTAATCAAAACAATATACATATTTATACTGACCCTACTACTGTTCATAACAATGATATCATAATAAAAATTACAACCAAAAACTCTCTAAAACAACCAAAACATTATTTAAGTAAATTATAATTTTGGGGAAGGACTGACCGTATGGTCAAATTTGCCTACAGTAGATAGAGTTAGAGATGACCTTAGCCTGCCTAAGGACTCGCCTTCAAATGTAAGACCCAGGGATGATTTCTACGTGATTACGTTGGAGAAAAAAGTGTCTCTTATGCCATCAAACATGGTTCTTGAATATTAGTGTCAGAAAATGACAAAGGACCAAATGCAGAATATGAAAAACGATGCAAAATGAATTGGATGAAACAATATATGTATCCAGAAGCCACACAGATGCAATAACCAGGCATGCAGAAGAGATCTTAAGAAGAGGTAGCAAAAGTACTGCTTACTGATCACCACCTAATGCACAAGAAAATCGATACAGCTTTTTAATTGTTACTTTAGCCCAAGAAAATAAGGAGTGCATATGAAAAAATATCTGATGCTTTCCGGGAGTATGCAATTAACATAGGTTATTCAGGTATTCCACTGAGTCAATCATAATATTTTGGGGAACGGCTAGGAACCATCCATTGGGACAAGGTGAAAATTCTTTGCCAAGAGGATAAATACGGAAAAGATTATCTCCACCGTCTCAGGCTCAACCTTGTGGAAGTTCATTTTATAAATTAAAAGGAAACCTTTGTTATACTCCACCAATTTATTTTCCGGTACAACTAGTTTCTATGCAGCAGAACTAGTCAAAACTAGTTGTACCGGAAAATAAATTGGTGGAATATAAAAAAAGTTTTCCATTTCATTTATATGGAAAAGATTGATCAAGAAAGGAATAGAGCTATGACTTAAGGAAAATAGATCAATCAGAAATAAATTAATAGAGACTCTGGACACTCTCTCAGCAACTTTGGAAACTGGTACTGAGAAGTATCCTGGAGGCAAGAAAAAGGTGAGAAACCACGGACCAATAAGAAGGCACCTGAACCCAAACAATAGGTATACATACTGGCCATTTTGACAATATATACTGGCCATTGACTATCTGGACACTCAGCCTTGAGGATGATGGATGACTCATTCATTGAAACTTCAGCAGCGATGGATGAGGAATTGACCTGGTGGAATGCCTGAATAACCTATGTTAAAGGAGTGTATAGGGTAGCAAAACTTGGTGGCACATGCTCATGAAGAGCAGCATCAAGGAGAGGAAAGCACATAACGGATGTGGTACTAAGGGGCTGAGGGTCCTTCCCGACATTCTTTTGGACATCCTTCTATACTTCTGCCCTTCAATAATGTTTTATTCATCCTCGCTGACCTCCAACTCTTCCCTAGCGAGTGACACCAAGTTTTGCTATGCCTATGAATACTATCCCTGCCAACTTGATATGGGATAAGGACTTTGTCGTATGTATCATATTTTTTAAACCCAAAAATATCCTTGCATGCACCTAAAACTAACCATGATCACATAAGAGTGTAATATTTACAAAAATAGTAGAAACTATAACATCAAGGACTGCAACACAACCACATGTAAACCCTAAGAATCGCTCACCAATTCCAGTAAAACAAAATAAAACAGCCAAAAATCTATTATCTAATATACATTGCTGAATACAGTGAACTACTGCCTACTAATAAATACTAACTCCAAACAATGCCCACATGCTATAAGAAACACCTCTAACTAAATAGGTAAAAGATATTGGAATGAGCTGCATGATCAAAAGGAACTGTGCTATACCAGAGAGAACTATTCTTATACACACATCCAGTGTTTACTCACCCAAGTGGAAGGGCAGCTCTGTATTTAAACAAGGCCCCACGGCGGAAAAAGAAAGAAACAACTGAGCATCAGAAACAAGAAAAAATACAGCCCAGTGCCAGAATTTTGGAGCTCACCCATTACACTTAAAATACAATAAGGTCCTAACAGTGCATATGCATTTGAAACTAAAGGTAATTCAAAGTACACATGTAACATGTTAACCCTTTCGCTGTGCTGTACTTTCATTCCCATAAACAAACAATTTCACAGATATCTTCCAGTAAAAAAAAGAAAATAAATAAAAACTCAGCCAGCAAATGAAATGATATAATTGAGCAAATGAAATACAAATGCTGCAATGTATACTGCATTGCTGCATGCAGCAGAAATCAAATGAGGTGCACGGAGAGATGAACAATGTGAATTAAAACATTGATGAGACATACTCATCATACACAGTCAGATAGGCAACTCATGATGACAGAAACTCATCATGCACAGTAAAAGGGTTAATATTTCTGCAATGAGAAAATTTTAACTGATATATTCAAATCACTACAGACTATGATCTATGATCTTATTCCTACAAATCATCATAATTGGTTTCAATAAGCAACTGAAGACAGTAAGTACGCTAACCAATTCACAGGTCCCTAGCCTGAGAATTTTTAACATCATTCACATGCCAAAATCACTTAAAGATTGAGAGCTTATATCTGAGGAACCTACCATAGTTGGGATTAACGATTTAAAAAATTAACGATTAAAATTAATTTTAAAAAAATATAGTTAACTATTTAACTTAACCATTACTTTTTAGAATAATTAACTTTTAATCGTTAAAATTTTACATTAACTGATTAACCGATAGGTACAAAACTTTTTAAAGCAAAAAAAATTAATTTTTGGCAAATGTCGACCTGTTCAAATTTGGGCGCAAAGCTGGCCCAACAGACAAAGGGGAAAATAAAACAGTACCTAAGAATGCAATATAGCTGGGTAGTTGTGCAAGAATGCAATGAATAGTCCCAGGCGAATACATCCACACAAAAGCAGGGTTGAGTGTAGTGACCATCAAAGTTTAGGAATGCATAAAAGTTCACCTTCATCTAACAGTGAGACCAAGAATGAAAGTTTTTCCAAGATGGATGAATTTTTTTCAAAATTTAAACACCAACCGACTTCTATCAGTCAGGAGGCACTTTCCATCGCTGATGTGGAAGCAGTGAGATATTTTCACAAGTGCAGAAGTGTTAATGAACTCTCAAGCACTATGAGAAACCTTTTAATCAAGTACAACACTGGCATTCCATCATCAGTGCAATGTGAAAGGATGTTTAGTGGCTTCTTTTTTCAGACAGGAGAGGATGGACGTGCAATACACATTTTGAAATGAGAATGTTATTAAATTTTATTAATGACTTTTTAAGTAAAAGTTAAATAAATTCTTCTTGAATTTGAAGTTTGTATTTATTTTATCCCAATTACGAAAAATAGCTTTTAAAAGTTGCTTATTATATATAAATGTTTCTTAAAAGTAACTGAAAAAGTAACTTTTAACATTTAAAAGTTACTTTTTTTAATTTAACTTGAATCAGTTACTTTTTCAGAAAAGCTATCTGAAACTTTAACTAGGTAGTTACTTTTTACAGAGATTAACTTTAACTTTTTCAGTTAATTTGTTTTGGTAACTTTCCCAACCATGGAACCTACCTATGAATAACCGGTAGATTATTTTGATGAATAAAAAATAATTAATTTCAGTCCTGGTTGTGTGGTAATAATGAGAAGTTCAATTATACTAAGTAGTATACTAGAGTACTTTACATTAAAATATTAGTGCATATATCCAATTAAAAATTCAGATTTATTACGTATTTTAATTAGACCCTCAGTGATGCTAGAGTTCAATGTATTGGTCTATAGCCAGAGTTAAATATTGCAAATGGAATATCATTACACAAAAACAACAATGAATAGAATAAATTTGATGGAGGAATGGCTGCAATCAAAAAATTTGGGAGCACAATGTCGTTCAAGATCAAATAACTAAGAGAAAGATACATATTTTGAAATAGCAAAAATACCAATGCACGTTGAAGAAATATAAGAGAACTATGTAATTATCCGACTAAAATCCAAACGGGGTAAGAGAGAGCTAATGACCAGTCTGTAAAAGTAATACCTAAATTTCACCAAAAAAGATATTATGCTCTAAAGTAAATCAAAGAAAGCGTACTACCTCAACAACTAAGCACATAACATATTTCACACTTTTTATGTCCGAACTCCCTCATTGATAACACTATGTAATGGATATTTCATAAAAAGTGCAATGGCTACATGGAAGCTTAATATTCAAAGACATCAAAGCCAAAACCATGAAATTTAAGAGTGATTGAAGCATGAATGTGACCTGAAACAGAACTATGATCAGCTTCAGACCAGAGAGGAGCTAAAATATCAGTTATTGTGACCCGAATTCATAAATACTTTTTCTACTGAGCCTAACCTAGAAAAGATGATGGGAAGGAAGAGACAAATATACAAGTGCTTTTGAAAAAAATAACTGGGAAGTTGCCAATTTGGTGTGCTTTTGTATTTTGTACCAGTTTTTTTGTTCCCAGTTACATTTCCTCCATAGTTTACATATGCGTTCAGAATACAACAGCTTGGCACTCCAGTTCTACAATTAGATTCTCCACCCAGATTCCATGCATGGGCAACGCCACCAGTTCACGCACATATGCTACACACCCTCCTATCACATCTGAAATACACATCTGGTTCATGTAGTCAGTACTGCCTCCATGCCCTACTTTCAAGTCCTGCACCCACATCCAAGCCTAACACTCATGTTCCCCTCCCCCCAAGTCCAATGTACATAATCACCTCACTCTCAAAATTCCCTTCCCTGCCTTTCTTTTGACTCCAGCCGGCAGGGACTTCCGCAACCCCATATCACATCATGCCTCCTCTAATATGTGTGCTTGAATAAATTCACTGTTCTCCATTGGCAAGGCATCTCAAGAGCCTCCACATCCCTTTTCTCCACACCTATATTAATCAGGGGGTCGTGGTGGCCTAGTGGGTAGAGCGCTGGGCTACCGGCTGGAAGGTCCCGGGTTCAAATCCGGTTGAAGTCACTCTGGACACCCCCTCTGAGAATCCTCGCAGTGCTACTATGTGGTTGTCATAAATTTGTGGAAAAGGCAGGTGGTCCAGGGAAAGGAACTGGCCCCCCTACCTTAAATGTGTGAATTTCACACGCCAATGGCTTAGTAAGGGGTGAGCTCTACTCTCCCCTATCAAAACCGACCTTTAGGTTGAAACTGATTGAGTATATTAATCGGCAGGTATGACTGTGGATTCATTGTTTTAGTTTTTCCCTCCACTTCCAACTGTCTTATTAAATCACCCTTCTCACCAACCCTCAATGTGGGGTGATTCAAGAGTGATTATCTGCATGTACACCAATCTAACAGGTTTTATCAGCTGGTCACTTACTCTTACCATGCCTCTCCATACAACAACTATTATATCATTTTGACATAGAAAAATTAAATTGTAGTTGAGCCATCTTTGATTTAAACAAGATGACAACTTCTCTAAAGCCATAAAGAGTCAATCAATTAATTATTGTATAAAAGGTAGATGAAAAATAATTTAATTAATTTTAGCAAAGATGCATTGAGTGGTTCCGTCAATGATAAGAGAAATATCTAGTAATGCTCAGAAAATAAAAGAAGCCGCTTTACCTTGATCAACAAATAAAATGCATTTGACATGGATCCTATAAATTCAGAAATGGAGGCTTGCATGTATTAAATCCAACAAAGAAATGAACCATCGCCTATCCTATATCAGATGATGTTCCAACACAGGCCTCCAATAAGTTGGTGAAAATATTAAATTCTTACTTGTTTTGATTTAAATTGCATTCATATTAATAAAATGAAGCATACTAATCCAACTACATACAGTGCTTCATCAACCTGTATGTTAACATGATTGTTTCTTCACCTGATTGAAAATGAAAGGATTTTTTTGAAAAATCTTTACACGGGCAGTGAAATCCAACATACTGAAATGGCAAAATTTTGGTTCCTTTTAAATTCACCACATACAGACTAGTGTACGCAGTCATGCATTTCCTTATTCTGTCATGTTTATTTTTTCATAGAATTGACACTGCTTTGGTAATTGAATTGTACAAATAAAATGCACATAGATTACATTTAGAAAGTAGATAAAATTAATAAATTATAAGTACACAAATGACAATAAATATATTGGCTAGAGGTGGATTTTTTCACAGGCACCAAGGCCCTCTGGCAGCAAAACTGTAATATTCCACTGAGTGTAGCATAGCCTGAAAGCTGGAATGAGGTTTTTTGCTTCCAATCAACAACTTTAATTAATCATTCTTCTACCAATAAAAATTATGATTGGCTTTGCTCTTTTCATATTCAAACTACATATACTTAATGTTATTACAAGTTGAACATTCACATGAAGTTCATGCACAATCTGCTGGGGTGATACACTCCTTCACAGGAAATAAAAATATACCCAAACATGAACAAATATTGATTCTTCCTCTACATTGGATAAAAAAGAACACAAATATTTGGCTGTCAAAGTAAAGCTGTTATCAAATAAGGAGTACATAAATACGTAGCAGTAATGCAAGCCAGGGATGGAGTCCCCATTAAATTCCTGTTCAATCATAAAAGCTTACTAAGTACAAAAAGGAAACGGTGATCTATGTACTTGCATGTAATACTTTTTGAATATAGTATTATAAATTAATTCCTTCATACTTTAAAAAAGTAGCCGACAATCAACAAGCTATTGAAAAGCTCGACTACACAAACACTGCAAACTTCACATCACCCAACATCACAAAAAGCAATGTACTAGTAAGTTCCCATATGCTTAAAAACAATACTTGAAGGATGTCAAGGGAATACGATCAATAATATTAATCGCTCATAATATGCTTCAGGAGCTGGTCTACCAGGCACTTTATGGGTAGGCACCCATAGAGAGCTGAAAGAATTCCAATGAGCACATAGAGCATGTACTTACCGCGCTGTTTAAGGGTGGCTTCTGCATTGATAAAACTTTCATAGAGGACAAAATATATGTGACTGTAGTTTGCCTCAAAAATGTGCCTTGCTTCTTCGGTGTCAGCATTTTCTGTTTGAAGAAAATCAAAGGAACCATTTTATGAATCGAAGATATATACACCCAAGAAACAGTGGCGGATACAGAAAAAACTCAAGGGGGGTGCAAGTTATTGCGACGATTGTAACTTTCAAACGGACTGCCTGGCAGCGACTCTGCTTCCCTTATATATGTAGGTCGGTTGTTTCGAGAAAATTCGGTTCCAGAATGTTCGCTTCCAGACTTTTAAGGAGTGTGAACAAATACAAACAGTAGAATATTCGCGACTTTTCTCAAACAAATGCCAGACAGAATAACGTATTGAGATCACTAGAATGGCCGTGACTTTTCTCGTAGGTTAGCTATCTATGTGCCAGACAGAAACGTATAAAATACGATGACGTGGACGCACGTGCGTGCTACATAAGAAATTACAACTACTCGATAACTCGACTCAAGAGTCGACTGACGAAAGACACGAACGAATAGCGTGCGGGCTGACTGGCAGGGGCGGCGCGGGGGCAATGCGGGTGGCCCCGAAGGGGGGGGCGTGCACCCCCCGCACCCCCCATATGTATCTGCCACTGCCAAGAAATATACATTACAAACATCAGTAATATGTAAGACGCAGCAGGATTTACTGGTTGTCTTCCGTATTGGATCATTTTCTGTGATGGCAGTTTCACTGGCATTGCAGTCACTTCAGGCCTGAAGATGCCCGTAGCAACATGGGCAAAACTGCTATCACAGAAGATGAACAAACAAGGAAGAAAACCCAGAAATCCCACAGCTACAACTACACTACTCTGTGGAGGCCTTCACCATGATGTGAATGATTAATTATCCTCCGTAATGCAATTGAGAGAAGATATTTTTATAGAAGAATACATCGTGATACCTTTGGAGTTAGGTATGGTTATTAGCATTCAATTGATTACTACTCAGATAACTGCTTGGAATGGCCATATATTCAATCATATGTCAGATTTGAATAAAGATTTTTACTTGAAATAATTTCTCACTTTGTATGACTCACTCTCACGATTTCTCACTCCGTAAATTTCAACATCTACAATGTCATAAACAAGGAGATCTCCTTGAAAACTAAATTACAGGCCAAAACCATGGTCAGTAAGAATAAAAAAGAGTGGAATGTACTAATTGAGAAATTATTTCATGTGAGTCAGCTCCACAGAGTAAAGCCGAAAACTTCAACTAGTACGCAATTTTTACCACTAGGAGGATTAAAGGCATAACTAATGACATTAATATGTGGGCATTACAATGACATACAAGAGAGAAGAGCTGAATATGTACCACTAAAAAATTACTACAGAAATATTTAATAAAATGTTTTTCAAACTTTCAGCATTTTATGAATGTGTAAATCTCCAACCATAAAATTGTTGGGTTAACAGGAAAAATACCTATTGACCCAACTGCAAAAATGCATAGCCATATTCACAATTTATAACCATCAACCATTCCCCAACAATGTGCCATGATGAGTGCTACTTGGGTGTAATGATGATCAACGTTTGACATGCCACAACCAAGTCAGCCTGCTGGTTAGGCATCAGTATTTCAAGAGCCCTAGTGCAGAATCACAAAAAGATATTCCAAAAATCTGGTGACATATTCTCAGAGGACCTAAAACATTCATTTCTACCTAACTCACTGATATTACTTTTAGCCAGGAAAATAATGCCTTCTAATTCACTGAATGGTGAGAAAATAAAACAGCATGAAAAAAATTAAGCTAAACATTATTTAAATGTTTTCTTAAGTGTTACGGCTATTATAAAATAAACAAGCAATATACATAAGGTGAAAATCGCTATTTCCTACAGATAAAAATATTATGTCATCACTGCAGTCATCTAAATTAATAATGTACAATTGTATGGTCAACTTAAGATCAAAAAAGCCAAATCTTTCACGAAGGTATAAATAAACTGTGAGGAAATACAACTGGTGACAAGCACAAACTTTGAGACGATTTATAATTCAAAACACAAAGAGTACGTTATTCATAACTAATAATAGTTTTTTTCAACGGATTACATCTTATTTCGAGCATTTATGGCTAAGGTATAGCTACACGAAATGTACATATTAAACATTAAAACGCTTAAGATTTACAACAATTATACTTACCTATAGACACTATCATGCTTTACAATAGTTAATAAACACGGCATTGAAATAGTTTAAAGGACAATTCCAAACGCAAAAATAGTAGGAAAGGAAATAAGTTAAGAGCTTGCAACAAAAATCCAACAAGGACGAAAATGGCAATAAATAATACCACTAAGGTATTTTCCAGCCAGAATACACTTTTAATATTGGAGTAAATACTGAAACTAAACCACAACTATTCACTACATCCAGGCATAAAGGTTCATTTACCTCCAATAGATAGTACATAGCTAAAATATGACAAACTGACTTTAAATTTATATATCACCGAAAGATCTTCGGACTTGCGACGAGCATGATAAGAAACACATTCAAGAGAAGACATTATTCAATGATGCCATTGTAAACAAAAGTGATGCCGGACGTTAAAAACAGAACTATTATCGCTCTCATTCCTCTAGTTTGCATGAATGATACATTATTTATACTGAAGTTCGAACGAAATAATTAGTACCAATGAGGCTGTCAGCATTTACAGCAATGATAAACTTACCAATAATAATTTTTATATGCTTTAATCGGGTAGCAGGGTCTTTCTTGGGGTCTTGGATCTTTTGAGTAGACTTCTTTACATCGGCATGTATTTTCTTGCTAAACATGATTTCTTAACTTAATAAATAACAAGAAATTACTACATTATACCTCTTCATTTAGGAAGTAAACAGTCTAAAAAAAACATCATAAACTAACGACAATTCCCATACAAAAAAACTCTGACGATACACACACACGGTTCTACAGGTTCTATTGTTCTTCACCTGTGGTAACAGTTTTACTCACTAGGTGGCGGAGGCTCACCGCTGGCGCTTGCTGGCACTAGTTGGCGCGGAGGAATGAGATGGCAGTGATGGTATGAAGACGTCGAGGGCTTTGCTATAAGGTGCAGTAAGCATGAAGAAGGGGAGGAGGCGAAATCCAACATCTGATAGTATTCTCCTGACCCAGAGGAATTCTATGACATAAAGCGTTTGATAGGTAACTCTCGCTTTTCTTGAAAATTAACGAAAGAATTTAAACTTCCGAGGGAATAAAGATATTGGATGAAGCGTTTTCAGATTTTCTACTGGGTCACAGGGTTCGTCAGCTCTGACCTTTCGAAGCATATGCCTGACATCATCTTCAGGAAACTCCGAAGAACGCGGCAGACTTAGCCTTCGAAACGTCGGTGCTGACCAACCCTATTACCCGCCGGAAATCCCGAAAACGCTTCATCCAATGCATTAACCAGGAAAACCTGAGGTCCCTCAGTGTAAACAGGTATGTACTGTAGGCATGTTACAAGCACTCACCACCATGGATAGTCAACCTTCATATTATACCGCCTCAAACTACTATCACTTTGCTGAGACAAGGGGAAGTTTCTCCTTGGCTGACCTAATAAAAACTTATAAGTTAGCTCAGCTATATATAGCTATAAATGACGTCTTTATTTCTCAAGCGCAGTTAGGACTTGTAGTTATTTCTTACAATGAACTCGTAAATTACAATGGAAAAGCATCCACGTCCTGGCAAGTGAAAAACCGACCCAAGCGGGACTGGAACCCGCGACCTCAGGGATGGCAGGTGATAATAATAATAATAATAATTGTTTATTACGGGCATATACCCAATTTAGAATAGACATGTACATTTCTTTCAATATAACTCTTAGTAATTTATAAAATATTCTTAAAAAAATAAGTATTACATGAGAAAAGGACCACTAGAATATGAATTATATTATAACAAAAAAATATTGCTCAAATAACATGAGGTCAGACAGAGTTCGACAATGATAAAATACACTTCTTCTTAAATATGGAATGTTTATCGCTAAAAATATCAATGTTGCTAATAAGGGAATTATATAGTCGAGGGATCCTGGTTAATGGTGAATTAAAAGTGAAATTTCTACTACAGTATTTAACATAGAATAATTTTGTGCTTCTGGTGGTGGAAAATGTAGCATTAAATGGGATCAATTGAAGTAGGGATGGACAGTTAATAAAGTCATTGCATAGATTATATAGGAATAGCAATTTAGTGATAGCACTTTACCCCGCAGCCACCAAGGCCGAGGATTACCATGGCCCAAGGAGGTCATTGGGACTAGAGGTACTTAGGGGCGGATTGAGGGCGTTTTTGGTGGGGGGGCGAATTGCTACTTTAATTACTACTCTGGGGTGTATGGAATACCTTATGACCACCATTTTTCTATCAAATGTAATTAATTTATTAAAAAATCTCAGAAATTGAGTGCCAAATAACTATATGTAAGATCTTCTTATTTCTCATGTTTTCAAAGTATCCTACGGTATGGAATTACACTCTGGGGTTATTCATGTCATGTAGTTGTCATTTTGCTATTGCAGAAGAGATGTATTAGAATTATTATTGCTCTCCCCTCAAAGAGCATTGTAAAACTTTATTTGTCAATCATAGAATTATGAAAGTTATTAATTCATGCATTTATTGTGTTTTAATTTATATAAAAAATCACCTACTTTATTTACAGTGTAAAAAACAACATTAATAAAACTATTGCGTTGGTTTTCGCGGGGTTGTTCATTAGCACTCTCCCTGGTGCAGCGCTGTGATTGGTCGGAGCCGGTGATCCTTTTCTATGATATGTTGAGCCCCTGCCACATATAAGACCGCCAAAACGGCTTCTTTTACCTTCGACCTGAAGACGATAGCAGGACGGCTATCGAAACCGTTGTCAGCCTAAGTCAAATAACGCGGATGGAGAACCCGCAAATGCAGAGCGCTAACATTAACAAGTACAATACTAGGGGTAATTATCATATTTATATCCCGTATAATCGATTGTCTAAATTAATAGCTATGAAAATATTGGCATCACTCCGTTTAACAAACTTTCATCTTGTTAAAAATGAAAGTATTCCGTTCAATGTATAATATTGAAGCAAAAATTATAACTGGTTGGTTCTTCATCTTTTTTATAATTTAAATGAGATTTTAGATTGGAATAATGATGCTTCAATGTAACTGTTTACTCTTTATCTTTTAGTCATAACTTTGCAACGTACTTGTAATATACATTTTGTTTCATGTACGATTATGTAATTAGTGCAATATTTAACATTAATGACTTATGAAGTACCTATTGTATTATCGATCTCTTCATGGAATGTCAAATTTGAATCTCGAGCAAATGTCACAAAATTAAAAATAAATAACTATGACTCCTTGCCGACGTTTCGGTGTGTAATTAACACCATCTTCAGTGCTACAATCGCAGGTACAACAACATTAATAAAGTAACATAAAAGAATATCACCAGTTTCACCTTAAAAATCAAAGTATCGTTTCACGTCATTGCAATATACAAATAAAAATTACTTCGGAGAGAGAGAGAGAGGGAGAGAGATCAGAGAGTGTAACACAGCTGATGAAAGGACTTTGATAGAAGCCCCTTGGAACTCGTCGGCTACGCGCCAGTCTAAGATTACTAGAAAATTCAGATGACGAGAATTTCCAGTTAACATCGGGAATATTATTTTGACCCCGCATTACATCCTCAGAGCTGACAGAGGCGGGAAAATAAGAGTTACACCACCAAAATAATACAAATATTCCATATTCCCATGGACTATTAGTTACAACAACAAAAACGGCTAGACACTAAGACATTCCGTTAGCATGCATTTCACTTTTCGTCCTTTTCCTCTTCCGATTGCATTCCTCTTATTCCTCTATTCCTCCTCCCCCCCTTCTTCGTGGATGGTGCCCTAACACCTCCTGCCATACGCCACTTCAGTGGCTTGCAGTATGTAGATCTTGCAATTAGTTAGGATCTCTTCGGCAGAACTCATCCAAGGAAAATTAATAAGTGACTTGCAGCAGCTAACCTAATAAAATCAAAGTATTACCTACAATAATATAAATAATTACCTAGTCACTTATACTGATTACTATGTAATGTTCGTGTTTATGTATATGGATGGTATGGATGGATGGATGGTTTCTCTGATCTCAAATGGATGGTATCTCTAATCCTACTCTTCTAGATTATGGTCCTCTTTTGTGTTATCCTCGTGCCCCGTGCAGAACATGACACTCTCACTACCAGTATTTTAATACGTATGCATTAAAACTGATGTTGTAATGATTGGGTTTTTCATCAATTGGAATAACTAAAATGAATCCATCGTTTGACATGGGAGAGAAATGGTGATTGTGAAAATAAAATAGTCGTCGCACCGACTACAGAACCATTTCTATAGAATTACCACATTTTTACTTCAATTATCGCAGTAATTAGATAATAATAAAAAAATAAGGTGGTTAGATGCGTATATTTTATTTTTAATAAATTTACCGAGAGTTTTCACTTTAAATAAACAGTTTTCCGTGAAAATGGCATTTATATCTATTAGATAGAAAAATGCTATATTTCCCTGTGTTTCTCCCAGTCTCCCATTTAACACCATGTAATTTCAAGTTCGATTTGCGATAAAAATAGCGTGGAAAGGTGACATTTTGTGGTTCATATCAGCTTGAAAGCTTTTTTTCTATGGCTATCCATGGTATGAATGAAATGAAATTTACGTTATTTTACGTCGGAACCACCTGAATACGGCTTTGGACAAACATTTCTAACGATCAAATCTTTATCTGTTCATTACGAAACAACTGATCAAATACAGTCACTCCTCCGCAAAGCACTGCTAGTCAAACTTCCGCAAAGCACTGCTATAAAAAAGTGATGTACAACTCATCCACGCTAGTAATTCAGCTATTGGTGCATTAATGAATTTACTAATGCCGGAATATTCTTTGATCGCCAGTCGCGGCTGAAAATTTCTTCCCGCCCACTTACTCATCCCCCTTGGATGACTGCAACCCGCAGCGTGCCCGCGTAAGCCATGAAGTATTGAGCCGCCGGAATGCGTGAAATGATAATTACGTGTATTTATCTTCTCATTGCGGCGCGGATCGGGCAAGTCGGCTAATCGATTGACGTTCTCTCCAAGCTGGACACAGAACCCGAAATTCATCACTCTTTCATTTCGATGGTATTTTGGCCAGGGAAGCGAGAGGGGTTTGTGACGAGTATTGCGTGCCTGGTGTGGAATCACATTGCAGGCCACACACCCTTGGGGTGTAGCCACACACCCACACCTTGCACGGTATTCCGTAGATGTAGATGCATTATGTGCGTCAGGTTTTTCTCGCAAACAATTTAGCGAGGTAAATTCGGTAATATTATTCATTATACAGCAGCGACAGAGAAAACCTGAGCTTGAGGAGTGAATCTCATTGAAGTTCTCTAGGATGCAGGCGCAATATGTAGCGGAGGAACTAATTCATTTTCTAAACTATTTTGGTAAACAGAAGAACATCGATTTCAAAGTTACGATTTTTAACTCCGGTAATAGACTTTATAAGGCTTTTATTTGGGAAGTTTTTTTATTAATTCATTTCATAAAGGTAATGAGATATCCTGCTTTTCCTGATCATAGAAATGAAGAGAAATTATTATAAAAATTGTACTATTATATATTTAAAAAGTTGGTAGAAAATAACGAAAATTCATTTGTGGAGCTAAAAACATAGGGTCAAATAGAGTGGTAGGATACAAGATTCATTAACAAGAAAATTTACGCATAGACTCATGTTCAAAAGGTTGGAACAAAAATATTATATTAAATATTGGGTGCGGAGATAACAATATAAACGATAATTCTGGAAAATAAACGACAAAGGAATAAATCCGCACGAATGGTTACAGTGTAATATTCCAGCCACAAATGAGTGTCTACAATGATAATCCAGAGCATAGCACAAGGAATGTAAGCTTTATGGGGATCACTAAACACCATTGTCAAGACTTAATTTTTAAAAGTGGATCAACGAAGATAACTCTGTCACCTTAACCTGCCTTGCAGAACTTGGGACCCAGTAGCCGAGAAAGAAGTTGTGGTTGCATTTTCGGGGCATACCGGTGGTGATCAGTGACTCTAGTTACGGTGTTAGTCTTTCCGTCCGTGTAGAAAAGCAATAGGCAATTGAACTGTGTATACTAGTCGGACACCAAAAGATATTTGCTCTCAGTTTTCACGTACAGTCCGGTATGATCCCTTCAAGATTGAGCAGTGAGGGTTCATGCATAAACTACGTTACCATTTTCGGTAAATTTTTTAGCCCCCCTCCCTCTTCGCTAACAACGTTGTCAGCGAAAGGGGGGGGGGTTAACGTTGTCTCTACAAATTAAACTTTCAATTCAAAAATATTTCTCAATCATTGAGTGAGTTTATTTTTAGGGATAGGTTGAAATAAGACAAATAAAGTAGCCGAACTATATATAATAGAACTATCTAATCTCAATTGGAACAAGTAATATTCATTTTTAAATTCTAAAAATCGACCATAAATCACATGAAGTTTAAAAAAGATCTAGAGTTTCTAACGATCCTCAATTGACAATGTTCCCGTATCCCTCCGTGAACCAGTATCGTAGATTATAGTTATTTGAGTAGAAGACTCTTGAGAGGGCTCTGTAAGAGTTGCACCTTCTACGGACTTCTCGTAGTATTACCCACGCGATGTTGACGAGTAAGAAACGTATACAGGCGCATTGTAACAGCTAAGTTACTTTGAGAGAACCCCCCTCTCTCCCTCGTTACCCGCCGTAGGTTTTTAGGCGATCCCCCCTCCCCCTAAGTTGGTAACGTGGTTTATGCACGACCCCTAAGCTTCACTCAGTGGGCAAATGCCCCTCAAAATGTCATTTAACTTTCACTGCAGTGAATGACTTACTGTTTTCGTTAAGCAATGACAAGCCAAGGTGAGGGGAATTTAACGAGAATTGTTTTTTTCTTTAAAAAGGTAAAAGCTGAATGAAATTGAGGTAGTTAAGTATTCCATGAAAGTAACAATTAAGACGCATGATTTTTGGCAAGAAAGGTTATATATTATGACCTCACAACTCCTATAGCTTCAATGAAAACGTAGTACGCCATTACCGCATTGCCAATGACCACATTATGTATTATATCAACATCCAACGAAGTTTTTTCATCTTTGGCTTTCGCGGAATAGAAGCAAATGTTCCTCCTTTTTTGGGTGTTCACCGCGTAAGTTGTTTTTCAAAAACACAGTTTCACCCGTATTCCAACGAGTGTCTTCAGATCGAAGTAGCGAAGCTATTGCCTTAAAAATGACCTACGCGGTGAACACCCAAGAATGGTGGAACATTCAGCTAAGTTCTTTCGAGGTCGAATATTACACCGTTAATAGTTATGAAACATGACCTGGTCACTCATAAAATAGGGCACCAATTTTTAGGCAGAGCCACCAGAAAAATAATGCAATACTCAAGCGTACTTGAATCTTTAAGCCACACTCATGTAGAATTCTGGAAAAATACGCCAACATTTACCAGATGAACGATTAGAGAGAAATTATACGCGCTAATATTTCGTGCCAATGGTATTCATATCTCGCCAAGATGTGCCATATTTAACGACGAGAATAATTAAAGAATGGATGCCTTGGTACGGAATCATGGGTATTTCAATTGAATTGATCAGTCATGGTACCTCTTCCGAACTATGCTTTCATTGCGTCCTTCCATGGCTGTTTTACCTCTCAGGGAGCTCATCTGAACAATAAATGCTGCGTCGGGTGGCAAGAAACTGCATTGGGGATTGGGTTTGTGCGGGAGCCAGAGTACTGGCTTCCCATTCCAGGGGCCCTGGGATCGAATCCTGGCATTGATGGAGATTTTTCTATGGAATTCCATTTACGACTTGGTTGGCACATTGAAAATCCATAAATGAAATATCAAAAACATGAATACAAATGCATGGAGGAACAATCAGCATGCTTAGCTGATGACAGAGAAATTCTTACATGGAAGAAGGAAGATATGACGGGAATACTGAATTGTGTGGACATAACTATGAAGAAATATAACTTGAAGATTAATGTTAAAAAAACAATGTTATGATTTGTGGGCGAAATCATGAAGACAGAATCACTGTCAAGTTTGAGCAACAAACACCTGATCAAGAGGACGAATAGTTTTTATTTGAGAAGCAGGATGGATCAACAGAGATGAAAGAAGCAAGAGAGACATAGAGAGTAGAATAGCCCAAGCAAATAAGGCATTTAACCACAAGAGGAGTTTGCTGACAGCTTGAAACACAAGCCTGGAATAAGGAAGCACTTTACTATAGCATATTTGGAGCATGCTCTTAAGAGGCCATGGAGCATTTACTTACTGCTTGGTTTTGAGTGTCTCGGTAATATTGGCTTTATATTCATCCTAATTGCCAAAGTTGGTTTCAACTAATTAATGCCAGAAAACAGTTATCGTGATTGGATGGTATTTTATCATACTATCACGGCATTTAAATTTTAAAAATAGTTCTCACAGTTACATTGACGCACGGAAGTAGCGAGGTATATAACACTTACTTCGAGTGCCTTAATTGAAATCGGTAGCGAGTAGAGGTATGTATAGGCATATCATAGGTAGACGTGTGATTACAGTAGTATTATTCCGATAGGTAGGAGGAGATATGACGATTCTATAGTATGATTAGACATTGTGATTCTATGATTGTAGCCTTCGGAGATAAATAAACTTTTTACGTTTAGAGAATCATCTACGTTGAACATTCATTGAACAATCAATGAAGTAATCCATTGAATATTCTTTGCACTATCTACGAGTGCCATTTGAACGTTCATTAATTGTCCTTATTGAATGATCTTTGATCGTTTTAATAGTGTTCACAGAACGTTCTTTGATCATATTTTGGAAAATTAATACCCCACAGGGTAATGAAGAAGTCTTACGAATAGTTGAAGAGAGATTTAGTATATATGAAAACCCTGAAAAGAAGGAGAGACAAACTTATTGTACACATTTTGTGATACAGCAATTACGAGAAAACCTTTTTGAAATGACGATGAATGGGAAGAATTATAGAGGGCCAAGAATGGAATAAATCATGCCAGTCATGAAGGACGTCGAAGTGAATAGTTATGTGGAAATGAAGCGGATGGCATATAGGAGAGCGGAATGGAGAGCTGCTGCAACTCAATCTTCGAATTGATGACCAGTGATGATGATGGTATATTGGGAGAACTTAAAGTGGAGTACTCCGTCCGTCGGATGGAATAATAAACTGCAAACGTCTTGGCGCTTTTTGTCAAGAGAGCACTAAATCCGGTGCCGGGTTTCTCTCCGTTACCAAAATATTCCACCCGTTATCAACTTACCCGCGTGTACTCCATGGCCCAACTGACCATAGAAACCGATCGCCAGGTTGGTGTGGTGGCTAGAGTACTGTCCTCCCACCTCGAAGGCCCAGATTCAGATCCCGGGAGCGGTGAAGAGTTCTCTGAATAAATCCCGATCCCTAGTAGAGTGCTTTGTGGGGAGTACTTGAAGTGTGGTACTCCGTCGGACGGGACGCTAAACTGTGGTTCCCTTGGTGCCTGTCGTCAAGAGCAGACTAACGTCAACACCGGGTTTCTCTCCATCCTTCCTGCATTCACGACATAATCCTTATCTTACCAAACAACCCGCCAATCGTAAATGGTGCAAATGATCTCAGTTGTCGCTGGCCTCTTCAAGTTACTAACCAACCTATCGGCTGCTTCTCCAAATTACCAACTTACCGAAATATACTCCAATTGGGATGAAATGCGCCATGAAAAAATAATTTTACTTGACTCAAATTCGAACCCTGAAATCTAAAAGTGTTTACCAGTTACACCACCAAGCCATCTAATTTCAAGGTGTATTTTAGCGGAGTTTCATATGGACTCGAACTAGATGATTTGTCAAAATATTCTATCAAATATCTCTATTTTCTGGCCAATTATTCACCTTGCTGCGAAATTTGCTTCACCCCCGACATATTTGCAAATTCGATATAATTTGAGTTTCTCTGGGCTAACATAAGAAGTTACATTACTTTTGCGGTTGCTGGAGTTCTGTCATTTAAAGGCTAGTTTGGATGCGTACACCTTATTCTTTGTCTTTGGTTACATATATATCTCACCTTTATTAAGGCCCAGCTGATATTTCCCTTCCCCTTTAATTCTGGATTATTTGGTTGATGTTTCCACTGGGCGAATTCTCTTTCTTACGTTTCATTAAGTGAAAGCGTGAATTGAGTCTTATATTTTTAAAATCATTTTAGGGAAAAAACGAACAATCTTAATTTTTAACAAATAAGTTCTCTGGTCAGATCCATGTTTCTTCTTTGAATCAGCCAGGAGTATTTTGCCAAACTCTGAGAATGACATCCGCTGTACCTTTCTCAGTTTTAAACGTTATTTTTGAAAAAAAAATCAGCTACAGGAAGTTTTAACAATTATTGGGAAAGCCTTAACTGATTTTTTTTAACCTCTTTCTTAAACTACCAGGCTGTAACTTCTCTCTGACACAGGCTTGGTAGTTGCAATGTTATAAAAATCTATTTTTTGCTACATTTTTCAGCTAAGACAGTATTCTTTATTTAAAGTCATGGATAAGCATTTATAAAATATTTATCATTTTTGTCCAATTTTTCTACAAGAATAATAGACGAGAGGTAGGGAAATGGTTTCAATTGGCGATAGTTTGACATATTAATGATCGATGCCACAGCAAGTACTTATCGTTGAATTCAAGAAAGTCCGACCTTAAGAACAGTCTACTACTACTGCTGATGATTTTGGATAAACATAAGCGAGCTGGAAGACAGTAGAAAGGGAGGTAAAAAAGAAAAACAAATCTTATTGTAAACACATTTTATTTTTTCACTATTAGTAATAAATTACATCGACACAAATCAAAATTGTATGAGAAAATGAAATTCTATGTACACATATGGCATCAAATTGCGCAAAAATATACAATTTAGTGTTGAAATGTTCGATGATATGACTACAAAATGTAATTACCCATTCACAATTATTTTAAAGAAAATACCACCAGAAAATTTGTATTAAGACTAGCATCGAAATCAAAACAAGTGTTTGTTTCCAGGGAAATAACGACACTGGAAAGGAATTGCCCAAAAAAATTAATTACTACATACATTTTTACACATCTTTGAACTCCTAAAACACTCTCAAAAATCACATACCTAATGAAATTTATACGATTAAATAAAGACACGCGCTATTCAATGTTAACAGTTAGTTGCATTCTTCTATACACACGCTCTTCCGGTGCGAAACATTTCCCCTCTATCATTTTATTGACTTCAGGGCTTGAGTTCTTCGCTACAATCCAAGCGATAAACAATGTACTCCAAGAGACTAATATTAGGCCATTTTTTGCTTATGATCTCTCCTCTTAAACACATTGACTGAATATTCTGCGAAACACTCTTAGAAATGATATTTACATTAGATTTACATATATATACGTATTTGACTATACTCAAATGTTGGACATATTTTACATTTTGGTAAGGATGACTATGTTATTAGGACCATGAGATCGATTCTGTGACCAGATAATTGCCGAAGCTGCCATGGGTCCTAATTACTACTTTGATGACTAGATGCACTCAAATCCCGTAGAACAAACAATTGTTCTCATTGGGATGCACTCTATTCAGGAGAAATTACTCTCCTGACAACTCTCATTCATTTACTCTTGCACACACAAGATCATTAAAGAACACATTTAAGATTCAACGCTATCATTAAAATTTTTGACTCTTTTCAAAGGTGAACGAACACACTTCCACATATTTATATCTCTGTTCATAAGGCCACTTTGTAAATTGTTCAACAATGCCCAGTACCACTTACTTCATGGACTAAGACTCACTCAATGGGTGGAGACAACCATTTCTGACATTCATACATGAAATCACATATTCAACTGGGACATAGATACATACATACGCAATATTAAACCCTCATTTTCTCCTTTTTCTATGGGCTCTAAGACATTTTTTTAATTAAATTCGGAAATGCCAGGTTAAACTATTCTTACTCGCGCAAGAGAAAGCCAAGGGAAGTTGGAAAGGGTTTTAGAAAATACCCGCCATCGGAAGATCAAGGACAAAGAGAATGCGCTTTCTCGGAATATTTTTTCAATTAAATGGGGCATATATTTCCTTCTCCCCGCAATTAGCGCTACAAAGACAGCCCTACTAAAACACTGTTCAGACTAAGGCGAGTTTCAGCGCAAGTACGGGGTTGAAGAAATGCTTAAATATGATTTCCGGACACCAGAACGTGAAACTCACACAAACATAGGCTAAAGAATATCTCAGGCCATCGCTAAGACAAGTTTTTCAAAAACAAGTTTCTTACACAGTAAAAAAATAATTTAAACGCGAGCTGATTTTTGGAAAGTGTTAACTTAAAAAAATCAACGACTTTCTTTCACAATGCTCCAGAAATCAGCTCAGCAACCGAGTGATATAAATTTATACGAGATAGCTGACTCTTAAAGTACAAAGGCACATTAAATTACGGGTATTGACAAGATTATAACGCAAAGACAGCGGGAAACGATATGCTACGGCCTGAAAACAAGGTGCAGTTTCTCAGCATGCGAAACTTCTTCCGTTCCGGTCGGAGCTATCGGCACTTGATGGCCGGCTCGAGACGGGAAGGGAAGAAGGTGGTTGCCAAGGACGTGGACGATAAGGAAAACAACGAGCACATGACAGAGACATCATCTGTCGAACTAACACAATACATGGCAGCGAGAGAATTCACGGGAAGTTTAATCGGCGAACGATGACAGGAGGTTGCGCCGAAAGCCCTCAAGGTGAACGGCAGGCTGATTCACATCGGGAGAAAACGGCCATCATCCCGACCAATCACCGTTTGTGCACGAATTTAAAGCATAGCATAGGGGTCAATACGGAAGGTGTATATTACAGAATCGACGACAACCATTAAGGAGCTCTTTCCGAGAGTTGACAGGACTCAATCAGGAAGTGGTCGAAACACGACAGAATCTAGGCTGTGACGTCAACAGCCTTGACAAATTCCAATTGTCGAACGCGAGATTAGAGAATTTTCGCGGCTGTGACGCAAAAAATAATGTCGTCATTGGTGCGACTGAATCTGGTCGAATGCTTCTTGATTGAGTTCCCAGGATTGGATATCGACGCATGGAATACGTCCGCGAAATTCAGATCGAACCTGACACGACGCCGCGTTCGGAGGAGTCGAAAGGCTCGGAGCGATCGCTTGAAAGGGTCTCGTAGAGGGAAAGACGACGGTCAGCAAGCCATCGATCGATCTAAACGCGGAGCGTTGAGCTCACCAGATGCGAGTTTTGCGACCGGGAGGTAGATATCCGACGGCTCACCCTCCTCCAGAGCCCAAATGCTCCACCCCCTATCAACCCTCCCGAAGGCCCGAGCTACTCTCCACCCTGCCCCCCCCCCCCTTCCCCACCTTCTCCCCCACAGAGCGTTGCCCATACACACGCCGTTCCACCTCCAGTAAAACTGACCTTTCCGTTGCAATGACGTGAAACAGACAGAAAATTAAAACGACTTATGTACACGTGAGCCAGAAAACAAGTTGATCGAACTTATAGTTTGATACAAACCAATAACCTACGCTTTATTATGTACATACGCACGTATACCAATCACACAAATCGAAATACTGAATAAGAAATAATTTTCCAAAGCAAAAATAAACAAACCACATCTACAAAAATGGTGGAAATTAAACAATTAAAACAATTATATTAAAGCATTGTCCAATAGGTCCCGGCGTTGGCCCTCTAATATTAAAATAAAAGCGGCCAAATTCACTGGTCATCGTTAATATGCGACTCACGGCGTTTACTATTCGCAGAAAAAACGATTTGGCACTACATCCAAGGGAAGCAATACATCAATGAATGGACTCCACTCTAAAGAATGCCAACTTGCGAAAATTTCTCTCTTCAGTGCACTCCAAAAATACAAGAAAACTAACCTATTAATTCGAAAGATCTCAAATAGAGTACGGTTCACTGGTAATTCGGGTCATCTGAGCAATTTCTTGCTAATTTCAGGTTCACTGTAGTTGACTAGATCTTGACAACTAGATTCGTAATAATTTTAATTCCGATTAATTAGAAGTTAGGCTGAAATTATTCTCATTTAAGAGGTTTAGGCAAACAAAATTCATGGTTTGATTTGCTGAGAGTGGGGACAAATATGTTTTCTGGATAAAAATTATGCAAAGAAAAATTCAGGTTTGGAAGGGAAGGAAATAGTTAACGACTTTATATCTGATCATAAATGACTTGAAGAAAGTTACCATATTACGTGACTAGACTAACTAGACGCCAATGGCAAGGAAATGACTAGATGCCAATGGAAAAATTTCAAACACATGTCTTTGACCAGACTTCAATGACTGGTGACGAATGATCTCCAAGGTAAAATTTTAGCAACCAAATTTCAAAGGTCATATTTTAATGACTAGATTTCCATGGCTAAATGCTCATAACTAGAACTAATGACTAGATTTCACTGACTAGATTTCACGATACGACTGTGATGATGGGAATTCAATGACTAGATTTTAATGACTAGTTTTCAATGACTAGTTTTCAATGACTAGTTTTCAATGACTAGTTTTCAATGACTAGTTTTCAATGACTAGTTTTCACTGACTAGATTTCAGTGAATTCAATGAATTCAATGACTAGATTTTAATGACAGGATTCCAATGACTAGATTTTACTGACTAGATTTTAATGACTAGATTTTAATAACTAGATTCCAATGACTAGACTGATGGTGGTAATTCAACGACTAGATTAAAGTAAAGGGATTTTGATGACTAGATGACAATTTTTAGAATAAAATGACTAGATTACAATGAGCGTTTGCCAATGATTGGGTTTTATTGACTAGATTTCAATGGCTTTCAAATAAGATTTCAGTAATAGAATTTCATGAATCTATTTTCATGAATATACTTCAATGACTAGATTTTAATGACAAGATTTCAATGACTAGCTTCAATTGACTAGGTCTCAGTGACTAGATTCAATGACTAGATTCCAAGAACTTCAATGACTACATTTAAGATAGGGGATTTAAATGACTAGATGGCAATAATCAGAATATGACTAGATTTCCACGAGCACTTGCCAATGACTGGGTTTCAATGACTAGATGTCAATGACAAGATTTCAATTAGGTAATAACATTTAATGACTAGATTATAACAATTATATGCCAGTCACTATAATATAATGACTAGAAATCAATGATTACTCTCCATTGAATTAATGTTTATGACTAGATTTCAATGACAGAATGCCGTGACTAGATTTCAATGACTGAACTCCCATTTCTTGTTATTGATGACTAGATTTCAGTGACAGGATAAAATGACTGCATTTTTTAATACGTACAGCTCTTGTCTGACTTGAATGGAGGAATTTATGACAGTCGGAAGTTCTGTAAGTTATTGAGAACGGATCAGATCAGTAAAAATTAAGTTTTGACAATTTTTAACTAAATGGCATAAATAAATTGTGAACCACGAAAACCAATTCATTGAAAATTAAAAAATGAACTGTAGGAAGCCAAAATTACTCACAAAATTAAAATCATGACCAGATAAAGTTAGAAAATTATTGTAAATCTATGCATAATCAAAAGGACACCCAAAATAATAAAACCTACTACAATAGAAGCGGAGGGAAATAAAAATATTTCTGACTAGAGAGAAATACTGATTAGTTCAAAGTGGAATGACTGGATTGATACATTGGGGATAATATAACCTAGGAGCTACCTACTATGAATAAAAAGTCTGACTAGAGGTACCGAAAATAAAAATAAATTTTTAGTGACTAGTTATCGCTAAAAAAATGTCTTGAGATTGGCGCATTCACACAAAAAGAGAACGATTTGTAGATATACGCATTTAGCATGGACTAGACGTAAATAAATCGAGGAATACTTAAAATATATGAACTATACGATAAAAATATATACTTAACCAAAATTTACAATATTGACCCAATCTGGAGAGTGACGACTAGATTATGACTAGAATAGTTTACTATTTATTTATCTTAGCTGGACCAAAATGCTATTATTTCAATGACTAGAAAATTTGACTAGAATAAGTACACATACTTGCAGAAGCGAAATTGCTATAGAGTTACTTAACTGGAGGTAACGAAATTTAAAACAGTTTAAAACGGCTTGGTAACATTATTCCCAGAGGGAAATTAATTGTTAATTTTAGAACATTTGTAAAGCGATGAGACCAGGCTCTTATTTCCATGGAACATAATTGCTATGCCAACCGCTGTGATGTGATAATATATATTACCAAGCAAATACTAAAGGTCGAATAATAATTTTAAATTTGAAACAGTAAATAATGTCTTGATATTTATATGAACAAATCGATTAACTTCAACATATTAAAATTTTATGGGAGCGGAAAAATTTTTAGTGAAAATTTAATTCTGGGGACAAAAAAGCACATTAGCCGAGAAAAAATTTAACTTTCAATGTAAAAAGAGAGTAAATTCAATGTAAAGAGAAAATTATGTAGCAGGATTATCTTAGGAGCATGGGTGGAGAACAGCTCCAGACGTCACCACCCGATTGGCATTGCACTTATGTTTACACCGCATTAGTAAAAAATATCACACAAACCCCAATTATTCAAAGACTAGAGACCATATTAAAATTTTTCGAAAAGCACAAAAGTTCTGTTTACCAAAAGGACATCTTCATTAGGAAGCCCATTTAAATACTGAATATTCGTGAAGAATTGACAGATGGTATTCTACATGCGAATAAGGATGACAAAATCCAATAGAAATGGAAAACAAAGCACGAGAGATGAATGTGGATACCAAATAATTTTCGCCCACCAGAGACCAGAATCGTGAACGCTAATAGAATGACCGAACTCCCTCCCCCCCTCCAAAATACCACCAGGGTGGGGGATGTGACTAGATACACAAAACATCGGGTGCGGGAGCACCAGATCCTTCAGCAACAGGACCCGACGCCCCCGCAACACAAAACTAAGTCAAAACACAGGCGTATAAAAATGCAACAGATGTCAGCGACCCGCCCAATTACGCCGGGACACAAGACAAACAATAGCACGCCACACTCGAGAGAAAGACATCGGGCGAACATATATAAATGTTTGTGTATACATATATATATACTATATATTTAGGCGGTTGCCCATAATATGAACTCTTTTCCGCTGTCGTAGTTCTTTTGATTCTGTCCATCAGGGGATTCCCCATGGCCTCCATACCTCGGTGGGGGCGGCATCCGTGTCGCCGCCCCCACTTTGCCGCTAGAACCTCAGCAACACGGCGAGGGGCCTCACCGGCTCGGAGCGCGCCGCGGGGCCCCCTGGGCCCTGGGGCCGACGTCAGTCCACGCCCCCAGAGGCCGCTATCGCCATCCGCGGAGGCGCCGGCAGGTCCAGCGTCGTGGTGGTCGTGGGGGTAGACGGAGGCCGCGAGGGGTTCGCGAACGGGGTCGCGGCCCCCCCGTCCTCGACGGCGACCTTCTCTTGCCCCTTCCGGTGGGTGGCCTCATGCTTCCTCAGGTACGCCTGCCTCCGGAACGACTTGGGACACATGGAACACGGGAAGGGGGCATGCTTGCCTCCGCCACCGCTACTGCCTCCGTCCTCACTCTCCTCTCCGCCGCCCCCCGAACACTCCTCCTCCGGCTGCTGCCCCTTGGGGACCGCAGGGGCCCTCGGCCTGTGCCACCGCCGGTGCGAGGCCAGGTTGGCTGGGCAGTTGAACACCTTGTCGCACTCGGGGCAGCGGTACTCCACGTGGACTATGCGGGAGCAGCGGTGCTGAGCCAGCTGGAAGGCGTCGCCGAACAACCGACGGCACAGTCTGCACACGTAGGCACCGATGCGGTTCTCGATCTTGGCCAGCTCGGCCCGGGCCTCGGGGGTGGCCTCCACTACGTTGAGGGACGGGTCGATGTCCCCGGTGCGCACCACGAGGGCCTCCTTGTAGGGCCTGATGAGAGTCCCAGAGACGGGAGACGTAATGTCAACGTCATCCTCATCATCGTCCAACACACCCCAGCCGCCTTCTTCCTCGTCCTCGGTGGAGCCGGACCCAAAAGCCAACTGCCGCGTGGCCTTCTTCTTGAGGTCGTCCTCCTGCTCTTTGGGGGCTGGGGGTGGGGGCTGCTGCTTGGCCCTGCGGGAGGGCGACGACGGAGAGGGGGTCGGCGGGGGTGTTATGGGGGCGGACGTGGTCTTTATGGACAGGTCTAGCAGCAGGCCGTGCTGGTGCGAGTCCTGGGCGTCTTCTTCTTCCTCGTCCTCCTCGTAGCTCGGAGGGGGAGAGCGGACCCTTGGGGCCGTCAGGGCCAGCGGCAGGGGGTCCTCCTGTCGGTGTCTCCGGAAGAACTGCCCCGCATGGTAGTGCTCGCCGAGTCTCGCGGGCGAAGGCGGGGCGTGCCACGGAGGGAAGTCGAATGACGAGATGGGCCGGGGCGAGGGAGCGAAGGGCGACAGGCCCACGGTGTGGGGGACGTGGTCCACCACGTAGTAGTGCGGGGGCCCGAGGAGGCGGGCCTTCTTGGCGGCCATCCGCGCGGCGGCCAGCCCCGACTCCTCCGAGGCCCGCGAGATGAGGTGGCCCTGACCGTCCATACGGTGGTGGTGCCCGTCCAGTTCGGCGGGGGAGCAGTGCCTCTTCACGAGGAAGCCTCGAGGCATGACTTCCGCTCCGCTCGGGCTCCCAACATCGACTGACGCCCAGCCGGCTGCCACCGTGCCCCCTCTCGTCACCTCCCCTACCTCCACCTTCCCCTCAAAACTACCCCCTCCTGGAAACCACTCCGGCAAGAAAGGTAAGAGGGTAAGGGTGGGTAGGGGGGACGACGACGCTACCCCTAAAACCGGGGGGTAGTTTAGGGGGGGCAGGAGGGTATACGCCGCATTCCACTCTCCTTCCCCCCCACTCTAGCACAAAAGGATGTAGGGGAAGCCGCGAGCCAATGGGGTGCCGTTCCTTTAAAGTCCCGCCCATCGGAACACGGCGGCGAGTGGTGGCATTCTGGGAAGGATGAGGGCCGGAATCCGATTGGGCGACGCGTGGATTGGGCGCGAGACGCGGGCTCATCATCTCTGAGCGGGGGCGCGCTTGGCTTTTGGCGCTAAGCCCAGCATCATCTCGCGCCAACGGAGAAAAAGAGGCTCGTTTTTTTTCTTAGGGAAATAGCCCGTGAAACGGAAAGCCAAGGTGGGGAGAGGGGAAAATTCCCTGTTAGGGAAATGAGGGTTTTTGGGTTGCGTCGGGAGTTTTGCGTAAGTCGAGTTGGAGTGGTTTGGGTGCGCGGGTTTGCAACTGCAGCGGGGGTCGTGCCCCAAGTTATTTCGGAGCGTGGGGAGGGGGAGGGTGAGGGGGTTGAGTGAGTGTGTGTTTTGTGCAAGAATGGCGGGACGATTCCTTAGGATGGCGGGAAAATGCGACCTCGGACATTTGTCGGAATCCCGCCAAAATGTCACGCTTTCCGCAGCGGTGTTGTCGGGCGCGCCCGGTAGAATCACGGCAGGGGAAGGGAGGCTTTGGGCCGTGGATTCCTGATTGCACCCTGTGACAGTAGTCTTCGTTGCCAGGGATGAGCATCGAAATCAGTAGTCCGCAATGCATGATGCTCTATAACTATGCAGCGGAGAAAATCCTTTAGTTTTTAAATTTTCAAATTGGAACCTGCCGATGTGTCGTGAAGGATGGTTTTTTCACAGATATTACAATACTCTAGGCTAACTATAACCACACGTTCCTTCGAATACACCACCTGCGATAAAAATATATTTTACTTAAGGGTTGATAATTAATTTCACTCTATGCTTGATAAATTATGAGGATCCAAAGAACGTAAAAGATTTTTAACGAAATATTAAATATTTACCTCGAGTATCACACAATTTTCCTGTAGATATTTTTTTCAGGAATTCTAGGAAGGGAAAAAAATAAAAATTATTAAACGATTAAAGATACGAAAAGAGAGTCGCGTGAATTCACCTTTTTTTCATATTCAAAGATATTCGCGTCTTCATCTCAGGGAAAAGTAATACGGGTCTTTTTTACAATAAATAAATGAAAATCACCACACCAATTGAATACATTCCAGCATATTGCATATGCAGGCGAGTATAATATGAAACTTGATATCTCGGGGAAATGATTTTTATGCATTTAGTTTTATTTTAAAATATTACTCAATCAGTTCTCAGAATGTTTACGACTTTTGATTAGTTCTTTCTTCTCTGATATTTCTTCTTTAATGACCAAATACTATAAAAGAAAAACCACACTCCTATTTCAATCAGTATGTTTGTAGATGATTAGAAAATACACCGTAAAATTTCTGAAATATTCATAAATATAACAAAGCTTCAAAGTATAAACAGGTCATGAGAGAGGAAAAAAATAAAACATCTCCAAAAAACATATGAATATCCAAATAAACAAACACATCTCCAAACAGACAACAAAAACATCTCCAAGTGAAACAAATACAACATCTTTGAACGAAAAAATACCCACAAACGGCAAATGAATGAATAAAATGCCATGAGAAGGTATGGTGCCATAAACAATACGCAGGGGGTGCGACACGAGACATTCTCACCGGGAAAGGACCACATCTCGCCAGAAGAGCATCTGTCTTCAGGGCCCGACGACGTGGGGGAAACTGCGGCAGGAGGAGGGATCTTACAGTAGAACGCGGATGAGCGCTCGGTTCGGAAAAGCGCTCGTTTGTCGCGTTCCCTTGTTGATTGGGTGGTGGGAGGGGGGTGAGGGGAGGGGGAGAGAGGGGGGTCCGGAGTGAGACCGATTTGCGTGAATGCTTTCCTACGAGTTAGCACGCGGGGCGCGTGGCACGGGCTGCCGGCCGACGGGTGACTGCGCGCCGTCTATTGTTCGACGATTCTCCTCCCCGTTCCCTCCCTCAGGCGTGTATGTAAAAAAGGTGGACGCGCCCTGCGAAGGCCGAGATGCGTGCCTATGGGACACACACGCACTAACAGAAGAAAGGGGGGGGAGTTTTTGGTGTGAGGGGGGGGGGAAATACGACGACGGCGGCGGCGGCAGCGATGACTAATATCCGGCGTCGAGCGAACGAGAGGGAAAAGCCGGAAGGACACGCCGCGGCGTCGCCGCTCGAACACGGCACCGAGCGCATGCCACGGACGGAGACGGGAGTGGAGAAATCGATGCACTATCGGGGCGGATGCATCGCGACGAAATTGAGGTCGTTTACGAGGTATCGAGGCCCCCTAACGCTGTCGAATCCACTCACGGATTCGCACGAGCTTCGTACCGTAAAGTTGCCTCACTGCTTTCCCTCATGTATCCATCGATTGTAGTGGTAAATATTTTGGTGAGTTACGAGTATGGCGATGGATCGATAATAAGCGGGGAAAAAAGTACGAGCATCATTGAAACAAAAAATGTTTTTATGTGTTACGTGTCGCGAAGGGGGTCTCAATGTTATGCGTTGCGAAAGTGCCAAGAATTGCAAAGCAATGAAATCACACCAAGAGATAATCATATATTACGTATCTTATTACAAAATTTCCTTGTTGTCTCGCTTACTGAACTTGTATTTCTTTTATTAACAAGCAATTTCTCCCCAAAAATGACGCGATACTTCAGTTAACTACTGAGGGAAATTCTTGTAAATAGTCCTTCATTCCAATCTACTTGTGGATTTAATCCTCCAAAATGCTCAGAAACCATTGGTATCCTCCAGGAAAAACATCTCGTTAGCAAAATTAAGGGGCTACTTGACGATTTCCCATTAAATTCGATCATATATTTTTTAAGCGATATAAATTTCATATTTTTCATTTTTTTTCGACTTTTCAAAGCGATATAAATTTCATCTTCGATCATCCTGAAATTTTCCCAGAGTACTCATTGAGTTCACTTTTTACAACTTATTTTGAACGCTACATTGTTTATGCCAGCAAAATAAACATTTAATAACCGAGACTGGTGTCCAATTACATTCAACCTTCCTCTTAAAAATGGCTGAAATTTATGGAGGTGGCGCAGACTGCGGAATTAACCGACTGGCCGAAGACTATTTCCTCATGCCTCAATTGACACGGCATCTCCCTGCCATTAGGCCCTTATTTCACCCACCCCACCCCCTGACATGTTTGCGGCAAGAATGCCTAAAGAGTGAAGAATGCTTCCGAGGGCAGTCCTCCACAAGTGGCAGGTCAGACAGCTTGAGAGGAGGCAGGCACATGAGGTGGAGGCGAGGAAAACAATTGAAGGGGGGGGAGGACGACGAGCACACGAGCGAAATCCGAGCGGGGTTCCTCAAGGGATGATGATGGGACCTCCTCTCGTGAGCACGCGTGCGGATCAGTTCACAGTCGCGTGCTACCTCCTCCCTCATCTACTTCCGAGAGGGGGAGATGCGGAACGCTGAGAGGTGAGCGGATGAGGTGGAGGGAGGTGGAGCTGAAGGAGGAGAAGAAGAGAGAGAGAGTAGGTACCAAGGCGACGAGAGGAGTCAACGCGTGCGGTGGTGAGGACAAGGGCCGGCCACGGCAATGAGGGGGGGGGAGTATTCGGGAGGGCGCGTGGCAGCTGCCCCTTGCCTCGCTCCTCAGACCTCCTCCCCCCACCCTCTTACAATCCCTTGGCGTAGCATTTCCCCGCTCCTCCAGAGGCGCAAACCTGTCCCCCCGTCCCCCCCCCCACCAACCCGTTCCCCCGCACCATCCAACACCCGTCTCTCCACCAGTACGCCACCTCCGAGCCAAAAACCACCCTCTCCGAAAAAACCTAAACTCCCCTCCATTCTTGCCTGCAGTACCTAAAGGTATAAGAACTTACCAGACAACATTCGCGTGGAGTGTTGTGCTATATGGTTCAAAGACATGGACCACTGGAAAGCTGGAACAGAACAGAGGCTTTCGAAACCTGGTACTGTAAGCTTATGGCAAAAAATCAAATGGACGGATAGAACCAGAAACGAGGAAATGAATAGTATGAATATAAATGTTTCAGGCTGGACCTGGTGTAAGTTATCGGTATTCATGATGAATAAAACACTTAGTACTATCCTACAAATTTCATTAGATAGCACGAGGCGTTTCGCCACACTCTGGTATTTTAACTATTTTATTCATCATGCCAAGCGAACAGAAGAATACAAAAGGGAAAAATATATGGATCACTATCAAGTCCAGAAAGATAGGCCACGCTTTGAGACAAAACGAATTTGTGAGGAGCATAATAGAAGGGAAATTAGGAGTCCCTCTAGGAATACTAAAGAACGAATACATGGAGCAAATAAAACGGGATATGAAACAGAAGAGTTGCAATGAGATGAAGCAGGGGAAAGGGAAGAATGAAGGACCGGAGTCAAACAATCTCAGGATTGAATGACCAATCGTGATGGTGGATTCAATCCAGGAAAACGGTCCCCCTCTCCTGCCTTACAGTCGCCGACCTCTACGAGTCTTTGCGCCCCTGCAGAGAGCTTTCACGAGTCGTTGGGCTTCGGACTCGGTTCGGAGAGGGGGGGAGGGAGCTTTGGATATGCGGTCACTCACTCACCGCCCACTCCTGATGATCCCCGGGAAGAGCGCCTATTCCACCTCTCCTCAATTATTCATCGTTAATCTTCGTTATCCGCAGGATTGTCATGCTAATCAATGACCCGGGTGTCGACTCTCAGGCCTCCGGGCTTAAACTGCTCGAGTGCTCCCTTTCAAGGGGGTTTCATCCTCCGCTGCTTTAAAATCAAGTCGTCATCTCGGGAATAAATTGCAACGCGAGTTCAGTTCCAATTTTGAAAACACCTCCAAGTGAGCCTAAGCGTAGGTTGTTTATAGTGATAGTAGAAGGCTACAACATTTGGGGATAATCAAACGGTAAATAACTTCATATGTATCTGATTCAGGCTTGATTTAACGGAATCTGTTAGTATTCATGACGAAATCAGAGTCTTCACTGTTTAATAAAAAAATGTTGACTTCAAGCTAGTCCAAAACAGTAATTCCGGCCAAATAAATTGTGGTCAAGTTTAAGGTGTTTTATTTTGATGTGAGCAATTATGTTTTATGCAGTTAATTACAAGAAGGGCAACTTATTTAGATGAGTTATTTCTTGCAAAGAGAAGAATGAAAACAATTTTGAAGTAAGGCGAGGTCAAGCTATCCCTCGATACAATAAAAATTCACATTTATGGAACAAATACGCAAAACTACCCGATGATAAATTGTATGAATCTCATATGGGAAATATTTTACCTCTGGCAAATGTATCGTCGTGTATTACAATTCATCCCCAATGATGGAAGAATTTCTATGGCAGGCAAGCAAACACGAAAAATGTGTTCCAGATAAACAGAGCCTAGCTAACATTTGCGGTCAGATTGACGATAACGTTTTGAAGCAGTCGCATTTTGCTTGGGTAAAAATATCGAACATAGGATCACAAAAGAATAATCGATGAATGCGCCGAGGTAATTCCTTGACAAAACCCTTTGATGGGAATATGTGATAGACTCCAACACTGGCAAGGAGAAGCCTATCTCCTCATGATATAGGGGCACTTTGAGAACAGCTGATTCTCACAGGCATCTGATTTTGAGCATCCATCTCGTTATTTTTTTAGTAAGGAGGATATGAAAATTTATATGAAAGAATCTCCAGCAATGAAAACCTGCACGGAAGGGAAATAATACTTCAGCCATAATTATTTATGCACACAATAAATTCATGCCCGAAATACTTAAGAATAATCCGAAAGTTATTTTCAGACACTCTTTGCTATGAAATAATTTATTTTAGCTTTTACTTAATATTATACCTATTTCTTATGCCTGAAAAATTTTTACCTTAAATAAAAAGTTCATAAATCTGCCACAAAGTAAAAAAATATTCAAACATTTTCATCAAACAACGAGGAAAATATCGAATTTAAATGCTTTCAATGTAGCGTCTCGATAGAGACCGTTGCTACCGTTTAATTTGACTTTTGCAATCCGTTATTCCTGCAGGCTTCGAGGGAAGGCATGTTCCACATAGGAGGGGAGCAAAGCCGGCGAATGAACAGCGTTATGCCAGGCATACACGAAAGGGTATTCTCAGTGTTGTTTGCAGTGGGGGCGGGGTGCGCTCTCAGGGTTCTGCGTGTGGGTGGGGGAGGACGGAGACAGGGAGGGGGCGGAAGCTGGGGGAACAGACCGTTGCTCTCCGCCTCCGATTCAAAAATCTGACTGACCAATCGCAGTCCGTCCCGCTCATTTGAAGGATTTACTTTTGCCAGCCCGACAAACGACAATGCTCTCGGCGGGAGAAAAGAACCGTTGGGGAGGTGGGCGTGCAATCGAGGGGGGGGGGGCGGGGGAGAGAAAGAAAGGAAATGAAATGAAACGCAACTTCCGTGTGTGGGGGGTCGGCGCATTTGCCGCGGAGAGTTCGCGCAAATGCCGAATCATCACCATTGCCGGCTACCATGGCATCTGCCCTCTTCCCCAGGGGTATAAACCGATAAATTTCGGTGGATTAGACAAGGTATTGAATAGGATACGCGAGATTAGCCTTCGATTCAGTAAAACTGCAACGAGAAGACGAAATTCACGATTGCAACATCTTGATTCTCGGCTCAGACATTGAGAAAATATTCAAGATTCAACATTAGTAAACTCTGCGTGGGTATTCAAAATAAAATAATTTGAGGATAAACAGGCCATATGTGCAGCAAAAACCCGGAAAATGAATAGCTTAAAGAAAAACGACGTTTTGAGGATGAACTTACATGACTATCAAGCTTAGAAAATAAAAAGAATAAAGCAGAGAGGATTCGAAGAATAGATATGTGGTGTAAAAGAAGAAAAATATGGATGATAAGAAAACCTAATGCAGAAACACTAGTAGAGAAAATTGAATGGACTCTCACAATCAGTGAGGTAGAAGGCTTATTGACCGAACTCTGGGGCAAAACACTCTTATAAAAACAATTGCCGATGAAATATCGAGTGGAAGATTTTCCTAGTAAAACCGAGGAGGGATTTCTGAAAGAAATTTTAAGGGGAAGTTAAGTAAGGAACTATAAATGCGATTATTAATTAAACATATTAGATAATCGGAAATGAGAAAATCAATATTCGGATTTAATACTGCTGATGAAGATGATGCGTATGCGTTTGAAGAGTTAAACCATGGAACATTTATCGGACATATAAGAGGAGTGGACCAGTTACTGAAGATAGAGGTACATACAATGCATAATACATATTATGAAATGTTGAGCAACCAAGGAAAATGGGGGAAAATGGATTTTCGAAGGTAATATGGAAAGCAGACGGATTGAAGAGCTTAATAAAGAAAGTGAATGGAGGATACGCGAGGAGTGGAAGAACTGCTGAAGCGATTGGGTTTGAGTAATTGAAGGCAGGGTCTGCCCAAAGGCCACATACTTCGTCCGAGTGCCAATGATAATGATAAAATTTCAATATTAGTGTTCTATTGACTAAAATTTAACATGTCCCCAATCTCTGATTAATTTCCCTTTCGGTACCATGATTTTTACACTCCCCACTTGCAAAGGGGGAAACTATGTTCCTGGCTATCTGAAGGGCTCTTAAATACATGGATGAAAAGATGGAATATGCTTCAGAACACCCTTAATATAATTAACATGATGGAAACTGAAATTATCGTGCGACCAGACCTGAAATTATAGCGTGATCAGATGAAATATAGGGATATTCTCAATTTCCTACGATAAATATTATTGCTTGCAGGGATGAAATCCATAATATCCGCTGTAGAAGTCCATTGAGCTTTCCCATGTGTAATTAAAAGAGATGTTTTAGTATCAAGAAAAGTAACATATTTTCAATAAAGAAATTACAATGGAAATAAAAAAGCAATTGAAATTCAGCTAAAATGGTGTTTTCAATTATTTTTGGAATACTATTACTTTATGCAAATGTAATCTTAAAACGCTAACACGCCTATGAATCAATAAAAATGCAACATTTGAAATTAACTGCGGATAGGATACTGAGAGGGGTAATTGATTTGTATGCGTCAACGGGTCAATTATTCCAAGGGAAAAATCCTAGCTTCGGAGGATTCCCTCTACTTAATCGATTCTCTTCCCAGTGCCTGAGGTGTCAAGGGAGACCGGAGGAGCCTGGGTGATTACATCTTCGGCTGTGATGTGAACTCATCGGGGATCGGAGGAGGAAAATGGGTCACGTACCCTCCCACCCGGATTCCTGACATGCCTTCTCCCGTGGGTACACCATCTTGGGGTTGACTTTGGGGTCACGAGCGTGGGAGGTCAATCAGAGAGAGAGAGAGAGGTCAATCCACTGAGGCATCCTGTTTCACCCAATCCGGCCGAGGAATCTCAATTTGGTCGGAGAGCGCTGGGAAATGAAGAAGCGATGGTTCTCAACGGCGAATCGATCTCCTCGTGGGTCGACGTATCGCGCCCTAACTCTCTCGGCCGCCAGGAATTTCCCCATTTAGGTGCCGCCACGCACCACGCTCTCCACGGATGGCCAGATGGCCGCCTTCGGACACATTGAGACGTTATAGTATCTCTGGGAAGCATTCCCGCGTCGATTGGGGGTGAAAGAGGCGTCAGAGACTTCCCTGCCCGAAACGAATTCTTCGGTTATGGAAGAGGGGCGGTGGGAATGGCGGGTAGGTTAGGAATCCGAGAAAGGATGGAAAGTTCAGGGGTGATTGATGGGGGTGATGTGGTTTCGGTAGATGTTTTGGCGTCAAAAGTAAATGCGAGACGTTAAATCTACTTCAACAAACTGTCATGTATTGTGCCAAAAATTTCAGAGGAAAACATTATCTTGGAGCGAGAATCAAATGACGAATTTTTCGCCTTGTAGATAAATACGTGTTTAATAAATTTTTTGTTTTAAATTGCCGGGTTTTCCTAATCTCAATTCTTGGTTTGATAGAAAATAAATATGTTCATAACTCACGTTGACACTAGGTGCTTGGCCGCTCCATCGAGAATTAAGATCATGATCAATAAGGGTAATAATATTAATTAGTCTATGATTATCCGTTCATAAGTAAAGATTTTTTGGCTAGAAAATACAATGGTGCTTATTCCAAAACTACTTCTTTATACACGTCGCACAAAAGTCGAAATCTAGGTTTAAATTCAAAATTTATTTCCATAGTTTTCCCCATGAAACGCAATATAATAAAAAATACACTGACAATGAGTAACAGTTTTAACAACATACACTAGCGGAAGGTACCCGTTGAATTTCAACGGGTGTGAAAAACATTATGTAAAGTTTTACTAGAACTCTATTGACCTTCTTGCCATCACCTTTTTTCAAATGAATCACAAACGTTTGCAAAACACCCTGCAAAGTTGCGGCGATTTATTTTATCCCTCAAAGTGATAATTAATTCTGGAAATACCTATACCTACGATTTCATGAAGAATGGCTTAAAAATCAAAATGCAAACAGCTTCCTCTAAACTCAGAAGAACATGGATAACTCATAACCATGAAAATGATGCATAATTATTCCATTAACAGGCCAAAATATGGCGTAAGAATGTTGGAAGTTGTTGGCATCCGCCATTTTGTGCGTGGGCATCTTGAGATCTCTTCGTGTCTTAGCGCCGTGAGATCCGGCAAACCGCGCGGTAAGACGTTGCGCGGGCTGCATAACAACGTCTTCGCGCAGGCGCAGGTCCGTGCTCTACATTACCAGCTTCCCAGCCGCTCACATTGGGCGAGAAAACTTCCGCAGCAACTACCGGAACTCGTATTTTCTCAGGCAGTTACCAGTTCATACACTTTAAGATATTAAAACGATATAATTAACATAATCATCAGTAAGTAATTGGATTATCATCAGTTCGCCGCGACGATTGGTTTACTACAGCTCTCCACACCTCTCTGTTATCAGCTAACCGTTTAATTCTCTATTCTGTCGTCTATTTTGCCCAAGTCTCCATTTTATCGTCCTTTATAATTTTTCTTTTCTTTTTCTGTACTAAGCCAGTGTTCCGATCTTCTTCGCTGATGCCTAGGTTGTCCTTCCGTTGCCTTTTGGGTCTTCCTACACTTCGTCTAACAATTGGTAAGTTTTCTCGAGCAATCTATACAGTTCATTCCATTGTTATCCAACCTATTTACATAGTCATTCAAGACATTATTTTCTTTTGCTCACTCAGGAAACAATCTTATTTGCACTTCTTATATCGTCGTTTCTTTCATGGCCTAGTGAAAACTTTCCTGAAATTCTTTGGAGCACTCTCATATCCATTAGTCACTTCGTTTCTGAGGTTTCTGGTATTTTTTCGGCTGTAGAGTATGTATGTATTAGATAGGTCTTAAGGTATCTTTGTTAATTCTGGATTTTGTTTCTAACCGACTATGTTTTTTTGCTTTCCAGATAGTTTCGTTCAGACAGCCGGCTACCTTGTTTGCTTTAATGAATTCTTGTTAAACTTCATTTTCAACATCCCCATAACTTGACAAAACAATCCCTAAATATTTAAACATCATGTATTTTTCAACCTTTTTTACCAATTCCAGTTTGTATATGAGTGCGTATTTAGATGTTTTTAAACATTTAGTTTAAGAATAGTTTGATGCATTCAATTCTTGTTCTTCCTCGGTAATTCCTCACATTCATTTCTCCTTCCATTAGTGTTTACAAGATGTAGTTGAGTCGCAAGACCAGGAAAATTTTAAATTAAAGTTTAATCCAAATTGCCTATGAAAGCAAACTCCAACATTGAAACGCAAGCACTACGCACGAGTTTACGATATTTTAACTCTCTTTGTCGATGGTCACCTGGATGACGGAGTGCACGCATTGGAGTGAAAATTCCTTTGATTTCATTGACAATTTGGATTAATCTTTGATTTAAATTTAATTAAAAAGTGCTCTCTTCTCAACGAACCAGGAAAAATACTTAAAATAATATAGTGAGTCATGTAAACCCTTTTAAATTTCTCTTATCTCTTTCCGCCCTTCAAGGTCCATCTTCTCCCTCTAACTTTCTCCGTTCATTCCTCTTTCTGTCAAACTATTCAGCAGGCCTTTACCTCTTAATGTATCCTCCTGCAGTATTTACTGCCCACTATTAATTTCTAGTACAAAAATAGTAGGAAAAACAGAAAACAATAGCCATTAAAAAGATTTACTCCGCTCAGCCCGTAGAACAAAAAGATTTCAAGTGGTGTTCTCTCCTATTCCTGGGAGATATTTCATGTAAGATTTCCAATCATCTGCCTACCTCACTTAAAGCAGCATTTTACCCACCCTTAACCCTTTCCAATTTACTAGTTAATATTAAAGACAGAAAAGAAAGACTTCTCAAATCAGGCATTTATAAACTTAATGGCAATTGTTGTAAAACTTCATATGTTGGTCAGACAGGTAAAAACCTCATGATACGCGCCAAGGAGCTCGTTAGGTGTCACAAAAATAAGGATTCCAGCTCCCTCTTCGCTAAACATATCTTGGAATGCAACAAAAAAAGCGATTTTGTTCCTGAAGTTTTACACATCGTCTCCAAGGGATTAAAAATGGATGCTCTCGAGCAAATAGAGATTAGAAGGCACTTGGAAGACCCTAACATGGCCCTTTGTAATGAGCAATTGTTCTCCAGGCAGTCCTCCTCACTCCTCTCCGAGAAGCTAACTTTAAGAAAAATTAACCATTCAAGCCACCAATCCGTGCTCACACTTCTAAGCCACGGTATAACCTCCACCTCACTCACTCAAACCAACCCCGTAACTACGACTACTTTACAATGGTCAATAAACAAACAATCTTATAAATTGTACCTGATGACACCGTAGATCGGCGAAACGCGTTGTACCACTAATTAAAACTGTAGAAAAAATACAAACCGTATAATTTAGTATGGATTTAAAAAGTGTACAAAATCAAATGCGCACTTAAAATATCAATGGAGTGCAAATGGCTCCAGACGAGTTTCAATGAAATTATACTATTCGTACAATTAAATAGTAATGTATCACTACTATTTCTGGTTAATCACAAAATTCGACTAGGAAAATAAAATTCCAATCTTCCAGTTTCGATTTTACTTATTATATTATTACAAAAAATGGGCTTCGGCACTTCGAGGAACCATTGAAATTTGATTTCATTTAGCATTTATTAAGTAAAAAACACATTCAATTACTTCATTCAATAGTAAATTACATAAATACAACAATAATTTGGCTTCCATAAAATAGATTACTTTCAAAATGTATAAATATTCTCTGCATGTTCCTGATGGTCATATTAGGTGTTCATATTTTCACTCTGAATTTCTGCTTTCCTACGTAACCACGAATAAAATATATATTTTTAGAGACGGTATTTCTGTTACAATAAAAATAAAACATGAAAAATGCCAGAGAAAATTGGTCAACGATGAGACAAAAAAGGACGGAATGTCATAAAGCCAAAATATTGTAAATAGCTTCATTTATCAGAAAAAGGTTTACCAATTCACCCTCTTCATTGGTTTAGGTGCGTCTCGTCACCAACATCAAACATGAATATGTACGATTTGAGCTCAAAATAACAACGATTGCGGAAAACCGATATTTCAATCCACGAGGAAATTTAGCTACATCAAGACGAAAGCCGTATATTCCTTACACGAAAAATGACAAGCGGTGACAAGGTAGGATGAAACGGAAGCTGTCTCTCTGATGTAATGGATGTTATAGAGAGAAAGATAAAAAATTGTGAGCCGTAAAGTATTTCGAGGAAGATACTGAAAAAAAATACGCGAGTAAGGGATCTCCGCTTCCACTACCTTCATTTTTTTTCTTTTCTCCTCTCTGTTTTTGGCCGGATATTGCTCGTCACAATGCCATGGAGACAGCTATCCCCACAACCATCACCCTCACGAGTGTCATCTTGAAGGTGGACTGGGGAAGAGGGAAGAATGTCCAAGAAGCCCCGTGACAAGCACATCCGATCGACTTCTGGATCCTGATTCCACTGAACTCCTGTGGTTTTCATCAACGCATTCCACCGTCACGTAGACAAAAAATTAAAAATCTCACGGAGAGTGATTTTTCCTCCTCTTCATTGGTTTAGTAGAGTGGTTGAAAATTATTGCAAATTTTTGGTGGTGAATAAACGTTACAGGCAGACGAATTTTGAGAATACCGGGACTTTACGGAGTCGCACGCAAGTCCTGGTCAAGGCGAATGCTTTTCCCTCTGTAGAGTTACTCCAGACAGAGCGCATATGTGCAATGGAGAGGACCAGAGTCAAAGTTGGGAGATATACGAAGATCTCCAGCAAAAATTAAGGAGGAACTGAACCAACCTCGTCTGAGGAGTACAGGTAAAACGGCAAAGATAACTATTCTCACGTGTCAACAGCAGCATTCACCTTCAGACATGAATATGCATGCTTCAATTCACCCAATTTATCGTAAGAAAACCTTGGATCTATGCAGCGAACATCCCTGGAAAACCCTGCACTCTCGTTAGAGCAACGCTGCCTCTATGAGATATTTTCTGTCCGAAATTTAAAAAACTTGACAATGTCTACGAATAACTAACTCTTACTCCCATGGTCAATGGTTATTCATTTCCAAGGTGGTATTTGACCTCACTAACACGTTGCTTGGATTCTCATTGGCCTTATGCAACACCCTCCCCGGCAATTCTCACCTTGTTCATGTCCTGGTTTCGTCTTCGCCTGGTTTTCCCACCACTTTCTTGGTCTTACTCGGGTATTCTTCCTTCTAGTTTTGATTCCAGATTTTTTTTACCATGCCAACTTCTGGACTTCTGATGACATGGCCCACCTACCTCAATCACTGTACCAGGTGCTTTGTATACATTCTCAGTTTCTCTAATATATTCATTCCTCAAAGTGCTTCTCTTCCTTGTTGGTCCTAATATTCTAGTAATTCATTTCCGATTTTCATCAGCCTTTTCTTCTTATTCTCCGCTAAAATCCGTGTTTCTTCTCCACATAGCAATATTTGCATTTAAACACACACAAGCTTAAATATTAGAATATATAAATGTTACGCATACTAATGCAGTGCACACTGTACGTGTACAGTCCTGCAGAGAGAAGAGTTGGATACAAGTTAAAGTTTCAGGCTTTATTTTGTGGAACTGACTAACATGGAATGATTTATCATTTTCTACTTCCCACATTAATATTATTGCTGACGATGGTTACGAAATATATTTCATTATCAAGGTTACACCTTCTTGATAATGACAGTATAAATGTTGATAAAATTGTCGGAAAAGTGTGGTATGTACAAAGTGAGAAATTATTTCAAAAAGCTCAGAGTCTCCTCGAAGAGTCAACTACGACGTTAGGTTGAAGAAAAACATGAGAAGACTTGGAGGGAGGGAACAGGGTGTGGTCCAGAAAAAGAGGGGTGGGAAGGTGAGGGTGGAGGAGATGAACGTCAGGAGGAAGATGCGATATTAAGTGAGAGAGAGAAGGGGGCGTCACTTTCAACTTGTTGCCAGTAGTCCAGCCTCTCCTACCTCCCTCTGCTGAGGTCTCCCCCAACATCTCAATTTCCGAGGCGGAAGCCAGGAGTCGACATCATTTTTTCCCATTACGGAACCCCCACAGGCATTTGGACTGAATGAGTACGGATTGATTGACGCAATGTCATGTGCGCTACATCTAAAGGTCATCCCTCGAGTGAAGTTGGTCTTTGAACCGCGCCTATATCGCTCTCACACCACGTTCGAGCAGCCCTTCGTTTCATCAACAATTCAATTTTGCCAGGTCATCGGATAAGACCACTAAATAAACCGTTGGGTAACTGACTGGGGGTTCTGGTTTATATTGTAGATTGCGGTAATTGAAGTCGAAATGGGGCAATTCGATAGAAATGGCACTGCGTTCGGCGTCTATGACTATGAAAATGTTCATTCAAAATACATATAATCGTGGAGAAACCTAAATATTTTGTACGGTAATAGGGGTTTTCAATAGTCCACGCATGTCATCGGTGAAAGCAGGAATATTTAAACCAATTAAACAAAAAGTTGGAATTTAGTATTTGTTTTGACTCACAAAGTCGCGGTGGAACCTCCTTAGAAGGGAGGGGATAGAAAAAGGAGTTGAAAGAGAAAAAGGAAGAAAGTAAGTTGTATGTAAAAAAGTGTGTCATATTGCAACGCTCCATTTTTCCTGTAGTCACTAATGGTACGATGGAGGAAGGAATTTTCGAACCTCTCAATACGGAAGTTAATCTCTTTTATCTTATCGTCGCATCTAACAGGCCTGAAGATATAGTTTGGAGTTAAAATAATATCTCCCGTGTTTCCCTGAAACTTGTGAACAGATTTTTTCAAGTAGGTAATCTAAGCCTAGCGTACAGCCTTCAAGTCTCTCCTCCTTCCAACCAACCGTCAATACCTGACCTGCCCTCATTTCTCCATGTTCCCATGTCTTTATTATATAAGGCTAGAAGTAGCAATATTTCCTTCTGTTTGTCTTGTAATTGACGCTTTAGACGTCGAAACCGGTAGACAGCATTAAAAAAATAAATAGTAAAATTTGTACTGTGTTTTTGTCATAACTGAATTTTATCTTCAATTTCCACGAAGTATCGCGACAATCGATTAATTTGATTCAAAAATATTAAGTTAGTACGTATTTTTCCAAAATTAGGTCTGAAGTTAAGGTGATTTCCAGGTATCACCAGGTATCCCGTACCTTTCCCAGGTACCAGATATCAATCAGGTTGACGCTTGGCTGGATATATTTCCAGCTACATCTACATCTACAAAATACCCTGCAAGCCACCTCAGGGGTGTGTGGCAGGGGGTGAGTAATCACCAACATGCATTACACAATCACCAACATGCATTACACAATCACCAACATACATTACACAATCACCAACATGCATTACACAAGGGATTTCCGTGGCTCCCACCGCTGAGCCACGGAAATCCCTTGGAATCGTGCCCTAGACAAATGAAACCTAAGGTGAGAAGAACGGGCTTTCACCATCGTTTTACTGGTATGCGAGAAAAAAATCATCGGTGTTTTAACGAAATGATTGGGCTGAAGAAATGGGAAATAGCGAAAGGAAACCGAAGAATGATTAGCACTATCTAACTATTATTTATTATCAGTGATTTTCGTGAAATATGAAGATATTCCTTGCGATACAATAATTTCATATATTTTTGACCATACACTCTCAAATGCGGAGCTGAGTACTACACACATTGTATATAAAGCAAAGAGAATTTAGGTGGCAATTCGCTGAGAAATCAAACAAATTAAGAAGAATTATATTAGATAATTGCTGCCATTACATCAACAAATGGACACGACATTGCGACTTTAAATGTTTAAAAAACTGACATTTAGGCATTTTTGGATAAGACTAGGAGACATACATATTAATGCAGGAAAGATACAACAGATGCACACCTAGACTTTTACGATGAATTAGCACAAACAATAAATAAAAAAGGGCCGAAGGAATAAAACAGCTATGCATAGTAAAAAACAAAAACTTACAACGGAAGATTAGCTATAAATTATAGTTTCAAGACTGTATGAAAATAATTTTTTCTATGTGAATAAAACATTCGGATTATAAAATATTATTCTAAGCTTGGTGATAGATAAATGCACCATAAATTAGCATTAGATGAAGCCTAAATATATGTTAGCAAAGTGTGTAGTAAACATTTGAAAATACAACTCTAAATAATGTAATTATATCATTCGGCACGCTTATGGGGGCATGAAACATTTCGAATATTCCTTGGTGAATAAAATTGATAGACGAGCCTGGGATGCTCAGCATCTGTTGCTCCAAGGCTACGCGGCCGGTTTTCCAACCTGTCGGAGCGGCATTGGGGATGACTCTCAAGCCTCCGTCTCGTGTAACCAGTTTCAAATCCACGCATCAATTTCAATCGAGAAATGCAAAACGGGAAAAACCCACTCTCTTCCAGAATATTTGCCATATTGAATCTCCCGAAGTTCAGGATCAGCTAGTAATTTTAAAAAAATCAGTAATTTTAGTCATTACTTATCGTGTAATTCATTGATCATAGCATGGAAATTACCCGAGAGAGACCTATTATACCTTCGTAACCTTTTTTGAGAAGACGTATAGGAGAGTAACGATCGAATGGCATCAATATTTCATAAAAGACAACTTACAAATCAATGCGATTGGATTGTTCATTTTTATTTTTCCTCTTTATTCAGGAAACACTTTATAATATTGAGGTTGAATTAATTCTACCAATTTGATATACCCTCATGGATTTGATTATGTATAATGCATATTTTCACATTATTTAAACAAAAATTTATTAAAAATATTTGTTTCAATAAATTTATCATGCAAATTAAAGATCAGTGTTTGTGTGTCAATGATGAATACTATCCCATCAAAGGTCATTAAGGTATCCTCGCCAATGTTAACTACTAATAAATAATCAATTTGATATTGATTTGAGCTATACAGTAAAAAGGATGAATTAATCCAAGTAGCGTGGGCTTTCATTCATTCTCGAGAAAAAAACCAATACGAAAAAATTAAATGTTCTTCTCCTGCACTAAGAAGAGAGGGGAAGGGGAGATGTTAAGAAGTCATACGAAATGCTTCGACTGCAAAGCCGAAACTGTCCCCAGAAAAAGAATAGAGCCGGTGTTTATTGGACTTGAGCCTATTACATAGCACTAGGGCACGCGCACACCAAGGAGACACACTTGCTCACACAAACACAAAGACTCACCAACCATTACGATCGTACACAGGTTTTGGTAGGAAAATGATGGGGAAAACATCAAGTACAATTAAAAAGCAGGTGGAGTTGATGCAGGGATAAAGGATCGAGGATGCCCACGTAAAAAAATCAACTTGCACCGCAAGCCACTGGCTTCGCGGGACGAGCTGCCGCTTATACCAACTAGCTGACAAAATCAACGATGGAATCGACGGGATCTCATACAATTCCAATTTTGTTTATATCTGGGAGATTTAAAAAAGTGAAATGTATAAGCGTTGGTTTGGTGATGGTGGACACTGAAATTAGCAAAAATATAGAGAAGTTTCCTTATAATTTTGCCCTAGCAAGATTGTTTGAAATATAAATGAATTTTATGTATTTTGTAGTCATCCTCATGTCTGTCCCACCTGATTGCACCAAGCTCCAAAAGTGTTCAAGATCCTTGTTTAGCAACATTCTACACCCTCTGGAGATCCCATTTTTTTGACTCTTTGGGCCCTGGGACCTCTCTTAGATCGTCCCCGAGTACCACTGAACAAGATTTCAAGATATGCAATAAATCGGTTTGCTCGTTATGAGGTAATCATCAAATATGATTTCAAATTTATATATTAGTAGGATATGCATTTATACTGAGATGCGTGCATCATTGCATTGCGTTCTAATACATATGTAGCCACTGTACCTACTGCAAATGCACCACCATAAGGGACGAGAGGGAGGCAGGGGGGAGGGGAGATGGCGAGGACAGATAGCGAGAAGAGGCACGGGGATCATCGGCGAGCAGGCAGGGACCCAATGCATGTCGGTGAGATGGGGGGCGGCCAAAATCGCATCGCGAGTGCCATCGAGAGCAGGGGCCATCTCGCCCCGGGGCGCTCGCCCCTCCGCTTGGGGCAAAGAGGGAGCCATGGACAGAGAGAGAGACGGGACAGCTGTTCAGTGACGTCACTGTCCCACAGCTAGTGGCTCCGCTGGGCTCAGGAGGGGAGATGGGGTGGAGGGACAGATGGCTCTTCGGAGGGGTCGATGAGCGTAGCCGGAGAGATGTGGCGTGCTTACGGGGGGGCATAACGGGGAGCAAGGGAGGGGGCAGCGGCATAACGGGGGCAGAAGTGGGGCGTAGAGAGGGGAGGGAAGGTGCAGCTGCAGTCGAACCCCTCCCCATCCCCCCCTTTATCGTGTCTAGGGCCTCGGTCGCGACCCCCTGGCGAGAGCAGAGCCAGGGATTCGGGTCTTTGTTGTCGACTGTCGGCCCCTCGAGCCGAGGGGATTTCAATGGAAGGGGGGAGGTGACGGTGCTTGGTGCACGAGGGAGAGAGTGATGCTTCGCTTGGTTGTGGTGTGAGGATTTGATTGTGGGCCCGGCATTCCGGTCCCGGGCCCCCGAAGAGCGACGACCGGAATGGACGGGACCCAAGGAAGAGATCGTCCGTCTACAGAATCGGTGGAATGCGAGATTGGAGGGTGAGCCGGTGGAAGGAAGGATGGTTGTGCATTTCCTTCGACGGGGAAGGTGGCTGAAGGTCGGGAGCCTTTCATTGAGACCCAATAATCGGCCGGGCAATCAAGGGTGGTATTTCCTCTCTCGTAAGAAATGAATCAACCTCCTAGGCAGGTGCCAAACTTCTACCTTGCAAGCTACCACCGCGAACTGAACAAGGAAGTAGGGAAGAAGAATGTTTATAGACGTAGGCACCACGAAACTGGGGGATGGTGTTTAGGTCTCTCAGCCCTGAAACAGAACTACGAAGTGATGAGCTGAAATTTGACTCAAAGCTCGAGGATTCTTACGGTGCTTTTAGCATTTTCTTTCGGAATTCCCATAACAATCCTAAGGTATTTTAACTAGCGTCAACCTTTATTTCAAGGAAAATATTAGTGCTGATTCATTATCGTCAGCTTCAATACACATATAAATTCAATGAAAATGGTGCAGCTGTGCAGATACTGACATTTTGATTACAATTTTAGAAGTATCTAGAAAAAAAGTGGAAGAACTCTTTATCAATTTTTTTCATAACTAACTCTCAAAGCCGTTTCTTTGTTATACATTAACGGTTAAAAGGACTAAAGTTGGCTTTGCCGGTTATGTAGAGATACTGGATATATTGAAATACTTATAAAGCCCGTAAAAAGGTGCATAGAATCATTACTTCATATTTTTTATGCTAAATGGTGATATTAAATTAAAGGTTATAAGTATTCACCTCCATAGCATACAAAAAACAATCGTTGAAAGTGTAAAAAAAATTCCAAGGCACTATATGGGTATGTTTAAAGCTGTTCTTTGCAAATAGGAATAATAATATTTCCTTACATCATTTTAGTTGATATTCTTAGCCTCGAGGGAAAACCATTACTAAAAGATCAGATGAATCGGTCCATTACTTTTTATGCAATTCAATCTCAAATGATAGCCCAGTGGACAAGCGCCCTGGTAAAAATCGAACTTTCGCGAGAACAATGGTTATACCAGTTAACAAAGGTGGCTCGGGTCAATTCCCCCATCGCTTCCGACGTTTGAAATGGTTGTACCAGTTTCAAAAATATACCTGAAGTATGTTTTGACCAAACTGATTAGCGGCTTTTCTTAAAAAGAATTGATGGGAGCGACCATTATAGGTGAATAACTTTAAATAATCAAGAAAATTTAATATATGCTATAAAACAGGGGCATGCACAATAAAGTATATCATGTATTACTTTTCCGATTTTACTACATGCTTTTTGTATTCACTCAAGAATCCTCAAATCACTAACTACACAGATCCAAAGACAATCGGGCGAATGCATAATTATTGGGTGTAGCACTTAAACACAGGATATGTGAAGGTAATGAAGTAGTGTAACAGAGTGGAAGCACAGCATAGTTGCTCGAGAATGATTCACGGGAGAGGATTATTGTTCCACTGCGCGCCACAGATTGGCCACATGACGAGGTATTTGTGTGAATGTGCAAACAGAGGTGCTTCATTCATGTATGTCCGTGCCATCCCCTCCGGCCTCATTCTGAACGCCAAGTGTCAGCGGCGTAGGGAGTTTACGCTCTCGAGACAATAAGGGGGTGAGAAGGAAGGTTTGGGGGACGAGGGGTCCGTAAAGACCTCACGATAGGGGTGTGGAGTAGACTAACTTTGGGTGGAGAATTAAAACGCAAAGGGTGGCCCTCCGACAAGGGCAATGGATTTCACTATCCCGTAAATTTTGATAGCTTACTCACTCACCCAGGGATCTAAATACACGAGGGACGGTTTTTTTAGACGAAGTAGATCTCACCTCGTAGAAAGCGCAAAGGCAATGGTGAAGTTCAGGATTCGGACTGGGGGATCAAGGTCTCACTCTGGGACATCTGCGATTTGTTACGTGAGCTTGAATCCGGGCCCTGAGCCCCGTAGAACGATCAACTCATTTGGCCAATGAGCCGCTAAGATGAAGGCATTTTTTTTATTTGAATCAATAGGAGGTTAAGTGCGGAGAAGTTATTCCCTTCTAATTTCAATGAAAGGAGTACACATTTTCATAGACGAGGAGAGCGGTGCGAGGTTTAGCAGCGGTGAACTTTGTGTGGCTGGTGTGAAATCACCCCATGCCACACGCCATTGAAGTGGTCAGCACGATACTTCGCAGATGTAGATGACTCATTGCAGGTCATCCTTCACACGTTTCATGGAACCCTTAAACAAGTCCCAGAGCCACCCCTTCATTCATTACAGTAATCCACCGGTTAGAGGTAGGTTGTGATGAAATTCAGAGAATATCCAACGAACTCTTACACGTGCCGTGCCCTTTCTACCTCTAGTATTTTTTTCTTCACCTCAGCATAAACCATACCCAATTAACCACCCCGTATGTATCTTTTGGCATTGATAACATTCCTAGTATGGTAATTTTTTCTACCCGCGTAGTACTAGTAATGGAAACGCTCGAGAACGCCTACCATACTTAATCATCTTACTAGGGTTGAGAAAACCAGGTAATTTGTCGACCGTGTTAAAATCTTTGTAGTGGGAATGCAAGTAAGGAAAAATCTTGGTAAGATGGAATTATGGGAACATTTGAATCACGGGAAGCGTTGTGGTACACGTTTGAATGTCTCGTCCAGGTCTCGTCTTGCACACAGCATTATTAAGTAATTAGAACACTAAGACTTATAGTTAACACTTAATGGAAGCATTTTCTTTTTAGTTAAAGGGCGGTTATATTTAATTAGGGTTGGCCCCCTATTTAAGTGTACCACTAATTTCTTTGTTCCAGGATATGGCGGAATGTGCGGATGAATTACCAATGAGGAGAAAATTAAATACTTTTCGCCTTGAATTTCATACGGGAGAGCAGAATATTAAGGCCCATCAGAAGAATGGGTGTTTGGAACATGAATTCGAATGTATTCTCATTTTATTAAAATTACATCACTATTATTAAGTTTACCAATAATTCTTAAGGTTGATAATATTTACAATTGAGGATAGAACGAGGTCAAGAGCTGAACGAAGATTCATTAAACATAATCGTGATGTTAATAATAATTATTTAAAATGCTAATACTCAAGATACCACTAGGTGGTCCCTACGCTTTTAAATATCGTTCGTCGATTTTCCGTATTTACTGGAATGCACGGAAGGTTAGTCATTCCTATGTCACGATACGAGTGATTTACCAGGGTAAAACGCTGTTATTTGAAACGCAGGTAAGTTATGAGAGCTAAAATAACCATGGTAGATTGTTAGTAATGAAAACGAGGTATAAACCGAGCCAATCCCTTCCCTATACTTCCTAATATTTTTACAGCCATCCCTATAGGCTGGAATTGGCCTTTTTTGTGGAGTCCCTTTGCATGTTCCCAGATTACCCCGCACCCCCTGCCAATACAGAAGCCGCCCACCCAGGAGTATCGCGGGGGCGGATCTAAGGCCTTTTCCACGGTGCCACCCCCGCGAAGAATACACCGCTGCCGCCGCCGCCGCCTCTACCTTTTGTCACTGCGCCCTCCACTCCCGTTATATATATCTTTCTCTCTCCATTCAATATTTCCTTTTCAATTCTGCAGTGATACCCTAACCGCACCCTGCGCTAACCCTCTCTCTGTACCCCTCCCCTTTCTCTCCTTCGTACCTTTTTATCGAGATCCCTGGCGTAAGAAGCCTTATTCCCTGCGATCTTTTCCCCCTTCTTTTACTCGCAGACCCTCCCATTCTCAAACCCTGAATCATTCGGCCCCGTCTCCCCGCCCAAAAAAAACGTCAGAAATCCATCCAAATCCGGTCAAAAGAACCGTTCGGTGCGCTCATGCCTTTGATCCGTCTATTACTCTCTCCCTACGCAAAAGAGATGGCACATTCTCGCATTCATTCCAAGCGATTTCATGATTGTATTCATTTCATGTGGTGAAAAAGTTGTCACATTTGTCTACAACAGGAAATAGTAATGGGTTGCAGCATGTGAATGCATTATCAGGGAGTAATGCAAGAGGGTCTTATAAGCCGGAAGCGGTAGAGAGGGGAGAGGGTGAGCATGGAGACGAATATGTAAAAGTAAGGTGTTCATCATAGTAAATATTCCATCGATTGATTGGCATGTCCTAGAGCAGTCTTTGCTGATAATTTTTCCTGCGTAGGATCTTCTGTAAACTATGCGTTTCTTTTGCTAAAATATTATTTTTTCCGTTACCGCATTTAACGGAATATAAGAATCACGGGCACACTAGACGAGCCCCATTTTCAGGGGGATATCAAAGGCAGAAAAAGGTTTTTATTCAGTCCGCGCGAAAGCGCAGAACTCTTAGGGGTAAAATGTTGTAACCCATCAGCACTACCTAGCAAGACGAGCACACGCCGTTCATTCATGATCGTGAACTCGTACCGGTCAAGGTATTTCGATAAATTGTACTTTCTTCCTTTGATATTGGAGAAGTAAAATTTGCCTACAGTAGTGAGCGTCGGGGTAGACTTTAGCTAGCTAAAGCACATGCTTTCGCATATAATGCCTGGGGGTGATTTTTGAGTCATTATTTTGGGGAAAAAGCCTCAGACGTGGCATCAAATGAGGTAATTTAACTTTCAAGTTTTACTTTTTCATGCGGTGCGTCCACGTTTTTCTGGGGACAGATTATTGGAGGTGGCTTTCAAGAAATAATTGCTCTTTTCCACAGAGTTTTACCGTACAGTGGCAAACAGAGCAGGCGAAAGGCATTGGCAAAAAAGTGAAATGAAATTCCATGGATACCCCGGAAAAGGCGCAGAAAAGGTAGCCATGAAGAGAATGGGTGGACAAGATTGTGGGTATGAGGATCTCCGTAGCCTGGGTTTGGAGAAAAAGGTACTGAAATGGTCATTTCGTGGCGGAGATTGTTTGCTGATCACCCGGTAATGACAATAGGCAGTATTTAGGAGAACCTCAGGACGAAACGTCTTCCCCTGTGAGGAATTTCATCTTACATTTTTTACCAATGCATGGAATGTTTTACAGATGATTGCTCAGTTAGCCGTAGTGAAGTAAAATTCTTTAGAGAAGAGCAAATCCTGTGGAAAATTGCAATTTTCAGTTTAGTTTTCCATAATCGATGCCTTCCACTACATAATGGGTATTCTCCTGGTGGTGAATCACCTCGTGCCACACAACCGGATGATAACTGGTAGATACGTTACTTCGTAGATGAAAATATACTTAACTTCTGAAAAACAAATGGATATCCTGTTTTATTTTTCGTTTTCGCCTCTAAGGCAACTCAAAAAGTGGTGAGGATAAATATGCGTGCATAATTTTGACTGTGGGTTATTTCATTAGCGTCATAGGCATTCAAGCCTGCGTTTATAGTCTGGACAACGTTAAAAGTAGGATGTGGTAGCATTTTTGTTTACTCCATTTCTGTTACTATGAGTTGGGGTTTTGTATATTACTGCAGAATGTCGGTTATTTTACACTAACGTAATCGATGGAAGATTGACTTTGGTTTTGAAACCCAGAAAATAATTATTTAACCAGGTATTATAAAATTTGGCCTTACTGTAGCGTGCATAGTACCCTGCTTTCCTGATATTCAAACTCAATCCAGCAGGTAAGGAAAGAAAGGGAGGGAAAAGATTCATTTCAAAGATACGTGAATCCATTCCGATCCGGTTAAACACGACGGAATCGTTGTATAGAGCTTGGAAGGTTTTTTTTAAGTATCCACCGTTTTACGTCACTCAGGTGCAACTTAATCGGGCTAAGGTTTTGCAAGGCTGGTGAATGTTTACCGGGGTGAATATTTATAATACTTCATTTCATAACGAAATCAGGAACTTGTTTGCAGTCATTATTTTTCAAGAACTAACTCGATATTCGTGCAAAACTCGATTAATCATGCATATGAGTCATCGCGGTGTGACCACAGCAATATGGAGATAAAGATTTAGCAATTAATTCCAAGATTAAATCGTAGGAAAATGTTGTAAGTCCTTAAATTATGCCAGAGAAAGCTGTAGACAATGAGATAGTACTAACGTAAGTTACTTCCCTGGCGTTTTATTCCTCTCCTTTGGTACGCCTTTAGAACCCCGTCGTAAAGCGTTTCGGAGTGTTTCCCAAACTCCCTCGTAACACCTGTGAAGGCGCTTCGATGGTGAAGTTGTGAACGCTAAAGGAATTTTAGGAAGCGCCTTACAACGCCTTGCTTTATAAGACCTTCTATAAGGTCTTATATATCCGGCCACTTCCGTACATTAATGTGACTTCGAGAACTAATTATTAAATGGCTATTCCGTGATAGTTTGAGGAAATACCATCACATTGTGATAACAGTTATTTGGCATTAATTGATGGAAACCTACATTTCCACATATTATGAATATAAATGCAATATTACTAAGAATAAACAAGATTTTTCCAATTCCTTTTCAAATTCCAAGATGTTTTTGGACCAAATACTTATTACATTTAAGCGCTCTGATAACTGTATTCATCTAGGTGCAAGTCAGATTTGTGAACTAAGTCCGAATGAGAGACAGTTCCTTGAGATAAATGGCCTTCAACCATCAAGGTATCTTTTTTATCACCGCATGCTATTGAAGAGTATAAGAATAACACCTTCTCAGTATTCTACGGGCAAGAGAAATTATGATTCAATTGCGTACTCTGATTTTGGTAAATAGTGCTGGTATTAGCTATTTGTTTGTCTGCAGCCTATAGTGTGCAATTGCTGGTTGAAAATATTCTGCTCTCAGATAATGCCATTCTTTCAACTGAAGAATACAACACATTCAAAAAGTAGAAAATACCGAGTGCTTAGAAATTATGCAGCCTGAAGTCATACGCGAGCAGTATATTCTGATGGGCACAACTACAGGCATGTTTGTGAGTAACCTCAAAAATGTGATGGTGACTAGAAAGTTAGCGCTTGTATTATTTATGGTGAAAGTCTTCCGATTACTTGAATAAAAACATTACCAAAACGCATGTCTCATCTGAAAAAAGATCTGATGCTTCATCATGTCTTGTCTTCATCATGTTACATGTCTCATCTGGTCGCGAAGAAATCTCTTGGCTCGACAAATTTGTTGAATTTAAACAAAGTTTTCCTTATTTTCCCACCGGATGTGTAAAACAAGAAATTTAGGGGTTTTAGCGCCTATCTCTGTGCTGTAGCGCTTTGAAGTGCCCCTCTTAAAGAGCGTGTAACAACGCCTTCGAACGCCTAAGGAAACCCAAAAATACTTCGATGGCGCTTTGAATCTCTCTCTTCGTGAGGACGATCTGAAGCGCCTTTGAACTGAAGCACAACACCTCCTAAGGTGGAGTCCAAAGGCGGTGCAATAGTGCTCCGGAACGCCTCTGCTCACAGCGCGCCACACCACCTTGTATGCGAAGCGAAGCGTCTTGAGAACGGTGATGTCAAGGCGCTTCGGAGGTGGTTCGGAGCGCCTCCACCCCAAAAGTGTGAATCAACACGTTGTGATCACCTTGGAAATGTCTGGCCAAGGGTGTTTACAAGGTGCTTCGGGGGTGCTAGGGAGCGCCGTCCGCTGGACAGCGTAACGGAGCACCTTCCTAGCACCGTGAGAACGCCTAGAAACGCCTTATGAGCACCTTCAAACGCCTTTTAAACACCTTGAAATTGACGTCGTGATATTTACCTGCAGTGAATATTGTGAACATGTAGATTCGTTGTTTGATTTAAAATCATAGTGGTGTTGCGTGATAATTGATATAGCAGTTGTGAATGATAATGTTTTCTCGCGAAGTTGCAATTGTTATCGGAAGCTTTTATTTTGTTTCTCACATTTTTTTGATGAGTTTTTTTTGGAGCGGTTGGGGGAGTGTTCTACACACGTGTGTTATTATAGTCATGTAATTCTTCTCCACTTAATTAAGTGGATTCAATAAATAGGTGATGCATACAAGTAATGTCTTGAATTGTAAAATACCATTTCCTTTTAGCATTTACTTTCCCTCCAGACACATATTTAGAGGTGGATTATATTCTACGATCCAATTTTTGGTCAAATGAGTTGGAAATGACTCACAAATGAGGTCATTGCGCGGGACCATTTTGAGGTCATTGCGTGGGACCATTTTGAGGTCATTGTGAGTTTTAGAAGGTGACTCCCAATTGAGATCATCTTGAGCTCATTATGAGTTTTGTGTTCTCCTTGGGTAGTATATACGTGATTCCCTTCGTATTTTAATCTTTGTAAGAACACTTTATCTTATTCAAATGCAAGTAGTAGGGGTTCAACCAGGTAAAATGACACTATTAGAAACCAGTTAAGACGACAAAGCTCGATGGAGCTCAATTTCAGCATCTCGCTATGTCCACCGACTTATTAAAGTTGTAGAAGATCATCATCATATTGGCTGGCTTAAGCTTTCAACTACATAATCAGTTCATCTAACAGCTTTATTTCGTCTTGTCTTCATTTTAACGTCCGGTTCCTCATAGTTTACTCATTCCTGGTCTTCCTCGGAAATTCTTCCCATTATTTTCTCATTCCAATGTTTTTTTAAGAAGATGTCGTGTCTCATAATGAGTTTAATATTTTTTTTATCTTCTACTTCATAGAGTGTTTATTAAAAATCTACTAGTCAGTATACTCAGTCAGTACTACATAATTGTCAGTGGACTGAGGTGCCGACAAATTTAATGAGTAGTGCGCATCTATGGATATTGAAAAGAGTATTTTGTATTACATACATTGAAATAGAGTATTTCAATTTTTTCCACCCACTATATTTCGGTCAAAATAATCGTTCCGAGTCTTCTGAGCTGCTTGATACGCCTGTATGCTATGTATATACGCTTTGAACAGGAAATTGGAAGGGTTTATTTTTTGTACCTTGTAGATCATGTTTAATCCACCCCGTTGAGTTTCAACAGGGACCCACCGCTAGTTATTACATAAATATCATAGATGACCGAAAAACTTCTAACAACACATTTTTCTCTTGTGCTCAACATTGCCACGGTTAGAATTATAGAGGAAGGACCTCACACAGCGTTTAAAAAAATCTCTTTGAAGTTGCACAAGCATACACGATTCACACAAAATAATTAATTCTACTACGGTAGAAAGTGACCGTGACTTTTATGAACCCTAATTGAAAACCACTTTCTAATCCGCTTCCATGAAGTCATAAAAGGATAGCATACATCCTTTGATAAGATCACCCCGGCGTAAATAAGTCGATCTTGAAAAAAAGGAAAATTATGGAGCGCACTCATTCTGCAAATGCACGAGTGCTCGGAGCAAACAGAAAGGAGAAAGTAACGAAAAGCAATAACCAAAGTAATCGGAAATAACTCTTATCTGACGGATTCCGTTTGCTGTCCCTTTCGACACACTCATATCGTGTCTGTAATGTGCGGCGTGGTTCTTCACATCCTTATTGAGCGGACTCCGAGAGTTTGCTATCTCATTTCGGACCGAGTTATAAGCGTTTCAGGCGAACGATTTGAAAGAGCGAGGTTGCCATGACGACCGACCTCTTGTTTGATTAATGATATATCAATGCTGTTCCTGCGTAAATGGTTCGAATAAACACCTGTGTGATGAAACTCAAAGAGCAGAGCAGAGACCGCGAGACGTTTTTTTTGCTGGCACAAAATACATTTTCTTAACCAGTCTAGGTTGAAGGCTAGTGCCATGTATCGTTTTAAAATTTCTAAAATTTGACAGTATAATTTTCAGTTGGTTGAAACAGATCGAGGATGACTACTCCGTCTCCTATGATATTTGCGCTCAAATCAATTATCTGATATGTAAATAATCGTTCAGAAGTTTACCATGAAATGTGTCCTCTAAACCTTTTTACAGCATCGTATACCTGTAATGGAAACATAAACTGCAAAATAAATAACACCATAGTATATGATGGCTATTAAAAACAATTTAAGGAGATAATAATGGCCCATTGAAATGGTTCTTTCTATAAGAATGGTCGGAGTATTCTCCGAAAAACATCACTTTTTGTGCAAGCACTGCAAATTCCTCGGGTCCATCATGTAAAAATGTCTTCATCTTGTCTCTTCACTTTTATAAATTATTTCTCAACTATTTATTTTAGATTAAAAACAATTCTAAGTATGCCCCGAATAGCAATACTTATGCCAACCTGATTATGATTTAAAAAATGTATTACTCATTCCCCTTTCAGAGAGACTGTGTCGAATGGCTAAAAGCGAAACGTGTTGCGCAAGCATTAATTCTATGCACTTGCAATTCCGCGCTTCAGGAAATGGTGCCGGGACACATCCGAGGACATGGTACAGGGCTTTGAAAACCCCGTTGTCGGACATTCCGCCACCACTTTATCCTTGCTCATTTTTTTTCCATTCGTTCCACTCTGTCCACCCCTAATTGTGCGAGTAATCTTAACATAACGCGTCACTCAAATCTCGCCATGACGGCCTGACCGATAATTCCCATGGTGATGAGATATGGGGAGAAATAACATCTGTTCCGACGTGGATTCCACAGCTAAAATCGAAGCATGCTCGAGATTCCCTGGGTCTCATGCTTTGCGTTCATAATTTCTCCCGATTCTTCCTCCGTAAAACAGATGAAAAGTAAGGAATACATTCGGCATCACGCACAAGCTGATCAAAATGTGAAATCAATGTTTTGGTTTAACGCGAAGTAATTTCAGTTCCGGAGCTACCCCAAATTTTACATAGAACATGTTTCCTCAGCCACTATTCTTTCATAATAGCATTTTATTCTTCCAATGGCGGAGCGATCAAAAATATAAATTGTCAATTTTGATAAAAATGACCATTAAACCAAGCATGTTGTTCTCATTCGAGTTCATTTTTTGACAAGTTTGACATTACATTTCATGCCAATGTGATGGAAAAGACAATGATATTACCGAGATATTCTTATACTGAAGACGCCAAAAACGTTTTTGAATCCCAACATATTGCTGTTGGTTTAATCAGAAAAATAAGATTAATTCAATCTGCTGACCGGACAGGTTTTAAATGCATTTTTTTCATAAAAAATATGGGATCGGATTATGACTGGATAGTCAGTTGGCTCTAAAAGTACACGACATACTTTTCTCTTAGTATTTTTCATCTTTCTTCAATCAGCAAACAACTTGAACCAACTTGAAGCATCTCAGCTCAACTTTTGGAAACTGATATAGGTATCTCTCTGCACGAATGCAACCACACATTACAGTACTATTATAGCCCCGAAAAATTTTCTTAGCGTGACGAGGTGCATTCGCGCTGTAAGAATTCACCCTTAGTCACGAACCCTTTAGGTGGCTGGAAAAGAGTTGGGCAGGTTTATATCGACTCGTAGAATCGTAGAAAAGTTTTTGTGCTGAAGACACACGACTCGCCATTAGCAAGGATATAGCTGAGAAAGTTGCACCGACAATTATCGATTGATTTGTGGAGAAAATGATCTCATTTTCCCACGTTCCAACGATTGTGCCGACTAAATGGTGGGGATAATATATTTTCTGAGGCATCAGGAAGAAGTGCTTTCCTGAGGTTCGACACTAACGGAATTAAAAAAAATAGTTTTCTCGGTAGCCCTTTCATCAGCCAATATGCAGCTTTGGTTTATTTTAAAATTGTGTTGACTATAATTTGAAAATCAAAAGATAAAGTAGAGCTGTATTATTTTTCAAGTTCTACTTATGAGAATATGGCAATAACTATGGCGATGGCACGCAAACCATTGAAATTAATGAATTTTACCTGATGGAATCACAGTTTCATCAGGTACTTAATAAAGAAAGCTACGATCACTGCTCGTCTATCGCCTTCAAAGGCCTGTTCATAGGAATAGAATCTCAAGGACCATACACATTATAAGGTTGCGTCTTGGGAAATAGTATATGATAAAACGAACAAGTACCCTTGAAGCTTAGTTTTAAATAGACGTATACACATATGCGGATTTAAAATGCCGATGAAATATATGTATTTATTATAATAAACTGTAAATCACGGATTATGAGTATTACTTGGATTTAGTTGAAAGTTAGAGCAACATCAACTGTGGCCAGCCTAATTAATGTGAGAAAACAATAGAAGAAAGCTTCATAACATTAAGAATAACTACTAGTAGCCTGAGGTACATTTTAATTAAGAATCGCTGCTCTCGTCATGATGAGGTTAAACAAAAATCAAGATGCCTCACACCACCCATTATTTTCAGCAATAATACAATACCTCTCACGCATAACTGCTGTATAGCAGACGTGAGGGTAAGTATGAAAAATGAACTGGGACATAATGTGTTAGGGGAACCGCATCACCCACGACCTGCAGCCTGCAGTACGCGACACCCGTGTTAATTCGATAGAGACGCCAAACAGTTACGCGGATACCAGCATGCAGAAGAGGAGCAAACCACTTATGCACGCGTCACAAATAAACCATCCGCCTGTGTCCCCTCCCACGCCCCTGAAGAACATAGGGGATCAGATACGAGTAATCAGATGGAAGGGAGGGGGAGGGGTTTGGATGGAGTAAATTGTTGTAAATCAGATTGCGCGCCAGGCAGCTGGCGGTCTCATCCCCACCACAGTTCCGCCCCTGACAACCGGAAACTATAATAAATGCCCGCACTAACCATATTGTCCAGGATGCTCGAATTTAATACGCCTTAATGAATGAGTGTGTGGGAGCGTGCGCACGAAAACATGCCATTAGTCCACCGCCGAGGAACGAGCCAAGGCACATGATCAAACGAGTACCTAACCATCGCCTTATTAATGACTGTAAAACAGCAATTTCATGAATTGGATTTTACTCTGGAGCTCAACGACTTGTCATATCGTCATGAGGTGAACGGCAATTTTCTTTAGATGCAATACACGTTCGAGTTGTCAGTCTCGACAGTCGAACACTTTCTAAGGATAGCTGTTTCGTGCCTAATTTGGTTGAATTCACTCGTAATCAGGGTAGAGAAAACCTTAACCCCATAAGAAAGTTCTTCGCAGCGAATTATGAAACCATGCACGTATTCTGATATCTATTGCTTATGGATTATTTTCTTCACTCTCACCAATCAAATATAATTCGAACTCATACATTTAAACGATTTTGCACCATTTATCAGTATGAAACCTATTTATTCAACGCTTAACTTTCTTTGCGATTCCGTGCTACCGAAAAATAGCACGGTTTGTAGGACTACAGGTTGAAAAAGTTCAAAATATTCCCCAATACAAATTGCGATGGGTCTTCTAGTCGCTGGGCTAGAGAATAAGACGAGACTTTGAACATAAGTAGCTGCTTCGCGATGCACAAGTACCGCAAAAGAGTGACGTAGGGAAATTAATATTTTAAAAACAACGGCGGGAAAATTTAGCTAATTTAAGAAATTTCTCCCGAAACTATGAATTTTTTAAAAAGCTCTTATCAATAAACAAAATATATTTTTGGTAATATTTTCTGAGATTTAGGTGCTTAATTAATACCTGCACGTAAAATTGACCGCAAAACCCTATACAAAGTACCAATTGATCTCCCAAAAGATTCTTAACACACTAACATGCCGAAAAACTACTTATGAGTCCATATTATCGAATTAAATACTGTAACAAGGTTATTTATGGGGATTAGTCAGAAGAATTGCAAAGTGACAAGCTCTCATTGAACTGTAAATTCGGGATGAACAATATACAAATCTCCCTCTTTTGACATTAATAGTTGCAGGTGTAACTTTGTTGAATTGAGTAATAGACATGACAAAAAGAACTTTGTATACTCTTCACTAATACTTGAATTCTGACCTAGATTTCAAGTTCACTGCAGCGTTTGATAACGACGCAAGGCAGTGGAAAACTAAGTCGGTATTAAAGTAGGTATTAGTGTGGAATATACAAAGTCATTTTTTACATGCCTTCCTCTTTTGCATCGTCTGGGAGAATTTTAAGTTCATGAATGAATAATTTGGAGTTTTGCTGAGCGTGTGCTAAGTTTGAAGCTACCGATAGGAGTACTAATTTCCACCAATTTGTTCACGACATCATTACATGTTGAGCACTATAGACCAGAATGAAAATCGAATATATAGTTGATACGATGTAATTATAATCCAAGGATATGACTATGTTTGAAAAGAACTGGTACTTCATGCAAGGAGCAGGTTTTAAAAACAAGAGGTTTACACCACAATCGTACAGCATGTTTTCCACATTGGAGACATTTTAGTACACTCAGTTTAATAATCTAAAATACTACAATAGCTATAATAAATCAAAATTTGCTCCTCTGGTCCTACAATGTTACTCGGATAGCAAGTTTTGCATTATGATTATTCAATTTAATACACTTTATGTGATATTTACTTGACGGAACCCAAGTAAATGGATAGGTAATGGTGAATAAATATATTAATCAATACTGATTCCAGATGACATTATGGATTCCAGAAGACCAACAAGTACCATATTTTTTTAGTTTTCTCACTATGAAAATTCTGACGTAGGCTTCCGCGGTGTTTCATGATGAAGTAATGTTGGTGTTCTACCGTGGTGTTTGTCTTCTAATGACGACAGTTTTGTCCTCTTTCCAGAGGACATCTTCAGGTCAAAGTGACGGCCTTCGACTTAAAGATGTCCTCTGGAACGAGGACGAAACTGACGTCATTTGAATAACGCAGTAGAACACCGGAAGTCATCCAATATTACTTCACTATGGAAATTGCAGAACTAATTAAAATGACTATAAAAATAAGCAATAATTACAATTTTCTTCCACTTCCCACACTTTTAATTCCGTTAAAAGTATATTCTAACCACAACTAAGTCCATTCCGGGATTTCCCGGTATCTCTGGAAGAGAATGACTTCAATCGCTGAATCCCTGGATAAGCATAAGGCCATGAAAAGAGAAACCGTATCAATACTAATAGATGGATCTTCGGTGTTCCAACTGATTTATTTGATCAAAGTGTCGAATCTACGCACTTAAGACTAATACAATTATAACAACCATGCTAGAGATGGAATACGAACCCGCTACTGTCAGGTTGGCCATGCAGTTTATAATTTCGCCGTATTCAATGCCTAGTCCTTTGCCTTGAATGTTGTGAATTTTTTTAACGAGAAGTGGGTCATATAAGGCTGAGTAATTGGGCAGTGCATTTACAGTATTATGCTCTCAACGTATTCATCTCATGATCTTAGATATGGTCGTTGCAAATCACTTTCCCTTTTAAAGCTGCCCGTGGAGGAGTAGGAGTGACTCATACGTTTACCGTATTACAAGGCATATAGAAACGACATCAAAAGCCAATACCCCAAAAAATGATTTATTCTATGACGTTTCGAGTGCAGCGAGAAATATAATATCTAGAATATTGTAGTATTAATTATAAACTAAACCCACAGCTGTATCCATGATCTACCTCTTGATGATACCGTATACGAACCGCTGCTCGTTTCAGACAGAACATATTGTTACCAGCTGTGAAAATAGGTCAGAAAAGAAAAAAGGAGTCACAAATATAAATATATACTTGCATAATTATTCCGTTCCATTTGTGTTTTAGTCGCGAATGGAGCTTTACATTTTTTAACTCTCTTTCATCTTACGTAAAGGAAATTTTCCGAAATTATGCATGGTGGTGAAGGAATACTCTAATGTTTCAGCTTTAAAGTTGTACATGCATAATTTTTAAGTGAATCGAGTCTGGCATGAAACTTTCGCATTTATTTTCACTTCCTCAACCACTCCCTCCAACTCACGAGTGACAAATGTTTGTTTGCTGGAGTTTACTGCGAAGCGCACGCCTTGCATTCGTATTTCATTCAGTCACAACGCAGCCAAACTTACAGCGCAGGATCCCAAATTTTCACGGCGTGCTCGGCATAATTACAGCGACCATAAATAAATGCGTGGCATGTGTCTCGCTCTCTAAATTCAGTCACGTGCGATTTTTCGGGCGGGAGAGAAAATGTTTCCGAATCGCCGCGCTCCGTCGCACATGCTCGGATTGCTCAGGTATTTGGCGCCAAAAAATCACTGCTCTCGGAACCGCACTCTTTCCAGGACAAAGGGGGGAGTGAAAGGGGGTACAATCGGAGCATTTGGCCGGCGCAGAGTGCGGGTGTGCGAAACGCTCCACGGGACACCAATCGTTCAGGTCGAGAGGCCCCGCTCGTGCCACGAGTCAAAGGCAACTCCCTCGACCGAGTGAGTGCGGAACCCTCTCTTATCGCGCAGCGGGAGGATATGCACAGTTGCCCACCGGCACGAGCTCCCTCCAAGGGTTTAGCAGCAGCGCGGGATTATTAGCGCGGTCTCTCCAGTTGAAGGGGAGGGTAGAGGAGCGGGGGGAGGTAGTCCCATAAGATAAGCTCTCCGGTCGGTCGGCACATATATATATGTATATCGATATCCAGCCTGGCCCAAGAGCTCCGACTCTCACCTGCCGTGCATCTCGCCCGCCTAGTTATGCGGGATTCAACACACAACACGCTTTCTCTCCTCGGGAGGTAGGTAGGTACACATAAATGGATGACTGGCGGGTCCGGGTGGTCGTCGACTTGCATGTGGGGGGAGGGGAGTTAGGACTGCCCAGCCCCCCCCTCCCTTGTCGGGGGGAACCCCATTCGATCCCCCACCCCCTCTATCTCCGAGGGCGTCGCTGGAGGGTGGCGGGGGGACACGTCACCAAGGGAGGAGGGGGAGAAATTACAGCCCCCCCTATCTTTTCCGCCGGGTTCCACCGCGTCTGCACGCTCCCTGCCCCTCTAACCCTGCTGCCACCCCTGGATTCTCTCCGCCCCGCCAGAAATCCGCCCCATACTCACCCTCTCCCGGAACCCTTTCTCCTCATTTCACTCTCGCACAGCTGTACTTCGGTCGCGTTGGAGTATTCTTGAGGAGCAAGGGGGTGAGGACCACGTGGCACGAACCCTTACTTATTCAGCTCCCTCCCCCTTAGTTTCGCTTTCGTTATCCCTTCCTCCTCCTTCCTCTCCTCACTCCTTCCTTCGCCCCCCTAACCCAGTAGTGGTGTACGCCACAACCTCCCCCCTCACCCTCCTCCTCTTCCCGTCCCTATGTCCTCGTCGTTTCCAGGCTCCAGTTTCCCCTCTCATGCCCTCCCTCCTCTACCCTCCCTCCTCCCAGGATCCCTCAGGTCAAAACCCCCAAGGATACTGGCAGACATCTCGGGTCTCCCCTATTCTTTTGGCAGCCACGCCGGGGAAACCCCTCGGTCGCTATTTACATCAGGGCTGCCACACGTTCACCGGTTACCCTGGACCTGTACTCGTTTCGCGTACCCCGCCGAGAAAGGGAATCATTATTCCAGAACTGGGTCTTTGGAGAGCGAGGAAATCATTTCAGGCACTAAGGACCTGGTTTGCATTGCACCTTAATCTGTATCTACATATTACCCTGAAAGCCACCGTTAGGGCGTGCGGCAGGGTATGCTGAGTAACCGACTTAGAAAGGGAACAGTTACGGGATAGGCGATGGAGAGGATATATAAGAGGAAAAGCGTTATGTGTTTTGGCATTTCGCTTTGTCAGTGTTGTGAATTGGAATGGCGTGTGGGAAAAAATAGAATTTTTCCCATATTTACGAATGGGCACCTCTGCTGTTTCCATTTTCCCTTTTTCTGATAATTATTTTTCGAGCTTGGTTCAAATTTTACCCATAAGTCAGCCTGAAATTTGTGTGAACAAAAACTTTTCCATTTAGTTTAGAGTAACGTTAATCTCCGGTCTTTGGGTTCCACTGATCGTCAGTAATCGGTCGATGAAAGAAGGGAAATGCGTTCAATGCGAGGTCTAGAGCCAACCATCTTACGCCGTCTGCTCAAATTCAGATTCTGTCAGTATTCTCAGATATTATTGGTTTATCATTGAATTTATGATAAGGTAGATATGCTAATAATGCCTTTAGGGATAATGTATGTTATTAAAAGTAAACTGATGAAACCATACCGAGAAAATGTTAAGAAAATCAACGCAGAGTCGAAATTATTAATCGTCTCCGGCTTTAAAAATCAATGGAATACGCTTCAGTAACCTGTAAGAAAGTGAAATAGACCATTATGACAAGCATCGTAAGTTCTTAAATTCTCCTGATGCTTTTCTTGGATTTAATTGGAACGCTTATGATGTCATTTTATTTTTGATGAGGCTAAAAGCACGTGAACGTAGCTGAATTGAGGCTGATGTTGACATATTCGAATTCCCGTAAGAATTAGTACGTCACTACACGTCCCACATTTCTGTATCCCATTGACGGCGAGGAAAACCCTGAGCGACAAAAAGCGTGCGCCTTTAAAGAGAGCCCTGAGGGTAAGGTCACGCAAATCGGGAGCGCCTCGGAATAAAACGAAACTTCGATTGGGGTTGGTTCGCCGGGAGCGGACATTTGTTTCGCCGCCGGGTGCCGGGTCAATCGCCCTCCCGTTCCCCAGCCCCCTAATATTTACGTCAGGGCTACCAACGCAGCGGTTTGAATGGGTGCCTGGGTGAGGTGTGAAGGTCAAGGGCGCGGCGTTTTCGGGAGCGGCGAAATTTGTGCTGCGGGGGTGGGTGTGGAGGATGCGGTGTTGTCGAAGGGAGGGAAGCAATTCGGGCATTTCAATCGTCAGTGTGTGAGGGGATGCTTTCGGACGAGGGGATGTAAACGCCTCTTGGATCCACAGCACACCCGTAATTCATTCCCACTTCCCCCACCCCCCACTCTTGCACTGCACTCTGGGGAGCTGACGTGGGGGATGGAACCATTTGATAGAGACGAGACCACGGTCAACTAGTTGAATCTATCCGGACTGCGCCGGTTCGGTTTCACTGTGGCCGGTCCTGGAGGGCCGTGTCCGATTCCCCTGCAAGCGAGGTTAATGTTTTCCCTTCACTCCCTCCGCCTTGTTAAGCCTTCCTTCTCTCAGCTAGGGGATGATGGGGTTGGTGTGGTGCCTGGGATGACGGGCTTCCCACCCCGTATAGATTTTAGAGTACCAGGTGATAATTTGTGGAAATGTGTGACAGACAGCATTATCACAGAAACACAGTAAATTTCAACAACAAGTTTATTTTACCAACCTAGGTCTCAGAAAAACATTGCCATTATCAAGGTATCCATGATTTTGGTAAATAAACTTGTTGTGGAAATTTACCAAGTCTTTCTGTGATAATTCTGTTTCCCACCCCATGTTCCCAGGTGCGAACGCTGGTGGTTGCGGAGAATATTCAGTGGAATCCCAATCCGTAACTGGGTGACATTTGGAGAGCACTTAGGGTAGTTTGATCGAGATTTTCCCTAGCCATAATGAATACCATATTAAAATTTTATCTAAAAAAAATAAGCAACAATAAGAAGCATGAAGTCGATATTGAAATATTAATGACGCAAAAACTTCGTTTTGTATGACTAAAATTCTAAGTAATTAATCAAATATACATGCATAAGGGCGTCAAGTGTACATAATTGACTTATTTTTTCACACCGTACGCTGAAAACGCCTTCACAACCGAAGATTTCTTTGCAATTCTGTAAATATTACTGCGGTAAGTGGTTTATTCATTTTTTCAAATAGTTAAGAATGAAAAACTACACAATGATAAATTTATGACGAAATATATGCATTATAAAATCCTCATTTTTTCAAATAAAGTCTCTCAGGAGTGCATATCCGTACCATTTCTCATGGAAAATGACTGGTATTTTTTTGGCAAATATCTCGAAAGTTATAGTGGTAAGAGGCTGATATTTTGAATTGGAAATATGATATAAGTATGTATCTTTACAATGAGGCCAAATTCATCGAATTTTAATTGAAGTGATATCTCACTCAAACAACCTTAAAGTGCTGTAGGTAATCCGTCAGTTGGAATGGCCGTGAAACTGACGACCCCTTTGCACCTCGCTCAAACTACCTTAGTGGGTAAAATGGAAAAAAAATGACCAAGTGATAAGAATTGCACCAGGGTGTAGGCGTCTACCAGTCCCAACGTATTTGCAAAAGAACCAGAAAGGAGACTATCCTGTTGAGACCACTTGAAAGTAAAAAAATCCATTAAATGAGTGCTTCATTCACTCAAAGTTCTGGTGATGTTGGCGAGAACGTTGTAACCAATGTTGTGGGTGCGAGTCTTCGAAAGCTGCTCGTGCATTTTGTGCCGGGCGTAAAGAAAACGGTGTTGCCCCCCAACGCTTTGGCCACGAAACTTTCGATCGTGCCACGCTATGGTTCGCTTCGATCGGAGCCCTGCACGCCATAAAATAATCAAAACAGTCTGATGCCTATCGCTGCGACGCACAAGTCACTCTTGAATTGATAAGGAGTACCTAGAACAGTATTTGCCCTTGCTTCCGACAACAATCCAGACAGCGAAAACTTAATTTAGAGTCGACGGTAACTTTTCACGGTGACGCTACGAGGGTAGATCTTTAACAATACAGTGAAAATGCTTCATTAAAGTTCACGGAAAGTTTCATTGCAGTGTATATATCAACCTTGTTAACGCATTGTGAGTCATTCAAAAGTAGTCTAAAAACTTTGAACGAGCTGAAAGTTGTTCTTCACAGAAGATGGAGGTGGCTTCAAAATTGGCATCGAATTTCATTATGGTTTCAATAATGAAAAATTTATCATAGCTTTACACGCTTGAGTTAACGAAATGCGCATGTAATCAAAAGGTCTTCCTTAAGGTAAAATTGCATCAGTTATATACTGGGACAGGGAGTTGAGTCATGGGCCTTTCACTTGCTCGGTCAACGCACACAGATCATCACTTGGTTCTTACTGAAGAATGAACGACTGGTTCCATTCCCGGTCCAGAAAAAATGTCTCCTTTGGTATAAACCCCGATTCGCACAGCAAATTTGACAAACGATAAGTAAGTTTGATAAACTGCAGGCGATTCGCTAATTCTAAGCAAGTGAAGAAAGTCGGGTCGAGGTTGACCAATTTTCCACCCCAGAGATGCCGAAGTGACCTCTACGTTGGAATCTATGTCTCCATGGTAATTGTTTTAGTATCTTACCGCCTTATCTGAGGGATATCCTCAACAGATTGTGTGACAGTTTATACCCTTCGACTGTCACAAACAAAAATAAGCCATGGAGATATCATAACAGATCCTGCCGGCAGAATTTAATTATGCAAACCTCGAAGGTACCTCATAAAATCTTCCCCTTATTTCTTTGTTTACTTTTTGTGTACGGTTAGCTTTTGGCTTAAAGAGAAAATGTCTTAATTTCATTTCTATCGATAATCGATGTGATTAAATTTCCAGCAACCGTTGAAAACATTTTCAAGTAGACTTCCTATTTTCACTGCTCAATGTCAAAGTTTTTCTCCAGGTAGAAATGCCACCAAAATCAGGAAGGAAATACTATCTGACTCATGCAACACTTATCGCAAACTGTAAATATGATCCTTAAAAAATTTTAATGAAGGAGTTAGGCTGCTCCACTTATGTGCAGTTGAAAAGAATGGCACAGGACCGAAGCGTATGGAGAACTGCCGCCAACCAACCTTTGGGTTGATGACTTAAGAAGAAGAAGTCGATATATAGTCATCACTTGGGATGAGTAGGACAAAAATTAGACACCTATTTATTCCACACGGATATTTTTCAGTTTACTCTTTAGCCTATTCGATGAGAACTTCTTTCTCACATTACGAAACCGACCTTCGAGTATATAAATGCATTGGGACTGAGGTGAAAAGAAAATGTAAAAGCCATGTAACATGTCTCCGACGGCATCGTACTTGGTATAAAGTACATTTTTGGTACACGTTACCTGCTCATACTTAGAAATTACACGATAAGTCTCTATATTTACTCCATAATGCCTCGCTGTTGATAAAAAAATATCAAGGAGAGAAAAGGTGACCAAACAAACCTTTCCAGTATACATCATGACAGCAAGAATTACACGAGGTGTTTACATTAATGTCACATCCCTCTAAGTGCTGTGAGGTGGGGTAATGGGCCGTCCTTCACGATGGGCGTCCACGTCTGCCTGCCGCCGCGGCGAAGGCTGTCAATCCAACGGTCACAGAGCGATAGCGGAAGCTGCGCTCTCATGTTTCACGGAACGCCACGCGCCATCTTCCGCGTCGACGAGGATTAACCCCGAGTGCGATGACGGCAAAACGATCGATCTTTTCATGCTCAGCTATCGTCCTTATCTACTGCTGCAGTCTGTTTCCCGCTCGTATTCTCCTGCTACCGAGCTCAATGGCAGTTGTGACGATATACCTATATTAGCAAGTACGGAAATCAGTAATCAAATTTTGGGTCAATGAGCACTTTTGTTTTTCGATGTTAAGAATGATTTAAGATAGACTGTACTTTCTTGTGAGGGCAGATGAACTTAAGTAACTTTACTTTTAATCAGGTTTGTCGATAGGTAGTGTAGCTAATTAGCTGATTTTCTCCCTAATGCCCTTCTACTAGTTCTTAATTTGCTAAGTAGCACTAACTGCACGGATTGCGTTTTTCCTGCATAGCTCTTCCATTTATGTGCATTTATGTAGTTTTTTATTACTTATATATAAAAAATGTCTCTAATATTAGTAGCATATCTATAGTGCAGTGGCATGTTGGTGAAATATTAGCTACTGCTACCTAGAATTTTCAGGATTTTGCTAATGCATTTATAAAAGTAGTTTCATTAACCTTATCAGGGTATAGTGTAGTGCGTGTTGGTGATAACTCACATCCTGCTACAAGGTGGCGCGCACCCTTAAGGTGCGCGCGTACTTGCAGGTGGGCATTATGTAGATATAGATGAAAAAAGCCCTTGCATCAGCACCATCGTTTACAGCATTTAGCGAGTTTGATTTACAATGAAATAATAAAAAATTCACAACTCATAAAATACAGATTCGTCAGCTTCATGTTTCTTCGAATTTTCATTCAATTCCCATAATATTTAAATTATTCAACCGATATTTGAGCCAATATTCCATCATACAAGATTTTGTCCCAGAAATATGTCCCAGAATAGTTGGTATTCAAACTGAGGACTTTTAAAATGTATATAGGTATATAGTGTGTCCAGTAAAGTGAAGTTGTAGTTGAGTAAAAATATTAGGTAAATATTGTTAGCCAGTGTTGTCCTCGGACATGTGGCAGAGAAAAATAAGGACATAGTATAATTTTTAGCCGCATCAGCTAAATTAAAATTTATGGTCATCTTATTAATGAATGCACCGATTTTGCTGCAATGATTATGTTAATTTGTGAGAATTATGAGAGAAGGAACATTAGAAGTCGTAAGAACAGAAGCGCGTATATGAAGTATTGTATGAGTATAACTGAAGCAAAACAGACGTGTAAGAATAGAGTAGCATGGAAGAATTTATTAAAACATCCACTTTTACAGCTCTAACACCAATAATTAATTTCTGTTCACTGTGCTATCCCGAAAAGGAAAGACGTTACGGGTATGAAATCAGGTCGTGGACCAACCACTGAGTTCATTTGCACTATTAGGACAGGTGGATAGGTTGGTAAGGCAAGAATTATGAAGGATGGAGGAAGGGTGGAAAGAAACCCGGAGTCAGAATTAGCCTACTATTTACGACATAACTTATCACAGGGATTAAAAAATACTTGTAATTCTTCGCATTATTTATATTTCTGACCTGACCGGTTTCGATGGTTTCACATCGTTATCAAAGGCGAGTCATTTACTTCTACTCTTTACAAAAGGCTGTAAGAGGCTCAAAGCTAGACGATTGGAGTACTACACTTGAATTTCTCACTACGTGGCACTCAAGTGTAGGAATCAGGATTCGTCTGAATTTTATATCTGCAACTTTCAAGATGGGAAGCCCGTACTCCGTCCACCACGCAAACCTGGACCTCTAGCAATTCAATTAAGAAAACAGAAAATCAGCAAGTAGCTATGATAATAAATATTTAATTATTATTTTAAGGGCCTCACAAAAATGTTTACCAATGGATCACTCCGAGGGATAGCTCTACTCCTCGTCGCCCTGCTCTGTGCCCCAAACGATACCTCTAGCGCTGATAGAAGCGGCAAAATAAAATAGATACACCACTGGACTGATATGCACAAGAATTTATTATTTCCGCAACACATAAGCGACTTCAAAATAAAAAAAGAGAAAGGCACTAAGGCGTTGACATACAAATAACTTTCATCCCTTCCCTCTTTTAATCCCTTTTCCCAAACCCCTCCCCCTTTTTCATTACTGGTGTCCTAAGGCTACCTGATACACGTGGCGGCTTGCAAGGTATTAGGTAGATGCTCATGTGCCTTGTTTTTTTACCCATTGAAGAGCGAGCTTAAAAAATATCTGGAATATAAGAAGTACATATTTTTAAATATCTCTATGCAGTTTGTGTGAATATGACCTAACAAAAACACCTGTACTCCATTCGATAAGAATGTATTCAACCATACTTTCGTTTACTTTTCGCTTAGGTATTAAAATTCTTGACAGTGAATCACGGGGACAGTGCCTTTAATATTTCCTGCTTTGGACTTTTTTTTATCGTTTCTTCGGAATATCATTGATAACATCACAATCGTTTCCTGACCATTAAGTCATTCATGTAATTTGTTCTAAGAATTCTATTATGCATTTCTATTCCTGTCTAACCTTTCATTATGGCCCCGGACGAGCCGTTTCAAAAGGCTATGGTTCCAATATTGCTCGAAAACGCCTCAGTCCCCGTTTCCTCTCCAAAAAAAGTCAACGACCACCCTCCCCTCCACCAATATCTCCAGAATGACCACTATGGAAGGTGACTAATTCAGCTGCCAATATGTTGGGAATAACCCGCTGGACGCATTCAGAAAAGGAAAATAATTAATTCCCTAGGACGTAACTAAATTCTTGTCGTAAATCTTGAATCATTCTGAATTTACTGAGCCATCGCACTTAATGGCAATCTTACACGGCAAATTAAACGCTCTTTCGTCCAAAAACCACTAAAACCGTAAAGGCTAAAGTAATTTTCACCAACGGACTGAGAAGTTAAATCCTAGCTATTGTTACTAATGCCAAATTTTCAGAATGAAACTACGTGAACTCTTATTTTTTCAGTTTCCAGCCTTATGAAGAAAAATTATCTTCACAGCTCAGTCATCCAGGTAAAGGTAAACGTTAAGGGCTACATTAAACAAAATAAGTACTTAGATCAAAATAAATGAAAACCAGTCTAGTTGCTTTCTTCTAGCAGCCTTCATAATAAAAAATCGAGGTTCATCTAAGCATCAATATCCCCATTGAAATAAATATTCCTAGATTATTTTCCTTTAAGCTTTTCTGGATTTTGATCAGCTAATAAATAACGAAGGGTGATTGATACGGTTTTCATTTGTTTTCCCGCGTTCATTTAGGAGGCTAAAAAACCAAAATAAACTTCTGGGATCAGGAGAGGCATACAACGCTTTCGTGTAATGAATGTACATCCGAAAATTTCCGCGAAACTAGCGACTTCGAAGTACAATGTTTTCCTGGATACAATGAATTTTAATCCAAAAGTCCTGATCTTCCAAATCCCTATTCCATGCCATTTTAACAATAAGTATGTTTTTAATCTAAGAATATTAACTCAATCACTACTTAAGCAGCTACGGCGGGGAATTACATATTTTGGCGGGATATGCATGCTAGATAAGCAGCCAGTTGCTACCCAGATGTGATTTTAGAGGAATATCACTGTGAAACTCCTCTAGGAACCATTGCTTTTAAAGTAATGGCGTGCTCGGGCATGAAAAAACAAAGAACGCCATCAGGAGTGACGGAAAGTGATCGCCAGAGTGTGACCCCGCAGGCGGAAAGCACACATAGCGTGACGATATCAGCGTCACCGCCGTCTTTATATCTATCCCTCTGGACGACTCTGACTTCGCCACGGGCCACGACTGCTGTAGCGTGGCACAGCCTGCAGCAGTATGCGTGTGTGTAGTTTCTATGGTGAGGAAGGGAGAGGACTGGTCGCGTGGTTGTGTAGTGTGACGTATTGTATACATACAGAGTGAGCGCGTAGTAGTATAGTACGCTGGAATCGCAGCCAGCCAGCCATCCAAGGCGTCGCCGGGAGTGAATGTAAGGGGGGGGGGAGAAGGGGAGGAGAAGTGAGGGGAGGCGTTCCTTGGCGACGCGCGTCGGGCGAACACAAAACACGACCGAGAATAAAAAAAATAGTTGAAGCGCGCGCGGCGCGGCACACTCCGTCTCTCTTGCATTCAGTCGTGTAAAAGGACGGGAGGGGGTGGGTGAAGTTGGGCCGTCCCTCCTCCCCTCTTTCCCTGTCCATCTGCCTGCCCCTTCCCCGATGCCAGCTCCTCGCAAAGAGGGTGGGCAGATAAACGGAAGGTTCATTGGGGCGGGGTGTGGGCAGAGAAAAGGTTCTTTAATGGAATGGAGAGAGGGAGAGGAGGATGAGGGGCGTGCACTATTGGGGGAGGAGAGGGGCAGGTGGTGCCGTCGTGACAACGGGGGTGAGGTGATGTGCGGGGGGTGGTTGAGGGAGCGTGCCGGGTGGGAGGGAGGTGGGGGTGAGGCGGGGAGAAAGTGGTGGTGTAAGGGGGTGGAAAACGAGGAGGGCGGGGAGAGGGCAGGGATGAGATTATAGGAGCGCTATTCCATTCGTGGCACGGACGACTTTGGCCGGAGCTATTAGAACAGTGACTTTATTATGAGGCCTATGAGAGAGCATCTCATCTCTCGCAGTACTAGTATCTCATAGCATTCATAAATTAATACCTAGTATTAGTAATATTAACCACTAGTTGTCTCGAGTGGCGTACGCAGGATTTCCTTCTGCGGGGGTTTAATTATTTTTTATGTGCATTAATATTTATGTGCATCATCATAAAATGATATTTAGATTATTATTCACTAAAGGAATAATTAAATTAACATTCTCTTTTCGTGAAGACAATCCCACTATATTCTAAGCATTAAAGGGTTAAACAAATACCAAGCGATAGAAGTGATAATTTACGAATTCAGATAAACATGTTTTTGGGGGGGTTTTAACCTTAAACCTGTACGCCATTGGCTGTCTCATAACCAGTGTACTGCATGTTTGCATGTTCTTCTACGTAGTGCTCTCCCAGTTTCTGGATTGACTGCAGTGTTCTCCTGACTGCTTTTTGGTCTGCTCCTAGCGGTCGGGGGAACGTGCCTGATTTCTGGGACGAGTGCTGCATGTCTGGTGTGGAATCACCCCGTATATGGAGAAATGGTATGAGTTGATGCAAAAGTCAAAAGATATTTACGATTTTACCCATCGAATATCGTGCCTTGACGTGAGACACAGATATGAAGTCTTTTTTTTATTTATTAGGCGTCCTACTGCAAATATTTGCGAGAGATTTACATAATCCACAAGTAAAATTGCAACTTCATTTGCATTTGGGAATGCATGAAGTAATGAAGTATAAACATTTTGATAATTTCTTTTATTCATCCAGTGAGTGTATTCATTGAGTCTCTTCGATATTGAAACTTGATATCCTTCCAGATAAGTCAACGAAGAAAGGTTTATGCTTTGAAAAACGCTGGTTTCCATTAAAAAAAGATAAATTTCAACTTACATTTCCACATTGCTTTTATTTAACAGCTGAGTGATACATAAAAACAGTATGGAATTGCATTGATATTTTTCATTGTTACATAATAAAATAATTATATTAAGTATAGCCAGAGACGGCACCTTACTGCTTCGCATATTGATTATTAGTTCATGTGATAATTCTCATCGATTTAAATAAATTTTAAAAACTTGAAAAAAACGCCTCTATGTCTGCATTGGGAATTACATTACTGCGGCTCTGGCTGACTCATTGAACGACCTGAACACATTACCTCCATCTCGACAATAGACAAGTGATCTAATAGACAAATTGAATCGATGAATTTAATTTTAATTATTGTTTCTCTACTCCCGCTAGTATTAGTTTTATGTAACCACCCGCATATTCAAAATTGTGATGCTAGACTCTCTCATCAAACGTAAGAGGACTTAACGTGGACGTCATCTGTGAAAATGAAACTTTTCATAATAATAATATAACCTGAAGTGAGTGGAAAATAGGATGAGGGACTGTGACTCTGCTGATATGACCAGGATAATTATTCGGCTCCGCAGGATACTGGTTGGTACGACATGCACGCCATCTTGCAAAGACAAACCACTCGTTTGTCGAGGCATCTTCACCAACGACTTGCGACGGCACGTGGCGAGAGAAGGGCACCCGGTGATTGGCGCCCGCATCATTTGGAACGCAGAAGCGCAGCGGTTGTGGGAATTTCGAGCGTCAGGTAAAGGTGGCGGAAAGACAAATACTAATGAAAGCAAGACAAAATGCGGGTATTCATGCTGGCTCATTGGCCCTGGCATGCGTCGCGTTTCTGGATAGTATAACAGCAGTGTATGTGATAACGTGTATGTTGGAATGCTTAACCTTTGAAGAAGAAAAATACAGATGCTGATACGCTTTTACATCGGTTTTCTACTAATTTTCGGGAGTTAGTAAACAGCTCCTGCCTAGTTTTCCTCTCGTCAAAATCAGAATAAATGTCCAGGGTAACCAAATAATCTATTTAAGGTGGCTTCCTGCTCTCTTCCGATTTAACGTTGTACTTTTTTTGTAGTGGTATTGAATGGAATATACATGAATGTAGAAATGTGGGAATATATATGCAATATTGTTTGTCTCTTCAAAGGTCGTAAAGGGTAGTTAATACTACACAAGTTAATAAACTAGTTTTTGAGATTTAGAAAGAAGAAATTTTTGATTGAGTTGACGGAATAAATCAATTATAAATTTTATTTAGGCCATAATTAAGCTATAATTCACCCATATTACCCTGGGTTCAAGCCATATTGGAACTCTCATGACTCACCTGCCCCTTCAGTCAAGACATCGACCCCTCTCTCGTGCCATGGTGAATATATTGATAACATTAAATTACATAAGTCAGGCTCTAGTCATCATCTACAAATGAAAATACAGATCATGTTCCAGAACCTTCGTCAATACATTTTTGTAGCAAAGTTTAAATTCTTCACTGTGAACAAGTTCATGATTACGAGACGGAAAAATTACTGGAATATGCATCAGCGGAGATTTCCTAAATAAAATAATTAAAAGAATAAAAAAAGTCAATGCCACCTTAATGTCACCATTAGAAAATAGGCATGCTGGGTACTTGCCAACATTGCATCAACATTTCTGAAATTCAATCCTGATCTCACAGTGTACTTCATCGACTTTCACGGTTGCCATATATTTTATCATAGAATTTCAACCATTTGGGAAATTTATCTAAAAGCCTAAAGGCTCTTTACACAAATTTCAACTAATGTTTTATGTCACCATTAATGCTTAGTCATCCTCGACTAATTTTAAACGTTCGTGAGACGGGTATTATAATTATTTTCCTCTGCCTAAACGAAAATATTCGAAAACTATTATTTGTTCAAGACAATATTAGCTGTGCCCCTCGGAAAAAAACAACCGACACCCTGCTGTGAGGCCTCATCAACCCCCTGCCAAGACTGCCTAGGGGAACATTAAGCCCCTTACCCAATTGGGGAATGGTACCCTGAGGTCGTTTCATATCCTTTTCTTTCGGATCAAGTGCTCCCTCGTCCTTCAAAGAAATAGGGGAAGGGATCGAAACAACCTACCCATCTCCGCCCCTCGAGGTTGAAAGGCCGGAAGAAAGACAGGATCCCACCGCAACAACTCGCCCTCATCAACGGCGAACTCTGAACTTGGCCATGGAGTCCGTCTTCCGATTCATGGAGGGGAAAGCGGGCTGCTTTCATTGTGTTCACATTTCATGCGTGAACCACTCGGAAATTACTCAGTACCGTGGTATACCGACAATGAGTGCTGAGAAATATCAAGAGCCGTTTGGTGTGAACTACGAAGACAAACACGCACTTTCTCACATTCAAGAAGAAATCATAGCGATCATTTCGTCCCAATTAGCCTAGTGCCGGCAATAAGGTTGAAATTTAGCGCAGTTAAAAAATGTTTATGAGTCGCCTTTTTAAAGCAATAAACCAATCAAAACAACAGCCGAGAAAGTTTTTTATGAACCACAAAAATGTTGTAGAACATCTTCTTCATTTGGATGTTTTTGCTAACGGGATGATCTCTAATTCAGCGGGGTCGTTTATTTGTCTTTGAAGGCTAGTTGCACTACAAATATGAAATGAACAAAACTGGAAACAAGGATCTAAAATTTATTAGCATGCAAATAAATAAATATGAATAATTGCTCGCCCATACTGTTCAGAGCTTTTATATTTATATTTTTTTGATTTTACCGTCGTCATCGGAAAATAATGCACTTGAAGAAATAACTTATTTAAGTATTCTGATTTATGAAACAAATTTAGGCAATTGTCCAGTATTAATGTTTGCTTCGATTTTGTTCTCTAATTCACAGTGGATCTTTAAACTTATTGAACCGTAGGAAGCAGATACGCTATATGTAAAAGTATATTCATGAGTATACAATTTATCAGAATCACCAAACATTGATGGAATGGAATTTGTATTTCTAATCTGCCGAAAGCTCTAGTTATGCAAGTTACATTGAGCATCCCCATTTCAAACACGAGATTTGATATCCATCACATATTTTTAATTAAGTCAATAATTTTTAAACTAAGTCGAAAAAAGTTCTTGGACCGCATTTTATTTGAGCACATCGGTTTATGCGTTGGAACTCACCATACAGGCAGTAGTGGAAATGATACAAGAATTATATTTAAAAATATTTTCCTTAATTAAAACATGTTATGACTATAGTTTTCGGCGCTGTATTCGAAATTTAGACTAAATTATATTGAAATATGTTGCTTTTGAATATTGGACTTGGCGTGACACCTTGATATTAGTTAGCAACAATTATAATAATAAGAAATGTATTATTTCGCATTTAGAAGAAAATATATACCTACACGTTTAATGGAATTATTACGAAGCATATGTCAGGTGCCATAAGGCTACGTGTTGTCAATAGCATTGAAATGCCAAAAATATAAATCGATATGATGCAAATTTTTTCTCTTTTTATCTATAAATATCATTAATGGGAACTCGTATGCAAAGTTTAACGCAAAACTATACAAAAAATCACCGTTCCCACCACCTTAAGAGGTAGCGGTGTGGTTGAAAAGGAGGCGAACCCCCGGGCTTTTAATAAGAGTCCTCGGTACCTGGCAACAGACGCTTCCCAGACTGCCGTTTATAAGGAGGGAGCTTTCTTCTTAACAGCAAGGTGTTTGTTGTGGCGGCGGCGGTCGGAAGAAAGAATGGTTGCGAGGGGAGGTCTGGGAATATTTGTGAGTGCTGAGGCGCGTGGTGGAATGAGAAAAGGAGCGGGGGGGGTGGAGGAGGAGGGGCTGGGGGGAGGGACGAGAAGAACCGTTGAAGGGACTAGGAGGGGTGTGTTGAGTCGTAAGGAGGAGACGTCTTTGTGATTCGCCTTCTCATTCTTTCGCCCCACCAGTGACGTCACCGGTCCCTCTCCGCCCCTTGCAAGGCGAACACGAGAGAGGGGGGGAGACCAAATGACCTCAGGCAGAGAGGGAGGGAGTGGGAGGGGGTTCTCCCAAGAAGGAGGAGTGAAGGCGGGCATGAATGAACCCCGACCGACTCCCCCTTGTTCCTTACCCCACCCTTCTTCCGTGGCTGCCTGCCCTCCGAACTGACTGCCTCAACACAAGGAGTGAGTTGGAGGGGTGGGGCAGGCTAGAAAGACGGTGGCAGCGGTGTCGTAAGGGAGGCAGTGTGTAAAGGAACTCGTTCTTTCGCCCCAGTCCTATCCCTCCCCTCTTGTCCCTTCCTGTTCCTCGGCGACCGAGTGCCGATAGCGAGTGGCGGTTGAAAGGAAGAGTAAAAACCCCCGTGAGCTGTTGGAGGGTAAGAGGGTAGGGAGGGGCTGAGAGGTCTTTTCGGAGTTTGAATCAGAGGAGGCGTGGAGAAGAAGTGGAATGAATGAATGGTGGAATGCGTGTCCTTGTGGGGTGGTAGGAAGGGAGTGTTTTGCCTTCCTTCCTCTCTCTATCTCTTTCTCCTCAAGGACGTGTCGATTTAAAGGGCCACTTCTGCTCACAACAAGGCTTGCCTCTTAAGGTAGTTTGAGCGAGATATTTCCCCAGACATGATTGAGACCATAATCGAATTTCATTTTTTAATTCCAGCGTCTGTAAGAAGTATGAGATACATATTTTAATATTAATGGCGCAAAAATATAGTAATATTTTTCGAAAATTCTCAGTAATTAAATATCCTTATAAGTTTCTAACTTGACTCATTTTTTCACACCGTACGGTGAAAACGCCGTCACTAACAACATATTTTTTGCGATTCTGTAAAAATTATTGAGGTGATTTATTGATTATATTTTATAAATAGTTAAGAAAACATACATACCACACACCGTTAGTTTTTTTACGAAATCTAGGTGTTAGAAATTCCTAATTTTTTTCAATAATCTCTCCCTGGAGCACATAGACGCGATATAATCCATATAAAACAGCTTATATTTTTAGACAAATTGCACGCAAAGTAGTCCGGCAAGGGATTTGTATTTTGATATCATAGGAAAGATGAGAGTATTCTTTTTAAAATAAAACCAAGTTCAGCAAGTTCTAGGCGAAGTGATATTTCGCTCCAAATACCTTAAGGAAAACTCAGCCGGCCTCAGTCAGCGATGAAAGACATAAACGCTCTCCTAAAAGCCTACCGATTCATAACGTCTTTCTTTTTAAGTGGCTGCAGCGGTAATCGTGGGTCGTTGAGAGCACATTTCAATTGTTTTGGAATAAGTCGAGAAAAGAATTCTAGGGTCAAATATAACTTAAGTAAGTTGGTCTGTTTACACGGTAGAAATCACCATAGATAGATGCTGTAATGTAAATGATGCATGAATTATATTTTAAAATTTTCCCCATTAAATTAAGCATGCTAAAAGTGTTCGGCGCGACATTCGACATTTTGAAAAAAAAATATATAAAAATGTTGCTTTTGAATAATAGACTCGGAGTGACACCTTTATATTTGTTAGCGACAGTTATAATAATAAGAAATGTATTATTTCGCGCTTAGAAGAAACATGTACAAACGCAATGGAAATTTTAGAAAATATATGTCATGCATCATAAGGCTACTTGTTAAAATAGCATTGAATTGCCAAAATAGAAAGTCGGTATGATGTAAAATTTTCACTTTTGTCAATAGATCTCACTAATGAGATCACGTCTGCAAAGTTTCACGCATATCTGTGCATAAAAGAAAATTTCTTCAAACACCTTAAATAAAGTAAGGGCTTTACCAGGCCAAGGACAATCCTAAAAATATAATAACATCGAAAACGAGTAGAAATTACTATGAAAAAAAGTAATTTGACCTGATCAGGTTTTGAACTCGGATGTATTGATTACCGATAAGGTTTGTGTTACTGGTTAACTCATCTGACCGGCAAGTGGAAAAAGGTTCTCAGTGGGCGATAAAAACTTAACGCTTTGCTATAAACTGCGATCCATAACCCCTTACTTTGAAGAGAGGTAAGGTCTTCTCCGGAGCCCAAATCACCAAGTAAGCACAAGAAAACGAAGTACTTGTTCCTTTAACGAAGGTATTTATGAGAATGTTATTTATTCAAGCTAATTACAAGTTCTACGCATTTTGATACGTTTAAAAAGAATAAAAATAGAAATATGAAGGTGGGATAAGCGTAGAAGAGGAAGTGCATGTATAAGAATTCCAGAGGATGCAAAACATCGTAACTCTACGGAGATATATACGAATCAGCGGAGTTTACCACGGAAAAATAATTCTTATACATTGGGATTTGAACCCAGGTCCTTAGATTTAGCGTCCATTGGTTTGAATAATGACCAAGAGAAATAAACCGCAACAGAAAAAAATAATAGGAAACATTATTCATCACTCAATTGGGTAGAATCCCTTCAATGCTGATTCTGTAGAAGAACCACGCCATGCATCACACTTTTGTGGTAACTTGCTGGGCACGATATAGACATACTAGTTTCTCTTAAAAATTTTCTCTTTGCAAAATAAGCGCCGAAGATTGATTATCGATACAGACATGAGGTGATGGAAATGCTGACAGGGTCAGATACAGCCATTATGTTTCATGAATGGAATAATAACACCTTTTTGGACACTGAAGTGAAACTAGCAAGTTTAACAATTTCTGTGCTTTTCTATCCATCGGAGATTAGCGGTAGCGTTGGTATTGGAAGGTTTAACACCACAATAATTAAATCACCGCTCTGTAAAAACAGTTACATGCAATGTTTTAGATAATGATAACTTGGCCTTCTTAATAGGACCAAGTTGAGAAGAAAGTGAGTCAGTGAAAAATCAGCGCGTGAGAAGTAGCATAAAATGACAAGATGCTTAGGGCATTTACTGCAAAATGATATTGGGATTAATGGATTAATTAATAAATTTCCTCAAAAAGATGGTTTATAAGTCCGATAATGCCCTTTTTAGAGTAAGCAAGTCAAGTATTGAACTAAAACGTACATCGTCTACAGAGCTTGACTATATTAGTACACAGCTATTAATAACGTCACGTGCTACTAACTGAGGTACTGTTTAAGTTTTGAAAAGTACTTGATGCAAGCTAGAAGCGAGGCTTATGTAAGTAATCATAAAAATATTCCTTCTATTTGCAGGAATTCAGGTCCAACCGGTTATCAATTGGGACAATGAAACCTGAAACAATCCGTAAATTTCCTAATATCGGTATAATGTTAATCATATCAATCAGTTATCATCTAAGTTCACATCACCATGAGAATAACATGAATTTAAACACTTTATCATGAAATATAACGTACCTACGGCCAACTTTCTTAATCATTTTGTTTTTAATTGCAGGAAGAATTATGTTCATAACCTCCATTCCACTTGGGCTTCCAATGTGGCTGGCTTTCAATAAATTGTTTCCCAATCTCATATCATTCAAGTTTACGCCCTCGATTCAACAATTTCAACCAGAATCCAATTCTTCCTTTTCATATTGTCACAGCTCTCAAATTAAAATGTAGACTGAATCTATTATGTAAGTTCCATACTGATTTATTTTCTGACGACGTTAATAATATTTTATGAAATACGACATGCTACGGTAGATAAGATAATGAGAATTCAATTAGAGAACTAGACTGCAGAACGGAAAGATTTAAAATGTAATTTTTCCGGCGAACAATAAGAGACTACAACAGCTGCGAATGAGACTTTTAACTGGGTTTGTCAATAGGTTGTTTGACTAGACCTGTCTTAATCCTTAATACTTATATTCTTATCTACTACCTAGTACTCACAGCACGCCGTGCATTTTTTCAGTATAGCTCTTGAATCTATGCATATTTATGTAGTTTCAAAATACATTAATACTAATGGTCCTCCTAACATTGTTGGCATATCTATAGTGTAGTACATGCTTGTGAGCCTTCGCCTCTTGACAAGCATTAGCGATTTATGCTAGGGCATCAAGAGCCGTAGTTACACTAAATTTAATAGGTTATTGTGTAATACATGTTGGTGACTACTCACCCCCTACCATACACCCATGAGGTAGCTTACAGGGTATATTGTAGATGTATATATCTAACCTAAGAACTGTATGACCCTCGCGCTTCGACACTGATGACGTCAAATTCTTTCCTGTGGACGATAACCATTATCACAGGTGCATATTTATTGAGTGGGATCGCTTGAATGGCGTGATGTAAACCTTGAGGAAAAGAATGAGAGTCTCCGACCCTAAGAAAAGGACAGCAATGGAGTGGTGACGTGTGGCTCGTGCCTAAGGACTCAAGACAGCTGGGTGGAAGGTTTTTTATTTGAGGCCGGATGGGAGAGGCGTGGCCGAGGGGAAGAGAAGGGCCGAGGGAAAGGTTGCCCTCATAAAGATTTCGTGATAATAGACTGCCCAAGTGCCTGAGGAAAAGAGGCATGCGAAAAACCTAAAATGTCCATTAAGAAGTTAATTTCAAAATATTACAACTAATAATGAAAGCCTGCGAGACAGCCCCGCGAGTGATTATTCCGCAGTCATGTTTACAAATGCGCCGACTATAGAAACCAGAGTACCCAAACCTTATCTAATAGAGTTAAGCATGCACATAAAAGTCGTATTTCCATTTACATAGAGAGATAGAATTTTACCAAAGGCAGTAGCTCACGACCTTTTTATTCCTGCGTCTCACATTCCATTTACTCTCGGTATTTCAGTCCCCCGAAATAAAAGCTAACATTTTTTAATTATATATGCACTTTTACCTAAAAGAAACACGGATATGACCAAAAATTAATGGCAGTTACTCTAAGTTTTAGTTTTAAATGGTTATTCTGAGGAATTTGAGCCTACATCAACGTCTTAGTCTGCGAACCTTCACAGCATACAGAGGGTGTTGGATATCAGCCATTGTTTAAGGTTTTATGATGTGCATTCATTCAGTAATCATGAAATAATTATATAAGAAAATAAAATATAAAATTAACAGATATAACAAAAAGTCAATCAATTAGAAAGTAGAGAATGTGTTACAATGATGAAGCCATCCATTTTGTGGTTTGAAGCAAGAAACGGCAAGTCGATGCGATAACTCAAATAATGATTTCATATTTTCGATAACAGGCTAGGGTTGTAGGTGCTCTAATTTTACTACTATATCTCTCCAACTTCAGCTATATCGTACCGAATCACCTAAGATGTATACCCTGAGGCAGTACATAGCAACCACTCTCGTGACGGGATTCAAGCTCATGAGTTTTGGCTGCCAGATAGACGCATTTTCCACCTGCGTTTGCCAGTCCTGTTAGTGTACATGCAATATTTTACATAAAAATGCTTATTAAATATGTAAAAAACAGTGGTAGTTTCAGAAAACGCACAAGAGTGGTATGATATAATCTGTTTTTATGAAGTGATAAATACTTAATTGGAAAATGATATAAATTAAAAAAAACCACTTTTTAATGTGATAAAAATAGCGAAGGCTAATTTTATGTTACAAAACGGGCATCCTTATGGGCATCAACTGCGATATATCATTTTATTAACAAAATTAGCCTTTCTTTACGATGCAATTATATAATCATGAAAATGAAGTAACACCAACGGACCAAAATGTCATCCATCCATCGCAGTAGTTAACGAAGTAAGTCAAAGCAACGATGCCTTACGGAGATAAAACCGATACAGCGTGCACATGCTGCCAAAATTTGTAACGCCACAGCCAATACCCACCAGTTTCGTCCGATAGCCGTGCACTCACTCCATGAGACATCGTTCTTCCTCAATCACGCTACCTTAACACCTTTAATAAGATGAAGGAAATTATCACGTAAAAAATCAAAGGCACAGCTTCATTCAAACTTATTAGGTTGATATAAATAAAAAAAACTATGATAATTTTGGCAATATAAATAAACCATAAATATTTTAAGATTAAATAATGTTGGATTACGATTGCGTACGAGGATGAAATGGAAGTAATTCATTTTAATTTACGTCGTTTGGAGTTATGCCATCGCTGATAACATGTCTTATATGTTGAAAACTTACAGTAAAACACAAAATAAACAGGTTAGCTCATAAATACATATTTCAGTTGCTGAATTAATTATAGAGGTACAAACTTTAGCGAAATAATTAACTAATGTACAGGGGCGGCGTGGGTGCTCAGGGGCCCGGGCCGCTGCATGTCCAGAGGGGCCCGGTTTTTTTAGTCCCCCTCCCCCTTCTGAAAAAATGTGTGCGGTAAAAATGCGTTAAACTAGAATTTCATAGGTATTTATGTACTGTATGACATAATTGTACTTTCACTCAGAGATATTTGGTCTGTTGGCTGTTCAAAGTTCGGGGCCCGCCTGGCCATTCGGACCCGAGCCCGAAACCTAGTGCGTGGCCCGGTGCCCGAGCGGGAATCCCCGCCTTCCCGCCCTGGCCACGCCGCCCTTGCTAATGTACATCGTGAACAAAACTTTCAGCATACTCCAATGACTTGAAAAGTGAATCAGGTTGATCTTTTTGTTTTAAAGCCATTTATTTATATCAGAAATAGACATCAACCGTCAATTTATTTCCAAAATGCAATTATTGTATGCAGTCGACATTAAGTTTTTCCTCAATTCAACCCAACCCCTATATGGCTTCAGCCTGTGCAACTTCATGAGTAGTTCGTGGAAAACTTAGTGTGGAGCGGTTGAATTCTGTTAACGAAAATTTATAATATTAGAAATTTTCTTGAAGTACTGCGCATACGAAAATAATTTTGAGACAATTTTGCACTCCATCACTCATCATAGGCATCCGTTTCTCTCAGGCCGTTCATCAGGGACACTGATACGTATCCTCTACGGCCAGTTACTAAACTGAAGGCTGCCAGAGGAGTGAGTAACCAGGGATGTTAGGACATCAGCCCTGAATAAAAGAGAATAATAAAATAGAATTGGGAAGAAAACGAATTTGTCTCTCGGTAAATTAGTCTTCTGTTATTTTTTTTGCAGTCGTGAAAGGCGTGCAGAAAGAAGGGATTCTTGAAACTGATTTATAGTACATATCTCCTATTTTCCTTTCGTTATTGTCTCTTCAAGAGATGTGGTGTGCACGTTAAATAAAATCATTTTTGTGAACCTCAAAAGAGTTGAGACTTAAATTTTCGGGAACCTTAGAATTTGAGTTCAGCCATGTCCATCTATAGCATAATATTATCAAAAGATTTGGTCTTATCGAGGGTAGGCCGTAAATCTAAAACCAGATACCTACCCTTTGCCAACGGTGCTATTAATTATGAGTGTATGTTATACATCCCTCTTGCGAGAAATTACCAAAATATATACACTTTGATGCTGATGTTAATTAAAAACTATTATGTTAATTATTAGATGCTGTATATCTATTATGCAAATTTTTTATATGTTGTTTTTGACCTTAATTCATTGTTTTTAGCCCTGAAGATAGAATACATTATATTCCGAAACGTTGGCAAAGCATAACTGGTTAATTATTTCCGACCTACCCTCGATAAAACCAGATCTTTTGAATACTGAGGTCAATATGAGCAAGACTGAATCTCATATTATCCTAAAAATGCTTATAATATATATAAGGACCTAAAGAAGTTACTCTGTAACGAAATCATGGTCGTGATAAATAAAACAACTTGTGAAAATCGTTGTGCTAAAAAATCATCTAACTTTCCTACTGTGAAAGACTTCCACAAAGTTACACACGAAACAGTTTTTTACATTATCCTTGATAGCAATATAATTCTGGATTACTTAATAAGCTAACATTCACGAAATAAATGGAATTTTTACATGGTTGAATGGTACGCAATTTCTAGTTTTAAAAAATTCACTCATGTACGTACACATATCTTTGGACTATTGGACTGCACTCCAGTTTCCTTAAAACTCAATCCTTTATATTTCCTTCCATTGCGCCTCCTGCGGCTGCATGGCTATATCATTGGGGGATCTCTTAATATAAAAATTGCATACATGCAGTCCACAGGGGGTGGTGGGAAGGATAGCAATCTTCCACTCGAGCCAGACCGGAGCCCTCAAAGAGAGAGGGAGAAAGAGAGAGAAAGGGCCTCAAGCAACCAACCTTAACATCGGGGTGTTGATGATGATTATGAGGTTGGCGACCCAACATCCTACTCTCCTCTCCCTACCCCCTTCCCTACTCCCCACACTACGTGACGCAGTGAAGATTCCTATCGGCCTCCCCGGGTGGGGGCACTTGCATTCAAGATGAGGCGGGGAAGGGGAGGAGGGTAAAAGTTGCAACGCACGACCGACGGGTGAAAAATGTAAAAATTAAAACACTTTTAAGCAAACCCCGCGGAACAAGAGAGAGAGATTTTTAGATGAGGTGGTAGCCGAAGGGGAGGAAGGTTTAGCCGCATAATGCGTGCCTCTATTCCGCTCTGCTTAAAGGTGCAAGCTGTTGTTGTCTCGGGGTCCGTGCCCCGCGTAACAAAAGAGATACGGGGGGGGGGAAGAGGGAGGGGGGAATTATGCCAGCGGCACCCGTGGAGGAGATCGAGGGGTGGAGATATCAAACTTATTCCGCAGATCGAATCCCAAATGCTATGTGTAAGGGGGGGGGGGCTAGTTTTTAAGGGGGGGGCACGGGGACATGGCACGTGGGGGCAGTGTAGGAATTATTATTCAGGCACTTGATGATGTTGGGCTACTCCTGGCACCACGTGCGCGGATTACTTCGAGCGGAAAATTAATTCAGTAGACTTGAGCAGCGACCATGGCGGGGAACCACTTGGAGGAAGCAAAATGCCAACTAGTGCAAAATGATTCAAAGATTTTTAATGAAATACTTAGTTCGATTCTACATATTTAATTTTTAAAAACCGACTTTGGCACAAATACGCCACAGTTGATGTGCCTTGATAATGGAATATATTTGCTGAAATCATGGTCGGCTTTTAGAAATTAAAAGTTTGGAATTGAACCAAGTCTTTCATTTAACATGTTTGAAGCGACAGTTTGGCGCCAGAGAAATGTTCACAAAAGTGCAAAATTATTTTGTAGCCACGGAAATTCATGAATTTTTAGAAGAATTTTTGCACGATTTATATGTTAGCATAACTGAAATTCAACAAATAGTCCCCGTGATATATGAGATCGGTGTTCATCCTGATTGAGTAGCATGAAAGAAGCCGTATAACATGCGAAATATCGTTTTACATACGTTAGTTAACATAACAGTGCATATTTTTAAAAAAGCTAATAACAGTATGATAATGTGTTTAACAGTTGGTTTAGAGTCACCCCCTGCAACATACCCTTGAGATGTCTCGCAGGATAATACGTACCTGTAGTTTATCTCATTCAAAGATTGGTCTCGAAAGAGACCACACATCAACATAAATTTTTAATTTTCTGTGACGCAAGGAACAGATAGGAAGAAACAAACACCATCGTGTATCACCCATACACATGACCCTGGGAGACACTAAAAAATCAGAATGGGATATTCAAAAAGTAGAATGATGAAAAACGTAGCGATGTATTACAATGAATCAGTGGTACAAATCAATTAATACATGATATTCCGATACTTATAGAGGTTGAAAAATAGGTAGGATTCACTATCGTACAAATTTACTACGTAATACAAAAAATATTCCATATACTAACACGTTAGGATGCCTTATTTTTTAAACTGTGGTCCCAAACCTCCATTGTCATCTAGGATTGAGACTTATTTAAAGGATTGACGCTCTTTTGAAGGTTATTAACTGTCGCATGCTATTTTTGTGTTTCCTGAAGTTACCTTAGAAGCTTATCTCTTAATAACATTTCCTCCTTCCACTTGAGTAACGGATTCAGATTGCAGATTCCCTTTGCAGATTCCGAGAATTCGATACGTAACGTAGCTATGTTTTTGGTATTTCATTCAATAAAGGCAGGGAAAACATAAAACAAAGTTTATATGGAAATACGCACGATTGGAATTCGTGGTATAGATCTTTATTTTCTTACATGCCTTAAAATTCACCATATAATAACATATTTTATCTTTAAAAGTCCATTGGCGCTAATATAATGGCCAACTTGTTTAATTGGACACATGTGGCAGAAAACTTATCTCAAATCATTAGTTTGCGAAATATGCGAAAATTTTATTTAGCAGTTTGTAATTTAACAAATGTTTTTTAAATATTTATTTCTTCTTCTTCTCCTCAACCCTAATTGTAAGCATACAAATTTCTTCTTTCCGTAGCAAGACTCTATGTATCTTCAAGTCACATCTATGCTCTCCTTCCTTCCTATATCTCCTTCCTGCTAAGATCTCCTCCAGGTATTCTTTTCTTGGTCTACCTCTTCCAGCACGGCCCTCTACCACTCCTTCCATTAAGGTTGTCATCCACTCGGAGTGACGTTGAAGGTGTCCAATCATTGGGTTTCCTCTTTTACATATTGAATTTAGCAGTGTTTTTCCCTCCCCAATTCTTTGTAGTACTTCCAGGCTGGTAACCCTTTCTGTCCAAGATATTTTTAAGTCTTCTCCAGCACCACATTTCAATGGACTCCAGCTTTTTTCTCTCTGATTTTCTCAGAGTCCAAGTTTCTGAGCCATAGGTACACATACTCCAAACATACGCTTTAACAATTTTTTCCGGGTTGATAGAGAAACATTATTTGATGTCAAGAGAGTTTTCTTCTTGATAAAAGATTGTTTTGCCTGTGCTTTCTTGCTTGTCACATCCACTGTGCACCTACCATCAGATGTGATACAGCTACCCAGATGTTTAAATGTAGTGACTTGCGAAAGTATTTCTCCGTCTAGATATACCCCGGTTCCCTCTAGTCCATCTCTACTGCATGTCATTAATTAGTTTTCTTTTTGTGTATTTTCATGTCCCAATTATTTTTAAAAATTTGGTTCATTTCATGTAATGCATCCTGTAGCTCATTGTCACTGGTTGCTAAAAGTACGATGTCGTCTGCAAATCGGATAGTTGTGTAAAGGTTACCATTCACTTTTAATCCATTCTTACTTGTTTCTGCAAATTCCTTCATTGCCTGTTCCATGTACAGATTGAACAGTATTGGGGATAGGCTGTATCCCTGCCTAACAACTCGAGAGATATTTGCTTTTATTCTACACTTAGGATAGCTTCCTGGTTTTGATAAAGTTGGAGAATTATTCTCCTATCTCGGTAGTCTATTTTAGCTTCCAAGGACTTAAAAAATGGTGTTCCAACTGATATAATCGAAGGCTTTTTCAATGTCAATAAAAGCTATGAAAACTTTTTTATGAAGTCTCATCATCTTTTCTACAATTAGTCTTAAGGCTAAAATGGCCTCTCTTGTGCCCCGGATTCTTCGGAAACCAAACTGGTCATCTTGCAGATTTTCTTAAATTTTATTTTCAATTCGGTGATATATTATTCAGGTAAGTATCTTTGAAGCACGGGAATCCCAGGCTTAGGGTCCTATAATCCTCACATTTTTGAACTGAGCTCTTCTTAGGGACAGATATCATGCGTATTTCATTATTAATATTTATATTTAATGAGATATATAATTGAAGATAATCAATATATTTTTTAATATTTAATTAGATACCTTAATAATTGAAAGTTTGATTGATCCCATTCTTTCGATTCGTTTTGGGGGGAATATCGCAATAAAAATGCTACTAGATATATTGGTCAATTGAGATACTTCACTGTAGCAAATTTTTCTTAATGGTCATTTTTATTATTTATTAAAAATAAAAAACAATAGAAAACTTTATTTAGTTATTTTTAATTTAAAAATGTTTATTTTTACATTTAATGTATCAAATATATTATTTGTCAAATGTTAAAATTTAATTTATCAAATATCAAACATTTTATTTATCAAATTTACCGGCAGAACGGCCATTATTTGCATTGTAAGAATGTCACTCAGAATTGAGAAAAGAAAATTTGGCCTTCGGAATTTTACCAGCGATAGTAACTGGTATCACCTGGTGGTACACTTTTATGAGGAGGAGGCCCATAAGGTTAACTGTTCCCAAAACATACGTATACGGTAACCTTGAGTTTTAAACATAATATCAAAACAAAGTAATAAAAAATAAAATCACAGTCACAAGTTATGGATCGTAATATTAACCTATTAGTTCAATACGAATTCCAACTTGAGGCTTTTTAATTATCTTATGCTGAGTTGACTTAGTTTGACTTTGCCTAATCGGGTACATTTGATTGCACTGCTACATTCTGACTATTTGTAATATCAAATTGGTTTCAAAGCTGCGATTTCTTTTTTTAGATTCATTCACGATTATTTCATATTATTCACGACACTTGATCATTTCTGGAGAGTATGAGGTAGTCACCACCCACGCATCTGAGTGACTCAAATCGTTGAAGAACCATGAATCATCAACCTGCTCGCAATTTCAATCATAATATTTTTCCCCTGACCGATTTCTACCTGGAACTTCGTCAGGGTTCACAGGAGAAATGATTTGAACACGGAGAAAAAAAATACCCTGAGCCGCGAATTTTTCTAATGCAATTTGATTTTTCGCATAAAATCACCATTTCAACAATTTCAAAATTTAAATAAAATACCAAATCGTATCTTCAATAGAAATTCTGAGTTTGCCGATACAAGTTTTAGAATTCACCCATTTTTACTTTAAGCCTAAAACATCGGCATATAGATATGATATTGAAAAAAGAACGCAAATGAGTGTACTTCCAAAAGATTTATATCTTATTCAGTTACTTTTTTTCAGATATTCATTAAGACAATCCATTGTTTATATTGAATGCAGACGTAAGAAAGTTTTTGGGCCTTACTCTACGCTACGCAACGAGTCTAACATATTTGGTGTCGATAATATTTCGTCAGATCCAATTCCCTTACCAAAACAAGGGAAAGAGACACTAGGACATACAGATGTAAAAGCATCTTTTTCTCTTGCACTATTCAACACGATGGCCACTGATATAACTGTGCCAAGGTTAAGATCCCGAGCGAAGAAGATGATATTGTACAGGTAAAACTTCATTTTTCCCCAAGATAGATTTTTTCCTGGAAAACCACCAAGTTGGTTTTTAGTCTCATAACCATTACCCTCAATCGAAGATCAAACAGAGCAGAATAGATTCAGATGGAAGATAATAGTGAATATGATTCACTTTTCAATAAATTAAAATGTCAACGAGGAAATACCCCTAGGGATTTTTCAGCACCTAGGACATGGTTGGTTACGAATGTGTTGTTGATTATAAAACACCCCATGATAAGACCCATGAGGCTATTTCCGGGTAGTCGGTAAATAAAAAAATAAAAGGATTAAGTAGCTGCACACACTTCTGCACACCCATGTGGCGCCTCGCATCGCATGATGTAGAATATCGAATTTATTTCGTCGATGCGTCGAATCAATTTGAAACGCTTATTCTTGTCACCTTGAATAGTGGAAGATATATAGAAGCTTTTTCTCAATCGTCTCAGGCTCAAATTTGTGGTAGTTCATTTTATAAATGAGAAGGAAAACTTTTTCTTATTCCACCAATGTATTTTACGGTACGACTAGTTTAGACGCAGTGGCGTCATCTTTAGGTACGATGACGCCGTTGCGTCGAAACTAGTCGTACCGTAAAATAAATTGGTGGCACAGGGCAAAGTTTTCCTACTCATTTATAGGACCTTTTCCATCTATACGCCCTAGTGTATGCCTCACTTAATCTACTAAGGGAATTGGATATGACGAAATATTATTGATAGGTACCTAATATTTTATGCGTTGGATGAGACCCAAAACTTTCATTGGTCGTGTGCAATAAGAAAAATGAATCGTACCTACTGATAAATATCTGATAATATATAACTGCATATGGTGTAAATATGCTGGTAGTGCACTCAGTCGATATAGCTTCATCGATGTGCGATTCAGCAATATCGAATATTTTCCCGTAATACTTGGGCAGATTTCCAAATCCATGCCATATGCTTGGCTCATAGGAGCGTCGGCTCCGAAACTATCCCGCCTGGCCCCCAGTGACTCACATTTACGGGGAATACCTCGAACGACCACAATGGGCAGCTCCTGCCCCGAATCGGTAGTCTGCATCGGGGTTCCCCCAGGTACCCCTGCAACCCTCTCTAAAAATCCTTTTGCACTCTCTACTAGCCCTGGGGACAATCGCCGGGGGGGGGGGACCCATAGGTGGTCAGCTGCCGCGGTATGGGCAGGAGGGGAGTGGGCAATAATGCAAGGAGGAGGTAGGGTGAGGGTTGAAATAAGCTGGTGGTGAATCGCCGGAGAGAGTCCGGTCTAACAATAGAGGAATGAGTAAGGGAGGAAGAATTTATTTTTACCTTTCCAGCCACCACGCTCCGGCCGAATAAACGTAAGAGCTTGTATATTTATATATTCACCCTCCAAACCTTCCTTCTACCTGCGAGTTATGAAGGAGGAGGGTCAACCCCCCCCCCCTCCCTTCATCGATTTCCTCCTCTCCTGAGTTTCGCGAGTCCCTTACGAGGCAATAACGGGGGAAAGGGCGAGACAAATGGCGAAGAGAAAGGAAACAGGGGCAACCCTGGCTTGTGTGGAGAAAAGAAAAGAGTAGCAGAGCGGATTGGTGGAGTTTCCTCTTTTTTTATTTCATACCATTAAAATTGATTTTTATACAATTTCGCACCATATGTGTGAGCAAATACTTTACCGTACCTCACTGGCACTGAAATATACTTGCCATGTTTTTATGCCCATATTCATTATAAAAATATTTTCAATGTTAGGACAGAACCAAACTCCTGGAACTCATAGCTTTTGTTTTGAGATGCAGCTTCATTCAAATGTGACGTGCAGGTCAAATCTTGTGTGCCGTGAATTTTTCCGAAGTTCAATAATTATGCAATGAATGGTTTTTGAGTGATTAGAGAAATCATATGGAAAATCAGAGATAAGATAAAAATCTGAAATTTAGAACTGCCGAGCAAGGAAGGAAATATTGTGGGAAACTTGTATAAAATTAATTTTAAAAATGAATTTAGTTTTCTCTGTAATCCTTAGAATTTGTGATCTCCATGATTTTATAACACAATAGCATTTGCATTCTCGCCGTCTTTGAAAATTGTATTGGATAATATTAAAGGTCGGTCAACAGTGAAGTAAAGTTTATAGTCAAAATTAATACAAGACCATAAATTAATAAAATATAATCCGTTACATAGTAGCTGAAATAATGAATGACAACTCACAGCATTTAGCACCCACAGAAATTTAAAAAATCACTAAATAAAAAAAAATGTTTTTTTAAACTGTACATAAGAAATGGTTCCGTATCATAATTTTAGACTAAATTATATCCTTCCACACCGTGATTCGTACCACACTGTACCGCAATGCCACCCTTTTGGCGGGGAAAGTGGCGAAATCTGCGACCCCCTGGATCGCCCTGCCAACTCCACGGCCGAAATACGTCGGCAGAGCTCCCTCTCGTACGAGCGGTAAGAGAGCACCTTTCAGTGATGGCGGGGGGTGACCCACCACTTCGAGCACAAAGGGGACGCTCGTCTCCCCTCCCCCCCGCCAGGTGGCAGCGAGGAGGAGGGTGGTTTTCGCAGAGAGTGGAGGGGGGGAAGCGTCGTCGTCATAGCGGTGCTGCAGGGAGAAGAGGGGAGAAGGGTGCGCAGGTGGTCACTGCCTACCTGAACTGGGGATGTGTATAAAAAAAAAGAGAGGAGCACGGCGAGGGAGTAAAGGGACGGGGGGGGGGGGGGGGGTGTCCCAACAGGGTGGCAGACGGCTGCGAGGAGTGATCTCCCCCTCCTCGAATACGATCGGGTCGCGTGCCTAGCTTCTTCCTCCTGCCCCCTCTCCCCCCCCCATACCCTCCCCCTTCCGAACACCTTTCCCCTCCGCCCCCCCTCCCAAAACAACGCTACTACTCTGCTCTCGTAGCACAAGCCGGCTTTCCTCCCCCCACAAGTTCTTCCGCGTGCACACCTGGCCCTGGTTCCCTCTCCCCTTCCCCCTCATTGTTGTCCCCCACTCCTCCCCCTTCCGTCGCTCACACAAAACCCCATCACCACGGAGGAAGACTACGCTGACGCCGCCATGACGTCACCGCCGCCCCGATACTTCCCCGATTCTTCACTCTTGGCGGCGGTGGGTTCCACTTGTTTACGCTCGGCTTGCTTGCTGCCCATATCGGCCCACCGTGAGTTGATAGGCGCTCGCGCTCTCCTCCGTTCCATCCTTTGCTCCGGGGCGGGAAAACGGGAATAACAGGGGGACGGGTTTTCTCCGCGTGCATGCGGATACGTTTTTTTCCACTTGATCCCAAACGGGTCTAGGGGCTGGAGGAGTGGGGGAATGGTTTTGGCGCGGAATGCACCGCTGCACGAGGCGGAATTTTGGCGCCACAATCGGCACGAGCGCTTCGTCATCCGGGCCTTCGTAGGGAAGCCTTCGCACTGTTCACGAGGTGATTAATAGTATTCGTCGTATCAATAACTGGTTTAAACTTTAGCGGACTATGGCGCTGATTTATACAATACTATGGGGATATATTCCGCGCACCTATTAATTAAAAGCCTTGGACAAAAAATAAAAAAAATAAAACGAAATTAAAAAGGACTTTTATCAATTCATGACGTAGAAAATATCCCGTAAATATCAATTAATAATTAATTCGAGCATATCTGGCGTTACGTGGTGGAACAGAATTGCATGAATTAAATTAAACCGCAGGAGTTGTACTGTCCACTTATATTTGATGTCTAATAGTACACAAAATGTGTTTCAACGCATTTGGGGGTCATCATCAGGTATGATGCCTGATAGACCTGGGGATGAAGCCATAAGCGTTGAAACATGTGTTGCGTATTATTATGCATTAATTATAAGTGGACAGTATAACTCTTGCAGTTTTATTTAATTCCAAACTAATCATGTTTTCAACGTGGTTTTTTGCGTGTACTGCCTTATGTATCGAATACTGACACATCTGTCATTTCAGTAGTTCGGGTTGGTGTGGAGGCTTCAATGTTGTCTTCCCAGTCGGTGGCAGAGATTTTATTGGAGTTCCTATCATGTACATAGCACTTCAGGTACAGTTCTTCATCCGACGGAATGGACATGAAACTCAAAACAGGTCGCCTTCATTAGAGAGAAGGCTAATACCGACGCGACGTCGGGTTTCTCTCGAGGAGTCGGGTTCCTCCTCTAGTCAACAAACGATCATACCTTTACCATCCTAGATACCTATCCTTGATGGCCTCAGTTACTGGTCCCTTCCCCACCTAGCGCTAACCGCTTATTTCCTCTTCTTTCTCAGTAACTCTTACTTTCTCTTAATATCCCTCTTAGAGATTTGGCCATCCACGAGAAATCTTTTAAATTGGCTATTTCCTTCCCTCGTATTATTGAGGACCTTGAGCATCCACTATTAACTTATTCCCTGCATCCTCACAAGGGCCTGTTAAGCATACTTTGCACCAAGTTATGAATTTTCATTAAATATTGATAAGTTTTATATCAGCATGCTATCTTGCCGCAGCAAGGGCTTAGGACACGAAAATATTAATTGCGTAACTCTTCTATCGTCTGATAACGAGTGATGTCAGCGCACTGTTGCCGCATATTGCACCGCACAAACTGCAACTCGGTAAGCTGGCCGTTGTTTACGTTATAAATGTTGCAAAAATGGATGACTGGATACATTGAAAAGTCCCTTAATAGACAGTCATGAAAATATCAGGAATAGGGAAAGGGAATTGACCGAGGAAATTATGATTGTTGTAGTGAGTTTCTTTGAATCAGTGTTTCAATCTGTTTTTTTCTGACGCGCAAGAAGAATTAATTCAAGTTCCATAAACATAATATCGTAGTCTACGGAAAAAAAGGATATGGTCCTCTAAATGTTGAATTGCCAGCGCAATGTTTACAGTAGCATGAGCCGGTGCTGTTGCCAAACACATTTTTAACTTGTCCGAAGATATTCGGTCCCTCAGGCATAAGCCGAAATAAGAAGGCACGCTCCCAACCTGTCTGGCCTGCTTCGCAACCCATCATTAGCTCAGGTATGCTGGAACCCTCCTTCTCTACGTTCTTTGAAGGGGATAGTCCTTCCCCACGTGGAAGGAAACGCTTGGAACGGGAGACGACAACAAGAGGGATCCAAACACCTCCGATTTCCGGCGACTACTAGATGAGATTAGCCATGTGAATTTCGCATCAGCGAATCCTCGAGTCCTTCGTTGTTTGATTGTTCAAGGTTTATAAATATGTGTTTCTACAATAATGTACAAAATTCTTCCTTGCCCTTTGAAAGATAAGCATTACATTTAAATGATTCCCTTAACGCATCACACACGAATTCTGGTATATTTGAATCGAAATTGTAGATGCAGGCGTAAACTGTGACTAAAGCCACGCAGTTATTGCCATAAAACGACTTAAGTTATGGTTCAGAAAGTCATATTTATTTATCCCTCGAAATATTGCTACAAAAAATCATTGCGTTACTGCATGATTTGCTCAATGCAATTGTCTCGCATTTAATAATTTGCGTCCCGGGTCGAGGTTAAACTAAAGTCATGAATTGAGCAACGGAGAAAGTTGTGTCTGTCCTAGTATTCATCTCCTGCGAATTAACTATGGTCAAAACTACTGATCAAATAGAGCTTAAAAATCTCGTCGGTATCAGAAATAATAGTTTAAGTCCTGTCTCTTTCTTAAATCGTTTGGTTTCTTTGTGACCTATCCAAATATTGGTTATTTCGTATTAATGGTATATTTCAATTGTGTATTTTGGTCAGTTTGAGACTTATAAGAGGAATAAAGAAAACATTCGGGAGGAAATCATTCATGAACTCACCTCATTCCATTCACCTCAACAAACCTCCGCCATGGCCCATTCTAGGATACCTACCTAACGGGACGGCCTCAAATTGCTTGGCTACGGCTGGAGAACCAGCTGCCCGGACGGGGAGTCTGAGTGGTGACACATTCTCGTGGATTGAAATGGGGTCCCTCTTCCTAGTTCGTGGCCAAATATTTGATCACACCACAGGGGTAGATCCAACGTCCGCCGGCGGGATGCCTCATATCGTCGACCTGGGGAGATTTTTTTTCGTGCAGGCTCACCAAAAATTCATGTTATGCACACACCGGTCTTTTACCCATCCACGTGCCCCATTTTCTTGCCTAACTTTCAAACCTTCTCGCTCAATAATCAGTGTAAAAAGCAGCCAATGGAATTAAGCTACTACTTCTCCAAAGCTAAGCTAAGTACTACCACAAATTTCTCAGAACATTTATCATTTTTCTTTTGATCTCGATAATAATGATATGAAAGGTTGAATCGTCTCTATGTGAGGATTAAGAATGATTGACACTCACACATGCAGTATGTCTTTATGGCATTGGTGGGTCTGTACTTTACTTTTTTAGGGGGTTTCCGTATGTAGCGCCAACAGACTATGAAAAATCATTTGTTTTTTACCCGGAGTCGAATCTGGACATCCCAATGGTTGACGGCGGCACAAATAATTATTCCTCGGAATATTCTTTCACTTTGGCCATATAACTCGCACCCTTGCGCGTGACTGCGTACTTTTTGTTTATTTTGGCAAATCTTGCGGGTTGCCAACTAATAATGGTTTAAGACAATATATATCTGGATAACCCCATTATTCTTCAAAACCGAAGTATTTTCCATTCAAATATATTCGCAAATCAATTGCACATCCACGAGAAAGCATTTGTCTGCACTGGTCTTCGTCGACTCACTTGGAGTAGACTATCGAATTCTCTTTCCCCACATTCACCTGTGAAAAGTAGGTCGCAAAAACAGCGTGCTAACAAGTCGTGTTTCTTGAGGCACTAAAAAGAGTTTTTGCCAAGGGCTAAAGACGAGGGTTCGCAATGACAATCGCCACAGAATTATCTCTTTGATGGGGGCAAGGTATTTCGACTCTCCATCGTCAAATAAATCATAATCGGAGATAATTTGGGAGTCAAAGTTAGCGCACATTGCTTCACCTCCCATTCACTGCAGAGTGAATCGCCCTACTGCACAGTACATACACCTAAAATTTTCAAGCGTAGGGTACACTTTTTCGTAAATACTCAGAAGCACGCCAAAGCTAAAGACATACAATTCACGCTAAGATAACTGAGACATTCACTGTTGAATTCTCAGCACACAGCTCTACATTCAGTAAGGTCTTTGTCTGCTGGAGTACAATAGTTGTGGGAGGTCTGTTACGCTACATTCCTGCTGCAGGTACAATTCAAGCAATGTCCCGGAAAATGCAGAAATAAAGTTTTAATAGAACGAAGTCACTTCTGCTTAAAACTTTATTAAAACACACCGATAAATGCTTTGCACTCCATAACTGGTGGACCACATCATCGTGGAGCCATACTAACGGAATAGCTGCGTATAGAGAACAGTTGTATGTGGCACTTTCAGTTTATAAGTAATACAAAACTGATTAATCATGACTCGAAACAGCAATATAGAATAACAGATGTTGGGTTAAAAACAGCTCCGCAATATGGTACACAATTAATAGTTCTTTTTTATATAATTCCTTATAATAATTAAGAAATATTATATAATATAATAAGAGGGCTATGATTAAGTAGCTAATTAATAAAAACAGGGAGTGCTCGGCAAATAGAGTTGGTGGAATAAGAAATTATGGTAAATTGTAGGCTACAGGTCTTCGGAGTAATTAGAGATAAATTTTCCTCTACTCCACACAGAAAGAACAACTTTAAAAATTTATGGATTCGATACACCATTTTGTAATAAGGCTACGTAAACCGTTAAAGTTCGGAATTAAGAAAAAGAATATACCTTTCTTAAATCGAATGCTGTTTAAATAACACCACTTTCTCACCGATAGCATATACGACTCAAAAATATAAAGTTAAGGTGCTAGTAATCAACGTGATTTTAGCGATAGCATTTTCTCTGGTCAGCAGAAACAGAATTGCAGCGCTTTTCTGATTGATGGGTTTCAGCAAGTTTCTATCGTAGAATTGTCTACGAACTTAAAATCATAGATTTTACTGTTTATACATAATATCAATTAATTTTCTGAAGCATATTAACCTCACGAATGCTAGGTTTCAGGAATTACCCGACGTTATTCTTATACAAATAGTTTATACTATTATAGTTTATAATAGTTAATACTTTATTGCATGCGCTCGTTCCGTCATGTTGCAGTCCGTGTGACTTTTGGGAAAGAAATAGAAGAGAAAGACAGGTTTTCGTGAATCGATAGAGGACGCTGTGATGTACTCGTAGGTTCCAACGGGGGTTATATGGAGATTTGATCTTCCGTTTTTCGGGTTTTCCTCTGTGTCGTTTCATTTTCACCTACATCTACGAGTCACCTGCGAGCCACCTAAAGGGTGCTTGGCAGAAGATGACCCCACATCAGGCATGCACGAACCGTCAATCATGCAATATTACTGATAAATACTACTTATTTTTACTAAATATACTGCTAAGAAACGTACTCAGATAGAAACCTTGCATCCAATATTTATTAGGATTATCCTCTTGTGGGATCAAATGCAATTTTTTGCCGGCTTTCCTGTAGACTTCCATTCAAACGCACCGGAAGAGGCCTATAGGAGAGCCCGGCGAACTTTTTTCAAGAAAATGGTACGACACAAAGGGAATCCTGTAAAATAAGGAATCGAACCCATGATATAGAGAGCGCTTAATCATTTACAATAAAAAAATTATGAATATATTATCAGGGCCGGATTAAAAGTTGAACATACCCGATGTATTGGAGGCCCCAGGTTACAATGTACACAAAAAGTTGAATGAATACGTGCTTTTCAGTAGGTATTCATGCGAATAACATTTTACTAATATAATAAATTGCATGAAAATACACAAACAAAATAAATTATTTGATTTTTTTGCGAAATATTTCATCCAATCATAAAAAAACACACAAAGACATGTTATGTCGTTTCTCTTATAAGAACTTAGGTTCAAGTTAGTTCCTCTCGTATTTATATTATAATTTAATACTTTCACAAAGTGTGAATTCGGAAAAATTAATCTCAAATAATTATATAAAAATTACTTCCACCCCCCGCCGGAGGCCCGCGGTAAAGCCACGAAGCGAAGCCCGGGGTTATAGCCCCTCCTTCGCCACCCTCTTAATCCAAGCCTGAATATTACACTGCTATAATTTTATCTCTGGCTATATAAATAACAATAAAATTTAAAAGGACTTTTAAAGAGTATTTGTAAAAGGAGGGATGGAATTCGTCCTTTGCGGGCGCGAGATAGGAGCGAGGGATTACGCGGCGACCGTGAAGGAAGAATGCAACCAAGCTTACCACGCGGCCCGTCATATCTCTCGCATCGGTGGACGAATAGATGGGAGGTCGATGTGACGTGCATTTCGGCCGACCCCTGATTAATGAATGCCCGCCTGTCGTCCCCGATACGCATCGTGGGCGCGACCCGAGGAGGACGCGCCATATGGAATCCCTCGTCCCTTTAAACGAGAGAAAAACATTCCGACAAAAATCCCAGATTGGGATCACCCCGCATAACTTCCCTTCGCCAGCACCCAAATGTTACCCTCGCATTAATTCCTGACCTGCTCTGGGCGCAGAAACTCTTCCACAGACATCTGAGTCTTGTCGGTCTCGGTCGGTCTCGGTGGCGGCAGGGTGAAGTCCTCAGACCCAAATCGCGGGTTCGAGTCCCACCTCGGTGGATTTTCCACCTCACCAGGTTTGTTTGTTCGTACGTTATTTAATGTTAAATAGCCCGATGTAATAGTCCATAGAAGCTGTTTTGGTGGTAATTTTAAATAAATACTTTTATATAAAAAAAATTTAAACTAGATTTTTTGATAGGTAGTGTAGCTCTAAGTAGTAGTAGTACTCCCTAACACTAGTATTCTTAGGTATCTGCTACCTAGTCCTTACAGCACGCCGTGGATGTTTTCAGCATAACTCTCTGTCCATTTATGTAGTTGCAAAATACATAAATACTAACGGTCCCTCTACCATTGGTAGCATTGGTAATGCATGTTGGTGACTACTCACCCCCTGCCACACACTCTTGAGGTGGTTTTTTGCAGGGTATTTTGTAGATGTACATGTACAAGTAAAGAGAAAAATCTCAATCTAAAATTACAGAAATGTTTTCGAAATCAAAACGATTATTAAGGATAAACAGAATTCCTCTTCAACTGTTTGGGAAGTTTACTAGATAGTGGGATTGATTCCGTCATATTTTAAAGAAATTTTTCATAAATTTATTTGTTTGCGCATAATTATATCTAAAAATAATTAGAGAGCAAATTTTATTTTAAAAGTACCCACCATGGTTCTTAATAACTAAGTTACATCTTGCACCTTCCGAGACAGAACAGAAACAGGTGTTATATTTGCCGTAGCATCAATTTCTCTAATTCCAGCATTGAGTGAAGTATTTTCCAAAACTTTACATTGCTCTAATATACTAGGAAAATAATAAGTTCAATCAAGACAACATATTTGGTATTGAATTCCAAAAAAAGAGGTATCTCCGACCACGGTGTTGGATGTTTTCAAAGATGTTCATTATATTTGAGTATCTCATTCCATCTCACGGAGTCCTGCCATCAAATTACTGCGCCGGTATATATTAAGTACATCCAAAGCGAGTCGAATAGTGTAATTTTTACCACAGATTACGAACCATTCTTTGAAACTCCGATGATTGTGATAACTTAGGGTGACCTTTTATTCAGAGAATAAATAAGCACATTATATACACGTCGAGTGTGTTAATTATCTAATAAGCAAATTTTCATTACGTGCGAAAAATCGATTTCATCGCGAATAGACTTCATTTTCTCAGGCGTTTATTTGTGGTAATCCATTACTAAGAAAAATAAAACTTTTTAGAGTCCACGAAAAACTTTTTTATTGAATTTGACGACCAATATGTCGAGTTTCGCAGTCATTATCAAGGCAGTTTGTGCAAGTTACCGGCCGAGTATATATAGTTATATAGGTGCAGGAAGGAATAGAAGGGGAGGAATAGACGGGGAGGAATAACCTTGGAGAAAGACAGAGGAGAAGGATTTGGTGAAAAAGGGGGGATATGTAGGTACTATATATAATTATGTTAGAAATGGTGAGCGACATCATAAAAAAAGTGCAAATCATTAAAAGTCGTGACGAAAGTAGCGAAGGGGGAAGGTGCAGGGAAAGCAGGGGTGAGAGGAATGTGGAAACAACGTCATTGAGAAAGCTTTAGTTGTTTCAGGAAGAGGGTAGTGTTTCAAAAATTTCCAGAAAGTCCAAATTGGGGCTTTTCCTGTGCACTTACTCTACTTTGATGTCATCCTTTGGATCCAGCACATCGAAATAAAATTGAACTTTACAATCTGGTCGAGAATGACGTAGGAATGGAAGGAATGAAGTAGGGAGATAGATTTTTTCTTTACATTCGTTACGGAGGAGCCTCGTCTCGTGTTTCGGTGCTTAAAGGTGGTATTGAACCCTTAGTGTTATGAAATGATGTATCACCATCTGTTACCTTGTCTAGAGTGTCAACGACAATGTATCGCATTGTTTTTTTTTTACAGACAAAGGCCTTTAACAATCATATACCATTTTAAAATACAAACATCAGGTAAGAATCAATTTTGTTTTTCATTTTTTATAATTTTGGAATCACATGCCTATAACTTAAAAACGGAAAAATATCTATATGTATTTATCGTGAATCTAAGAAAAAAGATAATGCAAAATAATGAAAACCATTGTGAAAATCGAAGGCACATCCATAAAGATTTCTGTGAAAATGAATGGGATATCGTCGTTTAATGTGGACCATTATGGAACTCAGTCACATACAGCAATCGTACATTTCTTCATAATTTCCAATCAGAATATATTTTCTTTTTTTCCTTTTGTTGAACAATGGAATGTTTTCTTTTCCTGCGTCAATTGCCCTAGAACGGTTCCAATTCTATATCACGAAAGAGATTTCATCGAGAATTTTTTTCGGTAATATCGACATATTTTCTATACAAAACGTGTCGCTTGTAAGAAGTCTGTTACTAACTCATCACAAGGGAAAAATTAAAAGTAAAAAGTCAAAATATTTTTAACACGATATATTCCAAAGTCATCATATCACATAAGTTGGGCTTAAGTTATAATAAAGTCAATGTACATGATATGACGATGAAATTATAAACTAATACAAAGTATAATGTCGGTTATGAGTAATCATTTTTAGTTTACTTAGCATTATGTAGAAAAAAATACTCAATAATTTTAGAAGTGCTATTAGGACCAAAGGAGGAGAATAGCGTAGGCTAAGGAAGCATTTAGTAATAGAAGGGAACTGATGACGGGGTCTTTGGGTAAGGATATAAAGAAAAGGCTGGTGAAGAGCTTCATATGGAGTGTAGCGTTGTTTGGGGCAGAAACGTGGACTCTGAGAAAGGAGGGCGAGAACAGGCTTCAGGCGTTCGAGATGTGGGCGTGGAGGAGGGTGGAAAAGGTGCGGTGGACGGAAACGAAGACAAATGAGGAAGTACTTGGTCTAATTGGTGAGGAGATGAAACTTGTTGATGAGATTAGGGGAAGCCAGGGTAGGTGGCTGGAAGCGGTAATGAGGGACGATGGGTTGCTCAAGGCCGTGATAGAGGGAAGTACGTTGGGCAAGTGGGGAAGGGAGAGAAATTGAATAGATTTTATGAACGGGATGAAGAAAGAAATACTAGAGGTCAATAGGGCCCTGCACGAGTAGAAGTCTGGAGGGTTTTCTCTGACTTTTAATAAAACAGACCTTTAAGCGGTAGATTGATTACTTTGATGATGCTGATTTCGGATGTCAATGAAGACAGTAAGAAAATTCGCGAGGCAGTGGTAGAGACACCTAAAGTGTCCTTTCACTTTTATTCCAACCATATCGCCACCCTGGGAGCGAATTGATTGGGAGGAGGAGAAAATTAAAACTTTTCGGAAGCCTTCCTTTCTGCCGGCCCCGTCTTTCCCCTTTGCCTCGCCCCCCTCTTACCCCCCGCCCTCCCCCGCACTGCTCCCAATGTCACTTTCGAACGTAGCGACACCCGATACGATTTCCTCCGAGTCAACCGCGCCTCCCCCCCCCCCCCGATCTCCCTCCTCCCCACACTCCCTCGCCGGAAGTCGGGGCCATAACTTCCGGGGAGACTCCGGGAGGGGAAAGAAAAAAAACAAGAAATGGAAGGTGGGGTTCGAAGGAAGGGGGAAATATTTGGTATGGGCAGACCTTCCTCTTCCACACCCTGACAGTATTTCGACCCTTTATTCCTCCCCCTACTTTCGCCTACCCCCGGAATCCTCCCCCGCGCTTTGTTTTATTCCATCATTTTTTGTGGGTTTCCCTCTGTGCTTCCCCCCGACAACTCTCTCTCTCTCTATCATCCTCACTGGCGTCCGCACCTGCTCAATAGTTTACGCACCACAGCACTCGAGTTTACATACCTTTCATTTCGGGCTTCTCACCCTTCCAGTCCCCAAGAATACGTTTTACGGATGCTACGTAGTATTAAGAGAACCTCTTGTATTTTTCCTGTACGAGAACCTTTTATATTTTTCCTGTAAAACTATTGTATTTTTGTGCTTTTATGTAGTTGCTACATAGTTAAATATATATTTTTTGTTTCCCTAGAATACCTTTAGTGTAGTGCATGTTGGTGTAATATCACCCCCTGATAGGAATTTGGAAGTGTTTTTCTAATGCACTATTAGTCGTGGTTTTATAAACCTAATTAGGGTATGGTGCAGTGCATGTAGGTAAAAAAAAACTCACCCCCTGCCACACACCCTTAAGGTCGCTAGCAGGGTATTGTGTAGATGTAGAATATAGCTAGAAATTTCAGTTAATACTTATATAATAAAGAACTATTGGACAAAAGTTAATTGGCGTATGATAAGACATAATCGACAATGGACAAATGGATTCAGTGATTATAACAGCTTCATTTCGTTATTTTTAATATTTTAAGAAAAAAGTAATCGCGATTTCAGCGTCTTTACTGCACACATTTCAAGGAAAAGATTTTTCAATCTGTAAACTGTCACGTTTATCATTATTTTTTGGGTATTCTTCGATGTCAGTGGGTTGGTTGGTGACTACAGTTTTCTTGTCAGAAGTGCCAAGCGAAAATGATGTTGTCATCAATCAGCCAATGGAAGCGAAAGAAGACCCAAAAAATTAATTAATCCACCAAAAACTGCGGTGAAACTTTTTAAAGATTATCATTTGAAAATAGCATGTTGAAATCGATAGGTTACAAATAAATTGCATTGAAACGATGCAAATCCTCTCCCGATTCTTTATCCACATATTATCCTTCCTTTTTAAGGCTGGTTATCCCAATGACCTTTGCCACACTATGCCGCTGCGGATCGCTGGGTACTACGAATGCATATGTTCAGGGATTGTCATCATCAACGATAGGCATCAGCTTATTCACAATGTAATGTGAAGTAATTTGGTACATGGTTGACCTCCTCCAGATGGTGGAGGTAAGTATTGTGTCTTAAATCCGGAAAGTGGTGACTTGAAGAAATAATTTCGTACCAAAGGTATGTTTGGAGTTTTAAAAGGCTGCATGAGTGGGTTGAAGAAGAATTGTGAGGTAAAAGGATTCTGAAGGTGGTGATCGAGGGAAGAGCTTTTAGCAAGTGGGTAAGGGGAGAAAAATGATAGGGAAATGTAGGGAAAACGGCATGTTGTGAGAGGGGAAAGTTGCAGATGGAGAAATGGATGGAGGAGAAATATGGTAGGTAGGGACTGACCGAGTAGACAGTCTCGGTGGTGACAGGGTCTAGTCTTTACCTATCCACCCAAGGTTCGCGGGTTCGAACCCCACCTGGGAGTAACTTTCGTGTTTCCTCTGATTGAATTGAATGAAATGCACGTATTAGAGTGAAAACCCTGAGCGCGCATTAAATACATTATTAATGTAATTAATATCTTGCTCAGTTGTTTCTTGAAGGAGGAGAGGTTGGTCACATCGAAGATTAAGTGGAGACAGAAATAAGTATCCAGTTCTGCTGGAGATAACACAGGAAGGAGTATTATTTTAGCCTGTAGTGACCCTTTAATGTATAAACTTGCTCCGAAATGCAGGAAGGAGTCATATTTTATTCGTTAAATAAAAAAATGATCTATGTTTGCGAAGATAATGCCGAAAATTTACTACCTCAATCCAGAAAGTTTACAATATCCCTTTTGGAATGAGTAAATAGCAACCATCGGGTATTAAATTTGTTTGCGTAAAGAGAAAAACTCATCGCTCAAGACCTTTTGGTAAATCTCCGTGGGAAGATGAGATATACTTTTTCCAAGATTTTGGAGGCCATTTTGAACGTACCATTGATTATTGGACGGGTTGAAATTAATAGTTGCAATGCATTTAGAAATGTAAAATAATAGTCTTCCATTGTGAATACAATATTAGGAATCATCAGGAGCTTCGATTTGACTGATAATCAGACGTGACCTCACTTATAATCCATTAAATTCAGATAATAAAATGTATAATTGTATAAGCCACAACAATGTAGATACGAATTAATTAATTTGTTCACTTAAGCAACTAAGTACGTAATTATGTAAAGCCTCGTAAAAAACATTAAAATGTTCTATTTACATCGGGCCGAAATCTTTTGAAGTTGATCAAAGTATCACCAATATTATCTGAGTTTAATTATATTTGCCAGTGGTTTACTGTTGTTCCAGCCCCCTCATTGGTGTTTCCTGGGTAACACTGACTATAATCTCGCAGGCAACTTCAGTTAAGTGCCTTCGCTTTCCTTTCTCTTTAGACCCCATAATAAATCTAATTGGTTTCCTCTGCGAAAAATGTGATGATGACTGCATTAATGGGCAAACCGTAAATACGAAAATCTAAGGGCGCCATGGGAACCCTATCATGGAGACACCACTAAAATTAGATGACTACATTTGACATAACTGTTGGTAGGTACCTGCTGAAATTTAGAGGATATTGAATCTCATGTTACTTTATGGCAAATATTGTTACCCTCGTGCCGAAGGGTTAGATAGATAGATTGCTTTAGCGGCAGGACCCCTATGGAGTCCTGGGGAACTTAGACCTAACGGTCCATTGTGCCATCCGCAAGATTGACATCGTGCCGAAGGGTTAGGGAAATAGAATGAAAAATTTCGGAGAAATTAAAAAAAAAAAAATCGTGAAAAGTCTGTGGGATAAATGTTTCAGACATAGGTACTATGTGAATAAAGTACGCATGGTTTTCTTGGTTGCGATTGATTCAGTAAAATGTCAATAAAGAACTACACTTGTGAGAAGTAGACAAGTGTGAGTAGTCTACAATTTTCCGCTTGAGCATATACTATGCGGCCAAACGAATGAGATATTTTTATTTAATTAATTAATTTAATTTATTTAATATTTATAATAATAATAATATTTTTATTTAATTTAATTAATTATATTTAATTAATGTTGAATTAAATATTTGTCACAAAATAATGTATCGTGGAAGTAATAAAAATAGTGGAAATTGTAATGACTACAATTTCTGGGATTAGCACTATGAAGATCAAATTGACCAAAACGTAAGTGGAAAATCAAGATTTGACTGTTTACTATGCCGCTATAAGTAAAAACTTTAGGTTATTTGTTTTTTGCAACTTATTCCTTGTGGAAATAGCTGAGTAAAGGTGCAATTTTCTTCCATTGTTATAAGAATTTTCGCGAACGGATTCTATGAAAAAAATGTTTCTATGTTGCATTTCATCCTCAGTCACTCATAGTTTTGCCAGTGACCAAAACCTTTGGGAGTTCCGGTTTATTCTTAAGACTCCACTTCTATTTTTTTTCTCTACTACGACCTATACCTGGCCCGTGTGTATATATAGCTCTACGGGTCAGTTCAAAAATAAAGAAAAAGTTTCTCACGCGCTCGCCGTAGTGGCGTCGTCGACTATTATATCTCTTTTTCGTCGTCACCCCCGTGACCAACCGGTTGAATCACGCGGCGCTCGTCGGAAGGGGAAGGCGCCACCAATGACGGAATCGATTGTCGTCTCCTCTTTGGCGCCAAACATTTCAAGTGGCGTGCAAGACTCACGACGCCACCTGGCGGGGATTTTGGATGCGAAAGCTAATTTGCCAAATACACGTGACAGGTCAGGTCGGGCGCTCAAGGTGTTCCGTTTTCCCCGTGATGCAGCAATCTATGAATAGAAACATAGATATTCCTATGACTGACATTGCGCGTCACATTAAGATGTTCCGCAAACTAACATCGTGTTTGTGTTATTATAGAAATAGCTCAAAAGAAGTTGCTCCATCCGAGAACCATTTTTACATCTAAATTAGAAAAAAGCGACGAACTATTTCCTTTTTTTTTACCAATTCCTCACGGTATTGAGCGTAGTTTATTTTCCGTTCATAAATAACCAGTTTAATGAGTTGAAAGTGGTAAATTTTAATCCGCGAAGATAAACGTTGAAAGCTTAAAACCATACAATTACAACTCTCTTATCTATATATAAAAATAGCAAGTTTTTGGAAAGTACGATTCGGAAAACTTACCTATAGATTTAAGATGTGAATTGCGGCGAAGAGAGAAAATAAATTCACAATAAATCCCTAGCAAAAAAATACTACGGTAGAAAAATGTAGAAAAACTAGGCTATTAGTGTAAAAATGAAAAATCTATTAGTGAACAGAAAAGGGTTAGAGTATTGGCAATGATATCGCAGCCCAGCGATCTTTGAAACCTTTCAGAAAATGGACTCAGAGAGCAAGTTAGAGAATCAACGCCAATATCCACCCAAAATATTGCCTCTGATTCGCTGTAAAAAAAATAGGAAATGACAATCACCTGAGTAAACCGGCGCGGCATAGTCAAAATATTCGAACCCTATCACAGAAATAGAGCTCATTTCCAACCAATCTTTCCTGTCTACGCCCTACGATGGGAAGTGAAAAAAGGAAAGATGAACCAATCAGACGTGCGTCGAAAATTTAGAGGTTGGAAATTGGGTACAAGAGGTGAAATGATCTGAATGAAGAAAAACAGACCGGCAAAGAGAGGAAATTCAACCGGAGACGGAGAAAAAAAAAACACCTTGGTCGAGATTCAACGCAGCGAATTAGACTGGTATCCGGGAGCATTGAGAGCAGAGAAGGATCTAACCAATTACATTGGCTGATGATGAATCCTATGATTGGATTATAAGTGTTTCCTAGTTTTGAAGGACTTTTGACTTAGATTTTTTTGTTTTACCGTGGGTGAATGTGGCCATCTGGCCCCCTCTTCCCCCGCCCCAGGGCTCGATTTTTACAGAGTATAACTCGGGTAAAGGCCGATGCACTGAAAAAGTTAGTTTTTGGGATGTTGTAATAAAAAAGTATCCGTTCCTCACTCCGAGATGATCTGATCGAATGTTACAAAGTGGGTATAATTTGAGCCTCAGTGAGGAGAGCCATAGAATTCCTCTTGATTCCTAATAATAACGAGAGTAGGGACGTCTCTACTGTACAATAAATAAAGTAAATATACATCTACTAAGTGACAGGAAGTTGTCACACGGGCGGGTGTGTGGAACCAGTTAATTCCCCACCAGTATATGCAAAGCTCCGAATTTCTGGTTTTTTTATCTGATGGAAGGAACTTTTTCGGAAATTTTCAGCCATGCAAGGAGGTACGAGCGAAACCCACCTTGCTGCAAGGTTGATTGACTCTTTACTCCTTAGCAACCGGAAGGGAGAGGACAGGTGGGCGAATTCATGCTGTCTGCACGTTACAATCGCCGTCAAATCAGGCCTGACTCGGCAAGTTGAACAAAAGTCGCCGTGGCTAACGCGATCGTTTCACGGGTGCGTGGAATTGTCACCCGCTCTGTTCTATTCAGGCAGAGGGTGACCAAACCGTCAACTCCAATTTGTAAGGAGATAATAAATCTTGGTTGAGTTGCTGGTAGCGTCTCACTTACTGGCGCAGACGAATGGCATATATTTGTTCTCACTTTGAAGTTACATTTTCGAAGAAAATGATACTACATATATTACAAAATTTCACAAGCCAAATACAAACCAGCGTTTAACATTGGTTATTATTATTAAGGTAAAAATAATTAATACATCTCATTGCAATGTATTGCTGACCGTCTCACGTACAAATAAAAAAACTCTTACGCTACATCACCGATGAAATAAGTACATAAGCATTATCGCAACGACATAGAAATATTATACAGAAATATGGAAAAAGCTGAGACTAACGGATGCTAAACTCAGATCTCACGTTCAAAGGCGTGTCCTTATTTGGTAACTATATTGATGGAAAAAATAAGCAGCACTTTTACGCTACTGATTTGAAAATTATATAAGCTTACCCCACCTTCTCCGATAAATGAAATAGTCAGTCATACGTCAGAAACTATTTTCCCATGTTCTTTAGTAATGCATTGAAATACAGATAAAACCTACGAAAAAAACTTAAAATTTGGATGTAAGGAATTTTTGAAGATAGAGCCTTATTCGGACGGTACTGCTTCCATCATCACTAGTAATTCTCAGCCCTTAATAATGGTTTGATCTAATAACTAATCTATTTCTCTTCTCGACTAACCGCATCATTTCTGCACAAATTCCAACATATCAAAAATTCCAATATATCATAATTTGCCGGTGGTGCCCATTAATTCCAACAACAATTATTCTCAATATATGTATAAAGTATTACATTCTATATACATACCAGGGTAACAGCTGAAGATAGTTATTCTTGTTGACCAAAACCAATAGTATAACACCATTAAATTATACGTTATATTTTAGAAAAATATAATCTATCCATATCATCGTCTGACTTTGTCCTACTAATTATCCTCCCCATTTACCCAATAATACGCTATTTTTAACTTTAAATCTATACAGCTCCTCCAAAATTTTTGTTTTTTACTTTTAGAGCAAAAACAAAAATGTTTTTTAACCAGTAGCATGCGTACTACCAGTGGCTCGTTAATTGATTCTTGTCATTATGCAACGAGGATGAATGATTTCTCAAACGCAACACAGCCTGCCATGTTCTTGAACCAGCAACAACCATTAGACTTGAGAAAATTCAGTCTTGATCGCTTTTATCTAAATAACTACCTAACTTATTAACTACTTTTGTCAAACCGTCTCTAGTAATACTCTTTTCCTCCTCTCAATATCATTCGTAATTTTAGATATTAGTGTAACTATAAATTATAATATCATAGGATGAATTGACTGAGAAACGTTGATCTACTTATAGGTAAAAATAATATCGTTTATTAAACTCATAAACATTAACGATTTCATCTGAGATAATATAAATAAATTAAAGGAATATAGGGACCCTAGAGGAAATCCAATTTTAGCATAACCATCCAAATTAAATTTACAAAGGCAGAGGTGCAAAAGCAGAAGTGAAGTATAAGTGGATTTTAGTTTTTGAAATAATTTTTGTGCACACATATCCTAAAGAAATTAAAATATCTTCAGGAAAAATGACAGAGACAAATACATACCTAACCATGGTTCATTAAAATACTAGGCAACATTTTTAGCCATACACATAGAAGGAGATCACACATAATTTCTCAAAATAACCAATTAGCATATATATACATGTGTACAAATAAACATTTTTTGAGAACATGTATACAGAACCTCACAAAATAAATACCACAAACGCTATTGCGGATGCTGCTCAAATGTTAACGTGATAACAACTAATTTGTGTGGAACTAGAATTCTCCGGTGACTGCGGAAATTGATTTGGGATGCTTACAAGGTAGGCTTAAAAACCGAATTACAACGCTTGCAGCGAAGATCGCAAGATACGTTAAAGGCCGTAATGATAATCTTGTTTGCGTTACTGACCTTTTGCAGCAACTGGAATGGGAATCGTTTTCAGACATTCAATTGAAATTTAGACTTAATCGATTATGTAAGTTCCAAACTGATTTATTTTCTGTAAAGTTTATATTATTTTACGAAATCTGAAATACTACGGTAGATCAGATCATGAAGATAAAATTAGTTAACTAGACTGCAGAACGGACAGATTTAAAATGTCATTTTTCCCGCGAACGATAAGAGACTACAACAGCTGCGAATGAGACTCTTAACTAGGTTTGTCAATAGGTAGCGTAGCTAGTTGTTGGTTTACTCCCTAATACTAGTATGCTTATCTGCTACCTAGTACTAGGAGCACACCGTGCATGCTTTAAGCATAACTCTTGAATCTCTGTCCTTTCATGTAGTTGTAATATATATAAATACTAACGGTCCTTCTAACATTGGTAGCATACATATACTGTAGTGCATGCTTTTGAGTCTTCACTTCCTGAAAAGCATTAGCGATTTATGCTAATGCATCAATAGCCGTAGTTACACTAACTGTAATAGGGTATGGTGTAATGCATGTTGGTGACTACTCACCCCCTGCCACACACCCTTGAGGTGGCTTGCAGAGTGTTTTGTAGATGTAGATGAAAGTACGAAGCAGAAGCCAGCCCAGTCCCCGGTGAGAGAGAGAAACACTGGTTTATGGCATTTTGGGCCTCGGATGATTACAGTTCCCTCGCAAAATTCAGAATGACCACTCTGCGCTCTCATTCCCTCGGTCGAGCCAGAGAGGTGTCATTTGTCCATCCGTCCGCCCTCTAAACTCCCACAATGCCCCTCTCTTCCGGTCGCGTCACCATTCCGTCGCTGCTCCACGCTTCCTCTCGTCCTTTCCTTCCCTTCCTCGCGCGTTTGCCCCGGAGAGTGTCCCAGGTGACTGACCGGAAGTGGACAGAGAAGCCTTTGGCGGTGCGGGGTGATTACAGTCTGAGCCGTGGAGGCGGAGGTCAGGGGGCGGGTACAGGGGTTATAGAGCTAGCGGGTGGTGACCACCTGGCCCACGGATGGGATCTGCGGACGCACACGAATATTATTTGTTTCACTCGCTTGGGAGGCAATCAAGTTTTTGCGGCGAGCACTTCCGAATCCTCAATTCAAGAATATTATAAGGTCAATGGAGCAAGAAACTATCGACTTTACTGGTTAAATCATTTTCGGCCTGTTATTTGTACGCGTACCACATTGTGCAAAAAATTGAATTACATTACACTTTAACTAAAAATAAAATTTAGTAGCAATCTACCCCTAAGTGTAGGCCAATATTAAAGAAATAAATAATACATATTTTATTATTAATAGGGGCATACACATACGAAACTTCGTTTTCTTTACATGCCACCAACAAACCTTTTCCTTGTCACCTGGTGGCACCGGAGCCGTAGTTTGGCGATCACTGGGTCAAACCATTGCATTTGCCTGATCGTCATAAACTCTATCACTTCTGATGGAATCAAAATTCTCTCTATTCTTCGTCGAGCCAGCATTCTCCTCTTTTCCAGCACCCAATTGCTCCTAACACTCTCGATATCAACCTCCAATGCCGACCCCGTATTTTCAAAGTGTCAACTTCAGACAAGCTTCAGACCTCAACACCATTCTTTATTTAAATCCATCGTGCTTTCTCCGACCGTCTATGAACCCATATCTCTATGGTCCCTTAATTGATATTCTCTATGCTTAGAAATCCAGTTTCTGAGCCTCACGGATCCATATCTAATAGTTCACTAGTATCCTATTTACTTCCCTGACTAGGGTCTCTTTTTTGGGTCCTCACTCATTTTAAATGCATAAGTTTTTCTCTCGCATTTCTTCTCCACATTTTTTCATTCTTATTTTCGTCCAAAATATATGCAAAAGATTTCACCTGCATAGACGTAAGCCATCGTGTTCAACTTAATTATGGGGTATTTGGATAGTCAAAACTTGTTCACGCATAATTGCATGGATTCCGAAAGGTCAGTTATTGAGAAACCCAGCTGGCTCTGTTTCTTCACGATATTCTTTCCTCGGGAGAAAGGCTCGTCCAGGTAGACGCAATATTTCTAGATTTCAAAAAAGATTTCGATAAAGGCTCTCATTCAGAATTACTCTTTAAGTTGAAAGCACCACGACGTAATATGTTGGATAAGAGGGTTCTTGGCCGACCGCGAACAGAGGGTAGTTCTATCTAGCGTTAGTTCACATGTAGTGAAAGTTACAGTCAGCTGTACCCCAGGGAAGAGTCATCGGTCCCTTATTGCTCCTTTTTTATATTAATGACATCACTGCCGTTATTACGAGTAAAAGTCGCCTCTTCACAGACGACGCAGTATTGTCAATGGATCTAAAGAATGAGTCTGACAGGGTTGCGTTGCAAAAAGACCTAGATTCTATAAATGCATGGTGCTATATCTGGTGGTTAGAATTGAAATTTTAAAATTGCGTTGCTATGAACTTTTGGAAAAAGAATAACTCGGTCAACAAAACCTACACAATTCATCAAACCCAATTATGAAATATAAAGTCAGTTAAATACTTACATGTGCTCCTTACTCAGGACATATATTGGGGGAAACACGTACGGGAAATATGCATACAGGTTAGTCAAAGTTGAGCTTTATTAAAATAATGCTAGGAAAATGTGACGAAAAGGTTAAAAAGGGATGTTATTTTACTCTCGTGATTTTTTACTCTCGTGAGATCTCACTTGGAGTATGCCGCAAGCATATGAGACCCTTACAAAATAGATGTAGTCTCAGAAATAGATCAAATAAAGCGGAGAGCAGCAGGATTTGTAAAAAAGTTGTTACGATAAACTTAGCAGTGTTACCGAATTGTTAAAGGAATTAGGGTGGGAATCCCTAAATGATCGAAGGAAGATAGGTTTATTATTTTGCGCAAGTTCTAAGAAGAAATTTTTTCCGGACGTTCTATATACTTTGCTGGAGCCAACGTATTACAGTAGAAACGATCACAGGCAAAAGTAAAGGAAATAGACCGCAGAAACAATACATCTAAAATGTCCTTTTTCCCACGCACAATAAGGAATCATACATAGAACCGCGAAATGTAGAGTTGATAAAATAAGAGATCAAACAATTTTGCAAGTTTTTACAGGGAAGAGCACAAAGAAACAAGGTAGAAACCTTTTAAAATTCAAGAATTACCTACACGAAAATCCAAAGCACTCCATTTCAACAAACTTTGTGACGATTTTACTTCTGACCAATAAGCCACTGCTAAACCAGCTTGCAATACTATTTTGACAAGTTAGGAGATGCAAGCAAATTGATGATCGAGGAGTACTAAAAAAACACGTATCTCGAACAATGCAATAAAAGAAGCAAAATAATGCGCAATGTGTTAAGCGGTAAACAAGCCAAATAATCTCTCGGGAATCAACAGATTTTTTATGACGAGGGCACGCCATGCCAAAAAATGAAGAAAATACTTTTTTATATTAAAAGTCCGTATCTCGAGATGTATTATCATATTCTTTTGCGATTTCCAGTAGCATGCTGTGGAAGGCAAACTCAAAGAAGATGAAAGCCTAGAGCTCTAAATATCAACGCAACATGCCGGCATACGCTCTATTTGACGACTTTAATCATCCGGCTTAGATGCTTTCCGGAGGAAAATCAAGAGATAGCAAGGACGCCATTAACTTTCCCGCCGACAATTTTTTTTCCTGCCAAAAGCCCTTTGACTCAAATTTTCGAGTGCATTATGTCACTGGGGAAAATGTGCCGCGATCACAATCGACGAAGGGTGCATGCGGGGAGATCGTTAAGTCGGAGTGCACGCCTCTCCTTGGCGCCAGCTCGAAATCCTTCGCCGGTCAACGCACGCCCTGCACCGTGTGCAGAATTTTCGCAATCCACTACGCCTAATCGAATATTTAGGAATCCGCAGTTAGTAATGCGGAATTGCAGACCGATTGAATGAAGGAGCTAAGTAATAATCGCTGAGCATCATCTAAAGCAATGACTTAATCTACCATAAAAAATACCTACAGCCAGTGTCAGATTTTACGGCGAGTGGAATGGGCGCCCGCCCGGAACCCACGAAACCGGAGGGGTCCACTGAATGCCAAGTCATGATATACAAATTTTATTATTAATTGATTTGCAACATAATGTTTTGTTCTTATTCTCCTTCCTAATTGACCAACTACGTACCACGTCGCTTCAAGTATTTTTATTTTTATGATAATCCTTTTTCCTCTTTTAATAACCTTTCATTTTATTGCTGTTTATCAATGATCCAATTTAAAAAAATCTTTCGCAAAATCGCAGCTTCCCCGTACGCGTAAGTTCCATATGCTAGTAAATTTTTGTGCGTGATCATATAAATAATCAACATGTAAAAAACACTGATATTTTTTCTATTACTCTCGTTTTTTAATAAATACATTATTTAATTTAAAAAATTAAAACTTAAAATGTTAAAATAATGCATGTCCATTGCAAGAAATCTTACAAATGGTACCTATTGGTCAATAATCAAATTAATTACCTATGCATAATGCATTTACTTATTTATATACTTCTGTATATACAGGGTCTGTCCGGTAAGTAAGGTAAATGTTTTTCTCCCGCGCTTCTACTGGTAGTATCACGTGCAGATTGATTGTGTTATATGGGGGAAGACTTCAGCTATATAATGTTGCCAATCTCAGCGTGCTCCGATCTTTGGAAGTGCCTACATCATTTTTTTAGTGTACCCCGTTGCACTGCATGTGACACGGCGTGCGATGGAGGAATCGCTCGAACAACGGTATGCCATCAACTTTTGTGCAAAACTCAACAAAAATCTTGCCGAAACCTACGCAATGATTAAGAAAGCTTACGAGGACTCAGCTCTTTTGTATTCTCGAGTTTTGAGATTGTGGAAGATGTTTAATGATGGCCAGGAAGAGGTAGTCGATGAACTCCGCTCTGGACGTCCTTCGTCAACTAAAAGTGAGGAAAATGTGGCCTGTGTGCGAAATTTGTTGAATACGTATCGTCGATTGAGTGTCCGGATGATAGCGGATACTTTAAACCCCCCGAAAATAATTGTGCACGAGATCGTTTCGGAAAATTTGCAAATGCGGAAAGTGTGCGCTAAACTTGTGCACGTGAGGGGAGATCCCCGCCACCTGGACGCTCCGCCAAAGCAACGCTCCCAACCACACCGCTCTGCGCGTTCGAGAATTCCTAGCCAAGAAAAACTTGGCAACACTGCTACAGTCCCCGTACAGTCAGGACCTTGCCCCAGCTGACTTTTGTTGTTCCCCAGGATCAAAATCTCTCTGAAAGGAAACCGTTTTGTGACGATAGAAACGATCCAAACCGCCGTAACGAAGGCCCTTATAGAGGTTCCCGAAGACGCCTTCCATGACGCGTACCGTGCATGGCAGAGTCGCTGAAAAAAGTGTGCAGATGCCCAAGGGAACTACTTGGAAGAGTTTTAAAAATCTGTTACTTTATCTTGAATAAATCTTTCTAAAAAAATATATTTGCCTTACTTACCGGACAGCCCTGTATTTTTAGTTCTAATGCCCGGGGCCCCCGAACACCGAAATCCAATACTGCCCTACACCCATATTCTATGTTGCCACTAACTCCTGATTTTTACCGCATTCTATTCTAGTTTCTTTTAGTGTAGATATGCAGAGAGGTTTACCGTGAATGGATGGGTTCTAGCAAACTGTTAAGAAGGACGTGCTGCTGGAACTTACGTGGACTTAAAAATATTCACAGGTCAATTATGTGAACAAAAGCATTGCAATTGTCAGCATGCAAAAGTAATTTTGTCTTAGCTAGATTTATAAATTCTGTAAAAATACTGATTTTCCCTGGACTTATGCGATATTTGAAGGATTTTAACTGCAAATTTATGTAAGATCCAAATGATGGCTTTCAACTGTGTGCAAACTATGGGAGGATGAAAAATGAACGACAAAACCAAGAATTTACCCACGCTAAAGACATAAAAATATTATTAACGATGAAAGCGGCATGAGAAAAAACACCAGATTACACGAATGTCTGCCTGCCAAGTAAGTCATGAAAATCTCTGATCGCTCTGAAGCCTTCGCGGTGCTGAATGGCGAGCGAACAAAAACAAAGCTTCAAGGCTCTTGTTCCCTCTCTATGACAGGCGATACGGGTTCACTCTCGTGGATGTGTCTCATTCTCACCCGCTTTGAAACGAGCGATCGCCGGCGATTTGCAGGATTTCGTGGCAGGAAAGACTAAACCGCCGAATACGGCGACTCGAGGGGGGAGGTCTTTTACGTACAGACCAAGAAGATTGCGCGGGAGATAACGCCGCCATTGCACGTACTACGAACTTAATACGAGTAAGGGATCGCCAGTTTTGTCGATAAATATATTGTCTCACCAAGGTGCCGGACAACAGTGAGGAATTCGATTTTTTTGCACCTGGAAAGACTAGTAGATTAAAAATTATTATATGGTCAATGTTTTAAAAAAAAAGACTGCTTGAATGCATGATGGAGCTTATGAAAAAGTAGTTGAATAATGTGGTAGAGAACTAGGCTGTGTATTTCTGCAAACCAATGTTTTTTCTGATTACATTAATAACCGTTTACGAAACCCTACATACGACGCGACGGTAGATCAGATCATGAGAATGAAATAGGGAAATAGACTGCAGAACGGACAGGTTTGAAATGTCACTTTTCCCGCGAACGATAAGGGACCACAACAGCCGCCAAATAGACTTTTAACTAGGTTTTTCGTCAGATAGTGTAGCTAGTTAGTTGATTTACTCCTTAATACTTGTATCCTTATCTGCTACCTAATACTCACAGCACGTTGTGCACGTTTCAGGTATAACTCTTTTATCTCCATCCATTTATGTAGTTGCAAAATACATTATTACAAATAGTTTCTCTAACATTGTTGGCATGCTTACGGTGCAACGCACGTTGGTTAAATGTCACCTCTTGACATGTATCAATAAACAATATTCGTGTGTACATACTACAGGCCACCTAACACCGACGTCACCTCAATTTTAGAACTCGAAACACAAATAAAGAACATCACATCCAGGAAAACTGAAAGAAATTTAATCATAGGTGGAGATTTCAATACGCCCTCTATAGATTGGAGGACCTACAGTTACATATCAGGAGGAAGAGACAAAGATATATGCGAGTCCCTGCTGTACACGTTCTCATTAAATGCCCTACATCAGGTAGCTACGACGCCTAACAGAGGGGACAACATTCTTGACTTACTGGAAACAAATATACCGCAACAAGTAATTAAGGTAAACACTGTTGAAGGCATTAGTGACCATAGAGTAGTTACAGCAAATTTCTCTTTGAATATCATTAAAAATTATAGACAAAGAAGAAAGTTCTACATTTAAAAAAAAGCCGACTTCAATGCGTTAAAGAGTCATCTAAAAAATTTTCTTCCAGAATTCCAAGAATCGAGCATAAAGTTAGACACGGAGGATTGTTGGAAAGCTTTTCTTTCCATCGTATATTCGGGGATCAGAAAATATATTCCAAGTAAAGTTACAAAAAAGCATGCATGTTTTTTTTCGAATGCACCAAATTAGCTTAATTTACTTTACTGTGGTATACTGTAGTACGTGTTGGTGATAACTCACCCCTTGCAACACATCCGTGAGGTAGTTTGCCACTTAGTACTACTACTACCTAGTACTTACAGCACGCCGTGCATGTTTTCTACATAACTATTGAATCTCTGTCCGTTTATGTAGTTGTAAAATACATAAATACTAACGGCCCCTCTAGTATTTAGTAATATCTATAGTGTAGTGCTTGCTTGTGAGCTTCGCTTTCCAAATAACATTAGCGATTTATGCTATTGCATCAATAGTCGTTGTTACACTAACTTTTGGGTATAGTGTAATGCATGCTGGTGACTACTAATCCCCTACCACACACCCTTAAGGTGGCTTACAGGGTATTTTGTATATTTAAATGTATTATGCAGATGTAGTTGGAAATACTAGGTTAGGAATTATACGGCCAATATTATTCAAAAAACTGCTCGAATGCATGACGAAGCTGGTAAAGAAAAGTATGTGAATAATTTAATATAGAACGAGCATATATATTGCTCCTTGCTTTGAAGCTAGTGGACCCATTCACTGACTCTCCACACAAAAACACACCGCTGCATTTTTTCCCGTGCTTTTCTCGTCCCTTCCGTAAAACACATCCCCTTGCAACCCCCCTCCCCCCTCCCTCCTAACGCCAAACGGGAGTGACTCAGGTGCGTGAGCTGTCACTCTTTCCGTGAAACTCCCGGCGACCCACACGATTACTCCTCCCGCCCACTCCTATCTCCTCTTCTCCTACTCCCTCCCTTCCGCCCCTATCATCGCCTAAAAGCCTCCTCCGGCGGAATGCCAACATCCCAACACGACATATACGCTGATATAATAAAGTTGATACAATTAACTATACGTCCACATCTACATAAGTTCCAGACCAATTTGTTTACTGATGACGTCAATAAAATTTTGCGGAATCTAAGTTAGTCAGGTTGATCAGATTATGAGAATAAAATTAGGGATCTAGACTGCAAAACGAACAGATTTAAAATGCCATTTTTCCCGAGAACGATAAGAGACCATAACAGTTACCAATGAGACTTTTAACTGGGTTTGTCAATAGGTAGTGTAGCTAGCTAGTTGATATAATCCCTACCACTTGTATTCTTATCTGCTACCTAGTACTCCTAGAACGTTGCGCATGCCTTCAGTATAATTCTCCGTTTACATAGTTTCAAAATACTAACGGTCCTTCTAACATTGGTAGCATTCTATAGTGCAGTGCATGCTTGTGAGGTTTCGCCTGCTGACAAACATGAGCGATTTATACTAATGCATCAATAGTCGTAGTGACACTAAATTTGATTGGGTATAGTGAAATATATGTTGATGAATTCTCACCCCTGCCTCACACCATTGAAGTGGCTTTTAGGGTATTTTGTAGATATATCCTGGCCCATCTAATACACCATCTACGCTCCACTTTTTCCCGTAACACCTTTTTAAAAGTCTCTCATATCTCTCTCAAATTTCATCTAATTTTTTAATCCACTCTCTCTCCGATAAGTCCCAATACTTAATGCATATGCTAAGCGCAGCCATCTATTAATGTAAATCAACATCTCTAACTTTCTCTGTTGCATTTCCTCGTCAGCCGTCATCAATCCAAAGATTTGTTAGCTGCTGCTCTCCAATTCAATCCCATCTTAGCTAACCGTTTTACTTCCCCCTAATGGATTAATATCGATTTCAACAACAAATAAAACTTTGTGGAATCACCAAGTTTAAAAGTCTCTTTTTAACTTTTTCACTAAACCATATTTTATCCCCTAATCTTCGAAGGAATTCTTTATCATTGATTCTCCCCGTCCATTTTATCTTCTTCAGTTTTTTTGTAACAACACATTTTCACTATGCCTACTCCTGCTTATATCATCCATGCTTCACGGTCGTATTATAGAATACTTCATTCCCCAATAAATTACATTTCCGCTGTAAACCTAATTTTTTCAATGCTGAACTGCGTATTTTTCATATAAATGCGCATCCATGGTATTAGATGGAGTACGAAGTAGGTATAGATGAAAACCATGTAATCACCCAAAATGGGATTTGTGCCTAGCACAGTTTCACTCAGTTTGATCGCTGATATTGAAGGTCTACACGTGGTATGACTAACGGCGCATGAAAGTGACATATAAGAGAGTTTAATTTCTGTGGTTGGTCTCTTCCCCAGGGCCACCTGTGGTTTACCGAAAAGTTTCCGGTGCCAGGTAAAATCATACTTATCTCGGATTAAGCTGACGGTATCTGAATAAAATCCATCTGGATTATAAGTCATGGTCACGTGTAAGCAACCAAGCCAAAATAAATCAAATACAGGGGAAAGACGCGCTATTTGTTAAAAACTGCCATGAGTGAACATAAAGTGCCACACAGCTGATGTAAGGACTAGGTTGGGAGCCGTTAGAGACTCGGAGTCTATATTCTAGACTTAGATTACATGAAAAATTCAGATCAGGCGAGTTTCAGTACGACACATAGGATATTATGTTGAACCCGCGCTTTATCTACTAACACTAACAGCACACCGTGCTTGCTTTCAGTATAATTCTTGTACCTCTGGCCATTTATGTAGCTGCAAAATACTAACGATCCTTCTAACACTAGTAGCATTCCTATAGTGTAGTGCATGTTTATGAGGCTTCGCCCCCTGACAAGCATTACCGATTTATGCTAATGCATCAATAGTCGTACTTACACTAATCTAAATAGAGCATCGTGTAATGCATGCTGGTGACTACTCATCTCCTGCCACACACCCTTGAGGTAGCTTGCAGGTTATTTTGTAGATATAATAGTGTCTCTAGCGTTCATGAAGAAACGGCAACTACAGTGTTTAAAGAAAATATGACTACGAACGAGGAAACAGTATGTGAAAACATTCGTGTGGAGCGTGGCACTCTCTGGATCGGATTTATGGACAATCGTGGAAGCAGACCAGAAATAAATTGGAAGCACTCGAAACCTGGTGCTGGAGGAGGATTCTGAATACCAAATGGACGGATAAAATAAGAAATGAAGAAGTATAGTGATCATGGCATACATTGGCCAGACTGGTAGAAGTTTCGGTTACAGTCGGGTGTTACCGAATCGCCAGTTTTTGCTGGATGGCCACCAAAATTAGGATTTAGCACTTATTTCACATTCTAAACTGTCACTCAATCTTAGGATTGAAAGACAATTCATTCTTTATCTATGAAACTGATAGAAGCCACAAAATAAGAGAGATACTCTGCTGAACTGATGTGTAAAAATATTCCTTCTTTCCACGCACCATTAGTGATTATAACAAAAATATAGCGTGACACTAACATAAGACACGCAATTCACTCTTTTTTTCTACTCCCTCCTTTTCATTATCCCTTCCCATGACATAGCTGGACACTCTTGAACTAAGTTTACCGCAACGGAACCTTATCTAAGGCCACATAAATTTAAGGCCTCATCTTTAGAATGACAAACCCCTGCCCTCACCTAATAGATGGAGAAGTAAATCTCGCCCCCCGACCCAGAGGGATTCCGAAATTGCGATCTCTTGCGCAAAAATAAAATTTACTCGCCAATGGAGAAGTTATTCCCATTCATAAGACAAGCTAGGACCTCAATGTTGGCTCTATTTGCCCCATATTGTACCTTAAGAATTTATTTCACAAATATATACTTAATGATATAGTACTGCACTGCACTAGGGGAATATATTTTATCACTCTTCTTTCGAGCAACTCCCAAAGACAAAAATGATGGTGAAAATCATAGGTGTAACACACTTTCATCGGTTGCATATAATTTTAACCTAAAATGTTCCCATGGATTTATTTTCGATTTATTATCGAGGTTATAATTGATTCTTAAATCAAATGATTCCATTATATGAGATTAAGGATAATTTACATGAGATTAATCTAAAGGTATATTTTCTACAGAAGAATTATAATAACTTTGTTAACTCCACTAATTATTTATTACCACGACCCGGGCTTCAACCCTTGGTGTCAACCTGTAGATGACACCAAGTATTGCAACCGGGGTCGTGGTAATAAATAATTAGTGGAGTAAACGAAGTTATTATAATTATTCCGTAATGAATCAATTCCACAAAGTCAAGCCTACAATAATTTCCTTTGTGCATATTTTCTAGTTGAGCTATTAGAGTGATAGGCGTTTTCAATTTAAACGACCCTCTTTTGCAGAGATACTGAATCTGTAACCACCATTATTGATGGCACCGAATCTTTGGCATCGAGCACAATTTTTACCCGGAGGATACGAGTAAATTTAGATTTAAAAATTGAGAAAGGCATAAGAAAGAAAACGCATAAAATGACTTTCAATAAGGTCATTCTCGTAATTGAGATTCCAATGGCACGCGGATGTTCGGGAAAAATTTATCACGCATATTGAAAAATTTAGTTATCAAATTTTACCAAGTGATTTTTCAATATGCATAATAAAAATTTCCACAGAGTTACGCCGGAAACGTTTTCTCAAAACTTATCACCACTATTTTTAGTTGAGAATTTCGGCAGGAAAAAAGCAAGGAAATTTCCTATGCACAAAAATATCAAAATTTAAAGCAGCCGTCGTAGAAAATATTTAGTTGTCCGAGAAACGACAACTGACGATCTGCAAAATATGGGCAAATAAAGAAGACCGACAAAGACATTATTTGTGTGGCGAAAGAAGGAAAAAGTTTCAAGAGAGATTCTAGGATTCAGATTAGATTGAATAGGAATAGAGTAGGTGGATGAATAGGTGGAGTAAAATGGAGACTACAGGACACTGAAGGTCGTTTTGGAAAGTTGAATGCTTGGTGTGCGGAAAAATGAGAAGTAAAGGATATACGTTTAAAATGAGATGCATAGAGGCAGGAAGTATATTTCAATGATTGGGGGGAAATGTGTAAAGAGTGGAAAACACATTTGCTGGAGAAAACGGTGAGCAGAGGTGGTCGGTATAAACCAAATCGGTTGGCATCATTCATCGTATGCAATAATGATGCATGGATTTCGCTCGATATTATTCGTTCCTGGGGATTCCCCAGAGTCTACCCCCTCCTCGTCGATAGATGAAATCTCTGTGAATCGATCTACTTTTTCTGCTCCCTTTTATATTTTTTTGTTTTCACCAATAACGACCAGGGGGTCCCTAAATCGAATTTCTCGCCCAAGTGGCTCTCGCCGGAATCCGATATTAAAATGAATACGTGGAATTACGGCTCACAGCGGAACTTTTCACACGAAAACATAATTTTTTGTAAAGGTAGGCGGAATGTTGGTGCTTTTTAACGGGAAATATGCGCAACCTTTTTGAAGGAGTAATGATTTTTTAAAAAAATCCACTAAAATAGTGGTTTTTATCGCACATATTCAAAGTAGGCAGAAAATTGAAATTAAAATTTTTCTTCGTCTAAAGAGTCAAGCCTCTGTAAATCTGATTGCCACCTAAATATCGAGCTGTCCGGTGTAAATATTACAGCAAGTAAGCGGTGACATTTTTTTAAAATGAGACAGTCCTGTTGGGTAATTTGCTGTTAGCTTCCGTTGACAGTTGAAGGTGGAGGACGAATGGGTCCTCCTGAACCTCTGGGTCATGCTACCTCACTTTTATTGAGAACACACTATATTTATATCAGTCAAGCATCTTGCCAATATTAAACAGAAATACATCTCGTTTTGGGTCATGCCGCAGTAGCCAAGGTAACGTGCCTTCCACGTAGCAGAGAGGCCGTGGGTTCAAAGTTTGTTTCGGGTATGGGATATGTTTTTGGCATTTGGTTTGGTGATGCAATATTTCCTCAATCCTGGGAGAACCTAAAAATCCTCGTCCTCTACTATTACCCAACAATTGATGATATTTTATACTACAAACTAATTAAAAAGGAAAGTTCGGCGTACTTTGCTCTCCACTGCTTATGTTAGAGCTATGTAACTGTCCGCCAGAGAATACGTGAACGGATTTCAATTTCCGAGTACAGCTATGAAGCACAAACTGTAATTAACATCAGCATTGCCATATATTACATAAAATGAATTTCACTCTTTGATTTTTTTTATTTTTTACAATGAAGATTATATATCTCCTTTTTTGTTTATGTAAAATGTTATAAATTGTGTGTTGGCGTTATTATTGTACGAATACGTGGGGAATATGATGATGCACATATTCATTTAATCATTGACACTATGGTTTTTTTTTAAATGCGATGACAATTCTTGGATTTAGGTTGGATTAATTTTAAAAATATTTGTGATACCGCGCTTGAATTTCATAATAATAGTTTCTGTGAATTTTTATGCAGGTAAATGTGCAAAATATAATAACTATCTATGAGGGATCGTTAAAACCCTTAATCTGTTTGAGTAAAATAAATGTGTTTTTATCTCAATCTTGTTTTGTATTATATTTTAAATTGCATTTTTACGCTGTTTTACTTAAACCTCTACAACAAGTCATTACATTTTTTATTTGTAAATATCTGTCAAACATTTCTTTGAGAATAAAAATTGAAATTTATAGAAAATATAAAGTCTATTTCCTGAAATATGTTTAAAAAAATATTTTTGTTGATAACCAAATCCTTTTCTAAATAAAAATAAAAATTGATGCTATCTTTTGCTCAAAAACAAGTATCAATTGGATATTACAAGCAGAAGTTTTAAGGCTAATGATTTTTTCATCAAAAATTGGGGGGCCTTCCGTTTTTCCAGGGGTGCCAAAAACCCTAGGTATACAACTACAAACATCTCCGAAGTTTTTCCATCCTGTCTTACCAAGACCCACAGTTAGATTTCATATGACCCTTAATGTCAAACCCTTCTCTGCCATTTTGCCTCTAGTGCTCTGTCAACTGTTTCCTCACAATAGCGCATAAAAATGTTCACGTTTTATGCATGGTATGGATAACTGCATTGCAATCGCTAGAGATCATTAAAACCCTCTATGTGTTTGAACCTTTAACGATTTGAACCACCTGCAATGATTTTCAACAAATAATGGTGATGTTCATATTGTCTCCGGATTTTAATGTACTAATTGATAAATTGACGCAGCGATCTATTTACGATTCGTTACTGAGAGTAATTTGTTTCGTCGGAATCAAAACCACAGAAAACAATTGACTGCCAATTTTCCGGATAAGTGCATATAGTTGCAGTTAAAATTAGACATGAAATTCCTGCATTCCACATGATTACAAGGGTATTCCGTATTATAACCTCAAGCGGTGCCATGGGTGTTTACAACGACGGAAACTGTAGGAAATAATAAAATTATTCGTTCGTATTAAATGATCAAACCCTGTTCCCTGGTTTGGTTAATTTTGAAGGAAAAAATGAGCCATACAATTCAATTAGTTTCTCTATCGGGCATATTGGTGAATCACCACATCCACTGCATTTTCAACCACCAGAATTCATTTATTTCAACATGCATGAGCCATATCATTTCCATGACAAAAACAGCCCAAAAGAATCCTGAGACTCGGGTGACAAGCGTGGGGACTTTAAAGTCATCAATAGTTTCACGCAACTGTTTCATACTAAATTATTGGCAAAAATATTTGAAACATGAGCAACAATAATCTACAGGTTTTAACTATCACAAAACTCAACACAATTTATACGAATAAAATGTTACTTATAGATACAAAGTAACTCATTGACAGATTAGTACAAGAGGCAAGAGATATTCAAAAGATTAAATTAAAACTTAGTAATTACAAATGAAAAAGGAACATTTAAAATACTTTGATATATTCTTCTGAGTCAAAAAAAGGAGAAAATACATTTTTAGGGTAGTGTGAGCGAGATAGTTCCCTAGTCATAATGGAGACCATATCCGAATTTTATTTTTTAATTTAAGCGTCTGTAAGAAGTGTGAAGTAATATTAATGTTGCAAAAATATACTTATATATGACAAAAATGCTCAGTAATTAAATAAATATATCTCCATTTGTCTCTAACTTGACTAATTTTATCACACCGTACGGCTAAAAAGTCTTCAAAACAGGTTTATTTGCGATTCTGTAAAAATTACTACGGTGAGTAATTGATTAATTTTTACAAATAGTTGAGAAAACATACAAACTACACACCGTTTGTTTCTTGACGGAATCTGGGTGTTAAAAATTCCTAGTGTTTTCAATATTCTCCCTCTGGAGCGTACCGCCGTAAACTATCCTATGTAAAATCTTAAATGTTTAAGCAAATTGCTCGAAAATTAGTTAGGCAAGGGGTTAATATTTTGACATCATTGTAAAGATGAGAGTATTTTCTTTAAAATAAGGTTAAATTCCTCAAATTATAGGCGAAGTGATATTTTGCTCAAACTACCTTAAATGTTTTTCGTATTATACTTATCGTACTTATATCGTATCGTATACTTTCAGTCCGATTTCATAACTTGCATCTTTTTGGTGCAATTATATGTTAGTGTATTTCGAGGAAATTGCAATACGCTTGCTTAATTATTCGTGTCTTGACGAGACTTTAAATTACATACATTATGTCATTCCATACAAAATTAAATATATTTTTTGCCGGATAATTATGTTTTTCAAATTAAAATAAATATTTTGATACATGTATCATTTGAAACTTTTTGAAAGCTATTTTAATATGAAAATTATTTTACCAAATACACGCCAATCACCACTTACTGATAAATCTGAGAAACTTGAAATGTATTTACCTATTACTGTTTTTAAAGTGCAAAATCTTATACTATTGGTATTACTCTCATCATCGTCTTCTCAATATTACGTTCAGATTCAGCCAAGAAATTATTGATAATTTCTAAGAATTTTTAAATTACAGAGCAGAAATGAAACTGGAGGACTTAACCCAAGAATGCTGGCCTAACTCGTATTCACTAAAGAACCCAAGACTCTAGTTTCCTAAGCTCTTGTGTCTTTTCTACCCATTGATCATCCCTCCCCGCTTGACGGGTGTATGAGCCGGCCAAGGATGCTGAGTGTCGGAGAGAGACACGGTTGGCTGGGATACGGGCTCAAACATTCGCCGCCTTGCTTTATCCCACCTGTCGACTCAATGGAAGGCCTTTTCGCGCGGGGGGGACTAATTTGATTACTCCCGGGGATCGCAGCGTCACCGATCCAAAGGGGGGTCATGAGGGGGGACCTTCTTCTCCCCTGGTCCCTGGCTGAGGATTTGCGACAACAAGTGAGGGGAGGGGTGGATTTCAGTGGGGCGACAGGGGGACAATTCAGGGGCGGCGGGATGAATAACGTTCGGCGAGGAAGAAAGGTGGGAGTACGGCTAATAAAAATGCCTTCCCGAATTCTTGGGAGGGACAAGAGACGAAGTATCAACTACACATGGAGGTGGACCCTGAAATGGTCTTTCGGAAGGAGGAGGAAAATGGAGGACCAATCACCCTAGATGATCGATAGCACTGCCATGTTCGCCAAATTTTTTTCTGTGTCTACGAGTCTGTGTAAGCTCAAGAGTAAAAAAATGTGATGAATAGCAGGGGAAGCAAATATATAGCTATCACACTTTTATGTTGGGCAATCGCTAAAAACTACTACAAAAATACAAATTTAGGAAGAAATGGGTAATTACTGGAAAGTATTCCCCAGCTGGCAGTAAATACTTTAGGCAAGCAGTAACCTTATTAGGAAATATATTCAACTGTGTAATCCGAACATCGGCGGATGGCCGAGACAATGCAAGTATCATTAGATAGAGGAATGAACAATTAATGAGATGGTGAAACAACTATAACTATACTAATGATACAATGATTTACTGAGCTTCAGCAGAGTACCCATCAGCTCTCACTTTCATCCATGACTTAAGAAACATCATGCTAGAATCACTCCCGTAAATATGGCCAAAATAGTTTGTATTCATCACGTTATTTGAAAGCCGCAGAGCTCTGCAGTAATAGTCATATTTGGATGGTTTTGATAATTATGCCAATCAATAAACCTATCCAGAAGTAAAAAAAATTAAGACACCGAGAGAAATTAGTATTTAACCGGGGTAACATAGGGATGTTCTGCCAGATTTGCTGGATTACAAAATTTTTCTGATTTCTCATCTCGTATGCCCCTGCAAGAGTGAATAAAACTGCTCCCCGCTACGTGTGAAGAAGATGGGAAGTTCAGAAATTGAACAAAAGAGAACCGTAAAGAAAAAGAATGAATTGGGACCCTTTCTGCCCGTATTCCCGGCATCCATTCTTTACACTCCATCAAGAAGTTTCCTTTTAAACAAATTTCTGTATTAAAAAATCCATATAATTTAGTATTTCCGTATCACAGTGATTCTGATCTCATAAATAATTCTGATAATTAATAATTTACTTAGTTCTATACCTACTTGTATGTCCAAATGAAAAAAAATGTTTACTCCATTCAAAAAATCGCAATAAGACATTCAGCAGTTAATTATGGTGACAAAAGTACCTATTCATAGATATGCGGCAAATTAGAATACAAAGAGGAAATCCGGACAAAAATTTGCCCTTTTAGATGAATGAAAAACTTCACCAAAAGTCCGCATCAATCCGCAAAAGCAAAAGACAGTCGTATGATTCCTTTGACTTGCGTGTCATACGATATATGGGACGAGTGTGGCGACATGGAAACATCGCGTGTCATCAATGATTTAGAGCGAAAAAATTGGGTCCATCTGGAAATGAAATGAATAGGATCATTCAGCGGGCAAATGAAATTGCAATTCCTTCACCACCACTATTTTATCTTATTTCAATTTCCATAAACACCTTATCGCATCATTTCAAAAATTATATTTGTTTTAAGATTATCACGGTTGAAACAGAAGTCATTACACTATTACACTACATCTTTCAAGACAATTTCCCTATTAGCAATTTTTCATTCCTTAGGTGTAAGAGAAACGAAACTACGAAGTAAACGCAATTACAAGGATGATCACCGAAAGTTTGGATGTTAATGGATGAACATTAGTTGGAATGAATACAGGTTGAGGACGGAAAAGGAGGCTTAAAAGAAACAGAAAAAATAGGTAATAATATGGTTTGGAGGTAGATGCCTTAGACTGATTCATAGATTTCAAAGCGTTTAACAAGGAATGGAGCAAGGAAATCTAAGTGATTTTAAACGGGGTGTACAAATATGTGGAGGGCAGATATTTTAATGAAAGCCTGAACACAGCTCAAAACTGCACAAGACAAAATGGAGGATGGAGACAAAGGATGAGTATTTCGCAGGCATGAGAGCAGAGCAAGGTGGTCCCATATCATCCGAGCTTTCAACTCGATCAGATTGAATGGCCTGGGATGGATTGGCATCAGGAATTAAAGTTGGTAAATGTTGAAGGAGTCAGTAATTGTTAGGGATGAACAAGCATTACCTGATCAATCACGCAATGGATTGCCATGAGAGCTGAACTCACTGAAGAATCAGCTTAGCGCAGAAGAAGAGAGATAAGAATGAGCACTTAGGATGAAACCAGGAACAGTCAAAAAGCCAATAAAGATAAAAGCAGCCTGACTCGTTTAAAACTGATAAGAAAAAACGCAAGAAATTACTTTCATTACTTGAAAATCTGAGACTTGGAGCACTGGAATAGTGATTTCGGTGCCAGAGTTAACTTACAACAGAGATATGAATTATGCGATTTCACTTACGACGATGATTAAAAAAGCCAATTGATAAATTAACCTAATAAATGAGATAGACGAACGGATAGGTGTGAAGAGCAATTTTTTCTCTGAATATTTAGAGACCATAAAATCTCATTAAAACTGGATAAAATATTTTCTTCGGCAGATAGTCAAGTTACTGTATTTTACTTATTTTATTTTATGCTAACAAGTTATAACAGCTGGTATCATATGCTTTCTTTCCTTTTGCAATCACTATGCAAGCGTGAACGTGTTAAATGCATTAACACATATAGTTCAAAAACATTATGCGACATATTATGTAGCGCGTATTTTGTTGAAAAACTAACCTCCTGCCACGCACACTTGAGAGGAATTGCAGGGTCGATGAAAGGAATAAGGAATATCTACACATTGCATATTTAACTGATTCGATAGCAGTAAAAAGATATTCCAACTCTCGAATGGCAGAGTTCAAGAATTTTTTCCTCGAAAAGATGGGCCAATATCAGATTTGTACAATAAAATTAAGGAAACACATCTACCTTTCCATGATTTTCTGTCCTAATTTCTTTTTCCTCACCTCTCTTTTTTTCATGACCAACTTAAACCTCATCCTGCCGACCTGACCTAAACCTGCCGACCAACTTAAACCTCATCAGCCGCACGCCATTGATGCGACTATGCGAGTAATCTACGTACAAAATAAGATGAGCCGAAGAAAGAAATAGAGCGACGAGGCAGAACTTTCTCATTCGGAAGAGCGCTACACGAACGCAACATTCAGTTTATAGTCTGCAGGGACCTCATCTCATTCGGTAGGCATTCACAACCCTCCATGGCTTGCTGGCTTCGATGCGGACGCAAATCTTTCAATTGCTCAAATCATGTTCACGTTCATCACTTAGCTTGCCACCCGGTGGAAAAGTGGTCTGGATTTCCAAGGGAGTCTTTCAAGATAGGAATAGAAATGAATAATTATTTCTAACGAGTACTCCGAAGCGCGTAATTGCCTTATTAGTTTTTTTCCTCTACCCCCCGAAGTCTTACGACGAGAGGGATCAGTCACCGGTGGGAGTTTAATTTCAAGAATACATTTCCCCACTTTGGTCTCCCCCCAACCCAACAAAGCATTCATCAACCCACTACACGCCAGTGCAGAGAGCGTGGAGGGGGTAAGGGATTGGGGCCCCTGGTCAGGTCTGCCTCCCCCTTACACCCCCAATCACTCTTTTTACCTGTGCCGTATGCACCCCTGCCGCTGCTGCCGTGGGCGTCCCTGACTAACCCCCTTTACCCCCAAGTTTGTGACTCAGACACTACCTTCGCTCCTCTTCCCCCCATCGACACAATCCCCCTATCCCATCCAGATCACTCCCCCACACCTCTCCCACCCCCTCTCCCTCCCCTTTAATTCACATGTCCGGGTCATTGAGAGGCATCCCTTTCCTCCCGATTCTTTTCCACCCCATCTCTCCCGCAACGCGCTCACCGGTTTCCCTTCCCGAACTGTACAACATGCCTCCCCCTGCCACCAACCCCCTTCTCGCAACTATTGCCTATGGCACTCCCCGTGCCTAGCACGCCTCGTGCCAAACCAACCACCCCTTCTGCCGCTCCCACCTCGTTCTCGGCCCTCCCCTAGCAATTGTACCAGCAATCCGCTGCGTGAGAAAGGCTCGAGAGCGATTGGGCACGACAATATTTTGAGCAGAACGTTGCGAGGGTGTGTTGCGATTATAGCCTTAGCGGCCGTATTCATAGATTTCATGTTAAACCTGGGGTTAGGAGGTATATACTAGTCCGGTCTAAGTGTGGTGTAGAACGGAGCTAAAAGATTGCTGACAACTTGTTCGTATAACCCCCATCTGAAATTCGCCTTGAATTAAGATGATTTGGTGGTTTAACTGGCTAACACCGCCTGACAGGCAATGGGAGATCCGGGTTTGATTCCCGGTCAAGTCACCAGGCTTGGTGGTGTAACTGGCTAACACACCTGACCGACAATTGGGAGATCCGGGTTCGAATCCCAGTCAAGTCAAATGATTTTTTTCATGGCGAATTTCACCCTCTTAGGTGCATTAAAGATGGTTACCTTGAGTTGAGGGAAAAAGTCTCAGGGATTAACGCAGTCCGAGACTAGCCCACTTTGCAAGGATTGCACGCTAGTAATCGCGAGTAGAAACGCTATTCCACAAAAAATAGGGTATTTCCCGTAATTTTTAACTGGTTTTTGGCGTCTCGTGAGGAGTTATGCGTTATCTACAAACCCTTCCCGCTCATTACTTGCTTCAAAGGACATCACTGGGAGAACACATTTGTAATTAGTTTGCTATTAAAGTGACTGGGATTATTTATTATTTATTACAATGATATTGCAGTTAGAGATTGTTTGGTGGCAATATAACATTAGTTTAGGTTGAAATAAAATTAATAATAATTTTTTTAAAAATTAAAGTGAATCTTGTGAAGGCTCTCTCATAAGAGGCGAAATAGAGGTGCTACCATACTCAAGTGCGGCTTCATCTCGAATAGATCGCTAGCATTTGGGATCCAACATGGAAAAATTGAATTCATAACCTAATTGAATCGAGCAATTTGTTAATAACTTAAACAGACGTACGCTAAATATCACTCTTATAATGAAGAGCTTGGGATAAGCCCCTTGAGATTCGAATTTTGAACGTCAAAATTAAGTGAGGCACAAGATAAATTCAAAGAGCACGAGTGTACGTTGACACAAGAGAGGATATCTTTTCGTCCGCTACTACATTTTTAAGCGGGTTGCAGTGAGAGAGAGAGAGAGAAAAATACACTGAAAAACCTCTTGATATAAAATATTATTTCATCCGAGAACCATTCGAGATCAAACGGAGATGTAACTCACGGATCCTTTTCTGCAAAAATGGTGTTGAAAATAGTAATTTTCTTGAATAAACCATTCGCTAAATCTTTCCTTTTACTAAGTTCTTCACTTTTTTCAAGGGAAAAACAAGACCAGCTGATAAAAAAACAAGTATTAAACGATTTCTTATTACTATTAATTCCATTTCATGCCATTATCGTACATGCTCCAGATACATGGCACGATATCAGTTTATTTCAACAAATCTTGAGCAGCTTAGTTGACAGATTTTACTTCCTCTCCCTCTCCATGGACTCAGGCCACATATTCCCTCTTTCTTCCTCTCTCCCTTTCTCGATATATACGAAAGATAACTTGATGTTAGTCTTTCTTCTCAAAATTACGTATTTTGATATTCAAGTATTCGAGATCGAGTAAAGTAAGACATTCTAGCTCAATCCTTTTCTTAATCTGGAAATTATCCGTGATGGGGCTGTATATTCCATCGGCCCATTATATCTTTCAAATCGCTTTTCCAACTTTGTTAAGTCTTATAGCGCTCTTTCCTGTGCCAACCAATGCCAGACAACTCATTAATTATTGTTTTTGTTTCAACTTTAAAAATATTCGAAAATGCTCTTAAAAGTTTGTTTAAATTTTTAGACAAATTCTGTTGATAAAAATCCGTCACAAGATATGTCACTGTCAGCGCATTTTTAACACCATATCATAGAACTATCGTATAAATGTTGGCAAGGAGGACTGAATTAAAGACATAGGAGAGGTAACCAAAGACAGAAAAACGAAGATGATAAGAGGTAATGGGGAGCAGAGAGCTCAACCAATGTAACCAAGTATGAAAAGGAACATTGATTTTGGTTTTGCTCGCATAAAACGACGAAAGCAACAACTTATGCTTTTCCGGGACAAAGTAGATAAGACTAAAAACAAAAAAAAAACATTTTACGCTTCTAAAAAACATCATTAATGACTCTTCATACAGGAATTAAAGAAAGGAGCTGCTTCAATTATGAATCAAGCAAGCGAGACAGAAACGTACACGAAGGACAGGTTTACTATTGACTCCGAGAGGGCCAAATTAGACCCCCTCGTTAAACGGACATATATAAGGGTAAATCTAAGAAGAGACAGGGGAGATACATACTAAGACAGATAGTTATAAATGCTCATTTCCCCTCTCACAATTGAAAGCAGTAATGGAACATCGGCTATGCATTCAGAGAGTCGATAGAGCACAATAAAGTTATTATTAATTTAACAAGTGCACAATGGTGGTGCATCCTTAGCAATAGTCTCATGCCTCTGGTTGCAGGATTGTATACAATATGGATGCGTATATGATAGTATACGGAGTATAACAGGGAAAAATACTTAATTCTGTATCCCCACTGTTTTACCCTCTTCTGTCAGAATCCTGCCGTGTCTTCTGCCCGTTGTAAGCGGCGTATTTTCGCCCCATTTTTAGTCGTCCAAAGGCAGGACCCTGGCGACCCCATTCACTAAGCTGATCTTAGGGGTGAGGGCAGGGAGGGGACACCCTGCTACCTCAATCCTCCTCTCCCGCTCCCCTGGCCTAAGACGATGCCAACACTCGGGAATTTCCCCTCTAGCACCGCTCATTCATTTATTCGCCAGCATTCACTTACGTCCCCCCCCCCCCCCCAGTCCTCCTTCCCTCATTCCCTCACCCCCTACAATCTTCCCCCCACGCTAATAACTCCACGGAGTCATAACTCAAGTATCCGCTTCGTAATGAACGGTTAACTGATTTCGCGTCAGTGTCTCAATTATCATCACATAGGGAATTGGGGGAGGGCAGGAATCAAGGCTAAAAGGTACATTACAAGCATATTCACCTCTGAAGGTGCGGAAAGTACGGCTTGAGTGCCTCTAAGTAACACTGCCATACGACAAAAATACATGGATATAGGACGCATAATTGGCTGCAAATATCTTTTGAGAAAACAGAATATATAACAAATTTGAAAGACGTGCCGAAGAAAGCAAGGTATAGAAGGATACAAAATGTCGTGATATTCAAGTATTTAGAAGAAATAATCCAGCCAAATGCACTAGACAAAGAGTTCAAACTTGCGAGGACAAGGCTGACCAACTGGCAAAAAACATGTATAACAAAAAATGTTTACCCTTAAACTCAGAAACTGAGGAACAACACGGTGATAAACCATAGAGCTCATATGCACCAGAATGTCTCGCATTAAATACAGCCAAGCAAATAAATGAAGTAGAAAAGAAGAGAAAAATGAAACGGAAAATTTGAGGACCAAAACTTGCGAATGGGAAATTGGTTTCGAGAAGCAACAACAAACATTATGAAAAAACAGATGGAAAAATAGGCAAAGAATAATAAAGGTTTCCAGAGGAAGATAAAATAAATAGAAGTAGGATATGGACAGAAGAAAGAAAAAATCAACGGAAGGAAAGAATGAAACTATAATGAAAGGATGGAGAGGAGAATGAACAAAAGTTGTGAAACCACAGTTTTACGTGGTCCACAGATGATCAGAGTCGAAGACAGAAGACAGGAGGAATGTATGTATTTTGGCATGCAGGAATAGAACTAGTATTTGTACATTCGGAAAGAAAAAAAATCAGCGGGTGATTGAATTTTGTAGAATGTATCCAGGTTATTGTTTCCTAACCTTTATGAATAAGAGGGTACCTTGGTTCACAATACAAGGTGATCCACGTAGGAACTGCGATATTTCAGGAGGTGGTTGGGGAGTTGATTTTGAGGATATTTTGTACCGTAGAACATGTGGTCAAAACGCACGGTCACTGAGCTATGGAAACGTAAAGATTTTATCAGGATCATTTTGCAGTTACCACGAAAAAGCTGCATAAAGGTGGCCTTCTCCGATTGTGATGAAGAATAACACGTCTTTGCTTTGCGCACGATCCTTCTTTTCTTTTGTATCCTTCTTTATTTTTTGTTGATATTTTGCATGTAATTTTAGAGTGGTTAGCTGATTTTGGCCAAAATTTTATGCCCTAAAAATTACTTTTAAGTAAGTATAACTTATTTTTAAATTCAGGTATACAAAGGCATGAAAGGAATATATTTATTTATCAAATTTCGTTTAATTTCTATTCTTGGCAAACTTATTTTCATATCTTAATTCATAGCAAATATTTGGTTTCCTTAGTGATACCGTTAGAAAAGCTACATAATTGATAGTTCTCTCCCATCCCTGGAACTGGAATTTACTTACCGAAAAAGACAACCACTACTTTCTAAGCTTACTTATTTCTTTTTAAATATATCATAAAGAAAAATCAACCACTGTTACCGGAATTGAGGTATTTTCGTGGGCTAAATAATTGTAAAAAATAGGTATAATTCTCGAAGTACAATTTTTTAAGCATGAGTGACAAAACCATTTGATTATGCTTAAGCATCCTTTATTCATGCAAATCTATTTATATAATTTTAAAGCTTTTTATAACCTCCTCCTCATTAATCATAGAACTTAATTCACGTATCCCTGATAGCAGGCGTATTACCAGTGTAAAAATATTGTCAGAGGTAGACAGGAAAATAATATCCGAATGTCTTAAATTTGTTGAAACCCAAATCGAGCAATAAAGACGTTAAGGGAAATTGAGCGAGCTAATAAGTTTTCCTTTTCTTCCCTGCTTATCAGATATTCCATCTTACTTCCAACAATGCTGACGATTATAAGCGTTAAAGTGTGTAGGTCACCACAATCAAAGTCACATGATTTTAATATCTACTAATTCCGGCGCAAAGATTTAAAAATTCCTATTTTAAATCTAAGGATACATTTGGAAAATAACAACAGACTGTCACGGTGACCACAACCCTCGTTTCAAAATATTTACATTTCCTTCACTACTCTTTGATTGGTAAATGAATGAATGAATATTGCTTCAACGTAAACTGGATTAACTAGATGCAAATTATCGTGAAAAATATTTAAAACTGTTTCCCTACTCTCCCAGATGAAAAATTACTAGTCATAAAACGCACGTTTTTCTCACGTAAAAGATTCGGTAAGCTTAACTATTCTATAAAAATAAAAATTCCTCCACATTCCTACACAATTTTCTGTTCCTAATTAAATTTGACGGTGTTTACCTTTCGTTTTCTACATGATAATTTACGGCCGTGTAGTGAAAGCTCGTTCACGGTGACTTTTGACAACAACACAGGCCGTATGGCTGAGCCTCTGATATGAAAATAAAAAATTTTAAAATATTTTGCACCTATAATTAACATGATACCCCGCACTTATCAACACTGCCACTACTAAAGAATTATTTAATAGAGATTCATTCACAGGACTTGGCATCCTCCTTTAGCACCTTTTAATTTCAAATATGAGAATTTCTTAAATAATTTTCCAAGGATCTGCCACGCCCTCTCGAGGAAAAATATCCTGAATGTTTTTCTGCCATCCTCGGCCGAATCTTAATTACCTCTCCTTGACGAAAGAAACTTGAAAAATTAATCATATTTAATATCTCCTCCCGTAACTCCCTTGGCAGTCCTCTTCAGCGGAGAATGTTTCTTTCGTGGATGCTCCTCGATTGCGAAATAATTGCCTTCTCTTCACAGCGTCTCTTCTGAGGAAACGCGCGCGCATTAATCTGACGCCAGGAGTTCTTAATTATTTTTCAAGAATCTCGCGGGAAAAAAATCTGAAACAGCCAACTTGCAAGAGAGTCTGTGTAATTGAAAAGGAATTGCTGATTTGAGAAATATCTTCGTGGATGAGAACCTATATTCCGGCGAGAATTCAGTTTTTTTATTGAAAAACATCCCCTTTGCTGACTATTGAAATTAAGTAAAGAGGTGTAACTGCGTCTCGTTTTCGCTGAGGAAGGCGTAGTAATTTTTAAAAAAACTTTTTTAATTGAAAGCAAGCAGTTCATTTAAAGTACTGTTACTTGCATCATGCCCACTCTTCATAATATTAGCTTGCGTTTCGGAGGGAGAACGTCAACGTCAAATGCATATTTTTATATACCTGTATATTTTCTCTTAGTTATCTTGGCTAGGTTATTTAAACTGGCGACCTCTACTCGGATTGGATTCCGTAATTCATAATACTCTCTCGGTTAGTATGTAATTCAATAATACGCTCTCAAAATACTTTCTATCAACAACAAGCCGGAATGAATTCTCACATTAATTCCAGGTAAAAATATAATTACAGTGTATAATATTGTAGTGGAAGGTATTACAAAGCCTGAAGAATTCTGTCAGCGTGGTCATTTGAGGAGTTGTTAACCTAGCTTTTATGTTGTTTTCGTTGTGGTAGACCCGCTGACCGTTTTCCAGGTGCTCTTTCATGCACGGCAAACAAAAAAAGGGCCACGCAGACTCATTGCTACTTAAATAGCACCCAGGTTGATAAGTGGTCACCTCGTCCTTCCGGTTCTCTTGAGCCGTCTTCTGAGTGATTAACAGCTTGATCGATTCCATTGAGTACATAAATATATTTGCATTCATTGACTTAATTAAGTTCCGCAATTCAACTTAGATATGTGCGTTGAGTATCTAAATCAGGATTGTATAGTATTTGCATCAGCATCCGTGTTTATTTGACCTATGAATCCTCCATCACCCGGACTGCGCCTTCGGCATAAAGGGTAGCCATAATCATTGGTTTCGGTTGCTAAAAAAAAATAGTTATTATTTGTGCACTTGCCGATTTTCATGCACGGATTTCGTTCATTGCGCAGAATTTACGTTCTTCTTTCGGGTAAGAAGCATGTAGTGACGTCTTTATAATTTCCGCCATCTTAAAACAGATTAAAGCTTCGAAACAGATGGGTCAATATTTGAACCAGATTTATCGCTGGTTACCCGTCCATAGGTTGGGTTAGGATGAAATTTGTGCGGTTCTTAGCTTAACCCGAGAAACACCACGGGGAGATCCTCATGAAAATCATGGTAGGCATGTCTTTGAGTATCCAAGTCTAACCTTTGTCGTTTTTCTTGCAAGGATTCATTTTCTTGCAAAGAAGACATTCCTTTTGCTTTAGATTTTTTCGAAAGGTTACCCTTTTTTCTATTAGGCATGTTGGTGGATATATTTTTAAGTCCAAGGGACGGAAACACAGCGGTGAGTGAGAGTTTTGAATAGGCAACTCAATTATTTAGTGGATGTAAGTTAACAGCACATTAAGAATTTTAAACATATATAAATAACTCGTAACGTTTATGATGTGGGAATTGGTCTTAAAACAGTTCGAAATCGTAATGCGAAGCAGACGGTTCCACTACGTGTATTACATCTTAGTATTAAACGATAATAAACAACGCCGTGTTTGTTGTAGCAACAGAGGTATTATCACCATTACTATTCACTGCACGTAAATATTCATGCACGTTTAATTCCTTTATGTGCATCGTTTACTACGTAAGTGTTCTTTCATATACGTGCAGTGCCCCTATGAGAGCTACTTTGAGAATAGACATTGAAGAGTATACTTGTTGTAAATATGCATTGAATTTATCGATTACCGCCCGAAGCAACAGGGGCCCTTGGGACTCTTGGCCCTTCTTGTACAGATTTTCTTTCTACGTGCTATCATGAGCCTACAGAAAAACGTAATATTTAAATGCTAGAGGCGTGAATATCCTTTGAAAATCAAATCTCTGGTTCTCAAGGAAATATGCTATTGTTGATTTCTGATAAAAATGCGAGTTTTGCAGCTAAAAACGCAATATTAAGACAAATACGAATTGGGAAAAAAAATTGATTGAAAGAATTATAAACTTCATTCTTTCAGCCATTTTATTAAAAAAATCCCAAACCTCTATCTTGAGCGAAAGTAATTTTAAAAAGCAAAAAATGAAACCACTGCACAAAACCCAATACGTAGCCTAAACCACCAAATGGCCCCTTTTTGGGATCTTTTGGGGCCCTGAGATATTATTAGATAGCATAAAAGCCTTTTCCTTGAAAAAATACATACATGTGCCAACTTTCATGGTGATCGGTGAAACGTTGTCGAAGCCTATTAATCTCGGGCAGACAGATAGACACACAAATATACAAACATCCATTTTTATATAAGTATACTAATCAATAAAGACAGAAAACCGAATTACTTCAATTTATTATATTCTCAATGTAAACGTGTTGATAATAACCTCATGAACCACGAAGCATGATAATTTCAGGACGCGAAAACTAGATAATTGTAAATATGGAATATCATTCTGAGACCCAAATGTACATACTTCCGGTTTCATTTTGTCTGATATCATCAGAGGATGAAGGCATCGAAAACCTCCTTCATCCTAGAGATGAGATCCAGTTTCGCTAATCAAACTCAAGATTTCGCATCTGAGTTTCCATCAGCTGCCTATTTCAACAATAATTGCTAATAGAGTCACGCCGAGTGTCATATCGTCACGTGCGAGACGACGAGTTGTGAAGAAATGAGAGCTTAACTCGGGAGGATATAAATGAGGACATGATTGGACAGAGAATGCAGTGAAATATTTCAAAGCGTTATAACATTAACGATATTAACCCACTCAGAAGATACAGGAATGAGTGAAATTGACAATTTGAAAATATTATTAATCCAAACTGGGGTTCGAACCCATATACACCTTATTCTCGCCGAGTCCTTAGCAAATTAAGATACCCACTAGGTGTCCTCTTTCTAATATCCTATAAAATTCACCCTGAAACTTGGACGCCTAGGTTGCTTAATTGGTCAGAGCACTCTACACTTAAGTTGGAGGATCTGGCTTCGAATCCCAGTCCAGGCAAATGATGTTTACTCTTTGAATTACGCTCGTTCGTGACATATTATTAAATACTCACGTCAGGCAAAATATAAACTCTTCCCATTGCAAGGCGTAGATCAATGTATCCATCAAAGACCTTGGTGGTCTTTAAGTGAGTGGTACCAATTTATTACGGCCATTGAAGATTTTTATAACTTGTCACTTGAAGAGGCCGTAGAGCTCACGTTCCCTAAATTTAAAGACCTTGTGCAAGTTGAAATTCTTCAAGCACTCCCCATTCTTCGGACATCAATAAGTTTTGGGAGGTTATCACCATCAAAGCTATGTTTGAGCACACAGTTGCGTATCTTAGTTATGCGTGCCTTCTTCAACCATCTAAACACAATTATGAGAAATTCCTTCCTCCTTATCGCAACACAGAGTTAATTTGACAGATCCTAAAATGATAAATATTATAAACTAATGTGGAGGATCAGGCAGCTGAGAGAAATTGTTGCTTGCCGACCTAGAACGTACTCATCCAAAAGTGCTCAGGAATAAGCGATTATATTTTTTGGCGAAGTAGAAGAAGGAAGGCAAACGACACGAAATTAGAGTTTTTCAAAATGCTGGCTGTGAAAAAGAATATGAGAGCAGTTACGTTGCTCAAGATTTCGACTAAGACTTTGAGAGTAAATATAATGATTTCCTGCTCCACCAATAAGTTATGTAAATAGTTTCTCTGAAAATGGCAACTTATATCTGTTTTCTTGTTTGAATGTTGCAATTCCTATAATATATTGTAACTAGTGCTGTATTTTTTATGTAAAAACTTCATATAGTTCATGATGCATTACTCTGTTGCTATTAGGGGTTTTGTACCCGAAGTACTGAAATTAAACTATTATTTTCTAAGATATTAGCGAGGAAGGACTGCTCGTCTATAATAACGGCTACCAAGAGTAACGTCTAGACTATAACAATGGCAATGCCAAAGACTAAGTTAAATATTAAAATAATAGAGACTAAACCTGCATACGTTGAGGTGGACCTATCTGATACAGTAGCATACTTTCATAAACCTGCTTGAAAACAGTCGGGTACTTAAATTCAGTATAAAATTGGTTGCAATCGGTAGTCTTTACATGGGGAATTAAAACACACATAATTTTCTTTTTTGCTGCAGTGTAAACACAATGTTGGTTATAAAAGAAATATTCTCCCGGTTCCATTAAACATTCCTAATGAAAGTGTTCAAAGGAAGGGAATATATGGAGACGTACATAGCTGAACGCTTCATATCGCGGCTTTAATTGCCTTCGGAATGAGGACGAAACGCCGAAAGACAACGTTCACCGGGCCTTCATTAACTCTCTTTCCCAATGATTAATTAATGACACGCACTCCATAAAGGAAGAAAGGGTAGTTATATGTAAACCATCGGCACGATATGTGAGATTAATGGAGAAACATTAGGTTCATTACAACGCGAGGGCAAGCGTTCTCAACGTCAAATGCACCAATTGTGAAAGTATAAAAATATTTCAAAATATTTTATATCATTTTGATAGAATACCTCGAGATTGGAAATTCACTTTATATTACTATACGTAGGTCTATTTATAGCATCTGTATGTCCCTCTGCGTCTGTTTTCTGAATTATTTTGGCCTCTTATTATGACTTAGTATGACTATGTCTTATTAACAAGCTAAATGGATGCGTAACTTTCGATTAAAAAATGTATGAATGGGACACATGGTGTGGGATATGAAGAGAATATGGGAATATATGGAGGAGGTAGAAGAAATAGGAGGGGGAAGACATGTTTGATCTGTGCCAGGGGAACACATTTTTCGTAGGTAACACTGGCATAAAAATATGCCCATAAGATAACTCGCTATGACTGGAATGATATACAAAGAAGCCTAATAGCTTAAATTCTGATTTCAAAATGTCTGCAAGTCTATTTAACTGAGTTTATGTTATACCGAGTGTGAATTTCTGAGGAGATCACAGACAAGAAATTGCAGAGAGTATAGGATGCAAAAACAAGGATATCGAGAATGATGAATGAAAGCTGGCAGGTAAGGAGGTAAAAGAGTTCCAGGACATATTAACACAAGACATTTCTAAATACCGTTAAAGGACAGAAGAAGAGTAATGGAGAAGATTCAAGAACTCATCAGTAAAAGCTGCCGAGAAGGAATACTATAGGAAATCAAATAACGAAAAGAAATTCGGAAAAAAGAATGACGCCCCGCGGCGGAAAGAAAGATTAGCAAAGCAAGAAAACAAAGCATTGAGATAACGTTTTAAGGGTAGAAGAGGAAAGAAAAACTATGCAAGTGGTAACAACTGGCTAAGGTAGCTGGGAAGATGACCGAAATTGTGAAATAAATAGCTTAGGAAGAATTTCCGGAGAAGCAAAAAGATATTTTAAAAGGTAATAGGAGTATCTTCTATATGATGACAAGGATAAAAACGATACCCGAATAAATGTAACAAAATATTTTGGAGACTACAGGAGAGGGCGATGAAGATAAAATGTGTTGAAGAATTGGAGATTGTAAGAGAAGGAGAAACGACAGTAGAGGAAGATAAGCCACAAAAAGAAAATACCAAATGAGTAGCCCAATTCAGGAGCGGACGAGGTGAGAGTTAAAATGATCGAAGCAAAAGGACCAGTTAGAACAAATTGAGGGTTTGGGGTGGCGCAAGTGGCCTAGAAAAATTAGCTATATTAGAGAGACCAAAGGGTTCCAGGGGGCCCTATATGGGCCCTTCGTTAACCAAATTTTATTTCCAAAGGGAAGCCACTGGATTCGGTTTGGAGGTTTGTTTTCTTCCTCTGTCAAAATGATTAGCACTCATTATATAGGCTTGGAATATTTAGTATCGGATGACTGAAAAAATAAAGTTTTTAATTCCTGCCTTCGATTTTCGAGTTTGCTTGAATTTTTTAGCTGCGAAATCGTAAATTTTTCTCTATTTCAACAATAGAAATTTTTATTAACTTGGTAACAGTAGCATAGTCTAGGAGTGGAAACCTTTACCTAACCACGCGACAGTCAATATAACAGAATTACTTTCAGATTTTAGGGGGAATATATTTCACCCAAATCTCTCAATTCGTGGTTAGTGACTGCTGCGTAGTTAATGCATTTAGCAAGTAAGTTTGGAAGAATTCCTTTAACCATTTTTTTCCTACTTCCTATTGAAGTTCAACGGGTACCATCTTACATTAAATTCATAGATATTGTATTTCAGTGTGCCCTAGAAGGGTTATTGCCCGTCTTTTTTCCGAGGGTGATATCCAGGGAAAAATAGTGAGGGACAGAGTATGTGCCCCATAAAATACCGTCCATCTGAGGCGTTCTCCATGAAGGAAAATCACCTGGTCTCGTTGGAAGCAAATAAATCTGTTCGCTTCGCCTTGCATCGAGCCATTCCTTCCCATTGTTCCACTTCCCCATCTCTACCTCAAAGCACTCCGATGGCAGTGTTGCGGTGTCAATCCACAAGCACGAGGGGGATGGTGGAGAGAAGAAGGGCATGGATGTGGAGGTGTATAAGGTGGGAGAGGTAGGGAGGGGAACCGGAACATTTTTTCAAGGAGTCGGAGGAAGGGGGAGATGTGTTTCTGTGCGCTGGTTCAAACATGAGGGCCCCACACCACTTCGAAAAAGGAGAGAGTCAGTGGGGGGGGTCCTTCCCCTCGGGGAACCCCGCATCCACTACTTCCTCCCCCCCAATCCGTCTATTTCAATCGGCCTTCGGCACTTGGCTTGCTCATAGGCATGCGGGCTCAGCGCGCGGGCATCTCTTTTCGTCATTTTCCACGCTATCGCGGTTCACGACCTTGACTTTTCACAGGCGTGGAGCGAAGGAAACTCTAACAACATGCTAAGCAAAATTAAATTGAATTGCATTACATTTAAAAATAAAGGAACATATCTGCTAGTATCCGCTGTTATATAACATGCATTAACATCTCTAAAGCCCTATTGCTTGCACTAAAAAGTATGCGTGACTGTTAGAGAAACTAGTTGAGTTTTGTGGACAAGAACACGATTCCGAATACCACAGCACAGATAAAGTATGTGTAAAATTACGGAGGAATTAAAATGCCTTACTTAATTCCACTTTCAAATTACTTACACACCCTACCTTAACGTTACCACACTTACAAGTGGAATTAACTGATGTATTTTAATTCTTCCGTGATTGATAACTTCCACATAGTTAAGCCAACAACCGTTTCCTTTATGTTTGAAATGTCAATCTAAAACTCTGTTAAATTAAACTTGATTTTTATTCATTCTTATGTTCCATATTTGTCATTGTCAGTAAACGATGTAGTTGGCAAACGATCTTAACGTTGTAACAAACGATTGTTACAGATGGAAAATTTTATAACAAAATATTTTTGAGATTACTACCATTATATTTTACTATTTTTATTGATCCGGAAAGCCATTAAAAAAGGGGTCCACCGAATACCATGCCCTGGGAAGTTAATAAATTCATAGAGAATATCCTGCAATATGCGAATTAGAAAACGACTCAGCCCCACCGTGGCCGGACAGTTACACTTATGAATCTGAACCATTACTTTATTATTCCGCGTATTATAGTAATGCCTGACACTTGGGCCGAGAATTATTCTTCCACTATTAGAGTCTAATACCTCGTCTACACTACAAGTGTACTAAAGTTGAGTGTAATTAAGCGCAGCATTTAAATGCATGGGAGCGTCTACACACATATATTATATCTATTATGAGGCTAAAAGTTAAAAAAATGGGGTAAAAAACTCTTTAAATTGTTCATTGGGATTTTCCCTTCTTTCTGATGGATTATAGTTAACGGCCTGTAGCCCTGACAGATTTCACCGTGAAGTCCTTCAAACAAGCGTGACTGAAAGACAGAAAAACGGACACTCTGAATTTAGTGGATTAGTAATATATATATATAGATCGTAATATATATAGACTGGTTATTTAATAAAAGACGTAAGTGCCTCGGGCATAAGTTGTCAATCCAAGCCTATGCTGCCCTCTCCAAGAAAATAATTATACTACAGTTGAATAAGTGAAAACATTCATGACTTTGAAGCGAAAATACAAATTTTAGAAGAGAAGAAGCATAAAAGTGTAACGTCGGACCACTTTTAATGACCACTTCAGTCCTCTATGCAATAATACTTTATTTTACTTTCAATACAAAGTAATAATCCCACGGGAATCCGCAACTTATCCCATCCCAGTCTTCACCATTCCAACAATCATCTCTCCCATAAACAAACCGAACCAAATAAACATAGCAAAAATTATAAAAATAATAACTCTTTTAAATAATATAAAATTATGATATTAAGACAAAAAACATAACGCCGAAGCATCAAACGTCACTTACGAAAATGTAATGCAAGAATTAAAAACTTGGCTCTTTCACTCATTCGATAACAAACAGTCCAAGTCAATAAAATTAGTGCAAATCATTTAAGAAAGAAAAAAATAAACCTATGCGCCGAATCAAAATTTTCTTATGGAAGTAAATGTTGTTCAAAAAGGGCTCCTGGTCCTTTCTGATTTAGCTTATTATTCCTTCTAGGTGTTAAGTGGCATGTACTATAAATTTTGTTCAAATCCGCCAAGGGGCTTGGAAATGTATTACGTTCAAACAAAGGGAGTTTCAGTTTTATAGATGTAGATTGTGGGAAGATATAGCAGAAGGTTCGTCAATTGTTTTTGATTGAGTACATGCTTCGGATTTGGATCGTTGCGATAAATGTACCAAACAATAGAGTATAGTATATTTACTCTATGACTAAACGTAAAGGATGCGAAAAATCTGCCTTCATTGAATTATCGTCGAGTTGATGACTACGCAAGGAAATGGGCCAAGGGAAAACTCTTGAGGTCAAACATACGCATGTGTACGGCGAAACGCAAAAACCTTTCTTCTATTGACGTCTAAAACGATTGCCTGACAGTCACATTGGCTTTCTTTTCACTAACGCCGTTCCATATAATCTAATTGTCCCACTCTTGCAATCTTCCTCGTAAACAGCCTTTGCATAAGGTAAATTATCCCAAAAAAATAGTCTTCGGAAATAGCTCTACACGTTGCTTAGTTAAACGGAGATATTATGTTAAGTTATTAGTTAATTGTGTGTCCCGGTGATATTTTTACAAACCGTCGTTGATCATAGCTCTAAAATTTGGAAGGAGAAGAGGATTCTCTCCACGCTCACGGGAAGTTGATAAGCGAATGCGAATATTAACCTCTCGACGCACATGCCACACCATGCCCAGAGTTTCAAGGATGCCTCCAGTGCCTTGACTCGTCAGAGATAATTCTGCACCCATGGCAGTTGTTCTGAAAGAGTCCTTGAACGTCTGTCTGGTCGGACGCGAATGGCCATAAACTACTTTTGCAGGCTACGGAGCATCAAGGTAAAAGAAATGTGAATCCTCTCCAAAAACAGGATGGGAGAAAAATACTAGGCATATGAGAGGAACGTGAAGGCATTATGAGCTTATTTGGCACCACGTCTACTTTCGGAGGTCGTGAACGCGGAATGTAATTTACTTCTACTCAGTCAAATATGATAGGTCAAATATTACTGGATAATAAGCTATCATAATATTAACACCAAATAAATGCTTTTGTTACTACTCCTATTGTAAATAGTATGTAAAAATTGGTAAAGGTCAGCAAACTGTTAGGTAGGGTACCGGTTGCTTTCCCTGAAACTAGTATGATTGTCGTAATATATGCATCAATAACGCGTAAATACTAATAAATAAATAAGTAAATATATATTTTTATATAGCCACAGGAAATGGAAAATGATTAGGAATACATAAAAGGACGAACACAGGGTTTGGTGGGGAAGATAAAAATGAGTCGAATCCAGATAGGAAAAATTTCACCTTATATATAAATATATATATAAGTTTCTCTCAATTTATTTTAATCGACAACCGCTCCAGGGACTCTTAAGGTATGTTAGATGACTGATATCACTCCACCACCGCGTAGGAATGAAACACGTAAGAGGCAATATTTGGCAAGTGGTATTTTCATAGCATACTGGCCATTAGGAAGACCAAGCACTCATCAGTCCAGATGGCTAAACCCAAACAATGACAACAATGCTAACAAAAAGCTAGAATACGCAAACAACCGTTGTTTCTCATTGTCTCGCACGATACCAGCATCTCTCCTTCACAATCGTAGCATTTCACCGAGCCTCTGAGGAATACAACCCGGGAAGGTTCATCGCTACTTTTGAAGAGAGCATCGCATCTCCGAATCCCTAGGTAGCCCGTGGTTTCTTTCTAAATACCTTCCTTTCCCCATTTGGCTTTAAGAGTTTTAAAAGTAGCTGGATGCTGGTATCCTTGTCGGTCGTGTATTTGCCCATATCTCTTCCTTCTCCACCTCTGCGGGGTATCTTAGAAGAGTACCACAAGAACACAAAGTGATATGGGCCACGCCAGACTGCCGCCCACAGCTTGTGCATGGTCCTGTGTCGTTCTCACACAACGCTTCCGTCTTTATGTACTCGATGAGACTTTTAAGTGTCCGCTCGCGAGCCCGATGACAAACACCGAAGAGACCACTCGAAAACTTCTTCTACCCAAACTCCGAATGGCTCCATTATTCACCTCCGCCACTTGTTAACGCTGCATTGGCATTCGGTAAGTGAGGAGGGTGGGGGGAGTGGTTATGGTTCCATAGAACCCCTTCCCAGTTCCCATACGGGCACTTTCGGGGGATGCGGGCGAAATATCTGCGCTTATGTTTTCATAACACTCTTTCGCTCCTTTTATCTGTTTGCTTTCCCGAGCTCACTACTTTTTCTTCTCGTCGACACACCCTACGACAGAAAGGCGCGTCCCGGTTCTTTTGTCGCCGAGCCCGTAAGAGGCCATAGGAGTGCCTACTTCAGTGAGGACATTCATTCACCCGGGCCGGTGGAATGAAGAAAGCTTATGAGAGAGCTCTGTCCGATCGTCCCGATATGGGTCGCGTCCAATTTTTTTCCATGAGATATGCTCGCGAATGTCATATCTCACGAGCCCCCGTACCGCCCGGTCGATAAACCAGAGATTCTCGTTCTTCACCACAGTGCTTCTTTCGAGAGCAGTGTCCGCTTTCTTCTCACGGAACCCCCACCGCCAGATGAACATCTACAAGGGGGCGGAGTGGCTTGGCAAACAGGGATTGGTACTCAGCTCTGTTGCAAAAATTTCCAGACGAGAAAACCGTTGAGGAAAGTAAATACTTTAGGATCAGAGCGGCTGTGCCGAAAAATAAACTTCAAAATACCGTGGAGAGTTTCTACGGCGAATACAATAGAACATTGAGTTTAAAGGTTGATACAATGGTGTGACAGCGAGCGTATAAAATGAAAAAAGATAAAATATTCTAGAATGCTTATGAATGTGGCATTATTAAAAGATGTACTATAAAGCAGATTTTCATGGAAAACTTTTGGCAGTGAATCTCAAGGAAAGACATTATTATTTGTGTAATATACCGGATAAGTAAGTTTTAATAAAAAAACAGTAAAAACCCAGCAGGATTTTACAAGCGCAAGCCTCTATCTCATTACACGAATGCTTCCTTAATCTCATCACAAGTCCTACCGCTCCTTATCCCGTCTATAAAGCCTATTATTTTAATTCGCCTTCCCCGCTTATCCAATATCCTCCCCTCTAATCAAGGCCTTTAGCATCCATTGGCCCCATATTGCCTGTTTAAACCAACAACTCTGCCTCCCCCTAATCTCTTTCACCATACCAAGCACTTCCGGAGGAATGTATCTCTTTCCTTGCGTCCACAATCATCTCCAATAATTAGATTTCTAGGAAGAAATATCATCAAAGTTCCTGGATTAGAGAGAAATCTAAAATCTTTCAAAAATATAAATTTTCTTAAATTAGTTAATTAGTATGGAATCTGGATATTTTCGTTAATATGATTGGATTTACGAGTAAAATGCGAAACATTTTTTCATCAGCCCACGCGCAAATCTGGAGTCCACGGAGGGCTCCTTAGGCTCCTGAATTGTGTCACACACCAGTTCCGTGTATCCAATCCAATTTCAAAATATTATGCCACTGAAAATATTCGGTTAGCTCATTTCAAATATGCCATCTTCTCTGGTCCTTCAACTTATAACTAAATTGACTCTGGTCCAAAAATATAATTATTCTCGTAATATTTATATATCAAAGTCTTGCTATCGGTAAATACTGATATGGTTCATATAGTTTTATATGTAAAGTATATACTAAATTCAACACACTGAAATATTAAGATCAAAAATTAATCTAATATTTATCCAGAAGTTAACTATTTCTTTACTGCTCCTATACCCCTTTCACTCTTGTGAACGATATTAACAGTGATTCGACCAACGGGCCTTTAGAATTACAAACTCTCGTTGGAAAGGCTTGAGGAGCGAAGAATTTTACCCCCTTTGAAACCTTTGACCCCTGACGAGAATCCACAAACGTGAAAAAAAACAAAAAAAACACAGATGAATGATAGAAATTACTTTTATTCGTGCGAAACTTATGAAAAAAATTGGAATACCGTTCAATCGCTGTTAAGCATCACCGTGAACACCGATCAGAACAGCTTCGGGAGAACTTTTACCTCTTACATTAGGTTTTATGCAGATTATGGGAAAATGAAAAATATATATAAAAAACAACGTTCAAGAGAACACGTCTTATTTTTCTAAAAGATTTTTGCCCGGTTTCACCAACCTCCATTAAAATCCGGAAAACGCTTTGCTACATAATGCACAATTAAAATTTAGCGGTGCATTATTTAATGCTACATTTCACCGAGGATTGAATCCATATTTTGACGATCTGTTTGCAGCATTCTGCTAATCGTGGCTAGGTCAACCGCAAAATTTAGACTAATATGCTTGGTATTTCCCTTCTTTTCTAACGGTAGGTAACACAATCCGTCAATAGGGGCTGAATGGATAATGGAGCATCACAGCTCTCGCGCCCCTGTAGAAGATGAATCCATTTGCCTGTCAAGTGTGCCATATTCGCCGCCGTACAAATTTTATTTTTTCTTTCATGTCATTTCTATTGGAACTGCTCCACTGCTCTGGTGAAGTTATAATTCCAAGAATTGTTATTTTTTATACAGGCTCATTGATCAGCAAATACGCTCCCAAAATTCACTCGGACGGTGGAGATAATATCAGGAAGCTGAATTATGCTTACATTCTTTGACCGTGCACTTGTACATGAATTTGCGTGGATGTAGGTGGCATAATTCCCGGGAATTTGATTAAGTATCCAACGGAACAGGACCGTTTTCCCACGAAAGTGGATCTGGTACATCAAATATTGAAATTTTATTAATAGGAGTTGTGTTTGACAGCGCTTTCTTAAGACCGTTTTACACGGTACATTTGTTTGTAAAAACTCTTCCGTGAACTCTAGCATGAGGCAAAATGTATCGTGTAAAGTGGCAAATTTTATGAACGCTTTTGCAATGTCTCATAGGCGTGAACGGAAAATAGAACCTGTTCTATTTCGCTAAGACAAACGTACAATCTCACGTACATTCGCTTGTACAAAATATTTCATCGTGTAAAACGGCCTTTAGAACCATAAGGGAGCTTAATCAGTCACTACATAATGAAAAATGTTGATCAACGCGCTGAAATGTGGTCATTTGGACCAATTCTATTGCTGTAACCTCTGATATGAAGATGTTGATGTGGCTGAGGGGTTTTTGGTTGAACGCCATCGATGTGTTCAGACACCGCCAGCTATATCCATGCTGATTCATTTAGTTTTGCTGAGTCCTCTATATATGTTCTTAGAGCTTCCTGTAGTATTACGGGGGTAAAAGAGAAAATTACACGTCCTATGCCCTGAATTTGGCTTCTTCTTACCAATTATATGTACGAAATACCGTAACTGGCACCACAAGGGCATTTGGCAGAGGATACTTGGTCACCAACAAAACCAACCTTTCAGTTGAATGTCTTAGTGGCCGACTAGCAATTCGTTACGGTCACAATCATGATCAACAGTAACAGAAAATTCGAACCCATTCTTTGATGATATTCTATATCCCTACGGATTACGGCAGCTCTGGGTGACAAATGTCTTACATAAAAATTATGAAAGGCCATTTGACAAAGTTCAAGTAAGTGCGAAGGCTTTGAGTCCCTAATCCACTAATGCAGATCCTTTTCTGGTCTCCTGGATGGTAGATGTTCCCAGTTTTTCGCTCCATCGCAACTTAATATTGGTCGCATTAAAGAGGAGAGGAAGGTCTTTCGCTGGTCCTCTTCCCGCTTATAGACTCTCCATCTCATCCCACTCCCTCTATATCATCCCCTTCACCGCTTTATTCCTTCCTCCAAGCACACCCACTCTATGGCATTATCCTTCATCATCATCCTCTTCCCCTTTATAATCCATTCCTCCCTTCCCTTTTCACATCAAATAACAACCTGTATCCGGAGGCATTATCCGGATTCTTAGCTCCGCTCCGTAAAATTCATTTTTCCCCCTTAATGCTCCAGCTCCCCTCGGAGAATATAAGAAAACCCACAAATAATCTCATCATCTTCATCATTTCACCCTTCGACATTATAACCCTCCCCTACCCCTTACCCTCTTCTTTGCCCTCTCCTCCCCCTAACCGCCCCCCCCACTCATCCCCCCTTAGCCCTTCCTTTCTTTCCATTCCGACCCCCCCCCTCCCTCTGCCGACACCGGCATTCCAAAAAATCTGTCGATATATCGCCTCCTTACCTCCTTTGTCACCCAATACGTCGCTCTCTCGTAACAAAATTTTCAACTTACTTCTAGGAATCCACGCCTATAGCTGCCAGAAGTTAAACGCCGATGAGAAAATTGTGAGCCCATACAAGCAGTACAAGATTTTTATGGATTCATGCTGGTATAAAAACCTGTCTAAAAATCTATACAACAAAATATATTTCTCCTCAGCACTGACGTTATTTGGTAACTTTAAACATTCAACAGTTTGAAACAGTACCTTTATTAAACAAATGGATCTTAAATTCGCTGCTCAAATAGGCGACACTCCTTCGACGACCCGTTCAATGCTTTTACCGAAATAACTCTGTTTAATACCGGCATACTTTACAAAAATTTTCGGCTGTATTATTTACATATATTTTCCTCTTATTTTTAGGATAATAACAAACAAATCTTGTTCCTACTGCAATACTACAAATTACGCTTTGCATGCGAGATTCTTGCTCATGAAAGATATATCTTCGAAGTTTCTATCGTGGTAAACGCAAACGAGTCGATGCGAATAAGAACGAAATGATATCCTCTCGGTCACTGTGTACATAAGATGGATATCCATTACAGCGAATGACATAAGTCCCTTGAGCAACGTTGACGTGACTTAGCTCGTTTAGAGTCTAGCAAAAAATAAAAGTTTGACGTCCGTGTAAGTAAAGTCCGTGATGACAAATTGACGTAAAATTCTGCCGCTCTGAAACAAGCCATTATTTCATCAATTTTCTGAAGTGTTTTAATGATGATATACCTCATACCTCTACATACTTTATACATCTAAATGAAAATACATCTTTATCTCATGGACTATCTTTATATAAGATAGAGTAGCTTGAATACCGGAAGACGACTCAAATCTACACCGAATACATCAACTTAGTTAGCCCCACCTTATTAGGCTTGTTTACCTTCTTTGCACTAGCGATTAACATTGTGTATTACTATGATTTACTTCCCGGATACCCTAAAGAGATGAGACTCATAATATAGGATTGTATGTCAACAGTATTAATTGGGACTGCTCTTCTTTGAGCTTAATGTCTTGCTAAGCCCACGTAAGAACATTATTTGGATGAAACTAGATCAATGAGGGACTAAGTATTTTCTGTATTAAGCACCTATTTAGCATAGCAACCTAAAATGTAGATATAGCCTTGCACCAACAATTAAATAGAAATAAGCAATGACATTTGCAAGGTTTACTTGGTGGTATTCAATCATACTGGTTGTCCAGGTTTCGACGTGGGCTCACATCATCATCAGGCCTGATGATGATGTGAACCCACGTCGAAACCAGGGTTGAGTTTTAATAAATAATCAGTGGTATTTGTAAAAGTTGCCTTTTTCTCCTCCTAAATGAAATAAGCCTAATATTTTAAAAGAAAAAAAACTGTTACTCAGTTTTGTCAACATGGATCCGGCGGAAAAGGAGGATTAAATACGGCTGGAAGTAGCACATTGAACCCTGTGGCTTTATAAACAAGGCAACAGGGGTTCAAATTCAAGATATGCCTCATTGGAAAAGACAAGGTGAACGGAAGCTACGTTTTTATCTGGATACCATATATATTTGAGAAAATACAGTCAGCGCAGGGAGAGTAGCTGCCCTAGTAGCGCCTCGCTGCCCTGCCACACACCCTTGAGGTGGCTTGCAGGGTATTTTGTAGATGTAGTTACCTCGTCAAATGTATTTCCAAAGCCACTGGAATGTATACCTTTTTCATTTGAAACTATTTGCGTATGGAACATATATTTTTCTTGGTTTTTCAAAAAAATAGAAATTACCACAAATGCGGACATAGATGCTGTTTCATTTCATCGGAATAATCTTAACTATTGGTGTTAACCTTAACTATATGTGGAGTGTGAGCTTGTAGCCTTAAAAAATGCACTGCAACCCAATTCTTACTAAATAAATAGCATCAACGTTATTCATATTGTAACATCTATAATGTTTGGAGAGTAGATATAAGCATAGTGGATGATGTCAAGTATCTGGGGATCACTATATAATCTTACGTATCGAAGGGAAGACACTCTCAAAACATTTTTGCGACTGCATTCAAGAGACTACGTCTCATCTAGCGAGTATCAGGAAGGCCTGCAGACGAGAGAGCGAGATAAAAATGTCATCCCGCTCTAGTTAGGTCTTATCCTGAATACTCCGAAAGCATTTGAGACCCAGAGAAGAAAGAAATTAATATTCGACTTAAGATGCATGGGGAAGGCTGCGCTCTTCGGAAAGAACTGCGATGAGAGAACAGAAAGTATGACAAGGTCTTAGCAAGGTTGGATTGGAAACCAGGAGAGATTTTGACATTGCCCGTGAGGATAAGATTAATAAAAAAGTTTTAGTCACTCGAGTTTCATTTTAATACGGATAATATTATTATACACCCAGATTACATCCATAGAACTGCAGCATTGATAACGTAAGAGAATATGAAAAAATAAGGCATAGTAAATCACATAAAAAAATCACATATTCCTTCATTCCACGCAACATTACTGACTAAAACAATAACTGAACTGAGATACTAGAATATTTCACCAAAACACATTTTAAACACAGAATCGTCTGGGAAAGCAAAACAATTTTCGTCCTCAACCGTTTCTAATTTCTCTGCCCTGTTCCCTCCCTCCTCCATCACCAAGATCCCAATACCCCCTATCACTCACCCTAGTGGTGGCTCGCAGAGTTGTATTTAGATGTGTAAATTATAATTCACCCTTGTAATAATTAATCACCCTTGATAGAATCTTTCGTCTTTCGCCCAAAACTTCCCAGTTCCCACCCCACAAAATGGTACACGACCACCTCTACAACTCGAAATTCGGTCAACTCGCATGGGGTTTTGCGGTCCGTCTCGAAGCCTAATATTTCTCCGGAAAACAACCCCGAACGAAATCGAGGCAGTTGACACGGGAGGGGGTGGGGCGGGATTTTTCTCCATGCTCTCCGACAGTTGGCAAGCCTGGCTTGCGGCCCTCCGAAGAGGGAGAGGGGTTCGCATAAGGGTTCCGTCGACGAGAAAGTCCGAGTGTGTGGTGGGGTGGGGAGGAGGGAAGAGATAAGTTGGGAACTCCTAATGGAGAGTGGTGGAGAGAGAAAGAGGGGATTTAAGTGTGTAGGTGTGTAGGAGGGACGGGGGTCGAGTCAGTCGGAGTTGAGGGTAGGTAGGTGGGTGGGGCGTGCGTGGATCAAAAGGCGCGTGCAGACACGATAAGGGATCTGCAGCGGCGGACTCCGTTGCATTCGCCGGCGAATTGCGACCGTACCAAGTACTCCGTCTCACGCACTGCACGGTACCCCACACCCTTTCCACTCCTCCCCTTTGCAGAAGCGATGTTATTTCAAGATGTGCCGCTTAGCTCTGGTTCCCTTTCGAACCACTCGGCTCAGTGGCACTATTATGGTGCCAACCTCCACTTCCACTGCATTTCGATTCCACGGCCTTGCTACTCAGGATGACTCGTTACAGAAGAGTAGCGAAAATGACGAAATGATGACGCAATATCACCGAAAAAGCGCAATTTTTCGATCTACCAACCGTGATATTTTTGAGAAAGTGACGTCGAAATGTCTCCGTCAAATTTGGATAGTTTTGATTCCTTCTTGAATAAGGCCCCGGACATGGACTGGAAGCAATTTCGAAGTCGTATAATGAATTCGTAAGGATTTCGTACCACACTTGTTTATGTGCAATTTTCCCTTTCAATAGAGGTCTGGTCTCCTGGTCGCAATTAACGTGCGTTACTATTCTATTTTTCATATATCTTCTTGATCTTCCTGAAAAATTAAAGTACTGTAAATATATGCTTTACGCGGATTATTTGCACATTTATTGACATTGTCTCCCTCATGACCTCGGAAACACTATTGAAAAAGTGAATATCCCTGCCTCCATATCCAACTGGGTTGAAAATAATTACCTTGTCTTAAACTGTGTTAAAACCAAAGCCATTATTATTGGCTCCTCAAAGCTAGTAAATAAGATTGATCTTGATTTTACCCCTAATGTCAAGCTGTAAAACATATCTGGATTTTACCCCTAATGTCAAGCTGTGAAACATTAATGTTCCTTTCTCAAACACAGTAAAAAATCTTGGAGTGACAATGTCAAATAATCTCTCCTGGCTAAATCATGTCCATGACATCTCGAACAAAGTCAGCAAAATTGTGTATCAATTAAAACTAAACAAAGAGCTGTTACCTGTTGAAACCAGGAAATTGTTAATACGCTACATTGTTTTTCCGCATTTCGATTACTGTTGTTTGGTACATAATGATATAGCAGGTGAACTTCATTTAAAACTTCAGCGCTTACTAAATTCCTGTGTAAGATTTGTGTTCAACTTACGAAGAGATGCACATATATCGCCATAACTCAACAAAAACGGATGGCTTTCTACTAAAAAACGACGGAAATATTACGTAGCTGCTTTCCTTTACGCATAATTTCTTTGTAAAAAGCCTGAATATTTGCATACTCTATTCAAAATTAAGCAAAAAACTACTAATGTTACTACAAGAGCAGATGTAAACTTGATCTACTATCCCGCTCATCGTACAACTTCTTTTCAGAAATCACTCCAGGTTGTATCGTAGGATCCAATCTCTGGAATAAACTGCCAAATGATGTAAAAAATATTCGGACATTGAAATCGTTTGAGGCAAAGGTTTATAGTTTATTGCTTGCCACCTCATTATAAATCATTGGTGATGTGACCAAAAATTTGTATTTCTTATATTTCTTTGATTGTTTGTTCTCATCTGCATGTAACTTTAAGCTATTATAATAACTTCTGACAATTCGTTCAGCTCTGTGCGATTTATCCCAATGTAACTGATGGGCTGTAATGTTATTTATAGTTAAAATGATGGAACTTAAAATATTTTTTGAAATATTGTAAAAATATTCTTTTCTTTTTTGAACTTTGTATAATGGAACTCTTTTGATTTTTTGGTTTGTTTCATTGGTTTATCGCTCACAACGAGTAAGTGAGTTGATATAATGATTCTATTTTCGTGCTGTAAATTGTTTTTGTTCTTAGAGGACATATGCCCTAGGGCAATAAATACCTTTTTCTTCTTCTTCTTTCTTACTATTTATGCACTTCCTTGTGGCTTCGTTAATTCTTCATAGTTTACGGGCAAGACGAACGGCTGAAAATTGATGCGCAGAGTTTTTGCAAAAGTATTATAAACAAATAAACATTCTTCGAATGTCACGGGCAAAATAGTAGGAGAAGTCAATAAGCAGTAGGTTTGAGTGCTTGGTAGTGCAATCGATTGCAGTTAAAAAAGATATAACGAGATAATTAAAAACTCTCCTTGAATTCCGGATATAAATCATTACCACAAGTAAGATAAATAGGTACACAATATATAATTCCACAATATGTTACCGATACTGGGTCATTTGTTGTTTTTGTCAAACTTGTTTACATTTTTTACCATGATAGATTTATTAGAGTTGAATGATGGTAAATAGCATAGAGAGCTAGTAATAGGACATAGTAAACCGAAAAAATCAGAAAGAGGATGAATGTAAAATTGAAAATATCAGAGTGAATAGACCAGACAAAAGTATAAAGGTATGGGCGATTGCAAAGAATGGACGAGGAGAGGTTACCACTGAGAGTGTGAAGATGGAAATCTAAAGGGGGAAGGAGGATAGGAAGGCTGAGGAATAAATGGAAGGAATGCGCCCAAAAAGCCATGCAGGAGAGAGGGATGAAGAGAGACTATTGGAAAGATAGATGAAAATGGGAATCGGGATGCGGGAAACGGTCGCAAATACTGTAAAAACCCTCGCAAAATAGGTTGATTTTATTCTTTATACATTTTATATCACCCAATGTACTCGAAGAGTGCGCTCTCGAAAAAATAAAATTAATATTCCTAATTAATTTATTCGCAGTATAAAGTATTAAGGGTACATTCAAGTTGCTGCTCTTGTTTTTTTTTAGGAAAATGTGTATTTTATTGACTTAAAGCGGTTAACGAACTACAGGAAGTGGTCTCCTTTTAAAAACAGCGACCCTTGAACCACTTCAAGCTCGGCAATCAAATTAAAAGCGTATTCATGCATGAGCGCACCAGAGGAACTTCCCTTGGGATGGCCATGTCCCCTCAATTTCCAACATTTTCTGTGGTTTTAGTCACTATTTATAGCGCTCTGACTTTCACTAAGGTATGATTTGATTGAAAACTAAGACATAAATTGAAACTATGCATTTAAGAATTAACATCTTAACATCTCGAAATATTCCATTTAGAAGTAGTTACCTACTTCTAAATGGAATATTTCGAGATTAGGAAATACTACCATAGTTAAGAAATGCATAATGGTCCACGTGTCCACAGAGCGGCGAATAGGATAGCTTCAAAGTCTTCAAATCCACATGTGCACTAATTGTCAACTTTCATTGAAAATTAAAATGGGATTCTGGAGGCAAGAGAAATTCTATCACCCAAATGAGAAGCATATCCTATTCACGACCATATTCATTAGAAAAAGGTCCAAGAAAATTATGTTCCCTAAATTAGAGTGCCGTCAACATTTTCAGCATTGCTCTTTCATCTCCGAATTAAATCGTAATTTATCTTTTAAAGTTGCATAAATAATCGCAAGTATCCAATTGGATAATTTAAAAATAAAATGAAACTATTAACCTAGATAAAGTTTCTCCCATGAACACGAAGTCTTTAAGTTTCATACCTCTAGTAGTAGTAACCACCCCATAGTCTGTGACTGGGAAAACGTAATAACGACACACAAGACCATTCGTGGCAGAGATATTTAAGCATTCAGATGACTGTAAGCAGTTTCTCTTTTGGAAATTCCAAATGAACTTATTTTTTTATAGTCTCATGAACCAAAATTTCTCAAATTAAGATAGGAAAAAGAAGGTATTCCAATTCCACATAAAAATTCATTGTGCGACCCGGGTCTCACCACAGTGCAGCATCATCAAGGTGCTGATGCTGCACTGTGGTGAGACCCGGGTCGCACAATGAATTTTTATGTCAAATTTTCTCAGTTTTGGCAAAATAAATTAAAGCCGAGTGAAGTGAATTTAAAAATGTTTAGGAAGAGCTGTGAGCGCATGTCCTCTCTAGAGTCTAACGCACTACTTATACTCTCTCACTGACATGGATTTCCACAGAGGTAATTGGACCCCACCCGAAAGGAAAAAAATAAACGATGAAAAATAAGAGAAACATCACTCGGACATTCCCGGAATAGGTCGCGGTGGATAAAGAGAGAAAGAGAGGGAATACGGTTGCGGGAATGAAATGGAATTTATCTGTTGATATCCTCAAAACTGCGGCGTTCCCTTAAAAACATTCCTCCTCATGCCTTCATCACTCGTGAACACACACAGTATCCTCATGCCCCACAATGAGTGGGTAGCTATGCCTCCTCCTCTTCTCTTTTCCTCGCTGAAAAACTCCCACTCCGCCGGCCGCGCTGCATTTCGGGAACTCTTCGTGAGCACGCGATGTCCATCCGTCCCCTTTTCTCTCGAATAGGGGGAGGGTTAGGGGGATGGGTAAGGGGGAGGAGGGAGTGGAGGCAATATGGGGAGATTAAGAGGGGTTAGGGAAATGTGGCGAGGGGAGAGGATTTAATTTTTCGGGAAGCGGAAGAGAAGTGAGGAGCGCTAAGCGGAGTTATGGCGAGGAAAATGAGAACTCTCGCTACGCAAGCATTGCACTCCCCCGACATAATGTTTTCGTTGAAGCGATGAATGTATTCCTAATATTGATAGTCAATTCGTTAATGCATTTTCTCACGATAATAGATCATATCACAAGCATACACAGTTAAACGCTAAAATGGAACTTAAAACGTGTAGATAGGCGCAGAGTATGACTCTTAAGTCCCCAGAGGAAGGCCAAGAGACAAGTACTTGCGACAAGTCAAGAGGGATACGGGGAAGAAGAAACATAGGGAAGTGAAGGAACTGGCATGGGATAGTGCGGAATGGAGGGTTGCAGTATACCAATCCTAGGATTGTAATGCTATGATGATGACGACTAAGCTAACTTTATTTCTAAAATGCTAATGTGATTATAAAGTGAAATAAAATGTGATATGTTCCAATGCAGATTATCAGATGTATCGGCATCGGCCCTGAGGAAACGGCATTATTTTGCCAAGCCTTTGTTCACGCTTCTTGCTTTTAGCCCGACAGTAAGATTGAGAAATGTTTGCACTATCCGCGTTGCAATTTGATAAAGTGAAATGCTTAGTATCTACCATTATCGAAGGCCCAATGATCCCAGTATTACAGCCTCGCCGTTCCTAAGACGCACGCTAGAATTATATCTCGTGTACCTCTTGGCCGACATAACATGACTCACAAAATAAATTTGCAACGCCTATCAGGGGTTACAACCTGACATAAATAATTTTCCGAAGGTTAGAACCAGATTTTGCCCAGCTGAAAAGTTAAGAAAAATATCCGATTTTTGAAAAAATAAAAAAAATCTATCCGAGGCAAAAACCTATACACGCATATATAATTCAATTAATTTCTAAAGATTCCCCTTAGACTCTTAAATATTTCATTCAAGATTATCCCCACTGGAAACTCAAGACTGGATGAATGACAATACATAAAAAGACAGCGTAGACATGTTGAGATGATCGTATGCAATCACTCGAACGTAATTCACAGTCTTAAATTATTTGCTGCTATGAGGCAGGGTTATCTCTTAAATGCAGACTGTCAAATGCGTCTAAGAATTCCTCTCTGATTCCCATGTGGGAACGATAAATCTCACCGGGGACTCTAATTAGCGCTGAGGTTTGTATAATGCCATCCAACTCCATTATCTGACGGGGGCTACATTAAAGTAAGAGGACACGAAAAGGAACAGTTCAGGTATTTCCTCATGACTTTGAAAGAAAAGGGGCGTAAATGGAGGTAAATTGGCAGCTGCCGGGCGTAGGCAAAGAAGTTGGGTGTAAAAGCAAGGACTCCGAGAAGAGAGCTTAGGAATATGTTGATTAAAACATTTATATGCAAAAGTACAGAGTGTGATCTCGAAACCTGTCCTTTGGGGAAAGAGGATGAAAATAAATTGGAGGTCTTGGGGATATTTATAGAGGAGGATGGATGAAATAAGCCGGAGGGAGAGAAAAACAAATAAAGGCGAGACATGCGTGAAGAAGTCAAAAATAGGACAGGTGAAGTACTGAGGAGTTTTGAAGTATGTTTCGTAAAGGATAATATTTGAGGAAGAAGGAGAAACAGAATAGTGATATTAGACAGCATAGGGAGATATGTAAATAGCGAAGAAATGCAGCAGAGCAGAAGGAAACGGAACATACCCACCGAAGACAAGAATGGAGGGAAGCAATTCAGGTACCAATTTCCATGTGTAATGCATTTCAGAGACACTAAAAAACCAGCCTATAATTAGCAGAAGTAGTTCTGACGGTCAACAGGCTTGGATTTTTTGTTAAAATACGATTTAATCACCATTATTTATAGCAGTCCCTTTCTCTGGAAAATACCAGCATCACATACGGAAGTGATCGCAAGTGAAACATGTGTATTGCGCTACTTTAGGTATATTTGCCTCAACACCTTCTATGGACTCTAGTGTCCCCTTTTGCAATGCTTCATCTATCATTACTGGAATTAAAAAAAATACATCTTCCTCCAAAAATTGATCTTTCATGACTCCACTAGCTCAATTATATAAAATTTTATATAAAATGTATGATTTACAGAATAATGAACAATTACACAGCTCACAGGTTGGTGACCATATTTGAAAACTACAACCCGGGACTCTCGAATCATTTATTTACGAAGCTCAGTCCATCTAATTCTAACCATTTATCGGTTTAACTCGTTAACTTACTGCCCATATTATTTAAATTTAATGTAATATCTGTTTGTCTTCAGAAGTCACACCTTAAATTTCCATTTTCTATGTTAACACCTGACAGAATACAGGATTGGAGGTTAGAAAAGGAATTTGCCTCTTTGTTCAGTTATATATAATTATCAATTGCACTTAGGTGTGAACAAAATAATTCCAATATTTTCTGAGTCTTCAGGATGAGTGGATAATCCGTGTATGGTGATGACCCAGCGCAAACAAAATGGGATTGAGAGCAACGAGTGAAAATACCCTTCAGTGAATCGCTTGGATAACATCAGATTTACTACACTTCTAAAATTAAAAAAAATATTTTTATATATAGTCCTCATCCCTTTTCCCTCCTCTCCCCCTTTAAACTGAGAGCCATTTGGCGCCCAGCGTAAAATGTAACAATGTAATGCATGAATTATTCTCGGGTTCTCGCTGCACTGGGTTAAACTTTCCATACTGAGAGCATCCAACATTCCAACATTTCCATTATAGAGAGCATAGACATACATTAAACAATGTAACATTGAATACGACTAGCCATCTCTAAGAATATTCAGATAGTTTATAGGATCTAAACGAGATACAAGCTGTCATCGGCATCGGCATCAATATCTTAATACAGAGAAGCATTTGGGGATTCCACTGTCAAATTAAAAAAATAATTTTATTTACATCCTGGCTATTTATAGAAAAATCTCTCCTCTGCTTCTTGTGAAAAACAAAACCCTACCTTGCCAATAATTTTTTTCATGATTGAACCTGAAAATAAAGAGCGTCAGAAAGGGTGAGTAATGGGGGAAAATAGCATTTTTTGCTTTATATACTTATTAGTCATTTTCGATAAAAACCTTTATAAAGAAGCAAATTTCCCCATAGAAATGAATGTTAATTTAATTTGGGCTCCTTTCCATCTTATTTATGGAGTTATTGGCAAATTACTGCAATAATATATGTGAAAATGCGTTATTAGTTGAGTAGATATAACGCTGGAGTTGGCTACTATGGTTGGAAAAAAGTGTTCATTAAAAATATATTCGTCCAATAATCTTCATATTTTGTATATTAATTGTATTATATAGTATCAGAGGTACTTACTTAGTGAAAGCAGTATTTAATATTCAAAACAAACGAATAGGTGGAATTTCGTATTTGCTTTTAGTCGTACAGTGGCGGTAGGACCTTCTTGATTTGTAGCATCTCCGCAAAAAAGCTCCTCCTTATGATATCCACTATTTCACTAGTTTGCTGTACTCATTGTCAATAACTACAAAATAACTTAGAAGATTTATATCACTGCATTGTATCGTACAATAATAACTATTTCATGCATCCCAGATCTTTTCGTGGAGCGTCACGTACTTTGTGACTACTGATGATTCACTCTCTGCTTGGGTGCCTTGAAGGATACTAGGTTGATGTACGTGCTGTAAAGAGGATAATGAAATGGGAGTTTGACAGTTCTGGATCCGTCGCCATTGCATGAATAGTCGTGCGACTTCATTTTGGCTTCAGCAACTAGCATGTCACTCCCCGTCTCTGCGCAACAGGGAGAATCAGTCGCGAGATTACATTAGGCGATTGGCACGCAACATTCGTGACGTAGCCTTGGGGATGATATTTCCCCGTTTCGCCTCCGCTTTTGCATGAACAATGGAAGAATTAGTCCCCACACCCATTGTCACGCCAACCACATAAGGGGTCATTTGAGGGAATTCGTCAGGGACAACGTTGTGAATATCCCACCAGTCTCTAATTTCATTGGTGGTCGAGGATTCGAGCGTAGAGAAATCTTTCGGCATAATAAGTGTTGGCTGCCTAAATTATTAATACTTTTTCCTGCTCAACAGTTTCCGATTACAGTTTCCCATGTTATACTTTAGATTGTCCAAGATCAAAGCAGCCAACGCAGAGGAAGACCCGAAAGTTCACTAAAAGGACTCATCTACATCTACATCTACAAAATACCCTGCAAACCACCTCAAGGGTGTATGGAAGGGGGTGAGTAGTCACCAACTTTCATTACACTATACCCTAATGTTAGTGTATCTACGACTAATGATGCACTAGCATACATTGCTAATGCCTGTCACGTGGGAAAGCCTCACAAGCATACACTGAGACTCAAAAGCAACGCGAAAATATAATGTGTAAATTTAAGATTCTTTGGTTGTGCTAATAGTGTTGTTTTCAAATACATACAGAGCCATAAATGCTAGAGGTATCAATCTCGATATAGCTTGGATTGGAGGGTGCAGGAATTTTGTCAGCCCCGGTGGTGACGGGGTAGAGTCCTCGTCAGCCAAACCGAGGGTCGCGGGTTCGAGTCCCACCTGATTTATCACCACTCATATATTTAGGTGTTTGTGTTCGTCCGTTGATACTTGTTGCAACACCTGACCTAAAGGCCAGTAGAGTTCTTTTAGGGATTGTGGAAATAAATAAATAACCTAATACTAATGTACAAAGAACGTTTCATCCAACTAAAGAAGGAACGAAACGATTGAATGCATTCCTCTTTGACTTTGGATTCAGGAGAAGTTTACAAAATATATACTGAGCGCCCCCTGTTCATGAAAATCAATTCACAACTTCTTTTAGTTTTTCTACTCTGTACACTCTTAAGTTTCCAAAATCAAAAGAAATATCTTATATCAATATTCTCAATAAAGCCAACCAAAAATTTAACCACTAACAGGTGCCCGTTAAGAATGTTCAGTCTCGCCCTCGGTGTCAGAAGAAGTGATAAGTACTTGAGAATGTGACCGACAACTATGGTTATTTGCATCTCTACAGATAGAAGAAGACGTTGGCAAAGTTAGCATTTTATGAGGAATTGAGGAAGGGTTAAGAGGGTCGGAGCAACTAAGCAGAAGGCGTCTAGGGGTCATCAAATGTATGTCTCCTGGTCGGCTGGCTGTTTGAAGAGGCAAGCAACAATGGGGGTGTATCACGATTTTTTATTTTTACTTTATCGTGCAGGGGGCTATGACAAATGATCATTTGCAAATCACCTCTAAAAGTTTCAAAAAATTGCCAGAGATATAGGAGTCTAAAGTTGAATGGAAGGGCAACCTTCCCATAACGGCTGTGACGTCATTTCATCAATCGCTTACTCCCTCTTCCCGATCTATTCTAAAATATGCCTTAAAAAGGCTTTCATGAAAAATTCCACTTCTGTCGGATATAAAACAATATAAAGATTTAGAAAATACCTTGAAAAATATCCGTCTTCACCGGGAATCAAACCACGGGCCTTTGATCGAAGAATAAATTGACGTCAGAGGGTGTTTTGCGGAGAGAGAAATAAATTAAACTTTCTACGATTAGTTATTTGGTTTTTAGGCCTTCATGTTTCGAAGCAACTCCGTTTTCTCTTTATGGAAACCTTTGCAAATTTGGCTTCAACGGTCATATCGAAAAAGCATTCGAATGATAATCACCCATTGAGGTCTTTGCGCTATTGAAGATAAGTGGGTAAGTTGGAAAGGGAGGGATTATTTTTGGGAAGAGAGGAAAGGTAGAAAGAAACCCGGCGTTGGCGTTAGCCTACTCACAGCGAAAAGCGCCAAGGGGACCACGATATAACGTCTCATCCGACGGACGGCGTACTGTGCTAGCTCTGCATTAAGCGAAGCAGAGTAATAACCCTAAAATGGAGAAAAATTAGAGTAGACATAAACGAACATTATCTATCACGTAATGGAAAGAAAAAATTGGCTGGCGGAGAAAGCAGAAGTCCTGCAGAAGAAAAATATGGCCTGGAGAAGAAGAAGATGGCCTAAAGAGGAAACATATGGCCTGGGAAAGATGATGGCTTGGAGAAGAAGACGACGGCCCGGAGAAGAAAAGATGGGCTGTGCAGTAATAATTTAAAAATGAAGATGAATCCGAGAGGGCCTAAAAGAACGTAAAAACCTTAGGCCATTAATCTGTATTAATTAAAAACCAAGGTACACTTAGAATATAAAACTAATGGGGAAAAATGTTTTTGTAAAATGAGGGGTGAACCTTGGTACATACCCTCAATAGGGATGGGACGTGTAAACGTGTACACGTCTGGAGGCGTGCACACGTTTTCTTGCAAAATAATACACGTTAGCATCGTCCGCCTTTGATCACGAATTGCCACCACATCCCCCCTCTCCAGTCACTTAATATGACTTGAGTCAAGGTGAATCGTTATGAATCAGTGTTTACGGCACTTCCTGGAATCTGGATCGCAGTCGGTGACTACTGTCACCGCCTGCAGTCACATATTACTCCCTGTTTACACAGTTTGACCTTAGCAGACTACCGTTCTGCAAGCATCGGTGCGGGATTCCAGCACTCTAGGCGTACATACCTGTAGGCCCACCGCAGAACTGAATGTGGGGCCAGAGACTAACTATTGTTTGTGTCGGGACAGGAAAGACGTGTACACGCCTGAATAACAAGCGTGTACACGTTTACTGCAATGCACGCTTTTGCCCGTCCCTAACCCTCAACTGTAATATACACAAATAAACCGGGAGAGATTCGAATGGATCTCTCCCTTTTAATATTATTATCTCCACAAAACACCAACATGGGGCTCAATATTACTCTGATAAATCTCCACCACTGCCAGGAATCGAGCTTGCACCCTTTGGAATGGGAAGCATACAAGGTAGGACGTTCCTGTGACCAAAATGAGTCCGTTCTGCGCATGACGTCATCTGGATGACACGGGTAGCAGACGGCTCGAGAATTAGCTCAGGAATAATGGCACGGTACGACTGAATAAGGAATACCATTCCGGTGGACGAAAACAAGCACGGTCTGCGCATCTACGGGTGCCTTCTATTCGCTCTGGGTCGCCTATCACTTCGTAACACAACATGGCACTTGCCTTCCATTTGTTACAGATTCTGTGCACTAGGTAGCGCACTTCAAAGCAGATTGGGAGCAAATTTGACCTTAGTAAACATCAAAAGAACGTCAGCAATCGCATCCGTGATTGTTGTCAAATTTGTGGATTTTCAGTAAAGGCGTCAAACATGCATATTGTGAGGTTGTTAATTAATCTGTAATAAAAGGATTGTGTTTTTAAATACTTACTTTGAACAAATTCAACAATTTTTAACAAAACATTCGGCCGTGACTGTTGTTCACCCACAGAATGCTACCTACCGGTAGGTTTACAAAACATTTCGCCAGCGCACATCGTTCCATTCAACGCCGCGCCGTGCGTATGCGCTAAAGTGCGCTGATGGGCAGGGTCGATATATTTGAAGAGGTGACGAATCGAGATATCTATCGACCTTGCTGATGGGTTCCGATTCGCGATGACTTAGAACACCTTGATTGGAATGGACACCCCGATTTCATCTGAATTTCATGCGGTGGCGCCACTTTGAAATCTTCCGAGTATTTTCGCGAGTACTGACGCGTCAACCCATCAAAACTCCTATTTCTGTCCTGTGACTACCACTCTTTACTTCTCTACAAATATTTCCGTGGCCAATGCTCACTGTTTCTGTTGAGTAGAGATAGGGCAATGCATGAAATACTGTGTAGAGGGAACTGTTTAGCTAGGCTACCGTTGCGGATACAATGCTAGAAGTTTACATCAGTAATGAAAAGTAATCGATATCGTACTTTCCACTTTATTTTAAGTTGACTACACGTGTTTCGGCTTTTTTATTTAGCCATCTTCAGGTACAATGTTTCAGTTAAATTAAATCAATCGCCAGACGATTTTTAACGATCATTGAAAATCCTGTAAATAAGCTCAGGTCTCCTACTGATGTAAATGTAATGGACATACCGTGTTATTTATCAAATCTATAAGTTTTTTCATTCATTACAGTTTTATTTCGTTGCTATGTAAACATTCTGAGCTTCCCTTTGTTGCCGGAGCGCAAGCGACAGTCGCTAGTGATCGGGCAACTTTAAGCCTCGCGCCTCGTCGTGATTGGAGTACTTAAACAACATGCCTACCATAAAAGATGAATATAAAACATCTTCTAAGATATGTTTTATCATTACGACGTATTTTTATTTCCTCCACTGCAATGCAAGCGCCCAAGTCTAAAGTAGTACACTTACCCTCACCATTGTGTTTGTGGTTGCCTGAGCCCTCGGGTCTCTGTGGAAGAGGATCATGGTTAGAGGATAGAGAGATAGAGGGAGTGGGGAGAGGAGCGGAGGAGAAGGGAGGTAGGGGGAGAGAGGGCGTGGTCGGAATGAATGCATTTGCGTGCGGGTCGTGAAATTCCCAGAAGCGGAGGAATGCGGACACGTTACCTTTGTTCCTTGTGTGTTATGCAAACGAGTTTTCGCGCAGTGACATCCAGAAATTGGTTTGCGTAGACGAGCCCAGTGGGCAACCGCGCTTCGCTACTTCTCCTCCCACCCTCCACCCCTTGCCCCCAACCCCTCGTCCTTAACGGAAGGGTTACATCTCCCACCAAAGCGGGTCACGCAGACTTAGGGAAGAAGGGAGGACAGCTAAGTGAAAATCACGCGATTTCTTTCATTTCTGTGGTATGTACTTGCAGTAAAACTCTTCCTATATGTATTAAAGCGACAGAATTATATTTCGCTAGTCCTCATCATCGCCAGTCGTATCAATTCGAAGATTGATTTGCTACAGCTCTCCTCTCCATTCTACAGTTAGCTCTTCATTTTAGCGTCCTTCATAACTTGCCTGATGTATTCCATTCTTCATTGTTGTCTTTGTTAATTGTAATTCTCAGGAATTTGAACTCTGAAAATTAAAACGAATGGCAACAGATGCCACTGGGCATTGCAAATTCTTTTAAAAATTACAATCTTTTCAATTAAACTGACTGTGGTAAAACTAAAGAAGTTTTATATAAAACCATAACACAAACAATGGTACTGTACGGATAAGAAGTATGGGTTCTGAGCAAAACAAAAATAAAAAGAAGATTTATCACTTTTGGAAACCAAGTTTTGAGAACGATATATGGACCAATAAATGAAGGGGGGCTGCGGAGAATAATAACGAATAAAAAATTAAGAGAAATATATACAGATCCCGACATCATAGCATTGGTAAAATGCAGAAGATTGAGATGGGCAGGATATGTGTGCAGGAGGGAAGAAGATTCAACCCTTAATATGGTTATATATAGAAAGCCGAGTGGTAAAAGACCGCTGGGAAGGCCGAGACTCTGATGGTAAGACCGTACCAAAAGGGACATACTCTCAAAGTTGAAGCGAATGAAGAATGGATGGAGGACAGAAAGAGATTGTGACGAGTTTTCTGTGAGGGCAAAAACCTGGGGGGTTATTTTGTAATCTCACCTTTATAATAACTCTTTGCGGGAAGGCGGGAGATCCGTTTCGCTCTCTTAATGATCGGCTCACGATCGGCCAAGGTCCGATAGCGCCTCCATTTCACGTTCCTTACAACAGCTGAGATGGGACTAACGAAAGCGGAGGCAAATGAAATGGATCATGAGTCGAAAGATACGGATCAAGAGTCGAAAGAGCGGGCGAATCAAAGAAAATACCTGCAGATCACCACTTGAGAGCCGAAGATGGTCACGCTGCCTGGGTGGCGGAGTGGAACTGCGACAAATTACGTAATTTTCCGTATTTTATGACGTATTCTCCCATAAGTGGGATAACAAAATAACCCCCTGATTGGGAACCCCCTGATTTCGCAGTTCGCATTTTTAGTGGCCACATATGTAAGGTAAGGTATTTCATTCCAGTTGTAAATAACATGTTGATAACAAAATAAAGGCAGAAATCCGTCTTAGGTTTTGCGAAATTAGCACAGTTTTGCTATCATTGCGGGCGAGCACATTAACACGATAAAATGGGGCAGAATTTAAATTTCCATCCTGGTAAAATTAATGGTTAAAATACAAGTTTGTCGAATTATCCACATCTGATATGATTTCCTGTTACCTTTTGGGGAATTCAGTACGCTACTACCGAAAGCTGAGCATTTCAATAAGCATGCCTACAACAGTGGAATTTGTCCTGTCTTTCGATTCAAGCTGTTGGATAATATTAATTTTTCTTTACATTTCCTATTTCTTTTCTTTTTATTTGCAAGCTGCAAGTTTTTTTTGTTCTACCCTATTGGTCATAGTATGTCTCTCTTCACAAGGAAGTTTTCGCGTGTTCATCACTTCCTCTACTCTGCTCGAAAAAGTTAGAATAGTAGTTTCGTCTGCAAATATATACGCCTGTTTGAGATATCCATCAACACCTGTTGATTGTTTAGAAACTGAATTGTTGAACACACTGCCCGCAAGTGAAAATAAATTATAAACAAGTTGCTCCCACTCGTTTTTTCCCACACAATTTCGACCAGGAGAAACGCTCACTTGATTAGCAGAGAGGAAAAAATAAAAGCCTGAATTGAAATGAAAGGAAAGTCGGCCATAATAACTTGTGGATATCACTCCCGAGAAGGGAGGATTTTCGTCACTGTGAGTGCATTATTCTGATGAGTCGCCGCTCCACTTAAAAACGGCGCGCGTTGCTCGGCAACAGCGTGTAAATAAACCACGAGGCGGACTCTCTTTCCCTCTCGAGTAGTACGAGCGCGCCAGTCGTATCTCGCGGAATTGGAGCGGGCGTCCCATAATGCCGCCCCTTCTCTTGCTGCGGCCCCCGGGGGAGGGGGCGAAAAACAAGTCCCCTCCGTCAGCACGGCCCGAGGCACGCCTTCTTTCTCTCTTCGTCCGGAGGGGGCGCTGCACGGAAATTCCCTCACGCCACGCCCAGAGGCGAAATAGGAGGGAGAAAGAGATAGGATTACTGAGCTCAAATTTTTAGGGCTATCCGCTAACTTTCACCTTTCTCATCCAGATGAATCCGATGTGAGAGTGTCGCGGTAGAAAAAAATCATTCGCCCAAATGTGTATTCAAACCCAAATCCAATGAATTCGCGCCAAGTGCTTTAGCCTGTTGGCTGCTTAAGGAGGATCCACTGTGACTGTGCGACTAAAAAGGTACTGTAGCCCACTTTTTCGTTCGTATTTAAAAAAATACTGCTTTCGCTGATTATATGCCTGGGCTATTAGAAAACAAAATTGTTTAAAAAACTCGCAGATAGTTCGAGTTATATTTTAATGAACACTTACCCAACCCAACCAGCCATAGGAACCGTCGTGGATTAACGCAATTTTGACATCAATTATTGCAGTTATATCCCATTAACTCCAAAAAATAAGACAGGGCAGGGCAGGTGCCTATATCTTACCACTATTTATTTCTCTGAGATAATGGCTTCTTAGTAAACAGTTTCCGCGCAAGTTGCATTTATGTGGGATAGAAAAATACAATTTTTCCTAGTTATTTATCTAATCATGCATTTTACACCATGCGATTTCCTATTCAATTTGCAAAAAATAATGGCACGTAAATGTATGCTTTTGTTTTGCATATCAAACGAACGGAGACGTCTTTCTATAAGTAGCTGGTATACACATTAGATGACCTTTATGGTGTAACCAACTTGACCTAAAACTAGCTACGGCATTAGGCGCAACATCGAGGGATCAGGATTCGATTCCCGGTCAACGGTGATGATTTTACCACGTTTATATTAGTTTGGTTTCCGTCATGTCCGTCTGTCTGTCCGGGTGGAATATTGCAACCGAGTTGGAACTAATTTCCCGATCAGCTAGAGACTTTAAATTTTTAAAAATAGCTCAGAAGTGGATGACAATGCAATATTAGCTATCTATTATAACAATTAGTTGACAATTAATTAATTACAATTTTTCCTGATGTGCTAGTAGAGGCTTGTAATTTTAACCATAGCTCAGAAGTGGATGGAAATGCAATGTAAGCTACATGTTATAACAATTAATTAATTAACGATTAATTTATTATTTCAATTCCACACACTGTCAGCTGAACAGAATCTGAAATACATCGGGAATTTCCTATGTGTCCCTGTCAGAGTCTCATTAAGATGCATAAAATCGATTGGAAACTTTCACCCGGGCATAAGACTAAAAAGCAGAAAATAATTCATTAAATATAAAAAATTAATATACTACTTTTTTTTAATGGAATAAAAAGTATAAAATAATTTTCCCTGGGCCATTATAAATTTTTGAGGGTGAATGTTTAGTGGCTATGGAGATATTTGTAAGACTTGAAGAGAAAAACGTGGGGCGCAGGCAGTAGATAATAGAAGTAGATAATCCGGATGAATTCACAACCAATATCAGTGAATTGCAAATGGTATTAATTGTGGGAGTTTGCTCAATAACACCTGGTCCCTTTATTCCTCCTTAATTATCATGGGTTGCCTGCGCCCCACGTTTTTCTCTTCAAGTCATACAAATATCTCAATAGCCACTAAACATTCACCCTCAAAAATTTAGAAGGGCCCAGGGAAAATTATTTTATACTTTTTAGTCCGTTTTAATAACGTGGTATATTACAAATTTCTTTTTTAGTTAATTAATTATTTTCTTCAGCGGAATTTTTGCTCTTCTGTGCAGTTACGGCTGCTGCCATTACGGAAATAACGCGGTTGGTTCGTAGTACTCATAAAACATCACCCGGCGCAAATTCAGAGGATCTGGGTTCGACTCTCGGTCAAGGGCAATGATTTTTTTCCAAAGGAATCTCACTCACTCGTGTGTCCCTTTCGGGTGGCTTCCTTTCATGTTTAACCGCTGGGCAAAAACTGATGAATGGGATTCTGAATCATGTAACGTATTCCGATGATTTGACGTCGGCTGCTCCGAAGAGTTGGGTTTCCACGAAGAATTGACGAAAGTGGACCATGGATTTCATTCATCGTTCTTTGACTGAGACGGAAGAAGTTGTGCTCGATAAAGAGGACAGCGGAGACTAACAAGGTGATCACCCGTCACTTAGTGAAAATTACTAGGGTACGTTCACGCTGATAGCGAATAAGTGATGAATTTGGAATCGTAACACCACTGCGGAATCCTGAGTCTCGCATTCTTGGACGCCAGAAAGGGAAACCGTAAGAATTTTAATCGAAAAGCACTCAATTTGAATAACTACTTATTTTATATGACCGAGAAAGTGATACGTTACCGATTATCAGCTCCCTATTCAGATTCTCCTGCTTGCTATTTGTATTGAAATCGGGATCGTAATGGGAAGTTCATAATCGAGAATAAACCCCACTTTCTCTTCAAGACCCGGTAAATAGCCATTCACTCAGTGCTTCCGGTTGAAAAGCCTGACTCCGATTTCCGGTTATGACATACATCAATGGGAGACTCTCTTGCGTAGCCTACGCGAAGTACAGGCCGCAAAACTTTTAATTCAGCAGTCTAATGAAAATCGCGGGAAAATTGCTTGCTGTGATCTACTTAGGCCTAAGTTTAAAAAAGTTACGCCATAATTTCTAACCACAGGTCGCATTTAAACAACACCTTTACTTTTATCAACAATACGTACACATTCATTTCAGAAAGCACTAGTGGCATTTTAGCGTGGCATTCTAGGCAATTAACAGGAAAACTGTTCGTAAATTAGTAACTGAATGTCCATCGCTTTCTTGATCCATAAGCCCGCCCTGACCCAGATTGGTTACAAGAAAAAAATGTTTCGACACAAAGTCATAAATGAGATGATAAAGACTTACATTGATTTCACATTGCCCTGCGATATACGAGTCCTCCGCAACACACCGACTGTCACTTTCAAGATACGCAATGTTCCATTTATCTGTGGGGCATTTGATCCATATAAGTCGCATAAAAAATATTTTCATCTGGATCAAGCGTCATTATATTTTGTGTCCTTATACTGTTATAACAGCACATTCCAGTGGTTTAAAAATTTCTACCGCTATCAGTGACGAATCATTATCCTATTTAAATAAAATGTACGGTGCTAACCAAGCCTTATATACCATAATAACCATGTATTAGATTTTTTCCGTTAGCTCCATAAGGAACGTTTAGGTCTACTATTTACAAACAGATTGCAATCGGAACTCGAGCGTTCAAGCCTGTATATCACCAAGGAGGTTAAAATGAAATGGAGGAGGCATGACAGTGAACGCTCATGGGCGAAAGTGAAGCAAGAATAGGGCTGTTTGGGAAGGGTTTTGTGCCGAGTAGGTGTTGCCAAACCAGTCACAAAACATCGCCTTGTCTGTGGTTTTTAACTTAGATTTGACGAAAATCAAACGCGACCGCCGGACACGTAAGCCATAGGAAGGTCTATACTGTGCCGACTGCAATGGCGGAATTGGCTTCAAGAATCAAGTGGTATGTCGCCTCCATTTCTTTTCTAACCTCCTTGGTATATCACAGAGGCTACCGAGGCTACACTCTCCGGCTAACATTGGCGCGAGATTTAAACTCAAGCGCATCTTTGTCGCGCTCTCAACCGAGAACAGTTTTTGCCAACTTAGTCGAAAGTGATGCTTGAGATACCCCCCACTCGGAAATTAATAGTAAGTGAATACACAATGCTTAGAAGCATCAGGACGTCGATTCATTGGAATCGGAAATTCAGAATCCAATTCCTCGGAATCGGTAATTCAGAATCAAATTCCTCGGAATCGGAAATGCGAACAATTTTCGAGAAAGACGCCCAAGAATTCGAGATGGTGGATTTAAACCAAAAGAAAAGTCTCCCGTGTGCTGTCTCTCTCGTGTCAGCAACCGAAGCCTACGAGCATAGAGGGATAAACGGGCTCAGTATTCCCCTTATGCATGTCGGCGTTCAGTAAACAAAAACAAAGGAACGGCTTCCAAGGCGACTCGATTAAGATCGCGCGCTCGCATTCCTCCGATTCGTGGAAAAACCTTCGCCTCTCTTTGCAGGAGTGTCAGCCGACGGACTCAGCTTATTGCGTGTCGCAACGGGGAGAGAAGGAGAGGAATGCCAGCCACGAGGATTGGAGAACGCGATTCCGTTCTTGAGGAATGCAAGCATGGACGAAAGTATGCATTTCAGCATCAAAAACGAAGCCGTTTCCGGCTAGCCTCGCCCATAACTTAAAAGAAAAACAAAGCGTATAGTCGCGGGACTAGAGCACATGCGTCCATGATGGCGCGATTTATCGCTACCCTCAGGACGATTTGGACATGACCACATGGAAGGCTTCGGATGAACCAGTTGCGATATCCTGGAAACGATGAGTACGCAAGTAAAAGAAAATTCGAGTAGGCAAGTAAAAAAATACTTCAGACGCTAAACCATGAATTAAAAAATGGTCAAACAATCAAAACCAAGAATCATGATAAACGCTCAAAGCAGCTGCTGATCTCCTAGTACCATTCTTTTTATTATGATTGGTATTAATCTCACATAAATCTCGAGTCACAAAAAACGCTATAAATACGCGTTTGAAAACAGCCCTGACCTTAAAATATTCCATGAGAAAATTGTAACATGCAATTCATACAGTAACAGAGTAGAACCAGCAACATAATTATCCTTATTAGGGCATTATAAATCTAATAAGTAGAATACCGAGGCGCATAGGAGGCTTTATGGCTTTTTAATATATGACCTCAAAATATTTTTCGCATCATGGGTTTCAACTACTGAAACTTTATTGATATCTCAAGATCTAATTGGCATATAACACTAAACCAAACCCTACATCATCATTGAATTAATATCTCTAAAAAAAACTTTCTTGGTGTAGTGCTGATAGGTTGACAAATGTAGTAAGTCAAACTACATGAACATCAAAGACATCTGATTCAGCTCCTGGTGCAAGCAACCATAATTCAAGTGGGATACAATTTCATTCTATCCCTTATCTTTTCAAAATAAGATCAAGAGTTTCTCTTTCAAAGCATTACACCTATACGAAGTACTGAACTCTCCCACTCACTTGCCATATTTGAATTAACTTCAGCGACGTTGTCCCTGACTACACCACATGCAAATCGTACTAACTTGTCACATTCCATAGTTTACCACAGATTTACCACATTAAACTACCTCAAAGGTTTTAAGAACAGATGAAATGTAGATAAGAGGAAAATAAGGTTGCTCTTGCATATCATTTGCTATGACATTCACCGCAGTTTTACACCAGCGGAACAAGGCTGAGAGGCAACAAAGTAATCAATGACATCGCTACTTTATTCAAATGTCCACATGCAAAGAACCGTGCATACTGTGCAAAGAAATACGCCATGCTAATAACATAAAGTTAACCTTCCACAAAAGCAGTTTGCGTGGGGGCTGAGTCTTGGATTGGGGCAAATCGAGAATCGCATCAGATGCAGCACACTGTCACAAAACCCACGACAGCTATTGATGGATAAAAAATATCAAACATAATACCATTTAAGGAATGAGTTGAGGATATATCAAAAACATACTTCTAAAGAGCTGGCAGAAATAAAAATCATATGGCACAAGAATTATCACATTTTGATAATTTCTCGTGGGACAAATACCGATTGTCAATTTATTCCGTAGACATGGAGTATTTAGACTAAATTTTCCCAAGCGCAACTTTGTGGTACTCCATAACTTAGTAAAAGAAAACTTTGTTTTGCCCACGAAACAATTTTATTGAACTTGCCGAATAAGGTTTCGACTTCCATATGACTTGATAATGACTGTGTACGTCGACACCTAGGTAGGTCAATTAAAAAAAAATGATTCGTGGACTATACAAATTTCCTTTTACTTAGTTATGGAGTAGGAACTAAAGTGGCATAAAATATTTATATATCTAATATACAATAATTTTTGGCACGATTAAAAACCTTGTTAATAAGTAATATGAGGTGAAATCCAATCTAGTTTGACACCACAATAGTTGGTAGACGAAGAGATTGACGCAATGGAATTTGATTGAATTCACGATTTTATATCATTTTGATAAACCAGGGAATAATCTCAGCTATGAGTTGAATTTTATCCTAAGAATAAATTAACAAAATGTGTTATCCTGGAACCGTGCTCCCTGAGAGCACAGATATAAAAATAAGGAAAATAAGCTTTCATAGATATGGAGCAATTAAAGATTTTTCAGACAAGACAAAAATTATGGAAGAAAGAAATTCAAATAAATAATTAACACCTTAAAATTAATTCCATGAAATTTTGCAAGTAATTTTAAGACAAGCTGTATATATCGCAAAGTTATACTTACTATAGGCTAACTAAGAGGTACTACATATAGTCAGTGAGTCAAGTGAAGCACATACAGTGGGATAAAAATTGTCACAATTTCCATATATTATTTTTTCTTTCAGGAGATATAGGTCTATTAATTTTTAAATTATTTTATTTCGCATTTTTATACATTACATACATACCTAACGACGATTCGCATTTTTATTCATGCGTCATAAACTGAAATTCAAAAATTTAATTTAAAACTATTTTTAAAATTTTAATTTTAAAATTCAGGACTCTCTCTCTCTGGGTCCTGAAGAAGCTATATAAAAATGCGAAACGTCCGTAAAGAAATATAAAATAATTTAAAACTTAATGGACCTATATCTTCTGAAAGAAAAAAAATAATTACATAATAAAGAGGCCATGAAGAGGAATCTTCTACATTTTTCCATATATTATTAGAGTAAACTCTGTTTACGTACCTCTCATTATTTTTTATGGAGCTTTCATCAAATAAGAGTTCCACAATACTTATCTCGCTATTTTTTATTAATATGTTGCCATACAGTGAGTATATGGGTATATACGAAAATATTTAATAGGTATTTAAATAAGTAGGTAGGTAACGCGGTACCTAATATTTAAATAAGTAGGTAGGTAACCTCGCCAAGGTGCCATTCCCTAATTAACTTGGAATGGAGTTATTTCTCTTCGGTGATCAATGCGAAGATTGGTTGACAGCATTTTGTTTGATTCTTGTTCTCCATTCTTCACGAATTAAATAAAACTGCAGGAGTTGTACTGTCCTCTTATATTTAATGTATAATATTACACAACACATGTGTCAACGCTTAGGGCGTCATCATCAGGTATGGCATCAGGGATCATACTTGATGATGATCCCTAATCGCTGAAACGTGTTGTGTATTATTATGTTATTATAAGTGGGCAGTACAGGTCCTGCAGTATAATTTATTACTGAAATGCTGTTCCACTACGTAACGCCAGAGCCGGTCGAATTTATCCATTCTTCACGTTTATCCGCGTTCCTTTTCATACCATTATAATTACCGAATCCTAAATCTTTCCCCATCCACATGTTTCTCTAATCTTATATGTTGAAGTCCCAGATGTCTCAATAAATGTCCTAAAAGCTGGGCTCTTCTGTTTGCGATGGATGGTGGACTCGACTCCGGAATAATAATAATGCGTGAGCATTCGAACCCTTCTTAGGAGGGTTGAGTCTGAAAACTGTGAGAAGTACCTTCTATAGAAGAGGAAAAAAGGCAACGGTCAAACGTATTTACATGGACCTTTTTCCTGCAGTCGACTGAAAAAAGGCATAAGTACATTTCCCAAAGCTGATGAGTTAAGGTTCCCGGAGCGATTTTGTTTATGAACAGATTTGCGTGAAACTTTGCATACGTGTTCTCATTAGAGATATTTAGAGATAAAAGTGAAAAAAATTCCACTACACCGATTTGGTTTTTTGGCAATTCAATGCTATTTCAGCGCGTAGCCTAATGGCACATGACATATATTTCGAAGTAATTAGATTATATATGTACAGATTTTCTCCTAAACGTAAAATAATACGTTTCATATTAATATAATGGTTGCTAACTAATATACAGGTACCATGTAGAGTAAAAAAAACCTATTTAGATATAAAGTTTGCTTAAATGTTGAATTCCGTGCCAAAAACCCAAGTCATAACAATGCTAAGGCAAACATTTCAAAATATAATTTTTGCACCGTCTACAATACTGCATTTATGGCAATTAAAACCGAATAAACAGATGTACTAGAGTAAAATGTGGCCCAAGAATTATTTTTTTCGACTTCCTTGGAAAGTTGTTAAAAACTTGTACTCAATGACTCAGGATTACCGCTACAGCCGCCTTTAAAAAAAGCCTTCTTCCGGCGTTCATCGTCCTTCAAATTCAACGCGATACTTCCGAATTCAAACCGATGAACGGGTAAATGCGCGCCTAGCGAATTACGGGGACACGTGTAGTATGAAAAGCATAAGCGACGGAATAAAGAGTGGGGTTGGGGAGGGGGGGAGACAGACAATAACACGAAAGAGCCTATAGATGAGAGAGGGACCAAATAGATTGCCAGACGGAAGGAGAGACGTTCTCTCTCACCTCTCCCTTGGGAGAAGCAATGGCAAGGAGAGGTTGGTTGTGGTTGGGGTGGATATGAGAGGGAGAAGGGTTGAGGGAAAGAAGTGAGGAGAGGGGAGGGTGGTGGGGGGCGAAGAAAGCTTCCGGTGGATGGGTGCATTTAATCGCGTGACCGCAGGAGGGGTAGAAAGAAGAGAGGTGGGAGTATAGGGGTGAGGGTTGGGGGTAGTGGAGGAGGGGAAGACGGGAAGAAAACAGAGTCAGCAGGGCTGCAAGCGATGTGGCGATGCTGGGGGTTGAATTGGGCGTCGATGGCATTTCGGTCATCAGCGGCGGCAGAGGCATTCTTACCCCGGTTGGCGGCGTAGTCGGCGAAGATCTATTGAAAGGGTTTGCTATGCGAATTCAGCGTGTCAATGACGGAAACTTTTGATAGTTAAGGTGGCTGGCGCGTTACTCGCGGGTCTCTGAGTGCACATTTTGATAACTTTTATTTAAGTCGAAAAAAACAATTCTTGAACCATAATTCACGTAAGTGCATCTATTTATGGCATGGAAATCACCATACAGGCAGTACTGGAAACTATGCAAGAATATTATATTTCAAATCTTTTTCCTTAGTTTAAGCTTGTTTGGACTAGAGTTTTCGGCGTGATATTCGAAATATAGTGGAAATTATATTGAAATATGTTTTTTTGAATATTGAACTCAACAGGACACCTTGAAATTTATTAGCAACAATTAAAATAATAAGAAACGTATTATCTAGATTTTAGAAAAACATATGTGCATACATTAACCCAATTATGACGTAATTCATGTCATTTTTCATGAGACTACGTGTCATAGTAGCATTGAATTGCCTAAAAAAATCAAATTGGTTTGATGCAATTTTTTCATTTTTCGCTACAGATACCACAATTAAAAAGACGTGTGCAGGGTTTCACGAAAATTTGTTCGCAAACAAATATAGCTCCAACCACTTTAAGGTAATAAGATATTATTTCGTCAAATAAGTAAATAAGGTATCTTAAAATATCTTAAATGCCATTTAATTCATATCCTGGCCGCGTGTAGGAAAATGTTTCCTCTGTTTCATATGAATAACAAAATTTTATATTTCCACACTATTTTTCAGGCAAATTGAACGTGAAATTAGTGTTAAATGCAGGAATGGGTGAAGAATGGATGAAATTAATATTTTTCCATTTAATATAACTACCATTTTCGCTAAAAACTGTTAAAAAGAAGAAAAAAATCCCAGGAAAATGAATGATAGTGACATACAAGCACCAATCTATCTTAGTTTTTGAGTCGTCGGCAAATAACTACAGGAACCGGAGACAAAATGCATTGTTTCAATAGAAATGTCGCTGTAGTTGGCTCATACGGGCAGAAAATGGTGTACATTAGTAATATACTTGTCGAATAATCTGCATATTTTGAATTTTAATCTTGTTTACAAATAACTAAGGACTATCATTAATTTGAGCGATATTTTTTTAAGTACCAACGAAAATGTGGAATTATGTATTTCTTTTGTCACAGAAGGTCGCGGCTGAAACTCCTTAAATATAGTTTTATGCGAAGTCCATTGTTGCCACATTTCACGCTTTTCCACCTTCGGCTCGGGGACCTAGTTTTCATCATGGTACGAATGAGCCAACAGTGAAACACCACTCGATACCTATAGTTCGCTGAGTTCCAGAATCATTGCTTAGAACTTTCTGGAATTGTAATAATAATTGCAATTGCTGACGTGGACACGTTTTTAAAATCAGACCGAGTACGGAATACCAGGATGGAATCGGGAAGCATAAGAACGTGACTAATTACGTCATAGATATAAATGTGATATCACTCCACCGGGTATACAGTTGCAAGTGGATCATGAGCTTGTGTTGCGCATGCGGAAGTGTAGATCGAGGTCGGGGGCACTTTGAGGTAATTTTATGCGTGGATGAAAATTTTGCGCCATGGATTTTGCGACTTCGATGTGCTAGCGCACTGATTTTGGTGTTTAACGAAGATCTTGCCCAGATCTGTCTAGTTAAACCAAACGGATTTATTACAGTGACCGTTGGAGATGAAAAAACTGTAAGTAATGATTTTTTAAAGTCCAGTTTCAGATGTACGCACATAGCCACTGAGAAACCCAGAGGAAAACTAAAACCTCGCCAGTGTTACCAAATGAATCGGAAATAATAAATTTTCGAGGACTTTGAGATATTAAATGAAATCCAAAAATTGAAACAATTCGGTTGAATATTTTCTGAGGAAAGAAGTGCTGAGACATATTATACATGAGTTACTAGCTAATTTCTGCAACTATTTATGGGAAAATGAGATGGTAGTGAGCGGTGGGCTGAGACAAGAGGCAACTGCAAATATATCTTTGTTGACAAACTGCTAATCAGTCTCAATTTCACTTTCTAATTTCTTATGCATGGCGAGAGCGAAAGCAATATTTTTAAACGGCAATAGACTTCAAGAAATTATGGATAGTCAATCCAGAAAATCCAACGGAGAACATGCATCATTAAAAAAAAACTATTTAAGGAGACATACATTTTATCAGATACACAATGTTGCGTTTTTGAAATGATTCTTTTTAAAAATTACGTGCTCATGGTGGCGTGGAAAACAAATGTCCTCAGGATCCCGGAGGATGACATCACGGAAGAGTATCGCCAACAGCAATACGACGTATTTCCTTGTGAAGTTTGGGTTGTGTTTCGTAATTTGACGAAAATATCGTTTGAATATTCCTTTGCGGGAGACAAAGAACTTGTATGGTTTGATTCATCACGTTGGAGAGAGTAAGTAGTACTTAATAAGTACATTAGAGAAGCATTACCGTGAGGTGACGTCAATTTGCCAAGATGCCGTTTGTCATCGGGTGATTATTTCAATTTTTTAAGAATTTTTGAAAGGTAATTATTTGTGTCTGCGGTTGACACATACACCTGCGGGTTACATCTGCTCACATCAATAATTTATCCCGCATTAAATTCTCCTTTTTGGTCGAGATTTCTGAAAGAAATGCATCAACTATGATGACAGATTTTACGATACCCACGATTAAATAAATCTGCGCTTACCGAACGCAAATGTGAGCTCAAAATCGTTTCGCACTCGATGTTAGCACTCTCGAAGTTCTCGAAGTGAATGGGGTCACGTCGACTCAATTTCCTCCATCGCGCGGCATTGGACTGCTTTAGGCATCGGACCTCGTGCAGCCCTTCCTTCAAGAAAGAACGGGGTGGGGTTGGACGGGTGTGTCAAAGTGTGGGAGAACGATGGAAATGGAGGGGGTTGGGTGGGAAGGAAGGAAGAGGATGAGGGATAGTGTGGAGGGGAAAAGAGAAAGAGAGAGAGAGGGGGGGGAGGAATATTTGCTGTGGAATGGCGCCAGCCACCCTGGTGTAGTCACTTTGGAATTCCCCGCTGAGCGGCGCCACTTGTATACATACCCCTTGTACTCTTCACGAAGGGAATGCGAATGTAAGCGAGGAGGGGGCAGGAAGGGGGGAGAAGAGGGAAGAGGTGGAGGGGAGGTGGCAGGAGAGGCGGGGCGGAAAGTTCTTGATGAATGGAGATGGAAGGGGTGGATTGTTTTGGAGGACAACGCGGTGGCGGAAAAGGGAAAGGAATTAGGATACAGGGGAGGAGCTGTGGGTAGCATTAGCACATCCGTGAGAAGTTGGGGGGGGGGGGAGGAAAGGGGAAGATGGAGAGGGTTAGCAATTCGCGCGATACACTTTAATTGTTACCGATATGACATATCCCTCCGCCCTTGCTCCCCTTCCGATCCTATTCCGCGCTATGCATTGTTGCTGGGCCGCCATCACGGGAGTGCGGAAGTTTCGCGAAAAGCGTGCCAACCACGCAACGCCACACATAAATGAAAGGATTACCAACATATTGGCCATCGAATTGCATATATTCAGATACCTGCTACATTGGCATCTCCTCCTACAACTGCATTCTTCCTCCTTTACTTCCATGAAACAGCGTATGCAGTATAATTTTCCCATTAAAAACTCACACAGAGGTCAATTAAGTCTGATTAAAAATATCAGTTGGGACTGACCAACGGGTAAGGCATCCACAGCTCCACAGAAAGAGATATTTAGATCGAATCTATGCGGAATCTAGGAATTAAGAGCTTAAGGAAACACAACTGCGGAGAGAAATGCCATGAAGTATGACTTAAAAAGGCTAACATCAGGTACTATTCCGATTTCAAAACAGCAACATAAATTAAGCAGTTGTCCAACGTAGTCACAATATGTTTCAAGGAAGATTATTTTTTAGGATACCCGTAGAGAAATGAGGAAAATTATATAACTGGGCGCAGCATATTTGACAATATTTATTTTGAGGTTTCAAATCTCACGAAAGGAGAAAACAATGGCCAAGGCATTGGCCATACCTACGTCTTTCAGTGAACAAATTTTGGTCTGTCACCGTAAACATGTTGATTTTAGTTGAATTCCGAATATTCTCCAGGAGGTCAATTTAACCTTAGGGAATGATGCACCCTTAGGAGGCAAACTTATAAATTGTCAAAAATGTAACGGCTACTTCAGCTGATTGCGATAGACCCCTGATGATTGAATCTCAAATTTTAGAGGGAATTGTTATTCCAAAAATATGCTGTCAGCAATGATACTCCAATTTCTTTATGTGAGTGTTTAACCATATTTACAATACTTGAGATTCAGTTAATGACCTAACATGAAGAACGTCAGTGTCAAATATATATTCAACTACATCCACGAAAAATACACCAGAATTGCACATTGATTCAATTCATAAAACATATTTAATTCGTGTAACCATTCTGTTACTAGAGACCGAAACCTCAAAATTGTTTCCATGCAAGTTATACCATAAGTAAAAATAAATTAATTTAGAGCCTGTAAGCGAAAATTAACGTAAATAGGTCTGATATTGCGGAAATACGAGAATTATACCATAACACACGAGCAAAAGATTAAATGAAAAAGCGGAGTTATGAGCATGATGATGCAGTTTTCAGTTTTGAACATTTATCGAGATTTAACAAGGTTACAAATAAACAAAATTCGTTATAGTCTGCGTTGTTCAAATTTTTGCAACATAAGTATTCAGCCAAATATTACCGCAGACGCACTAAATTATTCTCTCTTTCTTAAAAATGGGGCTGTAACTGAGTCCATGGTTGCCACTTTTCATTGCATTGCATGACTGTTTTTTTACCAGAGTGAAATAGAAATTCAAGTAAACGCTCATTTGTATGCTCTACCCTCAACTACTTAAAAAAAATAAAATAGCAATTTATTCAAAGGATATCTCGTGATTGTTTAGAAAAGACCTAGTATAATTTCATGGTTGACTAGAAAAGCCGTAAATTAGTAAACATTTTCAATATAAAACCAGAATCTCTGAAATGAGGTTGGTGATATTCTTGAGGAATTCCTATACTTATCGATGGTATTTGGTATATGGTGGATTTTCTTTTACTTCTTTATATACATTTATCACAATATATTTCCTTGGCAGAATCACAGTAGTCTCTCACATTTAACTTGGCAGATACTTTCCCCTAAATGTTTAACTTAAGGTTTAGGGTTCACCGAGCGTGTTCGTAGGCCATTTGCTATTTTTCACGAAACCAAATCCCTTTTTTATTGATATTTAAGCACATTACGCAAACCAATTATCTCCAGAAACAACTGTGATGACGATTATAATAATCATGCAAGATTACTAACATTAATCGATGGTTTTTTTATGGAATAAAATGGCATATTTTTCCGCGCTGGCGTCTGCAGTGGGATATATGCACGGTGCCCGGTCGTAAGGCTGGAGGGGATGGAAGATAAAATGCAAAGATTTTGGAGGGATAGGGCATGGCAAGGGAAAGGGTGGAACGATTGAAGGGGAGGTGGTGGGGGGAGGGAGGGGCGGGAGGGGAAGGGAGAGGAAGAGGGGAGTTATCCCGTGAGAGTGCACCGTGCACGCACCTTTGTAATCTCCTCGCATAAAATCGAAAATGCTCATACGCGTCCGTTTCGCCAGAGAGAGAGAGAGAGGGGCGGGAAAGAAGAAGCGGCGAGAGGTTGGCAGCACTGTAATGGGTCGATTCAATTGCGTGGCATTACCCCCTTCCCAGGAGGTGCACTTGAGCGAGGAATATAACGGACTGCAATTCTTGCAACACAACTTAAGAACCCTCTTCTCTTCCCTCTCATCATCTCGCCGAGTGTCGACTCGCACAGAGTATTTCCTATTTTCGAAAGAGGCCAAACAAAACACGGTTGACCTGTTTGAATGCGGAGGAATTCCAGAGGGGGCGGTGTCGTTTGTGGGCGATAAATCCGCATTTGCCTCCGGGAGCCAAAGCATAGCACCAGCGGCACGCAGAAATCCCGGAAAACAGTGAAATAAATTCTCCAACTTCGGGGGGAAAGAGGAAGGAGAAAACTTTACACCAAACAAAAGATTGAGTGAAAATATTTGCGATCGTACAAAATGACGAAAAGTGAGTTACCGAATTTATGGAGCATTGGTCTGAACCAACCCAAATCAATTATCAACTTCGTTAATAAACAGACCATGCGAATTTAAGGGATATTTAATCACAAAAATTGAAAATAAATGCATCCCAAACGTCTTATCGTAACTTCATCCAGCGAAGACGAAATATTTTGTAAGTTAGTCAAAAGAGCATGAGGAAAAAGTATTTTAAAATACCTATGACACCCATTTTCAAGATAATTTTGATCAAAAAATGTACCTTTACTGACTGCGAGCCATTAAAAAAAATATTTTGGGATGCACATATTTGTGATTAACTTCGTAAATCAAACGTTTCTCATAGAAATCACGGTAGCCACTTTCTGTATACTAGTAGCAGCAACTAACTTTGTGAAAACTATGTTTGCGGATGGAAATATTTTTCTATGGATGACAAGTTTAACAACCATAGATGTAAAATGGAAGTGGCCTGATAAAAGAATGGTATCTGAAAGAGTGGAATGTAAGGAAAAATTGAAAAAAAAAAATGTTCTGGGTCGTAAATGAAAACTCACGAAACTCCAACGCATGTGCGTAACTGTTCTCTCAACCTTGTGGATTTTGTTCCTGTTAACTTTCCATCTGGAGTCAGTGTGCAGAATATATAATAAAAAAAGAGGAGCTTCAACGGGTTCTTGAATTTATTTGACCTGGATTTTGACGCAATGAAATAGAGAAATTTCAACTGGACGGCTAAAAAATATTTTCCTTATAAATGCACCCAACACGGTTTGTTGGCTCAGCTCCACAATAGTTCAGACTAACACATGAGTGACAACTACGTTCTAATTTTCCCGGTAAATGCGAGCTAAAAATACAGCGCTATTTATTATTCCTACTCTATTAGCATCAAATTTTGTTAATATCGCGAAAAACAAACGAGCATCATCCGATTCAAGTAGTAATTAACAATGTCTTCTCACATTCTTGTAATCCTGGGGTTTGCTCTTTGCCAAGTTTTACACGGTGTCATTGCATCTTTACCTTGGTCTTCCAGGTCTTCACTTCTCTTCCGGTCTTCTGTTTCTTGTTATTCCAACAAGTTTCTCTTCCGGCATTCCAGTTGATATGTTCAATCGACTCTCCCCTTCGTGAAGATGCATTTGATGGCTGGCTTAATCTGACAAAACTCTTATTACTCTCATTCCGTTATCTATCTAATTATTCACTCAGTGTTTCAACCCGAAGGTTGGTTTTTGATGGGTGAGAGTAGAGTTCACACATAACTAAGCCCTTGGCGTGTGAAATTTACACATTCAGGGTAGGGGGGGGGGAGTTCCTTTCCTTGCACCACCTTCATTTTTCCACGAGGTTCTAACAATCAGAAAGGTGCACCGCGAGGATTTTCGGAGGGGGTCTCCAGAGAGGCTTCACCCAGATTTGAACCCAGGACCCTACGATCGTCAGCCCAGCGCTCAAACCTACTAGGTCACCACGATCCCATATCTACCTAATATAGAGTTATTTTTAATTTTCCTCAAAGCCTTCATTTTCACTTCTAGTTGTTGTTGAATAAGCAATAACTCATGTTAAGACTCTAATCCTATGTTATAAATCGTTCTGTTGCTGTCTTTGTGACTGTTTACTTGTCGTTGTGCAAGGGTAACCAGAGGTATGTCCTGTCCAATGTAGTAAAGCATAACTGATGATCAATGACCAACACCAATAAGCGCCCATAGGCATTAATAGTAATTGTTCTAACATCCTTTTTCTCATTAACCAGCGCGAAAGCGGATTGTTGATTATTGGGTAGACAGACGTTCAAATGCACTATTGAGGTGGAAAGTGCGGTTAATGTCAAAACGTTTTTATCACTTTGTTCGAGGAAATCGTTTGGAGTTATGAGCATCTAACGTGTTTATTGCATGTTTTCCATACACAAACTTCCGGCATCTAGTACCAAGGATCACAACGCCCATAATTATTCGCCACTCAAAGGGAAGCACTCACTTGGAATGAATATACACCTCGGTCTATAGAGAAGCCGTTCAAGATCGTTTGGTCGATTGTAACCGGCTTCCCGCTCAATCCAGCTTACTGCCTTCGGCATTCAATGCCTTTGTTCGTAATAACGGCGCTCTTCCAGGGGCATTAATTATTCCATAAGAGTACGCGTTAACTGAATGCCCGAGCAAATTTCACAAGCGCACTAAAAGGATGGATTAATGCATGTCTGCTCCGTTCCTTTCGATAACCACATTACTTCACATGCGAAAATCAAACACAAAAGTCACAAAACTCGACACTGTCTTCAGCTGACCAATGAGCATAACACTGCCTGCAAAGACTGACCAGGCAGAGCTGCAACAACGCCGTTGGAAGAGGTAATTTGAGGCAAAGGGTTGACGAAGGCCGTGATAGAGGGTAGGATGTTGGGTAAGCGAGCCAGGGGAAGATTTATGGACGGGATGAAGGTAGGGCGTATGCTGATGTGAAGGAAGAAATTTTGGTCGCAGACATGGGTCTGCGCAGGTAAATATTTGGAGGGTTTCGCACGTTCTTCCATTTAAACCTACCTTAACCGATATATTACCCTCATCATCATCAGTAGTCATCAATCCAAAGATTGGTTTGCAGAAGCTAACTGCTCTCCAATTGGATCAGGATGAGGCAAGTGTGCGATCGACGGATTCCTTTGTGGTATCAACAATTTATTCCAGTCACATATACTGACAGACCCCTGTCTGCCACCAAAATTTCTTCCTTCACATCAACATACGTTCTACTTTCATCCCGTCCATAAAATCTATTTATTACATTGTACGTAGATGTTGCGTGTTTTCACCAATAATGCTCGGCACCATTTTGCGCATACTAGCTGCCATAGCTGGTACGCGAAGTCGCGATATTAATTTTACGGCGTCACCCGCAAGTACACACAAGTGCGGAATCTCCTCAGAGGAAAAAAGAAATTCCGGGTCCACGCGGATGATTTTTCATCAAAAGAAATTTCGCAAACACTTGTACTTTAAATACGAGCGGCTTGACGACCAGATTTAAGAAAAATAAAGAACATATATACCCATCACGGCGTTCCTTTCAGGGGTAGCCACAGTCTAAAGGGCTGAAAATACGGGGTTAGGCCGAGAAAACTGGCAAACACTTCTCAGATATCCGACACTCACAGAATTTAGGCTACACTTCTCCCAATCCTGGTATACCCAAGTTTCGCTACCGTATCACTAAAGTGGGGAGTATAACATTTTTGTAAATTGCGACAGTTGCTTTTATGGACAATCATTCATGCTTAGATATTCTCCACGAACTACCAACGACTTTAATTCCAACATACGTACTCCTCTAAATCTCTTCATCTATCCTCCCATCTTTCACAAAAATTCTGCCAATGTTCTCAAAAGCGTCCAATTTTTCCAGTTCTTCATCTTTAGCCCTCATTGTACAATTATTCTCCCCAATCTCCCTGTGAAAATCCACCTCTTTGGTTTTTAACACTAGAAGGACGGAATGGGTCATTTTGACCCATAACACGTGTTCATAATCAAATTTAACTACTCGTTCGTGATTAGATTATTTTTTTTTAATTTTGTGACTGTGCATTTTTACTTTTGTTTTACAAATATGGGAAGAAAATTTAGTAATTTTTGTTGCTTAATTTTTTTATTGATGTTATACCTAGAAGGATGGCAATGGGTCATTTTGACCCAATACTTCTCTCTGTATTGGAGTCAAGTTTTCTCCCCATTTTCCTCTCCTATAGAGAAGAAAATGGTTATCATCGATATGAGTGAAACGACATCGAAAATGGTTATCATCAAGTGAAAATGGTCATCATAAATACAAAAAAATCACGAGTGGAGAGCATCGAAATAGCTAGCCGCAAAATGCATGGATTTTTATGGCTTGGATGGATTTCCATTCTCATCGTCCCATCTCCAACTGAGTCCAATACGTCCTCATGTGTTTCCTCTCCACCCATTCTTCACTGATACTTATTTATATCAACTAAAATATATCAGCGCATATTTGGATCAGTAGTTGAAGTCTTTATATTTCATCTGAATGCCATTCGTCGATAGCAGAGCTCTCCTGGTTGCGGCTTACCAAAATTACGCTAAATTTTTACTTTCAAATCGTCTTTGAATTTGACCCTTTGCGTTTACCCACGATTCCATTATCTCTGTCACTTCACAAAAGGAGCCGATGTAATTCCTGTGGGCTCTCAGACAGCAACACTATATCATGGGCGTACAGTACAACTAGCTAGTTTACATCTCCATTCACTACACCAACATTATTTCTGCTTGAATATTTTACACATTTAACCATGAAAGCATTGAATTTTAACCAAGACACTACACATCCTCATTTTTCCAATACCATTTTTAATTTCTGGAAAAATAGTATGGTGTTCCGCCAGCGGTTTTATTCTATAATATGAGCAATATAAACCTAAAAAATTTATTGAGTGACGTTCCACCTGTGAATATCATTAAATTATTTAACAACATTCTTAAAGTATACCACAGAAGCTAAATGACATAGGTACTTTGGTTTCACATGTGAATGTCATTAATTGATTTAACAACATTCTTAAAGTATCCCACGGAAGCTAAATGGCATATTTTGCTCTACTACGATATTGGTAACCGAAAATTGATTCTCAGACTCGTTTGTAAATTTAATGCGTGGTTGGAGAGTCTTAACTATACACTACACTCATCCTAGCTCACAGTAGACTTTCCCTCTCCCCATTTGATTTATAACTCCATGATTTTTTCCAAAAAAAAGATAAAATAAAATAATGCTTATGCATATTATTGCTGGAGCAATTTCTCCTATAGTATTAAAATGCATCGATGTTCTTAATTTTGTGGACGGAATAATGGTGGTGAAATAAATTTTCTGCTGGGATGCCAAAATATGAAAATACTTATGGAATAAGTAGCTACTCATAGAAATATATGCCATAATTTTCCTTTTCGCACGCCTGTAAACTAGTGAAAAACTCATTCCCATCGAGGAGTAAATTAGAAGGAGTATCTAATTCTTCAACGATACGTCATACGTCAAACTGAAAGTGATTTGCTGAAAATAAAACTTTTAAATTCGACAGTCTCTGGCGTTATATGGTGGAACAGCATTTTAGTACTTAAATAAAACTGCAGTAGTTGTACTGTCCACTTAAATTTTAATGTAAAAATATTACACTACACGTGTTTCGACGTTTCTTAGGGCGTCAGGGCTTAGACCTGATTATGACTCCCTAAGAAACGTCGAAACACGTGTATTGTAATATTAGCAATGAAGATACTTTGTGACTTCCACAGTTTGTGACTTCCACAGTTTATAAACTGTGGAAGTCACAAAGTTTCTTCATTGCTAATATGGAGCCCTTCCACCACGTCATAGCTTCCAATTTCGATTTGTATTGTAATTTTTTTACATTAAATTTTAAGTGGACAGTACAACTACTGCAGTTTTATTTAAGTACTAAAACTTTTAATGAAAAGAAAAACAAAAACAATGTATCATGTTCCGTATTGACATTTCTTTGCAAAAGGCTTATTCGCAAAGCAGCAGCTATTGGAAAGCGATTAAATTGGGTGGAAAAATTAACCACAATGAAGGCACAACTGAACCAAGTATAGCAAACATTTTATGCCTCCTTCATTATTTACGTACCTCTTAATGGAGGGGCTTCTTCGAAGTATTTTTCGTTTACGATTTGATGTCTTTTTTTGCATCACTGTGCTTAAAATTGTCAAACGTTAACTCTATTCAATTAATACTTGCGATGAAAAAATAATATTCAATTAAAGGTGCCATTGTTTTCTTTCTCCATTGTTTTAGAAACGATATGTGTGCGAATGACCGTTTATTAGCAAGCCTAGAGAGCCTCGATCTCTTTAAGTAGCACTCCCATGAACTCTCTCCATACAGAACGAATAGCTTGACTTTCGCATACTCGATAAGAATGATCCCATTTCCTGTAATGCGCTCATTTCGAAATTACAGTAACTTTTTGGTTTATGAAGACCTCCGGCTTAGTGCAGTTCAATTGCTGATCGCACGTCAACGATAAAATTACGAATAACTGGACGTCAAAACATCAAATATAGCATGTGGTAGGTGGTGGGTATATATGAATAACGAGTGCTTACCGCTAAAAGGAATAGTTACTTAGAAATAAATAGAGAATCGTGAAAGCGTCTCCTCAAAGAGACGTAAATATAGTAAAGAATTTACGCTCAGGTCATTCCAATGGTATTCAGCGTATTGATTTACAAGTTCGGGAATGCCTAATTACATTTAAATAGGGGCTGAATAAAGTTATGTTTTGTTCTTGAGGCTGGCTGATGTATTGGCTGATGCTGACTGGCATTCTGCTTCCGGGAATATACATCGCGTAGGTAGTTTTTAAGACAACATTCCCATTCCACATCCAGGGGGAGACTTAATGCCAAAGATTTAGATCTGAAGACGCCTGATCTGATCTGAGATTGATCTAGGGTAAAAAAACAACCTCCGCGGTGTATATTCCCAGACGCAGAATGGAGCCAAAAAGTCTTCTTATAGGTTAATTTTTTACTAATTGGATATTCGTTCGCAAAAAACATATGTGACACCTGATATTTACTTTCTCTACATAGTTCTACTTCAAATCAATGAAACATTGACAGGAAGTGACTGACTACAATATCTCTCACTCATTCTTGCAAACCTCGAATTCGTTCAATGAAGTGCGCCCAATTTTTCCGTATGGATGGGCTCATATATGACAGATTACGTCTCTGAACATGTATCTATTAAGTTTATTTTTGTCGTTATTTTATTTAGTTATAAGTTATTAAGTTAAGTTTAAGTGGCTTAGTTAAGTTAGGAAATTTAAGAGCTAGAGAAATCACGATTACTGCGTCATAGCGATACTACTTTGAAAAACTTCGAAAGTCTACATAAGTTGGAGTTTTCGATACAGGAGAGAAAATGTCCGGTGTTCTTTCGAGTGAATCCACAGCAGACCGTTGTATTTAATAAAATATTTTGAATATTGTGAACATGATCAATGGCAACGAATGCAACTTTAGGACAACAACATAAATGACTTTACAATGAGCTTTAAACGATTTAGCGTTCTCCAACAGGAGAAAAGAAACGATGAAATAAATATTCATGCTAAAAACTCATAAGGATATCAAGAAAACGCTTTAATGTGGTTGGAGTATCTCACCGAGATATTCCAAATATATACTTGCGTAAATGCTCTATTAGTCTAGATGTATGTCGTTGATACAGCAATCATAAGCAGCGTTCTTCTCCAAGGACCAGGGTAAATACAGCAATACGATAATGGGATTGAGTGGCTGCTTCTTTTGAGGGTCTGTACGCCAATTTGTAATAAAACAAGGAGAACATCCCTGAAGATGACAAGAAAGTCTTCTGTCGAAACGTCGGCCAACATGCAGGCTCTAACCCGGAGGGAAGTCCGCGAATAATTCATCAGTACCATTCGCCGGGAAGGCCTGACATTTTTCATTACATTTCTTCACACTAGGTTTGGAATATGACACTTTATTAGTAGGGGGCACGGACGGATGGAGACTCACGCTACGGATATGAAACCTCGTAAGTGTGCTGGGGAAGACTGCTCACATCGTACTCATTCTAGTTCCCTCCGATACAAATCAAGAGGATGCACACGCGTTTCTAACGAGAAGCGGAGGCCCGTGCACGGAAGAACGGAAATTGTTGTGGAACATAAAAATGATGAAGGAATTGGAATAGATACACCTTTAGATTGCGTGAAAGCCTCTTGGAGGAAAAAATTATGGGGGAAGACTAGAAGAGGAAGTGCTAGGGGCAATCAAATTCGGATAAATTGAGATGAATGTGAGATTGAGGAGAGCCACTATGCGGTGAAGTCGTTATCTTGAAGAATTGGATAAGAACGGAGTATTTTGATAACCAGTGTCTTGATTGAAACTGTAATGGGAAAATTGATGGATCGCATAAAAACTAAGATAAAAAATAGAATGTATAGGCATACTGAAAGTCTCTCCGTACCTTATTTATATATTTTAGTGATGAAATGAGTAGCATTACTGAAGATTTATAATTATTAAAGAAAGACGCAAAAAACAAAGTTGAGATGTTGGTATTGCTTTCCCAAGATCGTATTCTTGGTTCACTTCTCTAAAACCTTTATTCCTGTAAAATAAAGGGTGGTAACAGCTGATTTTTGTACTTATATTCACCGATGATGACCACTGATCATTCATTGATTTAATGATTTTTCTAATGCTTAATTGCTAAATTCTTTGGAGGAATTTTATAAATTCCCTATAAGGTGAGTTCAATGTTAACGCGAGGGAAGTATTATCAATTCCAAACATTCAGAACAAACAGGGACTAGGAAAACCCATAACAGTCCCCTCGTAACAATTAAGTTTCCGAAATTCGGTAAGCTTTTCCCGAAGTGATGAATCGGGCAATGTAGATCAGGGTGGCAGGGAGAAGGGAAAATCATGTTTTTCAGGTATAAGATCACGTTTCTCAAAAAGGTTATAATTAATGCGTTGTGGGGCTGGTTGTTTATTATCTTGTTCAATGGCTTCCTTCCAAAAGAACATTCTACGCATGGCCTTCATTCCAATTCAACTAAATATGGCTTAATGATATTTACCAACGAGAAAATACCGGTGAAAATGTTAACTGTTGAAAATTGAAAGCAATTTCTACGCTAATCTTAACCGGGCAACTATTAGTGGCACATAGCGTTGCCTCCGTAAGGAAAAATGTGAAGTATGTAATTTTATCTCACACGCAGCTGAGATGCACTGATTCAAGCATACGTAGACATGAACGAAATCTGGGTGTAATGAGAAATAAATTGGCTTAAGGCAGAAAGTGATTATATATTAGCCAAATTAAGGAGGTTATAACTTGATGAAAAACTGTAGGAAACTTAGAAAATATTATCAAATATCAAGTTTGCTGTTGAAGTTTGTTCGGGCTTGCCACCGGGTCAAACTCTCCATCTCTGCCGACGTTTCGATGTACGTGTTGTCCATCGTCATCAGGGCATGATGCTCTACGAGGAACGTTTCGATGTGATGTACGTTTCGTTGAACATGTTGTCCATCGCCATCAGAGCATCATGCCCTGAAGATGATGAACGATAAGTTCATCGAAATGTCGACATAGATGGAGAGTTTCACCCGGTGGAAAGCCCGAACAGCCTTCAACATCAACATACGCCGGAAAAGCCTTATAGATCTTTCAGTATCACGTTCGTTATTTAGCGAATTATCTCGGCAATATTGCAGTGCCAAAATATAATCCAGGAAACTCAAGGAGAAACGCCCATATAAGGTCCAAATTGATGATAGTACCCCAAGTTTTAAAGAAGTTCGCTTGGTTTTTCAAGGATCGCAAGTAGGGCCACTCTGGAGATAGAAGGGTGCAGGTCGGTCGGTGAATGTGGGTTTTGGGAAATGGCAGCGGAGGGCACTGAAATGGGGGAAGGGGTAGGAGGCGGAGGGGTTAGGGGGGCATGGAAGAGGGGCTCACCTGAACACGTGAGTGCGGGGAGGAGGAGGGTGGATGGCAGTGGGTGAGGGTAGGGTGGAGGTTTAGTTGTTTAGGCAATAATTACGCCGACTCTCCCCGGCGGAAGTCGCAAAGGGAGGAGGGGAAGGGAGGGGGAAGGCATTGGTTCCTCTATTGGAGGGTGTGGTGGTCTCCGGCTGAGGAGAGATATGCGTCGGTGGGGGAGAAGTGCAGGTAATGGTGGAGGGGGACGGGGGGTGAGGGTCGGTCGTCAGGGGGAGGGGGGACTGGGGGTTGAATCATGCCTTGGCGCCAGGTGTCCTGGCACCCGTCGGCAGAGAGAGAGGGAGGGAGGGGTGGGAGGGTGAGTTTGGAGGAGAGAGACAACTGCACACAACTCGCCCACCCTCTGCTTTCTTCCACACCCCACCCTCCTCCTCCCCTTTATACGCCTCCGTCACGTTGGCCGCCCTGCTCATCCCGTCACGCGTGCCTTCGAAAGAGGCACGACACCTCAAACCCTCTCTCCTTTACCCCCGCCCTCCCCTTCCTACACCTTCCCCAATCCACCCCCTCCCTCGCACGGCGCTGATATCACGAAACGCTTCCCCTCACGATTCTCTCGCCACTGAGCCGTGAGATGACAGTGCGAACTTCACGGGGCCACAACTGTAGATTAGAGAAATACGGACAAGGTTTGTCCTCGACCGAGGCCGACTACCGAGACGATTGGGGAAGATCTGTGGCATTAAAACATTGTGGTATTACATAAAACATCACAATTGATGGCGTGACATGGCTCAAACTTGCTTAAATACTGGGCAATAATGTTTTCCCGCAGAAACATGTTTACTCATTATCTTCTACATGTAATGGATAGGTCTGTTTAGATTGCGTTTTCCGTACTCTCTCAATCTAGAGTTTAACGCGGGGCGAAACCGTGCCCTCAGTAGGAAAGATCACGAAACATTCGAGGGTCAACAATTGCCGACATTTTGACGTCATGCCCGTCCGAAACATTCCGACAGAGGTATTACGGATTTTAGATTTGTCAAGGTTGTGGTGTCTCATCCCAGATTGCATGCAATTCTGCTATAATTTTGCACTAACTTTGATATTTACTTGCTACACTCGATTTCTTTTTGTCTGCTGGTCTGATCAGGCAGGTCTGTTATCGACGCAAATTGAGCCTCGAGCATGTAGTTGTCCCAGATAACAAAGTAAAGCAAGTTGGCAGCAGGGCTGATCCACACTTGCAAGGTTTGAAAAGCAAACCAGCAAGACTTGCGAAGTCAATTTGCCGCAAGTAGGCGCAGTGGAAACTAGGAATATTACAGCTTGCTTTGTCAACCTGCATCATGTTTGGTTCTCTAGGATCTAGGATAAAGTAAAGGGTGCAACCCTAGGCAGAGACAACTCGTCCTACATTCGCGCCTCCATAATGAAGAAATCTTGGTCTTCCTAGATTATGACGGTGACATGTGGAAGCCTTAATCAGGAAAAACTCGCAAATCTCGAAATTGGAAATTACCAACGGTATGACATCAGAGACTCGATATCTAAATATTTTCATCCAGAACTCGAGATTTTTCGAAGTCGTGACGTCAAAATGTCTAATCATAAAATTCTCGGATATTCCGAGTCTTTCCATTGAGCCATTTAAAGGTGAGAATCTATGAAATTGTGACATCGTATCTTCGAAATCGTCTCCGACCAATGGTTTTGAGGTCTTCCTGAATAAAAAACGCAAAGGCGTCTCAAATTCACTCGAATATCTAAAAATTGTATCACACGGTGCTCGATCCCACACAAAGTAGAGATAACAAGCTTGCTTAAAGTCGCGGTTAAATTTTTAGCGGGAATTTATGACAATGAATTAGCATAATGGCTAGTTATCCTGCACTGACATTATGAAGTAGTGATGGTAATACTCGATGTTTATGTAAAGGCGATTATACCACTCTAGGGACAGTTCTGGGTTGAATCAAGTTCTGAGTTGAATCAAGCTCTGAGTCGAATTGAGTGATACTTTCCGTTCCTGAATGTCTTTCCAACCTATACTTTCCTTTCGATATGAAAGGTCTATTAGTTTTTGACGGACTTGCTGTCGACCGAATACGTTTACAATAGAATTCGAGCGTGAGAATTGAATTACTCTACGATCTTGTGAATGCTAAAAAGACGCCTGCCATCATGAAGGGCTCCCTCCACAGCATCAAGCGCTTTTTAGCCCACCGGAATTTATATAAGATCAAGAATAACGCTTTGCGGCTTGTAAACTAACTATTGATTGTGTTTACCCCTCGATCGTCCTCGTGGGACTTTTCCTTCTATTTTCCCTTTCATTACGTTCCTTAGATATTCTACGTGTCTCATATACTGAGGTATCGATCTGGACCTAGTATTACTGATAGTGCCCTATTTCTCCTCTTCTTTTCTTCTATTTACTTTCTCATTTCTCATCCTATTAATTTATTTGTTCTTCATTTTCTGCCCTCAGCGTCAAGCTCCGAAAGTCTCTATTATCTACGAACCATTTTGATTTCCTCTCTATTCCCGATGATTCCTTTGATTTCCATTTCTTGGGATGTTTAGCTGATTGCCACCATCATATCAGGATTTAATATTAGAGGGCAAGTGGAAGGTAAGCGGTGACACATTGATGAAGTTATGGCTTGTGCAATGCATGGCAGAAAAACTAAGTGACGAAAAAAGTTGCAGAAATGCTTCTGATCCATTGCTCGGCCCGAAAAAAAAGCAGCTCCTAGTATTCGGGACCAAACTCGGAAACATTTGATTGATGACCTAAACAACATCTAGAGCAGGGTTTCCCAAAGTATGTTCCGCGGGAAGCTAATGGGTATTCCGGGAAAACCTGGAATGGTTTCATGTGATGTTACCTAAACGCAATGTAATATTTAATTACAATGTATATATTTAATATTTGCAAAGTAAACAAGGTATTCCGTTAAAATTTCAGGATTTACGAAGTGTTCCATCGCATGAAAAGTTTGGGAAACCCTGATCTAGAGGAAAACCTTCTTGGAAAAAATACTGTGAGGAAGGCTGTAAAGGGGAGGAAGACGCTTCGCTCGGCGCGATATCGAGGGATCCGGGTTCGACTCCCGGTCAGGGCAAATTATTTTCCGCAGTGGGCACTTGCGCGTGGCTCCGTAGAATTTATGCATTGACTATACCTGGTATCCTCCAAATTTGTGGAGAGGAACTCGTGGTAATCGTGGGCCATCAAATGCATATTTTCATAGTTTCATGCACAAGTCGAGAAAATCTTTGGACCACTTTTCAATAAAGTGCATCTGTTAATGCGTTAAAACTCACCGTGCAGACAGTAATGAAAATGATACAAACATTATATTTTAAAGTTTTTTTTCCTTATTAAAGCGTGTTATGACTAGAGTTTTAGGCATAGTATTCCATATTTAGACGAAATTATGTTTAAACATGTTGTTTTTAAACATCGGACTCGGTGTGACACCTGTTTATTTGTTAGCAACAATTAAAATAATAAGTAATGTATTATTTCACGTTTAGAAGAAAATATGTACATGTGTAATCGAATTATTACGAAAAATATGTCAGGTGCCATAAACCTGCGTGTTAAATACCATAGAATAGCCCAAAATCCAAATCGTACGATGCAAATTTTCCCCTTTTTCTATATACATCACTAATGAGAACACGTATGCAAAGTTTTACACAAATCTGTACATTTAAAAAAAATGCTCTAACCACCTCATTACTTGTAATCAAGCATTGATCCCCATGATTGAATGGCTCAAGGAAAATATTGTTGGAAATGAGAGGGAGGGATTCGGTGTCACACCTTGACGTTTGTTAGAAACAGTTATAGTAATTATAAATTTATTATTTTGCGTTTCGAAAAATATCTGTACATATGTATTCGAATTATTACGAAATATATGTCATGCGTCGTAAGGCTACGTGTCATATTATTATTGGATTGACAAGTAAGCCGAATCGGTATTATGCGATTTCTTTTCACTTTTACGTGTACATATTACCAATGAGAACAGGTAAGCAAAGTTTCACGCAAATCTGTACATAAATAAAAATACCACAAATCACCTTAATATTTGGTATCAAAAGGTGGATAGTAGGTACATGCACTTCTTCGGGGGAACTTGGTCTTAGTCTTACAAGTCTGCACCTCCGGCTGCCGGCATACAAACCCTTTCTTTCACTCAAACCCTTCGCCCCATCGTATTTTCCATTCCCTATCTCCGCCGACCACTACCCCTTCCCCTCGACCACTCCCTCCCCCCAATCCGTCCCCCCGCCCCCCGAATCCTTTCCAACCCCCTCTCTCTCTCACCCCCAACCACCTTTCAACCCCCTTTCACCCCCTCCACTCGTCTTACCCCCGCCTCCCCAGGGTCTCGCCCCTTTTATAAAAAGCGAGGGAGGCGACGCACGGCCATTAAAACGTTGGCTCGCAGACGCCGACGCGTCTGCCACCTTTCTTCGATTGCACACAACACTCGAGTCGCCACGGGTCAATCTCCTTAATGTCTCGTAATGCCCCAACTCACTACGCCCTTGACAAACGCGCCTCGGGAGTTTTAGTTTAGATATTCGCCAACAGGTGTCACCCGGCGTGATGGGGTGAAAAGGGAGAGAGGATTTGTAACATTTGAGGTGGCTCTACCGTGAATTAAGGTAGTTTGAGCGATATAGTCCCATAGTCATAATGGAGCCCGTATTCGAATTTGATATTTTAATTTCAGCGTCTGCAACAAGTGTGAAGTAAATATTGTAATATTGATGGTGCAAAAATATATTTATTCATGACAAAACTTCTCAGTAATTAAATATATATCTACATAAGTCTTTATATTGACTATTTTTTTCACGCCGTACGGCTAAAAAGCCCTCAAAACGGCAATTTTTTTGGCGATTCTGTAAAAACTACTGCGGTGCGTAATTGATGAATTTTTATAAATAGTTGAGAAAACATACAAATTACACACCGCTAGTTTTTTGACGAAATCTAGGTACTATAAATTCCTATTTTTTTCAAAATTCTCCTTATGGAGCGCACAGCTGTAATCTATCCCATGTAAAACAGCTAGTATTTTCAGGCAAATTGCTCGAAAAGTAGTATGGGAAGGGGTTAATATTTTGATATCACGGGAAAGATGAAGGTTTTCTCTATAAATAAGGTCAAAGTCATCAAATTCTAGGAGAAGTGATTTTTTTGCTCAAACTACCTTAAGTGACCTAAATGCCATTTCATTCGTAGCAAGGCTACGTATAGAAAAGCGCGTCCTCTGTTTCATGTGAATAACAACATTTTACATTTCTGCGCTACTTTTCACTCAAATTAAACCAGAAAGAAGCAAATACTCCAAGAGAATTGAATTTTAATGAAATTGAGCCATCAATCCACTTTATTTTTTTAGTATATACCTAGTTACTACAGAAATTTAGGTTAAAATACTTTAGTTCAAAAGAAATAGCGCTGCAGTTGGCTCAAACGGCCGTAAAAAAAGTTTAATAAAATACAGCCGTGGAAAAACTTTAATATTTTGTATCTCAATCTTGTTTCCTTATAGCGAAGGACTGTCATCATTTAAATCAATATTTTTTTAATATTACAATAGAAAGGGTTGAATTCATTATTTGTTTAGGCTCTCACAGTCACGGCTGAAACTCCGTGACTTCGAGTTACTTCACGAATAGAATAGCCAAAAAGAAAACATCATTACCACAACACTACGTATTGTTTTGGGGCAGAATTGAAACTCCAACGGTCTCGACGGCAAGTTTCATTGAAATTTAATGGGCTACTTTGATACGATGCCGCCATAATTAATTATTTTTCCTTTAATAGTCATTGATCCATTTTAAATTAATTACACAGCGGCAATAATGGATAAAAGTTAGCTGCTTATCACAGCAGGCCACATAAGCAGTCACCTACTGATATTATCTATCGCTCAGGGATCATCTTCATCTGATAAGCTAATGAGAAATAAAGAAATAAATAGGGAAACAGGTGAAATATATAAAATAATATCCCCGCCAAAATGTTTGATATCCTCGAAACTAATATCAATCCATTTAGCCCTTCCTATACATTCACACTTTACAACCTTGAGTAATTTTAAGATAATTTCTTAGCTAATAAAAATGACCTAGCAATGTTTATAAACAAGGCATCTCATTTTTTTGATTGTGGGCATGTAAGAAGGAATAACCTGAGAAAAATGTTACATTGAACAACATTGAAGCAAGGTAAACCACGTCAATATGTAGAATAACAAACGACAGGCAAAAACTAAAATACTAAAAAACAGAGTAGGTAACGTGAGACGGATGTTACTTGTAGCTGTAACATTTTAGAACTAAAAATATATTTTTTATGTCATAATTCAAACAACCTTTTTATTTAGGTCATTAAATACGGTCTTCATACCTTTATGTAATATTATATTAAAGAAACCGTTATAGAACATTTTCATTGGAAATTAATGACGTTAACACTAAGGAGAAACCGGGAAGTCTAAATGCAGCAAATATAAAAATACATATATTTCGATAATACACAATGCAAATGAAAGTGGTTTACTAGTACCACGAACTCTGGCTTCAAATCTGTCTCAGCAGGCCCACACAGGTAAAAACCTGTCTTGAATATTTAATTTCTGGAGAAATAATTCAGATACAAATCCTTCCGATTCTATTCGTTCCGAAAGAAATGAGGTTAACGAAAGGGGTCTTCATGGTTTCCTAAAAATGTCTGTTTGGTATATTTTAATACTAATGTTAACGGTCTAAGTAAATAAATATAATTGTGACCAAGCAGGAAAATTCGGTAGCTTCTTCGTAGAAACAATTAATAATGTGAACATACCCACGCTATGCGACGGCCTTCTCTGAAATTCCACTCAATTACATCTCTGTTTCTCAAAGCGAAAATAATTATTTCCCATTATCTGGGGAAGGCTTCGGCCCACGATGCGGTAAAAGGGCAGGCAAGAAGGACATCCTGGTGACTCGCGTCTTGTTCCGAGCACCCCATCCCCCCTTAAAAGGGCGCATTAAATCGGAAGTAGGAGTGAAGAAACTCGGTCCGATTCGCCCGCGTCGGAATCGAGTGGAAATGTCACCAACAGCAACCGGAGGGAAGGAAGGGGTGAGTGGGGTGGGTGTATCGTGATCATGGCGTTGTGTCCTCTCAGACGACCCGATCACAGGGAAGGGGGGAGAGACGGGTCACTGAATGATTCAGGGCAAGAGGACAACTCGGGCGAAATTTCATTCCCCCCACCACGACCGAGTCTCATCCCGTCATACTTCCACAACCACCACGCCACTCCGCTCTCCCCAAAGGGTTGAGGACAAAGGAGTCGAGACACGATGGGAGAAAAAGGACATCGACTCAAGAGAAAACAATTTCGATGGTTCCAAGTTTGATTATTTAGAGGAGGAATGCAATATAAAGAGGCATGTCGCGGGAGAACTAGATGTGTAATAATAAATAAAACTTAACATCCTGGAGCAAAAGTAAAATAAAACCACTGGAGAAACTTCGGAATGACTTAAGACCGTTTTACACGATGAAAGATTTTGTACAAACGAATGTACGTGAGATTGTACGTTTGTCTCAACGAAATTAGAACAGGTTCTATTTCCCGTGCAGGCATTGAGACATTCGCACAAGCGTTCATACAATTTGCCGCTTTACACGATACATTTTGCCTCATGCAAGAGTTCACGGAAGAGTTTGTACAAACAAATGTACCGTGTAAAACGGCCTTTAGACACGGTTTTTTTATGTCCACTTAAAGTTGAACGTAAGACGACGTAGCCTTAGCGTTAACTTAATTTTAACTAAAAGTTAGAGTTCTGTAGATAGTTGACGTGAGCGTTATCGACGGGAGAGCGTACTAACTTCGATTTCCGTTTCGAGAAAATATTTTACCTACTTACTCCAGGGGCCGTTGAAATCCAAGTAGGTCTTAGGCCTTGCCTACAAGCCGTCTCCAAGCACTTCTGTCCTCTGCCATCTCCAATTCTGCTCCCACCTTTCTCAAATCTTTCTCTACTTGTCCTTTCCACCTCAATCTCAAAATATTTTACGTGGGATGATTAAAACGTGTCTTTGAAGTGATAATTATAAATCATTCCCTAAAGCATTGATAAGTAACTCATTTCCAAAGGAACATGGTTGAAAACTTTGAGTGCAACGAGCCACAATGGAAACATCAGTTCCCGGTCAGTCACCGGAGTTAAGTGCATCGTTGGGATCGTACCGAATTCGGATTCGCTTCCTATTTGCCCGAGTGCTGTCTGACAGTGGCAGACAGTATGGGAAATGACCTTAGCCATCGAAGCGCGTTAAATGAAAATATTACAAGAAAACTTTGAAAAATAATTAATATTATTCAGCAGATTTTACTTGAAAAAGACATCGCTCGAGTCATACTTTTATATCTCCACAGCCAAGACATTTTGCTATCCGATGTGTTAATAACATAGGCGTTGAGGCGCGATCGGAGAGAAAAGAAATGGAATCATTAAGAAACAATTCTGATAGTTCCAAGATTTATGATTTCGAGGAAGAAGCAATATAGAAAGATTTGTCACGGGAGCAATTGTGGTGTAATAATAGATAAAACATGACAAAGGTGAAATGAAATCGCTATAGGAACTTCAGAACGACTAAAGCCCAATTTAATAATGTTCTTTTGTAGTTAACCGCAAGATAACGTAGCCTTTTCGTTGACTAATTGTCAGCTGATCGATCAGGTATATTTATGATTTAAGTAATATTAAAAGTCCATATTGCCCTAAAGAGTCTAATAAATACCTTATCTCCGAAGGAGCAGACTTGAACACGAAAAATGATGACTATCATCTACTGATTTTACCTGATAAGGACCATAATGAAACAATACTTCTACAAAGAATAGAATACCAAAATACCAGAAGAAACACAAATGCTTAAAATACCCCTATACAATATTTTGCGTCTTAGATAGAATTTCCACGCAAAATTTTCCTTTTATAGCCTTGTCTAGCTAATGACTTGTACTTTATTTTATAAATATAGGTTTAAAAATCAGATCGCACTCCCATTCTCGTATCTTTCCCTTACGCCCACTTCCAAGATAACACAGAAGCCGTACGTTTTCTAGAAATATTTTTCACTAGGTTGCCTGTTGTTTTTGTGCATTAACATTAAAATAACTAACAAATATAAGATAAATCCTTTAGCTTAAATACTTATCTTTTTCATGCCACTGAACTGGACGATCTAAAGGTAAACATTTCTAAGCTAGGTAACAACGTGAGTAAAAATCATGCAGCTGTTCTATTACGAAATCTTTGGGTCTCAATTATTTTTTTTAATCAATTGATTACGAGAAAAGCAAAAAATGCAGTCGGTTTCTAAAGATTATTTATGAAGTAAATAAATGAACCCTAATAACAGAACAATGGACATTAACAGTTGAACACTTTTTTCAATCGCTAACGGAAAAAATAGAAATGGACGCACAAACAGAAATGGATGGACTTTCGTTTTTTTATTAACTCTGGGTTAATTATATTTTGAGTTCATAAGATTCTGCTTTACTATATTTCATACTTTACATCCTGTTAGAAAATCGCCGCGTAATATCACGCTGCGAGAATCAAATCAGTAAACATTTAACTTTCCTTTTGTTTCATAAACGTACTGCAGGCATTATAAATTTTGAAATGATAAAAAACGCGGATGAAGACTTAAAAGCTTATCTCAATTTTGCGAACTCGAAATGGACAGGAAAAACTAAAGAAAGTCCAATAGCGGGGGACGCTGCCGACGCGTTCTGACGCTCAGCTGTTTACTCACAACCTTTCAATTCGCCACACCTCCCCTCCCCCCAACTCCCCACATTTGGTAGGCAAAAAAAACTTCCTTCCTCATCGATTTCGTATTTTTGCAGCGAGACTATATTTGGGTTGATATTAAGCGCTCGAGTGAAACGCTCAAAGAGACAGAATTGAATTCATGCATGAGGGAATTGGTAATGAGGTTGTCATGCGTCACGCAACGAGGCTTTCTGCGCTTTGATTGGAGGACTGAGCGAGGGGGAAGGGATTTTGAGCGTCGCTTGGAGGTGCGGGCGTCGTTAAAGTGCGGAGGCATTATGAGGCCAAAGCTGGACGACTGCAGAAGTCCGCGGCCCTCTTGAATCAACAATGATAATTACGTAAGCTAATCCGCTGCCACCAGAGAGATTCCCAAGCTGGATTCTGAGCATGGGTGGAGAGTTGAACGTACTGGCCAGGAGCCATTAAATATCTTAACTTCGAACCTATCTTTGAGGTAGCACATTGGAGCCCACTGCGGTATCCCGATTGGTATTTATTGTGGTGAGAGGAACATTGATCTCGGAGCGACGAGTAAAATTAAGATATAACTCACTCTAATTCGTGAAACTATTAATTAATGAGAGGAGCGAAAGCGCCTGGTCACAAGTCACCCGTGTCCGTTATTTATTGGACCAAAAGGTCATATCTAAGGAAGAGCTGGTAACAAACCTGAATTCAAATTATTTCCGCGGATGATCGCAAGGTTGCCCCCGCTCACACAAGCGTCTTACGGGCCCCAAAAACTAATGTGATCCTTAAATATATTGCGAAATTATTGCCTAAACAATCTTATTTTGTTGCTTTTTCGTAAACTTAAAAAATAACAAAAATTTAGACCATCGGTCGAAAAAGAGTAAGATCTACGTCATGTTGCTGTAGCTAATCCGAACAAAATAAATTCGCGAGAATTTTGATCTCCTCCAAAAAATATTTAATTCTCAAGCTAAAAAAATAGCTAGGCAAACTGCAAAAATGGCTGCGAGCGTGCAGTATGTTTTTCGTAGAGACTGAAGTGTCGAGGTTGGGCGCCACTAGAGAACTGAAGGATAATTGTGGAGCTAAGTTACTAGAAAAGTTCATATGGCACGGGTTTCAGGCGCCCACTGAAACAATATTAATTAAAACTAGTGAAAAAATCATTTACGAGGTATCCTCAGAGTTACTGTGCATACGATGTTATGGAGAAACTGTTTGTATGAAGAACTCGCTCCTAAAGGTGGTTCCAACGGAAAATGACTTAAATTTCATTTCATTCATACTCTGGCAATTTATAGAAAAACATGCTCACTATTTGATGTGAACAGAAAAATTATACTTTTCCACACTAGTTTTCTCGCAAATCGAACTTGAAATTACATGGTGTCAAATGAGTTAAACACGGGGAAAAATAGTATATTATATAAAATATAAATGATATTTTCACGAAAAAATGTATTTACGAAGGAAAAACTCCCAGGAAAACGAATAAAAATAAAATATAGGAACCTCACCACCTTATGTTTTTAGTTATTAGCGAACTACTGCCGAAATTAAAGTCAAAATGCGGCAATTCCATACAAATGGCGCTGCAGTCAGCTCCTATTACTAGAAAAAAGTGCTCTCAAAATTTATTCGAGGAATAACCTGCATATTTAGTACCTAGACTTTGGTTTTCAATGGGCAACGCAGGTCATCACCGCAAGCAGAAATTTTTAAACAAAAATGTGGAATTTAGTATCTGTTTGGACTCACATGCCGTGGCGGAAAATTCTCAGTGGAAGAGGACGCCTTAACTGATAACAGCGCTCGGCGCTACTTCGAGGGTCCTGGGTTGGTATCCCAGCCCACGCCAATGATTTTTTTCACTGTAAATTTCACGCAATTGGGTTATCATCTACGGATGACTGCGTCAAAGTTACTGCGCGGTCAGTTCCGGAGTTCTTTGAATTCGAATATTTAAGGCATACGAATTAGAAGAGGTATATACATGAATTCCTTTTTCCCATGCACCAATTATAGCTAAAACAGGCACTGAGCGAAATTAATCAAACACTACGCATCTCACTTTTTGTCCCTTCCCTGTCTTAAGTCCTTATTTATAGTATTTACATTTCTCATTCCAGTCGTGCAGTTCTCCGAAAATGAGAGGTTTCTCAGAGAAAATTTCACTACAATCAACAAGAAAGCGGATGAAATTAAAAATTTATAGAGTATAAACGACAGTAACTGAGGTAAGGAGTTGGACAACTTTACGATTCAGTTTTCCGTAGCATATTTCGCAACCACAAGAAATGGATGATTTCCCAACAGCTTGAACAGATATGATTCCGTGAAAGCAAAACTGATAAACAAATAATGGAATGAAAATACCAGCCAAACATTGAGTAATATAGAAGTTGGTGTCTTCAAATAAGGTTCTCATGAGGGGTTTCTATTTTCCTCACTATGGAATTTAATTTTTTTCACATCTAAATGGAAATGTAAAGCTCAAGTGGAATCTTTTCTTTCTACAACAATTTTATTACTAATATTTCTATTACTATTTATTTTGAGTTAAAAAAACAGCGTATTTATATGCTGACAATTTAATAATATCCATTCCCGGAGGTTGAGGCAAGGGGAAGAATGGGATGAAAGGATGGGGGTATGACTCGTTGTGAGGCCCGACCCTTCAATGAATCTCGCTCGTGGAGATTCCAAACGCTTTTCGCTGCTGTAGGCGTGATGGGGCCATTATGCGGGTAATAATTCAATCTGTGAGAGTTTCGAGGGGTTGGGAGGGAGATAGGAATGCGCGCCTCCGGCTTACCAATGACTCCTCCCCTTATTTCTAACGTCTAGTCCGAGACTCACCGTCCCTAAAATTACTTCCACGCGTTGTCGCGTCGGTGCCACTACAATGCGCCCGGATGCCCTCTTCACACATAAAAGTACAGAGCCCCCAGCACAGAACAAAGATGGGTGGAGATGGATGCAGGATGGGAAGAGGAGATCACTTGACTTCCTCGGCCAGATTTCCTTTCACGGCCGAGCGCTATTGTTGTCTCTGATAGGCAGTATACGTAGGTGTAACATCCAGGATGTAGGTACAATACCTTTCAAAAGTTTTAGGACAAATTGAAGGGAACCACTTACGCTTCTCAACTAAGAGTGTGTAAGTGAAACTCGAAATCGACTTTCACTTATAGTGAATCATTTTTCTTGGTTACGCGCGGCAACTTTTTGCCGCAACAAGTTGTGTGTAAATACGTACTCAAAGGTACGAGTCGAAAAATTGATTGTTTTGTGATAATTTGTCATTATCTTTTCGTTTCTTTTAGGATACATGATTTGTGCGTGGATAATTATTATTTACTAGTCTATATCATTACTGTACCTACACTTAAGGTAGTTAGAGCGAGATAGTACCCTAGTCATAACCCAGCCAGCAAATGCATGTGCCTAGAATATGCTCAGAAAATGCTTTCGAGACAAAGGTATATGCTGAAAATATCCTCTAAGAGCATGCTGGAGATATGACAAATGTCACTGCTGAGAACATGCTGGGGACAGATGCTAAGCATGTGCTGGGACAGGTGTTAAGCATATGCTGGGAACAGGTGCTTAGCATATATTTTGGGTGGAGTTAATGAAACTTTAACACTTTAGTAAGTATGAAATTGCGTGAAAATATTTTTGATGAGATTTACGATGATGAAAGCCCAATTTCTAAAGATATAAACGAAAAAAAAAATATTTTCCGCATCATAGCATCGACCAGCTAACCTCACACTCTACAATCCATTACCTTACCACTGGTCTACCGCTGCCTTAGAGGAATATGCAGTGCACAGGGTTTATATATGCGTTTTTATTTTCATCAATTCTGACCTAGAGGGATTGTTGCCAGTTTACCGTGCGGTCAAATGAAAATATTTGAAACTAGGATGGGAATTTCATTGGGAATGAGTTTTATTACTATTAAGCTATCTTATATTACCGTCATCAAAATTCTAAGTCACGTGGGATGGTGAGTTAGAAAATACTACCAAACATGTGGTTTAAAACGCGATTCTTGTACTTTGGAAGTGATTAAACTCTTCCTAACGGAAGATCTTTTCGGTCAATTTTTTAGACTAATTTGGACTAAAACATTACTGCACCCATTTCAGAAATATTTTCGCGTGGGATGATGAGTATGAAATTACTACCAAACATTTGGTTTAGAACGTACTTCATATACTTGGAAGTGATTAAACGCTTCCTGACGGAACATATTTTCGGTCCATTGTTATCGCAATTTTGTACTTTAAAATAGTTTCCGTCTCCTCACATCTCGGGAGCATGTGCTGATGATATCCTGAGAATGTTCTACCTAATGTTTTTTGAAATTCTACAAAATTGAATTTACTACCAAACATGTGGTACACACAAACAGAACGCGATTCATGAACATTGGAAGTGATTAAACTCTTCCTAGCGGAAGATATTTTCGGTCCATTATTTAGACTATTTCGGACTTTAAAAAATTACTGCACCAAGTTCAGAAATAAATTGTCACGTGGGGTGGTGAGTATGAATTTACTACCAAACATTTGGTTTAGAACGCGATTCGTGTACTTTGGAAGTGATTTAACTCTTCCTAGCGGAAAACATTTTGGTCCATTGTTAAGACAATTTTGTACTTTAAAAAAGTTTCCGTCTCCTCACATCTCGGGAGCATGTGCTGAGGATATCCTGAGAATGTTCTCCTAGCACATTCTAGGCAGTAAACTCTTAGTACATGTGCCAACAAATGCCAACACGAAAGTTTGACTGGGAATGGAGGCCATATTCGAATTTTATTGTTTTATTTCAGCGTCTTTAAAAAGTATGAAGTAAATATTTTAATATTAATGGCGCAAAAATATAGTTATATATGACAAAAGTTCTCAGTAATTAAATACATTTTTTCACGTAAGTCTCTAACTTAGTTCATTTTTTAACGTCGTACGGTGATAACGCCTTCACAACAGGTTTTTTTTCGATTCTGTAAAAATTACTGCGGTGAGTAATTGATTAACTTCTATAAATAGTTGAGAAATCATACAAAATGCACACCATTAGTTTTTTTACGAAATCTAGGTGTAAGAAATTACTATTTTTTATTATTCCCCCTCTGGAGCGCACAGCCGTAATCTATACCATGTAAAACAGCTTATATTCTTGGGAAAATTGCTCGAAAAGTAGTTCGGCAAAGGGTTGATATTTTGAAATCATTGGAAAGATGGGAGTTTTATTTTTACAACGAAGTTAAATTTATCGAATTCTAGGTGAAGTGATAATTCGTTTCCTATTATTATTAAAAAGTAAATGTAGAGCTTCATTAGAAATTTTCCACGCAAAGAAAAATAATCGTACTGAGCATGAGAGGTTTTCTTAAATTTCCTGTCGTGTGCCCCGCTGCATCACTATGCAGCAACTACCATTTATTCCTGTGCTTCATCATTCAGATTCTTCCTCCCTATAATTTCTTACTCAAATAAAACCTTAAGCCTTTCTCTGACAGCAGCTTAATCATACGTATCCCCTGCTCTTTTCAAAACTGACCGGCGTTTACGAATACTTTTAAATCACCTATCTAATCTCTCTTCCGACACTTAATCTAAACTTGCCCTCTCCTTTATTTTCACAGTCGCTTGACTTATATTCAGCCCAAAGTGGTAGAAATGTTTCTCATCTTCTTCTTTAAATTGAGTGAAATGGAGCCATTTCATGAACAAAGCTTACGGAGAAAAATAAAATTGTTTCCTTAAAGAGTATGTTTGGGAGCCATCAATTCGGTCGACACCTTCCATAGGTAACATAAGATCTAAAAAATCGCATAAAATAGCTTTTGTAGCAGAAATCCTCAACAATCCCCTGACAGAAAATATACCGCGAGACTTCAAGTCAAGCTTCATAGCTATCAATTTCTAACATAAACTTTTTCAGCTCTATTCATGTATCCTAGCAACACCAAATATATAATGTGTTCAAGGTTATACATTAAGATAGTGCTAGCTTAACCCCGTTTGGTTACAAAAGACAATTTCACGGGAAGATAAGACGTAATAGATTGAGATAAAATTTATACGGAGAGCTAAGATTTGCCGTCATCTTTTCAAAGATGCAATGTCGCTGATTGATCATTTACTCTCTGAACATAAATTCAACGAATGGCGCTCATTTTAGGTCTTTAAATAGATGTGGAAAAGGGATTTACGGAAGGATAATACATGACTCTATTTTTATCGGAACATCCCTTGTTTTCGTATAAAACTTTTTCATTAATATCCCAGATCAAAAAAGAACGCATCTCGATCTCATTCATTTCGTGACATGGTCCTTGTCATCTTCCTTTTTTTATTGCTCAAGTTATGACTTACTTCATCAGCCACTACCGCTTGCGTCGGCTGTGAGTAAAACATTTAAATGTTGACAAGTATCAGCACATGTACGTTTTTCCTCCTTTGTGGCAATACAGAATAGGAATTCACTTCAAATCATGTTTTTTTATAATTTCAAGTTAATACCTAATTATTAACTTGAAATTCTAACTACCTCAACTACCTCACGTAGCGTAGCTGTGACTCACTTCTTGATCGTACATAACTTGACCCCTTTTAGTTTCAACAACGAGTTCTGATTCTTTGATGTCCGAAGATGAGCGTAAGTATGAGGGAAGCAATTAAATGGAAGCAGTGAAAATGAAGGGTTAGCTGAGAACAGAAAGATTACTCCGCAGAGGTCCGTAACAAGTTTCGTGCTTGTCGGAACGCCGACGGAATCCGTCACCAAGCGCGATGATGGCGCTGCAACCATCCATCAAAGATCCGACCCCATAGCTTAGAGATGAGAGAAGGAGATGCTATACATATTATTACGACACAGTTGTCACGCCCTCGTCAAGAGACGGTGGGAGTGGCCGTCACCCTTCGCTTGGCTGCATAGTTCGCACATTAGCCGCCTGATGGCGACGCCTCGTCTCCCAAAACGGGGAGAGGGGGGGGAGAGAAGGATGCTGACGCAATAACGCGGCGGGGAGGGGGAGACGCTGATTGGTCCGTTATGCGTCCGGAGCGAAGTGATTTGCCCGTTGGAACTTGATTGCGAATTCCATGGCGGAGGTGGTGGGGGAGGTTGGAAGGGGCCGACATATTAAGAGACCATCCACCCGGACGTGCCCCTAAAAGCCCTACTCCCCTTACGCACACGGCTCCATCGGCAACCGAGTTCACGTCACCAAGTTTTTCTTTCCCTTCCACCACCACTCCCCATAACCGGAGCCCTTCAAAAGAGACCCTCACGGGTACGGAATCCGGGATATTCCCTATCGATCCCTGGCGTTTAAAGGGGGGCGAGTAATTAGCCGGCCGGAATTGAGGGAGGAATGGGGAAGTGTTGATGGTTGCCTGGCGGCCAACCGCCCCCTGCACCCTACGGGTGTTCGAAGGGTGGGAGGATGGAGACGGGATGTGGGGAGGGGGACAGAGGGTGGTTTTTGGGAGTGGTCCGGGTGTCAGGGGTGGGGAGGAGGCGAAGAGCAGCTATGAGGGTGAAATGTTTTGGGAGGCGAGATGATTGGGATCGGAATTCGCATCTGTCGCGTTTCCCTCTCCTGTGAACACTTGCCACTGTGGATGCGGAACAATGGATATGAATATCACAGCTATGGGAGCGCAGCGGGGAATGGGGGACGGTGGTTTCAGCCGGTGCGGGGGGGGGGGGCTCTCCTTTCGACGGCTCCTTTGAGGTCCCATATGCCACGAAGGTGCATTCGCGACGATTAATACCAATGTCGCCACCAAATATGCATTGCATATTTAAACAATTGTAAAAATGCATCTAATCTAACTTCTTTTTTTAAAAAATGTTAGATATTGGCTATATAACTATCAAAATATCGAAGACATATTTTGTTTAAAAGAAATATTTTTAAAATGTTGGTATATTTTTTCATGTTAAAAAGCAATGCATGGTCGTTTATTTATTTATTTATGCTGATGGTAATCTCAATACAGGTTTTCCTTCGAGGTTACCTAAAGCTCCCTATCTTTGATGTTATTTCTATGCATATTGTTTGGGAGTAATAAAGACATATTACATTATTACAAAACATCAAAACTGTCAAGTTCCACCACGACTTTGTGAGTCAAAACAAATACTTAATTTCACATTTTCGTTTGCATTGATTGAAAAATACTGCCTTTACTAATCACATGCCTTGGCTTTCGGAAAACAAAATTAAAGTAAAAAATATGCAGAGAATTCGACGAATATATTTTTAAAGAACACTTTTCCAGCAATGGGTACCGACTGCAGCGTCATTTCCATCGAACTAGCGTATTTTGACTTCACTTTCTGCAGTTATTTTATAGCAATTCCAAAAAATAAGATGCACGGTGCCTTAATTTTATTGCCATTCTATTCCGTGGGAGAATTCACCTTCTTCAAACTGTTTTTCGTGAAAAAGGCATTTATATTACAAATAAAAATACTATTTTGACATACATTTCATTCATTTTAGCATTTAACACCATGTTACATTTAGTATATTTTGCGAAAAAAGTAGAGTGGAAAGGAAAATTTAGTTTTTCATATCTTACACATGACAAATTTGTCTATAAGGAAACAGGCTATGAATTTACGATGTATACGATGCTGTGGAATAAAATTTATTATTATTTATTACTATTAATTAGATGACTATAAAGTTATTTTACGGCGGGATCACCTTAAATGGTGGCGTTAGACGTCTATACTATTAGACTATAGGTTACGTCAGAAATCGACGGTCGACGAAATCTGTACCAACTTACTACTTTTTTTGAATGAAAATCTGTTTCATTTTCTGCAGAATTAAAGCTTACGCAAAAACTAAAGTGCCATTGGAAACATCAATTGAAATCAATATCGATGGTCCGTCCTAATTGATTGAATTAACTAGTTATGCTGCTCCACTGCTAGCTTGACATGGGTTATTAAATTTCCTCGTAAACCTGAGTTGCTAGCTCAAGTAGTTGCAATGAAAATGGAAGATTTTGATTTGAAATTAAGTTTAGATGGAAGCAGTTTTAGTGACTATATTATCCATGAAGTTATCAATATCTTACGTTTCAAACGATGCGTAACTATTTTTTAACAAACAATTTCTAATGCGATTCGTAATCTTCAGCATAATAATATTTTTCGTTTCGTACTGTCTTGTACTATGGAGCACTCTTCGACGTGCCACATGCACAAGTTGGTCATAGACTCATAGGGCCGCATTCCCTGTCGCCCCTACATTATGGCAGCTGTAGGGACGGAGGAGCCCTGCAATGATATTCTTCAGTCCGACAGCGACTTCTCGGGAGTGGTGGGGGTGGTTAAGTTGCCTAACGTTCTGTGATGACGTAAACGATGAGGTTTGCGTATGTAGCGCCATTTTTGCCCACTGATTGAGGGATCGGACCGGACTAGAGCTGACAAATGAAATCCGAATTGCTATACGCAATCTCATCAGCAGGTTCGTTGACAGCATTAATGTTTCTCTAAACATTCATTTATCTGGCACAGAGTGGTGCCATAATAGTTCTAATAGATTTAGGCTAATAAAGGAAAAGTTACCTTGATGTTATGTATTACCTTACACTATAAAAAGTTAATTTATGTGAGAGGGGAATTGGTGCCATCAACAGGTTCGTTGACGGCATTACCTTCCCTCTAAACGTTCATTTATCGGGCACATAGTGGTATCGTAATATTTCTAATAGCGTTTTATAATGAAGCAAAAGATACCTTGTTGGTGGATACTGCTATACGCAATAACAAAGTGAATTTACGTGGGAGTGTAATAGGTGCCATCAGCAGGTTCGTTTACAGCATTAATTTCCCTCTAAACATTCATTTATCGGGCTCAGAGTGGTGCCATAATAATGCTAATAGATTTTAGCAAATAAAGCAAAAGTTACCTTGACGTTATGTATTACTATACGCAATAAAAAAGTAAATTTATGTGAGAGTAGAATAGGTGCCATCAGCAAGCCCGTTGATAGCACTATAATAACATTTATTTATCGGGCACATAATGGTATCGTAATATTTCTAATAGGGTTTTCTACATTAAGCAAAAGATACCGTGTTGGTGGATACTGCTATACGCAATAACGAAGTAAATTTTTGAGAGAGGAATTGGTGCCGTCAACAGGTTCGTTCGTAGTATTTACTTTTCTTTCATTAATCAATTATTGGGCATATAACGCTATGAGAAACTTTTACCTTGTTTTAATAAATAACGTTATGGTTTTCAAGAGCGTACCTAATGTCACACAGGGAATAACAGAAAAGTACCTGGTTACCGAGCGTTGCTCGATGTTTATTTGGTGTACTAAGAACTCGTATGCTCCTATTCTGCTACTCGTTGCCTATTTTAATTATATTGGGCAGTCACATAGTGCGATTAAAGGTTTTAATAAAACAAATTTTATAAAGCATAATGGTTATTTATTTTTTTTAATATAGTAGTCGCGATGCAATTAAGTAGTATAAAGAAAACTCAAAAACACCACTAACACAAAATTGTTCTTCTAGCGAAATTCGGAAATCATCAATAAATTCAATATTTACATTGTTTTCATTATTTCCAATGTTATAATAATAATAATTTTATTCCACCTAAAATAATACACAAGTAAAGTTAATACACATATATACAATTTTAGGGGGAATATAGTTAGTGGCCCCAGAGGCCCATTTTAATGTTTGACAAACATTAAAAAGAGGTTAAAATAATTATAAAAGGGAGACAATCCACTCCGTCTTTTATCCAAACGATAGGATTTACTGAATGATGATTAATTACTTATATAAACTCCCTCCTCCATCGACCCCACCCCTACCTCTTACTCCCATCCCATCTCCTTAATTCAGGTTGGTTGATTGGCTGGTTAATGTTGTAGAGGCGACCGAAAACTGGGGTAATCTGCCCCATTAATGACAGTTTGGTGGGTTGGTTAAGGAAGAATGATTTGAAGAATAGAGGGAAGGCGGAGGAAAACCCAGCATCAGCATTAGGTTACTCTTAAGAAAAATATTAAGGGGGTGGAAACCACGTCCGAAAAATCCATTATCAAGCCGTTGGCTTCAACACCATCCTAAAGGAATTATAATAGATTTAATAATTCTGTTTTCACCGTTCGGCGCTTGAAATATGTAGCTAGGACTTGTTTGTTTCCGCGATTAAGTGATAAAAAGCACATCATATCAAAAACATCAGAAATTTCTTAGCAAATTAGCTGGAATGGTACTGGGATACTGGAAGCGATGCGAAAGTTAACTGAGGAAAAGTCCTAGCTTCATCTGATGAGTTCTTCTCGGGTTTCCCACCGGGTTAGGCTTTCCATAATTACCGACGTTTTTAAAGGAGACTTTTCTGCCATTTTCAAGGCTCTGGATGCTCATCTAGAGTCTTGAAAATGGCAGGAAAGTCTCCTTCCGAAACGTCGGCGATCATGTAGTCTAACCCGGTGGGAAACCCGAGAAGAACTCATCAGCATCATTCGCCGGGAAAGCCTGAAAGCATACATCCTAGTTTCATCCTTTATCTTTGAATCCAGATATTTTCAAGTACTAAGTTTCAAGTGATTTCTGTAATCGTATAATGCGAGGGCGCTTTCATTGGCAAGCCGTCTCCCAATGCACAGGCGGGATAATGGCACAGCTGTCTCTTTGAGTTGGAAATATCCCGGGATCGGTGCCGATATGATAGAACTAGCAGCACTGAACCCTTTCCCCTGGCTTTTAGAAAAGTACCCATTCTCCTTAAGGTCATAGGAGCGATTTTTGTCTATGCATAGATTATCGTGAAAATTGTATATGTGTTCTCATTAGTGATATTTATAGTAAAAATGACACAAAATTGCATCATACCTATTTGTATTTGGGCAATTCACCGCTATTTTCATGCGTAGCCTAACGGCACATGACATTTATTTCGTAATAATTCGATAACACAGGCACATATTTTCTTTTAAACGTGAAATAATACATTTATTATTATTATTATTATTACTGAATACAAATATCAAGGCGTCACGAAATACACGAACACAACATACGTCAATATAATGTCATCAAAATTTCGAATACAGTTCCAAGAATCGTTTTTTGCATTCTTTAGTTAAAGAAAATATTTAAAATATAATTCTTATACAATTTCTGTTACTGCTTGCATGATGAGTTCCAACGTATAAGCAGATGCCTTTAAGCGATATGTGGTCCAAGAATTTTTTTTCGACTTAAAAAATTATAAAAATGTGCACACAAATAACCCACGATTACCGCTCCAGCCACCATAAGGGGTTCACATTTTTAACGTCCCATCCCACGAAACGGACAACCCAAAAGGCGCCCTCAAGATATGACCAACTTAGAGATCAGGACCCCTCTGAGAAAAGATAGGTAAGTCATTTTTACATGCTTTTATGTAACTCACAGTGTTTCAAACATGTCCCCAAATCTTGCAACCTTAATTTCACTCATTTCCCAACGCTGTGCAATGATGAAAATTTACACATCAACATTTTACGTACATTAGTATGTATTTTATAAACAATATATAAATACAAAAGTTAAATATGTATACAAATAATATAATATTGTAAAATTTCTTCATTTAATTACGGCTAAAAATTAGAAATAAAAAGTTTTTTAAACAATTTTCTTAAATTTTAATAAAAACAAAAAAAAAATAAAGTTCGTAATAAAAAGTAAAAAATCATTTTGTTTTCAAGTAAAAAATTAATTTTTAAATATTTTTATTAATGGATGATTAAAAATAAAAGCGTGGGGCGCGCACTCATATATAATATGAAATTGCGTACATATTATATACCAATAATAAAAAGAACATTTGATTAAAAGTTTACGTCAGATTTTAATAATAAATCAAGTGATTGTATTAAATGAAATATTATGTAGAAAAGGGCGCATCCCATGGTTTACTTTTTAGCCATCCATTAATAGATTTTTTGTAAAGCAATTTTATTGAAAACAAAGTCAGTTTTTACTTTTTTGTACGATTTTTTAAATTTTGTTTACCTTCATTAATTTTTTAAGATGAGAATGTTTTCATTTTTTTCAAATGTTTCTATTGAGGTTCAAACCCGGGGCTCACGAACGGGAAGCCTGAACTTTGGTCACAACACTAACCCTATCCCCTCCTAAATGCAATACCCTGTCCCACCACCCGTCTAGGATGTCCACCCCCCCTTGTAACACCCTTTTTTCCACTCTCTCAATCCGCTACGCCCTTCCTTCCCCCCCCCCGTCCCCCGCCCAGCTGAGGCCCCAATCCCCCTTGTAAGGCTCATTACCGAAATCCTTTGCTCCCCACCCCTCTGCTCTTATCCTCCTCTTCACAACCCTCCTGGCCACTTTTTCACTTTTCCATATTCAATCACGAGGCGAATCATATAACCCTCCCCTCTCTCTCCACCCCCTCTCCTCCTTGAATGTCCTCAGCGGACCCCTTGCTTTATCACCCGCCCCCTCAAAAAACCACCCATATTGCTCACCACCCCCTCTCCCCCGATGCGCAACTGTGTGACAGATGGCCCCCAAAATGCGCGTCTAGAGTGTAAAAGTCCCGTCCCCAACGACGACTCCCCGAAATCGGTCCAAGGCCCCACAGCCCTTCAGCTACCACCCACCACCGCCACCATCCTGGAGTGAAGTGAACCATCCCCCTCCGGTAAAGATTGAAAGATAAAAATATCCACCCCTTATGAATTCTTAATTCCGGCGGTTCCGAAATTCGACACACTTCGCTGTCATGCTAACGGATCTGAATTGAGTTTTTCTTCTCTTTTCCTTCGCTCTAATCTCCGGAAAAACTCCCGCATTATGTATTTTCGGCGAGAATTGCAAGAGCTTTAATTATGGGGGTCCATAGAGGAAAAGGGGACAACAAGCTGGCATTATGTCTTCGTTAAATGGGACCCTAATAAATTCTCAAAGAGCATGCTTCTTTTAGTAGACCCGCCTGGGTACTGCAAATTTATGAAATCACCATTATGTATTATGAAATCACCTTTCGTCTGAACTCATAATTTTGTTAGCTAGGTCTAAGGAAGGCTTGATTAAACCGGTATTTATATTAACGTTTTCTCCCCGAGTGCGTTATTCTCGGCAATATAAATTTGGAGGATGTTAAACATGTGGCATACTATGTTAGCGTTGAAATTTTAGACTCACTCTGAAGCTTCACACAACTTTTAGCCTCATAGAAATTATGACTAGTAAAAATCCTCTCAGCCCGAATTTAACCCGGAGTCTATGAATATGGCCGTCTATGTTTTTCAGTTTGAAAATAAAGATTTGGGCATCCGATATGCAGATATGAAAAAGGTTAAAAAATCAACAAAGTCTCCGTTAACTTTCATTTGTCATCTGTGTTAGCAATCAGCTGGAAAAGATTTATTTTAATCTATCCTAATAACAAGTTCTTTTTTATGATAGATGAGAGCCTTCGACCTTAGTCCTATTTATTTTCAAACTTTTACATAACATAGGAATACATCAGCGCACTTAAGCTCACACGAACGACGTTGAATGGAACGATGTGCACTGGCGAAATGTTTTGTAACCTGCCAATAGGTAGCATTCTGAGGGTGAACAACAGTCACGGCTAAATATTTTGTGTACATTTGCTGAATTCGTTCTAAGAAAGTATTTAAAAGTTCTAGCTTTTTGTCGCTGAGTAATGAAAAACTTAACAATATGCATGATTGCCGCCTTTACTGAAAATCAACAAAATTGACAACAATCTCGGATGCCATAATCGATGTCCTTTTGTTGTTTAGCGCACATCAATTTTGCTTCCGATCTGAATTAAAGTGCGCTACCTAGTGCGCAGGTTCTTTAACTAATGGAAAGCAAGTGCGCTGCTGTGTTGCGAAAGGATTAGCGCACTGCAAAGAATGGAAAGTTCCTACTCGTTATGCTGCCGTGAATGTATAATCGTAGCCTCCAAGATATACAGGCCTGATCAACCGAATACGATTGCCATCCGTTTATAAATAGTAGACCTAAAATTATCAATGGCCTTTCGTGGTCAAAGGCAAAAGTTCGAAAAGAAGGATATTATGGCAAGTACAACTAGGTTATTAACGTTACTATTCTTTTATTAAGATAATGAATCGTAAATGATAGCTGCAGAAATTCTTGAACCGCTGGAATGCTCTGCAATCAAAATATAAGGTCCCAAAGTACAAGAACGCCTATTCCAGGTTGAAAGATTTTCTTTGTCGATTTATCTGGATCACATGCCTCTTGAATAAATTGCACTTTACGTTTCATGAAAGCGGCAGCCGGTTTCGCTGCACAGAGGATTGCTTAAACAGGTATATAATTTAGTTACCGAAAGGTAGCCATTGACTTGTGCTATTTTCAGCCAAGAACTTCTACTACCTCTTGAACTCGTAGATCGCAAGAATATAAGAAGAAAATGTAAGCCTTTAACATTTCCGGTATTACTTTATGTCAACTCGTCTATTTATTCAATTCAATTTGGTGTCAGGTCTTATTTGCCGATCAACGTGATGGTCGTATATTTACTAATTTATCCAAGGTTTTCCTGGTAATTACCTGAACTGTCTCGCTAGAATAGTTTCAATGTTCTCCAAATTGTATATTTATTAATAAGGATGGTAAATTGGTCCTTAAAATGCGGCATATTATTAAAATATAATATTATTATTAAAATGTGGTGGTTTCTGTATCTGTTACTCAATCACGCAAAAACCACTAAACTGAATGAGCTGAAATTGTGCATGAACATAATATAGCTAATATACCTCAATCAAGCATAGGCCTTTAGCCATTTTAAAACTTTTTACTATTTTAAGATTACGGTATTTTCCAACTTTCGAGGAAAAGGGCTTATTTTCCCTGTGTAATCATTTATTTTACACGGAATATTGTTGTTGTAAGTAGAGGTGACTTAAAGGTAAGACTTGGGACTTTATAAAGTTCTCTTTAGGAAACATTGGCGTTATTGAGAATTTTACTCACACGGCTATTTCATAACTTATATTTTCGTACACAACGAATATACCTATCAGTAAGAGAATCAAGAGAAATCTTTCTTAAAGATCTGCTAAGATAAGGGCAACGTCCACTTTGCAGAAAAACATTTCTCAAGAACAACGAGAATAACGATTACAGTTGGACGCTGTACCACATAGGGATGGGCAAAAAATACCGGTATTCGGTAGTACCGATACTAATTTTTTTAAATCCGGTAGTACCGAACAGTATGTAAAACCGCTACTACCGACGGTACCGGAACTAAAAATACCGGGATTTAGACAGCGCTGCCATATTGCGTCAACTAATGGAACTAACTATGAAAATTTACTAACTACACTAAATTTTCAAATGTTCTCGTAATATTTGTCTTTATTCATATGTACATAACCGTGCAGTTGAGATATGTTTGTTATAATTATCGATGTAATAGGTAAGTATAAATTCTTGACGCATACCGAACATCAGACAATCGATGATTTTGAACCGTATAATTACAAATATTTATTCCTGTAAGTTAAACGTTAGTGCGACCGCAAGTATTGATCACTATAACAGGCGATTTTAGCCGACCACAACATTAAAACAATACCGATCGTTCTTCCTGTGATTTAAAATTATTCCAACAAAAAGCGACGAGCGCAAACATACAGCGTAAAATAAAATGTATTTACTGAATAGCCGATGTATATTTCCGATGAATATTCATAAAAAATGCCGATGGATGGAAATTTCTGTGTATCGTTTTGGACTGATCTTCTAACTGCCGAAATACCGGAAAATTAGGGTGAAACGTAGGTTTATTTGTAATTAATTAAAATATTTAATGTAATAATAGGTAGTACCGATGGCAAAATACCGGTATAGCGGTATTTTGTCGACGGCACTCCGGTCGAGTAGTATTATTGATTTTTAATACTCATAAAAAAAATACCGGTACTTTTTTTAGTACCGCCCATCCCAAGTGCGTCATGACTTTCAGCGTGTTTCAGAAGTCCCGGAGGGGCGTCATACTTCTCACAACTACTTATTTTTAAAATATAGTCGTAATTTATGGCGATCTTTCCTACGCCCCCACGCGTAACTGGAATGCTTTTATAGTTTTGCTCTTTTAAAATAAACAGTTTCAGTAAAATAGATTCATACATCATTGGGTTTTTTTCAATTTCTGGTTTAACTGGACGTTAACGTTAAAGGTCGGTTAAACCCAAAAGTTGGTTTTATAAGCGATGGTTAAGTTAAAACTGAACGTTCAAGTGCTCATCAGGATAACGATGGATTTCCAATGGTTAATGAGTTAACGTGAAGATTATCGAGTTGCATGACGGTATGAAAATATCCATTAGGGCGGACTTGATACAGGGTCATCCGAAATATACAGTTCCAGACGATCTGGTTTACCTTGAAGCCATTTCTTGAATTATTTACCAGACACTATAAAACCGGCCCCACTAAGTAAGTGACACAACGGGCAATTGCCACTCGGTAAAAAAACTAAAATGAGGAATGAGAAGTCAGATTCTCTTCTGTCTAATTAGAACTACTATATTATTTCTTACTTTTATCGCTCCCGTTGAGAATCAACGGGCAGTGATGTTCCCAAGTCTTCTCAATTCTCAGGAGGCTGGGGTGTGGATTTCGGCTCCTTAGGGCGCTTTTTAACGGCGATCTCGTTCCTAATCTGGAACCCTCGCTGCTATTTAGTTCCTAGGTCCTCCTTAGGTGGTCCAGGGGCTGCATCTTGCGTCGAAGTCCCTTCGTTGCATCTTCCCGCGGATCATCGACGGTCTCCCCCGTCGCTGCTAGAGAAAGCTCCCAGGGGAGAACTCCCCGGTCCCCGAGGCGGTGGATTTCTGCATGCTGTGAATGTACCGCCCGGGCGTAGAAATTCCTTGCCCGGAATGTGACGATGTCGGTGAGAGTGTCTTCCCCGGCGACGGAATACAGCTGGGCGTTCTGGATATGCCACCCATCGGTCAGGATGGCCCTGATGTTGCGCCTATCCAGCATCTCGAGACGCCAAAGAGCCTGTGATGATATGAGTCCACTCCACGCCGGAGATGCGTAGAGGTACCCTGGCCGCAAGATGGCAATCAACGGGCATTTGGCTGTGACGTAAGTGCGCATGAGAAATATATGCTTGCCCTTAAGAAGGCAATGGATGAGGAATGCCTTCTTCTTCTTCTTCGAAGGCATTTGCTTGTTCTTTCTGATTAGGCCTTTATGAGTTATTAGTTTTGGTTGTCTGACCATCTTTTGCGTGATCGAGCTATGCTGGTCTTTTCTGATGATATCATGTCCCTTGCTATCTTGACGATTCTTGAATCGCCTATTCTTTATACATGTTCATTCCATTCTTCTTTCCTTTTGTTTGTTCATTATGTTATTGGAGGTATCTTACATAGGTCTCTAATGTTTTCGCTGAAGATCCTATCTAATCTTGTTTTGCCCACTATTTTTCTTAACACGGTCATTTCTGCAGTCAGTATTCTGTGTTCTGTTTTGTTTGTGCCTCAGTTTCCATGGAATATACCATTAAAGGTCTAATTACTGCTTTGTATATTCTTGTTTTTGCTTATGTTCGCAAGTATTTATTTCTCCATATGGTCTAGTTCAGGCAGCCCCCAATCCTTTCTGCTTTTGTTATTTGTTCATCAGCTTCTTCGTATAATTGTCCATAATTAGTTATGACTGCTCCTAAATAGTTGAATTTCATTACCTGCTCTATGATGTCCTCGTTTAGTTGTAATTTACATCGAATTGGTTCCTTTGATGTTACCATTGTTTTTGTTTTTTTTTGTACCTACTGTTCCCCATGCCTATAGATATATTTCCACGTGAGGAATGCCCATACAGATACTTCCACTTGAGACTGAAAGCTTCACAAATAACGCATTGGATGGGATGGAGGCGGAAATTCGGGAGCGAAATATTACCTCCGTTCAAAGTTAGTCGTCCTCTCTTCTTCGATATTGAATCTGCCTGGCAAATTGGAGTGTGGAGAATCTATCCCAAAAAAGTGCCGGCATCATCGCTTATATAAATCTGGCTGCGGCATGGCTCCTAAAGGATTAAATAGCCTAAGCAATGCTTCGCTCAGCTGAATTCAATTTTTCGACGTGTTCTGCAATATGTAGCTATGGTATTGTAAAATAACGCGTCCATCGTAGAAAATAATAGCTAACTATTAAGCTATTCGCAATTATTTTGAATATTACTTTTTCCTGCGGAGTACCTACTGTAATTCCCTTGAAAATCAAGGAGATTGTAATATTTTGTAAGATTTTATGAGCAGATGTAAGACATAATCGACCAATGTTTTCAGTAAATGACATGTACTAGTAAAAATAGTTGCTACTTTTTGACAGCTGACACTTCGTGTGCATATGTTAGACAGGTAACGTAGAATAATATTGTGATCACTAAAATTATGTTTCTTTGTGCTATGAAGATTGGTAAATGAGTAGATTCGATAGGTGTTTTTAGTTTTTTTAATGATACAGTTCAAAATCTCTGCCGCGGAGTCATCAAAGGATAAGATTTTTTTCTCATTTACTCATAGTTAAATTTTATCGTGCAAACAACACCATTGTTGTTTTCCTGTAGACATATTTAGGCTCCGAGTGATACACAGTGCTTCGCCTACAAGAGATTGGTAACAATGGACAAAAATTCCAAGGTTGTCACGGCGACGAATTCGCTGCTCCCAGTCTCACTTTCGAATAAATTAGTTTGCTTGTATTAAAAGGGGTAATGGTGGGCGAAGACCACAGCACCTTCAAAGAAACCAACAGTGTGATACACTTTTTCGCATGCATTTTGACCATTCTGTTGGCTAGGATGCTTCTTCTCCTCCTCATCGTGGCCGCAAAAACAATCATGATACATCAGAGCAACGCTCGTCAGGTTCGGTTGTTGGCAAGTCCAGATTTTGAGACCGAGGAAACCCGGAACTAGAGCATGGACGGAGAAAAACGATTTCTAATGATCATCCGCACTCAAAACATAAGGTAAGGTGCAGCTGAATAAAAAATAAAAACATAGCTTTCAAAATCTTAGAAAATAGCAGGTTTACCCTCAGATTTTTAAAAATATTTTTGGGGATTCTCCAAAGATCTTCTTTTACTCCCGTAACTAAAGTCCAAAACATTTGTTTTTGTTGGGTGAGCCAAAATTGAAACTAAATCTCATAATTTTGTTGCTGACGATATGCTCCTAAAGCCCAATTCCAGGGAAAATAATCGAACTGTTTTCAAAAATAGGCATATAAAATTCTTGGCCAATTCCTCATTATGATCGCATTATTTAGCTAAGAATGTGGGAATTCCGCGCATCGCTGTTTAAAAATAAGTCGAGAAATCACGGAAGTACTGCAAACATACGTAGTTACATTTAAATGGTATTTATTCTCGACCTATGTTTTTATATGGTGCAAATTTCATGAGTTTAGGACAAATAATTTTTTATTTTTAAACTTTTGCCGACGTTTCGGATGTTTATTCATCCATCTTCTGGGCTATAAACAATGATGTAAGATGATAAATGATTGACAGTTCTGTTTTGGTCACATAATTGTAAATTTACAGACATTAAATGTAAAAATACATAGACATATACATTCAAGATTTGTACCTTTAAAGTTTGGTGCTGTTTTTATTTATTTACAATTTTAATTTGGTTGCTTGGATATAGTTCTTTGTTGAAAAGTTATGTGTCATTTATTAAATTATGATAAATTTTTCTTAGATAAGTAATGTTTGTTCTTTTATTGCAACTTTTTTTATTTCTGGATATATGGTACATTTCTTTGAATAATCTTTTTGATAATTTTGGTCTGAGTCTAAAATTTTGGCTTCTTCGAAATTAAATGAGTGACTATTTCAAATTGCATGATTTGCTAATGCACAAAGTTGAACTTTAGTCTTAATTGATGCTTTATGTTGCGAGATCCTATTTTTTAAATATTGAGATGTTTGGCCTATATAGCTACTGTCACAGTCTTTACATGGAATGGAATAAATTATATTGCTTCTTAGCTGTATAGGGACTTAAGTTTTGAATATAAGAGTTTATGCTGCGTTTTATGGTTTTTATGTGCTATTTTATAAATTGTTTTTTTGGATAACTTGGTAATTTGCTCTGAAAATCCATTTATATAAATCATTCCCCGATATTGGTCTGTATTAGTGTTTGATACATTTGTTGTATTTATTGAATTGTGAGTATGTGAAGATGATTTTTTTTGAGTAAACTATGGTATTGATTAATTTTTTTGGAAAGTGGTTTTTTTCTAATATATCCCCAATTATTTTCAAATTTTTATTTATTTAATAACCTGATAAAAGAACAGACATTACTTATCTACGCAAAATTTATCATAATTTAATAAATGACACATAACTTTTCAACAAAGAAATATATCCAAGCATTCAAATAAAAAATTGTAAATAAATAAAAACAGCACCAAACTTTAAAGGTAAAAATCTTGAAATTCTATGTCTATGTATTTTTATATTTAATGTCTGTAAATTTACAATTATGTAACCAAAACAGAACTGTCTATCATTTATCATCTTACATCATTGTTTATAGCCCAGAAGATCGGAAAAAGTTTAAAAATAAAAAATTATTTGACCTATACTCATGAAATTTGCACCATACGTAGTTACCACATTATGATTTCCAAGTTAGTGAACCTCTAACTAGGATGAAAGGTTTAACCTGTAAAAATATCTATTACCTATTAATATATTAAATATTGCAGAGTGTATGGAAATGTTAGTAGAAGCTAGAATACTATTAATAAAAATACACTCATCTTCTATAAATGGAAATATTTTCGCGCTTAATGGTTTCAGAGAGACAAAAACCGGGGATCGAGGTTTCAATATTCAGTCTGCTTAATTCACTCATGACGAAGGCAGCCTAGTGTCATACAGCCTTGAGAGCATAGGTTCTAAGGATGGGACGTGTAAACGTGTACACGTCTGGAGGCGTGTACACGTTTTCTTTTTCTTGCAAAATAATACACGTTAGCATCGTCCACCTTGATCACAAATTGCCGCCACATCCTTCTTACGCGGTCACTTAATATGACTTGAGTCAAGGTGAATCGTTATGAATCAGTGTGTACGGCAATTCCTGGAATCTTGATCGCAGTCGGTGACTACTGTCACCGCCTGCAGTCACATATTACTCCCTGTGACACACTTAGCAGGGTTAGCAGTTGACCTTAGCAGGCTGCCGTTCTGCAAGCATCGGTGCGGGACTCCAGCACTCAAGGCGTACATACCTGTAGGCCCACCGCAGAGCGGAATGTAGGGGCAGAGACTAACTATTGTATGCGTCGGGACAGGTAAGACGTGTACACACCTGAATAACAAGCGTGTACACGTTTACTGTGTACGATTTTGCCCATCCCTAATAGGTTCTCAAGACGGGGAGAAAACTTAAAATGGAGAGTTGATGAACATTTGGCTTTCCATTCATTTTCATTTCAATTCATTAGGAAATCGCCCAATCAATATGCCAAGATGATATTTCAAATTTTCGCAGTAAATCATAGTCCCCTATTTACTGCTGTAGCGAGCGTCTTCTACCATGGAAATTGCACTCGGATGCTATTTACAGCGCGAAGTGAGCGTACAATAATCCCGTGGAATAACTGAAGCAGAACATGTTACGTTCAGCCTATTCTTATCTATTCCGCACATACGTACGCGGAACTTCTATCTGGGAGCAAAAAATGTTTTCGAAGCAGAATCACGTAGAATATTTAACCGGGTAGTTGGAGATTCGAGCTCCAATCGAGATGGCTTCAAATGTTAATAGAGCGGAATTGCACGCATTATTTTGATGATGCTCAAAATGGTAGAGGTTAGGTCTTCCTGATAAGTAAAAACAGATTCAAAGGGGGGTAAAGAAGGTGGAGTAACTCCACCCATTGGTTTTCAGTTTCTCGATTCACTCTGAACCAAAGCCGCAGGGGCATTTTAACATTCATCGGAAAGGATCGCAACACTGAAAGTAGTTACTTCATTAGACCCAACGGGCCCCGTTACTCCACCTCAACGTACGACGGAATTTAAATTATTTTAACTTGCATATTAAAGTGGGCTCGTTCGTTTCCGTATTTTTGTAGGAGTACCAGCCCGAGCACTTGACTTGAACTCTCAGGAGGCGGTGGAGGAGGAGGTCGAACTGGACAGGGCCTTCGGAGAACCAGACGGCATTCCGGATCGGAATGTCCGAAGCCAACCACGGCCAAGTTTCTCACTTATCCACAGCGAAACCATGGCTCATCCATCGGCCTATAGACAGCCGCTGCTACTCCCTCCGAAACTGACATGCTCGTGTCTCAGTGGAAGTATGAATGATTATTGAAGGACGAATGTGACACAACCGCTCGTTCTCGGAAAGGACCTGGATAGCGCTGATACGGGCAGAAGATTCAGACGATGGGCTCTAGGAAAGAAAAAAGCGCCCACCATACACTTGCAAATGCTCGAAATCGTCCACAGCATTAATTGGGCTCATAAGGTTTTCGTAAAGGCACTACCATACCGATCATAAAGACGAGTGTAATCAATATTTCCTAATTTTCTGCAGTTCCTCCGCGGAAATTGTATGCAGAAAAAGCAGAAAACCATCACTTAGCATAATTCACTGAATGAAATTTTTATCCAATGTCATACGGCATAGTTCCTCTATTGTATTTAAGGGTAATTCGCTTGCTTGATACAATTCTGCTCCCATTTAGTTCCGATTACCTATGTCAAATAAACAAAGTAGTCATAAATCAACAAAACACAACCTTTCTGTCTTCATTAATGCCTTTTCAAACTATGTAATACTTGCCTTGTAATATGGAAAATAAAAGTGACTTTTATGGGAGCCAAACTAAGATATTTCAATCACAAAAGAAAAGTCCACCCTATCAGATCACTTTTCTCTCTGAAAATTATGACGGCCAAGAAAGAGCTGAAGTCAGCCATGACATTTTCTTAAATAAAAAAAGAAACGCTCATAAAAACTATATTTACTTCGCCACTGAAAAGAAACCGAGATTCAAAGGCAACAGCCCCACTATTTTTCTCCTCATAAATAAAAATAATATACCACCTTATGTCACAGACTCTTCATTCCATTCCAATTAATTTGTTTTTTGCACTTTCAATTACCGCTCGCAGTCATTTGATCAGGGTATCGCAAGTGATGTTAAGCAATTTTATCGCAAAGTAAAAATGCTAAAACCAGGCAATACAGATTCCGATCTAATTTCCAAATATTTGAGAGTCGTGGTCGAACGTGTACTGATGGTTACCCTTATCGACCCCTCCTGCCATAGTCGTCCGGGCTCACACATCTAAGTCCTACTTGCAAGCGATTTATACGGCTGCTGTTATAGAAGTAACTTCCCAGTGTAAAGCCACCTAAACGCCTTGCACAGCATAAGGCCTTGCTGCAATATCATTTAAATGTGACATTCATAATGAAATAACGTTTACCCCAGTAACAGCGTCTTTCGCAAGGAATAGCCTAGGTCATGTATACTTAGATTCCAGCGTCCCTTAGTGAAGGAATAGAGGATCGAAGCCGCTTTCCATCATGACGATACAGAATTTGAAGGCGGGGAAATCAAGAGGGAAGACTGCAACCTACAATGGATGAAATAAGATACGCACTGCATCGGAAGCTATGTATATTCATGAGAAGGAAGGCAAGGCATATTTGGGTGACAAACAGGGTGGGAATGAAGCATGCCATTTTGGGTTCGCGTCGATTTTCAAAGATGATGATCTACGGTGACTGCGCCGGGATGCTTAGCGTCGTCCCGCGCTAACAAAGGGGCGGGGGGCAGAGGGTACCTTCGCAACGCACGCACGTCTGGACCACCAACAACAGGGGATTCCGACCCACCGCGTCAACATATCCTTCCCCCCCTCCCACCGTACCCCTAGGGCCCCAATCTCCGGACCCTACAGTCCAATCCCTTCACAGCGGCACGTGTCCTACTCCTTTCATTCCCTCAGCATCCCTCTATCCGTGGGACGCGTCCCGACGCTCTGGCTGGCTGGCGGCGTGTCCCGTTCCCTCACGTCCCTCCCCGAAGAACGCCGCCTTCCCCAAGCCGTTCATCCGTTCGGGACGATGGAGCGGGCGGAAGGGGTTCTCCTCGCCAAAATTACCCTCCCAATGCAATCGTTCCCGACCTCGCACACCCGCCCTGTATCCCTCCTCCGCTCCCATACGCCAGCCCAGTGCATCCCCCCCCCTTTCTGCAAGAGCATTAAGCCGCTCCGCCCTTTGCTATTGTCGCATAGGTGGGTGGTACATCTGTCCGGAGGGAATATTTGTGGGGTGAGAGAGCGAAGCGAGGGTGACAGATTGGGTGAGGCACACGGGCACAGTGATGCCATTCCTCCCTCGGGTGACGAAAAATATAAATACTGCGAGGGCGAAGTTACACGGAACTGTACTGTGGCTTGGCAAGGCAACCGACATTATCGTTTTCCTATGCCAAGCACATATTTCCCCAGAAAGGACGAGTGTGGTTTCATAAATTAAAATATATTAACGCAATATATTAAAATAAAATAACCACCACGTAACTCAATATATTAAAATATATTGCGTTACGTGGTGGAACAGCATTTCAATAAATAAATTACACTGCAGGAGTTGTAGTGTTCCCTTATATTTAATGTAAACAAATTCACAACACGTTTTTCAATGCTTAGGGCGTCATCATCAGGTATACCTGATGATACCGCCCTGAGCTTTGAAACACCTGTTGTGTATTATTGTACATTAAATATAAGTGGACGGTTTAACTCCTGCAGTTTCATTTATTCATAACTTTAGTCAAAGGACGCTTCGTTTACAATGACTCCAAAAAAATGACAAGAGGGAAAATTATATCACCTTTCTTGTCCACTAGGTCTAAGGGGTATCGTACAAATAATTAATAGATGCAAAGAGAATAAAACTGGTTACGTTGCCTCTGAAAATCAACAAAAATTACGTTTATAACTAGGTTTTCAGCCCATCGTGGTCGCTAAGGATATTTGATTTAATCCAAGAATAAGACCATAAACATTTTATTGCAGGATTTTCAGTCATCATTTTTTGGGGAAGGAAGGAAGTTACAATAGAATTAGGAGGCTGAAATAAATGCCAAATTCTGGACGATAATATACCTACTGAAAACCGTAATAGGTAGAATAATTAAGGGCAAGTTGAAAAGGGGGACTAAAATAATATATCTTAATTGATATAGCTTAAAAATATATATGCTTGTTAGATAACAAGTAAATAAAAACAAATGACAAAGTACAGAATTCAGGAAGATATGGGTAATTGGAGTATAACCGGAGAGATCACGAAAATAGCCTGTAGCACTGCATTGTTAATAGCTTCAGGTAGAGATGTGGGATACATATATTTTTCTCGCTTTACGCAAGTAACAGAAAAGGCACAATAAGAGAGATACACTGTCAAACAGATAAGACGCAATAGTTCCTCCTACCCATGCAAGGCATGAGTATGAATGGATAGTATCAAAATTCCGCACGTCGTAAAATTTCCCAACAAAAAAATGCGCTCACTCGAGCAAATATGACACGCGCTCATCGAAATCTCTCGCAAATCGATGCGCGTGGTGGAAATAGGGAGTGGTAGGGGAGGTAATACGCACTCCATCCCCAACATCCAGCCAGCCCCCCGCACTGGAGTGTATTGAAGTGCGGGCGGGCGATAAACCCCGAGGTTGCCGGAATTACTTTCAACTCCGAAGGACTTCCACAAGGAGGAGCGCCCCACCAACCCCTACCCCAAATCGTGAGATAGAAGAAGGGCCAGCGAGTTTATAAGGGTGAAAGGGCGGCGGCGGCGGGCTCAGGGCCGCCTGAACAGGGGTGGACACGTGCCATGGGCTTCCCCCATTCGTCCGCATCGGAGGGTAGGATGGCGACTGACAACAATGGCAATCCGAAAGGCCTCCGACCATGGTTACACCCCGCCACCCCGCGGCACTTCCCACAGAGTGAATAAGACGGGGCAGTACCGCGATGCTCGGGTGGCTAAGCTAACACTTCTGACGTCGCTCCCATCTCGTTAGGTATGAGGTATTGCTTCTCAGGCTACTTTAGCAGCGTGTATGTACATAAAAGCACGGAATCTTTGTCTGGTCGGGGAAAATCAAATGTTGGGAGCTCAATAAAAAGATTGGAAAAAGATAGAGGACTTGGGGTTGCACTAACATTACCAGCAAAACTTCTAAATAAAGATTGATTGATGTCAGTTAAAACATTTTCGGCGTGTTTATTCTTGCAGCAGAGTCCTCATTTGTCCTTCCTTTTGGCAAGATAGTCTCCACGCCTTGGTTTCAGTGAAATCACATGGTACTGCCAAAGGGTAGCAACTCCATTAATGGTGTAGACTTTTAAAATGGAGTTATTTCGATCGACAATTTAATTCCCCACTCACTTACTGTTAGCCACTACAGTCATCCGGTGCAAATCAGACCCATCCATACATGTATCGATCTCGACCATGCCACTTCTCTGATCTAGAAGGAATTGGTTTTACCAGAGTGGCAAGCCGTTTCACTTTTTGTCCGAAAGTTTCAGTGACATTAACGTTGGCTTACAGAGCGGGGATGGCGTGTCATTACGTATTACTGTCATGAGCAATACACCTAAACTGTAGATAAGAAATGTATAAGCTACACTTTTAGCGCATAAGCTTTGTAATTCTCCGTTTTCCCGTAAAATGAAGTTGGGTTCAGCACTGTCCAGCACTGGGACAATGTCCAACAGAATAATTTCAATAAAAACATTACGGTGAATAGTGTTTTATTAAACTCTAGATCGGAGATATTGTATGGCGTAGGTCAAAATTGTCTAACTATTCCTCGGTGACAAAAGTGAGACAGCGATATAATAGACTATGATTCTTTCTTAGGTCATATGTAACATCAAACAACCTGGTACACATTGTGCTTCGTCACTAAAATTTCAATCAGGTAATGCCTGGCACAAGGAAAGTAGAAATTTGGTCTATTTTGATTCTCCGTCACTAATATCGAAATGATATGTCAACGCGTCCTCTGTCCTGCTGCTGAAAACGTGGATCTGATTTATTCAGGGAGCATTAGGGTGTATGTAGGGTGCCTTGTTTAAATGAATTGGAGAGCGCGGGAGGGTGGTTAGTTATTTGTAAAATAGTGCGCATGGTATGCAATTCGTTGTGTACCTCAAATGTACACAAAAAGGTGTTATATTGATACATTGAAGTGTAACCCGTAAAACCAAGAACCAATGCTCGTTATGCGTAGCATGAATTACACACTTGGTAACAAGACACTTTTGATAATCTTCTTATAGTTTTATATGACCCCTTGACCGGTTTTGATTCTATTGCATAATTCAACAGAGATTAGAGGATGGTAATGATGCGTCAAAATGCATATAAAGCCTCTACGAAAGACGGTAAAACAGGAGAGGGAATTAAGAATTGGAAAGGATTTTACGTAATTAGGAAGAAGATAGGGCAACCCTTATCTGGAATGAGGAAATACTAAAGCAAAATCAGAAAACAAGAGTCGAACATACATTATGCCAGGCGAGGAAAGGAAATAGAAACTGCTGAATAGAATGACTTATTCAAAGGAAAAGGGCTAAGCAAAAGCACTTTTTAGTCATAGACAACCCTAAGTTTGAGAAATTCATAATAATAGGCCAGTTAAATACTTTTTGATAATGACTAAGCAACGTCAAAACTGGTAAAGGGTTTAAATGACAAAATGTTAATGAGTGTTTACAATACAGTATATTTTGTCAGCAACTCAGAAAGTCAGCGTGCCTACAGTCAAACATATCCAAGGCTCTCAGATTAAAAAAAACACACTACCAGCTACCCCATTTTGTTGCCTATGGTTTCATCCGTATCCTGCAATGCTCTTTATAATTCGTTTTCCAACGAGAAACACTTCATTATAGGGAGCAAGCCCCGTGTCGCCGTACCATCTGAATCATATTGCGCCCCTACAATGACGTCCTCAATGGGAGACGAACAAGTTTTAAATACAGCAGCTCGATAGTCTATCACCCCTCGCCGCCGACTCGCAAAGTTATTGCCGTCGTGTTTTGGTCTCCAGCCGTCGAACTTCAACAGGGTGTAGGAGAGGGAGTAGGGGAGGCAGGGGGGAGCGTAAGAGAAGTCCCGAGGGAGGAGCATCGCAGTGCGCGCATCGACCGAATGACCGATTTCTACAGATCGGCACACTCCCATCTCCCCGAAGAGAGGGCGCTTAATAAGGGCGCGGAGGAGAATATGAGAGATGTGGGGGGTGGGATCGATGGCGGAGGGGTATATTCCAGAGGGAGGGGGCAAAAGAAAAGGGCAGAAGGGGGGAATGAGAGAGGAGACAGGATGCTCCCTCCTGTAGCTCCTCCCCTGCGCTTGTTTGGGGAATCGCGGAGGTTGGTGGGAAGGGGGAGTAAGATATTTATGAGGCCAGCATTTTAAAAAATTTGCTGATTCCAGTGTACTTCTTCAAGTGGTTGGAGCGATTTTTCTAAATGTACAAATTTGCATCAAACTGTGTTCTCATTAGTGATATCTATTGATAAAAGTGAAATAAATTGCATCATACCGATTTGTTCTTTGGCAATTCAATGCTATTGTAACACGTAGTTTTATGGAACATGATATATATTTTGTAATAGTTCGATAAGATATTTACAGATTTTATTCTTAACGTAAAATAATATATTTCTTAATATTATAATTATTGCTTACATATATCAAGGTGTCACGCAGAGTCCAATATTCGAAAAAGAAACATTTCAATTGAATTTCGTCTAAATTTCGAATACCATGCCGAAAGCTCTGGTTCCTTCCGCGTTCCGCGTTGGCGATAAAATACCCTTCGCCGTACGCCCAACCGCAGTGCATGGGGCGGGGGAGTTGCAGCCGTGTGACACAAGCTGTGAGCTGGTGTCCTCGAAGAGACAATAATCCTGTGTGGTATGCATGCTGTATCCGTTAAAAGTGTACGTATTCGTCAGTAGGCGATGTCAACTTGCTAAAAAGAGAAAGGCCCGCGGTGCACCCGAAGAAAGCAGACTTTCAGTACCTCCTAAACCTTAACCCCATGTGATAACATACGTAATTTTTTCCGCGATTTCTCCAAAATATAATATATGGAGGCTTTTTTCAATGTTTGTATCTCTAAAATCTCCAAAGCGGAGTGGATGCGGCTACAATCCATTCCACACACTTGCCGCGCCCCGTTGCAGGCGGGTTGGACTAGACTCGACCACGCGATCGAAAAACCGCTGTGAAATTCGGCGTCGCAAACGGTCGCAGCATAACACATCAGATTCGCACTGTGGAAGCTTTTATTTATTTATTTAAATTGCTCACATACAGCATTTCTGCCAATTTAAAGTGACACAGTAACAGACTTTAAATAAAAACAACAACAATCAATGAAAACAATTGGTATGCGGTGAAAATAATAAAAAATACAAATAAAGCGTAGGTAGGAAGGGAGGTAAATGGGAGAGGTATTATTTATTCATGGGAAAATGGGACATAGCGAGATTGATGAATGAGTCCGAAGAGAGAAAAAATGGATCTATATTATTAGGCAAAGAATTCAGTAGGGAGGAGAGGCGGTAGTGAAGTGAGCGCTTGACAAGGGATAGTCTGGGGATAGGCATATGGAGTAAGAAATGCGCACGTGTGGATCGACAAGGGAATCTGAAGTTTATGGAGGAAAGCAATTCAGGACAATTAATGAATGAGTTTACAATATTGTAAATAAATTTTAAATCGGTTTTAATTCTTTGATGGGAGAGATCAGGGATTGAGAGAGAAGATAGGATTGAACAAGTAGGCATGTTGCGGCAGTCTGCAACCCTGTGTAGAGTTTCCCCATATAAGTACTTTGCGATGCTCGGCGATGCAAATAACTATTTCTCTACATATATTAAAAAAATGACCAAAAATGAGGGCCCGCCATTTTGTTTAATATATTTGGTAAATAATGACAAAAAAGTAAGTAGACTACATAAAAACAAAGATAAAAAACTGTTCCATCTAAATGCATCACTTTTTATTCCAATTCTTCACCCATAAAGGCATAGCAAGGGTTTAATTTGAAGAATTCGTGAGAAAATTGAGTGTAGACCATTTTTGCAAAATTTGTGCAACTTTGATTTCATGCAAATTGTTAATTGTTGAGTACTAAGGAAAACGCTTTGTGTCATCGCATTCACAGGTCTTTTGAAAATATTTATGCAAAGTTTCAGCCTCCTGGCTTGAAAAAATCACTTTTTGACTTTTGGCCAGCTTTTTTCGATTTCAGCCCACTGTGGGACGGAGTGAATGGCCAACGAAGAATTCCAACAGAGAGTTTTAATGGGGAGGAGAAATTTGCCATTAAAGCTGTGAGAAGGAGAAGTGAGGTATTTGTTGTACACCTTTTGCGACACAGTAGTCTCTTGATAACAGCAATAGGAGAAATTATTTCAAGAATTACCCAGAAAAAGCAAGGAGTAGATCTTTTCTCGTCAGCTCTTCTTAAACTACTTCCTTGATGATTTCCGTCCTCTTCATATTTATCTTGATCATACTTCTACATGGGTGTGAATAATTTGAACAAAGTTTCAGGTGAGAATAAAATGCGTGACTATGAAGTTGTTCAGCAAATTTTAATCGTAACTTAGAGTTGTGACTTGGTCGACATCACGAAGTTGCAGCGAAAATGTGTCCTGCACATTCACTGAAATAGTTTGGGCTGTACCTTAGTGAATTTGATCATTTGCAATGTCAGATGAAAGTTGAAGTCCGGCTTACCCTTCATGTTTTTTCACTCTATACATGTTTTTTCGTGATCATCAATCCAAAGATTAGTTCACTAAAGCTCTCTACTTCGCTCTACTATTAGTCAACCTACACAATTCCTCACTTTCATATCCTTCACAGTTTTCCTGGAGTAATCCATCTTTGGTCTTTTTCTGTAACTCTTCCCATTCATTCCTCCTTCCTTCATTCTTTTCAATAGATGAATCAAATGAAACTCCTCTCGATTTTTCATCAGTAGGCATCCTACCCTCCTCCATTTTACTAGCGCCAGTCGAATAACGTCACACGTTTCTGTTTTCCACCGCGCTACTGCCCCTCGCTCCACAAAGTAAGTCTGAACGAGTTCATAACTTCGAGTTACACTGACGAGAACATGCGTTCCCACGGAATTTTGCCGCCTGCAATGGTACGTGTAGTGGCGCGGTCTGTTTTAAGTCTGTGGGGAGTGGAAACGGAGCGTGATGATCCCGGCATTGCGCGCCGCGCTCTTCATTTGAGACGAGGAGAGACAGAGGGAGAGAAGCGTGGGATCGCATTCGACGCCAGAAACCCACGCCCTTCAATATCCCCTCGTGCGCACACAAATACTACGCATACGGATGGACAGACGGGCCGCGTGCCGGCCGCACGCCACGACCCCAAGGGGAAATGTGAATGCTCGGTCTCGAGCAGACGAAAATCCGAGCCGCTAACCCTCCACGTTACTCTCTTCCCGAGATAGACAAACCATCTCGTCGTCCCCCGCTTTGCTCAACGCATCGGCCCCAAGGGGTTCGCGGCCCAGAACAGCTATTCATTCATCATCCAGCATCCGCGCGCGATGAGACCATAACCCTGAAATCTTAGTCCGATCCCACAAGTTGTCCGATCCTCATCAATTTAACCGCCAAAAGGGCATGTGAGAGGGAGTGCTACTCCACCAGCCATCGTCATTTATAGTCATAGTTTTCAGCGAGTCAGTCATCGTGCTGAATTTTAAGCTCGGATGGATGATATTATGGAGTGAATGTAGTTCTACAAAAGGAGGCGTTCCGACATTTACTACCAGTGTTGCCAGTTCTGCCAAAGCGTTCGTTATGAACTGGCAGTACCGCGCAGTAAACAATGGCATAATCCAATTGATGACATTTCATCACGTGGATTTTACTGCCGCAACTGCAGCCCGATAGCAAAATAGAATAGAGGCATCAAAACCGTAGCTAATGCAACCATAAGTGACCGGAAAACATCAAATCGACAAGGTAAATATGACTAGTTGCAGATACTGATCATTAAATTTCATTGATTATGATATGCCAACCTATTTCAACCTATGATGCAATCTATTGGAATAAGTAGGTCGTAATAGGTCGTAGGTCCAATTTATTACAATACCATTCCATTGACCGTAGGTCAATAAACCTTAATTTTAATGGAGTTAATGAAGTATAATCATTAAAATGTATTTATTATACGAATTAGGAATTCCCGTAGCTGTCGTGAATTTATTTTCACCTCATTACAATAAAAAAATCATGGTTAAGCGTCCAGTCTCCACGCAATTAACTCTTATGCGTTTTCGTATTCACCCGAATCAAATTTTATGAAGAAATAATCCATCCCATTTTACTGCCCGGATCATATAACCACCAATCAGCAAGGAATCCCATTGGCACTTACTATCAAGACTTACGACGGATATAAGAAGAGTTGCTTTTTTCGTTTTTTTTTTCCTGGAAAATTGGAAGTTTTGGGGAAAATACCCTTAGCATTTCCTAAATATATAACAGTCGTACAGCGTTAATCAAAACGTTACCTACGACTACTCATGTGCGCACAAAAAAGTGCACGTGTGTGCACTTTTTTTTTGGATTGAATTACCAAACATTAGTATAATTCCACAAGCTCAATGTGGACTAGTGGCTTTGAAGAATGGCTTTTGTTTTATAAAAATTAATTTAAAATCAACACACTGATATGACTTGAGATAATGCCGGATGCTCAAAGATAATTTAAGAAACCACTTCGAAGGGCAGATTGAACATAACCATTCCTACAACAGAAAAAGAGAAAAATGCTTGTGAATATTTCAACGCGCTTACAGATTCATAAATACTGAGAGTATAAGAAACGTTCCCCGTAAAATCTCATTTCAGAATATAGGAACCTTTGACCTTGGTCTTCAGTTAAAACAGTCAGCTAATATTACAGTTTTAGTTAACAGTAGCTAACAGTTAACAGTAGTTAACAGTTTCCCGACAACTGCGAAGGAGGTTAGGAGGAATTTACGTGTCAGGCAATATTATTACAATAGGGGCACACTATTTCTCTTTAATGAATTCCACGTAGGAGGAATTCGCAGAGTGATTACATATTTTGTTGGTTGCTTAAAATGAAGAAGAATTGGGATATACTACGCTTTGCCACAGTGCCTAATAGAAAAGATTCTCCTGAATATCAGTAGAGAAACGCCAACATTGAACGTGTAAGAATCTTGATATTTCCCTCACCAAGATAATAGGTGAAGTCGTCCACATTTTAGAAAAAGAAAGATATAGAACAAAATGCGCATGGCTTGTGATCTAAGTGCACTACTACTAACGGAAAAATAAAAATTATGACAATAGATATTCGTACATATAAGGCTGAACAAGCCTCTTAAATCTTTAAAAAATTAATTATTCGAGCAATATGTAGGTTCAGCTATCATGTAGGCACTTGAGCACATGACTTTTCTGTTGTTATTATTATCAGCACATGTTTCAGTAAATCTGTACGGAGTAGAGATATGGCAATTATAAATGAATTTATTTGCTATGCATACTGACGTACTATTTTTAACGAAGTGAAATTGTACCATAAATGTGATTGGAATAAAACCCATTTAGTTATTTACTGACGAAGCGGTTGCATGTGAGTGAATTTGGCTGATATTACTTTGGTCGGTACAGCATAATTATTCACCATAGCCTTTCACTCACACGTATTTATTGTGTCGACAAGAAGCAGGTAGTTGAAAATTATTATAACCATTTTCCGGCTAAATTGATGGCCTGCACGTTCAAACTATCAGTTGGTCCGGTGTCTCATCCTAGGCTTCACGCTCTCCTTTTGGGCTAGCGTAGAATGGCTTGAGTAACGATTTGAAATGAACGGTAAAGTTAAATGGCTGGACCACTGGATTATTCTAACCGCCGAGGGTTGCGGCTGAATCCCCTATCAGCTGGGAAGCTGAAATAAACGTATCTTCCAGGAATGAGACTACTGTGACCAGGTTTTTTTCGGAAAAACTACAATGCTAATTTTTTATTATAAAATTGGCATATCTTCCGGAATAAGCAAAAGTATTTAATAATAAATAACACAATATGTATTATTTTGTATCAATTATTTAATTCAAATATATTTCTGATGTAGGTTACCGCGGAGCTTGGATTGAGGTTGATTATTCTGATTTCCGGGCTTTCCGATGCGTGGTTCCTCAGGACCTGAGATAGCCTGTAGGATAGCCGGAGAAATATTGTCTCTAAGATGGAACCACGCGGTGGAAATCCCGGAAATCGGAATAATCAATGTCCATTCAAATACATATACGAAATCAAAATTCGTCAACAAAACTTTAGAGGAGACTCTGAGAGGAAGAGCAAGGGACAGAGAGACGGACCAAATATAAATAAATGAATATACATATAGCCCTCTCAGGGTGTACGTGATATCAACTGTACAGAAATTAATAGAGGGATGCCAAAAAAACAGTCTTCTACACGCCGCCACAACAAGTTTATATGGCGGTAAGTAGTAAGTAAGACGATCCAAAACGAAAACCATGCGACCCGACATATACGGACTGCCGTTGCAAGGGAAACAAGTTATTTCTCAGATAACAGGAATAAAATAATACCCTAAATAATTAAGAAAAGTATATTTGGATCCCAACTACAGTACAAAAGGATAAAAACATTATTAATTCCACCTAAACTACAGAAATTTTTAATCTTCCTGAGAAATTGAAGAAATGTGGCCAATTTCTTAAAACATTGTCCCGTTTGCAGCTCATATTCCGAACAGAATCTGAAATTGTAAATTGGTGCTTTTGAGGTAAAAATCAATTTGGCGACGACTATGTAAAAATTATAACTCTTTGATTTTTTCGAACCACCCCATCAAGCATCAAACTGCAAATTTAGTCCCATTTACTGTTGATCTTGGAGAAAACCTAAGTAGTGCGGAATTTGTGACAGAGTAAACGATTTGAGTACATCAATTGTCGGGACTATATGCCCTACTTAAAAAAAGGTACCTTCAAACGTGCTTTTTTATTGCGTATCTTACATTTAATACATATTAATGGCATTTACAAAACACTTTAGGCCCCGCTAAGTCTCAAGGACTTGTCAGCGGGTTCCACGACATCATAAAAAATATGGCAACGACACCTTAACCTAATATATACATACATTATACATACAAAATAGTTATCTTCCTTAAAACTAATCAAAATCGTTATCTTCATCATATGCGTATTCTCTTGTACGTAAGTATATATTGTGTTCTAGCATATTTCCCGCCAACGCGTATCATTGTATGATCTCACGTGTATTTTTTTTTCCTGTAAACAGCTCACATTTTACATGATTAAGACGGTTCAACAAGAAAAAATTACCAGTGAAACAGAAAACCGAATTAATAATAAAACATCAGGTTAATATCTCTGTTGAAACAAGAATGCTAAATTCGCTAAGTTATGCTACGGGTGAACCGATATTTGAAATTGTCTTTGCTAAAGTAACTGGGGCAATAGAAGAAAGACTTCTGTATCCAGACGCAACAGCATAATTATTACACAATTCTAGTTCCATACAACTAGGTCGTATCGAAGTGCAATTAGACTTTTTCTTCTGGAAAAGCTCTCAGGATTTCCACCGTGTTAGGTTCTCCATTGCTTCTGCTTTTTGACAAGCGACTCGCCTATCTTCATCAGGGATCCGGAATACCAATGAATCCAGGATTCCACGGTTGAATTCCAAGAGCCCCAATGACGATAGGCCTACTCACCTGTCGAGACGTTGGAAGCATTTAGAACCTTACCCGGTGGAGAACTCAAGAGCATTTCAATCACCGCATTCGCTGGGAAAGCTTGAAGTCGTACATGGTAAAGTATGTTATGTATAGTCGTATTAGGGTATATTAATGCTCAGTGAATATCTGGGACCTACCCTTAAACTTTAGGTACTTAAGAAACTTTAGAAAGCGGACTGCTGCAGCTAAACTAAAGGGTTGCTATGACAAATATGATGACTTTTTAATGAAAATAATTCCGTTTATTTGGATTCATTATATGCCATCAAGGACTCCGTTTTATTGATAAATATTGTGGGTAAACAAGTGACGAGGGGTTAATTTCATAATTTTAAAAATTATTAAGGTCCAAAAATTGCGAGGGAAAAATTGGTCGTAGCGGTATCATTTCTGAAAGATTCATTTATTTCAGTTTACCTGCCGATAGGGGATTTAGCCGCGCCCCTGGGCAGTTGGCGCAAGCCTTTATAGGCAAAAGAGGTCTCTTCATTGGAATCTTCCCTTTTCTTCTTTAGCAAAAATAATTTTTTCTCTAGTTTCAATCGTAGCATTTAAAAATTCGAAGGCTAATACTGAAATGGAGCATATAAAGAGCTGACTAACATTATTGTTTAACACTAGAACCGCCACAGGAGTCATTTTGACCGCTGTCGGCACTTTCATCAGTTGCCTATCAAGTGTATATTCGAATAAAAATGTGTCTTTTTACGACTTTTCCTAATTTTATGAAAGGAAACTATCTGAAAATTTTCTTTCATCGGCGGCTCGGGTTTAAAAAATATTTCCCAATCTTTCTTAATTAAACCGCCGCACCGGTCAAAATGACCGCAATGTATTTCGGCCCTATACATGTCTACGCTAATTGCATATGTTTTTTTATTTTGTTGCAAAATGTTTAATACATTTATTATCCTTGATCCTGAACCTATAACACAAATATTCACATGACATTTAATTTTCCCGTTTTCCATGTACCAGGTGCAGACTTAGGTATTTTTGGTCATGGGTAACTAAGAGCACGCACACCTTGCAAATTTGAGCTTATTGAGGAATGAGGAAATTTTCCTATTTTTAATGAGGAAATACATTTGAAGAAGTACAAAAAACAAGATAGTTATTTATTCCAGAAAATGAGAATTTTCCGTCTCCTACAAAGTAATTTATGATAGTGCTGACTCATCTCTGGTTATCATTTTCACTGTTGTGGATAATTTAGGAATTTAGATGTTTTCATGGTCGGCAATAAATTGATAGGGAAGCATGGGTGAACAGAGTGGACTGTAAAAGTTCTTTCCACCCATAACGTAGGCAGGTTTCAGCAACAACATGTACTGAAGGTATCCCCAGGCTTATCTCCTTATGCCAAGCGATTTATCTGTTAGGATAATCACAGCAGTGCTTGGCGGCTATTTTTCGACAAAGGAATATTAAAACATTCAGAAATATACAGTTTCTGTGGAGAAAAGACAACTGAAAAATGATGACAGGAGTCTTAGCCTCAATGAACTTGATACCTTTATAGCTCACCTTTACATCAGAGGTGCTCTGGGTGCTAGAGAGATAGAGCTCTGGTCAACGAAATGGGGGTCACCAATATTTGGCCAAACTATGGGAAGAAAATATTTAGAGAAATAATGATATTTATAGGGTTCGACATGAAATCAGCGAGAGCTAGTCGTTTGCACTCAGATAAGTTTTCCTTGGCATCAGAAATATAGAGTGACACGCCTAAGGGAAATGGACATATTAGCAAAGACATTAGAAGGAGAATTTTGCAAGCAACTGTTAAGCAATAGAAGGGAGCTGACGATGGGAGCCATGTGTAAGGACGCGAAGAAAAGGCTGTCAAGCAGTTAAAATGGCATGTGGCCTTGTATGGTGCATAAACGTGAAATCCGATAAAAGGGGACAAAAATTGCCTGCTGGTTTGTGAGATATGGGTGTGGAGGAGGATGGAGAATGTAAAATGGACGAAAAGGAAGACAGTGAGGACATGCGTGGTATGGTGGGTGAGGAGCATTAACTTCTGTAGGAGATTAGGGGGGGCAGAGTTGGTGGTTGTAACACGCCATGACAGCCGTAGGGATGCTGAAGGCCATGATTTAATTGAGAAATGTTGAAATGTATTCAGAGAAGGGGAAAAAAAGAATGGGTTTTATGTATGGGATGAAGAGAGGTAGACGCATACTGAAATGAAGAAAAACTTTGCGTAAGGAGAAAGAAGCCTGCATCTATAAAAATTCACTGGATTTTTAGACTCTTCCATTTAAACTTACTATTCATTTATACCTTAACCGGCAGATAACCCCAATAATAATGAGTTGTTAAAATTAAAAAGAAATTCTTGTGCTCTTTTTACACTGAGATCTAACAAAACCATAATTATTTTGTTACGAGGTAATACAGTGGATTTCAGGGTGGTTAGAGTTCCGGATTCTACACAAAAAGTGGCAGAAATATTCACAGGCAATCAAACGCTTACTCTATTTTATGATGGGACTAGTACTTCGTGGGCTGTGCTTCTCGAGTCGGATGTGACATATGATCGAGGTGTATTTGCCGTTTTGCTTTAATAGCATGTTAGTGTCAGCTCCGACCTTTTCTCCTATATTTTATTCTGAGAGGCTAATATATAGCTTTCGCACTGATCGTTTGTTCGTAAAAAACCAAGATTCACGGTACAGTCAAGCATACAATCCTAAATGTCCTGTTTTGTTACTTTTTAAAAATATTTTCCCAAACTTTTAATATCTAATCCGTTAGCAACCAAATTTATTCTCCAACTCGGATATGAAAGTTACAGAACTACCACCACTACCCCTGATACCTTTCATTCTGGTCTGAAGTAACGATTTCTTGGGGAACATACTTGAATTACATTGATGGATGGTTATGCAGCTATATTGAGAAGCTAGTGATGATCGAAAAGGACGAAGAAGAAAGCTCATGTCAGGATACATGTAAGCATTTCCTCTAAATAGTCCAGAATAAAAACAATTTTTAATGGAATTTTAAATAGAATTATGCTGTTAAGTCATATCCATATCAGTAAAATGATCAGACCCTGTACTCATAAGTGAATGACTATTCAATGATGACATTTGCTGAAAATTTCCAGGGGGAAAAAGGTTTCCTGGACAAGGAATCAAACCATCCAGATTTTCAAGGCAAACTTGCAGACTACATAAAATGCTACGCAGGATTCCTCATTCTCCCAAAAAGCCGAATGTACATCGGCAGCCTTTCCGTGTCCGACATCACTTGCCTTGCAGTGACTGTGGAGACAACGAGATTTGCTGAGGGCGTATCTAGCCAACAAATAATATGAGATTGCCATCGCAGCTCTATGCTGCCCTCTTCAGGAACCGCAACGAATACCTAAGTGAAAAGTAAACAGCTAATATCAAATGGAATTCGAATTCCCGCGTCCTTGTGACGATTTGCAATTTAGGAATCGTTCTGAGACAAGATTATTCATTTCTTCATCAAAATAGATCTCCACTTTACTCTATTTTCCTTGCCTTTTTTTACTATTGCGCTTCATCTTCTTAGGCAACAATTGAGGTTCTCCGTCGAAAGGAGACAGCGAACGATGCAACCCTTAACAGAGTTTTCTCTCACACGATATCCAAAGTGCTATTACGATTTTATCAACTCGGCGCACGATGTCCCAGTCCATAATAGCGCGTGGGATACTGTGAGTTATTATAATATTTAACGAAAAAATCAATTACAATTATCGTATTGGCCGTTAACTACATAGATAACGTTTTTTGTCTTACAGACGACTTCAGTCTCGCAGTATCTCCGAATCACCAACAACGACGTTCTTCATTTACTTATTAGTCCTACCGAATAATTGCTTGAGTATATTTGTGATTTGGCTCAATTAATTTCATTATAAAGTTATACATATTGCTGTTGTAGCAACCAAACTTTACGTGTGTAGCAACACGTTGAATCGGTTGAAGCTTTTGAAGTCGTTGGCTGATATACGTTCGTGAAGCTATTCCCACCCACGGGAATACATATCAATATTGAGAGTTTCAGTTGAAAATTCATGCCCGTAGGTAAAACACATTCTTGACGCTCAATCCTCCCTTCCAAAATGATTTCAAAGCCTTCCCGTTCCCAGCGTTAGACGGGCGAATTAGAGGACAAGCTTTCAACACAAAACAACCACCTCTTGGCCTTCGGCCCAGCGTTTAATCGGACACTTGTGGGACGCTGTGCTGGCGACGTCGTGCGCTAAATCCCCTCGAGCTGTGATTAATGAGGATACGAGCGATTCAGCAGTTCAACAAGTTTCCAACAGAGAATCCCCCTCTTCTCACACACATGAATTATACCGATTATCCACTCGAGGATTTATTGGCGGCAGCCATCCGCATTCTCCGTGCCAGCCTACCCCTTCAGCACCTCCCTTGCGTCCTTGGATTCTTCATCGTGCAACTTTTCGGATCCAAACCGAGAAAAGTATTCAGTTGCTGTCGGATTGGATCACTAAAAAATTACGAAGGTAACTAGGTAACTACGGAGTCATTTTAGCGGTTGTGAGTTACAAATAAGTACGATTCCAACATCGCGCTAGAGTGTGATGTAAACCCTAAGGTCTACATTAAGGATGAGTCGATTCCAAATGTCGATTCTCGATTCCACTGATACTCAGGCTTGACGTGGCTTCGAGAATCGATCGCCTAAATTCGATTCCGATTCCATCGATTCCAGATAGATAAATACATATTTTAAACATAGACTATAAGCTGAGGATATATTTGCTATTTGTCATTAAATACACTTTTGGAGCGACTTAACTGTCTTTGTTATTTTATTTTAGGCAGTACTTGAATTTAAATAATAGTCGTACGCTACCGGTATATCAATATCCCACCTGAGATTAGGAATAAGAACCGATGGAATCGGAATTAAGAATCGGGAATCGATTTGAAAGAATCGGAATCGGGATCGGAATCGAAAAAGATGTGGAATCGACTCATCCCTAGTCTACTTTGTTGCCTTAGGAAAGATCGGCTCAAGGTTTGACGAATATCGGTGAAGTTAGAAAATTATCCTCCCATAACGACTCCCCTTTTAATAAGTACACTGAAATATACGACACAGTTTCAGGCAATATTTTGTGGAAGTCAATCATACTGGGAGTAAAGGATTGAACACTGCAGCTTCCACTTAGATATTTATTTAACACGGCCATGGTTTCGTAGCAGTGCTACATCATCAGGTGGATGTGGATGTAGCATCACCTGATGATGTAGCACTGCTACGAAACCATGGTCATGTTAAATAAATATCTAAGTGGAAGCTGCAGTGTTCAATCCTTTACTCCCAAGTACACTGAAATACGAGGCGTATCCAACGAATGAAGCAAGGTCTACAGTGAGTTATATCAAGTTCGTAACCGTGTTCTATCCCTACAGTGAATTCGCTTCACGTAATAAATTATATATCACAACGTATTGGCCAACTTCATGTACTTCTGACAGTCACTAACAACGCGGGTTACGACCAGCCAATGTAAGAGCACGATTTGGCCACCATAATAATGATTGACGAAGCGTAAACAATCTGCTTGAGCAGTATGATAACGATGACTAAAAGCACGATCATTATATGTCCACTTCTGTAAAATCAAAGACAACGCAAAAAGAAGATTTCGAACTTGGGTAAAAACTTGCCAAAGGCCACTAATTACACAGCAGTGCCATAAAATGATGACAAAAATAGCACTTTAAATCTAATTTTGATTACTCATGCCTACTTTAATACCAGTTTGGGCAAAAATATGGACATACAATGATTGTGCTCTTAGCCATCGATAATTATATTAAGGAAATCTGATGCTCGACGGGGACTCGGAGAGGAAAGTTACATCAATAACAATCAATTATAATAATGTTTTTATGGCCAAAATTACCAAGGATGAATAGAAAGTTTAAAATATACATATGAGATTACAACGATGGTTAAAATCCTCGTTAGAACACGAAAAAAAATTGTTTTATTTCTTATATTTTCTCTTACAAGAGAAAATATAAGAAATAAAACAATGTTGAACAATATTTTTTCACAGGTTAGGCAATCTAATTTCATAATCCTTCTAAAGTATTTCTCCGGTGGAAATTTGTTGTGTCCTTATGTATATCAATATATCTTATAAGAGAATTATACGGTCGTAGCATAAGGGAAATATGACCATTAAAATTATAATTTCTACAACTATATTTCACATGTAATAATTTATCCGTCTAGTACACGTAAAATTAGCATCAAAAGGTAATAACAAAAGTAATGTTAAATGCGGCTTTGCGCCACGCTATTACAAAGAATAGTCGTTGAAAATTTATTGCATCCATTATCCGGCAAAAATTACAAACATCGGAACAAGAGTTTCAAATGTTCAGTCGTCGCACGAGAAAAGACAGTAAGGACGTCAATATACTTATTCACCGCTATCACTACAAGCCTCTCTAGACAGCAGTATAGATAACAGGCCTGCACAATCCAACCTTCAGCTGGTCCGGTGTCTCATCCTAAGATGCACGCCGCCCTTCGGGGCTAGCGTAGAATGAATGAGTGAACGGTATAACGGTGCGTCAAGTAAAATGGCGGGACCTGGCATGGATTGTGCTAACCGCATGGGGGTGCGGCTAAATCCCCCGACAGCTGGGAAGCTGTATTAATCGTATCTTCCAGGATTGAGACCACTGTGACCAGTTTTTCTCGGAAATATTATTTTTTATTATGAAATTAGCATTCATGCCCTCCCTTGCCATGCAAATGTATTTAATAATTAATAATATAATATGCATTTTTTATATCATGTATCACATTCAAATGCGTATCTAAAATGAAAATCCGTCAACGAAACTCAAGAGGAGACTGCGAGGAAGAGCAAGGGACAGAGAGATAGACGAAATAGAAATAAATGAATATAGATACGGCGTTCTCAAATAGAGTTCAACTGTATAGAAAGGAATAGAGGACTGCAATAAAACAGAGTCGTCTACATGCCGCCACAACAACTATCAACTAGTTTATATGGCGGCATGTAGATGACTCTGCTAATATGCAACCTTCGGACGTAAAATTATGATTTAACTGTCGATATCACCGCAGAAATTAGATGCACTGAGTTTGTCAGTGATTGGAAGAAAAGCATCGAAAAACAGGCACAAAATATGGCTTCTAAGTTAAACACATGAACCTTTTTCTCACAATACAATGGGCGCTTATCATTCGGTGGTTGAGGGATTAATTCACTAACAAAACTGAAAAAATAGTTCCAACGGAGTGTTTATTTTCTCCCATTATAATGAATTCAGGTCAATTACCAACCTTTTTTATTCTAAAAGACGTTTAAAGAATAGAATAAGATAGCTCTTGATCCTCTTGATGTTATCTATTCCGATATTAACCGTCGCATTTTTCCAATGCCACGCCAGGCTACGCTTCAAAATAGAGAGCATTATTTTTTTTGCTAAAGATGGAATTTTAAAAACCCATTAATGAGGACCTCATAATGCATGGATTGGAAAAGGTATGCAAACGAAAAAAATCAGATGTTATCGGCAAAACAAAAAGACGAATTTTTATCACATTTTGACACAAAGAAGACACGGGTGAGGTCAAGGCTTGTAAAATGATAGTAGCAGAGACATGCGGATTACAGGCGTAGTACCGTATCTTAGCATACCTTTGGCATTTTATTCCAGTAACAAAGTACGGTAATTTTCTTTTAAATTGAATCGATCAATGATGTAATTTTGTTACGTAATACGCCGTGCCTTTCCACACCCTAGGACTGAGCTAGCGGTAGGAGATTATGCAGCCTTCTTTCGGTTTCGTCACATGCACCAGGGGGTGTTAGAGAGGGGGAAAAGAGGAGGTGAGTGTAAGGGGGAATTCTTGCTCGGGATTCCTTATTGTGGTCCCTTGACCCTTCCCGACGACCCCTGCTCGGCCACCACAAAGGCCTGCCCCAATCTCACCGACTGGAATGCCTGAGGGACTAAGAGGATGGGTGATGGGGAGCGGGTTCCGCCCTTCGATGGATGGACCTGACCCCTTCTCTCCTCCCTATGTCCTCCCCCCTGCCCCAATTCACTCTCGACAGGGGAATAGGCCGCTCCTCCTCCAAGAAGACGCGAGCATTGACGAACAGATGGATTTCTTCGGAACGAGAAAGACCCGATCCTCTTCCTCGCAAATGGACTCGTCTTCCTCCACCTCTTTTGAGCCATCTCTCTTTTGTGTCGCAGTGGAGACCTCCCAAGATTCAAGGAGTCGTGCCTTCTTGTACGGGATAGAATTCGCACCGCCTAGCTCCTGTCGACTTTCCGGACTGTGCGTGCTAAAGCGCTCGAAATATGTATTCGTGTGACACGTAGACTAAGTGAACATTAAAGCGTAGTGAAAGAGGCGTGAGCGAGTAGTTGTCGTCCTGGATTTGTGAGTTTTTATTCTTCGACTTCATATGTCATTTTGCATCACTTTCAATATCATCATCATTTTTATTCCATCAAATGGGTAGGGATGGCTGTTCTATTACGGGGAGTTTTTTCTTATGTTTCATTCGTCGAACTGTCGATTTTTCAGTATTAAATCTATTTTAAACTCTTTTTATTATTCCCCTTCAATCATACTGTCCAATATCCCTAGTATCTTCCTTCTACACCTTTTACCCAACATTCTCCCTCTTTTCATCACCCTCTCCAGCGGCATGCTAAAACCCCTGAACGTGTCTTACAGAAGCATACTTTTTTAATCACGAAATAAATATCTTGACCAAATCATCATCATCACCTGAGTAATCTACTGGTTAAAGGTAGGTTCCCATGCCTTTCTTACCATTTCCTCCGCATATATGTTAAAAAGCATAGGCGACAACGGGCACACTTGCCGCACCCCACGACCTATAACTGCCCACCCTGATTCACCGTCAGCTACCCTCACCTGGGCCCTCTGACGCATATATTTAAGTTTCGGATGAGTCTCCTATCATGCCAATCTATTCCGATTTTCCCAAGTATCTGCATTAGTTTCGCCCAGTTAACTCTGTCAAACGCCTTTTCGAAATCCACAAAGAAAGCAAAAACATCCTGACTATACTCTATGTTTCTATCTATAAGTGCCCTCATTACCGCAATCGCGTCTCGAGTTCTCCTCCCTTCCTGAACCCAAACTGGTCATCTGGCCTAAATAGTAATTTGCTCTACTCTCTAACCTTCTATTTAATAGTCTAGCCAAAACTTTTGCCGCGTGCGAAATTAAGCTAACTATTCTATACTACTCCCATTCCGACGCTTTCTTCTTCTTCTTCGGGATAGGTATTAATACTGTTTTCACAAAATTCTCTGGCCATACTCCTTCCTCGTAGATCCTACGAATAAGTTCGAAAAACGATCGTCTCCCCTTAATACCAAGATTCTTCAGTAGCTCCGAAGGTAGGTTATCGGTTCCCACGGCTTTTCTATCCTTCATCTCCTTTAATGCCCCCTCTATTTCTCTGTCAAGTAAGTCCGGTTCGAGGTTATCCTTATCTATTGTTCCCTAATCCACTACATCTAGGTTTACTGGTCTATTCTCGCTGTCATATAGCTCCTCTACGTATTCTCTCCACCTATTCTGAATATCTTCCTGTTCGATTAATATCTTCCATTTTTTGCCCTTAACCTTTGGTATCTTTTGTCCTCTCTTACTACCCGATAACATTTTCACTTTGGCGTACAAAGCACCCACTTCCCCCTCTTCCTGTAGCTTTTCCATTCCTCGCAATCTAAAACTAATAGAAGTGACAAAATAAGAGAGATATTATGACGAATTGATAGATACAAAAATTCAATTTTCAACGCATAATTGGCGACTACAAAACATTAATGGCGAGATTTCTAGTAAGATACTCCGTTCACATAGAATCCGTTTTTGCTCTTTCCCTTTTTCCATTACTTTCCTCTATTCCCTCCCAATTCTTCGGCCAGTATCCTAGCAACCCCTGAGACACGCCAGACAGTGAGGCATTTGGGCCTTTTTTTGTGTAAAAACCTAATAATTCCTGTTAAAAACGTGATAAGGAGATAAGCCAAAAAGTATTATGAAGATGATGAAACGCAAAATCTCAGACAAATAAAGTGAATTACAAATATTGAACTTTGACCTTTAAAATGAAGGCCAATTCATCAAGTTTTGGTAAAAAGTAGTTTTTATAAGTTTCTTTAATAGCATACATAGGGATACATATTTTTTAAAGCAGCAATGAAAACCACGGTAAATACTACATTTGACCAAATAAATAATTTATAGTAATTGCATAAATTTTCTAGTTGCTCTAAATATAAACTGAATTGATGCCATAATGTTATCATCATTAAATTTCCAGTCAGACTTTGCTTCTCAAAAAATAGTTTTTCGCAAAAATGGCATTTATATTTTTATGAAAAACAATTTTTTTCCCTTAGTTTCACCCATTCTTGCATTTAACACCAAGTAACTTTGAGTTCAATTTGCGAAAAAAAGCGCGGAAAGGTACGGTCTTGTTCTTCATTTAAAACGAGAGGACACATTCGTCTATAAGTAGCCATAAAATCAATGAAGTAACATTTAAGTTAGTTTACGGAGGAACCACGTTAAGCAAGTGGGTAAGGGCTGGATTACGTTCAATGACGTGACGTTGACGGACGGCAACGTTCAGCTTTCCGTCGTGTTTTCGTCAAAGCGGATTGTATTACCGTTGTAGCAAACGGAGTTGCTAACGGTTGCTATTTTAAAGACAAAATATGAATAATTCGATAACAATACTGACAAACAGTGCTTCAAGAAGGTTAATTATGCTTCATAGTAAAGTTTAAAAGTAATACGCACGATTTGGAAATGAAATTTAGTAAATATTGAAAAAAAAACTCTCCTCTGATTGGCTGCCGGTAACGTAGCGTGACGGTAAAGGTATACTTTGACTAGGTTCCCTCACTGTCCGTTGACGACACAGTCAATGTCCGGCCATCGTAATAGGCTCAACTATATTACAATTACCAACCTCCGCGAACGACACGGTCCGTCTCCGTCACTTCATGAAACGTCGATCGTAATCCCACCCTTCAAGACGAACGAATGCCGTTGCTATGGAATACAGTAGCGCCGCTATGCGGGGATCTGCATGAATGCATTCATACCTATCCGCGTTCGTCCTGCTCCCGGCCGGATTGACGAGAAAATAATTCCTTTTTTTTCCCCAAAATCCATCCACGTCCCCTCCTCATCACTCGTGTCGCTTCATGATTTATTCCGCGGGCACAGGAAATCTTGAATAAATGAGAAGGTAAGAGAGGGGACTTGCTTGGGAGAGGAGAGCTTCCAAGTTCGAGGGGACGGAGGTAGAAGGTGGCGGTGGCACAAAAAAAATATTGAGATCCCTCCTTCGCTTCGCCTCGGAGAAAAAAAACGCTGGAGCATCGTCTTCTCCTCTGGGACCTTCACGTCAACATTGACGCTGCGGAAACATGGACCAGCATATCGCTATATTCGATTAGCACAACGCCCCAAGCTAACGGCGTTACCTTCAGCTGGATGGAGCGGTAATCGTGGGTCATTCAGGGCACATTTTCATACTTTTTTTAAGTAAGAAAAATGCAACTCTTGGTCCACATTTCGCTGTGCATCTGTTTATGCGTTGGAACTCATTATATCGGCAGAAATGGAAATGATTCAACAGTTACATTTTACATTTTTTTCTACATTATACTATGACTAGAGTTTTCGGCGCGATATTCGAAATTTAGACAAAATTATATTGAAATATGTTGTTTTTGAATATTGAACTCAGCGTGACACCTTGATAATTGTTAGCAACAATTATAATTATAATAAATGTACTAATTCGCGTTTAGAAGAAAATCTGTAAATATGTAATGGAATAATTACGAAATATATGCCATGTAGGCTACGTAAGGCTATAATATGGCTACGCGTTCTAATGGCATTGAATTGCCAAAAAATCAAATTGGTACATACCAATGATGCAATTTTGTTCACTTTTATCTATAGGTATTATTGATGAGAGAAGCTATGAAAATGTTCACGCAAATCTATACATGAACAAAAATCGCTCCAACCTCCTTAAATGGACCGCAGACACATGCGCTATTTCCGATGAGATCCACTTTCTCCCACTGATTGAATTGATAGTTAGTTTTGTTCTCATTTAATTCAATTTTCCACCTATATTCTACTTCAACCCCTATAAACTCATATAAATACTGCGACGTTCGATTTTCCCAATTTCAAGGAAACGAGCACGGATCCTACGGGTAATGGAGAAATTTCCAGTCCTTTAAAGCCAAAATTCACTCTAATTTCACGTACGCCCACCATGAACAAGATCGATATTTTAGCGTAGACTACCTACGGAAATAAACTTATCCAGCCGAATTTTTAGAAGCTCGTTATGAAGCATAATTTGAGAGGTTGAAATCGAAAGTTGGACCACCCACAATCCAAGAAAATCAATACAAATCTTAGTATGAATTATTCAATTGCTTTCCATTTCGTTGTCAGGCGTAAAAGAAAAAGAAAATTGAGCTAGGCATTGAAGGTACGCAATAAAGCACACCCAGCGTTTATCATCTGACTTCATAAAAAATATTATTTCCGTAAACCGAATGCTTAAATCAACGTCAATGCAATAAGTAATCTTTTTGGCTTTTAAATGCAATTAAAATTGGTACAGATAACTAAGTGAGCAATATTAAACTTCTAGCACAGAGGATAGTGTTAGGTGCCGACTGGTGCAAACCACAACCCAGACGTACTACGGAAAACGCACACCAAACTTATATTATTTTCGATCAATTAACGAGATCATAGCCAAAGTAAAGTGTCCCAACGAAGGACACCATCATTGAATTTAGCTATTCTTTAACGGAAAAAATTCTTTCTCAATCTCAATGCCTGAGTCTAAACACCACCTAAAGTTTGCCCTGGTGCCTGTCCTCTCACGCAAAATTATTTTGAAATAACGACTCATACGCTACAAAAAACTAAAACTAAATCTTAATATAACTTCCGGTTTCTGTTTTTTAATATTTTGATCATCACCTCCGAGAAAGCGAAAGACATATGCGAATACTTAGATTTATATTTATTAGCTTATAGGTTGTTATTTGGTGAATTAAAAAACTTGAAACTTATCGCTGGCCGGTCTTTCCCAGTGACCATTGCTTGGCCGAAGTGAACACAATATGATTTCGCACAATTTAGTACAGGCAGGGCCATACCACTCATAACTGGACGTCTACTTCAACATTTGCTTAATATACTCGATCTGTTGACGAAATTTCGGCGCATACTGACATGAAGGACGCGTAACCGGAACTTAAATACCCCTTGCTATTTACATCGTGTTCCCCTACACCTCGCTAGCCTCCCCCTTATCCGTCCACCCCACCTCCTCTCTCAGGGGAATAAACAGATTGAGTGGTATGGGGGCGTTGGAGGATGGAAAGAACCGCACATTAAATTCGCATCAAAAATGCATACCTTTTCGTTTCGACGGGAGGATAAAAGATTGTTCGAGATTTTGAGCCTGGAGCGTGTGGTGGGAAGGGAAGGAGATTTCCAGGCGTTCTCCCTCCAGGAATACTGGGAGGAAGCAAGAAGACCCTGGAGTAGATTCGGAGGAGTGGCGGAGTGTGCAGGTGGCGGAGGGGGGTGGGTAAGGGGTTACCCCCGGCACTTCCTCACCTCTCCCTCCACCCACGGACGGCGTGTGGCACGGCCGTTCGATTCGGCTGTTCAGCACCGTTTAAAGGCGAACAGACCTCCGACTTGGATTCTCCCGGACTGGAGGACTGTCCTCTCCCGCGGTGGAGTCGCAGATCCCGGCCCGCATCAGACATTTTTCATGCAAGACATTTTCAGTACAGATCCAGGTGTTGCATGGTAAGCATTTATTTTTAGTGATATAGGTGTCTCATATTTTCTTGGTTTATATTAGAGCCTTCAGGTATGAAGGGAAAATGGTCGAAGCAGAAAATAAAAATCCACATGACACTTTTTGAGGCACAGTAACCTCCTGAGAGCAATAATGGAAATGGAAATGTGAGGAGGACCATAGAAGATGGAAGATATGATATGCCAAGAAATTTATGAGGGATTAAATAAATACTTTTAAAAAATCTAAAACTTAAATAATTATCTAACGTAGATTCTCTTTTTTTCAACTGGTTCAATAAAATCCCTAACAAAGGGATACAAAATAGCGTTAATTTAGGTAGAATTGGATTTCAATCATGCTATTAGGTCCAATCTTCTAACAATAAGTATATTTCTACCCTACTCTTGTGGAAGTAATTTTCAAATTTGTATCCCTCAATTTACATTTTTGACCCCAGAATTTCAGTAGCCATAATGTGCCCAGCCGTTCATTTATTCCTTTTGGAAACACCTCTTCTGCAGCGTGTTGCATCTTTTCCTAAGTGAAAGGCTTCTTTCACGTTCTTACTGCATAACATGACTTCCACTCTGTTTTCAAATGATGAGTCCCACCAAGTTCTACTATGCCCACACTCAGGGTTGCTACTTGCAGCCATTGTCTTATTTGCAAAATTAATTTACAACGTGATCTACATTGATATTAATAAATCAAAGCCATGATTTAAAACAAGATCTATCAAAAATTTTAAAAAGTATTGTTAACAAACCTGATGAAGTAAATAGCGGAAAATCCAAAATTTTACTACTATTCTCTAGTGCTTCTAACCCATTTGCTGTGATACAACTGAAATAAAAATGTTGAATACATTTTAATGAAGATAATCAATATCATAAAAAATGGTATAAAGTAAAAACTTACTTAAAACAGAAGAAAAGAGAAATTTCATAATTTACGGGTAAAACTTACGTTATAGGTCGTTTGGGTATTCCAGGTCGTAAGTATCCCAGGCAATATTTATCCTTGACACTAATTATATATTATAGTATATCATATTTCAGAAAACAGCAAATTTATGACAGATGTTTCCCACAAAGGTACTGCGGCAATGAAAGAGTTGCTTTGTACTCCATACGGCGAATATTGTAAATTCATTTACTTGGGATACCATAGTATCTCCCACGTGAGCACTAGAGAAGAAATACATCAAATATTACATCCTAAATTATAAAGATTTGCTTAAAATTATAATAATTGGTCGTTCCTTTTGTATCACGTTCAAGAGTGATGACATTAAAGTACCAAAATTAAGAGAGAATCATAGACCTCCTTGAAGCTCACCGTGACTGCGTTTTTGGACTAGCTCCTAATGCCTGATCATTTGATTCTTCGGAGATAGACGTGTTTTGACTTGCTTTACTTACTCTGCTATTTAACGAAGTGACTTCTGTAAATAATTATTTTTGAATAGCTACAAGCTGAACTACATCATTTAAACAATTAATTTTTAGATGAAGCTGAAAATCTTACTCTGAATTCATGTCTCGCGGGTTGCCAGCACAAAATTAATCAAATTATGAGCTCTTTTTGGCTATGAGTGTAATCCATCACTTAGAGAAATATTTCTCGCCTATTGCCTCTAAAGTACAAATATTTAAAGCATCTAGAGGTTTCCTGGGGAAATGAATATCGAGTTCATCAATAATTTTTCTCTGAATCATCTTTGCTGATTGAATAATATATAGCACCTGATTTTGCTCTGTCATGTGTGATGTAAGAATTGGGTAGCCATTATCAACGGGTAGTTGAAACACTGCTACAATATTTCTTTCATGAAATCTGTCTTTCTCGCAGCGCAGACTCGTTACAACTACTACGAGGAAAATATATAACATTAACTGGTGTGGAATTCAAGAGAATCATTACTCCCCAGCACTCTAGTGATGGAATGATATAGGTGGAATTTTTGGTATTATAAAAAATACTACTTAAAAAAAGCGAAAAAACAAAGCGGTAATAGCCACGAACCTAAGAGAAATTCCCAATGTATTTAGGAAAATATCTATTCTTACGAAGGCAGCTGAGCGCATTAAAGGTTGATAAGATGATAAATTACAAATAAGGTTTGGCTACGCACAGTCGATAGTTGAAAGGGTCATGGTCATGGTCATAAGTGATTGTTAGAAATAAATTTTTCTTTGAGTATTTTTTTCTAACAGCAAATTTCAGCTCCATCATTATGGGAGAATGAGAGAATATTACCGAACAACATAGAGTATAGCGTTTATGTGAAGGCTTGGGAAACTAGAAACGGAATTAAACGGAACGCTTGTACTAATTAATTTCCCATCATTCATCATTCAAATTACCTGTATGAATGACAGTCAAGTGCCAAATGACTCCGGTTAAAATCAGAAGACTGGCCATGAAGTTCAAGGATATCTGAATCTGGAATGAATTTCCATTTTCTTAGTATTCCACTCTGCTTGCGAGAGAACTTTCACTCAACACAAAAGCTAATTTTTGAATGTTTCCCGGTGCTTATTGCTCCGGTTGAAACAATTATAGAGCCAGTTTCTCATTGAAAATTTCAATTTATAAATCTTCCAAAGCCTGCTATGGAAATCCTTCAAACTTATACGCTCATGTATTTATGCGAGGGGTGATGATGATGTCATTGCTGCTATACCATTAAAAGTTATCAGCACCATCTCCACCAAATATGTACAAAGATATGTAAGCTGACTCTCCGCAACAAAAAACGGACCCTAATGCCAGACATTAGAAAAAAGCGTTCCAGTTTTCACAGGCCTGTATTTTTAATCTGAGATTCTACATTTATTCTCAGAGGATAAGAAAAGACACGCTATCGAAAAAAAGTTAATTTAGATTTAAATGCTGAACGACCGACTCTGGGATTGTGGAAGCATGAATATATTATGTATATTCATAATTAAATTTTTGAAATGAGGAGTATACTTTGGATTCCCCAGTCTGTAAATGATATTCAAGCAAAATTAGCCTCAGATATCAACTATACAGCAAATATAATCGGCGTCGGGCTACTGGACGAAATTGTTTGCTTGCATAAGTATTTATACTTCAGACAAACGGAGAATAATTATTCTAATGATGAATTTTTATTCCGTGATATATGAAGATCGCCCATTAAATTTAGAAAAGAGTATAAAAGACTTGGTAAAATGCACAAAAATACCAAAATACTGAATACTTAAACGTCTAACGCTCTGAATCCAGTCATAATCTTGCATTTTTCATAATAATAAGAAGCATTAGATAGCAAACACATGATAGCAAACACTTAATAGCAAACCAGCCAATTTGGTATTATTAAGACCGGTGGCATAATGTCTGGTTTTGGAGTCAGCTAAATAGTATTCTTCCGCATAACAATGACAATAGTCGTAATTAGACAGAGCGCAACCCGCCTTTTACATTACATTAAAGTAACCTACCTTTTAAATATATATTTTATTGAAAGTCAAAGAAAATCCTCCAGATTTTTACACGTGCACGCTCTTATCTACCTCTAGTATTTCTTTCTTCATCTCCGCGTACGTCCCATCTTTCTTCATCCCTTCCATAAAACCTATTCTCTTTCTTCCCCTTCCCCGCTTGCCCAACACCCTTCCCTCTATAACGGCCTTGAGCAAACCATCGCCCTTCATGACCTCTTCCAGTCATGACATAGGGGGATGGAGGGTAGGTACCCTCCATCCCCCTATGTCATGACCCCCTGATGTCATTCAAAAGTTTCCTCTACTCACCCAACATATTCGGAAGCACTTACTCGTTTGTCTTCCTTTCCGTCCACCGCACCTTCTCCGTCCTCCACATCAACATCTCGAACGCCTGCAGCCTATTCTCGTCCTCCATTCTCAGACACTACGTTTCTGCCCCATACAACGCTGTTCTCCACATCAAGCTCCTCTTCTTTATATCCTTACATACGTTTCCCGTCATCAGCTCCCTTCTGTTACAAAACGCTTCCTTCTCTAACGCTATTCTCCTCCTAATTCCTCTGATACTCAGCCAAATTTCTTCTAACGCACAACCCAATAAATTAAATTGTTCTACTTTCTCCAGTCTGTACCCTCCTACTTTTATGACCATAAGTCTTTTATTTTATTCATTTTACCATGGTTGACAATAGAAACGCACATTTTACCCGAACTTCGAAAGTCTCATTGAAAGCTTAAAAGTTAGCCGCACTCTATAGTTCAGGCCAACAAATGGTCTTTTATATCAGAGAGTAATTATGCTTGAATTATTGGAAGAATGTGCTACAAGAACGGAGGTTGATCTATGCAAGGCTATGCTAGTGTAAAAGGCATTAGGGAGTTAGAGTCGGTCATATGGACTTTTATGAATGATCAGATTACAACACCTCCTCCAATCTGAAGGGACAGGATTTGCATAAATATCTGGTCAAAATGGGAATTGACTTAAAAAATAGATGGGTTCATATTCACCTCAACTTCGAGGTACCTAATTATTTTCTTATGAGAAACATTTGCTCCGTGTAAATAGACGAAGAAAGCCAAGCATGTTGTAAACGCAAAATTAAGTCCATCCCACCTTAATTTATTGAAGTGAAATTTCGGTGCACCTGTATAAGAATGAACGTTGGATTTGGCCGATGAGAATGGAGTGCTTGAAATATATTTTGAATTAGACAAGGAGGAACAGGCGAGGGAATTAATGAGCGAATTAATGTGGCTTGGATTATCAGTTAATGGAAAATTATGAAGGGAAAGCGTTCAGACCGTTCGTTTAGAGATGGTAGGCGGCACATTAAGAGTGATGTTCGTTTGATAACCAATATCTAGAGAAATTTTGAAAAATCTCTGTTCGCGTTACATCTTTGTATCATGTTTATCATTATTAAATCATTATTTTTATCATTATCTAATTATCTCTAACATTTTAACCACAAATATATCAATTTGTCCTTCAGTGTGTCCCTGTTAAGCTCTTCAAATCTGCACATCTATTGAGCATTTTCTACCCATTGCAATTTTCAGTATGCCATTTCACTCCATACGCCTAATTTAATCTCTCTCCAAATCATGCCACCTATACCTACCCCACCTTTTCGTCCCCTGCTATATATTTGCACTTACTCATATGTCTTCCTCACCACCTATCTAATTCTCTACTCTAACATCACAAAAGCTTCCAATCTAATTTCATCCTCCTTACGCAAATACATACCAATTTTTAATTCACATTAGCTATTGATCTTATAATTCCATCACTAATCGTTCCCATCTCAAACAAAAAATCAACTTCCAGATGTTTTAATATTTTATTCTCTGGAGATTTAGGTCTATTATAATTAAAAACTCAATTTTTGCTTTAAACTTTTACAGTAAATTCAAACATAATTTTCAATAAAACATAATATATGTATATAATACCTAAAGGACGGCCAACGTTTAGGGTAAAATATAACTTAATCCAGCCGTCATCCTCAAGAAACACAATTAGGTACCTATAGAAATATCTGGGCCTACAGAGCATCTAAAGATTCAAAAACGGCCAACCAGACAGATCCTGGGCCGGGTAAGAATGGCGGACGCAACTTTAGCTCTAAGCGAGTTGCAATCGGAGTAGCGACTTCAATATTTCAATGAAAGGTGACAATATCTTAGCTCACAATTTTAGTACAAGTAGGCGTTGATATTTTTAGAGAATGAATGCAAAAACAGCAGAAAAGTTGTAACATGTACCCTTTTTTTCACAGTCTTACAAGAGCTACAAATAGACATTTTAGCTCACAACTTTAGTACTAGTTGGCGTTGATATGCTTAGAGAATGAATGCGAAAACGGCAGACAAGTTTTTACATGTACCTCTACCTTTTTTCACAGTCTTCCAAAACTAAAAATTGACATTTTAAAATTTGCTGAAAATAAAAATGTATGTTCATTTTATTTACTTCAGAAATTCATTTTTGGTATTCTATTCTATTTATTTATTTTATTTATTTATTTATTTGTTCCTCGTATAAGCTCATACACAAAACGGTAAACATAATAAAAATTCAAAACGAGGGACATAGGTTCCCCTTACGATAACATCCTGTTTGGCGTTAACCGACCCTTCTTTGTCTAACTAAATTACACAAATGTAGAAAACAACATAAATCAGTCACTGTGACGAAAATTAAAAACTACTTAGCAAATATTTGTAGTGGATACAAAAATACAAACAATAAGAGAATGAAAATGGAAAAACATTGATATTTCCGGAGAACACAACAGAATCTGATTTGAACCACTGCAATTTACAAAGATAGTTATAGTTTTATATTATTGAGATACATACATAATGTAACAAGAGCCTTTTTGCGGGAAATGAATTTAAAGCGAATTAATTACAAGCAAGCATTACATGTACAATACAAAATGAAATAACGCAAATATCGTCACTCTATCCAAATAAAAGACCTTTACTCATTCTTTTTAAGCAATTATTCTACCTCCTTGTTCTCGAATAATCATTCCTTAACAAGTTTCTCTTAATCGCTCAAATATTTTATACCATGACAATTTAAATACTTTACGATGCATCATTCATGTATAACTAAAAAGAAATTACCGAGAAACGCTCAGTCTTGCCGGTACTTGGTACTAAAAAGCCTAATATCGCAAAACGGACCGAGTCGATGGACCCTATTCTAGGTCGCATCGGGTCGGATGTTCAGGGAAAGAGGGCGGCGACAGCATCAGGAGCAACACAGGCGCCAGGCGACGGATCATTACATTCCACTCCTCCCCCTCCATCGAAACACCCCCTTCCCCACCCGCCCCCAACTAAACCCCTTTCGTCCCGCCCCTACCAATGGACACGCGCAGGGATCCGGGGTGTGTGGAGGCGCGGCTCCACATCTCTCTCGCCCAGCTCCAGCCAGGGATTCTGCGCCGCCACGCCCACTGCACGCAGCATCATCGTCGCCGCGGGGGACGCGGACGCGACGCTGGACCAATGGGAGATGTGAAGGAATTGCGGGGGAGGGTGCCGCGGAGGGTTGCGTTCACGCCAGGGTTCGGAGTGGTGGGGGAGTGCCGGAAGGGTTGGGCGGGGTAGGGTTTGTGCGCGGGGGTGCGCGCCGCCACGTTGAGGGGTCGAAGGGGGGGAGGCTCAGGGTGGATCGATAGCGAGGATCTGGACCGGGGCTGGCTCGGTAGAGAAGAAGGGGTGACATCCCAAGCCTCTTCGCGTCCGGGAGGGAGAGCGCAGAATGGCCGGGGGCGCCGCGCCGGTATTCGCGGGGCGAATCCGAGCCGACATCAGCTCACCTCGTTTTTGGCGTTTTTTCACTGCGAGTGTGCCATTCAAATCAAATGGGTATTAAACTAATTGAAAAGCCTGCTGAAACAGGCTAAAATATTGGCGAAATAGCCAAGAAACAACGAATACAATAAATAATGAAATATAAATTTTAGTGCGGTCTAATTATTAATAAATAACAGAAACTGTTTTATGAATTTTCAGCACAGCTTTTTCCACGCATGAAATTTTATTTTTGATGATCATGGTTTCGTTACAGAGTAGGCCTGAAGACTGTAACGAAACCTGGTCGTTAAAATAAAACTACATGTGGAAAAATCTGTGCTGAAATTCATCTAATTTTCATGAAGTTAGAATAACTTTAAAATCTCCTTGACAATTCGTTATAATTATTTCAAATTCATATTTCTAATGATAAGTTTATTTTGAAGAATGTATAAGCCCACGCAATATGTCAGTTAGTGGATAACGTATGTGAGAGCTCACTTTCCATCTATTGGCTCACGTCTGAATCACTACGCTTAGCAAGTGAATCATGCGTACGTAAGCGTAGCCTTTTATTTAGTAGAAGATGGACTTCGAGCATTCTCTCATACGGTGATGAAGGCTGTATAATATCAGCTGCTGAGCAAAATAATCTGGAAGGAAAGGAGATATGTGCCGTTAACGAAGAATGGTGAAGATCGAATGGACGGTGTGAATCGAATCCTACGAGGGGTTGAAGAGAATAGAAGGATAATGAAAACTCTGGGACGAAAAGAGACATACCTCCTGGACAAATATAGTGGAGAATTTTTATGGGAGCTCGCTTGCCATCTATTGGCGTGCATCTGAATCACTGCGCCTAATAACTGAATCATGCGTACAAACGCGTAGCCTTTTATATACATAGTAGAATTTCTCCATTAAGCTTATGTTGGTTAAAAAATGATATCGCTGATGACATGACTAAACTCTTGGGAACAAAAATTAAGCTATAAAATATACATTTTAGTCGACGAATATATTTTTAATGAGCACTTTTTCCTGTCATAGTATCTTACTACAACAATACATTTAATTAACGAATTTGACACTATTTATTGTAGTAATTTGCTCATCATCATCAGCAGGCAACAATCCGAAGACTGGTTTTCTCCTGCTCATTACTTCACTCTCCTTTCAGCTGGCCACTTCATTCCCACGGAATTAATAACTGAAAAATGTTGCAAAGATGCCTAAATTTTATTACCAATGAATTTCCGAGGAGAATTCGCTTCCAAATAACAGTTTTTCGCAAAAAATTAAAACATGTAAGTATTTGTAGGGAAATGCTTTTTTTACCAATGCTTTATCCACTCTTGCATGTAGAACTATTTAATTTCAAGTTCAATTTGTGAATAAATATAGCGTGGAAAGGTAGGACTTTGCTGTTCATATCAAAAAGAGGTACTGTATGACTAAGTGGAAACACCGCTGGAATAAGTGTATAGTTAGAGAAGGTGACCATAGACTTTGAAGGAGACCAGGACTAATAAGTTAGAAGTATTATTAAATTATATTTTTACAAAAATGTTGGTAATTTTTAAACAAACCTCATTTAATTCAATCAACTGGTCTCATTGCAAGAAATTATATCTCATCTTTATTATGAGACCGAAATATCAGCCTCTAATTGCAGTAACTTTCGAGACGTTTCCCAAATAATAAAATCCGCTATCCATTGCATATAGTTTGGCGATGGGCTTCAAAGACATTTTAAATAAAATGATGAAGTTCTGACACACATATCACGTCAGAAATATAAAACGGTGTATAGTTTGTATATTTCCTCAATTAGTTTTCTAAATGCATTTATAACTCCCGTAATAATTTTTATAAAAATGCAAACAGACGTCATCGCTTGTTACTCGGCCATTGCTGCCATTACTGCATTGGAAATGCACTCTTAAATTAAATATTTGGTCTCCCTGAGTTACATATGCAAAGCCACATCTATCTTTTGATCCGGAGGTGAATTATGTAATGTTAAAGTCCATATAACCATCAAGTCCATAAAGTATGCTAATATCTTTTAACGTCCTCAGTTTCAGGAGAGACAGATGGAATTTTGTTTATAATACTTCAAAATATCCGGTCTGAGTTCTACATGAACATTCCCAGGAGGGTATTTTGTGAAATTCTCTGAATATATCTCGGTAACTGACATCCCCAGTTTGTCCACTGGATTTCTAAATCTATTCTTAGGGGTTGAATATCCAATAATTCGTTCAATTGAAGCCTAAAAAAGAAGACAAAAATATATTTTTGCGACATTTTTGTCCCCAAGTAATTTATTTAGTCAAATGCATAGTTATGAAGACTTTTTCATGGCAATGGCAAATTCATGAAATAGTGTAATTTTTCCTAATATGCATTCTTTTTCGAAAAAACCTTGCGGAAGTAATGTTGAAATCGCTTTTGGATATTCATTGACGTCGGTTTTCGTACGTAAGTAGTATATAAAATGGGAATTCTAAAATAGGGATGTGATTTGTATTCTAAAATCCTACCCACGCAATCACGCCTGCCCTAATCACGAAACAAAATCTTGTAACGCAGTTGCAATGGAGATCCGCTACGTGAATCTTACTTATAAACATTTCTGTGAGCTCTTTGAACATTGTTGCCAAAGCTAATAAGACATTCAATTCCTATGAATCGTAGAAACTAATAAAACAAGGCAGTATATTCCAAAATAACACTTAATATACTACAAATAGGTATTAGGAAAAATCCAAATGTTTCATTCATTTATGTCATTTCCAGAAAGAAGTCTACTGAAAGTTGAATTCATCAAAAATAGTTATTAAAGACTAAAATAAGTCGCTATACGTTTTTTGTAAACAGCTTTTAGCTTTAGTTGAGCCAATTACTGGATATTCTAAAGGATTTTGGGAACTGCGTCTCAAAAATAAAAAGTCAAAAGTTTTTTTGCACTATCTTCTCATAAAGTATAACTTTCACCTCGAGCCTCATGCCGAAATATGGCTGGATATTTAATTCTTAGGATTATATTTTTTAACCGAAGACTTGCCCAATGCATTAGAAGATAAGTTAATAAGTTTAAGTTGTTCAATATCCCCATCTCAATATCACGATCTAAGCAAAGAGCGCTTTGATAAAACATTAATTATCATGGCCTCATACCTAATTTCATAATGAAAAAATTAAGCCATTTTTAATCGTTATTAATCCTTACAGGGAAATTGTTACCAAGTAAGTAATTCATTTTCCTATCTTAAGCGATCGCACAGTCGTTATTCTGCGGAGAGTGCCGCTTTCCCCTTGTGCGATGGAGTTTCCGTAAAATCACGGCTCAGCTGTCTTCAAAATGATCGCTGGGTGTGTTGATTTAATTTTGCCTCTCAAAATTCCTCTCATCCAACTCTGAGGCTAACATATATGCTGAACCGTCAACAGAATTCCATTGAAAACTTTTACTCAAAAATTGCCATTGTTCCAGACATTACTCTTCGCTAGACTTAGCCTCACATCATTACATAGATGCCAAAGGAATCCTGTATTTGAAGTAACTACCAGTATTACCTCATTTGTCAACTATCCCGACAGAATGCTGCAATGCTAATAAAACTCCTACTACTAAAATAGGGGAGTAATATCCACTCGTCAGGTATTCAATGTCCATTCATTTTAATATGACTGGGATATCACCTTCCATACTTATAGCAGGAGGAAATACGTAATTAGACAGTTATTATTGTTCATAATTACTTTTATTTTTACGCTTCATATGAAAAAAGAGACCAGTAAGCAAAATAATGTTTAGAAGCTCTATTCGGACAGTCCACCGGGTGAGTTGCCAACGTTTCGATGGCCGAGTCGTTCATCGTCTTCAGGACAGGGATTCAGCCCTGAAGATGATGAACGACTCGGCCATCGAAACGTCGGCACCAATGGATTCACTCACCCGGTGAACTGCTCGAATAGAGCTTCTAAACATCTTGCGCCGGAAAAGCCTCAAAGCAAAATGATGCCTAAAAAAAATAATTTGCATATTTGAAAAGGGAAACGAACTTGGAAGATTTTTATTCAATATTTGTGAATAGTTCCGGATGGAATTGGCAGAACTTGCATTAATAAATGATATTTCGCAATGATAACGTTAATTTTATCCACTTATAGAATTTTAATAGCACTAAGGTTACGTTTCCACTCAATTTTATGAAAAAAATAAACCTGTTAATGTAGGAAGCATATTAGGATGAAATTTTACATTTAATGCGTAAAACACCTAATAAATGAACACCATATGAAAAATGCGAATGGTTTAAAGTTACAATCAAAGTTAGGCTCGTTGAAAAATTATAATTCCAAGATAATTTAACTTAGTAAAGGTAAAGACTTAGCACAATAAGCATGCATCTCGTATTTAATTTATTTTTATTTTCTTAAATTGAAACTTAATGACCAAATTTTTAAGATCACAGTAACGAGTCGGTGTTGGATGTGGTAGAAGACGAAAGGAGGCTGATAAGAGAAATTTGAAGGAGCCAACCAAAGCGTATGGAAGACATTCTGAAGAGAGTGATAGGGGGGGGGGGGGATGTTGGGAAAGCAAGGCAGGGGGAGGGGGGAGTAGAAAAATAGGAATTATCATTGGTTTGAGCGAGACCCAGAAGTTAACGATAAAATGAAAAGGTACGGAGGCTTCCGCGGTGATTAATTGGAAAAGTATTTTCCGGGTTAAGGCCGCGTTGGTCCATTTGGGCGGACGACAGTTTCGGGCGCATTCCAGCTCCCGTCTTCAGGTCCAACCTGAAGACATGAGCTGAATACGGGACATGACCTGAAGACGGGAGCTGGAATGCGCCCGAAACTGTCGTCCGCCCAAATGGACCAACGCGGCCTTAACCCGGAAAATACTTTTCCAAAATGAAAAGGGTTTCAATTTCCAAAATCAAAAGTATATAAGGGGTTTCAGGTGGAAATCACATTTTCTAAGGAACTTATAATTTAATATGAAGTCTAATATTAGCATATCAATACTATTTTCACCCTTCCTGGAATGTGCTAAGCATTGTGTTATATTTCAAATTGACTTTAATATAGGTAGTTTCAATGTCTGTAAAAACGAGAGAGGTAGAACAGTATGAATTTCTACTTCATAAAGTTAAAAGCTATTTTTTTCCTGCCCTCGACTCGGCAACTTCCCATTTCCTAGCGGTATACATGGCAGCCTCAGTTATTATAACAGCAAAAAAATGTCATCTTACAAGAAGCTGAGATGCTTATAAGCCAGCATGAGGAAAAACATAGAATCAGGACGTAATAAGAAATAAATAACATAAATCAGATGTAATCAAATATATCAGCCTAAGGAACGAGTTAATAATCTGACTTGTAGCACTATGATGCTTTAAAAATTCATATGGGAATAAGTTAATGATTTAGCAAAATTACCCCTTAAATATATTCCCTGCAAATTTTAAATCGGGAAAAATGGAGGAAACATTCTTACCCATATCAAAATCTAGGGAAATTTCCAGATTTTGGAAAAGAAGATTGCAATTTAATGGTGTTTTCAAGGGGGAATGGCCACCTTGAATTCAAAATGGAAAAGTTGGCAGTTTTCTGAAGAAAATCTCAGAGATAGTTTCCCACAATCGGGAAACCCACAGGTGGAACTGTCCAATGAAGAAATGTGCATTTTTCTGAGTACATACGATGACGCACCGGAGATCCAGCAGCCATCATCCTTTTCATCCGAAGTAGAAATGAGGCACAAGTACTCAGAGCTATCTTCAACTGTAAATTTTTATCAATAATTTATTTTTACTCAATCATCATCAGTGATTAATCCGAAGATTTGTTGCAGCTCTCCACTCTACTCTCAGCCAACCGTTTTTTTCCCACATAAGTCTTCACTTCAGGGTGTATCCAATCCAGCTGGTTCTTATTTTCTGGACCATATGAAACACTATATAGAAAAGGAAAACCAGATGTATTGGACACACCCTGAGGCACAATGGGTTTAGGAAGGAAAAAATAGAAAAAGTACCAAAAGATAAAAATATGGACCAAATAAATAAGAAGGTCGATTTGAATAACAACAAGGGAGTAAGGAAACTAGCAATAAATAGGGAAGGATGGAGGACTGCAGTCAACCAATTTTAGGATTGAACGACCGACGATGATGATAATAACAAGTTTTCACTTACGACGTCGTTTATGATTTGCCTGATGAATTCCATCCTTGGCCTTCCCCTATAGTTCTTCCCTTTCTTTTTTATTTCCATTATTATTTTCAAGAGGCTGTTTTTGGCTAAGTATGTCCCGTTTGTTTGTATCTTCTTCTCATAGTTTTAATCATACATGTTTTATGACTACCCATAACCACCGAAATATGCTCACAAGTCATTTTACATCGGGACTACTAACAGGTTAAAAAGTACGATCGCACTCAACCATGCCCGTGAGTGGTGAATAATCCACTCGAACCTTCGATCACAGAGGACGTTATCAGACGAGGAGGTCGCCACCAGGGCCGGCATCTTTTCCCTCCAACTCTTCGTTCTTCAATCCGGACTTCTTCGTTCGCAAATATCTCCATGCATTTCGTACTTATGCTTTGCTTTGCAGTCGATATTGTCCCGACTTAACTGAAATAAGAGGACCTGCTCCAAATACATGAATTAATGAAGGGCTTCCTAACTTTTAAGATTGCGTTGCTGGCTGTAAGTAGGCTCATCTTCCGGTAGAGCAAAGGCCTCCGCTGCGGCTTGATATATTTCATCCCATCTTCCGAAATATATGCGTGTGTCAGAGTTTCAGCGACAGCATTTTCTCTACCATTACAGGAGGCGTCTTCGTGTCGAAGTCAGGTCGGCATAGATATTGATTCAGCAGAGAGTTCAAAATAGGATTCAAATGCAACGCCGGAGCAGGACTACGTCGGTGGATCTTTCAAACGCAGAGGAGGAAGCAATGCCCAGAAGGATCACCACACGGGACCGTTCTCCGAGTACTACAATCCTCAAACAGTTCCCTCCGACATTTAATCCATCGTCAAAACCCCACGGCGCGACTCGCTCTTTGCTGCGAAACCTAAACCCACCCTCTTCACCCAACTCTCCGCACCATATACCTTTTATATTTTTATATATACCTACCCCCTAAATCAAACTAATCTGGGGGTCCCCATTCCTTGCGCGGTGTTCAACAGCCCTTCCTCAATTAAGCCCATAAAACCACTTCCGCTGCCCCTACCCTTGTCCTATCATACCCGTAAGGTCGATTGGCAGGTCTCTAGTATAAATTAGCGCCACCAATACGCCAGATAATCATTCTCACCACTTAATTGGTATTCTACGCGGCGATTGTTTTTAACAAGGAGACGGTGAGCTGCTCTGTTTCTGATTTGTTGTTAACTTTAAAAAGTTATAAACTAAGGTGGAGCGTGGCTTGAGCGGTCACCCACCCCCCGCAGGGATGGGTTGAGCGAGGGCGAGAGAGGGTCCGCGAGTCCGAGGACCTTCGAAATGAGGGTTAGCGCTCGCTGGAGGTTCGTCTTGAGGTGCGAGCAGGTAAAAATTTCTTGCGGCCCCAGTTCGTGAGGTCAATGATTTTTAATTTTATGCATATTATATATTTACTTCCGTTACTTATAACTGATAATTGCTTCAATTTTGCTTCGGGCGTAATAATCCGACAGTAAATATGGACATGATAACACTCTTCTAAGGCATGGAACAATTAAATGCTAGAGAAGGCTACCAATTGCCTTTAGGTTTTGAGTCAAGTTTCTCAGAAAATTTCATATCATTGAAAAATTTCTGGCCAACGCAAATTTCGAAAGATTTAAAAAAAATAACTTTCCTTTTTTGCGAATAAGAGTTTTTAAAAATTCCAATGGATCATAAAATTGAATATCGACTATGAAATGTTGAATATGAATCCTTAACTATGTCTATATACTACTATGAAATCCTGAATGAATTATCACTGAAAATGAAATTACGGCGATGCTGGCATTTTTATTAAAATATTGAATTCTTGAATAAAATGTCTCGTTATTTTTTTTTCCTTCCCTTGGAGATAATTACATTAGGAACTGCTAGTTGTTTGAAAACTACGTACAATGACTGACACTGTACGCATAATCCCTATCTTTGTAAACTTAACCGTGGCTTCACTCCGTAGAAGTTACTAATATCATTACTCATGATTAAAGACAACTTAATACTTTTCTACAATATTTTTAATGTACGACGCGCTTCACCACTTTACGACATCATCAGGTACATTAGTTTAGTACCTGACGATGCCGTAAAGCGGTGACACGCATCGTACATTAAAGCATTGTAAAAAAATACTAAGTTGTCTTTAATCATGAGTACTCTATCTTTGTATTTTTTCCACAGTAATATCACATCTTTGGCCTGAATATTTGATACTTCTACATTTATAAAAACTTCCTACATAATCTACTTCAATTAGCACCCTAATATTTTCCTTTTAAGAATTTCTTAAATAAAAAAAGGACCCAGGTTATCTCGCCCAACCCTATCCTCTTGCGTCACCCACATTTCAACCATTTTCCTGTTTCTCTATTGGACTCTTATTCCCTCACATGAGTAAACAAAAAAAGCACTCTCCTTTTTTTTCCAATAATTACGATTGCACAAATGATATGGTACGCAGTCACGCGCACGGGTGCGAAGGTATACACCAAATACAGTGAAATTCGCCATGAAAAAATCATTTGACTTGAACAGGAATCGAACCCGGATCTCCCAATTGTCGGTCAGGAGTTTTAGCCTCTCTTGTACTACAATGTAGACTGGGGAAGAGAACAGCTTGTTCGTATAAACCCCTCGCTGAAATTCACCTTGAATTAAGATGGCTTGGTTGTGTAACACTCCTGACTGGCAATCGGGAGATACGGGATCGAATCCCGGTGAAATGAAATGATTTTTTTCATGGTGAATTTCACCGTCTTTGGTGTACACACTATTTCATTTTTTCGCTCATTCCACTTTCATTAATCTCGTTTAGCGGCTCGAAGTAAATTTTTGTATGCTCAAACTATCTGATTTTGCAATTTTATTGAGGATACACCGACTGTGCAGTGCGGTGGACTCAATAGTTCGAACGGTTGGAACGATGGAAGGAACGTGGACGAGACTCTCGATAGTGACATGGGCGCTGGTGGATTGATGGTTGATAAATTTTGAGGATACCGGGACTAGCCTCGGTATAACCTTTTACGAAGTCACCCGCAAGTGCACATTAGCGATATTCCACAGAGGAAAAATCATTCGCTTTGACCGGGATTCGCTTTGAGAATGATTTTTCCTCTGTGGAATATCGCACTAATGTGCACTTGCGGGTGAGTCCGTAAAATGTTATACCGTGGCTAGTCCCGTTATCCACCAAATTTTTCCAAATGAGCGAACACCTCACTGTGTTCCTTTTGTCTCTATCCACGTGGACGGTGGTGCTAATGAGCCCACTTTGACTGCTTCAGTGACATTATATGTCCGGCAGTCCAGAACAACTTGTTTTCATAAAGCCCTCAAAAATCCACAGGGGAGGAGGAAGCCTCGACAGCTTACCTGGCGAAAGCACTCGGCGCGTAATCGAGGGATCCGGGTTCGTATCTCGTACGAAGAGAATGATTTTTCCTCTGTGGAATATCGCACTGTTGGATGGTTGGTTCCACGAAGCAGAGGGGCACATTCTCTTCTAATATTAGTTTTTTTTTCTCCTTTCCCGTCGAGAGATGGGACGAAGAAGCCTTTCGGGTGGACCTCGATTGTGGGGCAGGGGGAGATGAGTGTGGAAGAGGAGAGATGTGAAGGTGGGAGTGGCAGATTCGATCCGCCCATGGTACTTCCCCACTCTCTTCTCCCACTCGCTCGGGAGTCGGCGGGTCCAAGTCCCAGGGGAGGACGGAGTCTCCTCCTCGTGATGGGAAAGTGGGATTTTCGCGGAAGTATGGGGAGGGGTTGGGGAGGCGACGTTGGGAAGAAAGGGAAGTGCCCGGGGAAGAACAGACCATAAGAGGAGGAAGAGGAGGAGGGTCTGTAAGAGGTGACGCAAGCGAGGGATGCGGAGGAAATGGGATTTGCGCAGAGCGAGGCTTTAAAAGATCGTTATAAATAAATTTCAGGGGACATTTCTGCACCGTGGCCCCATCGTACTTCGATATCGCATTTATTCCTCTCAATTTTAGCACTATTTTCTGGATTGGAACGTTATTCCGGAGTCACTCTGGAGAGCACTTTCCGTCGATGGATATTTCCATCGCGTTTCTTCCCTCCTCCAGCGGATCGAAGATCGATATTCAATCGCAGGCGAGAATAGAGTTATTTTATTTTTATATAAATATACTTTCTGAAGCCCGACACATTATTCGTAGAAAATTGACCACGCTGCGTGAAGCAATATAGAAATGAATCCGATGTATTGAAGCTGTAAAATACGACTGATCATAGATGCGAAACATATATCCTCTTGCGTAAGTATTAAAAATTACAGGCATACTTATTTTTTTACAAAAAAGATGGTTGAAGCTGTGTCGGGTACATAGTTGTACTTTTCTTGGGTTTTACATGAGCGTTTGCGGTTAGTATTTAGCGGCCGTCGTGGTATAGGCATGCACTGCGTCGACCTTACAACTTTCCTAATGCAGTCTTATATGTTCCTCTATGGATATTATGGTTCTGATTAATGCAAACTCTGACACCCTTTTCCATGTGATGCGTTTCCTTGCATTTTCTCAGGGCATCTCCGTGAGCATGAGCCGACCTCAGTGAAACCTGGACAATAACAGCTGCCGAGCAAACAAAATTGGAAGCAATGGAGATGTGGTTTTGTCTAAATATTATGAAGAATAAATAGACGCATAGAATTACCAAATAAGAGGTCCTAAAAAGAGTTGGAAAAAAATAAGTGTAATAAAAACTCTGAGAAGAAAAAGAGACAAACCTTTTGAACACATTTTACGACAAAATAGCTTATTGAAACAGTAATGGAAGGAGAAATAAATGGGAAGATTACAGTAGAATACCAAGAATGGAATACATAAGAAAAATGATGAAGGACGTAAAAGTGAATAATTATGTAGGAATTAAGCGGTTGGCTGAGAGGAATATCGAGCTACAATAAACTAATTTTCGGATTATTGACTGCAGATGAAGATTATGGGTGGAATTCTGAAATTTTATTAAAACTTTATTATTTATTTTTGATTTTTCACCGACGAATATAGTACAACCTGTTTTCAGGATCAAAAAGTCAGATCTGGGATAACTCTTCGGAACAACCTAGCATGTATATAAACACGCTATCACAAAGAAATCAACGCGCAAGCACATCGGAATCAAAGGGCAAGCACATCGGAGTCGCGGAATGTACGGAGCGGAAATTTTCTTTCACTCCCAAAATGGATGCCAGTCGCTTTGGACCAGCACCTGCGACCCTCTCAAGCTTGGCGCTAAGTGAGGGAGTCATTCACGCATCGCCGTGTTTCTGATCAAAAGAGACCAGATTTATTTCACTCGTGATATTATTCACTGAGTGCTAGGTTGTCGTAATCGACCACCAAGCAAAAAGTTCATCTAATTGTGAGACTGATTTTAAAGACAAACCTATACACGTAGAAATTTTAACGCAATACTTAGAGATGGAGAGAATTTTAGCATTTACTTATTTATGATTAAGCATTATAAATTCAAAGTTTAGCATTTTATAGCATTTTAAAATTATGAGTTCTTATGTACATCGTCAGAAACTCGTATACAAATGATTCTCAATAATAATTAAATATTTTAAAATGTATATACTCTTTGTCCAATCTAAATAAATGCTATTTCCCAGTATAATTGATCAATGTTCATTCCTAACGAGATCCGCTTGAGAGCTTGAATTCCATCCGATGCTTTATGCACACAAGAATCCGTGTATTATATCTCGTAAGTGTTGCATGCCGGACACGGTCACGGTTTGGTTGTATACGACGTGGAATCACATCCTGCGTCTGGTGTGTGTATTTACTTTCGGAGTTCCCAGCTGAACGCGGTAATCAAAGTGCCAGCGTAAGTTTGTAAACATCTTATGACTTGAGCAGGCCGTGGCTCGCTTCGTCTTCGGTCTCACGGAGAAGGAACTCTACTCCGGAACAAGGCGTGACGCATTCCCTTATTGACATCTAGGCACGCGAAGTAGCAATAGCGTCTACAATATGTGATACATTACCAGTATACGCTAAGTTTTCTACACTTTGAAACCTAGGTACATAATAAATATTTGATACATAAGTATGCCTAATAAGCCAGTGACGGACTTCTTAGGGGTAAACATACTAAGTCCGACACTGTACTGCACTGTGTTAACCAATTTCAAGCCAATGAAATAAATATTCAGAAATCTAAAAGGCTATTTTTCAATACTTTAAATGATTTCATCGTTGGCGCAAGTTGCGTCATTGACCTGTGAAGTCTCTCCTTGCTACGCGCGCATATTAAGTACAATAATGACAATTTATGCGGCTCAATGCACTGTAGGGTAATACAGGCTTACCAGCTTCACCATAGCTAATAATTTTTTACGCCCAATCAATCTAAAATAATATTGACCTTTATATTGGAAATGCACCACGTTGTTAAAAATACAAACGGAGCGGTACGACCAATTAAGTGTGGTAAATAAGTGCCTGTTTAATTCATCCACGCAGAACATTTTTTAACATTCACTCCGCAAACTGATACCACTTCGAACCGAAGAATGAAACACCTCGCGAAAAAAGGTAATTAAAAGTGCGACAGTGTCTCGTTCTCCCGACTAGCTTTGGGTGCGGTTGGACGACTTGAGCGATCAAGAAACGGGTCGGATATTAGTGTGGGTGCCAGCACAGGTAGGGGTAAGAAACGATCCGCCTGCACTCCGACGGGCGAGGTTTGGAAGAATGGCAGGGATGTTCTTTTCGTGATTCCCTCAGTGATGTGGACGGCATCTATCGGGTTGTGGCCTCACAACCACGAGTTACGAATCATCATTGGGAATCACGAGAAGGAAAGGAGAGGGTTAGAGGGAGAAATTTTGCGAAACTGGGGAAAAAGAATATTATCACCAAACGAAAATAACACTGATTCGAAGGCTTCCTCAGTTTCTCGATAAACTTGAGACCATGTTTTCAGGTACAACTTCGTGTGTCGGCGTTTAGGTGACGACAGTTTTTCCTCTGTCACAGGAGGCGTCTTAAGATCGAAGTAACCTTAAACCTGAATCATGGGATCCATAAAAAAACCACTCCTAGCCAACACGAACGCCGCGACCTCCACGGCTTCCCACGGGTAGCCCTCAAGCTAACCGCCACCCAATAAATAGCCCCTCATCTAGGTGAGTCGTTGAATAAATATCCAAATCGAAACCTACGCTACTCCGCGGCCGGCACGATAATTAGATAAAAAAAGAAACCAAAATGGGACGCCTGAAATTTGCGCCAGCAATCAAATGCTGCCAAAGAAATGGGTGCAACGGTATGAGGCGACTAGTAATAGCTTCATTCTCATGACTATAGCGCTTTCCTTTCTCATAGTCCACTTCCAAATCGTGTAAAGCGATAAGAACTGTTTGCCGCACCAATCTCCAATTCAGGGTCTATTTTTTTCTCACCCACGTCGCCAATTATTTCTCCAACACATCTCCCCCAGAGGTGGGAAAGAAGACGCCCCCACCAACGCTCTATCCCAATGACAGTAGCTCGTCGCCTGAACCCTTAAGGGATCTCCTCTCCCAATCCTCTCCACAGATATCCCGGGTCCGAATTTCAAAATCCCTCCTCACCTGGGGGATCGTTGGCTCACATGGGTGGTGTCGCAGGGGGTTCGTCGATCTGCTGATGGGGACAAAGGGGAAAGGAAAGCAGGAGTCTGAAAGGGGGGGATCGGAGGAGGGTATGCGTAACCTCAGCCCGAGAGGTCGGACGGAACGAGACCCCGCGATTGTTAAACCACCGTCACCTGATATGCGTGATGCACTAGCGGGGACACGGAGGTCGACAGAGGTCACGCCGGGTTTCGTTACACAAGGAGCAAGGACAGAATGATTGACGACAGCCTAGCGTTTACCAATATTCTTTTCTCGAAGACCACTTCCCATGTTATAGTAATGTCAAGTACCATCAATGTCAAAGATTACGAAGAATATTTTGGGAAGGACAGGTCAATTCTGCAATATATGATAAAACACAGCTAATGAAAATCATTCATAAGCCTGTTTCCCAGGGCCAAAGTTTACTTAACATGCACGCAATAAAAATGTCGATTTTTCTAACGATCTTATTCACCATGGGCCGTAGAGTAAATGAAAATTGAGATTTATGGTTTGTATATATAAATGCGAAATTTATACTTGGTCCATATTTTGTTGCATTTTAATTGAAAAAACGAATTTGTATACGTTCTATCATCAAAAACATCTCAATTTTCCAATATCCATGCAAGCATGAGGTAAAATAAATAGGTGATTTTCAAATTCCATTGTCTTCAGTCGTAATGTCGCGCGAAATACAAAATATTTCAGTCACATTTTTAGTTCAATATTTTCAGTTTTCAACATTGAAAAATACAAAATATTTTACCACGAGATTCCTACTTTTAGTTTTCGACAGATACGCAAATTATGAAATCTACTTAGTTTTAATAATGGAGAGTGCTAAACTCATGTTTTAAAAATTTTCTTGGCCTGTTCATTTGGGATTTACTACCGAAGAAAACATAACGTGTCGCAAGTGGTAAGCATACCACCGAATTAAAACTTCTGCTTTAGGGAGGGTAAGGAGAGGGAGTGCTCTACGTCTACATATTATCCTGCAAGCCCCCACAGGGGCGCGGGACAGGGGGTTTGTACACCAGCCATGAAGAGGGGGGAGGGAATAAAAAATATTTCCAGAAACGACAGAAAAAAGGTAAAGGACGACAGTAAATTGCGAGCTAACAGAGTGTCTAAGTGCTTCAAAATGTTTCTTTGTCAGTCGTTAATGATGCGAGGGAAGAAAGAATATTTGGACCTATCAGTTTGGATAGGTATCTCTATTATTTTGTCGCTTCTAAAAGTTCGAGAGTTAAAACGCGGGGTCCTAATAATATCCTTCTTGTCTCCCTGTGACTTGCATGATCTGAAAATTTCAAGTGCTTATTTTAAGCCTAGCGTGCAGCCTCCGAGTCTCCAGCGGCTCCCAACTTAGTCCTTCCATCGGCTGCGTTACCCCTCCGAAAGGGAATGGAGTTTTCTGAGGAGAGGAGGCTGCGAGGATATTTCGCGCCCATCTCTATCCCTAAGGGGGGTGTAGGAGGAGAAGGGGGTTGGGTGGAGCATAGGGGTGAGTGAGTAAGGAGAGCGAGAAAGAGGATTTTCTTTTCGGCTCCTCCCGTCTCCTCTTCGGTGGCAGGCAGCAAAGGATATTCCCCAGGCGACGGTCGGTAAAGGGAATAGACGTCGATGAGGGATTAAGGAGAGGGTGGGCACGACTATATTCCTTTGTGTCGGGTGCTTCCAAAGGGGATCCGCGAGGCGGCGACACTGCAGCGAGGAAGAGGAGGAGGGTGATGGGGGAGTGGGAGGAAGGAGGAGACGGGAAGAAGAAGGGGATCCAGGGAGGGGGTAAGGGAAGGGCTTTAACTACCGAGATATGAAGCTGGAGGGGTGGGTCATTGAAGGAAGGGCTGGGAGAAGTGGATTTGAAAGAAGTGAAGAGCAGAGGAGGTGTCTCCGCGGTGTAGTCTGGAATTTTTACTTCCATCATACAAATCTTTCTTGGTTACTTTTTCGCTTTTAAAAGTATCTAAACAAATAAAGACCTGCAACTATTTATAAGCCTTGTACCCGGCATAAATTTCGAAGAACTTTTCTATATTTTTATTTCAAATGTTTCTCTTAATTCCTTGAGTACGGCCTAAGAACTTGGTGTGTTAGGAGAATGTCATTCACCATTACGAAAGCGTTGTATGGTCCGGATAAACTTCCCAAAAAAATCAATGCTTGATAGGCAAGTTCAAGGATACGTATTGAATAAAATATGTCCTTATGAAAATTAAATAGTTTCAACTATCGACACTCTGTCATCTAATTAAAAAAACCTCCCAAGTCAGTCTTCCTTCCATTCGAAGGCAATTTTTTTTAATCATCATTCAGAATTCCGACAAAATAAGCGTTCCCCTCAAATGATAATCAAAACAACTACCGTCATCTATATCCAAACTTAACCATTAGAATTTAAATAATTTAAGATAAATGGGGAAGAAAAAGGTTTGACTGGAATTTGAAGATGAATGTATTTTATATCAATAATGTCTTAGCTACCATTTTTAAGTAAAAGTAACACGTAGCAATTATGTGAAATACAAGCCCCTGAAATTTCATAATTCAGTTGCAGAATAGGTATGGCTTAAGTATCCTAAAAATTGTAATGAAAGTTAGCTATATAACAAGCAAAAAATGTTTACTCGAAAGTGTGAGCACTTAACAAATGTTATCTCCACTACTGCCATCAAATATATTACCTGCTTAGGTATCATAGAAACTTAACCTAATCCGCAATACCTTATATATGGCCAAACGGAAGGTGCAGCCGTGGGATCTCCTCTTTCCCCTGTCATCGCCAACCTTTACATGGAAGACTTTGAAAAAGAAGCATTAAACACCTTTAGCCATCAACCAACAGTTTGGTTAAGATATTTTGACGATACATTCATAATATGGCGTCATGATAAGGAGATACTCGAGAAGTTCTTAATACATCTCAACAGTCAGCATCCATCGATTCAATTTCCGATGGAAATTGAAAAAGACGGTCGCCTACCATTCCTAGATGTTCTGGTTGAGAAAATAAGATGGAAAACTAGGTGGAGGTGTGTATTGGAAAAAGACCCATACTGATCGATACCTCAATGCACGTTCCCACCACCACCCACAGCAAAAGGCATCAGTTATCAAGACCCTATTAGATCGCGCTCGCAGAGTTTCGGATGCTGATTCCATCTCTGAAGAAATAAAACATTTAAGGGAGACACTGAAGGATAATGGTTATAGCTATAAATTAATTGAAAGTGTTAGAAATCAGAAGCCTAAGGAGAAAGAGACATATAAGCCTTTGGGATATGTTATGCTACCTTACATCGCGGGAACAACAGACCGCATATTGGTAAAATCATGAAGAAGTATAACATCATTACAAGAGTTAACACCACCTCCAAAGTTTATGATCATCTTAGAGGAGCTAATGATCCATTATCTCCCACAATGTTCGAAGGCATATACGAAATTTTCTGCAGTTGCGGAAAGTCATAAGTTGGACAGACAAAGAGAGCCATAGGATGCAGACTGAAGGAACACGAACGGACTCTTGGGAAGAAAGATTTGTATCACTCTGCCGTGGCTGATCACAAACTTTTAGAAGGTCACAGTATTGACATCAAAAGGGCGAAAGTTTTATTTAAAGAAATTAGCTACTATCCACGGAACATCAGGGAAGCCATTGAAATAGAAAAAAGACCTAACAACCTAAACAGAGAAGATGGCTACAAACTTTCTTATACGAGGAAAAGACTTTTGAAAAACTCAAGTATTAATTAATCATGCTACATAATAACCGCTTAAGTTTGTTTATTTATTTTTCATTGTTGATTTAGAAAGCCTGCGAAGCCGGCAGAATAGCACGGCGAAACTGTTGCTAAAAGTATAGTTTAATCAAATAAATCCAAAAGAAACTTACCAAAGTCGTTGCCATGGTTGTGGAGCAATGTGAAAATTAACTGTGTAATAAAGCCCAAAATTAAAGGTCCAAAATGTATCGAGAAGTAAAAAAAAAACAAGCCAATATACCTCATGTTAGAGCCAAAAAATGGGCTATCTTCGGGGCAAATTCTTTTATGATTATTTTGCAAACTTTTTTTTCGGAATTAAAGGAGTAATGCGAGGAACAGATCCAAGGAAATATAAGCAGTGGTGATGAAGCAAAGTTCTTTGGCTTTGAAATCTCTTGTAAAAACACGCATTAGAGGCCGCGTGCATTTTAGTTTTTTGTCCAGCTGAACGCTGCTGCAACGCATACAAACAAAGATAATTTACGGTACAAAACCTTTTAGCGGGAAATGAATTACCATCACTCACAGAAATGAGATAGCAGATGGCGATGAGGAAAATATAACTGCCATTAGGTACTTCAGGGAGGCATATTTACGTAACGGATTGGGAATTTTCACGAGATGTTCTGCCGGCACAGCCATTCACTTATGGAATATGTCACTTCCAGGAGAGCGTTACAGAAACTTTGAGTAGGAACTGCTCAGAATAGGAAAAGGATCGTAAACCTGCAGCAGAAACGTAGAACTCTGAACGTAGAAAGAAAACGCCAAATACAACTAGTGTTTGACTTCTGCGCCAGATTTAAGAAGTTTATTTCAAATTTTATTTAGTAGAAATCAGGTTGGTTAGCGTTGACGTCAGTTTTGGACTCCTGCTTACGAAAATCTTCGTTAAATTAGTAGCATCATTCTCACGCGCAATAATATTAAAAAATAGATCGCAAGGTATTAATTTTCTAACAAATTTACTTTTGATTACATGTGAGTATTAGAGAATGTGGTGAAAATTAAATGTAATTACATATATTGTTATTACTGAGTTACTTTAGTAACATTCCCCTCATTGCATATATTGTTTTGGACCGGCTGGGGACGGGCACGGCTGAGGGCGGGCCGCTGTTGGGACGTATAGCGACGGCCTTAACGTAAGGTATTGCGGATTAGTTATATATCTTATAGTTTAATCGCAGAAATCCAAAAGAAACTTACCAAAATTAAAATGAACTGCGAAAATCTACGAAAAAAAGTTCATGGAAACGACTTATTTAGCATAAGAGCCGGAATAACGTCGGACGGGAGATGCATGCCAGACAGACTCTAGGAGGCGGCGTTCTGCATTAGTATACAGTCTCAACTACTGTTTCTAAATTCAAATAATAATATAAGCACTCTTACCACTCATGCAGGCAAAATAATTGAGATATGGCAAAACAATAAAGAGTGTTGGAATAATCTATGATCACTGCTCGAGACGTGTGTTCGATGCCACAAGACTTAAACGTGAACTCCAAAGGCCGGACCACCCTCAGTTCCTCCCATGATAACTAAAGTAGGGACTTAATAGGCATTAAAAAAAACTTCCCCACTAGAAATAAAATTGACAGCTGGAAACTTGTTTAGCCCTAAAAGTAGCAGCAACAACTTGAGATAGAATTCAACAGTTGAGGTGTTTTGCAACAACGATGGCTTGATGTTTAATATATGGTAGGGTTTTTATTAAATGGATGGAGGGTTGAGACAATCTCTGCCTTGAAATGACGAAATATGAGAAGGGGTCTATACTGTGTTACTTCTCACTCGGCGGGCAGAATACTGCACTAGAAGTGTTGTGAACACGGTACTACTAGAGGTGTCGGAGATCAAACTTAAAAAACATCTACCTCACTCCAGGGTTTAGCTCCTCGGGGTCGATTCTCGACATATCGTGATAATTATCGTACGCGAAAATATTTTAGAAAAAACTTCGAATCATTTCATTGACGTATCGGATGGTACACAACTACTCTTTACTTTCCAATCGATAATCAAAGCATGCGAACAAGATGTTTTAAATCGTGAATGCTGAATCGACGAAGCCATGCAATAAAATTTGTATTTTCGGATGCGATAATTATCAAGGCGTATCGAGAATAGACCCAATTGGCCCCTTGTAAGAGAGATCAGTATAACATTTCTCACACCAACCTAATTGATTTTTTGCACCCTCACTCGTGAACACCACTGAAAATAGGCGATAAAGGCAAAGAAAAGTTCAGAGCTGCGCGGTATTCGAATTTCAGTCTCACGTTGTGATGTAAATTTTGAACCGTAAACGATGCGATAATACATCATATCGCACATCAATAAAGAATGCGCGATACAGCGCAAAGCGAAAATATTCAGTATCGAACGGAAAATCTTAATCACTATATTCCATGACTATCGCATTTGATACAACGATACACACTTTTCAATATCGCAATCACGAAAATCCATATCATGTACAATATTTCGGGAGTTGAGATGGATGGAGCGGTAATCGTGGGTCATTGAATGCTCATTTTAATAATTTTTTAAGTAAGTCGAAAAAAATGTAGAACTACATTTCATTTTTAAGTGAATCTGTTTATACGTTGGAACTCGTCATACAGGGAGTAATGGATACTCTACAAGAATTATATTTTACACTTTTTTCCTTAATTAATGCATGCTATGACCAGAGTTTTCGGCACTGTATTCGAAATTTAGACGAAATTATATTGAAATAAGTTTTATTCGAAAAATGGACCCGCCGTGATTCCTTGATATTTGTAAGTCACAATATTAATAATGATAAGTGTATTATTTCGCATTTACAAGAAAATCTGTACATATGTACTCGAACATATTACGAAATTTAAATCATGTGCCATAAGGCTACGTGTTAAATAGCATTGAATTGCCAAAAAACGAAATCGGTATGATACAGTTTTTTCACTTACGTCTATAGATATTACTAATGAAAAAAGTTAGCAAAGTTTTACACAAATCTGCACATAAACAAAAACCTATATATTCATTTATTGGTCGTTCAATCCTAAGGTTGGTTTGCTGCACCTCTCCATCATTCACTATCTAATGCTAGTTCCCTTACTCCCTGGTAGTTCTCTTGTCTATCATTTTATTTATTTTCTCCATGTATTTATTTATCGTTCTTCCTCTCGGGACTTTTCCCTCTTTTTTCCTTCATTTATATTCTTCACAAATTCATTGTGCCCATTCTGAAAACATTCTACAACCACCTTAAAATCGCAATATTCCATTGCAGACGCATTCGTTACATCGCAAAAATCACACAAACCTAACCGGGAAACAGAGCGGGTGAACTCTTGTCGTGAAGGGGGCATTGTGTTAAACCGCCTCCCCACTTTTTCCGCCCAATTCCTATCCTTTGGTTGGGGATGAACCGTACCGGCAGATTTCACCCTCTATATCAAGAATCTCCGACCCCGTTTCAAACCCCCTCGTCACCCTTTACCCGCCCCAACCCCGAGCACCAAGTGATGGAAGGAAGGAGGGGAGGTCTCGTCTTTACCCTCCCTGTCTTCCCCTCCCCACCCAACCCTCCCGCGCGCACCATGGAAACCTCGTTTGTGAAGCGACGGATGAGAGCTCGAGGGAGGAAGGAGGCCCTGCCACCACGCCCAAGGAGAGCAGATCGGAAATAAATGACGGGAGCCGAAGCGGGTGGTGGGTGGGAGGGAACGCAACACGGAGGGTGGCGAAGGGAGGAGGGGTGAGGGGGTAGGGGGAGCTAAACTCCATCCCGACTTGTCCCTTCGGCCGATATTGGCTCTCGTTCTGCAGACACGTAAAGACCAGAGAGAACGGGAGAGTCTGACGCCCACGAGTAGTGTTCTGGGGGTGGGGGAGGACCAAGCGTTCGTTAACTCAAGGGGGGGGGGAGAGGCAACGTTTTTAAGGGATGAAGACCAATCGCCTAGAATTCGGGGCGGTGGGGGGGGGGCGTTAAGGGTTGGTTGGCGGGTGGGTGGTGAAGTATGTGTTGTGTTGGGTTGGTTATTTTGGAGGGACAACTGAGGTAAATTGCGCCACTCGGAATTGTTGGACGGGGACGGTAATGAAAGCATCATTAAAAGGGAATATATAGGAGGGGTATAGAGAAATCTAGCGCCATTAATAATAATAATAATATTAAGCATTTATTGTCGCAGACCAATAGGCCTTTTAGACATTATGTATACATACATTCTCGGTATAACGTATTATAATGAACAAAACAATAATAAAGTGAGATTAAATTTAATCTTTTGCATACCGGAAAAGTTATAAAAAAGGGAAAATCATTACAGAATAATCGTTACTTGGTATGCTTACATCAAGTCGCTATAATAGGTAAACATATAAGAATAATGAACCCAAATTATTAGCTCAAAAAACACTGTGGATAACGTAAATAAGTACTCAAGTTAACATGCCTGTTTATTTGCGACAGAAAATTCCATCTCATGGGTAGGTGAAAAACATAATGAAATAGAAATAGTGTATTACATTGAGATCTAAAAGAATATATAAATGGCATTACAAAAAATTCTACATATTAAACGTAAAAAAGTTTCGAAATAGGTACATGATACAACTTCTGCACGCAGTAATTAGCTGTGTTTGTGTGTTTCAACTAGATTAATTTAATGTGAAACCATACCTCTACAAAATCGTCATTCCCATTTACGTGATAACTTTAAAATTAATTAGACCAAAGACATTTCTATAGAATAGTGCGATGGATTTACGTGCCTTCATTTCGTCCGGCAGAGAGTTCCACCTTCGAGATATCGCAACAGTGTACGATTTGTGATACAACTCCGTCCGATGGTTAGGTATCATTAGGTCATAAGGATGGGATCTTGACGGACGCTTTTAAATTTATGTTTTAAAAAGGAATTTATTGAAAATATAGGGAGGGTTTCCAGTCTTTAAAATTTTAAATGCCATTATTAGGGTGAAATATAGCCGTATTTGGCGTGCTTTTAACCATATAAGTTTTGAACAAGCGTCAGTTACATGATCCCATGGTTTTAGATCGAAAATAAATCTTACTGATGCATTAATTGCTACTTGGAGTTTGTGATCATTTTCCTGATCGATGTTAGAAATCACACATCAGCAGTAGCCATAGTGTGGAAGAATTATTGCGGTTACAATTGATTTGCATACATTTAAGGGTAGTTGCTTTTTAGACCTAATCAATTGATGAAGGTTTTTATAACATTTATTTATGATATTTTGACAGTGAATTTTACAATCCAAATTTCTATCAATAATAACCCCTTTTTAAAATGATCTTTATATGGAATCACCTTGTTTTTGACATGAATGACGGGAATTTGGTGGAAATTCACTTTTTCAATTAGGCTCCGGCTGACTATAATAATCGCCTTAGTTTTACTTTCGTTTAATTTCAAATAGTATTTCTCTGCCCAATTATTTATACGCTCGATATCAGCATTTTTGCTGTCGATGGCGATGGCTAGGTTGTTTAGTGTCCCATGCTGGTAAATTTGAAAATCGTCCGCGTATAAGTGGTATTGAGAGTTAGTAAGGGATCTTGGGAGGAGGCATTTGTTCACTCTTAACGAAACGCGTACACTCTTAACGTAACAAAGTGCTCCATGACGTAGCTTTCCATTAGAGATTGGGATGCCGCTGAAAAAACTGAGTAAGCCCTCGAGACACTACTGCAGGTTCTAATTGTGGAAAACATATTATTGTGATTGGAGGATGTGCACGTGTTTAAATAAATGAATTAAATTAATTAAATTGGCCAAATGAGTTGCTTGCACACTTAAAATAGGCACTGAATTCGACTGTCACTCCAGAAATATTATGAAACTTTCCGAGGATGACATTATAGGTTTCTTATTGTTAGACTCAGAATTTGATAGTCTTAACTAACCTACATTTGCGGATACTAAAACATTTTCTCTAAATGGCTCTATTTTGTGACTATTTCAAAGCTTAAATTTCTCAATATGTTTAAGCCTTATGAATTCAGTTCGTTTCATGCTATTATTCCGAATAAAGATCCAATCACTCTCAAACACACTTAGGAGCTCCTCACACAATTTTACGTCAGGATTCATTAATTTTACTCAGGTGGCGACACGTGTTTTTATAGCCTCATTTGGCGGCCATGTTATTCTGTATGGTGACGTAATCACTTTCAACATGGCTATATATTTATCTAGTTCAACCTTCCTCTTTCAGATGGCACAAGGCTTGTTCGTATATCTTTCATATTTTATGAATAAATGTTTGGTGTACACAGTTATTGTTGCATCACCGCCAGCCATAGGTACTCCCGTAGCCATCCCTGGGTACCGATTCATAAAATGCTTCATGCCATGTGGGGATTCGAATCAAGGGCTTCGGGATGAGAGGCCTTTACTTCAGCCAACACGTCAAACCCTGTGTTGAGGGTTCAATTTGGAGTGGGCCTTAGGGTGGGTTTGGGGCGGGGGTTGGAGAAGGGGTCTTTATTGTTCGGTGGTTGTGAGTTGTGGAGCGGCGTTGAGCGGGCAGGGGCGGCAGAAGACAGATGACGCCTGCGTCGACCGGAAGTTCTCGGTGCATCGGAGCTCTCGGGCACTACAGGGAGTCACTCTATTTTGATAGGGTGGTAGGAAAATTCAACAGGCTAAGCAATCGGTGGTGAATATGCCCGAATGTAAATGCTATCCTAATATTTAAGGGGCTGAGAAATAGTGTTGTAAGATATTTGATTTTTTTCACCGAAAATGACACTATGCATTTGAAGTCATAAAATACCATCAAAATGGCTAGATAAAATCAAATGGATTACCAGGGACATTAAAATATGTTAATTATTGGTAAAATCCGTCTGAGATTTTAAAAACTGGCAACAAGTTTTAATGGTGGTTTTACAATTTGGAAAAGTGACTTACATCACAATGTTTCTCAACCCCTCTTACGGTAAGTAACTTCAATAAGTCGGCTATACGATCTCATAAAAGAAATAGGGTCAGTTTAGCTTCACTGAAGCTTTTCATCTTGGGGATAATCATTTAAATTTCACACTGATTGTTTCTTGGTTAAATATAAATATCAATGTCACAATCGAGCAGAATGTCAGTACCGTGATATTTTTTAACTTTCTTTTGATAAATTTTTAATTTATTCTAGCCGAATTACGAAATTAAACCCATAAGCGAACGGATCTGTCTTTCAATTCGAATCCAAAAAGGTACACTAAATTCCTTTTATTTGGAAGAAATACTCAAATCTGTATATTTCTTCGCTTAAATTCTTGTAAACGGCCGGGTTTTTGTACTCAAAGGTGTCTGAGAAGAGACCTCAACTAATATCACATTGAAGAATAATTAAATTAACTCGTTTTCACATCGCAAAATCCATTTATACCAAATATCGTACTAATAAGGCATACTGCATTCACATTTTGCATTGCATGATGTCACAAGACCTGATAATGCTGTTATGTTCCAAAAAGTGCCGCTACAATGAACCAGAAAGTAATGTCATCAATGAATTTAATAGCATCATTTTTTGAAACGGTACCAATATTCAGGAAATCTTGAAAGTTAGATGGCTAATTGCTAGATGAAATGTTCTCTTAAGATTCTACGTGTAACTATCACAAATGCTGTTTATGTACAACAAATCCTGCATTCACAAAACTCAGTTGCATATTATTGATGGAAATGCCCAAACGGCAAATTTTAAACAGCTAAATATGATAATTTTTATTACAGCTACAATAACGATTAATTGGTGACTTAAAGAAATGCAAATAAGATAAATATATATACCATAATCGTGTTAAAAGTGTCATAAGTATACTATCTTCGAAGAAACTCCCTTACAAAAAGATGCACTCAAATGTATATATATAGTTTAAAAACATTGATTCACGAAAATGAGTGACTTGGTTTCCACCGATGAAAAGACTCGGTCCAAAAATAGTCTACAATTTTTTCTAATTATCCATTCGTTTTATTTCGTGTAATATCGTTTTTAAACTAGAATCATATGTGTTCATAAGTATATTCAAACATTACCGATTCACGCCGGGAATTCGACGCAAGATGCCAACTCCACGACATGGAATTAATAAGACGTCGTTGGTGATAATAATTACAACGAAATAACGTTTCTGAGATCTATAAAAAAAACACGGACATCTGGAAAGCGCGGCTGATGTGTAGACCACTCCAGCAACATCTGGAGGAAAAATGTATGAGTAACTACTTTACTCCCTTAGCACTAGGTCGGTTTTAGTAAGGCCGATTAAGGGTCGCAATGGTTACATTTATAAAAAAATGAAAGGGTTTTCTCCCCTACTAATTGTAACGAGAACTGTGTATGCTTGATATAAAATATAAGAAGGACCCATATTAATAGCAAATATGGTCACTTTTCGGTAGCACGCATTTAGGCTGTGGACCGCGTCACTGTTCCTCAGCCACAGCTAGATGCAAAGCCATACACAGGTCAAGACATAAGGTTTCTATATTACATTGGAAACAAGCACTCAATATCTACTACTCTACAACGAACAATTAAGAAATGGTAACGGCCCATTTTTACATTTGCATAGTAAGTATTAGGCCAAGGAAGCCGGGAAGATTGAACATTTCTAATAACTATTATTCAAACTTTAGGCGAAGCATGTCGAAATGTCGGCAATGGATAACATGAGACGGACAATATCTATAGTCCATTTCAGATATCTATATGCTTCATCTTCAGGTGTTTTCGCGACAGTCCGGGTGTCTCTACTTCCTAGGGGTAAGTTCCCGTTAGACGCTGCCAAATGCATTGTGACATGGAGAGGGGATGGGAGAGTGTGCGAGGCACCCGTCCCCTTTTGGGTCGAGTTGAAGGACACCCGAGGCCTCTGCACAATGCATTGCGATAACTGACGGTAGCGATAACGCTTGGCAACACAGCACACAGGAGCACGAAGTGAACACGACTGAGGGTTGAGTAAGACTGAAGTTTTTGGGAGGTACACTGCGCCCCCTGATTCCCCATGGACCTTACCTGAGTCACGTGCTGGAAGATTCCTCATCCTCTTGACGTCAGTAACACAAAAATATTTTTAATGGACAATCGTAATGAAGTCATTCGAGGCTCAAAGGGAGTTTTGCCTGTGATCATACCGCCCGCAATGCAATCTTGTATTAAATGGTCACCAGCTTTACAGGATACAATCGGCTGTTTCCTACATCTACCGGCCAATTTCACCGCGATGTATGGTCTTGCGACAAAGTGTCATGATGGTTCACTAGTAGCAAATTCTTGCTTTAAGGAGTGTACTGAGCCCGCTAGTAAAATGCTCAAGAGAACAGAGGCATGAGCTTAGAAGGGAGACAGACGCTTTCTGTCCAATATTCTGTCTGAATAAAAAGGTCCATTTGAGATAGCAATGTTCTTTCAAGAGAAGCGTAATGGGTTACGGTAGCAGAGAATTGAGAGATGTTAAAACGAAAACACAAGTGCATTTGGATTCACAGGATTTCATCATTCCAAGATAGGCTTGGAGGGTAAGCGAACGATGAAATAATCCACAGAAAGCGCAAAATTAACAAATTTAATTGAAGTAATCGTCGTAAGTATTTTGTTGTCATTAGGTAAATCATGCAAAATTATTTCATGTATTCATTGCTAGTCACCAAGTGACTAGCAATGAATACATGAAATAATTAATACACAAGGTAACATTTTTCCTCCACTGATGAACTCTTAGTGGAGTCCATAGCTATAAGCACACATTTGACTCTAAAACATCATCATAAGATACCAATACCAAAATTGTCCAATGCATTGGACATTTTTTCCGAGATATTTATTCTATGAAACTCCTCTTCACCCTCCCTGTATACCACTGTTTAGAATACGAGTGGTAAGGAAGAAACTTGCATCAAAGACCATAGCAGATAATAATTACGGGAATATTCGCCATAGTCCTCTCCAAATCTACAGCGAGCTTAGAATCGATAACAGAAAAATTAAAAGAAAAAAGGCGAGACAAGGCACAATATCGAACACCTACTAACTAACGAGATCAAAGTAAATATGGCACCGGTCAATATTTTTTCAAATAAAATAGTCAAGCGTTTTGATGTCATAAAACTTCCACTAGGATTTTTCTATTACGTCAGAGACCACCTTATTCCAACGTTAGACTGTTGAAGCATGATGTCATCACCAATATCTTACCAATCTAGTACTCTTTTACAAGCTATCGCTTTCGGTAATGTTCAAAAGTGCCCTCTACCGTTTCAATTTTGGATTTAATGAGGTTTAACTGGGCGTTGTCATGTGCCAAGCCTTAACTAACTTTTACCTGATTGTTTATCAACGAATATTCACGGATACACGGCCAGGGAACCAATTCTCGATTCTGAAAAACATTTCTCTCGCAGGTGAAGAGCCAGTTTGCTGATGAAAGGCTATATTACAGCCAATGTACATATTAGTACAGCCGGACATTGGTGATCTGAAACACCAAATAAGCCGCAAGGCAAATACATAACGCGTTTCGGAGGATGTGGGGAAAAAGATTTTCTCCTTTAAAAATCTGTCCACATCTCCGGACAAGTTTTTCCGAGGGAATCAGAAATAAATCAAAGAGCAAATATTGTTTCTGCACTCCCAAAACTGGACAGTAAACACGGAGGCTCTCGGACAAATCCTTGATTCGTGGACATTAACCGTCTTGAGAAGATAATGCGCTTCTTTTACAAACACGTTCCATGCGTGCTTTGGCGGGAGGGAGCTTCTAGAATCCCCTTACTCTTCGTCCGCTCACTCATGGTACATTCTCTCGTCAATCCATCGGAGCATCCCATGCGAAAAAACTCCGGTTCCGATATCCTCACACGTATAACCAGGTTAGTCCCTAAACCATATCTCTTGGCAAATATTGCACACATTTCCAGCTCAAAACTAATGTCAACAGACATATATGAGAAAAATACAACCATACTCCGATTATTAGACTGGCATCGCATGATATTAAACAGTTTCTTTCTTTCCATACAGCCAGTGAATTCTTAAACACATATATACCAAAATGAAACTATTGACTACCTATTACTCTAATCATAACCAATGAAATCACAGCTATAAAACCTTGAGGAATCATTCAATTTTCCTCAGATCACAAGAGGCAAGATAATTGCTGTATCTCAAAGATCAATTGCTTAACTAAGACCGCTTAAGAGCATGATAAAGTGGCCTCCATTTTTGCTAATTTTCGAGATTAATTTGTTCCTTCACTTCAAAACTAATTAATTAAGATATAAAGCTATATTATTAAGGTTGAAGAATGCTTAAGCAAATATGATTTACTTCCACTGTTCAAGAATTACGACTTTTCATCACACATTATATAAGGATAATTCTAAATAACAAGACACACAGATAAAATTGCTTCAGGAGATGAAGCAACAGCATCTATTAGTCATCAAATGAACTATATTTATCGAACAACCACTTAACCCTACCATGCTGAACTCACTAAGCCTTTCATTACAAATACAGTAGAGACCAACAAATATAAATTTGTGAAATTATGTCAATGCCAGGAATAGATGTTTAAAATATTTCCTTTTCCAAGCTACGCCTGAAATCGATACGCAAATTTTAAAAAATAGTAGCAAGTACTGTTTTGAATTATTCGCTAATTCTACACACTTACATGAACTCTGAAAAGCCGTTGCAAAGACCTGTTAATGTATGCTTAAGCCTTGTGGAGTAGAGCTGTCAGAAAACTTACAGATAGTGGAGAAAAAAATAAAAATGAGACATGTTAAAGCAGAATACTATGAAAGGGGCAACCCCTTTTATTTCACTTTATCTCATGGAAATTTTCACCTGATTATAAACAGATTATTGCATTCGACCGATAGTGTATTTTCCAGTTATTTCTTGAACTTTATTTGTGCTAGTGTAAAAATAGCAATATGCTGCGTAAATAAGTCAATAGTTAGCTGAAGGGATATAATAAATTGAGCGAAATACCGATTCATGAAAAATGAATCGAAAGAGCAATTTCTCATTAACTTCGAAGGCCGAAGCAAATGGAAAAGCCCATTTTAGTTCCTACTCATTGTTATCTCAATTATACATCATAAATCGCAACTGTATCTCCAATGGAATACATCGAACGCAATGATTAAATGAAGTTAGCAGATGAAATCCCTGCATATGACCAAAGATAGGATAGAAGCATGGAAACTGAAGTCATTTATTAGGGGTCTTAGAACCGACTTACAGACATTTCTGACTGACCTTAAAGTCTTCGGAAAAATAAATCTAATATTGTTTTATTGCTGTGGGCTATAATCATAGCAACACACAATTTTGCGTAGCTTTTTTGTCATGTCACTCAAAAATACGCAAAGTAGCTCGATTCTAAACAAGGTTAACGTGTATCGGATGATAAAATTAGGTGCTTATTGATTAATATTTTCCAAGTATTTTCACGAAGGAAGCTTGGATAGACAAGTTTTTTGATACAAAAGGGAAAAAAACCAAAATTTGAAGAAAAAATAAACCACCATGCTTAAGTAGCGCGTCTATTTGTGAACCCCGGGTGATGGCATAAAATGAGAAGTGAATAATTTTACTCGAAGTTACTCTGAATCAAGATTTACGAGCATGAGATTGGCGCGATTTATGAGATGAGAGCGGCGTGAGATCCAGAGTGAGGTGGATTATTTTCCCGAAGGAGTCTTTCGAAGAACTGATACCGCCGGTATTTGCAAGGAAAAAAATTACAATTGCAAAAGTACAGAAAAAAATAAATGGCACGAGTTGAAAAAAAACATGGTGGGCATAATTGCCTCTCTAAATTGAATCTTAAAGACAGAAAAAGCGACATGATGATTAAGACAGTCGAAAAGTTTGGTACGAGAATCCGTCCGTCGGACGTTAACACTTTCACAACCGCAAGAGATGAAAACCGTCATGTGACCATCCTCATATCCCTTTTTATCTCTCTTTTCTCTCTGGATTCATTTTTTTACTCTCCTTTATTTGAACGGTCATTGGCCCGACACCACTCGCAAAAGAGACCTGAGGCTTTCAGAGCAACATGCTGGTGTAGATGAATTGTTTGTCCAATTTTGACAAGCAGTTACGATTCCTCAGACCAATTACTGAGAACTCGTCAAGCAAATAGAGAATCATTTTACGGAGGCGGACGTTGAAGCTGCAAGAACGTCGAAAACGAGCGCGCGGGGAAAAGGGTAGGTAACGAAGTTCGAAAGGTCGAAAATCCATTCGTCTGTTTGGAGAGAAATGCGATTCTTTCTCGTATATCGCAGCTGTGGACTTGAGTAAGAATTATAAAAACCCTTTGTGAGCGCGAATCGCTTCTTCGATAGCCACTTCGACTGTCTATCTCCCTCCCTGCGTGGCACGAGAGGAACACGGAAGCATCCCCGCTGAAATTTAACATTAAAAAGACCTCCAATTTCTCCCTCCTATCTCCCGTACCCGCCCAAAAATTTCGCCTTTCTTTTGTCATTTCTTTATTATTGTCCTTCCCGAGAGAGCGTTCGGGAGCGTACAGTCGTTTGTTCTCGCATTCATCCATCCAGCATCCTCTTCCCTGTGTCTGTTTCTACTCCCCCTCCTGTGGTTTAACTCGCATTTTTTAGAGGTGGTTCGCGCATATTCGCTTCGCTGGCACGGAAACACTTCCAAGCCCCATTTATACATACATATATATGTATACGTGTGGAGACGGATAAGGGGCGGGTGGGAGGAGGAGATGGAAGGCGGACACAAGAGACCATTACCGGGCACCGCGCTTCAATTGTTTTTTCCATCCTCCTACCCGTCCCGTCCACTGCCCTCCTTCTTTCTAGGGTTCTGGGGGGTTATTCGTGGAGGGTTAGTCGTCTCCGGAGAGGGGTTCGTCCTTTCCTCTCCCTTCCCCCTTTCCACCACGCCCCAGTTCTCTCCCTGTAACGCGCCACCCTGCTTCCCTTCCCTGCCGACCACTCAAACGCTAACCACTGGGAGGATGTCCCAGTGCCGTCCGCAGTACACGGTGGGGGAAGGGGTCGAGGCTGGTCCCCGGGTCTCGAGTAAACAGCGCGGCGGACTCCTCTCTTGCTTTTAAGCGTGTTGATTCAGAGAGCGGGAGATATAGAGAGAGGTATAGGACGACGTAAAAAAATCTTGAAGACCCACACGGGCCACTACCTCGACGTCTACGCATAAACCCGTGGAGCGAGAATGATGATGGAAAAGGAAGGAGTGAGAAAACAAAATTGCCACTCGTTTCGCGTTCAATCAACTCACTGGAGAGGAATAGCAATAATTTAAAAGAACGGTCATCCCGAAAAATACATGAAAGGTGAGTTGAAAAAAAATGAAATTCCAGTTAACGGTGTTGTAAAATCTCCACAAAATTATTAATTGAACTAAGAGGAGTTATCAATAATGAGATTTGAGCGTTAAAAAAATCCGATTTCACTTCGCCTTTCTCTGGAATCCGAAAAAATATTTTGATCCCATTTTCTTTTTCCTTAAGTTGATACAAAATTACACGGAAAACATTTTCGCTTAGCACTGAGATATATTACGAAGTCAAGAATTTTTCCATTCGAATGCAACTTCCCCGGAAAAAGGTATCGTAAGCTTGTTTTTACAAAATTATACAAATTAAATTTGGCTTTGACAGAGAAAAGGATATTTGCTTGTTGGATTGCAAGCACACAGACACACCTAAATATACGCGTTTTTTACTTCTTTATCTCGGCATATCTCCCCTCTCTTTCCCATTTAAGCTGCCATTACTCTTCCTACATTTTTCTCACCCAAAATTATTACTCTCATTACTGCCTACAGGATCACGTTGCCCCTAAGTACCTCTAATAATTTCACTCATCCATCATGCCTAGGTTTTTTATTTTCTGACAATCGCACCTTCTCCATCCTCCTTTGGCCCTGAATCTCAAATTCACCCAAGATACTTACATCCTCTTCCTTCACGAGTCCAAGTTTTTGCGCCATGCCACACTCAATTTCAAACTCTTATCCAGTTTTTTTGTAAATAGACTCTTATTTTCATTCCTTGCATAACCGCACATCACTTAATCAATACTCTAATCAATGATCAATCAGCTTAACAAATGTAATCTATAGGAAGGGTAATAATCAGTGTTGGTTTATCTTTCCTTAGACAAAAATTCCCTCACTCTCAAATTCTTTTGTCTAGTTTAGCAATGGTTTTAAGATTACTCAATTTCTTGAACATGAGGAAAAGAAAATATGGGATTCATTCTGTCGGAGAAAATGGAATTCGACTTCTGAATTAAAGATATATTTCACAGGTGAATATCATCAGCTTATTTTGCGAAAAATATTCACTTCCTTGATCAAAGTATGAAACTAACTGGCTCAGTTAATAAATTATGTCCTGTCTCTACCTATTCTTTTGGAGTGGATTTAAAGATAACAATTAAATCAACATAAACACTCAATTTTTGGCTCTCGCAAAAGTTTATAGCTCAGACCGGCGAGGCAAGGAGGGGTAGGTAGAAATGGAGGGGGTGATGAGAAGGACAGAGGAGAAGAGAGTGAGGCAGGGGAACCAAACTATGTCGCGAAAAAGGCACGACGCACTCACACGAAAGGCAAAGATGTTAAAATCAATCATCGCCTATACTCTACCGGGGACCCTATCCTCAGGTCTCATCGTGAAACGAGTCGAAATGGGACGGCAGGTAGTAGTAAGTCATCCCTCATCTCAAAGCGCTTGTGTTTACATCAGTTAGAAAGGTATTCTTAGCCTTCACAATAAGAAACTTTCCTCCTCCGTTTCGCAGGATTCTCAAATTTCCGTAGCTCATATCCCAAAATCGTCCACTGCATAGCGCCAGGAACTTTAGTGAGAGCTACACGTTGATGATTGTAGCAGGAATATCACGAGTCAATCTACTGGAAACACAACGAATGCGGAAATAGTAAATTTCAGGAGTATATAGTACACAATACATATTGGGCACCGCACTGACGACCCTAAAACATCGTCACATCCTTCAAAGGAGATAATACGAAAGGGTTCAGTGAGTGGAATCGGTGGGGTGGCAGGGTTCGGAAGATGAGGGGAGTAGAGAGAGAGAAGAGTTCTGAAGAATGGGAATGGAAGGAGAAGGATCATTTAGGATAACCATGGAGAGGGGAAATAGGGGGACAGATTTGAACATGCGAGTGTCTGTGACAGTTGTTTCTTCAGGGCGTCGGCGTCATCTGCGCCGCTCAGGGCATCCGACGGACGCGATAACAGTGGTCTCCTTTTATTTTCTACCGCAGCGCCTTGCATTGGTGAGGGGTTGCGACGTTGCCAAATGGACCAGCGTCGATGATCGCTCGCGCCCCCTTTCGGTGGAACTCTGATCGTACAGCGGAACAAACACGGTCTCCGACCCAGCGAATGTTACATTATTCTGGCCGGAATCTCGGGTGATAAAAATGACATGAGAATCGAAATCTGTCCAAACTGTTGTACGGACTCAGACTCACATATTTACAAGGCTCAGGACATTCATGTTTAGTTACTATCTCGTCGATATATTCATTCGCGGCATTTCGAGTAAACTGGCTATAGTGCAACACAATCTCAACCATGCACGGCGTGGATACAAAGATCCTCGAAAAAAATTGAATCGAATATAATAAAAGGTATGGCCGTCGCGAGAAGGTTCACAGAAATGGAATATTGCGTATGGATATGACTGGCAGTAAGGGGTACACAGTATTATATGTAAACTAATATAAATAATTAAAATAAAATTTCTGAAAATATGAATATGAAACTCTGTTGGAAAATTCCCTGGAAAATTGAACCCCCGTTTTCTCTAGAAAATATACTTTTAAGGAATAATTTTTCTAGAATGTATCTTCCCTGGAAAACGCTTTTGAAAGTCGGTTGCATTGGCTTATAATATATTTTTTACACTAAATTCAGTTGACTGTAAGAGGTGAGTTTTTATGTTTGCACATTTTTTTATTGAGAAATATTTTTTCATTATAATTAATTGTGATAACTCTATGGCTGTATAGATGAAACTATGCAGAACCATTTGTTTTTTTTTTATGAATATATATTTTTTCTCTATAGTCATTCACCCTATGCACTGCACACTGCACTCTATGCAATCACTGCACTGGTGTGATTTTTCCTATGCCTAAAAGTTTTCTCTACAGTTGGGTTTTGTTCTAGGGAAATTACTGACCGAAGTATTTCATTGCTAAAGAAAAATGTTCTAGGAAAAAAACCCAGAGTTTAAGAGAATTTCCTTAGGGAAAAATTTCTTATAAGGTATTTTCATTTCTTTCCTTGCTTTTCCCTACATTCTAGGGAATTTTCAAGGGAAATTCCCATCAGAAGTTATATTTATGCATAAATGGTAATTACATGAAGTGCTCTTAGATTTAAAATATTCATATGAAATTACACCACTTATATTCCTGTTGTCCTGCAGCGCCTCTCCTTGCTTGACTATAGGTATAGGTACTTTGACGCATGCGCACTGAGCCATAGCGCGAATAGGCTCAAATTTGTCCCTCTCGTCTCCTCAAACGCTCTCTCTGTATTCTCTTTCCGTCCAAGAGTGTCCGTGTCTCGTGACGCTAGGCTTTCGCCAGATTACCCCCCATACATTTAAAAGTTCCATGTTCCACTTTAAAAAACTTGATAAAAGCGCACAAGAGAGGGACTCGCTGATAAAATTATAGAAAAATGTTAATTCCACGTAATAAATATATATGCACATTTTCCTCTATTGCTCCTGCTCTGGCTTGGATATAGAGATTTATTCATGAATTGCATTGCTGCTTCAGAAAAAAAGACTGTTGGAATGGATGAGGATGATCTAAACCCGTCTGAACTCACTGAACGATGATTTATTGAACTTCAAAGCTCGAAGGCATAAGAATCAACTAATAAAACTGAATTTGTCCGTCCCAGAGGCGGCTGGGTAGAGTCCATGCCCGGGTAGATTTTTATCAACTAGGATATTGTTGTGCACGTTCGAATTTCGTTGCATTGCACAAAACCTTTTGCAAAAGTTATAATCTAATTTTTTTGGGGAAGTTAAAAGTAAATGTATAAAAATAATAACCTTTCGTAATGGGCAGGAGGTGAAAGGGTCATTGCAGAACGAGTAGGTACATGAAATTTAAAGATACTAAGGATGGTTGATTTGCGAATTATGAACGGCAAATGTAAAAATTCTCTCAATTTGCTAAACCATCATGTACAATTTCTGTATAAATATACTAGCTAAGCATTCGACTTAACTTTCACAAATGGGAATATCTTGGATCAAAAATTTTGAGGAATCAACTACCCCAGCGAACACTGAAATGTTGGAGAAAATCAAGAGCACCGTAGAGGTAGTGATAGAATACCACCATTTATCAAGAATACCGCCAAGTAAATGGCTTTTATCGATTCTTAAAACAGTAAAGTTTTCACTCTGATACAAAGAGTTGCGTATATAATTAATTTTACATACCCAGAAAAAATATTTTCACCCCCGCTAATAATTCGTGCAAGAAATAATGAGTTGAACCTAAAGTTCTGTATTGGGACAGAATAACACAGAACTTTAGTTGCAGCTGACATGAGACATCTAATGACGAATGTATCAAGCAGATGGAAAGGAGCCCGTTATTTTTTTATTTGCCAGTCAAAATTCAAAATATCTAAGGTTTCATCAATTTCCTTCGAGTGATTTTCTGAGCAACATTATGACTCATCCCATTCATTGAACGATAAATTGCTTTTTCAAAAAATTTTATATTAAAACAGTAGAAAAATAGCAATTCAAATGACGTAAAAATCCAACCCAGCTAACGTAAGCACAAAGTACACTCATTTAGCATTTTGGTGACTCCTTTCTTGTTCGTGTACGAAATATATGGGTCATTCCACCTCAATTCAACAAACGTTTGTCCCTTAGGGTCTCAGATTTTGATAAAAAATTGGTGTATGGGTACAATATTAACTCAAACTGAATACCCTCAAACCGTTTTGTGAAAAAAAATTTTTTGAGTGAATTATGCATATTTTAATTTTTTCGCATTTTTAGCAAAAATCCGTGCCTTTAATCATATTATCACTTATATCTCCGCTTTTAATTGCCATACAGCAATGGTTAATAGCTTTTATTAAAGCTAAATCTTTATTAAATGCAAATATATCAATAAAAAAATATTTTCTTCTTTACCCTATTGTTGTAAATCACTAATGTTTAAACAATTGTTAATAAACTTTTCTCAAATACTCCATCTCAGAATCGGCCGAAACTTTTTTATCGTAATCTAAACATATTCAGCTAACTATTCCAAAAATAAAATTTAGTGGCAATTCATAAATGCGCTTTTTATAAGTATTTAAACATTTACAATTTTCTCTCGCGCGGCCCGTCAGCTTCCCATTTGGAATACATGCAGCAGACACGTGATGCAAGCCTAAACATTTCCCTAATTTTTCAAGGTCGTGGCTATATGAGATAAAAATATATTATAAACTATGAATGTTAACAACAATTGTTATTTGTTCTTTTAAATGGATGTTTTCAGAGAAATTAACCATTGAGCCCCACTTTCTCTAACGCGAAGTTTTTTCTAACTACTCCGACACAATCGCTTGAAAACTAACGAGAAAGCAAAAACCTTGTATTTTTAACGAATGTAAAATGGCTAAGTTAGCATGCTTTCCGCAAACATATGATGTCCTATCTTGTAGGAAGGGGTCCTCTCCGAAATATTTTATTTGAGTATCCTGATACTCCTGCCTGCAACTACAGATGAATCCTCGTCCCTTGCTGGACGAAGAGTCTCTTCATTATAACCACTCAATTTGATTCGGGTATTGCTGCATGAAACTCTCTAATGCCTGGTATACTAACTGCCTGACGAAATTTTTTCGCAAGTACATCGGAATGTTTTCCAATTTCTTCTTTCTTTTCGTAGCCAAAATCCACTCCTAAAAATATGATCTTTTGCCCATTTAGAGAGTTCTATAGGTGTACGTATTTGTTTTTCGTATGGAAGCTGAAGACTTGCTCTTGCTGCTAGTCTTTTCAAAGTTCCTCCCAGTCCGTCACTTGGACCTTTACCATTCGATGTAGCAAAGAAATGCCATTCTGCAGAGACTGTGAAATCTTTCCTGTGAAAAGATAAGTTCTGAATGTTATACTTGTTTTATAATGAGCAGCTGCTCCATCTGAATAATATTTTTCTTTTTGAAGCTTCGGAACTTTCAATTTCAAGAATTTAAGAAGAAGTTTTTGAAAAACATGTACAGTTGATGTTATATGCTTCAGACTGTCTGATATGATTACGAAGTTCAATGGGATTACATTATCCTGGACTTTAGGGCTGTAATAGCAAGCAAAGAGGTTAACTGTTGCTTGGCCGTTATTCCAGTGCATACCTTGCATGCTGTCCTGTAAAACGAAAGCGTAATTTTCTGGAAAATCTTCAATGCCGAGAACCTGCCCCACTTCGATGTTATGATTTACATTTATAAGAAAATCAGATTGATTTTTAGCAATGTAGTCATGTGGCTGGAGTTTCTGTAACTTTTCAATAAAAGTTTCAAAAAGTTATCGGTAGATTTTGTAAAAATTTCTAGGGAGCAATGGTTAGCTTGAACCCATTGGTGGTAAGTAATGCTATCAGCTAAATTTCCATCAAAGTGTTCTTCTACTGAATTCCGAATTTTGCTCGGCCCAGGGCAGTTTTTACATTCGTTCAAATGGCATGCCTCGGTCGCAGGGAAACATATCATTGCTGACAAATAGTCTTTATATGTCAATAGCGGCTCGGTGTTATCCCCTAGATTTAGTGGTGACAACCTAGCACCTAAAATCATTAATTTAATATTTTGATGCGCCAGACACACGCATACGGTATGAGTTCCTGATGCTCCGCAAGAACGCATTTCTTAGGTCTGAGCTCTACAAATTTTGAAAATGAAACAGTATCTTCGGCATATTTTTCCTTAAATAACAAAATATCTCTTTCAAATTTCCTAAAATTAGTCTTTTGTTTATGTATCCGTTTTCCATTGTCATTAACGCCGAGCAAGAGTTTTCAATCGATTGTGTCGGAGTAGTTAGAAAAAACTTCGCGCAGAGAAAGTGGGGCTCAATGGTTAATTTCTCTGAAAACATCCATTTAAAAGAACAAATAACAATTGTTGTTAACATTCATAGTTTATAATATATTTTTATCTCATATAGCCACGACCTTGAAAAATTAGGGAAATGTTTAGGCTTGCATCACGTGTCTGCTGCATGTATTCCAAATGGGAAGCTGACGGGCCGCGCGAGAGAAAATTGTAAATGTTTAAATACTTATAAAAAACGCATTTATGAATTGCCACTAAATTTTATTTTTGGAATAGTTAGCTGAATATGTTTAGATTACGATAAAAAAGTTTCGGCCGATTCTGAGATGGAGTATTTGAGAAAAGTTTATTAACAATTGTTTAAACATTAGTGATTTACAACAATAGGGTAAAGAAGAAAATATTTTTTTATTGATATATTTGCATTTAATAAATATTTAGCTTTAATAAAAGCTATTAACCATTGCTGTATGGCAATTAAAAGCGGAGATATAAGTGATAATATGATTAAAGGCACGGATTTTTGCTAAAAATGCGAAAAAATTAAAATATGCATAATTCACTCAAAAAATTTTTTTTCACAAAACGGTTTGAGGGTATTCAGTTTGAGTTAATATTGTACCCATACACCAATTTTTATCAAAATCTGAGACCCTAAGGGACAAACGTTTGTTGAATTGAGGTGGAATGACCCATATTGATTCAAAGGAGGATTTTAGAAAAAAAAGAAAAATAAGCGTTTTTCCGAGTTTCCCTAGGGCTGTGATTTATTTAAAATCAGGGTCAATTTTTTTATAAGAGCAAACTTAAATTATAATTCGAGAATTCGAGTTTTACTCTTAGATATTTGCATGGTGAAACTAAGAAAATGTTTAATTTCATAGGAATCCGAGATGCTGAGGCAATATGTTCCTCTAATAGTTTGATATGAGTTACAATGGCCCGTGAGCAGTGGTAGGCATTGGAGGGGATGATAGGAAGGCGGGCATTGGTAGGGTGGACTGACTCACACCGGCTATGCTAAAACAGTCTCAAAACGGAAAAAGAAAGAGAACAGTGTGCTTATATGCGGTTAAGACGGCTCCGAGGACCCGGGGCTAAGTTGCTACAAACCACCGAACCTCCTCCTATCCGTGCGCGTTTCCGGGCTACGCATTTGAGCGGTGGTGATGGTCTCAGTCCTCAGAAATCTTTTTTGGATCCGCCGCCCTGTGGGTTTGGGTCGGTGGCCCACCGCGCTGCGCCAGCCCTCCACGTCCGGTTCACTGGGCCAAATGAATGCGATCCGGAAGAAGGGAGGGGGACGAAGGAGTTTCAAATGCCTTCATTTCATTAAACAGTCTCTTTTCGAGGAAGGAAAGAAGGAAGAAAAAAGGTGTGATAAGAGAGAGGAAACGAGAAAGAGAGGAAATAAGCATGCGAGAAATACAAATTTTTATAGCCTTGTCAAGTTGGGTTCGGTTTTTCTCGGTTGCTAAGCAACGCAGAGGATATTGTATTTTCTAAGGTTAATAGGATACTCATTCGTCGTTGGGTACTCGTTTACGATCTACAGGTTTTTGCATTCTGTAATAGTATGTACCTACAAAACAATTTTATGTGAGAAGAATATTATTTTAACTGAATAAATAATTTTATTAACTCAATATTTCAAAAGATTACCATATATATTAAAACCAAAGACCACATCAAATATTTCAACCAACTTATAACGTTTTATCACCTCAATATTTAAAAAATGGTTGATTGAATAAAAATTAACTTTATAAATTGTTAGCATATTTCCCAGAAATGTTACATAAGCTCTATATCGCGTACCTATATGCTCTATATCTACCGCTAGAGACTCGGAGGCTGCGCGCTAGGCTTAGATTGCTTGAACAATTGAGAACGGATATCTTTCAGAGCGACACGGAGAACATCATATTAGAACCCCAATATATTTCCAGGTCCGACAGAAACGATAAATTAAGAGAGATATTTTGCCGAACGGATAGGTATGGGAATTCGTTTTTCCCCCGAACAATAAGGGACTTTAATAAATGCTAGGCGTAATTTCATTAGAGCATTTCCTTTTTATATGTAAACGGCTGGTGTCCTAACACCCCCGCCACACGCCTATTGAGGCGGCTTGTGGGGTAGTATGTAGATGTATATCACATTCCATTAGTTTCCTTTGTCAGGTACGCGACAGTCGTTTTATCGGTTCGAATAATTTCGTGAATTCTTTTGCAATGTGAATCATTTTTCGCAGGTTAACTTATATTTTTGTTTGTGTCTATAAACAATTCAGACATACAGACATGTCCATATAATAGAGCGCAATAATACAATCGCGCATTTCAATCAAAGGCGAGAAAATACACTGCGTTCTGTTCAAAAGAAATGAATTTCCTGAACCTCATGCGACATGAATATCGGATAACACAACGTTGCCACATTGCAGTTTCATTGCTAGATGCTAATCAAGCCATTTCCGTGGTGTGATTAGCAATGGTGTTCTGTGAAATCGCGTGACACAATTTGCGATAGCATTACATCAGTAGTGCTTCAAGAATAAAACACTGAAAGTAATGGAAATTATTTGTGCATTGATCCGCTCTAGAATGCTTTTCAACGTTTCGTGATGCTGCTTTCTAACAGCCAATTAGATATAAGACGCCATTGCGAAGGAAACTTCCTTGCTTACAAACTCGCAAATGGGAATGCTAACCTGATAGCTTCCTCTCAGTTTCTAACAATTTGCACTCCGCTTTAGAGGAACACAGCGTTAATGACGCTGCCCCTGTTTACTTACCTCAGCAAACAAATTCTCCACCTTGGCACAGCTTATTTACATTCCTTCCAATCATTTGCATATGAAAGTCGGGAGCTACAATTGGTAGGGTGATGCGTCATTCTCTATGGAAAATACATAGTGAATTCTCTCCAAGGGGGATAACTGCTACACATTTTGCTCAAGTAATGATTCCACTTATGTAAGTAGTACCTAAAATTTTACCATTTCTGCAGAATAATTTTTTTCGGACAAAATGAAATAAATTTCAATAAAATGTTTGTTCAAGCAATTTGTTTTTCATCTCTGGAACTAAAAATGTATTCAAGAATCAATTAGGAAAGAAAGTTTCCTGCTGATACCAGGTAATAACGTGAAAATTATGATTGACGAGCATAAATAACGACACAAAAGGAAAGGCATACACTTTACGCACGACTCATTCAAGTTTAGTTTCATTGCTAATGAGAAGGGATGTCACTGTCATTCGGTCTTTTTTCGGTAGCTAAAAATTATCCTCGATGAAATATTTTCGTACCACACGCTTCCTTCAGAGGATTAGACCCCATGTAAACTGGACAAAAATACCTCAAATCAGATCTCGGATCACTTTCAGGAGTTGCAAAGATTTAGTTAGACCTTACTCTCTATCTTATGTTAAACTAAATGCTAAAACTATCTTTTCATAATGAACAATTTATGTCAACACCTTGGCAAAAATTTAATGAAAAGGCTATTGAGGTTAAAACGAGGTTCAATTTGCGCCACGAGGCTTCTACGTGCCGGGCGAATCTAAATATGGCGATAAACATCGACGAGGAAATATGGCAGACTCAATATATTACCCACTGATTGCGACAAATTAAAATTTTGTGCACGAAAAGAGGCAAATAGAAAACGTTTCCAAATATTTGGCATTATTAATTATCAAACGAATCAAATTTCGCCAAACAAATGATAGTGATTGGCCAACTCAACGCGAATTAAATGAAAGGGGATCATTTAGCCAATCAAGGATTCCCTTTCAAAACGGAGCAGGTACGCGATATGTCTCTCTGCCTACTTCCCACACCTGACTGACTCGCTCGGGAAGCAATTAGGACGCTATTGTGCGCGCTTATATAACTCTCCGCGCTATCACTTCTCTTTCCCTCCTTCGCCGTCCTCATTTCCTCCCTCCTCCATCCACACAAGTATTTCCCAATGCGATGTCACCTAGAATGTCACTGGTTGTGAATTATTTGCGCTCTGCTAAAAGGGATGGCATCAGAACCGACCGGATAAGATTTGGATTAAATGAGGCACATATCTTTCGCACGGCAATCCGCCGCTTTTCCGAAAATTTCATATCCACACAATGGTAAAACCTCGAATAACTAATTATTGAGATGCGGTTATCACCGCTTAAAAAAATCAAAAATATATGATAACGTACGACTATAAACATTGAAAGTTCACAAAATTAGCATGGTAAAAAGAAGTCACTTGGTGCTATTCCAATTTAGTTGATTATTAACGATCGACTAAGGGTCATTTTCAAGGTAAAATTGAAGAGTAAAATGACACTTAGACCTAGAATTCGATCGGTTATAAACAACTTTAGAGGAAGAGTACAAACACCATGCATAACGTAATAAAACTCCACAGAGTTTCGCCTGCCTCCATCTGTTTAATTCCCAAAATTAGATCTCCCATGGTGACATATATGTAACGCTTGGCGAGAAATGACCCAAATATCGATTGGGATAAAATTACTAATGCAATAAATGCTTGTAACAGATAAAACAACAAATAACATTCATGAGCTGAATCAAATAAAATGCTGGGAAAGAGAAAGTACCACACAGAATTGGAAACAGAAATGGTCCAGTATAAATACAAGAAATATGTTTGACGAACAGTTTTGACGAATCGGCGTATTTTTTATGGAGATAACTCTAACAAGTCTACGAAAATAACTTAACTTGCATCATTGTATTCCAATAAATTGAATCCGAAACTGGCGTATATGTTAGGATCCTTGGAAGAATGGCAAGAAAGAAAGAGACCAACAACCTCAAATATAGGAAGGAAATGCAAAAATTGCTAAGAGGACGAGATAATAAGTTGCAGCTTAGAGAAACTGAGATGCATAAATATTAGATATTGAGACAAAAATAAGGGCTACTGTAAAGGATGTGCCAAAGGAAATAAGAATGCTTATATACCCGTCAGGATGATAATGAGTGAATATCATTCTTAAGTCCCCCTATTACTATGCATACGCCACTAATAAATATATGTATACACATTTATACACAAAGTTTGTTGTGAGGGATTGGACGGACTGGAAAGACGGTGGAGATGCGCAAATCAAAAGCCACGCTTGTGTCATCAGAAATAGTAAAGCTATTTATGTTGAAGACTGACCTGGAATGAATCCTTTTGGCCACACACCACATTAACATTTCAGGTAAATATATTATATAGTATATACTCTCGAACAGATAGGAACAATCATTTCCCATTCCCATACACCAAACAAACAGAGCAAGCCGAAACATAAAGAGAACGAGGTGCTAAAGTATTGGACAGCCCACTTCCTCCTCCATGTTCCATTATCCATCCTGTGACGTTTCTCATTCTCTCCCATTTTCAGGGTTGATGACCTTACACCCCGTGCCACACGCCTTTGCGGCGGTTTGCATAGAAATCAGCACATATCGTCAAACTGACTGAGATGATTTTCTTCGAGCTATCGAAATTATATCACCCATATTTTCGTCGAGAACCCTTCGCTTGCTTCCCTCCTGTTCGTGTGCCCCATTTGCGTCACGGAGAATATGGAACGAGGGACGTTTCGGATGGTACCCTGGGCGTTTTCCAAAGGGTCTCACTCCTTTCCTTCCCTATAGATCCTCCCGTATCGTGTGGGGAAGGGGGAAGAGTAGGCAGAGGGTGAGAGGCAAAATATCCCCAATCAAAGCAAATTGTTTTCGAGTGCTAAAAGACCTATTATGTTCCTCGGTTCGGAAGGGTTGATTTTACACGCTGCTTCTTCTTCTGCTCTCCCCTCCATCCCCCCATACTCCCCTCCCCCTGCACCCTCCCCACACATCCACCCTTAACCCTTGCCACCATTCACCAACACCCCAACCCTCCTTTCCAACAAGTCCTCTCCCCATCCACCGCATCCGCATAACCCCTTTTCCCCACTCCCGGCATTCCCTCCGATTCAACAGTTCACAATAACCTCCATACCCCTCTACCACACCCCCCCACTCGCAAACATCTAACCAACGCCAGAACCATGCGCAAAATTGAGTCTGACCGGGTGAAGTAGTTTGAACGGGATATATTATTATTACTAAAAGATGATGCCCGATTCACCGGGATGAAGAAAAAAATAAAATAGACGTAAAGATTTAAATGAATCCTCCAAAAAACGTAGAAAATGCATTTATTATGTTGAAGGCATTACCCACTCGTGGAAAGGTTGGGGGGAAAATACCCTATCTATTATATCTCGCAGTAGTTCTGATATATTGATCATTTAAGGTACCTACCTAGTTTGAGCGACATGTATATCCCTAGTCATAATGGAGACCATATTCGAATTTTATTTTTTAATTTCAGCGTCTATGAAAAGTATGAAGTAAATATTGTAATATTAGTGGCGCAAAAATATAGCTATGTATGGCATATTTTCTCAGTAATTAAATAAATAGATCTACATTAGTCTCTAACTTGACTGATTTTTTCACGCCGTACGGTAAAAACGCCTTCACAGGTTTTTTTGCGATTCTGTAAAAATTACTGCGGTGAGCAATTTATTGATTTTTATAAATAGTTGAGAAAACAAAAAACTAAACGCCGTTAGCTTTTTGACGAAATCTAATTGCTAGGAATTCCTAATTATTTTCAATATTCTCCCTCTGGAGCGCACAGCCTTAATCTATTCCATGTAAAACAGCTTGTATTTTTAGGCAAATTGCTCGGAAAGAAGTTCTACAAGGGGTTAATATTGTGATATGATTGGAAAGATGTGAGTGTTTTCTTTAAAATGAGATCAAATTCTAGGTGAAGTGATATCTCGCTCAAACTACCTTAACGTAATCCATAAGTGCCTTGGGCATAATTTCTCATTCCAAGCCTAACCTGCGGTTTCCAAGGGAATTAAATGTTCTATTTTTAAATTTGTGCAAAATCTTACGATTTTGAAGCCAAAAAAGTCAAATTGTAGGAAAAACTATGAGTGTACGAAAATCTTATGCAAGAATTGAGCAATTTGCTAAAGATTTCCTAGCCTATATCATGAGTTAAATTAATGTAAAAAATAAAAATAAATAAATAACACTTCTGCACAGAAGCCAATACTTTTCTTAAGGGAGTAAAAGTTGATTTAAGAAAAGGCCCACATAGGGAACGACCGCCGAGACACACATCCTCGCGGTCTCTTGGTGGTCGTGCATAGGGGCCCCCGGGGCTCTCTATTATATTGCTTATTAATCCTTCTAAGACCTAAGGCACATGTGTGACTAATTTTATTAGAAACCGTCCAGGGGTTTGGAAATCTATAGTGTTCAAGCAAAAAGAATTTCAGTTTTATTGATATAGATAAGGGTAATCTACCGGTTAATGTAGGTTTAAATAGAATTGTGAAAAAATCCTCCAGATTGTTACAGGCGCGGACATCTATCTACCTGCACAATTTCTTTCTCCATCTCGGTATACGTCCTACCTCTCTTCATCCTGTCAATAAAACCTATCCTCGTCCTTCCCCGTCCCCACTTTTTCAACATCCATTCCTCTATCAAGGCCTTCAGCAACAAATCATTACATCTTTCAACCACCTGCTTTGTCTCCTTCTAATCTCCTCCAGAAGTTTCCCCTCCTCACCAACTATACCAAGCACCTCCTTGTCTGTCTTCCTTTCCACCCACCGTACCGGAGCGAGATAAATCTACAAATAAATTTCATTAATTTTAAATAAATTTCATAAATTTTAATATCTCATCTTTCTAAACACACCATAATATTAGACATTTACGGTACTAATTTTCGAGATATTTGTCTTAAAATAGAAGCCCTTGGCCATCGGACTTGACTCGGCAGTGCGGCTGTGGGTATGCTCCAGAACTTAACTGCAGAGAGACATTTTAAAAAAATGACGAATGCTGACACCCAGTTTACATCTAAAATGTCTCGGTGTGTAATTCAAATTTAAAATTTTTTAAAGAATATAAATGTATTTCTCACCTTTATACTTTTTATAAAATTGCGAAACAAAAATCTGTTTTGAATGTGTTTTCTACTTACGGCTTGAATCAAATAAGTGAACATGAGCCCTGATTTTTTTTTTCAATTAATTTAATTTAAGCGTAAATTTAGGTAATTTCTGGGAAGTTCTGTCGTATAAACAAATACTATTTGTCAATAATGTTTATAAATTTACTTTATACTCCTTCACAGTGCTTAAATTTTACAAACATATTCACATGTGGTCTCAACTTAGACTGCGGAAAAATCTCGCTCTAACTACCCCAGTACGCAGGGAGGGTATATCGGTTATTTTCTCCCTCTGAGCGATACGCAAGGAATAAAAGCACAGTTTTCAGGAGCAGCGAATCGACACTTAATGCGTGTGAAGACACCCAATGATAGAACCCAAATAAAAATTAGCGTTGATTTTCTGATTATATCATTGCAACAGGTTCATCGAATATCGAGATTTAACATCTCAAAGTCGTGTTTCCCTACTATTTACATGGGCAGTTGATAAGGAAGTGGTGGAAAAGTGTGTTTTCCAGATTGAAGTGTGAACTGTGTATACTCTGGAGAGAATTCGCCACCCCTAATTTTCACTTCGACCCCCCAACCCTTCCACGCCCTGAACCCTACCAACCATTTCTTCCCCCTCCCCTTTCTCCTACGCCCTTCCCCCTACCCCAACGACTGAGGACTCGTAACTCGAGTTAGGAAAACTTCATCAGAGATCAGCTTGGCCGAGGAGCAGTAATTCTATTACTCCCTCTCTCATGCTCTTGGCGTCAGCAAAATTTACTTACTAGGATGCTAAAATGAAAGTCTTCCCATTTATCTTTTCTTTTTTTGTTTGTGCTGTTTTCTTGCCTAAAGAAAAAAAATTACTATCCATAAGTCTAAGTAATTAGAGCTAAGTGGCTACACACTGCCTTTTTCAAAAAACCATACAAAATTACACAGCAATTTCTGCTTTCTTAGACAATCATTCATCCCTTGATATACCTCCTACTCCACTTACTACCTACGAGCTTCCTTCCATCATTCGCAAGCATTTTAATCTCTTCATCTATCCTCCAATCTTTCAAAAACATTCGTCCAAGGCACACAAAATCGTCCCCATTTTTACTTCACCATTTACCCTCGTCGTTCAATCATTCTTCCAATTCTCCTTGTCAAATGCCATTTCTTCGGTCTTAGACGCATTTACCCTCACTTCCTTTCTCTCTGTCGCTACAAAATAGTTATCCAGGAGCCTCGGTAATGAGTTCTTATGGACTCTCAGGGGGAAACACAGCATCATCAGCGGGTATTAGTACTCGCTCATTTATATCTCCGACCATTAATCCGAAATTAGGTCCGCAAGAATCTCTCACACATCCATAACAGCATTGAACTGCCCCGGGGACATTATGCATCCTTGATTTACGCCCTGTTTAATTTCACACCAGGCACAGAAAGCCCCCATTCACTCACACACTTACCTTACTATAATCTTGCATATCGTTCATAACATGCAATAGCTGGTCGTTCACTCTATAGTCACTCAAAACCTTCCACAACTTTTTTCTATTTAACCTGTCATATGCCTTCTATAAATCCGCAAATACACAATGCGCATTTTTCGTGTACTATTAATGCACATTTGTAGCACTTTCCGAAGTACTATAAAAAATGTACTGATCCGCACACTCCCTCACAGGCATAAGAATTGGTCTATATGTATATCATTTGAAAACTTCTCATTTGCATTTTAAATTCATACCCTATTGATAATTGCAGGATATTGTGAAAGAAAAGCATATGCTGGGCTTGTGATCTACTTTTCCTGTGATCTACTAAGCCTATCATGTGATCTACTTTTCCGAAATTTGTGCTGATTATTTTTTTAGAAGTTTAGATCGACCAAGAAACTTACTGAAAGAAAATTACCGACAATTATGTGATCGATAATCTTGCATGAATGCGATGTTGACGATAAAGACCGGCTAATTCCCGCTTCTTATTTCCGTGAATAGGCAGCCAAATTCAACAGTTCTAGGTTTGACGATTGTTTATATAAAATTTTCTGGGGGATGTAAGAAGGAAGCAATAAAGGTGAATAGAGGAACTGATAAATGAAACAGGAAGCTTTGAAGAGAAATGACATTAATGGCGCCGCATACTGATGTTGCCACATCGCCAGGTAGTTTTATTGAGAAAGTAGTGAACATTTATAAGCGTAGCTTCAATTTGCGCCTCGCAGATCCATATAAATTTGTGACTCTCAGCTGACGGTCACGTTCAATCAATGAACATATGTAATAATCGTGTTCAACTTTGTTAGTAATTGGAATGTGAGGAACTGGATATCGTGGTACGTCCATAATTATAATGTATTAATGGAGTTTGGTAAACAATATTCACTAGATCATTTATTTATGCCTTTAAATAGTCGAACACATTGCCACTTACGTAGGAACACGTTAAGTTTGTTGTTTCCCGATGGCAAACTTTTAACTGGCAAATTGAATGGTGTATAACCAGAGAGATAACATTCGCTATGAAAAAAAAATTTGACTTGACCGGGAAACGAACCCGGATCTCCTAATTTCCAGTTAGGTATGTCAGGTAATAATACACAACTATGCCAGCTTAGTTCAAGGCGGGAGGGGGGGGAATTAAAGCGGGGGTTCATAAGAATAAAATCTTCTCATCCCCGTTTCTCGGTCAAGTCAAATAATCTTTTTCATTGATAATTTAATACCTTTGGTGCATATATTTGCGTCCGTGCGCACTGCGAAACATTATTAGTGAATTCCAAAATGATTTGTAAAAATAAAGGTATTACTTTAAGCCAATGACAATGATTCCGAGGGAGACTCTTGCGGATCCACAAAGTGTTGCATTGAAACCACAGGGGGTAAACTTAAATATCATATAAGGTTTTCAACCACAAAAAATGTCAATTTTGGTAGTTTTAGATCATGAAGGGCTTGGTCATATATTTTTATTTACTTTGGCAGGCTCCATGTGCCTGCCAATGTTTCGATCTATGTATGTACAATATTTGACCAAATGCTTATAATCTACCACAGCTAAGTGTTAATTTTGACTCAGAAAATCGCAAAAAAAGACGTCGGGCAGCAGTACACTGGCTTACAGAAGTACTACAATTTGAAAATGGAATGGCCAACAGAAAAAGTATTTCAACAACGACTTGCAATCGTGTAAAACTGCAACTTCTTAGCTCGTTCGAAAGTCCTTTAAAGAAGCGTGATGATGATGATGATCACAGATACAGAAACAAAGAAACACTCCACCGAACAAACAATCAAACATTCCACTTTACATGTTAGATTATATCAGTTTGCTATCCTTGCTGTATATGGCTACACACGTCATGTTACACAACGATATTGCCACCCCTCGGCGCACAGTTACGAGCCTTGAAAGTCTCCCTGGGGAAGAAATCTATTGCGAGCACGTGTGCTCTTTCGACATACTTCCCCGAAATTTCCACAAAAAATTCCTCGAAGCGGAATAATGCATTTTGATTCCCCTATCCATCTTAGTATACCATTCAATCAGGCCTGACTGGGGAACGAATCCGGACATTCTCACTCGCTGGCACTCCTGGGGGTTGTATTTGATCCTTCTACCATTGCACATTATTTTGATTGTTTTCCTACATTGAACTCCTACGGTGAAATTGTGCAGATGTTTTCATGCCCAGTATTTTTCACAATAAACAATGCACACAAACAGTCATGAAAACTTTGCGTGAGAGCTCCTATATTACCAGTGACACCTACATTATGGCCGCAGAGAAAGTAGATGGAAACTAAATACGAAAACCTGGTATAAACCTCCGTTTTTCATGTAAAAACATGGAACCCTCTGCGTAGAATAACGTGTAGCTAGCACAAAATAAATTTATTTTGCATGTGTAACGTATCAAAATTCGTCATCAATCTCCAAATATTATTCAGATCATGGGATCGTCATTAATTTTGTCAAATACTTACAGTTCAATCTGAACGTCCCCGGCTTGAAAAATCGAAATTCCCTTCTTGATGTCATTCTATTAAATGTGTAACAATGCAGTTACTCAGTGTTTTTCAACAGAGAGCAATACTTAACTGTGTGAGTTACTTGAGCCGATAATGTTTCGCAAACGTACCTTAACTACGTAGAAATTTCCACGAGAATAGTTTTTTCTCGTGGTAATTTCAACGTTTTTTATCACCGTGTTTGCAAAAGGCGTGAATAAATTTGTACCTTAACTATTTTAAATAAAGGTCTTCTTTTTTCAAAATGCTGCAAAAGAAAGTCAAAAAGAATAATCTCAAACTAATTTGTGAAAGTTTATGCTGTATTGAATGTCAAATGAGCACAAATGTTTGGTAGTTCACTTTGATTTGAAAATAGAGTGGTTAACCCTTGGCATTTTTATTTTCAAAAATAAAATTCAGACCATCGAACTTTTGAAAGCACTCAAGAAAGAAAAGCTATGGCACTAATGAAACTCTCGAAATCCAAATTGGAGCCCTCCAAATGAAAAGCGAAAAAATGTTTTTTCGAGCGTCGCTTTAGAGCCGAACTACGCTAAGCTCAATTATCGATATTATAACTATCCTTTCCAATATTTCTTTGCTCTGAGTTCCCCTCATCAATACCATCTTTACATAAATGCTTCCTTCACCATTGCAGCTCTGGCCTTCACGCCCTTGAAATTCTACTATGTTAAAAATTTTGAATCCGTGAATTCTTTCTTTCGCGGAAAATTTTGGTGTCGAATTTCCACTCCTTTAGCCTACTTCAATAACTCTCCAGGGTTAGAAAATTTTCAAATTTGAGTAAAAAATATTTCTGTGGGTAGTTATCAACTTTGAGATGGAATGGATAAATTCTAAAATCGAAGACGAAATTAAGACGGTATCTAGAAGAGCCAAAAGCTGAAAAAAAGTGCAAATGAATCCTAATAAAGGTTTCCTAGAGTTTTCGCACGCTTCGGCCTCCTCCTAGATGAGCTTAGGTAAATATAAATGTTTCAACTCTCCTATAATGGCTTAAAATCATCTTAATCAGAATACGTACATGAAGTTCCTTAACTTATACGTACGCTAAATTTCACGAACGCGCTTCATCGTTGTTATTTATTTAGTTCGTTAAAGTCTTGTGCTATTTAGCATAAGTAAAATTTTATGGACTTTACCATTGTGATTAAGCGTTTTTTCCTCTTTCAGATATCGATTATTCGGCTGTCCGACGTAATTTCCTTGGATTAAATGAAGGAATGCGTCGATCTTCGAAATCGAAGTATCGATTGCACGAGTGGTACGATCCAAGAAAGTCTAAGTCACTCGAAAAAATAATTTTTAGACTGATCATACTTCATACTTTTGCCTTGTACCGAAATTATTTTTGGATTCCTTTTCCGCTCGGCTGGATTTAAGCAAATTCGACGGCAGGCGGGAGGAAAGAGGGGAAAGGCGATGTAAATGTTCCGAAGAATTAATCAGGCTCGCATGTTGCTTTTAATATCTGTAACTGAAAGGACACGAGGAAAAAATTTCCTCATCCCATCAACATCCAAGCCAATCCTGATTCCCGCCTCCTCTCCCCACCCCCCCCCAAAAACGCCCCCCCGCCCCATGCCTCCCATTCATCCTACGACCCTTCAAAAGACTCCGCTTTCCAGGAACCCCATTAACCGATCGGCCCCGGATTCCAGTCTCAGAGCCCTCTTCTTCGCGAGAAATTGCCTCCCCATCCACCTCCGATGAAATATCTGCGCCCCTCCCCCTTTACCTTCCTAATCTTCGGTTCTGTGCCCAAGAGTCATCTAATGAGTCGGAAAGTAAATTCAGCTAGGATACCAAAATGGAAAAGGGGTAACATCCGGTGATACTTTCTGGATGATACTCCATTTTCTGACACAGGAAAATAAATAAAAATAATATTAATAAATAGAAAGTTATTATTCTAGGACCTTGTTCTATGAAACATCTATGTAATACATTTTTTCTCTAATTCTCTGTGGTGTAACAATTATAAACCTCAACAAACAAAACGGGAAAACTTTGCAACAAATAAACGTTTGCCTAGATATTAATAGGTAGTGCGAAAATAGATCATACATTGTTACGTGAATATTATTTAAATATTTAGGGAGGGTTATTATAAAATGTTTTTCAGTATTAAATACACATCAAACAGTTACATCAAGATAATATGATTTTCAAATACAATATTACAATTACATTTAAAGAAAATTTTAAAACATTTCAAAAGTACCATTTAGGCAGAATTTTATGTTTTACAATAAGACAGGGTAGTGAATTACAATGAAAGAAAATAAACTACACCGCATATATATTATTATATTACTATACCGCATAGGGGAAAAGCATAGCTCAATCATCGCCAAGTGCACTGCCCACAATTGAAAATTCTTTTAATTAAAAACTTTCGTTTCTCACTCGAAGTTCAGTACGTTTTTTCTGAATTCGATGATCAGCATTCCAGCGGAACCTAATGCGCACTGTGCAAGTAATAACGAGAGCAGTAGACTTTGCACGTGAAATGTCATGTATTAATTTCATATATACTCATATTTCTGGGTTTTTTGAACTATCGATATTGTTTCACCATGTTTATTATACTTTGAACCGCTTATAAAATACGGTTTACGTTGCATTTCACGCCGCTATCACCGAAAAATAATTCGTTTGTACAGTAAGGACCCATGCAAACCTATGGTACTTACTGAAGTCTAAGAGAGGCGGCGCCTTTAGATAGCCAAGGAGGGAAACAACTTTTTTAAGGGAACATGCCTGTGCGACAATTTTGCAGACCTTTTTTCTCTATTATGATAGATTGAAGAAGAAAGTTGAAGTTTTCACGCACGAAAATGAAGCCTGTCTCTCTTTGCGAAAAATTATCCACATAACATGGAAATCGCTCGCAATTAGCGCATAAATTTTATTAATAAGGCAAACAACAAAATCAAAAAAAACCTGTGTGCAGGCGTTTAATCTTACCGTGGTGAGTAATTGATTAATCTTTATAAATAGCGGAGAAAACATACAAAACACACGCCGTTAGTTTTCTGACGAAATCTAGGTGTCATAAATTCCTATTTTTTTATTGTTCTCCCACTGGAGTGCAGAGCCGTAATCTATCCCATATAACACTGCTTATATTTTTAGGTAAGTTGCTCGGTAAGTAGTGCGGCAAGGGATATTGTGATTTCATTGGAAATATGAGTTTTTGTCTTTAAATTGAGGTCAAATTCATCAAACTACACCTCAGTCAAACTACCTCAAATGCCTGGAAATAATTTTTCCCGTAGAAATATGTTTACTCCCTATCTTTTCCATCTACTGGATGAGTCTGTTTTCGTTGCGCTCCACGTCGTTGTCCGAACTTTCCCAATCTAGAGCTTTAGCCCTCTTCTTCATCGCCTCCTCCTCTCAACTAATGAGAAGCCACCCTCCGCCCTTGCCCTGTTGTCCGCAGTTACAATGAGTTTCGCAGACTAATGAGTCTTCTCGCAAGCCGACCGCGTTCCTATTGTCCGGGCCCGTTGCCCGTGCATTTGGCACTCCTTAGGAGATAATGACGTGCGTGCTATGGAAAAACTGTCGGCGTTCTTCTTGCATGATCGGGTTTGTGACACGCCTCCATCCTGCCCCTATCTTTTAAATCAACAATCGAACGCTTTCCGTCTCTCCTTTCGTTTCTGTCTCTCGATTCTAATGGAGCATCTCACAAGGAGGGGAGTGACGCCGAGAAATCTGCTAAAACTTCGTAACGAAGTTTTCCCGAAGAATACGGCGAGATTCCAGAAATGTTTTCGACTTCCGGATTGAGGATTTTTCAATTTCTCCCCTTGAGAATGAGGAAGCTATTCAATCATTTACACATGCTTTAAGCCTGAACATTCCATATATCTTTGCATGGTTAATTCGGAGAAATTAGGCAGTAATATAGGGTAGGGGGAAAAAGAACGGTGTGAATTTAATGGGGACGATTCAAACCGCAGTCATTTTATTACCCCCCACACGATAGAAGTTTCGAGGGTAAATCAAAAATAAAAACTTATCACTGATTCCGCTTGAATTAAAATTTAATGGAGTTTAACTGTTTGCGATTTAAACTTTGCACTTCTTGCCATTTTACCGTGAATATTTATGCTGTAAAATTATCTGCCAGAGTAACTTTCTTTAAGTTTAATTTAATATGATTGAACGAGTTTCGCGAAAAGGTTATCGTTTCGGTATCTACATCCGATTCCTTTGCATTTGGCCTAACTTCGAATCTTTCTGTGTGTAAGAACAGACTCTTAGATACCGTTGACGGATGTTCAAATCGATCGGTGAAGAATATTCCGGGAATGTATCAGATCTTTCATCTCAAATGACTCCTGTCAATGTTAATGAGGCGATCGTTTTTGGCGATAGCTCCGATCACAGAGATTTCAATTCCTGCCTCGGTCATTTTAGTGGTCACTTTTTCCATTCATTTAAACACACGTGAATCTCTAAAACTAGCCACTTAGCCACTCGCATTGTATTAACTATTAATTAAGTACGCCAACACGGATGAGATTCAGTCTAACAAATTCGATACTCAATCCCAGAGCTTAATGATGCACGAACGTTTGATTGATAAAAATGAAAGCTCACGATACAATTTCTCAATACTGCATGATGCGAACTTTCATGCACGGTTGATTGGGTAAAAAAAGGTCACTCCAGCAAATATTTTTCATGATTCTGCTCGTATTGCCACCGCTGCAGTCCATTGCAAAAATCGGCGGAATTGAAACTGTGCCCCTGTACTGATTTGAAGCCACCTTTGAGCATTAAAGTTACTTCTAATCAAGTAGTCTAAAGGTGGGTTTACATTGATAACTTTATTGTGCAAGTTACTTACAGCAAGCGACTTTCCACATTAATAGTTGGTGTAAACGGCTGAAAAAGTCCGCTTCCAGAAATTGGTTTCGTAAGTTGCTTGGAGACGTCTATTAGCGCCAATGTAAATGACAAACAATCTGGCTCTGCAGTAACTTATGAAAACTTTTTCGTCAGTGAAATCCCCTCCAAGCTCTTTCAGAAGAAACTTGCGGAGGTACCTTGCCAGTGTGGACCCACCTGGTAAAAGAGGTACTTCAATACGTAAGCACGCACTTCTATGGCAGTAGGAGTCGGTAGCGGTAGTAATCTAATGCGATTCTGTCCCCTCATGATATTCGTCATTATGTCGCAAACTGGTCGCCCCAACGACCAGCCGCCTTTAGATTTTTCCCACTTTGCCAACGCCTTGGGGCGGCACTTGGTGCCAGGCACATATACAACCTGCCATTCATCGTAATTAACCAAAATGGATTTTTCCATTCAGGAAAAATTCCCTCGCGGGCTCCTAACAAAACTAAAATCGAATTCAAATAGGAAAATGTGATCGATTAGTCTATCATCAATATACCATCGAGATACCAGTCGCGATTACCGACGACTCACTGCACACGTGATGAGAGATCACGAATGAGCTATAAAGCCCACCCAGAAACGCGTCTTTCACGATTGGTTTCAAACGACCTGACCAACATTACTTCCAAATATCTCCTATCAGAATCGTCAAAACAATCGCTATTTCTATCCTCTCCGTGAACTCAATATTTTATTAGAAGTAGTGAATGATTAAGCAACTTAAGCAGCTAGAGCAATAAAAGGCATTCACAATTAGTTTGGCAGCTCATACTATTCATGAGCTGCATTCAAGAGGTGTGCTTCACATGGGATCTGATGTCAATCATTACTATCGTGATCGATAAAGATAAAATCATCGATCATTTATGATAAATAGTTCATCAATCAATCTTTTTAAAAAGTAGAATATTGTGACTTTCACTCAATAACGACCCTTGAAAATAACCCTCAGAGGTGTCTCATGACCAAGTGTCGGGACTGCCCGTCACGTACAGAGGCGAACAAGTAGTGTGCCTATTCATCCCAAACCCGTGTCTACGTACTGTAACCGACGCGTAATTCGTAAGGGGATCTATTGATTATCGTGTAAATGGGGGTGGGACGGCCCCGTTGGAAAGCGGGTGCGTAAAATTGGCTACCGTGGGTCGCGCCGTTCAAATATTCCATATCCCTGTCCTTTCGTGATGATGGATTTTCTCCCTGTAGGGTAAGGACACCCGTTCACCAGCGCCAAAAGTCGTTGTTCCAGCTTCTTTTCTCAAGCTGCTCCCTCGTAAAAATGAGTATTTGTGTTAACAGTCGATGTCAGGCGATCCCTCAAGGCTTCCGATGACCCTCTCGCTGTTGAGGTGCTCTCCCGATGGTGTCCTTGTGGAACGTGGAGAGGACGGCGAAAATGCCATCCTTTTATAGTCGATTTGAAGACGACGATTCTTCGTGATTGGTAGATTGCTAATTGATAAGGTATCGACCAATCAGAAATCAGCATTTGAACAAATCCAAAAGACTTAGAAGTGGTATCCGTTCGTACAAACTACTTCAGAATAAAACTGCGGAAACTAAATTTGGTCTTTTCCATGGAAAGAATATAATTTGAAAAGTAACACGTCCTCGAAAAAGAATGTAAACTGCATGCCAGAATGAGATTGCGGTGGCAACAAAACCATTAGTAGTATGTACCATTCTAAGATGAAGATAATTCGTTTTTTTTTACTTTAACATTGCGCTTGGAAGCTGTATTAGCAATTTATGCGTTTCAATATTTCTGGAATGCCATAAGCCTTTATTTAACTAGCCATCTATTGTTTTTTAGTATCTCAATGGCTTTTCGATTATTCCCAACTTCGTTGTACGTTTTCTCCTAAAGGTTGAGATTACTACACACTCTTAAATATCCTTAGTATCTTAATTACGTCTTTATTCACACCAAATGACAGAATACTTTCTAAGTTTAATTTCCACGGTGATTTTATTCTGGCATGAAGATTATTTTAGTCAAAAATTATCCTCGCAATTTTTTTCTCAAGTAGTTTTTACGAACTGATACCACATCCAAGTCATTTCCATCTGTTCAGGTGCTGATTTTGGATTGGTCGACACTTATCAGTAACCAATCCACCAATCACGAAGCATCGACGTATCGAAATCAACTATAAAAGGATGTCCGTTCCGCCGTCATCTCCAAGGTTCCAGCAAGGACAGTAACGTGAGAGCACCCCACACGGATAAAGGTCATCGACAGTCTTGAGACAGCTCCTTACATCAATTGTTAATACAACCGCCCATTTCAACGAGGGAAAACTTTTGAGAAAGGAAGTTGGATCAACGACCTTTGGCAATGGTGAACAGGAGTCCTTGGCATAACACTTAGCCAGTCGACCGAGCAGAGACGAAGGCCTCCATCACGACTTTTTTTCAGGTTCATATGCGACATGATAGGGATAGGGCATACCATACCGTTTGAACGTTTTATTTATGTTAACTTTGGGCATACCGTACCGCCAGCCTAGGCCGGGTGGCATAGGAAGACGGGAACGCGGCTGCTACGATATATTTCTCTGTTGGGTGTCTGTCACGGATTTAGGGACCACTCTTGAATTTCCGGCAGACAAACTTCTTCGCCCAATGGTAGAAGAACAAACGACGCCGATAACTTCATCGTCGGAGCATTTCGCTATTTTTCTAGTACGCTAATTCGGCAGTAACAACTGTAATATCTGCAACATAATAAATGATAAAGAGTATCCATATGCCAGTCACTCTCTGGGCGCTGTGACATGGTAGCGGTTTCTCCATGTCATCTAATCCCCATTTATTTTTGTTGTAAAAAAATGAACTTTCTGAAATTTTTGTTGGCAAATGCAAAGATTTATAATTTTAATTTAACCCAGTCAAGAGAGAATGTTTTCTTTATTCGAAGGTGTTGGACAACCGAGGTCAAGTTGGTTATTGAAATAGTTGTTAAGGCATTTTTAGTCATTACTGATGCACACTCCTCTTGTAATATTTTTTCCTCTGAATTAAATATCAACACACTTCAAAGCCCTGAGGATGGATAAATAATATACCCGAAACGTTGGCGGAAGTGTTTTCATTTTTATTGAACCTAAACTCCTGATCTCCTCTTCTTCTCCTCAACCCTAAGGTTGGTGGGCATCCAAATTTTTTCTTTCCATAACAAGTCTCTTTACATCTATGTATCTTCTTCCTGCTAAGATCTCCTCCAGGTATTCTTTTCTTGGTCTACCTCTTCCAGCACGGCCCTCTACCACTCCTTCCATTAAGGTTTTCATCCACTCGGAGTGTTGTAGTAGGTGTCCAATCATTACGTTTCTTCTTTTACATATTGAGTTTAGCAGTGTTTGTCCCTCCCCAATTCTTTGTAGTACTTCCAGGTTGGTAACCCTTTCTGTCCAAGATATTTTTAATAGTCTTCTCCAGCACCACATTTCAAAGGACTCCAGCTTTTTCCTCTCTGCTTTTCTCAGAGTCCAATTTTCTGAGCCATAGATACACATACTCCAAACATACATTTTAACAATTTTTTTCCGGGTTGATAGAGAAACATTATTTGATGTCAAGAGAGTTTTCTTCTTGATAAATGCTTGTTTTGCTTGTGCTATCCTACTTGCCACATCCGCTGTGCACCTACCATCAGATGTGATACAGCTACCCAGATATTTAAATGTAGTGACTTGCGAAAGTTTTTCTCCGTCTAGATATACCACGGCTTCCTCTAGTCCATCTCTACTGCATTTCATTAATTTAGTTTTCTGTTTGTTTATTTTCATGTCCCAGTTATTTTTAAAATTTTGGTTAATTTCATGTAATGCATCCTGTAGCTCATTGTCACTAGTTGCTAAAAGTGCGATGTCGTCTGCAAATCGGATGGTTGTGTAAAGGTTACCATTCACTTTTATTCCATTCTTACTTGTTTCTGTAAATTCCTTCATTGCCAGTTCCATCTACAGATTGAACAGAATTGGGGATAGACTGCATCCCTTCCGAACATCTCGAGATATCTTTGCTTTTATTCCATCTACACTTAGGATAGCTTCCTGGTTTTGAGTTGGAGAATTATCCTCCTATCTCGGAAGTCTATTTTGTCTTCTTTTTAAGGACTTTAAACATGATCTTCCAACTGATGTAATCGAAGGCTTTTTCAGCGTCAATAAAGTCAATGACTACCTTTTTATTAAGTCTCATAATCTTTTCCACAATTAGTCTTAAGGCTAAAATGGCCTCTCTTGTGCCCCGGCTCCTTCGGAAACCAAACTAGTCATCTTGCAGATTTTCTTCAATTTTATTTTCAATTCGGTGATATATTATTCTAGCAAGTATCTTTGAAGCATGGGAAACCAGGCTTAGGGTCCTTTAATCCTCACATTTTTGTGCTCAGCTCTTCTTAGTGATAGATATCATGCGTATTTTCTGATACATACATCATTTAATATAAGAGGTCGAGAATCATATCATATGAATTATTTTTTACTTTTGTCATGACTACACGAGTATTACGTGTAACGCCAGACAGACGAATACATGGTAACCGCGCAGGTCCCTTTCCAGTTTTCTCCCTCCCTCAAAACTAAAGCTGGGGGTACGGTGCGCCCAAGTTAATATAAATAACATTCAATATTGGTAATATAAAAAAAAATTGGAAATATTTATTTATTATAATAACATAGTAAGTCGTAAAAATGTTGGTAATTTTTTACTTCATGTATTTAAAGCAGTGCTGTTGTCTAGAATGTTGTTGAAGCAATATCTTAAAAAAGTGAGCTGAAAAAAAAACTGGTCGAAGTTGTCTCATTGCCGGAAGATTTGTTTAAACCAGCTTCCCAGCTGGAGGAGGATTTCACCGTTCCCCCCAACGTGTGCAACAGTGGTTGCCACTTGACGCATAGCGCATACCGTGCTTTCGCACATATTTGACTCACTTAGAGGTAACTTTAGACTCGTGAGTACGCTAGCCCCGACGGACGGCGTGGTGCCTGGCATGAGACATCGGACCAGCTGATGGAAGAAAGTCAAGGGACTGTACTTAATCACGACCCCCGAGATAGAAGGCCTGAGCGCTCATGACTTTCTCTTTGCTGACGTCACGAGTCGCAGGCGACCACGTTGAAAACTGTCCATGCCAGTTCAGTAGCCATTGCGGTGAAAACGGTGTTGACGGAGTAACAGGTGTCGAGTATTTGTGCAATTTTTCGAGTTTCGAGGTGTTTTTGTGGGCCATTTTGTTGGAAATATTTTCAAGAAATGGTTTTTAAGTGCAGTGTGCCTCGGTGCAGGGGTAATTACACGGAGGAAACTAAAGTGTGCGTGTTTCAATTCCCGAAGGACGATGATGCAAAGAGGAAGTGGATCCAGGCCATTCCAAGAAAGGACTTTAAGCCAACTAAGAATTCCAGGGTAAGTTTCAATTTATTTTTATTTCAATCGCGTGCTTAATAACAATAATCGTAGCGTACTATTTTTGTTGAGTCAATAAAGGTGAAGTAATCTACCGGTAGACGGAATTTTGTTGCCTGAATGGAACCAACTCGTTGGTAGATCGGATTGTTATTTATTTGAACATTTTCTACCAACGAGAGTATTTGCCGGTTGACTACATGTTAGCATGTATTATTGTTTCAATGCTTAATGACATAAAAGTTCTTTAGTAGGTATTGTCTTCTTTAACATCTTGTCCATCATTATGCTGGCTACAAAAATCATAGCTGGGGAAAACAGCCAGTAATCACTAGGTAGGCATTCTTAGCTCTCCGCGATTCGGCACACCCTGCCTCGACGGCAGCCTTCGCTTGCCATTACCGTCCGCCTGCGTCTCGTGACGTCACGAAAGAGCGCTCAGGCCTTCTATCTCTGGGGTCGTGACTTAATACCCTCTTCTCTAGGACTCAAATAGCTTGTGAGAACTATCAATACATTTCAGTTATGCCATGAATATTCTTATTTTAATGCCAATTTGTAAAAATATATGTGATCTTAAAAGATTACGCCGACAAATGGTCAGTAAAAAGTTTAAACATTTCTTTTTCTGGAGAAGATTTTGTAATGTTAATCAGTGCCGGATTTTCAGAATATCGAAATTTGCAGAGCAGGCTTAAGATATAAAGGATTTAAGGTTTTCCCGGCGAATTGCATACGTGAAGGTTTCTCGGGTTTCACAACGGGTAAGATTATTTAAATTGATCAACGTTTCGATGGTTGACTCAGCCATCGTCATCAGGATACAGGCTTAAGATATCGAGCATGAATTCCACTCGTGGGCGCTGATGCGAACGATATAACTCTCGTCCCATACTGCACCTTCGTATCACTTAGGAGCGAGAATATGAGACTGCTGAATGGATAAGTATAAAAATTCCTTCCTCTCGAGTGTAATTTATGACAAGAACACAGAGAGGTCGTAAAGCGTCAGCCCCGAAATACACCTTACCTTTCATTTCTACCACTTCATTCTATTTTGCACTCGCAATTGAAATCACCCACTATTGACCCCCTACTTTCTGTGACATTACTCGAACTACGTAAACAATATTTTATTTTCACGAATATATATATTATGGTAGAAAATATCACAAGTAGATCAAAGCTAAATGAAATAAATTGCCGAATGGAGAGATTTAAAACGTAATTTCTACTTGAATCAAAAGCCCTGATTCTCAACAGCCCTGATGAAGAAAGGAGAGCCTCCTTCGAACCGACGGCTGATATTCTGATAATCACCACTGAGTAAGATACCTTACTTTATGTCATCACCCAATGGGAAACCCGAGGAGTGTTTACACTGAACTTCACAAGTGAGAGGTGACACAGACTTTTTGCCTGCTTCGTCGGGCAAAAATGAATCTCTATATTGATATCATTTATATATAAATAAACATATATGGCATCCGAAAATACTGAGACCATTAACATTTTTAGCATCCTTTTGCATACTTATGGGTGTTAGTACCCATTGCCCCTGCTGAGATCGTCTTGACTTTGTAATATTTTCATTGCATCTCAGGTTACTCCGGAGAAGTATTCGATTTGTTAATACATATGTTTAGTCTCATTCATCCTGATTGAGTGAGTCTCTTCCAAACATTTGTGTTCCGCAAGGGCAGACCAATGTTTTCTCCTTATAACCAATTACTAGCCTTTAATTTTTTCACACAAAAAGGCCAGATTATCCAACATAGATTCATCCACAACTAAAATAAATTCAATACGCGCCGTCATGTCTATCCTCACTCGGGTATTTAATGATTAAATGATGCTATATATCTTAAATTTTCTTGCCGATTTGATTGGTGGCTCTAGCAATGTATGGTAATCTTACCCATCCAGCTGGATAGGCTATCTTTTCTTTCTTCCAGTTTATCACGTCGGAGAATTTTATAATCTGTGAGGCCGAGTTACCGTTTGATACCAGGGAACTTAAAAAAAGATACCTTCATTGACTACCTATAGGAATAAATGGGTAAAATACGACCTCGATCATATATGATGTAAAAAATGGCCAACATCTTGGTTGTCTGTCAAGCCATTCGTTTAAAAAAATGTTTACTTATTGGCTGCATTTCTTACAGCCAACGCCGCTATTAAAACCGACAGATTTTAAACTAAAAGCCTCGTTCGTTCCAAGGCTGGTAATTCCCAAGGGGAGTAAAAGAAATAAAATAATCCTCCAATTACCAAACCAATGTAACATTTTGCTCCTATAGGATTGGGCTAAATATGCATATGCGGAATCCTTAACCTAACTTGGGTTTTAAGGTAGTTTGAGCGTAATTTTTCCCTCATCATAATAGAGACCACACTCGAATTTTATTTTTAAATTTTAGCAACTGTAAGAAGCATGAAGTTAATATTGTAATATAATTGTTGCATAAACTTTGTTTTATATGACTGAAATTCTTACTAATTAACAATATATCTACCAAAACGGTTGATGTATATTTAATTTATGCCGAATATGTTTTGATTACAAGTGGACTCCATATCCGTCCACTCTTTGGGTTTTCAGTAGATAACTATTCCTTTGAGATATACATCCACTCGTTTTCCGTTCGGACAGTTGGCATCCTGAACTCTTCTCACATCCTATACCTCTGGCCGCTCGCACATATTTTATAAACATTGATATCATTTTGGATTACTTTCTGAGTAACGACTTATGCCACTTTGACATTTTTGCGTCCGGCATTGTTGCCAAATTTCTTATCTTACGAAACGATGTACCAACGTGTTCTTATGGCTCGTGGAAATTTATCCTGCCTTGAATGGATGAAGTTTGAAGTATTCTGCATAGTTATATCTAAAAAATACTAACAAAAAACAAACTACAAATACGGATTGATTGAGGTTTTCAGTTTAAAATTATGTCTACCAATGACATTTTTTTAATCGAATATAATATTTGAATTGGAAAAGATGAACTAAGATCTTTTGATCAGGGTAAATATTGTTTTGCTGACAAATTTTACCAAGAGGTACAACTATCTAGTGGCGATTATAAAATACTATAATAAATAAATTCAAAAGGTAATAAAATGTCGCTTGATCAGCTGCATACGGAATAACACACATGAAAAGAATTTAAACATTAAAAGAGCAAATTGTCGCTTGATCAGTTAAATACGGGATAGCAAAAATCAAAAGAAGACAATAAATAAATGAGCGAAATTTATTTTCATTAAAATGTTTCCACACGGTGGGAATTATTACTTATCACAATTTTTTAAATGATACGCAAGGATCTAATACTATCAGTAAAATTTTTTTATGTTGAGTAATTTTTTTTATTTTTTGGTAAGCATTCTTTTTTAGGTATTGTACATATAGTTTTTGTAATACATGGTGGCGATTTCATTGAAAATTAACTTGGCAAAGATATCACGATTTTTCTTCAAAATCTTCCTGTATATTTTACAGACCATATATATACATAATTAATATAAATTGCATCCAAGATTATGGAGTAGTTCATTCAATCCTAACGACAATAGGACACTGGCTTAAAAAGGCATTTTGATGATGCATATAGGGCGTAATCTCGACAACATTACGGATGAGTAGTACCACAGAGTAATATGTAATGTGATTACTAGTATTGGTAGTACCGACTAAATGATTGTGTGACCGACCGATTGTGAATGACCGACTAATGTGATTGGTAGTACCGACGCGATTTTCAATTAATGTTTTTCTATGTCATTCAACATTTAACGTTAATTATTACATGATGAAGCTTTTGCTATGTATAGTGAATTATTTTTTCACAGATTTTTCTTGTCCTCCAATTAACCCGGGAGTGGTCGCTAAGCTACTTATCACGCGAGCGGTCGCGTGTGAGACTTTTTCTCACACTCAGATGTACCATTGATCATCTATCATAGAGCGTTTATTGGCAATATATTACATAATATTCATATTTGATTTATTTCTCTTTATGTTCATTTGAAACAATGATTTCCACATGTGCACAATTACTGGTACAATTACGTAATCATTGCTAATTTTACTGGCGATGATACTATTGGGTATTAATGAAGAAAATTACCATTCTCAAGAAGAAATATTTATTTATGAGGACATACTTCCTCATGACTCATGAATTTGCAATAACGTATCTGCTCTCCACGAAATTAATCAACTTTGCCCGCATGTTGCGAAAGTGTAACGCAACTGAGTGATACAAAAACACTAATGTCAAAGGTCGCGCGATGAGAAAAAGTCTCACACCTTGTAGCCGACGGTATCAGACATATCAATACACAACTGCGGACTCTTCATTTATACTTTTTGAGACGGTCGGTCAGTAGGAAGAGATAAAAAGTCAGCTTGAAGGAAAGGGAACTTATTCTAACTCATGATTACAAAGTGAGCACAAGTTTAAATTTGGTGTGAGAGAAATTCTCATAGCGCGACCAATGGTGGGTTAAGAAATAGTTTTTCATAAATCGTGTAGGTACCACAAGAGCCATGTTTTGAGAAATATTTTTCTGTGCACACATTAATTGTTCTATAGCTATAATGGCGTCCGAACGAACAACATTTTGAGAGAACGATATGCTGCGCGGTAGATAAATAAGAAATTGATTAGGATTGGGTAATTTTTTAACTGAGACTGAGCTTTTTCTCTCATGAAGCGTTAGATTTGTTTTCGAGAATTTTTCGACATCTCCTTGCATAGGGATGGAGAAGTCGTGAATATATGACGCTAAAGATTAAAATACGTCCAGAAGCTTTCCTGTGATTTTGAATTCAATTCTCGTACGCATAACTGTCGTGTCAAATGCTTTCAACCCTTACGGCGAAGTAACCCAAAGGCTTGCCCCCTCACCCTCCTGCTCCAGCTGGCTGGAGGTAAGCTGACGAATCCATGTGGCGATGCAGTGGGCAGATGAACCTTATAAAATGGATCTATGTCATGGCACAGATTGTAGCATGATCACCTGGGTTTGGAAAAAATAGCGCGACCAATGGTGGGTTAAGAAATAGTTTTTCATAAATCGTGTAGGTACCACAAGAGCCATGTTTTGAGAAATGAGCATGATCACCTGGGTTTGGAAAAAATAGCGCAACCAATGGTGGGTTAAGAAATAGTTCTATTATTAGTCTAAAAGTATTTATAAGATAATTACGAATAGTTTTTGTTTCTTGTCCTTTGAATCGTTGTTCTTGAATTCTTCAACGAAGAAGTCGGAAGGATTTGTCGCGAATGTTTACCCTGTAAATGTGTATATGGTCCGACAACCGTAGTTTTAGTCCCATTAAAGACGGATTAAATCATTGCTTTTGTGTATCTAATTTAGTTCGTTGTGGAATACCTTTTCTGGATGGATTTTATTCTAAGGATTTAGTTTGGAGAATAGTGTTTTTACTTTATTAAATACTATTAATTTAATTTTTTTCTGCGGCATTTACTGCTCATTTAATTTCTTTTACTGTTCAATAATAGCTCGAAAATCAGCTGTGTTTCATCTCTTTTAACTAGTCTGCCAGTTTTCTTGTCTTTTCAGTAGGTCAGTAAGCCTATCAACACCTTAACGCCTTTTGTGAATCCTGATATCTGACCATTGCCGTTCGTGTGACCCAACGAAGGTGATTAAGGAAAAAACATATTTTCAAGTTTTTGTGTTTGTGAGTAATGCTCTATGTAAAGATCTAAAAAATCAAGAAGACATCATAGTTGCCAAAAAATGTGTTGTTTAATACTATCTCCCCGTTTCATTCCAACTGGTGGTGATAAGTAAATTTTTCACGGGTTTCCGTCCGGGTTAGTGGTGAGCCAGATGGAGCCACTAACCCGGACGGAAACCCGTGAACAATTTACTTCAGCTATTCGCCGGGAGAAAATCAAAGCCTACATTGTGGTGATAAAACGTCTTACATTTGGGGTTTCTACACACAATTAGTGAAAGCACGAGGCTATGAAATGAGCTTTCCGACTTTTTTGAAAAAAATTTAAACGATAGAGAACTCTAACTACAGCACTATGCCGAAACCACACGAGTTCAAATTAAAATCTAGTTTTGGAGATTAAAATTCGCGAAGTAGCCGATACTTGAGAACCACAAAAAAACGGCCTAAAAGGGGAATGGTCCTCGTCTGATGTCACAATTGCCGTCAAAGACCAGCAGCCTCCCCGTCCCATAGCGTGCTCCAAAGATTTCCAAAGACTTGCATGGAGAACGACGAAATAGAGGATTTGAATTGATTTATAGATGTATAGGGATAATTTAAAATCCAACAGATAAATATTTATTCAACGCACACTCATGGGAAAACCATATAAATCTTTCCGTGATTCTTTCCGAAAATGTTATTAATATTTCTAAATACAACGCGTTGTATTGCAAGTATTCAATATTCTTCAAACTTGAAGAGCTTTTCTTGAGTGAAGATGGCTCGACTGCGGTGAATTTGGTCAAAACAACAATATCTTCAAAAATCAACTATTGATGACTTTGAATTGTCATATGTCGTTTGAAGGCAATTTACTTTTTAAGATATTGAAATAAATGCCAATACGAAGAGTCATCAAAGGCGTCGAACTTCAAGTTTTGCCAGAGCATCGTGTATTATTTACTGTCAAATTGAAATAAGACGACACAACTCAGAATTTATATTTTTATAATGTTGTATCATTTTTAAATTAGCTGCTTGACCTAGTTAGATAATTTACCAATGGATTGAATTACATTGTATTGCTCTGATTAGCTGTGCATTCTAAGAAATATATGTCATATTATAACGAAAACTTCGAATCGATCTCCTGAATTTTCCGGTTACGTACACCTTGTGTGTGAGCGATATAGAGTTCGGCTTTTTATTTTCGGGCTAACTCGTAACATCGTTTTGAATTCCGAGCAGCTTCATCCGGCCTTGATCACACAACATAATCAACACGCGCGCGTTCAACCGGGTCTTAATGACGCGTCTAACCTTCTCAACTTCCTTTCCTACTGCCAAGGTCGACCTCGATTTGCGAACCTCGGTTGTCACACCTTTGCTAAGAGTAGGCATGGGTGGTCTCGAAACGTCAAGTAAGATGAAGATACAACTCGGCCATTCCGGAAAATTATGTATTTAACAAAGAATAGCGAAATTGCCTGTCACATATTACCCGTGCCAATGCAGGATGTTTGCTGTTTCGGTATTGCAATTAGAATGAATGAATTAATGTGTATTATGCTCTAGGGTTCCCCATTAAAGCAATACGAAAATTATATAAACATTTCTGCTTTCGAAAAAAACATAGCTGGCAAATAAGTCATCAATTTACAAAAAGATATCATCAACACATATAGTATGACACACCTAAGGCAAAAGGAAATGGTAATTTACAGTGAGAGAAAGAGAAAAAATCAAATATAAAAGAACCAATACGTAGATGAAGAAAAATACTATAAAATGAGATACAAAATTCGAGGACTAATACAGAAAAAGAAGTTGAAGTCAAACTGTTGCATTCAACATAATGGCTTAAAGCCACACATGCTTAGAAAGTGAGGTTACAGACATTTTAATTGCTCACCATAATAATAGGTGAATATTATCACTATAATGAGAGGTGAATGTGAGGGGAGGATACATGAACAGACATGAAATAACCCTTATAAATTACACGTCCCAAACGGATGAACGCAACAACGCAAGTAGTTAGTTTGACCGTTAAGACAGGAGGAGATATTTCACCATTACGTCATACCGAATTCCGTATTTTATTTACTAGATGTAACGCTCTACAATGCTAACACGAACCAAACAACGAACAAATATGTATTTAGAATTGCGAAGAGAGAAAAACTCACTTTTAATAACGAGATCGGCTTTCTCTAGTTTAGGAGTTAAGAGAGAAAGCTGTCAGAGAAATTATATCAAGCCGAATTTTCCAATTTTTTTACAATTTAAAGGACGAAAGAGTATTTCTGTGCAAACGGAATTAAACTTATCCAACTAATGTATGATCAAATTAACTGAACATACTAAAGATGATCACATTTCCCCTTATTTTACCAGGCTTACATGACTGAAGAACAAACGTAACCAGAAAGAAATACTTGCTTGGTTCGTTTATATATAGTCTTTTTAAAAATCAGCAACCTTGTTATTTAAAGCAATTTTTTACTTCCAGAGAAAAAATTCCAATATTACCACCCAAGTGGCTCCTGATTATTTAATTGTTCCATTACATATCAAAAATCCTTCTGAGTTGCTGGGGTCACGTTATGGAATAGTATTCCCGTCGATATTATGGAATCTAATTCAATATTTGTATAAAAAAAGATTTTTCGGCATCTTTTTAAAAAGGAAGGGTTATTATTTACAATTTATGTTATTACGAGATAATATTTATAATTATTAATTATTTTCTCGTATTTATAGAATTTGCCGTTTTACTTCATCTGATTAATAAGCAACCGCCTTTCAAATGGATGTAACATGTCACGTATTGAGCTCAAATATTGATGTATTTTTTTGTATGCTCTTAGTGGACGAAGAAGTCCAAGAACAATACTACATTTCTATTCCATTCAAGTGTATAAAAATGTGGTGTTTTATGTGTGTGTGTATCTGTTGCTCAATCACGTAAATACCTCTTAACCGAATGAGCTGAAATTATGCATGACCATACGTAATATATTTGATTCAAACATACACCTACTGCCGTTTTGAAAAGTTTCACCATTTCAACATAACGATCGCTTCCAACTTTTTAGAGAGGAAGGAACTATTTTTTTCTACGCACATATTTATTTTGACGCGGAAGATTATTTGCAGTAGAGGTGGCTTCAAGGTAAGACTTTAAGACTTTTTTAAGTTTTCTTTAGGAAACATTGGATTTATTGAGATTTTTATTCACATCATTATGTTATTCTAATGTTTTTCGTCGTTAATATTAAAATATGTACCCACGTCACGCTTCTTACTGCTGCTTTATTTCTAATGAAATGGTAATATTGGCACTGGAAAAAAAATCCCGCTCAAACTCACTTAACGGAAAATATGCACGAAGTTAATGACGATATTCCCCACGCCATCCGCTCGAAACTGGAATACTTTTTTGGTTTTACTGTTTTTAAAATAAAAAATTTCAGTAAAATTGTTAGATACCTACTATGCATCACTAAGCGACAAAACGGGCATTTTCCACTTGTAAAAAAAACTAAGATGGGAAATGAGAAGTCAGATTCTCTTCTGTATGAATAGTATTACTACTATGGTATTTCTTACTTTTATCCCTCCCGTTGAGGGTCAACGGGAATTTCTTCTAGTGTTGGATAATATTGTAATCTCTAACCGTACCGCCACCGGAAAAATATTTAGAGTCGTAATTTCAAACTAAATTGCATCGTACCGAACCCAACTACTCCACTTCCACCCTTGCTGTGAAGGGCGACGAAGAAGGGACGAGATAGGATGGGCAGAGCCCTTAAATGGCCTCCTCGGGGCTCCAGAGGGCACTCCATTGACAGAATAACTTCTTCACCAACGCTCTACATCCCCCAATCTGCCTTCCAAATCCCGCCTCAGCCTCCCAACTCATTCGATAGCTTTAGAAACATTTTTAATCTCACCGCAACGCGGAGAGAAGACCCCATTCTTATTCATGTTGATGGGAGAAGGGAAGGGAACGCTGCCGCGACCTCTGGCCCTAGATCGGGGAACCGGCCGCAAAGACACGGGAAGGACACCCCATCCTCTCCGCCCTCCTCACCCTCCAACGGCTCTCTCGTCGTGAGGGAAAGAAAAAAAATAAATAATCTGTCCCCTATTTTCCTACATGATCCACCCCCCATATCCACCACCCACCCCTTCACAAGCAATGCCCCGACCCCAATCCCTCACCATCCTTCCCCTTATAGAAAACGCGTCTTTACGCCCCGTTTTTTCCCCCATCACCTAACCGCTTCTTTGCCCCCCTTCCCACTCCTGGTACCCTGGAACTCCATCCTTGAAACCCCGTAACGCTTCCTCCCCACAGTCGGTTCTCTTTTCGCCTCCCTAATAGTCCAGAACAACCCAACTCCCCAATCCACACCCTCAACCTTCTTCCTTGCCCCTCCAACCCCCTACAAAAATCTCCGCATCCTTCCCCCCCCCTGCCCCTTCCCATCCATCCCATACAATCTTCCCCTCGCTCAAGCGAATCCATTATTTCCTCGCCGTCACCTTAGCAACAGGCGTCCGGCCAAATAAGATGGCGAAGAAGACGAGGTCTCCCCTCGATCACCACCCCAACCTCTCCTCTCCCCTACCTCCCTCGGTTTCTCCCACAATCCCATCCCTCCCTCTCAATCAAGACGGATCACGGTCTCGTGAGCTTTTCACAATAGGTAACGGTGTCGGCCGAAAAGAGTTCTTCCCCGCCGTCGAAACAATTTAAGCTAGAATTTCCTAGGGCACATTCTCCGTTCGATGCAATCACGCCTTCAAAATTTAAGAAGCTTGTTATCAAGTGTTTGGAAAAAAAACTATTGGGCGAAATATGAAGGACGGTCGAAGGCTCCAATTCATGAAAAAGCTCCATGATTAAGGGATAACTCAGTACTTCCCACAGTGATTTGTTTTAAAAAGTATTTGGCCCGAGTTTCCACATGTAAATAACTTTGAAAATGATAGTTATCTGCTGAAAACTGTGTTGGCTCCTATGCGCAATAAATCATTGTGCAAGGTATGTACTAACAATAAGTCATTCCTCCATTCATGGATAAAACCAAAACGTACTATTATTTTCATTTCCAGCATCAGAGAAATAAAATAAAATCGTTTGGAAGAAACAGAAATTTTGGAGGAGAATGAAGCTAGCCAAGAAGCATTGAAAAACAAGACGGAATAATAAAATGATTTCTAAGCTAAGATCTATTGAAAATATTACAGGAAGGGTCGAACATGGGCCTATTCGTTGACTGGATGGAGAGCCTAGACATCCGGGAGAGAGCATGAGAATAAATTAGAGGCATTTAAGATGTGAGTCCGCAGAAGGACGGGGAAATTTCAATGGACGGAAAGACAGGCAAACGAGACGGCACACGGTAAATGAGGAAAGAGAGCTGTTGGAGGAAATTAAGAAGTGGCAGAGCAAATATATTCAGCAATTAATGACACGCGGTAGGATATTTAAGATCGTTTTAGATTGAAGAAACGTGGCTTAGCTGGGAAGAATGAGGAAAATAATAGTCATTTAAGACGAGTTGAAGATTGGTAAATAATTTACCGAAGTTCAAAGAGACAAATTAGTGAAGATATAGACTAGGTAATAGAGTATAAAAGGCTCATCAAACCTTCCCTAAACGGCATAATACTGACACAAATAATCAGACCATTCCAGTGTTAAAGAATGTTTTATTCAGCTTCGAAAAACTAAAGAGATAAATTAATAATTAAGTTCGCGAGCCATGCGAAGCTCATTTTGAGAATATCGTTTATTTTTTCGGCAACAAGGGAGGGGAAGCGGTCCTCACTTAATAAAATAAAGATACTTTATAAGTGAAATACTGAGTGTGAGCATGGCACGTCAGGCAAATCTATCTCTTAAACGTCTTTTATAAACTACTGATAAGCAACAAATGACCAAAACTAATATCACTAAAAACGAGAAGTGACCGTATGAAACTATGCAAAGGTGACAACGGGCAGCCCTGCCTCACCCAACGACCTACAGCATCCTTGATTCTCCGTCGGACATCCTCACCTGTGTCTTATGTCATTGTCCTTCGAATTTCAAACGCTTTAAACGCATTATTTTTTATACTTCAATTTAAAGAATATGGCCGAATGATATTTGTTTTCGCTTTATTTGTTTCTTTCAGTAAATATGCTCGGGTCAAATAATTTACAAAATTTTAATTTAGTTATTATGTTAAACTCAAACCTGTCATTGGAAATCCACACAAACGCAGAAACATTTTTATGAGGATGATAAAGCGAAATGTATTTATCACTTTCAAATAATCAGATGTTAATTCTTTCACTCCTTACTAAATTTCATTCTATTCAGCATATCATACAGTATTTAATATTTAATCTAATTATACTTCCATAATATTGGAGTGAAAAATCTTCTTCCACATTTTGTAATTGATTGGTCACCGAGAGTGCCTATTCTTGCCAGCCTTATATTTCCTACCTCTTCAAAAGTCTCTCATATCATGCCAACCTATTCCTGATTTCCATGGTATTTCCATTAATTTTACCCAATTTACTATTTCTAACGCCTTTTCGAAATTCTCAAAGCAAGCCATTACACTCTGTTTCTTTCTTTTTGTTCTCATCCCCGAAATCGCATCTCGAAATGTCCTCCCTCTCCTTGGTCCAAATTGGGTTCCAAACTGGTCACCGCTTAAGTGACAATTTGCTCTACTTTCCAATTATATTGATTTTTCAAAGTAAAACTTTTGCCGCGTGCGAAATTTGGCTATTGTTCCGAACTCCTCGCATTCTGACACTTCCGTCTTCTTCTTCTTGATAGGTATCATAACTGTTTTAACAAAGTCATTTGGCAATACTCCTTCCTCGCATATCCCACGAATAGTTTCGAAAAAAGGTCGTCTTCCCTTATTGCCTACGCTCTTCAGTAACTTCGAAAGGATTTTATATGCTCCTACAGCCTTCCTTGCCTTCATCTCTCGTAATGCCTTCTCTATTTCGCTGTCGAGTATCTCCGGTCCGAGTTCATTCTTATCTATTGCTCTCTCACCCTCTATATCTAAGTTCGAAGGTTTATTACCACTGTCCTATAGCTCTTAAAAGCATGGAAAATTTATTTTATGAGCATGCAACCATGTGTTTACGCAAGTTGAAAATCTTCATTACGACTGCGGATAATATTACATAGTGCCCTTTTTACACAACATGTCAGTCAGCACTATTATCAGCGCCGAAAACTCAGAATCATATTCGGACTATAAATCAAATTCGATTCCCTGGAGTCTGTGTGTACTTGATGCAAATTTCAGTGGGCAGAGTAGCCACCCGGGCATTTGACGAACAACGCAAACGAAATTAACAATGTCATATTTTTTACACATATGTACCATGTTATGTTTATTAAGTAAGAAAAATACTGAGGGTGAAAAAACTAGAATTTACCAATTTTTGGGTTTAACTTTGATGAGCAACTGTGGAAGAGAAGATCAACACAAAAGTAACATCTTACAATGATGAAGAAAGTAGGAGTGAAGATGGGACATACGTGATTGAGAAAAGGAAAACTGAGGGCGATATAGCCCAGAAGACTATGATATGGTGATTTGCACTGAGCTGGCGAAATGCAACATTGAAAGTAATGGCTTAGCCCCGTAGCGTATTAAGATAACGCCCATTTTTCTCAAGAGTATGCGCGTGAAATATAACATGAGTTTAGCTTCGATGTTACTATTCCACAAGAACAACCACGAGTGCAACATAAGAGGCAATAAGATGTGTTGCGTGGGTCGAGGGACGAACTCTCTAAGGTGCAAGCACTTCTCAATCACGATATGTAGGTAAGTGGTACACAGGCCCGGCTAGGCCGCGGCTTAAGGCCTGGGCGATCCACGGGCGACTGCCCGGGGTGCCACAAAGGAAGGGGCGCCGTGATTGTGAAAAAATATTTTTTTACTTCGTTTAACTGGTGAATAGGTTTGATAAGCAGGGGGGGGGGGGGCGTAATACTCTCTCGCCCGGATAAAAATTTTGTCTGAAGCCAGGCCTAGTGGTACATGCATACAACTATTTTAAATTCTCACATTTCAATGAGCCACTTTGTCAGGAGGAAGCGACAACCAAGGGATAACTTCATGTATGAGGGTAGTTTGAGCAAGATATCATTTCACATAAAATTCAGTGAATTTGGCCTCACCATAAAGAAAAATATCTCACCCTTCCAAAAATACCAAAATATCATCCACTTACCGCACTACTTTTCGAGATATTTGCAAATAAATAGCAACCAATTTCCACGGGAAATGGTACAGGTATTCACTCCAGAAAGACTTTCTTTAAAAAATGAGGAATTTATAGCGAATATAACTCGTCATAAATTTAACAATGCGTAGTTCTTATAATTGAACGACTATTTTTATTAATAAATCAATTACTCGCCGTAGTTAGTTTTACAGAATCACAAAAAATATTCTGCTGTGAAGACGTTTCCACTGTACGGGATGCAAAAAAAATGAGTCAAGTGAAAAACTTATGTATCCATATTTACAAAAAGATCGATCCCGCCGATTACCTTGCTTTTGTAATGACATTAACATCAAAATTACCAGCAACATCAGGTCAAAATCTGATGCTGCGGTCATCTACCGAGAAATACCCACAAAAGAGCAAACTTCGAAGCTTTTTCACCTGATCTTAAAGAATTCAGGTCTGGTCTGTTCGCCGTCAGGTCTGTTCGCCCCGCTCTCGCTCCGTCTCACTCTCTCATCTCTCACCTTCACATCAGCCAGCAGCAGCTGCCCGACCGAACTTGTAACAAGCAGTCCACTTCTCAATAAACTGAAGGAACTTTGTAAATTTGCGTTCTGCCTTTAACTTTATTCCGCACAGATATTGAAGTCAGAGTCACAGATATGTCATTACTAGCCTTCATGCCGCCACAAGTATTGATGAATACTTAATCAAGGCCTATATATCGATCTCACGCATCACATCGGATATATCTACCCTGGGATGAAATATACTGGAAGCGCTCTCTAGAAAGTTTTCATATAGCCCAAAGTCCGCATTAAGCATTCAGTAATACGCTAAAACTACCTGAATCGAATTTCTGCGAGAATTTCGAACAAAAGTCCTCCATTTACTAGTGCCCCTTACTCTCACTAAAAATTTGATGAACACATCGCGAACGGCAACAGTTTTCCTCATAATTTTTCGTAAGAATACAGCATCCAGTGGAGTTACTTTTTCTATTATCAAGCCATAATTCAATAAATTTCAATCATTTTCGACTGTTTACTTTAAGTTCTGCATAATAATTCATCCAGAATCAAGTAACTGAAGTTACCTTTAAATATGTTTTGGTTTCAATGTTTTGGTGATAGAAAGAGTGGTCTTATAATTCCAAGCACCACTTTTCTTGCCTCGTTCCCGTTCCGTGCATGGAACCAGCAGCACCCTCTCCGGTATGATTCAACTATCCCCCTTATCGCCCCTATAAGTAACCCTGTTTACGCCCTTGCCCTATTCTCCCCTTTCTATCCTGATTCCTTTTCCATACCTCATGACCTAAAACCTATTTCTACGCATAATTTCGTCGGCTTGCAGTTTAACACGAGGGGCGTTTAATAAATGAGCCGTTGAGAGCAAGAACGGCGTACGTCAAAGTGAGCACTTTTTGGAAAATGGGGCTTGAAGTGGAATAAATAAAAAATAAAACCCTAAGTGCTGCTTTCTTGTGTTAAAACTGTGAAGTTGGACTCTCATCACCGATGCACAAAACAGAATACAGGTAGATGAATGCTTCGGCGCGCTTATTTAAAGTACCTTTGGCAAAAAAATGACTTGGTTACTTTTTAGTCACTTTTTCTCCCAACAGCTCAAATAACGCAACATATTTTTTATCGGACAATATTCGCTCTAAAAGTTTTAATTTAATGTGCGACTTCCAAAACCAGGGTATGTTCCAAGCAGTGATGAATTCTTTTCGGCGGAAAACGAGCCTTTCGCGAATATCCACTCGCGCTTGCATTCCCAACGCTCGTTGTCCACCGAGACATGACAACGGATAAATGCACTAAAGCAGTGGATAACATTAAATTAGGCAATGTTATCGCATACTGGGCATACTGAGCCTTCAGATCTAACAAGGGAAAGAGACGGTTCATGTGAGGTCAATTTCTCTGAAACTTGGGAGTTAGATTCTCCTGACCTTCCTAGTATCAAAAATGCCCCCTGTTGATGTAGACGACCAAAAGTTTATGAGATATTGGCGTTTAAAGATAACTGCAGACGGCTGGTGTTGGCGATATGTCGTATTTTCGGACCGGATTTCAATCCAATTACACGGAAAAAATTTTTTATCGGTACTGTAGTATTTTTTTACCATTTCTATTGTGAAGCATCGTAATATTCTACTTAATCACGTTGTTTTTTCCGTCACTCAAATATGGCATCTCAACTTCATATTCCTTTTCTAAACATATATAGTAGGATTTTCCCATACCTATAATTCCTCGGGTCTTCGTGAATTATTACATTCCATGTATATTCTCGCATTAGAAAGAGTGATAATTATTGTAACAGCAACGAAAACAAATAGGTGTTTTTATCAATTTGGGGAAATTTGCAAAACTCGTGCTTCCCACGTCTACATTGGCTTCTTACGTAGTTGTCCACATATATATATATATCATTAGATAAAGCGATATCGGAGATTACGCTGAAAAATAGGGTTTCGCAACTGCAGAATTGAGACTCGAAGCGTTGCATTTATTGCTAGAATATAAAAAAAACTTTCTTAAACAAAAAAATGTAGCAATATTTATTGAACCCATCTCGTATTAGGATGTATAGCTAGCCAATAGAAACCCAGTTTTTCATGGCCGCGGGAACCAGACTGGATTAGCGAATGGGATAACACTATCATGAGTTACATACTTTATCCGGATGGCATGGCCAGCATCTCTCCAATGATCTTTCGCTGAGTCTATTACCGAATCCTCCCCTCCTCGCGAATCCTCGACCTCGTTCCAAATCGTTCGTCTCCCTCTCCCTATATCCCCCTGCCCCCTCACATCGCCCCGCTGCAAATCCTGTCCCCCTCGCCATCCGCTTCCTTTTGTGTGATGGCCACCAAAATTGGAAATTGGCTGAGAGAGGGAGTTTGGCAGTAGTGGTGTAAGCGTTGAAGAGAAAAAAGAAGGGACTTTCTAAGAGGGTGAATGCGGAGGTTTGGGGTGATTTCCGGGAGATGCGATGAACCGAACAGGAAATCTGAGGCGGTGTAACGTGCGATGTTACCGCACGGAAAGAAATTTTGTCGTTATCCTAAAAAAAACTCATTTTCTGGCTCAATATTTGCCACGATAACAAAATTAATCGTCACTCTGGTAAGCGATTCATTGGCACACTAACGAAATTTCTTCGGTTTGTGGATGAAATAGTATCGATAAGCCCGTTTTTGTACCGGCAACAAATGCTTCCGTGAAGCAGGCTATCGTCTTTCCTACGAAACAAATACTTTCGCTGTTAATCATTGCTACCAGAGCAAGAAAATGGCAACCTCTCCAAAGAACTTGTAATGCCACAGAGAAAAATTAACTTGAAACGTGATTCAAGATTTTTCGTCCCGGTATCGATTAATTAACCTGCTGATGGGTGATCAGCACTAGTACTCTCTACCCCTCTGTTTCACCGGCGGATAAGTTCGCCATCGCAAAGTATTTATTCATTCATTTAAATCCTGTATAATACACTCTGATGAAATATTCCCTCGCTATTACGGATACAAATACGTACTCCCATCGATAATACTTACGCCGTCTATACGACAGCCCGATGTTGCATACAAACTCTCAGTAAACATAAATTTAAAGTAATTGCTACCTACGTCATCTTGCTGTTAACTTTAGCCAGACACTGTAAAACTGGACCTAAGTGTTATCAAAATTGATTAGTAGGTATTTTAACAGGCCGTAATTTAATCCACTGGAGTAGCATATCGAAGATAATACAATTACCAATAAAAGAAAGAAGCGCATAAAACATTCGTGCGGAGCGTTGCGCTTGACTTATCAGAGACATGGACCACTGGAAAATGGGATCAGGTGAGAGTAGACGCTTTAGAAACCTGGAGTTAAATGGAAAATGCTGAAGAGCAATGTACGGATAAATTCAGAAACTAGGAACTACATATACAGAATAATGGATCGTGAGAAGGAAGGAAGAGAAAATAAGATATTTCCTAAGAGAGAGATAACATCCAGATGGATTGGCCACACCCAGGGATACAATGACCTAAGGAGGATGATGGATGAGAAGATAGAAGGAGAAGTCCCGTGAGGAAGATAGAGGGATACATAAGCTACCCTAATGAAATGAGACATGAAACAGAAGGACATTCAGGGTGTAAAGAAATCAGCAGAGGACAGGGAAGATAGAAGAGCAACGGTCAATCAATCTTAGGATTCAACGAATTATGATGATGAGGGGCATACCTGAACTTTCAACAAAAAAAATACCCACCACTAAAAAATCCATTTATTCTGAAAAAATCCTCATATTTTCTGCCTCCCCTGGCATCATCCTAAATTCTTATTTTCTCCCTTCCTCTACCACGCCTACACAAGGTCTTCCTCTCTTTCATCCTCTTGAACATGTCCCTCAACAAGTCTTTCGTCCACTGCCTTCTCCTCATTGACCAAACCAATGCCCTTCCCTACCCTATCACCTCTCAAAACTTCCTAGTTTGCATTCCTCGATACCCAGCTCATGCTCTCCAATCTTTGACACTACCTCTCAAAAGCCCCCAGTATAGGCTCACCCTTGGTTCGCAAAGGCCAAGTTTTCCAATCATATAACCCTTCACACAACATTGGCTAGATTCCTAATATAAATCTGCAACTTATCTGAATCACCAGGGAAAGAATGAGCAATGAAACTATAGATATGGTGAGTCTTCCCTAGTCTAGTAATGATTGCTTCTCCTCCTTTGCCATATCTAATACCTCATCATTCGTCTTCGTCTCCACCCAGCCTATCCATTCAATCTCTCTCCAAACCCACATTTTGAAAGCCTCTAAATCTATGCCAATCCTCTTTCCTCAAAGGCCAAGTTTTGGAACCATACAACGCCACACTCAATATAATTCTTCACTTAATTTTTCTTTGTGTCTCTACTTAAAGTAAAGTACCTCTTATAAATTCCTTACGTTCAGCAAACGCTCCTTTAACCAGCGGTATTCGTCTCCTTATGTCTCAAAGCTAAACCTAGTTCCCTCAAAATGCTTCATTGATACGTAAATTGCTCCACCTGATCATATTTATGACCACTCACTTTTAGGCTTAGCCTCACTTTACTAACTCTAGCAGAACTCGTTACTTTCCTTTTCTAGTGGTGGATCTTCATCCCAAATGCTGTCGAACACTGGGCATGCTATACCCAGGACAGCTCTGCTTAGGCGACATTACAGACTCAATAGTATTCTGCCACCTACATCACGAGGGAAATACAATCTGGAGACGGAAAATTTCAGATGATGACTTCTACAGATAGTCATCATCTTCCTCAAACCAAGTTTAGATTTTATAACTCATTGATGTTACATTTCATGCACCAGAAGGTCTACAGTAGTGTAGGAGCCACAAACGAGAACGTTGCTCTTACTATACAGCTCTGAGCCCCAAATTTGTCTGAGAGCCTGTCTGTAATTTGCAGTATTTCCTTCACTGCTGCAGCCTCTTGCATTCATCATTGGGAAACACCGAGGTTTACAAAGCATTCTTTGTCATCTTCCTCACGAATGATGTTCCCATCAATGAGTTTGCATGTTTTTCTTGTTCTCTGAAGATATTCCTCACAAGAGGTGGATGGGTGAAAACTTATCCAACTCTATCCCTATATGAGGAGCCTAGAAGCCAAGAGGTACAAGTGAAAAAAATGAGTTTTGAGTTATTCATGTTTAAAGTTCAACTTGTTGTTGTAGTGGTCAATGTGTTTCTTGAAGTAGATGAAATTTACTCCACTAGACCTCAGCACCCATCAGTCATTCACTTATACCTCTTGGTCACAACAATTTCACATTCTTAAGGAACACATACCTCTTGGTCACAACAATTTCACATTCTTAAGGAACACATTTCCGCACTTGGCTCGAAAAAACTAAAAATGTCACTTGTATCCCTTGGCTACTAGCCTCCTCTCATCACACTCTTTGCCTATATCCTCACTGTAATTTTGTACAGTGCGTTATATGTTACTTATCACCAGCGACACCATACATACCTATATCCCCTGGCACATTGCAGCTTAAAGGACAGGAGGAGGGGGGGGCTCAAAAAAATGGGAGTACTATAGGATTGCTTGGAAGTGGTAGGTATATCTAATACAAAATGGAGCATACATCTAACACATTTCTCGGGGAATATTCTCTGCAGCGTTTATGTAATAGAGATACATATGGTTTTATGCAGCCGATGTACGGTAACATCGAGCACAAAAGAGTAACCTTAATAAGTGACTCGACTATAAGTCAATGGTAGGTTTTCATTGGCCGTAAAAATGTAGAAATGCCTCGACTTAAACTCAAGTATGCACAGTATATACTAGGATGTTGTTACTCCTGTGGACTACATATGAATTCTTGATGCCATGACCATAAAACTAATTGTAAAATAACTTGCCATAAGATTCAAGTATGTCCTCGTATAGAATATCACATAAAACAATAGTATAAAGCCTATTGAAAGATGAGAATAATAAATTGCACAGTTGAGAACTGAAACAAAAACACAAGAGACAAAACTAGGAGAGAACATTATTCACCACCAGGACATCAGATTGAGGTGAATTATCCACTACCCCTAACTCTCTCACAGACAGAAAATTCTGGTACGGTACGCCAAGAGTGACAAAGCCATTTTCATGCTGCTCTTAAAATGTAGTCAATACAAACAATATTTGTGTGTATGTAATTATATTTTCTTCTTGAGTTGCTTTTTCAAAGATTAGGTATGTATTATGAAATTAAATGGTGAAAAAATCAAGCACCTAGATTGAATTTTGAGAGTAATGAAAATTAGTAAATTCATAATTACATGCATAAAACATACATGATTATAGTCATCCACGCAGAAATTACGGTGATAAAATATGTAGACATTGCCATGAGAAAAATCCCATTGGACAAGGAATTGAACCACAGACTGCTGGATAAGCCCAGTAAGCCAAAGGTCGTCGCTTTAATTCTCAGACCAGCAGTCCCAATGCATATTTTCTTTCGGCAATATTTTTGGCATAAACAGTTGGACAACTAAATGGCCAGTGGTAATTTTCAGACATGCACCAAAGGTCTATAGACCAGCCTGCTAGCAGAATAAAATGTAAATCATGCATTTGCCTTAATATTAACAACTAAGGGCTTTTAAGCCAGTACACAGGGGTTTACAAAATATCAATCATCTTCCCCATATCAGGGTTTTTAAAGCTCTAAATCCTAAGTCTAAAGCTTTTCTACAGCCCAGCACCATACACTTCTGAGGCAGTGGCAGTAAAAATTTAAAGGTTAAACGAATTGAGCATAATATTGCACATTTATTATAATAAAACTCCAGCATAAAAAATTGCATAAATACTTTCAACAGTTACAAATCTAAAATCACATACAACAATATCATCGACATGTTGCTTTCATACATTTAAAAAATCTTAAATTCACCTCAAAATTGCAATTATCAATTTTTTGTTCATAGAAAGCATACAAAGAAATTTGTTTGTATTTATTTTGACACAACAAACAAATTTAAAGTATGTATTGAGCATTGACATGAGCTGAATTCAATGGCTGACAAAACATAAACCCTTGGAGAGAAGGAAAAACACATAGATTAATGAAACAAAACTAGGATAAATCACAACCATGACAATAGGAGGGAATAGAATGATTTTATCAACTGAAAAAGATAAGCAAACTTTTCTAATGTTTGCATTCCATGAGTAAGTTCTTCAAAACCCATGCACAACATTAACATTTTCTGGATAAGTGAATTTTGGAACAGTAATCACTCAGCATAACCTTCCTGGCACATTTATCATAAAAGGAGAAAATATTTGTCTGTAATAGCCATAAATAACTTGAAGAACAACATTCATTGGGAGATCATGACTAAAGTTAAACAAATTTTGAGAGCACCGCGACTACAGAGACACCTGCAAGTGAACATAAATGCATTAAGTTAAACACAGACATAATGAGTAGTTTTGTAAAAGGTAGTAAAATTAGAAGTATTTTAAAACAAATAATCAAACTAACAAAAACTCAACTTAAAATGTCAAGTAAAATCCTCCTGTTTTCATATGACTGACAAAGCCTTTAACCCTTCCATTAACAAAGTACCCCTTCAATAGCATTAAACATTAATCCTTTACTGAACACACGAGGGGGAAACACTAGAACAGGATATATATAGGTATACTAAGAAAAGTATTCAGTAATACTTAAACAATTAGAGGATACAACACACTGAAAGATTTGGGATAATGGGGTTGATAGCTCAAAAAAAATCATAAATGTGTCAGGAGCAGGCAGATTCATTGAATGCCTAGTAATCAACCATCAAATGACAATGAAATGCAAAAAAAACTATGTATAATTCATGTCATGAATTTTTACATGCACACATTAAAGAATCCATCATTATCACAATATTTCTATCAAACATTTGTTTATACTTCCCTTGAATTTACTTGTTCTGAGTGGGAAATTTCCCATCAGCCCTCATTTCAAATTGTGGCCGATATGAGTTTTCCTTAAAATATTACAGCTGGAGGTGATAATTCAATAAGAAAATGCCGGTCAAAAAACACCTTTAAAAACAAACCAAGTCAGAGTCAACGCTTCTATTGCTAGGAAAAACAAGCGGAGCAAAGTTATATTTCATAGCATAGTGGTTCACTTCAACTTGACAAGTAATTATGGATTAAAAATCACTTTATCAACTATTGACATGCAACTTTTATATATAAACAGATGTGATATCAAGTAACTTTTACTTTATCACATGGCATGAATGCACAAGTATAAAATTAGTGCTCAATGTTTCCTTATGAAATCTTTTCATAATCCATTAATATTGCACACTCAAATAGGACTACCAAAAATTTAAGATAGTAAAACTCTGTAAATATACCTTCTTACAAATGCCATTGGTTTCAGCCGAGTTTTCTAAGCTATTTTGTACTTCTGCAAATACATCTCATACAAAGGTTGAAGGGCAAAAATTATAGTAAGCCCATGGTAAGTAGAAAGTATTGCTGTTGGCAGTCCTAAACTGGAGGGAATAAGGTCAGGATGGAATATGCATTCAAAAATTTTACATGAAAACCAGGCCAATCATAACATGTTGGCCCACTCATCACAACCATTCTCTCTCAGCAAACATCTTAAAGGAAACATAATAAACTGCATCTCCAAGTTAAATTTCTTGCAAATGCAGAACCAAAGAAAAAATGGAATCACACATTGCAGGGCTGTACAAGTAACGTACATCGTAAAAATTGCACACAAATAATAAATATAGGAGATCTCAGTTCTCTTTCATAGAAAGATCAATCATTATATTAGTTTTTTTCAGCAAGCATTATCTTTAACGCCAAAAAAATAAACACTCTGGTTAGTCTTCAATAATGAGACTTTCATAGATGCCAAAATCAAACTACATGTTTTAATATACCCAGATAATTACTGAGCTCATCATAAGTGGCTGGAGGAAGACCTTTAAGGATAATTGCCTTCCCTTTGAGGCCTCCTTCAACACCTTCTGGAGGAAGTATATAATCTGCCTCACTATTTGCTCTGGAGGGATCAAATTCCACCAAATTCTCATTGCTATCTCTCAGTTCATTATACTTCCAAACTGCTGGATGCAGGCTTTTACCTTGACGAGCCACCATATAAATCTTATCTGATGCATATGCCTTGGAAATATACTGCACAGAAAAGCTTCCATCGTTGGGCAGGTACTGAATGCAATTCCCTTTGGTTTTCACTTCATCATCTTGGCCTCTTGTTTCAGCTGGGGGTAGTCCTTCTAAGATGAGCCCTACCACAACAGCCCAATGGGCTCGGTGACCTTTTTTCTTGCATGGTGAATGGTTAAAATCAGCATCGTAACTGCATGAAGCTAAGGAAAATCATTATCACAACATACCACATCAGATTTTACTAACAACTGCAGGAATCCTATTAAAAATTGCAAAGAAGAAAAATATTAAAATAATAAAAAATAAGACAAGATTTCTAGAATCACTCCAAACTTGATATGTATCCAAAGAACAGCAACACAATGACAACTGTGAGCACATATCTACAGATCAATAATACAATACTTAAGATGGTCAGAAAATACAAGAAACAATGAGGGGAGATTCAGGCATGACAAGAAAGAGCTAGACTTGATGGCAAAACTATGAAGACTACTGGAATAATGACTATAAATGAGTCTCTAGCAAAGAGGACTTGAGCCAGCACAGTGTAGTATTTACAGCTATAAGAAAACTAGGTAGAGAGGTTGTAAATACTGAGCAAGTAAGTGATAATAGTATTGGAGTTAAGATGCGGAAGATCCAACAATCTTAGTCAGATAAGAGGCTGACGTGGAGACAGGTGGACAAAGGGAGGAATAAGGCAGTTAAGTGTATGATCAGATCAAATAAGTGATAGATCATGCTTCAATGAGAGAAAACTTAGTGGTGATGGGACACTGGATCAAAGTGGTGGGGAAAGAAGAGATGAGAATGAAGTTGGAGAGTACAGATGGAAATGATGATAGAGAAAAAGGAGTCAATTTTTCAGGGAAAATGGGTTAACAATTACAAATGATATAATCACAGTCCATTATAGGTGAAAGTATAGATGGAAAATATCATGAAATAAGAGAAGATATCAATTAGACAACTGACTATCACTCGTTGGATTTATCACGAGTGTGTTTGGTGGGGGCATTGTAAAAATCATAAAATTAACTTCTTATTAAAAAATAAAAAAGTACTTGAATTTGAAGATTGAAGGACAGTAAGTTAAACCTTGAATGTCACAAATGTTGTACTAAGAATTATAAATAGTAGGTTATAGAAAGGATGAAAAAATTCCTGTGAATACTATCTTGAATTCTGGAAAGGGAGGATATCTTGTGAAACTAAGTTGATTGTATTGATGAAAATGCCCATCAGCAGCAGTCATCAATCCACAGACTGGTTTTCTGCAGCTCTCCGCATCACTCTCCTTTCAGTAAGCCATTTTACCCCTTCTTATGTCTTCATTATAATATCCCACGTAATTTGCCTATTCCACCCTCGGCAATTCTTCCCATTCCTTTCACCTTCCATTATACTTTTCGAGACTTTTAGAGAATGTGAAAGAAAGAACCCAATAAATTTGTCACTTCTCCTTTGCTAAGTTTTCACAAAATATCTCCACGAACCTCCATAGGACTTCTCTCCCTGTAATTCTCTATTCATATGATCTTCATCATGCTTCAATAATACCTCATTACCATTGCTTCAAATCATCTCTTTTCTATTGCAGTTATCACGCAGCCTGCGGTGCCATATGAAATCATGCTCCATAAATGTTTCAAAGAAGTGCATGAAAGAGAATTTTACTGGTTTAGAGAAAACTTAGAATATAGAAATGTCCCTAACAGGGGCATTTGGCAACAAAACAATATGATGAGTAAACAACTCTGTTACTCCAAAATAAACGAAACCTGAAAACTATCAACATTACCCCCAGCATCTCTGAACACGGTGCACCTGGAAATTGGACCATCTTATAATTTTATTTTATCAATTTTATAACCAGTTAGAACTGGATAGAGAAATACAAAATTTCAGACCCATTTGTCCCCTGGGAGATGGTTAAAGTTTAAACCAATAGCTGACATTAGGTAAGGCCATGAAATGTAATCAAGCACTGCTTGATTATACTTGGACTTTACATTAAGCTAATATAATGCAGTTTTCTCATGAAACCCTCTCACTTGTTTATCGAGTTAATCATACCACGAGTCTAATGAGTAGACACATTCCAAACTTTACACACATTAGAGTGTATTTTTATCTCAACATACATATTCAACTGTAATATTATTAAGGGCTTCAAGCATTCCAAGTTGGGCTTAGCATTTAGCATGGTCATCAAAACAGTGAGGACTCTTCTGCTTTACAAATAGAATAATAGGTCCACAAATTAAACAAGAAGGAAAGTAAAGAAGTAAGCAGGGCTGTCCCTGGGGATTTTGGGGCCCTGTGGAAACGAAAGTGGGGGCCCTTAACTTTTTATTCCTTTGTTGATGTAGTAGCATCTTTTAAGCATATTTCATGGAAAGAAGAAAATCAACCGACAAACTGGAAATTGATTTCAAGAAATTTACATGGGTACTAAGTAGAAGGTAATTTCGGGTAAAAGGCGGCTTTCCCCACGCCGTCTGAAAGAGGAAATCCCAGGTGGGGCCCCCATAAGCACGGGGCCCAGTGCAGTGGCACCTGTCGCACTACCCTAGGGATGGCACAGGAAGTAAGTACCCTGAAGGGAAGGAAGGGCCTGCACATTCTGATGACCCCTATAGCTGAACTAGCTAGAGCATTGATAATTGCTCCCAGTAGGACCACCCATGACAGATTAGCTTGAAGGGTAAGAGATAGATGATGGTGGTCTACACAGCATCTGTCCCTCAATGAAGTAGCTGCAATAAGGTGACACCTTCGTGGGGCAGCCTCTAAGTGATGATGTCACATAACAAATACTACCTACTGAGAAAGGCAATGCGAAACCACACCAATTATTTACCCTGAGCAAACATGGAATGGAAAATTGAATCTTGGCAACTTCAGGAATTGCCCCACCAGAGCAGGTGTGACGCCTTGCAGTGGGAGAGGCAAGGCCTCTACAGTCATCATCTCACAAAATCCTTGATCATCAAGACAAAATGCAGCAGACTTAAGAAGAGAACCAGAATACTCAAAATTAACACATGGAACATTAGGACAAAGCTTAGGGCAGAGAAGCTAGAGGAAGTCAAACAAAAATGAGGAAAGGGGGTTGAGATTTGTAAGGACTAGGCAAGGTAGGATAATCAGGAAGCAAGGAATATGCTAGTGATAACTAGAAAGAACTATAAGAGTGAAGAAGAGGAAAGTTAAAAGGGCATAGGGTTAGTATTGAAGACTAAATTTGGGAGGACGGAAGTGAATGTACAACAGATGAACAATAGAATACCATTATTTGAGATAAAAGCACAACTGAAGAATTAAGTTCTAGTTCACTTACTGACAAGTAGCCCGAGAGAGGAAAAAGTAAATAAAATTTAAAAACTTCTGTTGCTGATAACAGAGAGTTTCACAAAATAAACATTTTAATGGTCATAAGGGATTGAAATGTGGTGGTCAGTGACAGAAGAGAGGGAAATGAAGTACAGGCTAGGAACAAGAAGTGAATATGGCAAGAGAGTAATTGAGTTCTGCAAGAGTATTTAACTGGTAATCACTAACACCCTAGGCAGAGGTACACTTTGAAAATTCTGGAAGATATACGAGGCATCAGATTCACTATATGCACCATTTACAGCAATAATGGTGTCCATAAAAAATACCACATTTTGGAAAATGAAGCTTAAAGCAGAATAAAAACAAAATTAAATCCCAAGAGCTATTTCAAGTAGAAAAACACAGAAGCCACAGATTCACACCACTCATTCACAAAACAGAATAGAGGTGGATGAATGCTTCCACACACCTAACTTATGCATGGCAGAAAACACCACTATTGCTCTGAATGGCTGATATAATGGTTGGACATATATTAGGATGGACAGGAATAAGAAAAGTGAGATAGAGAGGGCTTTTAGGGAAATGAAAGTGAATGAAGCCATTAGAGCATACTTAGTGTATTTTCCATAGGAGCTCTGTAGAAATTAAGGATTTTTTTCAAACATGTACACAGTAAACTTGACTGATGAAGGCTTTACTTCATAGAAGTTACTAGTACTCATAATTGACATAGGTTAGTACTTTTCTACAAGGTGAAATGCATCATTCTATAATAGATGTTGTAGAGAAGTACTAAGCTGTGTCAATTATGAGTATGATGTACACAGTATTTATGAGGAGGGCGTAAGGCTGGAGGACTATTTAAAAACTGCGTCAATTCCCATCCACAAAAATCAGAAAGAGATAGTGAATGAAGATTATGGTAAAATAGGACAAACATCTCATTTGGAAAAGGTGGTCCTAGGAGTAATGAATGGATAAAGAAAAGGGTAAATGATTAATTACTAAGGCAATGGCCAGTTTGGATGAACAGACTAGATGTAATAACTTAAATGAAAATATTGATAAAATGAAATATAAAATATAAGCATGATTTTTTGTTTGGTTACCTGATTTAGAGCTTTTTTAGGGTAGTGTGGCCAAAGATAATGTGCACATGCATTGCAAAAAAATAAAATTGACTGGAGGGGTAATGTCTCATCAGAAACTTATACATGGCTCTGATTGTCCACCTGCTACAGCCTGAGCCAAGCATGAGTTGCTAATCTTTATTGGAGCAATTCCAATGAACATGTCTAGTATAAACCTTTCGCTATAAATGCTGTTTATAAACGGCGTAAATTTTAGGGAGATAAAAGGTCCCAAGTGTCATTTGGATCCCCACCCTGCTGGACACGGGACCCCTATCCTCAGCCTACAGACAGGGATTATCTCTACCTTTTCTCTCACCCACAGCTCCACTCACAGCATCGGACCACGGTCAACTGTTTCCGCAGTGGAAAAACAAAAAAAAAACAATTCATTGCATAATCAGAAAATATAGGCTTCGAACTGCATTCTTTATGTTTTACTAATCACCTCCAATTTTAAACAGAGCTCTAATGCTATTCAAGCCAAGTTATTGGGAGCATCCTTTGACTACGATTAATGCTAACAATTACCATAGTGTTCCGTTAAAAATTTGTAAATGCACAGCAAAACATAAGGAATCTACTTCTGAGTCTATATTTTCTGAATGGAACAAATTTTTTATAGTCAATCCATTGGGTTAACAAATGGGTTGACTTTGGACACATGCTGCGAGTAAGCAGGAACTCAGACGAAGAGTGAGTTCACCTCCGCCCACTAGCAGAGGAAAGGGTCTGGCTTTCTGGGAACTTGGGTCCCAAAATGGACAAAATATATAAATTCCAAACCACGACAGAGTTCCGAACAGAGTCATGGTACTCGCGACAGGGAAGGCATTTCTCATCACAAGGCTCCGGTGTGGAAGGCATAAAAAATTGATAACCAGAGATATCAGAAAGAGCACTAAATTAGAGTAAATGAAAATCTAAACAATAATGAATGAAAAGATAAAAATTTATCAGAAAGATAGGATACTTGTAAAAATTGAGCTACAACTAGGCACATCTATGTCAGCAGACATCAAGTCTTGAAAATTGATTCAGTCAGGGTCAACACAACAGGGTCAAGTTGAGGCTTATTTAAAACTGTGGACACAGTAGACAGTTCATTTGTCCCCAGTCATTATTGTTAGCTTGGATTAAGATACTCATACATCGTCACACTAAGTCCGTAAAAGTCTTAAAAGGGCCACAGTCACCATATTTTGCCAATGGGCAATAAAATATAGCTATCAGAGAATACAAGAAACAGATAAATTGATGAAGTAACATCTGACCCCCGCTATGGTATGCTTGCTCTTCTAAAGCAACAGCATATGGACCAGCCTGACTGTTTGCCAATGCTCAGGATTTTTCTTCACCAATAGATAATCATCTCATCCTCAATATATCAAGAAATTCCAACATGAGTATTCAACTGAAACTAATACTGTGTTTTCAACCGAAACTACATACATATTTTTTACAAAGTGATTCTTATGTAGTATTAATTATTTTAAATTGTGTATTCAACATGCTGGCTTTACAAAGATGAAAAAACAGGTCTGCCAATTACCATTCATGACTGGGGATATGCATTTCGATTAGCAGATGAATTTACCCTTTGAAAGCATTAACTTTTTAATTTGTAACATTAGGAATTTTTTATGTTATTAAAAAAATAAATTTTAAAGAGTAGTTTTTATCATTTATTGCAATCACTTCTTCAGAGAGCACAAACATTTTATGCACAAATTAAATTATATAAGACAAATAAAAACAAGATAATTTGTACTAGATTTTTAAGGCTGTAAAAAAATTGTTAGTTGTTTGTTGAACAGCAAATTTTAAGTAATTACTACCTTCAATTTTATGGCCATTTATTATAATTTGTATAAAGAGACTTATTCATCATGGAGTTTAGATTAACATATTAGAAATCCTCTCATTTTAATGCTCGGGATGTTTAAAATGGAAGTATGTACATAGATATACTGAAGAGATATTTAATGTACATCAATTTATGTGAGATTTATGATGATTACAATTAAATCAATTGCCCAAAACAAAAAACTATAATTTCTTGAGAATTTTTAGAGGTGCAGTTCAATTTTTCGCTGGTGATTTTGCAATGATATATCCTCAAAAATAAAGGTGACTTTACAGCATTGCAAATGAAGCTCACCCTGTGATCTGACTAATGTTTTGATAGGTGTAACGGTCATTATGTCCTACAGAAGATATAATTTACTCATCAAAGGAAATAGTGTCGGTTCATCTCCCCTAGCACCTGAATTTCCCTAAAATTTCCAACAGCGCAGAAAACCAATCAGCAAAGGTTTCCCTCAGAGAGCAGATACATCACCAACCATGGTACTCATTCAAATGATGCAGCCTTCCATTGAATATTTTGAGATGAAGGAGTATTCATAATTTAAAGACCACTTATATATCTCATTCAGACTCCTCTCAGTTTTGCAAAAGCCAACAGAACTGATGGCAATTTAGGAGCAGTATCTGATACCTACACTTCTTCCATCTCAAAAGGTCTTTGCCCATAACTTGTTTTCTAATTTGCCCGACACATAATTCCTATGTTGAACAGCAGAGGTCACTATAATCCGACAGACAGATTTCTATTCTGAAAGAGTTGGTGCTTTCCCAGGGAATGCTGCGGATGAAGTCATCCCAGGGTTTCCATCATGGAAGCTTGTGAACCATTTAAACGTCTGTTGTTCACCAACTCACAGGGTGGAAATTCCCTTAAGAGCTTCATCAGCAGGTTTCCATTCCGTCCAATGCAAAAGAGGTAACTCTACCACCACCTCAGACATTATTATTCTTTATAGGCTCCTGGCATCAACAGTGATAAATGATATGGCAAATGTGTGGTCCCATTCCAGATAGCATGAAAGTGTGTATATTGAAAGAAGTTGATATTGTTTAAAAGATGCTGCCTGTAAATTAAACAGTGGCAGAAGAGAAACGCTTTCCAGCAATCAATGAGGCATGAAGCTTAGTCATGCTTTTACCTTTTGGGTAGGATGTATCAAATGTTCATTGGATTGAGATGCTTGAATCTATGTATAAATAATGATAAAACTTTACCCTTTTTAATGAAAAATTTTGCAAGTAATTCTTACATGTATAACATTCAAATATGATCAAACTGTTACGCCATAAGGCTTGCTTTACATGATAGCACTGGTCAACAGTTAAAATTTGTCTTTAGTAAAAGTTTCTATAGTTCTGTATGTATGTTGCTGGATGAAAAATGGCCATTATTTTCCATGAATAATTGGTGTTTAGAAGATACATGACTGTCCCCATTTCATTTAACCCCACTGAAATCACCACTGACATATAAAACATTATAATATGATAGGCATTATGACACAAAATCTAATACTCTGGTGTTATTTTTTGTCTGGTGTCGTCTTGTTTACATCATAAATCCTTTTAGCTCATTTAAGGAGTGATGCCTGAAGTAGAGTGACGTAGCATATTTAGAAAATGTGCTACCCAAGAATTTACTTATTATTTTCAGTAGAGCTAAGTTGATGAATTACTCAGTATAGGGCTAGATTATGAGAGTCATTTTTCGTTCTTTAAATTGGAATTTAAACATGATGCTTTTTAAACAAGTTAACTTTGAGATTACATGGGAAGATGTTAAAAGCTGCTATTAATAAAGACAACAACTTTATATTGAGCCTAAGTAAGGAGATCAGGATGTGGGCATCACGTTAATGTTGAATTTCATGTTCACCAAGATGCACATACGTATGTTTTTCGTATCCACATCATAAGGAGGGAGCAGAGTAACCACTTGAATGACTTATTATTCTGCATGGTTTAGCTCTTTCATGAAATCAAAAGACATGCATAGACTGACTCAACATAACAGCATTGATCCATGAGAAAGAGACCTGAAGATGCAATTGTATCCTGCAGTGAAAACTAATGTAATTCAAAAATTAACAATACACATATGCAGCAGAATCATTTGAAAATAAACAACATTCTAAAATGTGATGTTGCCCACACAAAATACATCATTCAGATACCTGATTTTAGCATTTAATATGGGTAAATAACTTCCTCTGGTATTAGAGAACTCAAGGTGGTATATTTCAAGATCAACAATGGTGGTTTTCTTTTAGATGTCAGTAGCTTAATATGAAAACATGAATGGCTCATATTTTAATGGTTCATAATTGAGTCTAAGGTATGACTTGATGGAAATCTTCCATATACACTCCATAGATTCAGGCTTAACTTGATGGAAGTACATATTTAGTATCCATACTAAATAATGAACTTAGTACTTTCCCACAGAATTTATTAAACGGTACAATGCATTTCCCCAACTATGAATACTACGCCTACTATGAATTTGCATCTGATGATACCATAGATCAGCGAAACACATTGTGCCGTTAAATAAATTCTGTGGAAAAGTACAAAGTTTATTATTTAGTATGAAAATCTTCCATGCTTGGAGCAAAGGTTACACAAAACAGAATTTCCATTTACTAATTTTTAAATCACGCCCATGCTTACATTGCATTGCAACATAATAAGGGAAATATAAAATATCTCTTGGCAGGTCTCTCTGACTGTAGAGCTGATGATGTGTGTACATTGAAACCTAAGTCGAATTAAAGTTTTACTTTAGCTATGGAAAATTGCAGTTAATTACTCCTGAGATACAGTGGCTATTTCCTAAAGATAATGTAAGGGTAGCCCAGGGTGTCCCATTTTGCATCGATGTCTGAAAGTCATGGGTCTTAGGGTCTCATATGGTGACATTTGATGAGAAAATGAGGTGCACAAAAAATTTCTGAAATCGGATTATATTTAGAGGTGCAGCTTTTCTTTTAACATGGGGGCTCCCATTAGCACACCCCATCCGTTTGAAAAGCCTGCGCTCCCGGATCTCTGCACCGCCCCCCACCACTTCCTCCCCGCTCCACTCGAGGCCAAGTGTCTGCATGTGGAGATGCGTTGCATGAGTTCGGCTGGGCAAAATCATTTGAGATCTTAGCACGCTGCGAGCTACCTCATTTTGTGCCTAAAAACACCAAGTCTTTATTCACAACCCTCAGCTTGGATGTCACTTTCCTGGACCATTATCACAAAAATGGAAATTCTGTGATACCTCCTTGATGAGTTATGATAATGTTAAGCACATTAGGGCCGTTAACAACCTCCCCAATGTTGTTGCTCTCATCAAGGAGTATTCTCAGGCTGGAATGACCAAGGATGAGGAGAAAAAGCAGCATCTACTCCAACAATAGTCTCCAGGCACCGAAAAGTTATGCCATAAATGACCAAAAAGGCACTCACAGACTTCAATGCAAATATTTTGTGAGCAAAATGTAATCAAAATTCTCAAAAAGAGTGATATTAGGAATTTAGTTCTCGTCCCGACCATGGAGCTTCTTATTTCCATTATATTAGTAAATGTTCTAAATACAAGGTATTGTTCTTTACATTCCAGCCTTCCTCTGCTCCCAAAGTGGTAACCAATTTAAGCCTACATAACTAGAGATGGGAAAATTACCGTAATTTTCCTGTATTTTTTAGTTTTAAGAATTATACAGCAAATGTATGGTTAAATAAGAAAGCCAATAACAATAGGAAGGGAATAACCATATTTAAACCATACCTAATACAACATTAATCTATTAGAAATTTTTTAAATTGTAAAAAGAAATACAGAAGCAAGACGCAATCTGGCTTTCTTTTGTCAAAGTATGAGAAATTTTCAAGAAGAATATTCTAAAGCTTTAATCTTATAATGTTATAATTTACGTAAAATATTATAAAAATGAGTTGTACATGCCTCAATTTATTATTAAACACGTAGGAAATGTGAACTTGGCTTAAAAGAACATGTTGGGAATTTAACTGTATGAAAAATTATCTCAAACATAGGTGAATTATCTTGAAAATTACAGTAATTTACAAGGGACGCGGTAAATTACGAAAAATTCCGCCGTAATTTCCAAAAATTACTGAGGAAATTTTCAGAGTGGCCCATCTCTATACATAACAGAACCTTCGATAGGTGGAGGGTTGGGGGTGGAACGGAGGCCCAGGAGCACGGGCTTTTCAAACGGGCGGCACGTGCTTACGGAAACACCCATGTTAAACGAAAAGCTGCATGCGCGACCTCTAAATATAATCCGAAGTCAGAAACTTTTTGCACACCCCATTTACTCATCAAATGTCACCATATGAGACCCTAAGACCCATGACTTTCAGACATCAATTGATGATGCAAAATGGGACACCCTAGGGTAGCCTTTTAAAATTAGTCCACTATGGGAAATCTACAGGGACCAACTAAGGGCAAATAAGATTGACTAAGCCAATTATGTGTCGTAGGAGTAAATTCTTCACGGGTTTCCAACTGGGTCAGGAGTTCAGGTACCAGCGTTTCGATGACTAACTCTGCTCTGCCATTAGTGCGATATTCCACAGAAGAAAAATCATTCGCCTAGATCAGGATTCAAACCCGGTAAAGGCGAATGATTTTTCCTCTGTGAAATATCGCACAAATGTGCTCTTCTGGTTGACTTTGTATAAGGGTATACCGTGGCTAGTCCCGGTATTTTAAAAATTTGACTAACTCTGCCATTGTTGTCAAGGTGATTGTCATCATTGTCAATTACCTTGATGAAGATGGTGGAATTAGTCATAGAAACGGAAGTACCTGAACTCCTGACCCAGTTAGAAACCAGTGAAGAATTTACTCATACCTGTGTATTGTAAATGAACACTATAATACACTTTTCCAACATTGCGTTTACAAATGATGTGGTACGCAGTCACGCGCATGGGTGCGAAGTTATACACCGAAGAATGAGAAATTCGCCATGAAAAAATCAAATGATTTTTTCATGGCGAATTTCACAGTGTTCGGAGTATACCTTCGCACCAGTGCGCGTGACTGCGTACCACATCATTTGTAAATGCAATGTTGGGAATTTATCAGTTAGTCGTTCTAAAGTGACAATTTTGGGTTTATTCTCCGCGACTGTGCTACATCTTGCACGACCACGTCTCCTGTGCTACAATGTGGACTGGGGACGAGAACATCTTGTTCACATAAACCCCCGCTGAAGTTTGCCTTGAATTAAGATAGCTTAGTGGTGTAACTGGCTAACACACCTGATCAGCAATTGGGAGATCCGGGTTCGTATCTCGGTTAAGTCAAATGATTTTATCATGGGAATTTCACTGTCTTTGGTGTATATGTAACTATAATGCACCCCCATCCATAGCATGTGGGACTTTTAACTGAGTCAGCTGCTCCAGATTTTGTCTGCTGCTTCCAAAATCCATTAATAGGAGGTATGTAGTACCCAGGTAAGAGCGAAGTTACAAGAGAATGGGGGCAGTGATAGAAAGCCTAAATAATGGCAAGTTGATTGACGCTGAACATTGGAAATAGGTAAGTTACTTCAAGTAGGTATGTGATGGATAAGCCATTCACTTAATCATGAGCTCTAGCTCCTACAAGTTGTGGGTTTCACCTCACGCATCACAAATAAGACAGATATTTGACCAAAATCCAGTCCTCACCAATCTGAAAGTGGCATACTGTGGCCAACACAACCGTGATTGGCTCAGGTGACCTTCAGATGGGAGTTAATCCTAAAAAACTGATGATCTCAGGCCTGACCTCGTGGAAATTATGGATATCCATGATGAGAAAACCACCTTTGTAAATTCCACAAACTTTCTTACGCTGGCACGACGCGAGTTTCACCACACTGTGGCATACTCATGTGCCACACATGAGTATGCCACAGTGTGGTGAAACGCGCGTCGTGCCAGCGTAAGAAAGTTTGTGGAATTTACAAAGGTGGTTTTTTCATCATGGAGTTAATCCTGCCTCTTCTTCCTTTCTGAGCTTCATTCTGATGAGTCAGACCTTAGAAACATCATCCATTGAGCTTATCCTTCATGATGTCATGGTTGATAAGTGAAAAAGTTATTGTTACATGTATTAGCATAGACTAAGTTGCCTTGTGCTTTAAACTGTAAAAGATTATTGAAAGTCAAAGGTGCAACACACCAATGTATTTCAACCAGGCAATGCTGTTGAATATATTAATAGTACGTAACCTGAGTAATGACAAGTTCTGAGCCATGGTCAAGACATAGCGCTTGTTCATGAAATGTATAGGGCCAGGCCTGAGATTCATTGCAATTACATAACATGGACTTGAGGATATGACTCGGTGTGTTTTAAGATTCACAGCAACCAAAACTATGTTTTTGGGATGTTAACTGAATCATGATACTCATAACTAAACTTAACACTATTATTATTAGGCTTAACAACACTAAATATTTGGCTTTACAACAAATCAGGCCCAAATCTAACACTGTTAAATTGAAAAGCATCCAACTCCCTGATTCTGACACAACAATCACAACGCACGATGCAGTAATAACCATGCGCCTTAACTTTACCTTCAAAAGTGGCTGACCCAAAATATATTACGCTGTAAGTTGTTACTCCGAGTAAAACGCTGTCTATCTAGAAATAAAAGACATTTTACCCAATCATAGACCTTCAACCCTCAGTGATAAGAAATGCCGCATAAATGTGCTGATCGCTCCAGTCACACTTTCACTATCGTTAACACGCAAATATATAACTATCATCATAACTCATTGAGTACAATATACAAGGATACGGAATCAGTAGCAACCCGCCAGCTAAAATTTCACTGAAAACGGCTTCTTTGTCCTGAATTCCATTTTCCAGAACATTGACGTCACACCCGATCAGTGCTTGAGCGATTTCGGCCATGTAGTGCACAGAAAACATCTCCCCATTGTTTGAAAATCCTTTGGATTTGGTATAATTAAATATATCCTCCAGCTTCAATGTTTCTTTTTGACATGAAGACACCATGCTCAAAGCAGCTAAGCCACAACTGTAATTGTTCAAAAATGTCATGATATCACACAGCATGAAGTCATAGTCATAACATTATTCTAAGTGCAAATTTCAGATAAAACTATCAGCAACGCATATAAGATAGCGTTGCGGCATTTCAGTACAGGGCATCTAAGTATTTCTAAGCCATACACTCAAACATATACGAGCAATAACCTCCCATGTTGCGAAAATAGCAGGTCAATGAACTGAAATTTCTCAATGAGCATTTATAGAGTTGTTACGCAACAACTAAGGAACAAATTCTTACTTACTTCGGGCCATCCTGTAAAACTGGAGTCAAATACTTATAACTGAACACGAAAGCCTTTTTATCAGCTGTCAAGGCTGAGATGATAATGCGGAACAAATCTTTCAAATCATCTTCTATTTTCTGACATTTCTTGTGTGAATTCACAATATAGCAGACCTTGGACTCTCTGAGAGCCTGAGCACTGAGAGCAAGTGCAAATAGTGGATGTGGAGGAAAAGGTATTGCCCTGAATTGGGGAATACGATTGCGGTCATTATTGTTGGACTGAGACATATTGAGAGCTACACTAGTTCAACGATGAAATATTTTTTCAACCTCGCTCACCACTCGCCATAACGCGCTTTACGACATTTCTTTGTCAGCGTCCGCAGTCCGCATAAAATCGCATTCATTTGTTTTACTGTTTTTGTTGTTTATGGCTGGAGCAGGGGGTTGTCGCATTTGCGTGTTATTTGTGTATGTGTGTGTTTTAACGTCGATTACGTGTACGTTTTTACGTGGTTTTAATTTAATCAATTCATTGTTTTATTTAGGCTTTGCTAGTGTTGGCAGAAAATGCCGGCAGTTCTGGTTGAAAAACCGAAACGAAATGAGGCGATGTGGAATGCATTACGCGTTCACATTATTCGAGATAGACAGAAGAAAAAACAAGGTTTGTATATTTGTTTTGTTGCAACCTCGTTTTGTTATCAGTGGATAAATTTCCGTTATGATCACAGTAATTTGTTCCAGAGCAAGAAGCAGATGCTGAAGTTGAGCGTCAGCGTAAGGAACGTGAGCGGCAACAGAAGCAAGATGTAATGACTCTAGGTGAAACGAGAGAGCAGATTTCACATCTTGAAATAAGACTTTCCCAGCTGAAAGATGAAAAGCATCAGCTATTTCTTCAGCTGAAAAAAGTTCTTAACGAAGATGACATTCGTCGGCGCCAACTTGTGAAAGAATCAAAGTAAATACTGGGATTTTTAGTAGTTGTAGTTTGCTTGAATTTTCAACTAAGAATGATTGAACTTGGCATAAATATGTATGCCTTTTGTCTTCCATGGCCCTGATAATTTCGTTTAAATGTTATTCTCATGGCATAAATGTTAGCCTCTCAAATATGTTGCATTGGTACTCATATTGGTATTCATAAATGTTAGCCTCTCAAATGTGTTGCATTGGTTCTCATATTCTTTAAGTAAGCCGTCAAATTTTATTGGAGGTTGCCATTTGTAAATACCCTCGTTTTCTATCCAAAATTTATTGGCACCAATTCTAATAATGACGAAATGAAAAGACTTTTTATGAATTACTTAGAATACCCTCGTTTTCTATCCAAAATTTATTGGCACCAATTCTAATAATGACGAAATGAAAAGACTTTTTATGAATTACTTAGAATACCCTCGTTTTCTATCCAAAATTTATTGGCACCAATTCTAATAATGACGAAATGAAAAGACTTTTTATGAATTACTTAGGTCACAGCGCAATTGAAATCTCGTACTTAACTCTCCTTTGGAATTGTGAAAACAGTGGAGCAAAGTCACTCTGATATATGTTGTCCTTTATAGTGAGATGATGAGCATGCATAGCGGTTATCCAACTGGTGCCGTGGCTCTTGGTTCCGGTGGACACCCTCAGATTTTCCTGCAACCAAACATGTCATTGGCTGGACGTATGCCACTTTACAAAGGGCCTCCTGGGCATGGACATACCCTGCTGCCTCCCCTTAGCCAATACGAAGTGCTCCCTAATGGTGCTATGATGGTATGTGTGAAATTAATATTTTTTGTAGTGGTACTATTCAGTGAGAACTGTTGGAAAACAAGTTTTCATTTTTGGACGAGATTGTGCATATATTAGCTAATGAAGTACAACTTGTCTTACAAGGAGACATCGCGTGAGTGATGTTAAGGATCCAAATGACACAATTATTTTCTGAAACTATAGAGAAAATGCGGGAAAAGTGTCACGGCTTTCTTCCATTAGGGCCCTGGTTCGAAAGAAAAACGCAACTAAAGAATTTACCTCCTTATAAATCCTTAAATACGTGGAAATGTACCAACTTAAGCTGTGGCATAGTAGTTAGAGGCGCTGGACCAGTAATCCACGTAAATTGGCGCGTGTTCGAATCCTTGTTGGGTCAACTTTTTTTCTTTCTTTTATTTTATGGAGTCACTGTACATTGCCCAATCCCATACATTTACAGCAGTAACAACAATATTTTTTAATTTTCAGCCTATTTTCTGGATTTTCAATCAACCCCCTTGTGAGAGTTTCCAAGCTAATTTCGGGATTCTTGTTCAGCGGGTAAGAGGTTTGACATGCCGACAGGCCTATTATGTTTAGATTTTGAAAATACAAGGATACTTCCGTGAATAGGATGAGCGTTGATTGGTCGTCCCTCTTTCTCAAGGCGGTAAACAATGAACGGATTATTACTATTTAATATACAGAGATGCATGCACTTCAAATTTCCCAGGAACTGCGTTCGAATAATGACTTTTGTGACTCAATTTTTATTTCAATAATGAACATGATATAAGTAGAAAAGAGATCGTAACTGTTTCCGAGGTTATGTAAAAAATAGTTGCTTTGACCTTTCTGCGTAGCTACTTATTATATTAAAGGGAAGCCTGTATCGTGGGGGAGAGGAAGATATAAGATTCCAGCACACAAAATATCACGTAATGATAAACTATTTCTTTTCCCACCTCATGTTTTTTTCAATTGAAGGAATTTAACTTTTCATTCATGCCGTGGAATTGCTTACTTTCGGATGATATTCATTGTAAAAACATATAAAGCAAAGAATATTTCTGCACCAAGCCAATTTGTTTTCTGTCGCCAGAACATTTGCATCTGGTCGAAGGCAGATCTGGTCTACAAACTCCAGACCATTTATTTATATTTTCTCATATTTCCCTTCAATTTAATATGTTGCTCCAAAGGTCAAAGCAACTATTTTTTACATTCCCTCAGAAACAGTTACGATCTCTTTTCTACTTATATCATGATCACTATTGAAATAAAAATTGAGTCACAAAAGTCATTATTCGAACGCAGTTCCTGGGAAATTTGAAGTGCATTCATCTCTGTATATTAAAAAGTAATAATCCGTTCATTGTTTACCGCCTTGAGAAAGAGGGACGACCAATCAACACTCATCCTATTCACGGAAGTATCCTTGTATTTTCAAAATCTAAACATAATAGGCATGTCGGCATGTCAAACCTCTTACCCGCCGAACAAGAATCCCGAAATTAGCTTGGAAACTCTCACAAGGGGGTTGATTGAAAATCCAGAAAATAGGCTGAAAATTAAAAAATATTGTTGTTACTGCTGTAAATGTATGGGATTGGGCAATTTTCAGTGACTCCATAACATAAAAGAAAGAAAAAAAGTTGACCCAACAAGGATTCGAACACGCGCCAGTTTACGTGGATTACTGGTCCAGCGCCTCTAACCACTACGCCACGGCTTAAGTTGGTACATTTCCGCGTATTTAAGGATTTATAAGGAGGAAAATTCTTTAGTTGCGTTTTTCTTTTGAACCAAGGCCCTAATGGAAGAAAGTCGTGACACTTTTCCTGCATTTTCTCTATAGTTTCAGAAAATAATTGCGTCATTTGGATCCTTAACATCACTCACGCGATGTCTCCTTGTTAGAAATTACAAATACAGCGGGTAGATACTTTCTGTTGTACTATATATTTCTGTTTATCACATCAATAATGTCAAAGTAAGCAATAAACAACTGTTACCATAACTCAGTACACAACTACACTTATACGCTCGAGAGAGAATCGTGCTTCATATGTTCTTTAACATTACGCGGGTTGAACTACCTGACACAAACTATTTCTCATATCTAACAACTTGACTGGAAGTACCCAGTAGAATATTCCAAATATATTCTCTGTTATCCTAGTTCATTGAATTTTAAATAACATTGTGTAGTCCCTTTTATTTCTGTGTCAGTATTTGTGGTTCATAACTCTTGAAACATGTGCGTCATAAGCCAGGTTGTACCATCTGTTTTTCAATCTTTGAATTATCAAACTGAAGCTTAAGCTTTACAACTGTTTATTTGAGGAAAAAGATCTTAATGCTATCTTGAAAAGGTTTTTTTAAAGGACCAATTGATTAAATGGAATTTACTGAAAATTGATCCTGGGAAAAATTTACCTGTTCTTTTTTAATTTCCTTGACACATGCAAGTGAATCTGTGCTGGATTCAATGTTTTGGTGGACCTCACATTCCTAAATGCACAAGAGTACATGTTTTAACAACATTTTTGTGTCAATTCTTTACTTTCTTCCTGTATTATTGAGTTCTCAAGTGTACAGCCTAAGTGATAGGTTTTGTTTTCTTGTGCATTTGAAGTAATAACATTCTATCATGTTAGGCTTTTCATTAATCTCTCTACTTTTATATACCCCTTTGGATGATTTTTTATTATTTCTTTGCTCAATTACTTACCAAAGTTACTTACTAACTTTCCCTTTGCCTGAACAGGCCAATATAGAAAAATAGTTAAATATCACTGGACTCGGCTCCAATTCAGAAGGTTGATCCTTCAGAGTGCTGTTGCCCCTGTATGCAAGTGGCAGACTGTAAGTAGGAAATTGCCTTGGCCATCAAGGCTCATTAAACTGATCAAATGTTATTTTTCCCTTGTCTTGTTAATATTGTCTTAAGGTGGCTCTTTTCCGTGGCTAATGGCTAAGAAGCTAGTTTCAGATGTTTCCCTCTAACCCAGTAACAGCAGGGTTGCCGTAGACCTGGAAAACCGGGAGAACCAGGAAAAGTTAGGGAATTTAAAAATGGTTATGGAAAACTTGAAAAAGTCAGGGAATGTTTTAATGCGACCTGGAAATTTCCTAAAGTTTCAACCGTATCCAGATCATTTTTATAATCCCGTGATTTATACTACGATATGTCAAATGGTTGAAATTAGCATATAAGCAATTTACTAAGATCACGTATCAAGCATAAATAATACCGTCTTCCCATTTAATTCGTCTGCGTTTTTTGAGCAAAGCAAAAAATGAAGTTACTACTCGCTATTTCAGCTCCTCTTTCTTAGGTCACAGTACAGCTACAGATCTGCTGCAAGGTTTTTTGAAAGAACATTCTGGTCTGAACTTAAAGAATCTCCTCCAAGTCTCAATGGATGGGCCCAATGTCAATTTCAAATTTGTTATAGACCTACAGGCACACCTTCAATCCATGCATGATGTTGATGATCCCTTGCTTGTCTCTATGGGCTCATGTGGGCTTCATACTGTACATAATGCTTTTAAAACTGGAGAAAAAGCCACTGGATGGAGTGTGGTACCCTTTCTTAGAGCTTGCTATAATGTTTTCAAATATATGCCTGTGAGGAGGAGCGACTACAAATATTATAATGAGAGTTGTACATCCCCTTAGAAGTTCTGCCCAGTTAGGTGCCTCAAAAATGTGGAAGTGGCAGAAACAGTGTTGAAAATTCTTCCAAATTTGGAGAAATTTGTTAGTGCTATGGAGAGGGATGGCAAAAGTGTGACTACACAGCTATAAGGAAATGTCCGAATAAATAAAGGACAAACTCATATGGCCTAGATTAGCTTTTTTCTCATGCTGCTCGCATTGTGGAGCCCTTCCTTTGTTATTTCCAAAGTAATGATCCATTTCCCCCCTTTCTGTACACAGAACTAACTCGTCTTATAGCGGAATGAATGTCTTTGTTTGTGAAGGAAGACATATTCAAGAATGCCAGCAGTATTGAACAAGTCAATATTTAAATCAGTGACAATCTAGTCTCAGTGAAACGTTTAAAATTAGGGCATTCTGTCAGAGCTTAGCTATGCAGTGAAGTTCTTAACCCATTCAATGCTGACCTGTTGACATGACATTTATTCCCACGCTGAAGGGTTTTTTTCTTTTATTTATATAAAACGAAAACACATCCAGCAAAGAACGAAACTCATCCACGTGTGCCTAGAGCAAGCCTAAGACGGTGAAGGAAGTTGCAAGTGTCAGCGCCGACGCTTGGGAACTAGGGAAATCGAGAAAAGTAACGGGAACGATGCCTTGAATTCAAGGCATCCGCGCCTCTGGCTTGCACGGGATGCCTTGAATTCAAGGCATCCACATTGAATGGGTTAAAGATGCCAAAATATTTGCATTCAACAAAGAATTCAGGGTGTTATTGAAGACTACTTGCATAAAATTGACTAAAAAGTCACCATTGAAATATAAATTATGCAAAAGAATTACATTCGCTGATCCATCCCTGATCAAGGATTTTCCCAACTCTACATTGATGTGGTTGGATATAACACTTACAGATACTTCAAGAAAAGAACTGGATAGCGGGCCAGAATTGCGATAAGATTGAAAAGGAGTTCAAAAATATTATTACCAATCCTGCCGTCGTGGAGGTAATAAAAACTTTTAACAGAAAGGATCAGAGGCTGGATTATTTCTGGATGAAAATTTTGTCTGATTCATATTTTTGGCCGGCCTCGGTGGCGGCGGGGTAAAGTCCTTCCCTGCCAAGCCGAAGGTCGCGGGTTCGAGTCCTGCCTGGGTAGGTTTTTCCCATCCAGGGCATGGGTGGTTGTGATTGTCCGTTATGAATTGTTAATACACCCAATGTAAAGGCCCAATGAGTGGCTGTTTCCGGGGGTGTTGTCAAATAAATAAAAAAAATAAAAAAAATTCATCTGATCTCCCTGTCAGTTTCCTTCGCAAGGTCCTAATACTGAGCCATATAAATGTATTTGTGGATAGGGGCTTTTCAATTAATAAAGAGTTACTTGCTGAAAATCAGCTGCCTAAATCTCTTGTTGCACAGCGACAAGTCTATGATGCAGTGTAGGATGTTGGTGGTTTAGATTGCATAAGTTTGTCGAAGAAAATTATCCTTAGGGTAAGGAATGTCGGGTCTCATTATGCAGATGCATTAGTTGAGGAGAGGAAGAGAATTATTGAGAGAGAATGAAAGATGCAAAAAGAAGCGGATCAGTGATCAGTTGAGAGATCTAACTGAACAGAAACTAAAAACTTTTCTTGAAAGCCATAGGGAAGTTGATGCCATTATGACAATATTAGTGTTCTCAAAGAGTAGCAATCGAGAATAAATTTTCACCTGTTACAGACTTGTCATATTCGTTCATAGTCAATCCTTGAGTTTATTTGTATCTATTTTTATCATTCATTGAATGTATTTTTTTGAGATTCACTATCCAGAAGGAAAGTCTAAGTTTCTTTTCCTGGTATCATTGTAATGTAAGGTGTCAATCTTTAAGTCTTAATATTTTCTACCTTTCTAATTTATTATCTTAATGTTATGTATCATTGTTTGTGGGAAAATATTTCTGGACATGCCCATCCCCATAGGCTGATAGCTGTTGGATAGTCTTCTCATTTTATATTTTAGCATGGAATAATAACTGAAAATAATATGTGATCTCTAGTTAATGAATAATAATTGTTTACCTATCCAATGATTTTTCTAGTTCATCCCTAATCATTAAGCTACATTGTACCACTGAATGCATTTTCATTCTTAATTTTACTTTTTATGTCTTATTTTCGATAAAAAAATAAATGTTAAAGATGAGAGTAAGATTTTCCTTCTCACATGTTGTTGCAGTAGTATGAACAAATTATATTTTTAAATTTCACTAATTTCTTACTTGTTCTCTTTAAATCTTATTATGGTATTTTCGGAAGTCTATCAGAACATTCCCAATGACTTAAAGTTGTGGGAAAGCCCTCTGGAATTTTTTCGTTTTCATGTAATTTAAAAATACTTATTGTTAAAGAGCAATTTTACCTGTTATCAAGAATTCCTTTTCACTTAAATTTTCCTTTTTTCCTTTCACGACGGGACGGGGAAAATTTCTTTGCTTTGCCAGTACGGAGCTTTCACTACGCTAGGATCTTCACAGGTACCTATTTCCCTAACTTGGGTTGGGGGCCAGAGGGGTGTTGAACCCTTTTCTCGGCCACCAGGATGAGATAATCTCCGCCCTTTTCCGCTTTGGTTGCCCATTACGGCATGCGGTCGCGGTCAACTATTTTTTATGCGATGGTTTTGCTAAAAACATTGTTGCTACAGCCTCGATATTTATTTGATCGGAAATGAATTATTCTTGTTTTACAACGACTTTACAGCTTTCAAACGAAATTCTATCATTAATATTAAGGTCTCTAGCTACAAAAATCGTATCAATGGTAAATATTCCTTTACACACAAACTATGTTAAAAATAACAGTAGAACTCAGTTTAAAATTTTTAGTTGTAGAGCTAAACATAAGGAATTCACTTATAATGCTCAATTTGCCAATTGCATAAAAACTTTTAAGCTTGTTATTCCACTGCACCAGCAAGCAACTGACCGTGGACCCCTGCTGTGAGTGGGGCGCGGACTGCGAGGAAGGGTCGAGGTAATCCTCTCCCGCGAACCGAGAAAGGGTACCTACGGCGTCCCAAGAAGAAGTCCTTTATAACACACACCTTTTAGGCTTCCTTAGGGCTAGCTTAGCGGCACGCCGTTCTATCACGTCGTTTGTTTGTTTGTGTAGAAAAATTTACGCCGTTCTATCACGTCGTTCATAGTGAAATGGTTCAAATACTAAGCAGTGATAAAGGTACAAGGAACCGTTAGATATTTATGGAGGAAGGTAGTGTCTTGTATCAAAAACACATCTCGTCCCCACAGGATAATTACTGCTACCTAATTTTGGTGTTTTACTTATACTATTAATTTTTTAAAAGGTCAGGGAAAAAGTGGCCAAACACCTAGAAAACCTGGAAAAGTCAGGGAAATTAATAATTCAGATTTTGTAACAACCACGAACAGCTTTGCCGTGACAGCTGAAGACTTGCAATTTTTGTCATCTGTAGATGAAGAGTCATTTGTTGATTTAAGTGGAGTAACTTTATGATGAAGTGGTTGTGTTTTTTTTAAATAAAAAATAGCAAAACTTTGGTTCTTACAAAATGTTTTGGTAATATTCCAGGGCACGTTGCGTAGGCTAGATTCCAAAATGAGGATTTTTGGCCCACTTAAATCAAAGAATCGTTTTTCATATATGCAAAAAATCAACAACCAGTGATGATGTTTTAGTATGAAGGCTATAGCAATGTTAAATGTTCAAGCCTGCATTGACAACGGAGTAGACCTTTTCCATCCCCACCCAAGGATAATCGTTCCCCACTCAATTTTTGTCAGCGCAGCCTTCACAGTTTCCCGTTGGACTTCTACCACCCCAGTAGGCAACCACAGGCGGCGACCGTTAAATTGAGGTGGCTTGGAAGTATAGACCCACCTTAATGTTATTTTCTGGCTCATAAAGTTCTGTGCACCAGTCCGGTGAATCAATTAGACTAATGATTTCAGGCATAGCTTAGTGAAAGATGGGTCTAAATTCCATGAAAGTTTTAAGTGAACGTTTGTTTTACTTTATAAAGTGACAGACTCATTCTACAAAATTCCCTCTCATGAATATGATTTTTTGTAGAACTATTTCTTTACAGTAGTGGTTAGTTCACTGTTTCCAAAATCAATAAGGTGCTTGGTTAATTTTTTTTTTGCTTTACCATGTTGTGCATCTTGGTTACAATGGTATGACTGATGTTACATAGTGAGATGCATCCGCATTAAAAGTCTAGGACACCAGGGTGCAAAATGTGAATTCATTTGTAAGTAAAGAGTCTCTGTTGTTAAGGTATTGTTTTTTTTCCATCACTACATATAACACATTTTAATTTGTTAATTACCTAATGTTTCCTGATATTGTAGCTGCTGTTGTTGCAACGCAGGATCTAAAATTCTGGTATTGTGTATTGAGGTTGGTTTACCAAAATAATGTGCAGTGAATAATGAGCACTAACTGGCTGAAGCTATTTCTACACAGACTGGCCTTAATTTAAATATATAAACTTCAAGTTGCATTGGATTGATACCACAAATGAGAAGTCTGAGTAATCGTTTTTCTCCTCATCTTTTTCTAATTTAAATCTTTGACTTAAGGGAATTAAGGTCATATTTGGAGAGGCAGCTGGTATATTCTAAATTATCAATTTGAATGGTAATTGCTTAATTTTCTTCATGGCCTTGCTACTATGTACTACTTAACAGATGCATGTAGCATTCATATCTGTGTGTTGAATCACTGATTATCTCCATGTTTTTCTCTCCCTCTGAAAAATGTTTGCTGTTACCTTTAAGTGTGTAATTGCATCTGACATGTCTTCCAGGGTAACACCGCTGAGGAAGTTCAGAACACAAACATTAAATACATAAAATACATAGGATCTTGTTTTTTCACATGTTATGGCATATGATTATAGATGCAGCTGTTGGATAGGCATTCTATGTAAGGGGATCATTGCTTGCTTAAATATGTTCCTTTTTTTATGGAATAGATAAATGTTATTTCAATGTTGAAAAAATTCTTTGGTCATTAAAACAATGGCATTGGTCACAGGTATATTTAAATTTCATGGACATAACGGTGTGGTTTTGCTGAATATAGTATTATTATTGAAGGGAATGGATATATCAGCCTTCAGAATGTCTGCTTCATATGGGTATGAACTCTATAGTGTGATAAAAAATCGTCATGATTTATCAATGTCCCTCTCTATTTCAGGGTGCCCTTAAAAGAACGCACAGTCCATCCCCTCCTCTCCAAGGCTACCACCAGGGCTATGGTTACAAACCAGGCACTATTTCTGCATATCCACAACAAAGTAAGTTGGGTGATTCCAGGTTGACCTCTTAAAGTGAAACTGAAAATAAAAACATTTTTCTGATTGTTTACTCCTCTTTTCAATTTCATTGCAGAAGTGGATGATGGGCGGAGGGGCCATGAATATGTTAGGGCTGTCCTGTGGAACAGTAAGTATAAACTAGAATACTTGCAGCTGTTTGTAGAAATACATATATCTGATTCCTTATTTTTTAGATAGGCTCCAGGTTGTGCTTTCATTTCATATAAGTATATTGCACAAAATAATTAAATTCCAACATTTATTCGGATCTACTCCCACCTTCCAACAAATTTGTTTGAACCTTAAAACAATTCTTCTGAAGTAATCCCCTTCTGAAGTCTCTTTGGAGTGTGTTGTTAAAAGATTGCTGATATATTTTTTGATACATCGTTTATGCACGAATCTAAGATGATGTTTTTTCCCTTTTTGGACTTCCGAAGAAGTGGGTTCGTCTTATAATCGGAAGCAAAACGCTGCACTTCTATTGGATTGCATAGTTTAGATATTTACATACTCTAGTACAGGTACATACAGTAGAAGCCCCATTTTTTGTGTAGGGCATATAACGAGAAGCTCGAATTTGCGAGGGATGGCCAAAGAACGATTTTTGACCCTATGATTTGCATGTAAAATAAATAGGTATTAGCGAGGACAACAATCAGCCTCCACTGGGGTCGTTTACTATTACGAGTGGCAAATGTCTGCTTCAATCTCGGACAATGTGCACAAACTTGTGCTCATGTCCTCTGTCATTGAAATTATATGTCTAGAAATATTTTCCGCACAATTTGACATTCAAATGCACATTTCGGACATTCACGGCATGCCCATATTCACACTAATAAATTCCTTGTAAGTCAGTGCATTTCGTTGTTCTTTTGTCATCCTCCTGCTTTTTTATCAAGTTCAGTCAGTCAGTCAGTTCAGTCAGTTGTGTGATGAGTATAGATGATTTTTTCGCAACTAACCTGGAAGGTGGCCTACCATGCATCTCCCGGTGGACACCCTTAAGTGTAACCCCGAGTGTGCCTTCATCATGATGTGAATGTCATGTATGAATTAGAGTTTGGATTATCTGGATAAATCATTCGCCTTGACGAGTATTAGCGTTACAGTTGTAGGAATTGGCTGTGGAGTGATTATTAATCATTTTCGGTATTAACTAGAGTTCCATTTAGCGAGTGATTTTTCAGATCCCAAGAGCTCTCACTAAATAGGGCTTCTACTGTATGTGCAATGTAATACACGAATGATAGTGAGCTGAATTTTTAAGTATTTTATTTATTACTATCATCAATTATTATTTAAAATTAAATTTTTTCCGTCATGGAGTTCCATCGAAAGGGGTTGTCTTAGAATTCTTGCAAATATGGCATTATGGCATCCTTCTGAGTGCCTTCAGCACCCTCCTCAACAAATTTATGGAGGGGGCAATGTACCCTTCCCCCACCCGCCCCACATTGTTGTGCCACTTCATGTAAAATGAAAAAAACTAATTCACTTCCGTGAAAGTTGATAGAATAAATTTGCATCATGTTGGCAACTTCTAATAGTCAAGTATCAATATATCAATGTTTAGTTTGCAAGTTTGTCTGTTTTTTTCCTTGTCTGGGTTAGAGATAAATCACTCTTTACATAAATGCATACCTTCTGGGTAAATAATTAGGGATAATATGTAACTAATTCTGGCTCTGCATCATATTTTTTTAATCCTCTTGCGTACCTTGATCACTTATCTTGTAAAACCCAGTAATATGAAAACTATGGTCATTATGAGCTTGGCTTGTAAAATTTAGAGTATACTGGGACTAGCCATGGTATTATCTTTAAAGAGTTGCCAGAAAGTGCCCATTTGTGCAAAATTGCTCTGAGGAAAAATCATTCGCCTTGACTGGGGGTTATTTTGTAATCTCACCTTTTTAATGACTCTTTGCGGGAAGGCAGAAGACCCGTTTTGCTATCTTAATGATTGGCTCACGATCACCCAAGGTCCGGTGGTGGCTCCATTTCACGTTCCTTACAACTGGTGAGATGGAAGTAATGAAACGTGTAGGCAAATGAAACAGATCAAGAGTCGAAAGGTACGGATCTAATGAGTAAAATAAAAGACCTGCAGATCACCAATTGAGAGCCGAAGGCGGTCACGCCTGGGGTGGTGGAGTGGAACAGCAAAAAATGACATAATTTTCCATGTACTAGGACTAGAGATGGGCCACTTTGAAAATTACCACAGTAATTTTCGTAAATTACCATGGTATTTTTCGTAATTTACCGTGCCCTTGAAAATTACCGTAATGTTCGGTAATTTTCAAGATAATTCACCCATGTTTGAGATAATTTTTCATACAGATAAATTCCCAAGATGTTCTTTTAAGCTAAGTCCACATTTCTGACGTGTTTAATTATAAATTTAGGAATGTTCAACTCATTTTTGGCATATTTTACTTAAATTATTACATTATTGAGTAATTATTAGTGGAATATTCTTATTTAAAATTTTTCATACTTTGACAAAAGAAAGCCAGATTGCGTGTTTCTGCTGTATTTCTTTTTACAATTTTGAAATTTGTAATAGATTAATGTTGCATTCGGTATGGTTTAAACATTGTATTCTCTCCCTTTTGCTATTGGCATTCTTATTTAACCATACATTTTCTGTTTAATGCTTAAAACTGAAAAATACTGGAAAATTACGGTAATTTTCGAAAATTACAGTAATTTACCACGGTAATTTACCTCAGATGAAAATTATGTTAATTTTCCCACATCTAATTAGGACATATTGGTAGGTTCTTGGGCAGTCCCCATGCTGCATCCCAACCTGATAGACATTGTCTCGCTTTCCCTCCTAAGGATGGCGCCCTATTAGATCCCTCTTCAATTCTTCATATCTTCTACCTTCTCTAATTTCGTCCAGAATTCCTACCCTCTTCCTTCCTCTTCCACGCTTCTCCAGTGTTCTCCCCTCTATCACTCTCTTCAACATACCCTCTCCTCTCAAAACCTCCTCCATCCATCTCTTCTGCCTTCTCCGAACCTCTGCCAATCAGCTGGTAGAATACTTGAATGAGGACATATTCTCACTTAGGTGAGAATTCAAAATAACCCCCAGGACTCAAACTTGAATCCCTTGATTTTGCACCCCCTCCCCTGCCTCTCCCGTGGTCACCCCCACAGCTTGTTCCTTTAGAGCCCACAAAAATCTGGGTGATGACTCAGTAGCTAATCCGGGGAGGAGGATGCCTCAGTAGCTTAATTGACTACAGCTCTTGGTGCGATATCAAGGGATCTGGGTTCAAGTTCCAGCAAATGAGCTTGGCTTGTAAAAATAAGACTATTTTAGGTTCAGGGTGTCCGGCGACCTGGAAAACCTTGAAAACTCAGGGAAATATTTTGTCCTGGAAAACTCGAGAGAATTTTTGTATCTTTCCAAAATAAACCCTGGAAAATGCACAGCAGCCAATTTCCAATAAGGCAGAGAGAGAGGTTTAACCTGCGCCTTTGATTGCATTATGCTCGGCTCACAATCAGCGTAGCCTTGTGCTCCCTGTTATTTCATACTCTTTTCATAGCTGTGTGCCCGCTCGCAGCTTGTGCTTCATCACCCCACCCCACTCTCCCTTCGCTCAGTCCAGGGCACAGTGGGCGGAATGCCCAATCTAGGCGGAAAAAAATATTATTTTCTAATTTTGTGCGTAATATACACCATTTCATCATTCATGTCAATTTATAAGTAAAATACATTAACTAACACTAAAATGTGAAGTATAAAGTCGCTAAAAACTCCATTTTAGCTAATTATTCATATTTTACGGTGGTAACGGACAAGGCCAAAACTTGCGGTTTGGCGATAGCAACGATCTCTGCTAGAAAACGGAACTTCCTTTTGCTTACCCAGGCATTGTGCATATCTCCAAAAATATGTCTTCCAAAATCCGAAAAGTGAAGGGTCTTTTGTTTGCGGGAGGGAGTTGTTTTATGGCGGTACGTGCGACCGCGTGCGTGCGACTAACAAAGGAACTTACCGCACTTACAGCTAACACCAGCCTCCACGAATTCTAGCCGTTCAAAGTTAGTTCGTTGATTTTGACTGAGGTGGAGAAGAAATAACAGAATTCAGATTTGAAAATATTTTAATTTATACCAGTAGGTCTTGAAATCATCCGACAGAGAAAAACCAAAAAGGTAAAAATATAGAGGTTACAGCATAATATTTAAAAAATTCAAATAAAGTAAGATGGGTATCAAAATATACTATCAATTCATCCAAGCGCTAAAAAATAGCAAAATACCCATTTGAAATACATTTAAAAGATTGCAAAAAGACCAATTAAAATTAAATCATGAATGAAAATTTTGTCATGCTTTCAGTTTGCTCCGCAGCAGAATGATAACCATAACAACTTTATGACCAAGTTAAGACTATTCATAGTCAGACATTTCGCTTTCACTGCATTCACCTTCCTCACTTTCTCCAGGGCTAAACACAGCTGGTTCTTTCAACAGTTGCAAAACTTCAGCAGGTATTCCGTTTTTCTTATTTTTCGTTTTTTGACGGATGGATGAAATCACAGGATCCGAAGATAATAGCAACATATTGAAAACATCCTCAATATTTGCGGAGCGAGAAATCTTCCTAGCATGCCTGCTCCTGAATTTTTTAAAATCCTTGTTTTTTGCCTCCTGTGCCTTTTCTGACAATTGTCCAATGGGAAGAATGGCTGATTCTATTATTGAAGCGCCATGAATGAGTACTTTTTGGACACTTGCAGGCATGAAGTACCAGGGGTACAAACTTACGTAAAGTTTTGCAGTATCAAAAGCATACATATTGAATCTATCCGAATCAATAGCAAATCCAGTAGATATGGTTTTTAAAATTACTCCAAACCGTTGTACTAAATTTAGATTAATACCAGTTATTTCAGACGAAATTTGAGGATTTTGGAAGAAACGTCTCGCCGTATTCCCGCCATTTGCCGTTCCACTGCCTCCAGGATTAGGTTTATCCTCAAGGAGACCCATTTCTAGGCGAAAAAGTTCTTTAAATCGATTTTTATTCCTAACGAAAGAGGCCTTCTCCTCTGCTGTCCTCACTTGCCACTTCTTTACTTCAAGTCTATATGAAATATGTAATAAGCACTCAAAAAATCGAATCCATGCGTGAAGTATCGAAAGTCCGAAGCGATAGGTGGCTGGGTCCGATTTTTTGTCCTATAAGACTCAATTTGGTTAATTTGGGTGGGCTTCGCCCCACAGACGTAGCACGTTTGGGACGAACTTCCAGTCACAGCACTGCATACTTTTCCATCCACCATCGTCATCACTAGATGTGATATCACTGAATGTTCTGCTCCATTGATGGTAATAATTGTTGGCCTAAGTAATTCTAGTTCACTTTCCACGCGGTCAATTTCATTATTTATCATTGTTTTGGTTTCTTTTTGGAAGATTATTTTAATTGACCGGCAGAATTCTGTGGACGACGGCTGTGGATTTTGCCATAGTACCGTTTTGTTCGCCCCTCCTCGCTGCGTTTGGTATGGTTGTAGGGGCACAAGGGAGATGACAAACACGGATGAATCACTATGAGCACTCCCAGAAGTTTCATAACGCTGTTTGTATTCACTCTGACCACTGCTACCATCACACCCCCATTTAAATATCATATGCAGTTTTTCTCTCTCAATAGTGCATTGCAAGAGAACATCTTTCTGAACTAGCGCAATACGTTGGATTGTGTGGTCCACAAGAGCTTGTAATTTCAATTCAGCATACCTTTCCATCACTTTTATGTCTTCTTTAGGGGGATAGCATTCCAATTTCAACACTTTTAGCACATCATAAGATGGATAAATGTTGCTTAATCTGTCCGTAGCTCCTATCCTGATCCTCATGTACTGCGACTTTGTCAACCCGATCTCGATAAGAAGCACTAACGCTTCCTCCCCAGTGTATGGTATTGGAGGTAATGTGGGTGATTTGGAGGCTCTTTTTACTTTGGTAGCCCGACGGGGAGTAGTTTGGGTAACTTCTTTTACCACAGCTGCAGCGTCCCGTTTCCCAGAAGAATGAAGGGTATGCTGGGCCGCGAACGTGATTTCTTCTTCTGTATGCGATTTTATCAATGGCTGCACTTTGTCCCGTTGAGCTCTATCAGTACATTGCTCGAAAACTTTTTTGGGTATTCCCTTTGAAGTTGATGGCTCTGAATCTACGCTAAAGCTAATGTTAGAACATTTTTCTGTCACTTTTGTAGGCAGGAGCAATGGGTTTGAAGCCACGTACGGTATTTAGTCAGAAAATAATCATATCTTCTTCCACTTTTTTTTCAAACGTCTGGAATAATTGTGAAAAAAATTCCTAATAGCTACACTAATACACTTCTTAGCAACATTTTCAGTCTCGTTTAACTCGAATTTCTTGATCAAGTAAACCGTTAATGAATCTTTCATCTCGCTGTTGTCGTGAAGAAGGCTACATAGCTCTCCGTGCGTCACGACAGCCCTCTGCATGACGTCTGAAAAAGCACGATAACTTTAGTTCCGCACGTTTCCGCACCAAATCCTTTAATAGCCTTATTCTACAATACATTCTGAAGACACTCTCACTTAAATGAGCTAGACACCGCTAGATCATTTGTTTTAAAGTCAAACCAAACATGAGATATCTAAAAAAATCACGTGTTTTTGCAATGGTTATTTCAAAAAGCCATAAAAAATTGAAAATGGGTACAATAATAATATTTATCATGATAAATGGTAGAACATACCTTGAAAATTATAATTCAAGTCCCTGAAATATGCCTTGTGAATTGGTCGCCTAACTGCATGCTTTTTACGTCACTGCCAAAATGCAACAGCCCGGTCTGAAATTCATCTCCACAGAAAGGGTGTCTTTGAATGGCGCTAACGGTGCTATTATGCCGAGAGTAGTGACCTCAAGGGCGAAAAAGGGTGCTCCCATTATCCAAGGATAAGACCGATGCCAAAAATTGTCTCAACTGTAAATTCGGTTTTTCAACTTTTTTCCGCCTAGATCCTGGATTCCGCCCACTGTGCAGGGGGCCGATTGCATAAGAAGACAAATTCCACACGGAATAGCTCCCATGTAAAATGTCCGCTACGAATGGAATTGGAATTGATGCCGGTATGCGATTGCATATCTCTGTCAGCGGAAACAGAATTCCGGATGGAAATCTTGATTCAATTCAAAGAGTCGCACGAATGGAATTCTTGATGTTGCCAAATTACAAGAAATCTAAATGTCTGCGCATGCACGGTGGCATTTCCCGCAATTATGTATATGAAAACCATTCTCCAGGCAACCTAAATTGATAATTGGGCATTGTTATATAATTGATAATCCTCTTCCAATAATCTCAACCCTCCTCATTTTAATGCAGAAAAGAACCAAATCATACTTCAAGCTAAATAATTTATGAATCATCAAACAAATACAATTTTGTTCTAATTGAATTCTTTTGGGTGTTAGATCTATACCTATCACAAAGCAATTAATTCACAGTTTCCAAAATGCTCATGCAAAGTAGGGGTGACTCCAGACCAGAGGTTCGGGGTGGGGCACCAGCAGCTCTTGGGGTATGGAATACCCCCCAGGAAAAGGTGGGTTCGTGGGTCTCGTCCTGGAAATTCATAACAAACTATGTATGTGGAAAATGGTGTGTTGTAAGTGGTTTGGAAGCATATGTTTGCCTTTTAAGAAGAGCAAGTTATTACTAAATGCATATTTCCCTCTTAGATTACCACCAAGTTTCGACTAATTCCAAAATTATTTTGATTTACATTCGCATTTAGCTTGTGCTTTTAAAAACCTTTTTAGTTTATATAGCATTTTACTGGAATTTGAAGTAAAATAACCAAAACATCAGTAACAAAGAAGCAACAAAATAATTTAGACTTAATGTTTAAGGTCTATGACAAAGAAATATGCCAGGTTTTGGGGAGGGAGAGCAATTGCCCCTAGGGGCCGCCAATGATGCAAAGTACAGTGAAGCCTTAGCAGAGAAGGGGAAAGGTACATACCAAGGCCCCAAGAGAAAAAGAATAAGAAAGAGGTACTGCAAAAGGTTCCAGAGCTGCAAACGTAATTTATTGAAAAGCCGAGAAATTTGTAGCTGAAGTTGAATCGGAAATGCACTCATTGAAAAAAATCACACCAGTTTCTTTTATTTGCACGTTCTTTATCAAACTAGGTTGAATCTAGTTCATTGTGCTCAAATTGCACCCAACTCAAAATTTTGCTGTCAGTTAACCGTTTTTGTTTATTTGTTGGTTGAAATAAAACCCTTAATACTCCACATTCCTTGTATACTCTATTATTTAACTCGAAGTAGGTACCAAAATTTCTCGTATTTTTCTTGTTTGCAAAATATGTCGATTTAAATAAGAAATTCATTAAAAATATGAAAGAAACGAAGTGCAACAAATACCCTGGAAAATGCAAAAATTTTCCTGGAAAACTCAAGGGAAAAAAGAAATTGAGATTCACCGGACGCCCTGAGGTTTTTTTTTTTTTAAGCAGCATAATTAGTTTTCCATAATACAAAGAATAACTCAAAAATGTGTTAAGAATACAGTAGACCCACTATTTAACAAAATTGAAGGGACCTAATAAGTAGTGAATGCATAATTGTGAAATTCATTGTTGAGAAACTACGTACAATTATGCTACCTTCAGTATTCTAAAGGCCTAGATTACACACGGCAGAATTTACTGCTCTATTTTGTTTAGTTACAATTTGGTAATATTCAGTTACATAATTCATCTACCCTTTCATATGTTCTTAAAAGAATAAGCATGTAAATAATGTACATACATATAAAATTGGTAAAATGTTTGCCACATTTTTATTAAAGAAATTGAACAAGATTGGAACAAAATTTAAATGTTGGTTCTACAACACCGAAAAAGAAGTCTGTTATTGCCAACTACCTCTTTTTTGCACATTGATTGTTTTTTAAATATTTTCAATTTCTTTAGGAATAAAGCTATGAAGATCACCTTAAGGATAATGCACTTCTATTTCATGCAATATCTGAAAAACAACTAGAACATTTGCTTGTAAAAGTTTATTCACTTTCTCGTATTATTCCTCCAAGTTATCCGATGTTAGTGATGCGTTTGGGTGTTTTTCCTGAGGCTCACAATCGGTGAAGCACCAAAGTATCTGCATCGGCATTAATAAATTACTCCTCATAAGTCTCCATATTGGGCACTCTTTTCACGCTGTCCACAAACACCGTAAAAATCTTAAATAACCCTATCCGTCTGTTGCATCCACAGATTTTCAATGGATACTTTCAGTGATGATAGTTTCCTAGCAAGTGAATATCATCTCATTGAAAATTAGATGAGTGTGAATTTCGTAGATTGTAGCTTGGTCCATTTTGTTCCATCACATCAACAATCGATTAATAATGAACTGACATTTGCTGCCTGTGGAATGGAGTTTAGATAAGTGTAGGATTACCCATAAAGCTACGATTCTATTAGGGCTGATGAAGTCTTTGGTATGTGCCTGATTATATCTTGTGCTCCTCTCTCACTCTCTTTGCTTGGCTGCTGCTGAAGCCATAACTAAACTTCATAGACGATTAAAACTGATGATCTCAGGCCTGACCTCATGGAAATTATGAATATCCATGATGAGAAAACCACCTTTGTTATTTCCACAAACTTTCTTAAGCTGGCACGACGCGCGTTTCACCACACTGGCCTGAAACCATAATGAAATAATACCAAAGAAACCATAAATGAATAACATCCAATGATAACAACCGGCACAGTGTGGTGAAACGCGCATTGTGCCAGCGTAAGAAAGTTTGTGGAAATAACAAAGGTGGTTTTCTCATCATGGATATTCATAGACGATGGTTACACTTGGCCTTTTCATATGGTACACTGCCCCATTAGCAGTCATGCATTAGGTGCATACACTTCTACATTTTATTTGGAGAGCACAAATAACATCCAATGATAACAACCGGCACAGCCTCACTGACTTTGCATACTCTTAATTCTTGAAAACCGTGACTATGGATTAATTCTTGAATACCTTGGGATTAGTGATGGGTCAAATCCAAAATTTATCAATTCCAAATATTTTTTTATTGAATCTCAAGTACCGAATCTCGAGTCCAAATTCTGCCTTCACCAAATTATGAATGATCATTTTCATTATCAATACATATGTTTGTAAAAAAAATCCTAATTCATTATTAACTTTCTTGTAAATTATGAATCCATGAGTAGCTATAGTTTTTCCCTCATTTGACCCCAAGAACAGATCCTGTCTATGGCGTGAGTTGATCTGTGGACTCCCATCCACTGAATAATTTCATGTCAGCAGACTGTAAACATTTGCTTTATCACCCCTCAGCTCTAAAAAATATTTAATATTTTCTCCTCAGTATTCCCAGCAGTGCCTGAAATTGCCCATAACATTTTTTGCCAAAAAGTTGTGTGCATACTTCCAAAAAATCTGTGGCAACTGACATAAGATTAGGAGGGAATGTAGGTTTACATGAAATCTCACATTGTCTTACATGGGGCAAGAGGGGTGTTAAAAAGTGGCTAAAATTTCCTTTTCTATTACTTGCACTGGTCCAAGCAGTAAGGTTTGTTTTTCCTGTGCTTCTTTGGGAAGGGCTCTATTAGTGTGGTACTTATTCTCGAAGTTGAGAAAAGTAATGTTTTCCACCTCTAAAAATGATTGGTGTGGAAAGTGAATTCACATGTTAACCCTGTCACTGTTAACCAAGTTTTAAATTAACCTTTATATATTTAATGTTTTGTGTCATATATATTAGAAAATTCCTAGGACGATGTGCATACAATCCTCTCCAAAAAACATCTCACCACTTCGGAGCTGAAGTCCCAAGTTGACATAGTTGTGATAACACAGCTGAACCATGCCCTGTGTAGGAAAGCAATATACATTCAGAATAGAAAAAGGACCCTTCTTCCGAACTTACCTGGCAAGAAGGAACACCCTTCAAAGGAAAGTTTTGACCTGCGAAGAGATTTATTCTGAGGGGATGGGTTGTGCTAGGGCACTGGTTGGCTTATGTCTGAGCTAGAATCAAGATACAAAAAGTCAGTTGGTCAAACAAAGTCGCCTAATCCCCTTTGTTTTCAAAAGCTTTTAAAAGGTGGGACACACATTCATTTAAAATCTCTATCTCCACCCTTGCTGAAAGTGATTTATGTCATGGATATTTATGCCATAAAAATTTAAAATGTAACATTTGTTTATTGAGTGTCTCAGGGAGACCACTAGGAGGCTGGGATGCCATTATTGAAAAACTTAAAGTTGAGGAGAGATTGAACACATGGGATTTTTAATGGTGGAAATGGAAGAAGTAGGACAGGAAATGTTCATAATAAGTATCTGTGAAAAGATCTTTAATGTCAATCAACTGAAGAAGTGTTGTTATGTGTAATGAAAAAAATCTGTGGCAACATATATAATCAGCATAAGTGGCATCCCTTGTTGTTTAGAAAGGCTATGCAATAAAATCTTATAAATCAGTAATCTTTCCTTAGTTCCTAAAACTTTCCTCATCACCCTTCCTGTTGCTTACTGGTTGTGTATCGGTGTTAAGTATCAAGGTATATGGTTTTCATTATGCATCTCATTTTTTTCTCTGATTTTCATGTTACAGTTCTGATTTAGCTAAGAACTATCTGAATGGTTTAGTGATTAATATTCTTCATCGTTGTTGGTTCTTTGTGGTGTTCTTGAGCTATCTTTCTCTCCTCCTCGCTGAACTATTCATACTTCTCCTTTCTCCCTTTTTTCCTTAGCATTAATCACTGTTAGAATGAGGTCACAATGGCAGAGAGAATGTTGAAAAGTGAGCCTTACAAATTAAGATGAGGAATTGTCACCTTCGACAAGCTGTCATTCCTTGATATCCTCCACATGCTACCCACGAATTTCCTTCCAGCATTTGTACACTGCTTTATCTCCTCATCTATACTTTTATCTTTCTAAAATATTCAGTCTTAAGTACTTAAAATCATCCACTTGTTTAATTACTTCTCCATTCACCCTCATTTTACAATAATTTTCTCCATTTTCCTTGTCAACTATGTACCTCTACTTTAGTCTTGCATGCATTCATCCTCAGTTTCTATTCAATGTTGCTTCACTAAAGTTATTTACAAGCTTGTGTCCCAGTGGACTCTCAGACAAAAATACAGCATCATTGGTTTACAGTGGTCCTCACAAATTTACATTGCCGACGTCATGCTTGCATTGTTACAGCAGGCATCTCTTAGACATTTATCCATAAAAATGCTGAACAGCCACAGTGACACTTCACATCCTTGTTTAAAGCTGTTTTATTTCAAACCACTCACGCAAGGTCCCATTAACTCCCACACTTGATTACTGTTATCATACTTCGCCTTCATAATATTCAGTAACTGCTCATTAACTCATTCATTCACTTCACTCGTTAAATTAGTATTTTGGTCCAATGTGGAAAATTTTTCAGTTCACATGTAATCTCAATTCAAAACATTTATTTCTCGATGTTGCCTCTTAACATTATCCAATTATGTTCTTCCCAAAACCAGAGAACTCTCCATTGGCCCCCTACCCACCGACACAGCCTTCTGCAGGAAGCAGTGGTGCATTTTACTCGCACGCGCCAGTTGGTGCTGCAGGGGGGGCAGCCCTCAGGTGGTGGTGGGCAGTGCACCACCTGGTCATCCCCCTCCACCTCACTCACATGGCGTCGCTGTGGGAAGCACTGCCGTTACATATGCACCGTCGACTGCTGCAGCCCAGACTGTGTACACCTATGCTGGCCCCAGTGCACATCCTCAGTATGCCCAAGCTCCACCAGGGGCTCCAGCTCCACCAAGGGATGAAGCTGCTGGGAAGCATCTGACACAGCAGCAGCAGGCTCAGCCAGTCCCCACAGGGAGCACTAGTGGTGCTGGAAGTGTTTACTTGAGCCACGTGGGTGGGCCCTCTAGAGGCATACCTCCGCCACACAATCAAGGTATGTTTTCACGGTATAACTGATATAAATAGTTGTGTGTTAGTAACAGTAATGGCTTCCCTCTCCATGACCTATGGTTTGAATCCTGATTGATGGCTGAGTTTTCAGTTGTACGTATGTGTTGCTGTTCCTGATAGGGTGCTACTTGGAGAGCATCTCTATGGTTATGGTATTTTACCATTGGCTCATTGATGTTGACGGACCGGCACTCTTTAGAGAGGCGGAACCCGCGGTTGGATTCTGATGAACTGGGGGCATTCCTGTAGACTGTAGTCTCCGTGCGGTGCTGGGTGGCGCCGGATCTTGGTAGCTGAACGGGCTCTGGCGCGGGGACTCCGCCAAAGGTTTCGTAAACTGGTTCTTCGGAGAAGATTGCTGGCCTGGCACCCCGAAGGGGGGCGGTACCCACGGTTGGATTCTGATGAACAAAGAACGAGCCATCCGCCTGCCCCCGTAGTGGCGGAGGATCTCTTCAAGGGGGGTTAAGGCTACGGGCTCGAAAGGTCAGAGGGACACTCACACAATTGTGCCTGTCCAAAAAACCCTTCGAGAGAGAAATTTTGCATGCCGGGTGTTCGGACCACCCGGTGAATGGTTTCGCAAATGACGTAGTCACCCCTATTTATGGGGTGATTGTGTCGCTTTCTTTCCCCTACCCTTACCCTATGACTTGGAGTCCCTCCCCCCTTTAGAGATTAACCGGGTAAAGGCCCAAGAGGCTAGGAACCGGCTCTGAAGGTGTCCCCCCAGATTTATTTTATTATCTGCTTCTAACTGGCTCATTGATGCCATCAATTTCTTTCTTTTTTGATAGTCTTTGCTAGTTGTGGTACGTTAACAACCTAGGTCTACTTTCACCATTCTATTCTAATCCCCTCTGGTGAGATTGCCATAATAGCCAACTCCCAACTGCCGAGTAACCCACCACTAGGAGGCTTATGTGGTTAAGCATGATAGACAAAAACACTTAAAACAAATCCATACTTGTTTTGTTTCCCTGATTGATTTTGATGTATAAAGCATCAATTTCAAGGTGCATTGACAATTGCTAATGTATCTTGAAAATGATGCTGTAGACATCGAAATCGATCAGGGAAATAAAACGAGTGTGGATTTGTATTAAGTGTTTTTGTCCATCATGGTTAACATTGTAATTTCGACAATGTAACACCTAACTCTACCAATCTAAGGCATATGTGGTAATCTCATGCACCTTATGCAATCTTTAGTAGCTTTTCTGTTCCTAGTAATGAGTTATTGTCTAGTCCTTGGGTTTAAGGCGAAGTCCTTAAGGGAAGTGAAATGTTGGTGATAAATAAAAATCTGTGCAGAATAATGTTAGGTCACCCTAGCTTTCATAACTATGTACTCGTGTAGGCTTTTGTAAAGGAAGCTTTTTTTATGTGTTGCATATTTAAAAGATGACTGGGATTTTTAATGAAATAAAACATCACCATGTTCACTATCCAAGCTACCGTCAATTGCATCCATCTCAGCAACAGAAGAAGACGACATTCATTTATTTCCAAAAATAACGTAGTAGCGTTATGATAAATATGCGTGAACGCATCATCCTGACATTGCATGACTATGCATTAAAGTGCAATGTCATTTGCAAACCAAAGAATCTCTGTCTTCTTATTGATGTCATCTTTTCTTGACCTTTCATTCTTTTTCAGCGTATGTTGGTTCAATTCACCAGCAGCCACCATTGGAGCATGTGAGCACCAAGAGTGCCGCTGCCAGTTTTCCTGTTAGTGGAGCGGGAAGTGGGGTTGTATCTGAGGCTGACAAGTATTACTCCATTGGGCCTCCTCCTCCACCTCAGAGTTCAATGGCTGGCATGGGGGTCGGAATAAGGCCACCAACTTCACATGTCCCCATGCATGCATCATCTCTTCCAATCCAGCAGCCTTCCCAAGTAAGTTTTTCATTTGTACTCATTTTTGATCTGGGTAGGGATCACTGTTCTTTCTTTCACGATGTTGTTATCGTTATCCAAAACGCAAACAGTTTTAGAAGGGCATTGCTCACAGTTACCTTCCTAAGAACATGTTCCATCAATTAACACTAGTGATTTAAAGCACCTGACAAAGTTTCAAGAGTGACAATAGAGACTTTGCTCTCAAGAGCATTATTGAAAAATAGCAATAAAGCAAGCACTCACTTTATGGAGAACCGTGATCACGTCTATGGTGCCCTTAAAGTAAAACTATGTGTATAGTGAAAAAACTTTCTTTTCTTACTCTAATTTTCTATGTCTGTCACAACTACACCACTTGCCAGTCATACACACACCAGCCATAGTGTTTTCTGACTCTATGGTAGTGTCCTTGTTCTCATTGTACGAGTGCTGAAGCGAAATGATTACTTTCAATTAAAACAATGTGTTGCATCAACATGCTTCTAACCGAAAGAAGATTATTCTTAAACCTGAGTGTCAATTATGGAACTTTCACCGATAGGAGATATCGTATGATACTGCTATCGAATGAAATGGTAGCGGTTGTTGACAATGTTAAAACAGTAGAAACTCAAAACTACGAAATTTTGATTTAACAAAGCAAAATCTTAGGTCCCAACCAAAAGTGTATCTAACATGGGGAGTATCCAGTAACCGGGTCTATGATCTTGATGAAATTCGGCAGGCAGGTAGTCCTTGAATAGTGTTTCAAGAAACACTCCCCTTATAGGGTTATAAATTCAATAGTTTTAACAAAAAACGAACTTGAGTGTTTTATTGCACGCATAATGTATAGAATTGCACCTCAAGATAGCAAGGATAAGTAGTCTAGAGGTAGAGTACTTGGCTATAGAACCAAAGGTCATCAGATCGAAGTTAATTATTATATTGAAGATTAATTAATCATGCTATATTCATTAGATAGTGTCAGTGGTTGCTAGTAAAAATATATGTAAATCGCCCTGCAATTTTCATCCTTTCTTAATTTTCACATTTCTAATAGTCTAAGATGTATTGTTTTCACCATATATAAATTAATGAGAAGTGCTAGTTCAAGGAATAAATTATGACACTGCTCTTTTTCAGTTTATCAGTGTTACTTATTTTTACCCGTACTCCAGTAAAAGAACATGGATGCAGAAGTGAAAATTCTACTTTTCCCACAATTTGTATTTTCCCACACTTTGTATTTTCCCGCAATTTACACTTTTTCTAGGGTCCCTGGAAAAGTGTAATTTCGGGGTTTTACTGTAGGTGGGAGCATGGGGCATGGTGTGTATCAGAAGCCTAGACACACAGACCTGCATCTTAACAGGGGAGCCATAGTTACCTGGTGTAAAAAAGGAGCGTTCTCTTGATGCTTCTCCATAATATCCCACTACTGTCTGTGCCAAAATCTTGTGGATTCGAGTTTATCCCTTAATAACTCTGAGGCAGTTCATTGGATTATCACTGTATGCACATCATCATTTGCATTATTTTTTTTATATTCAGTTCATGTCTAGAATACTTTTGAAAAACAAATTTTGGTCCTGCTCATGGTGTTAAAATAAACAAAGGTTCCATGTTTTTAGTTCTACAGTGACATGGGTAACTTTGACGTCTAATAACTGCAAAACAAAGTGCTAAAAAAAAAATGAAATTTTAATAGTATGTGACTCATAGCTTTACTATCACAGCTGTTAAGTTTCAAGTTGTTAACGTTAGTAATCATTGCCAATTCATTTACCTACTTTTTGTCAGCAACTATACATCATGGCGCCTTGAACTCAAACTGTTATCTTTCTCTTTAAATTTCCAGAGCAAGTCAGTTATCTTCTAACTCAAGTTATCACCTTATTTTATTTTTAATTACATATTTTATGAAAAAGCTCACCAGCCCAAAGCTGGGCTCTGCTCTCAAGTCCAGATGGAGGGGGTGTGTTGCCATTCCTAATCTCCTTAATATTGCCACTACTTCCGATTTTTATTCTATTTTCAATTCTAGCCTATTCAAAGGCATATGACTTTCTGGTTTGTGCCTATCGGCTGGAGGAGCATGGGAGGTTCTGATTTGAATTGGGATGAGCACTGCGTGCCTGGTGTGGGATCACCCTGTACCACACACCCTGGTGGTGGCTTGCTTGGTATTTTGTGGATGTAAATAGATGTACATGTACACAGGGTAGCACCAGTCACCGAGATTTTCACCTTCAACTTGAACAAAAATCATATTATACTCACAATCATTCCTTCTGCTCAGAGAAACTATCCAAATTAATGGAAACTATCCAAAAATCCCACGAGAAACTCCAAACTCTCTTCTCTACCTCGAAGGACAACTTGAGCCTAAAAGCAACAGGAGTAAACTGCCTACCATGTGAGTGCAGTATGGCATATGTGATAGAGACAGGGGGGATCATTAAGAAGAGGATTAAAGAACATGAAAAGAGCTTCCAGCCTCATCAGCCAGAAAAATCTGCATTGGTGGAGAATAACCTCACTCATGGGTATAATATACTCGTAGTTTTTCAAAGTACCAAATTGCTCTGCTGCACAAATGGATATTGGGAAATAATTGCAAAAGAAGTGAATTGAAATTAGTATTCATGGAAATTATATCAACCGTGACAGTGGCTTCAGCTCAATTAGCTCATGGAAACTAGTCATTGACTCAATTCGAAAGAAGCATAGCTGCTACGTGAACAATCAACAGCTATATATAACTGCCAATTTCCTTTCTCTCTGAGGCTGATGACGATGGCTGAGTTAGGTGTTGAAACATGGCTACCTAATAGCCTTACATGGTGGGAAACCCATGAAAACTACCTAATCAATTTATTTTCCTAGGAAGCCTAATATTCTTCATGTATTACGTTGATTTTGGTTGATGAGTTAGTGGGTTATTTTTGGGAAGTGAATAACACCTAAGTTCATTTACCTTGATTTTGTAGGTTGACTTCAATTTATTAAGTTCTAAATTTTAGCATCATTCTTCACTTGTGAATGCTATAACATTTAAATGATTTTGTTATATGTATTGTGAATTCATGTGCCCCTCAACCTTGAGTTTACTTAAACTCCTTTGGTAATGAAAATACTTTCCTTGGTTTTGAAGGGTGCCAAGACAGGAAGTATTACTTCTGGATACCCAATAAGGGCCCAACAGTCGCCTCATGTCACATCTGGTAGTTATGTTTCGGCTGTCTCCACTCCACATGTAAGTATAACAATGTGCCATTTGGTAGGAGCCTTTTGATTCACTTATTGATGCCGAAATTTTAGTTACTCAGAATGCCATGGTTCATTATCACTCTAAAGACGATAACCTAAAAGAATTAGAAGTTTTTATGTGATCATTGATGTTATATTATTTTGAATTTATTCTGGTGCTTTGGTTCCTAAGCTATAAATCTAGTGCATAGTATTTCCCAGTTAATCATTTAGTTTACCACTTGTCCAGAAAATTGCATTGCTTGTATTCTAACTGATGGTTGGTAGTGGCCTCACACGAATTCAAAGAGGATGTCTTCCTCTTTATAGAGAGATTATACTCATTGAGTTATGTATCAAGTTATCACAACTGCCACTTGTTTTTAAAATGAAAATTGTCACATCTTATTTATTCATGACACAGTATCTTCCTGACCTCCAAATTAGCTCTCAAATAGCTTTACTTTGCTTTTTTATTTTAGTTAATTATTATGTTTGTTTAGCCTGTGAGTATCTTTATGAGCACGTGGAAAGCATGAAAACTTGTGTCATTCATTTTCATTCAAGTATTCTACCAGCTGATTGGTAGGTTCTTGGATAGCCCCCATTCTGCATCCCAACCTCATAGACATTGTCTCGCTTTCCCTCCTAAGGATGGCCCGTTATTAGATCCCTCTTCAATTCTTCATATCTTCTACCTCCTCTTATTTCGTCCAGAATTCCTATCCTCTTATCATTGGGAAAATATTTTTTAAAGTCAGCAGTTTGAATCAAGGAAAACAAATTAGTCCCCTGAATGAAATGGGTATGCTTTTATTTTCATTTGCTTTTCTTACACAGAGTGTTTACGTGAGCCAGGCACCAGGGCCAAGGCTGTCCTACTCACAAGCTGGCCCTCCACCACCCCACGGTGCCAGTCATCCACCACCTCCTCCTCCCCCACATGGCCGGTACAGCGTGCCTGGACTGCAGAGGGAAGTTTGAGTTCTGTAAACGGACCACCCAATGGGCACCATGTATACATTGACTTCGGAGGAAAAACTCCAATGATTGAGTTAGAATACTGAGGTTGAAAACTTAACTGTAAATGACCAATCATTTCATTCTGGTATGTGTTTCTTTTGTTTGCTGTGTTGATTACAGCAGTAGCATTAAAGGTGGAAAAGTTTTATAAAAGTAATATTATACCTTGGTTGAGTGATTTTTAATTATTTAACGGACTGATGCCTAGCATGTGTTGATTGAATATATTTATGTTGTACATATATAAATTTAATGTATCTTTAAAAATTTTAGGGGAGAATAAATGTATAATGTTTTCCTTCATCCTAATGCTGTGTTTGTATGCGAAGTGAGTTTTTCCTCATGAGCTTTTCTCCCTACTTTCATCTTGACTTTTGTCTTTATTAAAATGTTTTGGACCATAAAACAATTGAATTTCTGATACATAACCACTTAGTTTCTATCTACCTATTCCAAATTTCCTGAGATTCACAGAAAGAATATGTTGGTATGTATCTGTACCCGTGTACATTAGGGTGGCCTTATTTTTCAAAATTGAGAAAAGTTATATTTTCTATCCCTCAAAATGATTGAAGTGGGGTGTGAATTCACATGATAAAATTCTGTCACCCTTAATTATCGGGAACCCGTGCCCCAAAGGCCCTATATACTTCGAAACCCAATACAGTATAAGCTCTATATAGCGAGAGCTCTCGGGATCTGAAAAATCACTCTCTAAATAGAACTCTTGTTAATACCGAAGATGATTAAATAATCACTCCACAGTCATTTCCTACAACTGTAACTCTAGTTTGGCCATTATTGTGTAAAGTTTTGGTGAGTGGCGAAAACATTCTATTGAGATAGCTATTAAAAATCATATTTTCGAATACTTCAATTACTTATGATCATAATCACTTTCGATGACATCAAATTCCATATGAGATGTCATACACTGGAATATTAAACGTCGAATTTTGATTCTTCAAGACACAGGTACTGTACTGCGCATTGCAGTATTGTTATTGCTGCGATGTTTTGGGTGCGCCAAATATGTTGCGGCTGCAAGTAATAGCAATGCAACAGACTAAAAACGGCAAACACTTCGAAAACGAGAAAAAATTTCATACCTCCTACCTCTCTAAAAAGTGTATGAAAACGGATATATGGTTCGGAGAAAGTTTTATTAATAAAAATTTGCGAAAATGCTAGATAAATTAATAACCAAGATATGACCTACAGGGATTTCGTTCCACGCAAGCACTGGGCTGCTATCTTCTCCAGTTAAAAGGTGGAAATAAAGAAGAGGACTCCAACGTCTGTAAGATCGCCTCAGAAAACAGCTGACTTCGACTTTTCGGAATCATAGGGCCCAATATCACCAGCATTTATGATTTGCCCTTAACAGAATACTGTCATTTGTGTTATTATTACAATAATTATGCGTGGAATACTCTCTTGAATTTATGGAAACAATTCTTACAAGCAGGTCCACATATGACAGTTGTAAGCATGGAGCGGGAACACAACGCGGACTTTCAAGGATCGACTGCGTTAAGATAAGATGTGAAACTTTTTGCTACTAACGAATACGGTATCGACTCCAGCAAAACACGTATTTTTTAGTGATAGTGCATGTTGCGGCCGCTAGGTGGAAGGGCACATCAACTTTTTTATGATTCACTATTTTTTATATATTCCATGGTAGATATACGTTATTTGTTTCTGCTGTGAGTTTTGAGAGTGAGACAGAAAGTTCCTAAATGAATTCCATCACGATACACGTAATATTTTCTGCCGTACTTACATCTGGCGGCAGCAGCGGGAACTTGTTGATAATGAATACCATGAATACTACCCTCCCTGCTGCAAGATAGACGTATGATTTATAGTACGTACCTTTCGTGCACATCGAAATGAATAATCCTTGACCTGTTTTCAATATTAATACTCTTAGAAACAATTACAAAAGACAATACAATATGTGGACAACTAAAAATATGGGGAATTGGATTTCATAACAATTAACGTATTGAACTTCGGAACATTTAAACTTGTCAATACCTATCCTCTCACTTAGATACTCTGCTTTTGCCTTCATCGATGGGCCATTTATCGCAATTTAGGCTGCTCTTTGCAGGCAAAAGCACAAGGAAAGGGCATATTCTAACTGCGTATGTTCTCCTGGCCGCTTGGACGTCCTACTTGAAGCACTGCCATGCCAAATTTTTCCTTATTCTTCAGAATTGTGAATATGATCGAGGAAGATATGCCAAATTGCCTCTCTATCTCGCTTTTGTACCCATCACCACTTTCGAATTCATTAATAATTCGTATTTTAGTTTTCAGATCAAATGAATTTCATTTCCCAGCCACCATGCTGTATCAGTTGGACTGAACTTAATAAAAAAATGCGTGAGGATGACAAAAGAACAACGAAATGCACGGACTTACGAGAAATTTATTTGTGTGAATATGGGCATGCCGTGAATGATCGAAATGAGCATTTGAACATCAAATTGTGCGGAAAAAATACTGCTAGCCATATAATTCCAATGACAGAGCACAAGTTTGTGCATGTTTGCCAAGATTGAAGCAGACATTTACCAATCGTAATAGTAAACGACCCCAGTGGAGGCTGGTTGTTGTCCTCACTAATTCCAATTTCTTTTACATGTAAATCATAGGGTTTTAAATCGTTCTTTGGCCATCCCTCGCAAATTCGAGCTTCTCGTTATATGCTTTACTCGTTATATGGAGCTTCTACTTAATTCGTTTTTTGGGCAGAAAAAATGCATATCCAAAGTAAAATGCAAAAGTAAAGTACTTCAGGGCCAAAATATCGTTAGTTTTTACGTATCTTGATGCGTTTCTGAGATATGGTGCCTCGCAATTCATTCGGCCCCTCAAGGGCACCACTGCACCACCGAGGCTAAGCCCTAACCATTCACTTCCCCTCCGAGACTCTACCCCTCCATCCCCTCCACATACCAGAGCATCGTGGGACCCTCCCTCCCAGCTTGCATCCAGTGGTATTATTTCACATCTCCCTCCTCAGTAAGTGGGAATAGTATGCTACAAGTATGAGTCCTTGGTGGATTGCACTTTACTTGGAAGAGGGAAAAACTGATATGTTCAATTTTCAAAGAGAAAATGAAAAGTTATGTGTACGAAAATTTTACCTCACACATGGATTAACTTCTATGAATAAAACAGTAAACAAATAATGTAGTAAACAGGCAATTATAAATAATAGAAAAAACTTTATTTGCAATCCCTTGTTACACCATTCTCCCTCTGGCACTCCATATTTTTCAATTAAAGTCCCCTTGTGCACATTAGGAGTTGTCCTCCGATTAAAATTAACATTTTATAACAAATGTTGATAGCTTTCTTCCTTCTTGATAACAGATTTGTTAAACTCGGAGTAGTTTCACTCCTCTCTCTGCATAATCATTTACTACTTGAAGATGAGCAACAACTTGCAAGCTGTTTACGTAATCAGAATGGCTATCCCATTCTCACTCAGGTACATCGATGAACCCTGTGCGTATCTCCAGATTTTCAAACAATTCGTGGTGGTGAAATCCACTAAAGACAACCCCAGCAGGGTGCCCAGTTGGGGTGAGACTTTCTTAGGTGGTTCATCGCTTCCTTTACGAGTCTTTAAACGTTTACTGATATTTTCACTTTCAAGACCAGAAAGAGAACTGTCAAATACTGAGAGCCCCAGGACCTCGTCACTAAGGTACATATCATAAATGGTTTAAAGACCTCTTTTGAGCAGCTTTTGAAATGGTGGTACTAATGCTCTCATACTGTGTGAGTATTTTCATGAACTTCAAATCATTGTTTGGAGCATAGGGAGCAGAAAACCTCATTTGAATGTATGTACATATTTACAATAAAGAGTGAAACACGCAGGAGGCCATCTTCCTGAGCCCGGCTTTAGGAGACTTCGGCACGAAAGAGGCATACCTTAATTGAGTAAATGGCTTTAGACATCCATAGCATTGTGCATTGGTCCTGGCTACTTGAAGCAGATGCCACCTGGAGACATTCCTCCAAGAAAAATTATACAAAGATCCAGTAACTCTCGATAATTATCTCGAGGCTCTCCTACCTGAAGAAGAGAATTTTAAATGCCTTATTTATAGTAAAAATCTTTGATAGGTATTGCAAGAGAAAATCATCATGAATCGATAAATTAATTTCTGATGTTACCCTGTTCTGATTTCCTGCATAGTTGATAATGGCAACGTCAGCATAATTTAACATTTTTATTGCTTGCCTATGCCTTTTAATAGTTGAAAATTTATTATAATCAATTCTCGGCAATTTGTCTTGAAAATGTTTAAATATATCTATTTCTAGCCCAGTATGGCTGCTTGATACACTCAAGCACTCGTTCAAATAGATGATGGCGGCAGGGTAGTCATATTAAATCTCTTCCCAAGAGCTGTTCAATTGATATTGCCGCACCATTTTTGCGATCTTAGAGAGTAAAAAGACTACAATAAAAATACTGCAAAGAGATGATATAATTATAGAATTATATTTTACGATACTATGGGGAAGTTAACATAGCTCAACTATCTACTACAACTACCTGTGATTACATTTGTTGTATCGAAGGACATGGCTCTAACATTATTATCCACTCCCCATTGCTTGAGGGCGTCCACCACAGCATTAGTGATCGGTGAAGCTCTGCCACTGGAAAGAGTTGGAGCACCCAGCATTTGATTAGTAGTTATCCCAGAATCTATGATAGCCTGCCATTCCTCAACAGCTCCCCTTGAGGGTGATTTAACAATCTTCCCATTCCAGTGAACAGTGAGTACACCATCTGGTGTAAATGTTTCCTCTATGTTTTTAGCAGATGCGTCATGTAACTTTTTCCATTCTCTCTGCAGGGAATAATGGTTTATTTTTGTTTTTGTTATATCTTCTTTTACTGCCAGACATGGGGCAGCTAAAATCTTCACAGCTGCTCTACTGCTAACCTTAGCAGCATCAATCACTTCTGTTTTCAATACGTCAAATCTTCCTCTTTTCTTAGGGACGGGACACCCAGAGGTTGAATACTTTTCACTTTCCTCCTCCGAGACTTCAGTCTCTACCATCCTGGAGTCTACTTTAGAACACGAAAATGTCCAACATTTTAGTTGTAACTAAATTATTTCCCCCCTAACTCATAAAAAATGATTGCGTTCGACCACTTTTGAACCAAGAATAAAATTCCTAGATACCAATAAAAATCCATCCATCCATCATAATTAGGCATCTGAGTTTTTATTTAAGGGGTTATTAGACTCTCATTTGCAAGGAATTACATTATAACTACCGATATCTATTTAAAATTCACCTTTTCTTTGACGAGACTCCAAATCCTTTGCAATTTTTTCTCTCTCCAGTTACTTTGATTGCCGTCGAGCAATTCTATTGTCATATTTAGTCATATTGAAGTATTTTCCACCAATAGATGCAATTCGTGATCCCCTTTGATCAAGTAAGAACTCAGCTTCTTCAGCCCAAGCTCTTTTATCAGAGTTATACCGCATGTATCTCTTTGCGCTGTAAGAATTCTATGGCATTACCTTTTGTAATATCAAACAACTGATCCATTTTAAGAACAAAGGTTTCCTTTTTCTTCTTCTCCACGGCACATCCCACTCTCTCCTTGTGTCACCTAATATTCCTCCATTGCTGGTGTAATTCTTCCAGCTTTTCAATTGCTCTAACTTCCTGGACAATAGAAATCCTTGTTTTGTTCCAAAAGGTAAGTACATTCCTCACAATTTCCTCGCACTGAGTAACATTTTTAGTACACCTTAGGTGATAGAAGAAAACACTGAGCACTTCTCTCACTGTGGGTAGCTTGGATCCCAATTATTCTTCAATTTCTTTTCCCATTATGGGAATATTCCCACAAGAGCTGATGTACACAATCATGACACTAGAGCAAATCATAAAATAGATATGCCTCACTGTATACTGGTGTATATAACTATGAAAACTTGGCTATCAAGTGTTTCAACATGCTGCCCAACTCAGCAAGAATGGTTGACAACAAAGTCTTCCGCAGGGCCCTAGAGAAATGGCTCATCTCTAAACCTATATATTCACTGGAGGAATACTTTGAAATTGATTTCTCCACAATAAGTTTTTAATTGTATACTTAAATTTTGATTCTGATTGTATTTACTTTCTGCTTCTTACTGTATATCTATATTTTGCTTCTTACTGTATATTTGAGCTTTGTATTCAGTGTATTTCTTTCTTTCTGTATCCTCGCAAGATGAGTGTAATGACTGACGACATCTACCACAATTATTGTTGTGCCACAGATGAATAAAGACATTATTATTATTATATTATTACAGTTATAACATGACCCTCCGAGTCCCCGGCAAGTATCGGGCTTCATTGCCGTCATAATGAATACATTGTTGCGAATTTTCTGAGAAGTGTGTGCCTCAGCGTAACTTTTAGTTTCTGCGCCAGCCGCCAGGGCAATTTGTCTACTGCGCAACTTGCTTGGTGCACCTGGCTAGTAGCCTCCGAGCGCTCGTTCGCTCGCTCTCTCTCTGTGTCACCAGACAAGCTCACTTCTCTCCTCGCGACATTCTCGTCCGCTTCGCTTCAGTAAAGTCCGGATTAAAACTTATCTTAAAGGAGCTAACGTGCCTTTTTTCTTCATAAATAATCCGAAACATACATTATTATTATTATCTGAATTTCCTCTTATGTTAGTTTAACCCCTTGCTCTGTTTGTTGATTCTGAATTGGACTGCACTGTTTATCCATATTAAATTTAAGAGGTATTTCTTAAATAATTGCACTTTTTCCTCTCCGATACTTAAGGCACTTCCTTTGAACACTAATCACTAGAGCTGGAAGCCGAACTGAACTAAATAGGCACTGAAACTAAGGATAGTATTCCGAAAGAAATGCAAACAATGTAACGTAAGGGTCAAGATACTTTGATCATCAGCTCAAAGTAAGAATAATTTGAGTATCTCAGGAATTACATTGTGAAACTGCGATGTTCACCATGGTGCCTACGATACACAGAGGACAATTCCACAGTTATTTTAAGCTCTAAAATATTTCCACAGAACCGATACCCTCAGATGACCTCCTGAAAAGTGATGCCACCCGTGGTTTCTCCTCCAGACCTCGACATTGTTTCTTATTCACTCCTCTCCCTTTCTTGTCCATCCATTATTACAAATGTAAATCTTTCCTACACACCTTGAACTTATGCTCACAAAGTATTGTGTCAGTTTAAGGGACGTAAAAAACTATTTTAATTCTATTACACATGGAAAATGATGCCCTGGAGTTTGAAATCAGTAGATCAATAAAGTAAGGCTGAAACTGTACTATCACTTTGCATAGCTGTTAATATTTGACTGTTATCAATAACTGCAGAAAATTTGAGACGACTTTCAGTTTTTGTTTGAGAGGGAATCGGAAGACAATCATTCTCCTAGATGAAAGCTTGGAGGGAGGGTCCCACGATGCTCCAGTACATGGAGGGGCGGAAGGGTAGAGTCTCGGAGTTGAAGCGTATCGTATAAACTAACGATATTTCGTCCCTTAAGTACTTTACTTTTGCATTTTACTTTGGATATGCATTTTTCTGCCCAAAAAAACAAATATTTAGTTTCGAAGTATATAGCGCCCTTGGGGTACGGGTTCTTGGTAACTAAGGGTGACAGAATTTTAACAGGTGAATTCACACCCCACTTCAATCATTTTGAGGGGTAGAAAACATAATCTTTCTCAATTTTGAAGAATAAGAGTCACCCTAGTGTACATAATTATAAAATTGCTATTCTGAATTTTGGCAGTTCTTCCTGTGTTTCAGGTGAAATTGAACCCTAAGCACCAGCTACATTTCATTGTTTCTAGTACACATGATATAATACAATCTGGGACTTCACTATTCAGATGGAGAAATATTTTTATGTATGTACTCACTTATGAGTGACTTGGCTCGTTATCCTTGTGTTTATCTTGCATTAGTTTCTCCTCAAAGAGATCAATACTTTTTATTATCTCTGAAGGATCATCTGGTGGATATATTTCTAGCTGGCTGCTCAGTGATGGCCTGATTCGTTTCACAAAAATAGGGTTTGGGCAGGTTGGTCCAAATTTCACGAGCTCTTCTATCTCCCTTATACTTTGTATGTTTAGTTGACGGCATGGAGCTTTAACAACTGGCTGTCCAGCTTTGAGTTGTTTCTGTTATGGAATAATAGAGATCCAATAGAAAAATGCTCATGGTTGAATTTCATTACTTTTAAAGCTTATGCAGATAAATTCTGGGATTGGTTGGTTACTATGCCCACTGAATGGAAGCCTATTTTTTTCTGTAATCTAAACCAACAATTGCACATAAGTTGTTCAATCCCAAGGGCCTGAGTTTGAGCCCTGGTCATGTCAATGTTTTTTCTGTGGAATTCCAATCCTTACTTGGATGTAGAGATGGGATAATTACTGTAATTTTCATCTGAGGTAAATTACTACAGTAAATTACGGTAATTTTTGAAAATTACCATAATTTTTCTGTATTTTTTAGTTTTAAGTATTAAACAGCAAATTTATGGTTAAATAAGAAAGCCATTAGGAAAGGAATAACCATGTTTAAACCATACCTTATACAACATTAATGTATTAGAAATTTTTAAAATTGTAAAAAGAACTACGGCAGCAACACACAATCTGGCTTTCTTTTGTCAAAGTATGAGAAATTTTCAAGAAGAATATTCTTATGCTTTAATCTTATAATGTTATAATTGAAGTAAAATATTCCAAAAATGAGTTGTACATGCCTCAATTTATAATTAAACTTGTAGGAAATGTGAACTTGCCTTAAAAGAACATGTTGGGAATTTATCTGTATGAAAAATTATCTCAAACATAGGTGAATTATCTAGAAAATTACGGTAATTTACAAGGGACGCGGTAAATTATGAAAAATACCACAGTAATTTATGAAAATTACCAAGGTAATTTCCAGAGTGGCCCATCTCTACTTGGGAGCCATGAGCAGAGAAATTCCAAGTATAGTACTTAACCCATTGAATGGGATGATAAACCGTGGACCCCTTGGCACCTCTCATTAAGAATTGGCAAATTCCTATGCTTGGCTTCACTCTACCTTTCCTCCATTCCCAAAAAATTCTTTCATTACCAATCTTTAGAGCAAACTGCCTCAGTTGCATCCCTAAACAACCAACTTATCAATCGTTTTGTATTTTAATGTAAAACACCCTTACCCTAATATGTTTGTGGTGAATAACGTGAAGTTGAGGACATTTTATTGGTCATGGTAACCCTATAGTTCTCATATCTAGAGTATAAAAACTCCATCATACACAGAATCATGACATCTCTGTGGCACTATTCACTGCTTAGAGGTCTTTGTTTTCACCATATAACCAATTTGTGTAGATTTATGATGGCGAATTTCATATTTGTTATTTCTTGAGTTATCATGATTCCATCTACATATTCAATTATTTAAAGTGTCTATGGTTAATTTTTCAGGTGAATGCATGTTGTTTTAATTGTAATTGCTGGGCAGATTTTATTTTCTTTGAATATATCCAATATAGAATTAATAGGTAAACAGAATAACTGAATGTATTATCATTATGATTAGGGAATACACCACAAAACAAATACTTATGTACTGTGGGGGAATAAATTTTCCCAGCAAACAGAGTGCCACCATTATCGCTCTGAGGGAAAATTTAGCTTCCTCTCTTATGGCATATAATTCCTAGGTCTCTGCAACAACAAGGGAAATTTGAACACAGTAAGATGATCGTCTCATCATTGAAGCCAGTGATGGATTACTGGCTGCTTTCCTTCCCCAAGCATTATTTGTACTGGCTTCCAAATGGAGGCACTTTGGACAACCTTGTATGCATTTGGAATGTATCATTGAACTCTCTTGTTCTTGCCATAGTTTCCTCTACATCATAGGCGTATCCAGGAGGGGGGGTTTTGGGGGCTGTAACCCCTCCCCCATTGATAAAAAAACGTAACAATGATGTGCTTAACACATGCTAATAATACACCTATAGATCACCTTCCATCACATAATAGAACACCTTCAAAATGTCATTTCAAGATGTATATTTTTCAAAATTCCCAGACCCCCCATTTTACATGGGGGGTATTCCATACTACCCCTGTTCCCCGGTGGTGACCCCCCCTTTCAGAAGCTTCTAGATACGCCTATGCTCTACATTCTTTCTCCTTCCTCCCTTTTTCAGTTTATCACCTGTCTTTGTGATTCCACTGTGTTGTAAGCAAAATGCATGAGTACTTCACAGTTAAAATCTATTTCAATCAGTGGTACGTGAAAATTTCCTTGGCTTGGAGTAAATTGCATTACATCTTGTAGATTGCATTATATTCTGCACAGTCAAATATTTGGAATAATATGTAGATGACAAATGCTAGGTTCACATATCTGACCTTTACACATTCCATTTGTTTCTAGGCTTTGCTCCTCTTCTCGCTCTCTGGCAAAGTCCTGGGATTCACGTGGTTTCCACCTCTCTCCTTATAACCTACGATACTTAACAGAACACCACCATAAAAAAGGATTTCCTCTTTTAATAGTGAATACAAACGTATGTTCAGTGCACCTCGTGGCCAGCATGAAACATGCTCGGGGCAGGCAAACGTCTGGGAATCATCACCAACTGGGACAATTAGTCCATCACCATACTGTGTTTGAATTTTCCTTGTCTTGGCCAAGACCTAAGATTAAAGTGCAATCAGAAAGGAAAGTGATATTCCCTAAGAGGGGTAGAGGCGGTGATCCGTTTATTGGGAAACTTTATTCCCCCATAGAATGTATGTACCTTCTACTTAAACTTGGAAATATAACAGGTGAAATTCAGACAGTCTTGTTGCTACCAATCTCTCATGCATTAATAGAAAATGCTAATGTAATCATTTTTAAATAAGAGGAAATAATTCCATCGAATACCTTTCCAAATGAATTTTATCACCTGTCTAAGTGATTCTACTGTGATGTAAGCAAAGTGCGTGAGTACTTAACAGTTAAAATCTATTTCAACCAGTGGTACATACATGAAAATGTTCTTGCTTTGGAGTAAATTGTATTAAATCTCACTATATTCCGCAGTCTAATATTTGCAATAATATTTTGATCACAATTATACTAGGTTTACATATTGGACCTACCTCCACTGTTTCCAGTTTTCTCCTGTACAGTCTCAGTTGGTCATCTATAATATTCTCTTGTATTTTTACTGTTTTGCTTGTATCTTTCTTCTGTAACTGTTGTCGCTTTATTTGTTTTTCTTGAGTAATTTTTTTCTCTCGTTTCTTATTTTTAATTTCCTTTGCCATCAAAGTCCTTTTGTCTCTTGCGAAAATTAAGGTGCATTGCTGATTTGCACTTTTCCCTTTATTGTTGTGGCTTTCTTCTCTGGATACTGAAGTTAATGACACAATTCAGTGTACTGAAATGATTCACTCTTTTATATTCACCTCCAAAAATATGATCCATGGAAGGAAACATTGTTAAAATAAAGCCTCACTTTTTATTGCCCCTCTCTGCGAGTCCTGATCTCTACTTAGTTCTCCTGTACCCCCCTTATTAGTTGCCAATATCTATCAAGAAGTTGGTTGGCAGTCTGATGGTACTTACTGCAATATTTTTGTGGGTATTCATTCAAAGTGATTAAATTGGATCTCTCATCTTTAATGTGTTACGAAAATGATTCAATGCAAGCAAATTATAAGATAATGAGTTTTTCTTGTCCCAAAATTTGGTGGTGCATGGCTGGGAGGAGCGAAGTGTAGGGTGTGAATGAAAATAATGGAGGGGAAGAGTGGGGACAATTGGGAGTCAAACTAATTCACAAAAATAACTGAAATATCCCATAAACGGGTTGGGGAACTTAATTTTTTTCGCTACATGTTGAATGGCAAGCAAATTTAGAAAAGCCAGCATAGGCACTCCTTTATAGAGAACTCTCAAGTCAGATATTGTAGTGAAAATGTATTCTCAAGCAAAAATTATTGGCTTGCTTGAAGCTTGGCATAATACTTGCTAAAGCCTTGCTGAAAAACACTTGCAAAATGAAACAAACCCAGTAAATGCAAAAAGCTCCAGCAGTGCTGCACAAGGATGTCAAGGTTGCACGTGTAACTCGCCTTGAATGAAGCTCTGCCACAGCATCTGTGCAGCACTATTTCAGAGCACGCTGCCAAAACGTGCTGCTGCAGCGTATGAACTACGCATGTGTAATGCATACCAGCAACACTCCGCTGATGCAGTACCGATGCATGCTCGTGAAGCTGCCGCTGAAAGAACCTCAGCTCTGTCACTCCTTCAGGGGTAAGAGAGAGGAGGGGTGTTGTGGCAGCAAGAGAGGAGAGAATAGGAGCAGGAATATACTATTTTGGTGGTCCATGCTAAGACCCAAGGAATTAAATGTTTTAAAGAGCCAAACGCACACATGCTGAAGTGGTTGGTTATTTTTTTGGGAGGCGATAGACAACTGAGGTCACTTGCACCATTGTGGAGAGTCAGGGAGGTAAGGGAGGGTTTATTTTTAGGACTTGGAGGAAGGGTCCAAAGTAGCCAGACAAAATTGGCCTAAAGTGGGGATTCATATTGGGTGATGTTAGATGAATGACCAATATTGAAAAGCCTATGAGCAGCCAGTTTCGCTTTCATCCTTCACAGAATATCCTCTTCCTCCTTCCCCAGCATTTGTACCTATTTGTCGCCTTTGTTTCCCAGTGGATCCTCTAACCCTTCTCTCTTCCTTTCCCAGTAAAATGTATTTCTGCATGCCAAATTTCTGCGTATTATCTGTGCCGAAGCCTTGATTCCTAGTTTGGGGTTTCCAGGCTCGGTGCAACACTGATAGTAAAGGATTCTTGCCCTTGGCATCAGATGGTCAGAATAAGAACACAATAATTTTTACTTTTTTTATGTTGTCAGTTCAACTCTCTTGATGAATACAGATGGCACATAGCAAACTCACGCACACTTTCAGTCCTCCCTTGCACACAATTCATGTTCTGGGAAGTGATAGTTGAGAGGTATCCCACACGACTCAACGGTATTTTTAACGTGACACCATCACGGAACTACCTTTCGTCTGGCTCCTACCCTTCGACCTATCTGGCATGGGTGGCCCTACCAGGAGCAATGTACTTGCTCCTGCCAGTCCAGCTCTAGGGGTCATTGGAACGCACAAGCCCTTCCACCACGTCAAGGTCGTAGTTCAAGACCCCGTAAATTGTTAGAGGCGGTTGGTTGACAATAAAATCAATCTAAAAGGGAAGTTCTTAATTAGTCCCATGTTAATTCAGAAGCACAGGACTGTACAAAATGGTTTGCACTGACTTGGGTTTTTATTTTTTAAAGCAAAATTTTCTAACGATCATTCCACCGTTCTAATTCTGTGGTGGCTTCAAAAGACGCAAATAAATCTTCTACTCACATTCTGTTCTTCCTGGTAAATTCAGGTATTAAGTGTACGAGCCGTGATACATGCTGCTAGCTCACTTGTGGGACCTTCCGCCATTATGAAAAAATCTCTTAGAAGAGTGCCTTACTCTGGACGCATTGACTCCTGTGTGGAGTATACTCCCAACGTACCTAGACAACGAAATCTGTGAGGATTTCAGAATCCCACCGCTGCCACCATATAGGCTACCTCATGAAAAACATAATATTGTCAGGCATGCGTGCTTCCATGATTCACCAGCAGATATATGTTTTTTATTACAGAGCTCAGGCTACTGCTCCACTCTGAGCAATGGGCGTATAAATTATAAAGTTGTGTAGTTTCTAGCAGTGCATTCGCAATTCTTCACCTAAGAGTTAATTGCAAAGTGTGGCTTGATTCAGTGATTCAGACAAGTCTATGCTTTTATGATGCTTTATTTCTGTCGCCGTATGGCATTCAGCAGATGTGTGGTCACACTGTGGTGGTATTGTTGGGAAGCTACGTTATGAGTGTAATGGCTTAACTGGTATTTTCATGCTACTAAATGCAATTCAGTTTCATTCTCAGTTCTGACCTCTTTGTGAGAACTCCCAGAGGCAAATGAAAATATTTCTTGTTGTTATCCAATCTTCGTTGAATCCAACAGTAACCGATGGATTCAACATTAGCCGTAGGATATAACAGATTTCCTAATTTATTGTTGAATTTTAAAGCAGTTTTTCAGCATTTTTTAGATTATTATCATAGTAATAGCTAAGAGTGTCATGTTAGGTGTCTGAATGGATCCATTCCAGTGATGCATCAATTGAAATGTTGTTCTCCCCCATTGCATTTTAACAGGTGCCATCTCCTAGTATGAAATTTGGATATCCAGTGGATATCCATATTTCTTTGTAACGTAAATCCATTGGATATCCATTACATATATTATATATGGATATCCACGTAATTCCACCAGATGGTGCATTTATCGTTCTCCACGATGGACTCAATATCTCCAGGGGCATAGGGCAGCACAGGTGTTTCGTCGATGCCATAATGGTGTCGAAGGTGAAACTATAATACCCGCAGGGTCGCATTGTGACGAGCTAAATACGCTGACCTGGCGTAATAACTACAGCCGGAGAGGAGGTGACCCAAAATCTCCGACTGGGCTCAGCACGCCCTGCATCTCGTGTCCGCGACCTCCACCTTGAATATAATGCGATGGTACACGAGTGTGTTTATGACACCATCCTGCCACGCGAGTACAAAACCCTCGGTCTCTGACTTCAGACCGGCAAAGCGTAGAAAGGCAAACGTCAGCTCCTTCGATAACCCATGCTTTTCAATGTTTCGGTAGAATCATCCATGCATGGGCTTATCGGTATGCGCCTTGAGCAAGTCCTTATGCTCGGAATTTTTTATATCGAGCTTGAGGACGTCTGCCTTCAATGACGAGATGGTCGTGTCATTGTCGCTTCTGTCGGATGACGGGTCGAAGTCGAGACCGGTTTCGTCCGCTACCCTCTTTGCCGCCTGGAAGAGAAACACCCCTGCTCCCGCACTCAACTCTGTTGTGGAGACACTCCAGACTCAATAGTCCTCTACCACCTACACTGCGAGGGAGATACAATCTGGCGACGGAAGATTTCGGATGAAGACTTCTTTAGATGGTCATCATCTTCCTCGTTCCCCTATCGAGATTCTGCAACTCGTTGACGTTCCACTTCATGCATCCGAAGGTATACAGCAGTGTATGAACCGCGAACATGTTCGTGGCAAGAACCTTGTTCTTGCCAGACAGCTCAGAACTCCAGATGTTCCTGAGAGTCTGCCTGTATTTTGCGGTGAGCCTTTCCTTCACTGCTGCAACCTCTTGCATTCGGCGTTGGGGGACGCTGAGGTATTCATAGCTATCATCGTCCTCGAGGTGACGAATGATGCTCCCGTCAACAAGTTGCACATCTTCCTTGATCTCCGAATATCTTCCTCTCGCCAGGTGGATGGATGCACACTTGTCCAATCCGAACTCCATCCCTATAGCCTCACTGTATTCCAGTACGGTGTCCAGGGCAGTGCGAAGGTCTTTTGCATTAGAAACATAAAGCTTCAGGTCATCCATGTAGAACAAATGGGTGACCTTATGCTTCCTGTCACCTGGAACACCACACATGTATCCTTTACCTCGTCGCAGCCTCAGGGACAGGGGTAGGAGGGAAATACAAAACAGTAAGGGGCTCAAGCTGTCGCCTTGAAAAACGCCACGGTGGTATGTTACCAACTCTGTGGAAACTGACCGCTTGCCTGAGGTCAGAACAAAGCGCGTTTTCCAGAGTGTCCTTATGGTTGTCCTTGCATCCCGCGATTCCTCGCTTTGAGCCCCTCTGCTCGTACACCTCCTATCACACAGGCTGGACGTGGTGGAGGATAAGGTCGCTCAAGATCGAGGTGAACGCCTTATATACAGTGTTGAGGCAGGTTATGGGGCGGTAGTTCTTTGGATTGGACAAGTCTCCCTTCTTAGGTTTCAGAACCGTGCGTCCCTCAGTCAGCCAAGGTGGAATTGGTTCTCCACCGTTTAGAAAGGACGTGAAGGTTCTGGCGAGGTGTTGGTGGGTGGAAGTAAACTTCTTCCGCCAGAAGTTATTCACGGCATCAATTCCTAGAGCCGAGAAATTCTTCTTGCCAGAGAGGGCCTTCTTCACGTCACTTTCGGTGACTGAAAGAGCTCCATCCACATCTTGTAGGTGGTGGTCACATAACTCTTTAAAGAGACCTATGGCCGGAGTGTCTCCGTTGAATGGCTACGACGTTTCGTAGATCTCCTTCCAGAAACGTTCAACCTCTTGGACGGGTGGCGGAGATTCAACGACAGGCGGAGGTGGTCGAAAGAGACGGGACGGGTGCAGGAGAAAGGTGGAATTTTCCCTCACGGCTCTACTCCTCTTGAGGAGTTTTTTTCGGATAGTGGTGAGTGCTCGTACTCTATCGACCGCGTGCTGCTTAATGGTAAGCAGCACGCTTTTATTCAGTGTGTGATGGTTGTATCGGAGACTGCGCGCTATGCGCCGAACTTTGGGAGTGAAAGTTCGCCCAGATACAATTTATTCCATCACACACTGGATTCTCGACGCCTGTCGTCTCGCCTTCGTGATCTTGGCCTCCAACTGTTCCAGCCTCTTTGCTGCTTTGTCCTCCCAAGATATGTTCTTTCGGGAGTGAGCCATAATTTTGGCAGCAGCGTAGACCACGCAATTTACCGTCCGAAGGTCCGACGTTTCCGTCAGGATTTCGTCAATAAGACCATCCAACAGGGGCAGGTGGTTACCCCGCAGAGAGATCTTTTGGTGGATGTCTCTCTGCCTAGGTTGTCGTTCATCATACTTAATGGTGCTTAACAACCGCGTTCGTAGTTCAGAGACGGCCTGACCAGCTTCCTCCCCATTTGGCCGAGAGACTGGCACAAATGTCGTTCTCGCCTCAGGCGGTGGAGAGGCTGCCTGTGTCGGGGAGAGTGGAAGGTGTCGGGGAGAGTGGGGAGAGGGCCGGTGGTATATCCCTCTGAACTGGCGGTTGGTGGGGAGTTTCCTTTTTTCGCAGGTGGTTGGCATAATCGCGCAGATTCTGCTGCGATAGATGGTCGTATTCCGGTTGCATCTCTCACCACAAAGAGTGCATCCTTGCCATATACCCCCTGCGATCGGGCTCGCTGACAGCATGGCATGCTAGGAGGTTGCCCCTTAGGGCTTCCGTCCACTGCATACGAGCTCCCTTATCAGATGGTGCTTCATTGCCACACCCAACTGTACTAGGGCCCCCATCCGAGAGAGGCCATTTGTGGGTGGCTTTATCTGTTTTCCTTTTTGGAACCAGATTAACTGCGTGTGGGGTGGTTAGCCCCACACGCAGACGTCCACCATTAGCCTGCAAAAGCCGTTACCAGGTACGCCACGGGGAGGCTGGTGGTCCGGCTTTCGTACCCTTATTTATTATTATTAAATGTTTTCTCAATTAGTGGGAAAAAGTTCCGAATAGATTTCACTGGGTGTTCAGTGAACTCAAGGGGTTTCGCTCTGGTATCTCGCTTCGAGTGAAAATTTAAATAGGGTTTGAACAAAAGAGCGGCATGGGGCAGCATATAAACTTATAAACACCAATGCATAATTATACAATTGAAAATCCTATTTCCACCTCTTGCTTATTTAACCAGAGGGCCAATAGGACTTCCTGATTGAGATTTAATATTAATAACGATCATATATATTATTCAGGGGTGACGGGGGCCAGCGCAGGTTCCGCAGCTTCTTCCGATGATAATCTTGGGAATCGCGTAATTCGCTGGTTTACTTATGATGTACGTATCTCGAGATTACTTCTGTTAATGGTGCATGCTATTGATTTCATTCAAATCTCAATGGTTAATTTCTGGTGGTGTATACAATTTAGGCGGATTGTATTTTTAATTGTACTGAAAAATGAAACTAACTGAACGCTAATCCCCGTAAATTTATGAAATATAATCCTTTAGAAATATTAGGATAAAATAGTTACCCCTGTAAATGTAAAAATGTCTTTAAAACGTTGCTCAAGGTTGCAAAGGTTGCAGTGTTGTTCTGATCGCATAGCAGTTCTTAATTGCAATGTCTTCACTACGCCGCAAGTACCCCTGCAAGCTCAGGAAAGTTTTAATCGGAGTAGTTGAAGTAGAATAATACCTTTTACAATGCTGTTGTAAACGCTTTTCTTGGCCTTCTGAAGTCATTGAACACTTGCCGGCGGGATATATCTCTAAGACCTTAAGAGCGATTTCGGACGTCAAAAAAATATGGCGCGCATCTCGGAAAAGCAGTTGAGCCAAAAGCAACTTCGGACTAAAAAAATTCCACCCCGCGAATCGATTCACGGAAGATCTTGGAAAAGAGGAAGAGAGAGAACTAGACGGGAAGAGATATATCGATTGATTCGTATTATATATTGACACGTGATTGATTTTTAAAGTGGAGGTGCTTGGGAAAATAAATGTGTTCGTATAATCAGTCCGTGTCAAATAAAAGTGCGGAAGAAATGATTGTGAATATAGCTAATATTAAATATATGTTACCCAAAACAGGAATCCTGCTCTCAATTTCTTCTAGCCTTTAATTGGGATCAGTGTTGTGACATTCGCCAGCAATTTTTTCAAAAAAGAATGTAAATGGGATTGGGCAGAAATGGATTAAGGGTTTAAAAGAAGCTGAAAATACGCTACACTACAAGTTGCGATAACGTTGAATGACTTTTTGAAGACGTTGTAGGGAGGTCATTCGGCAGCCTTTGTGATTTTGCAGTGGCGCTGTGGCAACTCCTTGGTGGTTAAAGTGCAATATGTCATCAACATGCTTATATTGTTTACAGGAGCGCAATAAGAATAACTCCATTTTACCTCTCGATAGAAGTTTCAGTCCAAGCTTAAGCCAAGCAAGAAGTTAGTTAGTTGAAGCCTTAGAGAAGATGAGGAAAAGGGTACAACCAAGGAAAGATGAGAGAATGTAAAATCAGGGACACTGAAACCAAGAGGAGCAACTGCCATGCATGAAAGGAATACTTCATATATTATGGAGGATCAAGCAAGAAATGATTAGGTTGACCGAGGAGAAAGTGGTATGGAAATCAGCAGCACTAAATCAGGTGAGAGATAAACGTAGAAGGCAACGAATTAAATAATACCATTTCGTGAGAAGTCAGTAAGGCGTAGAAAATTTTATGTAGAAGATAGTGCGGCGAAACGCAGACGCTGCCGCGAGGGGGAGAATGTATTACGATAAGCGAAGGTGAAAATGTCATCCGGTGGTAAGAAAAGGCAAACTATACCAACAATAAAGAACAAGGGATATTTTAAATAGAGACGATGGATTATTCCCTAACTTCCGTACTAATCAAGTTCTCTCGGAGTTTTCCGCGGCGATTAGATGAATTTTCCATTCTTCTTCCGGGTATCTGCCGCGTCGTTGTGTTTTTCTGACAACGTTTCTCCTCCCGTCCTGGAGGCGTCTTCAGGTCGAAGATGTCTGCGCTGAATTTTGGTCCGACTTATATACTGGAGCTGGTCGCATCTGATTGGCTGTCAATTATGGCGGAAAACCCACTTTTCGCGCCATTTCTCATAGCGTTACGCGCCAATACCCTCTTCCAAGTGGTAGCTAGGTTGTAACCATCATCCCTGTTGAAATTTTTGGGGCATTTGGCAATTTCGATCGCCTCCGCAGATATCTTCGACCTGAAGACGCCTCCAGGGCGGGAGGAGAAACGTCAGAAAAACACAACGACGCGGCAGATACCCGGAAGAAGAATGAAAAATTCCGTACTAATCGTTTCTGGAGTATAAATCGAGAGCAATGTCACAGTCGAGCGGAATTTATGAACCGTGGCATTAGTTAGGGACCCTTCAGCAGATAAATTTTTAATTCCCCTGTTGTGAACCGGATACTGGTGTTCGAGTTTCCATCTCTTCCAGATGGACTGTGTTGTTTCTCTCCATTCTTAAGGGTGCATTTTCTTACTTTCTTTTCTTATATTTCTGTGGAGTTATTGGGAATAACTCGTAATAGCCAGGGGAAACTATACAACTCAGGAGTGTGACCAAGCAAATGGATACCCAAGAGTGGAGGAAAACAACGCAGTCCATCTGGAAGAGATCGAAACTCGACCAACAATATCCGGTTCACAACATCCCCACCCCCACGAATTTTCAATATCCTATCCGTTAGCAACCGAATCCTTTTTTGATTCGAGTCCTAAGAGTTACGTAATGACTCCCTGAAAAAATTCAGAATAAGTGAAGAGAATGGGTACGTAAAAGAATCTTTACAATGGAGATAATGGTGTTACGCCCTGGTACACGGATATGACGAAACGGGAATGTGCACCGGATTAGAATGAAAATTCTACAAAAATGACTCTTGTCAAATGGAGAAATCGTAGGAATAGAAGATTTGACCTTTATATTCAATGAATGGGTGAAAACCTGCTTAAAAATCGCGCGAATTATTGAATTGAGGTGTCAACATTTTGTTTCTCCATAGGATAAGAATATTAAAATGATGTTAGAACGAAGAAAGGCGTGGATAGTGTGGTTAAGAAATTTTCTATTCCTCATCGTTTTTAGGAGCATAAACAAAGCAACACTTTCAACTGAAGCTGTCCCCGGCAATGAAAGGATCTACAAAAGTCACTGTACCCTGTATTGTTTTCAGAAAAGGCATGTGGAACAGAAAATCCATGTACGAGATTTCAAGTGAGTAATAACTACTTCTTCTTTCGAACTTGGTAGAGGTACAATTTCAAAATACCTAGAATAATAATGTGTCATAATCAAATACCAATAATTAAGACAGTGAAACAATTATGTATTCCCAGTTCCTGCAGTTATTTGCTATTAACTCAAGCATTAAGTTGGATTGGTGCCTTAATTTTATCATCACTCAAAGCCATTAGAGAAGTTTCTTCTTCTAAACGGTTTTCTTTAACGAAAATGACATTTATATTATATATAAAATTATTATTTCCCCCCATGTTTTGCCCATTCCCGCATTTAACGTAACGTTTTTTCGATTTAAATTAGCGAAAATAATATTGTAGAGATGTAGGATTTGGTCGTCCGTAATACACATAAGACATTTTTCGGTAATTAGCCAGTATAGAATTAAATTACACGTAAGCCTTTTTACTGTAGAACCACCTTAAAAGCCGCATTAGACGAACCAGAACACCATCTTAAGCGAGGAACTACTTTTTTAGAGCACCACTTGATGTAATTTTAGCATAAAAATGCTGGTTAATACGCTATATGCTCCTATCACTTCAAAATTCTTACAGGCAGCATGCAATCATTAGAAATTCTCTCTATAATCAATCCTCCCTCCGATTATTTTGGATAGCCGTATATGCATTGTAAAACACCTAAACTTACCTAAACTACCCATCTCAAAGACTTTCTGGAAATTAGGATCCTCGTAAATGTTTCTGTAATACTCCCTCTCAATCACCTTTGCAACGGGCTCTTCTCTTATGTTCACAAAGTCAAAGTGAATTCCTTTGAAGTCGCCTTCAAATGTTCTCTCTTTAATATAAATGGGGGTTCGCCTCCAATTTTCGTCGATGTTTTCATATACATCGTCGTTGTAACTTTCTATTGTAATTAAGCTCTCCGCAGATGCTTGATCCTTGAAGGTAATGGCTGACCTGGAGGAATAATGTATGAGACGGCGGAAAATAAAAATATTGACGAAATGCGAATTAGATAATTGTTTGGCGGTACATTTGACGGCGAAAGTTTAAAAATTTTACCTTGAAAATCGTGTAGAGAAATTGGAATTGCTTTTCTTCATTATCTCGATTAATTAATTACATTGAACATGCTTTACCATTTCCCGGCGAATATTGTGTAACAATGAGGTTATTCGTAAATAAACTGGTAAATAAGTATCTGCCTTATTTTTTAAGTGCATGGTCTCCAACCCGTTGGGAATAAAATCATTAGTTCCGTTGTCTCGGGCGTGACTTCGTGGAATTTGCTTAGCATTGTAAATGATAAGTAGGTATAACTTTGTTTTTCCACATAGATTTATTAAAATTATAGATTTACTGTTACACGTAGAGCAGACCAGACTGAAAAATTTATAATGTATTGCCCTATGGTTGCATTTAATGGAAGTATAAGTTGTATTGTTCTGTACAATGTATGTATGTATTTAAAAAGGGGAAATCCCGTTAATAAATTATGATTATGATTACAACAAGACGACCTAGATTTCGACGAAGCTCGTCGTCATCAGGTGAATGATGATGACGAACCTGATGATGACGAGCTTCGTCGAAACCTGTCGTCTTGTTGTAATAAATCTATGTGGAACAACTAATTTATAGTTATTATTTACAAACAATCATTAGTGTTCATTAACGCATGTGAGCCTTGCATAAATTCCAATATGGGTAGTAGATAATTATAAGTTTTTAAAATGGTATGTACGTTTTTAAGCATTCTCTGAAGATGTTCCTTTGGTTTTTTGATGAAATTAACTATTTTAGTTGACTCTTTACTAATGTTTTATTAAGGTTTGTTTTGAACACGATTCTTCATTTCCAAATTTGAAATGACAAATTGTAATATTTAAAGGCGCACTTTAATCTAAATCTTTCTTGAACGTGTGCTAATCTGCATCGTATCTCGCGCACGTGAAAATCCAAACAAGATTGTTCAGGTGCACGCTTCAGTCGATGCAAAACTATGAATATCCATTTCGGTTTCTGATAACAAGACATAAACGAAGCGCTTATGTTGACTAAATTCAACGCAGATGGCTTGGTATTTAACGATCAGCGTGTCTACTATAACGAACACAACATACAAAATAGGTTAAGAACTCCTCAAATGACCACGCTGACAGTATTCTTCAGGCTTTGTGGTTTTCTTTTCAAAAAGTTCAATGTTTTTCACATCCGTTGAATTTCAACGGTTACCTTCCGCTAGTTGAAAATAAAAATACCAACGCTATACCTACGTATTTTCCTTTCCGTAAAATATTCTTTCTCTAATTAATATAGAAGTGATTTTCCATTTTACACTAATTAATGTCAAACTTGCTTCTGTATTTTACTCTGATTTGGAGAGATACTTGTTAGAAAATGTGAAACTTACATTTGTCGTGGTATTCGTAATACTCTACTACCGAATTGAATGATTGAAAAACGTATGTAAAGGGGCTCTAGACAATCTGATTGACATCACTGAACAAAAGTGGAATATAAATGGCAGTTAACCATGAATAATATTCTGTGGTATGCTTACTTCGTGTGTGTGCCTTTACCTACAAGGAAGTTATCAAAGAGGATATATTAAGCTGTGGTTGGCAACCGATCAGAAGTTGTCCATCCGTATTTACGGACAGATTCAAATAATTCACATTGAGCTTTATAATAACTTGACGATGAAAGTCTTCAATTGAACGGGCATTTTATCATGTGGGATCGGATTTTCTTTGGTGATTAGTGAGGAGACTTCCCATCTCGAAGTCCGGGTTCGTATCCCGGTGATGGCAGAGAGCAGTGAAATCGCATACTATATTATAGGCCCGTGAGACGGTAAACTGTGGACCCCTTTGCATCTTCAATCACGCTAATTCCTACGCTGAGTTTCTCCTTACCCTTCCTTCAGGAATGGAAGGGCTACGCGGGGTGCGATTGCGATGATGAATATAGAAAGGAATATAGAGTAAAACCTGGACGTTTTTGCTTGCTTCGTCGATTTCTAAAAGGCGTTTGGCCGCGATTACTGGGAAAAATTAATGCTCTTGCTCATGAAAATAGGAATATATTGACGAGATAGGAGACTCATCGGAAACTAATATTCGTCCCTGAATGCACAGGTGACGGTGGCTGATGGAGAGCCAGAGTGGCCTGTTATATATGGCGGGGTAAGAGAAGGGTGCCCATTGTCGCTTCTACTTGTTAATATTTATGCCGGGCAAATGGTAAGAGAGGCATGGGAGGAGCTAGATGTTGGAATAAAAGTAGGAGGCCAGCTGATAAAGTCGGTTAGATTCTCGGACGACCAGGCGTTGGCGATGTTGTATAGTCGATCATCCAAGGGATTGAAAACTTTGGTAGATGCTTTAGAGAATAAGCGAGGTAAATTTGGAATGAAGATAAATCATAAGAAAACGAGAGTAATGAGATTTTGTATAACAAAGAAAGCAAGACTGGGCTTAAAAGCAGGAGGGAATAAACTTGAGCAAATAGAGCTACCTATCTAATTACTTGGATAGTGCGTTGGAAGAAAATGGGCATAGTAGCAAATACATAAGAAGGAGAATAGCGCTACATTCTATTCTACAGTCTCTAATTGGCTGTTGTGTATGCAATAGCTGTTATGAGTAGAGTGTTTCGGTTTCCAAAAATTGCTAACAACGCTTTTTTTAATTTAATTCTAGCTGCCACGCATAGCTCCACTCCTGTATTTCCTCGAGGTTCTTCGTTAGCGTTTGGTTATCATCAAGGCTACGATTTCCCTATACACCGCTGCGTCGTCTACAAATAATCGAAGCTTACTGTCAACTACTTCGCCAATATCGTTAATATAAAAACGGAACAGAAATGGGCCTATAACACTCTCTTTTGGGACACCTGATTAGAATTTTACTTCATTAGAGATAGCGCCGCCTAATGCAACCCTTTGTACGCGGTTGCTTAAGAATTCTCTAATACAGGAAATTACGTCGTCATCACACCCGTAAGGTTTTAACTTTATAAGTAACTTTCACTGGGTAAGTTCATGAAATGCCTTTTTTAAGTCGAGAAAAATTGCGTCGACTGGAACCTTATCTTCGCCCGAGACGAAAATATCGTGGGCAAAAAGTGCTAATTGAGTTTCGCAAGATCTTCCCTTTCTGAATCCGTGTTGCGTTTTTATAAACAAGTCCTAAATATCGAGGTGTCTCATAACTGAACTTACTACATGAAGTACATTATATGTTCGAGGACTTCGCAAGAGATAGATGTGAGCGATATCGGTCGGTAATTCGATGGCTGTTCCTTATCACCGCTTTTGAATATGGAAGTGAAATTTGCAATTTTCCAATTTACTTTGTGTTTGTTTATGGATTTACTAAATATTTTCTGCAAGTAGGGTGTTATTTCACAAGATAATTCTCTATACACGCGGGCAGGAATTTCTTCAGGACCTGGGGATTTATCTGTACTTAAGGATGTTAACAAGTTTTCTATTCCGCGAGAGCAAATATCGATGGGTGGCATCTTTTGCTAGAAATTATCATTTACCGTGATGAATGTCATCTGTGATGACTTGGTTGAACACACTTTGAAAGTAGGAGTTTTTAATAAATTGACTTTGTGACTCCACAGTTTATTTGACATAGAAAAACCGGTTTCGGTTGTCAAGCTATCTTCAGGTACATTCCTGTGTACCTGAAGATGGCTTGTTCCTATTCAATGTACTTGAAGATGGCTTGACAGCCGAAACCGGTCGTTCTTTGTCAAATATACTGTGGAAGTCACAAAGTCTCTTCATTGCTATTATGGAGTCCTTCCACCACGTCATAGCTTCCAATTTCGATTTAAATTGACTTTTCCGAACCGCTTGTTAATAATTCGCCCTTTTCGTTTCGTAGTGGACTTAACTGTTGATGTATTGCATTGAACGTCCCTTACGATTGACCAAAAGGCATTAGGGTTATCCTGTAACTATTCTACTATTTGTTTTCGTTTAAAATCCATAAATGGATTCTAAAACGCTCCTTTGTAGTGGCTTTAGACAATTTATATTTTTTAATTTTTAAATTGCGATAATCAGTGGACCAATCTCTGCGGCATTTTTTCATCTTGACGTGGAATACTCTGTCGTCTTAATGATTTTCTCACGTCCGAATTGTTCCATCTTGGTTCGCTGCTCTCTTTTTTTACTTAACTGGGGATATATTTTCTGATCCCTGTATTCACGATCGAAAGAATAGCTTTCCAATTACCATCCGTATCTTTACGCTTGATTCTTGAAAGTCGGGAAGAGAATTTTTAGATGAGTCTAGTACGCATTGAAATCGGCTTTTTAAAAAAATTATAATTTTCCTCTTGGTTTAAAGATTTTAATAACATTCAAAGAGAACGTCGCGGTAACCACTCTATTGTCACTAATTCCCTCAAAAGTTTTAACCTTAATTACTTGTGCCATATTTGCTGCCAATAAATCAATAATATTGTCCCCTCTTTTAGGCGTCTTACCTATCTGATGTATGGCATTTGATGAGAACATTAACAGCAAGTACCCGCAGTCTTGTCTCTACCCCTAGGTATGTAACTGTAGGTCCTCCAATATATAGAGGGGGCATTGAAATCTCCACCTATTTAATATATAATCCTAATATTTCTTTCGGCATTCCTGGATGTGATGCTCTTTATTTGTGTTTCGAGTTCTAAAATTGAGGTGACGTCGGTGTTAGCTGGCCTGTAGTATGCGCACACAAATATTGTTGTATTATTTACAGATATAAATACTCCGCCTCCGGTTCGGTTGGATCTATCTTTTCTGAACATGTTAAACGATTTTGGAAAAATTTTACTATTAGAAATTTCGTCACTCAGCCAACTCTCTGTGCCTATATAATGACGTTACACTCAGTTTCTATGAATAATATGGTGAAATTCAGGACTATTATTTTTTAAACTACGGCAGTTAACTACTGCAACGACTACTGCTTCATAAATATCGTTTATGCGTTTCGGGGATATTTCGTAATTGCTGTCTTCAGTTAAGCTATTCTTGGTCCCCATACTCGGAATACTCTTTATTAAATAACATACGGACTGTATAATCGGTTAAAGACCTCGGAGTTTAACTGACTAATGATCTTTCGTGGGGTAAACATATTCGGAAATGACCGACCAAGCTAATCGTAAATTGGGATTTGTTGAAAGAGTACTTGGCAAGTGCGAAGATTTAGTTAGGTAAATCAGCTACTTCTCCCTTGCTAGACCCCACTTGGAATACACTGCCAGTATTTGGGATCCTTAAGAGGTAGGCCTTAAAACAGAGTTAGGACGCGTGCAGAGAAGATCCTCAAGATACGTTACCTAGAGGCCGTTATGATAATCTCGTTAGTGTTACTGACCTTCTGCAACAACTGAGGTGGGAATCGCCTACAGACCATCGACTAAACTTTAGAATTAATCTTTTATCTAAGTTCCAAATCAATTTATTTTCTGACGACGTTAATAACATTTTGCACAATCCGACATACTACGGAAATTAGATCATGAGAATAAATTTGGGGAATAGGATTGCATAACGGACAGGTTTAAAATTTCATTTTTCCTGCGAAAGATAAGAGACCATAACAGCTGCCAATGAGACAATTAACTAAATTTGTCTATAGGTAGTGTAGATAATTAGTTGAGTTACTTCCTATTACTTGTATCCTTATCTGGTACCTAGAACTAACAGCACGCCGTGCAAGTTTACAGTATAGCTCTTGAGTGTCTGTTCATTTATGTAGTTGCAAAATAAATTAATACAAACGGTCCCTCATTGGGAGCATACATATAGGTACTGTAGTGCATGCTTGTATGGTTTCGCCTCCTGACAAGCATTAGCGATTTATGCTAATGCATCAATAGTCGTTGTTACATTAACTTGAATAGGGTATAGTGCAATGCATTTGGGTGACAGCTCACCCCATGCCACACACCCATGAGTTGGCTTGCAGGGTATTACGTAGATGTAGATGAAATGAAGGTGGTTGTACGCACAACTTTGCTGATATTTAGAAATGGTAAACGTGCTTTAATCCTTTCCAGAGCAAGGCAATTGGTTAGCGGGTTCCCCGCGCAGGGATCACCTCCTCTCCAGGTCTGCAAGCTCTCGCTTATATCTCCGGGTAAAAGGAGGGTGTTTGGATAGGAGGGAAACTAGGATAGGGCTGGACGGTAAAAAGGGGAAAGGCAAGCACTCGATCCCAAAGTCATAAATAGGCTAGGGGCCTGACGAGCGGCGAAACAAAACATGTTTTCTAGGGTGTTGGCTACGTCGAATCCTATAAATGAGGAAACGACCAGAATCGCAACCGGTCGTCCAGGGCACGGTCCACCTGATGCCAGAGCAAGACAATCACAAGCCATTTTATAAAATGTATGTAGATGGCATGCGATTTAATTATTCACTCGGAGAAATTTACCGCTTGCCATTTCATGTGCCAGCTCTGGTGCAAAAAATGTCGCCATCCTGCACTCAATGGCTCTAGTGGCATTGGCGGTCAACATCCCTCTTCAATTACCAACCAACAGACAACCTATAGGCTCGTCCTAGCTCAGAATATAATTCAAACCAGGACTCAGCTCGAGGATATTCTCCGTAAAGGGGCATTAATTCCAAGCTGTGTGGCTCGAAGGTTTCAAGTTCATCTTGCTCAAGGGGTTGAACAGGTCGTTTTGCGCGAACCTATTCAATTCGAAGACTTGAGCGAAAACATTGATTGCCTCGCGTTCACCTCACTGCCGACCAGTCGGCTCTGAGGCGAAGCGAGTGTGAGGTGAGATAAGCAAGCCACGAGCCTCGTCCACTGTGTTGCTAGCGTGAAGAAGCAAATCACGTAATGCCTTCTTCGTGAGCCGATGTTGCGGAGCATCTTTTCTTGCTTAGAGGACAGAATTGACGTTGGTGCTGTTGATAGTTTGCGTTTTAAGTGTTACTTGGTGACTGAGTGTAATACCATGTATATTACGAGTGATTCAGTGCTGTGAAAACAAAAGAAACACTATCGTGAGGATTATTCTTAAGCACTATCTTTGCGGGCATTGATCAGCCTCTCCATCGTCTTCCAACATCGTCGTTTCAATCAGTGTTGTTACATCAATCATCAGAGTGATATTGAGTGTAGTACCAGTGTAATCGTGAAAGAAGATTGAAAGAAAGGCGTCGGAGATCATTTCCTCCTTCCCAAGGAAACTTTATTTGGTGAGTATAGTAATAATCGAGACCATGCTCGAATTTTTAAAATTTATGAAGTTTTAAGGAGTATGAAGTGAATACAGTAATAATAATGTCACACAAACGTTTTGATGACTGAACTTCTCAGTGACTAACTAAAGATACAAATTGAAGGCGTATTTTTTCACGCTGTAAGATGGACACGCCCTCTAAACCTAAGGTTATTTGGCAAATATTCTCCTGAGCGTGCCATCTTCAAAACTTGATACTGCACCGATGGTTTTTGCAGTTCAGTTAAAATCGCTAGCTTTCTATGACGTTTCACGTGCACATTGAACCATTCTAGCAAAATATTTTCATGAAAGAATAATAAAATTACCTCCCAAATTGAAGTCCTCAGAACATCACAGGAATATATCGTAGAAAAGTTAAATTAAAGTGGAAATCGGTAAACCGTGAAGCGAAAAATCTTGGGTGGTACTATGTGTACGGGGAAGACGTTACTTTTAAATGTCAGGCAGTCTTTTGGTTTTCAGAATTGGTGTTATTTTTAGTATTTTTTAAATTATACCTCTCTTGAGCGCACAGCCGCACCAAATCCCATTTTTGGCAAACGTCTCATTTTCGGTATAAAAAAGGCGTTTTTTGTGATATTTTGGCATCATCAGGAAGAGGCAACCTTTTTAAATGTTTTGCGAGGCTAAGTTCATTGAATTTTGTGTGAGTGTAGTGATATTTCGCTCAAATTACCGTAACACTGATGATAGGACAGGGATATATGTGATATTGAGTGGTAGACGCATTTAGAGGCCGTGTATTCTAAGTAGATGACCAAATAGGAAATGGATGCTATGTTTTTTAATTACAGTATGATTGCATTAGCAACATTAGCCGACGTGTTTTTGTAGGTTCTCTATGGCCTACGGCACTGTGCACATGGGTGACATTCCAAAATGGTTATCGAGGTGGCCTCCTTGTCGGCTTGCAGACTGTTCTTTAAACCCTCATTCTTCTCATTAGCATTTTTTCCATCTACCTAGGTCGTCCAGCAATTATTTTTCCCTCTGGGCACTAATCCTTCGAAATATCCTCCATCCTGTTGTATTTCATTCTTTTAATGTGGTCACTTCACATATTTCTTCGCTCTATAGTCGTGTTTATTGGTGTTATTTTGTATTCCTCATTTTTATTGTCATTGTTTATTCGATATTCTCTTGTTCTCACGAGTTTTTTCAGAGGTTCTTCGTTTCGGTTGTTCCTAGTAATCTATCCGCGTGTGTTGATGTCGCTCTAGTTTCAATTTTTTAAAGTAATTGTAATGTCAGTGTAAATATCTCTCACAAGGCTGATAAAATGCCGAAGTTATCACTGAAACACAGTCGAATTTGTAAAATGCTCTGGCATTATTGCTGCGAATATCACAAACTATTTGGATAGCATTTGCGGGAAATGCGCTAACTTCTATCATTTAATGTTTCTGCTGCGTATATACCCAGTATTCCTTCGTCTTGCTACAAAAATTAGGTGGCATATATATATATATATATATATATATATATGTATGTATACAAATACAGTATTACCGAATAGAACATTGAAGAAATTAATATGCATACCAAAATAGAGGGGTTTACAACTTCACTTTTGCTAAGTACAAATGACAAATTAGCAGCTTTTGTGTTTTTATTACCTCCTCAATGCGTTTATGTCATAACTTTGAAAAGTCATTCCACACGGTGAGCGCAACCGTCTTCGTAATCTGACGAAGTGAAACTTTGCGTATTCTCGATACGCTCCGTGCATGCGGGGAGTCAATTTGACTACTGTGGCTGGCACAACTTTACCTTTTTGCATTCGCCAAGAGAACCTCGCAAGACCTCCGACCACGAACTGCCCGCGTAACTCCCTCCCAAAAAATCCACTAGTAGAAGGATCCATGACATCTTTTCTGGTTTAGTCTGGGAGTCTTACGCATTTCTTTAAGCGAGGAAGATGGCGAAAAATGTCCCTAGTCTCCTAATGTCGTCGTGAACCCAGTCTTTTGCAAGGAGGAAAGATAATAGTCTTCTTCTCGCGTTGGGGCCTAGTCCGTAAAGGTTTTTCGATTGCTACTATCCGCTGGTGTGAAATACGTTAAGAAAACTGCAAGTGCATATATTCCCCATAGTCATTAATTGGATTGCGAGTCTTTGGCATACCTTGTGTATACCCGTTACCCTGTTTAACCCGTTTCAGTAGCGGAGAATTTTAAATAAATTCTGGAATAATGCATAGATATTGAAATTTGAAATACATGAAATAAATAGATTCAAATTTGCGAAAAATACAAATTCGCTATTACTCATTGGTTCTACTATATTCTTCGGATATTATTTATTAAAATATTTTAGAATATTTAAAATAGGCAAAATAATGAATATTTACTTAGTGCAGCTCTCGCGAAAGCTTATGGTGCTCGGATGCGCGGCGTTTGTGTTGTCCGCTTCATACAGATTCCATTTTTTTAAATGCACTCATGCATGGCACAAATTCCCTTTCCCTACCCCTTCCACCAAACTTGATCACGACGTCTTCTTCTGCGCATCCGAGCGCCATAAGCTTTCGTGAGAGCTGTAGTTTGTCATTTATACGAGCAGTGCTTTTTTCTCTACGCCCGTCACCAATGGGGATATAATTGTTCATTATCAACCCTCTTAAGCATGGAGGCATTGAACTATTTCCTTGTTGCAACTAATTGCAAAATTTTATTCATTTTGTTCCCGGAATTTTTGAACAGTATAAAGCCGTGTTTACACGATGCATTTACCCGCGCGGGTAGATGCGTGAACACAATCACCATCAAAATTTCACCGTGTGAACACTCAAAATTGCGTGAATGCGTGGACAGAAAATAGCCCCTGTTCTAATTTGGTGAATGTGTTCACGCATCTGTCCAGCCACGTACTTGCGCGGGTAAATACATCGTGTAAACACGGCTTAAAACAATTCACCCTTTCAATGCTACATAAGTGTAGCACAGAGAGGCGATTGTTGAAGAACGATAAAATAGTCTATTTACATGAGAGTTGTGAATGTCGTCTGCACAGAAACCGAGAAGTAAGAGAGGCTACGTTATTTTCAGGCCACTGTATTTGTGATATTGGCACTTATTTTCTCCATCCACTTTACTAAATTTGATTTAATTCCTTCATTTCGATCGAGACTGAGAACAAACTCTTGGCTTGTAGTCCTTATTACACAACTTTTGAGATTTTTCCTCAGACTTTTTTTCAACATAAGGCCAATGAAGCATACCCCTTATCTACTTATAACGAAAAACGGTTGATATAGAGTCTATCTCGTCGCTTATCATTTTGGTATTTCCTTTTTTCCATTGAAAGCCCATTTATCTCTTAGTATATCGCTATTTGCATCACTCCAGTTATAACACAGATCTTAGTACTCCAGCTTCTATTGCCAAAAATGATGACTAATTTTATGTAGACCAGTCTGTAATTTGGACCAGTATGGCAATTTTTTCAGCCAGTGAAATATCTTTACGAGGAATATTATTACAGAGAAAACAAATTTTCTGATCTCTCACGCTTGAATAACATTTTCACCGATTCAGGAATTATTCAGATAACCAGTCGCGATTTAAACGACAGCATACATGCACAGCACTGGCAATTGTCTGAGACTGCTGCCGTGACGATACCCGAATCGTCTGCAGGGTGGTCTATGTTAAAAGTTTGTTAAAATCCTTAAGTCCAAATAAATAATCAGGTCCTGAAGAAATTCCTGGCCGCGTGTTTAGAGAATTCATTCATTCATTCAAGTATTCTACCAGCTGATTGGTAGGTTCTTGGACAGTCCCCATTTTGTATCCCAACCTAATAGAAATTGTTTCGCTTTCCCTCCTAAGTTATTAGATCCCTCTTCAATTCTTCATATCTTCTACCTCCTCTTATTTCGTCCAGAATTCCTATCCTCTTCCTTCCTCTCCCACGTTTCCCCAGTGTTCTCCCCTCTATCACTCTCTTCAGCATGCCCTCTCCTCTCAAAACCTCCTCCATCCATCTCTTTTGCCTTCTCCGAACCTCTGCCACAAGCTTCCTCTCCTCTCCGACCATATCCAATACCTCCTCGTTCGTCTTTCTCGCCATCCAGCTAACCTTCTCCATCCTTCTCCAAACCCACATCTCAAACGCCTCAAGTCTACGCACATCCTCCCTTCGCAATGACCACGTTTCCGACCCATATAGCGCCACGCTCCATATTAAAGTTTTCACCAGCCTCTTCTTGACGTCTCTTCTCAGACCCCCCCTCATCAATTCCCTTCTCTTCGAAAATGCTTCTTTAGCGAGCGCAATTCTGCATCTGATGTCCTTACCACTAAACCCATTCGCCTCCAAAATACTACCCAGATACGTAAACTGCTCGACCTGCTCTATCTTCTGTCCTCCCACCCTTATATTCAGCCCCGCCTTCTTACTTCTACAAAATCTCATTACTTTCGTTTTCTTGTGATTGTTCTTCATCCCATACTTTTCGCACTGCACCTCTAATGCATTCACCATTGACTGTAACCCCTTGGCCGACTGACTAACTAATGCTTGATCATCTGCAAATCTCACTGATTTTATCAGCTCCCCTCCTACCTTTATTCCTACTTCCTCCTCCCCCCATGCCTCCCTTACCATTTCCTCTGAATACACGTTAAAAAGCAACGGCGATAGTGGGCACCCTTGCCGCACTCCCCGTCCTATCTTGGCCCATCCCGATTCTCCATTGGCTACCCTAACCTGCGCCGTCTGGTTCATATACAAATTCCGAATCAGACGCCTGTCCCTCCAATCGACTCCTAATTTCTTCAACACTCCCATTAATTTCGTCCATTCCACCCGATCAAACGCCTTCTCGAAATCTACGAAGCATGCAAAAACATCCTGCCCATACTCTAGGTTTCTTTCTACTAGCGTCCTCATCACCGCTATAGCGTCTCGCGTTCCCGTCCCTCTCCTAAACCCGAACTGGTCGTCACCCAGGTATTCATTTGCCTTCTTCTCTAGCCTTCTGTTTAGAATCCTCAGAACTACTTTGGCCGCGTGGGATATTAAGCTTATTGTCCTATAGTCTTCGCAAGTTTTTGCCTTACTCTTTTTCGGTATAGGAATAAGTACAGTCTTCGCGAAGTCTTCCGGCCACACTCCATCCTCATAAATCCTACGAATAAGCGCAAAAAGTTTTCCTCTTCCGTTCTTCCCCATGCTCTTTAAAAACTCTGCAGGTATGTCATCTATTCCTACCGCCTTATTCCTTTTCATGTCTCTTAGAGCTCTTTCGATTTCGCTATCTAGGATACTTGGTCCGATGCCATCGCTGTCGATGTCGTCTTCCCTTTCTATATCTAACCTATTGGGCCTTGTTTCTTTACTATAGAGCTCTTCAACATACTCCTTCCACCTCTCCTGGATCTCTCTCGGTTCTACGATCATCTTTCCCGTCTTGTCGGTTATCGTTGTAATTCCCCTTCCCTTGTTACCACCCGTCAGTTCCTTTACTTTCCGATATAATGCATCTGCTCTTCCCTCTTTTTGGTATTTCTCTAACGCGTCGATTTGTTCTCTCCACCACGCCTCTCTTGCTTTCTTTGTTTCTCTTCTAAGCCTGTTATTAAATTCTCGGTATTTTCTCTTACCTAGTTCTGAGTTTACGCTCTTCCATTTCCTTCTCTCCTCCATCTCCCTGATCATCTCCTTCGTGATCCACGGTTTTCTAATTTTAGTTGCACTCACTACGCCTACCGTTGCTTTCGCCGCTTCTATAATTCCGTTTCTCAAATTTCCCCATTCATCTTCGACTGATCTAACTCCATGGTCCTCACCCATTCTCTCATCCACCTTCTCCCGATACTTCTTCTTCATTTCCCCAGTTAATGCCTCCGTATTCCACTTTCGTACCCTCCTTCCCATTCTCATCTTTTTCAGTTTTACCCGACATTTCATGACTAATAAGTTGTGGTCTGTGTCTGCATCAGCTCCTGGATAAGTATGCGAGTTTTTAACACTATTCCTGTATCTGTGACGTACCATTATATAATCTATCTGGAACCTATCTGTGTCTCCCGGCTTCTTCCAAGTGTACCTACGTCGAGGATGATGTCTGAACCATGTATTCGTAATTACTAGGTTATTTCTGCGGCAAAACCCCACAGCTTTCTCGCCCCGGACGTTTCTCCTTCCTAGCCCGTAATCGCCCACCTCCCGCCCATCTCTTCCTTCACCCACCACCGCGTTCCAATCCCCCATTACTACCAGGTGCTTACTTCCTGGTATCCTACCAATTATTTCCTCTAGCTGATCGTACACCCCATCTACCTCCTCCTCTTTATGATTAGAGGTAGGCATATAAACCTGGATTATAACTAAATTCGTTGGTTCTGCTTTTAGTTCCACGACTATTATCCTATCACTCACCTGTTCTGCATACACTACTTTTCTACCGAGTTTCCTATTCATTACGAATGCAACCCCGCGCTGACTTTCATTCCCTCCACTATAAATTACTCTATAGTCGCCGCTCCAGTAATCCCCGTCATCCTTCCATCTTACTTCACCCAGACCCATGATGTCTACACCCACCCTCTCCATTTCTTGCTTTATATTCTCTAGCTTCCCCGCCCTCAGCATAGTCCTAACATTCCACGTGCCTATTCTGATAGTTTCGCTCCTCTTCTTTATCTTCTTTTCCTCTGCTGCTGCTACGTCTGAGCAAGGATTTCGTGTGATGACGACCGCAGGGGCCTTGCTCCCACCGCTGCCGGGCACGACACCCGGCCCTCTTGGCCGAGTCCCGTAGTTGCCAGGATTCATTATCAATTGATAACTGTCCATAATTTCAAGGTTTTTGTTTTAATTGAGATAGTCTTCCGTGGCCTTACTCAATAGTGTTTTTTACGTGACACCATCACTTCAGAGGCCGCCCCACTGGGGTCAGACGCCTTTTGCAGCCGCCTCACTGAGGTACAGACGCTGCGCGGACTACCATTCGTCTGTCTCCTAACCTTCGACCAATCTGGCATGGGTGACCCTACCAGGAGCAATGCTCCCGCCAGTGCAGCTCTAGGTGTCATCGGAGCACGCAAGCCCTTCAACCACGACAAGGTTGTAGTCCAAGAGAAGAGTTTAGAGAATTAGCTTGTGAAATAGCACATTACTTGCAGAATATATTTAGTGAATCCATCAACGAACACAAATTTCCCATGGACTGGAAAATTGCAAATGTCACTCCCATATTCATAAGCGGTGATAAGGAACAGCCATCGAACTACAGACCGATATCTCTCACATCTATCTCTTGCAAAGTCCTTCAACATATAATTGTAAGTTCAGTTATGAGACACATCAATATGCAGAACTTGTTAACAAAAACGCAACACGGATTCAGAAAGGGAAGATCTTGCGAAACTCAACTAGCACTTTTTGCCCACGATATTTTAGTCTCGGGTGAACATAACGTTCCAGTTGATGCACTTTTTCTTGACTTCAAAAAGACATTTGATAAAGTTTCCCACAGTAAGATACTCATAAAATTAAAATGCTACGGGTTAGACGACGACGTAATTTCCTGGATTAGAGAATTCTTAAGCAATCGCGTGCAAAGAGTTGTATTAGATGGCGCTATATCTAATGATGTAAAAGTCACATCGTGTGTTCTACAAGGAAGTGCCATAGGCCCACTCCTGTTTCTTTTGTACTATCACTTTCAGAAGTCGGTCCACGCGGTTAGCGCGGCCAACTTCGCATTTTGCTGAATTCGAACTTCGGGTATTGCCTATGCATTCAGCGACTACTAAGGGCCAACTTGACTCATTTCCACTCAACTATGGAGACCCTCGCATGACCTTCTCCCGCTATCGCTGACCAGCCAACTCCCCCGACTCCAAGTGGTAGGCAACGGTAGGCGGAGAATGCAAAAGGGAAAGGCGTTAGGTGTTTTTCACTTTTACAAGTAGCGGGCTTAATTGTATTCTTGATAAATCGAGGAAATAGATCGACGAACCGACCACCACAAAGCAATTTTTTGAGGATAATTCTCGACTTTGCGTTTTACCCTGGACAGCTAACTCCCCGGACCTTTCTCCTATTGAGAATGCGTAGGGTAAAATTTTGAATAAGTGGCATTACGACGGAGAAAGAACCGAGTAAAACTTTACAAGTCTAAATACGGGATGTTTGAAATTCTTTAAGCCAAAGTCCCCGTGTAATAGAACAGTTGGTTGGGTCTATGCAGTCACGATTACGATCTGCAACTGATAATAATGGCGATATTACAAAATTTTAAAGTTGTTCTCTGATGAATGAACATTTTGTTTAAGATTTCTGCTACCATAGGTAATATACTGAAAATGACTCTTCCAAATTATCTTTATCAACTTATTAATTATCAAATTAAATAAATTATCAACTTTTCTTCCTAGCCTTATCAAATCTTGACTCATTCCCATTAATTTTCGCTGCAAAGTGAACGCCACCTTTAAGTTTAAACCCCAACTTCTATTTCGTTCGAATCTATTCTAAATAACGAGAATATTTTTCATGTTGCTTATTTGAAAATCTTATCTTTTATATATGAGCAGTTTTTCATCGTAGGCATTTTTAAATGGAGTGCATGTCTTCTCTGAGAGCGAGAAATCAATTAAGTTATATCTCCACTGAAGGCAAACTCATTCAAAAAAGACCGCATTCATTTCTGACAAATTACAATCCACTTTTTGTAGCTTCATTCGCCATAGTTTTGCATTTATTTTATCCTACTTAGGGATTTATCCTTTTTTAAGGTAATATCGTAAAGTATAATTTTCAGTAATGATGTGTTGGATGAAATAGGTATGACTTCACTTTGCGTATTTAGAAATCAGCTTCGAGCGGCGTTACACCGAAGGTATGTTTCAATTTTAATTTTGCTCTATAGTCTGTAATTCGTCTTACATTGTTTTTATTGGTCTGTTAAATGCACTGCGACTGTGTTTAGGAAGTTAATATAAAACAAAAATATTCATTCACTGCAAGTATATCCATCACTCAGCTCTCCGTTCCTGAACGAACCTCTAATTTCTAGAAGCTATGTTTACTATGGTGGCAATATATTCTGGAGATGTCGTAAAACTCCACTCACCTCTCTGATTATGGAAAGTATCATTCACGCAATGGGGGATGCCAGCTAAAGAAATTTTTGTGAAATCCAAGGTATCAAACGCACGACGTAATTTTAATTAGGTAGCTATTTTTATGCTCCTTTGGACGAGATTGTTTCACTGCACAGCGCAAAACCTACACTTTCACACACACTGGCGAAAAATGAGCTGCTGAGGAGATATCAGGGACTCTAAACTGTTTAAATCTGTCAATCCTTTAGCATAAATAGATTGGTTTGAAATCAATATAACCAATCGCAAGGCAGTCAATTAATAAATTCAGTTTGAATACATTCTCGTAAAAGCAATGCCATACTATGAAAAACATTATGTGCCTCATTGTGAGAGTACTTAAAAGCTCTATGCCAAATTCAGTGCACTTGACTTCGGTCACAAAAAAGGTGTGATATTTTCGTGGCACAAATAATCGGCTTAGAGTTAACGTTTCCAGGCTTGGATTGTTTCCTTGCATAATGCCCAGATTATTTTCAAAAATTAATTAAGTAGTGACCGATCACTAGTCATTACCTTGAGGAAAATTCGGAGTGAATATTGAATAAATCTCAACTCCCGATTGCTAGAGAATGATCGGATTCCCATCAGTTACTCATCCAAGGTGAATACTCTGCTTTAATTTTTCCCTTATTGGTGTTTATGAAATTCTCAACGGTCTGTGTATCCTAGCAATATAGTTTGCTACAGTTCAAAAATGGAAAATCGTTGCATCAGTTATTAATGTGTGTGCTGGAGGCTTTCCAAAACCTCCAAATTTTCGTTCCGATACACTAATTAATGATATAAGTTTGAAGGCTATATCAGTTGTTTTGTTGTTAAACTTAACTCAATGGTGTCGTTTTAATTTACTGTGCAATATCGTTTTAATTTTACTTTGCAATTATGGAGATAGAGTTGCCCATTTATCATCACCACGTGTGTTTCACTTATATAGATCTTTGCCGTAATATCCCCTTTCCCGTCGCTGAGTCATATCTCATCTATAGCACCTTAGGCAACACCACGTTTTATTTGTGCTGTCTCTCGTATATCTCCTATCGACTTTTCGTTTATTTTTCTCTCCATCCTACTTGAGAACAGCGAAATTCCTATTCAAACACAATTCTTTAAATCCTCTGTAACACCAATCTCCATACATTATTTTATCCTTTACTGAATGACGTAGTTATACTTCCCGGAAAGGTAACCCGTTTCCCAAGCTCAGAATTTTCCTCATTTTCCTTCATTTTGGACTATTACTACTTTATAAACGTCATTACCTGCGCTTTATATGATTAATTAACATTCCAAATATCACGCACCTTTTCACCTGCGAAATAGACATCGAGTCCCGTGGCTGACTGGGTAAATAAATCTTGGCCATCTGCAAATCTGCCAAAATTAACAGTTACTTGCTATCTGTAAAAAGTCTTCCAGCAGTCTAAGAAGCAGATAATAGACATAGTGGCTATTATCTATAAATAAATGTTTGAATACTCACCACCAGAAATGCGTTTCGCGTCCCACTCTCTTTCTTTAACCCATTTATAACCCATATTTATTATTCTCGTCCAATGTACTCTGTAAAAAGTCTTCCAGCAGTCTTAGAAGCAAATAGAGAAATAGTGGCTATTATCTATAAATAAATATTTGAATACTCATCACCAGAAATGCGTTTCGCGTCCCACTCTCTTTCTTTAACCCATACTGGTCTTCACCGAGGAAGTCTTCCGCCCTTTCCCTGATTTCATTAGCTATCTCAGCTATTTTTATTACGTGCGAAATAAAAATTCTGATCTCTTAACATTATCTTTCTTTTCTCATTGTCGGGAAAAGTTTCCGAGCTGATTTTGCAACAGTAGATTTTTGCAACGTATTTACTATAACTTTATAAATTACTAGTTTTCCTGCATGCAAACGAGGCTACTATCAGTCCCCTTTGCGCAGGACTAATGATTCTTGCCATGACGACCCATGTCATAAGGAGAGTACGGGAAATTATCGCCTTCTTTCTCCCACAAGAAATACCGGCCGAAGTCCTCCCACAAGAAAGTCCCAGCCGAAAACACTTCACGGGGTCTTCGGCTGGCGAATTATTATGGGAGTGGGGGATGGGATTGTTTTGGCTATTCGTTGTCGGAGGGAGAAGGGCATGCGAGGTCTCTTAGCGAGTAAATTACAAACTCAAGTTGTGCCTGTCGTAGCAGTAAAATTGGCCCCCAGAAGTCATGGAACGCGTATGCCATACGTGAAGCTCGATTTCAACAGAACACGGAGATGGTCGCGCTCACCGTGTGGACTGACTTTTGAAAGTGATAGTACATTAACGACATCGGTGAAACAGATGACAGTAAGCTTAGATTATTTGCAGACGACGCAGTGGTGTATAGAGAAATCCGTAGCCTTAATGGTAAGCAAGCGCTAACTTAGGACCTTAAGGCAATACAGGAGTGGTGCGATGCTTGGCAGCAAGAATTAATCCTGAAAAAATGCGTGGTTATGAATTTTTGGAAACGGAAAAACGCTCCTTGTAACAGCTATTGCATAAACAACAACAAATTAGAGACTGTAGAATCGGTCAAATACCACGGAGTTAAACTGACTAATGATATCTCGTGGAGTAAACATATTCGAGTAACTACCGTTCAAGCTAATCGTAAATTGGGGTTTGTTGAAAGAGTACTTGACAAGTGCGACGATAAAGTTAGGGAAATCAGCTACTTCTCCCTCGTTAGACCCCACTTGGAATATGCTGCCTGTATTTGTGATCCTTATGAGATAGGCTTGGAAACTGAGTTAGAACGCGTGCAGCGAAGATCGGCAAGATACGTTAAAGGCCGTTATGATAATATCGTTAGTGATACTGACCTTTTGCAGCAATTGGGATTGGAAACGCTATCAGACCGTCGATTAAAATTTAGATTCAATCTATTATGTAAGTTCCAAACCGGTCTATTCTCTGACGACGTTGATAATATTTTACGAAATCCGACATACTACGGTAGATCAGATCATGGGAATAAAATTAGGGAACTAGACCGCAGAACGGACAGATTTAAAATTTAATTTTTCCCACGAACGATAAGGGACCATAACAGCTGCCAATGAGACTTTTATCTAGGTTTTTCGATAGGTAGTGTAGCTCTTAGTAGTAGTAGTACTCCGTAATACTTGAATCCTTATCTGTTACCTAGTACTAGCAGCACGCCGTGCATGTTTCCTACATACGTCTCGAGTCTCTTTCCATTTGTGTAGTTGCAATATGCATATATATTAACGGTCCCTATCCATTGTGATAATATCTGTAGTGTGTAGCGCATGCTTGTGAGGCTTCACCTCGTGACAAGCATTAGCGTGTAATGCATGTTGGTGAATACTCCCCCCCTGCCACACACCCCTGAGGTGGCTTGCAGGGTATTTTTAGATGTAGATGTATGTGCCTGAAAGGGGGATATTAGGTGTCCACACAACAGAATAGATGAAAGACGGAGGAGAATGCGCAAAATCGTTTTCCCGATATGAAGAAAATATATTTATATTCCGATATGACGAAACTATATTTCCCTGTCCATATTATTTGATTGCATACTTATTCCTAATGAAACGGCATGCTGTCCCAATTAAGAGGAGAAAACTCCGTGATATTCTTCCATTGGCTTCTGTTCTTTGATATATGCCCTGACTAAGCGGCTACTCCAAATTACCTTTGACCCTAGCAAACAGAATATTCTGTAGATCGTTTAACCATGCCCGTAAACTCCTGATATATGCTGTAACTTTTATCGATCTCGCTCATTCTACAGTATCCAAAGTCTTCTAGGAGTCCTAGAAGCAAATTAAAGAAATGGTAGCAATGGTCTAAATATCTGTTAAGAGTCATTATTACCCATTGAATACCGTGTTTGCTTCCTTTCCTGAAACCAAACTTGTCTTCACCTTGGAAGTCTTCCTCGCTTTCCCCATTTCTCTTTGAATAACTGCTGCAGAAACTTCTGGAACGTTCTTCTTCTTCCACAGATCTACAGCCCGGTGTGGGCCTTGGCTTCCTCAGTTATATGCCCCATTCGGCTCTCCTTCTTGCTTTCTCTCTCCATCTTCCAATCCCCATTGTCTTCAGGTCCTCTTCAACATTTTGTAGACATCTTTTTCGTGGTCTTCCTCTCCTCCTACTTCCTTCCATCTTGCTATTGATTAACAATTAGGGCATTCTATACTCTTCCATCATTTCAACATGGCCCAACTATGACAGTCGCAATGACTTCGAGAACCTAACTATATCCTTCTTTTCTGGCACGTGTTAAATCAAAATTCTGATCCTTAATGTTGCCTCTTCAGAAAGACCAAGTGCCGCTAAATTTTCGCCGCGCTTTGACAATCTGTCCAGTAAGCTAGTTCCAATAGTATATTACATAATTTCCTATTTTAGTTATTAATTTTACATTTCAATCAATTGTAACCGAATGAATATCAATTTCTCATTGAGAAAATATTAAGAAATAATATGTCATTGATCTTTCGGGGTTTACACCGGGTAATTAGGTCCATGACGGCCAACGTTTCGATGCTCGAGTCGAGCATCGTCCTCAGGGCACTCACTCACCTCTGCTTTGAGGACGATGCTCGACTCGAGCGTCGAAACGTTGGCTTCCATGGACCTAATTACCCGGTGTAAACCCCGAAAGATCAATGACGAATATCTTCGCCGGGAAAGCCTGAAATCCTGATGAAATAATAGCGATAACTCGTTTGTCGCACATATTTTTCTGTTTTTACCTGGGGATCGTTCCAATAAAAAATGCTATAGTAATAATATTCACATGTGCAGAAAGTGCAGCTATTTGTCCTTTTGCGTGGGACACGATTCACGACGGCATTTTGCGACTCAGCCAATTATTAGATATCTTCCTCGCGAAAGAAATAATTATGGTAGTTTGAGCGAAAAATAACTTCACCTAGAATTTGATGAATAAAGAGAAAATCATTTTAAAGAGAAAAATCTCATCTTTCCAATGATATCAAAATATTAACCCATTTCCGAACAACGTTTCGAGCAATTATCCTATAAATATAAGCTGCTTCCCATGGGATAGCTTATGGCTGTGCGCTCCAGAGGGAGAATATTTAAAAAATTAGGAACTTCTATCACCTAGATTTCGTCAAAAAACTAACGGTGTGTAGAGAGCATGTTTTGTCAACTATTTATAAAAAAATAATCTATTATTAATTTTGCATAAAAAAATATATAAAAAAATAATCTATTATTAATAACTGCAGTAATTTTTACAGAATTGCAAAAAATCCTGCCGGGTTGAAGGGTTTTCAGCCGTACGGCGGAAAATATTGAGTCAAGTTAGAGACTTATGTAGCTTTATTTATTTAATTACTGAGAATTTTCGTCGTATATAATGTCATACCATTGCAACATTAATATTTAAATATTTATTTCATATTTCTTACCGACGCTGAAATAAAAAAATAAAATTTGAATATGGTCTCCATTATGACTAGGGAACTATCTCGCTCAAACCACCTAAACACTTCCACAATAAATCCGAAAGGCTTCGCGGGTTCTTTCGCTGGTGAATTGTTTTAGAAATGGAAGTTGACCGGGTAGTTCACGTTCCGATGTCCTCCGAGGCCAAGGTGAGTAGAGAAGTTTTTTCTGTAAAATACTGATTCGGCAGCGCTCACTGTGTGGACCGACTTTTTAAAGTTATAATACATGCCCACAAGTAACCATTGGGATAAAGAGGTGGATGGGATACACGAACAACTAGAGGAGACAATTAGAGAAGTCCCGGGCAAAAAAAACCTGTTGGTTATGGGCGACTGTAATGCCAGAGTTGGAGGAGGAGAGGGGTATGAAGTGGAAGGGTACGGGCTAGTAACAAGAAATGACCGCAGTGAGGAGGCAGTTGAATTTTGAAGGAGAAATAAATAAGTAGAAACAAACATTTCGTCTAAAATTACCTCAGGCGTAGTCACACTTAAAAATACCGGGGGATTTAAGGACGTGCCAAATTGGTTACATCATCATGCATGGTAAAGCAGATATTTAGGAACAGTGTCTAATACTGGTGCAGATTTACGGGGGCGAATGCGGATTATAATTTAGTTCTCATGAAATGTAGTGTTCGATTCAAATGGTTTTGTAAAAGTCGCAGGAGGAAGAGTTGGAACGTGGAAGTATTGAAAGGGAAAAAAAGGGAATACCAAGATCAAGTGGAGAGGAACAAGTCACAGCATAGCAAGCAAAGCAAATGAGAACGATGGAGGAAAGATGGGAGAATATTAAAAACAGGCGAAATAAGAGCGGCAGGGAAAACGAATCAATGGAAACTAGAAGTGTAATAAAGTAATTTGTTAAAGCATTTACTAAAATACCTTTGCCATTCGACTAAATAACGAAAAAATATTCATTAAAAATGCCGTCCAAAGTCGCCACATGCACTTCGAAAAAGTTTTCTATACTTAATCATAAGAGATGAACCGAAATGGATACAGATGTAAAAGACAGGAAAAATTAAAAGAACCCAAACAGAAAAAGATTAGTAGAGTATTAAATTATGATTATTTAATTGACTACACTCAATGTAATATTTATAGACGGAACCAAAATAAATGGAGAACTAATGGTCTATAAATATACATACTTATCAATATTAACTGAGACTCCTAACCTGAAGTAAAACATGTACGCACATCAGATTAATATGAATTTGAGAATTTGGTTGATAATGGGTGTGTTATCTTATTGCAAAATAACTACTATTTCTTGTGAAATAAACTGAATTAGCAATACGTGATCCAACCTGATGCAATCAGTGACTTCACTCCTTGTTATACCATTGAACAAAACTAAATTTATTTCTAAAATATTAAAAAAGTAAACAATGAATCTACGTAGATTTTCGCAATTCATTTTAATTTGAATAAATTTATATTGGTTTTCAGCGGTATAATTACTTCTCTGAGCTACAGTTTCATCGTGCTATTCTTCCGGGTTCGACAATCTTTCTGAATCAACAATCACAAATAATTAAACAAACTTCGGCGGTTATTATGCAACATAATTCATTAATAAGTACTTGAATTTTGCAAAAGTTTTTTCCACGTATAAGGAAGTTTGTATCCATACTCTCTGTTTAAGTTGTTAGATCTTTTTTATATTTTAATGGCTTCCCTGATGATCCGTGGATAGTTGCTGCTTTCTCTACATAAAACTGTCGCTCTTTTGATGTCTATACTGTGACCTTCTTCTAAAAGTGTGTGCTCAGCCACGGCAGAGTGATACCAATCTTTCTTTCGAATTGCCCGTTCGTGTTCCTTCAGTCTACATCCTATGTCTCTCTTTGTCTATCCAACATATGATTTTCCCAAGCTACAGAAAATTTAGTACCTATATTCCTTCGAACATTTTGGGAGATAATGGATCTTTAACTCCTCGAAGACGATCATAAACTTTGGAGTTAGTGCTTAATCTTGTAATGATGCTACGTTTCTTCATTATTTTACCTATGACATCAGTTGTTCGAGGTGACAATGTTTCGGTTAATGAAAAAAGTATATTAGGTTTCAATTTTACAATATTTCGCGCAAAAATATTAAAGGAGAAGAAATATTGAGTTAACCATGCCCGAGTTTACTCAATAAGACGACGGATTTAGTATTCGGATTAAATCATTTTCCTAATTTAACTGCGAATTTAAATAATAATCGATAATTTTCAAATTTAAGAAGTGTTATTAATTCTGCTAGTTTGTTTTCTTAGTCGATATACCTACGAAATAGAATTTAATATTCTTGTTTAACGATCCTCGACACTGGTTGATTCCAACGCCGAACAATAAATGAATGTCCCAGTTCAAGATCCTAATCCAAATTCCAATCTCTTTCGCGATTTGTTTGTCGATGTTCATTGGTGGCTCTCGTAAGCCCCATCATTCCCACATGGTTAGTCAGCACGATGGCATAAAAATCGTATCCAAGCGATTCGGTCCTAGGTCTAAGAGGCCAGAAAGAAAGGTGAGGCGCTTATAGGCCCTGGGGCCCCAAATCACTACTTTATGTATTTCCTAAAAATGAATGAATGGACGAACCGACCTCAAAAATCTGCCCGCAGGTACATGATTGCATAGATTGAAGAATACTCTTAATGAGTGCTCCCTGGGATACGCGTTAGGGAAACAAATCTATAAATTATCATGAGCGCGCTAGATGGCGTTGATTTTTCCAGCGGAACGAGGCTTCGGTCTGAGCTTCCATTTCTCCTTTCAGCCGAAAAGGACAGATCCATGTCTTTCATATAAAACCAAATGACCATGCCTTTTCCCCAAGCTCCTCCAACACCGAGAGAGATAAACAAGCGCAGAAAAATGAACCAGGTTCGCTGTCCTTCGTATCAAGGCATAGTGGATCCGTTCAAACACGGAAACGCACGTTCGCTCTTCGCGTTCGCAAACTCGTCGATTGCTGAGGTCATGGGGCAGCGAGGTGATATTTCATTATTCCAGGTTTCGTACGGGGTCAAGTGGCGCATTACCATCCCGGTAATGAGCCTCTAGTTCCCAAAAACATATGTCGAAGATCCTCAGCGGAGGTGAAGCAGGAGGAATGCAGTTCTAGACTATACGCCCGTTGAGGGTAGGCACGGCTCACGACTTTGGAGAATTTTCTCGCCCAGCAAACATTCATTTTGTGGATTCATTCGTTATTTTATAAAATATATGCAATTTGAAGTAATTCTTTTTCTAGATGAACGTTTTTCGAAAGATGAAAATTAGAAATCGTCGGTCGAGTTCTTGAAATATTGCACTTAAAAACTTTATCGTTTTGTCGATCTAAAATTTTCATTCGCAATATGCCATCTTGAAAACCATAAAGAAGTTATATTATAGTGTATTTATACGTATATTTATGCACTTCTTGGGAAATAAGAGCTTAAATTAGTAAAATAGAGGTATACTTACGAAGAGAATTATTAGCTCGGCATTACTTCAAGAGTATTACGAGATAGTACATGATCATTAGGGTGGGCCAAAATTTTAAAGGGTGGAAAATTGAAGGTTTTGAAGTTTATTTTTTTTCCTTTTCATGCAAACATAACGTATACGAAATTTGGAGTCAATCAACCCCGTTACCCGTGCCGCAGTGGTGCCTAAATTGCAATTTTGAAGTTCAAAAATAGAAAGTTTGACTTGGTGGATGGTCGTCATGGTGATAGTTAAACGAACTTTGTAACTTCCACAGTTACCTGCAGCCCCGCCAAGTTCAGTGCGCTTTCATTGTTTTTTTGTTTCGTTTTTTGAAGCCGTACGATAGGTGGCTTAGTGAGGAGTCGGAGGCATGCATATTGTCACTTTCTTTACAAATAGCGGCTTGTTTGGGAATTCCGATAGTTTTTATAGAAGAAGATTGGTTGCTCCACTGAAAATGGGTAAAAGATCTTGCTTTTTCCCTGGATGCTCCACAGGGTATTCCACAACCTTTAAAAAGGACAAAATTTTAGGTGTGAAGAATAAAAGCTTGTTTAAGGCTAATTTAAGTATTCTTTTGTTATTCTTCACTTTATCGTATAACAAGGTATGGTCGATGATGATGATTACCTATGAATCCATTGCAGAACTTTTATTATTTTGTCAGAATTGGTTTTGTTTCTCAATGTGATTTAAATTTATTTGATGTGATCATTGATAGTATGTATTAGCGAATTCAAGAACTCGTGAATTACGCTCATTATCCATACCGACGCTAATGATATTGTTTTGTAGCCGTTCTGTATATAAACATATTTCTCAACGCCCATCATTTTCAAAGGATTTCCTTTCATCTGTTGAACTCCTATGATGGAAAATTTGAAACGTAGATCTGGTTACGACATCATAGCAGTCGCACGGCTGCCGTAGATCGTTGGTACTCTCGAATGATCCATGATAGGTTAATGAAGGGGTTTTCTGTTTTTCAATTCATATATTTCGTGTGTGGTTAACATTAGTATTTGACGGAAAGAACCATAAGTTGCTTCCTAACTAGCCGTAATTTCCCACAGTACGAAACAAACAAAAGTAAATACCGCGTTTGTCTACATTGTGTTGATAGAGATCATCTGATTCCAAAGATCCAGTACGACAGTGTCGCCGCGGTTGGCAGCTTCAAAAAAGGTATCATGCCGAAGTTAGGAGTTCGTTATCCTTCAGTATCCATGGTTACCTGCATAGTACTTGAATATGGCGTAACTGCCGAAACTGATTGTACATTCTGAAATAAACTATGGAAGTTGCAAAGTTCGTTTTACTATCAATTGCCATGTTAAAGGGTAAGAAATAGTTTATATTTCTTAATAATCCTAAATAAAAGGTAAATTTCAAAGTTTTTCCCTCTGAAAAATATATCCTACTATTATGCACCGTTTTAAAAGGGTAAATCATCAGCAAATCCCCGTTATTATTAGCCTAATAATGTTTATTAAAAAATTGTCGGCCCCTGGTGGGTAGGCAACATGCAGAAAACGTTTCAGTGTTCGTAAACTGTTGCAGCTACTTTTCTCACTTCAACTCACACAAAATCCTTCGGGTTTTCCATCTTGTGAATACGTAATATAACAAATGCAAATTGAATAATACATTAAACCAAAATATCTTAAACAATAATATTACCCGCACAATAATTATTAACCAAAAGAGTCGAAAATGTTTGGATACGCTAGAGTGTTAGTTTCCTCCATCGCGACGGTACCCAACCAAAATATTTATTCGCCAAAGGACTCTCCGCACGGACTTTCTAATTATCAAACCCCAAATGCTCACCCTGGAATACCTAGAGTATGAATTTAAAATTTGAATACTGCAAATCTAGAACTTTGGTAGGTTATTGCCAAGCAAAAATACTATTACCTGAAAAGTTAATTGCTTCATCGTACAGAAATTCTCAGTCGGTTGATGTGTTATAGTTTTAAATGCTTAATTCGCACGGTATTAATTACGTATTTACATTTCATTTTATAAAACTTTTATGAAATTATTAATAAATCCAAAGCAGAGCGCAAGGAAATAACTTATTAGATATCGTACAAGTGAATTAATGTCCTGATGTAATCGAGAATGGAAGTAGACTTTCTAATTATCAAACCCCAAATACTCACCCTAGAATACCTAGTAAATTAATTTAAAATTTAAATAATGCAAATTTAGAACGTCGGTAGGTTATTGACAAACAAAAATACTATTACTTGAAAAGTAAATTGCTTCATCATATAAAAATTCTCAGTCGGTTGATGTGATATAGTTTTAAATTCTTGACTCGCACGGAACTTCGTTTATGTAAATACAAGAAAAGTTTCCTTGGAGCTCACCTACCCAATGATGTTTGTCAGAACCTTTAAAGTTTGCTGATTACCCACCATTGAATCAATGTGAAATTCCCTCATTGAAATGGCCAGTGATTTAACTTACGTCAACGTTTTGTGATATATTCCTTGTGGCACCTGCGGGCAGAAGTCCATAATCGTTTTATCAATTCATTCGTTATGAGATAAAATATTAAGCGGTGCTTTGGGGGACCGGAAACCTTTAATTCTAGGATTTTAGACCTTAGATTTAACAGTGGGTACGATATTTAAGTCATCGTGCTTACTACCCATGCGGGATTGATGGCGATGACGACAGGCGCCACCAAACATTAAAAACCAATTTGCCAAATAGATTGGAATGGGCAATAAGCTGCCGATGAAATGTTGCCTTCTAATCCAATAATTCATTTCCAGTAGCTATTTGTTTTTATTTTTATTTTTTACGTATACCTGCTAAGACAGGTGTCACATGCATTCCATATGGTTTACCTAGTACGTCATATAGACACTTTTGCTGACTCCTTTCTATTTCTCTCATCAGCGTCCTTTCCTTCTCTGCCATTCGCTTTTTCAAACATTTCCCTTTCATCTTACACTCTGAATAAGAAGACGGGGTGCATAAAACCCCTTCTCATCGATCTTGTTCCGGAACAAGTTCATGAATTCTCACTAGATGGGCATTTTTCCTGTCGCGTGATTGTCAACCAGCTTGCAGGGTCAACGCCATCTAAAGTAAGAGGCCTGAGGACTCCGCTGTGACGTCATCACGCGGAGGGCTATATTCGAGACTCAAATCACCGATGGCGGCGCTGATGTCGCATCCAAGATGGCCGCTAATCCGATGGTATCGTTGGGATTTGCGTAAGGCCCCGTTTTCATTACTAACATTATACTACGGTTATTTCAGCCGTCATAACCTACATGTGTTCCAATTAGCTACTTCTAACCCTAGTAAAGCATCGTTTTCTGACTTAGTTTTCCTTACAAGGCCTTGGAAATGACTGATACTGGAAAGAAAACAGTAAAAACTAAAGAATCCATCATAAAACCAAAAGTCATTCTTGATTACAACGTAAGAACTGAATGTCGTTGACAGGCAGGATCAGCAATTAGCATCGTTTCCAGTTATGCGTCGATATGCGAAAGGTTATAAAAAAATATTTTTTTTATGTCAAGGATATGGTTTTATTAAATACTTATGTATTATACAAGAAGACAACAGGCAAGAAGATTAAATTTGATGACTTCAGAGAAAATTTAACCGAGAAAATTCTAGAAAATGTGAATATGCCGGACTATAAAAGACGCGGGCGACCAGTATCAGGCCCCTCACCCATGACATTCCAGGCGGCAAATTGGGGGCATTTCCCAATTCATATCCCACCTAATCCAGTGAAGAAAAATCCATCACGTAAATGTGTGGTGTGCAAAATCAGAGGAAAGAAGAGCGAAACTAGGTGGGAGTACGAAGAATGCCGTGTCGCCCTTCATTTACCAGATTGCTTCAAACTCCATCATACGATTATAGGTAAAACTTCCGATTTGTTCATAAATAATTTGCAATTATATTACATTGTCATATAGTTTCCAATAATAATAATTCAGGTCAAGTGAAATTTAAGAAATATAAAAAAAATGTTGAAAGAAGCTTTTCAAGTTTGGGATAAAATGCCAATGACAGTAAAACGTTTTTTCTCAGAATTTTTCCAAATACATTAGAACATATCTCCAGAATCCTTCGGTGAATTTCAATGAAACTTTCAAGAATCAAAGAAGAAATAGATTACAATAATAATACAATAAAAGTTTTTCAAAATAGGTCCTCCGTGCGAATGAAGGCTCGAGGTGCAGGAGAGGAAAGGGCACTTACCCGAGTGTCAATTTGTTTACGATAAACTTTTCCCCGTCGATATTTAATACTCTTCATTGAAATCGAGGAGTATATTCTTTAGAAAGAAGTAATACCAGAGTATTGTAAGATAAAAATTATAATACATTACAATCGCTGATCAGTAAGCCCCTTCGATAAACTCTGTAAACTTCCTTCACAAATTAATTCCCAAATGAGTAGATTCAAGTGGGATTTACGTTACGTATGCAATCATTTCAAGGATAAACTGTAATTATCGAATGGCATGAAACACGTAGACCCAATCACCGAAGTTTGAGTGCCATCATATGGTCGTATTTAGAACCGAGCAGTTGAAAAAGGAGTTCTACTACGCTAAAAATTTAGTACCTAGCACTAAATCTTGTCAGTAATTTTTTTTACAATGGGTACACTTAGAATCTACTAGCACAAGAAAATATACCGATTGTTATAACCTAATGATGCCAAGAATATCGCCGTCACCTAATTAATTACTTGTCTGACGCCATTCATATGAGCTACTCAAAACAAGACATCAAAATCTCGCCAGATATTGAATACCACTGAATGTTGACGATGCTGATGCTATAACAGGGACTAAGTAGAATGCTGAATTTTATGTAAAATTATCAAGAAATACAACTTAAAGAAAATCAAAATTATGCTTCGTGGAAGAAACGGAGAGGACGGAGTCACTGTCAATCTTATTTTTAGTCAAAAAGAAAACATGCACAAGTCGCAGAATATTGTTATCTGGTACCAATCGGTTACCTGACAGACTGGAGGAGTGGAGTGCTGCAGCAAACCTATCTTCTGTTCTCTATTGACGTCTGCAAACCAGTCTTGGGAGTGATAAATGGAATGACTTAACTCTCACAACTTCCTTAAAATTTACATTTTATATAGTACAACATAATTTATGGGTTTTAAAAACAATTTTAGTAGCAATTTTCACTTTAAGAGGGTAAAAATCTTCCTGCTACATCCAGGTCTAACACAGGCATAATTTATTTTACGGCTGTAGTTCTTTTAAAATATGTTACAAGCAACAAATACAATTTTTTAAATTCCATTTGCTATGGGATGACCATTTGGACATTCATCATCACTAAAGAAGTCACTCAATATCAAAGCATTATTAGACACACTAAACAGAACATTTCTTTGATTATCATTCCTCAGTAATTGCTCTTCCAAAGAACTACTGACTCTTTTATTCATAACCACAAAACAAAATAAGACTGCATTCAAAGATACCTCCTGTGGAAGAAATAGACCTCCACGACTAAGGCACATGATAAAATTGTCATTGTGGTTATCTTCCAACATGCAGTCTTTTACACATAATTCCTTGCATGAAGAGCAGTTGGTCTTCTTAAGGTAAGACCCGCTATATATAAGCACAATAATCCGCAATGTAGGACAGAAGAGGTACAGAATTGCTTACATTATCAATTTCATGCGGTTCTAAAAAAATATTGAAGTCCATAAATGAGTCCTCAGTGCCATTTGGATCATGGCATCATCACCATTATCCACTGTATCAACCAAAATACCCTCAAGTATGTGACTTTAATTTAAGGGGGTGGCATGTTTGTAACCTTAATTTGGTCTCAGACTCATATGGTTGTCGAATATATATTGTAGTTTGAGCCAGACAGCTGCCTGTACAAACCAAAGCGACTCTCTAGAGCGTCTGTCTTGACTCTTCCAGGCAACATATACTCCATACCCAACTCAGTCACAAAATGTGAGGCCAACTCGATTAGAGCATGTAAGAAGAGTATGTAAGAAGGCAGTCCTTGTTTCACTTGATAGGTTACCTCAGCCACTTACACCCCACCTATCAACCCATCCAAAAACTCCCTCTAACAATTTCACTCCGTCACAACCCAAAGTTAAAGGTTTTTGTAAATCATCTTTCAACCTTGAACCTTTTAAAGGTGTTTTTTTACATTGACCACCTTCCACCAGTCAGCAATGATTTTAATAAATTTTGCAGTTTCTAAGGAATGCTGGAGTTTCTTGCTTCTCCCCAAAATTGTAAGGGCATTCGCCACATATTCATTAAAAAGCTGGAGAGCAAGTTTTACAATTTGTCGCTCTAAATTTGATGCATACAGAGCTCTAAGGGTTAACGAATGTCCATACCTCACAATTTCATCACACTCAAGAAAATACAATTCTCTAACACTATTAAAAGATACTATAGAGTTTGGCTTGTCTGCATTATCAAAATCAAGGTAAATAAATTGCTGGCCATTGCGTTGGTTAAGTCAATTATTCTGTATGCACTTTAGGAAGTGTACAGAGTCAAACAAAAAATAATGGCCTTGACTTATCATACGGGTTAGGGTAAACAATGCTCAATTTGTTGGGGACAGAAAACATCGACACAGCCTTTCTATTAATAGCATTGTTGTCTGACACCAAGCTCACAATTCTATAACCAATACCTTCTAATGCTACAATAACATTTTTGGCTACCACAAATAATTCATCATGAGAGAACTTGCTGACAGGAAGTATGTACACCACTTCTTTGAATGAGAACATTAAACTAGAAACCATGAAAACATGAGCAGTTCTGGCAACACAAGAGGAGTTTTGACTGAAGCCTACAATACTACCCCCTTTGTAGTCAACATAGGGCTTTAGGTGAATTTCATCCATCATGAGTACTACATATCTTTCCTGCCTTATAATGGTTGAAAAAACAGTTTTAGCATATGTCAACTTGTGGCACAAATCTTTTTAAAGACTTAAAATTGTAACTGGCACACTCTTGGCGTATGGTGGTGGGATGTGGAAGTTGAAACATACCAGTGCTTCTAACTCAATATGTAAGCATGGGGAGAAATTGTAAAGAAAATACTGCAGAAACTAAAGTTTCACTTCGTTACCTGTAAGAATGCTTGTTGCTCATCATAAGTTGAACTTTTATGAACACAGTTATGAAATTAACTTTTTCAACAAATCGATCACTAGGTTGTAAAGAATCTAAGAACTGCAAAATTGCCCCCAATTTATCAGCCATACAAGGATCAGGGACAGGTTTGTCACTTAATAATGCATTTAGCCCTGCTAAAATGTCATCGATAGTATTAGTGTCTTTCACATGCATGGGGAAGGTATAATTACCAACCTTTTTCAGCTCAGCATGGTCTAAGAACACGTTTACCTTAAAATCACGTTCAACCACAACACATGCTTTCATCACAGGAAAGGGATCAATCACAATATGGCAAAGAAGTAATTTATCGTTTTTCATTATGATAGATAGATAGTCTTCATTTACGGGCACTGGACCCATTTAACAGAAAAATAAATTACAGTTTAATTTTTTAAGGAATAAAAAAAGCAGTACAATTGGAACGAGTACAAATACAAATAGGAAATAACAGTAGTATAAAAGTAATAATTACACAAACATATCATGTAGATGATTGCACAATGTTTTTATAAATAATTGTTTTATATTCTGTCAATGAAATAGAGAAATCAATGTCTTTAATACCATTTGCCAACCTCTGTATTCTTGAAATAGGGTTATTAAATGCATAATTGGTACTGTGATGACTTATATGAAACATACTCGCTGATCGACATACGTAATAAGGTACATGAAAGTTAATTAGCATTAAGATCTCAGGTGAGTTCATATGACTATTTTATAAATTATATAATAGGACAAGGTCATTAATATTTCTCCTCTCTGCAAGAGTAGGCATATTGAAGACAGATAAAAGGTCTTTGTAGGAAGTAAAATATGACAACCTATATTTGATGGCAATATACCTCATGAATTTCCGCTGGACCCTTTCCAGAGAATTAGAGTCGTTTGCATAAAAGGGGGACCAGATTGGTGAACAGTATTCAAGACGAGAGCGGACAAATGAAGTGTATAAGATTTTCATACAGAATAAATTATTAAATGAACGTGAGGCACGCATGACAAATCCTAATGTTTTCATAGCTTGGGATGTTACCTTTTGTATGTGATCCTTGAATGCAAGTTTATCATCAAACAAAACACCTAAATCACAGACAGTAGATGTTCTGGTTAATTCATGATTGGATATGGAATAAGGATAATGGTAAGTTTTCTTGGATCTGTTAAAGCTTATGATGCTGCATTTGCTTAGATTCAATAAAAGGCCATTGTTTCTCAACCAGATATCAAGAGAGTTCAAATTCTCCTGTATAAATGATGGAGGGGTTCCCCAATGAAACGAATTTTTTTGCAACTTCTCAAGGCATTCATCCAATGTCTTGAAGCTCCTCATCTCTTCATACAGCCTTCTATCTTCTATGCTGTCATGAATGCACTTCTCCAGTTGCTCCATCTCTTTTTTCCTCCTCTTCTCTTCAGGTTCCAAACGAGCTTTGAATGTAGTGGAAAGGTATAAGAGGGGCAATCGGGGAATACAGAAGGTATTGCTCCCTCTCTCAGCCTGGGTGCTGGAAGCTTCACTGTGACCAACTTGCCTGTGTTCTCATCAAACATCGATGTCTCCCACAAAACATCCTGATTCATGAAATGCTTAATGCACACCTAGAAAAAGTAAAAAAAAAAATGTTTCGTTATTTGGGGGTCACCGGTATCCTGACAAATAATGACTGCGTATGAATCGAAATTCCCTCTTTTTTCATTTTAAGCGCGTTGACTGATGTTTGGCGCTAGAAACCAGAACGGTATGTTATGATGTAGCAAAGTAGTTAGAGATTTCATCAAAAACCTGAGCACTTCAGTCTGTTTGACATTTTCACTTTATTGTGTCACCTGATAATTTAAAAAACTCAAGAAATTAGCCCCTTTTGAAATTCAACATTCACATGTACTTAAAGACATTTTACCATTTTAAAATGTTAATAAAACTCCCTAGGGAAACTTAAAATTGGTGATAACTTATCGGACAACAAATCAAGCACAAGTACAGATGCGTTTCGTCATACGCAAGAACAATAAAAATATTTTCCATAACACAACACGTAATCAAATCAATATCGAAATTTTGTCGGTAGAATTCCACTATGGTTTGGTTGAGTGATTCCTTATTAATTTGGAATAGGTAGTTGGCGTGAAGCTCTCTCTCGGGATGTTTCTTATCCATCTCTTCTTGAGCTGCGCATCATCTGGGAAGCGAAACACTGAAAGTTTTTCACCACCAACATAGTTTCCTCGACAAGAGGGCACACAAAACTTGTTAACCATGTTTTTCAATTAACAGTGGCTCACTTTCAAAGAACATTCAATGAGTACACGGAACTTAGAAACGTCGACTTTGGTTAACAACCTCGACAAACGTGCAAGGATTACTTACTTTCGCCCATTTGCTGCTAGTGTCGCTTGATTTCGCTGATATCTCGCGAACACCAAGGCCAGACGGTGGCTTCCGCATCGTGACGTCATGCATCAAAAGTTTAGAACCACTGAGGCATTTTACTTTTGGCGGTATTGGTAGGGTATGGATGCAGTGCGGTGTTTGACCTTGAACTGGGCCACACAATTGCGCAAATTTTTCCAACTCTAGTATTTGACGGAGGCGTCGACATTTCTCAGAGCGCGATGTGTCTTTCTTCTCTGGTTCAGCGAGTTTTCGAAAACACATTGCATAGTCATTAACCACAGAAAACCACTCCAAACCTTCGGAGCTTCATTAGGCATCATAAAGGTTTTCTTCTCCATTGAGTTTTCAAGCCAATAGACAGACTAGCGGTGAAGACGATGGCGCAAGCAGAATTTATTTTACCGTCAGGAGTGATTATTTTACATTTTATGATTAAATGTGACCGAATTGGATACAGATATGATTATGACTGAATACATCACCTTAAAAAAATGAGTCACATATTCTATGTAAGTTTTTCATTGCTGATATGTCAAAAGTAATTACATGAGTAAATGTCTTATTTTAAACAAGGAGAATCGTTTGAATGTGCGCGAAAAGCTTAAATAGAGCGCACCGAGGAAACCATAAAATTTATTATTATAATCATGATTTATAATCTTAAATCGATTTTTGTCAAAACATTACCCACTATTTATATGATATACGATCTAAAAAGCCCGTTAGTCAGCGTTTTGAAAATAATATTTGCTGTAAGTTGTGCCTGGAATTAGATTGCTGTAGGGTGAAGTTTTCCGTGGCCAGCTTATCAAAGCAGCCGTCAGTGGTGTATTTCCCATCAAAACGTTAATTGCTTGAATGATTTAAGAAAAGGTAACGTGACTGATCACACATGCAAATTTATTTTATCAAAAGGGCACTCGGTGTATCTTCGGCGGCGGAAAATTCCAGCTCTGGAGATAACATATAAATAGATGGAGATAGAATTGGCAGGAAGGAATATGTAATAAAATTAATTTAAATACCAAAATAAATTTTATTTAGTGAGCAAGTGTCATCCTACATCGCCGGAACGGTAAACATGAACTGTTTAACCACACGACTTGTACACCACGCACTGTAAAGCTAGAAATTAACGCCGGAAAATCTTTATGAAAAATGATAAAAAGACTTCGCCGAGAGCTTTCATCTGCTAAAACCGAATAAAAAAACACTGAAATTAGCCACAATTTGAGATTGGATCAATTGACCAAATGTGTTGATGAGCTCGTTTTGAATAAAAAACTTGTATGCATAGTCTTCCCAACACTGTTAATCTATTAGTCTTTAAGAACAATATCTCCATTGTTAGCTCTGTATCTCAGCAATTATCGAAAATTTCCGTCATTTATTTCTGGATCTTCTAGACTTATTCGTCCAGAGTCACGATGATCTCTTACAATTAGTGCTATTTGCCACCTTACGCAAATTCTTATTGTTTGTATTATAGGGATCAGCTTTTTTCTGTTATTTTCAATATCCAATCTTCTTTGGGCATTTACTTGATTGGTAACACTCTGTTTTTTTCGTTACAATGGTTTTTGATTTTTTCAGCTGTCAAAACAGATTTTTTATGATATGAGGAATTTTCATGTTTGCTAAACATTTTCTTGGATTTTTTTCTAATTAGTAAAAGCCTGGGTAACTATAATGCCCCTGCTTCTTGGTGATCTCCTTTCCCTGCACTTTCGGAGTGGGAAAATAGCATGCAATACTTTTAAGAAAGATCCGGATATTTCTTCTGAATAAGATAACCACTTAGAGTCTTCAAGCCATTTCATTTGAAAAGATGTCTAGTACTACATAGTAGTTTGCCATTTATACGAACTGTAATTATTTCTCCACGTCCATCACCAATGCGGATGTACTTGACCGGTATACTGTTTAATCTATCAATAATTTCTCTCCTGTGTTTTTTCTTTTGCGCACCTGACTTCTTGGGAGGGGGGAAGAATTTCCACCTCTTCTCCACGTGGATACGCCACTGATTCGAGATGTGGCTTGACCAGAGCAAAGTAGCTCTCTTTCACATTTTTCATCAGAAAGCATTCCTATCAATCGTTTGATAAATCCTAGTGAATCCCCAACGTACGATCTGAAGTTAGGTTGATTCCCAGGTATTTGACTTCATCTGTCTCCTTGATAATAACCCCTCCCACTTCATAGATGCAGCGTTGGTGTGATTTCTTTCGTAAGAAGTGTACTGCATTGCATTTACTATGGTGTCTGAGACTAATCCTAATCTACCTTATCGCCTGAATATCGGTTTTGTATATGCCGACAATTATAGTCTGGTATCATAATTATATAGCCCTTTTAATAGCAATTATTAACAGCGGAGATTGGTCTAATGACAAAAGTCAATAATGGTCCTAGCCGAATGACAGATATTTTATTTACAAATTGAAATATTACTATTATGATTGCAACGAAGGTCATCATTTAAAAAAATAGAGGATATTTCTTTGAGGGAGGGAAGGATAACACTATGATTAGACATTAGTAAATATATTAGGAACAGCATTAGTAAGTCTTAGGGAACTCAAAAATAAGTATCACTGCAGTGAACAGTAGGCGGCAAAAGTGGTGTAAGTCAATTTGTGCCGCATTTTATTTAGGATTGCTGAAGTATTCCTATACCAAATTTTTTTGCATTATTAATGAGAAGCTAGCTTCAGTATTTGTTTTACTAGAAATCATAAACTCAGGGTTTTATTTGGCATTTGTTTTACTTGAGGCCTCATTTCCCAAAACTGTTAATTTTGTCTCAGAACGGTTTAGCTCTCAACGGCTAACACGTGTAGTGAATACGCACATGCAAAGATAAAACAAGGATAATGCACGCCATGAGATATATTTTGTCACCAAAGTATTAGGAACGAATCTCATAAGCATCCTTAGATGTAGTCACCCCGTCTTGGTAATACATCACCTGGATAGCCATTCCTTCAACTAAAAATTAAGAAAATTTCACCCAGCAAAATTTATTTGATTATGCATGTAAATTTCTCAAATTATATACAAAAAATATAAAATTCCAACCCCTCTTCACATCAACTCGATCGTATACCTCTTTTCTACTTGAAAAACATCGCTTGTTACTGAAAAAATATGTGTTTTGTTTGGAACGCATACAAAGGCAAGACAACGATCAGGTAAAATGTCATTTGCTTTCCCAACTTCCATTCATAAAAATCAGCCAAAATGAAAATTTCTATTCATTCGAAAATTCAGTCGTAAGTTCACAACGAAACCACATTCGATTTCAATAAGGAAAATTACATTAACTTCTCAATGGCTTAGTTTTGCATTTACGAAAGGTCTGTGCAACACTGAATGCTGAATTCCCCGCTGCGAGAACCTCCGTAAAAAGTTACCTTTTACGTAGCCGATAGAAATGGATTTTAACTGCGCTTAGTTACGTGCTTAATCTAAACCCAGATCCGTGATAAGGATAAACGTAGTTTCAGTGACAAATTTCAGAGCATCTTCACACTACAAGGCTGTAAATTTATTATGCATACATAGAGCATAGTAAAAGGTAGAGATAAAAGTTTCTCCGAGTGAGCGAAGGAAAGTGTCTCCCATTAGAATATTAACATTAATAATGCTGGTTCTTAACTGTAGATGTCGATACAATTGAGGGACTCCAGCACTCCGTGTTTCACAGAGCTTTCATTTGTAGATAACGGAGCCTTTAATAAGTTATAGTAATGCACTGAAGATAGAAACTAGTCAACTTTTAAATTTTTAATATTGAATATTACGTTTATTGATTAATTTTCTCGAATTAACTGCGACACCACTTCTGCGCCATATGTTTTCCAGCAAATATTGCAGTTATTACGTAGGTATTTTCTAAAACCTTAAGACGGGTGCTGTGTTAAAATAATTTCCAAATTATGATTCCAAAGTAAAAATCCTTATTTTTCGAAAATGTCGTAATTCGAGGAGGGTATAAGAGTAATTGTTCCAGTGTTTCAACCGTTGGTGCCAGTGATAAACAGGATTTGAAAAAACCTGAGTTTGACTCTTTATTCTTGTTGTGGCGGGAATTGGTTTAAAATAACGACTTACGACAAGCCCATATCACATGTATTGGTGAGAAAACCCGACCAAAATTCATCTCCTCCCTTAAAAATGCTTTTTTTGCTTCCTTGTTTTCTACGCATCCCTGATCTACCAAGAAATAAACTCTACAAACTGATCGAGTTACCATTGCCATCAGAAGGACCTTTTCCAGGTTATCGAGTGAAGCCGTGGTTCGCAAATTGATCCAGCTCTCAGTAAAGTTGGTGGCCGTACGATACTCAAACTGGTTGTTGTCATGGAGGGATAAAAGTCAACAATCAAAATGTCATTAGAGGGTCATAATTTTTTCCAAGAAGAAATACGTAATGTCAAAACAAGATAATATATTAGTTTTATCTTTTAAAAGCTTTTAATTTTTTTAATTTATTTAGCGATTGTCTATTTCTTTCAGAGCCACATGTTGTCAGACAAGGAGTCGCACTTGGCACGCGAGCCTCAGTTCGCTGACCGCTACTTTTTTGGCAGTGATGAGGGATGAACTACGAAGGAGAATCTGAGGAGTGGATATGAACTTCTGTTTTGCCCAAAGGTTAGAACGGTCGGCGCATTACTCTTGAATGTAGTCAAAAGTTAGTTAAAGCCGGTGTCCCACGGTCGAATTTGGATCCAATTTTTGTATCCAATTTGGATAAAAGTGGAGTGCGCAGTGTCCCACAGTGAATTTGTATCCAAATACCTTTTCGTCCAATCCATTTCATCCAATTCCGGATGGCCCAAACGGAAAGGACATGTTCTAAATTTCCATCCAAATGTACGAAACCAGCCAATCAGAGGGCTGAAGAAAAAGAAGCATTGCTGTGCGTTGTAACCTAGGTGTTCACTTCTTGCAGGGAATACTTCTTGTTTTGCAATTACGGTGGATAGCGTGGTCAGGTTCGTATGTTTTAATTATATTAAGATTTGACCAAATGAGACACAAAATGAAAATAAGAAATGATACACAAAATGAGCAAAGGTTGGGCGCCTGAGGCAGTTGTTACGCTCATCGAGAAAATGCAACAGAACGAGTTCATGTACAACCAAATTACTTGATGGTAATGTAAAAAGGAAGTATGCATGTATTCAGTTAAAACTTGCTCTTTTAAACAGGTAAAAATTTGTTTCTAAACCACTTAAATCATTCCAATTTCCACTATTCACGAATTCCATGATACCTCTTTTCCTGGAGGGTATTCATAATTTCCAAGAGCCACCGGAGAATTTACTACTTTGAACCCTGGAGCCGCCCGTTTCGATCGTAATGATTAATAGATGACTAAGGTCCTCTGTACGACTGCACAAAAGCTAATTTGGGAAGACAAATGTTATTTCAATGAACGTTTATAGCACTACAGCGGCATAAGTATAATATCATCGCAACTACTATGTTTGTTTTTAAATTATACACCTTTTCCTTGCGGGAATAAACCGCCACATATTGGTGCACTGGCGCTTTATTCTACCCTCAACCTATCTGAGAAGGGACATGAAAACATCCTCACTCATTCTCAAGTAATTCCGATAGTTTTCGGGATCGTCGGTAACCAGCTCCTTCTCCAACATGACAAGCACGCCTCTTCCGACACATTCATCTCTTCTTTCCATCCAAGGCCGAGTCCACCATTGCCTTCGCTTGACTTTCTTTACCTCTTTTATTTTTAATAAGCCTGCGCAGCCAATTCCGACTGCTAAAACTGCCTAGACATCCTCATAATCCGTAACTTCCATATTTGTTTACTATAATATCGTATTTCGTTTGTTTTACATCTTTAGGTCCAAATGTGATGCACCGTGGGAAATTCCATTTCCGTTGTAAACAAATTTTGGACCAAAAGTATTTGGACCATAAATTTGGATACAAAAATTGGATACAAATTGGACCGTGGGACACCGGCTTTAGGCACTCGCCCGGTACCTATTCCCCCGTAGTGACCGATTTATGGGAAACAGATTTCTCCTATCCTAAAATCATCAGCTTCGCATGTCCTACGAGCTATTGCTGAGGCTGTATTGTAAAGAAAATCTGTTTATATCGTTTTCATTCAGATATACTTAGCTCTTAGACGACGTTATGCCCCAATGAAGGAATTAATTTCGCTATATCATTTTTGTGATTTCTCTGATCATGAAAGCAGCATCAAAGTATGCATTATGAACAGTTAGCAAGGAAACGACCGAAATTTTACTTGAAAATTCTTGAAGAACATACGACGCCCCAACAATATTTATAGTATCTATAATGTTAATTCTATGGTACAGCTCTCCAGGTATAGCTTAAAGATTATTTATTTCAGTCACATTTTTAGTAACTGGTTGAGTAGCTTTAACATTTACTGAGGAAATGTTATGTCCAGATTTTGCTGCAATTTTTTCAAAATGTCGGACGTTAGACGGTTATAACTATATGTCTTTAAGTCAAATAATATTATTGAATTAGAATACCAAATTCCATCCAATTTTGTAGTTTGATTACAGCTCGGGATCCTTTTCAAATCAAAACTAACATTTGACTCATATGTTTCCTATTTCTCCTCAATATTCTCTACTTTCTGCCAGCTACATTCTTTCGGTTTTATTTTAAATTGTTTCCGTTTTCTATGCAACACGAAATCTATTTCTTTCAATTTTATCACAGCAATTCTTAGTTGCATTAGAGTTTGATAAACCGAACACCGACACATTTTCTTTGCCTTTTCAATGTAACTAAGTAGGTAGCATAATATTGTAAAATATAATGTAATATATGTTTTACAGATCGAACACCACATCTGATCTCTGAGATATCCTTAATAAACTATTCTATTTCCCATACATACACCCCGGTTGGTATCAACGTGTTGATAAAGAATATCTTTAATTTTCTTTTCTAATTCTTGTCGATATTTTATTTTGTATCTACAATACTCCTTGATATTTCTACCTTTGCATCGTAAAAGTTCTAAAGGTCCAGACAGTATGCTCTCAAAAAATGTAACCCGTGCAACAGGTTAGATAAATTTTTAAATAAACAGCAGAAGAGATTTAGAAATTGTTGCCGTTAATTGACACTTTGTTGCCAAATTTACCGAAGGCACAACTAAGATGGACAAATGATCATTTGGTGAAGGTATAATTATTTGTTTCTGTTTAATTATTTATCGGTACTGACCAATTTAATAAGTAAAAAATTTTTTTTTTATATTTATGAAATGGTTCGCACATAAAATCTTGATTTTTTTCATTGCTCTCAATGGATTCATATAGCTAGCTAAGAAGTGCCTTAATATGCAGTTTTTGAGCTTCGAGTATTCATTAATATTCGATACTTAGAGTTTAAATTAATAACTACAAATATTATACTGGCTTCGAAAGATTTTCTGGCGTTAATTTCTGGCTTTCCAGTGCGTGTTGTGCAAGCCATGTGGCTCAACAGCTCAAGTTAATTTTTGGCGATGAGTGATAACACTTGCTCACAAAATATATTATTTATTTATGTAAATTTACATTGCAAGTGGAATGCGAGACTGATGGTTTAGTATCACTTCCGTTCAATTTTAGATAAAAAGAAAAATAACTAAATATTTTACACTTCACGTTTTACTTATACAAACAACGTTTTCCTTAAGATTTACACTCTCAGGCTATGGTTTTTTTAAATTCTTCTGGTAAGTTATTCCATTCAATCACGCCACCATTCAAGAAGTACTTAGCAACATTTGTTTTCTGCCGCCTTAGTTCATTCTTTAGCGGGTGTTCATATTTCCCCGCAAAATGTGGTGACTCCAGCCTCTTCTCCAACTCCACCGAAGCTGGATGTTTTGTGTAACACTTATAAATCCCCAACAATGTATTTACTCTCCTTCTATCTTTAAGTGGACTACACCTCATTTCTTCTAACATGCATCTTACGCCATGCTATTTTTATTTATTCATATTTTCTCTGATTCAAATTCCTTTTGGCATATCCATAATGAGCAAATTAGAGAAAACATTACGTAACTTCTTTTTAAAAAGGTGTTTACTGTCAGACACATGTCTTTAATCAATTTTGTCTTTATTTCTCATGTAAACTGCAAAACAAGAACTATTATCGGTGAAGTAAATCTTTGCTTATTCCGTCTTCACCTTAATAATGCTGAGTAAAACTCCAACGCTTTGGGGTGGATGCTGTTGTAAATGACGCATATGTTTTTGAAAACCCGCTGTACCGGAGAGGAAAGACTCATCGCGCTTTAAGAATTGCGGAGGCTTCCGTCAAATACTGGCGAATTAGAAGAAGAAGTCAAAGGCCTCTTTCTTCCAGTGAGCTGAGTTATCTTGATCTTTGGCAGAAGAGGTATCGCGCCCGACTCTCAGCTCTCATCCATGGCAAACTACGTCGAGAATCAAATTACTTTACCCATTCCGAATTTGGATGGATTAGTATTGATAGAGCCTTGTGTTCCGACGAGTTCACCTTTTTGTGTCCTCAATAGCCTCACAGAATTACTTGCTCCGATTTATTCATAGGTCAGTAGGTCAAATAACCCATGCACGATGGCTACTAACAAGTTTTAATTGGCAGGATCTTCGGAATGTGGGAATTGCGTAAACCACTGCTTTTTGTTTGATTCCAATGAAAATAGCTTGCTTTTTCTTTTCTCTACAGTTTCAATCTACATGAATAGGCCATGTTAATATCACTGTGACATTCAAAAATGATTTGGTTCGCTGCATCGCGAACTTGTGCAAGGAATATATTAAAGGTAAACAAATCATCGCTGGAATTTGCCTCAAAATAAGGTGGTGTAACTGGCTAACGCACCTGAGCGAGATTCGGATTCGATTCCTAGTAAATTCAAATTATTTTTTCATCGTGAATTTGATCCTTTTGTAATATGGAGAACGTCCTAACATCTGCCAGTCTGTGCAATTGAATTCATGAATTTCGAAAAGGGCTCATCTCGCCAATTTTTGAAAATGAACTAATTCCTCCTTTTTTATGCACAAGTATAGACCGATGTTTTGTGAACGCATATAAAGACAAGTCAACGATCAGGTAAAATGTCATTTGCTTATACCACCTTCCATTCATAAAAATCAACCAAAATGAAAATGTCTATTCATTCGAAAATTCAGTCGTAAGTTCACGACGAAACCACCATCGATTTCAATAAGGAAAATTACATTAACTTCTCAATGGCTTAGTTTTGCATTTACGAAAGGTCTGTGAAACACTGAATGCTGAATTCCCCGCTGCGTGAGCGAGAAGGGCTCATATCTGCTTTTCAAAAAGCTTTCTGGAGGACTTTCAGGAGGACTTTAAGGAAAAATTCTGCAGTCCCACTTCAAATGTTTTGACATAAATTCAGTTTTTTGTCTCTCCCGAAAATTTTCAAGTATCCGAAATGAGATCTTTTCGAAATTCATAATTCAATTACACCTTGAACTCATTAGATGCCTCAATTTGGACTAATTGACTTAGAAATCCTTGGATTTGAACGATATTCGAACCCGGACCTTCCCATTTCCGGTCAACTACGTCCCACAGCAGCACCGTCAACCCTAAATTAGTGATAATTCCATTCATGGTATTTCCCAACAATGTGAAAATTCCATTGTAAAAGTTATTTTTTTTTAGTACAGTGCTTAAACAGATAAAATATTTCTCCAATGGCCGTAAAATATTTTTTTTAATTTCAGAAATGGTATCCTGACGTATGTTTTTATAGGCAATCTCCACTCCTCACGAATTAAGGACTGTTATACTAGGTGACATCAATGTAGAAATTCGTTTTTATATTAAGATCAGAATTTTCTGTATCCACAAGGACACATTAAAAAATCTATCCCGTGGACACAATACTTATTTTTAACAAGTGCTTTTTTAGTATCAGAATGTTTTTCCTGGATTTTAGTTCACTGGGCATAAGTGAAACAGTACGTGTTATATAAATAGGCCTTCCGGAAAGTCGATCGCGCTAAATATCCTTTATTTCAGTTTACAATTAGTATATAAGTATTTCAGCGTACATCAGAGGAGTATGAGATAATAAATGTATTTTAAACGGTCGTTCTCTTGATATGATAGATATTTATGTTAGAAATATGCCAAAACGAACACGATTTAACAAACCCACGCACAAGAGAATAGGTGAAGGGTTTAAGTGGTAAGTTTAAAAAAATTGCAATTTATAAGTTTTAGGATCGAAATTAAGTGATTTCCACAATGGATTTCGAACTTATGCTGTTCGCGATGCCTTCCTCAGTGCTGCCAGCCTTCCGTAGTAAGTGCGATTCCAAATAGTTCCTTCGTATGCTACAATCAGGCGTGCGAAAAATGTTACGTAAATTTCTGTCGCAGATTTTTAGCCGGGATGAACGATGACGGGGGGTTTTTACGGAGGTCGAAAAAGAGAGCACCGATTTCACACGAACAGCATGGTTAACTGGATTTATTAAAAGCAGAAACAAAAGAAGATGCATCATCGTCACTCTTGAGAGATTACACGTATGAGAAAAATGTAAACTAAACCTTCAGGTTGATACATGAATATTTCTTCACATAAAGTTCCGCGCGTTCATTACGAGAAATTTCTCTTCGAGATGTCTTCTCTTTCTAACTTACACTAAGTAACTACAATACAAGTAGCACTTTCACTACAAGCACAAGCTGTTTTCACCAGATAATCTTGTTTGGTGAATGAGAAAAATAAAATCAATGGTGACAAAAGGAAACATTTTCAACAGTCTAAAACTCATTACAATAACATGCAATGAAATAAACTTCACCTCGAAGTTGGCATAAATTTCACCGAGATAGAAAGACAAGGACCGATTTTATAATTTTTGCTAAACATTTTCTCGGTATGAGAGCCTATGTTGATAAGTTCTCTCCCATTAAAACGCTCATGTAATCTAACTTTCATAAGGCGATATTATACAATATACAATATTGATAACTTTCTTGAGTTGGTTAATGAACAGTTTAATTAGCGTATTTTATTGAGAATTAAAGAGTTTTATTAAAAGGAAGTTGAGATAGTTTAAAAAACATTGACCAACTGTCAATAAAATACGTATACAATATTGATAATATAATAATTAATAACTATCAAATACAATACCCGAACTCTGTCTACATCAACATTACCGAAAGCCTATGTCACCTTGCAGTTAACGTAAACTAAACCTTATAAAACCGGGCCTAAGTGTTGAAGTATAGGTTTAAGTTAGATTCATGCCGTACAAGCGTTAAAATGAAAATAAAATACATCTCTTTAGTAAATCCACGTCGCCTCTCTTTAAAAAAATATTTTAATTTATCGCAAGTTAAAAACAGCTTCACCTAAAACTTTTTGTTGTTATTTTACTATAATTTTACTGTTTTCACTACGTTTTGTACTCCTAGTTCGTAAGTTACCTCCTTTCACACAAATATTCACTACTTATCTGCCGTCGCCAAATTATACAATAGACAATGCACCGGTTGTGGAGAGAAACGCTCTCCGGTACGGTATAGATACTCGCGAGGAGAAAAACTACGTGTTGAAGCGAGGGTAAGTTAGATTTGTGCTGTACTAGCGTTTATTCAAATAAACTTTGACTGAAAATATTGCGTCCGAATATATTTAACCATCATCCATGCACACAAATTGCTGAGGATTTATGCAACTGAGAGCAGACTACTGGGCGCTAGTTCATCTGCTAGTTCAACCTGACCCCAGAGCCCGTATGCGGAACGCAGAAAATATTAGTTAAATTTATCCTCAGCTTCCACAGGGTTACGTTTCACCCAAGCACTTTCCACAAACCACTAGGTTGTGATTGGCCAGATTATTTTCTGCGTCCTTGTGAAACCATTGAAAGGAATGGGTAAATGCTATTAGAAAGATATTTCGAAAATTTCTAAATTTCTACATACTTGTTAGGTCCCTCGATTATAAGAAGAATACAAAGCCTTTAGTGAAAAGAAACATTTACTTTTTAACGAAAATATAAGTAAGCATTCACTGAAACAAAAATATTTGTTTTTTCATATATCCCCTTTTCTTGAGAGAAGACACAATTAGTAAACAATTAGCGCAGCTAAAACATCTTCATTAAATTCATTTTTTCTGTTGAATATCAATGAAATATCAATTCTAGAGTTCTGACCTAAAACATTTTAATTTTTTTAAGGCAATGATACATCAGATTCAAACGACTTTTGAAGCTCATGGATTCAAGTTCTCGTATCTTCACTCTCTCGCTCTGAATGTTGCTAGAAATTTAATTATTATTTGAGGGGAATTTTTAATCCATGAGTTACCTCCGCATACTTGGCATTCACATTACTCTTTCACCACTGGATGTCATGGAGTGATTAGTAAGTTGCCAGGTCAAGTAAGGATTAGCAGAGCCACTTAAGATGTGTAATCAGGAAAGGTGTGCATAATTCATTGACGACAAAATATTTTTCATGATAAAAAGTGTAACCTATCCAATAATTCCAAACCATCCATTTTTTCCCCGAGTACAAATTCTGTAGCGAAGCTGTTGTCCTATCGTTTCCCTCTGAATCTTTCTATATTAGTGAATCCCTTAAGTTACCCCAATCCTATCTCCTAATTGTAAAACATATTTGTTCTTTGATCTTTATTTCAAATATCCTTTATCACAATAGAAATGTAATTTCATCGTTTTTCATTAAGTTACAGAGCATTAAAGGGCCATAGTTCACTGACAAGAAGTTACTAATAAAAAAATAGGCAAAATTACTATCACAAAAGTACAGTAGAAATGTATTAACAGTTATGTGACAAATTCGCTTTTAGTGGATAATTTGTAAAACACTATTTGTTTTACTATTTGCAGTTTGCCTTTTACAGTAATAGGTGTCACCCAGACCTTCTAGAGATGTTGATGCCATTTCAGAGCCATACCACAGCACTTCATCTATGCCTTGAACATGTGCTTCCATGAACTTCAGGTAGGTTTTTATAAGTCTCCAACCTCGTGCCCACCCATGCTTAAACGATTTATATTTTTCGAGAAACTTATTAGGAGTAATATTTAGTTATATCTTCCCATAGAACACTGAGAAATGCTCATTCAAACATTTTTATGTAATCCATTTTTTGCTAGGTCTAATTGCTATTTGTTATAATAACTATCAAAAATTAAATATGAAGGAAAACATTCTCAGTAGAATGATTTCCTTGGTACAACACATCAGTTGTGTTCACTGGAATGTTTCATCATCATTCTTAATGCGCTAGTTTTATTTAAATCCAGCTTATTATCCTTACATGTTTCACTTTGGGGTATAAAGTGAATCTGGTTATGATATATACGATTTTTTTTAGGTATTGGAATGAGGAAAAATGGTCTGAAAATAAAAGTAGTGATAGACATAATACATGAAAAAGCTATGATGTTCATTTCAGACTGGAGCAGGGGTACACTTCTAGTGCATGGATAGAAGTTTAGATACGATAGTCTTAGAACTAGCATTGTAATGAGACCTCATGATAGTAACCCACCATCCGCATACTTCATGTATCACCTTCAAAAGTGACTTCCTTCGTTGTACGTTGGGCATACTCAACGAGGCTGACTGTAAATCACAAAGCCAGGTCCTGTTCCGTAACTCAGCTGCTAGTAAGCCCAAGGCCGCCCATGTAAACACTGCCCAAGTACCGAAGAGGTCTCGTATTTACGAGTCAAGAGTATGGTGGAATTTGGGGTCAGTCGACGAGCGTACATTTCGCACTTGAATTTATCATGCAGAGACCGGCTAAATTTTGTCCAGTCCGCTCCAGTCAAGATTAAGATTTTTTAAGACTAGCAACTTTAAGATTCTGCTGAGTTGCACCTGATGCAGAACTCGGCCATCAGTCACCCACCCTTTTCACTCAAGCTAATTTTCTGCTGGTTGACATAGAGGGGAGTGACTTTTAACTGCATGGTTAAACCGGATTGAGCATATGTTTTTAAAGGTTTGATTAAAAGGAGTGAAGTAAAATTGTGTTTAAAACTTTACATTCTTCATATTTATTCCCTATCTATCAGAGTGAACTTAATTTTCCCATCACATTCCACTAAATTGTGAATTCATCAAGTGTATCATTTGGGGGTTACGTTATACCTTTTTCCTCTGGTCACATTGCTTTGTACTGTTTCATTCCGGTACCCTAAGATTTAATGCTTTGGTCAGTCACAGTCCTTTTATAGTTACTCTTTTGCCAATCCTCAATTTTATGAAGTAAATTCTATTGTAATTTTTTCTCGTTATGAAGAAAGAATGACAGACAAAAAACCCAATATCATTCAAATGTGGTACATGAAATCGTCAAAAACTGGTAAATGGGAACCTGCCAATTGCTCAATTTGTTTTCTGTTAAATAAAGACTGAGTCGAAAAATGTCTTGACTTTGAGACTCAAGAGCAAAAAATCCTTTCAAATCTCGGCTTCAGCATGGGAAAAATGAAATGGTCTTTTAATGACACCTTGTTAAGTGCTCAAATTCATTTTTGTAGAATTTAATCATGAGGCATTAGCTTATGATTTGTATTGTACATTGATGGACTTATTTTGGTAGGACAGGTGTCGTAAATTGTGAGAAAGAACGTATTCTCATCTATGCATTAATGCGTACCTCTTCCCTGAAGGAAAGACCCCACTAAATTGTGATATTTCTCTTTCAGTAGGACTCCTCAGGATGGAATTTTAACTATTCAAGGTTGTGTTTGGTAAGCTTGCATCAGAAGCCTAAACATCGACACTTGGCAGTAACCCAGATAGACGCAGAGGAATGGTTTTTAAACTTTTGTTGGAACACGGCTCGCAAAAGGTTAGTTGAAAAGCAATGAGGCATAATAATTCATTTAAATATTTAAATTGATTTAGTTTGCCTTAGGTGTTTAGATGTGCCTTATTGTTATTATTATAGGTATTCTACTGATTAGTGTGGGTTTAGACGAAGATAAAATTACCTCTACTTACTTTTTTATATTGGAGTACCTCACCTCCTTACACTATGTCCTTCAGCTGACTAAATAATCTTCTTCTCTTCATTCCATCCATGACGACTAAGTATTCTATTTTTTCTAATATAGTCTATTCTCTTTACCCAATATCTACCCCTTCTGCCATGATCCCTCACCCCGTCTTACCTGGTCCATATATTTCCTCTGACTATTCTTACTTTCCTTACTTTTCCTTTCTATTTTCATCCATAACCCCAAGTTCATTTCCTTTGATTTCTATTTTATTTATTGTACCCGCTTTATCTTCACATCCTTATACTCAATACTACCAATCATCCAATCTCATCCTCAAGTTATATTAGACCAACAGTTGTCACCCTTCACACGTCACCACTGCAGTGAATGACATACAACTTACATACATAGTATCGATAGCATTCTTCCATTATTGCTATCTGGGGACATTTTCGCAAAGCTACTGGCACACAAGTTAGAGTCGGATTCGTACAAGTGTGACTTAGAAGTGTTTGTGAAACAATAACGGAGGAATTGTGAATTCTCCACAAGTAAACGTAGGTTTTACAAGTGGAAATGGTGGACGTCATCCAGTCCATTTTTAGCTATTATTTGAATTAGCTTGAAATATATTTCTAGAGTTTCTCTTTCCTTCTTCTATATGAAAGTGACCATACAACGTTGTTAGGTGTCCATAAATGCGTGAATAGAATATAAACCGTATTTTCAGTTCACAGCTTTCCTTAAAATATCCCATGCGTGGACGAACCATCGGAAAAACATGAACATCATAAGAGAAATTCGTGCGACACATGTGATATGAAAGTGAAACATGGACTCAAAGTGAATGTTATTAATAATTCTTGCATGCCAGTATGTAAGTTTGTGCTGTTTTCATTTATGATTATTGCGTGTCAAGATACCATGTTTTTCTGTTTTTATTTCTAATAGAAAAATGCATACGACATTATAGCGTTATCTTGTATGAGTGTCTATAAGGTTGAATATTTCTTAGCGATTTTTCATATTAGTAGGGAAACCTATGATCTGAATTTTTATGTCTTAATATCTTAACTAATGACATGGTATCATAAGTATATTTTTAAATAGTAATAAATAATTCCAGCAAATACATGCGAAACTTTTGCATATTAAACCTTCACCCCCCCCCCTCCGTCCACCCCACGCCCATATGATTTAGTCTTTATAAAATGAAATATTTAGTTATTAAATTTCGCCATTAAAAGCAACATTTACATCTCCAGCCGGAAGTAATTCTCACTCAATAAAATTATATACCACCTGATGGCATTACAAGCAAAATCCCCGGCTGGTTTGGATTCATATTCGACCGAAAAAAAAATTTGCCGTCGGAGAGTTTCGAACCCTATCAGCTGACTCGTACTTATCAGCTGGCGCCTTAACCCTCTTGGCCACGGTGTTTCATGAAGGTTCAGGAGTAGTGCCAAGAAGTGATTTCCTCCGCATTCACGAATGCGGAGGTGGCCTCGTATAAACATTATTCTATATTCGTGCTTCTGGCATTGACCTAGAGAAAACTATTTACCGATGTTTGGTACCAAGAATTTAATGCAGATATTTACATCCCAGGCAGCACACTGTTAAAAGCAGCTCATATTTATCCCGGTAATACACAGATAATGAAGTGAAATCCTTTCCCTGAAAAGATATCCGGTTACGATTGGGTGAAAGTAGGGAATCGTGAGAGAAGTAATACATGTACAAAATACCCTGCAAGCCACCTCATGGGTGTGTGGCAGGGGGTGAACGCAGATAAGTTTCGTGTATTGGACAGAAATTCTTTCTCTGCCTTGGATTCAGTGCCATAATAATTGGTTACTTTTCAAGCAGCTTATCCCATACAGCACAAACGGCCGCAAAATGTTCTATAGGTAATGTATAACACGGAAGTTATCTAGTGTAAAAACAATTGTCACACGTTAGAATGTGGAATTAACTTCGCATAAATCGGTTGTCCGCCCCAAAACAGGATAAAACACGTTATGCAAAATCCGCGGCTGGTTTGGATCCGTATTCGACAAGAAAAAAATATGCCTTCGGACAGCCTCGAACCTTCGAACCTGCTTAGCATTTTACTCTGTATGCCTTAAACCACTCGGCCACGGAGTTAGTTAAATATGGTAAGCAAAGAACTGAATTTCGCCTTTCTCGTAATTGTAAACAGTTGCGTGCAGTTGCTAACGACTTCCCACTGATATTCGTGAATCAAAACGTAGATAATTCGTATGAATGCATGATACTTAGCGATGAAGGAAAAGTAGAATAGATTAAAGAAAAGGGTGACGTATTACATAAAATTAAGTAACTGACGGGGAAGAAACACGTACTCTGAAATATATTCACCCATAGTATATGTAGTATGAAAACCTTGTTTATTATACTAAATAAGGTTTTCACAATGATGAGTACAGAATAGACAACGTTCTTTGGTAGATGCATCTTGAAGTAACATCTCCTCTTAACGGAATAATATAGCTCATCTTTATTATGCAGTTTTCTAAGTGGCATACCCTGACATTTAAATACCCATAAGTCGTAACTTCTGGAGAAGTTCACTCACTTAGGGCCTCTCACTCTTTCATTAAAGTAATGCCATAGTCTCATTTTAGCAGCAAATACGATGGATCATTGGCACTAGAAGCAATTGAATTTAGTGCCCCGTGAAACGGAAAAGTAGGGGAAGTTTTTCCCCTGCAATTTCCTTAAGATTACATGGTGACTTATTTACATCACTTTTGCCCTTTCATATCTGTCCGGGATATCCGCTGTGCTGCCTGGGATGTGCTTTAAAATGGCTGTCAGAATCATGCGAAAGCTAAAATATTATCGTTGAACATAATGTTAATTCATTTTCGTTACACTTGTACCAAAATTCAACGTTCAATATCAAAAAAGTATCCATGGCATGGAAATATAATCGTTTTTGGTAATTTTTTGGTATTAGCACTGAGTTTTTAGAAAGGCTTAAACCAAGTCACGCACGATCCGTCTGTTAATTACTAACCCTGAACTTCGTTTCGTTCGCAGTAATTTCATTCCAAGACTATTAAATTTTCCTATTCGTACCTCGGTAATTCTTATAAATGTAGAAGCTGTTGTACTGCCCACAATCTTACTTTCTTTATTTCGACGCGTTTCAACGCCTCGGCGTCATCATCAGGGTAACTGAATATTTAACCAACAACAGGCCTTTTTATATTGTCGGTAGGAAATGAATAAGGGAGTGGGGTTTCAAAGTGGAGTTTAAGATCGTACATTCAAAGGTGAAAATTTGGTCGGTTCGTTGTTGAAATTTCAAGGGATAAGATGGTTGAAGGACATTCAAAATCAATAGAATTTGAAAGAACTGTATTCTTCTTCTTTCGCTGGATAATCTCCCACCGTTCTAATCTGTCCATGCGCCGACCCTTGGATTCCACACTGAGCACTCATAATTCGAAGTTGTACTGGTTAGATTGTTCCAGGAAATGCTTAGATAAAAAAGATTTTGGATTGTTGTTCAAGAAGCTTTTTCGATGCTCACTTATCCTCATTTCAAAGTCTAGCCGGCACATACTGCTTTGCAGCGGTCACACTTCACTTCATATACTCCTGAATTTCTAGTTGATTTCACAAAGGTCTTTTGTTTTTTCCAAAATGTTCTTTAGGGCGATAATTGTATAAAAGTCCACTTTAAATTTCCATTTGGGAATGCATTTCAAGAATTTCATAGGAATCAAAACCGATGAATGGTAGCTTCACCCATTTTTTTCTTTTTTGCGTCTTCGATAGCCTGAAGGGACGTCGTAGATCGGATGGTGTGGATTTTTCTTTTCCGATTTTGTCTTCTATCTACCATCGAGTCGTCGCACTTATTTAACCGAGTCATGTAACGGATTGTTTCCATTTCTTTCTCGAATTGTTGTCTTGTAAGGGGGATGTTGAGGGCTCTATGAACCATTGACTTGAAGGCCGCTAGTTTGTGGTTCATTGCGTGGCAAGAGTTGAACAAGATGACGTGATCCGTGGCTGTTGCTTCTCGGTATATGGTGAAACTGTGCTTATTCTGAATTATAGATATTTCGAAGACTAAAAAATGAATATTCTCTCCGGACTCAATTTCCATGGTACCATTGATACGTTTGTGTAAAGAATTTAAAAATTTTAAAAAGCTGAATCCTGACGATTGCTCCCTGTCAACAACATATAATATCGCCAACGTATCTGTGCTAGTAAAAAATATTTTTAAAAGGTTTTCCTGTGATTTAAAAGTTTTGTTTTCAAAATCGTCCATAAAAATCTCCGCCAACGGAGGAGAAAGGGGAGATCCTATTATTAGCCCTCTTCTTGAGAATAAAATGTCCCATCAAATAAAAAGTAATTTTGTCTCGTGCATGTTGCCATTAGGTTGAATATCTCGTAACTCGTCACTGGGTTAAAAAACTGAATTACTTAAAGTTTCCTTGGCAATATAAAAAAGGCCTGTTGTTTGTTAAGTATTCAGTTGTCCTGATGATGACACCGGGGCGTTGAAACGCGTCGAAATAAAGAAAGTAAAATTGGGGGCAGTACAACAGTTTCTTTATTTATTATAATATGCTGTTCCGCCATATATCGCCTGTTACAGTTGAAATTACTCGAATTTCATTGTTCGCTGTCCTCATCCATTCAGCATAACGAAAATATAGGTAGAAAAAGCAGCTAGTGTTGGTAGATGTTAGATTGGAGAGTTCATACAGGATTGACAGACAATGAAATAAGCGGTCCATCACCTCTCAAGGGTATCCAAGCTGGTGTACGGTTTTCGAGGCAAGTGAAACGAAAAAAACGTTTTTCAGAAGTCCGGTGATGAAGTTATATAATTTGGAGGAAAAATCTCTAGTGACGCCTTCAAAATAGAGGAAAAAGTATTTGTCGTCCACGGGATTCGATCTACCGGCCCGTATGGTATTATTAGTAAGACATTGACTCCCATACGCTACCCACTAGGCCATCTCCATATCTTGTAAGGTAGGGTTTCCCTTGGGTTTCAATATGCAGCATTCAAAATGGCTGGTCAACGTACGTAGACTTGTCAGACAATATAACGTTATTATGTCGTGTCTGGGAAAGATGAACACTGCACAACATGATGTCTTGGCATGCAAGAATTATAAATAAGGTTCATTTCGAGTAAATTTTTCACTTTATGCGACGGAATAAACGACTTTTTCTTACGATGTTCAGGTTTTTCCGATAGGTCGTCCCCAAACAGCACACACGGATCATTTTTCGTTAAATTATGATCGAAAACTCGTTATTCAACAACTAAAAACTGGTCTATATTCCGTTTACTGTCCGCTATTTCTGGTGTAAGTACGTGTATTGACCGCAACCCAGTTACTAATACGCAAATTCACATGCAAATGTATGCTTGCCAACGGATAATATAATATTATTACTATTACGACCGCTATATAGCATTGCCAGTAAAATTTGCGGCTGATTGGTTACATATTAGACAGAAAAAAAATGTATGCCTTCGGCGAGCCGCAAACCCTACATTCTAACTCGTATTTTTCTTACTAGCGCCTTAACCAACTCGGCCAGAACGGTACCTTAAATATGGTAGGTAATGCAAAGAACTTATTTCCTCCACATTCATGGCCAGCATGTCCCGGAATATAAATTATTCTATATTCGTGCTTGGCATAGAGAAAATTATTTACGTATATATGGTACCAAGCAATTAATGCAGATGTTCACATCTGCTTGAAAATGGCTGAATCATGCGAAAGCAGATTATATTATCGTTGAACATGATATTAATTCTGGTTCGTTACATTTGTACCAAAATACAACGTATGATCAAAATAGTGAAGCAAGGTATGGAAAAATCATCGTTTTTTTGTAAAAAAAATATATACACCCATAGAAAACAAATAAGATTTTCTCAATGATCAGGATTACAGAATAGACAAAGGTTTTTGGTAGATGCATCTTGAAGTAACATAGCTATGTTACATACATGTATAACATTCTATAACAGAGATATATATTCGTAACGGAATAATATAGCTCATCTTTAATTCCCATGGAAAAATATGAAAAAACGGCGAAGTGGGATACCCTGACATTTCAACACGCATAAGTTGTAACTTCTGGAGAAGTTCACTCAGTTAGGGGCGAAATTTACATCTGAATAACACTGATAAAAATGGGCCAATTTTGGACTTATTTCTTACCCCGTATTTTGACCAGGGCTACACGAGTATATTTCGCTCAGTGCTGTAGTATGGGTCCTCTCTTGAGATATTTAATGGTAAACTGTGAACAAAAAATACGGTTTATCTTGTGTTCACGCAGTAATAGACACGAAGCAATGTGGCACTGACTCTTGTAAAGTACTCCGTCCCTCTGTTCCATCCTTCATTCACAAGTCCTCCATTCTCTATTGAGAAAACTTGTAAGTCACACATGTACGAATCCAACTTGTAGTTTCTAGACATGCAACTTGTGCACTTGCACCTTTGAGAAACAGACACCTGGTCCTCGCTCCATACAGTACTACATTCCACATCATACTCCTCTCCGCATTATACCTACTCCTCTCTATTTTTTTAAACAGCCTTACAAAAGGTACATTCATCAGTTCTTTTGGGCTGGTGCATTGATCACTCGTTCATTAGCCTTTCGGCTCTTAATTCCCTTAAAACTATTTTTACTTACCTTTCATTGCCATGAACCCATCTTCGACTCTTCCTTTCCTTATTCTAATCCTATTCTCAGTTCATTATATTCACCACATTCCCTAGGCCCGTGCTCATTCATCTCTCCTGCATTCCCAGCCTTTTGCTTTCAAGTTGTGACCTTAAACATCCCATTACCTCTGAATTTAACATTCCCTTTATCTGGTTTGGCTCCTAATCTCTTTTAGTAACTTCATTTCCTCTCGAATAATGGCAAGTGTTTCTTTGACTCCCCAGCCTTGTAGAAGAGCACATATTGAGTGTTCTGGAAGGTGACAAAATTTGTTAAATATTTTGGCGTTATTCCACTATCTCTGAGCAATTATTGTTATCTAAGCATTGCATTTATTTTTGAGCCTGACTTGATTAAGACTAAAAATTATTTTACTATGCTTTATTTCTTATAACATGCTCAGTGTATTAACTTATTGTATTCTTCATATCAGAGTAATTCCTTCCTCTATATTTTCCATTTATTAAACTTAATTCTCTTTTCCCTTCGTTCTACACATTTGTTTCCCTCCACCACAACTATCCTCAGCAACTTTTCCCTTAATCACTTCCTCTATCCTCCTTTACTACAGCCTCTTTTTTTCTTATGACATCTCATTATATCTTAAGATGCATTATGCTTCTTTGTCTGGCTAAATATTCCTAAAGGTCCTCTATTTTTCATTGTCAATAGTACAGAGGTCTCTATCCATTTTTGTCCTTCAAGCTTTAACTTTGGATTTCAGAAATATATGTTACTTAAAATAAAATTCAAAGCAAATTATATCATTATAATCAAGTCCAATTAATTATGTACTCTCCTCTCATTCCTCCCATTCCATGTGCGTATAAGTTGACTAAAAGCACTGATTACAGTCCTTTGATGGACTGGCTGACTAATGCTTTGTTTCCTGTAAATACAAGTTATTCATTGCCACTCCTACTTTTGATCCTACTTAAAGCTCCTCCTACGTCTCCATCACTATTTTCTCAGCATATAAGTTGAATAATTCAGGTAATAGTGCAGAACTCTATCGCATCCAGCCCCTCTCTTCCCTGTTTCTCTACCAGCAACCTCATCAGCCACAAAAAGAAGCAAATGAGACGTTGTTCTCTCCCATAAACGTTACATTTCTGCCGTCAACATAGCAACCAAGGCCACAATACTCTGCTAGAACCACTAGAACCCCTTTCAAAATCAGCAACACAAAATGAATCATCACGATGATATTCTATATTTTATCAACACTCTCACAAGAACTATATATAAAATCGTGGATTTCTATGCCTTTACAAAACCCAAAGAGATCACGGCGTATTAAGTTCGTTGCCCTAATCCCTACCTACCTTTTACTTAATATTCTTAGGACAATCTTTACTGCGTGAAAAATTAGGATTTTTGTTCTATGATCTTAGCATTCTATCATTATATTCTTACAAAGAATGGGAATTCACAGTCTTCTTAGTGCTGCTTTCTTTCATCATAAATTCTGGGAATGAGTTCAACAAATTCTCTTTCTTATTTTCCATAAATTGTCAAAACCTCTGCTGGCAAATTGTATATTCTAACTGCTTTACTCACAGTTATTTTGAGTAAAGGAATTTCTTTATCACTATTTAATATTCCTGGACTCCTGGGCTGGGCTTGTCCAAATCAGATTATATTTGTCGAGATAAACAATGTGGCCTAATCTCTTGGTCATTCAGATCTTTTTTATATTCTTTCCATCTTTCCTGATTTTCCTCTGTTTTCATCTTAACTTTCCTGCCTTATCTCTTGTTGGTGTTGTATTTCCTTTCTTACCTCCAGACAATCCTCTCAAATTACCATAGAGTGCATTTACTGTACCCTGTCTTTGGAATTTAACATGATTTTCACATAACTCCTTTTGCTAGGCTTCCTTTGCCCAATTCATTCCTCTGCAACACTAATTGATCAATTCTACCAGCATTCTCCTCTTGGGCTCGGAATTCACCTTCCATTTTCTTCTTTCTTACAACTTTTTGATAATCTCACCCGTTACCCAAGGCTTTAACCGGTCGTATTATATTTACTAATCCTATTTTTCCTTAGGCAATTTCATTCATAGAATTTAAATTAATATTAAGCTCGAGTTTAATATGAATTAGGGTAATGAATATACATACCCACCATGCCATTCCTTTTTGGAGGAGGCAAGATCAAAGAACTGAGATATTATTGTTAGGCGTATAAAAGTGGCTCTCGTTCATTATTTTCCTCCATAATGTCCCACCCTTGCATACCTCTTCCGCTTTCCTTACACTCATGCGTTGCTTCATACACTCTCTCCTATTCTTGGCACTCCTAATGTTTTTATTCTGTTTAGAGTATATTCCACCACCATCATACGTAATTTTCATAGTCTACCCCTTCCTCTCACACCATTCGCTTTATTACCGTAAGTATATCTATTTCTTTACTTACTCTTGTCTATTCCCTCAATATGGCCAAACAAACAAACACACTCGATTTATAAACATATGTCCACTACTGGAGTATTCATCCCACATTTTTTCATGACCTAATCATTCCCAACCCTAATCATTCCCAACCCTAATCATTCCCAACCCTAACCATCCCTCTTTTTCCACGAACACTTCTCGAGTACCCCATTCCCACGGCATTTAGCCATTACTTATTCCTATCCAAGTTTCACTGCCATATAATAATGTCGGGAGAAGAACACTTTTGTGAAATACGATTTCTGCTTCCTGAGTCAATCACTCATTCCTTGAAATGCTCCATATATTACTACTCCATCATTCACACAACTGTTAATCTCTTCAATTATTTTTCTTCATTTACTCTCATGCAATCATTCCTCACACTCTCCCTATGAAGAAGAAATAATTTGGTCTTTGACGTGTTTACCATTAAGTACATTCTCCTTGTTGCTCCACAGAAGTTATTCAGGAGCCCTGTAATTTAATGAACATGTACCCTTCAAGTAATAACAATTATTAGCCAAGGCAAAAGATATTTATTGATTTGCAAAATTTATCATTAGATATCCATCTGATGTATGTAAATTATCTTTCATTTCTTGCCATGAGCTCTCTTGGTATGATATTAGAGTCGAAGAGACATACACATGCATGGAAGCTATCAACCAAAGATAACTATGGAAAAAAGCAAAAGTAACAAGCGTTTAGTAATAAGGCTAGCAATTTTTCAAGGTAACTTGTCTGGTATTCATAGAGTTCCTTTGCATACAGGTCATTTGCAATATATTCATGATGACGTCCTCCAGAGCCCAGAGCCATGATTCAAGGTGCTGTACCATGCTGGTAATTCCTAGTGATTTCCTGGATCATGTTTTCTTCTGTGGCAGTTTGGCGTGTCATCTATCTTCACATCATGGAGTGCAAAGCCTGAAAAAAAATATGAAACGTGTTATAATTGGTATTTTATTGATCATAATTTATAATTTGAAGTTGTTATTGTAGTCTTCAGTTCATTAGCATCCACTTCTTACCACAGAGTTTTCAGAATAATATTATTTCAGAGCTTTTGAATCTAAAGTCTAGCTTTGGATAATGTACCCAAATATTGTTTTTAATCGTTTAAATAAATGATGCAATTTAAAAATAAAAAGATGGTACGAATTCTGTTATCATTATTTAAATGCCCAATCTTATCAACCATGAAACATATTCAGCACGCTCACAAAGGAACATAAAGCCTGAATATAAAGGTAAGTTGAACGGGGTGCAGTGTGCTGCGTCGTGTTCCTGTTCGACGCATTCTTCTATAGAAGCTCGGAAAAAAACGAAGTCCAAAGGTTTATCCTGGGCGGGTAGGTGACACTCATAACATCCCGCATTTTACTTGCCTCCTTTTGATAGCAAGGCGCTAGATGTCACAAGTGGATACAGTAGCAAATATGAAGTAGATACAGTTGCAATAAAATTGATACAGTTACAATAAAATGGATACAATGGAGGTTAAACTGACAAGGCCCCACGTTTAAGACACGTGACCTGGGGTGGGTAGAGTTGGTGATTGTGGCGAGTTGGTGATTGGAGACGCGTTACCAAGCCCTCCCGCCACCCTAGCTACCTAGGTTTAGGCCTTCTTTTTTGACTGCAAACTGCTTTGCCGTGACAGGTAGTTGATATAAATGATTCCCCTGGGTTTGTTTAAATGAAAATAAATCGCAAACCAGCATAAACATGGGCCGATATATTTTCCCCGAATAACTGTCATAAAGAAATTCATTGAAATTGTTTATAAGGGGTGTTTTTTGACAGTTAAATACAAATAAGCTAACAAAACTGACCGCGTAATTCAAATCTTACCGTCTGGACTTAGAATATTTTTGCTTGTACCTCAAAGCGTCTCCTGTACGGACTCTAATAATTTCCGAGCTTCCTAACTCATCTGGTCTCTAAGTACGGACTTAAAATATTTATTTTTTCGCCTTTAATTCCTTCTATTTTGGGACTTGGAATATTTTTGGTATGCCCCCCTTCTGTAAGGACTTCTATCGTGAACTTCAAATATCGGTTTTCCCCGAGTTCCTATCGACGCGTGGTGGCCTAGTGGGTAGAGCATTGGGCTGCTAACCAGAGGACTCGGGTTCAATTCCCGGCCAAGTCTGGGCGCGTCCGGCCGACCTCAAGCTGTGAGCCATGGGTACCGGATGGATTTCCGGGAGGACCTGAGGGGGGTGGGGGGATTTGGGATTCATCAGTGCCTTCATGGGCATAACTAGTAGCTTATTAGTTGCTAATTACTTGTTAATTAGTAGCTTATTAGTTGCTGATTATGCTTGCAGGGGGCGCGGCGCTGGGTTTATTCACTGTGTGAATAGCTCACCGCCGTCGGTTTCTTGGCGAGCTCTACCCTCGCCAAGCAACTGGGGTATAGGTCCTTCTTTTTTGGACTTGCGGTTGAGAGCAAAGAAAAAATTATGTTCTCCTCCAAGAAAAATATTTTTTATGACAAAGTTATTTACCGCATTGTGCAAAAAAACTTAAATCCGGTATAGAAAATTTTCTCTTTTATTCCTCTCCCCGTATTGACGAATTCAAATTAAATTAAGGAGAAGTTTTTAATTAGAGCAAAAAACAATTTTTGATTAAGGATAAATTTACATTTCGACAATACGGGAGGAGGGAATAAGGAGAAAATTTTCTCTACCGGATTATTTTTTTTTACAATGCTGTCGGGAAATCAAAAGAAATATTTTCACCACCAGACTAAAAATAATTTTTCCCCTCTAAATTAAATATTTTTCGTTGTTAAATTTACTCCTTTCCAACTAAATAAACCAAAGCAGCCCCTTTTCCTCCAAAATACTCCGTTTCCTAAATTTACCTAATTGGACCTTGAATATAGTAGTGTAATATTTCCACACGCGCGACTGAGTATTTTCAGTAATTATTTTGGATTTTCTTTTTTGATTTTCCGCGCGGGATATGCAATTTTTTATATTTTTAAATTCAAGGACAGATAAAGTGATTGATCTCAAATTCAAAAATTTACAGGGCTAGTAAATAATTTTCACAATTCCATAAATTTACGCCCGAGACAACGGATTTCGACAGACGGTAGAACATTGAGGTCATTTCCACTTGTACGACCACACGTTAACGTTACTATTTTGGACTTTTGCTATTTTCTCTCTGAGTTCTGCAATATTTTGATTTTTTAAATATGGAACAGATAAAATTATTAGTTTCAAATGTAAAGAAATACTTCAACTTCAGTCATTATTAATTTACGATAGTTATTAATAATATTTCTGCAAAGGATTAGTCAGGCACACTCAGTATACATTTTTCTACATCGATCTATATTAAGTTCTTGGTCAGCTCTACCCTCACCATGCGACTGGGGTATAGAATCTCATGTCCATGCGACATGGGGTACATACGACTGGGGTCCCTCCGTTTTCGCTTTCGAAGTTGCGAGAAATAACAAAAAATTAAGTCTCCTCCTGTAAAATATTTATATTGATAATTTTAATAAATTTTCTTTACCAACTTTATTTTTTTTCGACAATACTACTCTTATACATTTCCGGGTTAACTACTGCGTGGAAAAACATTTTGCTCCTTGTTTCGTTCCTCATGCTACGAACGTCGTCAGGAGACCCTAATGCGTCAGGGTGTGTCGATTTCTGACGACGTTCCCAGCGTGAGGAACGAAACGTTGAGCAAAACATTTCTCCACGCAGCAGTTAACCCGGAAATGTATAAGAGTTGTGTATCTTATCGCTGCGAAAACCTTAAACAAAAATGTTTTCGACAATTTTAGTCCATTCGTGTAAATAACGTTTTTTTTATTTCTCTACCGAATTAAATTTTTTCAGGTATTTAATTTTCCGGCTTAATTTTCTCTGCCGGAGCTCGGTGAGCTTTACCCTCACCGAGACACCTTGGGGAAAACATGTCCTTTTTTCGCTTTTAAAAGCTTTCAAGGTCATTCATACTATTGCAGTTACATTTATATTGTATTTTCAATAATTTTTCTAGAAAAAATACGTAGCTCAAGTCCAACTACATAAATAATCAATTTTTTGTTAGATTAATTGTAATTGATGATACACTACGAAATTTTAAGCTTCACAAACGGACATTTTTCGAACAAATTATATAGTAAGTACAGCGACATCGGGGGAAAAATCTGTACGCGAATTTATGAACGTAGACAAAGTTCTATCTATTGTATTTTATTTTATGAAAATCGATTGTGTCATGTCAAGTTATTTGCCCGAGTGCCCAAAAATCGTAAATTCGGTAGAGAAAATTTTCCCTTAAGTTTTCTCCCAGATTGTCCAATAAAAATTAAGAATTTTCTTTTGTTAAAAAAATCATATTTTAAAATTTTAATTATGGAGCAATTTTTTTCGGAAATCCGGTAGGTAACATTTGTAAAAAATAATTTAAAAGAACCAAAGCATTAATTTTGTCCTCCACAATTCACCTTCCAGGACTTTGAATACAAAATAAAATGTGGAATAACAACCAAGTGCTTTGTTGTTATTGAAACTCTGAATAAAATTGTCGGCTCCACTATACGATCGCGCGCTTCTCAATAATTATTCTGGATTTTGCTTTCCTGTTATCCCTTTTCGAGTTCTGCAATATTTTGGTATTTAGAAATTTAGGAACAGATACAGTTCTAGGTGTCAAATTTATAGTTTTACTTTGATTTGTGATATTGTTTCGGCACATGAGTAATGCCTGCTCAGCCTACTGTTCTAAGTTTTTGTATTATAGAGCGAGCAGCCATAGGGATGTTAAAATACTAGCCATGAAAAACGGAGGGAGAGGGCATTGGAAGAGGGAATATGGGGCACACCTCAAATTTCAATCGAATCGTTTGTTTCGAAGTTAGCTGGGGTTTAAAACTTTGTCCATCGCTGCAATAAACAAAACCTTTTGACGATTTTGCCTACATTAAAATACTAGAAAACATCCTTTTAGGATATGCCCAAATCGCAAATTAATATAATCAAAATTAATTGAAGGACAATCAGTTAATGCTAGACTACGAAATTTTAAGCTCCAAAAACGGAAATTTATTCAAACAAATTATAGTAAAGTATAGCCACTTTGGGAAAAAATCTGTACGCAGATTTATGAGCGTAGAAATAAAAGTTATATCAATTGCATTTTATGAAAATCGATTGACTCCACTTGAATATACAGCTTCTTAAACTCGATGGACATGACTTTATTTTAGAGAGTAATTATAAGAAGGTTCTTGTGGAGATTGCTTGAGCTTAAGGGCTTTTTTCACAGACATTGGAATATTACGGTCACTTCCACATGAACTACCACGCATTTTTACGTTACTATTTTGGAACATCGCTTTTCTGTTTTCTCCATCAGAGTTCTGTAATATTTTGATATTTTAAAATAATGAACAGTTAAAGTTATTAGTTTCAACTGTAAAAGAAAACTGTAACATTAATAATGATTAAGTTACGATTGCTATCATTAATTTTTAAGAGTTGGTCAGGCTTATTCAGTTCACATTTCTACATCGATCTATATCAACCTGTGACCATCGTATAATATTAAATTGATATTTTGGACCCTCCCTTTTTTGCTTTCTCTCCGAATGTCTTTGTCTCTTTTTTTGTCATAGTCATTAACTGACGCATGGAAAGAAGGAAGGTTTTACACCTTTCAGTTTGGCAGTGTAGGTATATCGCTTATTTTGTCGCATCCATCAGGAATAAAATACATAGTGTGGTGTTAAAATATTATCCTTCATGTCGTCCTTAAAACTCCCACGATCTTAATTTTTCAAGTAATCCAAGCCTAGCCTGTTGCGTCCGAGTATCTAACGGCTCCCAACGCAGTCCTATCACCCGTGCCATACACACTTATTCCTACCAACAGTTTTGGCGAACCGTTCGGTTAACTAGGTATTTTATTTATTTGGCGTATAAAATCTTTCCGTGTAGTGTCCCACATGCGATTTTCGTACAAGAAAAATGGTCTAAGAGAGCGATGTAATAATAGTGGTCTAACATCTCTTGGAAAATATTATTTGCAAACATTTTCAAGGTTCTGAACACCAAATTTGTTTTTAAAATCCATATGGGAAATTCCTATGAGCTGCAAAGCTTTTAGAAAGCAGGGATGGTCATGATATTATACCAGAGGATACACAATATTACACTATTACAAGGGACAAAGAGTGGACGCTCTTGAACTACCAGAAATATTGCTAATGTGTGTGCTTCAATTGTAAAGTTATTCATGAGTTTTTGAACACATCCCATGCAGAATTTATGCACTCTTTGACCTTCTACCAAGTCTTTGACCCCAACATGAACTAGCCTCGTTTTAACAATCCCTACACCATTAGGACCCTTCCCATCTACCTTGACAGTATGTGTACATTGCCCATTTGGACCTAAAAACTATTCACCTGACATACTACCACCAAAATCGCCGTGTTCTACAATATTTTTAACAACGTTTTCTGGAAAAATTAAGTTTATTTCTTTAACCAAAATTAATACTTGGTAATTCTACCAAGTCACCGCTCAAACGACAGATTTCACCCTCTCCTCTATTACCCTCTAAAACTTGTAAGGTACCCCACAATTCATCTTCCAGCCAATTCTCCTGCCCTTTTGAATTTCTCCAATCAGCTTCCATTCCTCTACGAACTATCATATCCAGAACTTAATAATTTGTCTCCCCACCCAACCTACTCTTTCCATCCTTTTCCTCATCTTGAAGGCCTCCATTACCTTCTAATCTTCCTTCCTAAAAAAACCCTTTTTTCTGATTAATACAATACTATGCTCGTCAGTATGGTTTTCGCTAATATGGGGGAAAATCTATACGATGCAGGTAATGAGAGTTTCTAAAAGACAAGGCAAAAATATATTTAGAGGTAAGGGAACTTAAGATACAGCATTGTATGCTTTATAGAATATCAAATCTTTTGAGCCGAAATTCCCGACATTAAAAAAAATTAATAATTATTCCTAAGAAGTCGACAGGGCATACAAAATGAGGATAAGTTCAGGAAATTTAAGTCGTACAGGAAATAGAGCGGTTGGTTCAAACTGTGCCTGAGTGGTATTCTTGGTAAAAATGGGAACGGCAGCGAAGATTTGCAAAATTGTTCATTGCATCATTTTTCAGAATGCGGTCATTTGGGTAGTATACTAGAAGAAAATGGTCGTAGTAGCAAAGAAATTAAGGGGAGAATTGTACCTGTGAAAGAAGTGCTCAGCAATAGAAAGGAGCTGATGATAGGCGATGATGGGGACATTGGTTAAGGACCTAGGTTAAAGAAGATGATAGTGAAGACTTTTACATATATTCTACCCATATCACATCCACCCCATCTATAAGTGGGATGTTGAATGGGGCAGAAATGTGGACTGAGAAAATAAGACTAAAATAGGCTGCAGGTGTTCAAGATGTGGGTGTGAAGAAGAATGGAAGGTACAGAAAATGGAATGGAAGACAAAGAAGGAAGTGCTTTGTATGGCTGGTTAGGAGAAGAATCTTCAAGAGGAGATTAGGAGGCGGAAAAGTAGGTGGTTTAAAGAGGTAATGGGGGCTGAATGGTTGTTTGATGATATGATAGAGTATGTTGGGTAAGTGGGGATGGGGAAGAAAGATGATTGGTTTTATGAATGGGATGTGAAGGGTAAGACATTCCTTGAAATGAAGGAAGAAATATCATAAGTAGATAAGGCCCTTCTCATAAAAATCTTGAGTATATTTTCTCACTTCCATTTCAACTTACGTTAAGAGGCTGGCTACCATAATAATAAGCAAATATGAGACAAGGAATAAAAAAGATAAGTTAAAGCTTGAAAATGTATCTCTGCATTTCATCATTCTAAAACAAGGTCTTGGTGGAAAAAAGTTGTATAAATAGGAGCTTTTGGAATTAGAGATCAGAGACGAATAGCAATAAGTTTGGTAGCCATGAGGACCAAGATATGGGTATGGTAAGGGTGGAGAGGAAGAGCGCGCAGCAGATTTAGGGAGGGCAGCTAAAGTAGAATGAGGACATAATTGAAGAAAACAACATGCTTCATGTTTTACCCTTTTGCTACGAACACAGTGTTAACAAGGTGCAGATTCTTCATCCAATGTGAACGAACGCTGTTTATCAAATGCACACGTTTTTTGACACTAGAGAACAAAAGCCATGTTAACAAAAGTCTGTAGCTAAGCAAGATACAATGGAGGAAAAAAGGTGCCAGATGTCATTACGGACCCCATCCTTCACGACGCGGGGGCCCTAACCTCGGCCTGGGGGCAGGGATTATCTCCACTCTTTCTCCCATTGACTGCCCCAGTCATATAGTATCTGGCTGCAGTCAAATATTTGTTTTTACAGAAGATACACAAAAAATGTTTGCATACTCCGTAAATATTGGCACTGAAGTGCGTGGTTTATCATCAACTCATCATTATAAAATTGTGATAGCCCCCTTACGTTTAATGCTAAAGGCCCCCCTTCTAGCCTCGTTGTTGGGAGCATCCTTTGACAAAGAAATTTCTTAATGGTTACCGAAGAGTTCTATTTAACATTTATTAATTCAGAGTGAAACATAAGGAATAAACTTATGGGTCTATATTTTCTATGTAAGGAACAAATGTTTATTAGTCAATCCCAATCATAAACTAATAGTTTACCGTGAATACATACTGCGAGAGGGACTGGCTCTCAGGTGAAGAGTGAAGATTACCCCCTACCCAGTGGCCAAAAAAAAGGAGTGGCTTTCTCGGAAATTTGGTCCCAAAACAGACAGAACGCATATCTGTGCGATTCCTTCCTAGAGTTCCGGACGAAGAGGTATAGTGAAATTCTCACGAAACTATAAAGCTTACGCTGTCACTTTAGTGTCAGGGAAAGCTTTTCTCATCACAAAGCTGTGGTACAACAGGGTTAATAGAGTGATAGAGGGAAGGATACTGTTAAGCTCAATAGCAGAAGAAATATTAATGGCATTTTGGTGGCATAAAGAGAGGCAGTAGATATGAAGAGACTTGATGGCAAGAAAATAGTTTCCTGTATAAAGGCTCAAAAATTCCCATGCAATGGAAAATATAAGCTTAGGACTGAATCAAATTTAAGAAGATAATAAGGGGAAGAAGTCGACATAATATTATAACCACGGGGAGTATTGTTGCATTAACATGTGCAACCAGCCAATTGAATCGATCAGTTTTGAAGTAACCAAGTCTAAAAATATTGGTACATATTAGAATTTAAATTTTTGGGGTACCATGATAATTTAATAAGAAAAATAAAAATGGATATAGTTTCCAAAAAAGGGCAGTGATATTCAGAAAATTTATGGACAAACTGCATGTGATAACCATGTTATCGCTTTTCGCAAAGAAACAGCCTTCACTTTTGTTAATATAAATGCCATCTACTCTCTTCTTTAATCTAAGAACTAATTAAAATCTATCAATGAATTGTAAGTACACACATAAAATGATACAGTGATTGAGTTGATGCAGGGGATAAAGTACTGGCATTCCATTCCGAGGACCTGGGTTCAAATCCTGGCAATGGCATAAACGTTTATGTAGAATCATGATCCCTATTCGGGTACCATGTGGAGCACACTAGAATAGGTACTACCTCATCCGTCAGTCCGGGATGCTATCCGAGGTCTGTTTGGAGTATTTCATTAATAGAAGGCTGTGATTCCCAGATTCTCTAAAGCCTAACTCTCCTCATCAAATAATATCCTCCCTAGCAAAACTACCTGCCCCCCCTTGATGGCACAAATGACCCCCGTTGTCACTTGTCTCCCCTATTAACCCACCAATAAATTACGACAAAAATATTACCAATAAAATAATGACTTAGGAATAGAAACATCTGCAGAGAGGAAAGTAAGAGTGCTGAGCATAATGCAGGAAGAAAGGAAGTTGCCAAGAAAAGTTGGAGAATGTGGATAATACAGAGCAATGATAATGTGGCAAACAGATGCATATGTGCTTGATGTTGGATTTGGTTCTTTCCTGGCGTATGCAGTGGGTGAAGTATCCTCTTTTCTTCCACCAAGTCGGGTATTTGGTTGTTTAAGTTTCAAAGACAGCCTCCTCCATCGTCTTCAGAGCTTAGCCCTGAATGGCCGATGAAGACGATGGCCGAGACCGTCATCGAAACGTTGACAGCCAAATACCTGACCTGGTGGAAGACTTGAGGATAAGACACCCAGAGCCGGAATACCAATAAGGAAAAGTAGGCAGTTACCTATGGATCCTGAGAATTTTTTCCCCTTTCTTCTCTTGCTACTTCTTTATAAACGTGGCCCCCGATGCTAATAGTGCCTACAGACCCCCTAGTGCGTTAATCCGGAAATGGACACGCCCCATTTTTTAAACAATAAATGGTTCCCAGTTCATCCACTTGCCATACAAAAAGTAAGTACATCTTGCATCATCTAAGAGAGATGACTCGAGTGATGCCCATATTGAGAGTGAAGTGTCGAGTGAGGATTCAATACAATAGCTGTCAATTTCAAATGAAGACATCAATTTATGTTTTCGTAGTTCTAAGGTATTTAAAGACTATTATAATAAAGAGCTTTAAAACATTCAGGGAACAAAAGGTTGATCCACATGAGTAAAATTGGTGCCTATTGTTGCCTACCTGTATTCACTCAAGTTTAAATGTAAGGATGGGCCATTTTGGGAAGGAATGAAATACGGAAGGTAAAAAAATGCAACAGATATATATGCATTTTATTTTGCATTTTACATTTGATAGGTATTCAATAATAATGTACAGCATACTTTATGAAAATTAATGCAATTAAATTAGATATGTTCTACCGATTTTTACAGCTATGGTATCATCAGGTACACTATTTGTCTCAATAATCTGTCTATTTCAATAAAATTACACGGAAAATTACAAAGTAACCAGTATATCTTACAGATTTGGAACCATTCACCAAGTGTATGTATTCTCAAAGTAAAAAAAAATTGGCAAAATTGGGAGGAGAACAATGTCAGGATGCATGTCCTCGTGCTATTATTTCTTATAAGATGCCCAGAAATCAAGTCATTCCATCTTTTTTCCACCTTGAAGATGATACTTGTAACACGCCCTTGCCCTCACTTAATTGGTCTGCCGAGTTGTGTGCATGAACTTCCAGGGGCCACTCCAGCTACATTTTTCTGGAAGTATACAAAATAAGTACGTGATTACTACGGAATTATAATACAGGAGCAATAAGCAATGTAGGGTAAAGTTACTGCAAATTTTAATTGAACCTTTTTACGTAAAGCATTACTAGAGAAGTAATCATCAGGCTTTTAAAATGGAAAGAGATTAGTATAAATACCCCAGTTTATGACAAAATTAAAGGTCGTAGAGAATGGAAATATGCACTTTATTTAAATCCACAAGTAAGAACTAAGTCATTATGTACCCATATAAATCAGAATTTTTTCAGTATACAAAAGGGGTTAATTTAATAATTATGTAGATTCCCGTTTACTGCATTAATTTCGATTTCACTTAGGTCTTAACTGGTTCCTGCATCTACATACTACCCTAAGAGTTACCACAAGAATAGCTAGCGGGAAGTGTTAGGATATCAGCGATGAAGAAAGGAGGGAACCATGAAAGAGAATTTGGAGCAGCCAAGTTCAAAGAGTGAAATGTGTCTTGATTGACAAGTTCAGTGACGTATCCAGGGGTGGGGGTCCATGGGGGGCAGGACCCCCTCCCCCCATTAAAATTTGGAATACATATATATAAGGGGCATTTAAGTAGAGAGAGTTTTTTTAACCATTAATGTTCAATTTATTTATTACTCGGTTTGATCACATTATTAAATAAATAGATTTGTAATTTTTAAACATTACAAACTATGGGTTTAGTATTCTTTCATAAGATTGCACTGCTAAAATCTTTAAATATTGGCTACTGCACCACAGTTTAATTTGCACACTCAATTGTCTGAACAAATTTGCTCATCATTTTCAACTCCCCCCCTTCATATACATAATCAACATGGACCCCCCTTTCTACCCTTGAGGTGAAATCCTGGAAATGTCACTGACTGGTGCCTCCAACTACTTTTCTGGTAGATATTTTAATGGTGTGTGGGAAGAAACAATTTCAGTATACCTATCTGTTCAACAGTGTCTCACTCCCATTTTTTAGCTTCTGTAATCTCTTGAGATGAAGTGGGGGGTCAAAACTATATCCCTTACGCCAACCTGATACTCTTACTATTTGAAAATTTCCAGTAATCTTAGCCTATCTGAGTAGTCCCAAAGGTATGAGGATTCATCATCAAATTAGAACTATCCATTACCAAACAATCAGATGTTATTACCAGTAACTGGAGACTTACCAGTAGCTGGTTAACTTCCTTGCTAGTAAATTGTGAATTTCCACCAGTAACTGAGAAATTTTTTTCTCTATTAACTGGTGTTTAATAAAATCTGATCAGCTGCTCTTCACTCATAGATCAGTTTTTTGTTGCGATTTTTTAAAGAAGATAAGCTTTTAAATTTATTCAAATGTTCATTTGTTACATCTACCATTGTAGCTCTAAACGAGTATATTGCTATCATATAATGTTAATTCCAGAGTGCTTCTGTGAGAGGTATTGTGAAAAATATTCCAAAATAGTGTGCATAAATATTAATAAAAGGCAAGTTTTATTTTTGGGCTTAATTATCAATACTCATGAGAGGTCCCTGCAGCCCATGGAGGGAGTGGTATCCAGAATTGACAAGAAGAGAGATGATCGTCGTTCAACGGAACGTGGGATGAATCCGGAAAAAGAAAAAGGAAGATTCTCCAGGCAAAGGTCAACGTGCAGGAGATGCGGATGGCGTCACAGTGATCCGTCGTGCCCAGTGAAATAATGTGTTTGTTTTAAATGTAATACGAAAGGGCATGTCGCTAAGATGTGCTATCGAAATAGCAATAATGAAGTAAAAGCTGTGGTTGAAAGTTCAGACGATGACAGTAATGATATTGTGACGGAAAGTTTGGGAAAAGTGGCGTTGTATCTATCGATGGCTCGGTTGCTCTAGATGAGATGAGAGAAAAGGTAGGGGAGCTAGGTGGTGTCAAGATCCATGGAGAAAAACTGGATATGCTGAGGTTCGCTGATGATATTGCATTACTGGCTGAGAGCGAAAAGGATCTGAGTGAGATACTTGAGGCAATGGAGGACATCCTAACAACAGGATATAATATGAAAATTAATGTAGAGAAGACCAAAGTACTTAAGGTTAGCAAGCATGGGGGACAAGCTAAAGTGTATTTAAGGGACAGGCGAATAGAGAATGTAGAGGAGTTTACCTACCTGGGAAGCAAAATAACAGCCGATGGAAGGAGCAAAAGAGACTTAGTAAGTAGAGTTCACCAGGCAAAGAATGCGTTTTATCAAAAAGGGAAACTCCTAACATCCAGAAATATCGGCCTGGACCTAAGAAAACGCCTTCTTCAAACTTGTGTGTGGAGCATATTTTTATATGGCAGTGAGACCTGGACGTTGGGCAAGGCAGAAGAGAGGAAGGTGGAAGCATTCCAGATGTGGTGTTTCAGGAGGATGTTAAAGATTCCCTGGGTGGACAAAATCAGTAACGAGGAGGTTCTCAAACGTGTGGGGGAGTCTCCTTGTCTGCTGAATCTACTGAAAAAGAGAAGAAATATCTGGATCGGGCACCAACTAAGGCACGAAACATTGCTGGCCACCATCTTAGAAGGCACTGTGGAGGGAACCAACTGCCGGGGCAGGCCTAGGTAGGAGTTTATGGGGCAAATAATGAAGGAGTTAGGCTGCTCCACTTATGTGCAGTTGAAAAGAATGGCACAGGACCGAAGCGTATGGAGAACTGCCGCCAACCAACCTTTGGGTTGAGGAATTAAGAAGAAGATCTATCGATTTGCCAGGTTAGTGAAGGGTGTGAAAGTGTAAATATTTTGAATGAAAATCGAAATATAAAAATGGGAATTGGGCACAGGAGCAGCGGTAACTGTGTGTTCTGAAGCAGAGTACAAATAGTGATTGGCGAATGTAAAGTTAACACCGTGTAATTTCAGTTTAAAAGCAGTGAAGGGGGAAAACATTTTCATAATGGGAAAGATTTTTGTTTAAGTTACGGGTCATGCCCAAAATCTTCATATGACTGTATGTAAAACAAAGTACCAGTATCCTTTTAGTGAGGGACTAATTGGAAGCATTAAATCCGGGTTGGCGTGATATACTAGTGGAATTGCCGGTTAAAAACATTAAACTCTCTTCTGCAATCGGAATTGAAATATTTCAGAAGTTCGCAAAACATAAAAACATATCCAATGACGAAAAAATCAAATAGTTACGGATTTTAAAGCTAATCTCGAGTTAAAAGCGATTTTTGTCCAGTATTTAAGAAAGCGAATGATGTCCTATATGCCTTGGGGGAAAAGGTTAAAGTGGAATTAATGAATGCGCAGGAAAATGGGGTTGTAGAGCCTATTACAGTCTCTGAGTGGGCTTCACCATTAGTGATAGTCCCTAAGAAAGAGAAAGGCCTGAGACTTTGTGTAGATTTCAAAAATACTTAAAATAGGATGTTAAAGATAGACCATTACCCAATACCTAAAATGGAAGATATGTTTACCTCTCTTTCAGGTGGCAGGGTTTTCACTACGTTAGATTTGTCACAAGCTTTTAGGCAGTTAGAGTTATCACAAGAGGCATATAAATTAATGGTTGTCAATACGCATTTAGGATTGTTCAAAATAAAACGGTTGACGGAAGAGTTTCCTCTGCACCAGCTATATTTCAATTCATAATGGATAGAATATTTTCAAATTTAACAGGCGTAACAGCTACATTGACGAAATTTTAATTTATGGGAAAATGAAAGCAGAATGTGAAAATAATTTGGAAAAAGTACTGGACAGGTTGCATACGCATAATGTTAAAGTTTATTTGGAGAAATGTAAATTTTTGAGGAATACGGATTATTAGGACATTTGTATTTAGGACAAGGAATTGACAAAAATGGCATTCATCCCACTAAGGATAAATTAAAAGCAATAAAAAAGTGTCCAGTCCCCAGAAACATTTCTGAATTGAAATCCTACCTGGGGAATCTAAATTTTTATTCCAAATTTTTGCCTAATAAGTCCTCACTATATAAACATTTGTAGGTATCGATTGCAAGAAAAAGGAGCTATATGGACTAATTGGACTAATCTGTGTCAGGAGGCTTTTGAGTTAAGCAAAAGATTAATCTTGGAAAATAATGTGTTAGTGCCATTTGATCCAGATTTTCCCATTGTGGTGGTCACTTCCCCATATTGAATTGAAGTAGTTTTGTGTCATGTGGCAGGGAATGAAGAAATACCTGTTCTGTTTTCAAGCTCTACGTCAACGGTAGCTCGAAGAAACCATTATCAAATTGAAAGAGAGGCATTAGCGATCATATTTGCAGTAAAGAAGTTCCACAAATACTTGTATTGGCATACATTTACTATTGCATCGGATGCTCAGCCATTAATGAAACTACTTGGATCGAAAGAAGGCGTACCCACACTAGTAGTTGCTAGGCTACAAAGTTGGACAACCATTTTGCCATCATACGAATATTCTATCCAGCATAGTGCAAATGTCAAAATTTTAGATGTCCCGGTTACCTATAAGATAGGCTTACGAGGAGCAGGAATATATATTAAATGTTGAAAAAGTACATAGTAGTTCATACAAAAACTGATGCAGCCCTAAGTATATGATCTTACTTTAAATAGTTGGCCAGAATTCATGATGATGGAGGTCTTAAGCCATATTTTGTAAGGAAGAAAGGAATTATCTGTAAATGAGGGCTGTGTTATGTGGGGCAATAGTGTCAACATTCCGTCAAATTGAGATGGAGAATCTCAGAATTACTACCTGAGAATCATCTTGGTGTGGTTCGTATGAAAATGCTAGCTAGAAGCACACTTTTATGGCATATATTAGATGAAGACATAGAAGAAATTGCCTTATGTTGCTCACTTTATCAATTAAATCAAAACTTTACTAGGAAAGATAAAAACAGTTTAGTGGCCTAAAAATTTAAAATGCTGAGAAAGAGTTCAAATAGACTTTCTGAAACTCTACGATTGGAATATCTTAATTTGAGTTGATAGTTACTCCAAGTATATTAATGCATTTATTGTGAAGCGCCTATCATGTGAGGTCACTGTTGAAACATTAAGGTATCATTTGGGCTGCCCTTGGAAATTGTATCAGACAATTTTCCACCTTTTACATCTATAGAGTTTATAAATTTCGGTGTTAAAAATGGTATGAAAGCAAGTAAATCACCTCCTTACCACTCACCTTCAAATGGGTTGGCGGAACGAGGTGTACAAACATTTAAAAAATACTTTACAAAATCTTTTCATGAGAATGATTGCCTTACTATGGAGCGTCGCTTGTGTAATTTTTTGTTTAGTTATAATAATACTCCATGTACAACTACAGGAATGTGTCCATCTGAAAGAATTTTCAAACCAAGCCAAGCAATAAGCCAAGAACAAAACTGCTCATGCTAAAACCAAATTTTTGTAAAACAGATAAAAAATAATCATAGAATCGAGAGTGATAGATAGAGTGAAAGAAAGAAAGGGGAGTACCCCCTGGGGAGTAAGTAATTATTAGTGAATCTTAAGGTCACAACCATAGTTAAATTGTAGGATATATTGTTGAAAAATTAAGTTCAGTTTTGTACTTGGTTTATATCAACGGTAGAAATGTATGCATTCATGAATTGCATTGAATTATGAATGATGAACTCCATTGACATAACAAATTGTTTATTGATACAACTTTGTAGTAGAAAAAATTGTAAGGGGAAAACATAAACAGATGGTCATTTAAAGATAGCTTCCTCCTATCTATTTGTGTTTCCGGGGAAATATGGAGGTCCCTCCCCCCCTTAGTGGGAAATCTCACCTATAAATTGGGAAACTTATTGCCGAAAAATTTGAGGGCAGCAACCTATTCCTCTCTTACCTCGGGGAAAATGCTATAGTGAGAAGGATGAAGTTGACAGGTACCTACATGAAATCTGGTGTGTACTAACTAGTGTGATGAATGCATGTAGTGTTATGTAGGCTAAACGGGAAGGAGAGTGTCAACTCGTATTAAGGAGCATGAATGCTCCCTCAAAAATGCAGATGCCAATTCCCAATTTGCTAAGCATTTATTAGATTGTAACCATAGCAGTGTTTTCAAACCCATAATTTTACATGTGTTGCCGAAAGGGCTAAAAATGGACGCTTTGAAGCATATAGAAATTTGTGTGCTAGTGAAAAATCAAAATATTAATCTATGTAATGACCATATCTTTACCCATTTCTCTCCGTTTTTTTCGCTGTTCCCATGTTCGCAAGAGTAACTGTCACTCCTCTTCGGCAGCCCTTCCAAACCCCTCCCAACCCTTACAACCTGCTTATTGTCCGTCCGTTGTCCATTCACAAACCCTACTCCGATTTCCATTGAGGTCTTTTTCTTTCCAGCTCCTCACTCCACACACTTTTTCTGAACCTTTGTTTCGGGAGATCTTATCCTACTTTCCTTGTTCTTAAGTCACAGATGTTTGGGCTGCGACTTCTAACCATTCTTCCCTTGTAATCTCCCTTTAAATAATAGAAAACATATTTTGTGACCTTCAACTCCTCCAACTGTTCAGCCCAATTCACTTTCCTTCCTTTCCTCTCCCGCTTTTCCACCACCCCTCCCCAAATTCTGCACGTAAGGCTTGGGTTGGTGTATTTCAAATCATTACCCAACTTCCAATAGTGCCCAAACTGAACCCTGCATTGTGTGTAAAGAAATGCTCTTTCTCCCCGTTTTCCTCATTCTGCCATGCTCTTACCGCCCTGCTCCCCTTCCTCATTTCAAGCAAGCCCCCACCAACCTTTTGAACAAATTTCTGATTATATACAATGGTTGATGTTCCAGAATATACCAGAAGATGTCTTATCAAGGTGAAACCGGTCGAATTTTTACATTAAATGTGGAAAAAAAACATTTTTTAATAAAAAATGACTAGTATATTTCATGATTGTTGGTAAAAAAAACGTTTTAGTTTTGGATATTTTCAAATTAACATTGCTTGTACTGAATTTTGTATGTTTAAACTGTTTATATTGCATACATCTTGTCGTTCGAAGGGGGCAGATGTTGGAAAGAAATGAATAATGATCAGATGGTGCGGTAGCGTTATTCATCGACTCTTGTAGTTCCAAATATTTTAGCTTACAGTGTAGTGCACATTTGGAAGATGTTCACCCCCTACCACACGCCCTTGGCTACCTCGGTATCGTGAAGATGTATGGTGTATAGCACGAGGTCATTCCATTCCTTAACATTAAATGTGTCCCAGTTCAAGGTCGTACGCCGCAATGCAACCTTGACTTAGCTGGATTTGGCGAAATAATCCTGAGAAAATTGATATTAATTCCACTGCCCTACTCCCAAGTGGTTACTCCTAGGGACGGATTGCAGTAACGAGAGAGGGAGAGATGCAAAAAAACTCCTAAAAATGAAACCTTGGCTGTGCAAGTACCCCATTTAATTGTGGGCGTTCAAGCTATAGGTACGTCCCGTGGAAGAAATTTTAGCCGAGCGGATATTGAAGTTTATATTCGCTGGAAAAGGATCTCTCCTGGTAACACCTAAGATTCATTGACTTAAAACAGCAAATAATATGGAGCGACAGTATATTTTCGACTACTTTGGATGCCGTAAATCTCTATGTCCGTTTGGTTGGTTATTTGTGTGAGACGACGGAGTTAAGAGAAAACTTGCGTCACTGAGGACAGGCGGATGGGTTGATTAGGGAAGGATTAATTGGGAAACGGAGGAAAGGTTGAGAGAAACCTGGCGTCGGAAAAATCATACTCTGAAAGAAAGACGCTAAGGGGAACTCGATTTAAGTTGGCTGGTGCGGTAATCGCGGGTCATTGAGTGCACATTCTAATGATTTTTCAAATAAGTCGAAAAAAATTTCTAGGACCACATAGTATATAAGTATGTCTATTTATTCGTTTTAACTTGCCAAACAGGAAGTAATGGAAATAATACAATATATATATATATTTTTCCTTAAAGCATGTAATGTAAACAAGCACTTTCTCCTCTACTATTCAACATGGCAACTATGAAGAATCACTAAAGAAAACGAGAGATTCCCTAGGAGGAGCTTACTTTCCAGAGAAAATCAACCTGTTAGCATTTGCGGACGATGTAGCCATTATAACTGAGAAAAAAGAAGACTTAATAACTAACTAATGTACTCCTAAAAGAAACGGCCTAAGTAGGGCTGCACGTTAATGAAAGCAAGACAAATTCCATTAAGATCAACAGGCTTGAAGAACAGGAAGAAGACATAGTAGTCATGAATTATACATTTAAAAAAACAAATCATGTTAAGTATTTAGGAGCAACCTTAACAAATGACAACAGAGAGGTGACTGACGTTTTAAACAGAATAACAGCAGCAGACAACATTCTGGAGTCTAATTAAGCTTTTTTAAATGTTAACTTCTGTCGAGGGGCACTAAAATACGAATATATAAAACTATGGTACAGCCAGTATTTTTATATGGCTCGGAGGTTAGGACCCTTACAAAGGAGTCACAAAAGAAACATTACTTTTGAAAATAAAATATTAAGAAGAATGTTTGGCACTATGTAGGAGGATAAAAAAAAACAGAAATAAGAGAGCTGTATAACAGGATAGACATTGTCGCTGTAGTCAGAAGTAAGAGATTAATATGGCTGGGTCATGTGCTGTGGAGGGATGAAAATCCGATGATAAAGAGAGCATGGGATGGAAGACTACAAGGAAGGAGACCACCAGGGAGACCAAGATTGAGGTGGAAAGGACAGGAAGAGAAAGATTTGAGAAAGATGGGAGCAGAATTGGAGATAGCAGAGGACAGAAGGGCTTGGAAGACGGCTAGTTGGCGAGGCCGAAGGCCTACTTAGTTTTCAATGGCCCCAGGAGTAAGAGTAATAGTAAAGCATATAATGAATAGTGTTCGGCGCGGTATTCGAAATTTAGACGAAATTATGTTGTTTTCGAATATTGCACTCAGCGTGACACCTTAATATTTGTTAGTTTCAGTTATAATAATAATAAATGTTTTATTTTCCGTTTACAAGAAAATCCGTACTTAATTTTATCAAATTAAGACGAAATATCTGTCATTTGGCAACAGGTTGCGTACTAAGTAGCATTTAATTGCCAAAAAAAGAAATATGTATGATGGATTTTTTTACTCTTTTATCCGTAGATATTACTGGTAAGAACACGTAGGTATGCAAAGTTTCACAAAATCTGTAAACAAGCGAAAATAGCTCCAACAACATTAACTTCAAATCCGAAGAAAGTACTACCCACATGGCACCCGAGTATGATTCGGAATAACAGAAAATCTCCGCCTCTGCCTGGATTCGAAACTGACCCTCGGGATGGAAAGCCTTTACTATAGCCAACACACTGGTCATGCGCCGGTCACACTCACTGCGTCAATTGAAGGATCATTCATACTCTATGAAGAGAAATCAAATGCTCTAGCTAAAATTGTACTCGCTGCGATCACTACTGTCTAAGCCTGGAGAACTACGGCTTAACCCAAGGTTTAACAGATCTACTTTTAGCGACGGACGTGACTTGGTACTCCCTCAACCTCTACCCTTATTTGTCAATATAATCATGAACTACTTTGCCATCATGGTCTGGGGGCATACATCCACTTAGTGAGCCACTGGTCTTGCTGCCAGTCTGACATGCGGCGTGAAAAATTATTCAAATATATTCTTGCTTTCCTACTTACGTTTAAGTTCTAACCCAGTAAGTGTCAAATCCTAAGAGCTATCGTCTAGTCCAGGGGTCTCCAAACTTATCCTAATAACGGCTACAATACTCATTGAACTTGAACATTCAATACTTTAGCACTTTTCAGTGGGCCATAGTAAAAAAAATAAATAGGATGCTCTAGATATGAATTTTATTGTAATCAGAAAATGTATAAAGTAATTACAGAGTATGTGAAATTTAACTGTCGTATATTGATGACGACGAACACTACCAGAAAATTCTCATATTTTCATCTCAAAGCCAATAATATAAATATCGTTACTGTGTTTTTGCTTTTAAAATCTTATTAAACTGAAATATAAATTTTGAAACGCTAGTTACATACAAGCGGCGACCACCCAAGCAAAAGTATGCGGCTCACATCCGCATAATTCTTCTTGCGGGCCAGATGTGGCCCGCGGGCCGTACTTTGGAGACCCCTGGTCTAGCCCATTGAGGTAGAGGGCATAACATCATCAAACTAACCTGACAACCAAAATATCCATAATATTTCAGTTCTCGCTTGCCTTTGGATAGCACGGAGGAGTGGACGCATTAGCCGATATAAATCAAGAATGTATACTTTCTGTTGAAAGTTAAATGCAAATAACTCTTGAAACTTATACTAGTTACTTGGAACTATAAATTCTAGTCGATTTTAATGTGGTTATTTGCTTTTAATTAAGATTCTTATTAATTTCAATAAATAAAAATATAGATACATGAAGAACGGATTTTCAAAAAGTAAATGCATGCTGATTTAAAGGGAGGATGGATGGAAAACCTCGTAAAATTTCCAAATTAGTTCACTTTATGTCGCCTGGAAATAAGTTAAATGTAGGTTGCAAGATTTGAGGACACGGTTGAACCATTGTGAGTTGAATGTAAGCATTTAAAAATAAGATTTCAGTAAATATATACAAACAATAGATATATACCCGGATTATAATCTCTGATTTAATACTCTGTTGGTAAGAAAACAAATTCTAATACGTTCCCCAATCGATGACGAGCATATCAACTAGCCGGCAGATGAAATACACAAAATCTTAATTAATATTTTGCGTAACGTGAAGGCTACATCATGCTGCAATTAACGTTAACCGGACATTATAAAACTTGGTTATAGTATAGAATGCTTTAGCATAAAATTTTCTAGGCAATAATTACGCGAGTCGAAGTGAAACTTAAGTCACAGGTCATTAACATGTCCATTAAATTTGAGGGTCCGTACCTTGATTAAAGGTCTGCATTTCGTAGTAGCCGAGCACGACTAGGTTCGAGGGCCTTATACGGGAGTTGTAATGTAGGGTTGGCCTTTCGACTACCATTTCGCAGATGGGAGGATTAACAATAAGTTTCACGAACGATATCAGCATTCTTCCCCTCCAGACTAGTCAAATGGAGCTGACTCGTTCGACTAAGCATAGTGACGCTGGATACACATGGACGGAAAACGACGCCGAATGCGGTAGACGGAACAAGTCTAGCCAAACACAAGTGAGCGGAAAAAGAAGGTGTGGAACAACTGCGGGTGGATAGAATTTTTCGATATTTTCCGCTTTCCACGAGCTGAATTTTACGTCTAAAACATTAGAACCACCATGCATTCGCCGTGTTTGCGGGAAAAGAATTCAAAATCTCGAAACAAGGAAGTCTTTAAAAAAGACACGGAATAATAGATATATTGTCAATGATACAATTAATAATATCATTTAATAAAATACATAACTATATATGACAAAGTAATGAACTAAATTATTATTTACTGCCACTCACTTCAGCTCGTGTAACTCTATAACCCCGTCTAGTATGTACATTCTATCTTACGTAAATCAATTTTACAAAGTTTGCTCCAATGTATGATACCATAATATAATAAAAGGGTTACTCATATCCATATCTTTAAAATAATTCAATTCATAACGTCAAATATAATGGCAAATGTAACTAAGTATTGAAAAAGATGCAATCTCCCAATCAAAATAACATGATTTTCATAAGAAAATTTCTACGCGGAAATGAATTGACTAATTATAATTGGCGTATTCTTACTAATCCTCAACTTTTTAAGTATCAGCAGGATAGCTTGGCAATCATGCCTCGAATTAAGATTTTAAACGACAGTTTTTTTTAGTATAAAGTGATTATTTGTGATGCCATTCTTAATATGTCTTAAATGCCTCTTACGGCACATGATAGCGATATCATTTCTTGAATAATTAATATATTTATTTCTAATGCCATCTCTTCAAATCAGGTGTTGTTCTTCAGTAAATCAGAGCAAATGGCTTCTGGATGAGAATGAGCCCACCCAACATGTTTACTTTACGATTTCCGCCGTTCCGTGTCCTTGTGAACCCACCCCACTTTTCAGCTCGTTCGTTTTCCCTTCTACTGCATTCCGCTTTCCGCGTCGTATTCCGTCCACGTGAAATCAGCTGGAGCAGGTTCGAAGGAGCTCTTTTAGTCCAGGCAACGAAGACCAAAAAAGGCCAAATAGCGGAAATAGTTCATGTAGAAGCCAATTTTGGCACAGTTGTAGGGGAAGGTGTCCTTAAAAACATACTAAAATTACTGATGGGTGGGAGTGAAACTAGCAAGGGGGGCGGTCCCTAAAGGTCCCTTTTTTCAGTTTTTCGTTAATAACTCGAAAACTACTGCCTCTAGGGAAAATATGTCTATATACTAAATTAATCTACGTAAACTTCTCTACCAAAAAGGTCACGTACAGTAGTTTCTTAGGATCAATACTTAAGGAGATACAGAGGGAGGAGAAATGGAAAATTATAAAAAATCTGTTTTTATTGTTAAAAATAAAGTTTTAATGATAAATGAACTATGCATTGACGCCGTATTAATTATTTTAATTAAATTTACTGCATGTAGTGTAATCATGTAATATATAACGGAAAAATTGTGGGCGGAAGGGACCACAATAATGTGCGTGTATTGAGTTAAGGGGAGAACTATTGGAATGGGGTCAGGACTCCTCTCCCTACTTAATTCGGTATCCCCTTCCTATCGGCACTCGTCCCTTAGGGGCAGTTCATGTATAACGTAAGGCGATTTATGCCAATTTTGACCCCCCCCCTTCCCCTATATAAGACAATGTAAAATTGACCCAACCCCCCTCCCCTCTCAGTCTTACGTAAATTGTTGGATAGTTCGATCGCTGGCAGGAACCAATGACACTTGCATACACACAGCTTTGGTTGAGCATGGATAACCTCCATAATGGTATAAGAGTTTGTTCTATTACCATATCCGACCAAACTCCGACCAAGGTGTACCCGTGTGATTAATGGTGAAGTACCCATTTTCTGAAAACTCTGTGTACGCCTGCGGATGGCTATTTCTCAATTGTATCATGTCTTACACATAAAGATGGGCACATTTGGCGTACTGGAAGTGCCCACATGAATAGAAGAATGGGATAATCTGCTGTACACATGCCAAGTGGCCGTCCCATTCACCACGACGCTCGGGGTCAAAATTGGCATAAATCTTCTTACGTTATACTTGAACTGCCCCTAAAAGACGAGCGCCGATAGGAAAAGGATATCGAATAGAGTAGAGAGGGGAGCCCTGACCCCATTCCAATCGTTCTCCCCTTCTCTCAATACACCCACTTTAGTTTGGTCCCTTCCGCACACAATTCTTCCGTTATATATTACATGATTACACTACATGCAGTAAAGGTAATTTAAATAATTAATACGTGGTCTGAGCATAGTTAATTTATCATTAAAACTTGATTTTTAACAATAAAAATATTTTTATAATTTTCCATTTCCCCTCCCTCTGTATCTCCTTAAGTATTGATCCAAAGAATCTACTGTATAGGACCTTTTTTGCAGAGACGTTTACGTAGATTAATTTAGTAAGTGGACATGTTATCGCTAGAGGCAGTAGTTTTCGAGTTATTAACGAAAAACTGAAGAAAGGGACCTTTAGGGACCCCCCCTTGTTAGCTTCACTCCCACCCATTAGTACTTTTAGTATGTTTTTAAGGACACCTTCCCCTACAACTGTGCCAAAATTGGCTTCGACACGAATTATTTCCGCTTTTTTCCTTCGTTGCCTTGACTATTTGGCACATTGGCAAAGAAGTTAAGATACGTAAGAAATGGGGACGACTTCGGTTAATGGACGATCAACTTGAGGGTCAGATGAGGGTGGGTGGAGAAAATGTGCAACAAGGAAGGATTGGGACAAGACTGGGAAAGCGGGACGAGAGAAAAAAATCAAACAGGATATATCGCAATGCGTCGCAGCAAAGTATACTGGAAGCGAAACTTGCTGGCAGCCGCCTGCGCGAAACATGACTTCAAGGAGAGGAAGGCTCGCGAGGAAGGGGACTGAGGAGGGGGGGAAACAGCATATGGTAGTCAACGCTGCCAACATAACAGACTAAGGTGGCTGGAACAGTAATCGTGGGTCATTAAGTGCACATTTTAACAATTTTTCAACTATTAAAAAAAATTCTAGGGCCATATTTCATTTGCGTACATCCCTTTGTGTTGAACTCAATATTATACACACTATAAGCAATGGATATGATACAATAATTATAGTTTACATTTTTTGCCTGCTAGCTAGCTTACCTTAAAAGCATGCTATGACTTGGATTTCGACGCTGCATGCGAAATTTAGGCAAAACATTATGTTTAAATATCCTTTTTCGAATCTTTGACTGTGTGACACCTTGATGTTTCTTAGTAACCCATATAATAATAAACCATTTTTTTCTCGTTTGGAAGAAAATTTGTACGTATGTAATCGAATTATTATGAAATATTCATTGAGCCATTATTCTACGTGCTAAAATAGTATTGAATTGACAAAAAAACAAGATCGGCAAAATGTATTTTTTAAACTTTTATCCATTCGCAGATGTCCCTAATTAGAACACATTTGAAAATATTTACAAAAATCTGTACGTAAACAAAAATTGCTCTAACCACCTTAACTTGAGAGGGCGGGAAAGTATCAGTTGCGCATTTCGAGACTGTTTACAATAAAAAATATATTGCTGCATCAAAATATACTGATATTACTTGCAAACCCTTAGGATATGCCTATCTAAAAAAAATTGGAATAAGAGTAGAGAGAGGTAAGAAGTTGATGCAAATGACAGCGTGAGCGTTTTTAAATTCGCAATGAAGGAATAAAGGTTCATGACCTTCGGAAACCTGGTTGTTAAACGCAGGAATACACGTGGGGCACATGCGGAGGCGAAAATGGAATACAAATTTGTTTATTTTACATCAAACATGCATCGGCCACATTCAACAGGTTTCCAAATTTATCGAAAAAATGAAAGTTAATACGCGGTAGAAATAGAAATAAATCGCTCCGGCCTAAATAGCAGAACCAAACAATGACGATAAAACCAGTAACACATTCATCATCCACTCTACTTTCTAATTCCAGACCCTTGTCTCGCTAACGGATTACCTTGAAAATCACTACGAGATGCTGACACCATGGTCTAAAATAAATTCTCGCTCGGATAGATACAAAATTGTTAATTTTTCATTAAGTATCACGATAACAAGCAGCACAGTATTCGAGTATCAATTGAAGTCATCCTGGACGACAATGCAGTAAGTGCACTACGAAAAATTATTTTCCAGCTGAAGAAGTATTAGATTCAATAAGTTAGGCCAGAGCTCAAAGAAAGGACGCTAAGAAATCACGGTTGAACTACATGTATGTAATACAACTAGACTTAGTTGTTTGGAGCGCAGAGTTGTGTGGCTCATATAGAATAAATTTCATCACCTCCAACACGCGTTACGCGACTGAATTGAGGAAAAGTCAGAAATGAAATTCAAAACCAATTAAGACCTGATCAACAAAACACTACCGTCACTCATGTTCAGACTCACCATAAGCATGCTGAAATGTTGGACGATGGAAGACTCATGCATCGAACCATCGGCAGAAATGTAGTGTGACCCGGTGGAGAACCCGAACCCGAATTCACCAACATGCTGAAATGATGATGGCTCCAATGGAACATTCTGCTGGCTGTAATGCTGCTCTAATTTCAGCTTTTCCTTGTCCAACTTGGAATTCCTAAGAATTAGGAAAGAGAAGTAAAAGTGAGACGTTAAGGGTGAGATGATATTTCATCAGAGTAGAAATTAAGTAATCCAACCCGGCCCATGAGGCCACATCCGGAACAATATCTTCTCACAAGGACATAGAAAACAACGCAATATGTACGAGTTCTCACATATAAAATATCGCTATCACGAGTAGATGCGAATAAAACAACTGTATATCACCTCTTTAACTCTATTCAAATATATTTTTCTTCAAATGTAATAGAATTACCTTTCGCTAGTTCTCCCATCTTCGACACTACGTTGTGCGTCCACACAAAACAGCCATACAACTGAATGATTAGTCAAGAGGTCCTATTGGTGGCGCGCCGGTCGTTTCCACAAAATGCAAGCGGCGGGAGGGGTAATCCGAGCAGAACGAAGTCTGGCCCACAGTCCAATGGGATAAACAGTCATTTCAATCTGCCGCTTGGTTGAAACCAGTTTCTAAGGCACGGGTACCCCACTTTTTTTTCTAAATTCCCCCATTCACCATAGCTCAGAATATCATTCTCCTTCCCAATACAAATTTCCATGACTGATGTTCCCCCCTCCCTGTACTCAACACCCAGTATTCCGATCAGGCTCCATTTTACCTCCGGAATATTTGGAGGAATGCTGAGAGGAATGCTGTCACATTTGCGAATGCAATGCTGCATCATCGAGGGAGACTAATGAGGTGGTTTCGTAAATGTGTCCACCTTTGGCGGGATTCAAACCCGGGCCCTTTTGATGCGAAGTTCAGATAACTATATATTATTACAGAATGATTTAATTCCGTAAATGAACATGCGCATGTTTAAGAACCGGTTTAAATCAGTGGCTTTCAATAAACTTTATTGAACACCAAAGAGTAAATCATAACAAACTACAATATTTTATATAATCTATATGACATCACATTTTGCTGAATAGTGGTCCCTATTCCTCACTAAAAACTCCTAGATTCCCACCAGGAAGGAAATTCCTCACTGATTTAGAACCCCTGCTCTATGAGCAAGGAGTTGAAGGCTCATAGGGTAAACGAGCGCACCCAGGGATTTTTTGAAACCTCAGAGAGATGTTTTTTACGATGTCAGGTCCCTTTGTAGAGAGTTCGACACCAACATGGGTGAGGTTGAATTGATTAGAAATCTAATGAAGGGACTGCAGCCCGCAACAGTGCGAACACTACTCCCGATGAAGCCTCGCACATTCGACAAGCTGTTGGACTACTTCAAAGTTCTAACTCCAAGTACGCAATTCTGGCCGCAGAGGCCACACAAGAAAAGACTACAGCAGAATGACCTCTGCCGTCGGCGCACCCTCAATCCAAAATACTAGAAAAGACTACACCTGAGGCAGCTTCCCGAGAGACAAATGCGGCTTGTTTGTTTATTTACATTTATTAAAAACACTTAAAACTGCAACATTGTGCATGTGCATTGTGGCCTTAATTTTCTCAATAAAAATAATATTCCCGATAAATATTTTCTCAAACACTAAATTATATGTAAAAAAAGCAGTTAAAACAAGAATGACAATATTCAGAATTAAAAAATAAAGCAAATACGTCTGTTTGCTATCCTGGGAGCCACCGTAGAGGCGCATGACAGGAGGTGTTAGGTCACCATACGTTGAATGGAAGGGAATAGGGAAAGGGAGGTGGGAAAGGACAGAGGTGAGTAGTATGTTAACGATGTGTCTCATATTAGTGTCAAGCTGTTTTCGTTATAACCACTAATGGCGTGTGGAAAGAAGAAATTTCCCAGTACCTCTCAGTTCGGCAGTGTATCTCTATTATTTTGTCTCTTCTATCAGTCCAAGAGAAAGAGCGTGGGGTAAAAATAATATCTACATCTACAAAATACCCTGCTAGCCACCTCAAGGGTGTGTGGCAGGGGGTGAGTTGTCACTAACATGTATTACACCATATCCTATTAAAGTTAATGTAGCTACGACTATTAATGCATTAGCATAAATCGTTAGTACTTGTCAGGAGGTGAAGCCTCACAAGCAGAGACGGCGTGGCCAGGGCGGTAAGGCGGGGATTCCCGCCCGGGCCGGGCCACGCACTAGGTTTCGGGCTCGGGTCCGAAGGGCCCGCCGGGCTGGGCCCCGAACTTTGAACAGCCAGCAGACCAAACATCTTTAAGTGCTAGGACAACTTTGTCATACTGTACATAAATACCTTTCAAATTGTATTTCAACGCGTTTTTAACGCACAAATGTTTTCAGGAGGGGAGAGGGGGATCACAAAAACCGGGTCCCTCGGGACGTGCAGCGGCCCGGGCCCCTGATCACCCACGCCGCCCCTGCTCACAAGCATGACCTACATTTATAAGTATGCTACCAATGTTAGAAGGGCAGTTAGTATTTTGCAACTACATAAATGAACAAAGATGCAGGAATTATATTGAAAGCATGCACGGCGTGCTGTGATTACTAGGGGCGCGTTCCGAAATTCACTGGCAGTACTGGCTGTGCTGCCAAACCGTTCCGAAATCTACTGGCAGTACCGCACCGTGATCCATGACGTCAGCCAACTGATGACGTTTCTCACTGTGAACTCTACTGCCGCTACTGCGGCCCAAGAGCAGCAGCAGCGGCAGTAGTAGCAGACGGCCATCGAACAAATGGCGGAAAAATCAAATCTACAACGTTAATAAATAATATCAGAAGAGTTTAGAGACACTGATTCGAGCATTTTAATGAAATATCGACGAGAGAGAAAAGTCTCGATACACTTAAATAGCTAACAACATCTGATTAGCGTATAATAGTTTATAAAACGCATTTATTTATCAAGTAGTACCGGTGAATATTTCAATAGGATAATGAGGGAGTGAACAACAACAGAAGTGATACAAGTAGAGAGGCAATTATATTTGCGAATGTCAGCGACTTGTGAAATTAGGTACCAAAAATTAATTTAGTGTCATGAATAATCGTGGTACACGTTATTATATACAGCTTCTTACAAGAGTGGTAACTTAGCATAACACTGGTATGTACAATAATTGTCGGGAAACGTAATTTGTTGCATAAATTTAATTGTTAGGGAAAATATTCTGCGATGCAATCCTCAACAACCCGTATATTTTCCTAATTATCGATATCACTCTAGGAAACGCTTCGTACGACTGGCCATGAAGAAAATCCAGGGCTTGAAAAATATATTCTAAGACTTGTTTATAAGCCCAAGATTCAAACTGCTTACTATAAATTCGATAGTGTTAATTATAACGGAGGTTTGTTTATAATAACACAGGGTTTTTTCTCCATGCTCGGGTAGCTGACGCGAATTCATTTTATTCTCGTCAGAGAAAGTAACCAATCAGTATGAAGTAGCATTAAGTAGCAAGACAATGAAAATTAGAATACAATTAGCATGCCCTTTATCAATGTCATAAGGATTAGCATTAAGAATGACCGCATTGAAAGATCGCTTATAATAAATAACCACGCAATTAGGCCATATTGAATTTCAAGCCACTGCCGACCGTTCCGAAATTCATGCTACTGCAGCAGCCGCTGTACAGTTTCGCGTTCCGTTTCACGGCAGCACAGGCAGTACTGACTGTGAATTTCGGAACGCGCCCTAGATAGCAGATAAGAATGCAAGTATTAGGAAGTAAATCAACTAACTAGATGCACTACCAATTGAAAAACCTAATTAAAAGTCTCATTGTCAGCCGTTATGGTGTACTATCGTTCCCCGGAAAAATGACATTTAAAATCTGTCCATTTTGCAGTCATTCCCTAATTTTATTCTCATGATCTGATCTACCGTAGTATGACGGATTTCGTAAAATGTTATTGACGTCGTCAGAAAATAAATCGGCTTGGAACTTATATAATAGATTAAGTCTAAATTTTCATCGACGGTCTGAAATCCCGGTGGCTGCAAAAGCTCAGTAAAACTAACGAGATTATCATAACGGCCTTTAACGTATGTACCTTGTTGATCTTCGCTGAACGTGTTCTAACTCGGTTTTTAAGCCTACCCCATTAAGATCCCAAATATGTACTGTCAGCGTATTCCATGTACGGTCTAACAAGGGAGAGGTAGCTGATTTATCTAACTTTATCGTCACTTTTTCCAAGTATTCTTTTAACAAATCGCAATTTACGAAATAATACAAATCAAAATATCCTCCGTGTCGTACTGAAACTCGCCTGTGCTTAACATTACAAGGAATGTAAACTTAGCGAGTTGCCTCCGTGTCTCTAGCGCCTCCAATCTTAGTCCTTACATCAGCTACGAAACACATTCTATTCGTTCGTAACAGATTCTAACGATGACTAATCAAATATAAATTCTCAAATAATTTTGCATTAGGTTAAATTGATTTCTTTTCCTGATACTAAATAAGAGAAATGAATGCGTCTTTCAGAAGTCCCGAAAAAATTACAAATTACTAGGAAATTAAACCACACGAAGAATTATCTTTATGAATAAAGAAGCAGATGTCAATCGGAATTGTAAGTCTGTATGACTTGCATGATAAAATTTACCTCTTAGTAAGAAAAAATGTTTACTTAATTCAGCACGCAAAAAAATGCAAATAACTAAAAAAAACATCACTAAGAATAATCTAACTGAATTAAGAGGGCAGATTTGAGTCGCAATGATAAGAATTTTAATCCTCACAAATATGCCTTGTGGAAAAAAATGAACCAGTTCTTTGTGGTTTTCAAAACAGTTCTATTTTTAGTTAAATATCAAACTATTTTTATGCTTTCCTAATACTAATTTAAATTCCTAATACTAACTAACATATGACAACTCCTCCAAAATATGCTTTGTGGAGAAAAGGAATTAAGCGATTTCGTTTTTAAAATTAGTTATTACGCTAATATTAAAACCAGAAATTTGTCGTCTTTTTCTAATTCTGATTGAGAAAAAATTTTAACTTTTTCCAATACGCCGGAAAAAATATTACTAACTTCTAACAAATAAAACACCACAAATAATAACCTTTCTGAATTTAAAGGGCAGATTTGATTTGCCATTAAAAGACTATTACTCCTCGAAAATACGCCTGGTGGAAAAAAATATAGTCCATTTGTAATATTTGCGTTAACATCAGACTACTGTCACATTTTCCTTAAACTTAATTAGAAAAAAGGATGCGTCTTTCAGAATGCAAACAAATATAGGAACTACTAAGAAATAGAATCTCGTGAAGTATAATCTTTCTAAATGAAAAGCGCAAAATGTATTCGTTATTATTAGACAAAGTATTGCTTCTCGAAAATATGCCTTTTGGAAAAACAAACTGCAGTCGTTTATAGTTTTCGAAACAGCTCCATTTTTAAAAATTGAGATCAGACATTTATCTCCTTTTTCTAAAACTAAATGAGGGAAAAGGTTTTGTTTTTCAGCCGGTTCGGTCCCCTTCGAGCGACACCCATAGACGGTGGTACAAACTTCCCTTTGTTGGTCCCTTGACTAACAAGGTCGCTGGGGTCTTCAAAAATTTCCAAAAGAAAAAATCAAGCTGGCATTCAATACCCCACATTTCCTGGGAAGAATCATTTTTAATTCTAAATCAAAATACCAGCCCACAAAAAAATTGTAGTCCATAGACCTTAGTGTTACACCCTCCAATCGTACATCTTCATCCATAGGTCAAACAGGACGCTCAACACTCACGGATAGACTCAACACGCACGGGGGCCCAACAGCACAAAAAATGTTTCTTCAATGCCTTCAGTACGGCTTTCGCAAAACCCCTTATCGAAGAAAACCTTTTTGTTCCTGATGTTCTCCACGTGCAGAGGAAAAGCCCCCAGTTGGACTTCCTGGAAATGTTTGACATACTATCCTCATCCAGAAACAACGAGAACCTTCTCAATGACGTTGTTACCTCATTCCCCAAACCCCTGCTTTCCCTACACCTTCCCCCTCAACTACCTTTGTCATGGCCTCTGACGATTTGCAGTTTTTATTCAATGGCAATCACCATTTATAACCTGTTTACGCATATTATACCCCCCCTTTTCACCAATTCCTTCTCTTTCGCCCTTCCCCACTGTTGTTCACCCCCTTTCATCTCTTCCTACACCTGTATACCTATGTATAGGTATACATGACACTCGTCCGGTAACTTGCACAAACTGACTTGATAACGGCTGTGTAAGTCGAAGCCTTGGTCGGAAAATTTAATAGTTTAAACCGCGGACTATACAAAATACTTTAATTTCTTTTAGAAATTTACCTTTCAATGGAACACCACATAGTAACCTCTGAGAAAATGAATTCCAAAATGGAGAAATTTCATTTGAGAAATGTTCGCATCACAAATTTTAAATTTCTAAAGAAATTTTATTTAAGTTCATTCTAATGATTTTCTGGCATTGAAGGAGGCAACGTCCTCCTTTAATGACCACAGTGTGGGGGTCCAATCCCAAATCCAAATTTTGCCAAATGGGCTTTCAATGTTAAAAACTTTGAGAGATAAAAAGTTAGAATATTTTTGTGAAACTTTTCATAAAAAGGTTTTTGTGCACGAGAAATACGATGGAACCACATTCGTTTTCGGAAAACCAACCGTGACCCCTGGAAGGCCGCAGTCAAGGTCTCAGGGGTGACAAAAAGCAAATTGGGGCTAGAAAAGTGTCGAATAATAGGTCTTAAAGGGAGCCAAAGTCGATGGTACGGTCAGATTCCTCTTGTCATCCCTTGACCTCCAGGGGTTACGCAGGGGTCAAAGGTCACGAGGTGTCAGCAAGCAAACCGGGCAACAAACGTGTAGAATCCTAGATTAAAAAGGGTGACCAAATCGATGGTAAGGTCCCTTTAACGTATCATATTATCTCTTTTATGTATACATCACTTTTAAGAACACGTATGCTAAGTCATGTTGAGAAAAACCAACTTTGTAGTTTCCACAAACTTAATTCCGCTGGTGCGACGCGTGTTTCACCACACTGTGGAATATTCATTTGCCATATGGCACATAAATATGCCAAATATGACACTTGAATATGCAGCAGTGTGGTGAAACGCGCGTCGTGCCAGCGGAATAAAGTTTGTGGAAATAACAAAGTTGGTTTTTCTCAACATGGATATCCACCATTTCCACGATGTCAGGCCTAATCAGTTTTATAAGTTTGCAAAGTTTCACGCAACTCTGTAAATAAAAATATATCGCCACAACCACCTTAATAAATAAATCTCCCCCCCCCCAATCAAGCGTAAAGAGTTGAATTTGACTAAAAAACAATCTTCCAAAAATAATTTACCAACGCAAATGGCATCACAATCCCCCCAAAATCTACGCTTACGCTTGGACTTTTTGGAATAAATACTAAGCATGGATAAGTACTACGTTGTTAGTTTTCCAGTGATATTTTCCCTTCACATTTCACATCCTCACAAATAAACTCACTCTTATTTTGTGCCCTACATACAATTAGTTTCCGTGCGCTTGGCATGTGCAGTAGTATAAATGTACTTATATAGTTCAGGCGCATCGGTATTTTTTTCTTTCAAATTCGTCCGATCCCATTTTCCGCGACCTGTCGCGTGACGAGGACCTCTTTCCCTTCAAGGGTGTTTTGAGTGTTTGCTGGTGCGGTGAGGGGCGGAGAGGTGGCGAGGAGGAGGAGGAAAGAGGTTGGTAGGTCAGTCGAGGGGTGAAGGGGGAAGGTAGTGGCGACCCCCGCGGGGCTTATTTTAAACGAGGTTGCCCGAGGCTGGAGACGAGAAGACGAGATGAAGGATACTCTGTCGGCGCTGTGGGATTGCGGGTCGACCGCGAACCGCAGTGGAGGATCACGGGATATCATTCTCATTCGGGAATGGTTAGAGGTAGGGGGGGTTAGGAAGTATGTGCGTTCCAGGGATGAATGAAGGGGTGTGGAGAAAGATGGCGTGGTAGTCGGAGAGGGGAAGTTGAGGGAGGTGGAATACGGGAGCACAGCGCTGGAGAGAAGTCCGAGAAGTCAATCTCGATCCACAGACATGCATGCGTATCAAAGAGATAATGGAGGATCGTCATTCGAATGCTTTTTAGATTTTTCCGTGTAACCTTCCTTGTAATCTGCCCTGCTTTGAGAAGCCAAAATGAAACCTTTTTTTTCTTTATCTATTAGTACTTTCCCGAATCAATTTCTTACCTCTGCTATCCCGACCAGTTCCACAATCCGGAGAGTCACAAGGTGTGGTCTTTGTATAATTCAAACACTCAAATATACACATATGACAGACTTTTAATGTCCAAGTAACAAATTTATTTCTCTAGTTTACATCTAGTTTTTCGCTTTCCTCTCGCCAGCATGTCTCCTTCCTTCATCCTCGTATTTTTCTCCCTCTATTTTCGTTCTTTTTGAGTTTAGTCATGTTTTAATTTTGTTATATTATCGGCAATTATGAGGGTTTAAACTATTTACTGTAATATTTATGTGGTAAAATTCTAGAATTCCTGCTGTTTGATATTTATTTTAATTTACCAGTTAAAGTTAATGATGACTATTAAAAATTAAGTGGATGATGATGTCGTATCTAGGACTTGTTTACTTTGTGGACCACCTAGAAAACGTACTGTTACAACCGTTGAAATCAAATTTGTAAAGGTTTTCATATCCCTAGATTTACAGAGTTGCTTTGAAACATCAATGCCTAATGACCAAATTATCGTAGAAACAATCGTAGAAAGTTGCATTTTTTGCTGTTTCCGCAAAACGACCTCTGACGTCAATTCATCCATCGATCAAAGGCCCGTGGTTCGATTCCCGGTGAATACTGACATATTTTCAAAGTATTTTCTAAATATTTATACTGTTGTATTTCCGGCAGAAATGGACGTCACTAAAGCCTTTTTAAGGCATCTTTTAGTTTGTATCGGGAAAAAACGATGGATGAAATGACGTCACAGCCGTCGTCACGACGGCTGTGACGCGTCGTGGGAAGGTTATTCATCCATTCAAATTTAGACTCCAATATCTCTGGCAATTTTTGGAAACTTTAAGAGATGATTTGCAAATGATCATTTGTCAAGGTCCTCTGCACGATAAAGTAAAAAGCTAAAATCGTGATAAACCCCCATTCGGGCGAAATTCGTACTTGCCAGGGGGGGTTGTGTTTGAGATAATCGATCGCTCGCTCGAGATAATTTCGATCGAGATAATTTCGATTACGTAAATAAATAGTCACGTGACACAAAAACGCAAGGTCCGATATTTTGGTGAGTTTTAAGCACTTGGATGGATAACTTAAGCGTCTGAAATATTGATAATTGCCACTCTAATCGAGATATTCGACTCTTATCAACGATATCCTGGTGAAAAACACCTATCGGAAAGGCTGCGTGGGAATTTTACGAATGGTTTAAATGCACCAAATTCTCGAACCCTTCGTGATTGTACCACGTGACTCCTTAGTTACATGATCGGAAGTTATCTCGATCGTATCAAACAAAACTCCCCCAGGACTCATTCTCGCGAGGGAAATATGGAATGGCATATGGGAAAGTAATTGCCTTCAAGACAAGAATACACGTAGTCACGGATATCCGGATAATTATGCGTCAAATTTGTTACATATTTGAAAGTATTGGGATTGAATTTTTACGGGCTACCTTACATTTACGTCAGACCTCGGAAAATGAGGCAATGTTAACTTAACACACCGGGTTCACGACTACTGATTCAAAAGCGGCCGAAGTATATGAAGATGAAATAAGAGAGATGTTACACCAGTTTATGGAAAAGTTAATTCCGTTTCACGATGCAGTTATAAAGTGTATAAATGTTCTTTGAAAATCATGTTGCGCTGCTTAAATCCAAAATGTGTTATCTTTCCCTATTTTACCAGGGAAGCCAAGAAATGGTTACCTGAACAAGGAATTTCTTGCACTTTACACGAAAAACAATGTAAAACACTTAACAAGTGCTTTTGAAAATAAAATAAAATTGTTGTCGGAGAAATACCATGTTATATATTCACATGTTATTTATTCTCTTATTCATTGATTGTTGTTGTTTTATATGTGGTGCTCCATAACGAAATTTGTATGTATTTCTGTCACCATTGGCCCCATTTGTTGTGGCACGTAATAATGTTTCAATGTTCCAGGGGACTTAAAGTCCCAGAACAATAAAGACTGTTTTCAATTCAATTCAAATACCATGTGTAGGTTTTAAAAGTGTGTGGGAGAGGTGAAATAGTTATCAAATGAAAGATATTTGCTTTGCGACCTTGCAAGAAATACATACCAAATTGAAGGAGAGACATTCAAACGAAGAGGAAGATCTCACAAAATGTGACGACTTTTCATCGCCGAAATCCGTAATTACTACTGCAGGTGCCTCAAGCAGTTTGGACGATGTGCTTACGCATTATCCAGTACAACTTTAAATATCAGTTTCTTGGTGGTAAGCTGAATAGGATTTTGTGACAAGAATGACTACCTCCTATCCTACGTTATTTCAATCCTAAAGTTACTGAAGGGACTGCTTATAGGAGAAAATTTCTTGCAAACGGGTTCCAGAGGCGGGTTGCATTCGATTTTGTGCGCAGTATAAGATTTAAGCATTATACAAGATGGTTGAAGCGTTTTCGCTGTAATCGAAATATTCGCAGTGATTACTGAGAACTTAATGGGCAGCGTTTGAATGCAATGACATAGATACTGTGGACTATGGTAGATTAGTGCAGCCTAGATACTGTTGTTATGGATATTACTCTTCTTATGAAACGGTTCTGGCTATCTTTCAATTAGAGGTTGTGCGTGTGATTTCATCGCCAGCAACTAAAGCGGAGATGTGTTAAATTTTTTTAAAAAGAAAGGTCACCGTGGTCAATGACTGTTTTGTGTTCCCAAGATATGAATCAAGGCTTTCATTGGAAAGACAGCTCAGCCAATATACATCTATATACAATTATACGTATGGTAGAATGCCGTTGAATCGCTTATTTCTCATGGAATTTATCATAGTCTCTCCCTCCAAAATAACTTCTATTCGAAAGAAATCTTGTGTGCTTTTAAGTTCATGCTCTAATCCTATATAATAATACTTTATTGCGAGCTAAACCAGTTATAGTTAATACTACTTGGTTAGTACAACAATTATTTGAAGATGCTACAGTGCCGCATTCATTGAAGGATATTATTATGAAAGCATTAATTAGCTTCTCAAAAGGACTTTAGTAAAACCTCTTTGGCACCTCGTTTAACAAGAGAGCTGAAAAATATGGAAAAAAATCGACCTAGTATGATGACATTAATGTGTTCGTAGGTATATTAAGTGTCAAATATATGCTTAACCATGACGAGGTTTTGATTGGTTCAACATCCAAATCGCGAGAGCTATTTTTGTAATTCGTCGACATGGAGACATCGCTATGACAGCATTTTTGCGATTTGGTACTTTTTAATTCTTTGTTATTAACTTAAAATCAGCCCACAGAATTAAAATGATATGTGAGTGGTGTTTTTTGCTCGCAGATATGGAACCCACCGTCCCCCATGCCTTGGATGCCGCGAAACTTAGACGTAAAAAGCGATCATGCAAACACATCAAAATTAATTTCTCGCTTTCCCAGAGAAAAATAACATCACAAAACTTGAAAGGATAGATATCTACGATATTTAGCTTCCTAATATAAAAAATAGCAAGATTTAAAGAGTACATGTTTGCAGGAAAACGCGTTCGAAATTTCCAAAGAAAAATTGATGCGCTAAATTGTAAAAGGTTTTACTAATGACATCATAATATCATGCAAAACCATAAAACTTTCTTTCAAAAGAGCATTTGTGCTTTTACATAGGTATTATACGTCCGGAATTATCGAGGACAACTCAGACGTAAATTTACGAGCTCAAATTTTCATACTCCCGTAACTAAGGCGACGGATGCATATTTTGCAAACCCATTGGGTATGACCAACAATGCGGCAAAGCAAAATAGGTCGAAATCGAAGAGATGAAGGGTAATATCGGTCCTTTTTATGGTCGCTTTGACATGCAATTATCCAAAATTGAAATTAAGAAACCACCAAGAAAGAATTTCCTACGCTCGTTCGGAAAAAACCGACGAACCTGTCCTGAATATAACGAAACGTAATGAAATTTAAGTTCAAAAATACATCGAACACATTAAATAAAGTCTATTTTTAATTAAAGTAATTTTATAACAATAAAAATCGGGAGCATGAGAGAAGAAAAAACTTGTTTTCGGATGGTACAAGGACGAAATTCTTTTCAAAATTTCAACAAACGAATAATTTTATTGACTGGTTGAAATTTCGACAACATGGGTATTCCAAGAAAAGTTACATGATAAAGTCAAGCCGAGGATCAGAACTGAATTTTTGAAGGGGATAACTTGGTTGTCGAAAATTTTAAGGAGCATGTTGAAATGAGCATTACTTGGTATCTTTGTACTACCAGAGTAATGGATTGCGTCTTAGTGGGATTTATTAAGCGGTAGTTTTTCAAATGACAGCGAGTGATACAAGTTCTAGGAACCTTAGATAGTTTACGAATTATTTTCACGGGAGTCTCTACGGTGATAACTGAGAATGAAAAAGATACACATGCATCAGAGTTTCACACCATTGGAGTTTCTTTTTCCTTAAATATAAAATTATGAATCATATGAGAATTACAGGAATACACATTCACGCGTTTTAAGATCTGTACGGTATATTAGAAGGAGTAAAAATAACAGAAAGGAGATATCATATATCGCTATGATGTAGTTATGCGCTGAGTAATATTTACAATAAGTACTTATGCTTACCATACTTCACGCACGTACGGTAATATTGACAATTAAGTCACTGGCATGCAGAGATCCGAGAATGAAGTATGATGACTTAGCTGTGAGGAGAGTTGTGATAATTCTCCTCACAGCTGGGACATCATACTACATTCTCGGATCTCTGCATGCCAGTGATGATGTGGAGATCATCCATCATAATAAATCACTATGCCCAGCCACTTGATCGTATTGTTAATTGGAAGAGTTAATCTGGTAAACTCCAGCAAAACAAAAAGACTTGTTTAAGTTAAAATCCAAGACGAGGTGCCGAAGGAGACGTAAACGGGACAAAACAATGTGACACATTCAAGGCACTTGATTGCATCTACACGCGGCAAAGAGCGAACGAGACCGCGTTAGCGCCGAAACGCTCACAGTCAGACGGCAACTAACAAACTTAATAAATGCCGTGTGTTAACCCGGGCCAACTACAAGGGAAATAAGCCCTTACTTTTTAAGGAGTCCGGGGAGGCTGTTTGAAACAAAGTGACCGACACATGCCAGAGATCCCTTACTTTTTACGCGATGGGGGAGGCAGTTTTGCAAGAGGCGTAGGTAAGACAAAAGTGGGATAGATGAAGCCTCAATTGTGACTCATCCCCTCTCCATCGGATTCTGGTCTTTCGCTGCACAAATCGAAGTGCCCGAAACATCTCGTTACGGAAAAACACAGTTCATGCTCGTTGGAGAGAAACGAATGTCTTTTTCTAGCATATCAATGCTATTAAGCTTTGGATACAACGAAGTTTACTATCAAATTGTATGCTTTTTAATTTGCTCATCTGACCTCTTTTCCCTTTCGCCGATTGTCTTCCATTCTTTACAGACCCTGCGTACTTCAAAACAGATCGGGAGGAAATTTGATGCGCGTCCAAACAACAAAAGAACATCCATAATGGCATCCGTGATTGTTGTTAAGTTTGTTGCTTTTCAGTAAAAGCGTCAAACATGCGTATTGTTACGTTTTTTATTACTCTGTGATGAAAAGCTTAAGTTTTAAAATACTTATTTTGAACGAATTTGATATCTATACACGAAAAATTCACCGTGACTGTTTTTCACCCACAGAATGCTAACTACCGGTAGGTTGCAAAACATTTCGCCAGCGCACATAGTTCCATTCAACGTAGTTCGTGTGCCCTGAAGTACGCTGATATTCTCCGATGTGCGCTAACTTCAACAGTTTGAATGGAAATTTCTCTTCCTTTGTCGTAAGTAACCTTCCTTTGTATGTGTAGTCCTTCGTTCTATGTCCTTGCTATTAAAATCTAACTTTCATCATCCAGGCGAGTAATCTGTTCCACCAACTCCGTTTACGCTCTCTCCCCTCAATGTTTTGCGATGGCGTTTTTCTCGAACATCTCATTTATTTCGTCTTCTTATCATTTACCTACACTCGGACACAACCCTAAGCACTGATCTTCTAGAGTGTCATAAGTCGTATCCACTGCAAAGAAAGGTGCAAATGACCTCAATCGGCGGTCGCCTCCCCAAACAAACTAACCAAGAGATCACTTCGGTCCACATTCCTGGAGTAGTTTCCTGCTACTTTCATCCTTTCGTTCGAAGACCCCGTCCATATTTTCTTATGGCACCCTTAAAAGGGTAAGGATGGGAATGTTGACCGAAGGAGGAGATGATTGGGTGAGAGCAGGAAGTGGAGGTTATGTCTGTGCACGTATGCATATCAAAAAGGGAGAATACAACTTATGTCGAGATAGGTGGGAGCATGGAATGGGGGACAAATAATGCCAGGGACGATGGGAAATGAATGAGGCGACGGTGGCGACGCGCGGTGGTAGGAGGGGGACTGGGGGGGAGCGGTGGCGGTCTCCCGCGGCCGCCGCGGCGTCCCATTGCGTGAGCGATTGCCCGTCCGTATGTCTCGAGGATGACGAGATCGAATGTCTCCGCTCAGTAACAGTCTTTTTTGCTTCTCTTTCTTTTTTTTCACCTCTCTCTTCAGCACCTCGCCTCGGGGATTATACCTCGGGGCGTTGAAGGGGGATGAAGGGCTGCTTCGTTTGATCCGCGTCTCGATCTTGTGAAATCCACCGCAAAAGGGAATGGAAAGGACTCCCGAGACACGCCATCAGACAAAGGAGGTGGACGAGCACCTTCCAGAAGCCTCCCTTCGAGGCGACGCATTTCGTTCATGCAAGAGTTACTAAGTTATTTGCAAATGACAGGCGCTAGTGCCTACGTGAATTCAGCACTTATTTGATTTCAAGTTTGCATATTCATTTGTTTTTCAGCTGTTTCGCCGGAGTGGAGACCTCTCTGTCAGCTAGAGAAATTATAGAGCTAATTTAGGACAAAATGGCAAGAAAACCAATCATGAGATTATGTTAGGTAATTGATTGGAGGTACCACCACGACTGTGTAAGTCATAAGAAATACTAGCTTCCATATTTTCATTTGTATTATTTAAAAATACTGCTTTTACTGATTACTAGCCATAGCTTTTAGGAAACAAAAGTATGGAACAAAATATGGAGCGGATGGATATTTTTTAATGGACACTTTATCCAGCCATAGAAGTTTACCTCAGCGTATTCCCTTTGAATTAAAGCATTTCGATTTCAATCTTTGCACTAATTCGCCAATACCTAAAAAAATTGATGAGCAGGTGTCTACATTTTATCAACACTCAATTACAATAGGTGTTTCGCTTCTTATAAAAGTTTCGCGAAGATGACATTTAAAATAGAGAGAAGAATATTATGTTCACTATCTTTCTCCAATTCTTCCTCTTAACTCTACGTAATTTTTAGTTTCATTTGTGGAAAAATATGAAGGAAAAATAGGTATTTGATGTTCATATCATGCAGAGAACATATTTTTCTATGAGCAGCAGGATAATGGATCAAAAGACATTATGTCATTGCACGATGAAGGAACCTTAATAGTGTTAAAACGAAGAATAAAGTCGAAGAGTCATTTCCCTAGAAATTAAAGAGAAGTGACTTTCGAATAGTTAATTTATAGCAGACGACACTCCTCTTGGATGAAGTTATGTAATTATTACGTCTATGTTTTTCTTTTATCTTTTCCTTTTATTTTGCCTCGTCCTTTCTTTCCTTCTCATCACCTTTTTCCCATCATTCTTCTGTTTGCATGTGAAATTTTAATGCGCGTCAGTGATTATGTAATCAGCGCCGGAGTCGATTTGTTTCACTAACATGTTGTGTGTTTTCGACGTACGTCACATAACATGACCGTGAGTACATAATTTTTAAATAATGTGAAAATGCAACACAAATCATAGTCAAAAGTAGGCGTCCAATTCCTTAACCCCGCTCAAATGTGATTAAAAATATTTCGGTCTCCTAAAAATTCCCTAACTTTGTCAGCCTTTTTTTCCTCTATGATCAAATACGTCAGCTTTTACTGAAGCAGTATTTCCAAACCCAGGAGCCGTTTGCAATGTGAACAATGTTTATTAATTTTTACGTGCACCTCATTTACTACCATTTTTACTGTTACCGTATGCAGTATACGTTTCAACATACTATTCGTAGAAGCTTCTTTAATTCATTTTCAGTTACGTGATGACGACGGGTTGCCAATCAGCGCAAAGAGTTTTACAAACGTTTTGCGGAAAAATGAAGTTTTTCGAGATAATCACATGACGAAGGGTTCGCAGTAGTCCCTATTCGATATTATGGTCTGGTTCCTGTATAGAATCTTACAAAGCTTTTCCTCAAACTTTTTTATCAGTATTCTTCGGGTTATGTTGGTGAACAAATGATGTAAATATGAGAAGCTTCTTTGGAAAAATGTACGGTTCCATTTCTTTCTAAAAAAATTAAGATACGCTGGTATCTTGCGTTGTATTTTCTCTGTATCCCAGGCTAATTTTCTGTGGTTAAGAAAACTGTAACTTTAAATAAATGCCTTTCACGGCAAAAATGAAGCAAGTAATGTTTGAACTAATATAAAAAAGATCAAATCACATGAAATTTTCCGGAAGAATTGTTAAAGAGAGATATTTTGAGAGGATGGCTGGAAACAAATCTATTCAACAAATCCGGCGGTAAGCATGTCCTTTTTTATCATAGTTGTCATAAAAACTCATGTGCAAAAAGCTGAATGTTTTTTCCAAGAATGCCAAAATAATATCACGGAAGTTTTCCTTCAACGTGCAATCGTCTAAACTTTAACTAACACTAAACTTTAACCTCTCCTCAAAAACTGATGAATCTAAAGATGACTATATTTGTGATAGCTTGCTGATCTTGTTATTCTTATTATTTTCAATTCCTTCGACAATCCTCATTGGAGTGTCGACATATGGATTTGTTGCTCACATTTCTTCATCGGACCATAATTTCCTCTAATCTATTCACCTCCACAAACTAGTCTAGTTCCTTTTTCAGTTGCCTCATATAATGCAGGACAGTTCAACAGCAAGCTATTAAAAAAATAGCCATCTTTAGATGCCTCAGTTTTTGAGGAGAGGTTAAAGTTTAATGCTAATTAAACGACGATTGTATCTACGTTGAAGGAATACTTCCGTGTGTGAAGGAACTCTTGAGTGATCATTCCATCGATTCATGGTACATTTTCATTCTCCGGTTTCATCAAAACTAAAACGCTCTTCAATGCATGGGAGCGATATTTTAAGCGGACTATTTTCGAATATGAAATTCGTAAAAGTATGAGTACACCGACCTTGAATCTGTTTACACACCATTCAATTACTCGGAGTCGTTGGTCCTTTGTGCGCAATTCTCCAATTTTTTGTAAATATTTCGCACAATCCTACGAGATTTTCAGTTTAAAAATTTATCAATAAACCCTGCTTTCCAAGGTCTGTAGTGCCTATAAAGCATTAACTATTGATTGCATCGCAGTCGATTGCCTTTTATGAGAATATTCCTCTAACATTCACGGACACACGTTTTTTAATACACCTTTTCGACCGAATAGCATAATTGACAATTTTGTCACAACTCTCAATATGGCATATGGATTTTTGTCATGAAGCAGTATAAGAATAGTAATAAAATCACCGCATTCAGGGTAATTGGGCCAGTTTCTCTCCCATGGCTACTAGTGTGTTCATGTCATGATTCCCTGAAAATTGCTCAACTAAGATTTTAGGTAGGGGTGCCTAAGAGGCTCCACCTGGATTTGAATCTGAGCTTTTCCATTCAGAGCCGAACGTTGAGGATTCTCGTCGAACATTCAGTGCAAGTGTTTCCGCTTTTTTATAATATTAAGATATTACGCAACAAAGATGGTGTACTTGCTCTAATTTTGATGAAATTTCAATTTTCTATATGACTGTAGTTGAAGCGAAGGCATCTGCAGTGGCTTCAAGAACTGGATCTCATTTTTCAGGTACAACCGCGTCCGTCAGCGTTATGGTGACAAACGTTTTCTACTCTGTTACAGGAGGCGTCTTCAGGTCGAACTGGAGATGTAGTACGTCGGATCGTAGCCGGATTATAATGGCAAGTTAGTGGCACCAAAATAGCTGGTCAATTCTGTTCTGCGTTTCCATTGTTTATGGGGATGAATAGCCTTCTCCATGTAGTTGCCAGTGAATCTGTTGATGTTCTCTGAATTCTTCATAATTTCAATGGCCTCGCGTATCACCCGTAGGAAGTAACTTCTTTCCTTCACGATCACCCATGTGTTCTGCAAGTCAACGTTGTAGCCAGATTCCGACCAGGCATGTTTGACGATGCCTGAGAGCCGGAAGTCTTTCTTTTTCAGTGCTCTCTCGTGTTTCTTGATTGAATTATGATGAATCCAGAAAACTTCATGGAGGATGGGTATTCACTGGTAACTACATAAGGAAGGCTAGTCAACCTCATAAACAATGGAAACGGAGAACAGAATTGAACAGTTATTTTGGCGCCACTAACTTCCCATTACAATCTGGCTACGTTCCGACGAACAGCATCTTCAGTTCAACCTGAAGACACCTCCTGTAACGGAGGAGAAAACGTTTGTTACGATAACGCTGAAGCACGCAGTTTCACCTGAAAAATGGGAGTCAGTTCTTCAATATGTCTGGTTGAGACGAGAGATATTTTTAGTGTTTACACAATCAGGTTTATGAAGCCTTGTATGCATGCAATATGATGTGATGGTGAATGATACGGGCCTCGTGTTTCTTCGAAGCGGCTACCTCGTAAATAGTTCATGCTAGAAGCCAATGTTTGCGTGGAATCTGTAACCCTGCTCGCGGGGTCAGCAACCTGCGGCTAGTGGGAGCCTCTTGTGGTTTTTTAAAGGTTTTTTTGCGGCTACGGTCGCCATCATTCTATCTGCACAAGTCGGGGGGAAATTATTCGACCCTGGGAAGATTAAATCAGCGCTCTCCTGTTGCGGCATGGAGAGGAGGAAACGTGTCACTTTATTTGTTGAATACCTGATTCAAATAAGAAACAGGTCCAACTTGAATTCCGTGAGTAATTATATTCTTTAAAAAAGAATGAGATCTCGCAATGGAGAGCGATGGAATCCAGTCTCATTACCTCATCGTATTCCAAGCCTGCATTCCTTTCATCTGCTTACGACTAGAAAAAAATGCTCTCTTAATGTGACGTAGGGAAAGGGAGAGGCGGGAGAATTGATGGTGATACGTATAAATGAAATCACTGACTTTCAGTGTTGAGCTAAATTTCCTGAACCATTAGTACCATTTAATGAATGCTACGTGCTAAATATTATGAAATATAATCGTTTTTGAAGTGAAAACTTCTTATGTTGCGTTGAGCACTTTTGTAGATGGGTAAAAGACATTGGACTCGCGTCACCGTCACCGCTACTACATATATGTATACTTATGTATATTCTGTATATACACAGTATACTCGCTATATACACAGTACTTGTGGATGGGTACAAACCATTGGACTCGCATCACCGTCACCGTCACGATCACCGATACTAAATATATGTGTAATTGTATATTCTGTATATACACTTTTGTGGATGGGTAAAAGCCATTGGACTCGCGTCACCGTCACCGTCACTGCTGCTAAATATATGTATAATTGTATATTCTGTATATACACAGTATACTCGCTATATACACAGTACTTGTGGATGGGTAAAAACCATTGGACTCGCGTCACCGTCACCATCAAATAAAATATATTATAATTTTATTCATATTACATTATATATATATGTAATATACGGTTTAGTTCATTCAATTTGGGTTGCTACAAATATTGTGCCGGATAATATAATAGTCCATACTGGTGCAGGAGAGTGTACTCGATACAAGAATAGTGAAGGTTAGTACAATATAACTCAATTTCTTTTAATACATTCAATTTGAGTAGCTTATTCATATATACATAAACATAAACTTTGTAGACGATAAAAATCTACATTGATTGAATTTTTAAATAGTGAGTTTGGTTTAAAGATGTCTAATGATCGCAATCTTGGCACAACGAAATATAAAACTACTGTTGATGCAGTATTTACAAGACATTTAAGCAAATTCGAATCAAAATTATTCGTTTCTTACTTTAGTTACCATAAGCCTATTGTATCAGTTTTAGATATTGCCGATGATGATGGCGGTGATGATGAAAGAGTTGTTGAAATAATGGATGAAAGTTGATTATTCTGAAGTGTACAATTTTTATGTAAAATAACTGTGCGCAATAGCGCAATATTTGAATATTTAATTTATTATATACATGAAACTACTTTCTACTGATTAATAAAACACTTCATTAGAAATTATTCCCTACATTCAAAAATGCTCACGTTATTTCAAGTTTTCACTTCTGTCGGCACTCCCGGAGTGCCTCTTTCTTTTTTATATTTGAGTAGCCTAAAATATGGATAAAAAATACAAAGTTCTTTTCAAAATTACGTTATGTTTGTTGCGTACAAAAGGAAAATCCATGGTCAAGCGCGTATCGGACATATTGAGGGATTGGAAATGCCATTATTCTTTAATAATGCAAACAATCTACACAGTTTTCAGCCAGAATAATAGATTAATGAAGTACTTGCAGCATTTTTAGAAGAAGAGTTCTTTTGGTCCTTGGTGATGGATAGATCTTTAGAGAAAACATTAATACAACCCTCTGCTTGTTATCCAAACATTTTACGTCAAAAGTTAAGGACATGATTCTCGTCACGTGACCCCTTTTTCATCACTTTCAAAACGCTGCCAGAAAGCTGTCCATATTTGCACACTCTGCAAGCTGAAATAAAGCGATTCGATGTGAAAAGTCACAACGACTTAAGGAACGCTATATTTTTCAATTCGCCAACTTAAATATGTTGTCTAATATCGAGAAAAATAGTTAAACTGAAATTTTCCGGAATAATATTGAGGAAAACATTGGGAGGGGCAATACGTTTTTTCCTGTTCAAGTTTCTTCATCGTTGAGTCCGTCGAAATGACTATTAATTTTGACCAAATTAGCCCCTAGGTTAACTTTGCTTCAATACCATTTCTTCTTAACATTGAAGAGATGATTTTTATCACTAGTTTTTTATACACAACATGTATAATATAATTTGTGTCTGATGATGCCGTGGGGTGGAAAAATATTTCGTACGATTGCATAGAATTTCCGTTGAAAAACATGATTTTGCCGGTAGCAATGGTAAGCATGTATAGAACTTATGTATGTATCGATAAGTTTTTATGAGAGTTTAATCGGTAAGCAAATTGAAATATAAATGAGATTATAAGATTCTCACAAGAATTATTTTCTTGTTAGAATCTTATAATCTCATTTTAATTTCAATAATTACAAGAATTCTTTACTTTCTTGAGAGACAGTCAATATTCCTGGTTTTGAGATTAACCTTTTGCCGAGGTTTACACGATACACGAAGTATTTAGAGTTGAACGGTGAAAGGTCTTATTCAAATTATCGCTTCGAGTCTCTGAAGAGGGTAGTACGGCTCTCAAAAAGGCCACAGCTCCTGTTAATTTTGTGTATATTTTCCCATTGACGTCATAAGAGAACGCCTTAAAGTGGGTCTATACTTAAAAGCCGACTCAAGTTAACGGTCACCACCTGTGGTCGCCTACTGGGGTGGTAGAAGCCCAACGGGAAACTGTGAAGGCGGCACTGACAAAATGCAGTGGGGAACAATTATCCTTGGATTGGGGATGGATAAGGTCTACTTCGTAGTCAATGCAGGCTTGAACGCTTAACATTGTTATGGCCTTAATTAAAAAACAGCATCAATGGTTGTTAATGTTTTGCATGTATGAAAGACGATTCTTTGATTTAAGTGGGATGAAAATCCTAATTTCTGAATCTAGCCTTCGCAACATGTCCCGGAATATTACCAAAAAATGTCGCAAAACCATAGTTTTGCTATTTTTCATTAAAAAACAACCACTTCATGATAAAGTTACTCCAATTAAATCAACAAATGACTCTTAATCTACAGTAGACAAAAATTGCAAGTATCCAGCTGTCACGGCAAAGCCGTTACTGGGTTGGAGAGAAACGTCTGAAACGAGCTTCTTATCCCCAGTATAGAGCCACCTTAAATACTCCGAAAATTATGAGACTTCTGAGTCCTCCAGAAAGCTAAAACGGGAAGCGCTTGACATTAATGGAAAATAACTGGTCATTAGCAGAGAAATGCATGTTCGAGGAAAAGGTTTATAACTCGTAGGGTGTATCAGCACGCAACATGGTAATCACAAAGTATTTCAGGAAGGTTCATTCCGTTATTATCGACTTCATTTCCAGCAGGGACGAAGGAAGTGATTGCGTGTTGGTCACGTAAAACCGCCCTCAACATTATTTAAAATTAAGGGTAATTTTACCCTAATTTACTTCATCAAACCACTTACTTGATTTCAATTGTAACTTATTATTAACCCGCATTATTAAAAAATAATGACAAATATGTTTTTGCGTACTAATTCCAATTCCAAACTCTTTTTAGAATACTGAAAATTGTTTTTATATAATGTAACAAAAGTAATTTTTTTATTTAAAGTTGCAATTCGTTTATCTATTGTGTCTGAAGTGCGTAAACTAGGCCTTTGGAATCTGGGAAACTTTTGCGTTATTTTTTGCAGAATAGAATGATAATGTTGCATTGAACAAAATTATGATAGGTAGGTTAGGAACGCATACAAGCAAATAAGCAAGTAAGCAAAATATCTATCCGGTATTTGGATTTTTAAAAAATTAAGGGACAAAGTGTTAAATTGACAATTCTTTTGACCCGCTTTAAATTAAAATTTTAAAACACCCTTTCGTGATGAGCTTTCAGATCATAAAAGGAACATACCCTTGAACGTTTACAACTTCAGTCTGCGCTCGCCGTTTCAGTTAGTGATTCAGAGAGGACATAGCCATATATAGTTGTAGAAATGTTTAGTAAATTAGTAATTTCTATTTGAATAATATAGCCCGGCAAAAAGTTGTCTATCTCACCACTGGCAAAATTTTAATCTGTATGTTCTAAGAAAGTATTGACCGAGTGGATCCAACAACAGTTTCCACCTTGCCTATTATCAGCGTTGGATGTTTTTTTGGTCGGGAGAACTTGTGCAAAGTTCGCACGCCTGCAGCCACGGAGCATTTTTTTTAAGTTGCCAAATTACCATCGGTGGATTATTTTTAGTGTAAGGCAATAGTTCATAAGCAACACGAATTGTAACTTATTTTATTTTGGTAAAATTAGTTGCCCATGATTTCCACATACTTCTAGGAACTTTATATAGATGTGAGCAATTATTCTACGGATTAATTGAGAAACAGTAATTTTACTCGGAAAGCTAATCTAAATCATCAAAGTCACCTCCTAATGCCTGGCATCCGTGGCACGTATTTATCTCGGTCTGTTTCAAATGGTAAGCTACGTTTTTGCTGGCCATATTTGCGGTTCAATCGCATCTGTCTCGACTAGTTAAGCGGTGTGAACCTCTGTGACAACAGTGGACTCTATTTTAATTATCATTAGTCGATAGTAAATCTATCGAGTTCCGGAGGTTTTGGATTACTAGTCGCCATAAAAATATTTGTTGCGAGCTACTCTACAGCATTATTAATTCGCACGATGATCTAATCACATTCCTAACCACACTTTAACAGCTATACAATCTATATCTTCTTCTTTTCAATTTTCTTTTTGCCCAGTTTCCCTAATTCTTATTTCAGTTCCTATTTTTTTTATTACCTTCCATACCTCTTTAACTCATCCTCCAACGTTTTTCCTCTTCTTCTTTTGCTAAAGGTTTTGCTAATTTCACCTGAGTTCATCTATCTTCAGTTTTTCCACCTGTCAGCCATCTTCATTGGAATTATCGTTTTTGTTTACTTAAGACCCGTCATGATAACCAAATCGTGATCATTGTTGATATCCAGCCCATGGAAGCCATTTCAGTTCTTTGTTTGAAGAAATGCAACAAAAAATCGACAGTAAAAGGCAAAAAAAATAATTGAAGACGAATTGATTCGGTGATATGAAGCTTTGGAAGCTTTATAAGGCAATAAATCCAGTGTTTTTCCGTGCATTCGTAATCAATTGCCATGAGTGCTCTATGTATATTGGGTTGTGGGACACATTGTGTGGCATCTCCATGTTATACTCCTCCCCCCTTAAATTAGATTGAGTGAAATATCACTTCACCTAGATTTTGAAGAAATTGGCCTCATCTCAAATGAATAACTCTCATCTTTCCAAATATATCAAAATATTAACCCCTTGACGAACTACTTTTCGAGCAATTCGTCAAAAAATATAAGCTGTATTACATAGGGTAGATAACGGTTGTGCGCTCCAGAGCGAGAATGTTAAAAAAATATGGGATTTACAACACCTAGATTACGTATAAAAACTAACGGTGTCTTAAGGCTTTGTATGTTTTGTCAACTAAGGCTTTGTATGTTTTCTCAACTATTCATAAAATATAATCAATTGCTGACCACAGTAATTTTTACAGAATTGCAAAAAAAACCTTCTGCTGTGTGAATATTTTCACCGTACGGCGTGAAAAAAATGAGTCAAGTTAGAAACTTATGAGAAAATATTTATTTAATCACTGAGAATTTTTGACATATATTACTATATTTTTGCGGCAAAATTACTATTACAATATTTGATTCATACTTCTTACGGACGCTGAAATAAAAAAATAGAATTCAAAATTGGTCTCCATTAAAACTTGGGAAATACCTCGCTCAAACAACCTTAAACCCCTTCCCTCCCGTCCTCCCGTTGTGTGGCCGACCGCCAGTCATAGCTCATTTCTCGCGGCCGCCTACAGATGTCTCGAGGTGTCGAATGGAAGCGATCCCCAAACGTATTGCTTTCGCTCGAGCGACCAGAAAAGAGTGAGTGGCTTGCGGCCGAAGGCGAAACACCAACCGTTCTCGTTGAAGGAGAAAGAAGAGTAAGAGAACGCAAGAAAGCGGAGAAGAGAGAACCCGAGGAGGAGTTGGCGTGATACGCCCCCCTTCCCGGGAGAGGGGGCTGCTAATCGTGACGGCGTTGCACTAACCCAAGACGAATGAGGCTGACGTTTCGTCATGTGGCCGTCCTCGGCATTAGTCTCCGGTTGGTGCGAATTAAGGTAGTTTGAGCGAGATATTTCCCCAGTCATAACGGACCACATATTCTTATTTTATTTTATTATTTCAGCTTCTGTAAGAAGTATGAATTAAGTACTGTGATATTGAAGGCGCAAAAATATAGTTATACATGTAAAAATATCTCAGTAAATTAAATAAATATATCCTCATAAGTCTCTAACTTGACTGATTTTTTCGCGCCCTACGGTGAAAATACACACGCAACAGAAGTTTTTTTGGCGATTCTGATAAAATTACTGTGGTTTATGTTTGATTGGGTATATTTTTATAAATATTAGAGAAAACATACAAACTACACACTGTTAGTTTTTGAAGAAATCTAGATGTTAGAAAATACTATTATTTTTAAATTTTCTACCTCTGGAGCGCACATCCGTAATCTATCGCATGCAAAACAGCTTATATTTTTAGACAAATTGCTCAAAAAGTAGTTTGGCAAGGGGTAAGTATTTTGATAAAATTGGAAAGATGAAATTTTTATTTTAAATGAGGTCAAATTCAGAAAATTCTAGGTGAAGTAACATTTCGCTCAAACTAACTTGTAGCTGAAAGATCTGAGGGTTTCCGGGCGTATAGGGATGCTGGGGGTTGTTCGGGTTTCCGACCGGGGCAAACTCTCCATTTCTGCCGTCGTTTCGATGCAGAAATGGAGAATTTGACCCGGTCGGAAACCCGAGCAACCACCAACAACCCCTGTAGCTGTCCTCGCCGGTCCACAAGCAGTTCGCTCGGTATTAATAGCATTAGGGGTCGTCCATTCTTGTACGCGGTGGGAAAGCGGTTATTACCTGACGCTTACCAACCTACTAGTCCTTCCGTTTGCTGTGTTGCATAGAAAATAAAATATCAGAATACCAAAATCAAGTAAAATAGTATGGAGTGATAGTTGATTCAACAATTATGTTGGAAAACTATGTAAATTGTCTTTAAAAAAACTAATGGTATCGGCAGTAACTTGGTGGAATTCCTTCACAATGAAATGATGAATTACTTAGTTTTCCACATATATTTCATTTACTCCACGACCCGGGTTTCGTAACTTACGGTGGTTGAGTGATTTTTGTTTACATACAGATTTGCGTGAAACTTTGTACACATGTTTCCATTGGTGATATATATATATATGTAAGTGAAATAAATTTTGCAGCATAACGATTTGTTATCTTTTGGCAACTTGATACTATTTTAACACGTAGCCTTAGTGTACATGACATATATATCGTAATAATTCGATTACGAACGTGAGATTTTCTTCTAAACTTGAAAAAATACATTTCTTATCATCAAAACTGTTGCTAGGGAATATCAAATTGTCACGTCGAGTCCAAAATTCGAGAAAAAACATGATTGAAATGAAAAACTTTGTGAATTGAACATGAATAGACTTTTAATAGGACTAAGTTTTCGTCGCTGAGAGACATCATCAATTCATCAGGTATATTACAGAAGGGTTAAGACACAATAATCTGTTCTTTATCTGATGATGTCGCTCAGCGACGAAAACTAGGTCGTATTAAGAGTCTATTTAAGAGGAATTCACAAAGTTTTTAATTTCAAACATGAAGATTTTCCACAAAGTTACGCCTGATACCATTATCTTAAAAACAAACATATATTTCAATGTCATTTCGGTTAAATTTTGAATGCCGCGCCGAAAAATCTAATCATGACATGCTTTAATTAAGGGAAAAAATGAAAATATAATTCTTGTATCATTTCCATTACTGGCGGTTTAAAAGCATAAACAGATGCATTTAAATGAAATGTGGTCTGAGAATTTTTTTCTGCAAACTTAAAAAATATTAATAAGGGCGCTCAACGACCCACGATCAAGGCTCCAGCCACCTTAAACTTAAATGGCGTAATAAGGGTTGGGGTGGGGCGAGAAGCAGTCCCGTCGCCGACCCGACGCATGCCTGGCGCAGTGGTACGGGGACGGAAGGTTTGAGTAATGAGAATTTCTCAGAGAGGGTCTTGAGTCCCGCCTTCTCCTCATTTTTTTTTAAATTTTATTTTGGACTTGACGCAAGCTCATCCGCGCACACCCATCCTTTCCGTGAGATTAAGGAGCGGTGTCTTCGGCGCGACAGAAGCGACAGCGAGGCGCGAATTGAAGTGAATACGACCCGCGCACGATTGAGAAAACACAGAGGAGACAAGAGGGCGTCCAGCGACGGTGAGCCCTAAAGCGGAAAGGCCCGCCCTTTACAATTTCGGTTTCGTCACCCGGCATAATTCGTCGTGGATTTCTCCGCTGGCGACGCGCCAACGGAGTATTGCGCGAGTATTAGACCTCTTTCACCCGTGCTCTCGTGAGCTCGCTCACGAGAGCTGAAGCGACCGGCAGGGTTTGCTGAGCAAGACCCTTTCAGAGGAGTCCATATGATCTGCGGTCGGAGGCTCTCGAGCCGGCATGCGGCTCAACCACGACTCCCTAGATACATACTGTATCTAGGGAGTCGTGGCTCAACCCACTCGTAGCCGGCGGCTGGTGGGGAGCTTTACGACGCGACGTCCCACTGCATACACGCCTTTCACACAAGGCTCAGGAGAGCTACAATCGCAAGAATACCAGCTTCCTCTTCCAAATTTAGCATCCTGTGTGTTCGCAACAGACTAGAAGGAAGTGATCTGAGGAGCATCGCCGGAGCAAGTGGCGTTGTGGTGAATCGGAGCCTATTCACCCGGCTCACGTGAGCTTGTGCATTCCCTTCCGACTCTCTCAAGCTGCTCTGGTGAGCGCGCTCATGAGAGCATGTGTGAAAGCGGTCTTAAGGCCGTTTTACACGATGAAAGATTTTGTACAAACGAATGTACGTGAGATTGTACGTTTGTCTCAACGATATTAGAACAGGTTCTATTTCCCGTGCAGGCATTGAGACATTCGCAAAAGCGTTCATACAATTTGCCGCTTTACACGATACATTTTGCCTCATGCAAGAGTTCACGGATGCCTCATGCAAGAGTTCACAAATGTACCGTGTAAAACGGCCTTTATAGTATCGAGATCAGACGCACGGATCTCCATTTGAATGGGGAGCTATTTACTATAGGAATGTGTGATTCCGTTTCGATTTAGCCGAGAAAGGGCTATGCCAAATTTATCTTTTGCGTTCATTTTTGGCCACCAAGTGCTAAGTGAGTTGAAAAAATGATTCATAAGACGCGTTAAACATTCCTGATATTTTGTCCTTGGTCACATTTGGAATTTTAGTCATGATGGGTATCTATACTATTCCCACGCAATATGTCATTGGTAGTTTTAGACATTGGTGGCTCTTAAAACCAGCATGACATGTGAAGCGGGATTGGCGTACCCAGCGAGGGTAAAGGGGGAATCTGCCTCCTTCCCCTAGGAGTTAAAAAATAAACCCTATAAACATAAAGAGAATAATGTGATTTTTAAGAATTGCGTCAAATTGTGTTTCGCGTTGGAACAGATACTAGTTGGACAAGCATCCCAGCAGAAGACAAACTCGTAACCTAGTCTCGTAACTTGATGCACTTATGCAAGAAGCACTTTGTCACTGCCACTCCCCCCTCTCCGATCAAACCTAAGCTACCACTCCTTAGTTCCCAGGGGTAGGCATGCCTTGGGAAGTGGTCCCTCGTTGAGTCTGAAGCACCCTTGGCTCTAAGTCACAATGTAATTATGTACTCCTCCCCATCTTTTGGCATAGAAGTGAAACTTGAATGTTATAGGGTAGACTGAGGTACCTGCTGAATGAATGCTTTGGAGATGGCAGGGAAACGAGAATTAAATCAAGCATGTATCTGTGAGAATATGTTATTGAGCATCCGGAAAAATGTGTTGAAATGACATTTTTGAGGCATTCGCTTGAAATTGCATGTAAAAAGTTATGTAAAATATGGGGAAAAGAAATTTACCATTGGTAATGAGGCTGGGTGAACTATTACAGCTCCTGGTGAATTCGTATGGAACAAATCTTAAAAAGTGGGGTAAGAAGAACTTATATTATTTCTGTTTAGGGACTATTTTTACCAAGGCTATGTAGCATTAATTCGATAAATAATAAAGTGGAGGGCATAGGAAAGAGTTTATATTTGATTTGTTTTTATGATATTATTTCTGTTTAGGGACTATTTTTACCAAGGCTATGTAGCGTTATTTCGATCAATAATAAAGTGGAGAGCATAGGAAATAGTTTATATTTGATTTGTTTTGTACGTGACTCTGAAATGGACTGGTAATCAATTTAGTTATTTTTTCGAATAACCGAGTAAAACGATCCAACTCAACTGTTGAACCGTACAATACGTAATGTCAGTGCTTTTTATTGCTCTTGATACCGTAATCTACAGAGTCACGGCTGGATATCTTGTGGAGCGTTTAATCCATTTTTGAATAAACTAGCCGTTAGTATAACCTTCATTTCTAAACCACCTAGCGGCGATATTTGTACCTATTGAAACACCTAAACTCGTATTCCGCATCCATTTTGTCATCAAAAATGCAATCAAGAAAGCCTCGGACTTTTTTCAGGACTTTTTCGTCGTCTTGTTCACATCCATATCTGGCTCAAATTTACGCTGCTCTGCCCATGGACGTGTTGACTGATCTTATCGGCTATCACGCGAGGGGTTTGATAGCTTTCTCCTTCCCATTAATCCATTAGCTTTTCCTGCCTCCGGGTCGCATGACGTAACAATATTCTTTCCATTTTTTTCAATCGCAGTCTATTGCATCAACATTAAAATGAAGCTGATAGATGAAGAGCGGAACAGCTTGTCCTATCACCATTTTGTGACTCTCTGTGCATAGGGTGTGCCTGTGCGATTATCGAAAAAAATCGACATTGATCAATTACAAGAATAATTGGAAATGTGGTCGATTCAATTGTCAGGAATTGAAGAAATGACGATTGAAGTCATTCAATTAATTGACACAGTTCAATTAATTGAAATTGCTCAATTAATTGACATCAACCAATTAATAGACAGGACTCAATTGGATTGTGCTTTTCAAAGGCTTTTCTTTCGCAATGAGAAGAATGAAAGAACTAATTTGAAAAACAACAAAATAATTCAATCAGTTAGCTCTTATTAATTAAGTAAAGGAATATGTCGCTATTTGGAGACATGCAGATGAGATCCTCAGCGTGTTCATCCGACAGACACTGGCGTTTGTCGATGACAATGTTCCCGCCGAGACTAAACAAATTCTCGGACGCAGTGCTAGTTGCCGGGATATCTTCTTGCTAACTTCTGGAGGGAGTGGTAGGTGGTGGCCCTCACCACCGTCAACAATCGTCAATTAATCGATTATCGGACCATGATTGTGAATTGAATATCAATTGACAATTGAACAACAATTGACGCGTGAAAAAATTGACAATCGAGTCGATTACCGCAATTGGCATCGATGCGCTGAAATATTCGATCATTTGTCAAAATAATTGAATCGACGATTCAATTAATCGAATAATCGCACAGGCCTAGGTGTGCGTGACTGCCTGAGGAACACTTTGGCCGAGGAAATCTACACCAGGGCCCGTGACCAACCACAGGCGTGGCCCGCTCTAGATTTAAGAGATGCCACAGTGACTGTGTGATAAAAATATATTAGATTATTATTATTATATACTAATTCCCTAGATTATTCGAAAAATAAATATTTTTGTTAACCGTTTTTCCATCCAAAGAAACCATTTCCAGAGCAATTTTTATTGAACTGGCGTATTTTGACTTAAATTCTTACAGTAATTTTCCAATAACTCATCATCATCAGCAGTCATCAATCCGAAGATTGGTTTGCAGCAACTCTCCCCCCCACTCTCCTATCAGTCAACCGTTTCATTCCTACATAATTTTTCACTTTGAAGTCCCTCATAATTTGTCTGAAGATTTCATTTTTGGTCTTCCTCTCTAATTCTTCCAATCTGTATTTATACTTCGATTATTGTTTTCAAAAAGGTATTGTGTCGCAAATACATCCAATAAATTTGTCTCTTCTTCTCAGCGTTTTTTCTGTACTCCTTTTCTCCCCAATTTTTCGTAAGGCTTCTCATTTGGTGATTTTCTCCATCACTTTACTCCTCATCATTCTTCGATAGCACCACACCTCCATTGCTTCCAATCTCCTTTGCTCTGCTTCTTTTATTGTCCAGGAGTCACAGCCATATAGAAGCATGGTACAAATACAATATGTTTTGATCGTGTGCTTCCTAACTTCCAGGCTTGTATTGCCAGCTGTCAGCGGACTCCTCTTCTGGAGGAATGCCTTCTTTGCTTGGGCAATTCTGCTCTCGATATCTTTCTTCCTCCTTCCATCGCTGGTGATCCTGCTTCCCAGGTTACAAAATTCTTCCTCTAGAGCAAGTTTTTATGTCCAAGTTTTAAGGTCACTCTCTCTTCTGGATTTCTTCCAGAGGCCATTATCTCGGTATTCTTAACATTAATCTTCAAGTTTTATTTCTTCGTAGTTTTGTCCATACAGTTCAGCGTTCTCACAAGATCTTCTGTCTTCAAAAAATAATGAAAGGATGGTACTTAATATTTATTAATACTCGATTCCTTTGGAGAGCTAGTTTCTTATCAACAGATTTTCGCGAAAATGGAATTTATATAGATATAAAAATATTAGTTTTCCACGTTTCACCCATTCCCACAATAAACACCATGTATTTTAATATTCAATTTGCGGAAGAAGTTGCGAGGAAAGATATTATTTTGTTATTCATACTAAAAGAACTCACCTGTTCCTAAATATCCCGGACATTAATTAAATTTTATTCGTTTTACGATGTTTTACGTAAGTAAAAAATTAAGCATGGATGACGGGTGCTGGCGAAGGAAGTGGTAGTAGAGTTTGGGTTATAAGTGAGCTGGGTTATAAGTTACCCACCTGCTACCCTACAATCTAAAGGAAATTTGACAAGAGGCACTACCCGGCGAAGTTTCAAACAGAATCAGTTCGCTTAGTCTATTAAGAGGTAGGTAATACATTGCGTGGACGCATGTAAACAGCTTCAGCAACTTGCTTTTGAGTAAGAATCCTTCTAGCATTTAATTCTTGGAATGGTTTCACTAATAGAAAGTCCTTTTGTTTTGAAGAGGGTACAATATTCATGGCCAACTAGCTTATTGAATATATTTTGCGGCACTAGAGCACATTGAAAACAATAATGGTAGGAGAAATGAATCGGAAGAATTACCGAGGGAGACAAGGGATGGAATGCATCAGGCAAATGATGAGGAGTGTTAAAACGAAAACTTGTGCAGGAATGAAACAGCTGAGAGGAGAGTGGAATGGAGAGATGCAGAATAACTAATCTTCGGATTGGTGATGAGGATATTCCCGTACAACTTTGCGCACCTTTTGTGGCAGACGATTCATTTCCGCAGGAGAAAAAAAGATGTTGATGAGTCAGCATCTATCATTGCAGCAGCAGCGGTATTTTCAATTGTTATAGGGGCTGCATACATCATGGTGAGAGGAATACGGAGGAGAGGGCTGCATATGGAATCGAACTGGCGAGGATTATTGCTCTGAATTAGCGAAGGGTTCATATTCCGGGCAGTCATCAAAGAATCTGCGCAGTCACTCAAGGTATTCTCTCCTTTGAACAGTGCAATGTAGAGCGCAAATTAACCCGCGGATTAGATTAAGCTCAGAAAAATCCCTGTATAAAATGTCCCATGGACTTAAATGCATTTTTAAGTCTATGGGTCTTAAATTTGCCCTTGATTTTAACCATCAGATGTGGAGGTGAACCGTTTTTGCTTATTCACGGCTCTGTGGGTTACGTTTAAGGTAGTTTGAGCGAAAAATCACTTCACCTAGAATTTGATGAATTTAGCCTCATTTTAAAGAAAAAACTCTCATCTTTCCAATCATATCAAAATGTCAACCCCTTGCCGAACTACTTATCGAGCAATTTACCTGAAAATGTAGGTTGTTTTACATGGGATAAATTAAGGCTGTGCGCTTCAGAGGGAGAATATTGAAAGAAATAGCAATTTTAAAAAACCTAGATATCGTCAACAAAACTAACAGTGTGTAATTGCATGTTTTCTCAACTATTTATAAAAAATAATCTATTACTCACCACAGTAATGTTTACAGAATCGCAAAGAAAACCTGCTGTTTTGAAGGGTTTTCAGCCGTGTTGCGATAAAAAATGAATCAAGTTAGACACTTATGTAGAAATATTAATTTAATTACTAAGAATTGTTGTCATATATAACTATATTTTTGCACCATTAATATTACAATATTTATTTCGTACTTCTTACAGACGCTGAAACGTAAAAATAAAATTTGAATATGGTCTCTATTATGACTAGGGATCTACCTCGCTAAAACTATCTTAAGAGTAGGGTTTCTTCCGTCACTTACTACACTTCTTGCCTAAAATCAATTACCATCCAAATCGCTTATTTGACTGAAAGAAAGGCGAAGATGATCCACACCTTCGTCGCTCCAACTGCTAAACTTACAAATCACTGTCTAACCCTATAGACAACACAACATTCATGCCGTAACTGGGATTCAAACCCGCGACCTGTGGGTTGGCAGAACAGTGTGACACGAGCCTAGCTTGATCGGCTAAGAAGGGCTGCAGGCAATCTAATTTTTTGGACATTTTCACGGAATTTGTATTTATTAATCTGTATCAGGTGGAATTAGCCCGTAGGCCGGGAAGAAAAATTATAGGCTTTACGGATCAGATGAAGAAAGGTAGGTAGTATGCTGAGATGAAGAAATAAATTGTATTAGGGGATAGAGGCTTGTGCATGCAAAAGTCAAGAGGTTTTTTACGCTCATACTTATCTTTGGTATATCATCTTACCTTAAATGGTAAATCACCCTGATGATACATAATAATATTTCAGTTGGAATCGATTGGTTGAATTCTAGGCTCGTAGGTGGGAAAACGTAAAAATTTTCATTAACTTTAGCAGATCAAATTGGCGTGCATTTCATTCCAGATGTCTTCCATTGTTAAAATTGAAATTTAATCGCAGACGTTGTGTTTGAAAACAAAATCCTACGTACTATTTTTGCCCAATATGTGACCAAGGCACCTGGAGGATACGGGCCAATACAGAATTAAGGGACCTATACCAAGAGCCTGGCATCATTGCCCAGATTAAGAGTAGAAGGGCATGCGAGCAGGAGGGAGCCGGCCTCTACAATCAAGATGGTGGCAGAGAATGTTTCACGTGGCAGAAGACTATTGCGGCGACCAACTGCGGAAGGATAGCGAGATTGAATGTGGCGCCTGAGATAATGCAAGGCCGAGTTGGATGGCGGCGAGCTGTTGGCGAGGCCAAAGAGCTTCTTAGGTTTGAGTGACCACGTAGGTAAGGTAAGTTAGGTAATCGCAGACGTTGCGAGTAATGAAGAAAAAACCGGCTTATCACTGATTACGAAAAAGCATTAAAGTGCAAGTTGCAGTGCGATGACTGGCTGGATTCTAAATGTTAAACACAGAGTTTACTCAAGGACTCTTGGTTGTTTATCTTCGACACTATTTAAGTGTGTCTCTATCTCCATTAATATCAACCTTTGAGAAACTTTTCTGCCGGGATTTATTCAAGTTTTAGCTTTAAAATGTCGTCTCGGTTTAGACTTAACAGTTCTCATTCTGTCCAAGATTATTGATTCGGATTATCGGTTCCCTGATAATTTTAAGCGATAAAATATAAAAATACCCGTCTTTTTTATTTTTTTATTTTTCATTATGTTACATAGGTACCTACTATTTAATTTCAACCGCGAAATTGGCGCTCGTTATTCGTTAATTCGTCATTAACCTCGAGGATCCGCGGCAGGGAGGTGAATTCTAAAATAAATATGATACGTGGGAGGAGATCTCACATGAAATGCGGATTCTATCCACCATTTGACTCACGCGAGATAGATACCTCACTCATATATTTATGGGGACCATTTTTTTAAGTTTATAAATGCTTATCTGCAAAACGTACAAAATTATTACAAAGGTGATTTCGTAAAATGTTACAACGTTTCAATGGGGAGCGTGGTTGCTTAGACTTAAACTCACTGTTTAAAATAAATCCCTGATCAAGGATAGGATAGGGTAGGTATACTTAGTTGACGGATCAAACAAATTAGAATATTCACTTATAATTGAAGCGTTGAGAGAAAAAAATGGTGTCAGTGTTTTGTTATATTTGAGCTAGGTACGCTGATGCATTCGTCTACCTCTATTCTATTTGTGCATGAGTGGTGTGTCTATCTTCATTGTTGTTCCAGATATAAAACCGTATTTGGGGTTTATTTTTTATTTAATGTATTTCAAGCCTCATTTCCAAAAAAGAGGAATTTTTGACTCCCAACATTCTTGCTCTCCGTTACACAATAAACGGAAAAAATACGGTTATTTCTGGTTATACTCTAATTCGTCTGTCGACCATATATTCACTTCAATCTGATAGCACTGGTATCCTCTATTACCGTGGAATCAATTGATTTAGGGGGATTGCTTTGAAGCGATAGACGTGTCAAACTAGCGATCCTCACGCTAAAATTGCATCTAAATTTTTTCCAATCATCTTCCACCATGACATTGTTCAGTTATCAAGGCTTAAGCTTATTTTCTCAAGCTTCTTAGGTTAGTTTGGACGAGATTTTTCTCTGCTCGTAATCGGGATCATAAGCGAATTTTATACATATGTTCTGTCAGTAATTCTATACATATTTTGCCTTATATTGCAGTTGTAAGAAGCGTAAAGTAAAAATAATAATATTAATAACGCATAAACTTTGTTTATATGGCTGAACTTCTCATCAATTTATTAAATAAACATATTAGAGGTTTAAACTTATTTGTTTCACGCCTTCATTTGTACTTCTTCATTTTTTGATAATGTCTCTCAGACTAACACAGCCGTGCATGCATACCTCGTGGGAAACGGGTTATTTTTTTGACGATGGAAGTATTGCAAAACGTGACTGATATTTTGGATTAAATGGAAAGATAAGATTTTTTCTTTACATTTATGTCAGATTCATTGAATTTCTTGAGAAATTATGGGTACTTTCCATTCGCTCTAGTCCGCCAATCACTTCGCAAGAAAACAGCACACTTGCTTTCCATTCGTTTTAGACCTAGCGTATAGTGGGAAGGTTCTCGGATGAAAATGTGGAGGAGAAGTGCTAATTCACTCTGGCTATCGGCTACACATCGAATACGCAGTGAGCATTTGGGACCCTGCACAGAAATATTTGATTCGAAAAATAAATAAAATTCATTGAAAAGCTGTGCGGTTCGTTAAAAACTGCCACGAGCGAGCAAAGACTGTTTCACTGCTTTTAGGGAGATTTGGTTGAGAACCGCTAAAGACTCGCAGGCTACACGCTAGGCTTAGATTGCTGGAGAAATTCCGAAAAGGTGTGCTTCAGTGTGACACGGAGAATACCATTTTGACGCCGCACTACATCTCTAGGTCCGACAGGAAAGATAAAATAAGAGAGATACATTGCCGAACAGATAGGTACAAAAATTCGGTCTCCCCACGCACAATAAGTAACCATGATAAAAACTGAGATACACTCAAAATGCTGCTGAAATACATTTCACTTTTCACCTACCTTTAACATTCTCCTTTACACCTTTTCGCGGCTGGTTCCCTAACACCCCCTGCCACACGCCCATGCGGAGCGGTGGCTCGAAGGGTACTATGTAGATATGTAGATGACCTTGCGCACCAGGTAGTTTACCACAAAGCAGATCGGAAGTAGAGTTGATGCGCGCTAAATAACAAAATGAAGTCGATAGTCTCATCCGCGTTAGTTTTTTTCGTGTTGATTTTCAGTAACGGTGTCAAACATTGATAATGTTAAGTATTTGATTACTCTGAGGTTAAAGGTTATGTTTCTTATACTTATTTTGAAAGAAATTGATAGCTATACACGAAAAAGAACTTCAAACGTAATTATACAAGAAGCAAGTCGTCACAATGCGAATCAGAGACGTATGGCAAATAGAAGCTAAAATTAATTAAGGAGTTAGACAAGGATGGAACCTCTCACCATCACTGTTCAACATATACTTGGAGGAGCCAATAAGAAAAGAACAATAAATAGAATCGAACGGAATTAAGATTAACGGAGAAAAAATGAACATACTCCGCTTCTCAGACGACATCGGAGTCATAGCAGGAAATCGTCTTCAAAGATCACTGAACCTAATCGACCAAGTTCTTCAAAAATATAACACGAAAATAAATAGGAAGAAGGCCATAATATTTATATGCGGAAGAGAGAAACTGACTGCAGAAGTCACTCAGAAGAGGAGAGAAATTAGAGCAAGTGGATTCCTTCACCTACCTCGGAAGTGCCATTACATGGGACGGAAGAGGTACAACGTACCTCAGGCGCAGAATAGCCCAAGCAAAGAAAGCGTTCATGATGAAAATGCAACTATTGTTTTCAAATAAGATAGGACGATGAACTAGGAAACACTATTTGAAGACATTCGTGTGGAGCGTATCGGATTCGCGTGGAGCACTCTATGGATCGGAAGTGTGGACCATTGGAAAAACAGATCAGAAAAGGTTAGATGCATTCGAAACATGGTGATGGAGGAAGATGCTGAAAATTAAATGGATGGATAAAATAAGAGATGAAGAAATCTACAGAAGAGTAGATGAGGAAAATACATATGAAAAAATATACAGGAAAGAAGATCCATATGGATTGGGTACAATCTGAAGCACTCTGAGTTTGAGAGGTGACACAAAACATTTCGGCATTGACTATTGTGCACCCAAAGAGTTCAACCTACCGGCAGGTTACCAAACGTTTCGCCAGCGCACATCGTTCCTTCCAACGCCGTTCGTGTGCGCATAAGTGCACAGATGCGTTCCGATCTGCGCTGACTTCAACACCTTGAACGGAAATCTTGCCGACACTGCCTTATACAAGAGCTGAGGTTGAACGAGAAAGAGAGGACGAATACTTCTCCTGGATCTGATGTGGAGCAAGGCAGCTGCTGGATTCACAGCCGGCACGAGAAGTGGATTTTAAGTGATACTTGCTGGCCTTAAACCCGAAGTTTCTTTCTTTCTTTAAGGTGTTCCGAGCGATTTTTGTTTGTGTACAGTTTTGCGTATAACTTTGCGTTCGTTTCCTCATTAGGGATATCTATTGATAAAAGTGAAAAAATTGTATCACACCGATTTCGTTTTTTGGAAATTCAATGCTATTTTAACGCGTAGTCTTGTTGGACATGGAAAATATTTCGTCATAATTCAATTACATAGGCGCAGTTTTTCTTCTAAACTAGAAATAATAATTTCTTATTTGTATTATTGTTGCTAGCAAATATCAAGGTGTCATGCCGAGTGTGATATTCGAAACAAACATATTTCAATTTAATTTCGTCTAAATCTCAAATACCGAGCCTAAACCAGGATTTAATTAAGGAAAAAAATGTAAAATGTAATTCTCTTATCATTTCCATTACCGCCTGTATAATGAGTTCCTACGCATAAACATATGCACTAAAATGAAATGTGGTCCAAGGATTTTTTTTTACTTAGAAAATTATTAAAATGTGCTCTCAATTACCAACGATTACCGCTCCAGCCACCTTCAGCCCTAACAATTTTTAACTCCGCATGTTTCTGGAATAAATCCACCTCTCTGATTAGGTTTCTTCACCAAAACCCCTGTAATTATCGAGGTTAATGTGATAATCGTGGGTCTCCAGTCCCATATTTTTTAATGACGGACAATCTATTTTTTATCATTGCAGTTTTTATTTGTGATCCATAGTAGCCTCCCAAACAAATGCATCGTTCACAGAGCAATCTAATAATAATGTATGTTCCCAGCGAATTATTAATTTTAAGTAATTTCACTATCTTGTCCAGGACTGCGGCTTAATGCCTAGTTGTGTGAAACATTGGCTGAGTAAAAATCATATTAATAATTTTACAGTACAAAAAAACATTAATTAGAGAAGGAAATTTAGGTAACTAAATACGCAATCCATTCCATTCTGGCACTATTTCATTAATTGCGTGGAATCATTTTTCTACGAAATTTTCGCGTAAGCTCTTACCTGAAATACCTCGGCCATCAAGGACAAAATTCCCGTCATTTGGGTTGACTGACGAGGACGCTATACCTCGTCGCCTGTAATTGCCGATGGCAAAAGTATTTTTCACGAGTTAAATTATAAATTATGCTCGTCATTCGTCGTTCAGAATTCGTCATCTAGCTCGGTCGCATATTCTAAACTTATTCAATTCCAAATCTTTTACTGCAGACGTAAAAAAAGAACCTCGCGACGAAGACGTCAAATGCAGGTCAATAAACTCCGCTGAAAAATTAACATATTTGGTCTTTTTCGTGAACTGTGATCTCCAAACACTTAACGAACAGTCAGCGAACCCTCAAGTACCTACAACGTCACCATAGTCGGCATCGGTGGCGGTGGAGTAACATTCTCACCTACAATGAAGCTCGCGGGTTCCAGTCCCGCATGGATGATTTTTTTTTACCACCCAGGGGATGGGAGTTTTAGTGCGGATTTCGTTGAATGTCATAAGAACCTGATGTAGAAGGCTTTTATTCATGTTTCCTGTGGTTAATGAAATAAAATAAAATAAAATAAATAAAAGAGTGACAGTAGCGGGCACTTCCTAAGCATATACTAGAATCATTACTGCCGCTCTTCGGCCATCGCAGTCCTACCTTGCCGCTGAGGTAGAGTTTATCTCAATGATGAGAGTTGCAGTGATTCTCTAAAACTCCTTACGTGACCCGTGGTGTCTAATTATCTAAGTATCTGAACGTCGTGGGAAAACGCTTGCGACTCGGGGAATGGAGGTGGCTCCTCTACCGAAAATGTGTGAATTCCCCACGCCTTCGGACACTGTTCTAGGTGAACTCTAATGCATCAAAATGATCATTTTATTGATTGCATAATTTGCTAATAGTTTGATATTTAATCTCGAGCAATTTACTGGTTTTATTATTTAAATATAAATTATCTTTATTTATTTTTACATTCTAGTAAAAACATCTATGTGAATTTTAACATACTGCTCTCGTAAACAAGGGATTGTTATGCGATCAGTCTTATGGCATAATGAATGAACCATTTACCTCCGAAATTGAGACCACAATGCCAAGGTATGACAGTTCCCCATGAGGATGGCTATGGAGGTAATTAATTAGGAAGAGAAGCGAATTATGGAATACTTGGAGCACATCAAGAGGACTGGAGTCAAGGAAGAAAGGTAAGGGAAATTATGAAGAAAAAGCAATTGTTCAATCGATATTCGCATTGGAAAGTTGGAGTGGTTGGGGACCATTTCGAAGCACTTAACTTCACGTAAATGTGAAAATTTGCTGATAATCCTTAGTTTTGACTTGATTTCGGTGGTCACATCATTTTCTTTGAGCGGTTTGCTTCTTTTCCATTTATTTTTTGTTGTCAATCCCTTAGTCTAAAATTATTTGCTAATTTTCTTTCCCTTTGCTCTTCCCAATGGTGACCTGACTCCTAAATGTGTTAAAATTATTGTACCAGATCCGTTCACAAACCTGAATTCCCCTAGTAGCCATTATTTTATACATGTCGTAAATATGAACTAGGCCAACGACCAATGTGACAACCACGCTCAATTTTCTTCCCTTTCCCTGGATTTGCGAACCGCATCCCAGTTTTATGTAATATTGAGTGAATTGTAATGCACGCCGATTATTTACATTTAAATTTTAAATTGTCTATCGTCTTAAATTTGGACGCGTCAAAAGCGATACATACAATCACAGTAGCACTCATATGTGGCCAGGGCGGGAAGTCGGGGTTTCCCGCCCGGGCCCCGGGCCACGCACTAGGTTTCGGGAACGGGTCCGAAGGGCCAGGCCCCGAACTTTGAACAGCCAGCAGACCAAACATCTCTGAGTGAAAGTACAATTTTGTCACACTGTACATAAATACCAATGAAATTGTAGTTTAACGCGTCTTTAACGCACAAATGTTTTCAGAAGGGGGATCACAAAAACCGGGCCCCTCTGGACGTGCAGTGGCCCGGGCCCCTGAGTACCCACGCCGCCCCTGGCCACACCTATTCTTTTTTTGCTTGCATTATTGTAAAACAACGTTTCGAGATTCAATTCTTGATGGAAAATTATATATTATTAACACTCAAATAAGTTACAATTACAAACAATGAATTGTCTGAATTTTTCTTAGATTATGTATCTATCGAACGATTATTATAGAAAAACTGTGGGAAATTTCCAGGGATGGGGGAAGGAGTAGGTATAAATACGGCCATGACTTCTACTCGTCCAAATAAGGTATTTTGCAAAGACCATGATTGTAGCTATCATATCATAATTTTAGCAACCGAAAAAAAATCATAACACGCATTAAATAACAATAGGACCGTAAAATGCGTTTCATGGCATTTTGCTGTCCTATTATTACCTCTAAATATTAACTCTAAAGTCCCCATTTTTAAGGTCAAATGTCGTATTTTTCATGGAAAGAGAGTTGACAGCTCTATTTTTAACTTTTGAACAGGCATCAGTAAAAGTATACTTGGAGAATAATGCACATCTTGACGCAACAGCAGAATTACTTATAAGCAATTCTGCATTTGCGTACTTACGTCCAAGCGTGCTTAACATGCACAGAGCTAGACGAAAACGCATATAAATATTCTAGCATAATCGAGTAGGTATACTTCACAATCTTCCAAACATTCGGGTGCCTCAACCGCGTTTTTGTTTTTTTTTACCTCTGCCCACCTCATGACGCGCTATAGATGATCTTTAAATGAAATGGGGATGAAATGAATTTAATCCCGAGAAATTTAATAAAAAAATTGCAAGAACATTCCTATTTTCACGCTCGATTCGACACGACGGAAACGTATATCAGTTCCATATTGTGAGAATGCGTGATATGAAGAGGATAACAACCGCGCCCTTCCAGTACCGACGGAAATTACCCCATCACACATTGGTTTAACTCTCTCATCGGTATCAGCAGCTCGAGAGAGAATCACTCAGCCTTCCTCAGACAAAAGACTTGCGTTAATTAAAAGGGACGAGAGAGAGATGTATCAGTTCACCACGGCCATCACTCGCAGGTGCGCTTTTGTGTGCACGCCGATCCCTATTTTTGGAGGAGGTGCGAAGGAGCCTACAGGTGCTGCGCTCTATCGTCTGACGGCCGAAAACACCTCTCTTCTCTCGTGCTTATGGGTGTCTCCACAAGAAGTCTTCCCCTCTCACTCCACCCCGCCCGAGTACGCCGGAGTCCTCTCTCAATCTTTTTCTACCTTTCTCTCTCGTACACACACAACGGAGACTCCGCCTCCTGACCCCAAAGGCCACGCCTACACCTGGTTTGGATTTCAGGCGGTCGAGTTGGTCGCCATGGCTACGGGCGTCTCCACCGCCCGCCACTCCCACCTTGCCCGCCAATCGGGAAGCGAGGAAAAATTTCCCACCCCTTCACCCCCTGACGCACGAAGTTATATCCCCCCCTACCCTCCTTTCAAGGTTCCCCCCCCAGTGTGCGAAAGAAATGGAGAGGGGGGAGGGGGGGTGAATGTTGGTGTTACGGGAGGAGGAGGGGAGAGGATAGTGATGCTGTCTACTGAAAAGGGAGGGGGAGGTGGGAAAAAATTGAAAAAAGAAAAAAAACATGATAGTGGTCCGCCTCGAAGCTTACTTCGAAGGAAGGTGTGGGGGGGACATTAAGGGGAATGGGGGTGTAGGAGGGGCCTATGTGGTTTGATAATGTGGGGGGGGAAGGGGAGGGGGAAGGGGGCGGGATCTCGGAGCGGGGAGCCCTTTCCTTCTCCTCGTTCCCTGTTCTTGCGTGTTCGTTCGTTCTTCGCCTGCCAGCCGCTCGGTGGCGGAACCGTCGACCCGTCCTTCCTCTCCAGAGAAGAGAGCATCAATTCGTCGCGCCAGACGGACGCATTGACGAAGAGAGCGTCGTGAAGTTCGTGAGCACGTGAGGACTGTGTCAGGATCCTCGAAATATTTTGGGTTGTTTTTACCGCGTGTGCACGGTGACTCACAGCTTAAGAAACATCCACGATCATCCCTCGTTATACGTCGACCTTGTGTGTGTGTTTGTGTGCTATCAGAGCTTCTAACACCTCGACGAGGAATTCTCACCGCTCAAATCTTCCACAGCGGGAGTGATGATCGGACTTCCCCACAACGCCGGCGCCAACCGAGTAGAAACATCTCCCGTGATCTCCTCTCCCGTGTATGAAGTGACAAGATAGACCAGTTTGTTCTACTATTCACTGTCTTGGGAGGACAAAGAAGGGGGGAAATTATCCCCCCGTTCGGAGTTAGGGTCGTTTGTTCCAGAATTTTCGTCTGGGGAAGACCTTGAGGACTGTTTCATTAGGGTCCACGAATCGATTCCTCACGCGTATTAGGAATCATTCGTCCAATCTATCGGCGGACTGTACGAGCATTTTGAACGTAGAGGTGTCTTGCCATATTTCTGTATTCCCTCTCGCCCCGCCTCCTACGAAGGATAGCCCCTCAGAGGACGCCCCCGAGGGCCCCTTAAATCCGCCGCTGTGTTCGTGCCCGGCTCTGCGTTGGCTCCTCCGTCGTTTCCCGAATGCTTCGCGTCGCAGCAGCATTCATTCCCAGCCGCTACTGAGGAGGTAGCCGGGGTGCGCCCGGCGCCACCTAATCCTCCAGGCGGCCAGGGCGCCCCCCATCCCACGGCTATCGCCTCGTCCTACCACCCGCACCACCACCACCCGCACTCGGTGCACCGTCATCTTCACGGCGGCACCACGGTGGTGCAGAGGCCCACCCCGGTGTTCCCCTCGCCCCCGCCGCCGGCCTCGCACCACCTCGGCCACTGCCTCGTCGGGTCCCCGTTCTCGCCGTCAGCCGTGGCGGCCTCTTCCGCTGCCGCGAGCGTCCAGAGGTCCGCCGGCATGCTGGTTGCACCGCCGCCCTCCGACGGCGGAGGGTCCGCTCTGATGGGGGCCGGGCCCCCGCACTCCCCGCTCGGGGGCGGGGGCGGAGGCCCAGGGGGGGCCATCCTGCCTTCCTTCGGGTTCACGCAGGAGCAGGTGGCGTGCGTCTGCGAAGTGCTCCAGCAGTCAGGGAACGTCGAGAGGCTGGGTCGATTCCTCTGGTCCCTGCCAGCCTGCGAGAAACTTCACAAGAACGAGAGCGTGCTCAAGGCTAAGGCGATCGTGTCGTTCCACAGGGGTAACTTCAAGGAGCTGTACAGGATCCTGGAGGGACACCCGTTCTCTCCGCACAACCACCCGAAGCTGCAGGCCCTGTGGCTGAAGGCGCACTACGTGGAGGCGGAGAAGCTGAGGGGTCGTCCTTTGGGTGCCGTCGGCAAGTACAGGGTGAGGAGGAAGTTCCCTTTGCCGAGGACCATCTGGGACGGAGAGGAGACGTCTTACTGCTTCAAGGAGAAGTCGAGGTCCGTCTTGAGGGAGTGGTACGCGCACAATCCGTATCCGTCGCCCAGGGAGAAGAGGGAACTGGCCGAGGCCACCGGGCTGACCACCACGCAGGTCAGCAACTGGTTTAAGAACCGCAGGCAGAGGGACAGGGCGGCCGAGCAGAAGGATGGGTGAGTGATCGATATTCTATCTCATCATTTTGAGGCATTTGAGGCATTGCCGTATTTATGCCCGGCAAGTGTTATTGTGTTTGGATAATAATCAAAACATTACTAATCTATACCTGCATAGTCCCCCTTTAGCCACATAAATGATGTTTGGAAGGGGGTGAGCGTTTACCAAAGCATGCACTATACCATATTTATGTAAAGGTTTGGCAACCGCTTGAGATAATGGATTATAGAAATAAAAACATTTATGGAGATACAAGAACTTCGAAAATCAAACAAGCACGATAGATCGTGTTCTTAGTGCTGGTTAATACGTTAATTAAAAGAATAGTTTAGCAAATTGACTAACCAGGGTACCAGTCGAAGAGGCTATTAATTAATTAATAGTGACCGCCATTCCGGTCTTAGTCGTTGACATTCGGAACTTGTCCATTCGGCAATCCAATTACCGAGTCTATTGGTGGATGTAATTTTGAAATATTGAAACTGTTATTTTGAAATTTGTCTCGATAATGTAAATGAATGCCATATCTCAGCGTTGTTTGGCGTGCCTTTATTGATATTGACAGTACACACATTGTTTGGGGTGTTCTTACACAATAAATGATGCTTGTAATCGTAACTGTCAAATGTTTGTGCTCACATACATAGATCTGAAATGATGAATAAAGTAACGGAAATTTAAATAACATTTTGCACTTCTTACATCCTAGTTCTATCCAGCATTATGGATAAGCTGGATGCGTGAAATATGAAATGGTGTGTTTACTTTTTCAATGGCTTGGCAGCTGTAAGAATTATCGACTCTTCCTTTGTTTGAAATGGGAAGAAATGCGATTTTATAGGAGTTTAGGGTTAGATGGAAAGGCAATGGACTGGAGAGATGAAGAAGACCAATGAATCCTCGGATTGAAAAAACAGATGATGATGAGAAATGAGAAACATTTATTTTAAGTGACTTCTGTAAAAAGTTATTCTGCATTAGCGATTTGGTAATTTGTAGGAATATTTCTCCAAATTTTTAAAATGGTGTTTTAATCATCTTTCTCCTCTTAATTATTTTGGGACGTTTTGGGCTTAGACACTTTCTGCTTCTCTTTAGGTTGGTAGTGGGCGTTACCAATTCCTTCTTTGCACAACTTTGAAGTACACCATCTACTTCTCATCTTAGATACTTGAATTTCTTAAGTTGACTTTCAGCACTGTTTGGAGTCAGTTTTAAAGTTACTCTAGATCAGCGTTTCCCGGGCTTGGGACTCAAAGAGTGATTCACAGGGGCTCCCTATTGTTTCCTTAATTGATTTATGTAACTTATTATTCGTACTTCCGTATACATATCGTGTGTAATATGCCACATAAAACTAAACAGCAACATTTTACAAAACAAACATTTATAATGGGGCTCCACCAGAAACTTTCGCTTCAAACCGTGGTTGAAAAAGTTGGGGAACTGCTGCACTACAGGGTTAATCGAGCAAAATTTTACGTTTTTGCTGTTACTAAATAACTTTGTGGGTTTGCGTTTAAAAACAAGAGGTGAAGTGTGAGAAAAATGGTGAGAAATTCACTCGTGGGATCCCTTACCCATATCGGTCCTCAAAGAAATTACACGTGTAATTGACCACAAAAATAAAATTTATTTCCGACCCGGGTATCATTGTTTATACATCATCTTCAATTTCGTCATTATGTGCTAATTCCACCCCATTTCGTGAGAATAGTCGGGTTTTTTTACCTCACATGTATCTTCAGTTAGGGCAATGCAAACGGCTATGTCATCTTGATCACATATTCGCCGTGGACTGCGAGATCGGTGTTATATTTGATCCGAAATTGGCGGAAAATAACACGCTCTGTGTGCGATTTATGAAACCGTAGAGGTCAATTCACTTCTGGCGAAATATGATCCCCAACGGAAAGGATTAATGCTCCACGAATGGGGTCCACCAGCATGAAGAGGCTATCCGATTTATTTATCGAAGAGCAGAAGGCTGATGACTGTAATACCGTGCCGTTGAAGTTAGTTCACCGTAGCAGTGCCGACTTAATTTTACGTTAAACATCTCCGAATGACCGTTGACTGAGCTACTCCTTGCCAATAACTTCATGATATGAATCGGGGAGTGCCTGGCAGGGCAAGTGGGTGAAAATTCAAAATGTCTCCGTGAATATTTCCTCAAGTCTCTTACATTAGTCCGCTCCAGGTTGGTGAGAGTTTTAATTAGTTTAGCGCTTGTATGTTTATTATTACTAACTGATCAATAACTAATCTTACGCAGTTCTTTGAAATTTTAATCTAAAAGTATAATTTTTACTTTCTTATGAGTAGGTACATCCTTCGGTTGTATCTTACAGAAATATGAATAATTCTTTTCCTTTATCTCACGCTGGACTAAGGTGGTAACCGGTCAGCAAGAGACGACAAAATAACGTCACTGGATATTATGAGAGCAATTTTTTCAATGTTCAGCATCGTGGGCTTCATAAAAATTATTTACATTTAGAAAGAACACTAGCGGTCTTGTACTCACTTGACAGCGCCGATTTTTTATGCTACAATGTATGCATTTATGACCGTCATTGAGATATTTAGTAAACCTTTTTCTCCGTCGAAGCTAATATTTCGTTGATTGCCGTGACCTCCGATTTAATGAGCTTACTTATAACACTAGAGATTAAAGTTTTTATGTTGTTAACCATTGCGCTCGGACTGTAATAAAAGAATCGTCTGATTACAACCATGAATGAAGACATACTTTTTTTATCCCCCGCGTGAGCTTGAAATTTTGTACACTGTTATGCTTAATCATCTTTAAGCATAAGTAAACGGCAAGCTTAGGTATTCACGGCATGGTGAAAGGTGGTTACGTAGACGAGGTGTTATATGTATTCGTTATTTTGCGCACTCATATATAGTAGGCAAAATAGGACCGAATCTGACCGAACGAGCCTTCGAACAATTTTCCCTGTCTTCTGAATGCCAGACCCGTCATGTTATACAGTTCTGTGAACTGAAGTTTAAAAGGGTATCTAGGTTTATCCACGAATTTCGAATTTTTGCATTGATCACTAATCGCTAAATTACCCTTTTGAACAAATTTCATTGTCGTACGGAGGTGGTTTGGAATAAAATTTCAGAATTATGATGGGGTATGAAATACGTAATTACCTGTGTGTTTAAAAAGATTATTTGCATTTATATTTCTGTGAAACCCCAAGAGCGTGATAAAGCTTGACTCACCCTGTCTTGCAAAATATGACAGAGGTTGGCTCTTAAATTGAATTAGGATATTTCATCGGTATTTGACACTCGGCCCTTGAGCCTAATCAACCCTGCTTGTGTCTCTTGGGGAATCGTTTGTGAAGTAATTCATCGCTAGTTTGAATGATGTTTATGCACCTGCTTAAGTGGCTGGGTTTTAATGAGTTATTATGAGGACTTATGTTTTGGCAACCAATTGGAGAGATGCGTTACCGTCCTGTGTTGGAGTTTTACGCCGCGCGGAATCGGGTGTGCATTTAAAATGAAATTTCTGCTCATTTCATCAAAATCCTTTGGAAAATATTTGCGCCAATTCTTTTTTACATAGGTTTTTAACATGATCGTTTTAATTTTTTTGTAGCTTTTGTCAACCTAGTAAGTCTGAATAAAATTGTCATTTATGTATATTTTAGAATAAGTTATTATAAGCAAATTATGAGACTTGGCTCCTTAACTATCGTTTGGAAATTGGTGTTGATGGTGAGAGTCGCGTTTGGCGGATGTCATCTACGACGTAGACAGATGGCATGTGGTGTAAGGACAACTTAATAAGGTTAATTTTAACACCCCAGCCCACATAGTAGTTATCTTGTGTACCATTCAGTTTCTTGTCGAACAATTAGGTATTTATTTTGTATACAGGGACGTATTAAAAAAACTGCCACATTTTAATGCCTGTACATTTTTCTTTTTACTCTGCGAGTTAATTCTAGCTTGGTAATTGATCGCTAGTCTGCGCTCGCCCATCATTGGCGCAAACGGCTTAAGGAAATTTATTACAAATCTTATTGAATATCTTCGATTAATCAGATTACCATTAATTTTGAAGTATCTTTTGTTGATGAGCCCCAACTTTCTGAGCTACTCAAGATCAAGGATTTCGGTATTCGAAAGAGACCCAGTGCATGTTAAGCGTTCGTTTGTAGATATTTTCAATGTTTTCAAGTTTTATTTATCGGACTATGATCAACAGCTACTTCCCCTTATGCTTTGCAGGGAATCGGGATGGTTTGATTTCTTTGGAGATATTTGGTGTTGAACACAATAGCCTCTTGTTTCCCACGACATGCGAGTCCAATAGTATCACCATTGAGAGTGAATCGCTAATTCCTTCAGGAGACGCTGACAACCGAATGGGCCCGTGTAATCTTCCTTTCCCTCTTTGTGCCTCCCCGAGCCTTAAAGCTGTCATTCAGCTGTCATCGACCCTTTTCAAAATGGCCATGGGGGCGTATTGAACAAAGGTGCTCTGAATACCGTTCGCGTAAGTGTAGAAATCCTCATTAAAAAAAAACAAACTTATTAAAATGAAAGAGACGTTTGTGGTTGCCTAACAAATGCTTGTTGCTTGCCTTGCGTAATTTTGCGCACCGAATATAATTAGAAAAATGCTTACTAGAAGTAGCAAAATTCATTTGATTCTCATTTATTTTCGAAGAACTCCCATAGATCATATCCAGAAAATCTAGCACCCTCTGAGCGATAAATTGCAAATCCACGAACAGCACCAAAACTTGTTTGAATCTGCAGCCCGGGCTCACTTCCTGAAGGTGACGATCCATTTATTTAACCTCAATTTCACGGATGCGTGTTGTGGACTTTTCCCCCAAGTGCACTAAAATGGCTAGGACATTTCTCCGTGTTCGTTAGCGCTTGTAGGCCGGGATAAAACAATGAATAAGATCGCATTTCCATTTCATCCCCTCCGTAATTTGGGATTGTGCTCAGTGACCACCTATCATTCATGATCCTAGTTAAATAAGCGGTTACATCGTTTCCATTCTGCCCTCTTACACAGCCATAGGCTCTGTGGAATTTCTGTACCATTTATGCAAATTACGCTTCCAGATTTCGTCAGGGGCTACAATGAATGTCATAATTACTCTTGTAGCGCGAGCTATCGCGTTAGACGCACAATGTAATTTTTGCGAAGGATTTCCCGGAAAAATATTCCCGTGCGTCGTGATTTAGTAGAAGGCGGGAGAGGATAGGCATCAAGTTTAATAACTACAGTGGAGAACGTCTATTTCTATCAGCTCATCATTCAGTACATTGTATACATTATACAAAATTAAGGCAGGGAGCCAGACGTCAGGCAAAGCGGGTATGGTCTTTCACACGTACTTATCATCGATTTATTTCAATACCTATTTTCGGTAGAAAATGTGCTCGTGATACAGGCGTCAAAACCGTTTCTACGATCTGAAAGACTGCTATCTCTGTTTAATGGAATTTGACTGTCGTCTCGTTTTTTATTATTTTGAATTATCCGACCTCATTATTGAACACCATCAGTGTTTTGTACTCTAGGAAGGTGCGTTATATCGAAAGATGTTTTGTGCCCAAAATTATATTCCTCTTTGAATTATTAGGTATTATTCAGTTCCATTGTTATACATTCCGAGTCATTATTTCGCTATCTATTAATTAAAAAATGTTTTTGAAAGTGTCTCCGGTAAAACGATTTTTCTCTTCTCAATCAGAAACCTAAGCGGACAAAAATAATAGATTCAAATTTTAGCGTTGGTGGTGTTTCTTCTCAACAGATTTAGTTAGGTTTGCTGTACGATCTTCCTAAATCCTTATGCTCGCGACAACACCGTGCCGATCTCAAGTTTCATGAGCGTACGCTTAGGATAAGTCAACCGAGTTTCTCCGTTGAATTATGGCGGAAAACGCCGGCCCAGGGATCCCCCGGATTAACTTGGTTTGCTCCTTCACGTCGCCGATTTTCCTGCAGCCGCCTCGAATGTAAATACCAATAAATATAGAAGGCATAAAATACAATGGCGGTCCCAATTTATTTGAACCTAAGCATTAGAAATAGGGGAGGGAGGGAGAGGGTTTGCTCTCTCTTATCGTTAATAGTTGTGTGATTCTAGTATTTTTATTTTGATTGTATGCACAAAATTATTTTTATTTTCATTGTATGCACTAAAAACAGCCAAGTGAAAAACAGGTAATGTTAAATTGTCCATTTATAAAAAAAATGAAGTCCTTGAAAATAACGATTTTTTGCTGTTTTTTTGCAAGTATTTCTGGAAATGAACTGGTCACCTCGAGAAAAATTCTTTAGGCTAAATGAATTATCCTAGAAAACGATTTTTTTTAATGTAAAGACTTTTCTGACATGTACCGAGTTAACCAGACAACCAGATAATTCTTTTTAGTTGAATGCTGTTTGTTATTATTCTAATAATACGCGAAGTGTTACTTTGTCTGATATATAAAGGCCTCACCGCTGAAATTAAGCAATGGAGATTTTATGTCTCGGTGACTTTTATAAATATGTGGTTCTTAAAAAATAAAATTGCAGGGAAAATTATAATTTTGCAAAGATGAACTCAGCGAAGGTAGTAGAGTTACTTCGAACTTTCTAGCAATTTTACAGTGCTTCAAATTATATTTGTGAGTGCAAATTGTAGTATTACATCTTAAATTATGGATGGAATTAGAGGTAGGAAGTTAGGTTCGTACATCACCATCTTTCAATGTTTCTCAAGTTCATCGCACAATAGTTTTTTGTACCCCATGTTTTTAATCCCGTCAGAAATGAAAAGAGAATCATTTTTAGAATTATTCCCTTTGGTGCTATGAAGCGGTGATCATCAGGTAACTTGAATTAATATTCCTGCCTTTTGTTTTTGTCTGTGTTAATTAATTAACTGGGGTAATAACACTATAAGCAGTCAAAATATCAGTTGAGTGGAAGTTCCACATCGATGACCGCCCTGGAAGGGAAATACAATGCGCAAGAAAATCGGAGGTAATGTTTTGTCTGAAAAGATAATTAGTAAACTAAATTTATGCGTAGCGATGACTCATCGTTGGAACCCCCTCTTACATTTTAGGCTGGACTTATATCTGCAAATCTCAATTCAAACGTGGAGAAGCGTAATGATGGGTTAGCAAACGAACTTGGTGGTAGCTACGTGGTCATAGTCCGTGATAAGGAAGATGCTTTTTTTAATGCCTTATCGCCGTATCGGAGAGGAATATTTTGTTGTTTGTGAGATCATTAGTAAATAATTAGTTAAAACATGTTCTACTCTTTTGAATGATGAAAATGGGGCGAAAATGCCCCGCAATTTTCACGTCGTAAATTATCAGCTGGAATAAATTAACCGCATTGATCCAATCATAGTTACATCGCAGGCGTACTTGTTATCTGTATAATAGGTATTTACGTTATCCAGCAAAACTCTTGGTAAGCCTTTGATTTGTAATTTCCATGACCGTTCGTCATCCACATTTTAAGTCTTTCGTTTTATCTTTCCAATGAACTTGCCGTCTCCTTCAAACTTTCTATCCCGTGCAATGTTTTTTTGTTGGTTAAATGCAATTTGAGGATGCTACAATGTGCGGCCTTTCCTAGTATCATTTAATCTTCTTGGAGATAGCGGTTAGTAGGCAAACCAATTTTACTTCACTGCAGTCAAATCAACAAACGTTACATACGACATGGATTCGACCCATCAATGCCTTAGCATGGTGGAGGGATGAAATGAGGGATGATAATCTCTATCAATTTTAAATAAACGGAAATGCAATGACTATATTGTTACATTTGGTTCATTTTGCACCTGATTCCCTGAACCCACGCCCGCCCGAAGAACGCCGTCGATGGTTATGGGTAGGCATTGCTACTTTGTTGTCAATGGATTTGAAATCTTCAAGTCGTCACTCTCACATGCCTTAGTTCTTGAAATGTTGAAATCGTCTGACTTGAAAATGTATCACGGGGTTCTTGAGAATTGTCGAGCAAGCATTGAAAGTGGATCGGTGTTGAGTTGCTGAAGAAAAGGCGAACAGCGGATATCGCGCTATTGCGGTTGTCCTAGTAATTGCACACGTCCGTACCGTAAATATGGCTAACATAGCGCTTATATTTGATTCACCCCTCCTCACTGAGTTCGAGTGAAAACTTTTCTTTCAATTATTTAAGCCAAGGTTCCTGAAATTAAGGAATATTCTTGCTTTGTGGCTATCTCTATAAATTTTCTGCTTTGAGTAAATTCAAAGAATTATCTGACGATATATGTTACTAATTAAATATGAGATACAGTCTTTTGTGTCTCAAAGCATTTTTCGGTAGATTTCGGCATTGAATTTACGTGCAATTTACGTTTAAATAAAAGGTTGCGAAAACAAGTTCTCTTACGCTCATAATGGATCATGAATTTCTCATTCTTGGCGATAGAGTACAAAATCGGATTCTGAATAAGATAAAAATAATAACAAATCGGAAGTATAACTTTTGTATTCAAAATTAATAGCAAACTCCATAAAGTCACGCCGGAAACCAAAAAAAATCGGATATTTATTAAATAAGTGAAGAGTGGGGCCGTAAAAATGGGTGATGGCAATGAGCTTTGCCTTTGGTTTTAGTTGCCCATGACATTTGGTTAGCTGAAGATTTATATCTAATTAAAGCTGTTTTAGAGGCTATATTTAGCGTAATTAGTATCTTACAATTATAGATGAATTGTGTAAATAAGGCTAACTTTTAGAACGTTGTGGTATTACTTTTTAATCCATGTAACCATTTCAATAGACTTCCGTAAATGACGAACGAGGATCCGTAAATGATGAATTAGGTAATGCCCAGTGCAGGTTTTTTCTACCTCTGGTGTAAAGTATCTTGTAAGTGACAAAACTCCGCGCTTCATCACCAAAGCAATGTTTTCACGCATGCTAATATTTTAAGTTCACTCAAAATATGAGCGTTTTTGATATCTACGAGTTCCTTTTAGCGAATTTATGGGCTTTTTACTGCCGTGTAATAATCTTACGGCTCAATAATAGTAAATATCACGTAAATTATGGGCGACTCTTACATTAGTGAATGAATTATGAATGGGGTGCATCTAAAATATTTGGTGTCGAACGAATGAGTTGGGAAGAAACAAAAATCTTTCAGATGCCAACACACTCTACTAATTAGATTAATTAATAGAGAGTTTGTGAAAGAGTAAAAATCGTTAGAAAATTGTTGTTAACATGTAAAAATATCGCGTAATCCAGTCTCTTTGTTACTACAAAACATGAGCACAGCAGTGTGTGAGAACCGTATTGATGGACTGGACTGGGGTGTGACGAAGAGAATTTACCAGGGTGGTGTTTTCCTGAAACATTGAGTGCCCTAGTTGTAAATCTGTCTTTTGGCACTCAGGGGAAATAGCGCATGGGCGTAGTTATGGGGGGGGGGCAACGGGACCGGACCCCCCCCCCCCCCAGAAGCAACTTTGTTAAGGGTACCAACATTAATAACAAAAAAATTAGCAAACTAAATCTCTTTAATTGCTTAAAAAAAGCTTGAAAATGTAGTTTTGCCGTTAAACATTTTACGGGATAGGTCCCCCATTAAGCTAGGCCCAAACTCCCGGCACTATACCTATTAAAAATATTCTGGACACCCCCCAGAACCAAATTCTAGATACGCTACTGAAATAACGACTTATGAGGTTTGGATTTTTACTAAATCTATGTACTGGCTTTAATGTAGTGCTCAACTAAGGCCCAACGTCAAAGCCACTGTAAGCTTGAGCAAGTGCTATGGAATTAAAATTAAAATTTGTATTATCTACCACTGAGGCCCAACGAGGTACATCATTAACTTTCAAAGAATTCTCATTGCATCCAGTCCTTTTTATATCGCGCAGAAAAACTTCTAAAACATTTCGCTACGCAGAGATGAGTGGAAAAGAATGGATTGCTGTTTTTTAATGTGCGGCTGTTATAGACCTATAATCCCAAAGATTGTTTATCCTATAATTTATCCTGCAACGCGAAAATACTACAACTAAAATAAGTTGGATTTTTTGTTTTAATTTCTGAAAATGATCTATTTCATGAACGTGGATCCGTGTACGCATAATTGTTTCAGAATCATTTATATTTTCATCATGATTTCCATGGCTTCTCTGATTTGTCGGATACAGTTCAGTAAAGGTTGAATTGAAGGGTCAGAACCAGGATCAGATGACCATGAAGTCTTCGTTTGCTAATGAACTTTGCTGAATCGCCTCCTGCAGAAAGCTCAAATTCTAAGTTTTTTTTTTTAATCTGTTGCTGCCGGTAATATGGAAGAAGAAATTAAACTCAATGAATTCGGTTCGTTCCTTTACGATGGATGGGTACATTTTACGCATTTGAAGTTGTGCATACAATTTTACTGCATTTTTTTCATGGGCTTGATATGCTAAATCTTTATAAAGTTACATTAATCTCGTTTTAGATAGCAAAGCTTCAGTTTTGTCAAACGATTTTAAGTCACATCTGGAAATATTGCTTGCATCAAAACTGGTAAGGTGCATTCAAGTAGCTTTGATGGAAACTTTTTCAGCGTTTGAGTTAATGAATTTGATTACATTTTTAATCGGGAAACATATTTTTCTACCGCCAATATATGCTAAACGACATATTATCGCAACCCCTTTCTGTACAACACGGTAGTATACAACTTAAATGAAAACGATACAAAAATCAATGGTGTCAAACTGAGTGGTTTCATTCTCTAATGAGCCCATTTTCGAGATGAGAATAAGGTAAGATTTTTCTGAAGGAATTCATCATTCAGCCTAGGATACTGATTCTCAAATATTGCCATTTCAAAAATTTTCTCTTGAATCTAATTTTATTGCGATTACTCTCTGACATTATAACAGAGGAGGGATAGCATTTCACTTTTTTCCTCTACCCGTAGTCGTTCCAAGTGAAGGTTACATTTAAAATATGATTTAATGTGGCCGCTAGTGAAGGTAATAGAAACTTTGTGAAAAGTTAATATAGGCTCCTTTGTAGATGGACATAATCTGTTTTTCCGCTACGCCTGGCTCAAACTTTTCCTGTAATGTTGCATAAAAGCCTTCTGTCTTGGACGAAAATTGACCCTGTTGGCTTTGCGCCCGCTTCTTTGACTTACTAAACTAATTGAAGCGTAGGTACTTTATATGAGATGAATAAAAGCTTTCATTTTTAGAAATGTTTGGCACGCTGTTGGCTCACGAATATGATTAAATGCTATTACACCCACTGGAGCTAATTTTACCATTGTTTATGATAGTCGCTCGCTCATATCAAACAGCTATTGCACCTGTGGTCACAATCTGTACCCCATGTGGATCGCGTTGTATTGGGCCGTTCATGAAATGGCATTCTGACCTTAAACAAGTTGATATAAATATTTCCGTAGCTTGCCGAGAAGCTTCAAAATTTTCTCGTCTCTTCGGGAGTACAGAGTTTTATGGCTCATTCTCTTAGGAAGTATTTTCGCGATGCTCTGATACCCAGCCTGTACCAATAGTCCCGACGTCATGACGCCGAAGTAGGTTTCTCTCGATGCATCTCCAACTCATTGCATTTCTTGTAATTCTGTGCTGTTATAAAACTATCGTCTGAACCCAAAGATTGTCATTCATACCATCATTCTAGTCGCCTGCTCCCTTTCTTTATTATGTTCTGAATGATTGCCTTCAAATAGGTGCTGCATTACTCTCATGCATGAATAAACTGACTTGGCATTTCACTCACAAACGGAATTCCACCTAAGGAATGTGAAATACGTACATTTTCATATCTCATTGCTGAAAATTCTTTCGCCTAGAAATTTGCAATTGCCCTTTTTACCATCAAAGTACACATCTGAAGATTCCTTAGCGTCCACAGAACGTGCTACTTTAGCTGCAAAAGTCTCATTGTCTTTATTTTGCGAGATTCGCTTTGGACAAAGAGTTCGGATCAGCATGCTGATCTCTCAGGAAAATACGAAAGAAATTATGGCCTGCTCTTTTTGAATCCTGATTTCGTTTAAATTCCCTCATTTTAGTTTCAAACGCTCATCTCTAATGTTCAGCGTAGGCTGTCAGTTGTAATTCAAACGCTATGGATTTCCTTCATCGTGAGGAGGAAGAAATCAAATTTCTGTAACATGAAAGTTCAAGCGGGGTTGTAAAATAGTGAGCACCCAGTCCTCGGCAGTTGTTCCGTGATCATTCGAGGAGATATTCCAAGTGCCATATGTATGCTCTCAGTAAATGGGGTGTAATATTACTTACACTTGATGCTGCTTAATGTGTTTTCTTCCGCTGAGAGTTTTATTGGCTGCACGTGGGCATATTCATTGGATGCGTGGGGGAGAGCAGAATGAATTGCGGCAGTGGGGACCGTTGGGAGAACACCCGCCCCAAAATCCCGGCTCATCCTCCCCGGGTATTTCTTTTGAAAGTCTCTGTTGGAAATTGAAAGTGAAGCCATATTTAAAAGTCTTATTGGTGGTAGATACAAGTTGTAATGTACTTAATTACATCAGGGAAGTCCTTTTATGTGCAGTATTGTCCTGAAATAACTCCTGAAATTGCCAAAATCGGAAACTTGCATTGTTTAGGTGGGAGATTGAGCTGTCATTATTTTATTTACGTCATCAGAATCCTTTCATTGTGCACTATATTTTCCTCAAGTCACTCTAAAAATAATGAAATGATAATACAGAAAGAAAATCGGTGTCGATAGTAGGCATCAACATATTCTGTTGATGCCTTTTCGCGATATAGAAGTAAACGCTGTTTCTATACATTACAGCGATATATTGCTTTGATGTGAAGCTGATTTAGGATGCTTAATTAACCAGTAAATTGAAGGAAGGCAAATGAAGGAACTGACATCTCGTAGTCAATGAGTTATTTACGAATGGCTGCTACAATTGCTGACTACAGACGTAGAGAGTAAGGTGTTGAAGTTTGCACTGATCGGAGTACATGAGTGCATTGCAGCAAACACCATCGGCGATGAATGCAAAGATTTGTGCAGGAGAAAGGTGCGGGAGCCCGTGGGTAACATTCTTCGGGTACGCATTAGTAACGGCCGAATATTTTGTAGATAAGGAATGAATTTGTTCTGGATACATATTGTAATAGGTAAGCGCTTTACCACATAGTAATAAAAAATTTACATTATCCATTTAATACTCCTTTGATGAAAATCGAATCTCAACTAAAATTGCTAATGAAATTAACGAAGTTCGTTTCTTTATCGTAAGCACACATTATCGCGCATCAAGAGAATTCCCTATCTGTTTTCGCGGTCTTGTGCATAGTTGGGGCCTGAAACGAATGGAAAGCAACATGGGCTACTGAGTTGTGGAGTGAGCTGCGTACTAGAGCAAAGTGAAAGAGCCCGTAAATGGTCCTCTGTTCGACTCAGTGAAGTATCCTGTTGGAAAATTCCATTGAAAATTGAACCCCCGTTTTCCCTAGAAAATTGAACCACTCGTTTTCCCTAGAAAATATACCTCTGGGGAATAGTTTCCCTAGAAAGAATTTTCCCTGGGAAATTTTCCCTGTTCCAGTGGCTTGGAATATATTTGTTTTGCACCAAATGTGGTGGACTGTGACTTTTTTATAATGGTTGCACATCTTTTTTAAATTGAGAAATAAAATCAGAAGATATGTTTTCAGTCTCTTTGTAATTTATAGTGATTACTCTATGGTTTTATAAATGAAACTATGCGGAATAACTTTTTTGTATTAACTTATGAATGTATATATTACTTATAATGTAACTATATTTTTTCCTCTATGGTCATTCACTCTATGCTCTCCACACTGAACTCTATGCTATTACTGGTGAATTTTTTTCTTTGCCTGAAGGTTTTCCCTGTGGTAGAGATTTGTTCTAGGGAAATTAATGACCAAAGTCTTTCATCTCTAAAGAAAAAAGTTCTAGGAAAAAAATTCCCTTCAGTTTAAGGGAATTTCCTTAGGAAAGAAATTTTTTATAAGGTAGTTTCAATTTTTCACTTTCTTTTCCTTATGTGCTGGGGAATTCTTATGGGGAAATTCCCATCAGGGTACACGTGACTTAAATATTTGTCGACTGAACCAAGTTTTTTTCACCTAACTTTTAACATACAGTGGAAAAGGTATCACTTCATAGAAATGCAGTTTTTTTTTTTTTTTTCAAAGAACAAAGATGAAAAAAATGATGTATTTTTCATGTTGTTTTGACTCAAGCAGTCATTCGTCAGCCTAACCTGCTTTAATCCTTTGGCCAAACATTTTGCTTCCTCTAACAATCACCGAGGGCGCGTTGTTGTTAGGGGCCGCTGCGAGACGGACGGGGGCCCGGTCCACAGGAGGAGGAGAGGATGGAGGAGTCGGGATAAACACGTGGGAGAGCTGGGATGATGGTCGAGGGGAGCACAGCAGCTGATGCTCCCTCTCAGAGCCCGCCTGCTTGCCTCCTGCCCCCTTGGCCATGTCGCCTCTCTGCCTGCCTGCTGCGATCTATTTGCGGTTTGTGGAGGAGTCGGGGGCGTTGTGGGGGGGGGGGGGTGGAAGAGGGGTTTTGAGGTTTTTTTAGGGTGCGAACCAAGGGGGCAAGGATGTTTGATGACGTGGGGAAGCGGAGAGAAGGATAGCCGAGCTGTGCCGTCGCCGTGGTCCGTCAACCCGTAAGCGCGATAGAGATGAAACCCTTAAAATCTTTGAATTGAGAGAATCGATGACAGGAGCCTAGTGAAATGATGTTAAGGAAGTGCTAGCGGGCAGCTTTTTGTCTAGCGTGGCGTTATATGGTTGCGAATAATGGACCCTGATGAGGGAGTGTGGTCATTTTTTTGCGGCATTTGCTCATTTAAGATTGAGAGGAATGTTAATCCCTTCGAGCAAGGTCTAAGTGTTTTCCCAATTGGCTTATCTCGTCGGAGGAGCGTTAAAGTATACATTTGTAATTGTCGACCGAACTAAAAGTCCGTCGTTGTTACCACTTACGTTCGCAACGCTTTCTATGTTTTAGTACAAAAAAATTGGTTTTCATGGTTCTTAATATGATACGGATTGTCCAATACCTTTATTCATCGTGTCGTCTAATAATTGTACCCACTGTGACGTAAGCGGTCGAGAGAAGGAATTTGCCCTGCCCCTAAAAGTCTTGCGTTGATCCGTTGGCATATAGACATTAAGATCTGTTATTGCATTGTCTTACGTTACAAACAAAACTCCTCTTTCCTTGACAGGTCGTGTAGTATGTGATCAAGCCCCTTGCGATTTTTCTCTCCGGCCCGCTACAATATCTAATATTAGAACTGAACATGCCAAAGTTTTTAAATTTTGGATCTATATCAGCTTAGCCTGCCGTGGTTGCGCTTGTTACTTGCTATTTGATGCATGTTATGTTATTCTGGTAAGCGTCTGACGCTTCACTTGAGCACAAAAAACCTTCTCCTGAGCCATATTGTCACTTTTTGTCACCCCTTGGAGACTCCTCCCAACTTTTCGGTGTTGTAATAATTGTAAAACTCCTTGCGGGGCATACGGCATCTGTTGCGGACGCATTGGAAATGAAGTCAGTTAGCAGAGACGTTGGATGGAGTATGGTTATAAGGGGAGGAATTTGATCCAGTATCGTATGTACTGTGTACCTGTGTTTTCTGAAAGAAATACGAACCGTTTTAAGAAGTGGAAGGAATGAGAACCGTTATTAATATCTTTAATTGGGAAGTAAAAGCTATTGGTGTTTCCCGATGCATTTTAACGGAGTATTGAGTTCTATAAACATCAATGGCAAAACAGGTCAAGTGAATAGACATAATTTTCACCCTTTCTGTTCTTTGAACTAAGAGTAACAGAAGAATAAAAGGGTTGCTATCTCCCTGCTAGGGTAATCAACTTAGTAGTGATCTATCATTTTGATCACCTAGCTAACTTCTTTTAACTTGTATAATGGGGATGGTTTCTAGATTTTGCGGTATATATTTTGCAGCTTGAACCGGAATCTCGCTTGCTCTGGCGAAAAGAAAACCCTAGCGGCAATCGTGTATCTATAAGGACTTAATTGACACAGATGGATAGTGAGTTTGCGTATTCAGTTTTTTCTTTTAATATTTAAAACAACTCTGCATCCGTATCATCTTTCCCAAGTTGGCAGGCTGTTGTGCGCTAGTTTGTGTGAAACTCATTGGAGGGGACGGCAACACAAGCGATATTCACGGCTGGCAACAAGACTGGGTGTGTAATTGCGTCGCGTCGCCTCCTTCCTTCGGGGAAAACCATTGCATGCCAGGTTCAGAAGCAGAGCAGTGTGCCTTAATTCGCGGAAAATCATATGAACGTGAATCTCCGTCGTAGTCGGAGCCATTCCATCACCGGAGATGTGCAAGGAGTCCACAGGAGAGAAGTGTAACCTTCTTGCTCAAACTTACGCCGAGAAAGTGTGTGTCGTTGTGACGCACGGCACTTCCTTGATCCGTGGTACAGATGACCAAAAAATTGGTTAAATATTTCTCGCGAGGAAGTCAAACGTGCACGGACCATCTCCAGCTATTCATAGCCAATTTCGTTGATGAGGTACGCTTTATGCCCGACTTCATGTTGTCCTAATTCTAAATTATTTTTATCCTAAACGAGTATTCACTTGAATTTTCCTTCCTTTTGTCATCGGAAAGATGTTCGATATTCCGTAAATCTTGGTTACTTCGGTCGATTTTGGTCTTCGCGCATCTTCTACGATCGCATTCATTATTTTTTCATATTAGTTTCAACGGAGCCCATAGAAAGTCGTCTTGTCAAGCGGAATTAATTGCATCGTTTCGAATGTTGCTATTTCCGTTGGTAGTAGTCATAGAAGGTAGTAAAACATGACATCCTGATGCAATAGCCGAAGTTTAAACTTCTACTTCCCCTCGAATCTTCAATTAGATCAGTACTATTTACAATATCCGCAACTTTGGTTAACTTGATCGACATGAAAACAAAGGCAAAGACCCCCTTTCCTCATTCCCCGTGCTATTCCACCCTTATCTGCGGCCTGTCTCTCTTTTTCCGCCATCATGTTGGATCCCCATTAATGTCAGAACCCGTATTAACGCCCCTGGCACATTCGCCGGCCGATGCACATTGTCAGCGCCAGTTTAATTATGCCATGTTTCTTTTGTATCGCTAAATATTTTTTTTTATTCGACGGCATCATTTGAGTGGCCGCCGTTCAATAATTGTCCTAAATTCATCGAGGTAGGCCATCGACGAGATAGTTATCAATCACTTGTTTGGCTCTCATAATTTTAAACTAATCGGAGCGTAATGCGGTGACGGTATTGCGTTGATGAATGAGCGGATTTTTTTATGTTTTCAATATTTCGGCTCTTCTCCCCGGCGTCGTCGAATCTAATTTTCTTGTTTGTAACACAACGCCTCTAAACCTGTCTTCACCAGCCATTATTTCGAGGCCAATCGATATATGCGGTCGGTCGAGAGGAGGCGGGCGAATTAACTCCCGGAGAGGCGGCGGGGCGATTTTTAAGTTTGGATGCAATATATCTCTTGCGTGAATGCTTTTGAGATAACGAGAGTAGGCGTGCCCTTTTGGGCTGACTCTTACTTTGTATCATATGCGAGTTAATTCTGACTGAATGTGTCGATGGGTTTGATTTAGTTGGGCAATCGACTTGAAAGCAGCTCAGCACGACTATTTATCAGGTAATTAGAGTGAATGAAAGTTAAGCTTTCCTTTTCCGAGTGGACTAAATCAGAAAACTTTCCTAAAACCGTAAATCATACAGGTTAATTTTAAATCATGCATAGGAATAATTGGTTCTCAAGTTAATGGTTATGCAAAGAGTGTACCTTTTACACAAAAATGTGTGCTCTTTTATCCACGTTAACTCAAGCCTTTCGTCTCCGAAGCTAACTGATGTATTTCTCTTCTCCATATAATTTGTACAATTTTCATCCCAATATTGTAAATAAGTGGATAATATTATTTGTACTTCAATATATATGTGGTGATGTTGTTTATCAGTTTTGTGTTTCATTAAAAAAAATCGTTACTTTCTTCGAAGTCTTGCAATGCGGAATTCAAGATCTAAGCATATTTTCTGTCAAGCTCTAAGTTTTCTTATTTTGTGATACTGTGTAATTCAAATTATTTGTAAATTCCAAGTTTTATTTATATTGCGTGCAGATTTCTGCGGTACTACTTGAATGGATATCTAGATTGTGATCGTTTTTTTCTTAACGCCGCCCCGTCCGACATTGAAAGGCGAGTTGAACCCTTTTTCATTCTCCCGGCTCGTTTCCAGTGCCAGGAAGTATTTCCAAGATTAATTATTTCGATTTCAACAATCTCGATTCCTTCAGCCCTCTGCGGCTCTTTATTGCGGCCTTTAGAGAGTTCGTTTTCATTTTACCTTCAGGAGCAACATTTTCCAGAAAGGAAAATATTAAAACCACGAGCAACAAGCATGCCGTTTTAATTTGTCTCGAACCACTGTTTGATGTTCCGGTCGAATTTTGGTGTCCAACCTCTCGCTGAAAACCCTGAATTCTGGAGATAAAGAAAATGAGTTTCTCCGCCTTAAACATGGAGTAAATGTATTAATGTACCTAATTACGTGAGATAGTTACAACCGCATTTACATAATGACCTACGTGGCATTTCAATGTTTTTTTTTTTTAGCTCCAACGAAGTATTGCAATTATAATTTCTCCTAGTATCAGTTACACCTTCATTGGGGTCCACCCTTTTAAAGTATTGAATCATTGCTTCCACTATGCGATTACATAATTGGGTCTAATAGGAATTAAACGGGGGCAATTTTTCGTAATCACTGTCCTTATCGATTTCAAATTTCACCTCCTTCATTCATTCATCGATCGTTTTCTCCAGCCACCAGCGTTAGGCGCATTTAGATAGTCTTTTTTTGTTCAAATTCCGAATGATCGGCCGGGCTTTTTTTAACGATCATTTCGACCGTTTATAATAAAATAATCGTCGACGCGTTTCAAAATGTATGAGGTGTTGGGAAGTGATGTCGTTAGGGACTCCCCTATATATCGGCCCACCCCTCCTCTCCCTCATCTCCTTTACTCCCCCCCCTACTCCCCCCTCGTCCATAAATCAAACACTTGAATGGGAGCTTCCGTTAGCATATCAGCCTCGAGGCAATCCCATTTCATAAGTGGCGTCTCTTCCCATTACACATTCAGGCATGGAAGTGTTCCGGCGGAGGCGGGTAGGGGAGGCATTTCGGTTATTGCCGGTCCACGGACGGGGGGATTCGCTCCCCTGCCCCAACACCTCCCACCCCCCAGTGATCCCAGGCCTCCGGGGGCCGCTGGCCGACAGAGCGGACTTGTGCTCTTTTGCAAGCGGAGTAATGAAAATATTATGCAGATTGTCCGCCGCCGAGTTGCTGTTAAGGGAAACGGCATCAGCACCCTGCCCAGTCCATCAAATCGTCGCAGAATGTGTTGCGGTGGAATGCAGATTCGTATCGACACTCAATCGTTTCCCCTCGATTTTTTTTTATATTTCATCCGAGAAGTCTTATGCGAACACCTCTCAGTATTATAAGTCCTTCCCCTTAGTTTTAAAGGACTTTTTTCGGCTCACTTTCTCGAGGGAATAGCCCACGGCAGTGATCCTCGCAACTATGTCGGACCCAAACAATAGTCTTATCGGGCATTTAAAAAAAACCTTCCGCGAAACCTCACCTCGTTACCAAGCAGTAAAATTTGACGCTTCCTCTTAATCGCACGGGCGATAAAAAGATTCTTAAAAATCAGTATCGCTGACAGTCGAAGAATGGGTTGATTAAAAGACTGCCATTGTCCAGCTTTCACTGATATTTGAGCAGTTGTTATAAGATTTGTTTTTTAAATTTCGGCCATTATTTTTATTTTCTTGCGAAGCCAGGTGAATCTTACCAATTTTTTGCGTGATAGGATTTTTGATGATGCCTTAAGCCCGTTTCACACGACACTTGATCCAGCACAAGGTCTAGTATACTCGCTAGTATGCTAGCTTTCCAGTATCGTGTGAACAGAACCAGTATACTGGCTAGCAAGCATGCTAGCTAGTATACTCACTGAGCTACTGGATTTCGTACTTGATGCGGTACTAGTTTGCTACTAGACCCAGTAGGACCCAGTGGCCATCTACCAATCACGTTCACGTTACAAACGCTGTGCGGTCTTCTCTTTTTTAAATATGTATGGAATAATATGGAATAACTGCTTAATAGCAAGCACAAGGTCGATGATCGTGTGAAACCTTCTAGTACGGTTTCTATCACACTGGGTTTCGTCCTCAATATCAAGTACCAGCTAGCATACTAGGTCTTGTGCTGGATCAAGTGTCGTGTGAAACGGGCTTTAGTTCCATAAATTCGTTAAATCACTTGAGTTTTTAATTTACAGGACCTTTCAAAAATTGTCATCATGATTTTTTGGCGGTTTTCTCCTGTTTGGGCGGAACTGGCCTTCTTCCGAATCGAAAGTGACTCTATGTTACTTTCTTTTTGTATTTCCGAAATTCAAGACGCTATGATTTTCCCCCTCTAACGATAAAACTTGGTATTTAGGCATAAACTTCTTGCCTGCCTCTTCTGTGATATCTTTTATTATTATTGAGACTAAATTAAATGAAAACTACCATAATCTCTGTGTTCGGTTCTGCATACAATAGCAAAGCCGTTCCTTTCGTAAGCAGGATAGAACGTAATCACTTGAGTTGTATCTAATTAATTTTTTTTATAACTGGAGATAAAGACAATGAGTTTCTCCGCCTTAAACATGGAGTAAATGTATTAATGCACCTAATTACGTGAGATAGTAACAACAGCATTTACATAATGACCTACGTGGCATTTCAGTGTTTATTTTTTTTTTAGCTCCAACGAAGTATTTCAGTTATTCGGGGGTACATTTCCTGCTTTTGCGAAAATATTTCTTAAAATTAGGTGGATCGAAAACTTACAAAGTAATATACGAGTCAAGTATCTTGAGAGGAATCTTGAGAGCATTGAATTATTTATAGCCTGCGTCGATTTCGTCGTAAATTTAAACCCTCTAAGTATCCCTATTAATGTGGTTTTAATTTCTTAAATTATTTCTTTTAAGTTTTCTGGGCGTATTTTTGAAGTATTTTCTTTCTATTTATCTCGTGATAGGTTTCCTGAGGGTTTTGAATTCCCTTAAATAAATCACATATAGGGCTCTTCCACATATTCACGTTTCGGTAGAATTGGAACGGTTTTACACATGTTGATTGTATTCGTGGTTCATTAGACTGACATAGCACTTGTTAAGTATTTCTTTAAAAAAAATACGAACTTGCACTGCAGTTAACGCGTAACATATCCCCCAAACTGAAAGGGTTATATTCAAAATGATAACACATTATGCCATACCGTTACCATGTGAAGAAAAAAGTCTTCTGTCGCGCCGATGACAGGCTTTTTTCTTATTAATAACGCTTGTTGACCTTGCGCGACTTAATGCATTTGGAGCTGTGCACTGACATTTTTTCTGTTCTTTTAGATTACTTTTCCGTAAAAGTTCCACTGAACCGAAAAAATATTTTAATGTGAACCCAACGGTTAAAAGTTATTGAATGTTTAGAAACTTGATTATTTTTCGGTTCCCCTTGAGTATTTACAATTGTTTTTGAAACGTGACTTGAAATTGACGTTGGACTCTGAAAAAAATTACGAATAGGCCTAAATTGAGGAGAAAAGTATGCGAGTCGAATGCGTCTACTAGAGGTTGCGTAGATAGTGTTGCGCATATTGTTGGGGAAGGATGAACTCAACTGCTTATTGAGAAAAAAATGAAATTCATGCGTCAGTTGGACACGTAGGCAAAGATTATTTTTAAGTCAATGGGACGAAGTTATTCCGTCTTCGAATTTCGCGGAATGAGATTCCTCCGAGGAAAAGGCGATGTTCTATAGATTCTTCATCTTTCGCTAAAGTCAATTAAAAGTAAAATTTGGGGTACAGGTACGGTATACTTTTTCCAAAAAGAAAGCATGATAAGTCTCATTTGCCATTCGAAGTGTTCGTAAAGACTTCGTGATGGCGCTGTTACTCCAAGTGCAGTGCCAGCCGTAGTGTCGATTCAGCAATCACGAGACAGAGAGTGAGTTTTCCCTCACAAAGCCTAAACGCATGGTGCTGGGAGCAAAAGTTTTATTTTGGATGTAGGGGTGAAATTGGTAGGAGTGATATGTTACCATCTCAATATGCGTGTTTGGTGGATGATTAGGCGTTCTCTTCTAAGCTGTCATTTTTCAGTTTATTGATTCGAATTTTTGGCTCTCCAGTATTCATGGACCGTTGGCATCTGTAGTTATGATCGCACATTTCTAGCGTTTCATATGTTTTCTGTTTCCTTTATTTGTATTGTAAGGGTTTAACTTCACGATGACCATTGTGTATGCAATTTTCTCTGTTAATGAACTAAATAAAACAAAAGATAAGGTGTGAGGATACAGTTATGTGTATTTGGTCACTTGCTAGCCACCCACGGGGTGTCTGTCGTTGAGTTTTACGCATACAATGAATGCTTCAGTGTTAGAAACGGACCACTGAATTTCACTTTGTGCACGTGTCACTTTATGCTGTGGAAAAATGGGTCCTTATTCGTAATATGTAGCCCACGAATTAAGCGTTTTGTTTTTGAAAATCGACGAGGTGTTTTGTTTACATGCAGTGATGTAGTGCTCGATGCAGACCATGGAATCTCGACACTCTATCTGTAAGCAATGGAGTCAACAACATTCTGTTCTTCGTACCGTTCCTTATTTTATTGTCCCGTTTTGCACGATACTGTCTTGATGCTCTGAGTATGAGCGCTAGTTGTAGGGTCAACCAAATTTTCACTATGATTTAGTTCTGTGAAATGTTTATAGTTCATACTATCCAGTTAGGCCTTCCAAATATACCTGAAAGCATCGTGGTACCAGGCTTTAGCTGTCTCAGTCAACATTTCTTTTTTCTTGTCAGGTAGTGCGTGTACGAAACAATCATTGATCTGTTGACTAACGTCGCCGAAAACCCATTACTAACTAACTAACTAACTCGTCCACATTTATACTCTTCTGTGGGAAAATAAAGATTGATCTATTGCGATAGACATTCCTGGCTCTATTTGGATTCCTCAAAAGGTCTGACGTACACACTTATCTCAAAAACATTTTCCAGTTCGTTAGTGTTTCAGATTCTAAAAAGGAATGTGTTTATGTCCGTGCAAAATCTAGTTTGATATATGATGCAAATAATATGCCAATTAAAATAAGTACAAAGATAGTGGACTGCATATTCCGAATAAGTTGCGAAAAATGTAACGACAATTTCTGGAGTTCTTCACAGTTTTGTTTGAAAAGAGTCCGTTGGAAAAAATACTTGTTATCAAGATGCTATCCGGTTTGATTTTCAAACTTCAGTGTGAAGTGGTGTCGATATCATTTCTTTCGTGACTAACTCGTACCCGTGCAATTTGTATGCCACGCATTTATGAGGCAAGTCTAGTGTGTAACCTTGGAGTCTCTGTGGATATCCCATCCCTGTTCCTGCGATAGTTTTTTGACTCTCAGTGGTATCTTTCGTATATATTTTTAAGGAAGTGCCCGTCTTTCCCAGGATAACAAAATCACCACGTGAGGCGTTGATATCATTTGGAAATTTCCACGTTTGCTTGGTACAGTAAACTAAGGCCAAAGCATTGTGTCCCAGAAATTAATTCAATATGACTGGAAAGGTGACCCTTGGCTAACAAATATACTATTATGTGTGGAGGGGAAACCGGACTATAGAATAATAATGTTAGGAAAGAGTGATTTTAGACCAGGGTTGACTTTTGTTGAGAGTGGTAAAAATATTTTCACACACAAACGATGCGTATTTTCTTAATTTACCAATCGAAAACAGTCGATTAGCTGGAGACCAGTTAACAGCAAATGGAGAACGTGATTTGGTGGAGGAGGAAGTATGTTACATATATTTAGTACAAAATACGTTAGTATGTTACATATATTTAGTGCCTTACAAAAAGAAAAATGTTGGGCCACCTCTGACTTTGAGCCGGAAATTTTTTCCACCCTAAGTCCGACCCTTGAATAATATTCAGCCATAGCGGAAAGTAATCTTATTGCCAATGCTTCCTTCAGTCTCCATTATTATTATTCAAGAACTTGTTTTATTCAAGAACTTGTTATTGTTTCAAGAACTCCATTATTATTTTCTCGGTGGATGGGGGTCAGAAGTACGTTTAAATTTTTCAACCTTCAGTTCATCACTAGCGTCGTGCGGCGAAGGCGACGACTTGTAAAATTAAATCCGCTATTTCGGGAGTTGCTTCCAGAGGGCTGGGCTGCTCTCTCAAGCCCTCTCCTCCCAACCAAACAACTCCTCCGCCCTTTCTTCCCTCTTTCCGCTGCTTTCTTAATCCCCCAAGGCAAGAGGAAGAAAGGAAATACCCTTCAGTGAGGTGAGGCGAGGCCGAAATTCTGCGATTGTGTGCCCGAGGCCGGAGTAAGAGTTGCTTGCCCTCAGGGGACTCTCGTGCCCGGGGTCACATCTCCGCTTCAGACATCTATCGTTAGCGCGATAATGGCTTCACCGTGATAGCTGGAGGCATGCGATTTAAAGTATGTATAATAAAAATCACTTTTTATTGAAAGTAGAATATGTTTATCATGAAGTGACTCCACCTAAAACACAATCTTCACCTCAACGTACGGTTGGATCGTTCGTTGACTCCTCCCAAACACTGCCATGGTGAAAGTAAGGTTGTTACAGAGTCATTGAATGAGCTAGAATGGGGTCCCTACGATCTCAAGGAAAATAAGTTTTATTAAAACTTATAGAGACATAATGTTCAGGGGATTCGAGTCTAATTTGGACTTCGACAAGATTCTTATAATCTTTCCATGCATTTTTAGGTTAAACCAGCCGATTAAAGTTTGGGAGGTGGACACCAGGGCTATTGATGCGTTGAAACTTTCCTTTTAGTAACTAAAACGGAACCACTGACAGCGCACACACATTTCAATATAAAATTTAACTATAGCATTATTTGTATGCAAAGAATAATTTGCTAATTCAAATTGACTCAGAAGTATCTGGTGTTTTAATATCCCCTGCCACACGCTCTTGTGGAGGCTAGAACGGTACAGCACAGACGTAGATCGCAGAAGATACATATTACCAAGTAGGTACCAAGGCCTTAGAAGTATGAAATTTACAATTTAAGAGCCGAAGGACCAATTCTTTTCCTTGATCGCATGTGATTTCCCCGGAAGATCTTTCAGTTGGTAACTTAAAGGTTATCAAATATAGTAAAACATCCATTCTCCAAAAAAGTGCGTTTAATTGCTATCGTTAAAACCTGAAGCAATTACAAGTAAACAAAATAAATCTGAAGGCAACGATACCTTTGCAACAATACCTCTAAATGATAATGAGTAAATTACGGGAGTAGTAACTTAGCAAGTTTTGGTGAGAATTGGTTAATAGTTCGGGTCGCTTACTAACAACGGTGAGCGGTCGTTAGATTTCTATCCCGTTTAATATTATGTTATCTGCCATTATAGAATACATAACCGTCATGGCAAAAAGTGGTTCTTCTTCCGCGAATACAAATAACTGCACGTCTTTGGCTATCAAGGAAAAGCCGTTGTATTTGTAAACACTATTGCTCTGTGAGCCCTCTTTTAAAGCTTAAGCGTCCCCCTCAATGCACAGTGATTATCCTCGCTTGCCGCACACCGAAAATGGAGCATATACCCCTATCCACCTTCCCCGGCACTCCGGGTGTGGTCCCCTATATAATTCCCAGGGTTCTACGCGGTGGCCCGTTCGATCGTCCCCTTTCCGGCTTCCGTCCTCGTTCCCCGTGAATTCCCCGGACGAACGTCACTTGTTTCGCCTCCAACCCACGCGCTCTTCCCTCCCGGAAAGACAAGAGCGGCAGGAGTGGCATTGATAACGCCACCGCCCGCTTCGGCTGCTTGGCAATGTGCGTAGCGGACTGGGCGTGTTTTATGAGTACGCATATGCAGAACATGACCCACCTTCCCATTGCTCTGTCGAATGGAGCGAGATGTTTGATTGTTATCAAATTGTATCTTGAAACCATTTTACGACGTGTATTCAGCAGTTGGTACTGCTATCCAACCCAAACGATTTGATTTCCAACTTAGGTCCAGTTTTAGAAAGTCTAGTTGATGTTAACCGCTTGATTACGTAGTCTACGTTATGTAGGTGTTGAGTGACAGCTATGGTCTTGTTTATTGCAGCAGGTAAACGCTGAGATGATGTGAGTATTGTAGACAGAAGAACATATTAGCATCAATTGTCTTACAGAGAAAACATTAAATTAGAGATTATAAATCCGATCCGAAGTGTTTTAAGTTTGCCGCTTTATTCTTCCTGGTATTTTCCACGTTTGTTGACTTTGCCGACGACAGTGTCCCTATAACTCGTAGTGTCTTAAGGTAGAAGATGTAGGTACAAGGTTTTTGCTGTTATAACGCAGGCGTTCTTGTGCTGATCTTGCTGATTGATCGAGTATAGGAAAGCCTATGCAAGAACGGTAAAATATCGTGCATGTACATCTTCTACCTGAAGACGCTGGCAGGGGTACTAGCGAAACTGTTGTTGACCAAGTCAACAAATGCGGAAGATACTGCGGAATGCAAAGGCATACGCACCAGCACTATGAAAAACTACAAACTACAGTGTGCTAGTTTTTCTCAAATGTTTATTGCGCCTTCTATTTCCTTTGCCACATGTCCACATCTTGTGTTAAAACATTATCTTGAATGGCAGATTTCGTTAATTTCTTCTTTAAGGTAGTTTGAGCGAAATTTAACTTCAATTAGAATTTGATGGATTTGGCCTCATTTTAAAGAAAAGCTCTTATCTTTCCAAAGACATCAAAATACTAAACCCTTGCCAAACTACTTTTCGAGCAATTTGCCTACAAATATAAGCTACGGCTATAAGATAGATTACTGCTATGTGCTCCAGAGGGAGAGTATTGAAAAAATTAGGAATTTATAACTTTTATTATTTCCATTCGTTCAAATGCAGCTTTAGTTTCATTTTTTTCATAATATCCATTAGCTCTCAAGCTAAAGTATGGGTCGATTTTATAAAAATACACATCATTCATTCATTACAGTAATCTACCAGTTAGAGGTAGGTTGTGATGAAAGTCAGAGAATATCCAGCGAACTCTTACACGTGCTGTGCCCTTTCTACCTCTTGTATTTCTTTCTTCATCTCAGCATAAGTCCTACCTTTCTTCATCCCGTCCATAAAACCGATTCTCTTCCTTCCCCTTCCCCGCTTACCCAACATCCTTCCCTCTATCACGACCCTCAGCAAACCATCGTCCCTCATTACCCCTTCCAGCCACCTACCCTGCCTTCCCCTAATCTCATCTATAAGTTTCCTCTCCTCGCCCACCATGCCAAGCACTTCCTCATTTGTCTTCCTTTCCGTCCAACGCACCTTCTCCATCCTCCTCCACACCCACATCTCAAAAGCCTTCAGCCTATTTTCGTCTTCCTTTCTCAAGGTCCACGTTTCCGCCCCATACAACGCCACACTCCATATCAAGCTCTTTACTAGCCTCTTTTTTACATCCTTACTTAAGGTCCCCGTCATCAGCTCCCTTCTATTATTGAACGCTTCCTTCGCTAGCGCTATTCTCCTCCTAATGTCTTTGCTACTATGTCCTCTTTCTTCTAGCGTACTACCCAAGTAATTAAATTGTTCAACTTGCTCCAGTTTTTGACTTCCTACTCTTATCACCAGCTTCGCTTTCTTTGTCCTAGAGAACCTCATTACTTTTGTTTTCCTATTATTTATCTTCATTCCGTATTTCTCACACTGCTTTTCCAGTGCATCTACTAAAGACATCATTAATAGTTTAAAATACTTTATTTGTTTAATGGTTACGTAAAAAAGTATTCACATAATTCTAAAATGAAGATCGAGAGTCAATGCAGTGATCAGGGGTATGAATAGAAAACTTCGAGAGTTTATGCAATGATCAGGGTTATGAATGGAAAACTTTAGGGAACAATTGTGTAAACCCAGTTGGTATGTCATTCTCACAGCCAATGTTAATCAAATTATACAGTTCCAAGGTCTCCTATGCTGTATGTTGGCAGCTCAGTGTTAAGCGCTGTAACCATTAGCTTTACGTAATCGTGATATTTAATTACATTAATATCGCTCATATTTTACGTAACATTTTCTCAATTATAGTGGATGAAGTGCCTATTGAAAGAGACGCGATATGATCGTTGCGGTTGGTGCACTCGTATTTTATTACCATGGTTTGATCGAAAGTATATACGATTCTTCGTTTTAAGATGACGCGTATTTGGAATTTTTTTATTATATAAAGTACGTTTATAAGAGGTGGAGTTGTGAGATGTCGCGACTGCACGCATCGTTTGAATGGTCTCCGAAAAGCATAAGTCATGTCGGTTTTTTGTTTGCTTTCAGACGATTCTGGTGGTCTGTATGCCCCTGGAATCCCGATAAGCCATTGGTCTGTCATCAGGTTTTTCAGGGGCCGAACCACCAGAGCTTGACAAAAACGCCCATGCTCTGGGCATGCGACCAAGGCGGAACTCGAACCCGCGACGCTCGGTTTAGCAGGCGAGGACTTAACCCCGCCGCCACCGGGGCCGGCGGGGTAAAGCGAGGGCGGGGGTTGCGAAGTGAACGGGTACGAAGAGGAAATAACCATCATAACAGCAATAGTTATTTTTCACATTTTACCCGGAAGAGATCTCAAGACAGAAGGGTCATTCATTGGGGTGTCGCGGGAAACGCATAACATTCCCCAAAAATTCCTTTATTTCCAATTTACTCATCTATCATTTATAGCTCAGTCTGTCACCTGCCGTAACAACTACCACTTCTTTTTCACCATGTGTTTCGAGTCTTTCCCCCGCAAACCGGAACTTCATACCGCATGGAAAGGTATTTAATTAGAAGGGAGGAGAGTGGCTAAGCGCCCTCCATAGCCTTCTCTTAATGAAAAACCCCTAGGGCCTAACGTACTCTCCGTATTACACCCAATTAGGATTCGAATTTTCTGCGAACAGTTTCATTCAACAGCTGGTACTCTTAACTCCTCGCTAATCTCACCTTCATCTAGTACAACTTATGGGACCCATGGTTTTATTTGTTGGCGCTAGTAGGCGAAAGTCTCTTGTTTGATTTCTCTTATACGTACCATGTTGTAGGCTTTACCCCGTGGTCGTCCTGGCTCGGCCCGCGATTCCAGAGCTGCCGACGAGTGGTTAGCTTAACCTCCGCCAAAGCTTTTATCCAGGGGTGCGTGCCCGTGGGCCATTTTGGCCGCGCCCATTGGCTGCCCTCGTTCCCTAACCTCAATGGCGGGGGTATAGGGCCAAAAAAGCAGGGGGGGGGGTCCTGTGGAAGGGTGCGTTTCCACCGATGGAGTTGGCATGCGGGTATAAGCAGCAGCAGCAGTAGTGCGCGCCCGCTGTCTTCAGTCTGGGGTGGAGTCGACCCCCCATCTCGTTTCGGATTTCCCCCCCCCCCACTGTCCCTCTTTCCCGCGCTAACCTGTTTTTCCCTCCCCCCAACCCCCGCCACTCACCTTGAGCGTATCGACTCCCCACGCACTGGCAGGGACTGCGAGGAGAAGCTAGGACTTCAACTGCTACGTACTCGTATGCATATTGGTAGATCTCAGGCCCTACCACGTTCCTTGAGGTTCACACATTTCATTTGCTCTCCCTCTGCAGTGTTTAGGTATATCTGACGAATGTTCCAATCGTTATCAGAAGTCTTTGTCCCAAGTTTAGTCTCTCTTGAACTTTTCTATCCTTGTTATACACCGAGGGGATGAGATTCTCCATGAAAAAGAAAACTTTTTCCGGGTTCGTATCTTAGTCAAATCAATTTTTTTTCTTGGTTTCATCACCTTGGTGTACATGTGTGACTGCGTACCACATCATTTGTGGATTTTCTATCCTTGGCTTACCTTCATGTCGTCTTCAGTGCCTATTCCTTACTTCCCTTTCTTATTGACGGTTAAATTCTCATTTCACCATCTGCAAAATATTTTTTTTGCTCGCGGACGATTCAATTCTCTATCCACTTTTGTTTCATCCGTTGAATTACCCCCACCTCACTTATTCCTCACTTAAACCTCACTTATTCCTTTGCTGTCTGTTTCACTTAGGCCCGGTTTTGTAATGCCTGGTTAACGCTAATCGCTAATGGTGTAGCGTGTTCGTTAACTTTTTTTAAACTTAGAACTAGGGATAAAACTGATTATATCAGGCCTGACCTCGTGGAAATTATGGATATCCGTGATGAGAAAACCACCTTTGTTATTTCCACAAACTTTATTACGCTGGCACGACGCGCGTTTCACCACACTGTGGCATACTCATGAGCTGGCACGACGCACGTTTCACCACACTGTGGCATACTCATGTGCACATGAGTATGCCACAGTGTGGTGAAACGCGCGTCGTGCCAGCGTAATAAAGTTTTGTGGAAATAAAAAATGTAGTTTTCTCATCATGGTAAGAGCTAAGTTTTTGAATATCAAATGAAACTGTCGGTTTGTTGACATGAGCGTTATCGATGGGAGAAAGTATCCACTTCGGTTTATCTATCGATAAAATATTCAAACAGAGATAATTAAACCGGGCCATAGGTTAACTGAAATTGCTACAAGGGCTACCGCGTGTTTTTGACCTAGCCATTCGAAAATTTGAAAATCATGTCGAGAAACAAGACTAAAAAAAGACGCCTCTCCGGACAACAGATGAGATGCGCCGTGCAGAATAGGAATGAATTTGAATAAATAATTTGAATTTTGAATTTAAATCTCTTAGTGGAAAGTTATGCGTCGCCGGTTGTTTTTTCATATTTTTCTTTGCGATTTGGTAATTGCCGTCGCGGAAGTGATAAAAGTGTGGTAGGAGCCTGCCGTTACGGCCGTCTGCGTGTGCGGTTTCCTGGGGAAGGGGGGAGGGATTGAGGGGGGGGGGGGGCAATAAAAAATTGTTGACGGAAGGAAGTGAGATTTTTGAGGAGGAAGGCATATAAATCCATGTTTTCGAACAATTCGGCACTGCATGGAAGAATCTTGTTAAAAAAAAACAACCAGTCATGTAGGCTTCTCATGCAATGTCTATCGTATACTTTCTATTACTCCTTAGCTATTGCCGTTGCTTCGATTAATTTTAATTGAACCTTTAATGAGTTATTTCATGGTGATCTAATCGCAAAAAACGGAGATTCGATTGATGAAATCGCTGCATTGCACCCTCAACATTTATTTTGGCCACTTGCATTGAATTAATCCAAAATATGTCAATTAAAATTTTTCATTTTCTAATAAATGTAAATGCCATTGAGGTGAATGTAATTTTGATATTTTTTTCATTTCCCTATATTCTTCGCGAAACAATATTTAAAGCGTGGCCTTGGATCTCTTGTCAAAATTACCTTTAAGGTTTGTACGTACTCATTCCCATAGCGAAATAATTCCTTACACCTTACTCCGGTTTCAATTATTTGGTCCTTGAAACTTCGGGTCATTTCGGGTAATAGTTCCTGGAAATAACAAAGTACAGTCTTTTACCACGAGCGAATACGTTTCCGTTTATGAATTTATAGCCTCAGAATTTCTAATTTGTTATAATTTCTAAACTGGAGTCTCCGTCGAAAAAATGCCCTTTTAATCACTCCTCAACAGGCAAGTAAACTGAGATGTGCTGGAAAGAGTTTCACGGCTAAGATGGTGGGTTGAAATGGCAATGGAAAGGCGAAGGGTTGTTAAAGGAAGGGAATTTCAGTCATTGTATTCTTAATATAAGTGGGAGTGGGGAAAGAAATTAATTCATAACCCTGGATGAAGATATATCAGAACAAGTGAGGATTTGAATTAGCGAGAATTAACAATTTATATTACTTAAGCTGTTCAGTATTTTTTCCACGCTCGAGTATAAGCATTTGTTTTTCTCTGTATTGTCAGGCCAGCTGCTATAACCACTATTTACTCAGATACTTGAATTTTTGGAATGCTAATCGAGCTAATTCCTTCGAAAATTCACCGCGCCTCTTTATCAGGACGCCGCCAAACGTTGTCTCGCGAGTTGACAAAACCTTCCGTGCGCCGCAAAGCACGTTGGGGCGAAAGTATTCACTCCCCCGTTGACCTGCCCATTCGACACCACCTCGTCTAAATCGGTGAGGTTGGCAGCCCTTGCGGTGATCCGTGGCGTTATTATGACTGCTCAGGGTTCCCGAGGGGAGTTTTTATGCGCCCCCACCCCTTTTTGATTCGGCCCTGGGGACGAGGCGTGCGTACCCTTTTGAAAACACCCACCCTCCCTCCCTCCCTGGCCATCAGCGACTATCGCCTTTCACCCTCTCATTTGTTTATTTATACTCCCCTACCTAAAGTTTACCCGAGCCTCCGCAACAGCGTCGGGAGCGCCGTCGTCTGCCTCTCCTTCCCGGCCCTCTCTTGTGTCCGGCCTCGATCCTTTTTTCCTCTCCTTCAAGCCTATCCTCGTCGAGTAATGAAGGGGTTGAAGGGTAGAAGGGTGTTTCTGCGCTTGTCGGGGTAAGGTGTTTTAAAAGGGGTGGAGAGACCCTTCTAATGGACCGGTCTCATTGCGCGCCCAACGCCTCATCAACCCTTAATAATCGCCCTATCCGGCCGTTCGACCTCCCTCCCCCGTCTTCACGCTCTGCAATTACCTCCTCGCCCTCCTCGTTTCCCTCATAATTCCTTATCAATTCCTCCCTTGCCTCCCCTCGTACCAAGACGCCCCTTTTTTCACCCAAAGGGTGTACCTCTACTTCCCTCCCGTTCAAAAATGCCCTCCCTTCTCTTATCAGTGTGACAGCTTGGAAAGCTCGGAGATACTCATAAATTTCTTCTCGTAAACTATGGAGTTCTTCGGTATCAATCGACCATATCTCATCCCTCTTATTTGCTGATGCGGTCATCAGTATGTCACTAGAACCGCAGGAGTTTTACCCCTCCTTGGTGGTGTCAACAGGGTTTGAAAATAATAAATGTATAAAGTTACTTTTGGTATTTGTTTACAAAAAATGTGTACTCGGAAAATTTTAAAATTCAATTACAAAAACAAGTGCATGCTCCTGTGGCGTGATTTTCCAAATTTGCCCCAGCATGAACCGCAAGCATCGCAGCTAGAGCTTTAGTACTCGCAAAACAATTGTCATTATTGTATAAATAATTAGAAACTGAGTTACAAACCACATCCTACTTTCAGCTAAGGCATATTTTTTGCCACAGCATGATCCGCAAAAGTATTTTTGCAGGATCTACATTCATCTGCATTTGTGTTACTCTTGCTTCTCCCAATCTGGCATTTTTTGCATTTGATTTGTCTTCAAAAGAGATTAAAAGCAATATTCATATGATGGTCCGACCTAAAAAATCTGAAAGAGTAGCAACCAACAAAACTCAGCCGTAGGGGTCAAAATGGCCCCTACGGCTGGTTGGGTTTTAGCCGCATAGGTTGTAGCGGCAACGCTGCGGCAGGTGCTGTGCATCTGGAACGGAATAGAAGACGAAACAGTCAGCTATCAGTTTCCGATGCACAGAACAGAGCGCATGCTGCGGCACGATCACGAAACTTACCTGTTTTTTGCAACAGTTGTCTGACCGAAACAGTTGCGGCTGCAGCCGTTTCGCTCCGAAATTACTTTATTTCACCACTAATTGCTAGACAGACCGTATTCAGGCTTTTACCAGTTTTATACTAGTTAATTGCACTAATGAATTGATAGTTAAACAGCACGTCCGCGTCATGCTTATTGTTTTATATTTTCTAGGTACTCAATTGCTAGTTTTATATTGTTATTTCTTAGCATTTATTTGGTAGTTCTTTTTAGTTGTTTATCTTGGTTTTTGTCAGATGGATAGTTGTAAGAATAATCTTATTTTGTAGCATTATTGTAATATGTTTCAATTAACAACTTGAATTATGTTTTCGTCTCCCTTTCAGAGCTAGTTTTCATTTCATCTCCATACGTCCCGAAATCCTATGTGACTGTGTAGCATACCCATTTTCAAAATTCTGTTTGCCAATTCGCGGATTTTCCTTATTACCTTTATATTGCGTACTTACGTTCTTGTTTGCCTATTCGTAGAATTTCCTTTTTGCCTGTTTTCTTGCACATAGATCCTCTCTTGTAATTCATCCCGTCTTTTGACAAGCCCTTTCATTTAATCAATATTCCTATCTCTCTAGCTTCTCTAGTTTCCCCGTTAGTGGGGGCATACATTTTTTGGGGATGACAATCGTTAAAACCTGCATGTACGTGTCGTTGTAGGTATTTCTGTGTAACGTGTGTCATCCATGCGTTTCATTAATATTTTCAATGTCTTTAATTTGATAGTTTTAATAAGGGATATGTTCTATTTGAAAACGGTTTACGACTGTAAACGTGAAGGCGGGATTAGTTAAGCTTTGCTCCAATAAAATTCGCTCAATCAACAGGAAGTAATTTTAATCAAAAGTGCTCTCTTAGGAATATCGCACCCCAAATGTGAAACAAGTACTATCCGGGCCCGACGTAGCTTAACTTCGGTGATCGGACGAGAACCGATGTGTACAACGTGGTATGGCCGTTGGTGTGGAACCTCAGTCGGAACTTGAAAACGAAGGTTTATCGAACAGTGATTAGACCTGTGGTTATGTATGATTCAGAAACATGAACCATGACTACTTTAGAAGAAGAGCTACTTACACTATGGGAAAGGAAAGTGCTAAGAAAGATTTTTTGTGCAGTGAAGGAAGACGGACAGTGGAGAATTCGGAGGAATGGAGAACTGGAGGAACTCTTCAATCATCCTAACATAGTGGCAGAAATTAAGAGTAACAGGTTAAGGTGGTTAAAGCATGTTGAGAGAATGCCTGAGGATAGGACGGTGAAAAAGATATACCTTGGACATCCTAGTGGCAAAAAATTGAGAGGAAGACCTCGGAAAAGATGATTGGATTATGTAGAGGATGATATAAGAAAGATGAGAATAAGAAGATGGAGAACTCATGCAGGATATCGTGATATCTGGGCTAACATTGTAAGAGAGGCCAAGACCCTAAAAGGACTGTAGCGCCGAGGTGTTAGTAAGTAAATGGAAAACAAAAGACCATTACTCGGTTTCGTCCATCCGTTTTATGGAATACAAATCATGAGTGCAGGACATCACAGGCGTCCTCTTTTTGAAAGGTATATACATAACTCTTTTTCGATGATTATTTGTTGCTTTGTCAATCCTTGTAGGGGACTAATTGTAGGAGTACAATATAAATCATCTCTCTCCCCTGGGCCTTGAAGAAGGCTAATAGATATGTGCTGCGAAGAATAGGCAAATTTGGGACATCAGTCAATGGAAGAGTCGTCCATGCCATAGCGTATCATAGCAGAAAATGAAATCGGCCGCCGGTTATCGGCGAGGCGATCCTCCAGAACAGTCAATTGCGGCCGACACTTCGTCGTTTAAAGCATCGAGGAGAAGAGGTAGGAGAGGAGAGGCGGTTTGCATGACTCGGGCGTTTTGAGTGTACGTGAGGAGATTTTTCGGCTTCACTTTCCCGCCCCATGGTAATTGGACTGCAACTCGAGAGCACATTGTGATTGGCTCGCTGATGACTGTGATTCGGGGGCTTGGGTGACTTGCGTTGGCGTGTCCAGAGCATTTAAATTGGCCCCGTGTGAGGGAGGAGGGGGAGGATGGAGGGATTATGTGGGTGAGGGGGTGGCTGCTTTACGTATTACTGCGGTGGAGGGGGTTGGAGAATGAGGAGAGGGCCGGCCGTGGCAGACAAAATGTTGCCGAGGGTGGGAGCGCGAAATGGAAGGGGGGTTTGGGTGCTGAGCATGTGTTTGTGTGTGTTCGCACACGCTAAATATAGAGGCACGTCAAGGGGTTGGGGGAAACCCTCCCTCCCTTCCCTCCAATAAACCACCCTTATCCACACCCCTCTCATACTATAACCACCGTCGCCTCACCCCCGTTTGCATCGGTTCACCGCACAATTCACTCGACTGCTTCGATCGAGAGTACTCCAAGGCTTGCCGCGTGGTCCTAACATTTTCGGTCCTTCTCTAGGGAACGGTCGAAAATTAAGGTGGTTGGAGCGTTTTTTGCATCTGTATGGATTTGCGTGAAACTTAGCATACGTGTTCTCATTGGTAATATATCTACGTAAAAGTAAAAAGAAATTGCATCATACCGATTTGTATTTTTGGCAATCCAATGCTATTTTAACACGTAGCCTTACGGCGCATGACATATATTTCGTAATAATTTCGATTACATGTGTACAGATTTTCTTCGAAACGCAAAGGATACATTTCTTATTATTAAAAATGTTTCAAACAAATATCAAGGTGTGACGTCGAGTCCAGTATTAGAAAACAAAATATTTCAATATAATTACGTCTAAATTTCGAATACCGCGCCGAAAACTCTAGTCATAGCATGCTCTAATTAAGGAAAAAAACGTAAAATATGTAATTATTGTATCATTTCCATTACTGTCCGCATGGTGAGTTCCAATGCATAAACAGATGCTCTTAAATGAAATGTGGTCGAAAATATTTTTCGACTTCATTAAAAAAGCATTAAAATGTGCACTCAATGACCAACGATTTCCGCTCCAGCCACCTTAAAAGTGTCCCAGCGGTTCACAGTAGTCAGCTGATGCGGGGTCAGTTGAGCTTTGCTCCAATAAATGTGTTGCTTCAACACCCTACATGGGAAACAAAAGGCCATTGCACCGTTTCGTCCATCCTTCTGTTTTTGAAATACTGGTCTTGAGTGCGGTAGATCAATAGCGGCGTTAAACGGGCAGTCTTTTTTTTCAAGGTGGCCATATACTTCCGAGTCGCCGAAATATAACGTTCGAACCCTAGTGGGGTTGGTAAATGTTCTACGGGAAACCTTGAAGGCGTCGATGACAAAAATGGACTGTCTGGCGACGGGCAGCATCGGCGGCATCCTCCCTCGCTCGTGATTTAAAGCATTTTTTATTTAATTAGTGTGAGGTCGCCACTTCTTACTGTGTGAGCTATAGCGACGCAAAATTGTTATCCAGAAAAATTTGCATTTGTAATGAAAACTTCGAATGACGTTAATCTTTACTGAATGAAGAGATATGCATCTTATATCAGTAGTGCGCAAGGTATGTATCGTTCGTTTAATATTGTCACTCATGCTTATATTAGGTTATTTTCAATCTGGCACCCGAATGAGCGGCATTTTCATCACAAATTCAAATCGTACTGGAGAAAATTTTTGCGTTGCCATGGCTCCGTAACGAATAATAGGCTGATATTGCACTGTCCAATTTATGAAACAAAATTGCACTACATGTGTTTCGGCTGTTACATAGCCATCATCAGTACACTAAACTAAAATAAAATAACAACTAAGAAGCAACTAGTTATTGTACCTGGTGACGTCTGTTTGACTGCCAAAACACGTGTTGTACAATTGTGTTCAGTAAAAAGACAGTGCAATATCAGTCTATTACTCATTAGAAAATGCGATTCCACAATATCTCGCCTGACACTGTTGAATTTGTAAGTAGGGATTTGCGCCTCCGTGTCCATTGGGCAAAAGTGAATGGAATCATAATCCCGTATCACCTTCAGTAGCTAGGAATATTTCTTCGGAACCACTCATAATGCGTAATTGTTGGCACGGGAATGTTAAAGAAGAGGGTGGAGGTGAGATAGATTGAGGCAGGGCGGGGAATTGTTGGTGACAGTGCAGTGGTGCGATGGATGTGTCACTATCCCCTTCCTTCCCCCCTATACTCTTTGAAGCCTTTGGCACCTTTGAAGAGGTGGAAGAGATGCTGGACGCCACCCAGGAAGCAAGAGCGTGGAGATAAGAAGACCAAGGGGAGGAGAGTGGAGTTGGAGAGGGGTTGGGCGGGAAGGAAGGGAATGTAGCTGGGGGGGTGGTTTGGTTATGACGCGCCCGGGAGGGTGGGGTGGAAATCTTCGGAGCGGGCCGAACAGTCAGTCGGCACCCTTGAGAAAGAGAGAGGGGTATTGGAAGTGGGGGAATAGGGGGACACCCCTTTGTGCCTACTCGGTTCGCACCTACCTGCCGGCCGCATCGAGGCATGCGTTTGATCTGCGGTAGCCCACCGGACAAAAAAGGGAGTGTTGAATGTCATGCGTAGCGGAAAACATCGTCGTGTAGCGTGTAGATACCTAATAATGGGACCGTATTGAATGTCATAAGCGTCGATGATTGTCGTCAAGCTACGTGACCGATTCGAATAATTAAAAACGCAACGCAGGCAGCAAGTAGGGCACCACTGCGCAGTGATGAGGCAACCTCTCCGTTTATCACCGGATTGTGCACGGGAGCATAAGGAAGGGGGTGTGTCACGTTATGAATGTCTGCCCTAATGTCATTCTTGAAGCCACGATCTTCTAAGATCGTGCTTGAAGCCAATGTTGCCGATTGAGACCTTGCAAGCTGATTGGCTCAGAGTCTAGAAAGTCTCTTAACTAAATCATGACCATGTCTCTAGTTCCTTCTGATTGTTGGCAGTGACTGAGTGCCACCAATGAACTACTTTTGTTCGAAAGAATTGTTATTATTTTGTGTATTGTTCTTACAGTGTAATTAAATTTTCTTGAACTCGAAATTCCTAACAATATATGCATTTTTCTTTTCCTGAGACGCGTATCGTAGTTGAATTGTGCCATTTTGCCATTCTAGATCCGAAATAGGAGTTAGCGATAGCGAAGCCTAGCCGGTTCAAAATATATTTTCATCGCATAACTCTGCTCTCTAGTGTTAATGGTTGCTTGTGGTGAGGATACCAATGTAACTATTATATTCTTTTGATGTTTTTTGCCAGCGGCTCTTGCCTACCTACAAATCTGCATGCAAACCTCTTAATTTTTAATTATTAGGTATTAGCTATCACTTTTCTGTTGACTCATTTAATAATATTTCGCTAGGAACGTTGTAGTGTTAGTGTAAGCACCATAACGCCTTCTCTTATTCAAGGGAAACAAGTTATTTTGGAAAGAGAGCTCGTGTGTGTTCCGTTTGATTGTGTCTTTGTTACAGCGTATTCCTGGAACGTTTCTCACTTTCGTCAGAGGAGTTCAGTCAACACTCTTATATTGCAACGGATTTCAATCCTCATTGCCACCCGGCTCGCTGTGCCTTTGATGCCTCTGTGACGAAACTCTCAAAGCTCGCGTCTAGTCATTTGACATCTTAATCTTTTGACATTGTCTTTTCTAAATCGACCCTTACTATTCCTTTCACCGAAAAGTAGATGTTGCAATTAGTTTCCTCCCTCTCATTTCCAACAATATGTTCCTTCCAATACTTAATTACAATTATTAAGGTAGTTGGAGCGATTGTTGGTTATGCATAGATTTGCGTAAAACTTTGCGTACGTGTTTTCATTAGTGATACCTATAGATAAAAGGGAAGAATTTGCATGTTACCGATTTGATTTTTGGCAATTCAATGCTATTTTTACACGAAACCTCACGGCACATAACATATATTTCGTAATAATTCTATTACATATGTACAGTTTTTCTTCTAAACGCGAAATAATACATTTTTGGTTTCTATAATTCTTGCTGAGAAATATCAAAGTGTCACACTGAGTTCAATATTTGAGAAAACATATTTATATATAATTTCGTTTAAAAATCGAATACAGCGCCGAAAACTGTTGTCATAACATGCTTTAATTTAGGAAAAATGTCATAATATAATTTTTGTATCTTTTCAATTACTTCTTGTAGGGCGAGTTCCAAAATATAAACAGATGCACTAAATTAAACTAGGTCAAAGAATGTTTTTTCGGCTTAAAAATTATGATTATTTTTTAACCTCGAAGATAAGTTAAGACGCGGAATGAGCGTGAGAAAGAGATGTGCTACTCACTTGAGGGCGAAGTTGTCAGTTGACATGCGCGCCCCGTCCTGCCCATATTCCCCCTCCTTCCCGGCTGCAGCGACGGTATTCCGTTACACAAACGCGTCCTTGGATGCAAACTTAGCGTCGCAATGCTCTTCTAGCGGAAGTCTCTTCGGATGATGGATGGATTGCATCGGGTAGGATTGGGAGTCCAACGCCGACTCTAGTGTCCTGCCGTTGAGTAACTTGCTCTGCTGACGACCGGGCGCGTCGCTTTTCTCGATGAAGCTTGTGACAATCATCTGTTGCCAAAGAGTCGACCGACTTTCCACGGCTTCGAGAGATTTAACTTTCGAATTGCAGTGAAACTTATACCAAACACCTCGAAATGCTTTCAGATCCAAAAGTCATTTTCTAGCGTGCTTGTGGGGTTTGCTGATCATGTCAGTGATCATTTTGGTGGGGTACGTAGGAAGAAAATTCGTATCCGGCAGGTTATCTCTATCCATGAAAACAATGTGGAGGTAGGAAATAGCTGCAGGAAAATGGTTTCCTGGGCTGTGAATCGAACCGTTTATATTTGGCTTGGTTATGCTCCAGCCACCAAACTAGATTTTCCTTCATTTCTGTGAAAATTCTCGTGGGATCAATGGAAATTAAATGTGGCGCGTGTGACATTACGTCAAGGATGTGGCCGTCAAGGATGGTGATATTTTTAATGCATAATCGAGTTGGTGAAAATTGTGTTTTCTTTGTAAAATGTTTTACGCCCTTGATCGATAGGTTGGGGGTTTCCCTTGCCCTCAAATCCACCCACCCATGCTGCAACTTGTTAACTCTTGGATGACTTGTACCCAATTACTCTTTTTTTACTTAAGTCTCGAAGGCTTTCATTGCTGAAATAAATTCCAATTCAACAAAATAATATGGGGAATTAATATTTCACCATATTTTTGGGCAGTATTTTTGCCCTTAGTGGATGTAAATCAATTTACATCGTTCGCACTACAAGAGCTAATTTCATTAAGTCATGTTAAATGTGGAAAAAAATTAAGAAACGGATGCGTAGACTGGCCCAACGTGTAATAATATCCGCCAATCCATTCATAGACATGAAGAACACAAAGGAACATTTTTCTAAACTGCTCGTCAACCACCGAATTTCCAGAACGTAGGGATCGTTCAGCACGCGTATGAACCGAGTATAAGCGGTAGGCGTGTCATTAGGCTCAATTTTTTATACTTAGTGATTAATTGGTGAGGTTGATCCTACCGTGAAGAATTAAGGTACACTTTTCTACCCGTGAAACCGGAAACACGTGTCTTTGGCAATAACCGGATCCACAGTCATAACACGAAATGATAATTCTAAAAGGCAGGTGCGCCCGCCCTCTGCTCTCGATATAGTCTCTATCCACGGTTGCCGTCGCAAGACAGGAGGAAAATTCGCCTGCCTAGTCGTGACTAATTTCAGGAGATAGACGGAAAGATGAAAAACACACTGATTTTGCAGAACATGCCAATCTTCGCCTGATTAAGTTTTTCGCCAATGGTTAGTCCAGATATCATCGAAGGAAGTATCATCCAGGTGGCCTTTGATGGAAGCGAAAAAATAATATTTAGGAATAAAAGTGTGCCGTGTTGAGGTGAATCAAAATACAGCCCAATTAAGAATCTGAATAAAGCGAGTTTGGTCTTAGTTTTAATGAGAATCCGCTTGCACGATAGCTGCACGCTAATATAATTTGATTTTTCCTAAAACAATATCGATGCTGTGGAGAGACGTTATATCAAATGTGCTCAAGGTTCCGTTTGAAAATTAACGTCATACCAGATAACTTCTGCAAACATATTCTCACGCTAAACCATTGGCGTTTTTACGCCAGCAAGCATCTGAAATTTTGAAAATCAAATATAAAATAATACATAGTAGGTATCTCGATTGGGGCATCATTAAAAGTGTAATGAAGGGATGATTTCGGCTGGTTTCATAAATTACCTGGACTATTTTCAGGACTGAGATAACATTTTTAGTTCACTAGTAAGTTTCGTGCTGTGGCTATTTTATTGATTTTTGATTGCTGGCGCAATAGGTGCGAATAAGAAGATGCTTGCAATTTAGTATAATGATTTAATCGCGAAGGAAATATTCCCGCTGAAACATTATAAGCCAGTTATGGTCTACCTATCTTTCCTGTATCATTATCATTTGCTATTGCACGAATCTTTTTTTGGAGATGTAACATTGTGACGAAACCTGCTTTGTTATAGTTCCTGCTTCCCGAGAGACATCAATTTAACAATTTCATAATTGATGAATAACTTCCTTGCGCTCACCTTCCCTCTCATTTACTGCTCGAAACGTGTCTTCTTAAGTCCCATTTGGAGACAGCGGTAACAAGGCCATAAATTTTCTGTCAAGTGTTATAAATCGAGGTGTGTAAAATGGTGTAAAGTATATATTTCTTTATGAGAGGGAACACGGCTTATGGGGCGACGGGGAATGGCTTCGTTTGTATTCATATCAGCCTTCATTTGTCCGTTAAGGGGATGATGGACGCGAATCAGGGGGCGGGAGGTGTCGGGAGGGAGGCCATAAATTACCGAAAAATTCGGACGAGATCAGGTTTGGAAGTCCTTATATTCGGTTTCAAATTACCGTTTTGATGAAACGATTCACGAACACCGGTCCCATCCCCAAATTACCTACGGGGTAGATCCAGGGTTGCCATATCTCCCGACATTCCCGAACCGTATTCCTGAGGTGTCGTTTCTGTTCCTTCAAGAGAGGGAGAGTTGAGCGAATGTTTTTAAGACCAAATTAAGGAACTCAGTTTCTCTACAAAGAGGTATTTAATTACGAGCTCTAAAACTTATATTGAAAAGGTGACTGTGTCCATTTACATTTAAATAACGAGCATTTAGCGCGCGAATAAAAGACTTAATCCAGCCTTATTTATATACCTACTCCATGGATATGGATGACTATACCCACAGGCTATTTATGGGGCATCAACAGACTTCGAGAGTGCCATGGTTAGCTCAATGAATTTATGATGAGAATAAAATATTGACATCAATAAGCTTCAGCAATGATTAATTCTCTATGAAATAACTCATTAAATATTATAAGTTTCTTATTATAATTGTGTATAATTCTTGGAAGTGTTTTTATGCATTGTAAGATTCTTGTAATGTGCAATCGCTACCTATGTTGGCAATTTTCTTAGTCAAATCTATAATTTTTTGCCTTTAAATCGAATTCTTTACTCAAAGAGTTCTTTACTGTCATGGTAAGCAATACTTTCCCCGTTGTTTTCAAAACATTCATGGATTTATCGTGGCAATATATAGTAGATTTATTATCCTGCGGGATAGTATCACTGTCAGCGGAATTTGATTTAAAGCTGGGTCAAGGTGAACAATGAAGTGGGATTCCTTAGTATTTAACGTTCATTTGAAAGCTCAATGGTGAGTATTAGGTAAAATCCGTGAGTTTTTTAATGAATTTATTTCCTGGATATGAAAAAATGAGTAAAATAATGTTGGTGAATTTTCTGTGCTCAGAATCTTGCCCAGAACTGATTCCTGGAATAGTTAAATCAGCTGCCAATTTTCCCAGCCATGCCGACGAAAATGTAAACTTCTAAATAATGCATTCTATTGGATGCCTATACCTCTTACGAAAACGTCTTTGGATGAGGGAAGTCACTCGTACACATACCAGCGTACTGATTGCTAACATCCGCCATAACGCGATCGAGAATGAGTTATATTTTGATATATCTTTGTCTTTTTCCCAAAACACCTTAAGGTAGTTTGAGCGAAATATCACTTCACCTAGATTTTGATTAATTTGACCTCAGTTAGAAGAAAAAACTCCCATTTTTCCAATAATATCAAAATATTAACCCCTTTCTGAACTACTTTTCGAGCAATTTGCATAAAGATATAAGCTGTTTTGCATGGGAAAGATTACGACCCTGCGCTCCAGAGGGAGAATATTAAAATAAAATAGGAATTTCTAACACCTAGATTTGGTTAAAAAACTAACTGCGTTTTGTTTTGTATATTTACTCTGCTATTCATCAAAATTAATCAATTACTCACCGTAGTAATTTTTACAGAATCGCAAAAAACCTGTTGTGAAGGCGCATGTCACCGTATGGCCTGAAAAAATGAGTCAAGATAGAGACTTGTGTGGATATATTTATTTAATTGTTGAGAATTTTGGCAGTATGCAACTATATTTTCGCGCCATCAATATTATTATATTTACTTCATACTTCTTACAGACGCTGAATTTATAAAATGAAATTGGAATATGTTCTCCATTACGGCTAGGGAAATATCTCGCTCAAACTACTTTAATTTGCTTCCTTCAATCTTAAGATTACTGCTTCGAGATGCCCGGAGTCAGGGGTCGGGGCGCGGGCACGGTTTCGCTCTTCCGGGATCCCCCACCCCCTCAGCCCCCCTCCTCTTGGAATTCCGTCGCGTCGTTCATTTCCCACGGAAGCGGGGGAATGCGAAAAAAACTTCGCGCGCAGTTGGCACGCTTGCCGCCGGTAACGAGATCTTCCACAGTCTCGCGCGCCACTCATCCATCCGTCCCTCTCTCTGAAGCAGCAGGGAGCCGGGGGGGGGGGAGAGAGGAGCAGCACCTTGGCCGGCAGGCGTGACTGCAGCCGAGCGGCTAGGTTGAGGAGGCGGGGTGCCGCGGGAGACGAGTCCTTCCTGCACCGCTTGTACCTGTAGCCGCGCGCGCCGGGGTTAAAGGAGGTTGAGGAGCTAGAGGGGGAGATGTAGGGTAAAAGGTGGTTGGAGCCATTTTTGTTTATTCACAGATTTACGTTAAACTTTGCATACTTTTCCTCAAAAGTGATATCTAATGATAGAAAATGCACCATGCCTACCGATTTTTTTGCAATTCAATACTATTTTAACACGTAGCCTTAAGGCACATGACGTGCATTTCGAAATAACTCGATTACATATGTACAGTATTTCTTCTAAACGCGAAATAAAACATTTCTTATCGCTAACAAAATCAAGGTGTCACGCCGAGTCCATTTTTGAAAAACTACATATTTCAATATAATTTAGTCTAAAATTTCGAATATCGCGCCGAAAAATCGAGTCATAAAATGCTTAAATTACGGAAAAATGTAAAATATAATTATATTGCATAATTGCCATGACTGCCTGTTTAAGGTGGTTGGAGCGATTTTTGTTCATGTAAATATTTGCGTGAAACTTTGCATGCGTTTCCTCGTTAGAATATCAGATATATAAATCAGATTTGAATATCAGATATATAGGTAGATATATTTCCCCGTTAGTGAAAAGTTAAAAAAAACTCTTCAATGCTATTTTAACACGTAGCCTTATGGCACATGTCGTGCATTTCGAAATCGATTATATATGCACATATTTTCTTCTAAACGTGAAATGATACGTTTCATATTACTATAGTGGTTGCTAACAAATATCAAGGTATCATGCCGAGTAATAAAAAAACATATTTAGATGTAATTTTCGCTTTAACTTTCGTGTTCCGATTTAATAATTTAATTTAATTTTAAGTTAAAAAATATAATTCTTGCATGATTTATGTTAGTACACGTGTGGTAATTTCCGCTCTATAATCAGATTTACTTAGTGAAATGTGGTCCAAAACTTTTTTTCGACTAAAAAAATTATTGAAATGTGCACTCAACGACCCACGATTACCGTTCCAGCCACCTTAAGCGACGGGTTGCTGCGGCAACGGAATATGTAGGGGAGCGTTGGATTGGGAAGGGAAGCTGTGAGCTTCAGTTCCCCCCACCACACTTCAGAGATAAATGATCTTTAAAAATAGCTGCTCCTGCTCTAAATTTCCATCGCAGTTCTACGGCGGGGAGGGAAATGTGTTGGGGAGAGGGGAGGGTGTAGTCTGCCCCTCCCCCTTCCTACCTCAGAGAGGGGAAAATAGGGGTGGGGGAGGAGTGGGGGTTTGTACGGTGTTGGGAGGGGGAGTTCTCTCGGCGGGAGTGGTGTGTAACCCGATATCGGCGGCCTATATGCACGCACGCACAAACACATACACATACGAACGCAGAAGCAACAGCGTACAGTCGCACTTCTCCCCTCAAAAACCCTTTGCGCGCGAGAGCCAAGCTCAAATTCCTCTTTCCCACCCCCCGGGTCTCTCTCCTCCCCCCACCCCCTTCTTTTTATTTCCTCCATTTCTATGCCCTCAACTCTCTCCCTAAATTTTTCCTCAAACAAACCAAGCACTCTTTCCTTTTCACCCGTCTTTCCTCCCTCCCCTTCTCTCATCTCCTTCACCCATCTCCTATTCCTATCTCCCATTCCATCCGCTGGCCAAACCTATCGGTTCAAATCTGATCGTTAAATGGAAAATATATGATTTTTTCACCTTTCTTGTAATTGGCGAAACGTGCCTTCTTTGTAATTTAGTGTTCCTTGATCCTTTTACCTGAAATGCCACTACCTTACCTTGTTATTATTACTATTAGCTACCAAAATTGTCGTGGAATGTAGAATCTCAAACCTATCTAAATTTTCTTAAATAGTTTATACCTAAGTTTGGTAGGATTCCTTATATTAGGAACTCTAATAAGATCGTATTCCTTAAACAAAGCAAACAATTTTTACTTTTCATGTTTTGTCCTTCCAATTTTCTCCTCTCATTAAAATCTGATCGTTAAATGGAAAATATATCATTTTTTCACCTTTCTAATCATTCTTAAGTTCTTTATTATTAACAGTTTCGTAGGATTCCATAACCTATGAATTCTTATAAGATGCATTTTTTCACTCAAAATATAATTGTTATAAAATGCTGACAGCCGATAGGTTTTTGAAAAGTATTTTAGCGGATCATTGCAATCAGTGTGGACTAAATGAGTTATTAACAAGTCCATTCAATGCCTTGTTCTTATTTTTTTATCTTTATTTACTGTTTAAATAGCATATTTTGACCCAGTGAACAACTACTTATACGTTTCGACACGAGCACTCGCGAGCAGCATTCTTGAAAGTCTTTTTCGTCCCCCGATCCCTCCCACCATTCTTTTAATTCCGTCATTTCCTCCTCTTCCATCTCCTCTCCTTTTCCCCACATATTCGCTCCCTCAATAAGATCAAGCCGTCTTCACTTACCATGCGTCTTTCCTCCTCGTGCTCCTTTTTCTTTCCTTCTCCCCTTCAAATCTGTCTCCCCCGAAATCTTTATCTGTTCGCCAAACCGCTTCGAGAAGATCGTATCGTGTGCATGGATACTATTTTTTTCACACTCCGGGTAATTTCACTTGATTGCATATGAGAATACCTCATATCTCAATAAAATCCGACCATTCCCGGAGTAATAATATCTGACTTCCGATGCTCTGATTATTTCTAGTGTTAAAAACATCAAAACCAGTGAATTTTCTCAAAATGTTAAAATTTAAAGCAGTTTAATCAATCTCAATATGTCACCTATTACAGTGAGCCAGGCTATCAGTTTCCTGAAACCGGAACGATTTGTATTTTTATGGTGCCGATTTTTATCATAAAATGGAAATGTAACGTAATTATGCCGCGAGCCGCAGTTGAAGTTTTTCTGAATTACAGCAATTAGTGTAGATGAAATGCGTTGGTGAGATAAAAATGCTGCCCATACCTTGAGCTGAGAAAAGTAATAGTTGCTAAAGATGTGTGTTCGTCGATATATGACCATCTTCATTTTTTGCATTTATTTTCATTTCCTAAGAGAATGTTTTCGGCACAACTAGAATATTTAAGCCGTATACATGATACTCTCATGTTCATGACTCGGAACGGGTGCGAGCCAGCATACTTTTAACACGTTCAACGCTGGAACGTCCTGTGGGTACTATCGGCTGACTGTGGACGTTTGTGAACGTCCACGCCTTATGGCCGGCCAGCGAACTCAAGTCACTCGTAAAAAAATTATTGTTTCACCGGCGTCATAGCTAAGGCTTTGCTCTTTTCTAGAGTGTTCTTCTTTCTTAAATGCAATGCCTGGTAACATAGTGGTAATGTTTTAAACTGAATGGATTTTTATGGTTTTAATCGCTTTATTAGAAGTTCATTTTTGTGGTTTGAATGTTTTTCATGTAGTATTATCATGCATAAAATTTGGTTTAACAATACCAATTCGCCGACTTTGGGGTTGAGATTGATAAAATGTTGACCTCGAAGCCCACAGGTCGTGGGTTTGAATTCCGTTGCGAGTGTAAATATTGCAAGTATTTTCACCTCACATTCTCTATTCCACTGCCTCAAGCCTCTCCCTCTCCTCACCGCCTTTCCCTCCCTCCCTAACCCTCCATTGGCCTTTAATGTCACACATACCTTCCGAGGGCGGCGAGGGCGACATGATCTTTTGGCCCTCCTCAACCTCCGCCCCTTGCGTACCTCAATCTTTTTGTTTTGTTCCCGAGACTTCACTGCGTTCCTAGTCTTTTTTTCTCTCTACTATTTCTAAACTGTTGTGCGGTACGAATCCCTTTGATCGACGGCATCCAACTCTCCAAGGGCCTCTTTCCCGAACCCCTTTTGTACCCTACTACCGAAATAAACAAAAAAAACATGCTTTTTATGCCTTTTGAAAAGGACGTATCCTCGTTGGTTTGGTCATGTTGAGAGAGAATGAATGAGTGTCTATAGCAAAAAAGATATGCTGTAGAAGAGCGCATGGTTTTAAGAGGGGTAGCCTGAGAATCATGTTCCATTGTGAGGGAAGAGAATCACCAGAGAAGGAGTATAGGGAACAAGAGATTGTATATGAATGCATTAGGTAACGGAAGAGGCATGCAAGGTTTAGGCATTGTGGGGGAAATTAGTGAAAAGGAGCCTGTTTCCTTTGTCTAAATGGTCTAGAACCACAAAATAAGCTTTTCTTTGACCCTGTCGACCCCGAAACGGAACAGCCTGATTTGTTTGTTTGTTTATTTCCATGCTTATATGTATGTTTTTTCTTGCCCTTAAGCTCGTTCGGCGATATCATATTCATTTGCCGAACGGACCTGATTTTTTCCGCGCTCCCCGTCCTTGACATGGTGTTGCGACGCAACCTGAGATACCCTACGCGCTGTTCGTCTCTGTGTATTTGTCTGTTTCCGCGATGTTGTGACTTTTTGTCGTATCTTGTTATGAGGCTTTGACTTCACTACCAGTGTGCTCCTTCGATGGCTGTTTTGGTCTTCAGTGGGCGGTGGACCTTGTCCACGACACTCCTGAGATTAGTTGAAACGATAGGGCGTCAGTTTTGAACGTGGAGAACATTGCCATAAATTATTGGAACTGTTATTAAAGTTTAAGCCACAAATATTTCAGCTGTATGGCTAAGGAACTTTTGAAATGATCTTGTTCACCTGCGATTTTTATAGAACTTATTTGTATGTCGCGTGCCGAAAATTTGGCCCTTTGTTTTCTATGTGCTGAATAATAAATCCCGATGTCTATTGATCAATTTTTTCTGGGGTGTATGAAAATATTTTAGCTGTAATACCCTTGGCTTGGCGCTTGGGTATATACCCTTGCTATTTTATTTGTTTTCAAGGCTGGAAAGTTCCATTAAACTTGTAGTTTAACAAATATATTAATCGACTATCTCCGCAGAATTTTCTTTATATTTTTTGTCTGATTTCTCTTTGGAGGACTCTAAAATACATGCAAACAAAATTTGGCTCTATATTTTATTTCTTGGATCTATTTTTCATTACTATTCCAAATGCTAACTCTTTATTCATCAATTTTTTGTTTTCGTTTTTCAAAGCCCACTTGCAATGAATTTCTACCTCCATAGCATCCTCCATGTCGGATGGATTTTGTAGAAGGAAGCAATGAGTGACCTAACTAATTCCGTTCATTTTGCATTGGATTAAAGGAGAGGCAGAGTGCATGCGGAGGTGAAGATGGAAATATTTATTAAGTTTAATGCTTTCTAGTAAAACTGAACCATTAGGGGTAATGTTACCGGTTGATGCTTTTTCAAACAGACTTCCTTCAATCAGTAAAATTTTCTGGACCAGTGAAATTAGTTAAAATTAAAATACTGCGGTAAGAGTTAACTATGAAGTTTGTCTCCGCGTATTTTTCGGGATTCGTTCTTCACTTGGGTGTTCGCTTGCCGAGATTCGCGTATTTTTCTCTCTTCCATCCACTTCTCTTAGTCACATCTCTTCTCTCACACAACCCCCCCCCCACGCCCTACCTTCCCCCTTCCACCGCGGGTGGTCCTTGCCAAGTATCACTTTCAGTCCCAGCCAAACCGCCATGTTGGGTCACATGACACCTCCGCTTCCCCCCCTTTCCCCTCCTCCCATTTCCCTCGTGTCTCCCCGCTTCTCCCTCCCCCAACACCTCTCTCTCTCTCTGTCTTTCTCTCTTTTTCCACATCCAATTGCCAACCCCCTCCATTCCTCCCACGGCCCCCTTCCGTCTTCCTTGGCCAATGCCATTTTCAAATCCCACCCATCTATCCTCATCCCTTATCATAATTATCGCCTGCCATCTGGTTGGTATTTGAAACGCAGAATCCGAAATCGCTCGGATGACTAAGATCCCTGACGAAGATATCGAACTTTACTTGAAATTATGAATCTCTGAACAGGGATAATCCCACACATTATACTTACGCCTTCGATTTTGACTTAATCCTCTTTTGAGAGATATATATTCTGTTTATAAGATTCGGTTCTAGTTGTCCTTCCCACGCGCCATTAAAGACTGTAACAAACGCAAAGGGAGTAAACAATCCCTTGAAATACTTCTCATTATTTCCCCCTTCCAGTATATTTCCCATCCCCTCCCTTCTTCATGGCTGGTGCCCCCCCCCCTGGTGAATGCACTAGCGGTGGCTCTCCTAGTAGTCTGTAGATGCAGAATTCCAACTAATGTCAGAGACTATTTATTAAAGATCAATTAAACATTGATTAGGGGGTGAGGATGCCGCAAGTTTTTTTCGGAAACACGAGTATCGAAGGAAAATTTTAGCCTTAACGGCAAACATATCTTAATTGTTACCTCTGTTGCGAAACTGATGAACCCAGAACTTCAATCTCAGTTCAAGCAGCCTTGTCGCTTATAGGGGCATCTTGGGTACGTAGGTGCTTTTATTGCTGCCATTGTTTTTAGCACTCATCAAATGCGCTCTCCTTGTCCAACGCAGTGTTTATTCTTCCTTCCTCCTTATTCTACATTCTTCCTTTCTTGTATACTGATTCATTTGCTCCTTCATCACTTTACCTATGCTTTCATCATCACGTAGATTTTTCTCGTACCCTATACCTGCACCTGAGTCGTTCGTCTCCGATTTTCCGCCTTCTTATGATGATTTACTTTGAGCGTGTTTTGCGTTGGTTTTTATCAACTGCATTTGCGGTCAATTCTCCTGATTTTCTTATCGTACCAGTTACCATTCAGTGTACTCAGTCTTACTTCGGTTATGTAATCCTAAATTTAGTCTTTTAGACTGTGCTATCCTTAGAAATTATTTGTACTTCGTATCATCTTTGTGTAGAAATTGTGAATCCAATATATTTTTTTACCATTAGATTGAAATTGTTGCCAGTTAATTTACTTGCTCATTTTGGATGGATATTCTTCCCTAAACGGCACACGACTGCCTTCAATAGGGCCACAGGGGTACGACCTTTGAAAATGATGACTCTGTCTGTTGTTAAAAACTGCCATGAAGTCTTCGAAAATTTTATGTTCTTTTCTTATGGTATCTATCTAATATGCTCGTGGATGTTGTATTTTTGTTTGCAGTTCTAAAGACATGCAAATGATTCTCCACCTATTTGGCCCTTCAAGAAATTTTTTTTAAAACTCGGGGAAGTCAAATTCGAATCTTTTTTGGTCCTATGAATAAATTTATATTTTGGTAGTCGTTTAAATTTCCTGTTTCGACCACTTTGTCATTGACTTCCTTTTTTTTACCTATACCATTCTTCATTTCCTCTAGAATGCATCATTTTTCTCTCTTTCATCACGTCTCGCTATCCTGCCTTCTATGACATTCTTCAATTGACCAGTGTTGTCGTTTTTTACGCATGTCCTGCTTTTATGTAATGCCTCCATACTCCCTTTCAATAATATTAAATATTTATACATTGCAACTCCAAGACTTAACGCCTCTTATCTACGCCCGCATCTTCGATTTCTCATCGTTTCTTGATTGTTTTGATATTTCTAGATTATTGTGTTCGTTTCTTCTGACACGTTCCATTTATGTCCTCTTTCATAATGTGACTATATTTATTGTTTCATTTTATGTTGTTTTGTTTTCTTGTTTGTACGCCCTCTTAGCTTTGCAGTTTAGGAAAAAATATAATAGTATTTTTGTATCTCCCTGTTTATGTGTTTGTCGATAATAGTGCAAGAAGGGAGATAATTGTGCATTCACTCAATTGAGCATCGTATTTTCCTAATTTTTCTCTGCTGACATGGTCTCCCGTCAGACAGGCGGAAACCTTACGAGAGAATATCGACTATCGACTCAGTGTAGATTCGCCGAAATTAATATAGTCGTCTGATAAATATTTCAACTTTCAATTTCATCCTCAAAATGGGTCAAAACTATATTATTACCGGACGATCACCGTGAAATCTCTAGGAGATCTTGAAATCTCTTCCCTTCTGGCCTGCATTGATCAGATTAATAACTTTCGGCTTCTCTCGAAGGCCCGTGAGGGTCTGGTTTTTCGCTTTTCTAGTGAGGCCCGCCACAGGCATTTGCACTTGGCATATGCGAACGTAGGAATGTCGTTTCAAACGATTTCTTCGCATCGGAAGGGCAAAATATCGAAGGATCGATACGGGAGCATCGCATTTCATTTCCCATCCTTTTCCATTCCATCCCTACCTCCTCGTTTTCCCGACCGCTCATTTATATATCTCTCTCGCCTCTCTTTTATAGCATCATCCTCACCCTCCCATCTCCCTGCTCCTCCTCACACCCGCCTTCCCTTCGACAGCCGTTTCCTCAACGCCCACCTCACGCCTCCTCTAGCGCTCCGTAACCAGGTAATGACGGGCCTTGAGGGCGATCATTTCAAAACGATGCGCGCTTTTTTGTTTTTCGTTCGTCATTTTTTTCTTCCGTCGAACATTTTCGTTCCCATCGCCGCGCCGCCGACAGGTGCGCTCCCCCCCTTTTCCTCCCTTTATACAGTGTTTGTGTCTGCCAGAGAAGTGAAGGGGAAAGAGAATGTGGGATGGGGGGGGGGGGGGGAGTGAGAATATCATTTTGTGATATTTTATATATTTTATTTCTCTCTCCCATGGATCGGAGACCTAAGCCGTGTGTGTGTGAGTAAGGGGAAGGTTTCGGGCGAGAAGATGTGGTGGAGATCTTTGCCATTCTTCTCTAAATGGATGGGGTAATGATGGGCGAAAAGAGAGGGGTTGGGGTTCCCAGAGGGTGGGGTGGGGGGGAAGAATCCCCCTTCCTTGGCTGCGTCCCTTTGCATCCCCCTCCACCCCCCTCGGATGTCGGTCGTTATGCGCGACAGTTTTGAAAGGCAGTGAAACATGATCGGGGTTTAAAGCCTAACTGTGTGCGCGCCAATGCTTGTGTGGGTGCGCGCGCAGCCCATTGAATTCGGGCTCTCAAAAGAAGGGGGGGCCCATTTGGTTTGACACCGCTCGTGGCTTCTTTTCAAGTTATTGCCATATTGTGTCTGCAGCGGAGGGTGGGGGACAATGCACAACAATTTCTTCCTTTTTTAATTTCCTCCTTCTTCTTTTTACTTCACGAACACGTGCTATAATGTTCTTCCAGGTAAGAGGGTATGAAAGGGTAAAAGGGAAAAAGGACCTTAATTTCGAAAGGAATATTCTAGTGGTGGCACTGGAAGAGCGCAACAGTTTCACAGCAACTTTACTAACCGAAACAGTTCCGCGAAACGCCCTGTTGCGGACAATAGCTAGTGGTACGCCAAACAACAGGGGATCGATCGGCGCTGTTAGAACATGGCTGTTAGTTATTTATTCTATGTCAAAAGAAAGAAATTTCACTTAAATAAAGTAACAATTTCATTTGGATTCTTGAAAGATAAGTACTTCACAGTTCTCATTCTATCTGCAACGATGGGCGGATATGTGTTGGCTGAATTTACCAGCAACCGCCTGCAACAGATTCAAATCCAACAGATTGTAGCTTAAAACCGCAACGCAGCCACACGTGCAGTGCAACTGGAACGGAATAGAAGACGAAACAGTCAGCTCAAGCTATCAGTTTCCACTGCACAGCACATAGTGCAATATCGCGGCTGCGGCACGATCACGAAACTAACCTGTTTTTTGCGACAGTTATTTGAAACAGTTGACTGACTGAAACAGTTGAGGCTGCATCCGTTTCGCTCCAACAGCCTTTATTCCACTCTTGGAATATACGCTTATCCTTTTTAGGCTAGGCAAAGTCAAAAGAGCTCAATTATGTTTAGGAGGTCTAGGAGACTGGTTCTCTTTTAACAGTTTCCTTCAAACTGCCATATATTTCCATGACGCCTTTGCTTCTGCAACGTTCATGAACGCTCTCGTGTTCTCAAGACTCCTAATATTCCTTCCCTTCAAAATCCCGTCGACTACAGTAACCCACGATTATCTCGGCCTAGTCATTCCTGTCACCGTCACTCATTGGTAACAGTTTCAATTAAAGCTAGTACAGTGTACAATGTACTAAGTACACATTGCTTTAGCGACGGTAGAACTTGCCCTAAGATTTTCTTAGATGCGACATATTTTCATTTTTTGTAGATGTATCAAACGTAAAATCTCTTTTATACTAATTGATTCAATGATTAGGCATACTATACCCTCTCTAGATGTTTACATGTCAAGTTGTTGAGTTGGCGGTTATCAGAGAAAAATAGAAAACAATATTAGAAAACGTATGGTGGATACAGCCGGGGTTCATTGAAAAGCATAAAAATATGATAATTGTTAAGGATCGCCTATTTATAATCTTACTTTCTTCGCACCTGGTTGGTTTTCTCAGATTGCTCATTATTGCTTTAAAATGAGGTTTCACGTCAGTTTAGTTTGTAAATTTTCTTTGGTCATTTCGGTAAAATTACGTTGTTTCGAGAAGTACACACCTTGGGTGTGTGTTCTATATAGAATGGAATCAATCATTGGTATTTTTAGCTATCAAATTTCATTGTTTTACACATGCGACTGGTTTACTCGGGAAATAATAGCATCTGACGTTGAACTTGGTCGGAAATCGGTCGGATGTTGTTTCAGGTATCGTTCGGTGACAAGTGGTCAAGTATCGCTCAAATGATAATTATATCAGTGTGTATTTATTTATCAAGGAGCATGCGAAGTAATACCGTGCACACTAATGACAATGCACATTGCCGTCGATTAATGAGTAAAAAACGGCTTGCTTGTTAATCATATCTGCCATTAATTGCCCCAGTAGTGTTGTCCATTATTTTTTCTTATCATGACTCTGAAATGCTGTTGTATTGGTTTTGGCAACCGTTTACCTAAGAGGATATTGCGTTGACGAAATAAATGTGGTGAATTAAGGAATTTTAATTTTTTGGCAGCAATATTTTGGTCAGATATAATAGTGACTAAGAATGTAGGTGGTAAGGTAGGTGTAGAAGGTAATTGGCTGCTGTATGTAAATAGGTAGCGCATTAGGAACTACTGATGGATTTCCAGGTGATATTTAAATAATCACGTAGTCACTCCCAAAATGAAACGCTGCCCATTGATCAAAACTATTTCCTGTGAAAACTGATGTGCGATGCTATTATCACCGAACTACGATGGAATTCTAGCCTTAAATTCTCAGCGAATAAGTTGTGGTTAGTCTTCAAAGACCTCAGAACCTAAGTGGTGGTTATCCACCACCGCAAGACGGTCGTTAGTAACTTCCGCCGATTGCACGCCCGTAACCGATACATTAAAAGCGTTACAAAGACGGTCATTAATCTTATCGTGGAACGAAGTAGAAAGTGAAATAAAAGCATCTCTATCAGTTAATGATCAGAATGTTTGGCATGTAGGGAAAAAAATTTCTTCGATTCTAATCATCACGTACATCTCGCTTGAGCGCCGTGGAATTAACATCCCTCGACTTCCTTCACAAGTTTTAAACGCCGCAAAAAGAACGGGACGAGGCGACTCGATTCCGGCAATTATCGTTTTGTTGGCGGAATGGGCAATAATTCTTGGGGATCGTGTAGCCTTAATCGGGTCGTTAGCGCTGTCACACTCTGGAATTCCTATCCTCTGATTGATTAAAAATCTTTTGATTGATAGATAGCCGATGGAAACCGTGGAGGACTTCTTGTTTTGTGCGGTCTGTAATTATGAAGCCTGAAATCCTTGTCATTAAGTGTAATCTCTTGAATGAGTTTATTTGACTCACGAATAAATTGGTTATTTCAGTAGTCAAGAGACAGTCCTCGTTGTTCTTAATACTGATGGTTACGGATGCAATTATTTCGATGCTTTATGACTAGTTTTTCTAACATATCCCACAGCACTTGACAACCGCTTGAAAATGCTAATGCGTCCTCCGATTGTATTCCCAAGTCAACATTAAGGATATTCAATTGAATCTTTCGATTCGGTATTTATTGGATAAATTTTTATTTTATGTCAAGCACATCAAAATGCGTACAAACAACAGCCAATGGAATATAGTGAGAATGTTTAACAGCATTTATCTCCCTTCTAAAGGAAAATTATTAACTTAACAAAAATGAAATGGAAAGTTTATTCTTGTTTTTTAATGTATGTGGGTATATTTTAGTACTGTGTCTTTAACATTTGATAAGCATTACTCATCACTGTCGTATTCGGGAAGTTCGAAGACAATCATTAAAAAATTATAGAAGTCAGAGAAAATTACATTTGAAAAAATAACAGCATTCTAGCCTTTTACCTGAAATATATTAATAGATACATGTTTTTTTGTTAGTTATCCATGAGACTGCATTATTTTTATTGCATACATCCCCATTACGCCATTACCTACATTTCGGGGTAGGCTAAGTCAAAGAACTTATTTAGGCATACAAATCTGGCTCCCTTCCAATAAGGTCCTCCATAATGCTCAATCCTTACAAACAGCTTTATTTTTCCATCAAAAAAGGTAACAAAAACTTATAAAAGACGGTATAGAAACGTAGTAGTCGTTTGCTTATCCCTTTTGTGTTTTGTGTAACGTATCTGGTGTGATCTCCGAGTTTGAAATTACTTCCTATGAAATGACCCACTAAGTAACAACACCAAGCGATGCACATACCCGCGAGTAATATCACATTATAGTGATGTGAGGAAGAAGTAAGTATTTTTACCAATAAGACGTGAATTTTGTCATTTTACTGCACCCATGTATGGTGACTGGGGAATATGAATATGGCACCTATTGGAGCTGTTGTAGCTGTTTTTGTTCATTTACTAGAAGATTTACGCGATTTGTTTACTCTGTTTTTGAGTCATTATATAGCTGGAATAACGCTTATTGTTAGTAATTGTGTTTCAATATTTAGTGTCCCCGTGGTATTATTAATCTCTTTCAATTAACTTTGTTTAATGCCTCGTTCAGGTGCATTTAGCGGTCTTTACAATTTGCAGTAACATAAATAAAATTCATCCTTTGTCATTTGTGCATGAATTTGGTAATACTCGACTTGAAAATAATCACTCATTAACTCTTAACCGTGCTTGTTTTCGCTCTATAATCGGGATGCAAAAATACGTTGGAATCCGTCTGAACGCTCTTGTATACGCCGAACGCTCGTCTCACTGTGCTCAAGATAGTTGGGCAGCTGCAATGAACTCGAAATATGACTGTTAATGCAACGCTGGCAATTTGATGCCGATTTTAAAAAAGTTCGAGCGCAGTGAGTACAACACGATAGCCGAACCCATTTCCTGGCAGCGGCTTCCCGAATCATGGCGCTGAATTAATATCCCATCTTAATTTCCACGTCGTTCCCCTGCCTCCCGGCCCATACCTAAAGCACTTCAAGTCATTCCGCTTCGCACTTGGCACTTCTCTTGTTCCCCGCGCTCGAACATGCCAATTTCCCGTCATAACAGTTTCACCTTTCGGAAAACAAAAGAGCCTCCTGCATGGAGGTACAGGAGTACAGGGACCGTAATTGTGTGTACTCATGCATAATCATGAGGGATTAAAAATAGAGGGAAAATAATGTTGGAAAATTACTCGATCGCCGGGATCAAATTCATAAATGCGAATGAATTAAAAACATTATGAGATGTTTATAATCACTTCCATCATACCTGTTTTGTGGCTTCTTGTTTCGCATTGAGTAATTTAGTTCCAAGTGGCTGCAGTCGATGTTATACGGTGTCAGTGCCTCATGGAGGTGACAGGTGAGTCAGAAAAACAATTAGCGTGTCGTTTCAGGTTTCGTTAAAATTACGGTATCAGATTGTAACGATTTAGTCTCGTTAAATATCGTTTACTTAATACTTTTTAGGTGTGTCTCAAGATTTTGCAAAACTTTAAAAATCATTGCATCAAACTGCAATTTTTAATGTTCATTTTTTTAGTGTCTAATTTCAGAATCATTAAATATTCCTGGTCTAATGAAGATGCCACAAATTGGTATAATAGTTTTGTAAGGAAATATGTAAATGATAAATATGATATTATACTTAATTTCTGTATTAAACTTCTCTTTAAGTTGACCAGGGTGAAAATTCGGCTGCGTTTACCGTGATTAATGGCAGAAGTCATTTGCTTAACTCCCACATTTCTCGTGGCTGACCACATCCTTTGTTGTTTTCGTTCCGTTGTCTATTGATTTATTTCAACTTCACCTCCTCTGGCTTCGGTCAGTACTGGGCCCCATTCTTCCCACATTACCTTCTCATATTCTCATCCTCGACTTGGCATGATAAATAGCCAATTAGCGAGCTAATTGCGATACTCTCCGCTGCGCCGTCGTTCTCATTTATTTGTGACTTTCGCCTCATTCATCGCATAGCTTTATATATTATCCATCATTTCAATTGTCTTCAAAACTCAACTAGTATCTCATTCTTCGTTCCAATTTTTGTGGTCGCCGTGGATCCATGCGTTATTTCTCGCCAATACTCGGAAAGCCTCTTTCTCAGTCGACTCAGTCAGATTCTTCCGGCTTATCTTCATTCTTCCCACCCTCCACGGAGTTCTCAGATATTTTTAGCATTTTTTGGTTCACCTAGCTTTAATGAGCTCGGGATAGCGTCTGAGTGTCTTGTTACGGTCGCTCAAATAATAGACCCTATGGTAAAACACTATTTTTCTTAGTTGTTTCGCCTTTTTATGTTCTTTTCCATCGAAAGTATGTGTACTTGCGCTCATAAGTGGAGTGCTACTTCAAGCTTGGTGTATAGCGAACCTGCAATCCCCTTGTACTGACTTTCATTGCTTGGATTTAAAAGTGTTTTCCGAAGCATAAACTTTGTACGAGTCTCATAACATTAATAGTAAATGGCGTCTTAATTTTAAGCGAGCTCAGGCTTTTCTTACGTAAAAACTCAATTATACACCACAGAAATATGCATGTCCACACTTGAGTGAAAATGTCTCCCAGTTGGGACTTACCGTAATCTCAACGTTGGCAGTCTAGGGTTTAACCCTGCTGCAACCGTAAAAAGAATGGTTCCTTCTCATATAGCTAATTTAGGCTAAATATTTCTTCTGATTAAATCGTGTTTTGATTAATGGTTGGTTGGCTAATTTTGATGCGCATATTAAGTTGTGATAATTAACGTAATTAACGCGAAGCGTATCTTTGAAATCTCATTCCTATGAAAGAGGAGGTTCATCCTGTTGAGTTGAATGGAACCCATGGGATTCGATTTCCGTTTTCCGTAATTCGTTCAAGGCCTTCGCACGGTTCGGTTCCTGAAGATGCGATCTGCAATGGTGACGGAATTTCGGCCAAACGCAGGGTCAGGGTAATCCCCTCACATAGGTTTTACTTCTCAGCGCTGCGAAAGCCAACACTCATCTGGGTACCTTATATGCGCCGTGCTAATGCTAACTTGGAAATGTATTTACGTTTTAGATATGCTAGACACCATGCTCCCGTCAACATCAGCGGACATCAGTCCGAATATTAGTATGCTGCAGCTTTTGACATCTTTTTCTTTTCAGTTAAAAATTTTACTCGTCCTTAGTTCCCTCGGTGGTTCTTCTCATTTGTATCTCCCTCCATAATTGTCTTACGGGAAGTTGTCATGTCTGAAAATGTCCTCATAAAGCTTTTATCTCCTACTTCCCCTAGTTTCGTTTAAATATATTTTGGTCATAACTCTTCTTTGGTGAGTGTCTGTTCATCTCGTCTTCATCATTCACATAACACCAGCGAGTGACACCGCTCGCCAATATCGTACCAGGGTACCAGCAGATAACGCCATCTCTCCAATAGTTCCAATCTTTAATCATTCTTTTCAATGAGATATAGTGCATGGTATATACTACTAATACAACCTAAACAAGGTGGGGTGTTTCCGTGACCAAGATGAGTCAGTTCTGCGCATGACGTAATCCGGATGACACGAGCAGGAGACGACTCTAGAATTAGCGTAAGAATAATGGATGAATGCTCCGATGATTTAGTTTTTAGCAACAACAGAAGATTCAAGTGGACATTTGCATCCTTTAGTACTAATATAAAACAGATTTGCTCGGTTACAATTAGTAAAAAGTTGTTTCAGATGTAAACACAGCGGAAATAATCGTAGCAACAATTTATTTATTAATTGAAGTTGAAACTCTTATCATTTTCAACATTGGGTGCTTTCCAATTACCGATGTAAGTCGACGTTAGTCGTTCCGAGCGACGTTTCTGCTTTCCAATTGTTCCGTGTCGCTGACTCTAACCTACTCGCTGGAAGAGGATAGTATTCTATTTTTACGAGGCTAGATTTCGGTCATATATGTATAAATGCTAATTTGAATTAAGAAAAACCTAGTTTGGTTTCCCAGCACATAAACATTTATTCAAATAAATATCTCAAAAATTCATGGGCGAAAGTAATTAGCGAGTTGTCTTAAAATGGCTACCAGAAGTCTAATATTACTGAAGGATTAATTTCTATTATCAGACCTGATACGCGACGCTGATGGCTCGAAACGTATACGCATGGTCCTTACGGGTTTGTCGCCCGGTTGGTAAAACCATGATCTATTGCATTGTGCCAAATTTCGCTCGTCTTCCTAGCCGCACTTCTCTTGGCACCTCCCTGACCGCACATACTATAATTGTATCACTTTCGACTTGGCAACACCGCCGGAAGGGTGAACGCGCACACGTCAGTCAGAAGCGCGGCGAAGAGTGATTGCCAGGGCGCGCTGATCGTTGCTTGGGATCGCGCGCTTGTTTGACACTGCTCACGGAGACCATCTATCTCCGAAATACAAGGAGAAAGAGGAGCGGCTCCAGGGCCGTCGTGAAACTCGGCTCGTCCACGAGATGAGAGGTCGGAGGAGGAAGAGGATCGCTTAAGTACACGTGTGTTTGGTGTGGATGAAGAGCCGAAAGAGATAATGTTGGATTCACTTGAACGCTAGACGTTTTGTCTGAGCGTCTAATGTGCCTCCTCGTCGCACAAGAGCCTGGGGAGGCGGAGAAGAAGAAATTAAGGACGGTGTGATGTTCCTTGTAATAGTAAAAAAATATATAACGAAGCACCAGAAGATGATATTTTTTTATCCATCTCCTCTACGGAGACCGTCTCCTTGCTGCCGGAGGCAGTCTCCTTGGAGAATGGTCGGGGGACAGAATATTAACTCCCCTCCTTCTCCGATAGGTGGCAGTGGTGATGAGGGGGCGGTGAGGATGGGGTTGATGTAGTTAGCAGAGAGGGTGGAGGAGGGTAAGAGATCGGAGTGGGCCGTAATTACGGCCCGTGAGCGCTTATGAGGGGTGGTATCGAAGGAGAAAGGTGATGTTATTACTCAAACGGTTAAGGAGTGTTGCTGTGGGATGGTGATGTGTGGATTAAGATGGTGAGGGGAAGACGCTTCAAGGAATGAAGAAGATGACTGACCACGTTGCCGCGTCGTATTGTAAGACTGAATATGTCGTACGGATCACCTGAGATCGCCTTTAATCAAAGTGGGAACCGGCTTATTCTACGCTGATAAAAGGTTTGCCTTGTTGATCCTTTTCGTTGATTTTGGTGTGGGTCGATATTTTCCCTGAAGAGATGGCTGACGGAGTTGCCACATCGCATTGTATGACTGTAAACGTCGTCCAGATTGCTTTAGATTGATATTATTCGTAGTACCAATTGGCCATGCAACATAGGAGAAAGTATTGCAACTGCTTCTTTGGTACAGTTCGTCGATCAAAATCCATGATCAAAATTGTCGGAAAATCTGTAATAAATCGTATGAGTGAATTCTTCACGGGTTTTCAACCGGGACAGTGGTTCAGGTACCGACGTTTCGATGACTAACTCTGCCATCGTTGTCAAGGTGATAGACTGCCATCACTGATCAAGGTGTTCAGTCACTTTGACAACAATGGCTGAGTTAGTCAATGAAACTTCGGTACCTGACCAGGTTGGAAACTCGTGAAAAATTTATTCTTACGATTCGCCGGGAATCACCAGATCCTTCATCTGTAATAAATCGTTTGCAACTGTACTTACTTCGTCCCCGTCATCGAATAACATAATTCGGAAGGTACCACTAGTAGGTTTTAACTCTGGCTTTTCGATTCAATTACTTTTTCGTGGTTTTTTGAGGTTAGCAAAGACGAAGGCAGTATTGTTGCCAAATGTCGCGGTTAGTTACCTCTGGTGGTTTGACTCGCTTGCCGAGTGATGTGTAAATACGACACTTGGGTCTCCTGGTTGTCCTAAATGAATTAATTTCCATCTTAAAGTTATAGAATCGATGTGAAGGTTTTCGCCCACTTTTTTATCTAACCCTGAGATACACCTGTGAACCTACTACCGAAACACTTTGACCTTTTAGGTTGGCCCCGACTTAGCAAATTGTTGATTCTTTCCGATCGCGGGCGATTAGTTGGGGAGAGTTGAGAACTCTCGATCAGAGTTCTCATAAAAAATCTGGTTACATCCAGATTTTAAGAATCCATAAGTTTCCTACTTGGAATGAGAATGGTTGCTGATTCCATAATTGCAGTGGTATTCCTCGGAAGCTTTCTACTCTAAGTTATTGGGATACTTATGTTAACAGATTTTCCTGGAAATATTTTTGTTCTCTTTGCTTCCGTTGCCAGTGAATCTTCTAACGCTGCTCTTTTTTATAAGTCTTGGAGAAAAGATTACCTGGTCAGGCAGCGACAGTATGAGTCAAAAGAAATAGACAATTCCTCATATCTATTAACTCCGTTTCTAAAAACGTGACTGCACCTCACATGCGTGAAATATTGGTATGCAAAAAAGAAAATGAGGATGAATTGAAGACCACGAATATAATTTACAGGGATAATTATCTTCAGCCCGTAGGTAGCATTATTTTTTTAGTAAATAACGCAATTTCCCAAAACAATTTTCTTAATTCTCTTCAGTTCGGAAATGGAAGAGCCCGCGATTATTGGAAAGTTACATTAAATTTAGCATCTTTGACGTTTTATGTGCAAAGTCGTTGCATGTAGATTGCCTTTTTCCTTAGTCATATATAAATCATAGCGGTTTTTTACACTATTATGGTACTCATTCTTAAGCCTGTGCTATTTTGTAACTGGAATTGTGTAAGAATAAGCTTTGTGAATGAGTATGATTCATACGGCGTGAATAGGAAAGCAACTCTTCTATCTAATTCAAAGAGAGCAATTGACAGTTGAATTGAATTTAAAGATTGATTCAAATTTTCAATAAAAGCAGAGGAGTTGAGACTCTTAATCATTCATTTCGGCCATACAGGTGACCATCGACAGTGTCTAAATCTCCCTATATGTAATGTAAACACTCCCTGCCGATGGTCACCTGGATGACGGAAATGCATTATTAGGAGTCGAAATTTCTCTACTTTTATTGAAAATTTAGATTAACGTTTAAAATAAACTCTTCCTTCTTCTGGGTAGTATCTCTATTGTTAAAAATGGCATGAACTGCCTTCAACGAAGCCCGACTTCCTTAAATCTCTTTTAAGCGTGTCCTCCTCCTTCCCCGCAGCCCGAGTGTGGCTGCCGATTGATTGAATAATCACTCGAGGCGGCTCGGCCGACCTCGTCGGCTGCCGGCGGCGGCGGGCGCCTCGACTCCTGCCAAGGGCCCTAACGAGAGGCCCGCCACACCTGCGCCCGCCGTTTCTTCCTCCCGACTTGAGGCTACGAATGCTAGCGGAAGCGGCGATCAACCTACTCCCTCTCCTCCTTCTCCCTCAATTCCTCTTGCGGACGAATTCGTTTACGAGGCGAGATCTTTCCCTCCGGGACCAATCCTTCCAACACCCACCCCTTCCCCAAGTCCTGTCACTCTTAATTCTTCACTTTCCTTCCGCCCCCCCCCCCCCATCCCTCCCCATAATCTCATCTCTTCGGCAGGTCTGCGGAAAAAAAAATTCGCATTAATCCCACTCTCGTTTGAAAAGCTCTCCCTCTCTTACGTAAAGTGTCGAGTAATGGCTTATAAATGTTTCTTTTGCACCTTCCGGGCTGAGAGAAAAAAAAATATTATAACACGTTGAAAGGCTAGCACTTTGTACACGCGAATTTACTTCATCCCGTTCAAGTTTTTAAAGTATCAACATCATTTTTAAGAGTACAACTACTATTTACAACAAGTTTTACGGATATATTTGGAAACAGTAGTCGAGCTGCAGTGAATTCTATCGGAAATATGGTTTTTCTGTTAATTTGTGACGTTAAGTACTGGAATTGTTTCGGGGTATCTACTCTCTTGGTTTCTATCCTGATGGATGTTGTTTTTACAGGTACATAATTCCGCTCCTATTTTGGCGTCAACCATGTTTTTTTTTAGATTAATATTTTTATCTGTTGCCCTTCAGGGATAAACGCAGTATATTTTACGGAAATAATGGTTTTCCACTTGATTCCCTTAGAAAAAGCAATTGTGTTAGGAATGAAATAAGGTCTGAAGCTTTCCCGGCGCATGCAATTAGCATAGGTAATTCGGGTATTCCACTGGGTCAATTCATCCATTGATGCCGATGTTTCAGCCCTGAAGATGATGGACGATTCGTTCATTGAAACGTCAGCAGCAATGGGAAAATTGACACGGTGCAATAACCGAATTACCTATGCTAATTGTATTAGGAAGACCTACATATATTCAATTTCTTATTTTTTTGTCGCTTTTCGTCGTGTACTTATTTTACCTCAAAATAGATATCGTATAAGCCTTTCCTCACTGTATTTTACTTTTCGTGTCATATAATCACCTTCTTATGAAATTGAATAAACTGAATAACTTCCATACTAGTTACTAGTACGGAAGTTACGAAGTTTTTAAAAAATTGAATAATGAATTCAAAATTCCACAAAATCTAGTCGCGAACCATTAAATATTTACACTTTCTGTTCCAAATCAGCGCAAATCGCAACTTCAACGTTATCTAAATGAATAACATCTGGTTGATCCACTTATTTTCTTCCGTCGTCCGCTAAGATTTTGAGAAAATCTTGCTTTTGCCAAATTTAGTGACAACATTTTTACTAGGCATATTGTGGTCGGAAGTGTACCCCGTTTTATCCAACCTGAGGGTTTACGAAAACGAGATGAGAAAGCCGCAAAAAGTGATTGTTACGACTAAATATTTTGTGATAGCTACTTGATTAATGACCTTTTTGGCATTCGAAATAATAGAAGTGGTTCTCGTCATAAGAAAACGAATTTATCTTTGTCCCGACGAACAATTGTGATCCATGTAAATACTCTATTCCGCATGTACACGAAATACTTTTTGTAATTTCCTCTAACGAGCTGCTATCCCTGCGAACATATTATATCATCTCTTCTTACCTGTCCGGTGGCCTAGACGTATTGGTCAAAGAAAAATGTTCGCCAATTCTAGAATTGTCCCTCGATGAGAAATGTTTCATCAGTCTTCTTTCTCAGAACGGCGCGCCTTCGGTCGACTTGAAATGCCTCTTCCCACATCCACTTCCAATTCTCCCACCCCCTCCTCTTCGCTCCAATGAGCGCAGTGCATGCCGGGAGGAGGAGGTATCCGCTCGCGGAAGGCCGTTCCCATGGCGACTTCAATCGTCCCCTAAGGAACACAGTCTCGGGAATCGTGCCCGTGAACGAACGCCCTTGCGGACGAGATATAATAAGTGAATGGTTGAACTTTAGTTCAAGACTGTAATCTCTCCTAACAATGACTCTACCTCTCATTCCGTCAACACTTGGAGCGACTTTTAAGCTTGGCTTGTCGCTTCAATGATTGAGTCAGTACCTTAATGGCGAGTCTTGCCACATCGTGACCAATTTAAAGCGGCACCAAAAATCACAATTGCTTAATATCCGTTCTATCTTCAATATTTTACTGGTGTCGTTTTGTTTGATGGAAACCCACCGAGAAAATAATTTAGGCAGCGCTGATTCTCGCATTAGTGAATTGATCCAGTGCCGTTAACGTGTTCTTTTTTCATCACGTTCTGGATTCGCTATTCTTGATCCCATTTTGCAAATGGTGTCGGGCGTAGGCCTGCGTATAAGGAATCTAAAGTTAACTGCCTTGTTCCACGTAATGAACGGATCTTCAACCATGCAATCTGACCAACAGAGACAGAACATCGGGGTAGTATCAGACAAAATATTTAAAAACCATCCTAAACAATGATATTTAAATCGGAATCCGTGTATTCCTTTCAACGGATCAATTAATCCTCGATATTTTTGCACGGCGTAATTCATTTAGCTTCACCAACTTAAATCCAGTCTCGTATACTCAAGACTTGTCGAAACGCAATACCGTACCTACCTGTGCATTGTTGTTGCGAAGAACACATTTAAAATGGAGCGCGAGTTTTCTGCATGCGAGAATGAGAAAGCAAACCTGGGGTAGATTTTCTAATACGTTTTTGTAATTTTTATCCTTCCTTACTGCTTACCTTTGAAGTTGTCCTCCAATAATGCATTGCTAACGTTTCTTGACTCTCAAGAAAACGAATACTGTTGCCGGTTGATAAAAAAATAGCTCCATCACATTTATGAATAAAATATATCACTATATTTCGTACACAGAAAGTATTTCCGCGAAATTTTACTTTCCAGTTTGTACCTACTTCACATTATTACACGTTAATGAAGTAATTAAGGAAACCAAAGAGGAATTCAGCCTTCTTCTGCGTTCAGTGGATCAGATTAAATAATCTTTTGTTTATCCTCCCGAGTAATTTAAAAACAGATGTTCCATATGACTTCGCCGAAAAGCATCCATCGATCATCGCTGTGTACGAATATCATTCTTCGCTACCATTATTTGTAATTATTTTTCAAATGACATAATTTTGTGTATGATTTTAGACTTTCCCGGTGAATGATGCAGATGAGTTATTCTCGGGTTTCCCACCGGGTTAGGCTTTCCATGATTGCCGACGTTTCGGCAGGAGACTTTCCTGCCATTTTCAAGGCTCTGGATGAGAGCCTTGAAAAAATCTTGAATCTCAGAGCCTTGAAAATAGCAGGAAAGTCTCTTGTCGAAACGTCGGCAATCATGGAAAGCCTAACCCGGTGGGAAACCCGAGAACAACTCATCGACATAATTTAGATTAGCTAGCATTAATGAGTCTGTAGTATTTGCATGAGGTGGCAATTTTCACTCATGGATTCGACTGCGTCTTTTGATTTTTTCTACTATTAAAAGTTACTACTACTAATATAGGTGTTACTTGCGAGGCCATCTGCATGTAAACATGAGAACAACCTCCAATTCTCCAATTCTGTCGCATCCCGAAGCTAGGGGTTCATTAAGGTTCGGCGGGAAGAGTAATGTTTTAACGACGTGAACGGCTCGACGTTATGACTCAAGTCACGAAGATATGAATCTAATGATTGACTCCTCTTGCAAACCATACACGAGCGCTCTCGTATAATGGGTAATGACGTGCTTTTTGACTCCATTATCATTACACTTCTTACGTTCTCCTCTTCATGTCTTCCTTTTTCTTTTCTCACTTCCGCTCATATCCATTCATTCTATCCGTTCCTCCTCTCTTCTCTCTATTTCCCTCTCGTTTTCTCCGCTTTCCGTATCTTCTTCGCCCTTGGCCCAATGGCTGCGGCCGACTGCTAATGGCTCGGATGCTCGTCACTAAATTACAGGGGCCAAGGCAGTGGCGGAAGGAGGTTGGGGTGTAGAAGGCTCAGGTGGATGACTGGGGAGGGAGGGTGGGTGAATCTGTTTGGTCGGTAGAAGGGATGTTTTCCTTTCTTACCCTCCACGCCACCCCTTCTTTCAAATCCATCTCGCCCCACTCAACCACCTTCTCCGCCCCTCCTCGCATCATCTCCACAAGCAAGGGCTGCGGTCTTCCCCCCCACCCTCCCCCCGGGACCATAATATGCACCTCTCCGGGAGCTAAAGACCCCAATTTGCGGTTCTACCTCCTCGAGTCCGAAACATCTTATATCCCCCCTTTCCCGTCTCTCACTCCGTCCCCCAGACATAATGCTTCCTTCCCCGTTTCGGTAATAATTTTCCGGCATAATGGACATTTATCCGATTCTTCGGTTCCCGACGTCGGTCAGCTGAGAAGGGGGTTATAGCTTTCGACGTTAACAGGTTTAAACATCTTATATATCTTAATGCCCGAAAGCCTATCTATATCCACGCACGTCATCTGACTACGCTTCGCATCTGTCTTTCATAACGTGAGGGAGGATATTTTTTTTGCTCGGAATTCCCTAACCCAATCGGAATTTTAAGTGGATCTGCGGTTAACGATACGAGAAATCCATGTATTTTCCAGCTATTATTCCCCCAACTTCAATTTAATTTTTAACGCGGATGATATTCTACACTCATCAATGATTAGCAGGTGTAAGTGGTGATAGAGCCTTGTTAGGAGGCTATCCTCATTTTCTGGCATAACGTCTGTTCACTGTTTAGTCCTTATAATCCTTATTTTATTTTTTCCTCTTATGATGACGTCAAAAATTTTGCACATTATGGTTCAGTGGCTAAAGAATTGCTTGAATGCATTACCGTCCGTTTTTTTAATGATCAGTTTTGGAATTGATTGCATAACTATTTCACTTCAACTGCAACTAAAGCCTTCGGTGGATTTTATCTGGCATGCAATGCGATATGAAATATTCCGGTTGCTAACTGTCGGCCTTATGTTTGCCCTGAATATCCTCCGGTGCGCAATCCTTCGGCAAAAAGTGATATTTAGGCTGACGTACGTGAACGTTGATGCTGAAGGTCTAATGATCTCCAAAAATCATATTAAGTGGGAATAAGTGAATTTCCTTAACTTAAAATGAAGTTCTTTGTAGAAAAACAGTTATTAAGTGTACCACCTGTATGACTCTAAATATTCGATTAAAAAATTTAGGAATCTTGCCAATTTTCCCAGTTTCGGAGACTCGGTCGATTTTGCAAATTTCTCGAATAAACGCTGGATTATTAACGAAGAGGAGGCTGAAATCTAATCTAGTGGAAATGCCTCATCTCCCTCTAGAAAATTCTGATGGATGTTCATTGCATAACCTTTTTTATGCGTGATTTTTGGCCTAGTGTTCACGTGAGGATCAGTCTCTCATCAAACCAAGTATTATCTTTCCGAAAACGATCATTTACGGGGAATTTTTAGATGAAAAAAGGTAAATTTCTAAGACGTTTAATTATTTTCATCCCTTTGGGTTGAACATTGTGTCCTTCATTTCTGACGGGCGACGTGACTCTTCGCCTAGCTATATATCTCTCTCTCCCCTGTGAGTAGTTTAAAGCCATCCATTTCGTAACATCAACCCACTCCACGCTCGGTGTTGGATTACTGCCTAATTACGTCACCGCTGCACGAAATGAATTCCTCCCGTGCACCGAAAGCCTTCGCCTCCGCATGCGAAAATGAACTCGCTGTGCAGCGAAGAGGAGAGAGATTGGAAGGACGAAGCGGAAGTTGTTCGTTCATCATGTCCTCTCTGGATTCTAGCTATTTGGAGATTCAGCTGGGTCTCGAGAGTTCTCAAGCCGATCCATTGCCATTTTAACTGCCGCAGAATGTTCTGGTGCATTTATTAAAATTAAATATTTTGAAGCCGAATTTTGAGGATACCGGGACTAGCCACGGTATTTCTTTTACAGAGCCACACGCAAGTGCATATTTGTGCGAAAACGAAGGAAATGAAAAAATGGGGCTGTTTTTGAGAAGGATTGAGTTCAATCTGGGGTAAACACAAGGAAAACGTAAAAAAATCCGTGTTTCATTAATACCAGGCCTCTGTAACTACAACAGAAATGACTTCAAGACAGTGCGAAATTCCACGGAGGAAAAATCATTCGCCTTGACCGGGACTTGAACTCGGATCCCTCGGTTTCGAACCGATTGCTTTAACCAGTATAAGTTACCGAGCACTCGGCGCGAAATCGATGTATCCAGGTTCGAGTCCCGGTTAAGGCGAAAGATTTTTCCTCCGTGGAATTTCTCACTGTCTTGAAGTCATTTCTGTTGTGGTTACAGAGGCCTGGTATTAAGGTAGTTTGAGCGAAAAATCACTTCACCTAGAACTTGATAAATTTAGCCTCATTTTAAAGAAAAAACTCATCTTTCCAATGATATCAAAATATCAACCCCTTGCCAAACTACTTTTCGAGCAATTTGCCTAAAAATATAAGCTGTTTTACATGGGATAGTTTATGGCTGTGCGCTTCAGAGAGAGAATATTAAACAAATTAGGAACTATTAGCACCTAGATTTCGCCAAAAAACTAACGGTGTGTAGTATGCATGTTTTATCAACTATTAATAAAAATAATCTATTACTCCCCACAGTAATTTTTGCAGAATTGCAAGAAAAACCTGCTGTTTTGAAGGGTTTTCAGCCGTTCGGCGGAAAAAAATGAGTCAAGTTAGTGACTTCTGTAGCTTTTTTAAATCTAATTACTGAGAATTTTGGTCATATATAACTATATCGTTGCGCCATTAATATTACAATATTTATTTCATACTTCTTACAGGCGCTGAAATTAAAAATTAAATTTGAATATGGTCTCCATTATGACCATGTGGAACTATCTCGTTCAAACCACCTTAATGCAACACGGATATTTTTACGTTTTCCTTGTGTTTCCCCCAGATTGAACTCAATCCTTCTCAAAAACAGTCCCATCTCTATATCAAAACAACTGATAATTGTTTCAGCAGTGTTGAAATGATCCTGTTAAAAAACTCTTAAAGACTGTTGCTTTTGAATGTACTTTAAACGATCCTAATGTGTACATGTCTATAGGCAGAAGGCTCCGATAGGGTGGCGCAGAGCTGTCGATTTTTAGTTGCGATATAAGAAAGGAAGCATGCGGGAATTTTAAGTTATGAAAAATATTCTTTTTGATATAAATTAGAAGAAAATTATAAGTTTTCTGATTCCTCGGAAATGTATTGCAATTATTACCAAGCTTTTCCTTCGGGAGATTTAGCTTGCTATTACTATTTTTATTTGAAAAATGTGAAGAATTATCTTTGACTCTGTGATTTTAGGAATTCTGATTATCCATGATTTTTATATGCTCGCAAAAAACTTCAAAAATACCCTTCCATGTGACTTAGGTGAGAGGATATTACTGTACTAAATTACCGCTAAATCTTGTGAATTACTTAGGTACTCACGGGTATTTGTTCCCCATTACAGTCAATCATCAAAGCATAACCGACTCATGTAATGGATGGATGTGGAATCTGTGATGCAATTGAATATTTTTTTAGAATGGGGTATAGTAAATTATCTCCCATTTAAGCCGCGTAAAATGGATTCGAGACCACTTCCCACTAAGACTATTTAGCGAATTTTCTGTCTTTCCAGCTTTACGAAATAATCTTTGAAATACAAATATTACCTAAGTAAACATCAGCATACATCAGCCAAAATTTAATTTCCTCTACTAAATGTTGGTGTTCTTGTGGTCGTCTACTATAGTTTGACGAAAATATTTTGTAAAGCTACTTGCCAAATTTTCCTCGTTATTGGTGGATGTGTTAGTTTTTATTTGCGTCTTAAAGCCACCTGGAGTGAGCACGTTAGAGAATGGATGCTTCCTGCGGCACGGCAGCAGTAATCCACAAAGCTTGAGGACCCCCGTAATGCTTTGACCGGAAGCTATTAAAAGTCCTTCTCCTTTTTGGTCTCGACTTATTTTTCCACCATCTGAGAGAAGAATCTTTTTTAAAAGCGGTGAGATCCCCTTTGGCTTGTTTGTGCGCGCGGGGCAACTATTACGATTCCTTGGTCTCTCCACTTCCTTCCCCCAGTGGAAGCGAACGCCAAATGGTCGCAAGGCGAGACTCCTTGAAGACGTCAGCCGTCGCTTATCGAGAGACCCCCTCTTAAAAGGCCCTAGTTATGGTCCAGAATTTGAAGAGGGAGGCTGTGTTGTTATGGCGGGGGTTGTTCGCTTCCGCCACTCATCTCCTTTGACTGGAGCACCCTCCCAACATCCTCGCGATCTCCTTTGGCCTCTCTTCCGTCGTTATGTGCGCTTGTTGATGTTCGCTTGTTTCCCGCATACCCTCTCCCCCACTCGCCCCTTTCCCGTTGCTCCTCGAGACTTTTGTGAATGGGTTTTTATGCCCGCGGTGGGCGGCCAAACCCTCCCGTTTCTCGAAACCCTTCCGTTTGTTTCTTCTCCCTTAACCCTTTATTTCTTTTTTTATTTCATCTTCTTCGTTCCCGAACCCTTTTGACGCCCTCAAAGCGACTCCTCCTACTTTTCTCCCCCTCCCTGCTAGCTAGCATTCACACTTCGGTAATAGTCCCTAGGGTGTTGTCGCTGCCGATCAAGGGTTTTTAGCTCAACTGCTCTCGAGTGCTGGGGGGCGATGACAGATTATTTTCCCAAGGGAGAGGGGTTTGAGCGATACGGGAGACCCTATTAGGGAAACATTAGCCGTGGGTGAAGGAGTAGGGCCAGGGTGTCGTCTAGGGTTTATCGCAGCTCCTGATTGACGAGTGGGATCCTCGAAGACAACCCTGTCCAACTGTCGAATAATATACAAGCTTGTTAGAGAATGTCTTGGTATTAGGATAATTCGAAGTGTCAGCTGTGAGCCAGAGGATGTGGTTAAAAATGAAGCAAACTTCATTGAAGAATATCTCAGCTTACCCAGGATTAACGCGGAAAAGGATTACGTTTTATTTTCACTTAAAATCGTCGAATTTTACCTTTACTTAAAATAAGAGGATTTTTTCCTTCAGAATGTGCCATCCTTACTTCCGACAACAGATGCTGGAATAAAATGATTTCGGAATTATGTACGAAACAATTTGATCTCATTCTAGGGATAGTTATTCAAAATGCAGTTAAAAAATCTGATATGATTAAGAATTGATAAAAGATAAGAATCTAATCATAACTTTTAATTAAAGTCCACTCGTCACATTAGTCACAAAAGTCGATAGCTCGTGGCATCAATCCAAACGTGTGTCGTGCAAAAATAATGAAAAAATAAATCTTGAGAGTATTTTAAATATTCTTCAAAATTTTATGCGTGTTGTAATAACTGAAATTCAAATAATTCATTCAATTTGAGGATCAAAAATTACTGAAGTTTCTATAAGGGAGTGAAGATCGTGTCAAATCTCTACTAAATTCTCTCCTCTTTCACGCATAATAGCGGAAATAATCCAAGTATAGGAATTTACTCCCAGAAAAACACTCTTTTACACGTAAATGCATGCCTTTATGTATCTAACGTTTCCCCAGTTCTTATTCATTCATTTTCTTTACCTTAAATGGATGGATGTATGTACTCAATGTTTTCGTTTATTCGAGGTATCGTGGCCAGAGATACTGTTTGTATTGCGGATAAATGTTTTACTGTGGACCCGCTCCGGTACCACGTGTGCTGTTGTTGAGTCCTTACTCGCTGGGATTTTTACAACTCAAGCATCACATTATCTAGCGAACCCATTCATGCCCCTGCAAATCCCAATGCTCGCCGTGCTATGAAATGTCCTCCTTAATGAGGCTGCAGATTTTGGCGTCACTAGTTCACATATACCCCTGGAAAACTGCGAATTTTTTACATTGCTTTTAAATCTCTTCCTCATCATAATATAATTTGATACAGTTTGATATCTTTCTGCATCCCCCAGCATTGCGCCTGCGATAGTAAGAATGGAGCATTATATAATGGCTAATTGTTTGTTTTCAATTCTGTTTTCTGCGATCGGCTTAAAGTAGTGTGAGCGAAATATTTCCCTAGTCATAATGGAGATAGATGGTATTCGAATTTTTATTTTTAATTTCAATATCTTCAAGAAGTATGAATTAAATATTGTTTTATTTATGCCGTAAAAATATAGTTATATGTGCCTAAAATTCGTAGTAATTAAATTAATATATCCACATAAGTCTCTAATTTGACTCATTGTTTCATACCGTACGCGACGGTGAAAACGCCTTCCTAGAAGATAGTTTTTTTGCGATTTTGTAAAAATTACTGTGGTTTTTGATTGATTAATTTATTATTTTTTATATATAGTAGAGAAAGCATACAAATTAGACAGCGATAGTTTTTTAACGACATGCAGTAGTTATACATTCCTAATTTTCTCAATATTCTCCCTCTGGAGCGCACATTCTTCATATTTCCCATGTAAAACATTACATTTTCAGGCATGGTGCTCGAAAAGTAGGGTTGACATTTTCATTTCATTGAAAGATGAGAGAGTTTTTTCTTTAGAATTCGGTGAAATCCATCAAGTTCTAGTTTAAGTGATATCTCACTCAAACTACATCAATGCACATTTATGCAGGAGTGGAAGGATGGGTGTTTGCCAGTAATTTAAATTCCTTTCCATTCCATTGCCAAATTCATGCTTTTGCCGCGGCCTCACTAACGAGGGCATTTTTTTTAAAGCTGTGGGCCTGCACCCATTCGGCCAAATAAAAGATAAACGGTCAGCGTCATTGAGGGCATTTCATTCGTCTATCGCGTCGTGTCGGTATTGAAAGGTCACCCGAATTGACTTCCCCTTTTTATTTCCCGACCTCCTCAGGCACGTTCCCGTGCGCGCGCGCTCGGACGTTTCCGGCAGTCGTCGCCACGCGATACCCGGCGCCGCGGTTCGGTGGCCATTTCTTTTCCTTCACGGTCCCTGCGTGAGAAGAATTGACGGGAGTTTCCCGTGAAAAGAGGTTTGGTACCGTTCCTGCCCGACCGCCGGCATGTCTGCTTTCCATGGTGGAAATAGTACACGAAGTTTATGTTGCGAAAATGCCTTGACCACCCGAAGCGCCGCGTCGCGGCCGATTTGCCAACGCCCCTCCCGCGCGCGAATTGGAAAGTTTTTTTTTTTTTACTAAGTAGCATTAAGATTACAAGTCCCTACCCTTTTGCAGGTTTTTGTCTGCTTTGAGATTACCTGATTGAAAGTTGTAATGCGACCATGTTCAGGACCTTGCCTTTCTGTATCGTCATGTGATTGACAAACTGCGGTTTAAAAGATGTAAGATTTTCCCGGTGAATCTGATAGAGACATTTTTATCGGGTATTCCACCGGCTTCATATCTGCCAATGAAGAAATTAAGCCTATTTCAAGGTGGAATATCCGAGAAAGATATCTACCAATTGGTTTACATCACAAATGTTTCACCAATCATCGTTTCTTGTATTTTTGTTTTCAGGAGGCTGTCATGGCTAAATTGTTTTTCGTTGTTCCTTTCATTAGCTTATATTCTCCCCAGCTATTCAAATGACGTCTTTATTGATGATTCTCTCTCTCCATGTTCGATCGTCAACCACCTTTCCTGGACCCATTTTTCCATTGCTGCCAATCTGGGTCTGGGCTGCTAGTATGGTCCAGGATTCTTTGCCACATAATAGCATGCTCCATGCATATGTTCTAATGAAGTTCTTCCTCACCTTCAAGCTATTAGTTTTTGCTGTTAGAGGACTGTTCTGATCGTACGCCTTCTTTGTTTGGGCTATTCTGCCCGCTATACTTACTTCTTCCGTCACTGAGGATCGTACTTCACAGATATCATCATTCTTCCACTTGTCCCTGTATTTGATGTACATGTCTCATTGTGAATTAGTCTTCTTGATTTCTTCAGCAAACCATTATTTTTGTTTTCTTTACATTTTCATTCAAGTTGCATTTATTCGTAGTTTTTTCCATGCAGTTCAGCCTACTCGTCAGATCGTCTTTATTCCCTGCCAATAATGCTACGTCATCAGCAAATCGTGGCTGGCTATCGTCAATAGACGAAGAGAATAATGATAAACATAGGATATCCTTCAAATGTTTGAAATTCAGAGTGAAAAAATCATCCGCCCGGACTGGGACCCCAGTCCAGGGGAATGATTTTTTCACTGTGAATTTCAAACAATTATGTGATCATCAGTGTGTGATTCCGTTGAGGTTACTGCGCGGCCAGTTCCCAAGGTCTTTGAATAGGATTTTCTGCTCCGAAATGGAAGTATTTCGAAGGGAGAGCTGGATGGTCCTCTTTGCCCTGTTGACCGATTCTTTCTGGGGCCACCCTCTGGTTCCTGAAGAGTAAACCCCACGGGAGGCGGGGATTAGGGTTTTTTTTGTGACCTCCATCGTAATCCCGACCCAAACATGCAGGGCCTTGGCATGTCTCAATCATAGACGAGGTCCCTCCTTCGTTCAACTGAAACGTGGACCCCCTAACGCATAACACTTCTCGGTGATAGCAGTTTTTGAGCCATGATGACTTCATCTACTCTCTCTTTCATACCAATGATAGTGGTGAACGCCTCTTCTATGTAATTAAAGTGCTCCTACTCTGGGCCCTCGTTGTGTTTGGCGTCATGTTTTCGTAGCCTTGAAGTGTGTATAATTCGTTCTTCACTCGCGTAAAGCTTTTCGGTCTCTTGCCATCTTCACATTAGCATTTGTCGTTCATGGTGCCGCAAATAGTGCACTGAAGGATCCCAGTCGGACGTTATGCTTTCAGTTGGAAGGAATGTGGTGCTCCGCAGAAGCACATAGTTACCATAAGCCTGTGAAAACATCAGTTTCTGAAAATGCTTAAACGTTACTCTTCAAACAAATGGAAATTATTTTTAAAATGTTTTGTAGACAAATCTTCTATAGCAGTAGGACGACTTAAGGTAATCATTCTGTTTTTTTATTCGGAAATTCAGGGACAAATGCGTATAGAATTAATTCCATCTCGTTAAAGAAAGAGACTGCTCTATTAGATAGCTGCACATAAACATTTTGATAGTAAGTATATATTCCACACTCTTACTGGCTCTGGTTGCGTCGGTAAATACAACTTCAGGGTTTGTTGACATTGTGATGTTCGTTTCATAATCATCCTTCACACCTCATTCGCTCGGGTCTTTTGACTACATCACCCGAGAATGACTTATGATATTTTGAGTCCAGGCGAGAAAAAACATTCAGAGCGTCTCGTGCCACAAAGACTCAAAATTTCCGCTCTCGTGGAAGATATATATCTTTTTCTCTCTCTTCCTCCATCAGAGACGCAGGTGTGGGTACTCTCAACGTTTTTTCCACTCCGATTCTAACGCGTGTTTAGCCGTGTTTCAATCATCCCCCGAGGCGTGCGCGGCTAAGCGCTCTCCCGCGGCCTAACACCCAAACGCTGCCTTATGGGATTCCGGACTAAACAGTGGATATAATATTTCTCCGCTCTCCCTTCTCTGCCGTCTCCTCATCCTCTTGCAGTCATGCCAAAGCGAATCGAGGAGCTGTAGCCGGCCATCAGTCAGGATCTGGTTTCCCTCCCTTAAAGGGTCGTTTGGCGCCTTCCACTCCTCAGTCCTCACCACCAACAGAATGTGCGTCGCTCGGAGCGTTCGTGTTTCTATACGTCCCGCCGCCCGGAGGGCAAGGCACCCCGACGCTTCTCCCTCTTTAGAACAACGGATTGCAGCAGCACGACGCGCCCCGGAGCTAGCGGAGTGGAAAAAGACTAGATCACGCCATTTGGAAAGGTGATCAAGGGAAGAGAACGGTTTTGTTTCTTTTTTTGGTGGGCGTTTGACTGCGTTGCGAATCTGGGCTCGAAGCTGTGAAGGAACGCTCTCATTACAATTTATTTTGTTCCTCCTGAAACCACGAGTGTTATGCCCCGGAGCGACATCTCGTTTGTCTTTATCAAGGCAGGCGTTTTTTTCGGTGCCATTCACATCCTTTTCGGAATGTCACTTGAATGTGTTAGGCAGTTCTAAGATAACGCCGGTCGTTTCATTGTCAGCAATAATAGAGTGGATGCAATGGCTTTTGTTCTTTTATGAAGGATATGAATCGAGTTTGACATGCTAGGCCTGCGCTAGATAATTTTAATCAAATGTGATTTCAAACCCGGTTGTTAGAACCTTTTTGGAACGCTTCACAAGAACGCTTAATTTTTATTTAAATAATGAGAGCAAAGATTTTTTTACCGTTTACCATTCGAGTTTTAAATTTTCTTTGAATCGATGAGGAGGGAGAAATGCCGAAGCAGAAGGTGAACAAACCAAACATTTAATTTTCGGGCATAATTAACATAGGATGGATCAATTTTCTTATGAACCGGAATAATAAAGAATGCTATGTGCCATTTATACTGAGACATAGTAGGCACAAACTCCGTTAATATACCGAACAACGAACGCATTTGCAGACTGGGTCGGCGTTGAGTCGCTCTTGCGGCTGTTTGTCTCTCCAAAAGTTGCTGCTTTTGGGATCAACATGTCGTCGTTGCTATGACTATTTTTAAAATTGATCACAGCCGCAGGAAAACCTAATCCTTTTATTAATAAACCATGCGTACTGTTTTGTGGGCGTATAAATCTTACTCGTCATTAGATATTATGCTCTATGTAAGGTAATGCAGGGGAGACCGGAGTTAGTTCGCTTAAGGGGCTAGTTGGCACACAGCTTCTAATTCCTGCGACAGTGAAGCTAGTGCGCTGTCATTTTGCTAGTGGGGAGTGTATGTAAAAGTGCACCATCTACCGTAAAGTCAGCCTGCTTGGATGCGTCACGAAGGAAGAAGTTCCTCGTTTTTTCTGGCTGGTGATTAGAAGTTTTCACCGTACATTTTTTTGTTCTGGTGAACCTGAAGATCAAAGTGAGGCGCTGCTGATGGCGGTTTTCGAAAGAGTGGTTAACTGAGGTCGCATTCATTTATCATAATCTTTTGTTTATGATGTTTGGGATTGCGTGGTATCCATCTTGTTTTGAATATCCCTGTGGAGCTAGTTGGTATAGTTAGGTATGGGGTCAGTTGGCATAGCTATGACAAATCGCCACACACCTATGACAACTAACCCCTTCATTACTGTTAAATAAAAAAGAAACAATTTCTTTATAAAATTAATAAATAAATGTATTAAAGTAATTTTCCTGCTTCTTATTTTATGAACAGAAACAAATCCTTATCTCTTTGTACACCTGAGGTCACTAGCCTAGCTCGAGCCACCAATTTCAACAGGACTAACGTCGCCAAGTTTTTCACTTGACTCCAAACAGTACTGAACAGGCATGTATTCGAGCGACACAGGACATCTACAACACGGACGAGTTTGGGATTACAACCGTTCAAAAGCCAGACAAGGTGATAGCAAGGAAAGGGTTAAAGCAAGTTCCACGAGCTAAGTTCAAGGAACATTTCGTGCGATCCGGACCAGAGGGCTCCAGCGGCGATGCCAACAAGTCAGGTTGGATGGTCCAACACAATTTTGGGAAGTTTGCCCAACATTTTATCCACTTCACCAGATGTTACCGAGCGCGACCTGTGCTGCTTCTCCTCAATAACCATGACTCGCATTTGTCCATTGAGGCCCTCGATCTATTCAAAGGAAATGGGGTTACTGTTCTATCATTTCCTCCACACTGCAGCCATAAGTTGCATCCATTGAACAGAACCATATTTGGACCCCTTAAAAAATACGTCAACACGGCTTGTGACGCTTGGATGACCAGTCATCCAGGCAAAATTTTAACCATCTACGACATCCCAGCAATTGTGAAAACAGCCTTTCAATCAGCTAAGACTCCGTCCAACATTGTATCTAGATTTCAAGTGAGTGGGATCTGTCCATTCAACCCAGACATATTTGAGGACTCAGACTTTTTTCCATCTTCCATCACCGATCATCCTACTCCAGAGGTTACACAAACAGCCGATGAATCAGAGCTAAGGGACCCCATTGAACCAGCTGTAATGACAAATGACCTTCCAGGCACACCGGCATTGGTGACCACTCCATCATCTTCCCGACACATCACCCCAGAGGAAATCCACCCTTTCCACAAAGCCGGGCCACGACAGCAATCCAACCGTGGCCAAAAAAGGTTTACTGCCACTCTAACAGACACTCCCAGAAAAGATAGAATCGCGGCTGAAAGGGCCAATAGGAAGAAAAAGCCACGTACAGTCAAGAAGGGCGACATGTCTAAGGTTGACAAGTCGAAGAAGAAAAAACTTCCCAGAAAACTTCGATTTGAGTTTTCTTCTGCGGATTCTGATGACGGCGTGTCAGACATTAGCTATGCCGAAAGTAATGACAGCTTGGCCTTCGTTGGCCTTCTTGGCCTTGGCCTGCCAAGACGATGGTGAGGGTTCTCATTCGACAGTTCCCACGAACCTTGGAGAACCTCAGAAAGATGCCAACAGGTCACATCAAACAAGACCAAAAACGAATCCCCCGCAATCTCAATGGCCTCCTGATCACCCTGAATACATGTAAATGACTTTGTTTTGGTGAAGTATCACGCCCACCAGTACCATGGGAAGATTGTTGAAACCGATGGCTACGAGATTCTCGTGTCCACTATGGTCAAAAAGGGAAAAAACTGTAGATTGCCAGACGAGGAAGATTCAATTTGTCACTACCAAAGTAAAATTGCGTGAAAATTTAACCCACCTGTTCAAATGAACGAGCGCCCAACTCCTATCCGTGGTTGACATTAGACATTGAGCGAATTCTATTTGAATAAGCAGTTTTCTTCTTTTTTTTGACCTAGTTTTGATAAAATAATATGTTTTTCCTCGAAAATTATTGTGTTATGCCTAAGTATCCCTATCCATATCAAATTATGCCAACTCACCCTTACGGGTATGCCAACTAACCCCGCACCTGGAGTTAGTTGACATAGTTGCATGCTTTTAGGAAAAGTATTTTTGGGGTAACCTAAACACGGAATTAATTAATGGGTCCTACATGATTTTGTAGTCTAAAAGTTAAGCTATCCGCCACATTCACCAGAATCTGTCCAAGTATTGCTCAAAAAACAGAAAAATTATAAACCAAAATCTATACCAACTAGCCCCGGTCTCCCCTATTCAATGTCTACGTTTTAAACTTGAGTTCCGAAGAATGCATAGTTCGATTTCCTTTACTCTCGTTGCATTTCTATTCATCTTATGAACACACTACGCTGAGATACCATTTACAACTTGCGTGAAACAACAATATCCTCGTCCTTTTTTAAAATCCATGAATATTCTGAGACGTTTTTCCTCTTTTATTAGCGTAGGAACCATGCTACTTGATGTGACTCAGCCATTCACTTAGATTGTTTAGCTATTCTATGATACCTCTTGTGTTCCTAGCTTCACCGCCTGTATGAGCTGATGTGACATTTTGTTATAAGTTAGCCTTTTCGAACGAATCTGTTAGCGTCTATGTCGTATATGGAATATGCATAAATTCCAAAGTGATTTTCTTTCCGTCGCCTTGAGAGTTCAACGGAGTTCCTTCAGATGATTTCCGTCGAGTGTTATCCCGTGAGTCACCGCGGTGGGATGCCCGTGGCCAAGGAACAGGCTCCTTACTCGTGGCGCCGGCGGACGCCAGTCGTGCGAGCTTGGCAGATGCGCGCATCATGCGATGTCTTTGTTTTTTTCCCGTGGCCGCCAGAGAGGACCCCAGGCAGCGGGGAAGCAAAAAATAACGTCGAATCTTCGCCTGCGGCTGTGGTTCATCTAAACTTGAGCATCTTGGCTTCTGTGTTTTGTCAAAATTTTCTGCGATAATGATGAGCCCGTGGTTGGATATAATACAATCGTCTTTAAAAAATTTCTCATGAATCAACAGCAAGCACGAACGCTCGAAGATGAAGGATATTAAAATTCAGATCATGTCTGTTTTATTTTAGAAATCACAATGAGTGGTGAACTAATTTGAGCGAACATGAGTTTAAAAAAAAAATAATTTTACATAATATGTAATTCATGTTCCCGAAGTTAGACGAGTAGATATCCCCCGATTGTGATGACTATGAAAGCTTATGTTTCGTTTTTACCTTATAAATTCATATTAGGAAAGTAGTGATTTTCATTGGTCAGCCTTTGCTTTTTCGTTTTAATTATCTACTTGTTGCACTTCTAAAAAACTGAATTTAAGGTTTGGAGATAATCCTTATCGTGCCCTTTAATAGTCAGCCTTACGGAAGTTATAAAATGTATTAGCCATTCGGAAGTTACAAAATGTATCAACCATACGGAAGTTACAAAATGTATCGTGGGTAAGCGTTTAAAACGTTTTTAGAAACTTTAGAATTCTTTCTCTTCTTCGCGTAATCAAAAATAAATTTAGTTTGCTTAAAACGTATGCTGGCATTTGCTTGTGTAAAACCTCTCCATGATAATTTTTAAGCGGCTTAGGGCAAAGCTACTTAGAATCTGTATTTTTGTGAGAAAATTCTTTTCTGTTTAAAATCTCTGCTATAAAGGTCATTAATTGTATTCCTCCTAGACTTAATCCTGAAGTGTACACTTTCGGTAATAAACTCTGAAGTCTTTGCTGAATTCAGGGAAGGACCGAAAATATGGATACTTTTGGCAGACACACAGTAAAGTAACTCGCCTTCTGCGATGAGACAGTTTTTCATAGAATGTTTGTTTTAACGAGGACCCCTAACAGGAAAAAATAAGAACTCTCGTTATGGCTGTGCATCTGTGTTCATGCTGACAGCCCTCAACTGATTGCCGGGCAACGTTTTATTCCTATCTGGGGTTTTTATCGCTTCGAGGAAATGTAATCCGTCCGCTCTGTGCCTCTGGAGCCTCATTCCGCCTGGCGGTTCTAATGCGTGTTTTCCGCCGCCCGCCGGTGGTTGGCTGGCTGACTGGCTGGCTGAGCTCGTGGGCTGGATGGCCGCCACGCTGGTGAGCCGACGGAATGGCTCACACATCTTCTTATTCTCCGCGAAGTCTCTCCCGGGTCAACTCATGCTGCGGAAAAATACGTGTGAATTGAAAATTCTGCTGGTTATTCGCAGAAAACTGAAGAATGTGAAATGATGTGCGAATTTCCCGTCGAAGTGCCTGGTGACAGTTACTCCCCTCTGGTTCCACTCAAGTTATTTCAAAATGGCTGCTGACTCGTATCAATGGCCTTTTTCCCATTTTACTTCACTTGCGGGAATTTCAAGTCCACGACTGTGTTAATTTTTCAGTGTATTGAAGATTTTTTCGCTTATTTGATTAAAATAACGTAGAAGTTCATCGATTTGTGTGCCTCTCACCCTCAGCAATTGGAAACCAATCTGTTCAATCCAGAGAGGAATCAGTTATATCGTAATATGACCAGTCTTTCCTCAAAGGGTGGTTTTACTATTGAAGGCAGAACTGACGAAATGCTTAGCCCTACGGGCGGATTATATCCACGCATGAAATAAGATATGTACTTTTCATCTGAGGAGCCTAGAAGCCAAGAGATACTGGTGACAAATAGTTAGTTTTGAGTTATTCAAGTCTAAAGTTGAACTTATTAAAAAAGTCTATATTAATTTTTGTTGTGAAACTAATATAAATGTATTTATAATACTATTATCTGCTCTAATGGAAAGTTGCAAGTCTTAAAAACACAAGGGAAATGGTTACTGATAAGATGATAAGAGGCATCACTTGTGCCCCTTGTCTTCCAAAAGAATCTCAAGCTCAAAGCTCAAATGTTCAGCTTTATTTTCCAACCCCTTAATGTTCATGTTAGAACCAAAATATACAAAAATTCAAAAGCAGTTTACAAAATACATGGAATCGTGAGTAAATTTGCTAAGTGATGCCTAATAATTGGATCCGAGAACTGATGCCGTGACTGATAGAGATAAAAATGCCTTCTTCCATCACACAAAGAAGAAAACAGCAGAATAGGGGCCAAGAATCCTTACATTTTAAATGTGGTATTATTAAATTCGCAGTTAGAACACAAATTTCTTATTTAGGTATCAGAAAAAGGCTGGTTTTATGATTCACTTTTCCCCTTTAAGAGACTCACGCTGTGTTAACAAATTCATAACGATGGGACGAAGAGTACGAAGTTACATGAATTTTTACGCCGTTGGGGAATATATTTTCGTTGCATGCTCTTCTTTTCTTGGCAGTGGTTAACTTTTCATGCGCAACGCACGTGCAATAAGTCGCGTGGGGGTACTTCCGCTTTGCGAGTTACCAGCCAAATTTAAGGAATTTATTATTACGGGGTTGCGTTTTTAGATTAGGTAAATAAATGTTCTTCCAGTATAATGAATATTTAAGCTTTCATCGTTAGTTAATACCTATTTTATTCATAGTGGGACTGTGATAGAGGTGACATTTGCTTCACCAATTTTTTTCCGGTTAGACTTAAATAAAACAGAATATCTGGGGCAGAAAAATCCTTCTGTAGTATTCAGTTACGGTTTTTACGGTTACGGCATTTTAAACTTTTCTAGAAACGCTCTTATTCTTTTTGTTTTTCGATATAAGTCGCAGATTAAAAATCAATTCAGTTGGATTCTAACGCGTGCTGGTATTTGCTATTTGTAGAAAAAACTCTCTTTGACGCTAACATACACATGATATCAGAAATCATATCGACAGGAATGCAAGGAGTTCGTGTGCAGTCAAGTTACCCTCGTTTTCTTACTGATTGAAAATCAAACAAAAGTTTGCGAAACCTAGTCCGTCAATTTTTATGTTCATTCGATATTGTATCCTCCCCCAGGATTCATAAGTAACGACCAAATATCGTGCCATCATTTTATTCACTGATTTTGTTTTGTTTCCAAAGACTTTGTTTTTGTACGAGAAAACATGGTATGCAAATAGCAACAAGTAAACAAAGAGTCTGTAGAAGCAATGACCTTCAAATAAAATAATTTGTATTAATTGGAGTCAGGGGCGGCGTGGCCAGGGCGGGAAGGCGGGAATTCCCGCCTGAGCCCCGAGGCCCGAAGGACCCCTATTTTAACGTTTATAAAATAAGACGTAAATCGCATCGAAAGTTTGTATGTCGTTAATATATCATTTGCAAACCTTTTGCCCTTAACGACCTAAAACGCGTTTTTAACGCACAAATTTTTCCAGAAGGGGGGAGGAGGGGTTACAAAAACCGGGCTCCTCTGGACGTGCAGCGGCCCGGGTCCCTGAGCACCCTCGCCGCCCCTGCGTGGTGTACTTGTATGTACTAACGAACTCTAAACTTTTAACTCCTCCACTGCCGGAACGCGAACCCTGGCCCTGGGAATGAGAGGCCAATACCCTAGCCACCACATCCACCCAATCCCCTCTTTCGTTGAGATGAGCAAGTCCCTGGCCCTACTTATTCTCTCTGTATCTGTGTGTGTGACAAAGAGGGAAGCCGGGGAGCAAGCTTGCTTCGGATGAGAAGGCCGGGTTGGTTCGAGACAGGGGAGCGGGGAAGGGAAGGGAGTGGGGCGGGGTACGGAACAGGAGGGGGAGGGTTTGGGGAGGAAAAGATGGAAATGGGCCTTCCCTTCTGTGTGTGAGGAGGAGGGAGGGGTGTAGGGAAAGAGATGGGAAGGCGAGAGCGTTATACAGATAGGGTGGGGCACCGGCAGCCTCCTTCTCTCTCGCGTAACCCGATACCCTGGAGGTTCTGCTACGCCTCCGGCTACAAGGGGGGCGGAAGGGATGGGGGGAGGAGGGGAACACACCAACCGCTCTCCCCACCCCGCCTCCTCCCCCCCTCTTTCCCACATCCTCTCTCTCTCTCTGCCTCTCTCCCGCTTATTCCACCACCACGCAACGTCCTAACCTCCTTCCCCCCATGTTTGCCTCCTGCCCCCTCTATTGGCCCTTTCTTCATTCACCCTTTTCGTCCTACCCTCTCTCTCTCTACCTCACTCCTCTCCCCTTTGTCCTGCTCTGTCCACTGCAGTTTCCATCTTCCGTCATATCAAACCAACCAACCAACAACACCCTCTCTCCCGGCCAAGTCTAACAAGGGGTGAACCGCATGCAATAGCCCTTCGGCGACGGTTATCTTCTCAATTAATGTGGCAGTTGTATGTTCCTCCTCTGGGCTTTCTGATCACTAAAGTGGTACTTATCTTCAGGGCACAGATAACAAATATCTTTTAAATGAACGTATGGTTTTGAAGCATAGAGATAAGAAAGACAAGAAAAATTAGGCTCCAGGTAGCCGAAATGTGGTTCTGGAGGAAAATTACAAATTAAAATTTGTTTTATGAGGAAAAGAATTGAACAAGTTTTGGAAAGAAACATTGTGGAAGGAAAAGTGTTGGGGAAGAAAACGAGAGGACGACCTAGAATGTCCTTACTTCGCAGTGTGATGTCAATCACGATTAACAATTTCTATAGGGAGATTAAAACAACAGTTTCCGAAGGAGACGACAGCGACAAGGTCTGGCCTTTTGAGAAGCGTATCACTGGCCTTATGAGAAGTAATTATCACTTGCAAAACTGCCCATTTTTACGGCGTTTCTTATGGCACTGAAATCAATAAGAATATCAGTGAGTGAATCTGTGACAATTCATGATGCAACAAACTTGATCCAATTCGTGATCCAGGACAAACCCAATTTTGCGTGTATTCATCGATCCGCCATCGTGGATATACTGCGTACACAAATTGAAATGAAAATGCTTGTATTGTGGAAAATATTAATTTAGTAATTACTTGATCATCAATTTCATTTTTAGCAAAATTAACTAACTTATAAGTTAATCTGAATTTAGCTGGATGTAACCTAGTTTCAGTTTACAGCTGGTGGCACTATACTTAGCTTATTATTAATATTAACTGAGGAATTAATTCTAGTGCATGAATTTTTATTTTGTACCTTAAACTTTGAGCTTTGGTCAAATTTTTCATCAATTTTATCGCTATTAATTCGAAGTCTTATGTAGAAATTCGTTATACGAACAGTAAATTTTCATACACTGTTTACCCTTAAGTGCGTTAACTCATAAAATATCGTCATTAGAAGTAGCTTTTTCCTCGCATTAGGTATTCTTATGGTGATGATGGCAGGACAGACTGCTGTTGATGGTGATGCTAGGTCAAAAAGGTCGCGGAGAGAAATCAGGAGTTGAGAAATATGATATAGCTTTATTCACGTAGACCTGGCATCAACTAGGGATCTTTCCAGCCTCTCCATGTATTTCTCACTGCAGATATATAAATTTCAGAGGTATTATCATTCAGGGCTGTATATTGTTGGTGAATTATGGCCATATTTTTTATTGGTCACTTAGAGTATTTTCGCCGTTGCCACTGCCCTGTGATGATCTGGAAGCGTATAATGGCGAATCTCTACGTCGGTCGACTTGTCTCGCATTAATACGTCGTCAAATGTTGATTGCCTATGTCTCGCGTATCTACAATATTGTACTATACCGTTTAAAAAACGCGAAGAACTAACGTTATAGATTCAAGATAATACAATGAATGTTATATTTGTTGATTTGACGATGTTCACATGCATATGTATGGTGTTATTCACAAATATGCTGTGAAGATCTTATTTATGAATGTGACGTGAATAATCTTGATTAAATTGTGCCTTGCCGGATGATTCAATACTCTTTTCCTCCCGTCAATATAATTCGTGATTTGAAGTATTGGCGACTCTTGAACACATGAGAAAGAAGGAAAACCGAAGATAAAACATTCCGGCATGAGAACGTGGAAATAAATTCATGGTAAGGAAATATAGGTTTTAGGATTTAAGTCACAGCGACTGTGAGCAATTTTCGTCGATAATTAGGAGGATGCACATCGTCACGTAGCCTTGTTCAACGCTAACAAAAGTGTATTTTTAAAGTCCACATTGTGCTTTTGGTTGGAGAAAGATGATAATCCTTAGCGGCCAAAATGTTTGCTATAATATGCTCATCAGTTTGGATTCGTTTCCGAACGAATGTCGTAGTATCTTTAGGCAATGAGATTTTACTCGCTTGATAAGAGTTAACTGGCCCAATTAAAGTGAATGTGGGATTAATAAAATTCTCTATTTTGACCTGGAGCGACCGTAACCGCGCGGTGTGACCAAATTATAGAATAATCGAGACAGTACCCTCCTTGAAACAGCAAAAAATGCACTTTCACTGTTTTTACAAATTTGCTTGAACTTGGAGGATGAATAATAGACTAACTTGGAGGATGAATAATAGGCTAACAGTTTTCCTAGAATATTTGCATATTCCTATTTTTAATTATGATTCTTATGAAAGTTTCCTTAAAACCAAAGCAAGGAAAATCTGATGCTTAAGTTGAAAGATTCTCCAGAAGTTGAGGTTCCATCCAGGAAGAGCCCCGAAAAGACTTGTCAAGACGATAGAATATAGTTTATCAGGGGTTGGACATCTTTGTTGGTAAATGAGATAGCTGTACTTCTCTCCTACTCTCTAGATATGACATTTAAATTGTCCTTTTTCCCGCGAACGATAAGAGAATATAATAGCTACCAATGACACTTTAAACTAGGTTTGTCGATAGGTAGTGTAGCTAGTTAGTTGATTTACTCCATAATACTAGTGTGCTTATCTTCTTCCTAGTGCTAACATTAAACCGTGCATGTTTTTAACATGACTCTCGTATCTTTGTCCATGTATGTAGTTGTAGATATAGTTGAAAAATACATAAATACTAATGGTCCCTCTAACATTTGTAGCATACCTGTAGTGTAGTGCATGCTTGTGAGGCTTCGCCTCGTGACAAGCATTTCCTATTTATCCTACTGCATCAATAGTCGTAGTTAGACTAAAGTTAATAGGGTAAGTATATTATAATGCATGTTAGTGACTACTCACCCCCTGCCACCCAGCCTTGAGGTGGCTTGCAGGGTATTTTGTAGATGTAGAGGTTTTCACTTAAAAGAACCTCTCCACATTATCCACTTGAAATCGTAACGCGTGGAACCAATGCAATTTTATCAGTATATTTCGAGAAATAAATTGAAGGTGGAGATTCTAGTCCTAGATCTTGACATGCGCGTAAAAGTCAATGGAGTAGGTATTAGTAATTACGAAATGGACCCGAGCTGTGTCTGAGCACGAGCCTGTCATCGTCCTTTCCTTTCAATCCCTCGCGTGGCCCTGGCTAATAAGCTTGCGCCTCCGCCGCGAGGGTTTACACGTCGTAAACTATTCCTCCGTCAGTCTTTATCGCTTTCCGAGCGGATACAGGCGCGGCGCAATGTCTCTCGACATCTTTAATGCCCTCGTGGACTTCAGGGTGTTATATCGCGACTTCGCCAGTCAAAACGAATGAGGAATCTCACCTCATTAATTACTGTCGTTAAAAAATACTTTCTTCGATGGCAACGTGCTGAAACAGCCGAAAAGAAAAATACATAGGTAGCATAAAGGATGGTGAGACGGTAAATAAGCGATTATATTTCGAATGTTTACATAACTCGAGGAGCCGACTGCAGTCCTATTTTACTATTTTTAACGCAGTAAAGGTGCAACTTTTTCTGTACAAAGCTAAATACCTCAAAAGGTAAGATTTATGGGAACCTTCCCTTTGTTCCTGCGTTGTCTATTGAAGGGTAAGCCATCATGAGTTTTTCTTGCAATTAATGACTTGACTTAATGATATTAAAATAGCTTTTCCTGTGTAACGCTCTTCTCTTTCATGGTGCTTATGTGATCTCATGGAAATAGTGAGGAAAGGAACAATGCCGTTCGCGTTCATGTTTTTTTTGGAGTACACTTTCGTTAAGAAAAACGTTATAATTTTCATTTTATCGTCCAACCACCACGGTTGATCGCTGGCGCATGGAGAAAGGAAGGTCAAGAATCGTCGTCCCTGGGCTGGAGTCCGAGATATATTCCCTCGCTGTAGGGCTGACAGAAAACCCGCTCCAACGCCCCCTCACCAAGGCGTAAATAATTCAAGCGTTGTCATACACCCTTATAAAGAGCTGGCGCAGGAAATGGTGATCGCCTGTTTTAAGCAGGGAGGAGCAGTAGAAACGAAGAGACGTCCTCAGATCCTATTCAGTCTTTTTGAATATTATTAACAAACGCAGTGTTTACGTGAATTGCATAATGTAATGATGGGATATGAATTTACTTTGATTCTCCCAGTCGTTAACGTAGGCTATTATCAAATCCATGCTAACGAGTACTAATTTTTCCGGGAGTCACACCACCGTCTCAACCGTATGACTAATTACACGGTCCCGGAAGGGTCAGTGTGGGATAATACCTGTCTAGAATTACAGACCAATCGTTTTCTATCTGCCTTACCTGTCGTGTTCATTCGTTTAGGTTCTTATGGCGGTAAGGGTCGTAAGTGGTGATAAATTTAAATGCGAATAATAATTATTTTGCGAATATTCTAAAAATCTTACAAAATTATCCCCAATTCAAAGTTCCTATTTGAGTGACATAAATTTTCTGATCGTCTTTTTTTCCGTTGCATTTGAAGGTACGGCCAGCGACACGCATTTGTTTGACGCCCTCTTCCACCGCATCTCATTTATAGCGCAAGGTATCCGTTCGGCTTCTCCAGTGTGGGCCAAATATTGTGATAATTATATTGCATATTGTGTAATGATGGCTGTATTCGAACTCGCTCTGAAAATGAAAGTGAAGTGTGGCGAATATATAAAACTGCACGAGTAGTACCTACACTCATAATTCCAAGTCGCTTGTGATTCAAGTTTCACTCGTTCTCCATATCGATGGTGGAAAAATTATGTTTATCTCTTCTCACGGTTTCCCTGTCTGCTGCGTACGTTACGGACTTACGTATTAGTATTGGTTCCTGAAACCCTTGTGATTGCTGGTCAATACTTTGCGGTACGGATTTTTCCTTTCTTGAAATCTTACATTGTCGCCTTTTCCAAGCCAAAATCTCAACATCTTCTGATGTAGGTACCTTTGTTCTCTCCCCTCGAAAAGCAAGTTTAAGGATAGTTCATCGACATTTAAGTATTCAATAAAATTTACAAAAGGTACATGATTTCACGTCTATTAGTCCTTTCTGTTCTGTGAAATAAAGTGGCACTAAAATATTGAGTGCATTGCCGTAATTGTGCCCTTGATGTGCCTGAACTGTGTAAGAATCATTACAAATAGGACGATAAAAATATGATTCATTCTTGGAAAAATTGTAAATAGTGTTAACTAATTGAAAATATACCATTCATATGATGACCTATGAAGGCTCGTACCTTTCTTCCCTAGTTTTTCCAGAAATTTAAATTGGAAATACTTGAATCAAAAAAGAAAAATGGTGGAACATGGAAAAAAGTTTTGTAGTATTTGTTGTACTCTTTTTTGGGAAAAACTGGCCAAGAAGCACGTTAGCCAGGAAATAAAAATGTGATAAAATGACGGTGGCGACTATATCAAATCATATTGTTCATAAAATACGGAAATTCAACTTTGCACTCGGCGCCTCTAAACTTGCAAAAGTAGTCTAGAAAAATTATTCAAAGACTAATCTGAATTTTTTTGTGTCCTAATATTTAATTTTTCAGTTATTTCCCCATGTTAAGGTAGTTTAAGCAAGATGTCATTTCAACTACAATTCAATGAAATTAGCCTCAGAATATAGAAAAATATCTTATATTTCCAATGATAACAAAATATCAAGCACTTACCTCTATACTTTACGAGTTATTTGCAAAAATATACCAACCATTTTCCATGGAAAGTGGTAGGAGTATGCAGTCTAGAGAGACTTTACTTAAAAAATGAGAAATTTTAATGTTTACATCTCGTCATAATTTAACAGGACGTAGTTAGTATGTTTTCTCAATTATTTTTAAAAATAAATCAATCACTCACCGCTGTAATTCTTACAGAATCGCAGAAACAATCTCCAGTTGTGAAGGCGTTTTCACTCTGCGTCGTGAAAAAATGAGTCAAGTTCAAGACTTACGGATTCATATTTTGCAAATTACTGACAATTCCTGTCACGTAAAACAATATTTCTGGGTCATTAATATTACTGTATTTACTTTATGCTTCATACAGCTGCTTATATAGATATATACTTAGATATTAAATTCTTAATGTGGTCTCCATTATGACTAGCGAAAAATCTCGCTCGGACCTCCTAAATTGGTGAGAGCACTATTTTCTTTACGCTTTAAATGAAAAGTTTGAATTTCTCGTTTGTTGAGATTCGCGTAGTGACGAGAGAAAAACCTCTTCTGCAAAAAGCTAGCGAACGGCGACTCGGAGAGCGAATTTCTGGCCCCGAAGGTCTTGCGAGGGAGTGTGACGACGATGCTTGAGGTGGGAGACCGGGGGGGGGGGAGAGATGAGGGGTCGGAGGGAGATGTGGACACGTGGGTGGCGGTTGTTGGTTCCGGGGGCGGGGGCGAGGCATGTCCTCCTCTCTGGCTGGGTGATGAATGGACGCCCGGGTAACCTGACACCTCTCTCTCCCTTTCTCCCCTCCCTCCTAAAGCCTTCAAAACCCCTTCCATTCCATCCTCCCCCCTTCCTGCACCATCCCTCCCTCCCAAGGAAGAGATCCTTGGACGACCGGCGCGAAATGTTTTTGTGCCCTCTCGCGCCCATGTTTGTGTTCATGTCGGGAGTTACTTCGGATCTCGCGTCCCGAAGCGACGAATATTAATTAGTTGCGCCTTTTCCTCCATGATTCCAAGAAGTCGTAATGAGTCGTATTTTGCCCAGAAACAACCTTTACTCTAGATTAGAGCCCCCAACCCATCTCTTGCCTTTCGGATGCTGTGGGTCCAGTGGCTTCGTGACGCGCGCCCCGGATATTCGATAATGCGGCGATGATGTGTCCGTCCATCGTGGATGCTTCGAGCGAACGACTTGACTCCTCGGATTCTTGACGGCCAACCGCACGCTCCGGGAATCTCCACGCTTGCCCACCTCAGCGCCATCCAGTGCGGGCGAAGGTACATGCGCGGAAACAAGCGACATGCGTCCTCCAGCTGAACGACATCAAGATGAACTCTCTATCGCCCCCTCTGCAATGGTGCGGCTTAGCTGATCGCTATCTACCTCAACCGTAACGAAGCTGAAGCCAAAATCCTCCGAGGAAGCGTTGTAGGCCTTGACGCTATCTACTTAACGAACGAACGAATCTTAAAACGAACTGAAGTGAACTGAGTTTCTGCAAGGTAGCGTTATAGGTCCACTGTTTTCCTTCAATTTATTAAAGATAAATCCCGCTTTTTTTTAGGATTTCTGTATTATTTAAGAATTTTTCCCGCTTGGTTGTATTGTTGGAACGAAATTACTCAGGGAAACCCAGTTTCAGTTGTTCCCGAGTTAAATTAAGCGGTAAACGTTTGGAAGAAAATAAGAAATAATTTTTTTTCAAGTTTACAGGCCTGTATCTTATTCTTTGAGGTGGATATAGGAGATTGTATAGTGTGTTCTTACGCCAGCTGTTATGTGAAGAAATAAATAAAATAAAAAGGCCATGTATGGTTAAGTCTTAGCTGAAAGAAATTACTAGGGTTAAGCTCTATGGGTAAATTTTGCAGAGAACACGCGCGTTCTTTTTCAGAGATCAAGCGCGTGACTATTCCTTGCATTTATTGCGAAAGCTTATCTTTCAGTGGAAATGAAACATTCGCCTCTTCTATGTTGGCTATCGACCAGCAACCGAGGAAGTGGATTTGTGCTGGTCCAATTAATCTTAGTCGAGCATATTGGCAGGCGATTATATTGACTCAAGCCATTTGTTATGTAATGTAACCCGAGTAATGGCCGTCTTTTTATCGATTGGTATAATAGTAGTTAAAACGGGAAATGCTCTTAGCCAAAAAATTATTTTATTCTACCTTCATCAAGTTTTCAACTTTCCTATGCACTGAATGTTCCGCTTGACGCTTTCGGTTAAAAACTAATTTTATGAGCAAGAAAATGACAACTTGCTCTCGCAGAAGCCTATAATTCATTGTCTAAGATGGCGCGAAAATAGCTATTTACAATGTATGGAATTTATAATTTGTGGTATTGAAGAAAAATGGTCAAGTTTTTACCAGGTCGCAGTACAACGACGTTGATATGTCCACGTCGTAGTCTGAATAATAAATATCTTTTACTGATTCTTCCCCAGTAGTATCGACAAACTCGATTATGATTGCACGCGCTGATGGTTTCCGTGACATCAGGCGAGGAGTTCTCAGTTACTGATTGATACACTTCTGTTTTGCGAGATTGAAACTTGACATTGATAAATTGGGAGAAACTTATGCAACTTTCGTCACGTTGTGCAATAGGAATTAATATTTTAAATATGTTTGATTTCTTATTTTTGACATATTATGCCAATATAGTTAAAATTACGATCCATTGGTAGTAGTGACAAAAATAACTCCTGGTCACCAAGTGCGTTCAAGTGCTGTTGATGTTTGTTTCGTATATTGACCTAAGTTACGTCTAAATATGGACGAAATGCTTATATGTACTCGAAAAAGAATTGCCACTACCAGTTCTACGTTGAGAGAGAGAGACAGCAAGGTAATTTTTGGTTCCCAATTAACTTAAAATCTAATCACAAAGCATTGGGGAAGCACGTTCTAAGCATTTGAAGAACAGCATTCGCGTGGATGCTTACAGATGAAGATATTTCCATTAGTATACTGGTATAGGCCGTGATTAGGTCAGGCTCAAAACAGAAATACCATATTTCTAAATTATACTTGTGACAAAGGTAAGCAGTCAAATATTTTAAAACTAGTCGTATAGTCCGCCTCAAAGTTGCGGGAAAACTGAATAGTGAGCATCTCAGTATAGAAAGTTCATAATAGAATTCAGCGTCATTTTTTTGTGTCTCCGAGCCCTCCGAGCCTACATTTGCACTTCCAAAGGTGTGCAGTTGAACGTATTTGCTTTTTAAAGGTTTGCTTTACTTAGAAACTAATACCATAGAGTAAATCAAATCTATAGTAATAATATTATATTTACTCTATGCTATTACCATCGATTACTGTAGCCGCGTGAGATGACAAAACCGTAAATCTCTTTCAGGGCCACTTAGAAGTACAAAATAAATCCATTAGAGTTATTCACACCCTGCAAACTGTTACTTTTCAAGACAGCTAGCGAAAATGATTCCCTTGAACTGTTTATAGCTGAAAATAGTAATAATATTTCACCATAAACATTAATTTTACTTGTTTACTTTTTAATTATGTATTTACTTTATAGTAAAGAAACCTAAGTAAGTTATGATTGATTGAACCAGATAAATGGTATATATAATAAATGAATACATCTTTTATAACATAAACGTTTTACTTACGTTATAAAACTTTTATAACGTAAACAGGCCAATTGGCAGAGGGAGCCGCACTCTGACCAAAAATCAATTGATAGGATGTCTTAAATGATTTCAATCGTATCCAATTTAATATTTGGAAAATATTTTAAGAAAAAATTACTGGTAGTCCTGCTGTCATTTAATGTGAAGAATTTTTTTGGCTTTTGACGTTTTTCCTATTGCTAACTGCAAAGTTTTTCGTTCAGCATTTTAGAAAATGAGTTGTACTACTGGTAATTAAATTGGATTTTGCTGAGCAACCAATAAAACGGTCTGTGATAATTGTTTTTATGAAATTATTTATTTTTATTTATTTGGTTGCCATGAAGTTTGAATCGCTCAGTTAAATTTTGGAAAATAATATTTTGAAATATATCATTAAAAACATTTACCGTGAGAAACGGCCATTACTAAATATAGTTACTTTTTTCCAATCATTGCGATTTGCGATTACACAAATAATGTGGTACGCAGTCTCGCGCACGGGTGCAATGATATACACGAAACGGTGAAATTAATCATGTAAATATAGGTACCTTCCTTAAAAAAATTAGGTACCTTCACTAAATGTAATGCTGTCAAGAGAAAAACTTACAATTATCTAATTGAACAATCAAACTCATGGAGACAATTTTTCCTATGTTTGCGCGTGTGTATGTGTGTTTTCTGAATTGCCCGTGCCTGTTCGGCCCTAAACTCACGCCTCGCTGCCCATTTTTTGCAGCACCGACCAGCGCAGTTCCTCGGCCGACGGCGATGGCGGCGGTCCGGGAAGGGGATCGTCTTCTGGGAGTCACTCGGCGGCCGCGGCAGCTGCAGCCGCGGCGGCCGCCGCCTCCTCGGCCCTCGACTCGAGCTCCGACTCGATCGACGCGACGGACCACAAGCCGCTGTCCCTGCCCGCCCTTGCCCTGCCGCCCACGCCGCCCCACGGCGACTCGGGAGGGTCCTCGGCCCCGTCCTCGGGCGGAGGGGGCGGCCCCGCCACCGCGCCCTCATCTGTGCTCGCCCCGCACCACCACGCCCACCACCTGCACCACCACGCCCACCTGCTGCAGCACCACCACCACCACACGCAGAACCACCACCACCTCGCCGCTCACCACCAGCAGAGTATGGGCGGAGCTTCCTCGGCACAGGTATGTTGTTATCGAGGAGAAATCCTCTTCTACTTTCCGTGCCGTTATTATAAATGTGGATGGATGGCCTACGGTGAGTCCTACGGTGCCATATTGGCATAAGATGTCAAAACTAGATTTCAACCATACTGACCAATTTTTTCATTCTATGTTACTTAATATTCGCTTTATTTCACCTTAGATTAAGGTATTTTGGTCAAATATTTCTGTATTCATGACACAGACCATATTCGTATTTCATTTGCTGTTGTAATAACCATTAAATACATATAGTAATTTTAGTGACGCAAAAACCTGGTTTTGTGTGACTAACCTCATTAGTAATTTACTAAACATACATGTTCAAGTCTCTAACTTGACTTATTTCTTTCACCTATTATGTTGGAAACTGGGTAAGTTTTCAGTCAATTTTACTAAATATTCAATTAATTTCACGAAAGATTAATGTAGTTTCAACGAACATTTTCACATATTCATAAAACAGACCATATTCGAATTACATTTGCAGTTAAAATTACCATGAAATACATAAAGGAATTTTAATGACGCAAAATCCTTGTTTTTTGTGACTAAGCTCCTTATTAATTTACTAAAACATGCATGTAAATACAAGTCTTTAGCTTGACTTATTTCTTCCACCCAATATGCCGGAAACGCTTTCGCAACAAAAGGTTATTTTTCAATGTTATACGCAGTATTTCGGTGTGATATATTTATTTTTCAAAATAATTGGGAAAACGTACAAACTACATGCAGTATCATTTTGACGCGATTCATACGTCAATACTTCATTTCTTTGAAGGTTTTTCTCTTAGGAGCTCACAGGTCACAGCCATACCATGTCCCTTGGAAAACGGCCTTTATTCTTTTGTCAAATATCTCGGAAAGTAGTTCGGTAAGCGAGTAAGAGTAACTTCGGTTCAGCAGATATTGTTGTATAATTGGAAAGATGATATATTTTTCTATGTAATGAGGCGAAATTCTTCGAATTTAATGTGAAGTGATATTTCGCTGCAACTACTTAAAATATTTTGTGTATCTTCAAAAACATCTTTATTTCACCACTAATATTTAAATGCCCCTCATTATGGATTTTTGCTGAAAATAAAAATAAAACCGGAGTCGTCTTTTCGTCAAATTTAACTCAATTCATCGTGAATAATTACCAAAAGATGACATTTAAATAAAGCAACTGTTATTCCAAATTGACATCCGTAGGAGAATTAATCACGAAAAACTTTTGATAATTTTGAATTTTTGAAAATTGAAAAACTTTGGCTTAACGTGTTTGTAAAAGATTCTCCTTCATTTTCAACACAGCAGGCTTTTCTGTTAATTTCTAGCAGTTTTACATTAATGCTGTTCTTGTTTACAAAGTGTAGTCATATAGACCTTTTTATCGAGTTCAATTAGATATAAGCAAATAAATTATAAAAATTCAATAGATTGGTAAAGATAAAAGAAAATAAAGAAGGAAAATATAAATTCCAAAACTTTTTTGTCACACGGAAAAATAATTAATAGATTAAGCCTCAGTATACGAGTAAGATTGCTAGTTTTAATTGTTCTACTGTATGGATTCGGATTTCTTGCGATGTGTACAATTTCTTTGCAAATTTGACAAAAGAGAAGGGAATCCAATTTGTAATAATTTCTTTTAAACATTTCTTCAAGCATAATTTAGACAAAATCAATAAGATGCCAAAATATTTTTGCTCGCACATCTATTCACTGTCCACCCTCATTATGTAAATGGCTACTAGGTACTTGCTTTTACAGCTATTAAAATGCTCTACTGTAGTGTTAACAAAATAATGCCCTTGATTGGAATGCCAATGAATTTATCGTGCATCAATATCTGGTGGAACAATTTGCAACTGCGTGTATTTTGCTCTGATATCGTTCTCAATGTGACTTGGTTAATTTTTTCTGACAGCATTTTTTGTCCCGGATAAGTTAAAATCGACAAATTTAGGGTTTCGTATATCGTAAGTGGTGAAAATATAGCTACGCTCTAAAATATTAGGCTGAACTTCGAAAATATTTTGCAGTTACTCTAAAATGCTAGGAAGGAGTCGTAGGTAAACTTAAAAACCCAGTAACATTAATGTAGTTAGCACTTAGCATTTGGTATTTCATTATTTTATTAGGAAAACATTAAATAAGATGTCCTACTGAGGCAGGATATTCCTTCACAATTTACTATTGACTTGTATTTATCGTGAAGTAATCTGCACAGCGTCCATCCATTCCCCTTTTTGTTAGTCTCTAGTTGATGTTGATTGGGGGTGATCTTTCCGAATCGCGAAACTAGATTCCGTCCATAGTCACCAAAATCTTAGTTTTTCCGATTTTTAGAATTTGGGTAAGAATGATTCCTCCGAGTAGTCATCTTTTTATCTGAAGACCGAGCTGACAGTAACTCTGCCACATTTCTGTGTATATATATGCAATTTGGTTTCACTTGCGTTGCTTCAACTTTGCTAACATTTATCCACTTGCATTCATTCATTTGATTACATTGATAAACTTCGTTGTATCCTTTATTGTCTGCATCAGCACACTACATTTACCTCGTAGAACGTTTTCATTTGCTATTTTTTCCCAGTAATTTTTGTTAAGTTCACTTTTGTTTCTATTTTAATCAATTCTCCGGTATTTTCAGCGTGAGATACGATTGAAATTATTAATAATCCTTCTCCTTTGAGATCCGATTACTTAACTCTCGTGCGTGTGATGTCGTCGATAATCGCTTGTGTGCTTTTCGCGAAGAATACTGGTGTTAAACAGTCTTCTTCATTTACACCAAATCATTTAGTCTTCTTCATGTAATTCTGCATTGAAATCCGTATAAATTACATAATTCTAAATCTAACTTGCACCAGCATCATAATCTTTTAGGCTCCTTTTATAATGTCAGTGGCTCACTTCGTTCCCGCTCCGGAAACCTTCGCTCCCGTTAATTCCGAGGGATTCCGAGGATTGGCTTGTAAACAGGGTTTGACTTTTTACAAGCCAATTGCTCGAGTTTCTACTTGCTCAAATGATCAATAACTAAAGTGTAATTCGATTCTCGCAAACTGTGCTGTTTTATGTATCGATGTTTGGTGAGAGTTCTTGTACTTATGCCGTCGACGGTGATTGCCCGTCGGGCAGCGGCGCGGCGACGCTGATGTCCCCGGTGACATCGATGCCCGCTAACCGAAAGCCCGCATTTTCCGATTCCATTCGCTCTATTATCATTACATTTCGACGTTACAATTTCATGTTGACCGATCGTCATTCCATTTACTGCTTCTATGTACTCAGGGTAAGGCGATCCCCTCGAATACTATAACCCTCTCCCATGCGGGAGAAAATTCATGGAATTGGTCCCTGTTGAAATCTTAAATATGTCAGTTACGAGCTTAGTTTTCATTTTACATACGTCTGTACTCAATGTTGTGATTCTCAAAAGGGAAATGGAAATTCATGAGAAGAAAGCCGATGTAAACGAAGTGAAATTAAAAAAAAACGAAAAAAGTGCATGATCTATATAACCCAAGAACATATTCAAATCACATTACGAAAACACACTATAACGTTGATCGAGGCTGATTAAGAGCAATTCACGAAATAAATATTGTCATCAAGATATTTCTTATTTTGTAATTGTGCTATTCCGTCATAAAATCGCTAAGAATCTATTTTGTCGTAGAATATGTAACATATAATTATTAACTCTATTATATACTTATGAAAAACATTCTTAACTCGGCAATTTTTTAAATAAAAACTGCGCTAAAGACGAATTAATGTTGTGCAGCATAAAAGCATTTTTTCGTAGTGGATTTTCTCCATGAATCCTACGTCTATGATAATAAAAACAACAATTTTCCTTCAGTTTCAAGGACAGGAAGATGCATAGAAGAAACGAGTTGTAGCTTGAAGAACTCTCCGATGTAGTTTGAAATTCGAGATATAATAATAATGTCATTATTATTTTTTTCTTTCAGGAGATATAGGTCTATTAATTTGTAAATTATTTATTCTCTCTGCCTACGTTTCGCATTTCCAAGTATGATTATTCAGGGCTACACTGAAAATTATTGAGGGAATTTTGCATCAATTGAATATGGTTTACAATTTGGTACAATTTTATTCTCATGGTTTACAAATATCATGGTTTAAAATTTTATTTTGGTTATGTTAAAAAGTATATTTACACTTGATTTTTGAAGTTGCCTCAGAGAGAGTTTCTTTTGAATTCATTGTTTGATGATACGTACCTTCGTTAATGTTTATTATTTGTTTTTCAATTGTTGTAAATATAGGTGCTTTCAAAAATCAAAGTAAAATTAAGTTTTGTTATAACATATCAAATTATAATAAATTTTACTTAATTGAGCGATGTCTGTTTTTTTATTGCAGGATCTTTTGTTTTTTGTGATGTGCACCATTTCTTTAAATAATATTTTTTATATGTTTGGTTCCAACTATATTATTTTTGTATGTTGGAAATTAAACCGGTGGTTATTTTTGACTGAATGATCAGCTAGTGCACATAATTGAATTTTGGGTTTGATTGAAGATTTATGCTGGGAGAGTCTATTTTTCAAATATGAAGATTTTTAGAAGGAACCTGAGATAACTCGAAAACTCATATGCATATACTTTTTAACAACTATGTACCAAAATTGTAAACCATGTTCAATTGATGTACAATACGCCCAATAATTTTCATGATAGCCCTGAAAAAGCATGTATAAAAATGTGAAACGTCTGCAAAGAGATTAAATAATTCACAAATTGATAGACCTATATCTCCGGAAAGAAGAAAAAAAATAATTACATAGTAAAAAAGAGGTCATGAAGAGGAATTATTTAAATAATAATAATAATTTCGCCTTCTCATTCGTTCTTATTCGCAGGATCAGCCCTCCTCCGTGATCGGCACTCCGCTCGGCCACTCTCCCTCGTCCTCCTCCGACCTCTACTCCAGCACGCCGTCGCTCGTCGAAGTGAAGCCGAGCGTGGCCAGCCTCCAGCAGGCCGCCTCCATGTCGGACGCCGCGGCCGCCGCTGCCGCCGCCGCCTCGGCCGCCGCCGCCGCCTACCAGTCGCTCCAGCTCAGCCTCACGTCCTCCGCCTCGCCCTCCGCCTCGTCTTCGTCATCTTCCCGCGGCGGCGGAGCGGGGACGGCCGCCCCCGGGGCCGGCGCCGGCCACTCCTCGGTCCCGGGCGCCGACGGCATGTCCTCAGGCCACCCTCACGGTGACGTCGCCCTGCTCCAGGACTACCACAGCTTATGACAGTGGGCGGCCGGTTATGGGTACGGCCAGTGAAAAAAAGAGTCCGTCCGGGTCGAGGGATCCGACGACGGCGAATAACCCATAAACGAACTTCGAGGACTTCGATGTGTAAATTAAATTAATAACGTTATTGCTCTCTGTTGTTTTTTTCGTTGGTAGGGGTGGGGAAGGGGGTTCTTTTTTTTAAATTAAGAAATAAAGAAGATGAGTTGCGGAAAGTGTGAACTCCTGAGTGTGCAGCGAAAGTGTTTGCGAACTGCGGCCTCGGGAAGGGACAGTGTTCTTGTAGTTTGCGAAGCTGTCTTGTGATCTCTCAAGTTTTCTCTCCCTTTCTTAACCACTTCTCTTGCTCTCTCTCTTTCTCTCTATTTCTATTGCGGAATCTCCATTTTTCCTCTGCCTAAGTGCGATGTTTCTGGTCGGATGATGACGTTTCATATGATTTACTTTTGACAATGTTCGACCCACATTCGGTCAATTTGTGATGTTCTAGTGCTCGATGCCCAGTTTCCTGCAGTCTTTATTATTTCTTTAAGCAGCTTTAAGTTAATGCGATTTGATTGCCCTAAATTAAGGACATACTTTTACGTTCAGTCGTTCAAGTTTCTACTTTCATCTCCTTTGAAAAAGGTGTTCGACGGTTCGGTTAGGGTTTAATTTTTTCCCGACAGATAGATACCCCATAGGAAAGGGGTGAAGATTTTTTTTTATTTATTTATATCTCAAAAAGCTACTTTTGATATGTAAAAAAGAAAGCTTAAGGATACATTGGATGAAGCCATTCTCCAGTTAATCGGGTCGTGATACGAACTTACTTCTATTCAGGTTTCTAATGTAAATGATAATAAGTAGAATGAAAGGTGCATCATTAGCATATTAGCATCAGGAGCGATATTTGTTTTTAGTGATAAAAGTTCTTCAATAAAAACTGATGGCGCACGTCAACTGACATATTCCGGCGCGTTAGCTAACGTACTTAACCAATGGTATCAGACGTTCGTTTTCTCTGTTTAAAAATAAAACATTTTATCGCAGAAATGCCACTTTTAGTTTTAATACAATTGTAACGTGAACGTTTCAACCTAGTAAATTTTTGTTATATTTTGGGACACTTTTACCAGTATCATAAGCTCTGAGATTTTCTCTGAGTTTTCATCTGAACGTACAACATGCAGAAGCAAAAACGGATTGCTGATTGAGTGGAAGGCCACATGCGCCTCGACAATGTGGACCTTGTGGCATTTTCGGTCGTGGCGTTCATATTCCTGTTATTTTTTAAGCCTCGAGTGCCATATTCATGGTAAGATTTTGATTTTGTAGTCAGGAGTCTGTTTAATGCTAGGGGAATTGCAAATAAGTTTGTTGACACTGACGTGACTCATTTCTTGCAGAATACCCATGCCAAATGCGTGTAATTTCCTGAATCGTTTGATCCTAAAATGTGGATTAAAGATCAATGCGAAAATTAAGATTTTTTACGTATGTGATTGTTTATATTTAATTTTGACATATGTGATGTTTTCAGATTGGCATGCATTTTTAAAATGCTAAGATTATTTTATTTTCCAAAGTAATGTAATTTTTATCTCAGAAGAAAGTCTAGAATAATTTATTGTGGTGACGGAATAATTTTACTCAGAGCATCCAGTTCTTTCCGTTGTGAAAAGAATCTAAGATCATTAATGTCACTCACATGTCTATTTCTGCCTAAATTGTATGCACATTTCATTCACCCAGTCCCGTCTCTTCTCATAAAAGAAATGCATCCATTCATAGTGAAATCTCATCTATCCAAGCCCACGATTATTAACTCTCTCTCTAGACGTTATTTCATAAAAACCGTTCTCAGTTCCCAACGTTTTGGTTCTTATCCAGTCATTCCCTATGTTAAGAGTTCTTACCATCGAACGTATACTGATCTATCAATGTTCCTTGTTAACATGAAGCCTATTAGCGGGTGCTTTTTATTTTCTATCGTGTAGATGTCACCTAGAACTAAAGGCATTGTCTATTAGAAATCTTTCAATTAAAATGGTAACTGCACTCCTATTCAAGTTTAAACTATACGATACACTCTTTCTGCACCATTTTTATCACCGCAGAAGATTCCATTTCAATCAAGAAGACCTATCCTTTTTCTATATCTAGGCATATTTTCCACCCAGTGTAGTTTCGCCTTCAAATTGTTATTTGCACCGTTTTAACGGGACGGATTGTGGACAGACACACATTAAACGAGTTGATTGATGCTGTGTGCTTAAGAAAGCCCAAGCAAAGGCAGTTGTTTTAGTTTATTTTCTTTGTGTCTGTAAATGTGAAGCTCCAAGCTTTATGGAATGATAATGGTGACCGCTCACATCTTTTTATGTTCAAGGCGGTTATGTTGCTGACACCATTTTTGCGTATCTGAAGTGAATCCTTAAAAATCCTGTAATCTGTCTTAATTATAAAAACGTTGATATAAATCTGTCATTGCACAATTTTCTTTTCAAAAGGTTACGTACATAATTTGTATACGAAATTGTATGTGTATATGTGGGTGAATATTGATGGAATACATTGAATATTGCGTTGAGTTTAATTTGTATTTTATTGAATCCTATGTTCTGTAATGCCCTTTTAGTCCCAAAAAGAAGATCCTACGGTGCCTCCAACTCCTAATGTACAGAGTAACTTTGGTAAGAGTTATTCGTAAGTTGAAATAATTTTCATGATTTTAAAGTGTCTTTTTATTAACTCTACTGAGTAAATGTCCATGCTGCATGTTTCTACTATCGGCGACTTTGCAAAAGAAGGCGGTGTAAATCCAGTGGTGTTGTCTTGGATACTTTTTCTATGTTGAATGTGTGATAATATAGTGCATGCCTATATATCTGCGCATTCCGTAGCTCATAATCAGTTTTCACTCAACATCCTGAACCTTACGAAAATGTTCTTTTTTCGTTGTCTTTTTTGCCTATCAATGCTTAGCAGTCAGACACTTTTTTTGGGGGGTCGGTCTGGTATTTTTTTGTTCTCTGACAACGTGTTTCCCACCTAATTAGCCATGATTAAATTACCCAGATTAGAGCACAATGTCTTATAAAAATTGGATGCGCATGCATTTCATCTCTTCCTAAGTTCGATTTCGATAATTTTAAGCCGCTTTGTATTGTTCAGACGGGCAGGGCAAAATTACGGCGGTTATCGTGAAAAATCTAATGAAAAGATAATTAAATAATATAAATGTTGGTCACATACTCTCGAGACAATTTTTGGCCGAAACGCGTGTAAGTGCGGTGTCTAGAGTGCTTGCTTCCCATTCCAATGGTTTGGGTTCAACGCCCGGCATTAGCGGAGGTTTTTCAGTGGAATTCTGAGCCATAATTGAATGCCACGTTCAGAGCACTTTAAGCGTAGTAGCGTAGCCTTCTGTGGCATGGAATTTTAAACAGTGGATATGTGGACGTCATTTGCTATGGTCAGATTAAGGCCGACGCCCGGTTTCTCTGTACCATTCTTCCTACCTTAAAAATTTTCCATTCCTTATCAACCAATCCACAAATCCATTTTGGCGCAGATGACCTCGGTTATCAGTCGCTTCACTTAAGTAACTAATCAAATCTTTATGTTATTTCTCCTATGAAAATGAAGTTGAGTTTCATCCTCATCGACGACGATCTATTTGTGCCAATTGGATATATATATTTTTATTCATTGGTGATTGAGTAGGTTTCACTAATCCCTAATTCCACCTTTTAGTTTTCATTGTTTAAAAATACTTTTCACTGATGGCATACTTTATGCATTGTAAAACAAAGGGAGCTTTCCAATCAAGGAGTTGAAGTTAGCGCACATCGGAACCCTTTAGCGCACACGAATGACGTTGAATGGAACGATGTGCGCTTGCGAAATGTGTCGTAACCTGCCGGTAGGTATCAATTTGCGGGTAAACAACAGTCAGGGCCGAATTTTTAGTTTAAAGTTATTGGATTAGTTCTGAATAAGTATTTTAAAACGCAAGATTTTTATCGCAGAGTAATTAAAAAGCTCGCAATATGCATGTTTGACGCATTCACTGAAAATCAACAAACTTGGCAACAATCACCAATGCCATAGTCGACGTCCGTTTGTTGTTTAGCGCACAAACTTTGCTCCCTATCTGAAATTAAGTGCGCTACCTAGTGCGCAGGGTCTGTAACGAATGGACGGCAAGTGCGCTGTTGTGTTGCGAAGTGGTTAGCGCACTAATGGAAGGCACCCATTGACAGTACAAAATTTGTAGGTAAGTCTATGAACATATTTTTTGATGAGCACTTTTTTGCACCACCGTTCATCCACGCCTCCCCTAGTCCCTCACTACCACCCCGTAAAGACAGTGGGCGGGAAATGAAATGCCTTAAGAAGGCTGGAGCAGTAATCGTGGATCACTTAGTGCGCATTTTAATAATTTTTGAAGTCTGAAAAAAATTATTAGACCATATTTACTTGAGTGCATCTGTTTATGGGCTTAAACTCACCATACAAGCAGAAATAGGAATGATAAAAAAATGATGTTTAAAATTGTTATCATTAATTAAAGCATGTTATGGTAAGAGTTTTCGGTGCGGTATACGAAATTTAGACGAAATTATGTTTAAAAATGTTTTCTTCGAATATTGGACTCTGCGTGACACCTTGATAAATGTTAGAAACAATCATAAAAATAATAAATGTATTATTTCGCGTTTAAAAGAAAATGTGTGCATATATAATCGTATTATTACGATAGTACTCATGATTAATGAAAATGCTTAGTAGTGTTTTTCAACCAAATTTTTATTGTACAACGCGTTTCAGTGAAACGCGTCGCACAATAAATTGTTTTAGAAAAGTACTTAGTATTTTCATTAATCATGCGTACTAACGTAATAAACTTCTACGGAGCGATGCCTCCCACTGTCAAGTTTATTTGTATTATTAGGAAATGTGTGTCATGTGCCATTTAAGGTGTTTTGAGCGAGATAGTTGCGTAGTCATAATGGAGACCATATTCAAATTTTATTTTTTTATTTCAGCATCTGTAATAAGTATGAAATAAATATTGTAATATTAATAGTGCAAAGATATAGTTACATATGACCAAAATTCTCAGTAATTAACTAAATAAAGCTACTTAAGTCTCTAACTTGACTCATTTTTTCCCGCCGTACGGCTGAAAACCCATCAAAACAGCAGGTTTTTTGCGATTCTGTCAAAATTACTGTGATTGGTAATGGATTATTTTTATAAATGGTTCAGAAAACATGCAATCTACACACCGTTAGTTTTTCGACTAAATCTAGGTGCTATAAGTTCCTAATTTGTGTAATATTCTCCCTCTGGAGCGCACAGCCATAATCTATCCCTTGTAAAATAGCTTATATTTTCAGGAAAATTGCTCGAAAGGTAGTTCGGCAAGGGATTGATATTTTGATATCATTAGGAAGATGAAAGTTTTTTCTTTAAAATGAGACCAAACTCATCAAATTCTAGGTGAAGTGATCTTTCGCTCAAACTACCTTAAGGCCACGCGTTAAAATAGCATTGAATTGCAAAAAAAAAATCGGTGCAATGCAGATTTTTTCTCTATTCTCTAAAGATATTAGTAATGAGAACAGCTATGCAGAGTTTCGCGCAAATCTGTAAACAAACAAAAATCGCTTCAACCACCTTAACCTCACACTTGCGCACTGAGTGCTATTTCCTCCTCGATTTGACGGGAGGGAGGGGTGGGGGGAGCTTAAAAGAGTTGAGGCTGGCGAGAGGGGAAGGGGGGGGGAGGGAACGAAAAGGCAAGGGCGAGAGGGTGGGGAGGGGGTTGGTAAAAAAAAGCTAGGGATGCACCCAAGAGAGCGCAAAAAAGCACAACCTCTCCTTCTCCCTCAAGCTGCGCTCTTCAGGCACTCTTCATTCAATTGAGATGGGCGTGGCTTCGGTCGGCCCCGCGCGGTGCATGACGGGGCTTTTGTGTGCGCGCGGTCCGTAGATCGGTTGGAGGGGTGGAAGGGGAGTTGCCACAAAGCTCGGAATAAGGGGGAAGGGGGAACTGGCAAAAGGCGGGGAATGGGGGGGGGAGAGAGAGAGATGTCCCGGCGGACAACGCGTATATAAGCACATGAATACGGAAGACAGGTTTATTTTTTTCCTTGCTGCTAGCTGCTATAAGGGGCTCACTCGCGCGACCCTGTTCCCCGCCTCGTTCTCCTCCTTTCGGTCCCTTGTGCATTCTCAAAAGGGGGAGTGGAAGAGGAGAGAGAGAGAGAGAGAGTAGGGTAAGTGGAGGGCTGGTCCCCTTTTTCCTCGCAGGGATCGCACCGTGATAAGGGCAATGAGTTATGGGGACTGAAGTCTTGAATGGCTGCGAAAAAAACCCTCCGGAAACGGCAAGTACCTGCGCAGCGCGCTATTCATCTAACGAATGAGTAACTGGGATCTTCCAATTTTTTAAAAACTCTACCTTTCGGAGAGGGGAGGGTGGTCTATTCGCTACCTTTCACTCCTTCCACGATCCCAGATGGCTCGGATTCTAACTTCGGGTAGTTTTTAAGCGAGATATTTCCCTAGTCATAATGGAAACCATATTCGAATTATATTTTTTTGTTTCAGCGCCTGTAAGATGTGTGAAGTAAATATTGTAACATTAATGGTGCAAAAATATAGTCATGCATGACAAAAATCTCAGAAATTAAATAAATATATCGGCACAAGTCTCGAACTTGACTAATTTTTTCACGCCGTAGGGTGAAAACGCCTTCACAAAAGGATTTTTTGCTATTCTGTCAAAATTACTGAGATGAGTAATTGATTATATTTTATAAATAATTGAGAAAATATAATTACTAGATACACACCGTTAGGATTTTGGCGAAATCTAGGAGTTATAAATTCCTAATTTTTTTAAATATTTTCTCTCTGGATTGCAGGACCGTTATCTATCCCATGCTAAAAAGCTTTTATTTTTAGCTAAATTGCTCGAAAAGTAATTCGGTAAGGTGTTAATATTTTTCTATCATTCGAAAGATGAGAGTTTTTTCTTTAAAATGAGGTCGTTTGTTCATCAAATTGTAGGTGAAGTGATATTTCACTCAAAGGTGGTTGGAGCGATTTATGATTATGCACAGATTTGTGTGAAGCTTTGCATGCATGTTCTCATTACTAATATCCATAGGTAAAAGTGAAAACATTGCGTCATATCGATTTGTTTTCTTAGCAATTCAATGCCATTTTAACACGTAGCCATATGCCACATGACATGTTTTTCGTAATAGTTCGATTGTGTTCGTTTATGTACACATTTTAGTCTAAACGGGACATGTTGTAATTCTTATTATTAGATATGTTTCTGGCAAATATCAAGGTGTCGCGCTTAGTTCAATATTCGAATATAAAATATTTCCTTATAATTTCGTCTAAATTTCGAGTACTTAACTCTTACTCCTGGGGCTAAACCAAGTAAGTCTTGGCCCTCGCCAAAAAGCTGTCTCCAAATCCTTCTATCCTCTGCCATCTCCAATTCTGCTCCTATCTTTCTCAGATCTTTCTCTACTTGTTCTTTCCACCTCAAAATTAGTCTCCCTGGTGATCCCCTACCTTGAAGTCTTCCTTCCCATTCTCTCTTTATCATCGAATCCCTCCGCAGCACTCGATAAAAATTTCAAATATCGCCCCGAAAACTGATTGTCATAGCATGCTTTAAATTGGGAAAAATATTTTAATACAATTATTATATCTTTTCAATTACTGCTTGCATGGTGAGTTAAAGCGTATAAACAGATGCACATTAGTGAAATCTGGTCCAACAGTTAATTTTCGATTTACTTAATTAAGTATAAAGATGTGCACTCAATGACTCACGATTACTGCTCCGATCACCTTAACCCCGACCACTTCCAGCCGTACTTAGATTTTACTGCGCGATTTGCAGTAGAAGCACCTAAAAAAACAAGTGTACTTCTCTATAACGTTAAATTATCTGAAGAATCGACTTCGAATGCTCGGAAATACACCGTATTCTCTTACCCAGCCGGTCCGCAGATTTTCTTCATCGTTTTTTCTCTAGTTATAAGAAAACATAAACGCTATACTAGGAAGATAATGGAGAAGAAATATAAAAATTAGCTATCGATGTTCCTTTTCCGGTGTGAACTTCATTAGTTTCGGGTTCTCGGACTTCGCAATTGGAAATCGGATTTCAGATTTCCAGTCAGAAAGTGACACGTGAACAGCAACTTCCCGAATATTACTAAAGGAAATGAGACGTCTCCAATTTTCCACTCCCAATCCAGATTTATAATTGATTAGTGAACGGCTGCCCCTATATTACGTGCTGAACTTACTTTGCCGTACATAACGAGTATTTTCCGTGAAGAGGTAAGTTAGGTGGTGACATGAGGTCGACTTAAGAATATTGTCTTAATACAGGAGCTGCTTCCCACCCACACTAGTAGTTTCATTTATCCACTGATCGCCGCTATTGTTCCTCATTAGACCTTTTAGTCGAGCCCATTTCCTTATCTCATTCTACCTATTGTCACGTTTTGAAATATCACTACCAGCTTCACTATTTTTTAATATAGATTTTGAGCTTACAAAAAAATATTGTTCCAACTAATAACCCCAGCTACTATCCCATATCAAATGCAAATCAATGATTGTTCCATAATGAGTTATAAAAATTTCAGCTTCAACCACGTCAGTCGTCTATCCGAGAAATTTAGGGTTTCACTCGAGAATTCTGTGAGCAATGCGATTTCGGGCGATTTTGTTTACTGCTGGTATGCCCACCACTCACTAGGTGACACGAGGAAGTTTGGGAAGTTCACTAAGAATAGAGGATTACGTAGAATCCTCTTCATGGAACATCTACATATGCAAGCCACCACTAGGGTTGTGGCACGGGGTGACTCTACAACAAGCATGTATCACTCGTCTCAGTTCAAATCAGAACCGCGCACGTTCTCCCTCGCAGGATCCCCCGGTAAGATCATTGTGCTACGTCTCCCTGGACCAAAAGGAGCTGCAGAACGTTTGCGAGTAAAAATTATTTTGTATGTTCAAAACTGATAAATTAGTGCAAAAATTAGTTCTTTGTGCAAATGAGAAGAATGAAAGAAGCGTGCAGAAATTTGAAACAGAGCGCAGATATTTTTCTCCGACCAATGTATTAGAAAATAAAGTATCTATATCTTCGAAGTACCGTGAAACCCACGATTAGGGTGTGTGGCACGGGGTGATTCCACACCTGGCATGCAGCACTCGTCCCAGTTCAAATCGGGACCTCGCACGTTCCACTGGCCGCTAGGCGCAGACCAAAAAGCAGTCAGGAAAACAGTGCGCAGTTGATCCAGAAACTGCGAGAGTGCTACATAGACGAACATGCAAATATGCAGTGCATTGGATATGAGACAACTAATGGTTAATATTACTAATTCTATTAATTTATGAATTCTACGAGATACTACTTCATGCAGAAAACTAAATAATGCTGGACATTTCAAGCGGGGTGAAGTGTTAGTAATAATGTTATATTATTAAACACGAGAGAAAAGTCTACTCTAACCTAGTTTGGATGAGAGTTTCATAGAATTGATCTATCGCAACTATTATGATCTCTTATTGTACGCGGTAAAAATGAAATTTTTAACCTATCGGCTCTGCAGTATTCCTTCCTTTATCTTATTACTGTGATCCTATATTCCTCTATCTTATTCCTGTGATCGTTTCTGCCGTTTTATATGAAAAAATTAAATTTTAAATCTATCGGTTCTGCAGTTTATTTCCTTTATCAAGACCCTGTGATCGCTTCTACAGTAGTACTCTGGCTCTAGCAAAATATGTTGAACATGAATGAACTACTACCTTAAGGTAGCTGCGCAAACTTACCGACTTAGAAGTATTAATAGCGTCAAATATTTAACTTACGAGTGATTTATTTGTATTTCTTCATACATTCCAGTATTGATTCCTTTACGTAGAATCATCCGTAATTTTAGGTACTGAAGGTTCTTCAAATTTGCAAAACTTGGAATTCGGTTATTCATGAAGATTAGATAGGATATTACTGTTTTTAGATTTGGGAATGGATGTCCCCATTCGAAGGAAACGTTAAGCCCTTCGGTAATTCACGCTGCGAACTTTTTATTCCCTCATCGGTCACTCCTGATGACCTTCCTTTGATGAGTGTAAGTAACCTTTTACATCGGGTGCGGTTCAAGGCCCCTGTAAACCAGCGTGTTCTTACCTTTTTTAAACTGCTTTCGTGACTGAGACTAATGGAGTTTGTCTCGCCGTCAGGGAGACGGAGAAAAGGTCGCCGAAAAAAAGGTCATTGCGAATCGTATTCACCATTTTTTTATAGCGTTAAGTGATTCCTACGTGATGCTTGAAAATATTTCCTTGTCCATCCATTCCACTGAGAATTGTAGTTCAATCCTTTTAGGACCAGTGATATGGAGGAGGAAAAGAATGAATGACGGAATTAAACTTTGAATATGGCAATTTTGAAAATCACCTAATTTCGGCAATCTACTGCGTAGGTACATCGCACTTTTCGAGTTCCACAGACATTTGTGCAATTTATAAATATTTATATAAATGACACTTATTATATATGAGCATCTTTTAGCGTATAACATATAAAGACTATTTTATTTCTTATTATTCCAATCAAGAACAGTCACATGTCTTACAATTAGTTTAAGTATCCTCTAGCAGCAAAAACATTTCCTTTAGTAGAAAAAAAATGTTCGTGTATGAAGCAATGAAGTCTCTAGCGAGAAATTAATTTGCTCTTTATGATTTTCAATCCGCGCTAGCATTGCAATAATCGAGATTTCCTTGGATACGGAATGCCTCTGGCGGGCAAAATACAAGCAAATTCATTTTCCGTAGAATTTGAAACCTTGGTCAACAGTGCGTTAATCACTACAAGAGGATGTTTTTGGAGCGTTGGTCATCAATAAAGAGATCACATGTGTACCTCTTGCCAACTTCGCGAAAATTTATTTAGGTACATCTTCAGGGCTTGAGGTGGAAAAATTAGATTGAGATATCATAATATGCAAACATTAGTTACGGATGACATTAGTTATGCATAGCATTAGTTATGAATAACATTTGTTGAGGTATCACAATCCATAACTAATGATTACTTATTCCGATATCTCAATCTAATTTTTCCACCTCAAGCCCTGAAGATGAAAACATTAATTTTCGAAACGTTGGCAAGAGGTACATATGTGATCTATTTACTGATGACCAACTCTCCAAAAACATCCTTTTATTATTATAATTAAGTGGTCAATAACCAGCAAGTTAATCACTACCCCTGTTAACCCCTACTGCTTCAGAAATCCGTTCTTACACTTCGAAGTGCAACATGCAAAACGACTGGTAAGGCTAGAGTCTTTGAAGTAATATCCATGTGAACCTTTAGAGGGTGCTACTTGAGAGGTCGCCGTACCCATTCTGTGCAAAATTACGCTCCCCCTACTTGCCCCCCCCCCCCACCGCCCTTCACTCATCTGCAGCTCCCGCGCGTGGCCAACAAGGTCAAGAGAGCGCTCCGAATTCGAGAACGGCTGACGTAATGTGGGAGAAATAGCCGGGGACGAGTCATGCGCAAATGTCCGTGCGGTTGGAAATTCTCGGGAGGACGGGGTGGGCAGGCTATGGGTTATTAGGGAGAGTTAAGGGCAAGGCTTGGGGAAAGAAGTTAAGTGAATACATTTTCACTCATACGTACACAAGTTGAAGGTCTGAGAGGACGCTAAACGACTTTTTTCCCAGGGCGTCAGAGAAATGAAGAAAGGAAGCAATGGCAAAGAAGAAGAGAGACAATTATTGGACACATTTTGTGACAAAACAGCCTCTTGAAAAAAATTATAATGGAAGGAAAAATAAATGGGGATAACTGTCGCGGAAGACCAAGGATGGAATGCATGAGGCCAATTACGAAGGACGTTAAAGTGAAGACGTACATATTTAGGAATGAAACAGTTAGATGAGTGGATAGCTGAACGAAACCAATTTTCGAGATTGAGAATGTTAAAAAAATAAACCTCGCGAATTATTTTAGTGTTGACAAGGAGTACGCTTGGAATGGGAGTACCCGGGAACACGCTGAAAGCAAGTGATATCAAGAGTTGAAGACAACCCGATTTGAATTCTGACACCGAAAAAATTATTAGTCTCGCTCACCACATCGGTAAATTCCACCTCTAGATAAAATGAGAGAGGAAGGCACTAGGATAGATACTCCAATTTCTCTTGCATGACTCGTAATCACAGCAGAACCACAAGCCTTCATTAAATTTAAATGCAAGAGTAGTACATCTCCATCAAACATTTTTTCACTCATTATACTACATAACAACTTTTCTTCTAACATCTCCTGCAATACGCTCTTTTGGCGGCTTCTACGGTATTGCAATTTTAGAATATATGCTTGCTAATATTTACCATGGTGACGCTTTCAATGAACAATACATGTTAACTTTAACTGGGATTTCCGTCTTCCGTCAAAAAAATATTGAGTTTCCCGAGTTTCCGAGTATCGAGTCTATCGGATCCGTTTCATAGTGAAAAATGTTTATGGACTTACTAATTGAGGTTTCATTCTCCCAAAAAGCAGTTAACAACAGAAAATAAATGTTAATGCAATGCAAAGATAGGTGCACAGAAAATGTATTCATTTACACTGCGAGAGATGATTTACTGATGCTGGTATTTTTTTGTGGCAAGCAAATAGGGTCTTTTGCACATATTTCCTTCACCACATTTTTTTCCTTCTAGTATAAACATTTTCTGAACAAAAAGCTATGGAAGAGGTGCAACTTCGTGATTTTGAGGTTAAGGAAAATAACTTATTCTTCATGCTTTTTAGGAAAGTTTTCTTCTCTTAAGAGTAGGCCAACTAGTCTGTCATTTTATGCATCAATTTTTCGTTGCATATTCCTTATTAATGACACTGAACATTTCCATTTAGGTGACGAACTGCTGCAAGCCACATTCCACCGATTCCGTTTCGAACGATTTTTATTTTGCATATAATTTATTCGGGGTCGTTATGAATAGGCATTTAATGGGAGAATAGCATGACCAACTGCCAGAGAACCCTCTTATACAGTTTTCATCAATGCATCCCAAGACACAAATTGATGGAATTTGAGAGGATGCTTGGAAAAATTCACTTGATTCACAGCCTAATTATTCTTGACGCAAAGTGTGGAACTATTTCTTATTTTTTTGTGATTTGACATGATGAAGATTTAAAAAATCATTTCCGATTCGTCGAAAACATTATACGAACCCCCGAAATACTAATTAAGAGTAGATCATAGATATTATATTTGGGCAACAGACAGCCAAGAGGATAGATTTAATGACCTTTTTCCGTGAATGGGTAATAAAGCATCAGAGTGGCTGTGTTCAAGAATGAATGGAGAGGTTGCTCGACTGGTAGCCGAATAAGATAGCACCAATGTAAGAGGCTGTTTTTGATATGTTAATCACTACTAACAGCATCATATTCGTATTTAAATTTTATAATTTTAAATATATTCAGGCTTGTGTGCATGCACCTAACCCATTGGTACAAGATGATTACTTTTTACCCAGTTCCTAATACTTTGGTACCACATAAAGAAGCGCTTGCATGGAGATATTTAACCCCTGCCACATTTTTATGGTGGTTTGTCCGGTACATCGTATGTGTTAGTGTAGATAAGTTTTAAAATTTCAATCAATTTCACAAGTCTGATTTTTAGATTTTTTAATCATTACGAGAAAATAAAACATTAGATTTAGATCGTTTTCGCCCCTGACTAAGACAGGTGCACGTGTGTGCAAAAACCACGTAATATGAATTTTACGCACGGAAATTTTCAAGTTCATGTGTCGTAAAATTGAAAGGATCGTCGCCGAGAAGTGTACGCAGGAAGAGAAGGCCATCAAACTGCATCTGGGCAAACTTAATCTGCGCTTGCGATGTTATGACGTGAACACATTGAGCATTGGAATAACATCTCAGGAATTTCAGCAAATAATGTCGCTAAAATAGATTATGCCGCTGTAAGTCTATTTATCCATTTCGACTGGAGTGAAGGAATAACCCACAAATAGTTCTTTCCACACTGATTCATCCAGAAGAGGATCCGACTAAGATTTAAACAGATAACTGCCGTTAAGGCAATATCAAATCTTGAAAATTACAGTTTTCTGTAGAAAAATGAGTCGGGTTCTTTTCAAAATGAATCAGTGAGATGATAACTAAGTTATTCCTTTATCATTGGGCATTTATGCTAAGTGAAACATTCGTCAGTGCAATATATTTGGACAAATTGAGAAATGACATATGCGGATCACTATGAACGATAGGAGTGTAAATGAACGGGAAGAATGCAAGACCCAATTATACTGTTTGCGTGACGGAGGGTATGCGCAAAGGAGAGATACTTTTCCAAGCTGAATGAGCCTCATTCATACTTAACCTTGTTCAAATAGCGCCTGATCCTGTTTTATCACGAATGCGGAATTGAAAATGAAACTTCGGGAATAATTTTTTAAAAGGTGAAATTGAATTTATTGCTTGAATTCAATTGGAAGGCTCAGCTGTAACAAGCCGGTAGGGAGTAATTACTGGTGTCACGAACACCTCTTGGTGCAACATATAAATCGTCGCCACACTCCGACAGGAAAAAATAGCGCGAGCTCATTCGTGCGTGTGAAATCTCTTTTAGAATTCCATTTGGTAACATTAGCGGGAATTTGAATAATCGCCCCGCTCGATTTCGTGTTACCAATGGCCTTCTGTGCATTCATAGCTCCAGTTTCGATTTTTTCTATTTCCACCGAATGGATGAGAACTTGGCCGTTCTGGGAGCTAACCGGTTTATGTAAGCGAGTTAATGCGACGCTTCGAAACGGAATCCATGTTAGCACATCTACTTGAAAGTGTCTTCGGTTGAAGTACATCTGCATTTACTTATTATTCTACCAGCTATCTCAAGGGTGTGAGTCAATGTGAATTGCCACCAACATGCAAAACACAAATGCTACATAAACTTCGAGTATTAATTAATTGGTTAATACCTGCAAATATGCACTAGAGGGTGAATTTTGACCAACATGCACTACCGATATGTGATAAATGTTGTAGAAAATATGAGTACAGATGTATTTTGCGACTACATAAATGAACGGAGATATAAAAGTTAAACAGGAAACTTGCAAGACGTGCTGTTAGTACTGCTCACCGTACGAATGCCAATGTACTGGCTCACAAATAAAGTAATTAGTTACACTACCTGTAGAACAACTTAATTACAAAGCGTCAATGGCAGCTATCACGCTCTGTTATCGTTTGCGGAAAAAATTAAATTTTAGACCAGTCCGTTCATCAATTTGCCTAATTTCACAGCAATGATCTAATCAAACAAAGTATGCCTGGGTAGATAAAATATTTTTGGCAATGTCAGAAAATAGATTGGCTTAGATCTTGTAAGAAATATTTAGGTTTTAGTGAAACTCCACACCCCCTATCCAAGAAGCCCAACCTCCCTCCCCCCATCACCAATTTACGTAATTTTTAAACGGCTTCCTAAATGTAAGAGATGAGGAAAGGAGGTAGTGGAAGAGATTCCCAGGTGGCAGAATAACTGTTTGTGAGGCGCACTGAAAGGTAATAGGCTGTTGACGAGGGTAAATGTTAGGAGAATTTTGGGTGAATGGGGAAGAGGGAGGAGAATGTTTGGGCTTTTTGACGCCTTGATGGATGGTAAGAGGTATGAAGAGTTTAAGATGAGGTTCATATAGAACAAATGCAGTATTCGCAGCAGGCTTGGCTGAGTGGTCCACTTGTTGAGGCAAGGGTAGCCAGTCAAAACTGCCCCAGAGTCAATCATTAATGGTACATCTACATCTATAAATACCCTGCAATCCACCGCAAGGGTGTGAGGCAGTCGGTGAGTAGTCACCAAAATGCATTACACGTTACCCTTTTAAAGTTAGTGTAATTTCGAAAATTGATGCATTAGCATAAATCGCTAATTCTTGTCAGGGGCGAAGCCTCACAAGCATGCAGTACACTATAGGTAAGCTACTAATGGTAGAGGGACTGTTTGTATTTATATATTTTGCAACTGTATAAATGGACAGAGATGCAAGAGTTATACTGCAAGCATGCACGGCGTGCTGTTAGTACTAGGTAGAAAATAAGTATACAAGTATTAGGGAGTAAATAAACTATCTAGCTACACTATCTACTGACAAATCTAGTTAAAAGTCCCATTTGCAGCTGTTATGGTCTCTTATCGTTCCCCGGAAAAACTACATGTTTAATCTGCAGTCTAGTTCCAGGGTGTCCAGCGGCTGCGACTTTTCAAATTCCCTAACAATTCCCTGACTTTTCACTGACAATTTTCGATTTTTCCATACTAAAAATGGCATCTTGCTGCTATTAAAAATCGCACTTTTGTAGAATGTTTCACTTGTTTTGAGCCCAATTGGGAAAGTTTATCCTCTTTTCTAAGTCTGTTATGTGTACATGGGAGATTAATGATGTAACTGAAATTTTAAAATAAAATCTGTATTTTTTTAAAACAATTTATTAAATTACCATTTCTAGAAAGAATGTTCTACGATGTCGGTAAGGCGAGATATCGCAAAATTTACAGCCCACTCCTTTTGATGATACATTTTCGATCCCACAGCACCAGTCGAGCGCCGAGCTACACCCCAACCATGCATGCGCAGCTGACTGTTCGCGCTTCTCCTCTCTCGAGATTCGCAATTAGACTGTCGTCATTCGTTTATTTTGCAAACTAGCGAAATTAAAATTTATGCACCACAACTTCAACCATTTGCCTATGAAATGACGTAAGTTTCGTTCCTTAATATTGTCAATGGAGCTTGTGGCGATTTTTTTAAAAGAAAAACTTAACTGCCTTCCTATTAGAGCTAGGAAAAAAATTATTTTTTACAAGATGCCTAAAAATACCACCAACCAAAATATCTAAACTGTATTCTTTTAACTTTCAAAATAAAATAGTTATTTCAATAGTTAAATTTTAAAAAAATTATTTCGGCTAAAGCGTGTTTATATATATGTACCTATAGACTTTAATTTTTACGACATATTAATATTGTTTAAGGTTGTTGCTATGCGTTAAGATTATATACCAATCCCTACAAGATTGCTCAAAAATGTTTGTGCAGCTGTCAAAGTAAGCGTCTTGTGGGATACACAATTACATTTTCTTTTAAACAATTGTGTATTTTCATTTAATTTTTTCAGGGTATATTTTGTATTCCAAGAGCCATATGCTCCATTAGTATGAAACCCTTAACTTCATTTTTTACCAAGTTATTATTTATTGAAATTTTGTGAATTTTCTTCGATTTTTTAAACATTACGCAGTAAAAATTTATTCGATTTGATTGTATGGAACCTCATTTTAGAGATATTTTTAAAATCTACAACTTTTTTTTGAACCTTCTTTGCGTAAAATCCATAGTTTTCGAGATAACTGTAAAAAACACAGATTTTTCTAGATTTCCGGCATTTTGCTTCCCTCTTTCTAAATGTAAGTACCGAGATTTCCCTCTTTCTAAATGTACCGGGAACGTATTACGCATTGAACGACACTCTCATACTAAATTTTGAGTGCCTGTAGACTCAGAGTTTATCGCAAGCGATACAATGGATTAGCAGACGGGCGACTTCTCCGCTAGCCCTATGCGTATAAGTTCCGCAGCTAAACGACAGGTGAGATGAAACTAAACTACATTACGACATAGTATACATGAACATACGCTAAATTGTATACATATACGATTTATTTGGGAATTTTTTAGGAAGTACTGTCAAAGAAATATTAAAACTCTATTGCTTTCTACTGTGTCAAAACAGTGTTATAATCAACATTTGTAAAGGCCGTTTTACACGATGCAAGTTTTTGTACAAATGAATGAATACCATATTGTAAACTTGTCTGAATGGAATTAGAGCAGGTTCTATTTCCCGTTCAGTCATTCAGACATCGCACAAGCGTTCACACAATTTGCCGGTTTACACGGTACAATTTTCCTCATGCAAGCGTTCGCGCAATAGATTGTGCAAACAAATGTACTGTGTAAAACGGCCTTAACAGAGGCAACCATTTTCTATGCCTGATGCCGGAAAAAATATTTGATAGTATCTTTCCCGGCGAATCATCTTGCGTCTTAGAAGACGAATTTATACCCTCGGCTACATTCTCCTTCCATCTACCCACTTTATTCCCTATTTGATGTCTTCATTTCAACAACCATCATAATTTTCCGGGTATTTTTAGTAAGTACTTGGTTATTCTCCCCATTCATTGTTCCATTATTGTTTTCAGGAGGCTTTTATGTCTCAGAATGTGAATAGCTGTTGAATAAATATCATGCGAAGAGGACATAGTAGACCTGGCGTTAATTCTTCTTTCGTAGACGGCCTCTTTTTTTTGCATCCACCCGTTCCAGCGCTGGACATCTTCACTGGGGTCGTCAGGAAGGAGCCGGCCGGCAGGAGGAATTCAGAGCGGGTGGGGCAGATGCGGGAGGGTGGTGGGGGTCCATTGTTCGACGTTGGGGGCAAGACGGCGCCAGTTGGGCAAGGGCGGTCGACGGCCCCCACACCCCCTGACCCCACCCCCCAATCCATCTTCCCTCCAAAACCTCCGTCCCCGCCTCACACGAGACGCTGCCCCCTACCTCCCCAACGCTCTGCCAAACGTGGAACACACCCTCCTCCAGACTCCGATCCTGGGTTCTGGTTCATAAGGAACGAAAGGGTGGACGAGGGGGTCCTTGCCAGGGCTCCAGAGAAGAATAAAAAAAGTTAAAAAAAAACTCGCTTTTTTTCTCTTGCTCTCTCGTTCTCCCTTCCTCCTTTGGAAATCTCCTTTCAGCCGTGATCGCCGAGACGTATTAGGCCTTAAAAACACGCATTTCGTTCGTCATCTGTTTGAAAATTATCGTCCATTAATTTGTCAATGCCCATGAGATGCGAGTGAAAAGGACAGTCAACTTAAAAGAGGTTTCCAGCCTTGCATGGCACAGTCTAGCTCATTTCTTCATTTAGTAGCCAAATAAACGTACACACAGAGTTGTATTATAAACTTTTAAAATGTATCTATCATTCACCTTTTAAAATGGAGCAAAATAAAAGTGAGCTCGTACTTCTGAGGGTACGTTCACTGATGAAAGTAGTAATTTTAGTATTCTATAGATCTTTGGTTTTAGGGTTTCACTAATGAACAAACACATTCTTTAAATTCTCAAACAATTTTTTTATGGCTTCATAAATGAACAAAATCTTTAAATTGTAAAACAATCAATTTCCTAATTATTTATTTTTTCAGTTTATAGGGTTATCAGGAAAACAATTAAATGAATAAAATGATCAAACTGACCACAGCTATCAACCCAAAATTACCTATTGCCAACTCAAAACCATTTTGTGATTAACTCTTAGCTTAGAGTTTATTTTTAACAGAGCACCCCTAACAATAATCGTTCATCATCAGCAGTTATCAATCTGAAAACTGCTTTACTGCAGCTCTACAATCCAATGTTCATTCTCTCATTCAATCGATTTCTTCCTCCAAATTCTTAATTTTAACAATTCTCGTAATGTTACATATGTTTTCCATCCTTGTTCTTCCTCCATTGTTTTTCCCATTCATTTCTTCCTTCATTAGGCTTTCAATTTACTGATGTGTAACATTGTGTCCAATAGGTTTGCTTCTTCTACTTGTAGAGTTTCCAATACACTTCTTTTCTTTCCTACTCTTCGTAGGACTTATTCATTTACCATACATATATATTTACATTACATATATTTATATATGTAATATAAATATATATGTATGGTATACATTTTACAATTATATACATACATTTCATATATCCATCATTTAATCATAATCATTTTTAAATTAAACAAAAATTCCATCGGTTCCATTCTTCTTTGCTTTGCTGTTGTAATCGCCCGAGCATCACTGCCACGTAAGAGCATGACCCAAATATATGCTTTAATGGAGAGCTTCCATGCTTCCAATCTATAGTTGCTGGCTGTTAGAGGACACATCTTCTGCTCACTTGGAAAAATCATGGTATGTACAATCCCGCCCTTTCTGTAAAGGCCGTTTACACGATGCTTAGGTCATCAGTGAATTCAGTACCGAAATCAGTGCCGAAAACTTTGAACCAAATTCGGAACTTGGAAATGGAATCGAACTGGACCAAATTGGAATCGAATTCTCGGAGCCTGTGTTTTCACGATGCTGATTTCAGTGCGCAGTGGCACTTTCCGGGCATTCGCTGAACTACGAAATGTAAATAAACTGTGCCGTATTGTTTCGGCATAATTAAGCGAAATCATGGAATCACGGAATCATAGCGTAGTTTTCAACAATTCTGAACAAATCCTCGAGAGATTATTTAGGCCTTATTTTGGTAGATTCCAGAACCGTCACGGCACGATCAACTCCCTTGCTTGCCTTTGATTGGTCGTTGGATCCAAGAATCGGATGGACATAAAGTATCGCACTCATTTCGCCTTTCAGTACCGATAATCGAATTCGATTCCGTAATCGTATGCGATCTCACCCTTTAAACGGTACGACTTTAAGCATGTCGAGTTCAGTTCGATTTTCAGCACGGAAATAAGCATCGTGTAAAACGGCCTTTTAAGAGGTGGGGCGAGACGTATTGTTGCGGCCCGCGCGTCTCCATGGCTACCCGTCTCCTACATCACCCTCCCCCCCCCACCATACCCCCCTCTCTTCTACTATACCCCCCTCTCGGCTACTTCATTTGTTTCCCCACCCCTCTCCGTGCCATCTACGATGAGCACTTGTTTTCTTATTTCCCTTCCCTCGCTCTTTTCTTCCTCGCTTCGCAATCACACACGCAACTCACGTCAAACCTCCCTTCCATCTTCGACAACCTCCTCCCTACACAACCCCCTCCTCCCCAAACCCCCCCGCACCTTCCAGCCTCCCCCGGTCATCCCTTTGACCTCGCTCAAACCCGATGCACTCATCCAGTTTGATGAGGCGAAAGGCAGCAGCCATGAATAACGGGGACGACGACGACGCAAGACAAGGGGAGCCCAGCCCAACGCGCCCCGTCCACCTCTTCTTTCTTTCCTGAGCGTCTTCCCCTTCAACCACTCCTCTGCCTCCGCCCCCACTCTGCCTCCTCCCCCTCTTCCCAGGCGACACCCCTTCCTTTTTGCCGCGCCTACACTGACCACTTAAATATACATTTAAACGCACCTTTCACTTAAGGTAGTTTGAGAGAAATATCACTTCACCTAGAATTTGTTGAATTTGACCTCTTCACTAATTTTGACGCGTGTATAATGACCACTTAAGTATACATTGAAACGCACCTTTCACTTCAGGTAGTTTGAGAGAAATATCACTTCACCTAAGTAGAATTTGAATTCTTGACTAATTTTGACGCATGTATAATGACCACTTAAATTATTGTATACATTTAAGTACAAGTACAGTATCATACATTACAGTATACATTTGAACGCACCTTTCACTTTCGGTAGTTTGAGCGAAATATCACTTCACCTAGAATTTGACTTCTTCGCACATTTTGAGAATACCGACACAAGCCACTTGGCATAACCTTTCATGGAGTCACCCGCAAGTGAACATTAGTGCGATATTACACAAAGGAAAAAATCACTCGCCTTGACCGGGACTCACACCCGGATCCCTCGATTTCGCGCCGAGTGCTTAGGCCAGTTAAGCTACCGAGGCGTCCTCCTCTCCTAAAATCCACAGGCAATGAGGACGCCTCGGTAGTTTAACTGGCTAAATCACTAGGCGCGAAATCGAAGGAACCGGGTTCGAGTCCCGGTTTGGGCGAATGTTTTTCCTCCGTGGAATATCGCACGAATTGGACTTCATTTTAAATATAAAACTCCCATCTTTCCAATGATATCAAAATATCAACCCCTTGCCGCACTATTTTTCGGGCAATTTGCCTAAATTTATGAGTTGTTTTACATGGGTAGATTACGGCTGTGCGCTCCAGAGAGATAATATTGAAAAAAAAGGAATTTTTAGTAGATATCGTCGTAGCCGCTCACCTGCTTTTATATGGTGCATTTAAGTACACCTGTGGTGTAGACTAGGCATATCCTGCCTTGTACCTAGAGATGAGCCACTCTGAAAATTACAGTGGCAATTTTCGTAAATTGCCATGGTATTTTTCGTAATTTACCGCACCCCTTGAAAATTACCGTAATTTTCGAGATAATTCACCTATGTTTGTGCTAATTTTTCATACAGACAAATTCCCAAAATGTTATTTTAAGCTAAGTCCACAATTCCTAAGTGTTCAATTATAAATTGAGGCATGTACAACTCATTTTTGGAATATTTTACTTAACTTATAACATTATAGAGTAATGTATTAGGATATTCTTCTTGAATATTTCTCACACTTTGACAAAAGAAAGCCAGATTGCGTGTTGCTGCCGTTGTTCTTTTTACAATTTAAAACATTTATAATAGATTAATGTTACATTAGGTATGGTTAAAACATCGTTATTCCCTTTCTATTGCTATTGGCTTTCTTATGTAACCATATATTTGCTGTTAAATGCAGAAAACTTAAAAATACTTGAAAATTACGGTAATTATTCAAAATTTCCATAATTTACCGCGGTAATTTACCTCAGATGAAAATTTCGGTAATTTTCTCATCTCTACTTGTTCCACACCACCATGGTGCGTACATCAGCGGAACAAATTATCTCTTCTCTCAACATCCCTTCGAGCTTGGCACCACATAATGATCCGCGACGTGGAGAATTTGAAATCGAGATCAGGGGGGTTTAATGTTTAATTCTCGGCGATTGGCCAGTAAAACTGACTTTGCCCCTATAATTTCCTCCATACCGCCCTTTTCTTGCAAACCTCCTTTGCTCCTGTCACATTCATACACGCTCTCCTATTTTTAAAGACTCCAAACATCCGTCCTCTTAATAATCTTTTCCACCATATTCACCCATGACTTTTGCGGTCTACCTCTTCCTCTCACGCCATTCACTCCACTATCATATATCTGTTTAGTTATTCAACACTCGTACATTCTCTCAACATGGCCAAGCCAAAGAAGCACGATCCTTTCATACAAGTCCATTACTAGAGCATCCATTTCACATTCTTTCATCACATACTCATCCCTACCCCTTCTGCATTTTATAAAAATCACATGATGTGCGAATAATGCTTGAATTCAAATGAAAAAAATGCTGAGACTCAATGATGGGATGAAGGAGAGGATAAAAAGCACTTGGCTTCAGAGAGACTCAGTTATATTCAGGGGAGCAGGAATACTGGTAAGGCTATGCTCTTCACAAAAACAAGGAACGCATAACAATATGTCGATGCAGGACATGGTAGGCATGGCTCAGGCTGCATGGAACTCCAACTACTTAGGGACGAGCATCGACGGCCGATAGACTAGAAAAATCGGTATTTAGAGACCGATAGTCGATATTTTTTGCCCTCAATAGTGTTACCGGCGTCTTCAAACTCTCGATTTTTTCATCATTTTTTTCGCATTATCTTTGCCTACAATTTTGTAGCTTTTGACTTTTTTTATCAAAATAAAAAAATTCTAATGAAATACCACCGCCGAAATGAAATACCACCGAAATAGCACTGTTTTGGAAATGGTTGAAAATACCACATAAAATAACAAATGTTATTAAAATGTCTCAAAAGGATACAAAGGTCCGTAGGAAAAAAAATATTGAAAAATCTGAAGATGGGCTAATCTTACAACTCGTCCCTTTAGCTTGCCAAAAGGGACAGGTGGACAATATGGGAGAGTGAATGTATTTCGGCCGCGGACGTAGAATTAACCGTAGGGTTGGGTTCGGCCGATCACCGTTTGTTTACTCAGCTCTGTTTTTTGAAACGATTCCCTTTACAAATACCGCTGACGTGAGGGAAATTCTATTGATGACATCACAGAGCACAAACTATAAAAAAACGCACATCTATTTCATTAGCATTGACATTTAACTTCACAATACAATGTCATGAGCTCAAATGAGTGATCTAACTAATGATCTCTCGTGGAGTAAACATATTCGGCAAATAACTGGTTCGGCAAACCGTAAGTTGGGTTATTTTCAAAGAGTACTTAGCAAATGCTACCATAAAGTTAGGGAAATCAGCTAGATCCCCTTGTTAGACCCAACTTGGAATACGCTGCCAGTATTTGGGATCCTTACAGGGTAGGCTTAAAAACAGAGTCAGAATGCGTGCAGCGAAGATCGGCAAGATACGTAAAAGGACCCGACATACTACGGTCGATTAGATCATGAGAATAAAATTAGAGAAATAGACTGCAGAAGAGACAGGTTTAAAACGTAATTTTCCCCGAAATCAATATTAGTTGCCAATGAGACTTTTAAATAGGTTTGTCGATAGTTAGTGCAGCTAATTAGTTTATTTGCTCTCTAATGCCTGTTTATAAATCTGTTACGTAGTATTAACAGAATATCTTGCATTTTTCCAGCATAACTTTTGTATTTATGTGCATTTATGTAATTGCTAAATCATAAACTTTGACCTTTTCTTGCTCTGGTAGCATACCCATAGTGTAGTGGCATGTCGGCAAAATATCACTTTCTACAAATATTTGCAGCAGATTTTGCTAATGCTTTAATAGTAGTGGCTTCATTTACCTCACTAGGGTATGGTGTAGTACATGTCGGTGATATCTCCCCCCCCCCCTGCCACATACCCTTGAGGTGGCTTACAGGGTATCATATAGATTTAGATGAATAAGATCGGTCTTCATTTATTTGAGCACAAAAATGGCTGTTTATTTTTCCAGAACCCGTGCGGTCAAGTGATAGGTGACACTGTCGTTCTACCCTCTTAACAATTTCCTGTAGTTGTGGGGTAATTTATTCCTTAAATGAACAAAACTAACCCCGAAGACTTATTTCAGAACAACTGCACACTTATTTTTATTGTACGCTCTTAGGTAACTATACCTCAAACGGTATACTTCGTTGTGTTAAGAAAACAAAAGAAATAATACCTTTAGGCCCGGCCTAGAGGCACAGGTAGATTTCGTAGTTTCTTTTTGGCAGCTAATTTTTCTCAGTTATTTCAGAAAAAGTTAGTCGTATCAAAAATTGATTCAAACAAAAGTTTTAGATAATATTTAGAAGATCTACATTAACGAATGTGATATTGTTCCTAGTGACGAAGTTATGGTTTCTTTGTCCGAAATCCCATTTTTTCCAACTCTTGAGCCTGCAGTTGGTGTTATAAAAAACCAATCAAACAAAAGATTTTGGTACTAGTGTTAAGAAGTATAATAAATTCAAACAAACGCAATATATTTCATATTAAGGGAGTTAAAGTGATTTTTTCAATTTTTTCAAAAAACCTGCCCCACATTTTCCCTCCCCACTTTTTCCGAATCTGGCCATTTACGAACTTGAGCGAGATTTTCGACTATAATATTTTATACATCATTCTAGAAGAAATTTGCGCAAATTTACAGCTGTTTTCGTGACTGTAAATAAATGAAATACATAAACTTTTGAGTTGATGAGGCTTTGGTGTCTATTGACCATGAAATGAAAAACTATGTAGAAATTTTCCGGAACTCGCACTGTGGTAACGACTACAATAGGTAAATTTTCCTCGAAATCTACCACAAACGAAATAAAATTTAAGTTAACTATGCGAACTATAATTTTTCATCGTCTGACACTCAATGAACCTACAAACCTTACTGGTTACGATGATTCAAGCATACGTTCTTATGGCATGTTCATCAGTTGATGGCATGAACGATCAAATGGTCGGTACTTACAATTGGTATTGGAAACACGGAGAGGGGGTTGTGTTCGGCTCGTGGACTTCTGGAACAAAAGAGGCCTTAGAAGAGGGTCGCACGGGAGGACTGCATGGGTGAGGGAGACAAGAGGGGTGGGGGAGCATTTTGATGGGGGAGATGTTGGTACTTACAATGAGGTGAAGAAGCCATATTGTGCCTCCCTAAATGGGGGAGGGAGAGGGCTGATTCACGGCGGGGCCGATCCTTCTTTGTTCCCCACTCCGAACCGCTTCACAAGCACGCACCTCACGGGATGGGTCAGTGCAGCAGCGGCGGCGGAATCCTCCTCTCGTCCCCTCTTTAACGCGAGTCGACACCTGGCAGAAGGGAGAAACGACGAGGGAATCGGACCGTGAACGAAAGTGATTCGTTCTCGGAGAAGGCATGCACTCGGATCTTCTCGCCGAGGGTTGCGTCACAAGGTGGTGGCTCTTCATTCTTCAACGAATCAAGCTACGCTCTATCTCTCCTCGAGTTACTGGAGTTGTCGATTGAGCCAGGATGAGATTCCCTCCAAACACTAAGAAAGCGAGCAAGACTGGTACTTTGTGAAAGACATTTTGGACCCATCTCGAATTCTCGCACTGATGACACTCCATCACTTGACTAGTACATTTTATCACCCTGATAAAATTAGGTGATGTAAGTGCACTAGGACGGGTAGATTTTAGTACTCCTTTCCAGTGGCGTATCTAGAAATTGCCTTTGGGGGAGGGGGTACGAACATACCGGGGGGTCTGGGGAAAACTTAGGTTTTTCTACCTTGTTAACTCTATTTTCAACGTATTTCTACGTATCTACAGTGACTTTTTTAACTTACGTTTAAATAACTTTCAGATATCAAATAACATGAATAGCAAAGTTATTTTGATACTGATAAGAGTTTAAGCTTAGTACTTATATATATATATATATATATATATATATATATATATATATATATATATGCATAAATAAAACAGTGATACACTAAACAAACACAGAAACACGCAAAAAGGACACTCACAAAATAAAACTTGTACGTTTCGGCGTCAGGACGCCATCGTCAGCGGTAGAGGAATGATGAGTCCGCTCTGTTCCCTTGGGAAGGAAAGGGCAGAGAGGAAGGAAAGGGGGGGTAAGTGCGAATGGATAGTGGTGGGGAGAGAGAGGTGGCTATTGGGCTTTTAATTCAATGGGCTAGGTTTAGCCCTATATATGTGTCCTAACTTCTTATATAGTTTTTCTTAGGCCCGTTCACCCAGTAAAAAAGCAGTGGATATGATAAGGATAAAAGTATGCTTAAAACTTTTGGCTAGTTAGCCACGTTAACTGAATTGAAATTTTAAATTTGATGTAATAATTCAGGATTTAAAAATAAAATTAGTAAAATTTTATACACCTGGTGAATAGATTTTTCAATACTATCTCTGGTCTCTTCTTATTTTGAATTTTACTCAGTTATGATGTTTGAATACTTGATTTTTTGAGCTCATCCCAGTATATAAACTATCACAGCTCAGTAAGCTCACAGTAATAACTGTCTTAACAATTAAAACGAATATTATTCGAGACGTGCACTCAGAATGATGCGTTTGTTCCTACAGTAATCTGTTGATGTTATGACTTTGACTATTTTTTAATTTCAACGTAATTATGGATTATAAATCTTTTTTTCACGTTGTACTAAACTAATTTTTAGTTCTGGGAGGGACCGGTCCCGTTCGTCCCCCACGTAAATACGCCCCTGCTCCTTTCCTCCGAGCAATTCGTTGCCGACGCATAATCACGGTAAAGCACCCGTATAAATACAACAGCCGTAAACATGCGTTACGAATGAATTCCAAAGATTCAGGCGGTAAGGCGTGGAATTTCAACATGATACAGATGATGAGTTTAAAGCAATTTTTCACGAATAAAAGTTTTTAAAAGACTTTATTACTACCTAGGTTCCAATGTTTAAACATCATATTCAGGTACACCTGAAGTTAATGTGTAAGCATTGAAACCTAGGTCGTAATAAAGTCTTTTAAAAACTTTTAACTGTGGAAAATTATTTAAAACTCTTCAACCGTATCATGCGTTACGAACTTTCTACATCAACAATAACTCGAAAATGGCTAGTGCTCTTGCACGCCCTGCCACACGTTTCTGGCAGATCTTCAACTACTAAGTAAATATAAATGGATTCGACACTAAAAAGCAATTCAGGTTGTTAGGATCCGATTGACTTGAAATTTTAATTCGCCAGGAAATAAATTGACATCCAGATCCCATTCCCCTGTCGGAAAATTGCCTAGTAAATTGAACTCCCATTTTACCTAGAAAATTGAACCCCCGTTTTCCCTAGAAATTATACTTCAGTAGAATGTTATCCCTAGAATCCATTTTCCCTGGGAAACGCTTTTGAAAGTGGGTTGCAGTGGCTTAAAATATACAGGGTGATTACAAAAGAATGCGTCGGTTCCAAATATCTGTATTTTTGCAAATGGCAAGAGCTACAGAGCTGCGCTACCTCTTAAAATGACCGGTACATACTCTAGTTTTGTTGAAGAAAAAACATTAAAAATTTTCAATATGTCCTCCTTGAGTAACCCGAACTATGTCAAGTCGACATTCCAATTCCTCCCATACTCTGTGAAGCAAGTCTGCAGTTACTGTCTTCACAGCCAAAGTTATGCATGCTTTCAATTCCTCGTTGTAAGTAGGCAATGACGGCACTAAGACTTGACCCTTGACATATCCCCACAAAAAAATCTCATGGTGTGAGATCAGGTGACCTCAGAGGACACAAATGAAGGGCGAGGTCTTGCCGTACAAATCTACTAATCTACTAATCTTTGTGGGTAGGTCTCATTAAGATGAGCACGAACTGAGAGGTGCCAATGCGGGGGAGCCCCGTCTTGCTGAAACACAAAATAATTGGAATCTGCTTCCAGTAGAGGAAAAGGCCAATCTTAACCAATGCCTACTTACAGCGAGGAATTGAAACCACGCATAACTTTGGCTTTGAAGACAGTAACTGCTACCAAGCTTCACAGAGTGTGGGAGAAATTTGAATATCGACTAGATATTGACTCAAGGAGGGCATACTGAACATTTGTAATGTTATTTTTTTAAACAAAACTAGAGAATGTATCAGTCATTTTAAGAGGTTGCGTAGCTCTGTAGCTCGTACCATTTGAAAAATAGAGATATTTGAAACCGACGCATTTTTTGTAATCATCCTGTATTTATTTTACACCAAATATAGTTGACTGTGATAGGTGATTTTTTTAATGGTCGCACATCTTTTTTTATTGAGAATTATTTTGTCAGTCTCATTAAAATTAATTGTGATAACTATATTGTATTATAAATGAAACTATGCAAAGTAATTTTTTTGTTTTTCAAAAAACATTTGTTCCTCTATAGACATTCACTCTATGCACTGCACACTGCACTCAATGCAATTTCTGGTGTAATTTTTCCTTTGCCTGAAGGTTTTCCCTAAATTAACGTTTTGTTCTTGGGAAATTACTGACCGAAGTCTATCGTTTCTAAAGAAAAGGTTCAAGAAAAATATTCTCTTGAGTTTTAGGTCATTTCCTTACGAAATAAATGTTTTCTTAGGAAGGTTCAATTTTTCCTTTGCTTTTCCATAAGTTCTAGGGAATCGTATAGGGAAATTTCCATCCGAGTTCTGTTGGCACAGATACAACCTGCGTCACAGTCAAGATACGTGACTCATGTGGGACGAGTAACGTGGCTAACCCGGGGCTGAAATTCGTATTGGGGTATCACTTTTGGTTTTGATTCTTTGGTTTGGTTTAAAGCCTCTTTGTTTGGTTATTTGGAGAGACCTCAATGGGAGAGTTTGGCTATTTAGAGAATGGAAAACGAACAAACTTTGTGAATTTCAATTGTAAGTTTTTTATTCACGGCCCGGGTTTCGACAGTTTATGTCATCTTGAAGATAACATGAACTGTCGAAATCCAGGTCGTGCATAATAAACACAAGTGAAATTCGCAAAGTTTGTTCCTTTTCCATCGTGGAGAAATTTTACAAAGTTAGCCCTGAAATTTTCGTTTTATTTTGAGAATATTACCTTCGCATCATATTGGAATCAATTTGCCAGAAGGATGTGAGGAGGTTTTTTATAACTGAAGACTTTTTATATCTGGGCGCGGTAAAGAATGAGAACGGCGTACTATATAGCGGGGGAGACAAAATAATAAGTATTATATATAGTGTGAGAGCAAAGAAAATTAGCGACGGACTTTCAGAGGATGTGGCAAAAGTGGCTTAAAGACGTATTGAGGATGTAAGACGACATGCTGATGAGGGCGAAAAGGTGTAGATATTTAAGGTAATGGATCCAATAGGCGTAAACAATTATTATACAATTCGTAGGTGTTTACCGCTCTTTAAGTCATTACCTTAACTATTAAAGCAAGCCAAAAAAGCTCATTTATTTGTTATGAATAGTTTGTGGGGTTAATTTTGGCTGTCTCTCTATTGAGAAAAATAGGGTGATTGGGCAGTGCGAAATGAGGTTATGGGTACGAATAGATTAAAAGGATTGGGTATTTGAATATGGATGTATTTGATGAAGGAATGACGCTGCCATATTTTCGGCAGAATACTTGAAAAATCAGTCCATCCCAGATTATTGCAACGGAAAGATTTTTTTTACCAAAGGCCATGAAGTTAGCTGGTGTGGATTTATGAAAATTGACGGCAAGGCTCCAGCGTGGTCACTCCAGACACGAGCCTTGCGAGAAGACTATTTGCATGTCATCGGGCGGCACGCGATTGGAGAGGGTCCTGTCTGCACGGAACTGTCAGAAAGGGTTTGTCATGCGCGCGAGGAATGCCCAAGTCGCATGGAAAGCGGTTGGTCCACGAGGGTTCAGGAGAGGGAGGTTTTGGGAGGAGGGAATGGGTCGCATCACTACTTCTGCCCGATAATGATAACAGCGAAAAATATTCTTCATTGTGGCGACATAAATGGCTGGTTGTAGAAACGATACATTTGTATCCGAAAGAGTAATGAAATCTGTAAGGCTGCGCATTCGTCAGTATTCGCTGCAGAAGGATTTAATCATTGTATTGGCTCCATATATAATCTCATAACTTCATATGAAATGGTTTCATAAGTCGAAACGTGTCACAACTTATTTCATATACCCCCGGCTTATTCAAAGGGTCCAGCGAGTCTTTGGCGTTTTTTTTTTAATTTTGCCTAACGTCAACGGTGCATAAAAACTGACTCTATGTTTGTCCCTGGGAAATGATTTTCCTATGCAGTAGGGCCATTTGCCTAAATGAAGTAGCTTTTTTTTCTTTCGTCATGCCCTTGAATTTAGGTAATGCCGCTCCAAGTCCATCTTCTGAAGTTTCCTATTTAAGATCTTGTAAAAGCATAAATACCCACGATAAACCAGAATTTGAGATATTTTACCCAATGATGGCTATTTAAGACGTCTAAACACGTTCCGCACCTAAGAGAAACACCCGCACCCAATCATCATCCTGCAAAGCCCACTTCAAAATTTAACTTTGTGATGGCTAATTACACTTGTAAATAACGAGAAAACCTATAAAAATGCAAGGAACAATAATGTCAAGCATAGAATTGAGATCCCGGTAGGCATAAACTACATTTAGGACCATTTGATTTCACTATCCCTCCTCACGATTCATTCACAGTTGAAATCGGTTCAGAATTGTTGGGAATCCAACGACCGTTGAAGTCAGAGAAACCGATGTACGGAAGCGCCTTGAAAAATGATGGAAATGAAAACCTTGGATGGGGCCAAATATCCCGAAATAAGGTCGAACCAATAAGATCTTTTTGAAGTAACTGGAAATAAGCAGTGGTAAGGACATTCAACTGCTCCCTTTTATTCTAAAAATCGCCAGGTTATAGTTTTTTTTTCAATCGTTGATTTCCTTTAAAACACTGAATAATAGTTAATATGGATTCCGCATTCTTCTCTCGCTAGTATTTTCTCGTGAAACATCAAGCTCACGTCAATTTAAATGGACTGCATATGCCATGCGAAGCAGACTACGTATTCGCGTCATCTTCAAGTTGGCGGTACAGATCTTTGATAGCACACCTACCCTAACATGGCTTACGAAGGCTTCCGAATTTACTGTATATCAACACAAAATGCGGGTTTTAACAATATTGTTTTCAACGTAGGGATTAATTTTCTGTGCAGTGACTCAAGATTGACTGACGATGAAATTCAAACATGATTGAATTGATTTTATTTTACTAAATAGTGATTTTCCTGGGAGAAAATAATGCAAATGGATTTTACGCTTCGAAATTCCCTGAAAATGATCCGAGTAGGTGCTAAGAAAATTAGCGGTGGAGATATACATCCGACTTAGCTAACTTCCGTCATAGTGTCAACGGCAATACTCTTATTTGTAAAATCATTGAAAAAAAGTAATCTCATACAAGCTGGATTAACTCGGTCGAAATCCGTTTCACTTTGATCCACTACGTCAAAGCTTTTGCACCACGCCGCGGGAAGAAAATTATACGCAAAAAATAGGTAATAAACTCAAAAAAAAATAGCTAGCAATATTTTTCCAATGCCTATCACCTACTTTCTCAGACATTTTCAGAGCCATACATCACATACGGAATGTGTTTGATCTCTAATTCCTTGACCCCATAAAGCATAGTAAACTGGGACATGCTCCTCGTTCAACCTCAAATCCGCTTTCGTCAGTTAAGGATCCACAAAGATGGTGAGAAATCGAAGTGATCATTTTCGTTCAGGTGGGGACTCTCAAAGTAAACTAACCTCAACTCTAGAGCCACGACTAGACTTAATAAACTCACCTCGTAATATTTTCACTCGTATCTCTTTTGAATTTACACCTAGAGGGCAAGGATAACTTGAGGTTTTGGCGATTTTGTTTTTCATGAAAAGTCGTTATTCTACATTTCTAGGGGTAACCACTCCTCAAAAATATTCATTTAGCTCAGTTGTTTGACTCAAAGATGTTCACAAGGTTTTGCATGTTAGAATTATTGTGCATAAGTTATTGTTTCATCGTGCTTACTTAATTGGTATTCTCTTTTTGGCACAGATAAAGCTTGTACTTAATACAAGGACGTAGACAAGGAAGGAGTAATACAAGGACGTAGGCATCGTAGAAATTGGAGACATTCCCCAACGAGATTTTACTGGTTAGGGGCTCGAACTGACAACCCCAATGTTATAATACGAAGAAAAACCCAACGCCACCGAGGTCGTCAAAGGTGTTCTACTTACGTGGTGACCCTCCACTTATTTCAAATGTTGACTCTTTCAAAAATTGTGCTTGATACTCATTTTGTGTCAATCATTTCAAACAGAAAGATGAATATCCCAGACGTGAAAGTCATCAGGGGACGACCGGTAAATCGTAAATTCAAGGAATTTATAGGCTGGCTAAGGTTCCTAGTACTGCAGGAAGTTTTAGCTGAGCTGACAGTATGGGTCTAATGGAATTCGTTTCAAATTTAAATCTCCATAATGCCCGAGGTGAGATGTAGTCATTAGCAGTATGAAAATTATCATAGCGCAATGCAGTTTGCTAACGGAAAAGCTAGGAGTTTCCCATATGCAAATATTATTCTCCCTAAAGAAACTTACTATTTAAGGTTGCAGGAGCGGTTTTTGTTTATGTACAGATTTGCGTGAAACTTTGCATACGTTTTCTTATTAGTAATTTCTATAGTTAAAATTGAAAAAATTGCATTTTACTGATGTTTTTTGTATACAATGCTATTTTAACGTGTAGCCTAATGGCAAGTGAGCTATATTTTGTGATCATTCGATTAAATGTGTAAATATTTTCTTGTAAACGTGAATAATACACTTCTTATGATTATAAATGTTGCTAACAAATATCAAGGTGTCACGCCGGGTCCAACATTCGATAACAACGTATTGAAATATAATTTCGTCTAAATTTCGAATACCGCGCCAAAAACTCCAGTCGTAACAAGCTTTAAAATAAGAAAATAATTTAAATAATTATTTTATCATTTCCACTGCTCCCTGTATTGTGAGTTCCACCGCACAAACTGATGTAGGTAGGTACTTAAATGAAATGTGGTCCTAGCATTTTTTCGACTTATTTAAAAAATTAATCATATGTGCACTCAATGACCTACGATCACCACTCCAGCCTCCTGTTGTTGACGCGGTCTCCGTAATATCCACACCGTCAACTGAGTGTGCAACGCTCTACACTGACACTTAACCGAGCATTTATCCGCCTTATAATTATTCCTACTATCACACTTAACTACTTCTTTACCCTCAGTCTACCCACTATATACTTTACTATTCTAATTCAATTTTGTTCAACAGATCATATATACAATAACAAGAGACTCTTGACCTACAGGAGACTGTACTATCAACTGAGCCAATTAGGCTACCGCAAAGCTGGGTGAGAAAGAAGTAGGGAGAATAGTTGTGTTATCACATTTTTGTACATGAAAATTCCACAGTGATTTTTCCATGGATAAAAGACATTTTACTGTAATAACATTCGAACACTCTTCGCAAGATGGCTGCCACCACCGAAGTACCCTTCAAGGGCCCTAAGGTGACGTTTCGAACACGGATTAAGTATTTTCTTTCACTTTGCCTACCCCGAAAAGGGAATAGCAGGATGGATATGTATGAATGTAAGTGTTGGGGAATTGAAGGAGAGGATGACCCAGCTTTAGCATTAGCTTGCTCTAATACCTACTTCAAGTCCAGCCCGATTGGATGTGCCGAGGGTCGCCCCTATCGTGCATAAATCATTGATGAACCTATAGACGTGGGGCATTCGTCGATGAAATCCATTGAAAATGACTAGGCAATGCTGTACCTCCCATGTGACTATTTGCCCCCTCTCACGAACTGCAACACGCCACCTGAGCTGAGAATATGATTGGCCCACCGCATAAGCAAATAAAATGGCGGACAACGGCAGGAGAAAAGAAAAACTCTTAAACATTCTATGACCAAAGGACTTAAATCGCACCAGAGAACTCAAAGAATAGCCGTCCTCGCGAGCAAAGCCAATCACAATCCGTCGAAACACGACAGAAATTCGCGATTTCGTGTTAATGTAACGATGTGTATTGTAAGTATTGTTAACGCTAAATCAACATCAGTTGTCATCAATCCGAAAATTGGTTTGCAGCAGCTCTGCCTAGCCGCTTCCTTCCGACACAATTATTTACTTTGACGTCCTTCATGATTTGCTTGATTTATTCCACTCTTGGTCTTCCGCTATAATTATTCCCATTTATCTCTCCTTTCAATATCAGTTTCATTAGACTGTTGTGTCGTAAAATGTTTCCAATAATTTTGTATCTCGTTTTACGCTGAGTTTTAATTATACTTCTTTTCTCTCCAGCTCTTCGTAGGACTTCTCCGTTGGTGATTCTCTTCTTCCATTTGATCTTCATCATTCTTCGGTAACACCACATCTTCATTGCTGTGCACTTGTGCAGCTGTTATTGTTCAGGTTTATCCACCATATGAGAACATGCTCCAAATATTTGTTTTAATAAACTGCTTCCTTACTTCAAGGCTTGTGTTACCAGCTGTCAGCAGACTATTCTGGTAGAATGCTTTCTTTGCTTGGGCTATTATGCTTTCAATATCTTTCTTGCCCCTTCCATCGCTTGCGCAAGTTTTTATATCCGATTTTGAAGGTTATTCTCTCTTTTCTTGATTTCCTCCTCTTTGGTTTCCGATCTTGGTTTTATTTACATTAATCTTCAAGTTTAATTTCTCCAGTGTTTTTCCATACAATTCAGTATTCTAATAAAATATTATTTCTTCTCAGCAAGAATTGCTATTCCATAGTCAAAGCGTGGCATGTTCACTTTCTCTCCTCACACTCGTATGCCTGTTTTTAATTTTTTCTATACTTCCTTTATGGGGTTTTCAGTGTATACCATGAAGATCATTGACGACAACGTACATCCTTGTCGTACTCCTTTCATCACATCTGCTTTCTCAGTACTTCCACCCCATGTTATCACGGCCAGCTGTTCCTCATACAGCCTGCATATGTTACCTTGCTCTTGTGTCATTAACGGACATTCTTATGCTCTTCAGTGTGGTCAGAAATCTGTTCCAATCCACATTATCAAATACCTTGAAGGTCAAGGCGGTTCCACCGTAGAAGGACAAAATGTAATTTCATTTATATTCTGGACACTTATCGAAAAACAAGTCCCCTATCTGATATGAACTACAAAATGATACCTTTCAACGCTATTATTATCGCAAATTGAAGTAGAAATCATATGGTATTAAATGGGAGAAATGGAGAAACAAAGGGAAATATAGTATTTTTCTATCTATGTAAAAGCCATTTTCACGGAAAAGGGCTTATAAGAAGCGAAAACTCCCGGGAAATTGATAATAAATGTAGATGCATCTAACCACTTAATGTTTTCGGTTATTGGCTAATTACTTCTATAATTGAAGTAAAAATATGGTAATTACATAGAAATTGGCGCTGCAGTTGGCGTCTATGGCTATAAAAAAGTATTCATTAAATATATATTCGTGGAATAATCTGCAAATTTTGTACCTTACTTTTGGCTTTCAATAGCTGACGCCAGTCATCAGAGAAAATAGCATTTTTAAACCAAATAAACAAGGAGTTGGAATTGTGTATTTGGTTTTACTCAGTCGCGGTGGAACCTCCTTCAAGGGAAAAAGACTAAAAAGTGAAATACTGATTGGAATTCGTAAAAAAGATATGAAATCGAAAGACAAGACCACAATTTTGTGGGCATGATTGACGTCAAGTAAAAATAACGAGGTACCTACTATTTCCTTATACCGGATTTGGAGAATACCAACCAATTTTCAATGTTGAAGCGAAAATAGGTTCATAATTGACAGACGAAACATCAAACCAGTGAAGATAAATTCAGAATTTTTACTGATCGTGGTTCTTCGGCCTCCTCGCTGCATTGTAACATTTTATTTATGATCGAATATTTCGTAGTATAGAGCGAATATTTCTCACAGGTGCTGAAATCAATAATTAAAATTCGAATATGGTCTCCATTACGACTAGGGAACTATCTTCCTCAAACTACCTTAAGCAAGCCCAAGAAGTAGTAATGAGGAGCACCCAAGTGCGAATAGGGGATTTGGAAGGGGGGATGTATGGAGGAGACGCGCAGAGGCGCACGTCAAGAGTCCTCGCGCGGAGATGCGCAAATTCAAAAGAGCAAGCACCATCTCCATCGCATCATCTTTAAGGGGGGGCGGAGGCGGGGGCTCGGACGGGGGCCGAGGGGTTATCCTCCGTCACTGGCGGCGGCGCGTGGGCAGGGGAGCGTGAAGGAAGGAAAGGGCGCCCCATTCAGTGAGGGAGGGCCTCCTCCACCACCTCACGAGGGCCCTTCTCTCCTCTCTCGAGTGGTCCCGTGGCATGCTACCGCGGGGAGCAAGAGGTGTATGAATGTGTGGAGGAGTTTTTTTTTTAAGAGGATAGGAGGTCGTCCGCCTGTTGGGTAAAGGTTGTTGGTGTGTGGTCCCCTCTTTCATTCGCTGTTATGGCTCTCAAGTCCTTTCCGAAGCACCGGGGACGCGTGCGCGAAGACACCCACGTGAACTTAACCATTGTGCCCAGAGCCAACATTCCATATTTCCCTCTTGGATTGAAGCTCACTCCTCACAGGAGCACGACTGTCGGATTTCATTTTGGAGCCCATAGTCGAAGGAAAACTTTTACCTTCCCTGATGTTCTTCTCCTATTATCATCGAGGCTGAAGAAGGAAGAAAACTGCGAGGGAAGTCACGCGGAAAAAAAGATTGAATGGAACAGGCACCAAATTGGGAAGAATAAGAGACCTAATGACGGGAACCCTGGGTGAGGATGTCCAGGAAAGGTTAATGAGGAGTCTGAAATGGAGTGCGGCGATTCATTGAGGAGAAACTGGGTCTCAGGGGATATAAAATGAAAAAGGATTGGAGATGTTTCAGATGAGGGTGTGGTGGAGGTTGAAGACTGCACGTTACGCAAAAAGAAGGCAAACGAAGATAGGATGGAAGCACAGGAGATTAGGAAGGGCAGGAATGGAAGATACTTAAGAAAATCAAAAGAAGGGAAGTAGATTTGAATTACGGTGATCTGAAGAGAGAAATCGAGTAAAAAGTAGTGTGATCCTAGCAATGATAGTAAGAGAGTAGAAGTGGAAACCAACCATGTCCAGTATAACACCAAATATACAATAATAGGGGAAAATATTTCGCGGTATCGTAAAACCGCAGATTAATTGCGGTACGACCTCTGAGACGCTAGACGATGGCTTACACAGGATATCACACACCCATGTGCGATTGGAGCCGATGGACAGCTGAATGCTATAGGTCAGTCTTAAGATAAAAATATGATTAAAACTAACAACTCTAGGCTGACAAGGAAGGTTAATTCTAGCTCAGCACTCCACATTTGATGGTCAGAAAAAAGTGGCAGAATTTGACAGAGAGACTCGAACAGGTAGGTGCAAGTGTTCCTTGACACCCACGCATAATTCACGACTACAACATAACTTGCAGAAATGCACAACTCAGTGGTGGCTTGCCGGAAGAGATGGTATTTGGGCCGCATGGATTTCCCTCATGGTATCAATTGGAAGTACTGTTTCAGGAACTGGATCGAATTATGAAAAACACCTGGTGGACATTGGCTTTCTAAAAGATCTTATCAACGCTAGGATGTGCATCACATTTTTAAAGAATACAGCTACCGCCAGAGAATTGGTTCATTAATTAGGATAGAAAACCAAAAAGAACTGACGTCATTATTGCGGTCGTGTCAATATGAATAAAAATTTTCAGTTCGGTGTCTACCCATTTTTCCCGTCAGTCTTTCTCCAAAATTTCCTTTATAAAAATTTATGAAACTCCTTTCAGTGAAAGATAAATGAAGAAAACCTCTTCATCCATTCCATGTCTGCAAACCTCTTCATCCATTCCATATCTGCTTCACTGACTAAGTAATGTGAACTAAATGACCCCCGCGTCATAGAGATAATCACAAACTACCCAAAAAATAATTTCTTTTAGCGCAAAGGTCTTTTTTGTGCATTCCTAGAGAAAGCGTGAGCAACCCACGATTGGAGCCACTTAAAAATATCTAGCGGGCCAGATCTAGTCCGCTAAATATTTTCAAATGACCCGCGGACTTTTTCTCTACGTTGTCTGAGAATTCCCCAAGAGGAAGTGATTATACATAAATATTGAATTTAAATTGATTTTTTATACCTCTACCAAGTATATAAAAATACATTTCTATTTAGAATATCTTATGTACAGGGAAGTATTTTAGTCAAAAAAAATTTGGTGTTCGGCAGTTTCTATTATATAATCTGGTCCACTTAATAAAAAGTTACGCAATATCGGCTGCTCAGGGAAAAAGGTTGCCTATCCTATTGTGCGAGAGCATGCAAACACTAATGTTCAGGATGACGAAGGTCAGCTGCTTGCACTGTTTCGCCATCGCACAATGTTTGGAAATATTCTATTTCCCGATGAAAATCACGGCTAAAATAGCTTTATGTACCTTTGAAAATAGCTACGTCAATGACGTGTTATCGAAGAACGGTGAGGGTCAAATTGATGAAGAGAATCACCAACGGAGAAGTCATACGGAGAAATGAGGAGAAATAATTTCTTATGAAAACTCTCTGATAAAGAAGACGCTAATTTAATGAGACAGACCGTTGAAAATTGAAAACCGTACTGGAAGGGGACGTGAATGGAAATAATTATCGAGGACGACCGAGGATGGAATACACGAAGCAAATTACGAGGAAGGTTAAAATGAAGAATAATGATCTAAAAAAACTATTAGCTGAGAGGATAGTGAAGTAGAGAGCAGCACCAAACCACTCTTCGCAACCATAATTGCTGATGATGGTCTTCCCAGAGTAAATAATACCACGGATTGTGAAATCACCTTGCACATATATTTAGTTTGAACGAGTAGAACGTATATTATTTGGTAATATTATGTCTGTTTCCTCAGTAACCTAACATGACTTCCGGTAACGACTAAATAAACTTTTCATATTATGCTCAGTGAATAGATCATGAAATAGGGGTTAGTTTTCCCCATCCTCCGTTTTTGAGTCCATAATATGGGTCCGAATTTTAGAGATCGGAGGCATATTCTTTGGCCATCCTCGTCTTTCCGAAAGCCAAACCTCCCTTCTGCTCAAATTTTAGGATGGACCACCAGCAATGACGGCGGACTTGCGCGCAGATGTTCGCCAGTTTGGCCAAACGTTTTTCCAAGTAAGATACAATGCTCTTTCTACCTCGAAGAGCCTTTTCGAGAGAGATCTGTCTTCCCATCTCCCATCACAACAGCCCCTAATCCGGCCCAAGAGTGGCGCCCGCCCAACAGCCTCTCCATCCCACCGACCAGCCCAGTCTCCCACACTCAACCCTTTTCATATACTCCCTATTAGACCCGAATGCCTCTCGGAAGAGGGGCTCTAAAATTTGATTCGATTGAGCCTCGAAGCGTGCCTTTGTAAACCGCAGGCGACCTCTCTCTTGAGCTGAGGGTGAGGGGTACGGGGAATCGGGCCAAGGGAGGGCAATACACCGAAGAAGAAGAGTGGTGAAAGACTGGAGTGACCGAATGAAACAGTCACTTGATATCAGGCCTTGGTCGCCTGCCTGGAGACTGTTCCGCCATAGAGGAGCATCACTGTGACTCCTCCATATTGATCTTGAGTTCCAGAAAGAAATAAAAATATGCATATCTATGTAGTGTAAAGGATGTAGAGGTATGTTTATAGAATATTAATGAAATAAAAATTATGTTCGACTTGAATAAATGAATTCAAATGCCTTGTTAAAATGTATTGTAATACCACTTAATCTTTGTTATTAAATTTTTAAATGTAAAATGTTTATGTATGTTTGTGTGCGTTTGCATGCATATTTATGTGTAAAAATATGTATAAAAATGATAACAAAACTGTAAATATTTAAAGGCCATCAAATTATCACGTCTCCCTCACTAAATTCATGTATCTATTCTTCTCCTTGCATTTAATTTCAAATATATGCACAGATTTAAAGTGCATGTTGTGATTAATGGGAAACCCAGCACAGGTCAACCTTATGGGTTTTCAAAATTTATAAAATTATGTTTATTTATTATTTTACATTACATTACTAAATTATCTATCTATCCATCTATCTATATTCGATTTTAATCTGATTTTTTTCTTAGAATTTATTCATGGGTAGGTAAATATTTGCAGAGGCGGGAAAATTTAATGAGGAAACTTTACAACAATCGGGCAGTTATCATATTTTGGGCTATAATTTCAGCAATGTCCGTCCATGCCCGAACTAAAGACTCTAAAAGGTCCGTCCATAAGGAAAAGGAAATCGCCTCCGATTACGTAAAAGGTAGCTTATCTATAAAAAAGCCTCATTTGAAATCACTTAAAAATAAAAATTAAGTTTTGTTATACGAGAGTCATTCCTATTTTGAGTGATTTAAGCGGAATAAATAATCCAACCTAGCACATCGCTATGTAGTCATAAACTTCGGCAATATTTAAGAATGTAGGAAGCTACCACATTCGTGAATGATAATTGATTGACAACTCCCGTTCCTCGTTACCTCGATGAAAATTCAAATAGGAGTCTTGAGTGACTTTCGTCCTCGGTACGGGCGATAAAGAACATCGAAATTATAAACAAATTTGCTCATTTGATTTTTCCATTGTGATTTTCTGTGAAAAAAAATCCATCCAACACTTCACCCTACAATTGCATGTTCGCCGAATTCAAGAAATACCACTGGAGTTCTCTGAACTCATTAACCAATACCATGTGTGTCTAATTCAGTTCAAAAAACCTTTACACATTAAAAAAAGACTTTAAACTGCTTTAATGTAGTTTCTTTAACCTCCATTATTTAATTATAAAGAGGGAAAAAATTCCAACTCAATGATAAAATGTGGTCTATTAAAGTTTAAATTAGGCTTTTGAATCGTACAAATACTCCTGACCTAAGATAAACGTCGTGAACCGCGTTGAATTTACAGTGTGTTATCTCTCTGGAACATCATACATTTCATATGAAGTAATTCATAAGATATACGGCTGGCTAAATATTGTTACTTAAACATTATGCCGGCAAGTTAAAGACCGTCCCTGAAGGATGAATTTTCTCCGACCTTCATCTAAATGGAAGCAAATCTATATTAGTGACTCAATGATGATTCAAACTTATTCTGGGGATTATTTCAACTTAAAAATACTCTATAGCTGCTCGCCTAATTTCTTCAATTGAGCGTCGAGCTGTTACGCATTAAAATGGAGGGTACTCGTATTTGCTGGCATTTGATGGATTTTCCTTTTGCTGCGCAACCACGGGTGTGTCGATGTAAACAAAAATCCGGCCACTCTTAGCATGATGCTAGTATCAGCATTGGTATAACGCATGTTGTTCAGCTGACAGGAGAAATTCCATATTCAGATGAAAGAGAGAAAAATGCCGTGTGCATGACAAAATATGGCAGTGAAATGGTGGGTGTCGTAATTCATAGTTATCTTTCATCTCGGTAGTTGTCGCCACTCGAAATCTTCGTTCAAATCCACCTCCCCGTTATGGTCATCGAGGAGTTAGGCAGGCATTGCCATAGGAATATATGCCTATTTGCTGCAGTCTAAATGAGCTATGACGCCTCTCAAGAAAAAGAGTATGAATCAAGGCTCAAATAACGCTCTTTTTCCCATGATTTATCTCTCGGTTGATTTTTGAGACGGGTATTCGGGCCCCCTTATCGTGCACGGCAAGAAAGATATTTCAAATCTTGATGTTCAGCAATCTATAGTTTTAAATTTATGCTCGCTATCAGGTATACAGCATCACGAAGGAGTTCGCAATATTTATTTTTAGCAAAACTGAAAAACATACTTGGCTTAAAATTCGCTTAATCTATTCTCAAATTTTAACGTTTAATCTTCTATGATGGGTAACCCAGCACTCAAATCAGGTCAACTCGCGGGATATGAGAAGTGGAATGATGGTAAATTTGTATACATGTTCATCATTCAGGTCTTCACTGATTTCAGTATTAATATGTATACAATGTTAGCACTCTTCATAAGTGATAGCTTATCACACCGCAATAGATTATGTACTTTGATCCTATATTTGATGCCTTAGGCCTCCATTTAAGCGACAGTGATTTATCTTCCTCTTTTGATTATGTACGGACATCGAATTCTCTTCAAATTAAGCTGTACTCGACGATATCTGGCTAGATGTGGTGGAACAGCAGAATGAACTGAAGTAATAAAACTTGGCTCTGTTCACTGAATAATTTATTGTAAGTGCATCGCGTTTCAACGCCAAAGCGTCATCTTCAGCAAAAACGTATATGTCATTGTGCCTGAATATTACACTTTGACGCTGAAACGCGTGGTATGTACAGTAAATTATTCAGTGGACAGAACCACGTTTTATTATTTCAGTAAGTTGAACTCATATGAAATGGTTAATAGTTCGAGTGCTTCCGTAATTCATTTTCAAATTTCGCTCCTTTAGATAGTTCCCTGAGTAAATATTGTTCTTCATTACTATTTTCAGTTCTCTGTGACAAAAGTTACTAGTCGGTGGCCATGGATGATGAGTTCATAAAAAATATTTCAATGTCTAAATAGTTCTCCATGAATTTCCACAATAATCTAGTGAGTAATAGGTGCTTTGTTTTTTTTCAAATGAAATTCATACTCTTGACTGCCCTGAAATGATTTCTCCCTACACATTCGGAACCTATCATGTATCTGTTCGAGTTGAACATCCCTTCAACTTTCCAGACCGCAGCCACGCCAGCTTTCCTAATTGCGGTGCTCAGCGCGCGGGGCACGTTCGATGACTCCTTTCGGGACTTCTGGCCCAGGAAACAAGCCCGTGCCCCCAGAAGTTCTGGGGGCACGGGCTTGTTTCCTGGCGTGGTGCACGAGTTAGTCGGTGCACCATATATCCCCCGAGCGCACGCACTGTGCCCGTCGGATGCTGCTCACCCCCGCTTATCCGCCTTGTTCATCACTCCCTCACCTCACCTTCCTTATTCCTCTCCTCTCTTCCCCTTCTTCCCCCTCTCCCCCCCTCTCACCCTCCCATCCGTCTCCACCTCCGTCCGTCCCGGCAGTAAATCAGATAGCGGGCGAGAGACATCTGTTGGCGGAGCGATAGGAATTATGAAAACCCTGGGCGACTTAAGTTTCACCCCTCGCTGTGAGCCGGTGAGCGTCTGTTGCTTGGCAACTTCACACACCCCCTCATCCCTTTTTTTTCCTTTCTCCCTCCCTCTAAATCCTCTTTCACTCTCACCCCTTTCATCCCTCTCACTCGTTTGCTCCAAGTAGTCCCCCACATACCTACCCCCCTCTTTCCCCCTCTCCTGCCACCGCGGCCCACGGTCGCCGGCCAGCGCTGCATATTCCACCGTCGCGTAAATATTTTTGCCTCCCTGTCTCCGCTTGAATTATTCCAAGCAGACGGAGGAATGCTGCACCAACATACGTCAGGGACCCATTCCTCGAGTAGGTAAATCTCGCGTGAATTTTATTTCGGAAAACTTCTCGGTCGTTGTTTTCAATTCATCAAATATAAATGCATATAAATTGTATTGATACAAGTTTCCAGCCTTTTTTTATTTCAGAGAATTTCTTTGGGCGGCTGAATCCCAAATCATAAATGCTATTAAATATTCAATGATAGTGTGAACTATTCCTTGTGAGTAATTACCGGGGAAAATTCAGAGGTAGCATTTTTGGTTTACAGGTGGAGCAGCACCACTTTGAACAGCATGAAATAATTTTGTGCATGAGATGTGCGTCTTAATTTTTTGAGCGCAGAGCGATGCATAGACCCATCAAGTTCCCGAGTTCTCATTTACATATCAATGAGTATTTTTGGCATTTTGTTAATCAAATAGTTTGATAACAACACGGCCAAGTGAATTGGAAAGTGGAGAAGTTTAAAGAGCGGGTCCACAAATTTCGTAATATTTGACCTGAAAATCTTTCAACAAGATAGATAAAATGTGTAGCTGTTTTCGAGCCTCCCTCCGCGTGAAGTCCATTGGTGACAATAGTATCACCAGCCAACCTGCTGTCGTCTCATGCATTATTCTGGTCCGTCTCATATATATGTGTCTGAGTCGCGAGAACTGCTCTGGTTTTCCGCATTTCTTTTCGTACAATCTACCCAGCGCTCTCACAATTATTCTCTTGAAATCTACCCAGTGTCTGGAAAAAAAAATTTCAAATATGAAATGCGGGAAACCAGCCCGTCAATGAGAGCAATTCCCGCGATTCAGGCACAGCCATATGACACGGACCAGAATAATCCATCGGCACTTATCTCCTTCACTAACACTGTAAAGGTAACACTGGTCTCTATGCATTTACTCGTCATTTGTCCCTATGTGCAATTGCACTATCATCCCCGCTGAAGAGGTGGGCTGCTGTCGCACCGTAGCAGCGTTCTACAAAATGTTTGGGCTGGAGAGCCCTGCCATTGTTCCTGATCCGATCCATCGGCACTTCAGACCTGAAGACGCCAGCAGGGTGGCTGGTGAAACTGTTGTCACGCGGAGGAACGCCCGAAAACAGCTTCATATTCAAATAAACGCCGCGGGAATCTTCGAATCAACCATGGATAAAAACCATTGGTTTTTAAAAATGTGCATTTTAAACGACAAAATTAAACCAGAGTAAAATGGTTTCCTCAACATTTGGTTGATTCAGATATAATTACAAGAAGAACTCAACTCTGCTTATATTGTACCTGATGATGGGGTAACAGAAGAAAGCGGTCGTTTGTAGTACCAAAACTAAATCTGTGGAGAACACAAAGTTGAGTTCTTACTATAATAATGGAAAGATTCCACAAAGTTAGATCTTCGTCATATGATTCAGAAATTCGCAAGGCAGAAAAATCGCTGTCAAAATAACAAATGTCGGAGGTATCTGTCCTTATGATGGGCTGTGATACGAATTTGGGAATCACGATTTGGATGTGAACTGGGAAGGAGTGAGCTGTTGGCTTTGGTGGCGGGGGTTGTTGGCCTAACAGGATTGCAAAGTGGACCCTTGGCGTAGGAAGCCATTACAATTTCCACCTCGCAAATCCGACCTTGACTTCCCCCGGATCCAGTGGGTATTCGTTCACCTGTTGCCCTAAAGGACGTCTAAATATTAATACCCCCACAAGCTGTTGCTTGAACATACGCCCCAATCCGTCCTCCCCCACATATGGGCTTGTTTTATCACTTCACTGCATATGTTCGCCGAAATGCAATGGTCTGAAATGACGTGAATCGCTACAGAACGAATGGCATTGAACAACGAACCTAGTTGGGTACTTTTGATTGAAAAGGCATTGTACTGCAAACAGCTTAAATATCCCTATTCGAGCATATCTTCAAATTGATCTAGCAATTAATTTAACATATCAAACATCGGACAACCTACATTTTTTCGTAATTGGTACGTTTTTCTTTAAAAATGTACCTATCCAGAGAAGTGGTATGGAGGAAAGTAATTTCTTTTGATTTTTAATAGTCAAGGGGATCAATTCCCACAACTTGAAAGAAAATAAGAACACTAATATTTCTGGGGGAATTTCGCGATGAGAACGCAATTGAAAAGCAGTAAATTTTAAACATGAGAAATCCGTGTTTTCAAAAAAAGTCTATCATCTCCAATTGTACTGCTCGAATTATTTCCTCCTGAGAAAAGAATCGCCATTGAAAACTTACATCACGACCACCACATGCAATGCCGTGAAATAAAATTTGTCACTTTCTGCATATCACGTGTAATCTATTCGAGTGCCAAACTGACAGATAGATATGTAAGATACTATATCCGAACGATTCCTCAGCAGTCTCGGAATGATGAACGTTAAAGCTGTCTTATTCGCCTCGAGAGAGAGACGGGTCTATACATAGATGGGCAAGCGAGCGTGCATTCCTTCGGAGGAGAAACGCCGCACACGGGAATACTGTGGGGTATGGGGACCGCGTTGGCACGACTCACTCACTCCCGAGCCGAGAAATGGCACGCGTGCTCTCTGAGGGGACTGAGCGATGCAGCACCCGCCTCTTTCTACTATGTATTATTATTACTGTTACATTAATAACATTATTATTGTTACAAAAAGTGCTACAAGTTGGCTATTTGCCAGGTGGTAAGATTCACATAAATTAAGATAGTTTTAAAGTAGTTTGAGCGAGATAGTTCCTTACATGGGCATATTTATGGGGGGAACAACGGGACCGGATACCAGAAGCAGCTTTGTTACGGGTACAAACATTTGTAACAAAAAAATTAGCAAACTAAATATCTTTAATTGCTTAAAAAAAGGTTGAAATTGTAGTTTTTCCGTTAAACATTTTACAGGATAGGTACCCCACCAGGCTAGGCCCAAACTCACGGTACTAGACCTTTTAAAAATATTCTGGACACCCCCCAGAGCCAAATTATAGATACGCTACTGGTTCCCTAGTCATAGCAGAGACCATATTCGAATTTTATTTTAATTTCAACGTCTGTAAGAAGTATGAAGTAAATATTATGATATTAATGGTGCAAAAAGTATAGTTGTGTGTGACAAAAATTCTCAGTTATTAAATAAATATACCTAACCACGTAAGTCTCTAACTTGACTCATTTTTTCACGCCGTACTGTGAAATTGCCTTCACAATAGGTTTTTTGCGATTCTGTAAAAATTACTACGGTGAGTAATTGATCATTTTTATACATAGTTGAGAAAACATACGAACTACACACCGTTAGTTTTTTGGCGAAACATAGGTGTTTTACAAGTTCCTATTCTTTCAATTTTCTCTCCCTGGAGCGCAAAGCTATAATCAATCCCACGTAAAATACCCTATATTCTAAGGCAAATTGCTCGAAAAGTAGTTCGGCAAGTGGTTAATATTTTGATACCATAGGACAGATGGGATTTTTTCTTTAAAATGAGGTGAAATTCATCAAATTCTAGGTGAAGTGATTTTTCGCCCAAACTACCACCTTAAATAATTGGTTACAACCGCCACAACATATAGTTTTGCTGATAAATAAATAAAATGTTTAAAGATCAATTATGCAAAATAAAAAATCAATTATGCAAGATAAAGTTTCTGCAGCTTTTCTTAAAAACATAAATATTGATAGGAAAAATTTCAAGTAGATAAACAAGAAGATTTCTAATTCCAATTTCCAAACTGTCCTGCTGAGATTGCATTGGTCCTTTGCGACCGACATTTCACTTTGCATTGACTCCTCCCTATGTATGTACTTTGGGCTTCCTACATTCTTTCTCAGTTCCCCCATGATTTTTCTCCCATTTAAGTGTGTGGAACAATCCTTAGAGACTCTTTATTATTCTTCTCCTTCGTTCTCCTCCCATTCCAGTACATTTAGCACGTCAGTTACACACTCTGTCCTCTTATGTTTCACCATTGCATACCTTGCTGCCTTTCTTTGTACCTTCTCAATGGATAGCACGCACAGTGAACGGGGACACGCTCTGCTCCGAACCCCTTATCTCGAGATGTCTTGCCCTGTGTCCACCCGAGAAGTCGCGTCTTGAGAACACTTAAACAGACAGCCACCAAACCGCAGTCTTCGACCCTTTTGAGGGGTCGCCACAGGCAGAGGTCGGAAATAGAAAAAAAGCCGGACAGAAGTCCAAAATTGCTTTTGTTTGAGATAAAAACTTGATACTTGGCACATATAATCACAAATGATTACTTATTATGAAATAGTAAGTCATTCTCAATAGGTCCCACCCATTACTTGTTAGAGACGAAGGCGCGAACATGACCAGCATTCCAAAAAACACCCATTTTGATTTTTCTTCGAAAATCTTAAAAGTTAAGCAGATAGTGGATATGTAGAAGGATTTCAATTCAATAAAAAACATAATTACCTCTCATATTGGTACTTTTCCTGTCCTATGCAAGAGATTATTGTCGATATTTGAGTGCTATTACGTCTCAAAATGGCGGACGTTTTTTCAGGCAAAATTTCACATAAAGTAGTAATTTCCATTGGCTTCACGAATATGTGCACGGAGATATTTATACTGAGTATTAATTGAAGACTTCTTAAGGATATTCTGGAAAAACTTTGAAAAATGTTTGCGCCGCCGAAAATAAATTCGATTTTTCGATCGCGCGTCACGCCAGCGGGACCTGGACATGCCTTGACTCCGTTGGATTGTTCAAGTAGTGTGGATCTTAACTCTTTGATTTCGCCGTTTCCAAGCTATGAATGTTGTCACTGACATCCTAAGATTCTATATTGAAGATACTGCGATGATATTGCATTGATCGAACGGATCAGAGCACGTGTAACTGTGGTAAATTGGTTTTTCATTGGTTACATTATGGAATCGTGCTGCAAATTATGAACGAAATTCAGCTTTTGAGAAGGTATGAGTGTTCCCGGGGTACAATGCATGGTTTCCAGAAAAGGCATCATCTGGGATTCTTATTATTTCCTTTCCCCCTCCCCAACTACACCCTCCACCTTTGCTCCCCGGTCGGTCGCTTCGATTCTCTTTTGTCCATGTTGTGCCTCGCAAGTCGCCCCAAGGGTGTATGGTGGTGTGTGTGGGAATACGGTAATTCATTCGCAAATTAGGTGAAAATAAATGTGCCTCATCCAACTTGATCGAGTGCTTGGCTTTGTTCCTGTTAGGTATGTTTTGAAACTCTGTTGGTGCAAAGAGGAGGATGCAAATTTATTAGTACAAGTGACCATCATTTTACACTGTTCATCAAACTAAGCGGAGCGATGAGGTGAGTTAATCCTTGCGGTTTCAGAAGTAAACTCAAATCCCTTGTGCTTTTCTACAGGTCATAAGCTACCTTGTTTTATATTACCTAATTGAAAATCCTCCGAATCCAGTTTATTCAACTGTCAGTCATCATGCTGCTTGGCTTTCGGGATTCCCTCCGCGTAGCGTTGTCTATTGTTGACTTCAGACGCCTGCAGGAGGGCTGGAGAAACTATTGTCAATGTTATACAACGCAGCGCGTTGGGAATCCCGAAAGCCATGAAGCATAATTGGAGTCGCCGCGGAAACATGAGTACCAACTTCAACTGTACGGTCGCTAAAGGAAGGAATTTTGAGGAACACTAAAAAATCACTTAAAGAATTTACAATTTCAATAAATTACTCAAAAGCAATCAAACTTCAATCATTACTTTCAGTTGCTAAAATAAAAAGTATTCATTCAATAACTGACATCCAGTCACTACTTATTTTTTTCTAGTGAAAGATTTTTAACGAATATTCTTTGCACTTCCTCTAAATACTTAAAGAGCTCCTTCTTGGATGGGCCCATTTGCCTATTTCCCTGCACTCTATCCTAGGAATCTAGACATTCTTCGCAATTAAGAGGGCATTCGTGCTGAAGGAAACATGCATAGAAGGCCACCAATCAGCAATTTTCATTCCGCGTATCGGTTTGATGATGGATGAGGTTAGTTTTCCCCTCGCGCTAAACCTAATAGCTCAACTCTGAATTCGAAACAGAATAGGGCCTCTCTCCATTGCTTCCGGGTTTTTCACCGCCTTCGAACTTATTGTTAGTTGATGACGACAGTTTCGCTGGTTGGAATACCAGAGACACTGTCATCATCAACTAAGTTCGAACGCGGTGAAAAACCCAGAAACAATGGAGAGATCAACCAATCAACGCCGCGGAAACCTAAGAGTTAACAGAATAGGGCCTCGTATAAGAAGGCGTAGGTGACATGAATCAATTCAGGATGACCTGGTACGGAGGGAATCACTCTGTTTTGGGCTTTAAAAAAGATAAAATTGATAAATTACCAGAAATGTTACCTTAATCGTTTCTTTACTATTACTGCAATCCAGAATAAAATTACGTTTTGCATCAGTTTAAGTCAGTGCTTAATTTCATTACAGGGCGATTGAAGATAATACATAATTAACCATTTTATCAACATATGCAAGCATTTTACTCCATATATGAAAATATACTGGCTTTTAATACCTTAAATAAAGATATCGATAGCATAAGTTAAGGTTAGTGCTCAACTGAAAAATTTCCAGGAAACTGGAAAAAAACGAAAAAATCTTCAAATGGTATTTATTTCTTGACATCTTATTATATTCGGTGTTAATATATGGAGATTTTAGGTCAAATTATATTTTTTCCAACTTCAGCCAACGTTTCGGACCTTTATTGATCCATCTTTAGGGCTATAATTAAATGTTACATGATAGTGAAAAATGTATTACAATCCTTTTTGATTACAAATTGATTAAAATATATAATTTACAGTCATCAATAAGAAAAATACATGGACATATTCAAGATTGTTACATTTCAAGTTTGTTGCTGTTTTTATTATTCATTCGCATTAGCAAATCATGCAATTACAAATAGTCACTCATTTAATTTCGAAGAAGCCAAAATTTTCGACTCGGAACCAAATTTATCAAAATGATTATTCAAAGAAATGTTCCACATCTCCTGAAACAAAAAAAGTTGCAATAAAAGGACAAATTTACCATAATTTAATTGATGACATATCGATGGTTAAGGACCAAATCGTTCTATCTCTATTTCCACTCAAAATTGAAGTTTGGTACTGGTAAACCAGAAAAAAAAAGAATCTACTGGAAAAATCTCCTATCTCCAGTTCAATTCTTAATGGTAAAAAAGTGAACGGTGGCGTTACCTGCCATTAATACTTTAGTAGTTTTAATAATTACTTTTTCCGGTCTCCTGAACAATGAACATTTTGGAGATATGATTCTTAACCATCGATATAACTTTTCAACAAGGAAATGGATCCAAGCAACCAAATTAAAATTGTAAACAAAAACAACAACAATCTTGAATATGTCCATGTATTTTTCTTATTAATGACTGTAAAATATATATATTTTAACCAATTTGTAATAAAAAAAGGGCTGTAATACATTTTTCACTATCATGTAAAATTTAATTATAGCCCTAAAGATGGATCAATAAAGGTCCGAAACGTTGGCTAAAGTTTGAAAAAAATATATTACATGGCCTAAAATATCCTGATATTTACACCGAAACATCTTCTGTTTTAGATATAATTCTGTGTAATCAAGCAATGGTCCATGAGAAACATTTAACTAATGTCCCCAGAATAACAGCAAAGCTGGGGCGTGCCAGAAGTTTGCGTAACCTACGAGCCTCTCGTGCTGTCAAAGCTTGCTCTAACAAATATAAAAATCATCTTGTATCTCGTGCATTATGCACCATTACTTACTAGGCTTATTATTACGCTAGGCTTAGATTGCTTGAGCAATTGAGAATAGATATCTTTCAGAGCGACGCGGAGAACATCCTATTAGAACCCCACTATATTTCCAGGTCAGACAGAAACGGTAAATTAAGAGAGATATTTTGCCGAACGGAAAGGTATGGGAATTCGTTTTCCCCCGAACAATAAGGGACTATAATAAATGCTAGGCGTAATTTCATTAGAGCGTTTCCTTTTTATATGTAAACGGCTGGTGTCCTAACACCCCCCGCCACACGCCTATTGAGGCGGCTTGCGGGGTAATATGTAGATGTAGATATATCACGTCCAAGAACTCATTTCAAAGTTAAATAAGTTAAACATTGTATTCTTTTTGGAAGGACTAGATTATTGTTTTTGGTAATAATGGACATTTGAGATAAATTAAACACTTCAGGACTTCGCGGGTGGTTTTACCTTCTATTTCCTGAGCAGCTGAGCATCATCTTGTGATACTGCTAAGAAACACGATCCCGAGTAAGTCGAGGACTTCACAGATTCACTAATGTTGGATACTCGAGACTTCCATTTCATTTTCACACCTTTACATTATTGAAACATGAGGTTAATTATACGGATATTCCAAATTTTCCCAACTTCCATTCCCTCATAATAGGTGTAGCTAGTTCTGATGACGGACCACTCAGAACAAAACGTTTCAGCACTCCTGATCAATAATAACTGACACTCGGCATGTATTTCACCTTACCAGACCCTCTCGGCCGTCTACCATGCTGATAAAAACAAATTAACCAATGAACGAGCCATTATGTCAACAGATAAATCATGGGATCCTTTTATGTAACGAGCCTGGGACCGAGATGAGAAATGCTGGAGCCAGAGGCAAGTGAGATTTCACCCTTGACAGAAAGCTCTCGGCCCGAGGTAGAAAAAACCGTGTCCTCGGATCTTTTTGAGCACTCTATCACGAGGGATGACGGAATTCAAAATTAAAGCCTGTGACCAAAGCGAATACCTGGAGACGTTACTGCTGACAAGGTCCCAAAAGAAACATTTCTTCTTCTTCTTATTCACTACAATCGTTTTTTTTCGTTCGAGAGAGTTAGTTGCCTTGTTAAGTCAGATAAAAACCAACCTCCCAACCTCCCAAGGGGTCTTTTCCCTTCGAAAGGTGCTTTGGCTTCGAGGGTAGGGGCGAAACTGAATGTTGTGACGGCTCCCGAAGTTCCCAAGCCTCCTTGTCAATGCTACTCCTCCACCCACGGTTGCCGAGTTTCTTTTATTCTGTTTGTCCTCATCTCCCTGCATAAATCCGCCACCCCCTGCCACCCACCCTCCAAACCCCACTCCAACAGCCCATAATCCCTCCCGTCCACAGGCCCAACCCCTCTCTCCTCACACCCTCCGCAGTTCAGACAACACATCTAGCTTTTCAGCAGTCAAGACTCCGTCGCCTTCCTCGGAATTCACGTCACCTTAGCGACTTTTCGTCGAATACTACAGCGAAAGAAGGGAGTCCAAACTGTCCAAGAGCATCTCTTCAAGTGTAACAGGCGTCTTGGAAATGACTGCCATTTTTTCGGATTTTTAATATTATATCCTCCATTCAGTTCTCCCCTCCTGTCACAAGCAATGAAAAGTAGTGTCGCTTCGGCGCATTTACCTAAACTGTTTATGAACACCATACTTCAGCCTCGTGAGAATTCGACACAGCATACCTCTGATTTTGCATTATCTCATTTTGTTTCAATCTTTGGAACTTTAATGTATACAAATTGAGAGAACGTCAAACTATGCATGACTCTATCATATCTAGAATATGGTGCATTTTCCTCATCTCAATATCAATTGTAATGTTAAGTTTTATTGGTGGAAAATAAAATTCCTATCTACCTTTTTAAGAAAGAAGAAAACTCTCTTCTTACATTGGTCACGTACTCAATCGCCGTCGTTCAATCACTTTCAGCCTAATCAACCCCCGAATTATCATACATCTCTCATTACTCACAAACGTTTAAATCGGAAAAATGAGACACGAAGCACCAACAATTTAATCCAAGGATCAAAGAATGTCTAAAACGTCACTTAGTAGAAAACGTTAGCGCTAAAAATGTCGAATAAAAACAAAAAAAAACACTTATAGATATGTTTAACTCTGGTCGTTTTATTGTTAAAAGTAAAAATCAACCATTTATGTTGTATTTCAGCATGTTTAACCGGAGTTTAGGCGCACGTCTGCGACAAGAGCGGACAAAAGGTAAATGTGACGGCGGATAAAACATTATCTATTAACCTTTGGTAAATAATGAATTTTACTAATTAATTGCATATTCTCCGTCCAACTTTGGAGTAGCATACCAAAATGTTCCAATACGTTAGAATGCCCGTTTCAAGAAACAATGAATGGAAATAAGTTGTCAAGAATGAATTCGCAAAAAAAATGCTTGCTGACAATATTGCGACAAGAAGAACAAATAAGAAAATATAAGGAGGCACATGTGATGAACTGAAGAGTGAGGGGTCGAGTGAAAGAAAAGAAAGAAAAGAAGAAATAGTGTTACCCTAAAATTGGCTTTAGTTATGATCTATGAAAAACCAGTGACTGGTGAAACACCGAACCATCATCTGCAGTCATCAACCCGAAAATTATTCGACAAAAACTTTTAATAACAGTTCGAATTATCGTGAAATAATGATGCTAGGAAAATCTTCGGACATATATTAGTAATCAGTTCAGGCCCTAACCAGTACCCCAACCCTAACCTGGCCCTGACCTAGAGAAGTTCAGCGATTATAGCAAACGAAATGGCCCATACGGATTTCCACCAACAATGAAACGGCACTGTGGATGAGATGAGACAAACAGGAAACCAATTCTGTGCTTCTGCAACCATAAGTTAGACTCTCCGGCTTCTTTCAAAGAACTGAATGAAGGGTGTGCACGTGTGTAACTGATTTATTTAGTAGATGAAGGGCTGTACTGTGAGTTCTTGGGTGATAGAAGTTATCTCGAGAGAAATATTCGTCGGAAATATACATAATACGAGAAAGGAAAAGCCAGTGATATTCCACATTTTAACCTTGAGTCCTATATACCACCCATAGTTTCGACAGCAAAACAGTATTTTTTAAGAGAAATGTCGATAAAAAGTTGTACACCTACATCGTATATGCCTGGTGACGGAAGGAAAAAGGTAACATGTATTTCAACTTTGCCAAGCGCACGCAAAATTGGAATAATGGCGATTTTCTTCCAGACATTATAAGTTTGGATTGTTAAGATAATAGTATATTTAATATTTTATGTATATTCTAAATTTTAAATCTTGCGGCGACTCCCTCTTATATATGACCATGTAAATGAGATTGGAGCGGCACATGGAATCAAAATCTCCATTTTTCCCTTTCTACCCGAAATGTTAGTGTCAGTTATGTATTACCTTAGTGTAGTGTCCCATATTGGCAACACTGTAATGGTTCATGTTGGTAAGCCTGATAAGTTAAAGGAGTCGCAATGTTCTAAAGATTAATGTGTGTATTGATTGAAGGTGAGATCACAACAATTTTGGCGACGAGAATGTTGGAAACGTTGCGTGAAGTACCTACTTAAAGGTTGTTAAATGGTCAGTTAGAATACGTAAAAGTAGCTTAAATGCTGGCGAAGTATTTCGTGAGAAGTTTGTGTCAAAGTCGTTCGCGAGGTACCCGTCAATTGACCAAGTACGATGGAAAAAGGGAGAGAACTATTTAAGTTTGATCCTCACGGAGATAAGTCTACGAGAGCAGAAAGACGGAGAAAGTGGCTTCGAGTGTTCCAATTTTACATGGACTCGAAAATGGAACGAATAGAGGTTGTGTCCTAAAACCGGTCGGAAAACAGTGAAAACCGTCTACAATAATATTGAGTTGTTTCTGTACCATATTTACTAACTTCTACTCCCTTATAAAACCATTGATTCAGTGCAGGGGTTTCTTATAGCTTTTTTAACTTAATGGACTTAAAATATCGGCATGACATTTTCACTGTTAGATAGCAAATATTATAAGATTTTTAATTCGCAGTTGATGCACATTTAAATTTCCAATACGCTCCGTTATTGCCTGAAGATTACGCTTTTGCCTCTAAAATTATATTTTTGTTCTACATACAACTGAAATTCAAATTACTTAGCAATCATAATGAGATTTAAATGGGAACTTATTGCAGAAGGTTAATTGATAAATGGAGAGTAACAGTGAGATTTTAGCAGAGTATTTTTTATCCCAATCACTACGAGGGTGATTAATGACTCATGCATGGTAATTAAGGTAACACGTCTCATTGAAAGGATTCTTTTAACCCGATGTATTACTTTACAATTTTTTTCCGTTAATTGCTACAAGCATCTTTTTCTATTGTATTTCATTCCGCTGCGTATGAGCTCAAACTGTCTATTACGGCTTCATAAATCTACCTTTTTTACTTGCTGTTCCCTACTATAGCTGGTGTGCTTCATTTTTACAATGATAAAAGATATCTTTAACGATTCCTTTGCGCAAACATTATTGGAGAGAACATTCTGGTGCCTACGTGTACCAACTTTCGAAATCCATAAAATCCTTGCAATGTGGTACTTTCCTACATGCAATGTGTGACTGGGAATGCATGTTTACACCTACGGAAGTAATTTGCAAACGAAGTATTGAAACAGCTGCTGCATTTACACTTACATTTCTTCTGGCGGCACCACTTTTAAGTTGGTTCCTCTTCTAGTCCGTTATTCTAGCATTTCTCAATGCTTATTTCTTGTCATCGTTAGTAACAACTTACAGGTAGTGGGTGAAATGAGCCAATGAGAAGGAATCAGTTATATGAAGGATACACAACGAACCTGGCCGAGGCGATAGAGCAAACGGACATGGGAAATATGTTAACGACGAATATGAGCAACATATTTGTAATTATTATTTCTGAAATAAAACCGGTTAATGTTGGTAAATGGATGTGAATAGAAATCATCTAAATGTTTTCGAAAGCTTTTTGAAATCTACAAAGTAAACAAAAATATCCTGGTTATATCCTATGTTCCTCTCTTCATGTTCTAATAACTGCAATCGCATTCTCTGGCGAGATTCAAATCCAACCCTTCGGAATGGGAAGCTGCTACGCCAAACCAATCCCTACTATACCCCATTTCACTTCTACTTTGAGTTTCCACAAATACTAAGAAAAGAGCAGAATTAAATCCCGTGTTGATCGATGAAGTCCTGTACTAGTAAATAATATATATTGGCTTATATTCACTGCTAAATTAACCATTTGAGTGACACGCAACAATATATCGTCGTTTTCAGAATGAGCCAGAAGTGCCAACAACGATATATCGTCGTCTAAGAGGAGATCTTTTAAACAATGTTTTTCTCATCCTGTAAATATTGTAAATTGTACATAATACAAGAATGATCTCTTATTTACTACGTGGCACAATAATTTTGATAGTAAATTGAAATAATCAACAGCTTTGGTAGTTAAAATAACTATATGTTGGATTGAATTCTCCCAGCGCCACATTTGGTTCTTACGAAACTGCTTCTGGTGCGACACATTAGAAACTACAATGTTTGGTAGTCTAAAACCAATTGACTTTATTCTAATTTTTTGTACTTTGTATTTATTTCGGAGATTTTATTTTTGGCATGTTATTATTTTTAAAAACTGCTTTGAAACAATTATTCACTGCGAAGCACATCGCATTCTCGTTCGTTCCGCGAACGATAAATGATCATTACGAAAGACGCTAGGCTGATAAATATCTTCTTTGCAGTGTTGCTTCTAAAGAGATAATTCGTTGCTGACTGTTCCACTGCGATCAAGTCGTTGATTTTTAGCAACGAAAGGCATAAGAAAAGATACTAAGTAAATGCTACCACGCTAACTCTAACTGCTGGTGTATTGGGTCAGCTGGTGTGTTGAGTCGGCAATGTGGCTCCGATTGTCAACCGCGTTATCATAGTAACTACGGCAGTAGTAATTGAAATATGATGTTCAGCATAAAAGAAAACGATGTGTGCCGTCTCCTGCTGTTGCTTACACAATGAAAGTTCACCAACCATATAAAGCCCAGAATTTTGTTCGTGTATAGCCAGTAACATTTAGTGGCGAGTGGATTTGTGGTCGGATTTTGACCATGTGGCTTTTCGAAATTGAAATAACCCTTCGGCCTAATAAATGGCGTCAGATTCTAGAAATGAATTTGCCCCTGGTGTTGACGATGACAGATTAGTTCAATTTATAAATTCGCTCAGTAATGATGACGACGACTCGGTGGAAAGTGAAGACAGCGCCCATTTTCGTCGAAACACTAGTGAAGGAGAAGTATTATCAGACTCAGATGAAAGTGTGATTATCCTTCCTTAGAAGAGACCGGCAATTATTGGCTATAAATGCTCCAAATTTTGAATTCTTGGAAACTCCTGGTCCCAAACGTCAACCGCCACCAAACTCTCCTCTAATCATGTACCTCAACCTCTTTTTTTACAGACATATTCTGGACCATGGCGGTGAAGGAGACAGACAGGTATGCTGAACAGTTTTTGGCTTCACACAATACATTCTCACACAATTTGAGAATGCAGAAATGGTGTCCAGTCACCGTGGAGGAAATGAAGGCTTTTATTGCGGTTTTTATGGAAATGTGCATCACAATAAGATCATCCATTTTTTCCAATTGGTCCGAGAATTGTCGCTCTATCCCTTGGTTTGGAAAGATTTATTCAAGAAATAGGTTTCAATAGGAAAGAATCGTCGGGGAGAAAAAAAATTACTTATGAAATTTTTCCATTTCACAGAAAACATAACTTTTTCCACCTGGCCATAAGCAGTACGATTCCAGTGCTAAATTCCTTCCCATAGGTGATCATGCTAACCGAGTCTTTCGCCACCAGTTTACTCCTCATTAGTAGGTACCTAAGTATTGATGAGTCATTAGTAGGTACCTACTAAAAAGCATACTCAGCTATTGCAATATTTGCCAAACAAGCACCACCATCAATGGGGCATCAAGTTCTGGATGCTATGTGATTCTGTGGTTAATTACTGGCATTTTATTGTTGTCAAGGAGCAAAAATCCAAGTAGATAGGAAAAAAAAACGTGGTCTGCGTCGGACCAGACGGTGGAAGTTATACTTCTTCGGCCGGTCGCACACACCCGCTCACACACACAGGCAGACAGGATATATAAATGAAATAAAAGACATTTTTTTCTCTTCGAAATGTTGGGGCCTGTTTCTCTATTATAATTTCAAAATCCAAGAGATAATGCATCATAGAACATTATCATTTTACATGGTTTTGACTTGTAGAATGGAGTTTCGAGGTACATTTCAGAAAGTAGGTGCAATGATTAATGTTTCCTGGAAAAACAGAGAGAGGGAAACCCGGAATAAGGTGTAAAGAGTGTTTCAGAAGCAAAATGGAGGAATCTGGAGCGATCCCAACGGATTTCGTAGGCATGAGCAAATGGAGGAGTGTCAAAGCTACGAAACAGTTTATGTATATAATTATAAAACATTGTAAAAAGTATATTTCTAAGGCATAATATCGTTAAAAGCGATTGAAATACGCACGGAGAATGTTATATTCCTTTAAGTTTAATTTTTATAGCACGCGTATAAGATACTGGAAGTCTCGGGAACAATGAAAAAATTGCTTAGCAACGAAAATGAAAAAATATCGAAATTTGCATTAATTTTGCGTTTAAACTTCAAATATTTCATTTTATCGATCGATAGAGATACATCGGTTGCAAGAAGTAAATGCATTGATCTTTTGACCTCATTTCAGTCAAAGAATGAAACTTGTATCTAAATTATTTCATATTTTAATGAATGAATGAAAATTACTATACACGTAAATTATTCGTTTTTCCCATTTAAACCCATTAAAAAACAAAATCCTATCTGGACTCGAAACCAATGAAAAATATTGGGATTTTCGATTTTTTCCTGACTCGACACCAAATTTGAACCCTTCCCTGAAAATTCCATCCTTTTAGCTCGATTAGAAATACCCAGGAATCCGTATCAATGAGTACAATTGTGGATTTTTCTCACCCAAAAGAGAGCGTGACGCGGAAAAGAGCGTGACGCGGTTTCTCGACCAACATCCCATCCCAAAAGTCTCCAACGGGCGCAAAGAAGTATTACTTCAAAAATACAACAAGATAATTGAGGGCATGTAGTAGTGAACAACTTATTGAATGCTGGAAATAATTCTATGAAAGGATATCATGCATTCGTGGACAATTTTTTCACCATTACAGATTTAGCACGTATTTTGTTCAAAAAATGTACATATTTTACAGGTTCGTTGAGACGTAATAGGAAAGGAATACATCAACCTCTCAAAGAAAAATTTAGTGTGGGTGAGAAAAAGTATTTTAGAAGTGAAGAGCTTCTTATTCTTGGATACCTAGAAAAGAAATCACAAAAAAATCTAGTTTTATTACTGCTCTCAAACTCGATAGCCAAAATCAATTCAGTCATTCGCAAGCGTCACGAATTTCCAAAGGAAAGGCCACAAATGATTGAGCACTAACACCGTTACATGGGTGGCATTGATTCTTCGAATATGATGCTGTACGTGTATTTAGATGAGAGAAGATCATTGAAATACTGGAAGAAAGTGATCTTCAATGTAGTTTCTAGAATGGTGCTAAATGCATAATAAGTGCATAATTTACAAATCAAACAATCCTGCAAAAAATATATCAAAAGTACACTATATGCCGGAAATAATAGAGATCATTGAGGGAGAATGATTACGTAGTAAGAATAATCCCAGTCAGTCAACTCCCAGGACAGAATTGCCAGGAATATATTGGATAAGGAAACTGCCAGGGCGGAGGGAAAAAGTTCGTGCTGCATGCAGTAGGAAAGACGGTGGCGCTGACTACAGATCTAGAACTGTTTGTGTCAAATGTGAATAAGATGTACATGGCATATCCGTGTCTCATCACATTTGTGAATAATGAGATAATTAGTTATTTCATTTGGAAGAAAGTTTGTAATTTTGTCATAGTTTTGTATGCATTTCAATTATTTTCACTGTAAATAATTTGTAATTTAACTGTTAATATTTTATAAGCAATAAGAGACTTAAATTCTTGTTATTAATATTAAGAAACCGTGTGTCATAACATTTTCTCATGTATTGTTCCCTGACCTAGAAAACGTTTTACCTTATATATCTTCAATCATTTTGATAATCTCCCCTGAATTATATGCAATTGGCATTGTGAAAATTAATGGAATATTTAGCGAAAATTTTTGCAATTTCCTTGGTCATTATGTAATCATTTCCTGTAAAAATAATGACATTTTTTTATATCAATGTTTTAAGTTTTAAAGTTATGTTTGTTAATCGATTTTTTGGTCAAAAGTGAAAAATAAATGGATGAAATCTTGTAAATTCAACATTAAACTAAGTATAACAATTAAATGTCATTGACAAAAAGGGCGGATTTTTTTTCTTATTCATTTGCAAGAAAGTATTCACTTTAAAGTTCAGTAAAAATCATGTAAAAATAGTAATAAATAAACAAGTAATGATTTCTTTAATAAAAACCTACAAAATTAGCAAAATACCCATGGCACTTCCGGGAGTACCCACTAAAATGTCGGATGGCACTCTAAGTGTTAAACAGGCCATTTATTGCGAAACATTTATGCTACGATTTTTCTTTCATTAAAATTTTGTATAATATGACGAGAATGATAATGACAGCGAATTATGTTGGTAAACCCATTCCAGCTGCTGCTGTTTTCGTGGGAAATAGAATATTCTTTTTCGTACTAACGTTTTTGTTCTAAAAAAATTCACATGTGAGTCAAGCAGTTGCTCTAAGCCCACTTCTGCTGCTGCCATTTTTTGTAGGGAATAGCATTGTCTTTTGTACATTCAAGTATTTTTTTCTGTTCTCAAAATATTTCTCCTCTTTCCCATAATGACCCCAGAGAAAGGCCGAGGTAATAGGCCCCTAGAGCGAAAAGAATGCATTAGCCACGCTCCCATAGGTTTCGCGACCTGGGCGTTGGCCGGGCGACGCCCGTCGCGCACAGAAGTATCTCTCGCCATAGACCACGTGGGCTTCCCCCTCAAGGAGTAGAGGGATAGCAATGTCTGCAAAGTCGAGCTTGACCCGTCCCTCTCGAAGGCAGTTCCCCGCCCCACAAAATTTAGTCCTGCCTCTCAGTCCCCAAGATATTTGATAGCTGCTGACGCGAGAAAAAAATATCGTTTCACCCCGGCCCTCTAACTGAGAGCGCCGAGGTGAAGGTGGGGGGAGAGACCCGGGATGGTGGAGGGGAGAGCGAGAGACAGACCTAGGACGCATAGCCGGTCGCTGGACTGCCGAAAGCGCCAACGCTCGGCGCGAAGGCCTCCGGACAAAAGCGCTGGACATCCTCTTCACTCAAGACGATTACAGTAATGGTATTATATTTAAGTACTTGAGAAGTATCCGTATTGAAAGATAAAGGACGCGGCAGATCTTATACCGAAGCTCATTTTCGTATCACTTCTCATAGCAGAGTAACATTTCCGTGAAAAGATCAATTTTAGGCTTACTAATATTTAAGTTTACTAATTTTTTTTCTCCGATGTGGTTGATATCCAGTAAACGCGCAATGTAATTAGTTCTAGCGACACTCTTCCTGCGCCAAACGGTGGAAACAGAATTTCTTTATCTATTAACATGCAACCATGGTGATAAAAATGTCAACGGTCTGAAAATGGATTTTCGTAAAGATTGAAGGTGAAATACGGAAACCTTATCCTGTAATTGGAGAAGGGTTGAAATCTTAGATCAACGATGTCTGAAGGCTGGGCGAGAACTTCAGCGGAGGTGTCACATTACCCAGGTGCCCAGAAATTTGATATTGGAAGTTTTGGATAACAAGCATCAGACGAAATCATTATCAAGTAACGCAAAAAGACAGAGGAGAACTGGGGCGTCCACCATTTCCCACGAATATATTGTTTGGGGATATAATTCTCTGGTGACTTTGATGTGTAAACACCGTTCTTTCTTTCCTCATAATGTGAAGCGGTTTCCATTACAAAGTTGCAGGTGTCCAACTAGTTGACATTGCGTAACGCTCGCGAAGGGCCCTCGTAGTGGCGGAATAAAGTGTTGTCGGAGAGAAACGGCTGGAGCCGCAACTGTTTAGGTAAGACAACCGCATCAAATAACTGTTGCAAACAATAGGTTAGTTTCGCGATCGTGTGCCGCACCCATGGAGGATCCACGGGGGGGAGGGGGGGAAGGTGGAAATTCTACCCCCCCTCCAAGAGGTCAGACGATCAAAAGAAAATGCATAGGATTTGACTGTAAATTTCACTGTACCAATAACTTAATGGCTTCGATATGGCAGAAAAAGGCATATTTCTCTCCATCGAGCATGATCTGTGCAGTGTTTCCATTCTGGAGCACTTTCCCATATATCTAGCTTATTTGGTAAAGCGTCTAGGGTAAAAAAATGTCAAATACTATAATTTCAACTAAAATGTCAATGTAGTAGGGGATAGCGGATTTTCTGGCTTATTGTTATTAGGAAATTGACTTGTTTCAGGTTTTTTAGAAAAAAACTTTCTCCACTTTTACCATAAATTTGTAAGCTGACCATACTGACCATACCAGCTGAACTCTTACATTATATGTACTCAGATGAAACCAATTTAGCCTACATGCTCTTCCTAAATCCAATTTTATCCGAGATCCAACTTGTGAATAAAGCTTTTGAAGCTAACAATGCTAGTCCGACTAAATTGCTGAAAGACCTAACTTCGTTGATAGACTCCATTGTAAAAAAAACTTGTGTTACCTACACACAAATTAGATCACTTAGTTCGTGACTTAGAAGGTTTATTTTGATCCCAGTCCGTACTTAGGGAACAGATTTGAGCATCAAATTCAAGAACCGAAACATGCAAACCAATTAACATAGCTAAAGAAGAAATAACATTACGTGAAAGGTGCAGACAGTTTTTAAGAGAATTATTTATTCAGCTAAAACAAAGATTGCCGGACAATATCCGAGCTTTACAAAAAATATAGGACTTATTCTCTGCAGAAAATATACTAAAGAACCAATTTCACCAATTTTGGAGGAAATGAAAATCCAAGGTGGTGTCCTAGAATGATTCATACAAGAGAACAACAAAATAAACTTGGCTGGTCAGAAAAGCAGGAAACAATTAAATTTAGGAATGAAGTTCATTCATTCAAAGTCTGTACTAGAGAAAATCCATTTAAAAAAATTTCAGAAGTGGCCTCAAGGCTACCCATCTATTCTACCATGGTTCAACGCTGAGGTAGAGAGAAAATTCAGCCAATTAAATTTGGTAAAAAACAAAGCAAGAAACTGCTTCAAAATTAAAATGATTAACGCCATTCTGTCCTTCCTGAAAGGGGTCGTGCACAAACTACGTCGTTACCGTTTTCAGTGATTGTTTTACCCCCTTTGTTGTCAACCGTAGTATTCTCCCCACCCCCCGACATGAAGCATTGTCTCTACACATGAAACTTTCAATTCAAAAATATTTTATCAATTATTGAGTGAGTTTATTTTTAGGGATAGGTTGAAATAAAAGAGATAAGATAGTCTAACTAGATTCAAAGAACTGCGGAACTGGCCGCGCAGTAACTTTAAAGGAGTCGCCCGCTGATGGTCACACAATTACGTGAAATTCACAGTGAAAAAATCATTGGCCAGAACTGGGATTCGAACCCAGACCCCTCGATTTTGCGCCGAGTACTCCCAGTTAAGCTACCCAGGCGTCCTCTCTCACTGTGAATTTCATGGAGGCTTTAAGGATCGAGTTGTCATCATAGCGTGCATACAATGCAATGGAGTACCCGTGTGCGAGCGCTCAGTGCTACTGTCCACGAGGTAAAGCCAAACTTCAGTGGAGCTTCAGCGGAGGTGTCACAATACCCAAGCGCCCAGAAATTTGATATTGGAAGTTTTGGATTACCAGCATCAGGCGAAATCAGTATCAAGTAACGCAGAAGTCAGTTGCGAACGGGAAGTCCACCATTTCCCACGAATCTATTGCTTTTTTAGGCCGCCACACACGCTCCGTTTTATTGTACGTTTTGCCTGCGCAGTTTTAAAACAGATGTAGCGTGCGTGGCGCAAACCCACGGACTTTGTGTCCCTTTTCCGTCTTATGCGTGGCTCGAAGAAAATCTACCGGCGGCAAAATTTTCTAAGTGTGTACAGGTAAGACTGCGGACAAGTCGGCCCGTGTGTGGGGAGTCTTCCGTCATAGCTTCAGTCGTTAGTCATCTTTCCAGCTGCGAACTTCGAATATGTCGGACTTGAGAACAGTTTCCCGCGACTTTTTAAGTAAGTTCATTCAACTATACCACAATAATCCGTGTTTGTGGAAAATAAAAAGTAAGGAGTATACCGATAAAAATTTTAAAAATGTTGCTTATGAAGTACTACGAATAAAACTATCGGAAATCGAAGCAGTAGCAACGAAAGATACGGTGATTTAAAAAATTAAAAAGAACTGACGTCCGGAGATATCGAGGACAACTCAAACATGTAAACCGAAGAGGGTGAAATTCGCCATTAAAAAATAATTGGACCGGATCTCTCAATTGCTGATCATGTGAGTTAGTCAGATACGCCCGTGCATGTGACTGCGTACCACATCATTTGTGCAATCGTTATGATTGAATAACACTCTAACAATTTACGGGGTCAATTTTTCATACTCCCGTAACTAATTCAATGGATGCATATTTTGCAAAACAATTGGGCTCGACCAACAATGTACTAAAACTAAATAGGTCCAAATCGAAGAGGTCAAGGGTAATATTGGTCTTTTTTTCGGTCGTTTTGACATGTAATTACCTAAAAGGGAAATTAAGAAACCACCGAGAAAGAATTTCCTACGCTCCGTCGGAAAGAACCTACGTACTTGTCGTGAATTAGACGAAACGTAACCAAATTTACGAAGTTGATAAATACTTCGAACTCGTTAAATAAAGTCTATTTTTAATTATAGCAATTTTATAGCAATAAAAATCAGGAATATGAGAGAAGAAACGACCTTTTTCTCGGATGGCACAAGGACGAAAGTCTTTCCAACGTTTCAATCAATAAATCATTTTATTAACCCTGGTTGATATTTCGACAACATGCGCATTCCAAGAGAAGGTACATGTTTAAGTCAAGCCAAGGATCAGAACGGAATTCTTTTTCGGTGATAACTTGGTTGTCGAAAATGTCAACGAGCATGTTAAATCCATCATTACTTGATATCTCTTTACTGCCAGAATAATGGATTGTATCTTCGTGGGATCTAGTAAGCGGTATTTGTTCTAATGACAGCGAGTGATACATATTCTAGGAACCTTTGATAGTTAATGAATTATTTTCACGGGAGTCTCTACGGTGATAGCTGAGAATGAAAAAGATACACATACGTCGGAGTTTCACACCATTGGAGTTTCTTTTCATTTTATACATATAATGGTGTATAGCATAAAGAATTATTTGAGGATTACAGGTTTACTGATTCATGCGTTTTAGGATCTATACGGGATATTAGAAGTAAAAATAAGAGAAAGGATATATTATATATAGTTTTGATGTAGTTATGCACTGAGTAATATTTATAATAAGTACTTACACTTACCATACTTCATAAACGTACTCTAATACTGTCAAAGAAGTCACTGACATGCAGAGATCCGTGAATATAGAAGGATGCAACAGCTGTGAGGAGAATTATTAAAAACAGCATAATAAATCACTATGCCCAGGCACTTGAGCGTATTATTAGTTGGAAGAATTAATCTAGTTAACTCCAGCAAACCAAAAATCTACTTAGTCAACGAAACGAAAATGATTAATCTGTCCGTGCAGTAAAATAAAAATACACGTAGACGCCCGTAGGTTATCATTTCATAAGCTTGCATCAGATAACATAGTTTTAGTTCACATTTAGTTTTATGATATTATGCAGTTGTACGAGATCCGATCGTATATCCAATTTCATTGCAATGCTGCATATCGTAGACCCGACATTACCACTTCCGGGCTAAAATTCTAGGCAAGCGAAATTTACATTTAAATCATTGGTAGGCAGGTTTTATGTGATTATCGAAAGGACGAATCGTTGCAGAATTGGGTTTTTATCAGTGAAATTATGAAATTTTAAATATTAAGCGTTTAAAAAGGTAGGTAATGTTGACTCTAGTTTATATAATTTCGCTAACATATTTCGTATGTATAATTTATTTCTTTGTTTCCCCAATGAGAAAATGTAGGTGTTGATACCTAAATATCAATTTGCACTCCTCGTACAACCTACTGAAACAGAACTCAATAGCCTTTCGATACACACATCCTCACTTGATAAATTTCTTTTATAGCTACTAGAAGATTTGACGGTACCATAAAGCATTGAATTTGTTCAAAATTACCCACATGCCTGCCTGAGGGAGATTGTTAACAGAACTATCTCTCACCTCGTAGCCTGCTGACCCAATAGGCTGATGCCCAACGGGTTGCTACTTGCTAGTGCCACAATATGTCACATTCCACCAGGTAGTGTCCCTAACAGACAAGAGAGTCGCTCTCAAGGATACAACATATATATACTATGTATATATCTTCCATGGTCGCGCTGTTCTCAGCGGGGTTGTAACATCTCGCTTTTGAATGGGAGTGAATGAGACAGAGAACAATGCCTACGAATTTGAATTCCATTGAAAACTTATTCCTTATTCACCTGAATCGAACCCGAGCTCCACTCGTGGGAAGCCAGCCACGACTCCAATCCGATCTCCTCTAATTCTCCACCCGTCCAAGTCGAAACATTACATGCGGTAAAAATCTCATAATGTGCGACCATAAGCCCCTTTCTTTTCCAGTTCATTACCAAGCAACGCGCGGACTGCCGTGTGGGTAGTTAATGCCCTGGATCCCCACAAGTCGTTTGAGTGACTCGCGGCTGCTTAGCCTCAACTCCTGTATTATCCAGAGTAATGCAATATCGGATGCTGAGGTGCTGGCTTCCTGGTTTTCGGGCCCACGCACCACCGAGCACCGCCTCCGCAGCGCCACCTTACGGGACGGATCACGAAGGAAAGAGAGAAAGAGGAAGGAGGAATATTATATCGCTCGGGGATGTAAGTATAATACCCTCCCGGACACGGCTCGGCGACAACCCCCTCCCCCTCCCAACCCCCCTTGGGATTGTCTTGAAGAATAAAAAACCCTAAGTCATCGTCTTACCCGACCCTCCTCCCCCGTCTTCCCCCTACGCAGATACTTACAAATCGACCCCTCTTTCCCAGCTTTCCCCGTCCCGGCTTTGGGTGGGAAGAAGGACGCAATGCAGGGCAAGGTTGCTCCACCCATTCTTCCTCTCCATTCATCCCTCCAATCTCACCCCCTGCCGCTCTCCTTCCTCGAAGTCTCGTTGTTTATACGAAACTATGAATGACGCGCTCTTTTCCGGAAAGCATTTTGTCGGGCCCACCAAATATCAATGAGCTGAGTTGGCATCGTGTTATTGTTGTCAAGGTAGGAGCTATTGGTTGTTTTTAAGGCTAGATTTGGCCTGGGGGGTTATTTTGTAATCTCCCCTTTTTAATGACTCTTTGCGGGAAGGCGGGAGTTCCGTTTCGCTCTCTTAATGATCGGTTCACGATTACCCAAGGTCCGTGAAAACGATGGTGGCTCCATTTCACGTTCCTTACGACACGTGGGATGCATCTAATGAAAGGCGAATGCAAATGAAACGGATCAAGAGTCGAAAGATACGAATCAAGAGTTGAAAGAGCCAGTGAGTTACGGGAAAGAGCTGTTGAGTCAAGGAAAAGACCTGCAGATCACCACTTGAGAGCCGAAGATGTTCACGCCAACTGGGTGGCGGAGTGGAACTACGAAAAATGACGTAATGTTTCGTACTTTATGACGTATTCTCAGTTAAGTAAGATTACAAAATAACCCCCCCTGTTAGAAAGTTTATGTCTGCCTCAACCATTATCATCGGCCCATTCGAACCCTGTTCTGTCACAAATCACCTCAGATTTCCGACATTCTGTCACAAAAAATGAATGGCAGGATTAAAATATCACAAGGGCATTTCATTCAATACATCGCTTATAGGAATATGGCTGGTGAGGTGATTAGAGAAATGGTCACCCATCCAGAGGGCCCGATTTCGAATCTCGCCAGTGGGAGACGTTTTGCAGTGGAACTTCGATCCCTACTTGGGTGCCTTAAGTGAAGCACATGCTTTAAGTATTGCAATCTGTTCGTCTGATGGGACGTATAACTATGGTCTCGTTCCGTTCGTCTAACAAACCGAAGATAAGTTTGCCTCAGCTCACCACTCCACTCTCCATTCAACTAACAGATTTACTCATTTATATTTCTCCATTTTAACATCCCACATAATTTTCTACATTTATCCTATCCTTGGCCCTCCTCAATAATTCTTCACACTCAATCCTTCTTTCAGAATTGTTTTCAGAAGGCTTTCACATCAACTATTGTGCAATATGCATTAAGTAAATGACCTCAGTTATCCGTTAGCTCTATAAAATTTTAGCAGGGATTATCAATGACGCTCAGGGTTCTTAGTCATTTAAGTTAATCTGTCCAAATCTTACTTCCCTGTTTAGTATTCTGTCTCTTAATCCAGAGAATTTTATGGCAAGTTGTGAGTGGCCTTTTAGGATGCCAGGGCAGGGAAATAAAATTTACAGAGGCAAAAATAAACTGTTCATGGAAGGGAAAATAAACTCTTCATGATGGACAGAGCTCTACTCCGCAAAGTAAAACCTGCAATAATCAACAATGCGGAAGTATTTGTCTTAAATAGCGCCCCTTTTTGGAAATACTAGAAGCTTTAACTGATGAAACAAAAAAAAAGAAGTGTTAGAAATATTTAGAGGAAAATTGCCTCCTGGATCGAAAAATCGAATCTCAGAATTTCGGCACACCAACCAAAATGGTTTGCTGCAAAGGCAATTTTGGAATATTTCTAGGGCTCGTAATCTAGTTCATGGAGATCCTCAAAAACTTCCTTTGAAATTGGGAAAACCGTATTTTGTGTCTAGATCTTGTAAACCCTTCCCTCTCTTGAGATTTCCAACGTGGATTTGATACTATCTTGAATTAATAGACACAGAACTCCGACAAATGTGTCCACCAAAGAGTGCTGGGGACTAGGTATGGGCGTTAATCAAAAATTTACCGGTATTTTTTTATGAGTAATAAAAAGCAATAATACTACTCGTCCGGTAGTACCGACGAAAAATACTCGAAAACCAGTATTTATGTAATTCGTTCAATATTTTAATTAATTACAAATTAACATACGTGCCACCCAAATTTTCCGGTATTTCAGCAAATTAGAATATCAGTCCAAATAATTAATTAAATAAAAACAATTTTTTAATACACTACGTTTTTAAAGCGGACTAAAATGTACAAAATAATTTTCCCTGGGTCCTTCTAAATTTTTGAGGGTGAATTTTTAGTGACTATGGAGTATGGAGATATTTGTAAGACATGAAGAGAAAAACGTGGGGCGCCGGCAGTAGATAATAGAATTAGATAATCTGGATGAATTCACAACCAATTTCAGTGCATTGCAAATGGTATTAATTGAGGGAGTTTGCTAAACTTTACTTCTCCTTAATTATCATGGGTTGCTTGCGCTACACGTTTTTCTCTTCAGGTATTACAAATATCTCCGTGGGCACCAAATATTCACCCTCAACAATTTAGAAAGACCCAGGGAAAATTATTTTATACTTTTTAGTCCATTTTAAAAACGTGGTTTATTAAAAAATTGTTTTTATTTAACTAATTAATTTCTGCTTTTTAGTCTTATGCCCAGGTGAAAGTTTCCCATTGATTTTATGCATCTTGATGAGACCCTGACAGGGACACATAGGAAATTCCCGATGTATTTCAGATTCTGTTCAGCTAACAGTGTGTGGAATTGAAAGATATTACCTCTCCCTACCTAAAATATTTCGAATTCTGTAACTATTATTACCCTGAAAATTAAACCAAAGGAGTCGGTGAGGCGCGTCACACTCAGCTAGGTATAGGTATTTATTAGTTAACCATGTGACATACACGACCAAGCAGCATATAGAATATTTTACCATGAGTCATGCGCATGAGGAACTATCAACTGTTAGACCTCTATACGTTCTAGTAAAAGCGTGGGGTATACAGCTCTATACGCCGTCCTTATTATGTCCAGAAGTACTTCTTTATCGGCTGAGTATGATTATCTGTCGAGCGAGAGACTATCACGTATTCAGACCTTATGCCATATTGAGAACTGGGTCAGTAATACCTCGAATGCGTGTGACTGTGGTGAAATAGTTATTTACGCACCTTAGCCGTTATGGCACATTTTTCGTTTGAGACGAATACATTCAGCAAGGGTTGTCCGAGAGCGCGGTGCTATTGTTGAAGTTTCAAGGCTCTACCAGAAAATCAGGAAATTTGTTAATTAATTGATCGTTAATTAATTAATCATATAATTATTGTAACATATAGCAAATTATGCATTGGCATCCAGTTCCGAGCGATGGTTAAAGTTTCGAGCCTCTCCAAGCACATCAGGAAATTTGTTAATTAATTAATCGTTAATTAATTAATTAATTGTTATAACATGTAGCTAGCATTACATTGTCATCCACTTCTGAGCTATGGTTAAAATTTCAAGTCTCTAGCTGATCGGTAAGTTAGTTTAAACTCGGTTGCAATATTCCACCCGGACAGACAGACATGACGGAAACCGAACTATTAAAAATGGGATGATAATAAAAAAGATACGCAGAAATTTCCATCCATCGGCAATTTTAATGAACATTCATTGCGAATGAAAGATCTAAGGCTTTTCCGGCGTATAGCGATGTTGGTGGTTGTTCGGGTTTCCGACCGGGTCAAACTCGGCTCCATTTCTGCCGACGTTTCGATGAGCCGCTCGAAACGGTCGGAAACCCGAACAAACCCCAACATTCATCGGGAATATGCATCGGCTATTCAGTAAATACTTTTTGTTTTACGCTGTATGTTTACGCTCGTCGCTTTTTGTTGGAATGAATTTAAATCACATGAAGAACGATCGGTATCGTTTTAATGTTGTGGTCAGCTAAAATCCCCTGTTATAGTGGTCTTTTTCTTGCGGTCGTACTAATGTTTAACTCACAGGAATAAATATTTGTATTTATGCGGTTCAAAATCATCGAATATCTGGTGTTTGGAATGCGTAAAAAGTTTACACTTATTTATTATATCAATAGTGATAAGGATATCTCAAATTCACGGTTATGTATGTAAATTAGAAAAAAAACAGACATATTACTAGAATATTTGAAAATTTAGTGTAGTTAGTAAATTTTCGTAGTTAGTTCCGTTAGTTGATACTAAATCCCGGTATTTTTAGTACCGCTACCGTCGGTAGTACCAATTTTTAATACTGTTCGGTACTACCGGATTTAAAAAAATAGTAATCAGTACTACTGGATACCGGTGTTTTTTGCCCATCCACCCTGCTCTTCCCGGATGAAGGATTTCCTTGGAAGATGCGCAAGTTCCAGCGGTGGGTGCGGGCTCTGAGAGGCGGATGTACTCGCGGATGTAACTAAGAGAAGGGTTTGTCGTGGGAGGTTTATATGAATTCTTTTCTAGTCTTCTTTCGTGCCTAAGTGTCACGGTGACATGCAAAACGTTCGGCGGTGTCGGGTGCCATGGCCACGAGAAATATTTGCCTTAATTCTCCCACGCACAGGTGCGATACTCTATTCGGTAATACTGAGGAACGATGTTTCTCATACTGCGATATACAAGATGCCACACACTCACAGATACCGAATAATGCGATGGTTGGCTGTGGACCATCGCATGCGAATGCGTTGGCAGTGGATACGAATAAAACCGGTTGGCAGTGGACCATCTCGATTAGTGATCATGCGTTATTTGGGGGTGGTTTCCTTTGGCGAATCTTCTGGATGAATATTTCTCCGGTCTTCCTCCGGGTCCGGATCTCCTTTGCTAAGACGTTATGATGAACCCATCGCACGTTTTCAAGGATTCAAGATCATCGAAACTTAAGAGATCGCGAACAACCAAAACCGAACGTGAGCACAGGGAACATTCATTCTGGACCCCTTTCATCATTTGGCATATCAATCAGGCTTCTGTCCTTCTACCAAACTTTAAATTCACGTCTACTGTCGTTAGATCACCTGTCAAGGGTAGGGAAGTTAAGGCGGTTCCAACGTAAAATGACTTAAATGCCATTTTATTCATATTCTGTCTACCTGTAGAAAAAGTTGTCCTCTATCTGATATGAACAACAAAATGATACCTCTCCACGCTATTTTATTCTATAATTTAACTTGAAATTACATGGTGTTCAACGGGGGAATGAGAGAAACTCGGGAAAAATTGTATTTTTCCATAATATACAAATGCCATTTACGTGGAAAACTGTCTTTAGAAGCAAATAATCCAGATAAATTGAATAAAAATAAAATACAGGCATCTTACCACCTTATTTTCCAAGTTATTGAAGAATTAATGCCGCAATTGAAGTCAAAATGTGGCAATTCGTAGGAAAGGGCGCTGAAGTCGGCTCCTAAGGCTGGAAAAAAGTGCTAATTAAAAAACAATTCGTGGAATAATCTGCATTTTTTCTACTTTACTTTTGGGATTCTATAAGCAACGCATTGCATCAATGAAAGCAGGACTTTTTTTGACAAAATATCAAAAATGTGGAATTTGATATTTGTTTTGACTCACACAGTCGCGGCGGAACCTCCTTAATATTATAGACATTTAAGTGAGTTCTTTCAAAATTTAAAAAATTGGTATTTCCGCATTATTTTTTTCTTATGCCGACCGTGGTTTCAACGCTCTTCGTATTCGTGAAGGTAATCCTTCGAAAAATATTCCAAAGCCTGCTTTGTCTGCGTTTAAATAGAGGCAGGTTTACATATTTACGGCAATTTCAGGGTAAATGCATCGATCAAATTTGATCAACATTTCAAATAGATGAGAGCATGCGTAAGTTTGAATATGTTATTAAAATGCTTTAAGTGGAAATACAGTCTAACGCCAAGGTTGATAATTTAAGTTCGTGATGATCATTTACTGGTTACTTACATTTACTTAATTTTATATGTGTTTGTCCCATACAGGTTAGCTCATTATTTTCTCAATAAACCAGTTAGGATTTAAATTTTTACTTAGTTTCATCGAATTTATTTGCCTTTGGGGTGCACTTCCTTTAAATAATGTATTTAGTGATCATTATGTTCAAGTAACTAAAATTTGCTTTACCTTACGAGGGGATGGAATATTGTACTTATAGGGGGGCTTGTAATCCTTATTGAAATCCACGGAAACCGGTAATACTCCTGAAATCGTTGCATATTTGAAAAATCAGGTAAGTCTCCTTTGAATTTCCCGGAGTTTTATTATGGTACTAAATGTTTTCTGGGGACATTTTTCAGAGTGAAAATATAATAATACATTTTTGTACCGTTATTCATGTTTGAGAGCAGCATACTGCTTAAAATCGAATCATGAAATTTTTATTTTGGCTTATACTTACTCATTTGTCCTTAAGGCCGTTTTACACGGTACATTTTTTGTATAATCTATTGTGCGAAAGCATGTATCAGGAAATTGTACCGTGTAAAGCGGAAAATTGTGCGAACGCTTGTGCGAATGTATGAACGACTGAACGAAAAATAGAACCTGTTCTAATTCCATTCAGACATTCATACAATTTTGACCCAGTTTTATTCAACAGATGGCGCAGATATGGCATAAACTGTGGTGCCTGTGTTACGATTGTTATGAGTAACTATTATCTGTGTATATAATATTTAGTGAGTAAACTCTTCTCGGGCTCTCCACCGGTTTAAACTATTCATAATTGTCGACGTTTCGAGAGACAACTCGTCACTCATTCTCAAGGTAAGAATTAATTACACGTCGGCAATTATGAATAGTTTGAACCAGTGAAGAACCCGAGATGAGTTAACTCAAAGTTGTTCAAATGTTTACATTGTCATTTCGTCGTGTTATTTGGTGTTCTGGTCTTTCAGTGTAATCACGATCTTTGGGTTTAAAATTATTTTATTCCTCCAAATTTATAACTGGTCGCGTCCTCAAGTAGAGTTCTTGATATCCCGCGTGATATTATAATAATCATTTTATTTCTGCAGGTTAGCAAGAAACGAAATCGTAAAAAAAATACATTAAAACATTGGTACAAATACAAGGGAGGAAAATTTGGAGGGACTAAAAAAAGGGTCCCGTGTTCCGCTATACCACTTGATAATAATATGTACTTTGTTACAAACACATAATAAACCTACGAAATTTGTCTATCAAGAGTGGAGATCCGGCGAGAATCGCCAATGACTTGTCGCACTAAAATCCTGATGAGAAAAAACGAAACGATGCAAAGGTCGAATATAAAGCCAGAGAGAATAGTCCAAGAGAGCTTTGTCTAAACCGGGAGAATTATTAGTAGGCAGATGGTCGAGTCGAGGTTCCGAATTTCAGGTGATCAGCTATTCAAGGTGTTAAATATGTGAGAAACATATGTTCACGAGTGAAACATAAAAACACTCGCGAATTCCGATCGATTTCTACCACTAAATTGCACGGAAAATTGTGCGTTTGCACTCATCGTGTAAAGCGATATTCAGTCTGATTCAGTCGTTCGTACAGTATTTTCTTGCAAATTTGACTGTACATGCGTTCGCACGATAGATTGTACAAAGAAATGCACCGTGTAAAACGGCCTTTAGAGCCTACATAGGTATTTCTTATTAAATTTAGATTTTATTCACTTTTGCTGATGTTTCTACCAAATAATCAAGGATTTGTATTGTCTCTTTGCTACAAATTCATTTCCAATGCTTGTTGCATCAGTACATTATGTAACTTATCGAATTTTTATCGTGGATTTATGAGTCTGACTCTTATAATAACTTGGATCAGCTAATCGGACGACTCTCTTCGAATACCGGAAACTCGAAACTGTGCAGTAAGAAATAATTTTAAGTTGAACAGCTCATCGTGCATTTAATTTTCAATCATGGTTTCAGCGAAAAGTTAACAAATTGCCCAAGAAAATGTAGATGGATTCGCTTTTGTGTCTATGAAAATATTTAATTTTCCTTACCATCTGAATTCATTGACGTGTTGGAGTACGATCAGGCATTCAAAAATTTTAAGGCAAATCAGTTTAAAATTTTGATAGGGGAACATGGTGATTTTGTTGTCAAAATTTGGATGGTTCCGCTTTTCATTCAAAGCGATGTTTTTGGTTGACCAGATCAACAGATTTCATTTCGATCCTTGAATCTTTACTTCCGATCTGGAGACTTTCTAAGCGTCACACTCACCGGCCGCGTTGAATATTCCTTTTAACCCACGCCTCCAGTGCCAGCCGAGAGACTTGTGCTCGATGTCAAGATGAGTTGTTCTGGGGCGTGTTCTCATAAGTATTGGCGAGCCGGTGTTTTCCGTCAGCGAGAGTGGGATTCTCTGCCGGAGAGGTGGAAGTATGTATGGACAAGATCCTTGTTCCTTTCTCCTCCGTGCCCCCCACGAGCCATTCCCGTTCCACTGCTACGAACAGATTTCCAAAACAAATCACCCTCCCCAACTGCTTCCAAGCCGGTGACACACGTTCCACTGAGCGGGAATAGACCGGGCTGAAGTATTTCGTTTCGTTGTCGTAAACAGAGTAGGCGTGTAAAACTTACCGAACAAGCAGTAAGGTGCTTCTTTTGTTTTATGCTTCGCATCATTGTCATATATTTTCTCAAAGGCGGCAGTGGTGGAAAACAAAAGCAAATAACACCATCAATTTCGTTAAATAAATTTAATAACTTCATCCGTTACATTGCATGAATATGTGTTGCGCACACCTGTGGAAAAAAGTACGGGTATCTCAATTATAATCGATTTTGTGGATTTTTTGCCCAAGGGAAATCTTTTAATATTCTCATTTGTGCATTACACTTTCATATTAATGTGATACAATTATTTTTATGATTGGGGAAACGGGATAATACGGCTTCGTGAATGGGATGAGGAGAGATAAGGCGTAGGCAATGTAAAAGAAAGAAGTCATGTAACGAGTTAGGGTCCTGCGGTTATTTGAAAGATTATTTGGGGTGATATGATCTACATTTAAAGTAACATTAGTCTTTGAAATACCTCAAACGATATAAAATAACAATTTTATCGTCCTTGAAAGTGTAAAAATACTTCCAAGATGATTTATGCACTGATAGGATGACTTAAACATGATTTATGCTCTGATAGGAGAGATGGATAGGGCTTTTTTTTTACTTCAACATTTTGCCTAGTGATGTCGAGCTCTACTCGACGTTGGACCTGATGCTAGCGCTAGGCCTGTCGAGCCAGCCTCGACGTTGGTCCGCAAAGGGTTAAAGAATGTCACCGAAGGGTCAAAGGGTATGTAACGTCCCATCCGACTGCATCCGACTGCATCCGACGTACAGAGCACTAGTTCTAGAGGTGTTCCCCACCTCTAGAACTGTGCTCGTCTCAAACGAAAATTACAATAATTTTCGTTTGATAAATAACGATAAAAGTAATAAATTTAAAAAATGTCTTTGAACTTTAAGTAAGTGAATACGATAACTCTCGGGATATTTCTTAGGAAAGCAATAAAAATGGTGGAAACGTAGAAACTCAGACGTACTAAAAAACGCACGAACAATGTTCGGGTTTGTGATTTTCACTCCCCCGCTGGGAAATCTTGTAGCCCTTAAATTTAAAAAGAAGAATGGTCAATTGACCTAAGAGATTTAACAGTTTATCTTATAGGTTTCAGTCAAACAGAGAGTCTTATGAGTCTGTACGGCGCAACCAGGTGTAGAAGGAATTTTGCCCTACGGACATGATCAACGACGATTTATAAAAATTAAGACGATGAGAAATTAAGTATCTGCTAATAGAATTTGCACCTATTAATAGATCAATGAGTTGAAACGTTAAGTCACAGCGTCTAATTTAATAGCTATTTTCGTCTTCCTCGTGAGAAATGTTAGGATGAATTTCCATTTCCCTAACTCATTTGCCGCAAAAGGGTTTTTGGCCATCATCTCCACCCTGGGGAATAAAGCCCTTTCCAGTCAGCAATTAAATATGCATAAGAACTAAGTTACGTAAATATTACGAAAAGTTTCCCTTTCATACTGCCGGAACTGAGGCTTACTCCTGTGGTGACTATGTTAATTCTTCGCTAATTTACTAAATGACGGAAATTCGCTCAGCAGCGTGCAAACTTTCGCTAATACTTGGTGTTGCGATTCGAACAACACGAAGATTAATGAGCATTAACAAATGTGCTACTCCCTAGACAAATATCGTAATTCAATACTATAAAGGAAAAAGTTACGGGATACCCCAACTAACCCATGGAGCCAACATCGCATAAGTGAATTTTGGTAGCTTTTCAACATTGTGGTGTTACTGATTTTAGTATGTTGCAAATATTTTTTATGTGCAATACAGAAGTAGGCCTGGGGATAAAATTTTCTTCAAGTCATATGTGTCTATAAGAGAAAGACTGAATTAAGTGGAAGAATCTCGAAGGAAGGGTTACCGGTTCACTCAGTGATTCAACCCGAAGGTTGGTTTGGATAGTTGAGGGTAGAGCTCACCCCGGACTAACAATAAGCCACAGGCGTGTGAATTTCACACATTCAGGGAAGGGGGGCCAGTTCCTTTCCCTGGGCCACCTCGCACTCCGAGGATTTTCTTTGTTCAGGGGCGTCCAAAGGCTTGATTTGAACCCGGGACCCTTCGATCAGTAGCCAAGCGCTCTACCCACTAGGCCACCACGCTCCCCGGTTACCGGTTAGGGATGGAGAAAGAAAAACATAGTGTAGGTCTAAGGAAAATTAGCATTTTACTTGAAAATATATCGAATTACATTATTTTAAATACTATTTAGTGTTCTTGTACGTAATTAGGCGTTTTTTGCCGCCATGATGACGCTGGTTTAACTTTTTGATGTACAGTGCACAATAGTGGAACTGGGATTTTAACTCGTCTTTGCCAATTTCCGTATACGTTTTCATAAGCTCGATTAGATAGTTTCTAAATGTTTAATCATTAAATAATTGAAGTTTAAAATCGAATGACACAATCGACAAATTCATTGAAAATCGCATCGGCTGCTACTCATTCATGATGGCATCGCGAATGCGTCATGTCTGCATCACCGAAATGCCTTTGCACCCCGGCACCTCATTGGTCGTAGGTTTGAATGCTAAACTGCGCTATTATCTTGGACGGAGTATAGTTTGGAGAGATCCAGGTCCGGGACCGGTGCGGGGTAGGGGCGTGTCGCGGGCGAGATGATGATCCGGGGGCGAAATCCGCTTCGTCGTTGTCAGCGGTGTGGCTGGCTGTTGGCCCCCCCGCGGGGCGGCCGCGCGCGCGCCACAAGGGACAGGGGGTGAGCACGCGGCCGCCCCCCGCCGCCCCCACGCCCCCTTTCCTCTTGGATCATCCCCTCTCGCATACAATGGGTGGAGAGAAGACCCCAGTCATCGCGTATCACGCTGCGCAGCCCGGCGAGAAGGAAGAGGAACGCAGGTAGGTATATCCATTGTCGCCCACCGCACCGTCCTCCCATGTACTTTTGGCGCTCACTCACGCACACTGGGCTGTTTGGTTCGGGTGCTGCCCGGGAGGGGAGCTGGGCGGTGCCATGGGAGTGAGGTGCTAGGTTCAGGAGGCTTACAAGGGTGGCAGGGTGCTATTCCGTTGTAGCCACCGCACGGCGAGTTTCTCATTGCAGTCGACGAAGTATTCCTACTGAATAATTGTCTCAATACCCCTGATCTAATTTTTTAAAAACAATTAGGAATGTTGCCACTACTGATTATTCTATCAAACTGTAGGACTCTTAAAGAAAACATTTTAAGAAATAATTTAATTACAGAAAACCAACCAAATACCACCGAACCCAGACCAACCCCAACCCCAACCCAACACTTCCAAACCCATACCTACTGATGAGTTGAAAGGAAAAAATATTTGAACTACAGAAAACCTGCCCAAAACCTGGGGGTTAATCCATCCTCACTTCATCCCACCTTAACCTAACCCATCCCAACGATCCTGTATTAGAAAGTGATACCTATAGAAATACAGAACGACATTTAGTAACTAACTAATTTTTAAGGTTTGACACAGTACGATGAATAGGTGTCGGGTTGGCACAGTGTCTAAAGATCCCAAACCAAAGGTCTGGGTTCGAATCTAGGTTAGAGCTTTTTGAATTCAATTAGCCGTCCAGCATGGGGAATGTTACACGTTAATAGTCCCATTTGCGTCTTCCGTCTAGGGTTAGCTAACGCCGGACGTGGGTCTCTATCTTGTCTCCGGTAGAGCCTTCCGCATCTAATCTAATGCATCTCCTTACTTTTGTTTCTGGTCTAAGGCCCCGATTCGCACGGAACAGACTTGAATTTCATGATGATTTGACACGACTTTACAGTAGAATAATAAAGAGCTTTGGGTAAAGTTCAGATACTTAAAATTATCAAACGATTTACAGCAAGGAACATTCTTACATCATAGATTAAATTACGGCTTAGTTATTTCATAAAATAAGGGGATTGGGCTGGTATGGCGGCTGAAGTACTGGCTTATGATACCGATGGGTCACGGTGGAGTCCCGGGATCGGCAGAGATTTTGAGTGGAAAACCGATCCTTATTTGAGTGTTATGAGAAGAGAGTTGAAAATACAGGACCTACTCCACCCGCCTAATAGAGCTTGATAAACTATGAATCCCTTGAAAACTTTTGTTAAGATTCGAATAAAATTATTCCAATCACACGAAATTTTACACCACAGAGTGAAACAAAATTAAATTCACTTTATTTTCAGTGTTCTACCAGTTATGGTAGATTTTTGTACAACCGTTTTTTCTCTCATTCTCCAACTTCAAATGGCTATTCATCCCCCTGTCTCTCTCGTCTCTCAGCACCCTTCCTATCTCTCTTCACCCCATCTACATAATCTCTCTTCCCCTCTTCACTTTCCCTGCTTTCTTAGCAGTGCTGTCAAATCATCCACCACAAGGTTTCGAACTCCTCGTCGTAAGCCACCAAATCAATCGAGCCACCATTTTAACCGTACTCTGAAAAATAGTGTGTGCATACGCATACTTTATTACCGGCCTTTAAAATATGTATGCATTACCGCATTGTATTATGCTTTAGGCGAGGGACTGCCAACCTTTTTGAGAGTGCGAGCCAAAATCAGCCCAATCGTCGAACGCAAGAGCTAAGCCTCCGCTGATTTACGGTCTCCGGAGTCAACAAATGGCTTCCGATCAATCAAAAAAGATCTAGCCTTAGTATTTAATCTGGCTGGCGACATTCTTGGCTTGAGAATGAATGACGAGTCATCTCTATAAACGTCGGCAATTATGAAATACTTAAACCGGTGGATAGGCCAAGGAGTTCACTCTTATTATTTGCCGGGAAAACGTTAGTTCAAGTTCAAAATGTGTATTATTCCAACATTTGCACGGTACAGGAAACAAAAGAAGTACAACGTAACTTTACAAATATAACCAAATAGGAGATAACAACGCAAATGTAGACCCTGGAGTAGGCTTTCGCCTATTCAGGGCAGGAATAGCGTTTAACTGGAGTAGTGTCACTGAAAAATGTGTATGGAAGGCTATGGCCTGGCATTTGCCCAGAGGACGACGGGAAACCCATAAAAACCGTTGTCAGGTCGTAACAAGTAACAGTAACCATAACAAGTAACAATAATAAATAAATACATTGGATCCTTCTTTACGTAATAGCTGCATCACCGAAAGGTCTTTTCAAGCCGTAGCTTATTGGTCGTAGATTTGAATGCTCAACTGCGCTATTATCTTAGTCGCACTTAAGTAGTGTATAGTCTGTGCATTCTCTATCTACTTTCGTGGTAGCCTCTCACCTGCTCGCCACAGGAAATGGGGGTGGGATGGTGGTCACGACGCACAAGGGCTCCTCATTAGCACCGAAGCACATCTACTCCTCTATCCGGGGGCACGTGCCGTGTGAGTCGACACCCTTTTCACCCTCTGCACCCCCTGCCGCGCACCGCCTTCCACCTACCACCCTCCGACCCAATCCCTAAAATCGGACACCACCCACCTCATCCTCTCCCTCCCTTGCTCTCACCCTGCCTCGCCCATGATTGTTCACTCACGTAGGAGGATGAGGAGGAAAAGGTGCTCCAATCGGTTCATTTATTTATTTATATTCTCCGTTCGGAAAAGAAGTAGAAGAAAACGCGCGTGTGCCCGGTGTTCTGGTTTGAAGAAAGCCTGATATCGACTCCGTCATTTTTTATTCTCTCATTGATTTCTTTTCTTTTTTGTATTTTTAAATTTCATTCAAATGCCCCCTCCCCCTCTCCCTCCACCTTTCCTTTACCGGAAGGCGTATCCGGGGTCTCGTTAGGTGTTTTGGGACGAGGGGAAAGAGCACGTATAACAATCGTATAAATTTCAATTTCAAATGTCACTCACTTCCGTGATCGCTTTGCATTGATCATCGCTTTGGGTGTTAGCGTTGTCATCAATCATGCACGCGCCGAGAGAGGAGGGATATCCCGCCTGGGCTCCGGGTTTCATTCGAGAGATGAATGCCAGTCCCAAGTCCCATACTCTACACTGTAATGGTCGCGCAGGCATAACCAATTGTCGGCAAATGGCTTCAAACCATTTAAAAGATTTTGGCCAATCTTTGACGACTTGTTAATTCTAAATATAGCGGCTGCAGTCTGAATGAACTGAGTTAACATTTATTTTAAGCGTTTGCTCATTGTTTTAGGTATAAAAATGTTTTCAATTTTAAGATGGTTTGATAGATATTTATGCTCATTACATGATTGTCAGTAAAATAACCTGTGACAGAATAACAATTTAGAGGGATATCATCTTAAGACATTACGACCAACTAAATTATTACACATTTTGGGGAGAAGAGATACTACGAAGGAAAAAAGAAGGATAATGCACTCAACAAAGATAATGGATATAACCTAAACATTGATGCATATCCGTATGAAAATTTCGAAAGTAAGGCTGCCATGGTTAGTCCTAGTACTTTTAGTTTGTAGTAGTTATCACAAAATTGAAAATCCTTAATGTATCTATTGAACTTATTCGGCTACCTGCCGAAAAGTGTAATTATCCAGTCTGATTTGCGAGCTGGGTGGCTATGCCACATTCACAGCACTATTTTGACTGAATCTGACTTGAAATTAGTTCAATGACCATATTTTAATTTTACAGCAATGTTGAATAAATTACAAATGACGCTTCGTATGCTACTGAGCTTGATTCATTGTTTTGTATTAGGAACATCTTGAGGTAAATTCTTCCGAAGGCGCTCCTTGTGTAAGAAGTGAAACGTCGCTATAAGATAAATTACTTGAAGCAGTTATAATAAAAGCGTCTTTGACAATTTTGAGGATACCGAGACTAGCCACGGTATAACCTTCTACGGAGTAATCCGCAAGTGCTCATTAGTGCGATATTCCACAGAGGGAAAACCCACGTGGACTGTGGCGCTAAGCGCACGCCTTGGACTGCTTCAGTAACATCATACACCTCGGTAGCTCAACTGGCTAAAGCACTCAGCGCGATATCTAGGAATCCGGGTTCGGATCCCAGTCAAAGCGAATGATTTTTCCTCGCTGGAAATATCGCATTAAAATGAGCTTTTGGTAATCGATAAAAGGAGCTGCAAAAAAGCAAAATAAGGTTAATATATAATGTACTTGAGCGACTATCATAAAGGATTTTTTAAATAATACTTCCGGCTATGATAATCAGCAGCCTTAAAAACACTACAAGGAGCAAACTTTTCTGTCTAAAATATTAGCAAATCCGAAGTTGAACTTGGCAGAGCTGTTTTGGGTATTTCCACGCTGGGCGTCCGGTCGTATTCGGATGGAGGTTCAAAGTTCCTGGGGCGCGCGGCTGGAAGGGGCAGAGAGGGTAGCTCGGCTGCCACCAAATGGTCGAGATAACGTCTCCCTGAAAGAGCCCCTCTGCCAGGCTGTATGAGTGCAAGAGGTCCTTTCCAGAGCCGCATTTAGAGGGGATTAGGTGGGGAAAGGGGGAGAGATTGGCCGATATCGCGGGCGACGGCACTCGAGACGGCCGTTGGAATCTCCGGCGGGCGGCGCGCGGGCGGAGAAAAGGCCGTGTCAACGGAGGCGTTCGTTTCTGCTCTACCCCGGCTGATAGGCGCGTATTGTGCTCCCGCTCATCTTCCTGCCACTGTTAAGGCCTCCTGTTCACCGCAACTCGATAGCCGGGTTATTGTGGGAGTCTCTGCCGAGGATGGATATTTGACCCTTGTGGAAAAGGGCCTATCCCTGAGTGCGTCAATCGATTCAGGGGTCGGTATATCGAGGATGAGGTTGCCTGCGGTCGCGCAGAAGTACGTACGAGTTGTAATGTACACCTATGGCGAGGATAAAAATACTAGGTAATTTTTCTACACTATGTTATCATTGAGGTTTCGATGTTTTATATGATCATCAAGGGTAGTGTTCCTACATTTGCAAATTATTTTAAACATCATAATGTCTTTTGACAAAGGTGGTTTAACACGAGACGAGAGACTTATATATAGGTTCCAGAATTGTTTTTTCCCTCACACCGTTTACAATCTCATATGCAGCAGGCAGAAAGAAAAGCGCACCCGCTAAAACAACTTCCATTTTCTGAATCTTTTTTTCTCTTCATTCACCTTTTCAAGGATGTTAACCTAACCCCCTTGCCACAAACCTTTATAGCACATGATCGAGACAGCCTTATTATAAAATTACTGCATCCTATGAATATTTTAGTTAGAAATATGAGTCATCATTAATAGGATCTGTTTATGTTTAGGTGGGATGGAATAATTCACATAGGTAGAGGCACAATCGTAAAAAAAATTCGGTTTGCCGCAGGATCTGAGCCTCATCGTCACCGATCTTTGGCTGCACTCTATGAGAAAACCGCAACATAACGGTGATCCTCTGCGATGCGTATAGTGCTCGATTCCAGCACTATTTGGTTGGGCAATTAAGCTGCCGAGCCACTTACTTGGCTTCTTGCTTCTAAGAATGAATTCTAGGCATGAACAATTTGGCATACTATTCCTAGAGCGGTAGATAGCTCCCACATGACTGAAAACTTGCTGTAGGTACTGAAATAAAGGTTTTTCTCGCCTACCGTCTTCAGAATCGAACCGGAAAAAGTTGGCACGATAATACCAATAAAAGCAGTTGTAACCAAGTTCTTTACAGGCGCAGATTTAATAATAAAAGGCTCTTATCTTTCTACAGAGAGAAAGACCAGTTATGAATAAGCTTTCTATTTAATATTTCGTTTGAATTAAAAGATGCTACAAAATTTCAAATAGCTTGTACTGCATTCAAGATCTAATTGAATATTTTTACATTGAACTTGGCATTAAAATCACTCGTTTGTTTTGCGCAGTGTGTTGAACTAAAAATGAATCGGGATCAGCGAATATGAAAATTAAATATCACTAAAAGCCTAACTTTCTAATTCCACCCTTGTAAATAAATACTCTAAGACGCTTTGCACCGCGACCGTGAGGCGAGGTGTTGTTCACGCATATATAGGTCGGATAAGTAAAAGGCTGCTGCTAAAAGATTGCCGCCTCAAAGGGTAACGTAATTTGAGTCTCACTAAAGAAAAGTTAAGCCCTGAGGCTTGAGTTTTTTTGTGAGGAGGAAGAAACTAAGGAGGAAAATGATTCAGGGCGGGAATGACGTTCTCATTCCATACCTCGCCTGCGGTCCCTTACGAGATAGATGTACCTATCCGAAGCCTAGATAATCACCAAAACTCGCCTACAGGGTGTTGTTATGGTAGTTTGAGCGAGATATTTCCCTAGTCATAATAGAGACCACATTCAAATTTGATTTTTAAATTTAATTTACTGTAAAAAGCATGGAGTAAATATGGTAACATTAGTAACGTAAAATTGTTTTTTAATAACTGAAATTCTTGATAATTAACTTAAAATACACGCATAAGATTTTGGCTTGACTCATTTTGTTCATGCCGCACGCTGAGAATGCCATCACAACCGAATATATTTTGCGATTCTGTAAAAATTGTTGCGGTGAGTAATTGTCAAGTTGCGGTAAAAAAATCTATGTGTATCTAAAACGCGATCTATGTGTTAGAAATTCCTCATTTTTTAAACAAAGTCTCTCTGGAGTGCATACCCGTAGCATTTCCCACGTAAAATGGCTGGTATTTTATTTGGAAAATATCTCTAAAAGTACAATAGTAAGTTCCTGATATTTTACGCGTGTATGCCGCGTGTTATTTCGGTTTGACCCGACGTTTCGTGACTCACTGCTGATAACTTCTTCATGGGAATGAAACTTGCTGCCGCTGTTTGCTCTTATGTATCTATCTCCACTAAAATTGGTTCAAGTGGGAGAGTTGAAAGGGGGGAGGGAGTCAGGACAGGAGTGGGGGAAAGGGGAGGTAGAGAATTTTTGTGGATGACTGGGTTCTACGTACTGCTGATTATTAGGCCACTGTCTCTATTGAAATTATGTTTATTTTGCTTAATGACCAGCAGCGGGCCACGAAACGTCACGACGTTATCTACTATTATTATTTCTGTCGCATCAAAGAGTCATATAATGAAGAGTGACAACAAGTTGTCATTTGCCAAGCAGTCATGTTTTTTTAAGGTTACACATTGTCATAAATCGTTCCTTTTCGTGCCACCCTCCTCGGGGTGTAAAGGCGGAGGGTGTTGTTCGTGGTGGGGGTGGAGAGGGTGAAGGGGAAGAAGGGAAACCCAAATGTTGCCTTTTTTATGGAAAAAATGATTGGTACCCCGAGAAACCGCATTCTTTCTCAAGAGTTGAAAGACGTTCATAATTTGCAGCATGATTCCGAAAATTATCCAAAGAAAAACAAATGTGTCGCAGTTACAGCTGATCCATTCACTCGATCCAATATCCTCGCAAAATCTTCAGTTTAGAATCTTTAGAAATCAGTGACAACATGCATAGCCTGATAAAGTTGAATTCAACGAGTAAATGTCCACACAACTTGAACAATCCAACGGAGTCACTGTATTTCCAGGTCCCGCTGCGCGGAGCCGGGCCGCGACGCGCGATAAGAAATCGAGCTTATTCTCGGCGTCGCAATTTTTTTTTCAAATACTTTTACGGAATAATCTATAAATATGTTTAATTTATACTCTTATGAAGTATCCCAGAGACCAATTTTCGAATAAGGATTATTTTGTCTACTTTATGTACAATTTTGTCTAAAAAAAGGGTCCGCCATTTTGTGACAAAATATCTTTCAAATATGGGCAAATATGTCTGAAAGTTACGCATAGTATAGTTAAAGTACCCTGTTTACAAATGGTAATGTTTTTTATCTCATATAAATCCTTCCATTACTCCTATATCTGCTCAACTTTTAAGGTTTTCGTAGAAAAATGAGAGCAGGCGCTTTTTAGGAAATTTGGTCGTGTTTGAGACTCTGTATCTAAGTAACGGGTAAGACCTATGAGAAATGTCTTACCATTCCATAATCACTAATCACTTACGTGTGTATGTGCTAAGTTTCAAGACGTTATCTCAAAAAAAGCAATTTTGGAATTTAGTCCGGCGATTTTCAATTTGAGCCCACTGTGCGTCGGGCCAAACCGAAATAACACGCGGCATACACCCGTATTATTAATTTATTAGTCGTTATTAGCCGCAAAAGCTCCAATAAAGATATCCTGATATTATTTTATCATTAAAAAGATGATATTTTTTTATGTAAGATGAGGCCAAATTAATCGAAACTTAATTGAAGTGATACCTCGCTCAAACTTCCTTCAGGGTGTCGCACCGCAGTATTTTGGCTGAAATCCAAGATGTCTCGCCACAGTAGACCGCTACATCGCGTTGCAAGAGGGAAAATCACCACCACACCGCGTCCCCTGTAATCGATTCGTCCGAGGTGGCTCCACTCCACTCAAAACGCCTCGCTCTCGTGCCTGGGCAAACATTCGTCGAGGTGAAAAATTTAAATCCGACTCTTCTCGGCGGCTTCAACCTACCCGTCCCACCCACGACCCTCGTGTCGCGCTCATAAACTCCCGAGTGGCCCTCTCTCTTTCTCGCTCTTCAACGTCCGACCACCCAGCCGCCCACTAAAAAAACCCCACCTCAACAATCCTCATTCAACCTCTCTTCAGACTTTTCCTTCTGCTGCTGCCTCTCCTCCTTCATTCTTCTCCTCCGGCCGAATCATTCCTAAGGAGCTTAAAAAATACACCTCCCCCTCCCACCTATGCCGTTCGAGTTATGCCTTTCTTCTCTCGTCTCAGCCTCTTGTTTTAGCTCCGGAGGCTTCCGAGCCGACACCCACTTTTTAAATAAGGCGATGGACACACACTGACTGCTTGCTTCTTCTTCCCCCCTTTCCTTCCCCCTACCCTCGACATTCCTCCGATGACACCCATAAACTATTCCAAATTGAATGGAGGGATTTAGTGGGCGTAGAAGAGTATGGAGCAAGTATTTGCTGGACCTACACCGACTGCACTCTGATGCCTGATTGAAACGTAGTCATTTTTAACTAATTGTAAATTATTGAACCCTGATTAATTTATGCATACCTAATTGTAAGTGAAGTGCTGAATGGCATCCGGTGTTCCACCGTGTTCTATGCCTTGTGCTGGCCACACTCACAAAACATACAACGTGGTGGTACACCGAAGCCATTCAGCACTTCATCATGAAACACCGCGGAAGCCTACGACAGAATGATTGTGTGGTTTGGCTCTTACATATTTATGGTTTCATCAAGTATCTTCACCCAGCCCGTCAAAAATTGAGCCGTAGACAGTAAGAATGATGTGAGTCCGTATTGACACTTTTGGAAAATGGAGCTTAAAATGGTCTAAATAAATAATGAAATCATAAGTGCTGCTTTCTTGTGAAAGAACACTAAAGGTAGACTAACACCACTCATGCACAAAATAGAATACAGGTAGAGAAATGCTTCGGTAAACCTAAGTGCGGCAAATAACTGACTTACACCACTTTTCTCCAAACTGCTCAGTTATAGACACAACATTCTCCCAACATAACGTGCCTCGAAATGGAGAACTATCGAAAAATATCGTTTTTTTTACGAGCAATATGTATGAGAAGCAGTCTGATAACATTTTGCGCATCAAAGCGCTTAATATGGGCGTTGGAATCCCTTACGGAAAAAACATTCTGTATTGGTAAAGTAAGGACTATATGGGAAATTGAGGAAGAATGGAAAGAAAAATACTGTCCTCAAGAGATCGATTCTTGGCAATAAATTTCAAGGGGTTTCGTATTACATAGTTTTACGTTCCATCCGGAAGACGGAATACTGCAATTGAAATGATCTCCAACTTAGGGTCGGCAATCGCTGGAAAACCTTTGCCTCTTCTGTAATTCTGATTGAAAGCTTTCTCTCGATCCATATCTTCCTGTCTCTTCATTTCTGTCTTTCAGCAGGTCTATCCATAACGAAGCCCCCCATACTTGGCCTCCCTCAACTACTGATGTATAAGTAACCACACATTACTGATCATCTGCGGCAAATCCACGTTCATATGTGTTTGCGCAACGAAATAATTAATGGAATAAGTTATGAAAACTCATAGTTCCCCGATAAACCTAATGAGAAAAAAGGAAAAGAATTTAATAATGTAATACCACCCAATTTCATTTTTAGAAATGAAATGAAAATCAGTTCGGTAAAGTTTTACGATAACTTAACTATTAATCCAATGCCACCATTACCTAACACACCAACGCCACAATTACCACAATTTCAGCTTATTTTGAGATTTTTTTGTGGAATATCACTTTTTTGTTTTTGTTTTTAAGCAATATGTACTGTGTTTTCTCACGTCACTTAATTTGGCTGAGCAATTAGAACGACAATAAACATATCTGCTCGGATTGTTCTCTAATGTTCTCAACCAAAGTTTACTTCGGGAAATAGAGGAGCCCCCTACAGTGTCGTAGCAGCGTAGCATGATTAGACGACGGTATTGCTGTGCAATCAGTTTACGAAAAAAATTTTAAAGTCAATAGTTTTTTTCGTCTAATAAATATTTTACTGAAAATTAATTTGATTTGTCGCTACGAAACCCTGTAATAATCGAAAGCTAGGCAAAACTGCCTATGAGCGTCACTCGGTAATTAATATGCCGTCAGCAAACTGAATAACATGGAAAATATTTAAGAAGTATATCTTTTTCGGGAGAATACTTAATGTAAACTCTTCCCGGCTTACACACCTGGTCAATTCTTCAATTTCATCCAACGTTTCAATATGCGTCTCGCTCATCATCATCAGGACTATGAAAGCCCTGATGATGATGAGCGAGAAAAATATCGAAACTTTGGACAACATGGAACATTTTTGTAAAATACGGTTCTCTCAAAATCTCGTGGCAGATGCACTGTGAACGATTTTGGGAGTGGAATGGTCTAATTCCTGAAAACCTGCCACTGAGGGTGAAAGTACAAGAGCTGTGTTTATTTCTTTACATTTGAATACCCTGCGTGTAACGTGTCTACCCTTACATTATTTATACGGCCAATGAGACCTTATGAAGTAAAGACTTATTTCTTTAATTCCACGGCTTCTCTTTCGTCTCTTCCCAACACTTCTCCCACTGAACCTACTCCCTCCGTGACGCAGTGTTCAGAGTATCCGCCGTCTGCCACTAGCTTTTGCGAGAGATGTAAGTAGGTTGAAACTGGTGACAACTGTAGGTTCGAGAATCAAAGCTGCCCTCCGGAGTCGTGGTTGGTCAGGAACAGTGAAGCGAGGCTTGATGGGACATTGCCCGTCAGTGAACTTTTGACGCTATCTCCTCCAAATCTCCAACAATGGAAATCCCTCGTAATCCTCCTTTTTATCCCGACAATTCCCCTCTGGCCCCGATCAGCTGACTACCCAAATCCCCCCCTACCCATCCTCCCTGACACTCGCCATCATTTATCTCATCTTAAAACAGCCGTGTCAGCCTTCAGCTCGCAGAATCCCGCTGCATCTGCCCACCACGGTGTGCATGCTGAAAGCCTTATCCGCGATCCTTATGCACATTGTATTTAATTATTTATTGATTTTATTCGAAGTAGGGACAAAATGTAGAAATAAATAACATTAGTTAGGAATTTTGAGGAAACCGGGAATAGCCACGGTAGTAACCTTTACGGAGTCACCCGCAAAGGCGAATGATTTTTCTCCTGTGGAATATTACAATTAGTTAGGAAGGCATTATTAAATAAAAATAAAATTAATAATTGCTAAAAAATCAAACAGTAGCTTGATTAAAATCTAATGACGGAAAATATAATTATAATGATGGATGTGTTATTTAGCACACCGACACATTTGCAAGTCTTTATCCGTCACCAGGCATTCAATCTTAATGAAATAATATTATCTTTCTCAATTAAACAACTAATATTTCGTGATATTTGTCCACGCCGCGTCGGCCATACTATGAATTTTTTCCTCCTTGATTCTGGAAGATCCACGTCATCACGTCACGTTTTAACTATAATAGGTTTTGGACCTTAGATTCTACTCTTTATACCAGTTCCGTAGTTCCGCCACGTTGTAATTGCTGAGAGTAGTGTAATGTGATTTGCAGGAGATAGTTTCAATGTCTGGTGGAATATTCAATTTTCCTCTCAACAATGGATGCTTTAAAGTTGGAAATAAAAATACCAGCTGCATTTTACGAATCAAATGTTATATAGACGGATACTGCCTTAGTCCCTAATATCGATTTAGCGAATGACAATCATTTACTACTTAGCATTAGCCGTATAGCATATTCGGTTACGATCCATATGTCTCACGTTACATTCACTCTCAAGGTTCTTGTTAATTAACACTTCTGATAGACGCATTTTCCCTCCCATCATCATTTGTACTAAGTTAATATTTATCTAAAATGCTATGAATACGACTAACTTATTGCATGTCACAGCTACGGACAATCTACTTTCACAACTAGTGCCATTTAAAGTAAAATATTTCTGGTTGGAGCGAAGGCTTCCACAATGGCTTGAAGAAATGCATCCCATGTTTTCAGGTTCAACTGCGTGCGTCAGCGTTGAGATGACAAACATTTTCTTCTCCGTTACAGGAGGCGTCTTCAGGTCGATGTGGAGATGTTGGATCGTAGCCGGATTATAATGGTAGGTCAGTTGCGCCAAAATACATGCTCAATTCATTTCTGCGTTTCCATTGCTTACGGAGTTGAATAGCCATTTCAAGGTTGTTCCCAGTTTTCACCATCCTCTTTGTAGAAAAAATCTAGATTGCCTCGCGAATCCCTCTTGAGAAGTATTTTCCTTACTTTGCGATCAACCTCGTATTTTTTCAAATGAACGTGGTGACCAGTTTCCGACCAGATATGCTCGGCGATGGCTGAGAGTCGGAAGTATTTATTTTTCAGTACTCTCTCAAGTTCCTTGATTCTAACTTGTTCTGCTCTGCATGTTTGTGTTCCCAAGGGTGATTCGTGAGGCCATTGAAATTATGAAGAATCCAGAGAATTTCAACAGAGAGCAAGGGTATTCAATGGCAACGACATGGAAAAGGCTATTCAATCCACTAACCAATGGAAACGCAGAACCGATTTGAGCATGAATTTTGGCACCACTAACCTGCCATTATGATCCGGCTACGATCCAACATCTCCACTTCGACCTGAAGACGCCTTCAGTAACGGAGGAGAAAACGTTTGTCATCTTAACGCTGACGCACACAGTTGTACCTGAAAACATGGGATTCAGTGAAATATTTCTGGTTCCTCTTTGTGGATCTCAGAAACAGTCTCCGGCTCTACTTCATAGAATTATTTCATCATTACACTTTATGAATCTTCTTCATGACGATAAAACTATAGCTTTGAGTTTCTTCATTTGTCCTTTATTTGAAGAGTAAATTTTCCGATGTTTAGAGCATCGTTATCCCAGCGAAAGCTGGTCGTGGGAGAAATATATTTGTGAGGAAACGTCAATTGTGGTCAAGTTGCGGAAAAATTACTTGATCGTTTAATCTTCACTGCCATGGGAAATAATATACAGTTAATAATTATTAATCCTACGATTGATCTCCATCATCGCCTTGAGGTTCGCTAATATTCTCAGACGTCTCTCCGACAAGTCAAGGGCTCTGAGAGTGGTCTTCAAACCTGAAACCTACTTTTCTCGTAAAAGAATAATAAGTGCAAAGTGGATACAAGATTTTACTTGTAAAAGACTTTACCAATCGGTAGGAATGGTATTATATGTAAATATAATACTATTCCTACCGATAAGTAAATAAAGTAATATAAAAGAAATACATCTAATTGGCACGTTTATTCCTCACATTTTGGACCAAGGAAATGGAATTAAAAAAGAAATCATGCCAAGTCTTGAACAAAAAAATGAAATTTCAACAATTAGGGGAAGAAAGTTTATGATTTACAGGTCTGGGTTGGGATCACTGTTCCTTCTATCTCGTTTTCGTTAACATTATCCAAAACGCAAACCGCTCTAAAAGGGCGATCTGCGGAGTTACTGTTCAAAGAACGCACTCAATCAATTATAACTAGCGTTTGAAATCACATGGAAAACTTTTAAGGATAACAATCACGTTTTCACTCTCGTGAAAGATACCGCCCTGATAGAAATTTCCCTATAAAAATTCCCTAGAAAACAGGGAAAATCAAGAAAAAAATTGAAAATTTCTTATTAAAATTAAGGAAATTCCCTAAAAATCTAAGAAACTTTTTTCCTAGAACTTTATTCCTTAGTAATGGTATTATAGTTCCCTAGAATAAAATGGCTACCGTAGGGAAAACCTTCAGGCATAGGAAAAATTACACCAGTATTTGAACAGAGTACAGTATGCAGTTCAAAGAGTGAATGGCTATCGAGGAAAAAATAAACATTCATAAAAACAAAATAATATTCTGCATATTTTCATTTGTACAACCATAGAGTCGTGTCATCTTAACACTGACGCACGCAGTTGAACCTGAAAACATTTTCATCATCACAATTAATTATAATGAGACTGACGAAATATTTCTCAATAAAAGAAGATGTGCTACCATTAAAAAAATCAACTCCCTCAGTCAACTACATTTGGTGTAAAATAAATATTTTCTAAGCCACTGCAATCCCTGAAAATATTCTCCTGAGGTATACGTTCTAGGGAAAATGGGGGTTCAATTTTCTCGGTAATATGTGGGTTCAATTTTCTGGAAAATTTTCCGACAGGGCGTAAAAATAACGACAACGCGAACGCATGCGTTATAGAGAACCGTGAACGGTCAGACTGGCGCCCCGGCGTTAACGACCGAGCACTCATTTCCCCCCCCCCCTCCCCGGCGCCGCTGGACCAAAATGGGGATGTGGGGGGGGGAAAAGGATGGACGCACTGCTGCAAATCTCTTCGGAAGTGCTGAGTTGAATATCCGGGCCTCTTGCTCGGTGGTGGACACTCAGGAGGGGGCGGAAGGGGGGTGGGTGGGGGAGAGGGAGACGAATGGGTCAGTGGGGTGGGAGGGTGGATTAGCGGGGGTGGGAGGTCGTAGGGATGGGAAAGACTGGGGAGTGGGGGGTTGGTTGATGGATGTCGTGGTCTTCGGAGGAAAACGGAGGACTCCGGAGCTTGTGTTCCGGTTCTGTGGCCCAGCAAGGGGGACCAAGGCGACCACAGCTCGCTTGCTCCTCCACATAACTCGGCACAAAAACGCACAAAATTAAATGCCGAGGAGTCGCCGAGCATCCATTTCCCTTGCTGGGCGAAAACATTTTAGTCGCGATATCATTCTTGCGCGTGTAACCCGACGGAAAAAAAGGACAAGGACAGAAGAAACGCCATCTCGCATGCTCTCCGCCTCGGAAGGCTAGCGACTTTTTTTGTCGATCGAGTGGGTCTGGGAATTTTCCTTGCCTCAAGTGAAGAAGCCTCCTTGGAAAAAAACACGGCCGAATTCCATCTTGAAGCCTTGCAATCTGAATCAAATATCTTAACATGCATTCCTCTAGAATTTGAAGATGAATCTCGAATCTATTGGTCTCTACAAATGACTGTGAACGTATTCATATACCCTCTTGAAGTCTCTGCCTATCATAATGAAAATGAACGATTCCATGGAATCTTAGCAAAACAACACCGCATTTGTCACTACTATTAGATATTCCTATTACAGATCCAAAATCACTGTAAAAATGTGAATCCTTATCTTAATAAAGGGTTGTGAATAACATTCCTGCAGATATTGCTAAGACAAAACTACCAATGGCAGCGGAAAACTCAAAGTAATCGACATATTTTCTACAAAATTGATCGATTTCATATCTGAGTAACAAATCCTGCTGTCGATTTAAATCCATTAAGTGTATCAGTGTCGAGATCAGTCCAAGACAATAAATAACCAGACGTCCACTGGCAGTGCTAATAAGATAGCTAGGCAAAGGAAGCAGTTGTAGGCTTGACCTTGCGGAATTGATCCATTACGGAATAATTATGATAACTTTGTTAACTCCACTAAACATTTTATTAACAAGAACCGGGTTTCAACACTTGTTGTCATCTTCAGGTGACGAGATGACACCTGAAAATGACATCAAGTTTTGAAATCCGGGTCGTGTTAATAAAATATTTAATGGAGTTGACAAAGTCGTCATAATTATTCCGTAAGATAATTACGGCCCAACTTTTCAATTGCCAATTGTAACCCTTCATGCCAAATTGAACTTTGGATTCTCTACCAACCCGGCGAAAAAATACCATCCATTTACGTATCCAATTAGATCTTCTGTTTCTTTTGGAGGCTTTATGTGCTATGAACTATTTGAATCCCCATGGGGATAAAATAAAATGCTATAAATGGCTGCTGACATATGTACATTGGAGGAGAATGGCGCTGATGATATTCTTATCAAGTAACCTCTCCCTTTTTTCCCTCACAAATAACCACTGGTATATACCATGCTGATTAATCGCACTGTCGTATGATACTAAACGCACGAATGAAAGTGCTATGGCATAATTCTAATGGATTCTATTACACTTTCCGAGAGTCTCTCACAATTAGGCAAATAAGAGAAGAAATGTTGTACCTCGTGTGTACAAGAGACTCAGGGATTGATTGAAAACATGCTTATTCTGTGAAAATATAGGTAAATGTCAGGGATAAAGGAAAGCGTATAGATCAATAGTTAGTGAATACAATAATGATTGTAAATGACTGGCATAATTAACATTTATTGTCTTTTTTTCAGAAACCCTAATCAGGACTTGACTAGCTTAAAGAGTTAATTGGTAGGTATATTTCGGAAAATCTGAGTTCTGAATATGAAGTTTTCTTTTGGCAAATTTTATTATTCCCCAACCCGCTTTTTTGAGGTTTCATATGAACTATACTGAGAGTGTGGAGAGTAAATTTATTGCTTAAGGGAGTAATCACGCAGATATTTTTCATGCTTCCGTATTTTTCCACTTGTAAATTCAATCGTCATGATATTATCTCTTCCAATGAGAGCTAAGCAACAACGGACCCTCCCTGGCGGCCGGACTGTAAATCTCCAACTGAGTTATATACTGACCACGTTACTTATTGCTCCCGCCAGATAATTGATTTGGATGAGTATTGGTTGTTTTTTTCTTAGTCATCGAAACGAAATATATCTGAAGCGGGCCAGCTTCGACCGCTATTCTATTGAACAGCGCCATCTCTAAAGCAAAGGTGATTTTAGTTTAAGAACGGAGTGAAATACACTGCGGGTCAAAGGTTGCTTAGAATTGAGACTTAATTAACCATAGTTCGTAATCAATACTTCAAAATTCAGTGATAGTGCAGCCTTTCTAACAATGGTAGTCTGCTATTCGATACGAATATTGGGAAACGATAGCATTATTTTACTTTTATCCAGGGTTTTTCATCTGATTTTCATGATTATATTCCGTTTCTATTCTTAAAACAGAGTGGAGTAACCATGGAAGGACGCAGGTGGTAATTCGGTACTCCCCGGGTATCCTCGCGGTTTTCGGACGCACTGCCTGGGCAATAGTGGTGGAATAAAATGATGTAGCAGCGAAACGGCTGCAGCCACCACTTTTTCTGTCAGACAATTGTTGCACAATACTGTTTCAAACAACAAGTTAGTTTCGTGATCGAGCCGCAGCCGCGCCGTTGCGCTCTGTGCTGTGCAGCGGTAACTGATAGCTGAAGCTGACTGTTTCGTATTCTATTCCGTACCAGTTGGACTGCACGTGGAGCTGTGTTGCGGTTATGAGCTACAATCTGTTTGATTTGGGTCTGTTGCAGGCATTGCAGATAGAATTATAACTGTGAAGTACCAATCTTTCATGAATACAAATCAATTTGTTTTATTTTAAGTGAAAGATTTCTTATTACACAGAATACAGAACTGCCAGCAATATTCTAGCAGGGCCGATCGATCGTCCGCTATTTGGTGTGCTTCTAACTGTTGTCCGCATCAGGGTGTTCCACGGAACTGATTCGCTTTGAAACTGTTTCGGTTGCGAAACAGTTGTAATGAAACTGTGATGTTATTTTAGTGCCACCACTACTGGGAAAACATGCATCTCACGCATTATGCTTCACTGCTGTGCGTTGGCCGTCTCGCTTCTATCCTTTCCCCCTCCACTCACCAAACGATGCCTTGATTCCCCCCTCCCCCTAAACTTCCGATCCAATCCCTTTAATACCCCTTCCACCCCCCTTCAGTCCCCTTCCCCTCCCTCGGCCCCCTCCTCCCCTTGCTCCCTCCCTCGTGGGAGATCTTATCCCTTTTCAATTCCGACCCAAGCGGGAGGTCTTGGCTGCGGCCGAGTGGAAAAGTAAATTTGCCCCTTATACCTCCCTCCATGATTTAGCTCTTCTTCTTGAGGCAGAAGAGGAGAAAGAGCGTTTTTTTGGGAAGGGAGGGAGGGGGAGAGGAAGGAAGGGAGGTAGGGAGTTGGAGGGGGAAGATACGGTGCGGGAGGGGTGGGCTAATATTTGATTTTACGAAATGGATATCATTACGGCTGAAGTTTGAGGGGTTAGCATCCTATAGCACGGGGATAAGAAGAGGATAATCGACGACTAGCGTGTTAATCCTATAAATATGCACTCATACAACCTCAGCACGCCTGTACCACCCATTAAGGTGCTAGTACAGTAAAAAAAACATACAACTTGACATTAGGCCTGGGAATATGGTTCTCTTTTGATAATGTCTTCCACGCCTCTTCATCCTTGTGGACCTCTTATCGCCTTACTCATATCATTCATTAGGGGCCGTTCAAGTATTACGTAAGACATTTTATGGGGGGATAGAGTTTTTCCAGCGTTGTCTAACTAAGGGGGGTGAGGGGGTCCAAGACAATCATTATACGTAAGATTTTAGTTACTTATGAGATCGTCGAGAAAAACTGACCAGAAAAGAAATGAAGCCTTGGAGGTCTGGTGCTGGAGGAGGATGATGAAGATGAAATAGACAGATAGGGTGAGAAACGAGAAGGTATACAGAAGAATTGGAGAAGAAAGAGCACTGTGGAGCACCATACGCCCAATGGGTGGGTTGACATGTCATGAGACACAACAATTACGTAGGAAGCATAATAGAGGGGAGAATTGAAGGGAAAGTCTCCAGAGGAAGACCAAGAGACAAGTACTTGGGGCAAGTCAAGAGGGATACGGGGAAGAAGAACCATAGGGAAGTGAAGGAACTGGCATGGGAGAGGGCGAAATGGAGGGCTGCAGTACACATACCCTAGGATTGTAACACTATGATGATGATGGGATCGTATTCTTACCACATTTTTAAATTTTTGTCGGACGAAAAATTTTACTCTGTAGGATTACCGCCGCGGCGGTATGCCTGAATTTTTGCTAAATAATAGAAAAACGTATGATCAATGTACTGCGATCATTAGTTTGGAGATACTGCATTTTCAAAGATCACGTGTTTTGCAAGTGGTGCCAACTGTAAATCGCGAAATATCGAAAACCCTTATTTATCACTGAAATTGAAATCGCCAATTTATTTTACTATCTATGTGCATGGGTCCAAAAGTGTGAGACAACTTAAGTAAGATTGGGAGAGAATGGGGGGGGGAGGTGGAACATAAAACTTACATGAAGGGGGTCAATAATTGACCAAAATCGTCTTATGTAATACTTGAATTGTCGCTTACTTAAAGCGCACCTACGTTCTTAAGTTTCTCATCTTAAGAATCTCTTTCATTCGTATACACACGATTTATCGGATCAGCCCTTCCTCTCACGCTCCTCGATCTTTCATCATTTATCTGATTTATTCTTACTCACACATCCATCCTCTAAACACGACCTGGTAAAAACAAGAATAAACCTTTCGGCCAAGTTGTTTAAATATTCTTCCACAAGCCGTGATTCACTTAAGCTTTCATTTTGGCGTCCATACCATCTTGTTTTTCTTCGTTAAATATCTATGTATTTCTCTGCTCCTTTATATTTTTCTTTATCATAATTTGCGAACCGTTATTGACGTCGGATTGGAGGTATTAATGATGTATTTTTTACACTCGTAAGCAGTCCCTTATAGAGATCAGGTTTTACCAAGACTCAGATGCTATGGTTCATGGGCTATGCATTTCTCTGCTCTTTTCCATATCATACTTTGCGAATAATTTTCGACGTCGGATTGGAGGTATTATTTATAAATATTTTTACGCTCGTTTGGTGTCGCTTAAGGAGATCAGGTTTTACCAGGATTCGGATTTTTCGCTATGGTGACGGCATTTGCTTTTGAAAAATAAAATATTTTCTGCGTGGATGCTCACCAGTATTTTCCCTCAGCCAAACACCATTATAATTGGGCATATAAAAATATTAATGGTTTCTTTACTAGCGTAAGTGCTTCGTTATGCATCTGACTGCATAGCATACCACAACATTTTTATTAGCTTCTCGGTAACTTAGATGCGGGCAGAAATCGCTGCGGAGTTAAGGCGATGGACGCAATGACATTTTGGGATTTTTCGCTGGCCAGTCACCAGGGCGACCTTTTCCGAAAAAAATTAGACGAAAAAAAGAAGCAACGGGGAGGTTCGGAATGGAGTGGAAACGCGAAAGATTCCTGCAATAACCCGAAGATGGCGGGAGCTGCGGTCGTAAATAACGCCGCCCTGGTGGTCGCTCGGAATTTCTGCCTTGTTGGCGTCCGCAGAGGGGCCTTCCGGTTTGATATGTGAGGGAGTGGAGTTGGCCGACGCCTGGAGAAGGGGGATGGGTGGCGTGGGAGGGGAGGGTTTAGGAAATACGGGGGTGGAGGAGGAGTGAGAGATGAGAAGGGGGATGTATCGTGGAAGGGGTTTAGCGGAACATACTCCGCTGTCGCCCGATGTCGCCATATGAATCAAATAGGGGCGGAGAGACGTCCTATCATTAAGATATCTTTATTTCCTTCTCTCGCTCCAGATGAGATGGGGTAGTGGACCGTGATTCGATGGTTGGGGAGCGTGTAGGGAGGCTGGATGCAGGTGCAACGCACTTGAAACGGGAGAAAAGTGGAGTGTTGAAATATTTCGGTGGCCAAGTGACGGAAAACAACCGATGTCGCCAACTGCCCCGATGAACTGGCCGGCGAAAATCGTGGGCAGCGAAAACGTAAATAACGTCAATTAATCAATTACACCATCGGTATTATAATCTACAAAATTTTAAAAAAATGCTGGAATTAGGTCTCATTTTCATGCGTCCCAAGACCCTTGGGCTGAGTAGTTGCAATTGGTGGAAATAAAAGCAGTCATAAAAGGTGAGAACCCTTAATTAATGAAATGTCGTATGAAAACAAATACAGAGGTCCGTTATTTTAGTAAAAACAATGCATTTGGAATGAATACCCATTGCATGCATTAGAAATGTGAAAAATACAAATGTAGATATGCTAAACAGTAAAATTATTTAGTTATATTACTCAAGTTTTGTATTTAAAACAATGATCATGTGCAGCGAATGTGAAAAAATATAATAAAATGTACATAACCAGAATCATTGCACTGCTTTAACTTTCTTTTTTATCTTCAAAGAGTATAATCTTATGGCGCATCAGCTTAATAATACAAGGAATTATATTATTGTATTTCAACAACACCAGTTTAACTTCACGAGTGCAACTAAAATTACAAATTCAAAATAGCGTGAACGAAATAAAATGAAATGGCAGACTCTTATTCTGTGCAATAGGTACTGGACTTGATTAATGAATGAAAATACGGTTACTTTTCCCCAAATAACTGCAATAGAGGGATAAACTCAGAAAGGGGTAGAATGCAAGAGGTGAAATAGTTATGGATGCCCGAATGAACTTCCTAATGTCCTTCCGTGAGATGTTGAAGAATTGGACTTGAATATATATGTACCCCAACATATAAAATTTTATCGCACCATAAAACCTGAGACATTACATTGAATATAAATACGACGTCCATATCAGTGATGGGATACGAACCGTGAAATTTAAGCAGCGAGTGCTCGTTACCTCTTCGGTTAACCCGGTGAGCATATGAGAGTTTCGAGTAAAGGTGAAAACTTGAACTCGGAATCGCGTGACTGGTATATTTTACTTTGGAAGGCTGAGGCATCTTACCTGGAGTCTCTTTGCCTTTTCTTGCTACCCTAAACTTCCTTCGAAAGGCTGCCATACTGTTGGTTGTTCAGACTGAGACATACTGTGGTGTAGTACCGAGGTCTGGGAGAGTTTTTTCAAGCTGTGACTTGCTAGTTCTTCTAAGTAGTCGTCATTGTGAAGAAGTTCATGGTGCACCACCACGGTGAGCAATAATGGCGACTTCGACAGTCACATGTCAGGAAATCACTCTCCTCTGCTATTGTCGACTGTTCCCTTGTCTAAGGTAATTCAGTGACAGGTGTGAGGAAGCCTGGAATCAGAAAAATGAGTGCATTTCGGCCAAAATAAATTATTGCTTTCCAATGTGGTAGACTGTATTATATCAATAGACGTAGTGAAGTAACTGCTAAGGTTATACATCCACGTTTAACCTAATACAATAGTAATTCATGCTAATGACTGATTCAGTATAGTAACTCTGTAAATTTCTCAATAGACACGCTATTCAAAAGGGCGACATCATCAGGTGGCGATGTCACCGCCTAGCAACAAAATCAGTCAATTATTAAAATTACAAAGTTATTTTACTAATTAAGTCGTTATGAATTTTCACCTAGTTAAGCCTGAGAATATCGAGTTCGTCTCTATGCTAATCCCTAAATCCAAAGACAAACACGTAATCATTCCCCGAGGTTTTTGAACCAGCGACATATGAGTTAGAATCTTGTAAGCAGTAGGTTGATAACAAAAATAAAAATCACATCACCATAAAAACATTCTACTTTATAAATAAGATGCATATTTTAGATTGGTTAGAATTGTAATTAAACGATTCATCAGAATGGCATATTAATGTCCATTAACAACATTGTGAAAGAGAGCAAGGGAAACTTGCGTGCGGGGGAGGCTAGGAAAATGGAGAGTGATTTGAAGGGAAAAATGTAATTTTGGAAATAAGTAGAAAAGCAAAGAAAGGTGAGGGCAGGGGATTGAACGCTATAAATTTCAGAAGCGGGGAGATCGTGTGAGATGACAGCAATGTCAGCGAATTTTGAAGGTAGTACTCTGTGGAATTATATAATAGTGGTGCAGGCGATGAGGTTGAGCCTTGCGAATCAGTATGCGCAGTGTACAGAAGTGTTCTCCTCCCAACGTTATAAAATGACAGCGAAACCTGTGTGTATGTCAGGATGAAACTAAAGAGTAGGCTAAATGCAGTGGTAATGGGGTGCCTGAAAAGTGTTTGCGGGGAAAGTAGAATGGATAAGATTAGGAATGATTGGGTCATGAAATAATGTGGGTTGCATAGTCCGGTAATGGACATATATGAAAGGAGTGTACTTCGTTAGTTTGGCTATGTCGAGAGAATGAATGAGAGTCGAATAGCGGAACATATATGAGTATGATAGTGGAGTGAATGGTGTGAGAGGAAGGGGTAGACCACGAAAGCCATTGGTGAATGTTGTGGAAGAGACTCTAACGAGGAGGAATGTTAGGAGTCTCAATAATAGGAAAGCGTGTAAGAAGCAATTCATAAGTTTTCCAGGCCTAACAACAATAACTAATTGTAAGTTCTTTGACTTTGCCTACCCCAAAAGGGAGCGGCGTGATGGGTATATATCTATGCAAGAATATAAAGTCAAAGCCAAATGTTTCTCTCAGTCCTTTTCTCACTCCGTTTTATGATTTATAACCTCGTAAATGCATGTAAATAAATTCTCGCAGATCTTCTACTCAACTGTGAGAATGAGAGATATATTTTTCGTGGCAGCTCACCTGACGGGGGACTTGAGTCACCCCTACAAAAATATCACCAATATTTCCGCAAAAATATCAATTTCCAGATTTTAATTTGGCGTCATGGTAGCCGAGCGGGTAGATCTCTTGGCTACGGGCCTAAGGCAAGCCTCAATTCCAGGCGAATCATCTGTGAAGAGCGTCACTAAGAGGACTAAGATTCAACGGGGAAAATGCATTATTTTTTAAATCAATTAGTATAAGACCATCTCTTCTCTTGGACTACAACCTTGTCGTGGTTGAAGGGCTTGCGTGCTCCGATGACCCCTAGAGCTGCACTGGCGGGAGCATTGCTCCTGGTAGGGTCACCCATGCCAGATTGGTCGAAGGTTAGGAGACAGACGAATGGTAGTCCGCGCAGCGTCTGTACCTCAGTGAGGCGGCTGCAAAAGGCGTCTGACCCCAGTGGGGCGGCCTCTGAAGTGATGGTGTCACGTAAAAAACACTATTGAGTAAGGCCACGGAATACTATCTCAATTAAAACAAAAGCCTTGAAATTATGGACAGTTCTCAATTGATAATGAATCCTGGCAACTACGGGACTCGGCCCAGAGGGCCGGGTGTCGTGCCCGGCAGCGGTGGGAGCAAGGCCCCTGCGGTCGTCATCACACCAAATCCTTGCTCAGACGTAGCAGCAGCAGAGGAAAAGAAGATAAAGAAGAGGAACGAAACTATCAGAATAGGCACGTGGAATGTTAGGACTATGCTGAGGGCGGGGAAACTAGAGAATATAAAGCAAGAAATGGAGAGGGTGGGTGTAGACATCATGGGTCTGGGTGAAGTAAGATGGAAGGATGACGGAGATTACTGGAGCGGCGACTATAGAGTAATTTATAGTGGAGGGAATGAAAGTCAGCGCGGGGTTGCATTCGTAATGAATAAGAAACTTGGTAGAAAAGTAGTGTATGCAGAACAGGTGAGTGATAGGATAATAGTCGTGGAACTAAAAGCAGAACCAACGAATTTAGTTATAATCCAGGTTTATATGCCTACCTCTAATCATAAAGAGGAGGAGGTAGATGGGGTGTACGATCAGCTAGAGGAAATAATTGGTAGGATACCAGGAAGTAAGCACCTGGTAGTAATGGGGGATTGGAACGCGGTGGTGGGTGAAGGAAGAGATGGGCGGGAGGTGGGCGATTACGGGCTAGGAAGGAGAAACGACCGGGGCGAGAAAGCTGTGGAGTTTTGCCGCAGAAATAACCTAGTAGTTACGAATACATGGTTCAGACATCATCCTCGACGTAGGTACACTTGGAAGAAGCCGGGAGACACAGATAGGTTCCAGATAGATTACATAATGGTACGTCACAGATACAGGAATAGTGTTAAAAACTCGCATACTTATCCAGGAGCTGATGCAGACACAGACCACAACTTATTAGTCATGAAATGTCGGGTAAAACTGAAAAAGATAAGGATGGGAAGGAGGGTACGAAAGTGGAATACGGAGGCATTAACTGGGGCAATGAAGAAGAAGTATCGAGAGAAGGTGGATGAGATAATGGGTGAGGAGCATGGAGTTAGATCAGTGGAAGATGAATGGGGAAATTTGAAAAATGGAATTGTAGAAGCGGCGAAAGCAACGGTAGGCGTAGTGAGCGCAACTAAAATTAGAAAACCGTGGATCACGAAGGAGATGATCAGGGAGATGGAGGAGAGAAGGAAATGGAAGAGCGTAAACTCAGAGCTAGGTAAGAGAAAGTACCGAGAATTTAATAACAGGCTTAGAAGAGAAACAAAGAAAGCGAGAGAGGCGTGGTGGAGAGAACAGATCGACGCGTTAGAGAAATACCAAAAAGAGGGAAGAGCAGATGCATTATATCGGAAAGTAAAGGAACTGACGGGTGGTAAAAAGGGAAGGGGAATTACAACGATAACAGACAAGACGGGAAAGGTGATCGTGGAACCGAGAGAGATCCAGGAGAGGTGGAAGGAGTATGTTGAAGAGCTGTATGGTAAAGAAATAAGGCCCAATAGGTTAGATATAGAAAGGGAAGACGATATCGACAGAGATGGCATCGGACCAGGTATCCTAGATAGCGAAATCGAAAGAGCTCTACGAGACATGAAAAGGAATAAGGCGGTGGGAATAGATGACATACCTGCAGAGTTATTAAAGAGCATGGGGAAGATCGGAAGGGGAAAACTTTTTGCGCTTATTCGTAGGATTTATGAGGATGGAGTGTGGCCGGAAGACTTCGCGAAGACTGTACTAATTCCTATACCGAAGAAGAGTAAGGCAAAAACTTGCGAAGACTATAGGACAATAAGCTTAATATCCCACGCGGCCAAAGTAGTTCTGAGGATTATAAACAGAAGGCTAGAGAAGAAGGCAAATGAATACCTGGGTGACGACCAGTTCGGGTTTAGGAGAGGGACGGGAACGCGAGACGCTATAGCGGTGATGAGGACGCTAGTAGAAAGAAACCTAGAGTATGGGCAGGATGTTTTTGTATGCTTCGTAGATTTCGAGAAGGCGTTTGATCGGGTGGAATGGACGAAATTAATGGGAGTGTTGAATAAATTAGGGGTCGATTGGAGGGACAGGCGTCTGATTCGAAATTTGTATATGAATCAGACTGCGCAGGTTAGGGTAGCCAATGGAGAATCGGGATGGGCCACGATAGGACGGGGAATGCTGCAAGGGTGCCCACTATCGCCGTTGCTTTTTAACGTGCATTCAGAAGAAATGGTAAGGGAGGCATGGGGGGAGGAGGAGATAGGAATAAAGGTAGTAGGGGAGCTGATAAAATCAGTGAGATTTGCAGATGATCAAGCATTGGTTAGTCAGTCGGCCAAGGGGTTACAGTCAATGGTGAATGCATTAGAGGTGCAGTGCGAAAAGTATGGGATGAATATCAATCACAAGAAAACGAAAGTAATGAGATTTTCTAGAAGTAAGAAGGCGGGGCTGAATATAAGGGTGGGAGGGCAGAAGATAGAGCAGGTCGAGCAGTTTACGTATCTGGGTAGTATTTTGGAGGCGAATGGGTTTAGTGGTAAGGACATCAGATGCAGAATTGCGCTAGCTAAAGAAGCATTTTCGAAGAGAAGGGAATTGATGAGGGGGGGTCTGAGAAGAGACGTAAAGAAGAGGCTGGTGAAAACTTTAATATGGAGCGTGGCGCTATATGGGTCGGAAACTTGGTCATTGCGAATGGAGGATGTGCGTAGACTGGAGGCGTTTGAGATGTGGGTTTGGAGAAGGATGGAGAAGGTTAGCTGGATGGCGAGAAAGACGAACGAGGAGGTATTGGATATGGTCGGAGAGGAGAGGAAGCTTGTGGCAGAGGTTCGGAGAAGGCAGAAGAGATGGATGGAGGAGGTTTTGAGAGGAGAGGGCATGTTGAAGAGAGTGATAGAGGGGAGAACACTGGGGAAACGTGGGAGAGGAAGGAAGAAGATAGGAATTCTGGACGAAATAAGAGGAGTTAGAAGATATGAAGATTTGAAGAGGGATCTAATAACGGGCCATCCTTAGGAGGGAAAGCGAGACAATTTCTATTGTAGTTTGTGATACAAAATGGGGACTGTCCAAGAACCTACCAATCAGCTGGTAGAATACTTGAATGAAATGAAAATATGACCATCATATTCTTGATTACTCCTGGACAGGAAGAAAATTTGGCACACAATAAGGGTTATTCTACGAAAATATTTTTTCTCTTGACTTTTCTCTAGGTGGCCGGCGTCAAAACAATATGCCATCGAGAATCCGGCGAATGCTGCCAGGGAATGGTATCGCTTCTAGTTTCATCTTCTGTACGATGCATTTAAATTCCAAAAGTTTATCTTAATTTGACGAACATAACTGTTTATATTCCCACTATGTAAAACAATAGCTATTTTATCTGTTCATTCAAATTGAAATACATACTCAGCAGAGAAGCGATAACGAACAGAAACCTCAAGCCATAAAGATTCTCTTTTGGATAACATTTTTAAGTTTCCAAATCACTCCGAAATGCGCAAACGACATGATATGAAAGGATGCACATGAAGGAAAAGATATATATGCACCAAAGTGATGAAATTAGCCATGAAACAATTATTTTTTCATGGTGAATACCATCCCTTGGGTGCATCAATTTTAAAAGTATTTATTCTCTCTTTAAAGGCAAATACTAATGTATACGGTTTGCACATACACATATGAATTATATATTTGGCATAATTCGGAAATTCACTGCATTAGTATCTACACTGTTCAGTAAGAAATCATAATTTAGAGCCTCGAAAATGACGAAATTTACGCGTAACAGATTCAAAAACTCTTGGCTGTTGCATTACATAAGTTGAGTTAAATCCAGAACGTGATATCACAACCTCGATATCGTCGATGTTTTATAATTACGACTTCTTACTGAATAAAAGTCTCCTTTACACTTTTCAAATATAAGGGATTTTATTCATTTCCCCCTTTCTGGACGATGTAAATAGCCTTAAATAATAATTGGCCGCGCTATGAGATTTTCCCTCACGCCAAATTTAAACTTGTGCTCACTTAGTTATCATGAGTTAGAATAAGTTCCCTTTCCTTCAAGCTGACTTTTTATCTCTTCCTATTGACCGGCCGTCTCAAAAAGTATAAATGAAGCGTCCGCAGCTGTGTATTGATATGTCTGATACCGTCGGCTACAAGGTGTGAGACTTTTTCTCATCACGCGACCACTGACGTTAGTGTTTTTGTATCACTCAGTTGCGCTACACTTTCGCAACATGCGGGCAAAGTTGATTCATTTCATGGAGAGCAGGTATGTTAATGCAAATTTATGAGTCATGAGAATATATGTCCTCATAAATAAATATTTCTTCTTGAGAATGGTAATTTTCTTCATTGATACTCTACGATATCATCGCCAGTAAACGTTGCAATGATTATGTAATTGTATCAGTAATTGTGAATATGTGGGAATCATTGTTTCAAATGAACATTAAGAGAAACAAATTAAATCTAAATATAGTGTAATATATTGCCGATAAACGCTCTATGAAAGATTATCAATGATACACCTGAGTGTGAGAAAAGTCTCACACGCGACCGCTCGCGTGATAGGTAGCTGGGCGACCACTCCAGGGTTAAATGGGGACATGACATAGACTAAGAAGAGAATAGATGGAACCATACGGTTCGAGAGCATAAGGGAAAATATCGAAGCCATTAAAATGCGCAATCGGCAATAATGAATAGATCAATTGCGCAGTAAATATACCAAAACCATAGGTATTAACAACGAAATTTCCGCATTGCCTCAATTACTTATCTAGAAAATGCAAAATGGAAATAATAAAAAGAAACGCGGCATAGTTCATAAAAATTCAAGGACGAATTGCGCGACATGGCCATGTTAGGTGGATAATTTTTCCGCTTCACTTTCGTGGGTCACAACGCCATCTAATCTTCTCTTTGTCATTTACAGGTATCAATTGTAGCTATTGTGAATATATTAAACACTGTAGATACTCAACCTGAAATATTTTCTTCGGTGCCGCTCGTTGACAGAAAACCCTCTAGGCATAAGAGCCCTCCTTCCTCTCAGCCTTGAACGAGTGAATTTCTCACGATGCTGGGCCCGGTATGCAATGAGATCAGCAATAAATGAGTGAACTGACCACCGAGTTGAGAACTACAATTTGGAGGGTTGATTTTCTATCCACCTTTCGCATTCATAGCCCATGTTCCAATCCACGTAAATGCCGTACTTCATTTTTGAAAATATGATTATTTTATGAGACATTTTCAATTGTGACATGAATCATTCCTATCGGAGTCACATTACAAGCTTCACGCTTCAAGCTTCATAACACGACCCGAGTTTTGTCGAGGATCGACTTCTTCAGTAGTCTGAAGCCCGTTTCACATCCAGCAGAAGATCTAGTATGCTAGCTGGTACTTGATATTGAGGACGGAACCAAGTATGATAGAAACCGTGATAGAAGGTTTCACACGTTCATTGAACTTGTGCTTGCGATGAAGCAGTACTGTCTCTTACTGTAAAAAGAAAATGGAAAATTTCCATGAAAGAAGGAGACTTTTGGCTGCTGTAGTAATAACAGGGATTGTCGCGACATTTTTACCGCACATTTTCACCGCCAAAGAGTGCGTAACACCCTCGATAAAGTGAGGCGCTGATTAAAAAAAGAGTGAAGATCGCACTGCGACTGTAAAAGCTAACGTGACTGGTCGACGGCTACTAGGTACTACTGGGAGCTAGTAGTAAACTAGTACCGCATCAATTACGAATCAAGTAGCCCAGCGAGTATAATAGCTATCATACTTGTTTGCCAGCGTGCTGGTTCTATATCACACGGTACTGGAAAGCTATCATGCTAGCGAGTATCCTCGTCCTTGTGCTGGATCAAGTATCGTGTGAAACGGTCTTAAAAATCAAAATTTAGTTATTTATATTTTACAGTTAACAGCTAACCTGTTTCCTTTTGTTATTAGACCGTCAAATTTCTAAAACTTTGACAACCCGAAGAAAAAGCACAGCACTCACCATTTAATGCAACTTTTCTTTCCGGAAGAGATTTTTTTGTGATCGGTGAGAGAAGAGATTTGAGCCCTAACGACGCGTATTTCCTGAAATGCTGAGTTAGCACGCCCATCACACAAAAAAGAGACGCGAGACCGAAGTAAATTTTTTCAACAAACGACTCACGAAAAAACACACGAGTCGGCGGAAAATGAAGGCGCTCTTGATTTCCAGAGCAGACGGTGAGGGGGAGGGGTTTAGGAGTTCAAAGGTCAGAGGTCACCTCCTCCAACTGCAGGTACCTACTCTTGAAAATAAGGAGTGGGAGAAACCAGAGGCATCTGTTGACGGGTGTATAGTTCAGGAATAGAAAATACGGGCAGGCAGCGGCAAAATAAAACACGGATTGAGACGTAGGTGCTATTGGTTCGGCAGGGATTGAGGGGAGTTAGAGGGGAGGGGGGAGAGAGCTCGTTAAAGGCAGATGAGTGTGTTTTGGAAGTTGCAAACGACGGGAGAAAACAACTTAAAAAAAGGCTCGGATGGGGTGTGGAGAGAGGAATGTACAGTTGTCGTATCAATTTGGGGAGGAATCGGGCCGTGCAGGCTATCGACAACGACTTCCCTCCGCCCTCCCTTGTCCAAACCCTCCGAACACAACAGGGCTTACTACCGTTTCTCAAGCCTCCCCCCATATGCGAGTCCTGTCACTGAGGGAGTAAATGGATGGTTGTGGGGTCAGCACAAGGTCGGCGCCACTCTAAAAAAATCTGATTTTTTTGAGCAAAGAAAAGATCATTTCGGGGGCTTTCCTTTGTTCGTTAGAGTGGTGATGAGAGAGACGCGGAAAGTGGGGAAAATAGATTAGAATTGAGGTTTTTTTTAGAATACCTAGAGGCACATCTTTACAGCTTTCAACTCCTTCTTGGTCTTCCAAATTTAATTGGAAAACGGCGAAAAAGGATAATTGATCTTCTGCTCAAAAATAGACAGGACCTATATTGTTTAAAGTCACCTATTTGTAATGCCTGCTATGAATCAGAGCTGTGGATGTCATTTCGTCGCACAATACGGAGTCTATTATCCCACCTGTAGTACCCGCTAAACACTGAATATTACTAATTGAGCTACGGTGATTTTTGTGATCGCTTTACACGTACTTTATTTCTTTAAATGTATGAAACAGGTTGTGCGGTGCTCCTCCGGCAGAAATCAGGAATAACTTGCGCAAGATAGTTGAATCCTTCCGCTCGCCAGTAGATTCAAGTGAGTTAAAAATGGACCACGTCACGTAGCCTTGGCGTCTATACAATATGTATTGTATTCATGGATTGCCAAACTGGTGCGTTACCAATTTCATTCAAGCAGTCGACTCTATTTTATACAGCCCGCCTTTTACCAATTAAAACTAGAAAATAACGATAGCGTATTGTAATATTAAAGCCGTTAAAATGCGCGATTGGCCATTTTGAATGGATCGGTTTTGCAGCTAATAGGCCGAAAACATAGGTATTAGTAGCGGTATTGCCATGGGAATTTAATTTTTTATGCAAAATAAATAAAAATATAAACAATCGAAAGAAAACTGTATTGTTCCTAAAATGAAAATAATAAATTGCGTGCGACAGCCATGTTATTATTATTATTAGGTACTAAGTTACCTACCGGTTAAGGTAAGTTTTAATGGAAGTCGGTAAAAATCCTCTACATTTTAACATATGCAGGGCCCTATCCACCATTCCTTTCATCATCTCAGCATACGTCCTACCCTTCTTCATGCCGTCCATAAAGATCCTATTCTCTTTCATCTCCTTCGCCGCTTGCCAAATATCCTTCCCTCTATCACGCCTTGAGCAACCCTTCGACCCTCATTAAGTCTTTCCGACCACCTTCTTATCATCTTCCTATTCTCACCCAGAAGTTTCCTTTCCTCACCCGCCATACTCTTCCTCGTTTGTCTTAATGTCCCTCCACCAATTTTATTCGTAATTATTAATAAAAGGTTGGGGAGTAGAGCAAATTACTACATAGGCGATGATACGTTTGGATTTAGAAAGGAGAGGGTAACTCGGGATGCTAATGCGGTGATAAGAACACTTTTAAAAAGGAACCTAGAGTATCGCCAGGACGTTTTTGCTTGCTTTGTGGATTTTGAAAATGCGTTTGACAGAGTAATTGGGAAAAACTAATGCAAATTCTTATGGAAAAAGGAGTAAATTGGCGAGATTGGAGACCCATCCGAAACTTACATATGGCCCAGAGGGCACAGGTGAGAGTGGCTGTCGGGGAATCAGTGTGAGCCGTTGTATGTCGCGGGGTACCACAAGGCTTCCCGTTGTCGCCTTGGTTTTTAATTCGTGTACCGAGGAAATAGCAAGAGAGGCATGAGAAGAGCTAGATGTAGGAATAAAACCAGGAGGCCAGCTGATAAAGTCGCTTATTGTTTGATTCGCAGACGACCAGGCGTTGGCTAACCGATCATCCAAAGGATTGCAAGCTTTAGTTGATGCATTAAAAAATCAGTACGAGAAAGACGGGATGAAGATAAATAATAATAAATCTAAAGTCATGAAATTTTATTGAACAAAGAACGCGAGGATGGTTGTTAAAGTCTGTAGGTACAAACTAGAGCAAGTAGAGAAATTTTGTTTCTTGGATAGCATGTTGAAGGAAAATGGGGATAGTTACAAATACATTAGAAGGAGGATTGCACTAGCGAAAGAAGCGATCGAAGCAATAGCCAAGTATCTACTCATCGAGTTTCAAGTTTTTTATTCGTTAGTCTGAAAGCTGAATAGATCCTCTTCCAAATTTATTCCTACATATTATATTAAATTAAAGTAATCTACGGGTAAAAGGTAGGTTTTATTAAAAGCCAGAGAAAATCCTCAAGATTTTTACACTTGCAGGGCCCACTGTACCTCTAGTATTTATTTCTCCATCTCCGGGTACGTCCTTCCCTTCATCATCCCGTCCATAAAACCTATCCTCTTTCTTCCGCTTCCCCGCTTGCCCAACATCCTTCCCTCAAACACGACCTTGAGCAACTCATCGCCCCTCATTACTGCTTCCAACCACCTACCCTCCCTCCCCTTATATAATCCAGAAATGCCTACATGTAGAGCTCTTTCTTTTACTAGCTTACCGTTCTTCGGCGTTAATGGTCATACGCAATGAGCAACCTGGTCTTAAGGGTTTCCGGGTATTACCGATGCGTTGATGAAGGATTTTATCGACGACTTTTCGAATGCAATGCAGGAATTATCTTCTGGTCATTTCTGTCGTGCCTTGGTCGAAAAGTCCCGCCTTCGTGCACGCAGGCTCAGAGTGGTATCCTCGCTGTCGTTTTTATTTTCGTTTACTTCGGTTTAGTGCCGAAAAAGGTATCTATAGAGATAGCTAAGGAAATACAGAATATCAATGGAGAATATTGATGCCAAATTCCAACAACTTGGAAGAGACATTTAGCATAACAAAATAGTTCTCGTAATTCGTAACAAGATGACCCTCTGCTGGGTGGTCAAAAAATGACAAAATTGAGTCCACCTAGAATATACGCATGAAAAAGCGAGCCTTTTCGTACATAGGACTTCAGAATTGACCTGACGATGAATGCAGCATTGTTAACGTAGTCAATAAAATCCTGAATCAACGCAGCGGAAATACCTGCACTATCATCAGAGAAATTCTGCTAAAGCTTTCACCTAAAACCTGGTCTTATTCTCCGGTATCCATCACCAGCCTTCCTGAATCTTCATTGGTGACTCACCCTTGCGCTATCTGAGCAGGAAGTTTCGAATGACTCCTCCATTTGTGCTCCGCATTTTCGGGTCCTCCATCCGCGTTCGTTGACTTTGGCTGACAACGGTTTCGATAACCATCCTGCTACCGTCTTCAGGTTGAAGATGGAAAGAAGCTGTTTTGGCCGCCTTATATAGTGCTCATCGTCCAGGAGCTGTGCTGCGTTTATCGGAGCGGATGATCCTTCTCCATTAACTGCTGAGGGGATAGCCATTGTCTCTGTTCAAGTTTTCCGGCAATTTAGAAATCTCTATTGCTTCCCTGATTTGCCTGGGATAATAGTGGCTCTCCTTGGCCTGTATTTTTACACCTTCGAAATAAGGCGGCCAAAACATCCACCTTCGACCTGAAGACGATAGCAGGATGGCTATCGAAACCGTTGTCAGCCAAAGTCAAATAACGCGGATGGAGAACCCGAAAATTCGGAACACTAATGGACAACGCCGCGAAAACCTTCGCAAGAATTTTGAATCCTCCATTTCTCCTGTTTACTCCTGTTACCATCGAACTGATTATGGTGATACCGGTAACATTTGTGAAAATGAGAGTGAACTAACAAACAGGTGACTGAAACAAACAATCCCTCCATTCGGTTCCGTGAGTGGAATGAAGGCGGTGGTGGATGTTGTCTGGTAGGGTTGCAGTGGGGAGTGCGTTTGTGTGTTTGTGTGCAGACAGTTGTATTTCCACGCGAGTGCCATTCTTTTTCAAACGAATTAGCTAGGTTGCGAGCATCCAATCAAGAGCGACGGAGGTAGGGGGGATTGAAGAGGGTGCAAGGAGGAGGAGGGGGGCAACGGGTGAGTGCGGCCCTTTCTGCCTGTCTGTCTGTCCGGGCGAGAGAGGGTTGGCCGCTCGCTTGTTGTGCCGGGGAGTCCGTTCGTTGGAGCGCACGTCCTCCTCGAAATGTGATACTCGCTCTTCGTTGCGAAATTCGTTGCATTCCGTACGCGCGCACGCATATGTGCGCCTCCCGCGACTTCCTCCCCAACGCGAAGGGGGTGGATGGTTGGGGGGGTTGTACACTCCGTCATTCCTCTCATCCCCCCCTCTTCACATCATCCTTTTCCTCTTCAATCCCCACGCTCTGTCCGCCTTTTTCATCCCTCTTTCACATCTTCCACGCTATTTCGCCCATCCTCTTCATCTCTATCCACATAATACTCTGCAAGCCACCTCAAGGGTGTGTGGCAGGGGGTGAGTAGTCACAAAAATGTATTAAACTATATCCTAAAGTTAGTGTAACTAAATCTATTTATGAATTATCAGAAATCGATAATGTTTGTCAGGAGGCGAAGTCTCACATGCATGCACTTATTACATATTACCACCGAAAACAGCACTTTGGCCTTTACCCGGGGTATTTTTAACAATCAACAAATGGACAAGCACTAACAACCATGTCCTGGGAAGTGAAAAATCCTCCCCAGGCGGGATTCGAACCCGCGACCTTTGGGTTAGCAGGCGAGGTCGTTACCCCGCCGCCACCCCGTCACTATAGATGTGGTACCAATGTTAGAAAGACCGTTAGTATTTATGTATTTTGCAACTACATAAAAGGGCAGAGATTCAAGAGTTATGCTGAAAACATGCACGGCGTGCTGTTAGTACTAGGTATTAGATAAGGATATAAGTATTAGGGAGTAAATCAACTAATTAGCACACTACCTATTAACCAACCTAGTTTAAATTCTCATTGGCAGCTTTTGTGGTCTCTTATCGCACGCGGGAAAAATGTCATTTTAAATCTGTCCGTTCTGCAGTCTAGTTCCCTCATTTTATTCTCATCATCTGATCAACTGCAGTGTGTCGGATTTTGGAAAATGTGTTTTACGTCGTCAGAAAATAAATTTGTTTGGAACTTACATAATATATTAAGTCTAAATTTTAATCGACGGTCTGAGAGCGATTCCCATCCCAGCTGCAGCAAAAGCTGATACATATTCCCTCTCTAACCCCTGCCTACCCGAACAACCGAGTGGTATACATTTGGCTTGCTCCGATTGGCTTGCTGACACCTCGTGACCTTTGACCCCTGCGTAACTCTTGGGGGTAATGGGATGAAAAGAAGGTTCTGGGGACATTTACCACCAACTTTGGCACCCTTTTAAACATATGATTTGACACTTTTCCTGCCCAGATTCGCTTTTTGCCACCCCTGTGACATTGACTATGCCCATTCAAGGGTCAAGGTTGGCTTTTCATAAACGAATGTGGTTCCATCGTGTTCCTTGTGCCCAAAAACGTTATGATTAAAAGTTTCACCAAAATATTCTACCCTTTTTTATCTCGAATAATTTACCATAAGGCAACATTTGGATTTTAGTTTGGGCCCCCATTCTGGGGTCAAAAGGTCAAATTTATAAAATTTCGCTTCCACCCAACATAACATATAATTTTGCTCTACACAGGTGCCAAATTTACTGTTTTTAATAAATCACTTCTTGAAACAGCTTGTCACATATGGAACAAGATGATAACCGAAATTAAAAATTGCATATCTGTTAGAACATATAAAATGAAATATCATAATTATTTACTTTCCCGGGAAGAACATAATTTACTCCTCTTTTTTTCTCAAATTTGTTTTCATGTTATTATGGTTCCTTAAATACTGTACCATTTTGTTATTTGTTAAGTAATGAGTGCATGGGTTTTTGTATTGTATCAAATCCGGCTTGGTGTACCTATAACTCCATTTGCCTTTTTTTTTACATAAATACAATTGTTATGTTATGAAATGGGAAAACATTGTATATAGATGTGATAAAAATTTTTTTTTCTTTTTTGTAATTATTAATGTGCCTGCAAAATGTATCATTATTATTATTTTTTGTTCTTATGGATTTATTTCCTGAACAATAAGTGTTTTTTTAATCTATCTATCAAATATAATCAGTGTGGAAGAAACCCTTACCAACCTACCCACCTACGAATGGCGTGAATGACCTCGGTTGTTGGTCGCCTCCCCAAATTAGCAAGCCACCAAGAAGAATATCTTAGAGTGGGGTTACTTTGTGACGGTTTTAGAGGTTTTCCAACTCCATCCGGTCAGTTTTTAATGTAAGACTAAAAGTAATGTTACCCTGTTATGGGTAACTTACGCCTTTACAAGGCTCTCATCGGTTTGCTTTTATTACTACACAATTTACATGCCATTCACAGCTAGTTCAGACATTGATTTTGGAGTAGGGTAGGGAATATGATAGTCGTTAAAATGTTTGTGATATTCTTGTTGCTCGTGAAATGTAGCATTTTCATAATCCGTGGCTTGCATGGCACTAAATATTGCAAGTCGAGATAATTGTGAATGCCTTAATTAAAAGCAAGTAAAAAGCCCTCTTGTTGACTTAAACTCTCAAGATGAAGACGCCCGATTTACCTCTCCTAATTATTCGGTAGGAATATCCTCGCCGAAAGATGGATCAGGGTTTTGGAAGTAATCTTTTGGATCGTTCCTTCCGTCAGTACTCTAAAGTTAACAGCGATGCCGGCGAATGCGCATCCTAAAGTTTTTCGCGTAATATTAGCTTTTTGTACCACATTTTAAAGCTTAAAACATAAAGTAGTTGAATCAAGTATTAAATAACACATCCTTCAACCTTAATATCGGTTTCATTGGTTCGAGCACCGGTAGGAATGATTAGGGTTCACGAGTCTCATCACGTATTGGGCCAAACACCAAATGAAATTCTTTCATAATTAGCGTGAGGAAGGCGTTGTGAGAGCACCAGCCATGAAGAAGGGATACAAAAGGAAAATGAATCGGAAAATGGGTGGGACGAAAAGTAAAAGATATCTTCACTGAGTTTTCTTGCAGCATAAGAGTAAAGAATACCATGGAGTTCTCACTGGGTTTACCAAAAGCGCTATCAAAATTGACTCTCCTCGTCGACTCATCTATTGATTCACGTCGTCGAACTAGCGTTGCTGGAATTATTTTTGTATCAACGATCGCGTTTGACTCGGATAGCGTGAGCTTCCCTGGAAACTAATTAAAAATAATTCTGTACGACAAATTACTAGAAATATCTATTCGAAATTTTCAATTATTAAATCAACCTATAAACTGTGTCTGCAGTTAGAGGGCCATCGACTTAGGAGCCCTGGGTTCGACAAAAAAAATAATGAATATCTTACATTTGATGGCATGCAAATGTTTTTTCATCCCATAGAGAATACCACTAAAATGAGTGTTCTAACTCGCGCGCATGACACTTACACACCGTCGCTTGGTAGCACTTGGTCATCATGTGCAAGGCAGCCAGTGGAAACCAGCCACTCTGACTCCCCGAACGGACATCGGCCAGACGAAGGACGTAGCTTCAATCCGATCATCAAGAAAAAGGGGAAATTGAAGAGTGATAATCTGAGACGGGACGTTTCGTTTTCGGGTTCGCTTCGGGACGTTTCGGGTTTGTTTCTGACTTATATTTTTCCATTTCATGTCCTTTATTCTATGACTTTTATTTTCCTGTTTCATGACGTCTATTTTTTTTATTCGGTCATTTGTGACGATTTAGCTAAAAGTATGACATTTATTTAACTGTAAAATTGAAACTGATATTATAATCCGTATAGTTAATATAGAGAAACTGGTTCAAAAGAAAGTATCCCCCTCGCTTCCCGTCTTACCCCTACGCACCAGGATTTCTGTATATATACGAATGTAAAAATGATCAATGTACCCGAACATGTCACTACGTTATGGAACCCGGGTCGTTAGAAATTAATCAATTTAGTGGACTATTAATGGACTTTTTTAGTGGACTATTAGTGGACTAAAGTGCAATTTTTATTTTCCAATAAGGAGAGGGGTATTTGTATGGAAGCGTCCAGTCTGCGAATTCCTTCAATTCACCTGTTTTCCGCTCACCTTCAACCACCTACATCACATATTTTGCTATGTTACATATGCGCATTTATACTAACCTTTCATTTTCTTCATTAACCTTATTCCTTTCTAACACCATTCACTTAAACCTGCCAGTGAAGTGCATTTCTTTATCGACGTCTTGTTTGAAAATCTGACCTTTTACTCCTATTTTCCCAAGATGACGCAGCAGTCGAGCAGTTTCTCCTATTCGCTTAAACACCTCACCCATGACTTTTCCCGCCTTCAACTTACACTATCCCCGCTTCACAACGCATTTTACACAACGTCTTCCCCTACCATTTGACGTCATTTGACCATTCGGTATTCCCCTCAATCTGGAAAAAGGCCTTAATACAACCAATTAAGAAGGTAAAAACCCCGAAACTGCCTTCAGACTTTCGACCGATTTCTATCCTGTGCGCTCTGTTGAAAGTTCTCGAGAGAATTGTTTTTCACCAAGTCACAGAATATTTAATGTTAAATGGGATATTTGACCCTTTGCAATCAGGCTTTCGTAAATTTTTCAGTACTCAGACTGCTCTGCTGAAAGTTACTGATGATATTCGACTTGCTATGGACAACCGTATGGTAACAATTATAGTCCTTATTGACTTTAGCAAAGCCTTTAATCGTGTGCACCACAAACATCTCCTACAAAAAATGACGACACTTAACATCTCTTGTTCAGTGCTTAATTGGTTTAACTCCTACTTGGGTGGCAGAACTCAAGCTGTTATGGGCCCTGATAATACATTGTCCACATGGGCACCAGTCTCTTGTGGAGTTCCCCAGGGGTCCGTTCTGGGACCGCTGCTTTTTTCCATATTTATAAGTGATATCTCCTACTCAATTAAACACTGTAAATGCATGATATATGCTGACGACCTACAGATCTACATTCACTCACCACTAGACAACATTGTGGAAACTATCAGGTCATTGGACGAAGATGTAAGAAGAATCAGCAAATGGACCAACGATAATTCTCTTGTTCTGAATTATTCGAAAACAAAAGCTATAATTATTGGAAATAAAAAACTGTTAAAGAAAATAGATAAATCTCAAATTCCTCAAGTTATAGTGGGTAATTCTAACATACCATATTGTGATTCAGTTCGTAATCTTGGAATCACTTTCAATACCAATTAACTTGGAACCATCATATTAACGACATCTGCAATAAAGTTAATACATCTCTTTATCAGCTAAAATATCAAAGGCACTTACTTCCGATCTTGACCCGGAAAATGCTAATTTTCACCTTGATTTTTCCTTCGTTTGACTATTGTTGCTTAGTCTTCAATGACATCCCTCAAGAACTAGACCAAAAACTACAAAGATTACTTAATAATTGTGTCAGATTTGTCCTGGACCTTAGGAAAGATGCCCACGCGTCGGGGTACTTATTTAACCTAAGCTTGTTAAAACCTAGTGACAGAAGGAAATAATTTTTGGGGGCTTTTCTTTTCTCTCTCTCTTTCAAGAAAAAACACCCGAATACCTTTTGGAAATGTTTAAGGTTAGGTCAGATATCACATGCAGGAAATCCCGCTCGGACTACAATTCTTTTTACCACCCCACACCCCGAACCAATGTGTATTCTAATTCTTTCCTAATTACTGCGTCTAAATACTGGAATTCCCTGCCCCTACATAAAAAGATTGGGGTCCTCACACACATTCAAATATAAACTGTATCAAACCCTGCTTAACAAATGATCCAGGTAATATCTCAATGCCTAGTATATCTCTATGAAACTTTCTGGTTGTGTTTTTACCTTTATAAACCAAGGCCCTATTATTATTATTTTTTTGTAATTCTTGTCAATATTTTTGTAATCTGTTACCTATGTATGAAATATATCAATATTACGTATGTCCGTTCACATTGTAAAATTTGTATGCGCTCTATGGGTGATACTCGGAGCAGAATAAATAAACATTCTATTCTATTCTACCATTTCAGCTACAACTTTCACCACACTACAACTACACCCCCCTCCAATCACCAAACCACCTGTGGGATTTTTTTCTTTAAAAATATACGCTACAACATTTAAGACACTACAACAACACCATCCTACAATCATCAACCAACTCGGGGATTTTTTTTTTTAAATATGGCAATTTCCATTAACCTCCTCACGCCCATTTCCGCACTTGTCCCTATTTTTCACCACTGAAAAATGTCAATTTCCGACTTCACGTTTTCCCAATACTGCATTTTGCCTTTCCTCAACACCCAGAAATGCCTTTTTCGCGTTTGAAAATGGCCATTTTCAGGCCAGCAACCCTGTTTCACTCCATACGCCCGCAACCTTGTTGGGGGGTGGGGTTGTCCATACATTAGATGTGTAATTAGTCCGTATCCCTCTACCGGCATTTCAAAAAACATCGCAATATAGCGTCAAAACGTCACGAAAATATCTCATTTCCGTCATTTTCAATCATTCATTACTCCAAAACTAAGTACCCCACGCCTTTCTTTCTTACATTTCATTAATACTCATTCATTTCACTATCCTATACCATTTCTCTCTTTTAACCTCAGTTCCCTACGTTTCTGTCAGAAAATTTTCTTCCTCACTGGACCCTTCGATACATGTACCTGGAGAGGTTGCACATACCATAAGCCTGAAGTGATTTCTACCATAAATGACGTTTAATCCGCAGTCGCATTTCATGATTTTTTTTGGCAAAAATCGGCTATTTCATGATACAAACCTGTGACGCTTATGACTTTTTCCTGTCTCTGGTGATAATCATTGTAACCTTTCATTTTGTCATTATATTATTTTTAACCGGAACCAAGCTAGGAGAATATTAATTATTTTTTCCTGCAATGGACATTAATGTTTTGAAAAAATATGTAAGTAGCTTCTATTACTCTGTTAGTTAGAAAAATATAAACCTTGAAAATGTTAAAAGAGTTTGGCTATAAAGATTGTATAATATTATAGCAATAGGACGCTGAAAATCTTCACGGAAAATTCCTTACAATATGGTCGTAGTCAATTACTATGGGAAGTAGGAATGCTTGAGTCTACCTATTCGGCAATGTATCTTACAATGTTGCTTCTGTCACTGCTAATGATATAATGCGGGGTCAAAATAACATTCAACGTGTCACCCTGTAATTCGCGCGATCTGATTTTTTCAAGTAATCTCAGCCGAACGTGTGTCCTCCGAGCCTCTGGTGGCTTCCTATCTGTTCCATCCACCGTGTCACACTCTCAGTTCCCTTGACGCAATAACCAGCGAAGCGTGCAGCTTTCTATTGTATTGTATTTATTTTACGATACAAGGGAAATCCTATACTAATATATGAAAATCTAATTGTGTTTGTCTGTGTGTCTATTACTCAATCACGCAAAAACGGCTGAACTGATTACTTGAAAAATTATGCATGCGGATAATTGAGTGCCCTGGGACGAACATAGGCTGCATTTAAATTTCCTGAGGACCCCAAGGGCTGCTAAACGGGGCCCTAGATTTTACTCCCATAATAAGAGCATTGGAATCAGTGCATAGGTTGATTTTTTGCATTTTAAAATTACTTGCACTCATGATACAGGGTTGAACTTTTCACTATCGGATGGCTGAAAGAACTAAGTACTTCATTCTTGTATTTGATTATGTTTTACGTTTCGTCTTTGCTTAACAATTAGGTTTTTAATTCCAAAATTACGAATTTTTCTCCTATTTCAACAATGGAATATTTAGCTCGTAGGCTATGGGCAATGGCATATTTCCTTGGAAAACTTAGCGATGGCTATGACCGGGACATTTTGGCCAGGCCTTCTATGGCTTACATAATATTGAAATAATTAAAGCAAATTTGAGAGAGATTTCAGTTGGGGTATTTTGTATCTCAAACTCACATTGATTCTTATAATTAGGGCCAATCGCTATGCGTAGTATATCGCTTACTACGTAGACTTTTGCGCACTTCTAGTTATATCCCCATTCAAACTTAATACAGTCCTAGAGCTCAGGTGGGATGGTTGGGTTTCCAATCGGCTTTCAGTCCCCAAATCACTTCTTTCTATTTAGCCTCGGAATGAATGAAGTAATGAGCCGTTTACCTTGACATTTTGCGCGTAGGTACATGATACTTACTTCAAATAAAAATATGGGGACTATTGGTACTGGAAAAAAATCTCACTTAAACTCACGTAATATGCACGAAGTTTATGGCGATCTTACCCACGACCCCCATTGGGTAACAGGAATACTTTTTTAGTTTTACTGTTTTTGGAATAAACAATTTCAGTAAAATAGCTTAATACTATGCATCTTTAAGTGACAATAAGGGCAGTTTCCACTTAAAAAAAAACTAAGACGATAAATGAGAAATCAGTTTCTTGTCTGTTTGATTATAACTACTACATTATTTCATACTATTATCTGTGCCGTTGAGAATCAACGGGCATTTCTGCTAGCAGAATACATAAAACATTAGAACCATTCGATTCATTAGAAATTGTTCTCTAACTTGTACGCTAATAGTTATAAAAATTCAAGTATATATATTTATGCAGAGTTGACACATGAGTTTAGCTTAACAACAATCTGCAGAGCAGCACATTTTGACACGTTCCAACTTTTCCTCCATTTGAATATCATGTTGGAGCGCCCCTTCGCAAGATAACGTAGGTTGGATAGGATGTATGAACAGTCGGCTAGAATAAAATACGCTGAGGATGAGAGATGATCTGTGGACGCAAGGAATAAAAAGATCCCCTCCCTTCCCTTCCTTCTTCTCCAATTTTATTTCTCCACTCGTTTCCCTTCTCTTGCTTTCTCTCTCTCCCCCCGTGCTCTGTGGAATCTCCTTCGTTCCAAAAACTCTTCGTTGCCATGAGAAATGGTCCTCGTAGCCGAAGCGGATGTTTATTGTAGCGCGCGCTGATGAGGTAACCTGACACCCAACGAGGGGTCTCCCTTATTTAGCTCTCGGCCTCTCCGGGGGGATGAAGAGGGGGAAGGGGAGGGTGGTAGGGGAGGGGGCAGGAGGGGAGGACCACCCCTCTTTCCCCTTCCCATCCCACACCCTTCAAATCCCCACTCCACGCTCCTATCTGTTTATACGTGCCTCCCCTCCCACCTGAAAGTTCATCCTCCCCCCACCCCACCCTATTTCCCTCAGTCTGACTTCCCCTTCTCCTTCCCACAACTTTTCCTTCTCTTCCCCACCCCCTTCTCTCAAATAATTCCCCTTCCCCAATTTACAAGCCCCCCTCACTCCCCTCGTAACCACGCGGTAGAGAGTCTGGGTGCGAGGAGGAGGAGAGACATAACTAACGTGCGTATGGAAAAAAAGGAGTTTTCATCTCGTCTCTCGCGATCGCCCCGCCATCTGTCCGAACTGCGTGAAAATTTTGTTCTTTCGAAGTATCGTCGTTAAGGACGCATGTTGTTTTAAGCTTTGTTGTTCCTTTGAGGGCTTGGTCATTGAAAAAGACAAGTATCAGGCATGATATGGTGGAATTTCAGCATATTGAAGCACAGAAATGGCAATTTTCCTCTAGATAGAATTTATTTCGACCATGGTTTCGATACACGGCATCATCATCGAGTGCAGTGCATCGAAACCATGGTCGAAATAAATTCTATCTAGTGGAAAATTGCCATTTCTGTGCTTCACTGGCATGGTCATTATTCCAGGTAACCCGCTTTAACATTTATTGGTGATTCTAAATCCTATTTTCTAGATAGCTATACCAATCCTGTACTAATACCTTCAAGTACCAACGAATGCTACTTTATTTTATATTCTATACTATTACACAATACTATAATTACAAATCATATTGTGGTAAACGGAAAGTTTGGAGGCTTGTGGAGAAAAATAGTATCTACAGCATTAAATACGATAAGGCTACACTTTTTAAAGCATATAAATGTACTTAGTATATAAGCCTGAAAATATTATCATGCATATCCAAACAAAATACTTATCCTCTAATTCAAGCAGATGTACGCGTTCATGTTTTTCTGTAATAATGGCAATGGGCCAGTAGTGTTATCTTGAATTTTTAGGATTCCTCGTCGTCACCGCATCGAAGCACTTGCATATTTTTTTAAATTTTCAATAAGGGTAGGCTAGGTACATATTAATATTGTATTTGTACTTGAGCGATTGATTTTATTCGCATGTGCAAAAAATATTGATTTATCTAATTTTTGTGTACGTTTCCTCTTGAAAAGTCCTCGACTTTTCTGTTTTCCTTCTATATAAAAGAAATAAATGCTCATATACGTGACAACCACGACTTTTAGTATTAAATTTTAGGATTCCTCGTGACAAACAATGCCATCACAAACAATAGACTGTAGATCAAACCGTAGGTTCCAAAAATGTGGCAAAAGAAAATACCATAGATCTGTATCGGGACACAATCAAAAACAGAGTCACAATATGAACGGTAAAAGCTTGTATCACGTGATGAAAAATTGAGAATTAGATCAATATCCCTTCCTGGCGGAAGGACGATGTAATATTCGGTCAATTGCGACTTATTCACTAGATAGATTCTTTGACATTCTCCACTGAGCTGACGGTCGCTGAGTTTCATCGGGAAGCAGGGGTCAGCACCTGCAGAATGTCATTGAAGTTTGAATATCACAGGCACTTGAATATGAAGTTAGTGTAGTGGGTTACTGGTAATTTAAAGATAAATATATATGAAATTTAAGAATCCATGAAAACCATCGGCATCATTCGATAGCGCATGAAGCAGCCAAATCCCTCGATAAACAACTATCATTTATCCTCCTTCCTCTTACGGCAAAGTCTGATGAATCGGTTTATTGGAAATCAGCCTCTTCGTTTTTTTTTTTCGAAATATTTCTTGAAATATTAGACAGGGATAATGCTAGACACCTGGGATTTTGAAAGCGTTTTCGGCCATTCTCCTTACGGAAATTTCGACAAAAAAACGCGCCGGAGGAATCAAAATGCATTTTGAAGACCAATATTTCGCTCCAAAAAGCATCCAATAATTTATGAAAATCCAAATATTTCCAAAATTCGATATCAAAACATATTTCATCAACATTGAAAGTAATTTATTTTATTCTGTGAAAAAATTTCTTCTTTCCATCTTAAGTTTTTGGTGATATCTTACACTGCTAAAGACCTGAGGAAATTCCCGGCCGACGCACTAAGGAAAAAATCGATTGACGTTTCAATAATGGGGAAAAAAGTTATACAATGCCCAAAATATCTAGTGACACTTTCGGGTTTATGGTAGTTGCATAAGCGAATACTTACTGTATTAATTGCCTGTCTCACGATCTCTCCTACCTTTGTATACCCACGACGATGATTTACAATGGGCTACACTCTTAACGTCATACGAAAGTTACAGGTTCCCGTGACACCTAAAACCACAACAGTTAAAATTTTATGATTTTTGGAGGTAGGACCTCCTATACCGGAAAATCGTGGGATGCGAGACTGGAGAGAGTATTTTGACGTCTGTTCCTCGTTTTTGCGTCTGCAAAGGTGGAAGACCTAAGTAGGAAAATCATTAATAAGAACGGCGCAGCATTGAAAACACTGACGTGATGGGTAGAAAGAGACCATCTCCGCTGGCACTGGTGGGTTATTTGGGAAGGCGGCCCACAAACGAGGTCATGTTCGCTGTTAAGAAGAGGTGCATCGGCAATTGAGAATTAGTTAGAGATTTAAAGACAGACGGAGAGAATCTCGGAGTCGGCATTAGACAACTGTTAATGAAAGGTGCGAAATGGTCCACAACTTCACCTTACGTACAACGGGAGGAGTGCTTTCCTAATGGCACCAAGGCGGGTCTCGGAATTGAAAAATCTCCGCCACCTTCACGATTCAAACGCGGTCCCTCAGGGTGATAAGCCAGTTTTCCTGGCACCACACAAACCTGACCTTACTTCAGCTAGTATCTCCACGAAATGATGATTTACGGAATCAATTTTATCATGAATTCTGGAGACACAAGGTTGTAAATTTTTAGTTTCATGCCGATCAGTGGAGGTAGTGATGAAACTCAGTCTACTTCGCGTGCAACGCAAATGAAGCTGAGACAACGGTCGTGAACGCAGGGAAACGTGAGTATGGAATTTTCTCTTTCCTTGACTGTGAGAAGAGTAATATGGAAAATCAAGACATCGATTGCTTAGCAGTACACAAGCATAATATGACGAAGTAAGAAAAGATGAATTCAAATTAATATGTGATTAGAGCAGCGTCAAGCTATATTGAATGATAGTGGGGACACGTACACGCACGCCATTTTGGAGGGCTACATTGCAAACTGATTATCGTAACTGAACGGGATTGACGACACATGAATCTAGAGATAAAATTTTTTTGCTGACACTTGACCACAATTTTTTTGCTTTGGCTTTACAAACGCCGAGCAGCGATTCATGGCGCGAGACTAATGGCGCCAAATCTACATCTACGAAGTACCGTGCAGGGCCACCACTAGGTTGTGTGGCACGGGGTGATTCCACACCAGGCATGCAGCACTCGACCCAGTACAAATCGGGACCTCGCATGTTCCCCCGGTTTCTAGGCGCAGAACAAAAGCAGTCAGGAGAACAGTACGCAGTCAAAATAGAAACTGGGAGAGTGATACGTAAATGAACATGCAAACATGCAGTGCTTTATAATGAGACAATTGTAGGTTTTATATTACTAATGCTATTAATTTATGAAAAAATACGACATTTTGGAGAAATTTAAAGGAAAATATCCCCGCCATCTGTTGGAATAATGGGAAACTATTCGATGTCTGGCACAAAGACATATAGGTCTATAAATGGTGTGGATATGAAATAAAAATTATTAGGAGTTGAGCAACCACTTTTTTACAATTGCCTTGGAGTAAGCCCATTAATGATTAGTAAGCCAGGAATTTATGGAAAGGTGCACACCGTCTTCGAAAAGAGAATTAAAACGATGAACGTAAGGTGGAGTTCGGAAGAATAAAATGCTAAGATAAAATATTAGACGAAAACCACGCAGGTCTGAAGTTGTGTGGGAAACAACAAAAATTCTGAAATGGGGAGAAAATGTTCAAGTGAGGAAAATACAGGACACCACCTGATGGTGCACATTGGTCTGAAAAGATAAAGCGGCGCTGTATTAAAACGTTTTATTGTGTTGAGTTCTTGTCTGTCTGTTCGGTACAAATTTTACAGTCGATTTTGAACTAACTTCCCAATGAGATAGAGACTTGAAACTTTAAACGTAGCTCAGAACTGGATGAAAATGCAATGATATGTAATAATATATATTATGCATACAATATGTATGGAATATTATATGTTATAATAAAATTTAATATAATAATTAATTTAAAATTTAAAACGTAAAAAAAACGTTTTTTCGACAAAAACGTTTTTTTAACGTTTTACGTTTAACAAAAACGTTAAAAAAACGTTTTTATCGTAAAAACGTTTTTTTTCTTTAAAATTATTTTCACTTATTTCATGCTTACGCATCGAGCGCAAACATAATCCCTGGAGCAAGTTATTTTAAAGGGGTTATTAAACAAGAAAGTCGGTCTAACCCTGGTTAAAATATGATGGCCGATCTTTCAAAGTTATATTAAATGTAACAAGATTATTCAGTCTCTGCTAGGCAAAATCCGCTCACATTTAACCTACATACCTACACTACAATATTTAAGGATCGATAAATAAGCTATGAACGTGAGAAGAGCTGTTGGAAATGGTTTAAGTAATAAAGAGCTTTATCGGGAGATGATACAATCCAAGACACATACCAAACAATCTTTCTATCAGATTTCGGACGCGGATATTCTGATTTATTATCGTGACCGTAAATAAAGGCATAACAAACCTTTCTGTACGGCAGTTTCTAGCCTTAACCACAATTTTATTGTCAAACATACCGCAGTAATGCAAATTTCACTATTAAAGTAGGTCTCTTCGGCATGTCGATTGGATTCGACTTTACATGAATCATTTTTCCGTGTTTTAACCTACTGTCGGATATTGACATCAATCCTCCGTGAGCCAACTCTGCTGGTGCCCCGTGCCTCTGGTTTTACGATACCTTCGTTTATTAGGTGCGGTTGGATCCGGCGATTTAAGGCCGCTGTATAATGTTATCGACAAACTTTACGGCTCCCGTACAAGAACAGTATAACGGCTGGAGCTGTTAAGTGGTTTATGAGCCTCACACCTGTTGGATACACCAATGTAACATAAAGGACATGACTTAGGAATGTCATTTAATTGCCGGGAATTCCATTAGACTAAGTGTCGGATCGATGGCATGAGTATACTGTGTGACTTCTTTGTCACACTCTTCAAAACAGAAAACGTAATTGTGGATTGAGGGCTTGTACTGGCAACTTTAATGCTAAATTGAAATTTTCTATCAACGTTTTCCTACTTTATTTTTTTTTTAATCATACAAAAGCGGGTATTTTTTCAGATACGGCAATGTAAGTGATGTCTTTAATAACGCAAATCTTCTTAACTAAAGAGAAAATGTATTAAGAGGCCTTTAGTTGAAGCTCCCGGAAGGGTCGACCATATGCTCGCCAAAGGGATTGAAAGAATTTACCAAAACTTGTTCTGCGTTATACAAATCTTTATGAAATTCTTAGACTACATACGATTTTTAGTTTCAGCATAGTAGTTAATGTATATTAAAAAATATTTCATCGTAAGCAATGAGATTCAAAGAAAAATCGAACAAAAAAGATTTTATAAGACGGAAGACGGAGAATTTATTTTATAATGAAAACATTTTCTACTCTCTCAGGGTGATCGAAAGGAAGAATGCCTTTTTCCTAAACAAAGAGCATTTGATATATTGCATTATTGCATGAAAAACATAAGGAAATAAAAAGAAAAGATTTCAAAGGAACATCAGCCAATCAGACGACACCTGAGCCTAATTATTGGACTCGTCAAATGGTCAATTCAGTTCAGTGTATAATCCTACACAGAGAGAGTAACACGCCTTGAAAATGGAAAACAAGTCGTTTTCCGAAACGTCGGCCAATATGAAGCCTGGTGCAGAGCCCGAGAAGAATACCTAAAAGAGCATTTAGATTGCCAAAGGCATGTTTTCTGCACTTTTGCGAACATAATTAACGAATATTAAGGCTAAAATCATGCAAACGTTTAGCGGTTGATTTACGGCTACGTCGAGTTGGATGATTTATGTTTTGAAGTAAAACCTGCTCGTATTTTTTTCAAAGAACCTGTGAATAACGGATAAACGTAAGAAGGAAACGTGGCTCGTGAAAAATAACAATGTGCTGGTTGGCAAGTTTTTTTGAGGAAAATTTATATACCATTGAAAATTTTTGAAAAAAGTTTAAGAAATGCATGTAAATCACTCTATTTGATTAGATTTTAACTAACGTTTAACAGATTAACTAAGAGACTAAATTTAAACAGATGATAAACAAAAGATCCTTGCTATTGATTGTTCTTACTTGTCCACTCGTCTTTTGCTATTACAGTTTTACTCCTAATGTCCTCATTAATATTCTCATATTCGCCCAAACAGCTACCCACTTCACTAAATTATTATACTTACTCCAGGCTATATCTTCCTAATTGCTTAATTATCGTTCCACCTTCATTCCATAATATCACATTACTTCACATCACCTGATTCAACGAATGTTATCACTTTACTTCAGTTTTCTTGATACTGATCTTCATTCCGTATTCTTGCATTTGTTGTTTAACGCGTATAACAACTGTAAAATTCCCATGACAAAAAACAAGCTTAATTTGCCGCCATAAATTTAAATATCGACAGTTATTTCTCTGAGCTCGGAATGCGTAATCTATCGCCTACGTCGGATGTATTAGGCCAATAAATAATCAAATGCAAGTGATAGCGTCTTTTTAAGATTCTAAATAGATCAATACATCATTCAACGCGACAAATAAGAATTCCTTGATAAAATCATTTTCAACGTTCAAATTTCTCAAACTCGAACGCAATGTGAGTTTTTGATTTCAGGGATGTTCCTTTGAACTCGTCGACTTGAGGCATTTCCAAGTTCTAATGATGGCCAAAAAACAATTTTCTCCTCCTTTTCTTCGTATTGCAGCTTTTGGATCCTCTCCAACGCCTTATTTTCCGCTAATAATGAAACTGTTACTTTTCGTTTTTCTTCCTCTGTACTTTGCTGATTATCTTCATCCATTATCTATTCATTATTGATTGCCCGTTCATTATCCGTCGTATATGTATATTATATCTAATCATCGTCACCCATTTTATCCACCCAATATTGATGGATAAAATGGGTGACGCCTTTAAGATTCAGAAACCTGTGGTAAGGCTAATATGCAATGTTTGCGGCTGATGCACCCTGTCTTCCTTTGTTTAAGAAGCTTGGTTTACTACTGATCCCCTGTGTTTAAATACATGCTTTTGGTATGCTTGCCAAGAACAATTTATCAAATTATGTAACTAATGGCAGTATTCACGGTCACAATACCAGAAGACACAATGACCTTCATCAAAATTTTGTAAGGGCCTCCATTGCTAGGCATGGACCAATGTCCATGGGCTTAATGATTTATAACCATCTACCATCCGAGCTTAAATCTGAAATTAAGATCGAAGTATTCAAAAGAAATGTTTTAAAGTTTTTTCACTCTAAAATGTTTTATTCTCTAAAGGAATTTTTAAATGCAAATTAGAGTGTATGTATACTGTGTAATACTGAGTATTCGTATAATGTGTTGTGACTATCTATAATCATGTGACGTGCCTTATATCTCTTACATATCAAATTTAACATGATCGCTAGGACAAATAAATGATTATTATTATAAAATTTATCCAGCTGATTACCATCGTGAAATACCTCAGAACTCAATGACCATCTGTGGAGAAAAACCGATGGCCTACTTGTTCAAGATTTCACAATATTTGGTACTATTTCGACAGTAATTACCTTTGTTACATTTAAATAAGCGGACGAATACATTTTGTGGAATTAAATTCAAAGATACAAGGCAGCATGTGTAATAACTCTTACACCACATTTGTTGTCCTAGAATGCTTGATGCCTGTACATTAATGTGGAATGCGAATACAGGCGAATTTTACGTAATGAGAGAAAAGATTCCAAAGGCTCTAGCCTCAGCTCACAGCTCCAAAATATCTTAACGAGCTGACCTGGGAAGACGTAAGGCATGATGGGAAAAGTGGCGCGAATCCTGATTTGCGGAGGGCATGGGAGTATGAGGGTTAAGCTTTCAAAGTAGCCGCCGAGGTAACTATCTGATAAGAGACCGCGAGAACGGCAATTTTATAAATTTTCACACCATTTTGAGAGAACGGGTTAAGCAAGACCTAAAATGTTTTCCCCGAAACGACGAAATTACCGTCTCCAGAGGAGCAGGGAAGAGGAGACGAAGTAAATTGGGTAGCACAGAGATGTAAGGCCTATAGGTATATTTTTAAGATGCTCTTTTCTGTAACGTGATGACCTTACGGGTTTTTTTGGGCTAACCAGGAAGCTGAAGACAAGTAAGTTAAGGAACCCCCTGGTTTCATTGGATTCTTCAGCTCTACCTAATAGAACATTAAATACCGATTGTAAAACCCAGGTTGCGGAAGTTGTCACCTAGTTTTCATTTTATTAGATATATTGTGCTAGTCAAAATAGATAAAACAGGGCCTGAGTTTCAAGATTTTCTGGAAGATTTTCGAGTTCCATTGTGAAATCACTACCTATCATGAGTATCTTACGCCTTTCCAAGGCTCTCAACGTTTTATTTTATTACTACACGCTGTGGGCGCTATTCACTGCTATTTGTGACATTGAATCTGAAGAAGAAGAGTGAAATAATATACTTGTTAGAATTTTTGAGGTATTTTTTACAACTTTTGCGATATTCTTGCTGCTCGTGAAATTTAACATTTTTTCAAAATTAAAACTCGAGAAAAATGCGAATTCCTTCATTAGCAACAAGTATAAACAACCCATTTGCTGTCGTACAATTCAAGGTGAAAATACCTGATTTAACTCTCCTAACTACTTTGGTAACAATATCCTCGCCGAAAGATTGCTCAGGAGCTTTGGAACTATCTTGAAATTCTCCTTTCTTGATCCTAGTTTCAGCCTCGTACGGTATAGTGAGATAACATCAATTCAGGCGTTAGCGTGTTCTAAAGTTCTTACGGTAATATTAGCTATTCGTCTGAAATTAAAATTTCCTAAGTAAGCAGTTATTTTATCCCGCAAATAAAGACGAACTTCTGATTTATATAAAACAAGGTGGAAATCAATATTTTATAGCCTATTTACAGAAATATGAGCATTCATATTTTACGTGCTTTTACATCGCTCATATGAGAAATAAGCAAGGTGGTCAGGGATTATTTTAAATTTTACGAAAACAACGCCCACTCATAAAAATATCAATTGCGCTTTCATCTTTATCATTTTTTAGATTGGTGTATTAATATTTTAAGGTATCTGCGTGTATTTTTTTCAAAACACCTTTTATTTTTTTCAATACACCTTGTATTTTTTTCAATACACCTGCAGGTGTATTGAAACTGTGTGGAATAGAAAACAGACACAGTGTAACGTCATATGGATTTGATTCTACGGTGACATTATGTGACACCACTACATCAGGCATGACTTTCACGCTGTGTTCAGTTCAGCTGAGGAAGATGTGAAAGAAAATGTGTCTAACAGCAGAAATTTCAACTGGAATGCTTTTCTTGGCATTTTTCCTCAATTGCAATATACTTCACAATTTATACGTTGAGGTAAAAAGTGCGAGACAGCGTTTTTTGTACGAAGTGGAATGTATAGACACCATCAACACATGACACACATCAAGGGCCATTAACTATCACTAGTTATATTTCAAATTGTCTATTATCATTTTGAAACAGAAAATGCTCTTCTTCCACATTCAGTGTGTTATTGCTTCTCCACTATTAATAGGCTATATTCGAGAAGTAAATAAATTACAAAGGAAAGCCGTACACTACGTTAAAAACCTCTACGAGCGAATAGAAAGTGTCACACAGCTGACGAAATTATGTATAAGGTTGGGAGCAGTTACAGACTCGGAGGCTACTTGCTAGATTTAGATTACTTACAAAAATTCTGATTAGGCGAATTTCAGTACGATACGGAGGATGTCATTTTAACCCCGCGCTATAACTCTGGAACTGATAGAAGCGGAAAACTAGGAGACATAGCAACTCTACCGAACTGATTGGTACATAAATTACTTCTTTCCAAGTAACATTAGTGATTATAACAAAAAACAGCGTATCACTAACATCAGATAACACTTAAATATATCTACAAGTCACCACTGTCCTCTACCCGCTCCTTTTCCTTACCCCCCGCCCATGGCTGGTGTCCTAACTACATTCCCAGCGGAATAATTCTCTGACGACGTTAATAATATTTTACGAAATCCGACAGATTACGATAGATCAGATCATGAGAATAAAATTAGGGAACTGGACTGCAGAACGGACAGATTTAAAATGTCATTTTTCCCGCAAATGATAAGAGACCTTAAGAGCTGCCAATGAGACTTTAAAATGGGTTTATTTAGAGGTGGTGTAGCTCTTAGTTGTAGTAGTACTCTCTAACACTTGCATCCTTAACTATAAATTAGTACTTACAGCACGCCGTGCATGTTTTCAGCATAACACTTGAACCTCTGTCAATTTATGTGGTTGCAAAATACATAAATACTAACGGTCCCTCAAACACTGGTAGTATATCCATATTGTAGTGCATGCTTATGAGACATCGCCTCCAGGCAAGCATTAGCGATTTATGCTAATGCATCAATATTCGTAGTTACAATAACTTTAATAGGGCATAGTGTAATGCATGTTGGTGACAACTCATCCCCTGCCACGCATCCTTGAGGTGGCTTGCAGGGTATTTTGTAGATGTAGAGGTACGCTCCTTTCCGGCGGCTCTCACTTGCAGGGTATTTTGTAGATGTAGAGGTACGCTCCTTTCCGGCGGCTCTCAGGGTAGTATATGGATGTGGATATCAAAAGATTTTCTTTAGCAAATCTTTTCGTAAACGTACGTTAAAATAGTGCATATAATGGCTTCGCTTAAGGCATTTAGAGAATAAGGATTGAGTAAGAACGACTGCGTAACATAAGGAACACGGTGGAAATGCTTGTAAAACAATGGCATGCATTTTTTGCATTGGGTTCCAACTGTAAGTAATGCAAAGTTTTCCCAAGTCTTGGGACATTTCTTTGCCACGTTCATGAAGACTTAGGGAAAAAACATTTATTTGGGAAAACGACAATATTTCGGGGAGTAAGTTGACCTGAAAAAGAGAGTTGGAACTTGATACTACGATAATTTACTAAGTAATTTAAATCTCAATTCATCTATTTCTACTTCTTCCATTTTCGTGGACACTGCAAAATCAGCAAACGGAAGGATAAATTCAACGTTTAAATGGTTATATTCTACGATAAATCTAATCAAAGTCATGATTTCATTGCTGAGAATACGGTAAAGCGACTTTGGAAGACAGGTAATGAATGTTTGCTGTGACAACGAATTTTTTGCCTCCCCAAGTCATGAACTTGAATCATTCCCAGAATTAACTAATTTAACACTAGGATGAGAGATTCTAGGTAGAGACGGTTTCGCTAAGCCTAATATTTGGTGACTTTCCTAACATAATTCCCAAGGGTAAGTAAAGGGTTAGAATGAGAGGAGCCGGAAAAGGAAACCGTGGTCTTAGTGCAATTTGGTTCTCATAACGCAGAGTCTCTAACTGCGTTATGAGAAGCAAATTGCTGTCTCTTAGAGGTTTGTGCCGTGGAAGTTCGAAGTTAGTTGTGGAAAATTGAATAATTACTATGACCTGTGAATATCCAAAGAGTGACCAAGTTTTCGCAACACAATCTAAAGAAAATAATAATTTCAAATTAATCGCTAATCAAAACACTATAATTTTTACTCAATTAAACAATACCGGTTTATCAGTATGAGCCAATTAATCAATTTCCGATTATCTGGCTTTTTTGAATAAATATGTAGATGTGCACTCAAACTCGTCAGTTATTTAAGTAGCAGTTATTTTTTAGTGATTGAATTAGGCTTTCTGAGTTTACAGTGAAAAATTTACCCTTAGTATGTGTAAGCTACGAGCTACACACGCCCATTTATACTAACCTTTCATTTTATTCATTGACCCTATTCTTTTCCAATACCATTCACTTAAACCTGTCTGTGAAATGCATTTCTTTCTTGACGCGATGTTCGAAAATCTGACCTTTTCCTCGGACTATTTTCCCGAGATGGCGCAGCAGTCGAGCTATTACTCCTCTTCGCTTTAAACATCTCACCCATGACTTTTCCCGCCTTCAACATAAATTATCCCCACTTTACAAGGCTTTTTACACAAACTCTTCCCCTACCATTTCAGCTACAACTTTGACCATACTACAACCACATCCCCCTCGATTCACCAATCCACTCGGGGGATATTTTTCTTTAAAAAAAGTGCTGCAACTTTAACCACACTACAACTACACCCTCCTCCAATCACCAAACCACCCGTGGGATTTTTTGTTTTTAAAAATTACGCTACAACTTTGACCACACTACAACCACACCCCCTTCCAATCACCAAACCACTCGAGGGATTTTTTTCTAAAAAGAAATACGATACAACTTTGACCACGCTACAACTACACCCACCTCCAACTACCAACCCACTCCAGGGGATTTTTTTCTGTAAACATTCCCTACAACATTTACGGCACTACAACTACACCACCCTCCAATCACCAATCCACTCGGGGAGTTTTTTCAAAATATGGCCATTGCCATTGACCTCCTTATGCCCAATTCCACACTTTTCCCTGTTTATCACCACTGAAAAATGTCAGTTTCCGACTTCACTTTTTCTCAATACTGCATTTTGTCTTTCCTCAACACCCAGAAATTCCTTTTTCGAATATGAAAATGGCCATTTCCAGGCCACGCACCTTTTAGTACCCCTGTTTCACTCCATACACCAGTAGATATAAAGCAACCTTGTTGGGGGGGTGGGGTAAGTCCATATATTAGATGTGCAATTAGTCCGTATCCCTCTACCGGCATTTCTAAAAACATCGCAATATGGCGTCAAAATGTCACGAAAATATCTCCATTTTCGTCATTTTCAATCTTTCATTCCTACAAAACTAAGTACTCCACGCCTTTTTTTCTTGCATTTCCTAAATGATCATTCCTTTCACTATCCTATACCATTTCTCTCTTTTACCCTCAGTTCCCGACGTTTCTGTCAGAAAAATTTTCTTCCTCACTGGACCCTTCGATACATGTACCTGGAGAGGTTCCACATACCATAAGCCTGAAGTGATTACTACCATCTTATGACGTTTAATCCGCAAAGTCGCATTTCATGACATTTTGGCAAAAATCGACTATATCATGATAAAAACCTATAACTATGACGTTTATGACTTTTTCCTGTCTCTAGTTATAAGTATCTATCACTGGTAACAACGAGTGTTAATTATTCTAAATTTATTTATTCTTCTCACCAACCTAAGACTATTGGCTCACAACCATCCTACTCCAATATGTTTCCCCCTCTAACGATGTATTTTTTTCTTATAAACACACCAATAAGGAACCAAGAGCTCTATGACAATTGGCTGAAAAATATGGTAATAAATAAATAAATGAACAAAAAAGACAAAATTTGTTGATAAATAAATAAAAGTGACAGCATGCGTTAATAAATAGATTAATAAAAATGATTTGATTCGAAGATCTGCGGAACTGGCCGCGCAGTAACTTAAACGGAGTCACCCGCTAGTGGTCACACAATTGTGTGAAATTCAGAGTGAAAAAATCATTCGCCTGAACTGGGATTCGAACCCAGACCCCCCGATTTCGCGCTCTACCAGTTAAATTACTTAAACTGTGTTTAAAGCTTGGCTTTACTTCGTGGACAGTAGCGCTTAGCGTTCGCACATGGGTAATTTGGCATTGTATGCACGGTACCTGTGAAGACATATCGCTCCTTAAAGCCTCCATGAAATTCACAGTGAGAGATGACGCCTGGGTAGCTTAACTGGGAGTACTCGGCGAATCCCAGTCCAGGCGAATGATTTTTTCACTGTGAATCACACAATTAAAAGTGATTTGAGTTATAAAACCATGAACTTCCAGTTCACAAACTTGACATGCGACAGACACTCTCCCCACATTCGTTTTATAATATAATAATAAGTACTTCGACTGCGGTCTGGTGAAAGCACCCACTAGGGTTCCCCACCCCCACTTCCTCCATCCCCCAGCCACCCCTCATCCCTCCACCTCCCCTCCCGGGCAATACCTCCCCGCCACTCACGGGGTAATATCCTCGTCGTGACCAGCGGAGCCAAACGGTTCGCCCCTCTCTTGGGGCCCACGAGCTGATTAATGATCACCCGCGGATGGCTGCACCGACCACCACCACCTCCCACTTCTCCCCTACGCAGAACCTCCCCCACCCCACCATTCCTCTCACTCAAACAAAACACACACGAAAAAAATGGACGCTACCGTGGTCTGTGTTCATTGTGTGAGACGTCTCCTAGGTAGGTCGGGGATGCGCATGTTTCATTCAGGGTTTCTTTGATTGAAAAAATCGATGCTCTCTCATCCTGCTACTGCTTCCTGTGGGCGATCCTCGTCTTACTTTTGAAATATTTTCCCTGAAACGCACAAATTATTCTATATTTCACAAAATTATTCTCTCAATGTTTTCAAACCTTCATGAACTCTGTCTGTTTCAAGATTTTCCAACTTGGAAGGATCAAAGCATTTTCAAAAATGAACCTACTCGCGAATTACAATAATGGGGTGAGCTCTTACGGCTAGACAAGTGGAAAAATTAAAGGTGGTCTCCAATAGCCATAAACAATTGATTGATTGTTTACGGCTATTGGAGCTAACCGTAAACAATTGATTAAATTGGATGGCTATTGGAGACCCCCTTTAATTTTTCCATCCACTCGCGAATAATTCGCATTATTTTGCGTCGAGCTACCCTAATTTTACGCTGACTTCAACTCGTAATTTTACATCCATAATTGGCGGCCAAATTCATTTGTATGACGACATCATGAACACCTAACCTTTCCCTTTAGAATTGTTTATGGACTCTTCCGATATCTCTTATACTTTCTCAGTTGTGAAGAAATGTTTGGTGTGCACAGTTATGTTGCATCGCCGCCGGACATAAGCACCCCAAGTCCACACCAATTCATAAGACGTTTCGCGCCAAAAAAGGAACGTCGAAGGTGAAAGTATGTATTATTACTCAGTAACATCTAAACATTACATGATGGCATTTGCCTTCATTGAAATGTATGCCTATCAGTGTAGCCAGATTTTCGGAACCAGTAAGCGCTACAAAAATAAAAAAACAGCCACAGTACAGCCTACGCTCTGTAGTACTTTAGTATGTAAAGAGGTGGCTCTGCAACAAACAATAAGAAACATTTTGACAGTAGTACTCTATGTAATGTTCATGGAATGCCGATGTTTTGTAATCAATTCATTTGTAACTGTCCGGTTTACATCAATATTGGCCGACTGTAAAAGCTTACACATGGGTATATCAACCTATTCCCCAAAAAAAACAGTTCAACTCATGAAGCATCCTGCCGGTGAACGCAAAATACAATGTATTCGGTAAATAGATCAAAGAAGAACCGATAGCACAGTGTAATATTGAAGCAATTGGAATGCGCAATGGCCATATTGAATGAGTCAACTGTACAGTTAACATGACAAAATCATAAGTAATAATATTGATAGTTAAATTAATATAGTAGTAGCGGGGTTGTCGAGGTACTCTATTCATTAATCTATAAAAATGCGAAATGAAAATAATTTCCAAATAAGTATTCCATTTTTCATGAAAATTTAAGGGAAATTGTGCGCGATTTCGTACGTCAAGACCGTCAAGACGCCCTCTACTTTCTACTATAATCTATTTCGCTACTATTCGTTCACACCATTTCGAATTATAAACGCACTATTCGCTACTTCAGCCCATTCACGCTCAAGCTGGCCACAGAAGTAAATTATTCCATGATATAGTGTTCGGAATGGCATTTTTATATTTGTTTAGCTTTCAATTAATATTTTCTAAGGAATATATCTTTATTTACCAGTACGTACATTTTATTTTAATAAGAGGTGAGACGGTAAAATTGCAGATTTCTGTTCCTACTTTCTCTCAAATTCAGGATAGGTACGTTTATCGTGGAAAGTGATGGGGGCATTTGCTTCTATACACCTACCGTGTGATAAATTAACAAACGCCATCTATTGACCAATCTCTTGAGTCAGACTCCCAATGGACTAGGCGTTGGAAAATTCGAGTCGATCACGTTTTCATCCATTCTTCACGATCATACGATTCATTTTGACACTCTCCCTCGTACACATTTTGTAAAAGTCAATCGCTCCTGACAGGTAGAGGCGTGGAAAAGTGATGTTTTGGCTTATTTGAAAGATGAAAGAAAAGCGTTGGCTTGTGAACTTGTTCATGATTAACATCATTTTGTTTTAATCCACACTTTTTTTATTTAAACTAACCGACCCAGGTTTCAGCAGCTATGTATCATTATCAAGGTAAAACATATAATCAGGTGGCCAGGTATATATATGGTTGAGTACAGGGGCGGCGCGGCGTGGCCAGGGCGGGAAAGCGGGGATTCCCGCCCGGGCCCCCGGCCCTAGTTGTGGCTCAGGCTCCGGGCCCCGGCTCCCGGGCCACGCACTAGGCGTGAGAGGGGTCACAAAAACCGGGCCCCTCTGGACGTGTAGCGGCCCAGGCCCCTGAGCACCCACGCCGCCCCTGGTTGAGGATAAGAAGAAAGGAAGGAATAATTTTTAATCATGAATGCTTGTGACTTCCACTAAGTTAAGCCTGATACAATTTCTCATGTTGTGAATTTGTCTTATAACTAGAAAAAAACACGGACGTCATGATTTTCCAGGTGTAACAATGCCTTTTGTCATCTTATTTACTCGTTTATGAGAAAATAAGGGATTAAAAATAATTTTTAACATTGTTTTCCTCTTTTTATCGCCGTGGATACTTAACGGAAGTATATAGTGTTGAATGGAAATCAGTGCATGGCTTTCTGGCTGTCACAAAGAAAGTCATTTATAAATAAGTTGGGATAAAGCTTGTTGGGGAGCCTTTTCAGCTGACTGGTATTCTGTGGCGCAATCAGAATTACACGCGCGTATTTTTAAATTAATTATCTGAATTTACGTTTCAGTGTGCACATTTATAGAGCATAAAATAAACGTTTTTTACAACAAGAAATGATTCGAGAAAATGCAGAAAGTGAACTCCATAGTCAGGGAGTTACTGTTTTTTCCATTGATTCCCCAACATTCTGTATCATTTTCAAAGCAACTAGATGCTTCTAGAACTTCCGAGAAACTTTCGTTCACAAAATTTTAAACAAAATGTGAAATGTTATTTCCTAGTATAATATAAAATGGGCAAAGTTGACAAAAGTTAATTTGAAATGTGAGTCATTCGTGAATATGTGGAATGAATGTAATTGGCAGTTACCATGAAAATTTGGTGTCGTATTTCTTAATTATATATGTTTTAAGTTCTCTTGCTGTTGTCGAGTTCGACATAGCTTAGCATCAATTGGACGAGAATTTGTTGGGTTTTTGGGTTCACGGTTGGATATTAACAATGGGGAAAAGTGTATAGTGGTCCATCATTAAACTGAATATCTTTATATTTAATTAGACACAATTGCGTTTCGTATTTCAATGAGTTTGGTGATTTTAACGAAAAATGGTAAGGACGTGTAGTATTCCATGTGCCAAAGAATTTTCAATTGATTACCTATTTAAAAACGCTCAGCCAAGGCAATATCTCCCGGGTGTTGAAATTTGAGGCGCATTTTGTACTCGATATATGTATTAACTACGCAGAAGCTAAAGCGAGGAAAATAATTAGTTCCATGCATCTCCTTCATTAAATACACTCTTTTTGCTGCCCTAAGAAATGGTTCATAGTACTATTGAAAAAGATATTTTTTAATATGTGAAGGTATTTTATTTTAGCCCCAATAACAGTTTAATACAATACTAATTTCCTCTCAACCAGAAAAATGTACCCAATCTACTCTGATACAACCACCGTAATTTTACCAGAAGGAGAAATTTTTAGCTCATCAATATCTTTAATGCAGCTCTAATGTCAAGGATACCCGCGGGAAAAGGTTCGGTCTGCGCACATGTAAGCAAGCAATATGGCATTTTCTTATGACGGAGGCTAAAATCGTTTATTTTCTTTGAAAAGGGCATCATGGGACCGCAAAACGAGGTTGCAGGAAGTTAGACTAGCGTTGTGAAAAAAGACGTAGTTATCGTAGCGGGAGTTCGCCATATTTATTGCTGACATGACGGTCCTTTTTTTGCGAAGACCCAGTTGGGAAAGAGCTCAGCTTTAGCAGCGAACGGGCAAGAGCCATGCAAATAGACACGCAATCGGCAGGAATTATAATTCAAACGCCGAGGAGGCAGAAAACATTTGATCGGTCATCCATAATTTTTGCGAAGTAAATATGTCTTAAGGGCTGGCTATTTTTCTTCAGGAGATATTAACACAGCCGTTCAAAATGTTGTTACATTTCCAGTTATCCTTGTGCATCTGCAGTTAACGTCAGAAATTTTCACCCCTAGGGATATTAGGATTTCATGCTATCGAATCATTAATTTCCAATTTAGGTATTGAGATATATTCCATTTTCTATGATTAATCCCAATGTAACAAACTCGTGAATGAAAGAATATATATTAGAGGGTTCAGAGGAAGCAAAAAAGACTTTTGTCATTTTAAAATTCTTCTGATAGAGAATCAGAATAAGTAGATTAAATATATGTCTCGCTGATTTGATGCCCGATAATTCTCAAAAGAAATTGCGTTAGTCTGCCTTTTGATTGCCATAAATTTGTCACATTATTCGTCACTGTATATTTGCGATGAAAAGTTTCGTTTGACATATTTCCAACCGTGTTTAGACATCGTAATAAATAGCCAAGATGTTCTCGTGGGAAACGGCCTTCAAGAGTCGTTGACTTGGGTTATCAGCTTGAAACTTTTAATTTCTTCGGGAGAAAATATTTTAGGGTGGTATATTTCCCATAGTTCTCGAACTTTACTGCTATACTTAAAATAGTTTGTTCCATTTGTGGGTCCATAACAAGTGAGCCTATTTTTAAAACCAAACCATTTTTAAGGCCTATCTGAACCTCCCAGCGATTGACTACGCAATTAACTCGTTGAGTTATATGAAAGGGAGTAAGAGAAAGGCGTTAGTTTATATCAGTAATGTCGAGCTCAGTATGCACACAAAGCAGTTGGGACCAGACGGAGAAAGGGTAAAATATAAGGAGATAGATGAAGCCCAGAGGAAATATGTAAAAAAATTACGAGAATAAAGAAACATCAATTTGGTTTTTAGAGAAACAAGGATTGATGTACCTTCTATAATGAAGCGAGAAAGTGGGTTTGAAAATGTTGTAAATATTTCGGAATTCCTATATCTACTTGTAATTAAAAGTCTCTTTCATTAGACCTGCATATTAGACTACCACGAGAATTAAGGAAAAGGCATTCGGACGCCAAAGTTTCATATACAAACTACCTTTCTCATCACTTAACCCGAGACATGAAATGAACCATGGCTAAGCTTATAAAGAATGTAATGAAAAATATTAACATCCACCATTTTTAAAATAACTGCGATTGCGCAAATGATGTGGTACTCAATCACGCGTACGGGTGCAAAGATATACACCAAAGAGGGCAAAGATATACACTATGAAAATTTTGACTAGAAATCATTTAACTTGACCGGAATTCGGCCCCGTATTCGGCGTGACTGCGCACCATATCACTTGTGCAATGGAGTATTTGCACACTTTTGGGAAGTGACATCTAAAAAATCTATCGATACTTCAGACACTAAATTTTCATTCTGACGATCGAGAGGCTTTTCGTTAATTTTTTATTAGCTAATAAAATCTAATAAATTATTATTGCGCCGAAACACTGGTCTGCCATGTTGTGTAGGCTCTGACGTCATCTCCCATAGTCGACCATTTGTTGATTTGGATATTGTGTGACTGTGTAGTCTTAGCGTACGGACGAAACTTTAGCTATTAATTAGCAAATATCGAAATAACTTCGAAAAGGCAAATACTATTTCACTCTCAACGCACGGCTATGCTATTTCGCTTCTGCTAATATGGGAGATGACGTCACACTACGAAGAACCATTGGTTGGGCGTTTAGACCTAGGCAATTTCGATGCTAAAACAATGCATAATAAAAGCTATTTATTAAATTAATTAGTTGGAATTATACATTGGTATTTCGTACGTGGCATTTCGAAACCAAACACTACTCGTTATAATAAATTTCAACAAAATACCTCACTTACGCAAATACTCTATTGCAATCATTGAAACAATTGTCAAAAGTTCGTCGTTCTAAAGCGGCAATATTGGGTATAATCTCCGCGATTGTGGCATATCATGCAGAACGTCTCCTTTGCAACAATGTAGACTGGGGACGAAAACAACTTGTTCGTATATGTTAAAATGAATAAATGAAAGGTTGTGTCATGAATTAAATTTTATTATATTATTGTTTGTAATTTGAATTATATTTATTTTTATAAAGTGTTGGCAGTACTTTATTTTTTTCTTGTGATCAACTCCACTCCGGTGAATTCGGAGGGTTAAATATAGGCCCAGATGAGCGTAAAAGTTTTCGATGGAAGTTCTATCCATTCAGTAAACATTTTTACGTTGAAAAAATTTTCAGTGGTTCCCAAACTATGGTGTGCATACCATAAGTGGCTTGGTGGTCAAGGGGTATACGAAAAAACTATAATAAAAATGGATTAAGGGTTGAGATAGTAAACAATATTTTTCTGATATAAGAGCATCATCTTTTTGAAAATGGGTTGCTAAGGGGTGCGCAAATCATAAATGATTGGGAAACGCGGCTCAACTTCTCACCTCAAGTTCACAAATATTCCTTAAGGGATGTAAGTATATTGAACATTTGCCTAGTTATTAGCGTCTAATTGAATCTGGATGCAGATATCACGTTTTTAATCTTAAATCCCTGGTAATAATCAATTTCATTATTGCCTCATGAGCAATCGTAGTTTCCCGTGGTTATCGGCCGAACACTCGCAAAGGATGAAGGATTTGTTGTGTTCCGGCGCGGGGGTGGAAGGAAGGATGCGTTTCGCCCCTATTAATTCAGCCCTTAAAATGTCAACCAATCCATAACCATTTTCCCCTAGGGGGGTTCCCTACGTCGCCATTCGCCCCCACCCCACCCTGAAGCGTGTCCTCCACCCCTCCCCTCTCTGCAGGCCCCCCCTCCCGCATCACGAGCCAGTGACAGATAGACAGAGAGCACCACCCCGCCAATCACGACAATCTTCCTCTCAAAATAGCCGCCACGGCACACGTCATTATTCTCGCCCTTCCCAAGCACCAGAGGGTGACTTCCGCTGCACTGGGCGACAATTTGGTAAAAAGTAAATTTCCTGGTTGTAAAATGCCTTTCCATGTTACTTCCCTGCGCGTACGATGCGGTACTAAATTAAGATGTTTTTAAAAAAATCCAATTGTTTTCGTGAGTTCATTATTAGCTGCACTATCTTAACTAATTTTCTTAGGAGCGATTAATTATTCACACCCTTTCAATGTTACAGTAAAGGGTTATACTGCAGTGCTGCGCAATATAATTTTAAAGATAAAATATACCTATCGGCTACATCAATTTTCCCGTGTGCGTTACAACGCTTAATGAAGGCGTATTTTTTCATTTTTTAGCGTTTATTTCTGCACCATTACTATCAAAAGTGGAGGGGGTAGGTAGCAGATAGGGGTTAGATGGTAGAGGGGACTTAATAATTCCAGTCTTGCCCTATTAAACCAGACATTATTATAATTATACCACTTTCATTGCCCATTCCACTTCGTTCAAAATGCATCGACCAAGAGTTTAGCCGTTCAAATTTGGGTAACTTGTGGAAATACACAGAAATTGCCCCGAGAAAAAATCGGCCTGGCCGATTTGTTCTCGCGGCAATATCTACGTATTTCTTTGCCGTATTTGTGGCAGGCATGAATAAATTTATTCGAGAGGAAAGTTTTCTCATTCAGCTAATAAACCTTGTAAAGCTCCTCCTGCTGGAAATGAGTTTTTATCTCCTCCGATTATTCCAGCCATGGATATGGAGAAAGCCAAACTTCAAATATCAGGGTCAATTTCCTAAGACATGAAACTACATGAGTCCAGCCTGTTTATCCTGCATTCAAATAAGGCCAGCCTCAGGTAACTAATGAGAACGTACTTTTTATTGGACTTAACGTAAATGTAGAAAACTATTCATCCACTGAATGAGAGGCTTCAGTCCGGAACTAATCAACGCGTTCCTCATAACCTCTGTCTGGCAATCGGCTCCTTGTCGCCTGCAAAATATGCTAAATTTTGCTACACAATATTGCTAAATTTTGTTAGAGCGTTAAGATATAGAATCAAACTTCAAGTGTAAAATTGTGGCTCTAAATATTGCTGATACGTTTTTCCATATAAGTGGGGTACAGTGCAATATTTCCTATAATAGTTGGTATGTGTAATGTAAAATCTTTACGCTTACGTTTCGCATGGTCATTCTTGCGGGAACCTCATTGAAACAACACATTCAGATGCCGAGATCCGAGAAAATCCGAGGCACACAGTCGTTCATCTCCACATCTATTGCCGGCAGCATCCTTCCTCTCATCCTCCTCTCATACCGTATAACAATAAGGAGAGTATGGCGCGCGTGGTCGTTATCAATCCAATAGCTTTCGACTTCCTTTGTTGACGTCCAACGATCCCCCGGCCAATTGCTCTCTGCGGGCACACTACTCCATTCTTTGATCCTCAACTCCCCTTCCACTGCCAACAACCCTCCATCTCCCCTGTGAAGCAACCCCCACCTCCCCTTTTGCGTCCGACATCAATGTCGCACATAACACCCTCAATCATCTCCCCCTCTTGTGCCCTCTAACGTGGTCGGCCATCCCTTAACCAAGGGCGCCACACCCTTATCCTGGACCCTGAGGGAAAGGGGGGAGGGAGGTTTTTACAATAACCCCCGACCCTCTTTTCGTCCTCAGTCTCAGTGCTGCCACCCTGATTTAAAAAAATGGAACATGCTTTAAACACTATCATTACGTTCATCGCGCATCAATAATTGATGATGTACGTAAGAGTTTTGATCACACATATTTATTAATCACAGGGCAACTTATAGAAAATATTCTCACGGTATCAAATTCGTAGGCTAAGCGTTAATTTGTCAAAAACTAACTTTAATGACAGCATTTACGGAGTGTACCTACTGAAATAAAAAAACGTGTGACGGACATTTAAAACAGCAACTGATTTATTCTGACGTTAATTCTCGGTATTGAATTTCGGCTACACTTACGTATTTTTAGGAAGGAGCGTAATTTGATGAGTTTTTTTGCTTTTCAAAATAACAAACTCTTTCTCGTGAAAATGTACCAGAAGATAAATTTTTAAAAAGGCGCAATATTCATAATTTAGTATTGTTCGAAATATAAGGGCCTCGTGAAATGCGATTTCCTGAATTCAAGGCGTTTAAAGGTGCTTCTAATTTGCGAACGTCGATGTTCGACTATTAAAAAAAAGAAGCAGTTTGCGGTCTCCAGGCGAACAAAGATGAAATTAAACTCTCGATTCAACTTTTCACGGATGTGCTGTTTTTCTCGGTACGAATCAAGGCGCAAGGACAAGTCAACTTGTTTTGTCTGCAATCGGATGCGCAAGTTGTTATTCATGTGTTCGGATAGCCACTGGGATGTACAACCAACGACAGTCGACTATTCGAGTGAAAGAGGTTGAAATACAATTTAGGCGCTATCTTGATTTGTCACCTTGAAAGTCAACAGTTCCCCAACCCGTTTTGCAACATATCACAAAAGCATGTTTTCCGAATCAGCAGTAATAGAATAAATTTTAATATTTTTACACAGTAAAATTTTTGTTCCTGCTAATATTTAACACGGGGCTGAGTAATTGAAATAATCTAAAAAACCTATTGCGATTTCAATGTTTGGGTGAAAGTATTTCGCTCTATTCATGAGGACGCAGTGTCCTCTTTCGGCGAATAGAAACCTTGTTTCCAATAAAAGGAAAGCACCACGGCGTAGCGATCACCCTCTGATACAGGCTATCACCGTAAATGGAAAGCACTCAGTGAATCATTCGGTAGTTGATAATGCTTGTGAACCATTACAACATCTTGCGATTGGTAGCACTGCCTCCTCTACCCGAACCCACCAATTTTTTCTCCCCTGCCGTTATTTGTGTGACTATTTATTATTTTCCCCCTTTCCGATTCTGCTCTGACCCTTCCCGTCCGCCCGCCTCCCACCCTTCCCCTCATATTTTCCATTGCCATTGGAGAGGCAAGGGGGGAACGGACTCATAATAATGGGGGAAGGGCTGTTGTTGGTGCCTGAGGGCCGATGTGGTGGTAGTGGAGGGAGGGCTGGAGATAAGGGAGTAAGGAAGAGGGAGTGGCTTGTCCACTTCCTTCCGGTCTAGCCGAGCGGAAAGCGCTGCTCGGCCAATGGCGGCCGACTGATGCACTGCGTAGGAGAAATGGAGTTATTCTGCGGTGCCTGCCTTGGCAGGGGGTTTGTCGGTCTGCCTCTGCGGTCTTGCACACTGGAACACCTCGAGGGGGGATTGAAAATGGGTGGGGGGGGGGGCAGGGGGTGGAAGTCCCAAGTGGCGATATATTTATTGGGAGGGGTTGATGTTGGAGGGGAGATTATGGGGTGGAGGGCTCTGAGGGAAAAGTGGATGAGACTTTTGTGTTGCCGGTTGGGTGGGAGAGGGGGGGAAGGTTTTGCCCTCATCTTTATGGTGTCGCGGCGTGATCACGCTGGATTGTAGATGAGCGCTGAGCGGAAAACGACCTCAAAACCTTTATTGAATTCACCTTTCGCCATGGATTATTTTATTAATTTTACGCTCGGCTTGCGTTTATGACGTGGATGAGTCTTTTTAAAAAAGACCGACAACGGGATACCAGGACGGAAACGGTGAAATAACGCTAGCAGGGCGATCCATTCCTACGCTAAGCATTCTTCACAAACTGCATGATTGAAATAATATTGTTCTCGTTCGATCGGGTAAACTACATATTATGATGCAAGCAAGTCCTTGAGTTTACGACGGGCATGTGCGAGGCCTGGATGGGTACTCTAAGTGACTGGCGGCCATTTTGGGCGCAGGATAAAATTTCTGCCCGCTACACCTCGCGACTGCGATGTGCATGCGCGCTGATTTTGGTGCAGAACGAAAGGTCTCATATACATCTGCTTGGTTTAGCTAAAAGTTTATACCATGTTTATTGGAGAAAAATCACCATCAAAAACTTACCAAATAAATTATACTCGCAGACTAATTGTGTCCAGCGGTTTCTCGTTCCAATGATTGAAAATAATTTTAGGATACCTAATTTGAAATTCTAGGAAAGCTTCTGCAGAACAACTAAACTTAAACTAGAAATAATTCCAGTCCCTATATTTGAAACAATTTTTGTTTTGATCAAGAAAATAGTTTTTCTTATGATCCAGTATGCATAAAAATATATATAGCGGAATAGAAATAACAAAATACATTTTCCTCATTTAAGAACTATCTTATGCCGCATACTCTTCTCCTCAAATATTGCAAAATGAGTCGTGAGAGCATTTGCTATGCAAGCATTTAGCATATTTTCAAAGAATCATTTAATTAAATTCAACGAAAAGCCCCATTGAGAAACATTTGCCCACTTACTATTAGAGCTGGAAGTTATTGATCTTTTCCTCTGATATCTATCAACTACGTCCATATACTACCCATGTACTCATCTTATGCTCTTCACCGTTTCACTATGCTTTTTTAAGGGTCTGCTTTCACATATTTATGTATGTTTAAAAAGTACATTTCAAATAAGAAGTAGAAAAACTACATTGTGCATAAATGCAATTACATAGGCATTTTTAATTTCATACTACAGATTAAAAGAGTTGTTTCTTCTAATTATGCAAAACCCTTGTGCGAGTAACCTCAGTCTTAGAGTAATTGATCAAATAATGGGAATAAAAAAACATGGAAAAATAAAAATATATATGTTGAAAAGCTGTGGTAGTAAATATATTTAAACTAATTACTTAGTGCCTATTCCAACTCGCTCCAAAACTGTAGTCTAGTTGTTCGCGCAATCTGTTATCGGTCTTACAATTAGTTTAATCATGCCAACGGTAATAAGTTGATGATGTTAGAAAATCACTCGGGTTTCTCATCGGGTGCAAATTTCCATTTCTTCAAACGTTTCGACTGGCGACTCGTCTTCAGAGAACCTGGAATCCAAAGAAAACCTACGGAAACGTAGGAAGAAGTGGTGAACCTTATCCAGTGGGAAACCCGAGAGATTTTCAACCAGAAGATTGGCTGGAAAAGCTTACGTCGCATAATTCGTAAATTCGTAAATCCGGAAAAGCTTATGTCGATGAAGTCGTACAATTTAATTGTGAAAGACGTTTATTGAGTAAACACATTCTTACTTTGAACCTCTTCTCATTTTGGCACCATTGAAGAAATATTAATATTTTAAGATGGTTTTCGTGAAGGCTTCCGCGGAGTTTCGTTGATGAAGAGAATGGTTTTTCGGGTTTCTATCCACGTTTATCCATTTTTGGTGGACAATATTTCGCCAGCGTTCCAGCTAGCTTTCTCAGGTCCGTTGACCTGAGGAAGCTAGCTGGAACTGATTACGGACCTGAGAAAGCTAGCTGGAACGCTGGCGAAATATTGTCCACCAAAAATGGATAAACGCGGATGGAAACCCGAAAAACCATTCTCTTCATTTTAACATGGTGTTGAGGAATTAGGAATTCCATTAATTGGTAGCTGGTGAACGAAGAGTTTTTGTTGAGCTTAAAAATGTAATGTTTGAGGGATCTATAGTACATATATTTGAAGATCGTGCCTAATTTTCACATCAATAAGTGGAATGAGTAAACGATGTTCAAAACTGTTTTTTGTGTCCCTCAAGGAACGCTCATTCCTGAGCAAACCAGCTGGGTAAGATATTCGAAGGAAACTCAAGGTGCTCGAAATATTTCCGGCCCTCCTCGTTGATATCCATTTTGAGGGCCTTGCCGAGCCAAATCCACGGCCAGAAAATTTAAGTATTTAACGAATGACGCACGCGTCAACAATGCAGCTAGAGTCGCTGAAGTTGGTTGGTTGAGAGATTCGCAAACACGATCGTCAAGCATTGGGTAAACATTCCGGGCAACATTCTGCCACATATTTTCCACGATTTATTTGAACTTTCTCTTCTAGAAGACGTCCATCATATGTCGTGAACGTAAAAAATTATATATCCTGCAGAGCTTTCTCACATGCGGTGGATATTATAAATTCAAGCATCTCGTCGTCATTGTAAACCTTTATGAAACGGTAAACGGCCTCAATTATAACTTCCTCATCTCCCTCATATGACTGTCGTTTCTCCCACTTCCGCGTTCGTCTATTCAAGAAGAACTATTATTTTTTTTTGTTTTTAGGCACAAGTCAATACTCACGGCAGCAGTGATGTTTTTTACCTAGCTAGTGATCCTAATTTTGGAAATGGTACTGTTTTAATGTTTAGCCAAATGGTTCCTGATTTCCTTAAAGGCTTGTTCATATTGAGGATGTTTTCCAAAATTGAAAACTGAGCGTTCATAACTTCTGGAATTGAAGCAATGTACGCTTAACGTAAAAACTTGAGCAAAGGAATGTCGATGCTTTGTCATTATTAATGAATTGTTAAAGGCCATCACTCAAATTTGATACCACGGAGATTCAGAGAGAAATGCGCGTCATTTAAAGGCGACAGCCCTAACTTAAGGTACTTAAGATATTGGTGATAAAATTGGTTTCAATGTCCGCATTCTTCCGTAAGATTTAGCATGCCTTATCAATATATGACATATATTAATTCCGGCATTTGAAACAAGTTAGATGAAAAACATTATGACCCTACAATATTTTTAATGGCCAATAATGCGTCATTAATTTTTATATTTAAGCACGAAAAATCAGAGAAAGTCCTTTAAATAAAGAGAAAATAGAAATCAATTTTAAATGATGTCTGTAAATGGTGATGAAAGTACATTATTACTGGTAATTAATTATTTTTCGATGATGGTATACTTTTAAGAGAGGTTTGCCTTTTCCTCTGTGTATTCAGATGCTCTAGTAGCTATCTTTAGCTTCCTTTAATACTGAAATAATTTGTGAGAGGCTTCATGAGATCCATATGTGACCCTTTCGTAGAATCTTAATTCTTTGATACCTACCTTGATAAATTCATAAATAAAAAGACTATCTATTTGCCAACTTACGAGAAACTTCAAGCGTGATCTTCTCTATGTCATCATCCTACTTAAAATGAAAATTAAGGCCCATAGAGCTATCAGAGGTTCAGAGTGTCGTGTCTTACAAGCGTAAGTAATTGAATCAGGCTAAGAACGACGTCACTATTAAGATCAGCAGCTGATAGAATAAAAAATCATTCTCAAGGTCACCGATATTATTGGGGGATATGGTGCCCGAAGAATATGATTGTCTGTGATTACCTATATTCTCTAACTGCTATTACAGATTGATTTTTCTTTGGCGTGTAGAAATTTTGCTAAACTCAATTACGTTTCAAGGCAAAAAGTGAGATTTCGAATTAAGTTGATATTTAATCCTATTCTATTTTCTGGAGTTATATTCCGGTATCTGTAACAGGGTCAGAGGCAAACTTTTATTTACGAAATTCGAACCGGTATTACTATGAGTGCACGATTTTTTCTTTCCTTCGGTTAGATAGACTACTAATATGGGTAAGATTAATATTAATAAGTTAATATTAATCTTACCCATATATATTAATAAGTTCATACTACAAGTATAAGTTAATAATATTAATAAGTTAAGACTATAACCCAAGCAGCACCGACGAACAAGAACATGCATCCTGGGTGATGGCTCAACACTGGGAGACTTCAAAGAATGAGACATCCTCTCACTTAATGGGAACAAAATTGGAAAATTGAGGAAGTCACACTACTCTGCAGTTTCACGGCGCCCCTGCGCGTTCTCACGTGTAGGGTGGCACAAGCATCCCTTAGCTCACACGCATGTTCTCTCCCATGTCAAACTTTGAATAGCTTCGCATTTGGTGTAAGTGAAAAATTTCCTCGGCCATCAGGTGCAGAGCGACTAGCGTGTAAATCCCACTAGGGCGACAAGTACGCAGAAAGACATGGAAGCCCCGCGATAGACTCGATCCCGGTGAATATTTATTCAGTTATTATATTTTTCTCCTCCATCTCCCGAGCGCCACATTCCGAAAACGCGGTTTCTCGGATGAGTTATAATAATATTCCCCCCCCCCCCTTTCGAAGGAATGCCATCGTACTTGGTTTACAGAGACCCGTCTTCGCAGGCCTCAACTTATTTGTTCACGCCGTGGAGCGCGCTGGATTTATTAAGCCCCTCCGATAATACTTACTTCCCGAGCGAGCGCGCGTGTTCCGCAAGGTTGCGGATTCGGACCGGCACAACTTATTCGCCTGTCCCGCGGGGTTGCCTATACACCCTCCTCTGGCCTCCGGTGAGTGATGTCTGCCTGCCTCCGTTGCCCGGGCCGCGGCGGGGGGCCCCGCTGGGACAGGCGCGGGGACGGGGGGTTGTTAGTCTGCGGACACCTCGGGCGAGGTCTCCCGCTGGCGCGCTCATAAAGTAGGCGCCGGGAGTCGAGGGGTTAGGAGGGAGTGTTTTATTAAGCGGGCGGCAGGCAGGGTGTCTCGGGGTGGTTGAGGGGGGCGGTCGGGGTGAGGAGGGAGAAAAACTTGACTGACTTCTCGACCAACCTCCCCATGAAGAGCTCTCGAAGAGCAAACAAACCGTTTTCCAGGTGCCAACGATTAGATTGACGAGGTAGCGCTAAGATATCTAATTAAGGTTTATTTACGTTCCATTTACTCAGAGTTATGGTGATAAGTTTGTCGTGGTTTATAAGTCCACGGCAGTAACATGGGCGTTGGACAAAAATGAATTTCTCTCCAAGTCCGGATGGAGTTTGAAGTTAAGAGTAGGCTAGGCAACTATCGTTTCTGCATGCAAAGTTTTCGTTCACGCATTGACTGGACCCCATGCGAAAAGTTATGCTCGACAGTTAATCACCGTCTTCCACTACAATAAGAGTAGCCATTATTTGAGATCACCTTTCTCACTTCCCTCAGTCATCTATTATAGACGATCCATATCCCTCTTTATTTAAACACCGGCAGGTGCTGATGGGGCCACTCAATTCATAAACAAAGGGTGTCAGTGAGTTGAGGAATGGAAAATTAATGTCCGACGTGCATAAATCTGCAAATATTATTACGAAGTTATGCAGTTAGTAAGTGTTTTGTCTGGTATGCTATGCAAATAAACTGGTCTTTTCATGCGTTGTAATCGTCTGTCCCAGGTATAATTATAATTTCCAAGAAAAAATTAGCATATGTTAATTTCTGCATCCCACGACTCTCACATTTAGTATAAGATTTTTGAATTATGAGTGAAATGACCTAAATTTCATCAGTAATTTCTATTCAGTGGGTGATGGACTGAAGAAAATTTAGATCAACACGAATTGAGAACCAAAGGGCTCTCAATTAGTATTCACTTCCCGTAATTACTTCTGGTTACTGTCCCTAGGGCATTTATGCTGTCGTCATTCAGCTTTAATCTCGTTTCAATGAAGTCCCTGGCACCTATATAGAAGAAATACATTCCACCTTAATGGTACCATTCCTGGGAAAATGGCCCTCCAGATGTAAACAAAGAGGTGTTATTTTATTTCGGAAAAAACAAGGAATACGGAATGGAAAGGAATAAGGAACCGCATGTGTGACAGAATCACTGAATCATGTATACAAATGCCGTGTTCCATTACACTATTATGCGCCCTTCGCACCCTTGTCCGTACTTTACGATCGTCACTCTTCTGTCGTGACGTCATTTAGGGCGGTTCCATTCCGTAGGGCGAATGTTAAGAAGAGCGCAAGGGCGTAGGGCAGGAAAGAGTTCCACCATGCTCCCTTATGCGACCTAAACCATTGAGCTACGCTAGATCGGGGCTGCAACAGCTATAATCAAGAGTTTTTTCAGCTTATACCGCGGAATAGAAGCAGAGAAGGAGTTTACTTCTTATTATGAATGCTAATTAAACAATACATACTATGAATATTTGTGCATCGTTTATTTTTCCATGTAAAAATTCTAAAAAGTTTTATCTTTAATTATATCAAGAAAGTATAACTGCGGGATATATGGTGGGAAGTTGTCATATGGTATAGGAGATTGAAATGTGTTATTTATTGGTACATTGGTTTTCTTTGGTGAGATAGGGATTAATTCATTGGTATGTTAAGTATTTTTAATTTTAAAAGGTCCCTCATCGGAAGCTGTCTTGTGGTTCCGTTACGCTGGGACGTTATTGGAGCCAACCACATAGGTTTTATGGCTTCATTGGACTTAAGATAGATATTTTAACGATTACAATGTAATTAAACTTATCGGTAACTCCACAGGCTATATGGCCTGTGATTTAGTTAACTGGGAATTGCTTGGTTTTCATTGACTTGCGATTTGCTTATGCGGATGCGGTATATTGTGAGTGTGAATTTAGAGGAAGTAGTGAGAAAAGATTTATTTTGTGAGTGATATTTCGTTATTAGGAGATGGCGATTGAAGCTTACGGTGAAATAATGGAAATATTGCTAAAAATGATATATTTCTTAATAATTTATTGAATTCCAGCTGGTTTTCCCGTTGAAGTATATCCATTGGATGTAACTGAATACGTAGATACTATCTTTTTCAGTTTAGGTATACTTTTGTTGACTAGAGATGGAATAAATTGCGGAAGGAAATGGTCATCTAATTTCAGTACGCCATTGACTCTCTTGGTTTTAAATGCTATGAGTGTGCATGTGCTTTGATACGATGAATTACATATCTAAATGGACAAAAATAGATGTTTTTATACAACAATAATGCGACAACTCATCGTCTCGTTCCCCGAATTAATAACAATAATGCCTCAGTAACAGCGTTCAACCAACAGTTGGTTCAAAGTCAACGCATGCTGGATTGGTGGGGAAGGGCAGGAAAATCTTTTTTGTTCGTATTTGATTGACGTATCACCTTCTAAATTATCATCTAAACACCTATCAAGCATTCGTTCATACATGCTATATCGAACGTATTCAACAAAAGTAAATATAATATCCACGCACCTACTCAAGTGACCACGGAATGCGTACATCAATTATTCATTGTTGTCAAATATGCCAATGGAAAACTCTGGCGCCATCTACTGAAAAGAGCAGATAAGAGTGTAAGGCATTTAAGAGCACAAGGGCGTAGAGCGTAGGGTGCACCCTACGCGAAATGGAACAAGGCAAAATTCTCATCCACTTTCAATCGAGCTAGGAACTTGAAATTTGGCACGAAATTCCGTCTACAAAATTCATTTGAGGAAAAATTCTGAAAACAGCGAATTTTTATTTTAACACCCCCCCCCTCCCAACAACAAAATTGAAAATGGCGGATCGAGGTGCACGCCTCGGGTTTCTCGGCTCTTGCTCCAGGACGGTGGGTGGGATTTCGCTAATTAAGATTTTATTAAGTAGGTGATAAATGATCCTACAGTAAAAAACCTTCAAATTATTTTACCCCTTATAGTTTACTCAGTGCAATAAACCCCTTTTCTATTATTTTTACCCCTTTGCGGATGATGTAGTGATTGTGGCCGAAAATAAAGAAGAGCTTAAACAACTAACCACAAGACTTCTAATTAAAGCCAAGAAAGTGGGCCTACAAGTAAATGAAGGCAAAACCAACTACATGTAAATAAACAGGCATGAAGAGGAAGAGGAATATTTAGAAATACTCAATTATTAGTTCAAAAATACAAATCAATGTAAGTACCTTGGGGTAACAATAAAAATTAACAACAAAGGGGATACCGAAATTCTCACCCGACTCGCAGCAGCTGAAAGAACCTACTGGAGCCTTGTAAAACTTTTTAAAAGCAAACTCCTATCACGAAACACAAAAAAAAATCGTATTTATAAAACAATTGTTCAACCAGTACTACTATATGGTTCCAAAATATGGTCGTTTACAAAAAGATCACAGAAAAAAAACACAACGTTTAAAAATCAAGTGTTGAGATATTCGGCCCCATTAAAGAGGGAGAAACATGAATAATAAGGAAAAACAAGGAGTTGAGTGAACTGTACAAAGAACCAAATATTGTGGGTATAGTCAGAAGCAGAAGACTTACAATTAGATGGCTAGGCCATGTCCACAGAAGAAGTGACAACACAATGATAAAAAATATGTGGAACAGAAAACCGGAAGGCACCAGACCACAAGGGAGACCAAGAATGCGCTGGAGCGACGAAGTGAAGAGGGACCTGGAAAAAATGGGAGCTCAACTCGACACAGCAGAGGACAGAAGGGCATGGAGGCGAGTGGTTGGCGAGGCCAAAAACCTATTAGGTTCCCCATGGCCACAGGAGTAAGAGTATAGTTTACTCAAGACAGGTCCGGGAAATCAGAAGTGTCTAAAAATTTCAGTTTTCGAGCAATGGTGTCTGAACCGTAAGTCAAATCTGAAATCAATATTTTGTAGCCCTTTCCATTTCCCACAACCTCATATTTTTATTTTTTTTCTATCTCTCATGGTTCTCTGTAAACATGGCACCAAAGTCAGGTGTTGCAAAAATTCCCAAACGTTTCGTTCCATTCCGTTTCTCATGGTGGAGGTACGACCTTCAGAGCTGGCACGCGTATAAGCTTTGATATGTTCTTGACGGTAAATTCACGTAAATCCAGAATTGTTAACTTTAAACCACAAAAAAAATTAAAAATGGTGGAATTTTTCATCCGGTGGTGGTGCAGGCCTCTCATTTTCCGTCCACAAATTCTGAACGGTAGGTTTATATTCCATTCTGACGAATTCCTGTTATTACTATTAAAATTGGCTAAAAAGCATACCTTCCGCTTCTTTGCAACCCCCATGATAATCTCACCACAATCCTTTTCGTCAGATTTTCATGAAAATTATCATGATACTGGTACATCTTGGTCTAAAATATGTGCCAATTTGGTAGATACTATATACCTAATCAATATTCTGGCTCCTATAATTGAAGACTGCTGAATAATTAGAAATATATCGAACCGAATAATCCGCTTCAGTAATTCATTATGATTGTTACAGCTGTGTAACGCTGGTAGTATAGTACTTCTGAACCTTATAGTACTTCGAAGTCAAAACAAAAGCAGTTTTTACAATTGATAACGAAATTACTTAAGTTGAGTAAGTAAAATGTATGAAAGTACTGCAATTTATTTCCTTGATGTAAAAATGTAGCACTTATATATCAATGAATACAGATTATTAATGTGATTTTTTCCAAATACTCTCCTCTCGTGGAATTTACTCTGGACAGGTAACATAGTGTATTTGCTCACACTGTAGAGGAAATGGTAATTTATAATTTTTCTTCCAATTTTTCCCGCATCTTTCGGAAATGATTACTTAAGGAAATAATTACACTTTTTGTCTGCGTTTTTCTATAGATCTTTAGATTTTATATACGCTACCGAATAGAATTACGCCTGACTCCTTGGAAGGGAGCCATCATACTGCGCCAGTATTGTTGCGAGTTGAATTGTTTAACGTCCAGGTTTAACAAAAATAGGAAATCTCAGCCGCGATAGCTATAGCTACACTCTTTTACCACATCTACAGATTAGTGACCTATATTTATTTTACACTAACAGTCTATTCAAAAGTTCAGCAAATCACCCAGACTGACCTTATAAGACACCGTTCAACAATCCTAGCCAACGGACGGAGTACAATGCCTTCTTGGAATTCTCTCCTCGTGGCACCCGACCTTATAGTAGTCGGGATTCCGCTGAATAATCTTCGCCTTTGCCGGGATTCGAACCCATGGACGGGAAGTCAGAAATCTGGCCACCACTCCGCACCGATCTTCCGGCGAGCCTCACCATTCGGACGGACGTGTGCAAACAGCGCTCCGTGTCAGTCACCCACGAAAGAGTAGGTGGCGGTTCGGGAGGACGCAAGGGCGGCCTCAGTTGTTGTCATTACAATGCCAGTCCAGTGGCTGCTGCCTCGTCTGCTTGTTTGCGCGAGGCGACGGAAGTGTTGGACGGAATCCGAGGAATGTGTACACGAGCCGAACCTACGGATGGATGGCAGAATGAATGTCACTTCGATCTTTTCATGTTTACGATACATGCAGACAAATTTGCCCTCTTAGCCTTACAGAGTTCTGCATTTATAAAATGCGCTTTCCATAAATATGAAATATTTATTGGCGAGAATGGATCTGAGTCTATGAAAATTTATCTATTTTTTCTTTGATGACAAATAGTCCCGGATCCATAACATAACGTTAACTAGTAGTTTCAGGCGTTACTTGGTGGAACTTATTCATTGTATAAATGAAAAACTTAAACTTTGTGGTTCCACAATGAAAATTTTATTTGCACGACCCGGGTTTCACGTACTATAAGACGTAGATAGCTGTATAGTACGTATATAAGATAGCAATATAGTATAGCTGTATAGCTATATAGTATAGCTGTATAGTACGTATATAAGATAGCTACATAGTAGATAGACGTATATAGACGTAGATAGATACCTGAAGATGACGTTATAGAACGTCGAAACCCGGGTCGTGCAAATAAAATTATCGTTGTAGAACCACAAAGTTTAAGTTTTTCATTTATATAACGTTAGCCGCAAAATGGCGTTTTATGCCATCTTGATTTCAATTGAGAGTTCGGATTTTGTATATCGCATCATACTGTCTATTTTGTTGACGTGAGCGTATTAACTTCGTATTAACTTCGGTTTTCATACCGAGAAAATATTTTAACAGAGATCATGAAACCGGGCCTGACTCATTTTTGAAAGGACACACATTTGATGCGTAGTTTCCCAAGCGATGTAATGGTAATGGAATTAAGACAATAGCCAGTAAAAGTTTTCGAGTCATAAAATTACAGCAACCATTGTTGACTGAGTACGATACATTCGGCAATTTGGGATGATATATTTTATCGAAAATATTTGTTTTGCTCGAATTATCAGCAGCATTCGTAGCTACCTTCAGCTTTTCATGTACAAGTTTTCAGTAAAAAAATATTTTTGAAAAGCATAAATGATTCGGAGGAATTTATCATTTGTTGTGGCTCACGTGGTCTCGATCTGACGCAACGCCTTTAGCAGCCGTCAAGAGGCCCTCTGGGGGAGGAGAGAGAGAGGCGAGAGGATATTTACTGATCCCGAGGAAGGAGTTGACCCACGTGTTTCGGAGAGGAGGCTGTTATGTTCACGGTGTCTCCCGTTACTGGCCCTCATCACGAGGTGTCTTCGAGTATCCCGTCCTCACGAAGATCCTCCTTGGGCTATAAACAGCCGTGAAAAATCATAAATAGTCGCTGGGAACGCCATCATTCAGTTTTCACGAAGAAAAAAATCATTCGTTAGTTAAAACCTAGTCTCTTTAATCCAGTATCTAGAATTTTTCGTCTGTATTTTACCTCGATTGGTGTGAAGTTATCGTGATGTCCAGGTATCTGACTTCGTCTGCCATATTTGTATTTACGTAATAATTATGCCACAAACGTGATTTATTTTGCAAGAAGATGTAAACTATAGTGCGACTTATGCTGAGTTGCAGCCTAAACTCAAAACTCCAAAAATATACGTTGCTTAGGTAAAAAGAGAGAACCTCACTGCCAACTATTGTAATTTCTCAGTAGAGGATTCCCATGTGAATTCAACAAACAACTAAACTCGACCATCTCTGATATCCTTCATATTTGGTGCATTCAATGATCCTGGTTAAAGATGGAAAACTACCTATTTTCAGAGATATATGACAATTGTGAGGAAAGTTACAGGACTGTAAAGTTTGGAAACTGTGTGAAATTTGAATGTCTGTCTCGAGATAAATAACTACAATTCTGGTTTTAATTCATATACAGCAATATAACTTATATAATTGAGAAGGTAACGATTAGAGCTTTACATTGATATGAAGAAGGTAATGCTAATGAACATGGATATTAGAATTTCTAATGACTTTGAACATTACATTATATATCTAGGCATGTCCAAATGACCATAAGGGTGTGAGGCAGAGGGTGTTAGAACACCAGCCAATTTCGAGTTGGAGAACATGCATTTTGAAGCTGTGGAAATATGTGAATTAATTTATTTTTTATATTGTTAAGAACTTGGGATTCGTGAAATAACACAAATTGGTGACAAAACGAATCACTCGATCTCCTCTTTATTTACGTTCAGAACTGCTCAACAACTCTCCCTAACAACCGCATGTTTAATTACATTTATCTGCGTATTAATTTACCTGGAGCTCTTCGAATCTCCGCAGGCGACTCGTTACAATATTTTAAAATTCCACAGAATTACGTCTGAGGCAACGCAATTCGTTCAGAAGCTCTGCGATTCTATGGGTGTTAGATCTTAGAGGACGACACATAGGAAGGAACTAATCCATTCTCCTCAGCGATGTGAGAACGTCGGATCCCCCGGGCTTGTGATATTGGTGTATTTTTGTACCTGCGATACTTAGTGAGCCTCTGCCGCCGCCTATCAAATGAATTTTAAGATGGTTGGAGTGGTAATCGATAGCCACTGAGTGCAAATTTGAACATTTTTTATGAAAATCGAAATACATACCTGGACCACATTCCATTTTAGTCCATCTGTTCACACGTTGGAACTTACCATACAGGTAGTAATGTAGATCATACAAGAATTACTCTTTAGTTTTTTTTCCTTAATTCAAGTATGTTATGACTAGAGTTTTCCGCGCGGTATTCGAAGTTTAGACAAAATAACATTGAAATATGGTTTTTTTTCGAACATTGGACCCGGCGTGACACCTTGATTTTCGTTAGCAAAAATTATAATAATTACATGCGTAATGGAATTATGCATGCCGAAATGCATGTCATGTGCTGAAGGGATACGTGTTAAAATAGCATTGAATAGCCAAAAAAAAACAAATCGCTATGATGCTTTTTTCTCACTTTATCTATTGATATCACTATTGAGAACGCGCACACAAAGTTTCACGAAATTCTGTTCATAAAGATAAATCACTCCAGCCACCTAAAGGTTGTAGACCGTGGTTTCAGCAACGGCAGAGACTTCTCTAAGTGCTCACAATGCTTGCTGCATATTCTTTGTCCTCAAAACAGCTTCGTAATCCTTAAGAGCGAGCGCCCGAATACCGTCTCATGACCACATTTTAATAATTTTAATAAAATATTCCGCCCTTTAGCAAGGGTCAGAATTAATATCGCTCCATCCTCCCCGCTGAGCCAGCTGCCCCCTGGGTGGGGGTTCGCGAGACAGCCCCGGGATGGAACGCCCACTCATGCGGTCGAATCCAGCCAGCGCGGCGTTGCTGAATCCATTAGCGGGAACAGAGTCGGTAGCAGAGCATATCTTTGCTCCGGGAAATCCGGTCCCCCGAATTATTTTGCCACTCACCTCACGACCCGGCCTTCGGATTATGAAGGCAAGCGATCCGAAAGTGACGCACATTGTAGGTAATTGAACCAGGATGTTAGGTTCATTCTCCAACTTAATTCACCGGGAAATATTCTTTTTTCCAAAATACTAGTTGCCAGTCACTTGAGGATTTATGCCTAATAAGAAGTTCATTCAGTCTTTACTAGAAGTCTACCGTGCGGTAATAATAATTAAACGTCGTTATTGGGGCGAGATTAAGACTGGGTCTATCCCTTCTTCCATCTAATCCCTCGTAAGATCTATGTATGAAATAATTAATTACCTTTTGAACTCTTGAGCATTTTTGACTAGTCAAATTGCGGAGAAAGGATAAAAGAACTACTGTCAGTGGTTTACAATGAATCAACTGGGATACTTACATAAAGTGTGTAGAAAGATATACACAATTGTGGGAGAAACGTAAGGAATGAGAAGCTGATATCCTTGACGAAAAAATCCACTGCGGGAAAACACCTACGCATGAAGGGTAGTGCTTAAAACCTACGAAAACCTACGAATGGATAAATCTAATGTAACTATGAAAAGAACAATCCATGCAATATAAAAGAAGAATGATACTGGGGAGGGGAATGAAGGGGGACTGATATACATGAATAAATGTAAAATAAAGAGAAGGTATTTTATCGAGATATTAGATCGAGTGATAGTAATATACTTCGAGATATACCCATGAAATTGAACCAACATTAACAGATCATCAATGGATATAAGCTCTCGTAAATAGTCGAAATAGTAGAACACAAAGGGGGTGGAACGAAAAATGATTGATAAAAACAAGTGAATATGTAATAATTTGCTCGCAAATCGATCATTTGGTCATTTAATGATGAGAAAAATATGAAATGGCTCGGTATGCCTAGTAGATATTATACATTTGCCTGATATTTTTTCTGATTAAATTCACTTCCATTAGCAGCAATGGAAAAATCGAGAATAGACCCGCTCCATTATTCAGCGCTATGGTTCGGGCAATCTTAGAAACCATTAAAAAGCGCGCTAAATGACAGTAGAAATTAGAGGAACTGTATTACGCGCCGCGCGTTTCTTTTATCGTAAACGCTTAGCCTCTTATACCTCCCGGTGTTTAACAATCAATAAAACGGATTGAACTATTATATCCATTGTGCTGACAACTTCTCCTTCAATCGAAGTCGCGGTACTGAGGTGCACACCTGTCTGCGACATGTATTTCGCGCGAACACCACTACTTTCGGATATAATTATCAGTTACGGCCGAGTTTTACATATTTGGTAATTTTTTTTTGCGTTAAATATTTCCTTTTTTCGCTACGAATGTTTACAAGTTATTTTATTCAGTTGACAAAGAGAAAATTCATAATATTGTCGGCGTTAAATCGTACGCCCGTAAACGGTAACGTAATAGGCGCGCTCCGATGAGCTATCATTGGCACCTGTCGCTAACTTGTCCAACGTTTCCTCATATAGGGCCTCTAGTAGAAATTAAAGGCCCTATATTAGGAGAGGTTGGTCAAGTTTCCGACCATTTTCTATTGGTTGAACTCTTTTTACCCATGAAGCCCTCTGATTGGAAGGCACTGGACGCCATTTAGTTCTGCCTATGGAGTCTGTACCTGGTATCCATGGTTCTGCCACAGAATAGCATTGAACTGAACGGAAGGGGTTTACAATTTTTTTATTCAGAGACATTTTTACGGTAAGTTCGCCAAATATTTGCTGAAATTATGAGCTAAAAGACTGATGAATCGATTGAAGTAATTGAAATGAGTGTTTCTTAGGTTTTTCGTATTTGTAAGCTAAGTTTGCTGAAACGAAATACTTGCACAAGACATGACCCGTTGCTTCGTCTTCATTTGGTATTTTGTGTTGTAAAACTGTAAGTAATCTTATTATTTTTAATTGTACATTACGCTGAAACCCTGAATATATTATTATCTATGTAATATGCGGAAGAAGTGAAAATGAGACGGCGTGGTCAGGCCAAATATGTAATTCACAATCGCTGGTACTAATCCGTATTTTTATCCTTGCTGGTATTGCTATCCTTGGTTAACTAATGAGGATGAAGTGTTTCATTGATATTATAATGATGTAAGTGTTTAATTTTTAACGTTTCTCGGACACTGAGTAAGTACTTTATTTCCGAGGAATATGCATAAAAAGTGAAAGTAAGACTTCTGTCCCCGCTGAGAGTAGTCCCTCGTTTTTGTTCCCATTGCCAAGTAAAGATAATTTATAATTTTGTAATTTTTTCATTATTAACGTTTCTAGAACCCAAAATTGATCATTGTCAGAGGGATATACATGAAAGTGAAAGTTAGACTCAGTCCTAATATAGGGCCTCTAGTAAAAATCTGCGATTTATGCCATTTACTGGAGCACCCTGTATGTAGGCTCCTTGGTTTTGACTCTCTCAGTCGCAAAAATGGATTCGACGAAAGTTTCGGACCGCGCATTTCATTTATAACGGTAACGCGAACGATTGCGTTCTCACGTGTTTCTAAAGAAAACACGAGCGTGTGTGTCTTGCGTTCTCCTCTTCCATCGCAAGAGGGTCGCCACACTCGCGTCCGAGAGCGGCGTCCGAGACTGCGCGGCGACCTCCCTAATGACCTCCCTCCTCTTCTCTTGGCCGTTTGCGCGAGGGAACAAGCCGTGAGATTACCCGTGGACATCGCCAGCACACACACACAAACGCACAAACTCACAGGATGGAGGGAAGGGTGGGAGGGAAAAGAAGTTTTATTCCCCGACGAAAGGCCGAAGGTCCTCCGCGGATGAGGGGAGAGGGAAGGGGGGTGAGGGTTAGTGTGGAGGGTTGAGGGAGGATTGTGGAGGGGTAGGGAAGGGAATGCCGAGAGAGGGAAAGAGAGAGAGAGCAGGGGCGAAGACAAACGCGCGACAGTCGTTAAATAAATAAAATAAACATAAAAAAAGGAAGGCGCGAAGGGTTTCTCACCGGGGACCTGTCTCCTTCATTCCGACTCGTCCCCTTCCCCTCACCTCCCTTATTCCCGCCCCCTTCCCTCCTCCTCCCAACGCCTCTCCCCCACTAACTCGCAGACTCCCTGCTACAGCAGCCGTCCAACTACTTAGGTACATGCATACGGTGGACCGTTGAAAGTCGAAAGCTTTGATGCTCGAACAACTCGAGTCTCGTCCGAACAATTCCAAGAGAATCAGGCTTGAACCTCGAACAAATGTTTCGAATTCGAACCGCATAAACTGTGCAGTCGATACAAAAGAAAACAAATTTATGTCCGCTAGCTACCAAACACAAACATTTAGAGCTGTTTAAAACATTAAACTTAAACAGGGGCTACCCACTGTCGAAGGAATGCTTGAAATTCATACATACATACCCGTCACGCCGTTCCCTTGCGTAGTAGGTAAAGTCAAATAATTTAATTGTTCCCGTTAACCCTAGAGAAGTGGCTCCCTTTCAATAATTTTATTCCATAATGCCTTTCCACAAACGACTTTCGCTTATACATTGCGCACATACATTGCTTCATTCACGCTCTCCTATTCTTAAGACTTCTAATATTCCCCCTCGTTAGAGTCTCTTCTACCACATTCAAACATGATTTTTGTGGTCTGCCTCTTCCTCTCACACCATTCACTATACAATCATATCTGCTTCGTTAATCGACTCTCATCCATTCTATCGACATGGGCAAACCAACGAAGCACCATCCTTTCATATCTGTCCAATGCTGGACATCCAACCAACATTATTTCATGACCCAAAAATTCCTAATCCTATTTATCCTACTTTCCCCACAAATACTTCTCAGGTACCCCATTCCCGCTGCAATTAGCCTACTCTGAAGCGTATCCTGACATACACAAGTTTCACTGCCATAAAATAACATCGGGAGGAGAACATTATTGGACACTGATTTTTTCTTTTCCCTAGACAAACACTCATTCCTAGATATGCCCCACATGAAATTCACAGTGAAAAAAATCATCAGCCTAAGACTGGGTTCCCCAGTCCATGCGGATGATTTCTTCTACAATGAATTTCATACATAGCGGGTAACGCCCATTAAAGTTTCATGATTTAAATTCGTTTGAGGTACACATCCATTTGTTCAGAAATTTTCTTTAACGTCATAGATTGTGGCGACATTCGCTCAAGTATAGGTACTTTGTTTTATCACTTGCACTGTACCTACCTCGTAAGAACACCTTGTTCCTTCAATTCCCTGAAAAATCACATTGGGAGAGGACGTCAAGATAGCTGAATCACATAAATAAACCGGAGAAAAATGGGAGGATCTAGGTTATATTCCAGGCGAATGATTTTTCACTGTGAATTCCACAATTCAAGAGCTATTGAAAGAAGAAAGGAGGGAACATATTCGTTGGAGTGAAGGGCACTTAGTCACCACACCAAATTAGACAACCTACCATCCCGTTCAATCCTTGCAACTTAGTAGCTCTAAGCCCCCGAAATCTGCTTCAATGTAAAGGCAATTTCCCCCAAGTGAATGAAAAAAAAATTATAGAAAAGTGAAAAATGGTAAGAAAGTAGACAAATTGTAAAATCAGTCAACACGAATTCAGTGGATGTGAGTTCGAACCTCAATCGATAATACCTAATGATTTTTCAAAAATTGTGAATGACTCGTTCTGTTTTAATAAATACTGGAATTATTACATACTAATTTTCAACCGCTTCTATACGTCCAAAGCGTCCTAATCGCGAGTTTTCCGGAAATGGATACGCTAAAATGCGACATGTATAGAGACTGGGTCAAATGTTGGGCCAGGAAAGAAGAGGGAGAAAAAGAGTATGGCCTTTAGACGTCATGAATGCTGACAATATGCAGGGCTCCGGAAATGTATGCTTTGCGGAGCTTAGCGGAATGTTATTTGAAACAGAAGGTAAAAAATGACCCCATGACTGAGGGGTGGGACGAAAATGAATAAGATCAACAAATATCGGGATAATTTAAGAAACGTAACATCATAACCCAATTATCACTCCGTTACCGATTAATTACTTCCTGAAAAAAACAATGCTTCTTATTATTTATACCTGAACTATATTATCAGAGTAACCTAGTAAGTTTTCAAAATCAACCTCAGAGATTTTGACTTATTAGATAGTATGTTTTTCTTTGATTTGCTGATGATTCCTGGAACTGGGGTTGGGAAATTCACTTTAAAAGAATAATCGGATTTTTTAAATCCAAACTCTGGAACATAAGCAGTCGAGAATTCGTTAAACAATAACACTCTAATATTAAGCAAATTTAAATGCAAGCAGATAGTCGCGAATTTTTCCTTATTTAAGAAACTGCATTTTTAACGCAACAGGTGTGCAATGGGAGATTATACTAGAAAAGCACCGAAGATAATGGAAAGGACATGATCATTTACCTCTCAAAGGCGATAGTTAATTGTTAAATCAAATGATGGCTTAGTACTAACTTGTAAGAAAAAAAAACGGTGTTTTAATTTTCCGAATGCAACTTTTAAATTACTGATATGCCTGCAAATTTCATCTTATTGAGAACCCCTTAGCCACTCATTATTGAGAATTGGGACCACGTTGACAGCCGTACTCTTTCATATTTCCCGCCCTGCTTCTTCCGCCGAGAGACTTCCTGGAGAGAGGGTTGCAAGACGTTATAACGTGAACAGAAGCTGACAGATGTGTGCACAACAGTTATCTAAACTTCCTCTTCCTTTGTGCTTTGTACTTCCTCCCACACTCGTCACTCCATCTCTTCTTCTCGAGTCGGCATTCCGTGCCCGCCAGGCACGCAAGACCTATTTTTGGCGGGAACCCTTTCAGTCCCGTCACCGAGGAAACACGAATCTCCAGCAGTTATGCAACTGCTCAGAGAGGCTTCAAGTCGAGGCTTCCCTTTGTTCCGCGATTGGCATCGCTGGGCCGTGGTCCATTCACTTTCTTCTCGCTCGCCAGGCAGCGCAGCGGTTCTCTCTCGCCTTGAGCAGGCGCCCGACTGGGAGGCAATTCCGAAGAATTAGATCGTAGTCGTATCGTAATCCTCCGAGCGCACCTGTTCTGCGAATTTAGAGTACGATGGGTATGGGTATAAGAAAAATTGTAGCAATTTTTCAAGGTAACATTTCTTCGAAAGCTAAGGTGACTTCGGTGCGTGGAATCTTTAAGACTCACAAGTTAAGTGTATGTAAACGAAAACGCTAATCATCACCAGTAACCACCAATGTGGAGATAGGTTTGTTGCAGCTCTGGAATTCAATCACCTTTCCGCAAAAAGCTTTGTTGCTTCATTCTTCATTTTTAGCACTCCTAATGTATGCGTGATGTGATGAAGAAATAACAAGTGCAGTTTTCCACAAAAATAAAATTTACACCAGACCCGGGTTTCAATGTTCATACAACGGGGGCTGTCTATACAAGGTGTTGAAGTTTGCGCACATCGGAACACATCAGCACACTTAAGTGCATACGATCGACGTTGAATGGAATGATGTACGCTGGCGAAATGTTTTGTAACCTGCCGGTAGGTAGCATTCTGTGGGCGAATAATAGTAACGGCCGAATTATTTCTATAAAGTTGTTAAATTCGTTCAAAATAAGTAATTAAAAACATTAAAGCTAAAAATAACAGAGTACTTAAAAACTTTACAATATGCATTTTTGACGCCTTCACTAAAAATTAACAAACTATCACGGATACCATTATCGACGTTTTATAGTTGTTCAGCGCACACACAATTTGATCCCGATCTGCGTTGAAGTGCGCTGTCCATTGCGCAGGGTCTGTAACGAATAAAAGGCAAGTGCGCTGTAGTGTTGCGGAGTGATTAGCGCACTTGAGCGAAAGGAAGGCACCCATCATCTTCAGGTCCATATATGCATCAGATAAGAATACATCGTCATGACCTAAAGATAATGTATTAACATTGAAACCCGGGTCGGAAGTAAATTTTATTTTTGGGGAAAATTGCACGTGTAGTTTCTTCATTATGTAAAAATCCCACTCCATTTCGCGAGAATCTTCGGATTTCATATCTGCGTGATGTATTCTAGCCATTATATTTCCAGTCATTTCTATTTGGTTAGAATTGTTTTCAGAAGGTTTTCATTTCTCAGCATTGTCCAATAAGTTTGTCTCCTTTTCTTCTCTTGTGTCCTTAATCAACATCTTCCCTCTCAAACTATTCGCATGAACTCTTCATTGGTGATATTCTCTATACATTTAATCTTATGCATCCCCTGATAACACCACATTTCCATTTTTTTCAATATTCTTAATCCTACTACAGTTAGTGCCTAAGCTTCTTTGCAACATTAAAGATTGCTCCTTTCACAAATGAAGTGATTTTTTACTTCATAAAATAAAGTCAATAGATTATATTAATAAATAAAATTTAGAAATTTGATTTAACTCTCGGAACTGCCACTTAATTCGTTAAAAAGTATGTGCATGAGTTGTAACTGAGAAACTGGAGACATGAGTAAAGTGATTGTCCCAACCATAGAATACAATGACGATGAAGACTACAAAAAGACAGCATAAAATACAGTTTTTCTGTAACACCGAGGGCATTGTTAGATTTTCTCAATTGTTTATCAAGCTCGACTACACAGTGAAAATAAGAGAAATATTATGTGGACTCTTATAATTAATATGTATTCCTTTTCTTTCTCACATTCAAATGGCTCTTCAGATCTATGGTTGGGAAACAAAACAGTTCATATGCAATGCAAGCACTTTCACCCTGATTAAAATTAACTATAACACAATATTTACTGAGTTCAAAGGAATAAAAAATACTCCATAAATTCCATCGTGGATATCAGTGACACCAATGTGTAAAATGGAGCTTATGAGTCGGAAGCTGAAAATATAACCCAAAGGCGGTATCGGAATTTTATTAAAAATATGGGTGGCATCAACAGACCATACGTTTGCTGGCACTCAAAGATTTTTGATGAAAACCTGATTGTACAAGTTTTGCAATTATTCTGCAAAGCGGCTGAATGAAAGTCAAATTACCCATTAAAAGGAGTTATGTCTCTTTTTTGGTTTAATTATATGGCTTTCTTCATGCAATGGACACTTAATCGAAGTCAATCTCTTCATCAAAAGGGTATTAATAAAATGTAAAGTGTTACATTCCAACTATTGCAAAGATATTGAGGATGAATTCAATTCCTAACTCTCCATCATGGATAAAAATGAAAATCGGTCTTCTGTTATATTGTGTAAAATATAGTTGAATCCATTTTTTGAGACACAGATTTTATTCAAGTAAACTCGTGGCTGAAAGCTAATGGAAAAAATTACCAAATGAAAGTCAAAATAATGATAAAACGTAAAAATAATTATTCGGAGCTGTTTCACGCGTTCAAATAATCACTACCTTATTTAGGTGTTGATACTCTTATTCTGCGGCAAAGGACGAGAGGTGTTGATTTGCATCTATGGTTAATAACCTCTGGCTGTTCCTGTAATACGTGAGAGCTTTATAGTAAACCCATGGTCATCCCTCATCATAATTGAAATCTTTCCCTATCGATGTAGAAGTATGAAGAGCTCATTATTTGTTTATAATATTGAGTTTCTGAAATAGCATCAACGCATTCTAATTCCGCGCCTCCATGTCGACCGCTGTTAATCTTTCTGAAGGAAGGCTATATTTAAGTCTGAGAAAATCGTCCTCTTAGTCTTTGTGTCAAAATATCATCACTAATCCCAAGGTTATTTTTTTTAGGACTCCTACCCCACCGGAAGGCAACCTCTTGAATCGATGGGGAGGAAGACGTTGGTTGTTCCGATGATGGAGCGTAAAGAAGAACGCGCCTTGGCGAAAGCGCTAAATAATTTAACTCACATGTGCATGTATACTCAAATTTACTACTCACTTCTGTCGTGATATCATCACTGTGGTACGATTGTACGTATTTCAGAAGAAGATATCCAGTAAGCATCTGATTAGTTTATTTTAAACTTATTTCCTATAGGTATGTATAATCTTCCTCAAGGGAGCAAACATTTCTTCGTTAAATCAAGGGAAGTACGAGTTGCGTACTCTTTCACGCTGGAATTCTAAAAAAAAACGTTTATTTTATCCATGTGAATTAGAACTTAATAAGCGCATTCTAAAAATTATTCACGGCGAACGTTAATTCTCATGTGACAATGATCCCCACTTTTTTGCCGTCTTTCACATGCACCTCACCAACCAAGCAACAGTTCACTGAAAGAAATGAAGTAAACTTGATACATCATTTGATTACGTACTATAGATGAGTTGGAAAGATCGAGTATACCAAAAAGGCATGCACACTTGCCGGATATCGAAAGATGATGCTCGCTTTTCAATCCCAATTTTCTTGAATTTCCTTTGGCAATCTCCAAGCATGCTCTAGGGCCGAAAGGAAAATTGTTTTTATGGACCCAGTGTGCCCGAGAATCTATCCCGTACAAAACCATCAATACTTGGACATGACCGGATGAGACAAATGGTAGCTTTAAAGAGATCTTGTTCACGCGAAGTGGTCTCGTTGATGGCGGCTTCGATAAGAATCTCAATCTGTGGTGCGATGATTGTAGCTTGCCACATCTCTTGTCATTGCCCCTCTCTCTCTCTCTTATCTGAAGGAAATTGGTATTACAGACCAGTGAATCGATTGCACCGCAGCCTGGAAACGGGAAACTAAGGAGCTATTTACAACTGACTACGGAATCCATCGAGAAAGGCGAGGATCAGGAAATATTTGAGAGATCGGAGCTAAATCTTAGTAAATGCACTGCAGTGCACATCTTGTGAAAGTTAACACACCAACGCCATGTCTACACTGTGGGTGGAGTAAACATAATGTCGTCAGGCGAAGGGAAATATTTTGGAATTACCATAGCTTCAAACCTATCGTGGAGATCACACACATGAAACATATGCGGAACAGCCTTAAAGAAACTAGTATTTCTCAAGCGCATAGTAGTGAGGTCCTCGGAAGAAAAAGTGAAAGAGAGGTGCTACTTTGCTCTGGTTAGGTCACACCTCGAATACGCCGCGAGCATTAGGGACCCTGGACAGAGAAAATTTGGTTCAAAAATAAATAGAATACAAAGGAAAGCTGTGCGGTTCGTTAAATACTGCTACGAGCAAACAAAGAGTGTTGTTTAAAGGGATTAGGTTGGGAACCTCTAGAGACTCGGAGGTTACATGCTAGGCTTTGATTGCTTCAGAGATTAAGAACAGGTGAGTTACACGGAAAATAATATTGTGACGCCGCACCACATCTCTAGGTCTGACAGGAAAGATAAGAGAAATACATTGCCGAACAAACAGGTAAAAAATTCGTTATTCCCATGCAAAATAAGTGACCATAATAAAAACTGAGATCTACTGAAAACACTGCCGAAATACACTTCACCTTTTCACCCACCTATAGCATGCTACGTTACACCTTTACGCGGTTGGTGTCCTAACACCCTCTGCCACACGCCCACGCGGCGACTCGCTAGTCATTATGTAAATGTAGATACGCACAGCTTGTCAGCTAATTGTTCAATTCGTGAGCGACCCATGCGCTCATTAGCGAGAGAAATACAGAGGAATTAAAATCCTCATACCGGATTTTAATCTCTCATACTTATAAAAATCATCACATACTTATAAAATATTTCACGAACGCCTTTTGGTTGTTCCATTTTGGTAGGGTACAGGAAGATAAAATTTACGTATTGATTGAAATACAAAGGGTATTGTGCGTTTAGTTTTAAAAATCCGTTACGAGAGAAGGAATATGCGAATAAGATTTATGATAGACTTGGTTCCAAGGCGCTAGTGGGTCGAGACACGGAGGTTGCACGCAAGGCTAAGGCTGCTAAAAATTCTAATAGCCGGAGATCTATAAATGAACGTTTGATAATTTACTGGTCTCACTCTTGAAGACATAGATATCGGTAGGTTAAGAGCAATTTCCTCTCGAAGATTATAATATCAAGATTCAAATCTGCCTCCTACTATTTAGAGCAATAGAGGTAGATGCCAAAAATGATCGTATACTTACACGAATTGATAAGATAAGGTAGCATCATTATCATTATCAACATTAAGTTCATCATACATGTACTTTGATTTGTTATAAACAATGCTTTTATCAAAGTGTTCCTTTCTGCCTTTGAAAGGATATATGTGTTGGCTATTACGTTCAATTTGGCTATTATTATTTAATTGTACTCTGAATGATCTAGGTCTATCACATTTATCAATGATCCTTCCAGGTACCAAAGGTTTATTCATATCCTTTCTTACCAGAAATTTATCATTAACTTTCATTTCTCTTTGCTGATGAGCCTTCTTATCATAGTATCTTTTTTGGTAAATTTGTTTGTCCTTTAGTTTGTTTCTTATATCATTATACTCAGACTTATTTTGACTTGTATTTCTAATAGGTATTATACCTCTTATATTTCTCTTAAACATTAACTAGATAATTGCTGAGCTTCAGCAAATATCTTTAAGGAAAACAACAGAAAAGTTTCCATAAAAATAATTTTACCACACAACTTGATGTTAGAAAAAAATGAATAAACGGGCCGAGCTTCATTCTTTATTCTCTTCCATCGCCAGGGACTTGTGCTGGCCCGGCAGGGAATCATCTTTACATTTTTTCATTTTCATATTTTTCTCAAACAGCTCTCAGAGCCTTTTCCAAAGGGTGATTTTATCGTAAAATATCATGCTCACCCAAATAGCCTTGGGTGTTAAACTGACTCAGATAGGACTCAAACCCCCGGCTCCGGGGTACACGGTTTAGAAATTCAACCCATCTGAAATTGAATACGATAATGGGTATTTCCTTTTATTGCTAGAATAATATTTGACTACACTGCTACGTAGGTACTGATATTTTCTTTGATCAAGGGAGTTGATACATTTACTTTCACAGTAGTATATGAGTTCATATTCTTCTGCCGCATTTGTAAAAGCATAATAATTATGGATGGAACGTTCGGATCATCAAGTAGGTACATGAATCTCACAAATTTTCATCTGAAATTTCCTTGAATGAAACCTTGATTCTTTGCGCTTTTATTCGTCCATTGATTCTTTCGAACCCTAAACTAATAGCCCCATACATTTCAAGTTAAAACATTAAAAACATTAACTCAATCGTTGTCCTATTGAATCGTCCCCAAAAGGTAACAATTATGTACTTGAATTACCCAACATATTTTTTGTACCCTCAGTAAATATGATAAATAGATGGAAGAAGGGACTGTCCCAGTCTCAATCTCGCCCCAATAAAGCCGCATTATTATTATTCTAAATATGATCATCTTCAGCATCGATTCAATCATCACTTATTGTACAAGTGTGAAAAAACTGTATTTTAAAATTCCTTTTTCACTGTGACAAGGATAAAAAATTTTGTTTTGAATCAAAACTTTGAATGAAAAACATAGGTTTTCGCTACCCTCTTACAATTAGTCTCATATGAAGCGTTCAATTGCAGTCAGGCAGGTTTTCGGGATTCGTCCGCGTTGTCATTTTGGTGGCGCCGTTTCACCTACTATACTGTAGGCGTCCTCAGGCCAGGATGAAGTGGAGAATGCTTCGAAAGGGCCGGTATTTATGTTTTCCGTGGGGGTGTCATCCAGCCAGTTCTTCAATTGATAAGCGTGGTAACGTGTATTCAATGGCACCAAAAAGGACCCTTCCCACTTCCCGCGCTTTGCGGATGTGAGCCAGGGACTTATCAATTGAAGTACTGGCGGGATGACACCCCCACGGACAACATAAATACCGGCCCTTTCGAAGCATTCTCCACTTCAGCCTGGCTTGAGGACGCCTACAGTATAGTAGGTGAAACGTCGCCACCAAAATGACAACTCGGACGAATCCCGAAAACCTGCCTGACTGCAAACATGAACGCCGTGAAAACCTTCGTCAGAAAGCATTCAATTGGTTCAAGGGACTCTTGAGCCTTAAAAGAGTCGCATATTAAAAGCATTTAGGAATTGCCCAACCTCAAGCATTAATGATGAAACAAATAGATACAGTTCAGAAACATTTCCTGATGCCTCACCTGTATTCACCCAATAGGTATCCCGCGTACCCATCCTCCCAGTCTCCCTACTCAACCCATCCACCCTACTGCACACACTATAACTAAGGAAAGATCCGTTACAACGACATCCAGTAGGTGCGTTTAAAAAAAAGAGATTAAAGTTTCAATCATTTGCTTCGTGTACTAAATTTAATGTGTATCTTTTAAATGAATGAGGACAAAATTAGATGGAAACAAAGTATAATACCAGCAAAATTTGTTCATGAGCAAATGAGCTTGAAGCATCGGTTCCATGGTCAGAAATAATTCCTTTTTTGTGACTAATCCATTAGATATGACTTTCCACATACCTACTGCAGTGGAAAAATATTGAAATAAATGTATGCAGTTGTATTTAAAACTCATTTTGTAAATTTGCTTTTCATCTAATAAAAATTTCGAATTACGCTTTAAAAAAAACTTCAGTTTAAAACAAAAGTCTACAGACATTCAAATGGTATGCCTAATGTGAAGCTATATACCTATTGGTATAGCACTAATGTTGGAAGTCGATTAGGTTTATGAAATCGCTGTCATAGCAAATATAATAATAACAATTCGAAGGTCGGACTTTCGTGTTGTAAATTACTTGAACAATTTTATGTGTATTAATTCGTGTGAAGTGGATCGCAAGTGAGCGACTTTGAAGACTGTGCCTTCGAGCGCGCGCATTTAAAATTCCTAATGTGGTTTGATTCGAGAGACGAACATTTTTAAATTAGTAAGAGTACAGCTTAAAGTGGACCTGCATACGTATTAACCGTCGAAATTTCCCTATTTATTCCATGTTACGAAAATAAATATCCCCCCTAACATGAACTGTTATCATGTCTTTCCACGCAATTTTTAGACCGCTCATAGACTCAGTGCCGCGAGTGGCGATTTTTCATGCGCGAGTTTTATTGCAGCACTTCCTGCGGCCAACTTGGAAATCCTGTGTGTAGTATTCATGGGTTAAAATAACAGATTTCTCGGTCAATCTTGTAATTATTATTATAATTTCAAGAATATTTGATAGAATCCAGGAATTTGAGAAATTTTAAGACTCGTACTTGATGAAATTTCGGAATCGACACGCCGCTAATATTTATTGGAATTGTATGTGGAAATATTTCCTGGTGCTCCGCCCACCAAATCCGATATTCAGTGCGCCCATCCGCCCCTTCCCTCCGTCTTCCACCCACACCACATCCCCCCTCCCAACCTCTCCACCCCCTCCCAACTCCTCTCCCGCACTCCTTACCTCTTCCTCCCAACTCCACGCAGCCCATGCCATAACCCGTATCGGATTTCAGCCGGGGGTATTCCAAGCGAGGAGAGGACACATCACGGAACTGAAAACTGAAACCCGATCCGACCAATCCGAAAGGGACGCGAGGCTGTCTGTGTGTCTCTTTCCTACGGCGGCCGGGGGGGGGGGGGGGGCAGGAAGAGCAGGGGTGAGGGTGACGTGAAACCACGGTTGGATGATGGGAAGAGGGTGGATAAGGAGGGGTGGGAGGAAGATGTCTCCTCTCCCCTCTCTTTCTGCTGCTCCCTCGGTTTAAAAAAGAAACCGTATTCAGAGGAGGGGAGGAGGTGGTTGGAGTCCCTCGGGAAACGCACGTGCAAACAAAAGCGGAAAGGATTGTGGTCGCTTCGGGGTGGAGAGCATAAATAAAACTTAAAAGAAAAGTAATTCGCCAGCGGTAAGGAAAATGGAAAGAATAATAATTTGATTGCGATCTTCACCTTGGATGATGTTTGAGATGGAATCTGCTGCCGCTTCTTATTTTGCATAACTGATTTCATCATTTACTTTGGTTTTGCGTAGAAATTTCAGAGGAGTATGCAAAATCACCCGCCTGTACCACGTGCAAATTTGTCCATTAACGATGCCAGTATACTTCCGGAGGCATTTGAGACATTTTAGCCAGTGTCCCACAATATTTTCCAGAGTCTAGTCTTTCTTGCACTACTCTACACAGTAAGGTCACTTCTGAAAGTGGTAGCTTACTTGGATAGTCTTTTTAGGTTGATTTACAAATACATCTGCAAATTTACATCTACAAAATGCCCTTCAAACCACCGCAGGGGTGTGTGGCAGGGTGTGAGTATTCACCAACATGCATTACACTATACCATGAATGCATACCAATGCATACGAGCCGCCGCAAAGACGTGATCTAGGGGATGTTAGGACACCAGCCCTGAAGAAGGGAAGAATTAGGGTAAAGGAATCGGAAGAGGGAAAGGACGGTAATTGAAATGTAAGTTAACTGAGTGTCTTAGTTTTTTGTAGTATGTGAGTACAATGAAGGTTCTGTTCGATATTTTATCTCTCTTATTTTGTTGCTTCGGACAGTTCTAGAGATATAGCGCGGGATCAAAACCTATCATCCGTATCACCCTGACACTCAATTCATCTAAATGTTTAATCTCATCCCCGCGTAAAATCTTCTAGTGCCTACAGACTCCCAAATTCGTCTGTTACACTTTATATAAGCTAATAGCACTTATTAGTAATGCGTGCAGGTTTCCGTTGTGTTTCATTGGGCTCGTAGATTAGATCCATCTATCCTGTGTCCCAAATGCTTACGGAATACTCGAGATGTGGCCGAACGAGTGTGAGATAACATCTCTCTTTTACTTTTTCGTTCAGAAAGCTGAACTTAGCTCCATTTGAGCACATAGAATCTGCTCACCAGATAGCGGAAACGGAATAATTACGCCACGATAAGGCAAGCCGGGAGAAATTATTGAAACTACCATTTTTGTACACCTACAGCCTTTATGTATATGAATGTCTTCAACTAATACGAGTACCTATATGTTAGCAGTTAATAATTCGGCATCAGAGGAACCTTTAGAGTTCGGTGTAAGTGATTTTGTCAAAATATTGATGGTTCTACAGCAGTCATCAACCCGGAGATTGGTTTGCTGCAGCTGTCGACTTTTCAACTTACTTATATTCCTTTAGCCCGTATTAAACGATACTTGATCTAGCACGATACTTGATATAAGGATACGGAATCTAATATGAATTGAGCCGTCCTAGAAAGTTTCACGCAGTCACTGAATGTGTGCTGGCAGGGAAGCAGTATTTCAATTTATATTACAGAGCATTTCTAAGCAAAAGTAAAAACTAAAGTAATTGGTAAAAAGACACTAAATTTTTCTAGGTGCGAGTTTCAAACTAGTACCGCATCAAATATGGAACTAAATAGTTCAGCGAGTATGATAGTGATCATGCTTGTTAGCCAGAATTCTGGTTCAGTATCACAAGATACTGGAACGCTATATTGTGTGATGTGGACTTATTTTGAAATGCTTCGTAATTTTCTTCGAGTGTTCCATCATCTCTTTTTCGACGATTCCATCAACGAATCGGAAGAAATTCTACCTTCTTCAGTAGTTACTACCTTCGCGTTCGTTATTTCTTCAATTTTACTTTTCAGGAGGCTGTCATGTTTCAGAATGTGTCCAGTAAATTCAGCTCTGTGATAAAAAAGACTTACCTGGGACTTGTGACTGGGACTATACCCACGTCACAAGTTAATTAAGACCAAGGTTTCCCTTCCAATACCGGAGGCTTCTTCGAGGTTCGTCTCTTCTTTCCTGTGTTTTCATCAAACATCTTTTCCCTTCAACTCTTCGCAGGATATCTTAATTGGTAATTATCTCCGACCATTTGATATCATCATTCTTTGCTAAAATCATATTTCAATGGCTTGCCATATTCTTCGTTATGCTCTTGTTATCGTCCAAATTTTAATACCATTACGATACCACTATCATAATCTTTACTTCCTAAGCTTATGTTGCTAGCTGTTGTTGGTTCTTCTGCTGACAGATTACTTTCTTTGCTTGTGCTACTCTTTTTACTACACACATATTCCTTGCTTCTTCCAATACCCAGCCTCAGCCATTTTTCCTCTTGCTCCAGTTTTTGCTGACTTTGCTTGTTGGTGATCACTTCATTTTGATCACTTCCACAAATCCTTTATCTACTAATTCGCATTTTTCCAATCATTGCGATTGCACAAATAACGTGGCTCGAAGTCACGCGCACGGATGCAAAGTTATGCAACAAATACGGCGCAATTCACCATGAAAAAATCATTTTCGACAACTTTTGACAATTTATGGGAGATCCTGGCTCGAATCTTGGTCTGGTTTAATGATTTTTTTCATAGCGAATTTCACCGTCTTTAGTGCATATCTTTGCACCTGTGACTGCATCACATATCATTTGTGCAATCGCAATGAATGGAATACTTGTCGAAAGTTCGTCGTTCTAAAGCGACAACGTTCGTTTGTTCTCCGCGACTGTGGCAAATCCTGCACGACACCTGTGCTACAATTTAGACTGGGGTCGAAAACAACTTGTTCGTATGAACCCCCGGTGAAATACGCTTTGAATTCAGATCGCTTGGGGGTATAACTGGCTAACAGACCTGACCGGAAGTTGGGAAATCCGGGTTCGAATCCCGGTCAAGTAAAGTGATTTTTTTTCATGGCGAATTTCACACTCTTCGGTGTTTAGGCCCCACGTTAATGATCGAAAAACACTGTCCTAGTTCACCTGTTCCAGTCGAAGTCAAGGCGAAGGCCGGGGAGATGATTATAATATTAACTCTCTTATCTTAAAATGTGCTGGTCAAATGTGATTTATTTCCTAAGAGCACCACCTTCTTTTCTTTTAGACATACCCAGAGCCTCAACTCGTGTAACTAGTAATTCAAAATGGCTCACATTGAATGGATGGACCCCAAGTTTCGTTACGCATTGTGGTTTAAGGTTAAAATATTTTATTAAATTCTGAACCTTGTACATTTAATTGAAATAGGATGTATGCCATCAACGCCGAGCGCACATATCTCTTATTCCAGATGAGACAACAACAACGATAACAATCAATCAATATACAAAAACTGTTGGTAACCAAGTTAGATTAATAAATAAGTTTGGTTATAAAAGAATAACTAGATATATTAAGCAAAAGGAAAAACTGATATGAGAAATTGCACATTCCAATACCAAGTTTCTCAGCTCAGTATTCTGTCCAATCACTAATTATACTCCTAACTGGGTCGGACCCCATACGGTCGCAGTGGTACAAATGAGGCCACAAATGAGCAATGGGAATGAAGGAAGAAGGCAATTGGAAAGATTCCATCCTCTCTCCGATGGCCAAATTGATTTTTTCACCCGATACCTTCGTTTTTCAGCCGCTGTCCCTTTATTTTTTTGTTCACCATCGCATGGGGAGAATGTGAAGAAAAAAGACGGCCACTTGGATCGCGTCTCTCCACAGCGGGAGAGAGTGAATTTAACCCACGTATGCATGAGCTTGTGTGCGTGCATGTGGGGAAGGTGTTAGTGGTTGGTGGTGGTGGTGTTAAGGATGGAGGCTGTTGGTGGTGCCGATAGGGAAGGAGGGCGTGAGGAAAGAGGTGTCCAGGGGCGGTGGGGTGAGGAATGAGGGGGGGCGGAGGTAGTGTGGGATGACGGGGGGAAAACTCATCCGGAAATAAATAAGTGGAAAGGGTAAAAATAATTTGTCGAGATTCGTGTTCGAGCAAACGCAGTCGGACTTTATTCGGCTCTCCGAGCAAGTTTACGACCTTGGCAAAGGGATGGCTCGTTATACGTTGATAGGAGACCTGGAAAAGGTAGGTGGGGGGAGAGGGAGAGGCGGTCCGAGGGATGTTTGAGGAGGAGGGATGAACAGGGAGGGGGTTTGGCGGGGAACATGAGAGCAGAAAGTGGGTGGAGGGAAGAGAATGGGAATTGAGAGTGGAAAATTGAAGACCCTGCGCTTGCAGAGGGGGAAGGCAAAAGAGCTCATGAAATCGATCGAATTCAATGAGATGGCCTCCTCGGATAGGAAATGAATGGTGTGTGCGGTATGTTAAAGGAGGCGATTGTGCGGGTAGGGAAGACAGATAAGAAAGCGTTGGAGGTGGTGGGAGAAAGAGGAATGCATGATTTAGGTCGCGCTTGAGAGCGGCAAAGAAATTCATATCTGAATCTGGAGGCGGCGGCAGGAATACAAGAGAGAGAATGCGTTAAAATAGTGTGTCATTCTAATAATAATAATTTATCTCTCCCCTCTCTATAATAATAATCTCACCGCTAAATACAGACAGACTCTCAGGAACATCTGGAGTTCTGAGCTGTATGACAAGAAAAAGGTTCTTGCCACGAACATGTTCGCGGTTCCTACACTGCTGTATACCTTCGGATGCATGAAATGGAACGTCAACGAGTTGCAGAACCTCGATAGGGGGATGAGGAAGATGATGACCATCTACAGAAGTCTTCATCCGAAATTTTCCGTCGCCAGATTTTATCTCCCTCGCAATGTAGGTGGTAGAGGAATATTGAGTCTGGAGTGTCTCCACAACCGAGTTGTCCTGGGTACAGTATGCCCAGTGTTGAAAAGCAGAGACCCCTTGCTCAATCTCGTGAGAGAGCACGAGAGTGCGGGAGCAGGGGCGTTTCACTTCCAGGCGGCAAAGAGGGCAGCGGATGAAACCGGTCTCGACTTCGACCCGTCATCCGACGGAAGCGACATTGACACGACCATCTTGTCATTGAAGGCAGACGTTCTCAAGCTCGAAATAAAAAAAACTGAGCATAAGGCCTTGCTCAAGGTGCATGCCGATTAGCCCATTCATGGATGTTTCTATCGAAACATCGAAAAGCATGGGTTATCAAAGGAGCTGACGTTTGCCTTCCTACGCTCCGCCGGTCTGAAGTCCGAGACCGAGGGTTTTGTCCTCGCGTGCCGGGATGAGGTCGCGGACACGAGATGCAGGGCGTGTCGAGCCCAGCCAGAGACTTTGGGTAACCTTCTCTCCGGCTGTAGTTATTACGCCAGGTCAGCGTATTTAGCTCGGCACAACGCGGCCCTGCGGGTGTTATACTTTCACCTTCGACACCATTATGACATCGAAGAAACACCTGTGCTGTCCTATGTCCCTGGAGACATTGAGTCCGTCGTGGAGAACGATAAATGCACGATCTGGTGGAATTACTCATCCACCACCAGGCAGTTGGAAGCGACCAAGCCTCATATCGTTCTCCTCGACCACCTCACACGCTCCATGTTTGTGATCGAGTTTTCGGCTCCGGCTGAAACTAACATGGAGGCGAAGGAGGTGGAAAAACGGACGAAATATCAAGACCTGCTATTCGAACTTCGACAGATGTACCCTGGACACTCTGTGAAACTAGTGGTCCTCATCATAGGTATGCTCGATGGAGTCAAGGGCTCGCTGCTAAACAACATCAAGTGCATTCCGTCCTGCGTAGCACAGGCGGAATCACTAGTTGCACGCATGCAGAAGGCCGTCATCCAGTGGTCACTCCGTCTACTGCGTACGCATGACCCTACAGCAGCGTAGCCACTGATCCGATGGGCGTCGGACGTGGCTGCGATCACTGCCCAACCCCTCTCGAGTCTCCGGCCATTATGACGGCAATGAAATCTGATGCTTGCCGGGGACTCGAAGGGGCGTGTTATAACTGTAACAGTACATAATAATTTATTAATCCCGGGACTTGTTCTTACAAGTATGGGATAAGTCAATGCTTATAAGATGAATTCATTCATGTAAACCATTAACGGGGGGCAGTGAATACAAATTAACAAGCTAAACGGAGGGGGAAAGATATGGCAATTACCGCAATGTGCATTGGAAACGGGTTGATACGAATTGCCAATGAATCAAAAAAGGAATGTATCGTGATGAAAATTCATTCTTTTAAAATGAATAACAATTCATATTTTATTACATTTAGACACATGGCTTCTTCGCGTGGCAATCACGAGGGACATTTTTTCAGTGGCATGTTCATTTTCTGCTGTAAATATACCTACCTTTTGAGTTTTAAAGTACCCTGCGTAAATTGATTGATGTCAGAATAATACGGTCAGCTGCAAATGAATACTACTTCTTTCTCAATACGTAGATAGAAACAGGCCATCGGAAATGCATTTATTGAGGTGTTTTTTATTGTAAATCAGATTTTTCGTCGGATATCTCTCGTTTCAATGGAATGGAGCCGATGAAGCCCCAGTCATACTGATGATTATTTTGTGAAAGTGAGATTATTAAGCATCCTTTTTAGTTCGTGAATCATTATTATATTAAATTTAATTTAAAGAGACATAATCCCCTCAGTAGGGTATTGTCTAGTGCATAAATTATTTTATTCTCTATTTGGAACAATTGATGTGGGTACACCATTTATGGAGACAATTTTAATAAATCTAATTGTGCTTGAGCCACTGTATAATCGAATTTTAGTAGTAAGTTTCCATGGTAAAAACTATTGTTTTTTCCCGTCAGTGTAAATCAGAATGAATATATTTTGAATTGACGAGTCATTAGCATGGTACATTAATATTATTAACTCAAATTAGGGTCGAAGTTATGATAAATGGTGACAGAATCAAAACAAACTTTGTAAATGTTACAATGGATTTTATTCGATACGACCGGTTTCATCGCATAAGCGACATCTTCAGGTAAATTTTCAAGTCAAGCACAGAGTATATATATATGAACTGGGAGGGTATGGGGGGGGGGAAGGGAAGGATGGCAGTGACAGGAGGGGGAAAGGAAAGGCAGTGGGAGGGGGGGACTGAAGGGGAGGGAAGGAAGTATATAGGAGGAAAGGTGGGGAGGGGTGGAGTGCATGTTTTGGAGGTTGGCGGGGGTGGGTTAGGGGAAGGGATAGGGGGGGGGAAAGGGACCCAACCCATCCCAAACCCTTCCTACCCCCTTCTTCCCCAACCCATCCCCAACCCTTCCTACCCCCTTCTTCCCCCCCACCTGCAGTGAGGCACACTGCTTACCCAAAGTCCATCTATGCAACCCCTTCCCCCCCTATCCCTATCCCTTCCCCTAACCCACCCCCGCCAACCTCCAAAACATGCACTCCACCCCTCCCCACCTTTCCTCCTATATACCTAAGCCTTCATTCCCCCCCTCCCACTCACTGCCTTTCCTTTCCCCCTCCTGTCACTGCCTTCCTTCCCTTCCCTCCCCCCCCATACCCTCCCAGTTCATGTATATATACTCTGTGCTTGACTTGAAAATTTACCTGAAGATGTCGCTTATGCGATGAAACCGGTCGTATCGAATAAAATCCATTGAAAAATTTACAAAGTTTGTTTTGATTCTGTCATAATGGAATTTTACAAAGTAACGCCTGAGAGTATTGAGTTCATGATAAATGGTGTCGACCATATCTTATGTTATCTTCCCAACTGAACTCACTGTTCTGCCCTCAGGATTGGTAAATTTTGTTTTGGATCGGTAGAACCAAGTTGTAATGAAAATGAGTGCATAACCTTACTCATAGGCGAATTCACTGCTTGTTCTGAGACGTTGAGCATTATTTTCTGATTTATTACACACATTCAGTGACAGAGAAAATGTAAGTATTAAACTAGGTTTATACTGTTTTATTGTTTATTTAAATTTACATAAGTTTTTTGCGCAATTTACTTGCAGGAAGCGATTATTGCCGTCAATTCCACGTTTAAACGGCTCTGCAAGTCCGCTTGCAAAACTTTTAAAAGTTTCGGAAAGCCACTTGCAGAAGCGTATTGTTCCCAGTGTAAACAGAAGTCAATATGTCTCTGTACTAACTTGTGAAGCCTTTTCGTCAGAGTTAAATCCCCGCAAGCTCTTGCAGAAGAAACTTGAGGAAGTAGTTTGATAGTGTAAACCCACCCTTAATTGGGTTCTTATTTCATTACAATGTATAATCTTAGACCATCGCGGACGAAGAGCATGCTTCAAGTTATATCCTTCTCGTTTACAGAAGATATGCAGTAAAATCCATTTCTGTTGAAGTTATTCGTACCTTTATCCCATACTGGAAGTCCTTTAACATGCATTTCGCTGTACTTACCCGCCTTCACAAAATATTTGAGCATTTTTTATGGGATCTATTATAATTGCGACCACTAAGTAATTACAGCCTGAATTAGCCAATATTTACCAAATTTACTCCAAAGTTGATCGGATTAGTACAAACCGCTCGTAAAGTGTAATGACCCTGTTGTGAGGTGCTGAATAAAAATACTCCATAGAGCATTTAGTTATGGAAGGGCCAATTGCTAAGTAAAATCCAGAATAATATGTGACCGTATTTCATTTTCCCCGTTCCTAAGACTATACACATCCTGTAAAGCTTGTAACTCAACCTTGTAAGTATTAATTCCCAATTTCGGCGTTCAAGCTTAATAGTCATATTAAATTTCTATGTGGGGAATATACTGTTGCATGTTTGAATGTAAGTTGAAGGTTGCTTGCTTGGAAGTAGCTTATCTTAACCAGTTCCAAGAGTGGCATCTGAAGAAGACATAGCTTGCAAACATGACGATCAACTCTGGCGATCGAATATTGGGAAGTCGTGGTGGTCTTTCGTAACCAATCACATCTCACTCCCCCCTTTTCGTTTCCCGATCACTGAAATCAGATCCCCTTCTCCGACCAGTCTCATTGGCCCGACAACATATAACCTCCGTCTTATTCGGGGTGACAAAGAGATGGAGATGCCTCATCAGGCGTCGAAATACAGCACCATATTGAACATATTGCCTTGCCAACAGTCGCGAGGTCGTGCTGAACGGTTTTTTGTGTCGCCAGCCATGTAAACAGAAAGAAGAGCGAAAGGAGAAATATGAAAATAAAAAAGTCCCTTTCGCATATAATACGTGCAATTGCTTACTTTGCATGGGAAAAGCGAATTCATGCAGACATTCTGTTGGTTTTCTTTTCATTTCTCTCTCCTGTTTTGACGAGGAGAATGGGAAGAATTATTGAATACTGAGAGTGAATGGTAAAATATTCGAAGAAATGAACAACTTTGAGTACCTTGGTTAATAAATTGTGAAGAACTGATAGATAGACAGATAAATAGATAGATAAACGTCTTTATTGGGGCGGGATTGAGACTTTAAAAGTGCCTTTCTTCCATTTAACCCATCTTCAGTATATGAATACAGTGAACATGACAAATAAAGCAATACGTAAATCAAAGAAATCAAAAAACTATAGAAATAGAATATTAACTAGACGTAATGAAGTATCAGAAATAAGTGTAAAAATACATATACAATTGTGGAAAAAAGTGAGGATTTTGGCTGGCATCCGTACGGAAAAAACCCAGTGCAGGAAAACACCCACACATGAAGGGGGTGTGAAAAAACTGCGGAAACCTATTGAGAGAAGCTAATGTGACTCGTGATAGTGAATAAAATAAATATGTAAACAATAAATTCCAATATTGAAATATGTATACGCATTTCTTGGAACAAAGAGCATTTTATGTCTATTCGGCATATTACGGTGTATGTTTCGGAAGGATAGAATATGTGTGAGGAGCTATAGAGGCGTAAGAATGCTGGATATAAAGTTGTAATTAGTATTCGGAGCTTATCAAGGAGTAAATGGTTGTCTGTGGAAGCAAAATTGCAGTGCTTAAAAGTGATATCCCCTTCACTTTATTGCATGTAATGTGGCGTTGAAACTTGTAACGCCAGTACAGGAATAAGCATAAGATAAATTGAGGGGATATGGGTATTGGAGGAATGTGCGCAGTATAAGTAGGATTGAGTGGGTCATGAAAGAATGAGAACTGATAGCTCCCGTGGTGGACATTTGTGAAAGGGCAGTGATTCGTTTAGTCATGTTGAGAGAATGAATTTGAGTCTCAAAACGAAACAGATTTGCGATAGAGGAGTAAACCAGGAACGAGGAAGGGGTAATTAGAGAAATCCATGTGTAAATGAGGAGGAAGAGACTCTAAAAACAATATATTATTAGGAGACTTGAGAATAAGAGAGCGGAAATCAAGCAGTGCATGAATGTAACAAAAGCGAACGATGTATGAAAGCATAAGGCAGTACGGAAGAAAATATGAAAAGAGAGCCGATATTCTACGTTTTTATTTTCATTCGAAAAATTTAGATTTCCAAGCACTTATGAAAATTCGAATCCAGTCCCTTAACCGTCGTTCAGCACTTACATTTGTTTGTTATTTATGTACAAACCGTATGGCTATCCAAGGCATTCGTTTATAATTACTTGATATTAAAAATATTATTCATCATTTGTGGCAATATTCCGGTCATGGCAGGTTTAGATAGAGGAAGGAAGACTTATACCAATCTTCTACAGCTGCCGTCCCGTGACTTGTTACAAGACTTAATCTTTCAGCTCAGCATACGTCCTTCCTCATCCCATCCATGAAGCCTATTCTCTTTCTTACCCTTCCCAGTCTACTCGAGCATCCTTCCTTCAGCCTCTCCTCATCCCTCATTATTACCGACAACCAACCACCTACTCTGCCTCCTCCCAACCTTCTACAGCAGTTTCCTCTCCTCGTTTACCATTCCGAATAATATACTATCAACAACCTGTAATTTTAAAATACTAAAATAATGGCCAAGTAAGAAAAACAGTACTTATTATCAATGCATAGGGTAGAGATGCGTATAAATATGCTTTATGCCATTGGTGATATTATACGTTTTTGTTCCAGGGAAAGGAAAAACGATTTAGAACTCATTCGCTTTACGCATGGGGATAACATGTTTCGATGGTCATTCGTCAATTTCAATTGAGTGAAAATAATGTTTTTTTTATTTCTAATGATGAACTGTGCCTCATAATGAAGCCTGAAATAGATAAATATCGAATCTCTTTGCAGTGGACCCTGTGCGCGCGCCGCGAAAGAACTTCACACGAGGCACTACACCAGAGCAAAATATTATCTTCTTTCCTTTTTTATCGTGATAATAGATTTCAAATCCCGTCCTTCTTATCTTCCTTCTATTTCCTCCCTGAAGCCCTTTATGCCTTCACATCTCCCCACTCCCATGCGCGGTCACCACCTACTAGAGTAGAGGGATAGGTAGGTATCCCTCCCTCCCTCCCTATCTCTCCCACGGGTCTGTCTCACAGCGCGGGTAACAGGTTCTTTGTTTTTACGGCGCGGGAAGAGAAACGGCCGTTTGGGCACTACAAATCTAGCCGCGCTTAAATCCACCGCCGCCGCGGTGGGGGGGCGCGGGCGGAGGGACGATGGGGGAGGGGTGGAAAAAGGGGTGAAGTCGGGTGATGTGTGGCAGGGGGAGTCGGAGGAATGAGGAGGATCCAGCACACCTGGGAGAGAATGGGCGCGTCAGAGGTAGTATTCCACCTTAGCTGATGCCTGGAGGCAACTTTTGCAAAAGAAACCCGACGGCAATGATTCCTGTATAGCTTTGATTAAATTTGGTGCACTCAGAAAACTTATAGAAAAAAATACATTTTGGAAAAAATATATTCCAAATAAAAAAATTACACATTCTGTACTTTATCCTAAATTCACCCATTATTCCATAATTTAAACCATACAGTAAACAATAGTATATTATGAATTAATTTATTCTTTTTTCTCTTGGTAAACAACTTTAACCTCAGATTCACTTGAAAGGATTATGCATTTCAAACACCCATTATAAGAAAAGCGTGCATCAGATGTACAGCTACATCTAAATCTACGAAGTACCGTTCAAGCCACCTCAAAGGTGTGAGGCACTGGGTGATTCCACACCAGGCATGCAGATAAGAGCTCACCCCAGTTCAAATCAGAACCTCGAACCCCCGGGCGCTAGGTGCTGACCAAAAAGCAGTCAGGTGAACAGTGCGCGGTCAAACTAGAAGCTGGGAGAGTGCTGCGTAGGCGAAATTCAGAGGACTGTTGAGACCTACATAGTGATCTTATTCATTTTTACACTTCTCTCCCTTGCCTATCAAGTTATTACGAAAAACTACTAATTGTATGGGTACAATCACCATTGTAATAGAAGTTGATAGGCACTAAAATGGAAGATGGTTAAAAGAAAGCGGAAATTTTAGAGTTATGTGGGGGTATATTTATTTCAGAAAACATAGCTGTCCCGGGAAATGAGGGAGAAATGGGAACCCTGACTTTGGCACCAGAAGTAATAGATTTCCTAGTAATATTAGGCAGTTTTCTTCGTCCATCAATACCAAATCCATGTATTTATAGTAGATGATTGTGAACATTCTTGAAATGTCATGGCTATGGCCATCTGTATTTCTAAAAAAATGAAGCCTAAATATGATTAGGAGCAATAAAATGTTTTACCTTGATTGTTGTGTTTGCCTTACGAATGAGGTCTTGGATTTGTGTACTATTTCAAATCATGGCATTAGGAGTGCCTTAAAAACCAATTTTTACTCATATCAACTGGCAACATGTAAATTAGTGCTATTAAATTATTCGTGACAGCCTTTGGTATAATCCGTATAACACTGCCACTATGCCATAGAAGAGAAGTATATACTTCTACGTTGGCATTATCCTCTGAGATTCATAAACGTAAATCAGTTCATAAATTTTCAAACTCTCAATAATTTTGAAATTGGAAGATTTTCACTGTTTTTTCTTGAACAATTAAAAGTCTCGATTCGATTTGCTGCAAGCAATATTTCTTTAGATAAATTTTCGTTTCATTTCTCAATTTTTGTCGACTCCATTTAAGCTGAATGCATTTCTTCCCACCCGTGCTTATTGTTTACTTAGGATACAACCATTTTACAACCTGCGTCATCTTTGATTTTCATTCTAAGTCGTGTTGCCTGTGAAAGGATGATGACATTCACTTAAGAGCACCGAATGTACACCAATCAGATTTCGCCCAAATGATGATTTTCCATCCTTCTATGAGTCATCCGATTCAAATGCCTGAAATTATCAGTTATTCAGGTAAGGATACCAAAAGAGGGATTAACACGCCTCTTGGAGAAACCTGAAGTTATCACGCGATTCACAGAAGGAATTAATTGTATTCACTACTCTGTCAACCGTGGATGATCTAGCGAGTATTTCTGCTCAGTTTTCGATGGTAAGAACTCCATGAAGTTTGAATAATGCGAAACCCTAAATGAAACCTTAATTGTCTCCTGGTCACCGTCCTTGGATATGTTCAGAGGGAAAATGGACCCCAACGGATAGAAGACAGGTTTTTTCTATCACCCGAGGGTTCAATTCAAGATATTGGGACACGGGAGGCGGAAAATCGTCTCACCAACGGGTATCTTTGTGTTCAACCGTCTAAAATTCTAAGATTGAATAAAGTTTTCGTTTTTATCGCTTCAAATGCGTATCGCATGACATCGCGGGCGGGATGGATATTTATATTCAGGGGAGGGAAGAGAGATGAAAAGGATTGGTGACAGAGGGAGGGAAAGGTGATGGGGAGGAATGAGGGGTACCGGGGGGGGGGGAGCCATGAAAATACCAGGAGGACGATAAGGATCTGGGCGAGATGTTAATTCCGAAGTGAGTGTCTGGGGTCGGCCATCAGTTGACTCCATCTCAGGAACCCTACCCACCTTATGCGTTCATACCCCCACCTTCACTCTCCCACCCTTAAGATTCCCAGGAGGAGGAAGGCCCTCGGCTATGGCTCCAACTAAATTTTTCCACGACAGAGGTTTAGACTTTTATTTCATCGCACTTTGTCGCTAAAGATTGCATCGACTATGTAGCTGTTAATTATTCTGTTGCTTTTATGGAAGCTTCATAAGAACAATGACCATGTTTTCATGTCGAGATGCCAACTAATTTCCAATCCCGCAGTGTCAATAAAATACACGATACGTGGCCCATGAGATTTACGAATGCGTAATGAATGAATTGATTTCATGGTATACTTTATTGTGTGTCCAAAAGTTTCATGGTTGCCATTCTGGGCCTCTAAGGTTGTCAATCACGTAAAGGCGGAAAGATATAGCGGAATGAGGCATCCGCATGGGACGCTGGAGGAGGCAGTGGCTCCGAAGCGATGACTTACAGTTAATGTTCTTAGCGTTCCGAGGGCGTAATATTCATCTACATCTACACCATACCCTGCAAGCCACCTCAAAGTTGTGTGGCAGGGGTTGAGTAAGCACCCACTTGTACCAAACTCTAACACAAAAAAAATTAATGAAGATGCCACTATTGGTGCATTATAAAAAAATACAAATCTATGAAGTACTGTGCAAGACACCACTAGGGTGTGTGGCACAGGGTGATTCAACTCCAGGCATGCAGCACTACTCATCCCATTTCACATCAGGATCTCGCACGTTCTCCCGGCTGCTAGGCGCAGACCAAATGCAGTCAGGAGAACAAACACTGTGCAGTCAAGAGTTATTCTTTACTCTAAAAGTTCATTACTACACTCACTTATTTTCAATTTTACCTCTAAGTGCCAAGTCAACCTCGTGTCTAAATCGAAACGCTGGCAGAGGTGGGACTTCCTGAGAGCAGGGCGTGCAGAGGTCCGTAAACACAAAATTTGGTGAATAATAATAATTTTTTGCGGTTTTTTGACTATAGCTCCTAAACGAGGATTCTGATTGAAAAACAATTATCACTCAGGATTTAGATCTCATCAAGACCTACAACCTGTTGCTTTTTGTTTTTTTTCTAACTCTTATAGTACTGTGGTAGCATGGTGCCAAAGTCGACTTTTGTTAAAACTGGCAAATGATTCTTTCCTTCACGCCTTTACTGTTGGGGATACAAACTTGAAACTTGAAATTGGCATCCGCCTTGAATAGTTTGCTGGTAACATGGCGCCAATATCGGATTTTTGTAACAATGGCTGTTTTTCGACTGTAGCTTCTAAACTATGGGTCGGATCTCAAATCTGTTGACGGTTTTTTATAGATCTCATTGAGACTTACAACGTTACGTCTATCCTTATTCTCTATGATTTATAGTTCACTAGCAACATGGTGCCAAAGTCAACTTTTTGTGAAAACACAGACAATGGGGGAGAAGCCCCCAAACGGCGACGGCGAGCACAGCGAGCCGTCGCGGGGGTTCTAGGGGGCGGAGGCTCCTAGCGACCAAAGCGAGTAATAGTATTATACTACTCGTGGTACCACGCTAGTCCAAAAATTCAACGTGGAAAAACACGCGGACCACTTGTAAAATTGTTGTGGGCGTTCGCACGCTAATACTTGTCAGGAGGTGACATTTCACCAACATGCATTGCATAGTAGGCATGCCAAAAATGCTAGAGAAACTATTTTCATCAATGTATTTCACAACTACATAAATGGAGAGAAATAAAAGTGTTAAACCGGAAACATGTCATTTTATGTCTGTTTATGCAGCATGAAGACTGTTGTAGTCGTAAGTTTACATCTTCCTGCCAAATGGCTTAAAACTCTTTCACCGACATAATATAAGTTTAATATTTTTAAGTCCATAAAAGTCATGTTTGAAGTGAAATACTTAAAAAAAGAACATCATTGAACATTGCCAGAAAAAAGGGTTCTCGGACTAGGAATCGTTCCACTGACCTTCGGATTTCCGGGCAATGCCGTGACGATTTTTTCATTGCCTCTGGTATCCTTTAGTGCACCTTCTTGGCTAGAGAAAACCTTGCGATACATGCGATAAATTTAACTGTCAACCGAATAAAAATGTCAGTAGGTCTTGTAGCTAGGACTATTAAGAAAACTATTTCAAATGCCAAAAATTCACTCATATGTTGGCTTTGGATCAGCGAATCTCTACGTCTTGACAGAACTCGTTCTTTTTTATAAGACACCTAACATAAGGGAGACCAACAAGGGTCAGTTGTTAGAATTTTTATATCCATGCATACTGTCAGTCATTTTTTCCCGCCTTCATGCTGAAATAGCAGAAAAGCGATACCGTGCGATGACGTCAGACCACTGATAATCTGTTTATGATTACGTGAGTAAAAAATACTAATGCACTTAACGTAGGCCATGATTTATGCTGCCTAACCAGAAAGGGAAAAGCGTGATAGGTATGTTTGTATGACTTATGTCGGTGGTTGGTGCATACCTACTTCGCATGCATATGAATTTGAGTTTTTTGTTTCGTTGATGCTCGTTGCTACACTAATTGTTACGTAGTTAACAAGTTTCTGTTTATAGTATCTTTAATATAACGCTCGGTACTCAAATCTGAGAAGTTAACATCTTAGTGCTGCCCATTGTTTTCCGGCATATGACTGACATATGAGTAGCGTTTTGCAATGAAATAGTTCGTTAAAAATTCGAAGATTAAGAGAGAAGGTTCTCATCATATGTGAACGGGAATTGGATACTTTACGCGGAAGCGTTTTGGACTTCTAAGGATCGGAAAAATAACAAACTATTACGAGCGGTAGGGTGAGGGGAGGGGGGCAGAGAAAGAGAGTTCTGAAACGAGGCAGTGAACGGTGAACGGAAGGGCATCCATCACCAACCGACCGCGCACAAAGGAAAACGACCGGTAATGAATACACTCCCCTCATCAACCCTAACCCCAATAATCATCAAAAAGGAGAACGAAAAAAAATCGAGAGTCCACGTCGCTTGCGTACGACGCAGGAACACCACGGTTGGGCAATCCCTCGGATAATGATGCAATTTGGAATGGAGATATGGACGGTAAACGGGATAAGAGAAGAGGTGGCGAATTACCAGTTTTCAATTTCCGGTGTAGTGGGGCGATATACCTTTAATGGGAGGGGGGGCTTCGGGCTGGAAGTTAGTCCTCTCCTGCGACCTCGCAGGGTGCCTTATGGAACGCAGACTGCGTTCTCCTGCGGAGGGTAACCTATCTAGCCCTAAGGCTGCAGGAAAAGAGTTCACCGAACAGGTGACCGCGGGTATGGACTGAAGAAGAATAGCGGTTTTAGGATAGAAATCCGGTTTCTGCCAAGATCATTGCAACGATTTTGGTATTAATTTATCTAGCTACCGATTGTTCTCGAGCGAGTAACTTTTTCTATCGATTCTATCAAATATAATAATTTATAACAATATTTAAAAAAAGTAGAAACGTGATGAAATAAAATATGTGAATGCACCAAGAGTGATACAAAAATGTCAATATAGTGACATTAAACATAGCTAGCACTAAATGTCTTCAAATATCGTAACTCGCAATTTCTTCTAACAGGAAGGAGATACAGTACATACACATATGTTAACTTCACACTTGGGTTTTAAAAGGGTTCATGCTGATATTCAACTCAGAGGTTATAAATTCTATTTCTTTCGGATATATGATTGTGTTCCTTAGTATTTTTTAGTTTGCATTAACCTGCATGTATCAACAACAGTACAATGCATCATGTAACACGCTAACTGCTATCCTTCTGCTATGATCAGAATCACATGTGCAGATGAAGGCCCTTACGTTCACTTAAGATGGAACTATAGCCGATTCCAAATGAAAAAAATTTGACTGGGCCGGGACTCTAAGTGCTGGTTGAAGAGAGTGATGGCGTGATGGTTGGAGAGAGTGACACTTTAGCATCACTGTTCACATCAAACCCACCAATAAACAGCAAAACCTAAATTATAACAACTGCCATCCCTCCTACGCCAGAAGATCCCTCCCCTACTCTCTCTCCATACGAGGCCACCGCATAACCAATATCCACGATTCCCTTTTTGAATTCCTTTCCTCTCTACCCCTATCCCTTCTCCGACGAGGATATCCAGTGACCCTTCTCGACAAGCTCATCCTAAAAAAAACCTTTCTTCCTAAACCACCTCAAAATAAAAGTAATCTTAACCTCTCCTTCTGCACCTACTTCCCAGGCGTACATTCCCTCAAAAGAATCCTTAAAAACTTGTTCCCACTCCTTTATGACAATCTTACCGCCACTAACAACTTCTATAAATGTCCCTCTCTCACCTTCCGACGTCCCACTAACCTCTCCAGCATCCTAAAAACTACCAAACGCACGCCAAACGTCTAACGTACCATCAGCACCAAGATCCTACCCAACCATTGCCATCGCGCGAGATGCAAAACTTGACTAATCCTTATCACCGATACCCTCCCCACTAAATTCCTCTCCCACCCACTTCCTTCCATCCCCTCTCTTTCTTGATCTTCCCACAATATTTTTCCCCTCTCTTTTGCAACAAATGCGATTCTTACCACGTTGGCCTCACGAATAACTACCGTGTTAGGATAAACGGTCATTGGGCAAGTTGCAACCCCTCCTCCCAAAATGCCTCCTTCCCCGTCCCCACCCATGTTCCCTCCCACATCCTCAGTTTCGATAAATGCTTCATACTAAGCGTCTTGGCTTCCCTCCCTCCCTTTGCTTCTCCCCTTCAATTAAAAATATTGGAGATGGCATACGAGGGGGTACCCAAAAGAAACCGAACTGATGTTGTGGTGGGCGGAGTTTTTGAAGTACCCTGTTCTGCCGGTAGGGGCATATAGAGCTACCATTTCTGAGTCAGCAAGGCAAGCGTCGTTGCTAAGGAACGTTCTGTTTTGTTTATAAGCATTTGTTAGCAACAATTGTTTTGTGTGCTCGTCGTTTTTACAATGCCTGATTATCATGAACAGCGGGTGGCCGTAAAGTTTTGCTTCTTGCTCGGAAAAACTGGCACAGAAACACTTGAAATGTTAAACACGGCCTACAAAGATGATGCAATTGGAAAAACTCAAGTGTTTGAGTGGTTTTCCCGTTTCAAAAGACGTGAAATGTCAATTGATGACAAGCATCTCTCGGGTCGTCCTTCCACGGCCCGAAATGATGAAAATTTGGAAAAAATTCGCGAAATCGTCCTGGAATATCCTTGAAGGACAATTGAAGAAATTGTGGCGCTGTCTGGAGTGACTTGGAGTTCAGTACAGCGAATTTTAACGGAAGATTTGAAGATGAAAAGGGTGGCTGCCAAATTCGTCTCGACTGCTGACTGCTGAACAAAAACAAGATCGTGTGGAAGCATGCTGTGCTTTGAAAGAAGAGTTTCGAAATGACCCACACTTTTTTCAAGGTTATCACAGGTGGTGAATCATTGTGCTACGGCTACGATCCTGAAACGAAACAGCAATCAAGCCAGTGGAAGTCTTCAAGCTCACCTCGCCCCAAAAAAGTTCGTCAAGTGAAATCAAATGTCAAAACAATGCTGATTTTTTTTCGATGTGAGAGGAGTCGTCCATTCAGAGTTTGTTCCGCAGGGCCAGACAGTTAACCAGGCTTTCTACCTGGAAGTTTTGAAAAGATTACGAAACAGTTTGCGGCGGAAGAGGCCTGATTTGTGGCGGTCGGGCGACTGGTTTTTCCACCACGATGACGCCCCTGCTCACACAGCCCTGTCTGTGCGCCAATTTTGAGTAAAAATGGCATGACCCCTGTGCATCACCCCCTCTATTTACCTGATCTTGCCCCCTGTGACTTTTTTTTATTTCCCCGAATGAAAAGAGACATGAAAGGAAAGCGTTTTACCGACGTTGCTGAGGTGAAGAAAAAAACGACGGAGGCGCTGTCGGGCATACAAGAAAATGAATTTTAAAAATTGTTTTGAACAATGGAATAAAAATTGGACAAATGTATTAGTGCCAGTGGAGAGTACTTTGAAGGGGATTGAAAGTATTTTGTTTAAAAAATTAAATTAAAAAAGTTAAAAAAAAAGTTCGGTTTCTTTTGGGTACCCCCTCGTATATTAGGCTTTTTACAGCCTAAAATCCCTCGGCTTAAATCGAACTCATTGACCTACTCCCGTCCCTTCCCCTCTTCTCCCCCTCCATACCCCTCTCTCCTTCTCCTTCTCCTACTTTACCCCACCTCTTGTCCTCTGCCTCCTCTCAGTAAGTTTCCTTCCTTCCTTATAGGAAGATTGGTGTGACAACCGAAATATCGGAACTTTATTTGTGAGTGTTTCTTCTCATTGTCAGTGTTTCTATGTTTAATACCACTTCACATGTGGAACCGTTTATTTACATGATGACTTGAGTGATACTTCTACGTGCTTTATATAATTATTTATTTATATGGATATCCATCCAGGTATCAGGGTTAGGGCCCCCTTCCTCGCGTGGGCGATGACCGACCCTATGCAAAGGGGTCACGGAGGGTTGCAGTGTGGTTGGAGGGACACAGTTTTCTGGAAAGGACAGGGAGATGATTGGGGGTGGCCGAGGATTCCTCGGCCACATCTACCCCAGACCTCCTCCTCCAGATTTCTTATCTTTTCACGCAGCGCTCGTGTTCGTCGACGCAGCGGGACAGTTGGGAAGATTTTTCCACGAAAGGAGGGTTAGGGAGGCTGGGAGGGAGGAGGGGGACGGCGAGAGAGGAGAGGGGGTGAAGTTATGAGCACACAAGGTTGTGGAGGGAGAAATGGGGGGGAGGGGGCGACTCAACATCGTATTGGGGGAAGCAGATCGTTTCGTCTCGGACTTTCACTTCCTTTACGTTACTTCGTATAGATTTATTTATTTGCTGACGACGTTAATAACATTTTACGAAATTCGACGTGCTGCGGTAGATCTAGAAAATAAAGTTAAGAAACTAGAGTCCGTCCAAGATAATAGCGCGGTAGAAACAAACTGATTTGGCTTAGAAAGAAATGAAAAGGAAACAATGTTTTCACTATCGTATGATTTAAACAGAGGCCATCATCATGGATTCTTCGGCCACGAGATTCCTTTTCCTAAACGGCATAGAACGTGTTAACTGATTGGCTGTATTTCTGTCAACTGCGCTATTCTCTTGGAAGGAGTCTAAACTGCAGAACGGACAGGTTTAAAATGCCATATTTCCCGCGAACGATAAGAGACTACAACAGCTGCCAATTAGACTTTTTTTACTAAGTTTGTTATAGGTAGTGCAGCTAGTTAATTCATTCACTCCCTAGTGCTTCTATCCTTATCTGCTACCTATTATAAACAGCATGTCGTACATGTTACTGGTATAACTCTTGTATCTCAGTCCATTTACGTAGCTGTAAAATGCATTGATGCAAATAGTTTCTCAAGCATTGTTGGAATGCCTATAGCGCAATGCATGCAGGTGAAATGTCACCTCCTGAAAAGTATTTAAATATTTTTTTTCTAATACGCCAATACTGGTAGATTCATTAATTTCAATTGGGAAAGTGTAATAAATATTTTTACTCTCGTGGTAATTTCTACGCAGTATATGTTGGTGATAACTCATCCCCTGCCACACACCCTTGAGGTGGCTTTCAGGGTATAATACACACGTCACACGAATTCACTCTTCTGCCCTCTGGGCAACATTGCCTTCCTATCTGGTAAGCCAAGCGCAAGGGTAAAGTTAGATTTACGAACGTAAGCTCGCACAAATCGTTATACCTAAACGTTTCAATCACGATTGACAAACGCATCGGTGCAAGGGCTCGGTAATGGTACTCATTGAGTCGTTAAAACTACCGCATAAGACGGACGTTAGAGACGCGGAGACTAGGCTTACATTAGATTACTTGAAAAACTCAAATCAGGCGAGTTTCAGCACGACATGGAGGACATTATTTTGATCCCACGCTCTACGTCTAGAACTGATAGAAGGGACAAAATAAGAGATTCACTGCTTAACTGTAAGATATAAATATAACCGCTCCAAAATCATCCCCGGGTAATACATGCGAAGGCATGTCCTTCTGCAGGCTTAAGTCACCCCCAATGATAACTACTGTACGCGTATTTTACTTCAGATGACCAGTGTTAACCAGCCTTACTCCAAATTATTATTCTTTACTCGAAATATGCTGCTGTCGTTATTATTTTTTTGTTTAACCGGTGCAGTGGAACGTTGACGAACCTCAATCATCACGATTTCAAATTTGACCTGGAACGAATATTGTACGCCTGGTGTGGAATCACCCCGTGCCAGACACCCTGGAGGTGGCTCGCACGGTGTTTCGTAGAAGGTGCTGAGTTTGGTGCACGAACGGGGGAAACATCATCGAGCTTGGGGGATGACGGGAGGGAAGTGGTGGAGAAGAGAGTATGGAGGTTAGGAGGTAGAGAAGAAGGTGATGAGACGAAGGAAGGGAAATAATGGATGTGGAGGAGGAGGTTGGAGAATGGGAGGAAAGGGGTAAAGGTTTTAAGGAAGTGGGTTAAGATCTGGCTTTTACGTCTGGAGTGGGTTAGGAACGTTTCTCTGACAGGAGCATAGGGTGAAAATGGACTTGCTCTAGGTGCGGACGGTATTAATTTCCCGCTACTAATTTCCGATATTCTCAGTTCATTTGTGACACCTTGGATATTGACTTGCAACCACCTGAGCAAATAAAAAAATGATAAATTTTCTTTTACTGTTTAATGCTCTGTAAAAATACCAATTTTGTTCCTTAAACAATTGAAAATTAAAATAAAGGTAGTAACAATAATATTTGGAATGGCACATTTCTTCTCTCAGTCACATGACTACTGCGCCACGAAAGCTTTACGTCGAAGTAGATTTGGGATTAGAGCGCACCGAAGACTTTGGTAAAATAAAGATATCGTAAAGGTCATTAAACGATATCTGTCTTTAAGCAATGAATTGCTTTAACAGAAGTAAGAAAAAATTAATTAATTGATAAAAGTTTAGTTAAAAATTAAAAATTTGCAAGAATTATTTATAAAATAGATAACGATTAGCAAAAAAGTACTTGCATGGAGGCATCAAAATAATTATACATACCAGTTGTGCTACCAAAAATATAATCTTTTTTTCAAATATTTTTAAGCTTTTATCCTCCAAGGTCCTCAAAAAGGCTATTACTAATTTTGCTAGAAGCATCATTGCGATATATGCACTAAAAGGAAGTTTTTATGGGCAATATATTGGTTATTCTCGCATTCGGTGCATGTTCCCCTTTTGTTTTGTCAACCCTAAACTAAATCCTTTATTCATGTCATGTTGCGTTTGCATGTTACTTTTTGACGTCGGTGTCTGTTACCTGTTCAAATTTATGTTATATTTTAATTGTCCGCAAATACTAATAAACAGTGAACAATTTTATCGCAACTGTCAAATGTGTGATGCTCTTTTGTTATGAAGTGAACGTGGAAAAGTAGTGTAATTTTTCTATGTAGATAAACGCAGAGGTCTCTGTAACACCAACTTGAGTGTAACTGTCCAGAAGACTGTATACATGTTTATATATGTGGTAATCATGGCAAAACTGTTTGCAAAATGGATTTTGTAACACGCGAGACAAGAAAATGCACGAATTTTGGTGTAGAATTAAGGTTTCTCGGGTCTCCAACCGGGTGAGAGGTTCCATTTTCTCCAACATTTCGAGGCCCGATACGGCCCATGTCATCAGGGATGCTGATGTGGACGCCTAGGGTTGTCCGCTATGTATAGCGCCGGTTTTCATTCAAGTGTCCTCTGATTGGCTAGAATTTTGACCCAAAATTTCCCCCGTACGTCTGACTTCTTTCAGAATCGGCAGATGCCTTACTTAGGGAAACCGGCGAAATGAGAACCAGCGATATATATTGCGGACATCACCTCCCAGGGAAACCACCAGATCATTCAATTAACGTGTAGTTTGAAAAAAAATTCCAAGGTAATACTGACAGTAGGGTTAAATATTTTAATTTAATGGGAATTGGTGGTTGATGTTTTTGTTGTTGACCTTCTGTGTCGTGGTTGTAGCCCTGAATATTGAAGTGAAGGCAAACCGAAACATCGGCAAGGATTAACTACCTAAGTTTTGTTACAATGGTTTCCACATCAGAAAAATTTCGACACTTTCACGGTAGAAATTGGGCATTACTTTACCACAGAAAGTATTAATTAGAGATTTTAAGACTGAGAAAATGGCTATAACTTTAGTTTGACGATGGTACCAGCTAGGGGGTGTATTCCAAAATAAGTATATTCATGAGTGACGCGTGGGGATAAGGAGACTGACGCGTCATGACGTGGGGTAAGTTATCTCGGGGAGTGGTTGAATGACGTGGGGGAAGTTATTGTAGGGAGTGATGAAGAGGGAGAAGGGGATCGGAATGGAAGGATGTGAGGTGAGAGGGGGGAGGGAGGGAAGAGAGGGGAGGGGGGAGAGGGTTGTGGAGGGAGCGGCGCAGGTGAGAGAGGAGGTCGAGTGGGAGGGAAGGCGACTGATTTGTTGCTGTTTGAGGTGTCGTCGGACTGTATGAGGAATTTGTGCGTGGCGTGCCGTGCGTGCGTGTCTCGCGTCTCCACTCGCGCGCATTTTATCGCCCGTCGCACCGTCCGCAAGGCAACCTCCTCCCTCCATCTTACTCCTTCAGGAACACATCACCTCCAACATAGCAGCGATTTTGTGCCTAGCGTATCACCCTTGAGTCGGTCGCAGCCACTCGGCCAGCCAACCACTAATTGGGTGACTCTTATCCATCTATTTCGTTGCCTTCATCGAGGGCTATCATCGGATTGGGTGATATATCGAAGGGCCGTCGACATCATGCTAGGTATTGTAACGCATTTCCTCTTCAATGATCTGCTCTCATTAGGTGTCACTCTTAACCTGAAACTGGGTTGTGCATATAAAAGTAACAGTTTTTTTCTAAGTTTATTTCGACGAATGCGAAAAATTTTCCTTCAATTCAAGTTCACCTATATCGTACTTAATTTTGAAAGAAATTTAATTTCAGCATTTTTTTAAAACACCAATCAAAGAGTGAAAATGATCAACGTACGGGAAAACCCGAATGGAAACTTCTTAATACAAGCAAAAATAGTTCTAACAATAGTCGTAATGACATAATCATAAACCTTGTAATTCCAGATTTAAATTTTGTATTATAAATTTACATGGATGCCGCAACGATATAAATTTTACCGCCGGGCAACAGTTTCGCCTTACTTCTCTACCGACATCATCAGGACAATCAATACCTACCTCTTTTGCTGGTTAATTGAACGATAGGGAAAAATACCTACCATATTAAACGATGTTTACAGTAATAAATTCCCGGAGCAGGGATAAAGCCGACTACTTTCTGCGTTAACAATTAGTGTATTTTTTCCACAATTTAAATACAACCATGGTTACTCGGACATTTCAACGTACCATCCGTAATTTCAGCTGCTCGTCATATGGCATCACCAAATTGATTGAGATTGCCGGCGAAATAGTATTTTCAAATAAAAATAACACCACCGCAGGTTCCACGAACTGAACACTAATCTCAATAATGTTGTTTGAAGGATTTGCCAAAATCTTTGCCTCGTTTTCTACCGCATGAATAAATTTTGCGGAACGAAACCAATCGCCAAAACTCGGACAGCTGAGTCGCCCACGCTTCCCAACTGATATTCATTCCAATCCGCGGGATCTGTCAGCTGGCGGTCGGTGATTAAAACATGGGACTGCCATCGCGGACTATGCTGTCGCGCGAGCCTAACCAACACCGCCGCGCCTAGGGTAGTAAGAGAGAGGTGCAGCAGGAGGCATAATTCGTGCCTCATGAGACGGGGGGACATGTTTATACTCGTCGTGCGCATTGCGAGGGCGGTCGTGTCCGTGGCTCAGCCTTTCACTTCTTCTTCCGCCGTGAAAAATGACCCTGCAACGGGAGAGGAGACCGTCGAGAGAAAAATGTACTTATATATATATTTCCCCCTTAGAGGGACTGCGACGAGGCTGCAGCGTAAATCCCGACAAACCTTCGTCTTCGCTTTTCGTTTCCGGAGGAAAGAATTTTATTCGAGTACAACTCTGTTTTCCATCGTAGGAGGCTAATTTCCCTTATTTGGCGAACCAAGATGAAGCTCACGTCCCTGTCCCTTCATTTTTTAGTTGCTATGTGATGACTAAGCTGAGGATTTTTAGGCACAAAATCAAGCAAAATAGGCAAACATATTTGGAAAATAGGCAAAAAGAGGCTAAATAAATATTGAAAATAGGCAAAGAAGATGAAAAAGGATCAGAGATACCTAAGACACACTATCTTTCACCGCAAAATTATTTAATTAATACATTTAAATTGCACTTTAAATTGAGAAACAAAAAAATGTCTATTTTCAGTAGACATTAGGGTGGGCCGAAAATAATCTAATTAATCGGATCAAAAACATGTATGTCTTAAAAGTTGTGTAGTATGTCATGAGCAGCGTAAAATATTAGGCCGGAGAGATAATATCTTTAGACTGCGCAATCGGCTTAAAAAAACATTCTTCGTTGAAAAAATTGAATTTTGTCGTATTTTTAAAAATATATTCCAATTTGTCCGATCAAAGATATGTATGTCTTAAAAGTTTCATTAAAGGTCTATAATGAATAGCGTAAAATATTAAGCCCGAGGGATAATACTGTAAGACTGAATAATAGGCTTAAAAATTCAATTTTTCACGTAAATATCGAAATATTTTAATAAACCTACCAAAAGTAAACTTATGCTGAGCTGTCCAGGTAGAGGTCAAAGTTTTTTTAAAGATTCCATAACCACTAAAAAAAACCAATTTAAGATGTAATATGACACTTTCGGATGACACAATAACTAAAAATTTCAGCCTTTTGTTTAAGTTTTAAAAAAATCGAATTTTATTATTTCGCCCACATTTTTCTACACTTTTCTCTGTGGTATGAACATTGAGCAGTAAACACTATACAACTCTTCTCTAGTTCATATCACAGAACTACCCGTGACTCACCACGGTGATGTGGTTGTATGTCGAGTCCAACCCGTGCCCTCCAAACCAACCAACCATGACAGCACGGTACCGTCGGTACCTCTGGTCATTGCATTACGCCTTGAAATCTTTCTTAGATCCAAACTTAGGTCTCATAGCTCTTTTCTTTTAATGGGGATTCTATTACTCCATCTCTTTTATTTTCATCACAAACTTGTTGAGATACCTTTGTCACTTCTTTGACTGCCCTTTCTACAGCCTGTTTACGAGTTGCCAGCTTCAAAATAACAGCTGAATTCATTAGGTTACGAATTCTTTCCCTTTCGCGCCTTACTTAATTTTTGTCAAACACTGCAATATTTGAAGAAGATTCAGTTTCGGTGTTTATGTCCTTTAACAATGCTGACGCCAGAGCTGCTGTTGGCCTATCTGAAATCCCATACCAGTCACAAGTTCTAGCAAAAGTATTTAACTTTATTCTAGTTTGCCCGTTTGCTGAAGTTTGTACAGGGATCTGAGGATTGCTGGTTTGATCTGCATCTGCATCATAGTAATCGTCTTAATCAAAATCGGAGTACCTTTCTTTTTCACAATCAGTATTTTTTCCATCCTCATTTGTTTACACGCGAGCTCTTTTTGCTTCCTGGCTTCCCTCTTACGAACCTGTGATGTTGCTATGGTATCAACCATATAAGATATTATCACCTTCCTAGCTGTTCTCTGGTTTGTAAAAAAACTCATGTTCCAAATATGTGACTTTTTCTCCCAGCACGCATTCGCAAGATTTTAAATCGATGCATTTACAAGAACTTATATAAAACGGTTTGTTTGATTTCTCCATAAAATCTGATAGCCGTTTCTGGATATATCAATGTTTTTATTTAATAAGTCATTTATTGTAAGGTTAGACACAACTGGCATGGATGCTCTCTGCCATAACAGTTTTACTTTATTTAAAGTTCAATTAGCTATCGCATAGTACCCGGGTTTATCGCAGAAATCTTTTCCTATCTGCAATTGCCATTCAAAGTAGTAGGGTCTAATTACATCACCCATGGTCGGCAACACCGTTTCACTCATTTGCTAGTCGCTACCAAAATTTGTACCCACTGGATGACGAATGTATTGGAGTGCCCGCCAGTCCCACCATTGTTGTGCTGTAGAACACAAATTTCACTTAACACTAAAAGGCTCACTTTAAACTAAAATAGATACAATCTATGCACATGTAAATGTAACTGTAAAAAACACTATTCTCTTAAGAACTAATCTAAGTAAGTAAACTATTCTCTGTACACTGCGCACTACACCAACACAGAATAACAACTGACTGACGAGTGACAAATCTGTATTTGCCATGAAGTTGCAACATGTCGCGCGTCAGCATATACTTCGTCCGCTGTGGAATGGGCGCCGGGCGGGAATGTAATAATTAAGAAAGATTTAATTAGACTATCCGTGGTGAGTCATGGGTAGTTCTGTGATATGAACTAGCGAAGAGTTGAATAGTGTTTTCTGCTCAATGTTCATACCACAGAGAAAAGTATAGAAAAAATGTGGGCGAAATAATAAAATTTTATTTTTTCAAAACTAAAACAAACGGCTGAAATTTTTAGTTTTTGTGTCATCCAAAAGTGTCATATTACATCTTAAATTTGGTTGTGGTGGTTATGGAATTCTTTGGGCACTTGACAACATTTTTTTAGGAAATTTTAAATCTATAAATAATCCATTAGAGCCGAGAGTAATTTTTCACGCTATCCAATCACCCCAAAAAATTCGATTAATGGCATTAAACAAAACTACTCATAAAAAGGATGTGTGTGATCAGAGCCAAAAGTCAAAAACAATTTCGTTGCTCTTTTTAATCTACCTATCACTGAAATTCCAATTCCTTTCCAGCTGATAGGTAGCAAAACAATTGAAATAATTATGTTAAAATATAAATTTTTAGAACTGGATTAATTGACAAGAATACCCTGAAATCCTGTTAATGACGACGCCGTCTAAACCTTATGTCGAGCCATAGTCATTACTCTGACAATGAGTAGCTTTAGGATTCTGACATTGTCTCCTTCTTAGAATGTATATATGGAGCATGTTATATAGAATAGAATAGAAAAAAACATTTGTCCTAGGAGCAATTGCTCATACGGGGCAGAAGTTTACATTAAAACATATTTTGCTTGCAAAGAAAAAACATAGTATACAACATACTGAAAAAGAAAATTGTCTCAGTTTTACGTATAATTAATAAGTAGGTACATAAGCTCCATTTAAGGTGATTATAAAATGTGAGCATAGTGAGAACATTTAGTGAAAATTGAAAACGCGATATAAGTCCAACGAATATTACAAACCATAACTTAAGCCTTTCATAACAGACATCAAGACAAATATACAAATGATTTACAATATTAATTCGTTATTAAGAACCAATTCCAATTTTCAATATTCAATTTGCTGTACATAATACTAGAATTTATGGTTAATTATATCTGATGCCAATTCATTTTCTTTCACATAATTAAACAGTAGGTTTTTAAATGCATTAACTGAGGTTGTATTTTTATGTTTTCCGGTAATTTATTCCAAAACTGACACGATTTTACCAAGAATGATTTCTGAATAGTTATTGTATGGTGCGGTGGTAACTATAGATTTTCGGTAACTCTTGTTGTTCTCACATTCACATTTTTGTTTCGTGTTATATTGCCATAGAGGTAGGTTGGCTGCCCTGTTTCCATAAGTTTGTACATGAATATATATACGGATTCGTTCCTCGTTTGCGAATCATTTATCTGAGAGGATCGATGACAGATGTGTCTTCTTTGCTTCCAATCGATCAGAAAATGGTCGCACGGGCAGCACTCTCCTTATGCCATCCCAAAGTTATCGATTTTTTTTTCTTTCCGATGCGACGCGTGGACAGGTTGAGAAAGTCCAGCCAAGGCCGGCAACGCTGCTGGCTGATGCACCCACTCACTCAATTTTCCTCGCCAGATTGCTCCCCCTGGCCAGATAAAAAGACCCTCCGCCTCCCTCCATCCCGTAGAATATTGAGAATAGCCATTCGTCCGACGACAGGGGGCTTGCATGTCATCCGTGATATTGTTGCCACGCCCTATTGTTGCCGCTGGGAGGAGGACGGAAGAGGGGGATAATTATTCGTGGCCGAGATGTCTCTTCGGGAAAAAGCCAAGAGCAATAATCGATGGGAAAGGATAGGGTTTAAATTTCAAACATCTTTCGACTAGGGTTAAAAAAAGATTGGAAGGTAACAGAATATATAATTCTTCTGTATCGCTTACATCTCTACTGTATAAAAGGCTACGCGTACAGACGTATGATTCAGTAGCAAGGCGCAGTAATGCAGATATGCGCCAATAGATGGCAAATGAGCCCTTATGCGTTCTCCACTAACTGACACATAGCACGGGCGAATGCATTTTTCTAAATACACGTATCATTTCAAAATAAATAAATTTTAAATAATTCGAACGAACTCTCAAGGGGATTTTTAAGTTAATTTAATTAATATTTATTAATTAACCACACACTGATTTATATTAAATTTACTTTATTCATAACTTATTTTATGTGTGTGAATCGTTTCCTGTGGTTAAAAGCCATAAATAAAATAGGAAAGAGGAAATATTAATCAGCTAGGAAGAATTTCACTCATATGACAGAGAAGATTCCTAATGAAAATTTCAGATCAGGTATGATCAGAAATTTTAGATCAGAAAATTAGCTGACTTTAATCCTGATATGGCAAATGAATTCAAAAAAGATATGGTACTTTTTTCAGAGATTTTTATTTCAAGTCGACCGGTTTCGTCGCATAGGCGACATCATCAGGTGTCGCCTATGCGACGAAACCGGTCGACTTGAAATAAAAATCTGTGAAAAAAGTACCATATCTTTTTTGAATTCATTAGAATGGATTTTCACAAAGTGAAGCCTGAAACCATTGAGTTTACTGATCTGACAAACCTGATCAGGAAATAAGCTGATGTAGAAATATACTCAACACAGAAATTCTTAGCATAAAAATGGATTCTAAAACTTAATGATTTTTGTAACTTTCATTTTGTCTGTATATCTTTATCATCTCCTATAATACAAGATTTTATAATTATATTTTGGCAGATTTACTTATTATACTTTTGGTAGATCACCTGCTAGGAAATTTTGTTAATAACCAACACCTATTTAGAGCATCGCATTTTGGGTCAGGCGTCATTGGGTCTGATCAGACCTAATTTCCTTAATTTGACATGCTGATTTTGATCAAAATTAACTTGACAGATTTATCAAAACTATTCTGATTCAGTTCAGAACTGATCTCCTCATACCAGACCTGATTTGGTTCAAATCAGACTAGAACTGGTTCAGATCCTACCTGATCTCCTCATTTCAGCCTTGATTTGATTCTGATCAAACCTGATCAAGATGGATCAGAAATTTCCGTAAGGGATGTTATCTTGTACATTAGAATGTCTGTTATTTTTGTCTGCGGCAGGGAAAAATAAATTCATAATGTAACAGTTCAAGCCGAATCTGCAGTTGTCCTTCCTTTTTAATAGTCTATCGTTTAGATGTGATTTGGATAGAGTCTTCCTTGTCTGTCTCATGCTTAAACGATTCGATTTTATCTAAAACTTATGTCTGACCCCGGAAAATTAAATACCGATATGTCTCTCGCCATGTGAACTTTTCTGTTCGTTTTTTAGAACTACGAAAGAAACGCGCAGTAATTTACTTATTTCACTCATCAAACCCTTACTGTGAATACTAAGAATGCATAGTACAGTGTGTCCTCGTTTAACGTTGTTAACTCGTTCCTGAAAAAGTAGACGTTAAGCGAAACAACGTTAAACGAAGCAGTATTTTCCATAAGAAACAATGTAAAAATTTAAAATCGGTTCCAAACTCACCAATTCTTCATTTCATAACAATAACGATTTCTTGTGTGAGAATAGTAAAAAAGTAAGGGGTATTAGATGAATGGTAAAGGAAAGTGAAAGGAATGCGCATTTATTAAATGTAAGAAAAAAAAGGCGTGAGATTCTTAGTTTTGGTGAAAATAGTGTTTGAAAATGACCAAATTCGCGTATTTTTTGTGATATTTTGACGCCATATTGCGAGATTTTTGGAATTCCCGGTAGAGGGATACGGACTAATTTCACGTCTGAAATATGGCCTTACCCAACCCCCCCCCCCCCCCCCCCAACAACGTTGCGTGTCTGTGGAATGAAACAGGGGTGCTAAGGTGGGACAGTACGCGGCTTCGAGAAGGCCATTTCTGAACGGAAAAATAGGTTATTTGGCGGATAGTTACGATTTATTTTCACTAATACCCTTTTAAACCAACGCACCCCAATGGTGATTGGTTTGCGTAAAATTACGGCGAGTTGGTGATGAAAGTTCCGTATGGAGGCAGTGGAATGAAGTACCTACAAAGATTATAGGGTAGCTCCGAGAGGTTACCCGTCCCTCCTGAGTGTAATAAAGCCGTCGAAGAGCGGGAATACTTTTAAGTTGAAGGCGGGAAAAGTCATGGGCGGTGGGTATAGAAAATGAAGACACTGCTTGACCGCTGCGCCATCTGGGGGAACTAGGAGTAAAAGGTCAGTATTTTCAACATGGCGTCCAGAAGTAGATTTACATCACAGGTTTAAGTGAATAGTTTACGAAAGAAAAAGGATTTATGAAGCAAACGAAAGGTAAATGCGCTTATGTAGCGTAGCAATATAAGTGAAATAGGTGGTATAAGGTGATCGGGAAGCAGGTGAAATTAATTTTCTCGGACGCTATTATACAAATACCACGGCGTATTTTAATTACGCGGACAGTCGAACAGATGATTTCACTAGTCAGAGATCTTCATATCTTAGATGAAACAAACTGAAAAGGCATTTTTAAAAGAATAAGCACCAGGTTTCCCTCCTATATTTCTGATATTTAGTGCTGTTAGCACCGGCTTCACTCGGAGTAAAAGAAATTTTTGTTTTTCACTGCGGGAGCGTGCGCATGCGAATGCAGTGAAGGGCAAAGATTTCGCTCGCTGCGATCGCGAAGACGTAGGATATCAATTAAAATAGTGAGTGAACTAGGGAAACTCGGTGCTGTGTACAAATTTTTTGTTATTTCGTAACAAAGTTTTAGGAACAGTATCACCCTCGACGATTTACTGTATCATGGAGGGTTTAGAATACTTCCTCTTACACACTTATTCAACACGAAAAAGACGTTTTCGATACACCTCAAACAGCAGTAAATCTACCTTATGGCGGCATGGGATTTTCAGGTATTTTTTCCCGTAGATATCTGCCCCTGGATCTACCATTCGGACATGGTATTATTAATACCATGCGATTGAAGATGGTACACTATCGTTGGTTTCAGTTTTAAATCACCTGATGCATTGCCCCCCAATAACAGCGTAGTAAATAATAAGCAAACATATAGTTATGAAACAAAATAACGTAATAATTATTCGCTCAGCTGAACTTTTCACACACGCTATGAGGAGTTAAGGTCAAACTTTTCCACCGAATGGAAATTACGCATCAGATGCGCCAAATTCCTATTCGTTATTCATTTTTTTTTGGTTGCGCAAAATTTGAACAACGTTATCGCGAAGCACTGACGACGTTGAACGATTTAGGGTTTTAATTGTTGGACAACGTTATCGCGAAACAACGTTAAACGGGACAACGTTAAACGAGGACACACTGCATATAAATCTTACATATAAATCGAAAAATTTAGCATTGAGGGATTATTGGATGGGTTTCTTTTTGTGAATTTTTCTATAGTTATTAGCCCTTTGAATAATAACAATTTCACTAAAACGTTTCATCGCCTGATTTCGCGAAATGTGAGAGCTTCATTTTCCTTCCAGCAGCAAGCTTGTTGAAATGTCTCAATCAGTATTGACGTAGCTCTAAAAAAAACCTTGTAGGTACTGAAAGTATCTCGGGATCGGTTGGCACTATACATGAATTTACTATGAGAAAAGTGATCCATTTATGCTGTAAAAGCCATCAATGGTCGGCGAGAAACGTATAGTTTCTATAATGTTCTTCATAAGAGGGTATAAATCATTTTTATGAGACTTATGTTCGTCTTTTGTATTCTAATACGCTGAGATGCATGTTCAGAGATATATTATATATATGAGGAATTTTTGCAGAGGAATATCTGGGTAGGGATATTCTTCTACGTTCATGGAGGCGGAAGTGGTCATCTGGGTTAGGATATTCTTCTACGTTCATGGAAGCGGAAGTGGTCACATTGTCGATTTTTGTGAGTTCTATGGGAGGCAGTTTCGTTGTTATAAGGGTTCATCATTGAAAGGATAATATTTTTTGGAGGATTCTATGTGAACTAACCTGAGTTAGTCTACTACATACTCACTTCTACAAAGTGAGCCCTCCCTCATAAAGAAGGGAGTGCTCACTTTGTAGAAGTTCTTACAATTAGTATTCATAAACTAAATAATAACTTGTACCCTTCTAAAGTTTTGGTGATTTAAATAAGAAAGAGAAAATGCTCATCGATAAATAGAAAAACGAATCTGATTTTCATCAATTTATTTAACAAGGAAGCTTAGGACTATATATTAGGTTTTGTAGACTTCCTTTGAATCTAAATAACTAGAAGTTTAATATAATATAATGCTTGAAAGCCCTCGCTGTAATTTCAAGAGCACTATTAATCCTCATGAATAAATTTCTAAGAAAGGTAATGTACTGCTTTAGCCTCGTGATACTTCCATGATAATTCAGTATGAAGATTGGTAAGTACCTTTTTCATTTCCGATGCAACCTTATTAGTGCAATTAACTTTGAGTATGAGAAATTTTAATGGATCTCCATATCACAGAAAATGCCATTATGAAGTGTTTTTTAGATTCCACTCATTACTTTATTTACTTCTATTGGAGTTATCTTTTTATGCGCATCATCACTTTATCACTTTTGTATAACACACAAAAACCATTTAGCACAATATGGAGGGCTCAGTGTTGAAGTGGGAGAAGTCCATCGAAGAAAATACTGAGGAAAACGCATTGGAAGGTCTAGTTCCTCCCGTATATCAGCTGTACGCAGTGCTCTCGAGAACTGCTTTGAACTTTGGACTTCGTTCTTGCAGTAAAGTATATGACTCTAGCCATCAGAAAATTTTGTGAGTTAAAGAATGGAAAACTGGACATGGCCTACTTAAGCACTAAGCCCACCATATAATTCACGGTAAAGATTTTAGATAATGTCCATAAATGAGCCGACACATCACCCTCTGGCTATGAGAGTACATCATTTGCTGCTCATGAGGAATCAAAATCCACTCATAGATCGAAACAGGAAAAAAGATATACTGAGGCGAATATCCCAGGAGTACAGGGTTCCATCAAAGAGTAATCAACTAACACCTACTGGAACTGATGAAACGGATATGTTAAAGAAAGACAATGAAGAACAATGGATGCAGTCAATAACCAATGGAGAAGTACTACTGAAAGTTTGGGAGACAATGAGCCTAATGAAAGCACCTCGTAGTAGGAGAGAAAGAATTATTGGAGTTATTCTGAGACGTTACGCCCATCAGGCAAATATATCCTGAGGATAAAGGGGTGCGAAGAATTATCGAGGAAGAACACAAAAGAACTACCTTAAATAAGTATGAGAGAGGCTGAGGCAATTGAAAGAGTGTGGCGTATAGCTTAAAAGAGGATGAAGAGTCGAGGGAAACAGTCTTCGAATTTATGACTGCTGATGGTGAGACGGCTTTCACGGCGTTGACTTTGGTTCGTCGATATTAATCCGGTGCTAGAATCTAACGTGCACGAGACCACTAGAATAGGTGGCGCATGTTTCATTCCCTCGTACCAAACCGACCATAAGCACCAAGCAATTCATTTGCGTCACATATCTATTCTTAAATGTTAGCAGACGAGGAGGGGGAATCACAAATCAAACAGCGGTAACGTCTCGTTCAATCCACCAGGGAATCATCGGCAGCTGTGGAGGCGAATTAATTGACTGCTGATCAAGAAATGGACGAGCCACTTAGGGCGGCTAATTAATCGTTAGGAAGCGAAGAAAACCTTGTAGCGTGGAGAGTAATTTCTTTTTCTTTTTTTTCCTTATCGCGGGACAAAAAAACAAGGATGAAACGCGACGCGGGGCAGTTTTCAGGCAGCCGTGACAAGCCTTGATTCGCCCTTTTACAAATTTGGCTCAGGTGGATTCCCACATTGAGAGCTTTTCCGTGTACCCGAGATGGCTCGGACAGCTCGTTAAAGATTCCAGGCATTGCCGTTCTCTCCTCCCCCCTCCCCCTTGCTTCTTCCAGGACCCCCTCTATCTCCCTCCCTCAATGGAACGCGGGCTGCCCGCCCCTTGGCTCTGTTTACTTGTCCTCGCAACATCTCTCAAAAGCTGTCGCCAGGGAGGGAGATTTCAATCTCCCATTACGTTTCATCGCCTTCCGTCTCTCTTTATCTCTTCTCCTCTCAACTCAACAGCAGCGGGTGAATGGTATCAATACCCGATAAGCGCCAAGAAAAGTGATCGGCTTTCTCTTTTTCTTTTTCCACAAAAAATAAGAACGGAATATTCTTCCACTTCTATGGCATAATTAAGATCTGAGTCTAGCGATACTCAATCACTTCAGGCGCTAATCTAAATTCCAAGGGATTATCTGCTCTTTCGTGTCGTTTCCTAAATTATCGGCGCGAGATGCTGATGTTACAGAAACTATACCGTTATCGTGGGCGTGTAATTCATCACGCGAATTGATTCTTACTAGCGTTGGTCCATTAAAAGGCTTTCACTTAAACGTCAGCGGTGGGATATCATTGCACTCTATTTTATCCGAGGTGAAAGTGTAGATTAAACGATTGAGAAACGATTCCTAGTGGAAGCATAATTCATCAAATTTCCATTTATGGTCCTGCTAAGGTTTATGAAAAACTATTTTACAATATAACAATAACACTATTGTAAATTTTTTATCCTGGAGATGATAGGAATCAAAACCTTTCATTGATATGGGAAAGTCTTTAAAAATAGTAATACGCAGATCAAAGCTTCAAATTGCATTTACTCCACCACCTAATGAAAGCATTAACTCAACTATAAATTAATGAGTGTTTACATTTATGCATTACATTAGCATCTCTTGGCATGGACTGCAAACGTTCACGCAAAGTCTTATAATATTTTATACTTGACTGAGATCCATATATCCTTTTACTATCCATTGCACCAATAGCCTAAAAACAACCTCTTTTTTATTGCAATATCATCATTATTATCGCTAACAGCTCTTATCACAATGAGGACACTGCTATTGGTTTTCCGAGGATTTGAGGTATTTGTGTATCTCTGGTAGGAAAAAAATTCAAGTATTGATTAAAATTACCCTGTAAATTTACCTATCGTCCATGATCCGCAACAATATATGTATAGCATTAATAGGTATTTTACCTTGCTCTTTAGATTATAGCATCCTCTCGGGCCTAAATATTTAAACAACAGTAGATTATTATCTAATTACCAATTATATGAACGAAGAGTTAGATGGATAAAATAATCCTCTTATTTAAGCTTATTCTTAGTTCAGAATTACGTTAAATTCAATTTAATCTGCCGAAACGTGATGTTTCAAATCTTAATTTAAAGAAAATACACTTGCGTTATTAAAAATGAGAGAATTTATAACTTTGCAGTGTTTCCGGACAATACATAATAAATATGTACCACTTTCACAACCGTGCGATTCCCTTCCATTATTTAAAATACATTCTTGACTGAGACAAAATCAATGCCTAGTTTCTTCGTGCCTAACTGCGAGCGCCAGTCTCGAGCAAAGAACGCCTAATTTCTCGAGAGCGGCAGCGCTAATGTTTTCACGATTGAGTGTAATGAACTTGAATGGATACTCCTAAATAGGTCCTATATCCTGGATCAAAAGATGAATTACATTGCAAATTTACAATTTATTTTATAAAAATCTGTACGAGGAAGGTGGTTATAGCGATGGCTCCTTGAGTAGAAACGCGTAGCAATATAAAGTTCTTTTTTTTATAAAATCGGGAAAAGCAGAACATAATCCACCGTCCACACGTCATGTCCTCAAAAATCGTTAATTATGCCCTCAGTAATGACAGCTTTGCTGAGGACTTGTAACATTACATGAAGATTTGTGGCGCTATCTCCGGTGCATCTTCCTCACCAGCGCCCAATAATCTTTCCCCATTCACCCTTCTTTCTCCTGGATAACAATTCCTCTCCAGCCCTTACGCTGATGTGGGAGGAATTGACGGGATCAGCTTCGTAAATTCTCACTATGGTTTTTATTTCAAGACGACCAGTTTCATTGAATTGACGACATCCTCTGGTAGACGTTCCGTCACCCATCGCATGGGCGACATCCTTAGGATTTCGCCGTTTTGATGAAACTGGCCGTCTTGAAATAAAAACCAAAGCGTAAATTTTCAAAGTAATTTTTGATTCAGTCATAATGTATTTCCACAAAGTTACGCCTGAAAATATCGAGTTCATCTCATAGGAATTCTTTCCCTCAATGCTAATTGCGTCTATATACACGCCGTGTGTATCAGTCGACGTGAGCTTTCACATTGAAGGAACGAATCAAATTCCGTTTTCATATAGAGAAAATACTTATACAACCGAGAAAATACTGATAAACCGAGCATAAAAAATTCGAAAATAATTTCATTCTACAAAATGTAATAACACGTTATCATAATATAGAAGAAAATAATTTTATTTAATGTTTAACTTAACGAAAAATACTTTTTAAAAATTTTTCTCGAAACTACACTAATGCCGCTCGAAATACCTATTCGCAAAAGAGAAAGCATGGCAAAAGAGCTCAAAATATTTCGCCGAAGTATTCAGGTACTCAACACCATGAGGACAATTCCGTCGTCGAGCATGTGCTCAGAGAAAAGGGCGACACATCGTGCTCTCAATCTCCCGTGAAAAGGAGAACCCCTTACGGCTCACCCTGTGACCCCGTCTCCCGACTCACCGACACCCACGTGTGTAAGCAGGCAAACAAGGGCACACCTACCCATTCCGCTGCCGACGTGAGTCCCACGAGCGGCGTCCCAGAGCAGCTTCTCGCTGCAGTGCCTGCTAGCGGGGGCGCGCCGCAGAACATCTGCCGCGGAGAGGGCAGGCTGGCTGGCGGTCGTGCAGAAGACCACCCACCCCGGTGCCCGGTGGGCCCCCGGCTGGCTGCGGAATGCCGAAATGAGGTGGAGCAGGGGCCTCCTCGTAGACCTGTGCATGTCACGCGCGGGACATTTAGGCAGCGAATCTTCGGCGCAGAATTTCCTTGTGTTCCAACAATCTACAACGTTTCTGCAACATCTATGATGAAAACGAAAAAAAAAAACAAATTTTAATAATGAACGCATTGAAAAAAATCACAGGTAAGATGAGATAATGTTTTTATTACTGTCGATTACTTTCGATAACATAGTAATCGACAATTATGAATAAAGAGACAACAAACAAGGGGCAGTCAAGTACAATTACATATAAGAAACAGAAGAACACAATATACACAATTGAGGTGAGCAGGAACATTGAATATCTAGGCCTCCTCACAGCAGGTGCATTGGTTGTCAAAGAAATCACAAACACTGTAAAATGCCCTGCTTACATGGTAATTTTTCAATTCTAATTCAAACATAGGCATAGAGCATATTGTCTTTAAGTTTGAAGGTAAATTGTTGAAAATCGTGGATGATGCATGGTGAGGTCTTTTTAAGGACAGTGAGAGTGAGAGAGGATATCATGTTTATTGCGTGTATGGTATGAGTGGAAGCTACAGTTATCAGGAAAAATATGTGGATTTTGTTTTACAACAGCAGTTACTAAAATAAAAAGAATAAATGCTTTCTACCTTGAATACCTTCTAATTGTAAGAGTTATCCAACAAACTTAACAGGAAGGCTCTTCGAACACTGAAAATGTCCAATACATGAACATAGAAACATTATAGAAACTGACAAAGATATTCAAGAAATGAAAATCACACACACAAGATAGCATTAAAAACATTCTCCATAAACTACAAAAATCCAAAGGTTTCCAGGAAAACTGGAAGAAGAAATCTGGCGCGGTATGGACTAAGGAGAGGAAAGTATGGAAGAGATTTTGGAGCCATTTGGCTATATCATCAAGAGCACACTGCAACTTTGGTGTGCTGTTCTAAAATCTCAATGTGAAGGTATTATCACTGTAAAATCAGCATATTGTACATCATGGCTTATATGACATGTTTAGACATATAATCAAAATAAATAGGAAGCATAAAAACTAGACTAACTTTCATTAGCCTGGCCATCACCGATCTACCCGTCAGATAAGACTTCATTTGAGAGACCATAAAAACCAAGCCATCCATTTTCTCTTATACCTACTTCATACAACATCTGAAACATTATATCAACTGATATAATGTCATTCCTGTTACTACCCAACTTATCAATTACACTGTCAGAAAGTTTCTGCAAAATATAATTCCTATAATCCTCTGGGAAACTCTCACAGTCAGATAATAAATTGAATTTCCTTATAGAATCCATTTACTTGGTGTCAATATAGTTATTCATCAACTTAGACATAATTGAACGCATCAATATAGTTATACAGGTGTTAAGTACATACATCGTACCAACCAGATTTAAAAATTGGTTAATTGATTGCACATTTCATACCTTAAGGCACCACACCCTGTAAAATGTATTGATGAATAAGTTCAGTCAGTAGTTTTCTAAGAAGTTAAAGAATTATTTTTTAAAGTCTGTCAGTCTTAAAAATCATATCTGCACTTAATAACTTCCCATAAATTCTAAAAGGCTATTTAATTCTAAAAATTCCAAACTATGATTACAGAATGGTCAACATACTTCATACAAGTGCATCAAACTAACAAGATTCAAACTTAGTTTAAGATAAAGTAATCAAAGCTGGACTGACTAGCAGAACAATGCCAGACATTCAAACTTTTACTGATAAAAACAACAATATCGCCACCCCTTATAAATCATCTTCTGGTATAGTACTTTTTATAACCATCATAACCAAATAAAATAATCACATTTTCTTAAATGTTAACCTTAGTCAAACAAATTATCTTAGACCTATCTCTGAAATGAATAAGAAATTTGCGGAATTTATCCCAATTTAGCATTATCGATCTAATGGTTAAAGGCAGAAATCAAAATGTTGACTTTTTGTCGGGAAACCTTCCGCCAGCATTCAATTCACTGTAAGTAATTTCCTCTAATATCATTATAATCAATTAATATCTCCATATAAAAAAAATTAATAAACAACACTAAGGCTGGTTGATCTTGCTAAGGTCAACTTTCTATGACATAATTTAAATCCGACCATTTTCAAATTTTTAACAAATATTTTACTATTTTTAACCAATAATGTTACTACCATTATTAGCTTGGTGGTGCCATCTTATTCAGCCTTTCTTTCTGTTTAAAAAGCTTTCTCTGCCTAGGTTAGGTTTCAATTTATCAATAGCTTTTTTTGGCTTATCATAACTATTGCTATTTTCTATGCATGCATCATTTATACCGTAAGCATTGAAGTTTTCAAGACCAATATCGACACCAAGAGATACAATTTTTGAAACTTATTGCTCATATAAGATTTTATCTTTGACAGGACCAACGATTTCTTGATTACTATTTCATTCTTTCCATTTCAAAGGATTTGATAAAGCGAAAAGGCCAATGGTGATTTTGCCTTTATCCATATTTTCGTATTCTAATGTCACAAGGCAATCTATCAGTTCTTCAAAAAGAATTTTGTGAGTTTCAAAGTTTTTCTTAATCTCCTCGTAGTTTTCACGAAGAGAAATCACTGCACAGGTTAAATTATTCAGTTCAGACATCAACGATCTAAATACCTTTGAAATGTCTTCTGCTTCTACTACTCCATCCAGATTCATGTTGTCCCCTCGCCGCACTAAACACCTTCTTCAATCTTCATTTTGTCCGGGCAGATATTTCTCCACGTTCCGAACAACTTAGCGCACTAAATATGCAGACATGCCTAGCATCATTAACAAAAATCATGACCAACATCACCACTTAACTTTTGTTTAACCTATCAAAATAATTTCGTAACTCAACTGTTATACAGAGCAATCAATAAGTAGGGTTGGTACTACTGTTCTCTCTATCCCAAAACCTCATTCAAAGTAACCACGAACACTTATCGAAGAATAAACTGAGAACAACAATCAAATAATTTCTCCAAACTCTCGTGCAGAAATCTCAGATGTTGAAGAGTAATTATGTGAATGATATAACTGTGAAATATTCCAGAAACTACGGAGCCACTGAAAAACACTGGGAGTCAATTTTATCACAATTTTACGTGATACACACAGCAAGGAAGCCAACCGTAAAATTGACAATTAATTCTGGATATGATAATTCTTACGCATTTAGATGATTAAATTACATTAGCTATAACGATGAAGTTCGATCTTATGTATCATGAGAGATCTTAGATTCAAGATATATTTTATCGCGAGCCACTATTTTTTTTTAAATCGTTGATCAAGCCATGAAATAGTTTCATTGTCTTGTTTGAATCTTTCAGGATCTCATTATGACGTAAATCCGTTTCTTGAAGGTGCTTAAAAATAGTTATTTGGAGTAAAAATATAAAGCTACCATGCAATTAAATCAGCGATGCTACTTTTATAAGTCATCCTCTATTGTAATTCAGCGTATACTAATGTACAAAAATCTAATTAACTCTGTCTGTGTGTCTGTCACTCAATCACGTAAAAACGACCGTACCGATTCCTTTGAAATTTTGCATGTGGGTAATTAAGTGCACTGGGACGAACACAGGTTATACTAAAAAGTCCTCAGGACCCCAGATGCTCCAAAACGGGACCCTGTTTTTTACTCCGATAAGAAAAGTATTTGAATCAGTGCAGAGGTTGCTTATGTTTTTGCTTTTTAAATTAATTGCATTCAAGATATAGGGTTGAATATTCATTATCGGATGACTGAAAGAATGAATTATTAAATTCTTGCAATCGATTTTGTAATACGATTCGTTTTTGTTTACAATTACGTTTTAAATAACAATATAAAGGTGCATAGAATATATTCTATGCACCTTTACCAATATTTTCAATGTTTCTCCGATTTCAATAATAGCATATTTCCTTGGCAACCTGAGCAATGGCTATAAACGGGAAATTTCACCAGGTTTATTGAAAGCTTATATTAAATTAAATTATCAATATTAGCAAATTTCAGGGAGACATAATTTTGGATATTTTGTACCCCAACCTCTCCATACTCGCTTAACGGCTTTTACATAGTAGCACGTCACATTTATTTATATAATTAGGGCAAATCCATTTCCGTAGTACATCGCTTACTATGTAGTATTTTTTACACTGCCTACGTATTAAACCTATTAAATCTTAATACAGTACTAGAGGTCAAGTGGGATGGTTAGGGTTCCAATCGGCTTTAAGTCCCCAAATCACTACGTTCTATTTAGCTTCGGATGAGTGCATTAATGAGCCGTTTATCTTGAAATTTTGTGCGTAGGTACATGATACTTATTTCAAATAAAAATCTTAATATAACGTCTATTGGTACTGGAAAAAACTCGCTAAAACTCACTTAAGGGAAAATATACTCGAAGTTTATGGCGACCTTCCCCACGCCCCCCAATGCGAAACTGGAATATTTTTTTTTAGTTTTACTGTTTTAAGTATAAACAATTTCAGTAAAATTGCTTAATACTATATACTATCAAGCTACAAAACGGACTATTTCAGCTTAGTAAAAAAACTAGAATGGTAAATGAGGAGTCAGTTTATTTTCTGTTTGAATAGAACTACTACGCATATTACTTCTCACTGTTATCTTTGCCGTTGAGAATCAACAGGAATTTCTGCTAGTAGAATATATTTTTGGTGCCTAGGTTATTCTATTGATGGTATCTGGGACTAGTTTTCGGGCATAAAGAGAGGGGAAGGCTCTTTAGGGGAAAGGCCGTTTTTCACGATGAAAGATTTTGTACAAACTAATGCATACGTGAGATTGTGCGTTTGTCTCAACGAAATTAGAACAGGTTCTATTTCCCGTGCAGGCGTTGAGACATTCGCACAAGCCTTCATACAATTTGCCGCTTTACACGATACATTTTGCCTCATGCAAGAGTTCACGGAAGAGTTTGTACAAACAAATGTACCGTGTAAAACGGCCTGAAGACTCACTGGAGTTGAAAATGAAAACCACATGATAAATCACTTGCAACAGCTGCGTAACAATTGACGGCTCAATTAGAGAGCATTATTTAAGCAAAAGCAACTGCAATGCCTCATACGCAGTACCTCGCATGAAATCCGACCGATAACATCGGCCCAAGTAATTTATTCGGGTCTCACCTACTTAACGAGGTAAATCAACAAAGACCCACGATACATAACCATAGTAATTTAAAAACCATCACCATGACAATAAGGCAATTAAAGTCCTCTCGCCGCTAATAGGAATAAGAATTAGCAGTCTTCATTTTCAATTCATTGAAGGAAATTGTTACCGCCGTCCTTCTCAGCGCTGCTACCTCGCCGCTTCCCTGGAGATGGTCAGATTGAATTCCGACAAATTGCCATTCTCGCACATAAATATCCCAGCAGGGTTTTTCCACGAGCTGAAAATCAACATTCAGATTATGTTGACGACGTGGGAGATTTGCTCATTATCACCTCTAGAGAAAAGAAAACAATTTCCCTCCCGATGTATTTACCACTGTCATAAAGATGTGAAGAACTTCTTTGAAAAAGCAATAGCTAATATTTTTGTGTATTTTTAAGGGTCTGACAAATTGAAATGAGACACGCGACTAAAATAAAAGTTGATCGCGAAAAAAAAACGTATCTGCCATCACTATAAATAATTCAGAACTCATCACACAACTATAAATGAACAAAAGACTACACCTTATCAAGGAAAATTTTATATGCATTGAATTTGAAAAATATAACTGTAAACAATTTATACAATTAGGCAATCAACTATGTATTTGATTGAATACTCATTTATCTGCGGAAAAGCGTATTGGATTTTGTTCTAACATTAAAAGGAAAAATTGCAAGTTTTCCAATATCATGCTGATTAAAATCATAATTTGTTGATGAGTTTATGTATTTTTTTGATAGACAGCGTTGAAAAAAATATTTACGATAGGCAATGTACAAGTTAAAAATTATAAATTATTTTTTTTTGTTCTGAGCATTATTAACTAAGCATCTGTTAACATCCCCATGTTTTTGAAGAATTTTAGGACACGTGGGGTGAGCCCCTGCAATATGATTTTGATAGACATCTACGTCTACATCTACGAAATACCGTACAAGCCTCCTCTAGGTTTTTTTTGCGCAAGTTCGAAGCAGACAACTTTTTGCCGGACGTTCAACATATCTTGCTAGAGCCAACGTTATTCGGTAGAAACGATCACAGGAATAAGATAAAGGAAATAGACTGCAGAACCGATAGAACAATTAGGGATCATAATAGCTGCAATCAATCAATATTATAAAATCCCACCCTCACTAGGTCGAGTAGCCTTTTCACTTGTGTTTAATAACTTTACATCATTACTAGCACTTCACCCCGCTATAAATGTCCGGAAATATTTTGTTCTCTGCATGAATTAGTATCTCGTTGCATTCATAAATTAGTAGTATTAGTAATATTACACAGTAGTTGTCGCTTTATCATTGTATTGCATGTTCATTTACGTAGCACACTCCCAATTTCTGGTTTGACTGCGCATTGTTCCCCTGACTGCTTTTTGGTCTGCTCCTAGCGGCCGGGGGAACTTGCGAGGCCTTGACTTGAATTGGGACGAGTGCTGCATGAATTGTGTGGAATCACCCAGTGCCACACACACTCTAGTGGTGGCTTGCACGGCACTTTGTAGATGTAGGGTGTGTGGCACGAGGTGATTCCACACCAGGCAAGCACCACTCGTCCCAGTTCATGGTGGAGACTTGCACGCTCTCCCGGCCGGCCCCTAGGTAAGTACCAGAAAGCAGTGAGGAGAACATAGAGAGGCCAAACCAGAAACCAAGGAAGTGCTACGTTGACAAACATGGAGTACACAGAAGTAAACCTATATAGGTATGTCCGGAGACACCCGTGACCCGTAAGCATCTGCGTAAGGTAAAATTTTGTATGGCCACGTGTCTTATTGAACGGCGGTTCCATGGGGTTACGAGTGGAGGAGGGAGAAAGAGGTGTTTTTTTAGTAGGTGCTGGCTGCTCATTTGCCCAATGGAGTGGCTAAATCGCCAAATGGTAAGCTTCCCACTAACAGCAGACTTGAGTCCGACATACCTAGGCTCATACAACGACGCGTAAATGCATTTTTACCTCTCTTAAAAAAGTACACAGAGGTAAATACAGTTTATTACTACAGCTAAGAATTAATAATACTAGAAATTCTTGCATACAATGAGATATTAATTCGTGCAGAAAATTAAATCGATAAACATGAAAGCGTTTGAACTGCACATGAGGAATTTCAGCGAAGACGTGAGAAAGTTGGTCTTTCGAAGATCCTCAGTCGGGAATTGCACTCCTCCCACCTCGTCAACGGATCATTCAGGGGGAGGTTGCGAGCGCTGTTCCCAACCACCCCTTTTCCCTCAAGGGAGCCCACGACTCCCAGTGGGCACCTGTCGCCCTATTAGCCGCCTCGAAATACCCCTTCCAAGCCCGGCCACTTGCGCGCACCACTCTCAAACAATCGGGATGCGGTATTAATTCTACGTTTATGCGGTGGGCGTTGCGGATGCGTTTCTTCCATCTCGCTGTACGCCAATGCCTCCCACAACCCTTCTCTTCCCCCCCCCCCTCCAATGGCCCTCTTATTCTTCTTATCTCTCGTTTCCCTCCTCTCTCTCCCCTGCTCCCCTCACTCCTTCCTCCTCCTCTCCTCCCAACTAACTCTCCGATGGAGAGAAATTCCAGAACTTGTCTCGCCGCGAGATTCCTCGCACGGTTTGGTTGATGAAAAAAAACTTCTCCAACTAACGGCTCGGTATGAAACAGATGCACGCTCTACAGCACCCAGACATCAGATCCCTTCGAACACGTGGTGAATCCCTCCTGAACTAACAAGATGCCCAAGAGTTTTTTTTCACAAAAATTGACTGACTGCGACGACGGCCATATTTATGTTTTCATTGATTTGATATGTTGATGATTATATTTTGATCCTTTAGTGGAGCAATGCTTAAGCAATCATTGTATTTTAGGAGACTTGATTTTTGGGTCTTCTTTCGCGTCCATCCACCTTCCTGGACAATATTTCGCCCGCGTTTCAGCTGGCTTCTTTAGGTCCGTAATAACACCAGGTGGACCTGAAGATGCCAGCTGGAGCGCGGGCGAAATATTGTCCAGGAAGGTGGACAGACGCGGAAGAAGACTCACAAATCAAGTATCTTCAGCTCCAAGACTCAGCGGAAACCTTCACGGAAAATTCATTGTGTTTATTTCATGACGGGGCGCGCATCTTCAGAAGTTCTTCTGCAGATTTTCTGGGCCTTTTAATTTGCGCCAACGAGCCCCTGCATCTATGTGCGACCATGTGGGCCCCGCTAGGGGGTTTGGCAGAGGATGGTGATACCCCATTTGGGAGCAGACATGCATGACCCTTTTTAGAGGTAACATCTTGAAACGTCTGGAAAAAACTTGAAAGGTTTAGTATGAAAGTAGCAGTAACAGGAAAAAGATAACGGTGTGTTTTGACGAATGCAGTATTAATTTCATAGTTAAATTACCATCATTGTCTTTGTAACAAATTAGTGCTAATCGAATGGTTTAGTTGATTTTAACAAATGTTAATTACAAACTTCATTGACCTACTTCATAGATGGTATTATACTGATCAATATTAGTTATCATTAGTAATAGAAGGTGGCGGGTCAATGGACAATCCTGCATATTATTTCCCTCGCTCTGAAGGGGCCTCTTTTACTGTTTTCTATATAAAAAATATCAGTTTTACAATTAAAAATCCCTTTTTAAACTCTTTACATGTCTTTCCTCACTTCACACCATCCAGGATTATTATTATTCTCCCCGATCCCTCCTGATCTTGCCTCACAATTTCACCCTCTTTACCAAGTCAATGCTCATCAATACTTTCTGAGGAGAATTTTGCTGCGTCATGATTTTTCCTATTTTGTACCGAAGAACATGATACCGGGTGCAAAATACATCAAGCACGGATTCTGATATTTACATTACCGTTGAAAGAACACAAAAATTGCTTATAAGAAGAAGCTATTCAAATTGTGTTTCGTTTTCCAATCGGAGGTATAAAAGAAAGAAAAAAATTCTTTTGCCCTTATGTCACCAATTCGAGAAAAAAATTAAAATCAGCTTATTTTCCTAGCCCTTCGTCACGCCTTTCCGCTTCATTCCATTGCTGTTAGCAAAGTAATCCCGCATTCCCTTTTAGAACTAACATTAGCAATAAGAAGTTCTATGCAATGTGAAAAGAAAAGAGATAAAGCGTGAATTTGAGGCGCATAAACAGTATAGTGTTTCGAGTTATTGAGCTAAGATAAGCAAGAATGTGATGGTACAATTAAAAAAAAACTTTTCAATTTTGGATTCTGACTCGTAATCACACTCGATAGCATGAAACCTCTGTGAGGACCATAATAAGTGTAATTTTATTTGCTGGGGTTTTCTAACAGGTTTCCGACTTCATCGTATTCGGCCATTCTTGTTAAATGTTCTGGGAGATATTGCGTCCAGTTGACAGATCGGAACACGGATTTGAAGTTAAGCACTCTTCTCTCTTGCCCGAAGAATCGCGCGAGAACGTCTGTCATCGCGTTAAGTGCACCCCTTCCTCTCAATGGGATGCTTCGAGAAGGAAATATTTGGATGCCCTCCCTTTGAAAGACGGATGGACCGGAGCGGACTAAGCGATCGCGCAAGCAGCTCTTTTTTTCCATTGACGAGATCTCGTTAAATATAGATTATTATGTCTCCTGGTGCTCGCGCGTAACCTTATATCCATCGCGTTGGTCATCTATCTCCCTGCCTTGGTACGCGGCTGTGACGGTAGATGTCGCATGTTTGCAACTCAAGCCGGCTGCTGAGATGACGTGATTTCAATGCTTTTGCCCCAATCGTGCGGCATGTCGGAATTGTGTCATAGTGCAACCTAAAGGTTCTTGCCAGATAAATCTGATCAAAATGCCATTATTTTACTGGCTTATAGGAAGCTAGTTCTTCGAATACTGAATATTATTTAGTAGAAACATAAATATAATTATTATTTTATTTCTTCTGGAGATATAGGTGATATAGGTCCATTAATTGATAAGTTATTTTATTTCTCTTTTGCCAGCAATTCGCATTTATATTTTTGCTTATATAGGACTACCTATATTGAAAGTTAATTTTGCACATTGTACAACAATTCAAACAGGTTTACAAGTTTGATATATCATTATGTTAAACATTATATATCTACAGATTATAATACCTAATAAATAAATAAAAAGTTATTACGTAATTATAAGTATTAAGTTATTAATTATACGAAAATGTATTACCATGCCAACTGCTTTGATACATCTTGGTGTGATCTAATTTGTCTTACAACAAAAGAATGTAATTGGATATTATTAATTATCCAGCCAGTTATTATTAATTATATCAGTAATCCAGCCAAAATGACTAAAAGAAATTCTGGAGAAAAAGCACCAAACTGGGCTATTTTGTTAATTCCCCTAAATACCTATTGAATATTTAATAACTTTATACTGCCTCATGTCCTATACAAGTTCCAATGTTATTTTTTTCGTAGCTAATTTGCTATGACGTTGAATTTTTTGAAGTAGAAGAGCAGTAATATCTTGAGGATATGCGTGTCAATCCTGATTGCTTTCTCATTGTTTTCACCGTGATAATTGTTCCGAAATATGAAGCAGTTAATTCGTGATGGCATTAGTAATTGAGCTTATTTTTCAAAAGTGCTCGTTAAATGTCTCATTATATCTCTAAGAAATATTTTTCTCCGCATATGACGCTTGTCCATTTGCCTATTTTATAAAACCTAACCTAGTGACAGAACCAAATATGGTGTCTTATTTCAGGGTAAAAAATACAAATCCAGTTCCTCTTTCGTGTTTTGATCGGCCATCAAGTATCAATCGCCGTTAAATTTCAACTTCAGAAGAGGAAACACTTTCATCAGCTAATTTTTTCACCATTCCCATTGTTGTATGTGTTTTACATCTAGGACAGACACAAGGGCAATCAAATAATCTATCCATGTGCATTATGTTTCATATATATAGCTTCACGGTTAATAATATAATATGCTATTGCGGTCATGGCTGATGCTCAAGGAGCCTTTTAGCATACTTGAAAGCCACGGAGCAAGTAAACGAAGAATGTACATGGAGTTTAATATAAATAAATCACAAGCCCTTGCATGAAGAAGAGGTATGCAAAGGCAGATTTCAAGGGGTGAGGAGATTAATTAGAGAAAGTTAGGTCCTAAACGCCCCTCGGAAGCAGCATTAAGTGGGACGAAAGAATCAAAAATGGACGTCAATAGATGACTAGTCCAACTTAAAAAGGCATCAATGATGAAGAAACAACTTAAAACATCAAAAATAGGAAAAAGTACCTGAAAATATTAGTGTAAGGTGTGACTAAGTGTAAGGTAAGGCTATATAAGCATCGTACAGTAAGGCTGTTTCAAAGAGATACCAGGAAGGCAAAGAGACAATTTATTTATTTAATTAATTGATCACATACAACTTTTATGCCAATTTAAAGTGACGCAATAACAAACATTAAATAAAAAAAACAATAAATGAAAAAAATTGGTATAAGGTGAAAATAATAAAAAATACAAATAAAGCGGAGGTAGAAAAGGAGGTAAATTGGATACCTAGGTATTATTTATTCAAGAGAAAATGGGACATGGCGAGATTGATAAATGAGTCTGAAGAGAGAAAAAACGGATCTATATTATTAGGCAAAGAATTCTGTAGGGATGAGATGCGGTAGTGAAATGAGCGCTTGACAAGGGATAGTCTGGGGATAGGTATATAGAGTAAGGAATGCGTGTGTGGATCGACAAGGGACTCAGACGTTAATGGAGGAAAGCAATTCAGGACAATCAATGTGTGAATTTAGAATGTTGAATACAATTTTCAATCGGTTTTAATACTTTGATGGGAGAGATGAGGGATTGACAGAGAGAAGGATTGAACAAGTAGGCATGTTGAATAGGAGAGCCATGAAACTATTCGGGTGTATACCGCGTGATATTCTGTGTCAGCCCGGTGTTTCTTGACTCCTGCTGGTCACTTCTTCGGGGGAAATAATAAAGGGGATTTATTTCCCCCTAACGAAGTGAACAGCACGGGTCACGAAACGTCGGGCTGGCACCGAATAACACGCGGCATACACCCAAATACTTATATAACTCATCAGTAGCCGCGAAAGCTTCAATGAAGAAAAAAAGAGTTTTACACTGAAGACTACATGGTAACTGAAGGTGAAGTGGGCGGATATAATAGTAACTGAGAAAGTACACAGAGGAGAAGGAGAGGGGAGGTCAATATGGAACAATAATAAGAAAAAGGAAATGAATAGGATACACACTCCACCTTTGTTAGAAATATAATATAGGGAAAATTAAGGAATACCATATCAACAGGGACCACTTTTTCACACTTTTCTCGCTGAAACGCTTCTGATCATGTCTTCGCCACTTGTGATATTTTTCCAGATAATGATAAATCAAGTAGCAGCACGAGGAGCTGTTACGGATGATGCACGACTGAAATTTCTCCGGTGGTCCCTCAGGGGACCACTGCCCTATAAAGGGTTAAGTACAAGTCTACACCCCATAAGAGAGAGTGAGCATTTGATCGAAAAAAATGAAGGGCTGCTGTAACCCAATCTTTGGATTGAACAAGTGATGATGGCTATATATGTAGTATGGGAAAGGAAACGGGCAAAGGCGACGAAGTAAGAGAGATTCAGTGTCAAACATATGGGTTGTAATTATTCCTCATTCCCACGCATAATTCACAGATACGATGGAAAGAGTGCGAGACAGTATTCACTAAAAAATACGTCACTTTTCTTTACTATCCACAACCTATTTCCTTTCCATGATTAGTAATCCCTACTAAATTCCATTACGGTGGCTCGCAGGTTAGCATTTAAATGTAGATGGGTTCAACGATGTCAGGCGAGACGTGGCGGAACAGCGTCATGAACTTAAATAGAATAAATAAATAAGGAAAGTTTAGATATGTCCCCTGAATGCTTTATTGCACTATGCGTTCCACCATCGTTCCTGAGGATGATGCTTAGACGTCGAAACGCATAGTACAATAAAACATTAAGTGGACAGAACTAAAACTGTTTATTTAATTTCATTTAATTATATATCCTTTGTTTAACACAAAATGAAAATCATGCAGTCAATTTAAGAGGGAAACGAGGACAAAATTTCTTTAGACCCCCAGATCGACTGATTTGACGCTTGAAATTTCATTCTCTGTACATATATTTATCGCTCAGGAACCTGACTTAGACCGGTGTAGGTTGTAAGTACTGCGACGGGGGGCCTCCGTTCGGAAACACAACCGAGCTATTTATAATGGAATAGTTCTCTCCCACTATCCTTTCCTCCAAGTATCCCCTCCATGCCTCTCTCTCCCTTTTCAGAGCCTGGAAAAATATTTATCAGCGGAGGCATCATTCCCAATTACCACCGGCAGCAATGCTTTTCATCTTCGGAGCAATTTGAGAGAGAGAGAGCGGCCGAACCAGCGGACGTCCACTCCTCCCCTCCACCCTCCGTCTAGCACCGTTTCCTTACCGACAGGTGGCTCTCCTTTCATCACACGGGGTAGGAGGAGTGGAAAGAGAATGAAACGTAAAAGAAATAACCTTTAACTTATTATTGGCGCGTTATTGTGTGTCCGCGTGTGTGTGAGTGAACTTCGGTGCAAAGGTTTTTTCTTCTTCTTATATTCGATGTAGTCGAGCCGGTGGTTGCCGTCGGATGGTGTGGAAGGGAAAGGAATGAATTGGTTTTAACGTACGTGAGCCGGCAACGGAAGACGTTAGGAAATGATAATGAATAAGAATCTCCCGGCTCGAGGGAAGGAGAGAGGTAAAAAAGGAAAAGTTTTTCTTTTTTCAAGGAGGGAGAGAAGGGTCGTTGTTTGTGTGTGATGAAGGGGTTAAGGCTTCCACGACTCCCCTTCCTCCTCGCCTCGGAAAGGGAGGGAGGACACGGCGATACAATCTCTCTCTCCTTCGCCTTTTCCCTTCCAACTTTCCGTCCCGCTCATTACATATATCGTGGCTCGCCGAGGAGGAGGAATGGATAGGTCGGGAGTTGGTCGGGAAGGTTGAGGAGGCAGGATTTGTGGGGGCGGCCGAGGCGGAGGTGGCTTTCGGCTCATGCGCCCCCAGTCACGTGCTTGACCTCTCGGGTGCCCACCTCCCCGCTTTAGGCAGGCGTGTGACCCCTTCACACCTCGCGCGCGAGGAGCGGAGGGTTGCGAGTCCCGTGGGGTGTTGTGTGGGGGCGGGGCTCCGGGGGCGGAAAAGAGGGGCGCTCAGGGATTCTTTCGTTTCCCGAGACGGGAGGGCTCTTCTTCTTCATTGGCGTGGGGGTCGGTCATTCCAGCACGAAGGGAATCGCCGGAGATGTTTCGGCTCGAGGCGGTGTTCTTATGGGGGCGCGAAAATGATCGATTTCTGGTTCTCGATTCTCTCCCTCACTCTCTTTTGTTTTGCAGCTACAAGGCATCAAGAGCGAAAGGAAAATACATCACGGAACGGAAAAACTGTGCGGTGTTTCGCGGGGCACACCTTCAAATATAACTCACGTCCCTTTCATACTGAGGACTGTATTAATGTGATTTCTTTTGCTACTCCGTCAGCGTACTAATATTTCACCCCCGCTTCCAACCCCAAGGAGTTTCCATCGCAACTGTGTGAGTCAAAGCAAATATTAAACTCCACCTTTTCGAGTGTATTGTTTAAAATATGCTGCTTACTCTGGTGGCATGCATTAGCTTTTTAAGTGCAGAATATGCAGATGAGTCCACGAATATATTTTTTATGAATAATTTATGACAAATGAGTCAACTGCAACGCTATTTCGATTGAAATGACGCATTTTGACCTCAGTAACTGAAAAATTTTGTTAATAACTCAAAAGTATAAGATTGGCAGGAGTCTGAATTTTTTTACCATTCAATTCCCTGCAGGAATTAATTTCATGTGGGCATTTTTCCGCTAAAATGGCATTTATTAGGGATAGGAAAAATTCTATTTTCCCCGTGTTTCACTTATTTTCGCACTCAATATCATTTAATTTCAAGCTCAAATTACGAAAACAAAATAGCGTGGAATTTTTGGTATTGGTTGTTCATACAAAACATTTGGTTTGCTGGTTCCCGCAGAGGATACAACACTTACTCTCTAACGCTGACAGGACACTTAGTACCTGAGCAGATTGCGCAAGTAGCTCCGAACTACAAAGGAGATCCATCAAAAGTAAAATCTAAGAAGGGTCAAAAGATGCTGAAGAAATTTAATGCGCCGACAGAAACCAAGGAACAGCCAGCCGCAAACGAGTAAAAGAAGAACATTACTCTTTCAAAGCCGCAACTCCTCACAAACGAAGCGAAGTCTACACCTCAAAAGAACACAAGCATTCTAGTTGAGGCTATCTTCGCTCTAAACGTGACTGTGGTGTCAGTGGAACAAAGTCAGACTTTTTAAGAAAGCTTCTCTGTCATTCCATCAGTTAGTTTTGAGATATCGCATCGAATCTTCAATTAGTAGCATAAATATGAATGAATTGACATTTTAGAGTGGAACCCTCTTCAGTTACACCCGCACCTTGGCGTGGGGCGAATCGTGGTAACCACAACGAAAAGCAGGGACTCGCTGGGAGAAAGTAAACCACATAAATAAACAAGAAATCGAAAGCCTAGTCTGTCCTTGCGGGAGCAACTCCTCTCCCCTTTGGGATGTAGTCACATCTTAACTTTAATCACATCGAGTAAGTGGCGGCCTCACGTGACTAAGTGTCAACTAAAAACATCGATACAAATACCTTGCGTTAGCTGCGTGGACAGAATTAAATGAGCAATTCGACGTTATTTTAGCTAAAACTTAAGGTAGATGTTACGGTACGAAATTAATGTTAGAGTATGGCACGGGGCTATTAAAAGATGTTTGTGAATTAATAAGCGTTGCACCGATTTGAGTTGATTTTTATTGAACATTAAATCACTACCATCAGATGATAACAACGTTTTTCGGGTTGCGTCCGCGTATGTTGTTTGGAATCACAACAGTTTCGCCAGCTGTCCTGCTGGCGTCCTCAGGTGAAGGGCGTTATCATCTGATCAACGCCGCGGAAAACTGTGAACGAGCATCACTACTAACAGCTCCAATTCCACCGAAGACACAAAATTTTTCTCACGATTTCGCTATTCAGCACGGCAGACTTCCTTCCTCTTTTCATCCCATTCAAAATGTATATTCTTTTCCTTCAAATACTTCAATTACCTACCTTTCTTCATCACAACCTTTCATGGGCAAACGAAATTCTCTACTAATTAGCTCAATTCATTTTTCCTGCCTCCTCCTGAATACAGATTAAGCAGTTCCATTTAATACTCTACCAAACCCCTAAGACTTATTCCTTCATCTTGACATCTGCCAGATGTATTTTTTCTCATTCTAAGCTCATGTATTTTCATCACATCTCGCCATGGTTCAGAATTTTGGGGTGAAATCACGGTTTTCCAAAACGCGTGCTCTTGCATCATCATTATTTTTAAAGTGCGCTCATGAGAGTGAAAATGCGATCGACATTCTTTCAAATTTTATCAGTAGCTTTAAATCACCAGTTTTAATTGATGGAGAGAGTTCTAAGTTTATTAACGATATTAAACGAGAAACGTATTTATCTTATATTTCGGTGGGTTAATGTATTTCTGTCCACAGATTAATTAATTCTCTTGTAAGCTTAATATTTTATCCACTTTGCACTCATTATAATTTTACGAGAAAAGTTATTGGGTAAGAATAGCATATGTTACCCTATGCTATCTTTTCTACTACCTCTGCCATTTGCTGTAATTTCACAGCCAGAGTATCCCCATTAAATGGCACAATCAACCTCTTTACCTAAGCTGGAGATCACTGTTGAAAATTGGCATCATGCTGCTGCAGTGGAAGTACGCATTAGACAAATGGATGTAGAAAAATCATAATATTAGTTTAAAAAATCGGTGGTATCTTCAAGTATCTCCATGCGGTTTTTAATGTGATGCACACGTCCGCATTTGCAAATTATATGCATAAACGTAATTTATGTATGCAATTTTTCAAGAAGTAGAAAAGTAAAACAACCAAATTTTCCATATAAATTGCATATCTACTACTATAATAATCACCGATGTGTATATATATATATGTCAGTAAATCTCACATACGAATACACGTGAAGCTGAACATTAATTTGGCTGCAGACCTTTTTTTATTTGCGAAATCAAATTAGAAATCGTGGTTTTCTGTTATTGGGAAAGGAACCAATAGAAAGAAAATAAAATAAATATTCTAATTTCTCCAATCGAATTTTGTATTCCTACCGAAATTCCGAAATAATTGCTAAAACGTTACGATTTTTTGCAATATTTTTAGCGTTTTTGAGTCGTCCCCATAACGACCATACTTACTGTTTAAGTCGAGATTCCATGTATATCCATTAACTCAATGATTCTTTGCTCTAAATAAGATATGTAAATTATAATATTATAAATGATAAATCGAAATTTTATTTTTGATATTAAATGGCGCATATAAAATGGCATTCGATGAAGTTTTAGTAAATTTAATTGCAAAATTTGACGTAGTACTCAGTCACGCGCAGTGTTGATTTTTTTCTTCCCGTTGATATTCAACGGGCACCTTCACTAGTTTTCACTATGAAATTGATTGCGTTGATATTAGAAATAAAGTCAGCTACATGGTACACATTAATTCATAGTTTATAGTAATGTAAACAGTTTTAGCCGTCGAACACAGGCAAAACGGTCGGAAGAGAATCGCAATAAACCTATGTCTTTGAAGGGAAGAAGATAGCCTTGAACTCCATGAATGGGAGATCATATGGACCCTTTGGAAGCCTAGGATACCGGATACTTAAGGTGGTTCCACCGTAAAATGACTTAAATGTCATTTTATTCATATTCTGTCTACTTGTAGAAAAATTTGTCCTCTATCTGATATGAACAACAAAATAATACCTTTCCACGCTAATTTATTCGCTAATTGAACTTGAAATTACATGGTGATCAATGGGGGAATGAGAGAAACACGAGGAAAAATAGTATTTTCCCATAAAATACAAATGCCATTTTCGTGGAAAACTGTCTCTAAGAAGGAAATAATCCAGTTAAATTGAATAAAAATAAAATACAGGCATCTTTCCACCTTATCTTTCTAGTTATTGAAGAATTAATGCCGTAATTGAAGTCAAAATGTGGTAATTCGTAGGAAATGGCGCTGCAGTCGGCTCCAATGGCTGGAAAAAAGTGCTTATTTAAAATACATTCGTGGAATAATCTGCATATTTTGTACCTTACTTTTGGGTTTCAATAGGTAACGCATTGCATCAGTGAAAGCAGAATTATTTTGACAAAACATAAAAAATGTGGAATTTAGTATTTGTTTTGACTCACATAGTCGCAGCGGAACCTCCTTAAACCCATACTTAACCAGATTTTCTCAGAAACGTAAAATAATATTTAGCGACTTCAGATTTTTCAGAAATAAAACACGTTGCCGTCATTTTTGTAAGGTCAAACTTTTCTGATACATAGGGGGACTTAAAAACAGACGGAGGAACGGATTAATATAAGAGGTATATCGATATTTTCCATTCCCATCGATAAATATTAGTGGTATGTGATCAAAAGTGGTTGGTGAGTGAGGAAGAGGTGCGTTAGGAGAATGGGGATAAAAAATCGTGAGGTGACGTGAGGTGTACTGGAATGGGCGAAGGTGCGAGATGCGAAAGCAGAAAATGGAGAACGGCGATTTGATTGCTTTAAATGGTGCCTTCGAGGGTAATCGATTTTTTCTCCGGCCAACAAGGCTGTGAGGGATGGCAGCGTACTCGAATGGATGTGGAATTAAGGGTGTACCTAGGGGGATGAGGGAGTGAAAAGAACCTTCGCTCCCACCGGATAAATGGATTGATTGATTATCTCCATCATTAATGACGTGCAAAAGCTGGATTAGAAAGTCCCTTCTTCCAACGGCATCAATACACGCCAACCTTTATGGCGTTGGATCGTGGGGTGTTGAGATAAACCTGTACTTTGATCATTGGCGTCTGTCAGCTGATGCAATGAAGCCACGCGTTTAAGCACGGCAGAAAAAGACGTTAAAAAAGCAATGTTGTACTACTGACGTGGCTGTGGTAAACACATTTATTAAAATTTTATGATTGTATTCAAACTATAATGAGAATAAAATTACTCATGCCACTTACTATAAACTTTTTGCTTCCTAAAAAAACTTCAATAATTGTGAGAGTTTTGCCCGTTGACATATAATTGCCAGATCTTCAAATGGTTATAAAAGATATGACCATTTATTTTAATCGCGAGAAAATCAGTGTATGTAGGTATTTTAGAGCGTACGTATGTACAGCGTATTTAATAACTTACCTAACCAAAATATTTTAGCATTCAAAACATTGAAACTTGGATTATTAATCAAAAATCTTTTATAAGAAAGAATTTACCGGGTTTATGTACTCCTCTGAAGGTGGTCTTTGGCCGCATTTGTCATCATAAAGACTCCACAAAATCGTGAATAACCTTTTAAGGATAATATTTTTCGGAAAAGCAGAGGTAAGGAATTTTTATCGTTTACACCTAGAGCTCATGAGAATTTCTAGGCCAGGAGATATAAAAATTATCAATATTTTCAATAAGCTTCTTCCTTCATACTCGTAATTTGAGTTTTCCATTTTCACTGTAACTTATGTTCCCCTCTCTAATACCCCTTCAGTGGCATTAATCCATGATTACCCAAAACCTTTACTCTTACAAATGATAGCAGATTGATTGGTATTTGCATCCTTACTCACCTTTCATGTACATTCTTAAGAAGACCTATGCGTCAAAGTACACTATTTTCATAATTTCCCAATCCTGGAGTCATCATTCCTCATAACTCCATGTCCTAAGACTCCCTATCTTTATCAAAAACATTTTTCGGATTCAATATTCTTAATGTATGCTTTTCCTAGATTTGGTGGAGACAGTCCTCTTCTAATCCTGATATCGCGGGTTTGAGTCCCGTCTAGGTGTATTTTACACCACCAGGGTGTGGTCGTGTGTTGGACTGGTGTTTGTTGAAAATACTCGATGCAAAATGCCATGCAATTTTTATGAGTAAATGGAAACAGTAACAAAATGAAAATCTAGCAGATATTAGTGTTTTTCCTAAAACCCAGAATGTTCACCTACACGCAGCTAGGAGGATATGAGTACATCCTTATGCACCGCTGATTTTGCTTCTTTTGACATACATTCACTCTTTGATTTTACTCACATACTAACTATGGTCTTGCTGCCTGCCTTCGTACATAACAAATACCGTATTTTTGCCTTCCCGAATTTTTTTTAAACTAAAAATTCCAATGAAAATCGAGTAACGCTAACTTGATGTCTGGAACTTATCCAGTTTTGTAGGAAACTAGAACAAAAAACAGAAACTACATATCCGAAGTACTATCCGACATTATTTACGCAGTGCGCTGTTTAACGTGAATGGGCAAAACACTAATGGAAAGATGGTACAACGTTGTTCGTTTCATAATTTGGAATAGATTTAGCCTTAATGTATAAATCCCGATGGCCTGTGGGAAATATTAAGTTAATATGTTGTCCTTTGATCGAAGCACTCCTATGTGAAATTCATCTCAAAATTACTTTATGATATTCTAAATATTAAATTCGCAAATTTTCACTACTTAATATTAATTGTTGGCCATACTCGAATGATAATTGCGCTACTTAGAGGTGGAGCAAAAGGATAAGGAAAGTCGTTCTTTGAGTCATTTGAAGAAGAAACCAGGCAAGCATTAGTGCGTCAAGATCACCAGACACGCGTTGAAGTTCCCACGGGTTCTTTTTCGTAGTATTAAGCTCCATGTGAACATTTTTCATCCAGTCTATTCGAATAATTCTTCGTATTATGAGTTAAATATTGATTTAATTTTCAGCAATCTCCTTTTACGACGGCTTTCGAAAGGTGATACTATACTCACGTCAACTTATTGATCGATAAGTGAGACTCACAATGCGAAGGCATTTCATTATGTATTGTGTCCATACTCCAGTCTCATTTTTTTGGTGTAGTAGATGGTTGGCCCTTCGTAATTCCAGCATTTTCAGCTTGGTTATTATGCACTTGATGCCTTTGTGCTTCTGTCCTTGTACTAACATTTCTGTACTTGTAAGTCTTTGGAGATAAAAATACGATTCTATTTCCTCTTGCCCCTTTCCTTGTCGGGTACATTTTTCTTTCTGTTACTTTTACTATGAGTTATGTTGGCTAAAAAAGCCGAGCTGAAAAGCGTTTGGTATATAATAATAAAAATGATTGAACAAACTTTAAAAAACGAGTGACTGTAAGAAAGCTATATCCTTTCTCTTTCAGTGTTGGCTGGCTATTTGGAGTAAGTGACTGAGAGATGAAGTAATTTGCGCCATTGAGGATAGGTAGTTAGGTCGGTAGGGGAAAGATTCCTTGACAAAAGCAGAGGACGGAAAGAACTCCAGCGTCCATGTTAGCCTGCTCTTGACGAAAGGTACCAAGGGGACCACAGCTTAACGCACTATCCGACGGATGGAGTACTACAACTAAAGAGTAGGATCAGGTGCTTTCCCGGCGTAGTGATGGAAAAATCGATTTCGATTAAAATCGAAAATCGAGTTTTAATAGTCAAAGATCGAGGAAATCGAGATCGAGCCATGACATTCGAGTTTCGATCCAAACTCGATTTTTCAACTTCGATCTTGACCATTTCAACAGCTTGACAGCAATGTGTCTTTTAGCAAGGTAATCCCTCTGGTATCCTATAGGAAGGAGGTAAGCAATAATGAATTTGGAATCTCATTAAAAGTACGAAATATGATTGTTTTGTCTTAACAATTTTCATAACATTCGCAAAAAAACACGTCAGTTTGATGCAGGAACGCGGGTTGGCAAGCACGAGAAGAAAACCCTCACAGACGAGGTGGACAGAAAATTCGCTCGAGTCGAGACGCATCCTATTTACTCTTTAGCCACGTTGCTTGATCCGAGATTCAAAGCAGTTGCTTTTGGAAGCTCGCTTCACGCCAATGCTGCCAAGAGAAACCTGGGTTAGTTAAGCCCAACTCCAGCGTACTATCAGCATGAAAAGTTTTTTCACAGATATACTCTACGCGCGAGGGTCCCTCCCTCCGGTGAGTGCCGCACTGGGAGTCTCTTGCGCGTGGGAGTAAGTCTGTGACAAAACTTTTCGGATGATAATACCTTCTGTTTACTGCTGTTACTTCGTTTCACCCCCTGATTTTGAAGCAACATGAGATTCATTTTTATAGGTCATAAAATCCAAGATTTTATTAGTGAAGCCCCTGCTGCTGCTGACCGAGATGCACAGGCAGGTGACGATCCTGGCCTCCTCTCCGACGACGCTTTTGAGCCTGATGACAACGAGGAACAAGATCCGTGGGCGGCGCTTGACAAGCGCGTCCGCATGGCCAACGCCAACGACGACCAGGACCGCGTTGGGGGAATGCCAGTAGAAGTTAGGCAATACCTCTACAGGCCACCCGTCGATAGGAAAGGCAACCCCAATCCTCTCAAAAGTCTGGGAGGAGATAAAGGGTTAATACCCCAACTCGTACCGTTTCGCGATCAGAGTGCTGAGCATGATAACCTCATCCGTCCCATGTGAAAGACTTTTCTCTAAGGCCGGTAAAATTGGAAAGGCACGCACTAGATCATCAAGAAAGCATTTCAATCAGTTGATCTTTCTTAAAAATTTTAGTGAAGCCGAATGGTTCTAAGCGGTGAATTCCAAACTTTAAGTTACGTGCATTTGTATATTTTTACTACTAATAATTCAAGAATGTATTATAAGTACATTTTTAGGGATTTTTTATAATATTCAAAAAAATAATATGAGCGTTTTTCGAATGAATAATAAACATGTTTTTGTACCAACTGTATTTTTTTCAAAAAAGAACCGTCGATTTTTTCGATTAATCGATCTTTTATTTAAATTTCGATTTTTGTTGAAAAGTCGAGCTTTTCATTTCGATTAAAAATCGATTTCTCGAAAAATCGATTTTGACCGACATTTTTCCATCACTATCCCGGCGTATCAGCTTCTAAAATTCTCTCGGGTTTCCCACGGTTCAGAAGGTCGATAACGGCTGACGTTTCGACAGTCGACTCGATCATCGTGCTCAGGGCAGAGTCACTTACCTCTGCCCTGAGCACGATGCTCGAGTCCTCGAGTCGACTGTCGAAACGTCGCTCGTTATGTTTTTTCTGACCCAGTGGAAAAGCCGAGAGAATTTTGAGAAAATACACCTTAAGGTAGTTTGAGCGATTATCAATTCATCTAGAATTGGATGAATTGAGGTCATTTTAAAGAAAAACTCCCATCTTTCTAACTATATGAAAATATTACCCCCCTGGCTGAACTACTTTTCGAGCGATTTGCCAAAACATTTTAGTGTTTTACATGGGATAGATTACGCCTGTGCGCTCCAGAGGGAGAATATTGGAAAACTTTGGAACTTCTAACCATTAGATTTCTTAAAAAATCTAACAGTATGTAGTTTGTACGCTTTCTCAACTATTTATAAGAATAAATGCATTACTCACCGCAGTAATATTTACAGAATCGCAAAAAACCTTCCATAAAGAAGCCGATTTCACCCTATGGCGTTAAAAAATGAGCGAAATTCGAGACCTATGTGGTTATATTTATTTAATTACTGAGAATGTTTGTCAAATATAACACTGTTTTGCGGAATAAATACTACAATATTTACTGTATACTTCTCACAGGCGCTGAAATAAAAACAAAATTCTAATATGGCCTCTATTATGACTAGGAAACTATCTCGCTCTAACTACCTAAAGTGCTCTCCACAAAAAACTCAAGAAGGTGCCAGAATTTCCAATGAAAAAAACCATAACTATCAGGATTTGAACTCGGACCCTAGGTATGGAAGGCTAGTACTCAAGTCTCCGCACCAACCCGACCCCCCCCTTCCTTCAAAGTTTTCGTATTTACTGGTCCTGCTCCTAGTAGTTCCTCCTCTCTGTTTCCCGCCATATTTCGTGACTCCCATCCACTTCCTCAGACTCATCCCCATCTTTCCGCACGTTGTCTCGTGCCCTGTGACCCGCGAGTGCAAATCCAACGGGCCCGGCACATCTCCTTGTAGTACTCCACCGAGTGGTCGCATCACGAATTCGCGGGAACGGAACCGAAGGTGCGGGAACGGAGTGCTGGGCTTTGCGTGGGCGTGGGTCATTTCTGACCACCCCGCTTTTTGGGATGCGAAGGGGTTACGCGGCGACGGGAAGGGGTCACTTGTGGGTTGGAGTGTGGGAAGGGGCAATTTCGCGCGCCGCCCGATGAAGAGTGTGGGCGAGGGATAAGAGAAGATTGAGGGTTATTGAGGCGCGGGTGGTGTGCTTTCGGTTCCCCCGGGAAGGTGTCCATTCGCCGCCGGTGCAAATGATGAGAGGGGCCGCGGACGCCGGCCAAAGGGCAGCGCGAGAACCACAGGGGGGGTGAGGAGTTAGGAAGGCGTGGAAGTACGTGGAGGAGTGGGGACAGGAGGAAGGCGCTGGAATGGATGTGGTGATGGCTTTGGTGGCGGGGGTGGAAATTGGTCGATGGGAGAAAGAGATTTGTATTCCTCGTCTATTCATCACATTTCGAATCTGATGTCTGTCCCGCGGGCGGAAGTCATTTTGTACACCTACACGTGTATCTGTGAGGGGAAAAGACGGGAAAGGCAAGTAAAAACAAATTTATGGTGGCCTAATTAGCCTCAAGGACTTATTGGAAATGTACACGCCTTGTAAGCACAGGTATTCAAAGCCGATCCCTTTTCTAGAGACTTTCATATGCTTATACGAAATCCATAATTTTACCAATCGTAGCATGACGGATTGTAGCCCACGACTTTATCTTATTAATAAGAGTAGATCAGAGATCATAATCATGAACTAATGGTATCAATTGCATGGATATGGGAATATTTCTACTTTAACTATTGTCGACGCATTCTGAAGAAATCATGTGATTTCTTTTATAGAAAATCTTTCTCCCTATTTAGTTGAACTCAAATTGGCAGAGACTCTCGTTTCCACTGCCTTGTGGATCCACCGTAAAACGACTCAATTGTCATTTCATGCATTATCTGGCTGCTTGTAGAAAAACGCTTCCTTTATTCAATATGAATAAAAAATCCGACCTTTCCACACTATTTTTCTCACAAATTGAACTTAAAATTAAATGGTGCTAAATGGAAGAATGGGAGTAATACGGGGAAAATAGTATTTTTCCATTTAATATAAATTCCATTTTCGCGAAAAACTGTTAATAACAAGGGGAAAATCACAAAAAATAGAATACAAATAAAATATGTGCATCTTATAACCTTATTTTTTGAGTTATTAGGTAATTAATGCGTTAACTGAAGTCAAAATGCGGCAATTCCATGTAAATGGCGCTGCAGCCGACTACTAAGGCTGGAAAAAAGTGTTCATTAAAAGTATATTAGCGGAATAATCTGCATATTTTGTGCTTTAACTGTGTTTCCAACAGATAACGCATGCCATCAGTGGAAGCAAAATATTATTTTTTTTAAGCGAAAAAAAAACAGGAATTTAGTATTTGTTTTGACACAAACAGTCGCAGTGGGACCTCCTTAAATTCCGTACGTCGAATTGTTGTGGGTACTTTTGAAAAACCATTCTCCCAGTCAAAGCTTGATGACTAATACTCTCAACGCCTTCACTTTTTTGCGAAGGGTGAGATGTGGTGAATGGTCTATCGATTTGAGTGACCAGTAGAGCAGGGAATAGTATGTGGATAGTCAATCTACCCGTAATGCGTTGTCATCCCGTGGGATGCTGTGGACGTCTTATTCGCCTAAACAGTCAAGTCTGAAACGTGCTTCGAAAAAATGGAGCCAATGACCCACTTAGTTAGTGATCACGAAGAAATCAAATAAATTAAAGTGTTAAACCACCAGTGTCGATAAAGCTTAAGCCAGATATTGGATTTTGTGCCAGTATTTCATGTCACCTGACGCATTCAAAGCCAGTCCAAAAACAATTACTGCTTCGAAAGCTGGGGTTCTTTGACTTGACTCATTGTATTTTTTCATTGATCCGTTTCTCATAAAAAATAAGGGCTCTCATAAAGAATGTCGTTTTGCCACATCAGCTGGGAAGGTTTAAGAATTTCGCACCTTTCCCTCCATGATTTTGAAACGCTCGAGATAATTCTGATCACGTAACTGAGTCACGTGATACAATAACAAATAGTTCGAGATTATGGTGTGTTTGAACCTTTTGGATGGATGACTTAAGCGTCCGATACGTTGTTAATTGCACCTCCAATCAGGATTTTTAACTCGATCAACAACATTCCGGTGATGGAAACTCGATCGGGAAGTCTGCGTGAGATTTTTAACTGTTTCAAATGCTTCAAATCTAGAACTGTTGCCTTCGTTACGTGGTCAGTATCATCTTGAGCGTTTCAAAAACAACCTACAAGGAGGCAATTTGCCAGGTAAAAATCAATTTTGAATAAATTAACCGAGAAATATTTCATTTTCCTGATACATAACATGTTAATTCAAGCAAGGTTAGGTTGCAGGAGAACAGGTATTAAGTTGGTAAATACCGTTTGTGCAGTTTTTATAACTGAACCATAAAGGAAATTTCCCTCTAAGAATTCCCTAGAAAATAGGGAAAAGCAAGGGAAAAATTGAAAATTCCTTCGAAAAAATTTCTTTCCTAAATAAATCCCCTAAAATTCAAGGGAATGTTTTTCTTAGAGCTTTTTATTTAGAAATGAAATACTTCGGTCAGTAATTTTCCTAGAAAAAATGCTATTTTAGTAAAAACCGACAGGCAGAGGAATAATTACACCATTCATTGCATAGAGCGTATTGTGCAGTGATAAGAATGAATTACTATCGAGGAAAAAATATATATTCATAAAAACAAAAAAATTATTCTGCATAGTTTCATTCATAAAACCATAGAGTTAACACAATAAATTATAATGAGACAAACAAAATATTTTTCATTAAAAAAATATTTGCAACCATTATAAAAACTCCCCTCTCACAGTCAACTATATTCCGTTAAAAATAAATATATTCTAAGCTACTAGAACCTACTTTTTGACGTATTTCCCCAGGAAAATACACTCTGGGGAAATTATTCCCTAAAGGTATATTTTATAGAGAAACCGGGGGCTCAATTTCTAGGAAATATTCCTACAGGGTAGGTTATTCCCCGGATTTGGACGCGGTAGAACATGCGCAAAAATAAATTCTTGCCATTCTTTCAAAGTTTATGCTGGAATAGAAAGCATGCAGAGGCATTCAGTTTATCCAAAAAAAATTCAACTCATTAATTATTAATAACCATTCGGAAGCTTAATTATTATCAGCAGTCATAATCTGAAGGTTTGGTTGCTCTCCACTCTACTCACCGTTCAGATATGTTATTAGGAACTGGCATCCAACCGAAATTTTCACGAAAAATGTTTCGTCCGAGATTACAAACCTACTTCAGGATGGGTCGAATTGTATTTTTAAATAAACCTTAAAATCTAAAGCAGAATTTTTGAACTCAGTGAACACTCTCCATTATATTTTAAACATAATTTACGCTTTTCTATAGATTGCATTATCCTGAAAAATCTTTCAGTCAGCGCAACAGTCAGGATTCCCATTCTTCTCAAAAGAAAATTCTTATCTGTTTCAGCAATATTTTATCTCCTTGGCATCAGTTTTACATTACTAATTCACGTTCGTGTTTTTTGTTTTTCTTGTACTTGTAATAGGTTATTTATAATATGTACCTGATGATGATACCGCTGTGTCGAAACATGTCGTACCAGAAAAATAAATCTGTGGAAGGAAACCAAGTTAGTTTTTCATTTGTGAAATTCAACTTCCACATAGTTGAGCTTGAAATCATGGAAAATTTTTTTCTTCTCTGCATAGGAATGTCCTCATAAGGATTGTAATTAGCATCAGTATTCTTCATTCAGGCCGTTTTACACGAGGAACTTTGCTGCACAGTCTTATGTATGTATGGATGTTCAGTAAAATTGCGTCTAGAAAATCGCGGCCTTGCTATCTGCGCGGATGCAGGATCGAAAGACAAATAAATCGCTCCCACTCTAATTCCGTGCCTTCGTGCTCTAAATTCCTGTAGATCAAAATTCCCATTAAGTGCCTCGTGTAAAACGGTCTTTAGACTTGGAATTATTGCTTTCCTAATGCATGCTTCCATGCAAGTATTTTGTCATGAAGAGCAATATGCGACTTCTTTAAAATAACAAGTTTTTAGGATTCTAATGCCGACACTATTCGAATGATGAGGAAAATAATTCCTTCTAAAATAGTCTTGGTGATGTTCTGACGTAGGCTTCCCCGGGACTTGGATAGAAGATATTTCCGGTTTCCGGGGTTTCTGCCGCGTCGTTCCATTTCCACTGGACGATATTTCGTCTTGCTATCCTTCAGACTTCATCTGGTCAACCGACCGTCGTAATAGGGTAATCTAAGGTAATGGAAATATCGCATACCAGTTTTCGGAAATACAAGACTAATTAGGTTAGATTTCCGTTTATTTGAAAACGATTAATACAAATAAACAGCGAAATATACCGGTAAATCGGGAGTATTATGTCAGACTATCGGGACGGAACAAGTTTTACGTTCATTTGCAAATGATTAATAGAAATATGTAATGAAATTTACCGGTAAACCGGGAATATGACATAGTTATTATATGGACGGTACAAGTATTGCTTTAAAACAATCTTCGGTTAATAGATCCCGGTGCTGTTTTATCCTATTTCAAACTTGTCAATTTTCCTTTAGCAAGAAACGCCACCATCCCCACACAACCTATTCCATTGCTTCCAAACACCTTTTTCCTGCTGTTTTTTTCGTCTAATATTCACTGTCTTACATTGGAATCATCGTTATGTATTTTTTAGTGATGTGTTTCCTTACATCAAATCTGGTGTTTTAGTTACAATGTTAGTCAATTTAAAGAGAAAAAGCTTCCAGTACGGGGTGAGAAACCTCTGTAAACAGAAACAATCAACTCCACGGGATTTCCCTACCGGAAACAGAATGGAGCCAGAGATCCATCTCCTGATAAAATACCTTGTTGGCTTGTGCTTTTCGGCTTACTTATCTTTCCTTAATTCCCAGATAGTGAGGTTCTTCCACTTGCTCCAATTTTTGGTGTCCAATGCCGACGGTTACTTTGTCTTTTATCTACCTTCTACAAACCATTATTTTAATTTTCCTTGCATATATCTTCAACTTCTATTTACTCACAGTTAAGTTCATGCAGCTCAGCATTTTCTCTAGATCTTTCTTTCTTTATGCCCATCTCATCAAAGAAAATCCAAGTATACTGATTTTTTCCCACGCACATGTATTTTACTAGTATTTAAGTATATTTAAATTCAATTTATTAATTTTCATGTAAAAATTAAAGGTAATCCGTGACAAAGAACATCTTTGTCTCACTCCTATTCTCACAATTTGCGTATGACATCTATTCCTCTAATCTGGCCATAATTTCTCCAGGACTTCTATATATTTCGTCCAGTTCACTCTATCAAAAGCCATCTCGAAATTTACTTGGCAAGAAAAAAGTCCTGGCCATATTCTAGGGTTCTTTCTACTATAATAGCGACATCACCCCTATAGCATCCGGCATTTTCGTCCCTCTCCTAAACCCAAACTGTTCGTCATCCAGGTATTCGTTAGTTTTGGTCTCTAGCCACCTATTAATAATTCTGTGAACCACTTTGGCTTCATAAGATATTAAACATGTTTCGCTTTAGCCTTCGCCTGCTTTCGCCTTGCTCTTCATCGGTACACAAATAAGTATTGTCTTCGCGTGGTCCTCCGGCCACTCGCCATCCTTATAAATCCTATGAATAAGTGCAAAACATTTTTCTCTCCCGTTCTTCCACATCTTTTTTTTTAGCCCTCGGACGACTCTGGAGGTCGGTATGACCCTGAGATGCCGATAAGCCATTGGCTTATCGTCAGGTTTCGCTGGGACCGAACCACCAGAACTTGACAGAAACACCCATGCCCGCGCAGGCGAAAAACCTACCAAGGTGGGATTCGAACCCGCGACCCTCGGATTAGCGGACTCTTTAGAAACTCTGCGGGTATTTTATCTCTTCGTACCACCTTATTCCTTTTTATGTCTCGTAGAGCTCTTTCGATTTCACTATCAAGGATACCTGGTCCGATGCTATCCCTGTCATTGTCGTCTTCCCCTTCTACAGCCAACGTAGTAGGCCTTTTTCCTTATTCCAACCTTATTTCCTCACCATTAAGCTCTTCAAAATAATCCTTCCATATCTCCTGGTTCTCAATAAACTTTCTCGAAGGTTCTACAATAAATTTTTCTGTCTTATCCGTTATCGATGGAGTTCCCCTTTCCTCACTACCACTAATGGGTTCATTTACTTTCCTATCCAATGAATCTGCTCTAATGCATAATTTATATTATTACAGAATGAATGCTGTTTATAAGTGCCACTGCGAAACTAATAAAACATTTTGTATGCAACCATAAAAACTTCGACTAAAAAAATGAAGGTTGAGAAGCATTTTTTTATTGCCCAGAATTTTTATCGGGATAATGAACTCCACTTGGTAGTCCCTCTCGAATCCGCCCACATGTGCTTACCAGAGAATCAGAACGCCGCTTCATGTAAAAACTTTCAATTTTAAAAAATTTCAACTCATTCTATTGCTGTCCCTCACTGCAAGGCTAACGCCTTGGCGTTGTTATCGTTTCGATCCAATCGGATCGAATCGGACGAATCTTGGAGGGACTCCGAACGGTGAGTGAATCCCGCAGCGGGGAAAGGGATGCGTTAGCGGTAGTATTTTGGTGCTCCTGGAGGGTGTACACAAAAGGGGGCGGGGTCAACGGGACCCTAAGGAAGGAGGGAAGAAAGAGAAGGGATGGGTAGTAGGGGGGGGGAGACGGAGAAATCTTCTCGGAAAGTCCTGGATAGCAGTGGGAGAGATCATCGAGGGCGGAAAGTTCACGATTTGTTTCGGGGCGAGGTGCGTGTTACGGGGCGGCGGCGATGGAAAAGCGTCGATTTTTCATCATGCCGCGGCCGCCTCACCTCCATCACCGTGGCAACCGGACGTGACTTGTTAAGGGACCTCAATACACACTCGTACACCAACTAATCCTGCTGGGCAATATGCTCACGCGTGCATTTCCACCCCTAACATCCCCTTCCCCCCCCCCCCCTTACCCACCCCACTCTCCATATTCGACTCATTCACTCCCCCAACCCCTACTCAAACTCCCTCCCCTCAATCTCCTGCTCCAACCCTCCTCCGACGTTCAACCGGCATGCGCCCGCTATCGGCGTAATTACTTCTCATTTTCTCCGCGAGGGGTGCCGCGTCCCTAATCGCATTACCGTTCCGTGATTTGCAAGTGCTGTGCCCTCAAGCTGACCCGCACCCATATATTATATGTATGTATATATACGCCGTGCTGTCGATGCTCCTTTCGAAGATATAATCTATGGCGTTCTTAGATCTCATTAGTCCTGTAAAGAGTTCGCTTGCACACCGTACTATTGCGTGAGGGTTGTCGTTGTGGTAAAATATGGGCGGCTGATTAAACGTGTGAAAGTCAATAGAAAATGCTATTAAAAATATTTGTACATCATCGCATGATCATCAAGAAGATAGCAGTCCGCAAGGTGAAACGGTAAGGTTATGCTGGCTATGTGGGTATTGAAAAATAATAATAGTATATTTGTATTTTAAAGTTTACGAGTATTTTTGAGCACATTTTTGGGCTTGTGAGATTGAACGGTTTTTTGAGTCACCTAATTTTGTTAGTAAACCTGTAAATAGTAACTATACATATATGTATTACATAACTGTTTCTCCGATTTTCTCCATTTAAAATAAACTTCGAATATATGTAAATAAAAGAATTCTCTGGTTGCACTAGAATATAGCATTTCCGCATTTTCATGCACATATATTATCTGGTAATAATAAAAACTCCGAATACCTGAAGAACAACCCTGTGTTTTTAATTTCAAAATGGTCACTGCAATGTCTCTTGCAATTGTTTCGAGTCATGGCGATACGATGGTAGGTCACCATCTAGATTAGTTCGATCGAAATTTTATGTAGGTTGACCATATTATTAAAAACTACACCTTGCAACTACAAACTGGTCTGTGAGATACATGTTTTGTTTTTTGATTGATTGGTATAATTCATAGAATGCTGGGGCATTCATTATGAAACTAGGATAGACAATAAAACTTTTTCAATAATAAAATGATCAATTTTTTAAGATAATACTCCATAGCAAAAATAAAAAAATATTTTTTTAATAAAATGGTAAAATTACTCATAAGAAGAAATTAATAAAAACACCCAAACATGTAACGTTATTTCGCACATTTACATTCACAGTCAGTGTTTACGCGTTAAATACATACATAAAATATTAGAAAGGATGTTATAGACCGTGAAAATGAGTCTTGGTAATGATTGAAGAACTGCCAAGGAGAGAAATATGATAAGGTTTAGGGACGATAAATGATGCATGAAGCAAAGGATGATAATAAACGAGCCATTAGAGAAGGTGCATGAATAGGGCAGTGTTATTTTTATTTGGTAAGTAGTAGGTAGTAAAAATAAATTACTTGCCATAGACAAGAAGAAGCACTTAGCTTTCTTTCACCGCATGCGATGTAGTCATGAAATCTCCGTGGAGATCATTTTAAGTGTCTTTACTCGTGCAAGTGATCTCTGAAAACACAGGTATACTTTTACGATGGCTATACTTCCGCGTTTCCTCTTTTTATTGATACGTCAAACCTTGTCTTAATCATTTAAGAAATGGAATAAAAAATATCAAATCAAACGAAACATTTCGCTCAATTTCATTCAATCTAAATATCGTGTAATTTAAAGATAAAAAAATAAATATATTTTCCCGTTATTGGCGAAATTGAATGATATCTGAGATTTCTTCATAGCTGATTATGCATTTTACTCTACATGAATTTTTGACGCACATCTATCGTACCAATAAATACATGGCCGTGTCAATGGAACTTCAAATTTAGGTGCTGTGGTATTAAGTTCGACCACCAAGTAGTACCTACACCCAGCGACAGGCATGGACTGCAAAAGCAGCTGTAGCCTCAATCTCTTGACTTCTGTTTATTTTTTCCTCAGCGAATACCTATTTCCTCCTGACATAATCAGGCATTTTCCCCTCCCTTCACATTTTTCATTCTCTTCTTGCGTCGAGCACATTTTCTGTCTAGGCTAATTTTTGTCTTCATGGTTCATATGCAAGAATCTTCAGTCTCCTGGTAGGATTTCTCATTTTAATTTTTCCATATCATGGCCGTGAATGAATGGCCAATGAATCATATGTAGGAGAGTATTTGAAAAAAACGGTATGACCTATATTTCAAGACAAATAGTTTTAACCTCAGATATGAAATTTGGTCTAAAAACGTTAAACCATAGAATTCATCCTTTGGATATTGGATCAAATGGTTGCTCAAATAAGTCTAAATGCATAATTCTGGATTCAAGATAATAGAGGGAAGAAGTAATGACTACTGCAGAAGTAATTGTACCTTATTCATATATCATTTTCAATTATTTTTACGGAATATGGAGAGCTACAATAAGTCTGTACTGCTATAATTCACGAGATGCTATAATGTTGCTATATAAATTTTAGCGAAGTAAGTATAAATGAATAGCGTCCTCATTCCTTTTATAATTAAGTTTTTCTGCATAAAAAAGTATCTCTTTTTATGAATGACTAAATTGGCTAGGACATTTGGCAGTTTTATTCATAGTCATATATTGTAATTGAGTAAAGAATCATTAAAATATTACAAAAATAAAAATTTTACTGTTAAACTAATATAAAAATATTGATTTCAAATTTTCATACATTTATAAGTTCAAAATCAATAAACTATGAAAACAACAAATACACGTTATACTAAGGAACCGGTACCATACCCAATTGTCATTGATCATATCTTCTAAAATATGCATTTCTTCACTGTACTTATTTTTTGCAACGAATGCGTCCAAAGTTGTACATAATAAAAAAATTGGGTATTTTGGGAGAAATTTTCATTTTTCTATACATTCCTTAAGTAGTTAATGAGTAGTTAGGTAGTAAGTATTTGGGTAATTATATGAGGCTTTGCGTCCGACAAAATTCCATGCAGTAGGCTGTTTGTCGTTCGAATTTTAAAATCAACTGTAGCCAAGATTTTTTCAATGCATGACTCGAGTATTTCACAAGTTTTGATTGAAGATCACCACGACCTGTATTTAAAAATAACTGGAGACATTCTGAAACATTCGCATCATTTGTTTCTGCATCACCCTCTTGCGTTAGAAAAAAATATTTTATCTACCTCTCATACGTGTACCTCACATATAGCATATAGCCCAAGCTCAGTCTGCTTTAAGTCAAGAAGGCATGTTGCCTATACATGGGCTCCTAAGTATCATCTGAGCATGTGCTATGGGTTGAAAGTTAATGCAGATATATTGCCAAAATCATTACATGGTCCCAGTGAAGTGTCACAATTAGAAGAGCAGGTAGAATGTTATCATTCTGTACCTGATGAAATGTCTGACAAAACATTTTCACCCCCGATTGAGTAAAATATAAAGAGACAAAGTAGAAATGATTCTTATATTTGATTCCGCATCATAAGTCATTATTGTTCTACACATTTTTTAAGCTAAAAATTATTCTCTTCGTGAACTGAAATGACCACCCGTTAGTCGTTTTTAGTGCAACGTCAAACTTTGCCCTGTAGCGTCGGACGGTGTGTACAAATAAGAAACACCTAGTTTCAGTTTTCTTTATTTTATCCTTCTTTTAACTCAAGCAGAGCAGCTTCCAGACCTGCTCTCCTCCTTCCTTAACAACCGATCCTTCCCCAAAACTAAACCCTCGTCACCAAAACATTTTAACAATCAACACTAAAATAAATTACAACATTTAAACAAAAACTATACCAAATTAAACAAATTAAAAAACAAATACCAAGGTACTGTTCAAACGCTACAGCTCTAAATGAGAATTACCTGTCAATGAAGAACAAAGTTTCCCTCATCGATCAGCTACTCAGCTCTCATCCTTTATTTTCGCAGATGATAGCTAATTTTATGAATTAAATTGTACTGAGATACTAAATATAAGTATTATAGCTACTTAAATATTTATTTTTTCTCCTTGTAATACATAACGGATACATATCCTTTTGTTTTAATCCATTTATTGGCGCAAGATGGCGATTCATTACTTATACATTGTACAATATTCTCGTTGTAATCTGTAAAGATTCGATTTCATTGTTGTAAACATCAATAGTAAATGTTTGGAGAAAAATTTGCTTCCTCATTGGAGCAAAGTTGCCTTGATCGATCGGCAGTTGGAAATAACACTGTTGGAGGAACAACTGAAGAGCGTATGTTTTTGCTTTATCTACGAGTCGCTTCTCTGAAGATAAAATCGCTTTTTATGGTTGGGAAAACGAAGTCATGATTTAAGTCAGCGATTTCGCACTCGCACCAAATTATGCTCAGGAAATACCGTTTGCTCTATTAACAATTAGTTCTGCTGTCATTATATTAACAAAGGAGTTTTGCGGGGATAGCATAGGGTAGGTGACCTCAACAAAGTGTTTTTCTCCGTGCATTCATAATAATAAATTTCTCTGGCAGAAAATATCTGTCATTAGTTTGTCTTGAATCGCAAACACGGATTCAACCCATTGCACGTAAATAATCAAGCTCTGAGTCGGATGCTTTTAAATGGTATAAATGATGAATTATTTCATACTTGAAAAACTTAATCTAAAAAATAAGATAAATACCTCATGAGTTATAAAAATTGGCCAAACGGGTTTTTAAATCGCAAAATGTATCGTAAAAGCCCTTATGAATACAGATGCTCTGCCGGTTAAGGTGTGCATGAATGGAAATTTCGCTTGGCTACTGATCGAAAGGTCTCGGGTTCAAATCCGGGTGAATCCTTTGGACACCCCCGAACAAAAAAATCCTCGGAGTGCGAGGTGGCCCAGGGTAAGGAACTGGCCCCCCTACCCTGAATGTGTGAAATTCACACGCCTGTGGCTTAGTCCGGGGTGAGCTCTACCCTCAACTATCCAAACCAACCTTCGGGTTGAATCACTGAGTGAGTGAGAATGGAAATTACGTAGTTGCTTCCGTTTAACATAAAATACTGGTATGTTAATAAATGACAAAACAAACTATGTTAAAATCCACAAATTTTATTATTGATACAACTAGTTTCAACGCTACGGCGTCCTAAGGTACTTGACGAGACGCCGTAACGTTTAAACTAGTTGTACCAATTATAAACTCTGTGGATTTAAACATAGTTAGTTTTGTCATTATTCGAAATGAACTTCCACAAAGTTACGCCTGAAAGGATCGAATTCATAAAACATGTTATTAATATGTTACAATTGATAATTGAAATTCGCTTCTTCAAATACTGTTGTTCTCACTACCTCCTTCCTTGACTTTTAATGCCTCACACATTTTCCTTCTTCCGTCGCACTTAAACTTCTTCTGTAACGCTTAACACTTCATCCACGACCTTCGGCATCTCATCTCTCCATGTACCTCTGATTTCCAGCCTCAGGTTCCTCATCATTCCAAGCACTGTCTCGTCCGCCTTTCTCTTGTCTATCGATTTTCTTCGTCCACTGGGAATACTATTTCGTTGGCGTGCGTTGTAAGCAGAGTAAATGCAATCCAGCCTTCTTAGCAATAAGCCACTAATAACGATTTCCTACACTGTAATGCTCATATTAGAATATGTCAAGTTTCTTGCCTAGAAATTGCTAGGTATACCTATAGAAAAATTTAATGCGAGGTTAAGGCGATATGAAGGATCTGTCTCTTTTACCGTCGGATCTCCTTTCGTCTTACGCGTGCAGGCAAGACAAAAGTGACATAAAAGAGAGCAGGTATGTGTATATGTACTATCACTTTCTAAAGTCGGTGTACACGGCAAACTCGGCGGTCTCCGTAATCTGCTGATATGGCAGATAGACAGACAAATGTATCATAAAAAATAGTGATAAATGCTGATGAGTTGTTCTCGGGTTTCCCACCGGGTTAGGCTTTCCTTGATTGCAGACGTTTCGGTAGGAGACTTTCCTGCTATTTTCAAGGCTCTCAATTTTTTCTCTAGACTCTTGAAAATAGCAGGAAAGTCTCCTGCCGAAACGTCGGCAATCGTGGAAAGCCTAACCCGGTGGGAAACCCAAGAACAACTCATTACCATCATTCACCGGGAAAGTCTGAAATCATAATGATAATTGGTTTACAGGCTGATTTGATTATATTTTTTCATACTTTTGAAAGTTGCATTTTTAATGTAAAATACAAATTTGGTATTCTCCTCCGCCGACACGGGCTTAAAAGGATACAAAAGGTGACGGCATTCCCAGGATCCATGGCTCAACAAACGACAGAAAGGGAAATATTTATTGGGAAATATTTTATGTGAACGTAGCCTGCGTTTTTAACGTAACATCATAGGATTGTGGCGATCAATATTTTTTTTCCAGTATCAGGTGACTCGGGAAATTAATAGCATTCTTCTCGTGTAAGAAATACTGAACACTTACAGATAAACCTAATTTGTTGTGGGAGGGTGAGTTATGTATGTAGTTCGTGGTCGGAGGTCATGTGAGGATCACTTGCAGAGTACAAAATAGTCAATTTGCACAAGCCATAGAAGTAAAATAGACTCCCAGACGACGTGGATATGATTCCTTTTCGGACGAACACCGTGTGGACCGACTATTAACACTCGTAGTTTTTTTAACATAAATACATCGCTATCAATTCTTTTTTTCCGATTTCTATCTCTTCTCTCTTGTCTTTTACAATAATATTAATTAATCTAATTCACACAGTCAACCCCACTTACACAATTTCAATTAATTCAAATATCAATACATGAAGAACACAACCACAACCCTGTGAGAAGAATATTGCATCTAGGCGGGAATAGAACCCACGAACCTTGGGTTGACAGGCGAGGACTCTACCCCGTCCCCAATGAGGTCGGAAAGGTAACTTTCGATTGAAAATTGTGTTACCCACGTTTGAAGCGTTAAACCTGAATAACCGCATATGTCAGCGATCTCTCGAGATTTACACCGGATATTTAGGTCCATGGCGGCCAACGTTTCGACGCTCAAGTCGAGCATCGTCCTCAGGGCAGAGGTGAGTGCCAAGACTACAGGTTGAAGTCAATTGAGACCCACAGGCAGGTCAAGTCCGAAATTTGGGAGGGAAATTTTCGGCCCCCAATGCTCCAAATCCCAAGCGACCGCTGTCATACATCTTTTCCGGGATAGCATGAGATATTTCAGTCCCTTGCGAATCAAATTAAGCCTTTTAAAAAATTTTAACCAACGCAGAGTTTTTAAAACGTAAAAAAATACTGCGTCCATTTATAGCAAACACAAACAAACGGATTTTGTTATCAAGCATCATTAAGTTAAGATAGGAAAAACATCCCATTTTTCAAGCTCATAACCGAATGCAGAGTGTTTGGTGCTTCAATACATGTATAACCAAAATAAGGAAAGTGAGAACAATTTCCTACGCACACTTTTTGGCGAAAGCTACGGCAAGTACTTGTATGAAGTTGAACACCAATGAATTAAGGTAGTTTGAGCGAAATATCACTTCACCTAGAATTTGATGAATTTGACTTCATTTTAAAGATAAAACTCCCATCTTTCGAATGATATCAAAATATTAAACCCTTGCGGAACTGCTTTTCGAGCATTTTGCCTAAACATTTTAGCTGTTTTACACGGGGTAGATTACGACTGTGCGCTCCAGAGGGAGAATATTGAAAAAATTAGGAATTTATAAAGTTTAGATTTCGTCAAAAAACTAACGGTGTGTTGTTAGTATGTTTTTTCAACTGTTAATCAAAATTAATCAATATCTCACCGCAGCAATTTTTACAGAATCGCAAAAAACCTGTTGTGAAGGCTTTTTAGCCTTTTACCTTATTAATATTACACTGTTTACTCATACTTCTTACAGACGCTGAAATTTAAGTATAAAATTCGAATATTTTCTCCATTATGACTCAGGAAATATCTCGCTCTAACTAGAAGAACTCCAGCCACACGCCTAGGCCTGTGAGGTGGGTTTGAGCGCGTATATATGTTGGTGTGGATTTTCCCTTGCAATCAAAATCAAACGACGCGCCTTCGTCTGAGTACATATGTCAGTTCTTCACCCCTACCCTCTTCTGCTCTCATTTTCCGTTGCCCCCTCCCCCTCACCGCCCTCTTCCCTCGCCAACCCTCCCTTCCCCCACCCTCTGTTTATTTCCCTCCCCTCTTTGGCAGTGCACCCTCCCTCCCCCAATATCATCCTCGATGATGGGCCGGCGATGAAACGGCGTTATTTCCCCGACGACCGGCCTCGAGAAAGACTTCGGAAGACCTCTCTCATCCCCTGCTACCTTCAATTTCCCGTGCTGGTGGGTGGATGGGTGGCGGATTCACGGTGCCCACCCCCCTTGTTCGTGCCCACACCCCCACCTCTGGTGCGCTAGAGTATTAGTGACCGCGCTAGAAAATAATAAAACACAACCTCGCCCCCGCGTTACTAGCGAGGTCATAGAATTATAGACAACCGCTCGCCTTCAGTCCCGAATAACATGGCGAGGAAGCCCTGATTGCCCTCCTATTGCTTTTCCGCGAGCGAGTCGCTGCACGAGGCTCAAAGAAATTCAGCTGAGTGAGATTTAAGTATTATTTCGTGAAGAAAGCCGTATTTATTTGAAAGGATATATGTATGCCAACAGTAAGACTACCTATATGTTATCATGCAAGGTAATAGCTTCGTAATAGCGTGATATGAGAGAAAACCTATGTCTTTGAACCACGCGGGGTAATGGATTAGGTTGTTTCCAGGAAGTAAATAAGTAAAAGCAGCCAAGACACATATGCTTGTACATTGCATTTCAGAAAGGGCAAATTACCGTATCTGATAGATTCGTCGTGATAGCTGTTTCATCTGTGAATTCAATGCGGCTTTTATGGCTATGCTATTGGCGCAGGGATTCCAGTTTACCAAAAAGAAATCAGACGACGACTCTTAGGGCATGCCCATCATTGAAGACCTTAATGTAGGCTTATTTTTGTCAAGACTCCGGGTATGCTATCTTAAAGAAATTATTATAGCTATTTCTTCTTTAGCTTAAAAGAAATTATGACTCTATTTGAAATATAAAATTGGATGATAAAATGCTCTGGGAGTATTCCATCTGGCTGCCTCAATGCATTGCGAGGTCGTATTCCGTCTGCAATTGGATACTACATTCTTTTTTGTCACCATGTCAACTTTGTTGGTAGGTGGGTCTAGGTGAGGATGGCATTTACCATCTAAGCCAAAGGTCGAGGGTTCGTGCCCAGCCTTGGGCACGGGCATTGTATTAATGTACTCTTGTAGTTTGTTCTCATAGAAACGCAGTAACTAGCGGAATAATTTTATAGAGATCCTTTTATAGCGAGCCACCAATGGCTCACCTTAAAACCAAAAAGTTACCCGTTTTCTCAAAGTAAAAAGGACAAGTTTGATATTGACACATCTCCGGAAGAAAATTGGAAAATAAGGGGAATTTTTCAAAGGAGTTACGTGCAAGTCTAGAAGTAGGAGCTGCATAAACATGCTAAGATTCTTTGATACCCTGCCCGAGGTCATGGAAATAGTCTAGTGAACTAAAAATGTCTAATTCTTCATAACTTGCCAGAACTTCTTAATAATATACTACTCGATGAGAGCGTCGACTTGGCGCCATAAAAGACGCATGAAGCCCCACGACGACCTGATAAAATATTACCTGATATTTTATTACCTAATAGCATATTTTCCCGGCTGAAATTAGCACTGAACTGCATAATTCACGTGTAATTTATCGTTTGAGAGCAAAAAGTCTTAAGGATGGAAGGCTGTGTATTTTTCGGTCATCAGAATTGATTGTAAATGCTTAAAAGCTCTTTTCCCCATGGTGCATCACTTGACTCTTAATCCGCACCAAGCATATTTTTCTGGTCAAAATATTTAACACGAGTATTATTAGCGGGATATCTACGTACAAGTAGTACCTTGCCAGTCACCGTTGGGGAGGGTAGCTGTATGTGTTAGGATACCATACATGAAGAGGGGAGGGAAATGGAAGTGGAAGAGGGATTAGGCGAAAAGTGAGATGTTTCCTCGTGGATTATTTTCTATCTATATTTATACTGTAGCCATGAATGGAAGAAGGCGGCAAGAAATTATAGAACCCATTTTTCGACAGTGAATTCCTCTGGTTTGGTCTTTCTTGTCTGTGTTACAGATGTATGATAGGGGAAAAGTTATATTCTCCACATCAACCTGAGACTTGTATGTACATAATCTTAGCCTTGATGTTAACCTCCGAGTCCAGAGCGAATCAAGTCCTTTCAATAGCTGATGTCTCGCTACTTGTGCGATTGTACATACTTTTGATAAAGCGGATATATCCCTTGTTATTCCTTTAGCTTGGAAGCCAGGCAGTAGCGTCAAATTCGAAGAGAAATATACTGTTGGACTGATGTGTTCTTAAACACCACTATTCACAGCCACAACGCAAACAGAGCGAAAGGCAAACCGAAATGGACCTTGCTCTCTATCCCATTTATACACTGGTTTAATCCACCACTTATCTTTCTCTTTCATATCTACTTGATGTTTGCCACTCGTTACCACATTCCTATGAGTCGACTATCAGGGTAATCTGGCGATATAATCTGGTGAAGTTGTAGCATTTTTCAAACATAATTAGCATTATTATTTGTTAATTACGAAAAAAAGTTTGTAGTCATTTGATTGGCGGACGTAAAAGACATTGCCCATGCATAAATAAAAAAATATAAAATATTTACAAAATCATGTAGTTGAAAACATGTAGAAATTTCTTATTAGTTATACAATTATACTCTGAGATATAATTTTTTTTAATAAGTAAAATATTGATGAAATAAATCGTTACCCTGGGTAAGATCACTAAAAAATACTAAGCCAAGGGTCACAAAATCACATATGGAGCAATAAAAAAATCCAAATGCTCCTGTACAGTCCAGTGGGCTTACTGGAATGAATTGAGTGAGGTGGGAGAGATACAGTCAAGAGAAGGAAATTTTGAAGTAACAGAATTAAAAACGGGATTCAGGAATACAGGAAACTTTAGGTGCATTTGTTAATACGTTTTAACTCACAATGCAGACAATAATGGAAATTTTTTAAGAATTTTATCTTTATTTTTCCATTAATTAACGCATGTCATGACCAGTTTGTCGCGCGCTATTCGAAATTTTGATTAAATTGTATTGAAATATGTTTTTTTTCGAATATTGGACTCGGAGTGACATTTTGATATCTTTTAGTAACAATTAATGCTAAAGTAACAATATTTAAGGAAAAGTAATGGTAATAATGAGAAATGTATTATTTCGCGTTTAGAAGAAAATCTGTACGTGTGCAATCAAAATATTACGAAATATTACATAAGGTGTTAAAATAGCATTGAATTGTCAAAACATCGGTATAATGCAAGATTTTCACTTTTATCTATATGTATATATAAATCACTAGTGAGAACATGTAAGTATGCAACGTTTCTCGTAATTCTGTACATAAACAAAAATCGTTCCAACCACCATAAGGTAGTCTGAGCGAAATATCACTTCACCTAGAATTTGGTGAATTTCACCTCATTTTTAAGAAAAATGCTCATCTTTCCAATGATATCAATATATTAACCCCTTGCTGAACTACTTTTCGAGCAAATTTCCTGATAATACAAGTTGTTTTGCTTGGGAAAGATTACGGCTGTTCGTTCCAGAGGGAGAATATTGAAAAAAAATAGGAATTTATATTACCTAGATTCCGTCAAAAAACTAAAGATGTGTAGTTTGTATGTTTTTTCAACTATTTATAAAAATTAATCTATTACCCATCGGAGTAACTGTTACAGAATCGCAAAACAACCTTCTGTTTTGAAGGGTTTTTAGCCGTTTGGGGTGAAAAAATGAGTCAAGTTAGAGATTTATGTAGATATATTTATTTAATTACTGAGAATTTTCTATGTATATAGCTACATTTTTGCACCAATAATATTACAATATTAAATTCACATTTATAACAGACTCTGAAGTTAAAATATAAAATTCGAATATGGTCTCCATTTGACTAGGGAACTATCTCACGTATACTACCTACCTTAAATATAAACAGTGTTCGCTCATGAAATTGACCTTTGCTGTGTAGCGAGGATGCTCCGCGAGTTGGCCATTTTTATGTGGTCATTTTTTGCCTCACTATTGCTCCGACTACTTCGCCCGCCTAACATTCGGTAGACTCAGGTTTGTGGGAGTGATTGAAGTGGAAAGCAAGCGAGGGAGGATATCGGGAAACGGGTAATGGAGGGGGGTGGCTGGCATATCTCGAGAATGCGAATCGATGCTCTGCCTGGGCTCCTCCCACGCCCACTCAACCTCCCCCTCTCCCCCCACCCTTCCGACCCTCCCCTTTTCAATCGACCTGCTCCGCCGGCACATGATACGCGACGCCATCTTGAAATTAGGTGTCGGCCACGCAGGAAACAGCAGAGGGAGCCGAAATGTGCTTTTGAAACGGATATTGCTCTCCCCGTCGCGGCGCTTGTGTTATCGTCGATTACAATCATAACAAGGGAATAATCCCAGCGAGTACTCATTGAGTGCCGATTCTATACAGATAGAAGGAATGTTTTTAAGAGAAATGTCTGAGATATCACTGCGAAAGATATCATATGGTGGGGGATGCTAGTACATTGAACGACATAGGTTGAGTATCTTTGATGATGACGTTCTTTATAATAATAATTTGACTTTATTACGAGAAAATTTAGGTCTATATAGCCCTGTTTTACAATTAACTCGTTATACAAACACATGTATATATAAGGGACATATATATATGGGTTCGCTTTCCAACATATTGTGCCTCGCGAGCATGTCCGAGCATGCACGTTCAATTATTGGCCTTAGGGGTGCATTTATATGGGTGTAGACTTTCGAGATCACCTATCTCTGCTGAACTCTTGATCATATCTTCTGGGTGACAAAAACTTCATCGGTGGCACTGCGTTATAATGCCTACTTCAGATACATGGTCAAAATCAACACAATCTTGGAGCATTCTTGACTGTACCGCGGGAATTCTTAGTTGCCATGTAAAAGACATTATCTTGAGCGGTTTCAATCGCACCCCATATATGTTTGAGCTGTCTCGCCTCGAAGGGATAGCGCGGTATCAGCCATTAGGCTGTCAACCATTCCTTAGGCAATTACGATCCCCAAATAAACGAGTACCAATGTGAGGACTCGGGTGGGAAAGCCATTTCTGAATTCAAAGAAGAAAAAAACTTTCAAAAGATGATTTCAGTGACATTACATCAGGTCTGGCTAATTGTATCGCGCAAAATCTCTTCCGAAATTCTTTTAGCTTCATGATTAGTGAAGTTTTTTTTTCTGAAAAGTAGATGTGGTATGACATCTTACCAACGCCATGAGATATGAACTATGTCCCGCAATTTCGATATTGCATAGAAGGCGTACGTATCTATTTTCTCTACCTTTCTCATTTATTTTTCGTAGAAATTGGAATCCATTAGATTTCACTCTTATTACTACATTTATGCAATTTGATTTACCCATGGGCATTGTAATTTAGCAATATGCCTGATTTAAAAAATATTTCCCCGAAGACCATGAGACTGCTATAGTTTGGAAACAAGGAAACGCTATAATCAGTGCCACCTTGTAGGTAGCGGTCGCGTTTTGCATTTTTAGAAGGCTTTTTCGTCAGTTTAGGGCCATCATTCGAAAACAGAGTCAGGCTGCATTCTTTCTCCTTCATATTAAAACCAATCTCTCCTGTTTCAGGAGTTTGCAACCCTGCTCTATGTCCTTACTCTAACCTTATGTCTGGTCCCTGTGAGGATTTACGGATTAGAATATCATCGCATTTCAGACTCAAATTCTGCAATTTTCTCATCTTACAACATGGCCACGTCATCATACATGGTATCAAGCGTCAATTCATAGATGGCATAGAATAAGAGAAATACTTTACCACGTAAGATGGATTGATATCCATCGTAACTACAATTTCTCTTTGAATGAGTAAAAAAACATCGATGCAGCATATATGATTTTGGGAATGAATTACCTCAACAAAGAAAACCAAGCAGCAAAATGGAAAACAGAAAATATCATTGGTGGTCGTCGACAGGATATATAGTTAGTGCCTTAATTAGGGATCTTTCTCATATTGACCCTTTGAACGTGAAGAAGGAAGTGCAATTGGTCCAGCTTCCACTCTGGTGCTCTACCGTTCTAGTATGTGGTAGAGGGTGATCCAACAACAGGGTTGTGCAGTATCTTGATTTAGGAGCTATTAAACAATTAATAAAATCAACAATATGAAAGTAGGGCCCAAAAATAAATTCAAATAGTTTTCGATTGCACTTATTAGTCATTCTTTTCATAATTTATAAACTGTTCAGAAGGGGTTCTAAAAAAATAATTTAAACCTACAAAAAAGGGGCAGCAAACTACCCTTTACCGTCTTCGTAACTATCCTGCTCGAGTTTTTTTCCCTGGAAAGCTTTTCGAGCCTATATTCTCCCCGAAAAAAGCATATCAAACTTATAGCGCAATCACACTATGACCTATGCACACCTATGCACAACTATGAAGGTTTTCAGTTGTATTTCGCATCTTTATGAATGAGATAAGCCACATACTTGCTATCTAATGTAGCTCGAGTGGATTAGCCAACAGCTTGAGAGTAACTAAGGCTTATCTACTTTGCTAATCTTTTCATGCTTCTAACTTAAACATAAGTTTTAAAAATGCGAAGGAAAAATACACTGCACATCAAGTCACTCATTGCAATTCTCATGATTGATCTCACATTCAAAAGAAGCTTTTTAAAAAGATGTCGATTTAAAAAACAGCATCTCTATATTACCGTGGCATGATATTTCCCTGCATATTATCGTTTTCAAAAATATTACCCTTTTCCAGTTTGTCTACATATTTCTTTGGGATTATATTTCGCCTACGAGAACTCATGATAGATCGTTACCATTAGGAGTTTTAAAAAAATTGCACTTGATTTTTTCTTTTGTTTTTACTGTTACAGAGTGAGGAATGCCAATACAAAACCTTCAGTTTCAATACCCTGTGATAAACCAGTCGAAAAATGCGTAAGCTTCGTGAACATCTTCATTTTGTTCATCAAAGGAACATTAAATGAATGGATAGGCATGGCAGTGTTTGGCAGTGAATCATTCTGACAGAAGATGAAGGAAGTTAGCGTGGGACTGCGTGAGTAAAAGAAATGCACGCTCAGAGTCACTTATCCCACTTATAAAGTGCTTCTCTCTTAAATTTCATGCCAGCATTGGAAAGTAAAAGTTGGATTCTATAAAGATGCTGATTAGAAAAGGAGTATAATGATTAGCTTATACTTTTCTCAACAAGAGGAGCCAGCTGGGGCGATATCTCACCAAACTATTTCATCTTCTTGAATTGCATCCATTCCCTGATTGCTCGGAAACTAAGTCGGTGTGATTTGTTCATTTCGGTGCATGCCATTTACATCCCACGAATATCAGGTATCTTTAATTAACTCTGCCCAAAATTGAAGTATCATAAAGATATTTGTTATTGTATTCCCATTCTCTCGTTTGTGTTCTTGTTACTCCCAATGTGACGAGTGGTCAGTATTACGCGGAAAAGTAGTTTCTCGACGGCGTGAATAAATTGATTTTTTAGAATAAACACTGGCATTTCTAACAGTTTGGGGCATGGGACACCTTGGTTCCCAAAGTACCACCAACGAGAAAACGAATGTCATGACATTTACGCTGCAAAAGGACCTCCTTCATTGTACGAACGTTGCGCCATTCTGTTAAGGTAAAACACTGTTGGTGATGCAAGACCATGGGAGGGAAAATTCGGATCCTCTCCCGTTAATTATTTCGCGCCGTTTGATTCGTCCGCCGATAAGGACGTCCCGGAACAACGAACGCTATCTTAAGCTCGCCACGGGGGGGGGGGGGGCATAAAACGAGGGAGAGAAGAAGACGGACTCTTTGAATGAGCGACCGCTTTCACACCGAACGGAGTTTTCATGCGATTCATGTCTTTTGCACCCTCAGAGCCGCCCACGTCACAAAGCAGAGGAGGCATGAGACCTTCCCGGCGCTCCAGGGCCCGGCAACTGCCTCCTTTGGCTTAACAAATGGTTTCCATGACAGTAGCACTCTGTTTACAAGTGCGTTACGTGTTAGGGGGATAAGATAGGCGCCCTACGGGGGGGAGGCCCGGGGGAGCGTTTACGTTGCGGGATGGGTGTATGGGCGAGGGTGATAGACGGCTGATGGCAGGGGGCTTCGAAGAAACGGATGGGCTTCTCTCTATCAGGTGGAGGGGGGAGGAGGAGGGAATTCACCTTTCTCTCTACCACCCACTATGGTAAGCGTCCCCCTATTGTTCTCCGCTGTTCCGACGAGGTGGATGGCAGGGGGAGTTGGAGAAGAAGGTAGGGCAGAGCACACACGGGGAAGGAAGTGGGAGAGTTCGGTTAACTTCCGCGTGGGAGCGCAGTCACCTGCCATCATTTAACCCAGGGTCGTTTTTCTGGCTCATTTAATTCAAACCACTCTCCATCTGAACCCCCCCACCCTCTTCCCCCCCCAATAATAGCCTCCGCCTTCACTCAAAATCATCCCCTTCGCATTCTCCTCCTCTTTATCGTTTTATTCCTCTCCTCTCCCTTCCTCTCAGATCCTCTCTTCTCCTGTCCACGTTTCATCGCTCGGCGTTTCGTACGTCAATTATTTCCCGATTTTCCCGACTCTCTTACCGTGATTCCTCCCCTTCTTGCCTTGCATACTTAATGCATCTGAGGCCAGTTCCAATGTCCACACATTTTTACGGATTCACAGACTTTGAACCCTTAAACTTCACGTATAAATGCACCATTTAATTTTGTCGTAAATGAGATGCGTTCCAATTTTCTCCTCGCAAAGGTTTAGAAAAGATAATAGTCATTTGAGTGAATGAAGACCGGAGGCCGATCAGCAAAGAGCGTTTACGAATATTTTACCAAAAACAATTACCAAAATCTTCGTGAGTTGGTTTGGCTCTTTGGTTGGCTCGCACAGAAAGAAAGCCAATTATCGTGCATTACTAAAATCACAAACAGTTGGTATTTTTGAATTTCAAGGAGGATCCAACGAAAGGTTTACATTTGTATATTTATAAATGCAATCATTAAATATGAATGGAAGTTCTGTGTCGTTAAGTCATGCGAGTGATATAGGATTAAGGGCTCCTGGGACAAAGGTAAACATTTTTTTTTGGCTGTGCAGAGACAGCTACGGCATCAAAACTCCTGAGTGAGAGGGATACGATCGCTAACCACGAAGCATCACCGTTCAAAATATCGTGGAGTTAGGAGAAACATGTCCCATCCACCCCTCCCTCCGCTTTCCCCTGCTACGTCCCTGTCAGGGCATTTTGTTTTAAACCAGGAATGGAGGTTGCCCTTAAATTTATTCCCACAATAACACGGACCTGGTTATCGATAGATTCTGAACTTCAACAAAGCGCATCCGTAAAGTTTCACTTCCTTATAAGTAGACGTTTTCTCGTTAGCTATTTCCTGGGGGCTATTTTACAAAATATCCCTCAAAAGTTGGCTTTTAAAAGTGGTTCATCGTTAATTTTATAAGAGGAGCACGACAAAACCACAATATGTTAACAACTGTTCAAGGGTAACGTGTCGATAACCACGTCGGTATGTCATCTTTCAGCCAATGCCAGATTTATTTCCTGGTTATCAGAAATCTCTATTTCGATCAGTGAAAGGGAACTAGCTCTATGTTAGTGGTCCTAAACTAGCTTGTTTTTTACTCTTAGACATGAAAAAAACAAGCTTATGAGTATAAAATACCAGAGGAATGTGATCAATTTACAAAATATTGCATTTACTGCAACTACTTCCTAGTGTTTTACTTAGTCCACTCACTACTCAGAGGTGTGCTTTTATTTCACAGTTAAATCCCATTCCATTACTTTCCAAGGAAGCCCAAACTTATTTTAGGCGACATATATCTGCATTTTGTGGCAAAATAAATGCACTTCAATGCTCCAGCCGAAGAATTAGTTTGACCTAAATTCAATTAAAAAATACTTCCATTCATCGTCGTATCCAAAAATTATGTTAAACATAATTTAGCCTGGGTTTAGAGCAGTGATTTCGTCGAACTATAGTCATCAATTTACTCTTTGATCATCTTTGAGTTCAACCTTATTAATCAAGTACAAAACTTCAGCATGTCTCGTTACTAGGTACCACAATAACGTTTCGAAAAGTCTAACCTTCATTTCGTCGCCGAGAGACTGCTAACATCAATTTTATTTTCTTTGATTTAATTATGATTTGCAATTGAGAGCAACACTTTTTTTACAGTTTCAACCTAGCGTTTATCGGGAAAATTTTGTGATTTACGGGAAACTCTGTAACATTATTGGCTCTTTGATTATGTAAATAATATGAAATCCTCAGAGAAGTTTTCTCCGATGATTCGTTTAAAAATTAGTTAAAGTTTTTCCCAGGATGAACAGGATTTTCGGTCATTGGCCATTCAAATTCCATGTAAATTAAGAAATAATTCTGATCATCGTTTGAGGATGCAAGTCGCTTAGTTATCACTCGAATTATTCCAAATTCCTGGCCCGCATGAATGTTCTTCTACGATTATATGTGGACAATCTATTGGTCTTTAGATATGGATATTCATCTAACATAAATATCTTAATTATTCATCTCACCTGACTTATTACGCGAGAAAATACAAGGACTTACAATTCTTTGCCTCACTTTTAGCCAACGCGTAAGAAGCGGGTGTATCCCTGTATGCACATGGGAAGATCATCTGACAGGTGTCGAAGTAGACTGATAGTGTCTCACTCGGGCGACAGAATAAAAAAAAAATCTCTCCGAAAGGCAGAGTTCGTGAAGATTTCGGAGGGCATTCATACAGCTTCCCCATGTTCGTCTCTCGAGAGGCGATAGATAATGTTCCACTTTTGGAATACCACCTTTCGTGTCATGTTACACTCTCGCTCTCCGTATGGAGTAATATCGCAGCCGGAACCTTCCTTTTTCACTGTGCTTTATTTTCTTGAGCCATCAGTGCTTTTGGCCGATCTGTCTTATATTTAGGAGCATATGTTTACATGACAAAGTCAAATCTGCTTTTTAGACTACTGAAATATCTACGATAAGTATAAGTGATATAATATCTGGTGCTATACCGGCGTGTTTAATACAGAAATATCTTAAGTGACTCAACTGACCTCTGCCACAGTGAATTTGACATCTATATCGCATGAGTTAAATCTTGCTCTCATAGCCCTTCTTAAAAATGCTCTCTTTTTCCCTGAAAAATAACTCCTGCCAAAATGAATTCTGATGTCCGCAGCGCGATGATTTCTTCCCCAAACTGCTCAGATTTTTAGGGAATCCGTACAAATCCTCGCGATGCGACTTGAAAATTATTGCAGGTAGTTCTATTTACAAATTATGACCTCTGAAAGAAAATATAAAAACTGATTTACGCTGGATTATGGAGTTGTGGCATCTAAAATGCACCATGTTTTGGGCTACGGACACAAACCTCCCCCAGCCAGGTGACTGCGAAAAAAATCGATTTGTTTTCGCTTGTCTTAAGATATTTTTTCAATTCTGAGCATATGATGGATTCAATAAACAATGGGAAACTTATCGTATTGCTACTTTGATTGATACTCTCTCAGCCAAGCCCCTCTTGGTCGGTTATTCTTTCGAATCGTGCATTAGCATATAAAGGGCAGCGCATTGGAGAGTTGAAAAGCACACTTGAGCGATTGGCGTGAGAACCTTCCTTGAAATACTATTTTATATTCACGAGTAGGGAGATACGAGTTGAAGCGCCCACTGAACTCTTCCTTACAAATCAGGACGATGGTCGTTCAATACTCTTCGTGCCCTCCTCAGCAACGTTTACAAGGTCCCTTAACTAATATTTCTTAGCTATTTTTAGAGTCCATTTTAGCGTAGACACACAAGGAATCTATTAGAAAATCTACGACAAGCATCGCCTCCAACTTCATCCTAAATTCCAAAATGGAAAACAATACTTGCAGACGGCTTTGGTCCACCATTAGGCTGGCTGCAGAATTGTAATACAATCTAAAAACACGCTTATCCGCAATGAAAGCCTTGTTCAGTGAATGTTTCAGATTATGTGTTATTATATAATTAACTTGGGTTGATTGTTTGATGTTAATGTAGCCAATTTTATCTTAAACATATTGGCCTGGTTTTGTAATCTCTGATTAAATATTTTCGCGGATAAAACCGAAGTTAATGCGTTTTCCCTACGATAAGGCTCCAGTCAACTAAACGATAGTTATATACAGTAATCAAAACCAGAACCAGAAGAGAGAGGAAGAAAGAAGTTGCTGGAGGATATTGTGAGGAGGCAGAGGATGGGAAGGGTAAAATAGTTGGTGGCGATGGGATCCTGAATGGCTTTTTCCAAGGAATATAGCTGGACTGAAAGAGATAGACGAGGAATAGGGTGGAAAGTGGACACTGCACATTATCTGTCTTACACGTCCGATGTCCATAGAAAATGTTAGGTAGAGGAGAGGTTGAATTAGTGCTAAGCTCAGAGAGAAATAGTGACAGGAAGGATAAAGATAAATGATCTGAGATAAGATAAAACCATCAGAAGCTTCTTAGGTCAGTAGGATAAAACCAGGGTGGCCATACATCCGAAGCGGGAACGCGCTCAAAATCGGATGAAACGCGATACATCCATCAACCATGAATGCACGTGTATGAAACTTAGTGGCTTTGCAATAAAATCCTTAATTTTATTGGCATTAGCGACATGTAGGATCATGCATCATGTTATTTCAACAGTTAGCAACATTTAAACTGTAGTATTAAATGTGATATCGATGGAATGTCGGTGTTAGGCGTAATTTGGTTGGAATTCCGCGACGGAAGTATAATTCTCTGAATACTGATTTCCCCATTTTTTAAATCATAGATAATCGGGAAGTCTGTTGTCTATCCACTTGCAATGCGCTACATTCGGTACTCATACGTAAAAGGACGTCGATATTAGCTCATACAAGTTCAATATGGCCAGAGCGATTACAAAAAGTTTTTAAAAATGAGCGTCAAATACGGATAATGGCCGCAAAATAAATTACTGTTTTCTTGCTTAAATTCAGCAGTGCATATTTGAAATAGGAAACCACTGATGTTGCTCAATTCTTCGTTTCATTGGTAAAATTAAGTTACTTAGCGAATTTCAATAGTTAAATAGAAGGTTTTCGTTTCTTGTGCAAGCAAGCCCCCTGAGAAATCCCCATCCTCCGTCCTTCACCCGCCAGTCTTCCTTCGACTGCGTCTTAAGCCACTGCGCAACATGTGGCGCATCCCTCCCGTGCCAGACATATGGCGCGTTAAGAGACTTCATCGAAACCAATTATTTTTTGCAACGATGTTCACCGGCAACTGGGCTCGGGTTTTTTATTCGTAAGTGTGACCTAGTACCACGAGATTGTTTTTGCGAACTCCTTATCGATTTTTGCGTATATTTTCCGGAATGCCTGTCACCGAATATGGCATTGTGAATCGAAGGCCCCTCATCCCTTTGCGTGCTTTTTAGGGACACTTGTTGTGGCCAAACATTCTCACGTATTTAAATATTCCATTACATGCTCCAAACCCGAACTATTGAGTATCGGACGATCTTGCCCTGATGTAAGTTTCCCTATAAGAATTTCCTAAAACAGGGAAAAATTGTAAATTCCTTAGAAAAAGTTTCTTTCCCGAGGAAATGCCCTTGAACTCAAGGGACTTCTTTCCTAGAACTTTTTTCTTTAGAAATGACTGACTTCGGTTACTTTTTTTCCTAGAACAAAACGCTACTTTAAGGAAAACCTTGAGGCATAGGTAAAAGTACACCAGCAATTGCATAGCGTGCGGTGTGCAGGGCATCGAGTGAATAACTATAGAGGAAAAAATATATATTCATGAAAACAAAAAATATTATCCTGAACAGTTTCATTTATAAAACGATAGAGTTATTTTAATTAATTATAATGAGACTGAAAAAATATTTCACAGTAAAAAAAAGAGCAACCATCGTAAAAAATCGAATCTCACAGTTAACTGCCTTTGGTGTAAAATAATTTTATTCTAAGCCACTGCAACCCACTTTCAAAAGCATTTCCCAGAGAAAAAGCATTCCAGGGAAATTATTACCAAGAGGTATACTTTCAAGGGAAAACGGGGGTTCAATTTTTTAGGAAATATTCCGACAGAGTTGTTAACTGCGAGTTGAAAAATCTGTGATGCTGCAACTGCAAGTGAGGAAAATGATGATTAATACACCAATGTGAGGGAGCTCGCTGGGATTATTTGACCTGACCTGAATACGAAACTAGATATCCCAAGTTGATGTATAGGGATTCGGGGTCGAGTCACATTCAAGGCGTATTCCTCTGTGGAATTTCCACTCCTCTGTAAACTCTCTGGTGACCCTGTGAATGAGAAGCCTCGGCTAGTTTGCAGTCCCTTATAAGTGTGTGAGGTGTGGTAGCCATCATCACTCTCAAGCCATCCAAGTTCTAGCTAAATTTTCGGGGGAATTATGCGAGCCACGCGATCTCTCCACCAGACATTACAGTAGCAAAGGAAGCGATGTCATTTCAACTAAGCCACTATACACCGCAAAGAATATAGTACTGCTGGTACCATGAATATGTATTAGTAGATGATTAGAGCAATTATCTAAGCATGTTCTAAAGCGACATTAAATAATCTTTAATATATTTGAAATTTTCTGTATTAAAACTAATTTAAGTGTAGAGGATGCAATGCGACGGGGTTAAACCCCGTAAACCCACTACTCGTATACTGACGCCACACCAATCAAAAGGCGTTTCTTCCGCGCGAAAGACAGTTGAAATTTTCGCGAAATTTGACGTTCCAGAACTACAAGAATATTGAGAATTATGAAGTGTTTTTTTTAGAGACAATGAATTTAATTTATTAATCGATACATGGAAAAAAATTCTCTTTCAAATTTAGGAGAGCACCCCATCTAATTCATCTACATATACAAAATAACCTGCAAGCCACCTCAGGGGTGTATGGCAGGGGGTGAGTAGTCACCAATGTGCATTACACTATACCCTACAGTTAGTGTAACTACGACTAATTATGCATTAGCATAAATCGCTAATGCTTGTCACGAGGCGAAGCCTCACAAACATGCACTACACTACAGATATGTTACACTACAGATTATTAAAATCCCAGCTACACCATGCATCTGTGCAGTGGCTTTACTCACAGATTCCAACAATCGTTCGCTAATTCTATCTTCCATGATATTGAACGTAGAACTTCCTGTGGGAGTCTGATCTATTCAATCATCTTCTTGAAAACCTCCCTTTAGGCTACCGGGTCCCCTTAGGCTCGGAAAAGAGACTCATTTATTAGTCGCATCAGTTAGAAGAGTTCTATATCACCAATGTCACGCTCCGTCGACGTGGACGCCCGTGTTTTTCAATGATTGGAGTCACTCACACGCACGAGAAAGCAGAACCTCGTTAACTCGAAATACAGTCATTATTTATTCGCTCGCTTATTTGTCGTGGACCTCGGCTTCGGGATAAGACAGGGGAGTGTAAGGTAGGGGGGGGGGCTGAGCGGATGGGGAATAGTCACACCCACCAGCTCACCGAGGGCTGGGTCGAGGAGAGGAGGTGGAAAGGAGAAATTGGACAAATTACACTCGCTATCTCGGACACCATCCCTTTCATAAGTCACGAATTGTTAAACGGTTTAAGGGACGGGAGCGAATTAAAATGAGATGGCGGGGAATAATGATGGGATGCGCGCGCGTATGCATGCGGAAGGCGCTGCTTTTTTTTTATTAAAGAGGCCACCACCGTCCGCGTATTTACCGTGTGCGCAATCGTGTATCGTGGGGTGAGGGGTTGCCCGTCGTTGCTGTGGGGTGGGACTGTTCTCTTGGGGGATGGGGTGGGCGATAGAAGAGGAGGGGGTGGAACTGGGCAGTAGGTGGCGGTGAGTTTGGGGACACTGAAGAACTTGAGTGGGGGAGGCGTTTCCGTAAATGTGAAACGGCAAGGGAAACGATTCCGTCCGAGGGTGAACAAAATGGACTTCCATTGCGACGAATCAAACTGATCAACGTGATTGGAGTGATTTTTGTTTATCTACATATTTGCGTCATTTGAAGCATGGTGTTACAGAAGGATGCTGAAAGTAAGCTGTACAGAAAGGAAAACAAATAAACAAATCTTTGAAAGAGGTCAAGAGGAAAGAAGAAATATAATAAGAATCATTAAAGAAATAAGAGCTAAACTTATTGGACATTTACTACGGCACGATCCTCAAGTTAAAAGAATAATTGAAGGAAAAATTGAAGGTACGAATTGCAGAGGGAGACCCCGACTAGACTACATAAGCCAAATTATAAAAGATATGCAATACAGAACATATTACAACCTGCAACGGAAAGCTGAGAAGAGAGATGAATGGAGGTCTGCTGCCAACCAACTCATGGGTTGAGACGGTAGAAAAAGACATATTTGCGTGAAACTTTGCATACGTATTTTCATTAGTAACATCTATACCTAGATAAAATTGAAAAAAATACATCAAACCGATTTAATATTTGTGACAATTGAACGCTATTTTAACACGTAGACTTATGGCACATGACATATATTTCGTAACAATTCGATTAAATATGCACATATTCTCTTGCAAACCTAAAATAATATATTTGTCATTATTATAATTATTGCTAACTGTAGGTGTAAAATATGAAGGTGTCACTCCGAGTCCAATATTTGAAACAAATATTCAATATAATTTCGTCTACCTAAGTTTCGAATACCGCGCCGAAAAATCTAGTCATAACATGCTTTAATTGAGGGGAAAAAATAATTCTTACATAATTTCCATTACTACAGATTTGATGAGTTCCAACGCATAAACATATGCACTTAAATGAAATGCTGTCCAATAATTTATTTAGACTTTATAAAAGATCATGAAAATATCAACCCAATGATCCACAATTAACGCTCCACCCACTTCCATTCGCATTGCCCATCAGCTGCTCGTCGTAATCGATCAGGTAATTATTTTCTTCGGCACGGGTGGAAAGCAAAAAATAAAATGGTACCATTTTACACAAATTTAAAAATTGATTTAGTAGATTTTTCCGGTAAGTGAAACTTCGTAATAACAGAATAAAAAATTATCACATTGGTTTTTTCCGGTAATTGAAACCTCGGAAATCCAAAATAAGCATAAATACAGGCTACATGCGGTAGGTAGGCGTGGAGCACCAGTATATACCTGTATTTAAGAGTGGACAAGACAGAGTGAGGAATGAGATGCCCGTGAACGATGTATTTACATATATAGAAGTTGATACACACCAGGAAATTTCGATAAAAAAGTTTTCAACATCAACTCCTCACGGCACTTGTTTTCATATGCAAAAGCAGACATTTCAGTAGCTCTACTTCACAATGTTAAACTACAAGTAATGGTAATATAGTCAGAATTGAGCTTCTATTTTGTGTTAATGCTGATTTATTTTGCTGGTGATTATCTATCTAACGTGAACCTATATCATGTGAGTATACATCTATTTACCTTTCCACAAAATTACATGTACATATGCATAACTGTGTGTTGTTGATAAAAATTTATAAAATATATATAATTTATTTTTGTAAATTATTTCCATATTTTCAGAAATAGACAGCCCTTACATGGGCGTATAAATGAGTTTCCAAACTTGTCTATAGACTGATATTTATTTTGTGACATTAAGTATGTATTTATTCCTTCTTTTCTTTGCAAAATATGTGACCTGTAGGGTAATCACGTAACTGCCCGTCCTTCATAACGTCGCGCTCTGGAACGCCCGAAAACTTTGCCCCATGCAATTACGTATCTTCAGGCGAGGTTCTCAACGTAGATGTTATCGGGGCGCTACCGAAAGTATGAGAAAGCTATATTGCGAATTCATTCCACTCGGCCCGTCCCTTGTTCGAATCTTTCCTACTCGTCCCTTGTTCGTCACTGACTAGGTATAGAAAATTTTTATATAAAATTATTACTTCATTATTCATCCTCATTTTAGAATAATTGTTCCTATTCTCCTTGTCAAAAGCCACTACTTTGATCTGCTAGATAGATAAGTACTTGGAATTTATAGGCGCTTTGACATCGGGGTCATTTAGCACTACTCACAGCCAAATTTGCATTCTACTGAATATTCAATTCTATATACTCTGGGACAATGTGTCTCTCTAATAGCCAAACATTAGCAATAACAGCACTTGCAAAAAATTATAGTCTTTAAAAATATTTAAAACACGATTTACCATATCATCGCTCTCTCCAAGAATCGTGCGTACCACATTGCTGCTGAAGTCTATGTTGAGCGCGTAGCGTTTGATACTTCGTGCATTCCATCAATTCAGCATTTATAGGCACAGCTTTGAATTCCTTGGCACTGCTTTGCATTCACCTTCAATTCTATTCTCTCTGTTGCTTCACGGACGTTATTCAGGAGAGGGATAGTTCTGAAAGAAAATTTCATCATATAAAAAAGGTATCATATCATATAAAATTGATTGGTTTCGATGAAAATGATTCAGGAGCGACTGCGTGAGATACTGGTAACTAGTAAAGATGCACTACTCCCTGTAATTCATATCAAACTAGGCCACATGAAACAATTTGTTTAGGTAATGTATAAAACAGGAAGAGAATATTCATATGTCATGCAAATTTCGTCCTCTTTCAACAGAAATACGAAGGCAGATGAGTTTATTGGGCCCCAGATTAAGCGGGCTCGTAAAACAAAAATTTTGAAAAATGCCCAATATGGTCATTAAATAGTTTTGAGAAGGTTGCAAAAACTTTCTAGGAAAACAAAGAGCTCATAAACACCAATAATTGGTGTACAAGGTGATTGTTTGGGCTTATTAGAATTTAGGATGCAATAATTCACTAATTTATGTTGATTTCTTCCCTGACAGAGGCAATGATGTTTCTGATGACCACGGTGAAAAGTTCCATAAGAGCATAGTTACTATGGAACAGCTGTAAGTGACGACTGAAGAGCTACTAGGCAATAAATGTATTCCGTCGCGGCCTCCGAGATCTGGCAGACGACTTCATTATATATATATATATATATATATATATATATATATATATATATATATATATATATATACACACACACACATACATCCATGAATAATACATCATTATCGAGCTAATTTCAAACCCCTTAATCCATATGGCATCTTTCTGGGGCAATTCAGTCGCTTAGGGATATAAGAGGACGATGACTAATATTATTGTGGAAATTTTCGCCACGGACGAGGAAGATGAGTTGGAATGGGGTACTTGTTTTTTCACATATTATCGTAACAGAATCCTGTCAGCGGGGTGATTTCAAAGTTATTTTTAGCATTTTTTCTGACGAGAGTTGATCGCAATTTGGTCATGATGAAATGTCAACTAAAGTTTGAAAAATCAAAGAGATCAATTCAAAGAACCGTGGGGAGGTGTAAAGCTTGAAGGTAACTACATAGACCAAAGTTTATAAAACGAGGTCGAAGACGGAAGAACAGTTAATAAACCGATCAAAGATAGGTGGAAGGATATAAAAAAATGAATATTTAAGGCAGCAGAATAGAAAATAGGAAGAATATTAACAGAAAAAGGAATAACCTTCTGAAAAAAACACTGACAGAATAGCTAGCGAAACTGTTGTCTGACATGCCAACTCACTCTCAATAAATCTCGAAAAAATGCACCAATCAGACATACGGAATCCGTGGATTATACGAGGAGAGGAGGCATTGAATCTGACGAAAGAAGTAACGTGCGATAGAACGGGTGATAAGAATAATAAAAGGAGAAATGAGTGAGACGCATTACCGAGAAGCCCAAGGATAGAATACATAGGGAAAATTACGAAGGGAGTCAAAATGAAGACTTACGTGGGAATGAAGCTGTTAGCTGAGAGGAAAGTGGAGTGGAGAGCTGCATTAAACCAATATTTAGGTTGATTACTGCTGATGGTGATGAGTAATCGTCCTAGCCGGATTGATTTTTTTGTTTTATTCTATTATAATTATGTATTTGATAAGTTGCAGAAGTGGATACGCTGATATTAAACTGTGATAATAGGAAATGTTCCTAATTTTTATTGAACTCACACGACACGGTCATTTTTGAAGTGGCATTTTTTGTTCATTATTTCCTCGGTAATTATCTGATTGCTCAAAATACTTTTGCATTTATATGAATGTCAAATGGTCCCAATTTTAATTTAGCTGTCATTTAATTTTAAAACAAACTGATTTTCCTTTATGGCGTTTTAAATTTGATCGTAGTAAAACAGAAACTTCCACATTTTTAAATAATATGCAAAAAATATTCGTGCATTTTTATTGCGAGTTTCACCTCAAAACTTCATAATGTGCTCAAGCACACATAGCAGAAATACCTCTCAGATACATCTCTGAGATGTCTCGAATATCACATGTGATGTCTCAGAGACTTTCATGTGACCGATTGAGACATCTCTGAGACTTCTCTGAGATGTCACTATGTCCAAAAAAATGGTCTCTGAGACATCTCTGAGACGTTCTGAGACATCACATGAGACGTCTCGTGGACGTCTCTGAGATGTCCCAGAGACATTCGAGATGTATCTGAGACAAGCTCCATGTAGGAGATTTAACTCTCATGTATGTCTCTGAGATGTCTCGAATATCTCGTGTAATGACCCAGAGACCTTCACCAACCTTAAGAGATGTACCAGAGACCTCTCTGAGAGGTCACTATGTATTTAAAAGAATTGTCTACTGCCCTCGGTAAGAAAGCCCTATTTTGGTGTGGAAAGTGAACTTAGTCAGCAGAACATGACAATGAAATTTATTTATAATAAAGCCCTAAACACACATTTAGTTTTACTGAAAACTTTATAACCTCCCACCGTATAGGTATGTGTAACAACTGCAATAATCCCAATTTCAGAATAGTTCGGAAAAGCATGCGTAAGGTGTTGATCACGTTAATTTACCAATGCAGAAATTAATTAACACCAGCAAAAGTAGGTATCACTAACATCAGCAAAATTTGACATGAAAGTCAACTATAACTATAATTAACAAACTTGACAATATTTCCAGTCAGCCACCATATTTTCAATGCATCAAAAAGCAAAATCGGTCCTGCTCCTGAAGCAATGCCTATCCTTTAGAATGCAGAGACTGCATTGCTGGACTTAGAATAATTGTAAACCTTAATTAAAAATTTACAACTTTTATTCCTCTTATTGCTAGAATAGCATACATAAAATCACAAATGTAAAATACTTAACAAATTAATTAAAAGTTGAATCATATAATGTTTTCCTTAAAATGCTGCCACAGTCACCATCTGTGTAACTGCCTCATTCACCATGCCTTTCCTTGATTGTCCAGTATTAGGTTTTTTGATGGAAAGAAATTACAAACAAAAGACCACATCACCAAAGTCCTAAGGCCAGAAATAAATGAGTACAAACACCAATCAAATGAAAACAGCCCATTTTGCTGATTTCACAGCATATTCAAGGATAATTTGTTTACACTATTACCTCTTGAAACGAAGTAGTAATAGGCTTTGACGGCACTGCGAATTCTCTCCCAAATTATAAAAAGGGTTCCTTCTGCGGTTCCATCCTCATAGCCGTGAGCCTCGCTTCAACACTTCTGAAAATTATGAGTAATAAGGCGTGTAACGATTTTATACGCATAGAACCCCGCAAGAATTTTCTATAACAAACAATGCTTACAAGTTCAAAAAAGACGCTCAAAAGAACAGGAGAGGATTGATTTTTTGTCTTACCAGAAATCGGCGACGTCCGTCTTTCAAGACTTCGCTCACACTTTTCGTAGGTTACACGCAAGGATTCACCCTTGTTCCACTGATCACACGGCAGGCTTCCCACGAAATTTCCGATTGAAATAGCTCATGGTAGGATGGAAAAACATCGACCTATGGCTCCTAAAAGTATTCCAAAACTTCAATGGAGTATCACAAAGTCCATCGACAGAAAGGTGATATGAAATATTTAACGTGGTACAAAGGAAGTTTTTAGAACTTAGATTCTTAATGAACCACGATTGTTCAATCATACCTGCAAATTTATTTCCTTCCATTCATTCTTCTTGCAGACAATGCAAACAAATTTACGTAATATACCGCAATCCAACTACTAATAAGTTAAATATCACAAATAAACACGATACAAAACACACCAACGACTCCTTCTAACGACGCTAACAAAAAAAATGAGCATCGAAATGCAACCGCCTCACTGAATATCTCACGAATACCTCTCTGAGACATCATCTCTGAGACATTTGTGATATTCGAGACATTCGAGACTATGGTGAGACATCTCTGAGACATTCATTGCTATGTGGGAACTTAGCGTTGTCGGGAAATTCGAGTGATCCAAAATAAAAGTCGTAAAAATGTTCCGTAATGTTGGGCGAAAAAAGTGCACCATCCCTGCGACTCAAGGCTTGACTAATCTGACCATCCTGCTCCCGGATGTTGTATAGTTAGATTTATGCCATGAACTGGCCATGGTGACAACTAGGGATGTAAATATTGTACAACAAGGAGAATTGTTGGAGAGAGAGACTGAGATGAAATATTGGAATAAGTCTAATTAAGAAAAATATATTAAAATAATTGACTCAACAAAACACCGGAATGCAGCGATCCCGCCCATCAAGAGGCCAGGGTCTAGAGAGCGAGGAAAACTTGCCACTCCCAGTGTAATCCACTTCCCCTCATCCGGGCAAGAGATGCACGTCCAACCAGCAGGCAATTGATCCAGCTTTCTTTCAGCAGTTCGTGCTTGTGATGAGCGAGTTACATTCCTACTGTCTCCCTGCTGCCCCGCCTACTCGCTATTAGTCCGAAATCCAAACCGCTCACACAATCACCCGATCGACTCAGGAGTGACAAGACTTGGCCGCTACCGGCGAGAGTAGACGTCACTCCCGGTGAGGTTCGCAGATTAACCGCGTCCCGCTCCGCGCTTACGTCTCCTTACCGCTTGGACTGTCTCTTGCCCAACAGCTATTCACCCGCTGGGTCGGTGGTAGCTCGAGAGACGAGTGGGAGTAATCTGGATGTTGCAAGTATATTGTAGTTGTTGAAACAATGAAATCTGTTACCTCTGAGAAATAAGTGATTGGTACAATTAGTTAGGGGAAAAAAACTATCGAAATTTGGGCATTATTTCATGGAATGGCCATTGTGATTATGATGGAATTCCATGGTGACAAAATGCCGCTCACTGCCTCCAACCCTGTCGTTTCTTAAGTTGGGTGATTCCGAACTAACGTCTCGATGCTGGTGTTGGAATAAAGTGCTGTCGCAGGGAAACGTCTGTAGCCGCAAATGTTTTGGTCGGACAACGGTTTCAAATTACTGTCGCAAACAACAGGTTAGTTTCGTGATCGTGCCGCAGCCGCGCCGTTGCGCTCTGTGCTGTGAAGGGGCAACTGATGGCTGAAGCTGACTGTTTCGTCTTCTATTCTGTTCCAGTTGCACTGCACGTGTGGCTGCGTTGCGGTTATAGGCTACAATTTGTTGGATTTGAATTTATTGCAGGTATTTGCTGAATTATTCAGCCAACGTTCGCCCATCGTTGCAGATAGAATTAGAACTGTGAAGTATCTTTTATGACCAAATGAAATTTTTTCAGGTGAAAGATTTCTTATTGCATAGAATACAGAACTAATAGCCATATTATTACAGTGCCTATCGATCGCCGGTGATTTGGTGAGATTCTAGCTGTTGTCCGCAGCAGAGTGTTTCGCGGAACTGTTTCGTTTTGAGCTGTTTCGGTTGCGAAACAGTTGCAGTAAAACTGTTGTGCTCTTTTAGTGCCACCACTACTCGATACAGATGACCCGTAAGACTTACACCCTCTTCCGATTCCCAATGAGATAATCCAAAAAAGGATTCCTCGATACATGTCTTGATCCAAAGGGGCTGCGTTTCCAACGCTTAAAATGGCTGCCGCCCATATAAAACATAAACAGAACCGATACCATCCATCGTTACCTTCTTCTCATTATCTTACTCTAAAACGGAAGCGTATCCGTTCATTATGGATATCCGTGCTTTTACTGAATTCTCGCGACATCCATTTCTTTCCCCAGGAGTCCCCGGATAGGAGGATTGAAACGTATCTTCCGTTTTTCTAAAATGTTTAATTTGCATCTGCGTAATCGGAGAACTCGATTGCGGGGTTCGGCAAGCGATTGAAATTCCGGTCGATTGGAAAGGGATATCGAGGGTTATCCCCGAGTAAAAGAGAAAAACATTCCCTCTGCATTTTCCTCCCATAAATGAGTCATTCGAGATTTGAGAGTTTAATTAATGAATCATAAATATTTTTTAAATATATTTTTGGGGTCAAATGTCAATTTTTTGTGGGTGAAATAAATATTTCCTCTGCCTTTGGTGCAAGAAAAATACGAATAATTCCCTCTATCACGGGGATATATGATACTCGCCATAATTAAGAAACCCAGAAAAAGTTGGAGCTTTGACACAGACGTCGTAAAAATGCAAAAAGGGAACAAATGAAGAGGTCATTAAAAATTCATGTGGGAAGATGGAGGAGGTGATCGAAGGGTAGGAAATATATATCGAATTGAAATGGCGATTTTAAATCAAATTTTAGATTACGACGAGAAAAAATTTCAAAAATATAATGGAGAGAAACCGACCTCCAAGGAAATGCGTCAACATTGGCCATTAATACTGTTTTTAATTATCATATTCAGCACAGGCATACAATTAACTGTTTACCAATCTTTAGCAAACTATTGAGATTCATACTATGATTTAATTTCATATAATTGCAATTTTTGCATTTTCCTAAATGTTCAGTACTTTTTTCTAATCAGAAAGTACAAAATCTGGACGTTGGCCACGATCAATGAACTATGCGTAGATATTGTGACTCATTTTTTTGTGTCTCTGTACCAATTAGACCGCTAATTTGATTGCCATAGGCATGATTTTTATCTTGACGTCGTGAAGTAAATGCCTCAATTCTATCACATTTTAGGATATATCTTAAGAAATAGCTACATGGAAGGAAACATTTCCTGGTAAACCTTTCAAAAAATCAGTCATAAAATAGGATCTATTCCTTAAAAATAATGAATAAAACAGGGTTTTACGGAAAGGTTAATCCAGAAATGATGCATAAAAGTAGTAGTCTAACAACTGATTTATTAAAACATTTAACGGTAAACCTATCGTGTGAAACAGGCATAAAGAAATCAATAATTAATTTGTTTAGGATCTTCTTCTTAGATTCACCCATATAGTTATTAGTTTAGATTAATTTGCACTAGCAATCGAAGAAAGTCAATCATATCATTTTGTGCCTCCTCACATTATTTGTGTTTGATGCCTCGGACAGATGTCTACCAAGTACATAGCTAGTAATGAGGAAACCCATACGGAAGTCTCCAGATCTTACTGATGGATTCATGTGCCAGCCTCTGCACAAATGTTTGAAGAAGAACCCTTGCTAGTCTTAATTTTCTCAGTTGATAGCCAGCAAATGTTTTTTATGCACAGAAGCCTGATCCACTTTTACTCGTTCGTTGGGTCATTTGGGCAGCTGGAGCAACAAACGAAGAAGTGAGCAAATAAAAGCGATAATTTGTAGGCACGCCGGGCATGATAAAAATCTATCATTCAAGTATTTTTCTGCCAACCTTCCATGAATTTTCAGTTCTGGTGTTTGAAAAAAAAGGAGAGGCCGCATTGAAACGAGAATTTCGCGTGCTGCTTGCATTGTAAAATACCTCCGTTTGGGGCCCGTTTATTATAGGGCTGGCTGTTTTACTCCCAGTAAAATTACCATAATGATTTCGCCGTTCCTTACTCAACGTCGAAATAAAGTTGTTATTTGGCTGCAAAGGAGCAATGGCCGCCATATCTTTATTCCCGAATTCAGATTTCACGAGATATTGCTGAGTGAATGTTCACAAAAGAGGTGCTTGCGACCAGCCCTGAGAAACACATGAGGCCGATAGATCATGCTTGCAGTCATTATTCACTCATTGTTGCAAATGACGACCATGTGACGTGCGGAAAGTAAATTTGGGCTGAGGGCTGTATTTTAGACGGCTGTAATAGCCTAATATCACTCTTGTAAATGTTTAAATAAATGATTTACATCAATTATATTCATTATCACCATCTTCTTACATATGTTGCCAATATAATAGCTACTGAAATGTATTCTTTCATAAAAAATATATTTTTGCATAAAAAATGTAAAATATACATTCAGCCCGTTAGGTTACCTCGTTGAGATAGTTTAAGTATACTGTACAACCATAGAGTGTCAAGAGAGACGAATTGCGTTCAAGGAACAAGATTGATTGCCTACCCAGTTTTGCTAGAAGATAAAGTGAATACGTATAATGCTCCATAGGCCTAAATTTGCAATGCTTGCGAGTCCCCATTGAATGAATATATTCCCCAAGGCTTTAAACATTTGAATGGTGCTGTTTCGAGGGCGCCCAGCACCAACAAGTTCTTTAGACCGGGAGGAAAGATACAATGGGATGGGAGTGGAAAGGTAGGCTTCGGTTTGAAACCTAGATTAGTATTCCCCCTTCCGAAGTTAAAGTTCAATTTAAATAATAAATGTGGTTCAATTTAATCACCGAAATGTAGTTAATAGTCATTTTATGAAATAATAGTTTTTTTTATTTCAAATATCGTTGTCTATGTAAATGGTGTTGTCTTCTTAACTACATAACTGTACAAATGTCAGGTATCAATGAGGTTGTTTTGCTTCGAATGCTTCGAGTGGAGTGAATTTGCACGAAGCTGTAAAAAGTCGAAATTTAAAGACTGAATTGATATAAATTTAAACTCTTACTGAGATGAGAGCATTTAGTCGAACGTAATCTTGTCCAAATGATCCGCAGAATATAACCTTCTCGACTTTACAGCGGAGATATACCCATAGATATCGCCACAAAGCGTGTTCGTAAGATTGGGTTGTAAAATGTTGTCACACTAGGAAGCATACTCAAGCATTTTTAACTGCGGGAACTTACCATTCAGTGACTTTAAGTAATTATCAACGAATGTAACTCATGAGATAGTCGGTTGTAACATTCAAACACATTTTAAGCTGCATTTACGCATATAAGTTGAATTATATAGCAGTAGTCTGTAAAAATGAGATTTAGATTATTATTCAATAAAACAACAATTAAATTGACATTATCTTTTCGTGTAGACAATTCAACTATATTTTAAATATTAAAGCGTTAAACATATATCAAGCGATAGAAGTGATAACTTACGAATTCAGGTAAACATTTTTGGGGGGGTTTAAACCCTAAAACCCCCCAACCGCTGTCTGTACGCCACTGTCGATATGGTGTTGGCAAGTAGCGCTGTGAAAGAACGAGCTTACATTATTCCCGGAAGAGCTAGTTTGGAGAATGTTAAACTAGTGGCTTACTGAGTTATCGTTGAGAATAAAGGCATACTACGAAGCGTAAAGGCCGTTTTACACGGGGCACGTCATTGCGCAATCTGACGTATGTCCGAAGGCGCAGTCAAAATTGCGTCGTGTAAAGCGGTGAATTGCGAGAACGCATGCGAGAATGCATGGATGCGAGATGGAAAAATAGCCCCTGTTCTAATTTCGTTCATGCATTCGCGCAATTGCCCGCCATATTAGAAATTAATGCAGCTCTAACCTGCGCAATGACGTGCCCCGTGTAAAACGGCCTTAATACTACTTTTAGCCCCATAGGAACTTACACTTAGATGAGAAATAAGTAACACCCCTTGGAAATTAAACGTCACGTTGTACATTCCACGCACACACACTTTATTAATATCGACCATGGTTTCGACATGTAAATGTCATTATCAAGGATTTTCTTCTGGGGGATCAAGGATTTCCGATGCACAACGCGACGCTTTATTTCCAATCTCGTGATTCCACAAAGTTAAATCTCAAACGTTAAACTGTGTTAAAAGGTAACACCCCCTTAAGCGGGGTTTAACTTGAAAATTACGGCGGTACGAATTTAACTTGCGTGATAGTCAATTGTAAACGTTCCAGCGTATTTAAGGTGTCTTTTCTGATGCTTTTCCGGCGAATTATTCTCTGAAATACTCTAGGGCTTTCGACTGGGTCAGGTTCTCCATCTCCTTCGACGTTTCGATAAAAGACTTTTCCATCGTCCTAAGGGTCTGTTGATGACATAATACAATGGATGGATAATGCAATGCAATACAGTACCGACGAGAACCTCTCATTGCTGTTGATGGGCTCCTCATCAACTGCCCATGGGACAATGGAAAATTCTTCCACCGACACGTCGGTGGAGATGGATATGGAGAACCTGACCCAGTAGAAAGCCCGAGAGAATTTTACTGTATTTAAGGTGGTTGAAGCGGAAATCGTAGGTCATTGAGTGCATATTTTAATATTTTTTAAGTAAGTCGAATAAAAATTCTTGAACCACATTTAAAGTGCACCTTGTGTTAAAGTGCATGCAATGGAACGCACCATACACGGATGGGAAATGATACAAGAATAATAATCAAATTTCTTTTCCTTATTTTAGGTACGTTATGAGTAGAGTTTTCGGAGCGGTATTCGAAATTTAGACTAAATAATATATTTAAATACGATATTTTAGAATATTCGACTCGGCGTGACACCTATTTATTTATTATCAACGATGGTGATAGTAAAAAAGTATATTGTTTCTCGTTTAGAAGAGAATCTGTACATATGACATCCAATTATTACGCAGTACATAGGTGTCATGCGCCATAGAGCTACGCGTTAAAAAGGCATTGAATTGCCAAAACACCTAATCGGTATGATGCAATTTTTTTCACTGTTATGTATTGATATCTATTGTATGAAAAGTTTCATGCAAATTTGTTCATAAACGAAAATTGCTCCAACCACATTACGAACGGTTGGAGAGCGAATTGAATCGGCGCCGACTGGGAGGAGCCTCGTCAAATCGGATATAAAACAGAGACGCTGTGCCTTTCAAACTCGAGCCGCCCTTCTTCGACCGTTTGGAATTAATGAAGACCTCGCAAAAATGCCCCCTCCCCCACCCCCAAAAACGACCCTCTGAACCCAATTCTCCCCCCAACCTCTCCCTCTCCTCATAACTCGGCAAGAAGTAAAACGCTCCCGCAAAACAAAAGGCGGTCGCTGATAGACTTGAGGACGGGAGCGGCTTCTTCCCTCTCTCCCCTCCCTCCCATTATCCCATTTGTGGGCGCCCTTGTCTCCCTCCCTCCTGCCTCCCCCCTCCAAGACTAACTTGACCTCCCCCCCGAACCGCCATACTCTTCCTCCCCACAACTCACTCCTCAACGCCACAATTACCCTGCCCGTCATTAAAGTGAAGCATCATTTCCATCCAGGGTCCTTTGTTCCTCCAACACGACCCCTCCCCCGCCCCCCCTTTATAAGTTTAATTCTCCCTCACCCTCCAATTTTCCGATTACCCCAATTCCACCCCCCCTCCCCTCGGATACCGCTATCCTCCGCCCCTATCCCGCCTCTAAATCCTCGATTGACTTTAGCTGCCATTCCATACCGTACACATTGACTTCCTCTACCAGCTCCGACGACGATAAATTGATCAATCGCACGCAGAAATATAGCAACCGAAACCATAGCGAATTGCACACCTAGCATTGTACTTGGAATTAGCCCAAAAAGAATAAGAGAATCGGCGGGTAAGGTGAAGCAAGTTTCAGGTGAATTACATTACCGTTACTGAGGTGAGTGATAACATTCAGTTCGTACTCGATTTTAAAATTCCTATATTCAGTCACGAGACTAGTGAAGGCTCGCCGATCATTGTGCAGATTTTTACGAAATTTTTGTAAATAAAAATCTCTTCCTCTGTAACATGTACTACAGGCCTCCAATCAGAATGCGGAATGTAAATAATGGATGGTATTGTACCTAATACGATGCTTACGATAATCAACGTGCACATTATTAGCACATTTCTTGCGCACTTGTGGTAAGTCAGTACCGCAAGCGACGAATGAAAAATCGGAATCGGCTTTCGTACCACGGAACTAATTCATCACATACCGTCGCTGTATGGCTTCACCACACCAAAAATATGCAGCCTGATTTGATCAGCTAGAATATCGACCTCCTAAGGATCCATGATTGATTGGGAAATGCGTATATGATATAAAAATAGTTTTTGTTCCCCATCTTGGTGTGATCACGGCTCTTACACACTCAGCAAGGGGTGCCTTACACTTCTGCCATGACTATGTGAGTCAAAATAAAGACTAAGTTTTTAAAAAATAGGTAGCTAAAACATTCTAAAATTTCACACATTTATATTAAAACGACCGATTTCGAGCATTAAATTCCACCGTGTTGTTTGAATAGCTTAAAAAATACTGCTTTCCCTGACTAAAAGCCTTAGCAGTAAAAAATAAAGTTTAAGTACAAAATAAGCTTATTACTCTAGGCATAGGTATATCTTTTTAAACATTTCCAGCCATTCGAATCCATTACAGCGCCGTTTGCATTGAATTAAAACATTTTGACTTCAATGGCGGCAGTAAATTAATGATAATGTAAAATTAAGATGGGAATATGCCTAAATTATATTACCATTTAACCCTAGGGAGTAACCGCTTCTTATATTGTTTTGCGCTAAAATAGCATCTGTAAGAGATAGAAAGACGTAACATCCTTCCATATTTTACTCATTCTCACAATAAACACAAATTAAGTTAGTTAGCAGCAAACCACTCAGTTAGCAGCAAACATAATTGTGTGGAAAGGTATGATTTAATCGTTCATATAAAAAAGACATTTTTCTATAAGTAGTTAGAATAAGCATTAAATTATTTTTAAGTCATTGGAACAACCGGAATATTTTTATAATATCTCTGAGTCGTTTCCAGTGGCTAAAATAGAGTAATTCCTCTCATTAGATGCTGCCCCGAATTTATTTTTCCCAATTGCATTGCGTATCGAAAGGTTTTAAAGGTTATGCAATAGCAAGTATAAGCCTTGCTCAATCACTTGCTTAAGGCCAATTTCCATTCAGTCTCTTAGCCTTTTCCTACTTCCTTGCAACCTTTTTCCTCCACTGACTCTGCCCAACTGCCCCCACTTAATTCCACTCGGCCAATTTTAAATGCCTAACTGGCATCTTGCTGCCTCCGTCTCCGCCGGCCACCACCATCCAATTGATTCCAACAAATGAGTGCGGTGTTCTTACGAGGCGAAGGAGCGGCTCTCCGAAGCATGATGACCAGCGAGGTCATCGGCTGCCCTCTCCTCCTCTCTCCTCCAAGAGGAGATGTCTTTTTTTCTTAAATAAAGCCGCCCGTAGCATCTTCTTCTTCATCTTCCTTTAGCGGATCTAATTTGGAGATATTCCATCCCGGGGGTTCGTCCCAATCAGTTGCTCCTTAGCTCTCGAAGTTCATTATTTTCAGTTCCGGATCAACTCATCGAAATTCGAGCGCTCAATTATCTTGTCCGTCGTCGCTCAACCCAAAAGAGAATGGGGTGGTTTCGCTTTTCGCCATTCCTTATCATTAATGCACGCTCCCATGCAAATTCGAACCGGATAAACTTATTCAGGCGATTAGTCGATTTCCACCTCAATACTTCCCCTCATTAGCGTCCGATAGAGGCATTAGCGCCTTCCAAATCTTGTACGATGGGAAGATTTGTGTCCGTGCGTGGTAGGTTGTAGGAGTATGAATCTTGACGGCCCTGTCTCACTTAAGACTACAAGAACAGTTTCCTCAATGGATGGAGTCCAGTGAGAGGATGGGAAAAATTCAGTCGAGCGAGTGAGAGGAAGACGAATGAAGAAGAGATCTTAGATTGCGTTGTAGAAGACCGGATTCTGATGCACAGAGATCGAAGGAGACCATTCAATTTATCTGTGGAGATTTTCTTGGGTATCACGATATTTGACTCTTCCATTCCCGAGGTTGGTTCTCCTTTTTATACCAGCGAGTTATCAAATGATTCCTAACATTCCTCCCAAAGCAAGTATCAAAGTTGCTCTTCTTACTTCCCTTTTGTTCTCATCATGCTAATATATAAAAATTGACTGGTGTCTGTCTGTCTGTTGCTCAATCACACAAAAACTACTGAACCGATTGAGCTGAAATTCGGCATGTAGTGACAAAATGTATCTTGGTGTAACATATATAGCTAAATAAAAATAATAAATGGCTATATGAAAAAGCCCTCAGGGCCCCCAAAGGCCCCCCTTGGTGGTCCCTGGTGGTCCATGTTAAGCATTGGGTTCGGTGCAGTGGTTTAATTTTTTGCCTTTTAAAATTATGTACTTACACTCAAGATAGAGGGCTGGGATTTTTAAAATCGGATGGTTGAATAATTGATATTTATAATTCTTTCAATCCATTTTTTTAACGCTTCGTAATTGTCTGAAAATCATGTTTTTTGCTGAAAAATCTCTCATTTTTCTCTGAAATCAACAATAGCATATTTCCTTGACAACCAGAGACTTGATTTTCAAAGGATATTCACGCCTCTAGCATTTAAGTTTTTCTGCAGGACCATGATAGCACGTAGACAGAAAATCTGTTTAAGAAGGGACCTGAGTCCTGAGGGCCCCATGAAGCTCTTCTGGAGACTACCTGGGTCTGTCCGCCATGCGGTCCCCCTGAAATCGACACTACCCCAAGTACCTATACTCTTCAATGTCTATTCTGAAATTAGCTCTCATTGGGGCACTGCATGTATATGAGAGAACACTTATGTAGTAAACGTTACACATAAAGGAATTAAACGTGGAAGAATAATTACATGCAGTAAATAGTAATGGCAATAATGTTTCTTTTGTTACAACAAACACGGAGTTGTTTATTATCGTTTAATACTCAGATGTATACACGTAGTGGAACCATCTGCCTCTCATTTCGATAGCGAAATGGTTTTTAGACCAATTTCCACCTCATACGAATGAACGAAGAAACGTCAACGAATATCATACTAGGTTACGAACTCCTCAAATGACTACGCTGACAGCATATGTGTTTTTTTATAATTTACGTTCATTTTTTTCACATCCGTTGAAATTTATTACGATTGCGAACAGTTTTTTTAGACCAATTCCTACATCATAAACGTTACGAATTATTTAAATATGTTTAAAAGTGTAAAAGTGCAGTTAACTTACATTCACTCAATCATCGCGTTGCCTTTTCAAGGCTCCCACTCGCCGCTGTTTCCCTTCCTTGGACTTTAAAATACATCCATCAACATGCCTGATAGAAAAAAAGAGTTAACTTTCGAATAAACCTTCTAGAGCAAGAGGAATGTGTTCTTTGCGAGAAAATGAGCCCTTGCAAGAAAAACGACAAAGATTAGACTTGGATGATCAAGGGCATGCCAACCAGCGATCTCATGATCATCTCCCCGTGGTGTTTCTCGGGGTACGCTAAGAACCGCACAAATTTCATCCCAGCCCTACCTACGGATGGGTTACCAACTATAAATCTGGTTCAAATATAGACCCATCTGTTCTGAAACTTCAAATTGTACTAAGATGGCGGGAATTATAATGACTTCACTACACACTTCTTACCCGAAAGAAGAACGGAAATTCTGCACAATGAACGATATCCGTGCATGAAAATCGGCAAGTGCATTAAAAATACCATAGATATTTTATTTAGCAACCGAAACCAATAATTATGGTTACCCATTATGCCGAAGGCGCAGTCCGGGTGATGGAGGATTCATAGGTCAAATAAACATGACTGCTGCTTCAAATGCTCCTTTTGACGCTGTTTCCCACTGGATTTTGTACCCTACTCTCAGATCCTGATTAAGATACCCATGCACATATCGATGTTGAATTGCGCAACTCAACTGAGTCATTGAATGCAAATATATTATATATATACAAGGGAAGCCATGAAACTGTTATTCACTCAGAAGACCGCTCAAGAGAACCGGAGGGACGAGGTGACCACCTATCAACCTGGATGCTATTTAAGTAGTAATGAGTCTGCATGGCCCATTTTTGGGTTTCCCATGCATGAAAGAGGACCAACATTCACCAATCTCACCGTGCACCTGGAAAACGGCCAGCGTATCTACTCCAACGAACACAACATAAAATATAGGCAACGAACTCCTCAAAGAACTACACTGACAGTATTCTTCAGGCTTTAGAGTTTATATTATTTTGGAATTCATAAATATTGGCAAGTCTTTCTAACAATCTCCATTTTTTATACTACTCAATAAAGAATGAAAAGTTTACAGGCTTTAAGTCTCTGTGCATTTCATGTAATTTTCATTAATGTATTAATGTAATATTCATACGTTCAGGAATATAAATGTAACAATTCGTTTATTTGTATGTATAATACTGTGTACTTCCTACTTCCAGCCATATCCATGCTCAGTGCTCCACTGCTGTCGGCCGTCCCGAGACGATCACACCTATTTCTTAAGTTTTTACAAGTACGCTCTGATTTCTTACGCTATCCACCACCACCTGCCGATGAATATTGAGCATCTCGACAAAAAAAGCTCTCCGTATCGGCAATATGTGATAGTTGAGTGCGGGAGAGGGGAGCAAGGAAGGTGGGGGGGCCCAGTCGAGGGGGTTGTAAATGTGAGGGGGAGTAGGATTCGAAGCCTTCCAAGTGACCGCCGCCGCTTTCACAATCACAACTTCGAGACGGGGGGATGTAGTTCGAAAAGGACGGAAGCCAACGAAGGGAAGAGGGCGGGAGGGGTGTCTCCAGAGAGCGGCGGCGGCGCCGAGGGTAAACTATACCACCCTCAAGTCTCTCAACCCCCTCCTCTCTCCGGCTCTCAACCCTTTCCAAACATAACTCCCAGTTAGGAAAAGACCGCCCGACAGCCACCCTCCACTTATCTCGCGTGCTTTACTCCAAACCCTCTCTCTATAGCACCAATTTTCACTCCGTCGTTTGATACTCCTTTCCCTCAAACTTAACGTTACATATTCCAAGTTTACGGAAGGCTCGTAGCTTTTTGTAAGTGTGAAGAAACGATACGAATATGCTACTTTTTTGCATCTACATCATTTAATCTGCTATCTGTCACAAATTCCAAAGGATAGAGGTCCAGAATTCGGGCATATGTATGCAGCTATGTGGAAATTAATGCTTTCCACCGTGAAATCAATTTGTGGAACTCAGACTCTTTAACCACTTAGTCATGGTTCCATCATTGTGTCAATATGTGATAATTATGGCGCGAAGGAAAAATGTATACATGAATCTGTCAGCCTTAGCCAAAATTTCGTTTCGATCTTTCGATTTTCGTCTGGGTTAATTTCGATCGCTATAATTTCAGTTTCCGCGAAGGCCCAGTTTCTACATCAGTTAGCAGTGTTTCTCGCAACAGATTTTAATAAATCTCGACCCCTCCGTGGAATGTTACTTATTTCTTCAATTACTCGTTGGAGATGATTGACTGTATTATAAAAAAGCCGGCAAGATAAGAACATAGATTCAGCGATCTCTCGGGATGTACACCAGGTATTCAGGTCCATGGCGGCCGACGTTTCGACGCTCGAGTCAAGCATCGCAAGCAGAGTTGAGTGCCTTGACTAGAGGTTGAATTCAAAATATACCCACGGGCAGGTCAAGTCCGAAATTTTGGCGGGAAAGTTTTGGCATTATCCGGAGGTCTTGATTCTCCCATTATCTTGAGTAGGGTTTTCCATGCATGACTCAGGTTGTAACCGGAGTCACAGTTGCAGTTTCTTCTTTCCCTCCGGATCACGATGGCCTCCTTGATGAGACGGTCCCAATATCCAGAAGAGCGGGCAATCACTTCGGTCTTCTCGAACTGGATGGAATGGTCCATCGTGATGCTGTGCTCTGCAACGGCACCATTTCTCAGGTTGGCCTAGGCGAAAGTGATGTTGGTGTTCCTTAATTCTCGTCTCCACCGTCCGGCTTGTCTCACCTACGTACACCTCCCCGCATTCACATGGAACGCGGTACACACCTGGGGTCTTCAGGCCATAGCTCTGACTATGAGCTCCTGAATTGAAATTAGCTATGAGCTTGAACTCTCAATTAATTTATTTTCATTTAGAGTGGCTTTAAGAGTTTTTTTTATTAATTTTTGGACGCACTGCATCTCAAGTAGAAAATAAAAACGTGGAATGAAGGTAGTGCACCATTAATCCAATGCAAGGAGATATTCGCGAGAACTTGGTTATCATAATAGTAGAAGGATAACTGCATAGCTTCCAATAGAGCTCTTGAAATGGGAGTATTTTATGATAAATAGAGGTTGGTTATCTGCGTGGAATTTTGAGGTGCTAATACAAAGAGGTTAGTTAGATAAAAAAGCCTTACACCTAAAGCTTTTGAAGCATCTAGCAGTTGTTTTTTTATCCTAGCAACCTTTCGCCATCGACATTGGTATCCATGGATGTGATCTATTAGCAACCATAGAACGCACAAATAAGTATGACAATATCACAATTGTAATCATAGGTAATTCAAACATAAGATTTGGTGACTGCAGCCTTCCACTCATCCGAGACCCTTTATGTCTTCATACCTCTCCTGTATTATGTCCGGTCTCCCTCGGTCTTTCTAGTGAGCCTTTGCCCTTCTGTCGTACCGCTTACGAGTTCATTGTGCCTCTGGATGTAGGCAATCTTTTTGGATCTCTATGGTACGTGTACAGTCGAGATCTCGGCTGTACATCTTTTAGACATGAGTTATATCGATTCGTAAGATACATTTATGTCAACCTGGCCAACATCCATTACAATATCATGAAGAAAAAATTTTTTAATTATACGTGTTTCGGCTACACGGTACATGAATCATACCTTGTAAAAGTGAGGGCCTAATTGATATTCCACGCTCATATGCACATTATTATGTAACTTTCAGAAAATCTGCTGAACAATTCGGCACTTCGCGTTATCAGGGCCTATTGCGAAGATGTATGTATGCTGCATTGATGCAAATGTGTAGCTAATCTTGAACAGTGTTCTTGCTTTTATTTAAGATTTTATGTTTATCTAAACTCAAGGTTTCGTCTACTTCGTTTAAAATTATCTCACTGTAATTTTAAATTTCATGCTAAATGCATATTAATTAGCGAGATATATTGTTAGGCCCTTTTTCAGTAGCTAAATTGTTTATAGCTATTCGGTTATGCGTTCAATTGTGTTGTGTACATCATAAACTCTATTTCCCTCGGATTACGTATAATCGAGGCTTCAATGTATTTCTAAATTTACGTTTGTCTGGCTGATGTACGAACTTCAAAATTCAAACGCATCAAATTGAGGAGCATCGATACTTTTCCTGCAATATCCTTCCCATCATGCTCCCCTCAAGATCTACCCCTTCTCCCTCTGCGATTTCATTCCTATGACCCTTTCCCCTTCCACCATTCCCTTGGCCTCCGCACTCTCACCCTTCCCGCTCCTTGTCATCCACCAAACCCCTATACGATCCTCTCCCGGGGAGCAAAACTAATCACTCCCCTCCTAATCAGGACTTCAGCCCGTGTTTGCGTTTCATCAACCGAGATAGAGGCCCACGAGGTGATCCCTTCCTTGGTCATTACCCTGAAAAAGAGAGGAGGAGAGCATTTGAAAGATTTCTCCATTGTTTCCCTGGCTGCTGCCGAGAGTGCTGCCTCTACCGCGAATACGCCTCGTGCGCCCAATCGACCCGTTATGCTTATTTTTCAGGGAAACGAAGGTTGGATTATATTACGCGTAAGCTTCTGCACTATAGTCGGTCGGCGTGTTTGGTGAATTCGTAAAATGTCCTGCCAGAGAATATGCGAAAAAAGGCGATGCTGTTTTTGGAAATAAAATGAAAAGGCGTTTCAATCCCCGTTTTGCTGTTCTCTGTTAATGAATCCTCCATCGTAACGCACATCCTTCCGCATTACAATACAAAATTATATTGAAACCAGGGCACTAACAGACGTAGTGCTAGGGTTATTAGAAGGATAATAACAGCCGTCCTATAACATGAGGGAAATAATGACAGAAATAATGAGTGATTATGGAAAAGTATTTTTCGGGTTAAGGCCGCGTTGGTCCATTTGGGCGGACGACAGTTTCGGGCGCATTCCAGCTCCCGTCTTCAGGCCTTAACCCGAAAAATACTTTTCCAATTAAACACCGCGGAAGCCTCCGTACCAATGAGTGATTATGTTAAGAAAAAGAAGACACCGGCTACTGTATGAAATAAAACCACTAGGCATGTGAATAATGCATTGATTCGAAGGAATAATAATTCTATGATGGGATTAGGAGAAAATCAAATAACTTGACGTGAAACAAACTATCAGTAATATATGAGAGAACGAGAACACTGGCAACACCGTGAATAATAATTTCGTACAGACAATGTAAGTATCCATATTTCATCTGCGCGGGAAGAAAACTTGCATTGTTTCACCGATCAAAACCGTACACTAAATCATTATTTAGCTTAAATGTTGGCAAAATAAATATCAATGTTAGTGGCAAGCAATCAGAATTAACAAGAGTTTGTTCAAAGACACTGGCTACTGTTTAATTAATATAGGAATAATAATATAATAAAGGAATAAGAATTATACGACTCTATGATGAGGTGAGGAGGAAATCAAAACCACCTGACGTCAGTAAAACGAAAATATTATTTAGCTAAAATACTGGCAAAATAAGTTCGACATGTGATAATCACAGGGAATTATAAAAACCATTTAAAAATACTGATGCGTATAAAACACTAAGTCAAATTTTCACGGTCAAAGCCGGATATTGCTGCGAGCACAGTTGAAACTTTCTGAGTTGGGAGGGACGATAAGGGTGGCGTTACTTGGGTCACTGTTTTTTCTGGTTTTGCATAGTTTTGCTGATTGCCAAACTGAGGGCATGTCCTTTTGGAGCGATTTCCTACCTTCCTTTTCACTTAAATGACAGTAAGGCAACTGACCTCTGCACTGATATAATTGATATGATATAGCAGCATGTTATTCTCTTATTACTTTCCTGAAAAAATAATTGGTGAACCAGTTTTGAAGGCCAACTTGAGGTTTGCATCGTAGGTAGTTTCTGTCCACTAATTGAAAATGAAGACGGCTGCCAAGTTAGCGTCTGTTATTTACGAAAGGTTTCCTTTGAAACTCAGGCTACTGGAAGCAAGCAGAAAAACTCTTGTTAGCAATTCAAATGAAGTCCATATTTTGAGCCTATTAATTTTCGAGGACACCCTCTTACGAGTCTTCCACCTGACATTTTTATAGCTTGCTTCTTCGTATTGGACAAATATCACGTCCGCTAGGGCGCAATGCCCTTTCACCTCTATGGTTATCCTTAGTCCCTTTGTCTAATATTATTGTTTCGTAATTTCCGTCCCTTTCACATGTTCCATTTCCCCAAATTTATGGCGATTAGAATTGTTTTCGAGGAATAATTGTTGTATCCGAGTTATTTTAGTGACAAATACACCTATTATTCCGCATACATTTGTTTGATTTTTTTCTCACCATGACAAGCATAAGTAATATGGTCTAAATCCCTATGTTAAATGTGGAAAATAGGTTTGATAGGAATTTTCATTCCTGTTAGAAACCTCATTGAGACTAAAAATCAAGTTGGAAAGCGACGGCATCCAGTCAGCATTTAGAAGAAAAAGAGTTCCAATTTTAAAAAAACTCCAATATTTAAAAAACTTGCTCCAATCATTGGCTGAAAGATCACAGTGTTCGTTATTCATGCGCATTTATTATTTTTTATTCGTGTTTCATTTAATTTTAAATATGCGTGATTATTTTCTGGAGTTCTTTGGCGGAAAATGTCCTATTTAAAATCGAAGAATAAAATATTATGTCATAGATAGAAACTAGCTATTTGAACATGGCTTTATTAGGTAGGAACAGATTTGGAGTTAAGAAGTCAGACCCAATACTTATCGCCCAAAATATCTTAGGTAAAAGTCGATGTGCAGTTCAAATTTGCTACAAAAAGTGCAAACAACTGATATTTTAAATCATTGACAAAGTTTCCTCCCGTTATGTCCCATGAGTGATAATGGTCACTTATTTTCATTATTCGTTATTAGCTGGTAGGAAATATAAAACGCAGAAGTGTTATCTTACGCCAATGGTCATCGTAATATGCTGATATACCAAATTTTTTGAGGAATATGAAATGCTTCGGTATTTTAAGCATAGATTTATCATCATTTGCAGGAATTCAATGAACACAATTTTATGGTTTCCAAGGATGTTCTTTTCAAATTAAATTAGGCTTGGTGATGGCTTAACAATCGAAAGCAGTCTTCTTGTAGGAAAATGCATTTGTGAAAAGCACAAAGTGGGTTCAATGAATTATGGAAACATTCCAAAAAGATCTTCCTTTTACGATAGCATAACAAACTGTTGGAAAAAGGACAAACTTAGCTAATTTCACTATTTAGTTTTTTATTCACAACCCGGGTTTCGACAGATTATGTCATCTTCAGGTGACACCTGCACCTAAAGATGACATAAACTGTCGAAACCTGGGTCGTGAATAAAAAACTAAATAGTGAAATTTGCAGTTTTTTTCTTTTTCCATCATGGAAAAATGTCACAAAGTTACCCCTGACATCGTTCGTTTTGATAACAAACAGTATTATTAGAAAGAATCCCACTATGGAGTCTCATCCATTACGAAAGAAATTTGGTCTGCAAAGTGTAATAATAATAGCAAATAAAAAGTTTGATCCTGTCTTTCCGAGCTCAGTAAAATTGCCTCACACACCACATCAACTATTTTGCTTGATATTTATTTTTAAGTGTTGTACATATCCGTACTTGGGCAGAACTTTAATGCTCTTACATTGCATGGCAGTTGGAAGGAACCCAGTGAGTGGGACATTTTTGAGCATTTTTTTTTCTATGCCTGGCATAAATTGTGGACATTTCTTCGTATGTTCACGCATCTAGTGTCAGCTAAGTTTTTCCTCATCAGGAATATCGCAATTAATAATCTTTGTCTCAATACATAATTGTGTTGGCTTGTAGGACATGATGGATCGATGTATTTCCCAACCTTTCATCCGCCTCCTCCCTCAATCCATGGCAACCGACCATGGTCCCGACAATGGTGACTCAGCAGCATTTCCTCGTCCTACTCGCCTCTTGCCTTCCGGGGCGGTGGCCCCTGTAGCCCCGCAGCGACGCGAGGGCCGGTTACTTACATACATTAGCAGTCATCAACCCTCCCAACTCTTATACCTCCTATGGAAGTACGTATTCTCCATCTTCCTTTCGTTTTGCTCACCTTCCATACTCATTCACCGTGCAGTTTTTACTCCAGGAGTCATGATAATGACGGAGTGATTCTTCATAGAGGTGGGAATTTCGGTTCATTTCCTTGATTCGATTCATGCAATTTGGTTCATGTCAATGGCTCGTTCTTTCCAATCATTCAAATGAGCAAAATGAACCACGAAGAACCAAATAACAGCGACGAACGAATTAACTACGAAGAATCATATAACTACGATGAAGCATCCTAAGGCTACGTACCAAATCCGACCTATTCGTACCATTGGGAGGAAGATCGCCTACTCACGGATTTTGCGTGATATGTAATTCTGGTTTTCAGGTTATTTCATTTTTATCCTCAAAATATTCGATGGCTCTTGAGAAAGCTGAATATGCCTACCCTAGAAACAGTTTTTAATGTGTTGCCTTGTTTTGTGAACCTAAAATAATTCTACATTTTTCACCAATCCTTACTCCACAACTTGCGAAATTCAACTTTGAAACTAACTGCTGATGATGTTTGAGGACTAAATATGTCATGACTATGCCATGATATAAATGCACATTTATTTATCGCGTATTTTGCGTTTCCTAGGATTTCCCGAGTACGTTTACGGCGGTGCAATTGCACGATTATCCTAGAATGCCCATCCTGCTTGCTATACTAGACAATTTTCTCTTAACTCAAAACGATCTGATTGCATATTTATACACTTTTTCATTGTTACCCATCTTCTATTTCAAGGTATTTTCAGCTATTTTCATGAGACTTCATGATCGTCATAAGGAAATTCCAATTTACGAAAAATGTTTATCATAAAATTCGACAAGTGGTCACAAGGCTTATTTAGCTTACAAGAACCCGTGACCTTTCATAAAATATTCTGCTATTACTGCCACTAACATAATCAAACAATTGAACAGAGCAACTCTTTCTTCCTCTCAGGTTGTTTTCGCTGTGAAAGAGAAACTTTAACGACAAATCAGAATAAATATATTCAAAAGAAATTTACATCACGAGTTAACTTATACGCCCCACAGAGATAATCCACATTCTCACCAACTGCCACCGTAATATTAGCTTCTGCCCATTTGAAATTAATATTCCAAGGATTCAGGTGTCGTTGTAGAGCCAATATTGCCAGGAGATAAATATATTTTTCATCTTCTACTTGGTATGTACTTTCAAGCAGATTCCGATACTCTAGTCATTTCCTGTCACTCACATTGGTCTCCATTTCATTTTTCCATATTTATTATTATTCATGACCAGAGGCAGGTATTTATGGAGATTGTTTCGGTCAAATTTCGTTTTTATAAATGCTTGTAGCGGAAGTATGGCGGAGATTGTAGGGGAAAATTTATTTTTTTGTGGAAATGTAAAAATGTAAATTAAAACACAGGCCTAGTAGCCTAGGTTAGCTTAGACCTACTTATATTAGCAAAGACCGTTCATGTATTTTAGTACGAGTACAAAATCAATTCAAGCAACAGACAGATATCGCGTGGTTAGTGTCATCCGGGAGTGATAGACTCCTTCTTTCTCCTATTATATGGCCTTGGAATTGATCGCTTAAGTACAACACTACACACGATCAGTACTGCCATCATATTTTCTTTGCGAAATAAATACAAGCCATAAACCGCGGAATTGTGTAGCTTGCTGCAATAAGAGAAACCTGTTGGTCAACCTGTCAGTATTTTCAAATCGAACGATTATAATCGACTAATCGCGAGTAAATAGACATCATATCAGTTTCAGAATCTTTAAAAATCTTCGCGAAAATGAAAATTTGATTGAACATTTAAAATCGACAAAAAACTCGTGGTTTCGTCGCTATTTTGGCGTAAAAACGTAATTCACCCAAAACTTCGGAAATAATGAGTGATTTCGTGATTTTTCGCGATTAAATTAAGGATCTGTTGGATGGAATTTGGACTTAATAACACAAAACAATTTTTTTCGATGCATGGAGATTGTCGTTCCTTCCAAAAATACCTGTAGGGCAATCACGTAACTGCCCGTGCTTCATAACGTCGCGCTCTGGAACGCCCGAAAACTTCGCCCTATACGATTACGTATCTTCAGGCGAGGTTCTCAACGTCAACGTTATCGAGGCGCTACCGAAAGTATGAGAAAGTTATATTGCGAATTAATTCCACTCAGCCCGTCCCTTGTTCGAATCTTTCCATCCAATCCGAAGTATGGAAAATCGTCACGTGACTGCGCTGAAGCAGAATACAATAAAGGAACTCAGCTGAGGAATAATACACTGACACAATATTTTAAATAAATAGTGGTTCTTAACATTCTGGATTAAAACATATATGACATTGGATAAACGATAGAAAAACGACAATGCGTGTTAATAGTATAGAAACGAGAAAAGGGGCGGGCAGATGATTATTTAGAGGTCTTTCATAGCGAAATCAATCAATTTAATTCTGATTAAGCAGAATCAGTTAATATTGTTATTTCCAACCTACCTTACTACGTGATTTTAAAAGTAAAACACTACAGCTACTACTAATAATGATGTTTATTGATATCTCAATTCTCTCTTATATATCTCGGGAACATAGATTTAGGCGTAAGGGCAAACGTGAGCATTGCGTTGTCGATAGGCTGACAGGAACGGAAGGGTATATCTTGTATGAAGTACCTATACATTATTTTTCAAGGCTTCACCATCCCAAGTAACTGAAAAACTTTCATTGACAAAATAGCAGATCCTAAATTCGCAAATATTTTCTCTAAAGACTAATATTATCGTGGCTCTGACAATTCCCAAATTTGCACGTCTGCTCACCGACGAATTATGACGGATTTGAGCGAAATGAAAATACTTTAACGTTGTACAATTGGTATCATATTCTAGCAAAAGCCACTAACATCCGTTGTCAAATTCTGGAAATATTTTTTATTGATTAGCCCGTTAAGTGGAAGTAAAGAGGGTCTGGTACCAGTTTGGTACAGCTTTGATTTATCCTCTTGACATCATATCAAGAATCTTACATAATATTAATGAAAGTTAGGATTAAGATCAAACAGAATTGTAAGGAAAAGATCGAAATATCATGCTACACAGTAATTTATTGTAGCTTATTGCGTATACAATAGTTGTATTTCTGCACTAGGAAGCATCCACAATGTGGGGTTATTCTGTAACTGATAACAATACACATAAATACGTTCACATAGCTGTATTTTAGCACTTTCAAAGCTATTCATGAAGGAATTACTATTTCGTCACTTCGAAAAACACTGATCAGAAACACTACCACCAAAGAAGTATTTTCCACAAACACGAATTCTTAATACTTTAAAGTACACACAAAAGGAAAGGCAATCACATTTCAATCCTCAACCCCCAAATATATGTAGGTATATACACTTGAAAAATGAACTTACACTTGGCATGACACATATAAATATATGTACATATAAAAAAATCACGAATATGTAAATAAACCACTTGGCTCTTCACTCGAGTGATCATCACCTCCTTATATTGAGTATAAATGTGACTTTACACCACAATTAGGAATTCTAAAGTGCAATAAGCCTGCATAAAACTGCTATTGATCATAATGCAGATAACACACGTGCCACACAGATTCTCTGCGGAACAAAAATAACAACACAACATAACACGATCGTAAATAAAACTCCGGCGCGCAACTTTTGCCATCCGAAGACACAAGGGTAAATTTTAGCCCGAGTGCCTTAGCAGCATTCTCAAATTTTTGACGAACATTAAAAATCGTCTACTTTCTACGAAATTTCACACACATGCACTGCCAAATCCGGCCATTATTAATGTGAATGAATAATGTGATGAATTGCAAAAATAACATTTCCACAGGAGCTTGAACGTTTGACGTGACGTCGAAAAACACTTGTTGCATTTTTCTAAAATCAAATTTTCCATTGAAATTCCTTGGATAGCAGCCTCCCTGAGTTCTCATTGCATCCGACTGCTGTCATTAAAAGACGAAATATTAGGCAACTGGCTCTTATTTGCGCATAATTCTACTTGGCGTTATGATAGACCGACTTCTAGCACGGCCTTATGAAGCACCTCGTTTTTGGCGTTCTGCAGCGTCCTTTCTAGTTACGTGATCGCTTCAAGCGCAGACACATCATGGGTGGACTTGGAGCGCCGGGGATGTGCAAACAACCGATACGTAATCGCGAGGGGTGTTCTGCTGCGATTTGGCGCTCTGGAACGCCAAAATTGGGGCGTTATGAGTTACGTGATTACCTTACTGGCTCTGTTCATGACTCTGTAAACCGCAATAACATGACTTCCACTCGAATATCAATCCGCAAACAATTTTGAAAAATATGATTCTCCATTATCTCGATCATTCTTCACAAGTCACTCATTAGGTACTGGATTAGTGTTTCGTGCCAAGCAAATTGCTATCGATCACTCATGAATTGTGTGATTCTTAATTCGAAACACTCTACAGAAAAATCACACGAATCGCAAATGATCGAGGACAGCTTGTTATGGTTCATTATGAACCATTTGAATGGAGGACGTGATTGAATTCATTTGGTTCATATTACTGAATCGTTCAAAATGAACAATTCATTGATATGAACGACACAGCTCTATATCTTCACCGCTTGCTTTATTCGTCGCAGGTCACAAAATATCGCAGGTGATAACGTCCTTAGGCAGATTTTATTTGGTCATTTATATTACTTAAAATCGATATATGTAATTACAATCTCATGCTGTATTTCTTCACATGTGGAATTTCCCATTCACTGTTGTAACTGCGGTGCGTCATTGTATTAGCTTAGTTAGACAACCTGCGTGGGGGATTTCAATAATTTTGCGGGTGGTTATAAACAAATTCTTATCTGATGCAAATGCATGGTTTAAGTCCAATAATCAATGAGCTTAATATCACGAATGAGATATCGATCAACAAGTAAAAATTTTATGACGCTTTACATTCGTGTTGGAGCTTTTGGATATCATTTAAAAATCATTGCTAGTTCATTTGGCGATTTCAAATAAAACTTTCTTTTACACGTACGTGAATTAGGAGCCCTGGGATATTCTTTACGCATTCACATGGAGTCATTATTTGTATAATTGAGAACAAGAATGGTGTAAGTCAAGTTTACTCCTTTTTGGCTAAAATGAGCCCTAATGTTAAAATAAATAAATTAACCCTAAGTGCTGCTCTCTAGTGGCAAAACGCTGAAGCTAAATTCACATCACTTATGTAAAAAACAGAATGCGGGTAGATAATGCTTCTGCACACATAACTAATACTCGGATGAAAACTGACTTACAACATTGCTCTTGATTTCAACGATTCTGTAATTATGTAAATTTGATGTAATTATTTTTGTCAAGTTGTTTCCTTCCCTGGTGGAATCATACATTTTTTTTAATTAAGTGAAACAACAGAACTCAATGAAAATTCAGAAAAAAATAGACAGATACCTTCTCATATTTATAGTCTCAGAGTCTTTAATTTAATGTTATACAATGTCTTACTACAGCACTATTCGTTTGTATGAAGTGCAATGAACGTGGCATTTGAATGGTAAACATTGCTTTACCGATATTTCAGCTATAAAAGTTATGGGTTCAAGGTGTTTAATTTCTAGTAGTGGAATAAAGTGTTGTCACAGTGATACATCTGCAGCCGCAACTGTTTCGGTCAGACAACTGTTTCAAATAACTGTTTGCAAGAAACAGGTTAGTTTCGTGATAGTGCCGTAGCCGCGACATCACGGTCTGTGCTGCGCAGCGGCAACTCATAGCTTAAGCTGACTGTTTAGTCTTCTATTCTAATCCAGTTTCACTGAACGTGTGGCTGCGTTGGGGTTATGTGCTACAATCTGTAGGATTTGAATCTGTTGTGCCTAGGTGGTTGGAGGTTTATTTAGCCGACACATATCCACCCATCGCTGCAGACAGAACTAGATCTGTGAATTATCTTTCATTAATCCAAATGAAAATGTTACTTTTATTAAGTGAAATATTTCTTATTAAATAGAATAAAGAACTACTAGCAATGTTCTAACAGCTCCGATCGATCGCCCGCTGTTTGAATTACTTCTAGCTGTTCGGAACTGTTTCGTTTTGAAACAGTTTCAGTTGCGTAACAGTTGAAATGAAACTGTCGTGTTGTTTTAGTGCCACCACTTTTACTTTCAGATGGTCACGTCAAAATGTTCTGGAAAAGACCTTGCACGCTAGCAAGCACCCAAACGAGGAGAGATCGTCGAATTATTATCAGAGGCTGGAGCCGTCCTTGAAGCACTCGCTCTATCATCGGACTTGCGAACCTACGTTCTCTGCAAGCCTCCTCATGGGTGCTGGGCAGGGAATAATCTTTCGACAGAACATCACTGAACTACATGCCACAAAAGTTTTAGGAATTACGAGTGTTAATGTAAATACGTGCATGTACAGAGATGCGAGGATATCGGAAGCATAGCAAGATTTTTAGACACACTGTTATTTTTTGTTAGAATTTATTATAAAAGTTTTGGACAGCAAATTGACTAATTAGGCCGCATGTTGAACTACAGAATTATAAAGTCGAAAGGACAGCTTATACAATGCGTAATCGTTCTAGAAAAAAATGACATTTTAAACCAAGTGATCAAACCAAACATTTAAACCAAAAAAATGACAGTCTCTTCGGCAATCTAATTCCTTAATTTAATTACTATGATCTAATCGTTTATAGAATGTTGGTGTCTGCAAAATGTTAGGTTCGTGATACATAGTGAACGTTCATATACTTGCCGAACTTCGCATACCCGTGAAGCATTTGTGTCTCTTGGAGTTGATCTTTGAAGATGGCATGTGAAAGCGATTTGCTGAAAACTGAACCAATTGTATAATGGGAGTACTCAACAATTGTGGGGGCCATCATTAAGAATATCCAGGTTGCTGGTTGTGCATCACATTTTACTGCTGACCTTTTATGCCAAACTAGTCACTTTGAATGTCGTCAGTGTCCATTTTGTGATGGGTTAAAAACATAATGAACTCTCAGTGATTGTATACTTTTTATTTGCTTGGTAGTTGCGCTTCGAAAAATACTCCTTGCACTTGATTTTTAAGTTTTCGCGTGTAAATTAATTCATGGGATCATTTCTCACGAATAAAAATTTATTTTCTTTGCTTTATATCAATCACCCTAGAGATAAAAATTGTTTCTATCAGAAAAGAAGACATTAATATAAGGTAAATAATAGTTTCTCTCAGCAAACAAAAAAAAAAAAAAAGTGGATATGGATAGCATTTTCATTGGTCATTACCTGACATTAATCTACAGTTTAAACATTGAAGACTATGTAATAGTACAATTTCAGCCAATGTAGTAAATTTTAATTTGTATTTACATGTTTAACAATTTTGCTATTCTAAATATAAAATTTAATTTACGTAAAAAGTTTAAATATTTTGTTATGTTAAATCTGAAATAAAAACCATTGTCAGGGGGGATGAAAAAAACAAACGGACAACAAAAAAAATGGATTATTAATAGAGGAGTAAGGGGAATCTTAAGGAAATAAAAAAGATTAATAAGAATTTGAAGAAGATATAAGAAATGTGACACTTGAGCAGTAACAGAGTTGTTATGAACATTGACTGAAGAAAATAAAATAAAAGGTAACTTTTATGAAGATTAAGAAAATTCTTGCGTAGGTTTTCGCGGGGTTATCCATTAGCGCTCTGCATTTTCGGGTTCTCCATCCCCGTTCGTTGACTTTGGCTGACAACGGTTTCTATACCCATCCTGCTATCGTCTTCAGGTCGAAGGTAAAAGAAGCTGTTTTTGACTCGTTATATGGGGCTAGTCTTCCTGGTGCTGCGCTGTAATTGGTGGGAGTGTATGATCCTTTTCCATGAGCTGCTGAGGGGATAGTCAGTCTTTATTGAAAATTTCCGATAATTAAGAAAATTTACAACAAGCTGGGTATATTTTTTGCCATGAAAAGAGCTTATGAATGGATTAGTTGAGACTCATTTACAGACGTATCGACACATCCAACGATTGAATTTGGAGAGAGGTATTCCGGGTTTCGAACTCAAGTCCTCGCAATGGAAAACCAAGACTAAAAGGCAACCACGCCTACACGACCCTGCACCCACGACGTTCCCAAGTCTCACATTCTTCTTCCTCGCGACTCAGCATCGATTTCCGACGCTTCTGCTTCTTCCTGAAGGGCGTCCATTTTTCTTCATTTTATCCCATGATATTTTTCCCTCTCTCGAGATATCGTCTCGTCATTCTTCCGACCGCTGCTATCATGCAATCGGTTGGTTTCCCTTGGCGGTTGCGGTGGCGTTTCCATGACAACCCCAGATTCCCCCCTTTCCCCCGCTAACAAAGAGGGAGAGTAGAAGAAGGTGGGATGGGAATGAGGATTATCCAATGAGCCCGAACGGCGCGGGCGTTGGGAGGCGAGGGCTTGTCTTTTCGCTTAGCGCAGGCGTTCTCCGTTTTTCTTTTTTCCTCCCTCGTCCTTAAAAAAAAGACGGATTGAGGAAACTCCTGCCATCTGTCATCCCAATTCGGAATCTTCACTTATTTTTTTATTTCAAGGGGACCATGCTTTTTTGCACCACGTCAGTCTGATCTCCGCGTCCATCTTTCAATGAAACTCTTCGCGAGAGAAAAAATTCACTTTTGTCCTCACTCGTCCGAACAAACAAGGATTCCATTGACGATTTTTTAAATCTTCGGCCTCTTCCGATTGTGATTCTGCTCAGAGTACAGTTCGCGCCTGATTTCGTTCAGATTATTTTCGTGGCAGCACCTTTGTATTTGAATTTGAACAGCTATCAGATTTGGGACGAAGATCGACGATACAACTGAGCCTTTTCCAGTGCTTTTGAATGTAAGACCGTTGATTAATATACTTAAGGTGGTACCCACTTTCCCTTCTCATGCACCAAATATTAAGTATAAAGTTCCAATATCTTAATGATTTGTAGAAAACAATCAATGTCGCGTATCTCTTCTATCTTTATTTATGTTAATGACTCTTTAATAAAAAAGTAAGAGGGTTGAGTTTTAGACAATAGACTGACTGTAAATCTATTAACGAGGAATTAATAATCCTCTCTTACTAGGTTTTATAGTCAAATCATGATATTATACTGCAATTCTGAAGTTGTTTATAAAAACGAAGACCTAAAAGACACGATTCTTTTGGGCGCTATAAAAGTTCGGTGGCGAGTCAGCCATAAGTGGTGCACTCATCCTCACCGTCTGTGGTGCCATCGAGATATCTTTATCTAATATATAAAAATCAATTATTGTTTGCTCGTCTTCTATGCGTTCCAATACAATTCATCAGATTACGGTTAAAGTTCGGCGAGTAGTTGTGCGCGCGCCCGCGAAGGTTTCTGAATTATTGAATCCATTACAATAGGTGGAGCGCAAGTCGTTTCAACAAATGAGTGTTGACACGCGAGCTTCTCAAACAAGCGAGGAACGACAAGCAAGCAACGAAGCAGATCGTTTACGAGTTGCTCAATCACGTGAATCAGAAGCGTATCAGTTGCATGGTCACGTGAGGGGCAACCGAAAAATTTATTTGTTTTTTCAGAGGGCGGTAAGACCAAAAATATTGTGTATCCCAAAGCACTTGAATAATTTGTACATGTAAATGAGTATGTTTTTTTATATGTGTGCTTACTTGCGTTATAAAGAAAGGAGGGGTTTAAACGCCTGTCGGGCACAGCTAGTGTTTATATAAATTAGGATATGTAATTCCTCCGTCTGTGGCAACTGGTAGTCACTGTCATTAGACACAGATCTGAAAGATAATCAAGAAGTTCGATTTCATTTGAAGATTCGATGGTTCTAACAATCTCTGATGGAATGAGGTGGGAAATATACTAACATGAAGAACGAATAATGCGAGGAACAGATCAATAATGTGGAGGAAAAGCGTGTGAAATTCCACAAAAATCTACCTTCGATTGTAAAATACTAAAAATTAATTGAGGTTCCTTTGTCTTCTTGTGGGAGTTTCCTTCTTAAAATAAAAATCTCCGTAACGGATGACTCCCGTTTAAGTTATTTATAATGCTTTGAATTTAAGTAATAAATCTCTCCCTCCAATAGGTCCTAAAATTTCCTGTGCGTTCTAATTTGAAGTCTCGCTAATTCAAAATAGCAATTTTCTATGATTTTGCTTTTGAATAACCAATGCATCGCCGAATGAAGCCGGTTTTCCTTGTTTGAAACTTTCACGGGTTGTACACATCCGACGTATGTGTAACGCAATGTAAGATAATCACACAGTTTAATGGGACGCATTAGTAGTTATGGTCGAGGCTGCATGGGAATAAATTTAAACTTCATCTTCGAAAGTGCGGATGGACGTCATTAAATTCCACGACATAATCATCTCTCGGAGGACGACGCTTAGAGAGGAAAAATAATCACACGGGATTAGCTGATCTCACCCTTTGACTTAGACGAGATGAAAGCCACACAGACACGCGCGCAATTCCATCATATCATACAGAACAGACGAGCGAGAGACTCGATAGCGCGCAGATGCCGAATTAAGACTTGCAAGCAAGTCGAAATCATCATTCATGGAGTTGAAGTCAGCGTGATGATTACGAATGCGTGCGTATGTCGCAGCAGAAGCAATTAAGATATGGAGAGAGAGAGAGAGAGAGGTCTGATTGCGAATGGCCAATTCATCTCGCTTGACCTTCAGTTGTGGACCACAGGATGAAAACCGTCGGAGGGAATAGAGCGGGGTAAAGAGTTTTTTCCGATACAGACTTCTAGGAGCTTAAAATTCCTTCTGCGTACCACGTTTTCATTAACTTATGGTATCTATCCGACCCATATGGCATTACGAGCACAGCGTTGCCAGATGTGTGTTTAAAAAATGTACATACATGAATGGGAAAGTGCCAATGGGAAGGGAAAACATATCCCATGCAGAAGGTAACATACAATAATTTTTAAAAATGTAATATTGTCATTTTTATGTATTTTCTCGGGCTGGAAATGCTCCTGATCATTTTCGTTTAAAATACCATAAGTAAAAATTGCTTTTCATTGAATTGTACCAAAACTATTTTCAAGTTTATTCTTCCTACTTTCAAACGGTATTACATTTATGTCACTTTGGTAAATGATTTAATCACATCAACGTCTTGAAAAAGACTGCTTAGTAAATCTTCGTGCATTGAAAAAGACAGCCAGCGAGGAACATTTTTCCTAATGAAGATGCCATGGTACCTGAAGTGGAAGAAATATATTTCAAGAATGGAATTTGCTTTTAGTGAACATTCTGTTTCATTGGAGAAGTGAAATAAAGCCTGTCGCTTACTATTTATTTTTTGAATAACGCCCTTTCAACGATTTGGGTGCCATTGTAGGTGCTATGAATGTGGACTTTATAGGAAATAGGAATTGAGTATTGAGCGGCAATATAAAGTGATGAGATTATAAGATTGGAGACACGACTACCTACGATAATTTAAAAAATATATAGGGTTGAAGGATGAAATATCGTGTATACTGACGAAGCATGGGCTAATGTGGGCCATTATTTCAATTGCGTAAGGAAAGATAGGGCCATTCTGCTCCGAGAGACATGTTCCTGTCAGGTTTGAGTGTGGGCTTCAAGACTCCATCGAGGAAAGGGTCAAGGTATGCTTGTAGATACCGAAATTGAGAATGGATTTAACAAGGGCAAGAATGGATTTTAAGTGCAAGGAAAATTATTCGGACATCCACCGTTTACGATAAAATTAAAGAAGAGATGTACGAGGAGTGGTTCGAAAATCATTGGGAAAATGTGCCATCAGGTAGGATTGTTTTCATTGTCAAACCCACCAAAGGCCCTGATGATGACGTTAACCGTCGAAACCATGGTCGTCAAAATTAAAATATAATGTGGACAAAACAAATTTTTTACCTTTTCATTCAAAATCACTAATGGTGATTTTCCTAGACTATCCAGCCTTTTTTCCCTCTTGCCTGAAAGACGCGACTGTCCTCCAATAGTATCAGTACTAGGCCTTCCCCCCTGAGACATTACCTGCCGATGAGTTATCTGGTGGACCTAAGATAAGGACATATCAGCTTCGAAGTCCTCCAAGAATCTTTTGGCTTATCTCAATCGACCTATCTTTACTAAGCATCCGGAGACACAATATAAGATCTCCTTCATCGCCTTGAGCCTAAGGAGCTTATCCTGACCAGATGTAAACAAGGCACGCTTGGGGTGAAAGCTCTCATTTCTTTTCATGATAATGATGGCTTTAGTGATTCCCTACCGCTAAAAGTTATGTATTCCTACGCACCATGAGTAAGAAATAATCGAGGAATATATAATGAAAATCCTGCCTCTTGTTAGGAAGGAAATACTACTTGCAGCAAACGATCGAAAATTATATGGTCCCGTGATAGAGGCAAGTTCCCCGTGCATAATCAGTCGCAATCCTATTAAATGAAAAAAAACACTGATTCAAACCGGAAAATAAAACGTTATCACACAAATGGGACAAGACTCTATAATCTCTGAAATATATACGACTCAATTGTAAAAAGTACAGGTGTGATAGACTTTCAGATTTTGCTTACCCGTATGGTTAAGCCAGGCACCAAGTGATGTCTTTTTTGCGTGTCCTTGGGGGCACGATAGGCGTCCAAAGGATATTGAGATATAGTTTCAAACCCTGTATGATTCAACATTATGATAACACTACAGTGACTGAATAATCGCTGATATTTCTACGTAGACAATTAGTCCAGATCGAACGAGTTTGTAGGCTAACGGCCGCAAAAGAGCACAAATGAAAAAGGGTTGAGAGAGAGGGAAGTCGAGAAACAGAGAGTGACGTACAAATGTCGTAGAGCAGGCAACACTGTTTCATATAAGCGCTGTTGCAAAGTGAAAACGTGGAACGCACAGTCTTCCAATTTCTCTTAAAAAATTCATAAAAGATTTTGAGGGTCTGATCCCGAATAAGAGTTATTTGTACCTTTTTTTCAAAACTGGAAATAGATAAAACGCAACAAATGTCTTTGATGTGGAGCTGCTAAATTATGCCATCATCATGAGTCAAGAAAATATATTCCGCACATCCACTTTCTATTAAAAAATCATTTAGGTGAAATACAGAGAGGTACTTTAACAATTAAAAGGACCAGAACTGAAAAAACTGTGGATAACAGTTTACCATTTTTGACGACTAATCGACATACAGTTTAGTACTGTAAGCCGGCTCTGATTCGAGAAAATCATTCTTTACAAATCGCTCCTGTTTCGTAAATGTTGGCGCAAAAGACGTCAATATCACTATCGCTGCAGTTTGTGTCAGTATTCTCACATAATCAGCGACTGCACCCGGTCATCAAGCAGAGAAAAATTACGGGAACTCGGAAAAGGAGAGTGAAGGGTCTTTGAGGGATTGACGGGGTTGTGAGGAGGGGGTGGCGTGGGAGAGAGTGGCAGTTCACTTGGGTGATTGATGAGCGCTCTCCACTCTTTTGGACCAACACCAACTCCCCTCCCCGCGGCCCACAATCCAATGCGTTTTTTGAAGGGCAAGGCGGATCCGTGATGAGAGAAAAAGACAGTAAAACTACAAAGCCACCGGCATGCACAAGCCCCAAATGAATTTTTATGTTCTTCTCTTTTTTCGGTTAAGTATGTATTTACACCTGCTTCATTTTCATCTGGAGTTCATGTCTGATCATAATAGTGGTGTAATTAAGTGTTGTTGGGGCGTAATGGCTACAGTAGCAACTGTTTCGGTCAGACAACGGTTTCAAAAAACTGTCGCAAAATACAGGTTAGTTTCGTGATCGTGCCGCAGCCGCAACATTGCGCTCTGTGCTGTGCAGCGGCAAATCATAGCTGAAGCTGACTGTTTCGTCTTCTATTCTAATCCAGTTGCACTGAACGTATAGCTGCGTTGCGGTTATAAGCTATAATTTGTTGTATTTGAATCTGTTGCAAGCCGTTGCTGGTTTATTCAGTCAACACATGTCCACCCATAATTGCAAATACAATTAGAACTGTGAAGTATCTTTCTCAAGAGTTTCTTTTGCTTGTGTCACTATGTTTTTTACTTGTCAAGCCTGTGACTTCTTATTGGATATATATATATATATGTAAAAGATTTCATATTACATATGTTCATGTCGTGTCCATTATTATGTATCGTATATAATATATAAATACATATTTTATATAGTTAAAGCCCTCTCTTTCTAGTAATTGATATGTTTTAAAAGAAATAAATACGTAGCTGTAAACCAGTGGTTCCCAACCTTTTTTATGCCCCATACCCCTAAAACATTTTGATATGTTCTCGCACCCCTTAAGGCAATATCTCGCAACCCTTTAGGTAAAAGGTTTTAAGGACTAAAAATGATGGTGACCAAAAAGAAATTTTATTACAAATTTTTGATAATACATAAAAATAAAACACATGGAAAAGAAAAATATCACAATAATTTAAAAGTTGCTAAAACCCTACCAAAAAGCACCCATAATATAAACCAAAAACTGGAACGTTATCTCGCACTCCCTGGAATGATACTCGCACCCCTGGCTGGGAAACCCTGCGGTAAACGATACGGAGGAGGTAGTTTGGAGGACAACCATTCGCATTTTTTTTTGTAGAATTTTCTCTTATTGAAGTTATACTTCTTTGCGCCCGTTGGAGACTTTTGGGATGGGATGTTGATCGAGAAACCGCGTCACGCTCTTTTGGGTGAGAAAAATCCACAATTGTACTCATTGATACGAATTCCTGGGTATTTCTAATCGAGCTAAAAGGATGAAATTTTCAGGGAAGGGTTCAAATTTGGTGTCGAGTCAGGAAAAAATCTAAAATACCAATATTTTTCATTGGTTTCGAGTCCAGATAGGATTTTGTTTTTTAATGGGTTTAAATGGGAAAAACGAATAATTTACGTGTAGAGTAATTTTCATTCATTCATTAAAATATGAAATAATTTAGATACAAGTTTCATTCTTTGACTGAAATGAGGCCAAAAGATCAATGCATTTACTTCTTGCAACCGATGTTTCTCTATCGATCGATAAATTGAAATATTTGAAGTTTAAACGCAAAATTAATGCAAATTTCGATCTTTTTTCATTTTCGTTGCTAAGCAATTTTTTCATTGTTCCCGAGACTTCCAGTACCTTATACGCGTGCTATAAAGATTAAACTTAAAGGAATATAACATTCTCCGTGCGTATTTCAATCGCTTTTAATGATATTATGCCTTATAAATATACTTTTTACAATGTTTTATAATTATATACATAAACTGTTTCGTAGCTTTGACACTCCTCCATCTGCTCATGCCTACGAAATCCGTTGGGATCGCTCCAGATTCCTCCATTTTGCTTCTGAAACACTCTTTACACCTTATTCCGGGTTTCCCTCACTCTGTTTTTCCTGGAAACATTAATCCTTGCACCTACTTTCTGAAATGTACCTCGAAACTCCATTCTACAAGTCAAAACCATGTAAAATGATAATGTCCTATGATGCATTATCTCTTGGATTTTGAAATTATGAATTCAAGTACTACGCCATGTGTTTAATATGTAAATTATAATAATTGAGATCAGCAAAAATAAAATGAAATGTGAAAATCCATAGCATTTACTTAGCTCATATTGATTGAATTTCATACTGCCAAATAACTGTAATCATGTTTAATTACAAATATTTACTTCAAAATTGCTCAATGGCATGAAAATAAAAGGAAAAATATAGCAATATGTCATGGGACCATTCGTTTTATGCTATTATCTCATTATTATATTCTTAGGTCAAAAATTGACCCAGCTAAAATAATTTCCAAAAGAAGTAAGACCTTATTGCATTCGTTTTTAATGATTTACAATGTACTATCATACACTTTTCCCCTTTTGCTTGCAAACTGCAAGCACCCATTTACTCGTTTTGTACGTTCGAACTTTGAAAAGAAGTTTTGTTTAAAATAACAATATATCGAAGAGAAATATATTGAATAATAGAGAAAAAATGTCTTTTATTTCATTTATATATCCTGTCTGCTTGTGTGTGTGAGCGGGTGTGTGCGACCGGCCAAAGAAGGATAACTTCCACCGTCTGGTCCGACGCAGACCACGTTTTTTTTGTTGTCTGATCGAATGTCGCCATTCTTCAGAAGGAAGGACATTAATAAATAGAAGGAATTCACGGAGGAATTGATAAAATTAGTAGTTCTGGGTTTAAATTTATGGCATCGAGTCAAATAATAATTAAAAAAAGGTAACTTTGATGGTCCACCCAAATATTTTTTTTATTTTTTCAATTATGTTTATAAGATATTTGAAAAGCATAATAGCTTCCGACTTAGAAAGGGCTGAAGATATCCCAGTTCAACTATTTGATGATGGATGGGCATATTTTAGGTAATTTATTGCCAAAGCCCTTAGGTCTAACTCTTAGCTTTGGCAATAGATTACCTACATTTTTAATGTTAATATATAACATTCTTTAATCTTAAGTTGGCGTAGGTATGATCTAATTTTTTTTCATGTTTCAACTCAGGAATGAGTGAAAGTTAGCAATTCAGTGAAAAAATCATTCTCCTGGACAGAGATTCCAATACTGCTCCCTCGAACTTGCGCCTGGTGCCTTAACCAATCGAGCAACACCGACTTCTGCTGTGAATTTCAGTCTTCGAAGGAACGAGGTGTACTCATGAGTACTAAGCTTACAACGCCACCATGTACACGCGTGCGTGAACACTTTAATGGTATTAGAACTTAATTAGTATATTCATTTATTCTCATTGGCCTATTAAATCATTTCCCCATTTTGTAACCTGTCGCTGAGATTTTCAGTTAGGACTCTCAGCTAACACTCATAAAAAGGAAGTGACTGGCTAATGTCAGATGTAAGAGGTGTTTAATGAGGGAGTCCCTCTGCCCGGCGCAATTTCCCGGAGGATCTCATTTCAGAATCCAACGGTGAAGAAATGAAGTTTTATGTGGCTCGGGTTTGTTGTCAAATCCCGATCGCTATCAAAGGATGTGTTCTCTGCCCACTCTCGAAGCAATAGTAGCTCAGGTGGAGCTGTGATTTTTATAGATATTCTTACACCGTTTGCCCAAACTTCTAACATTTTACGAGCTTTGCTAGAGAGTGACCGATAATAAACACACCGAAACATTTACAATTCCACTAAAAAAATGTTGGCAGGAGGGGTCAGCTTTCACACTTCGGAAAAAAATCCCTTTTTGGATGGCCTCCACTTCAAGTTCTCAAAAAAGATATTTCTATCTCGTCTCGCAAATTTCCAAATTATGAAAATGAAATAAAACTCAGCAGCGTCACCTAATTGCAATATTTACCATGATTGCCCTTATGATTGGTGTCATTTTAGCGTAACACAAATATCATTCAATGCCTATCCAGAAAAAATGGCCTATTTTTATCGGTATCGATGTGATGCAGATGTAACCATCAAGCCAGTACTTGTGTACTTGTCCTAAATAGTTGGTATAATTGACTGCCTAGCGAGTGCGTATCTGTATAATTGACCTAATATTGATCATGATTTGTAAATCAAATCCGAACGATATAACGGCAACCTAGTGCTCATTTTCTGAAGCTCCTGTTCACGTTCGGTTAACATGTTCCTTAGAGGTTCTACAGTACGCAATTCTGGCATTATTTCTGATAACCTAGGAATAATTGGAACCAACACATCTACCGGGCAATGTGGACAGTGAGATGGGGTTATTTTGGGTTTCCTCTTTAACTTATTTTAGTCTGTTTCAAAATTTCCCTGTTGCTATTCTTCTGCTCTCAAGGCATCCAGACGGATGATAATATTTATGGATTGACTCCCTAATTTTGAGAAAAAAATTCATTTTAGTTTCACTCATCATGTTAGCCCTATTAAATTTATATGATTTTGTTCTCTCCTGGCGTATGATACTGATGAAGGTTTCTCGGGTTTCCCACCAGGTTTTGCCCAGAGGACAATGGCAGAGGTAGCCATTGAAACGTCGGCCAACCTGTAATGGTGGTACCTGACCTGTACCTGAGTACCCGTAGTACCTGACCTGGTGGGAAACCCGATAAACCTTCATCACTATTTTATTTACTTTGCCTAGTGTTTTCACTGGAACCATTTGACTACTAATCCCTCTAGGGTTCCATAACTCCATATGCTTATTCATGTATTCCCTATATCGCCAGGTCATTCATTCTTGATAATATTCCCTTCATTTTTCTAATCTCTGCTCTCATCTGCTTCTGTTGCACTAGAGTATTTCCAAACGTGATTAGCATTGTACAGAACAGTGGTTTGCATCAATGTAGCAGTCCACTTAATCGCGTAATTTCCTTCGACATGATTCTCTGCGGCAATTTGTCTTGTTTAACTGGAATTGCCACACTTCTCAGTGATCACTTTTCTCTCAAAAGATTCGAATGGCCTCTTGGGGGCAGTGTTTCTACGCTATGTCATATGCGGGGCATTATTTGAAGAGCGATTGTTTGGAATCAAGGGAGGCAAATCATTGCAAAATTCAAAAGAAGAAACATCTTTTCGCCCTGAAAACTGTACTGTGCTGTGCCCGGCAGGCGTTTCAATGCCTCTTTTCTTTATAACGTAAGTAGGCACACACATAAAAAAACAGACACATTTGCATGTACAAATTACTATATTATTTATACCAATCTGCGCGCTATCGAGTCTCTCGCTCGTCTGTTCATTAAGATATGATGGAATTGCGCACGTGTGTGTGTGGCTTTCATCTCGTCTAAGCCAAAGGGTGAGAGCAGCTAATCCCGTGTGTTTATTTTTCATCTCTAATATTCCAAGTCTATCACGTAAAGCATTCTTCTCAAATGCAATCAAATATTTCATTATATCAAGAAAAACTGGAGAGCTTTACTTTGGAAGAAAGTGATGATGAGGACTTTTAGATACACATACTCTATATAAGCAGATTTGTCCTAGTAGTGAGAGGCATGTTCTTTCGTCTAAACACATCCACTTTAAATGTCTCTTCTCAATTAGGTTAACTATCAAATCTTAATTGTGAAAATCAGCAACATATTTGCAATCAATATCTGAAAAAATTTTAAAATATTTTAATTGACATTTAAATTGGGGTTTGACCCACTAATTCTTGCTATTAATGGTTTTGCACAATGGATAAGAGAACTAGACACCTATCTTCAACAGCCAAGATCCCCTATTGATGGAAATATACTGACTTGGTGGAAGGCAAATGAGACGGCTTTCCCATTACTGGCAAAAATGGCGAGAGACTTCCTGAGCTTCCCAGTTACATCAATTTCCGCTGAATGACTGTTTTCACGGGCATCATCGGCTATCAGGGAACACTTAAATCGTTTGAACCACGAATCCGCCAGAAGTTTACTCTGTGTGAACTCGTGGGTAACGTGCAATTTGGCTGGAGAAATAAAAAACCCTAATTTTACGGTTTTAAAACCTAAATACGATAGAAAATCGAAATAAATTGTCTTTCGTGGTTTGGATTAGCACATTTTTTTCTGTTAAATAATTTGATTTTCTATTCCTTTCACTGCACCACTTTGAGGCTTGTAGAGAAATTTTTTCTTCAGTGTTGTGCTCTATTTTTTGGACGTAATATTTGACAATCAATTAACTGCTAAATGGTATATGCATTTGGATATATTAAATAAGTCAAACTTTATAAACAGTTTGAATTCCTATAAATGTCGTGACGATTTCGGGTTTGCCGATTTGGCGATCATCACTAACCCTGAGAAAACTAGGCGTTTTATCGTGTTGTGCTTTTTTTGCTTTTGAAAACGAGACGAGACGAGAGTCTCGCACGAGACTCGAGACCGAGACGAGACTGAGGTTCACATGACGAGACTCGAGACGAGACCCGAGTTTGAAAAACGAGACTGAGATGAGACTGACCCTGTCTCGTCTCGCGGCAACACTAGTTTTTTTAATAACGCACACAACTTCTATTAGACACGCATTTTTAATTACAGCTATAATTTCTTATAGATTCAAAAGAATGTGAAACAACGAATATAGAGCATTATTTTTTCTAAGAGAGGATAAAATAGGTGCTGGGTATTTATTATGGTCTCCATGAACGATCCGCAAAACAAATGGTTTCTCAATTTAATCTTTTTTGATAATGTTATTGTAATCCTGAATGAGCGTGACACCTCTTACTGCAACGTCATTCACTTCAACTGACCTCACAAGTTTTTCAATTCCACTTTTGAAACCAGTATCATCCTTTGAAATTGAAGGGTCTTTGTCTAGGAAATGGGAACTAATAGAAAATTCTCGTCAAGAAAGTGGTATCTATGCACACACACCCTGGATTTCAGGGTGTGTGCATAACTCGCCTGCATGTTGAAGGAGGCGTGGGTGTAAAAGAAGTGCTTGCAGTATTAGTAGATAGGAAAGGATGAGGAATCATTGGGCCATCAAATAATCTTTATCATACGATCTAGAAATTGACAGGTATAAAAAGAGCGATCTTTCGTACAATTGATGATAAAAGAATGAAAGAAACCTTATATTTATATGACATTAGAGGGAATTGTAAGAAGGGGTTAGACTGAGAAAATACTGGTGAAAAGAATGTGGTGGGGGAGGCTGAGAAAGGATATCAGGAGTGTAGGTAAGGAACAGGAGGAGAACATGAGTGAAGCCGGGCATGAAATGTAATAATTGAAAGAGATTTGCAGGGATAATGCAGTGCCTAAAACGCAGATGAAAAATTAGCAAGACGGAGCGTTTTCTGGACCCATTCCCTAGTATCATATCTAGTTAGAATTTATCACCTAGTAAGTATAAATCATACAACTGGTATGGTTTTCCTTGACGGTTACTACATTGTATTGGAGCACAAAAAGAGAGGTATCAGATGTGATGTTGCGGAATTTCTGCATCAATTTGTATTGGTGCATTGTGGCTACGTTTTCGTGTGTAAGAAATGACACATTTTTGGTGAAGCTCTTTTCATTTTTACTCTCCGGATTCACCAAGCAAGAGTATTTCTGAAAAGGTTGAGCAAGTACAAGCATCTTCTGATTTACTCCCCTGGGAGTATATGTGTCGTCAAATATACCAGTGGATGATACGCTGTATACCAGTGTTTTTAGCAGCAGAAAGGCGCTTCCTATTATGAGGTGGTACGTATGGTCCCAGTTTTTAGTGATGTGCGACAAGGACGTTAAGAAGGGTTTAAAAACATGAATAGAGCCTCCCATCTTTTATACTGAATTTGGTAGAAGCTGATAAAACTGATTCTCAATAGATTCTGCAGGACTTGTTTTTCCACCCAACTAAACCCTTAGCTAATTTAGGTAAGGTATCGTTAGAACATGTAATTATTATAAAAGAGGAATAGGTGTGTACTTCAAGGAGGAAAAGGTTAGGAATCTCCGCGCCATACCGAACGCTCCGATAAATCGATGTTTTTTATAACCACCCCCATCGGTAAAAGGAGGCAGAGGAAAGGGATTTTCCACACGAGGCAGGGCGGCCGCAGCTTCTTCCCCCCCTTGTACTTCGCCGTAGGAGAGGAGAGCGAAGGAGTGGGTAGTAGTAGTAGTAGTGGGAGTTGGTTTGACGACGTTGGAAGTGGAGGGTTGAGGGGAGTGGGTGGGGGAGGATAACTTTGTGTTTGTGTGTGTCCGTGTGTGGTGGATGGAGGCAGGAGGGAAGGGAGTAAGGGTGGATGGAGGAGGAGACGGAGGCAGAAAAGGCCCGAGAGAAACTGAGGGACTGTGGGTGGGTTTTGAGGGAAAAAGAGGAGTGGGGTGAGAGGGTGAGGCACCGTGGTGTCGGGTTACGCCGCGCTGTCAGACTCTCGCCCGGCGAAGGGGCCCACGGTAACCCGAGAAGGAGTTTGCCCCCCTCCCCCACCCACCCCATTCCATCTGGTCCTCTCCTCCCTCCCTGCAGCCAGCCCTCTGAGGAGACCCATCCTCCACAAAAACACCCTCCTCCCTCAGCCTCCATGCCCTCCCATCCCTCACCCTTCCCAATCTTCCTTTTACTCCTCTTCTTCTTCAACGCTTCTCTTCCTCTCTTTTCCCCGAACCGTGCTCTAGAATAAAGCTTCATCATCTTCCTCATCAACATCTAAAACTTCCAATGTTTGGCGCAGAAACCATTTACATCCATTCCAATATTGATGAGCTTTTTCCTTCGCTGCAAAGCAGTGCGGTTGATTTTTAAATGAGGCGCATCACTTTTTTAGGCCGTTTTAAACGAGGCACTTCACTGCACAATCTGATGTACACATGGATGTCCATTGAAAATTGCTTGGTGTAAAGAGATGATAAGCTAGAATAATGCACAAATGCATAAACGAGAGGTAGTAAAATAGTCCCCGCATTATTTCCGAGCCATCATTTTCTCATTGCGAAAACAGATGCTACTTCAAATTGTGCAAATTAGTGCTTAGTATAAAACGGGCTGAAGACAGTTTTCATGCGTAAGAGCAATCATTCATTTATTGTTCAACGAATTGACAGGTTGGTTCATGGAAGTGCCCAAACACAATTTAATTTCAACTTTTAAAATTTCCGAAAAACAGACTTCCAAACATCAAGTCTTTCAAACCTCCTCATACTTTCTACCAGTCTTTATGCCATGTAAAGTAAGGGAACTACATATCAAACTATTCCTCATTGCTAAAGAACAGCGCTTCCCAGTATATTTTTATTAGCGGACTATTTGGTAACATTTTATCAAGTCTGAACTTCAAAGGACGCGATCAGTGGAACCAGCGGTCAGTGCAAGTATGCTACCACATTTAAGTTTTAATGGTTTATATTTTTCACCTTTATTCGCCATCCCTTGAGCCACTGAGCACGTCACTAAGAGGGCTCACATACCTACCTCATTGTGGAAATCGATGCTACAAAGTAATCATATAAGGAGAGGACGTAATAATGCTAGGTTTTCGAGTACCTATCCATGACCGCCTACTCACCTTCTTTCCATATTATTGCATTAGCTAATGGTCGTTCCTCCCCCCTGAAATTCTAACACTGCAGTTTTTTTGCGTATACATTGGAAAAGAACGAGCTAGAAAGCGATGCTCTCCTGTTTAAAATGATAATTACAGTTTTGTCGGAAAAAAACCTACACACCCTAGTGTAACCATTTTAAATCTGCTCTGAAAAATTATCTCTCTTAAATAAGTAGTCTCATTTTCAAATATCTCACAAAAAATAGCGAATATAACCACTCAGGTTCCCGCAGTTGGATTTCATTTCCGCGACTATCAATAATGCGACCTCTGAGGGTAGATTTTTCAATTTACACTGGGCGATTTAGACATAAAAGAATGCAATCTGAAAAGTAGATGGTACCTACTTCAACTACGGCTAAAAGTAGCGGAAAGCGATAAAACAAACTCGTGGCTTAAGCTAAATTGCAGCTTTGATTCCTTATTCATTTCGAAACGGTGAATTGCACCGAAGACCCCTTAACTAATTGTAAGAGCCTGCCTTTATTTGTTCCGAACCAACATAATTGATCGGATTCTTCGTAACGAATTAACAGTGCGTGATAAACTCACCAAAATTTCATGAGCATACTGAAGAAATAACTCGTGCATTTTTCCACAAAAATAAAATTTAATTCCGACCTAGGTTTCAATGTTGATGCATCAACAATGAATCTAGGTCATGAGTAAATTTTATTTTAGAGGAAAATTGAACGTGTCACTTCTTCATTGTGTAAAAATTCCACGTCATTTCGCGAGAATCTTCGGATTTTATATTTTCATAATCGGAATCTGTCATCGGAACATCTTTCTCTTTTCTCCTTACTTGTCCCTTCACGAACTACAAGACTGAATGAGCTTTTTCATTGCACCACCCCCACGTCTCTCTGTCTTCAAACTGTCTTTTATCTACAGACTCCCATCTACGTGCAATGCTACGTTGAAAAGTGTCCCTGAATTCGATCCATTCCACTCATTCCGTATCTGTCGCACTCCCTCATTCTAAATAATGCTCTCTTCTTTTGCTCTCTGTCTGTTTGGTTCTATTTTGTTCAGTGTTAAATGCTACTTTGTTATTAATCTATTTAATACTGTTATTTGTTATATGGTCCTTTGTTTATTTGTTTTGGATTAATAATGTTATTTGCCCATTTTATTTGACCTTGAGCTATTTTTGGACGAGAATAATAATAAATAAAAAACTCAATTGTTGTCCGCAGCACCGAGGTCGATGGATCAAAAGGACTAGGTTACAAATTGTTATTTCTCAATGCAACATTTCAATGGCATCACAAACAGGAAATCAAAGACACATAGTTTACTCAAATTTGGCTTCTAAAATTAGACCAGTGCCACATTCCGGCAGTGGTCCAATGCCTTCAAGACAAATAAATAAAATAAGCCGAAGAAGTGAAGAAAGAGATGGTGATAAAATGTGGTTCTTTCTTTATTTGTTTTGGATTTATGTATGTTGTTATTTGTCCATTGTAATTGGTATTGGGCTGTTTTTCGACGTGAATAATAAATAAATAAATAAGAGCCGTAAGTAGTCTTACTACGGAAGCGTATATGCTTATGAGCTTATTCCCGAAATTGGTCTCATTCACACCCTATCTACCTCTCGTCCTTACCAATTCTTGCACTCTCGTTCTTCTTCTTCCTCAGTCCTTCCAACCACCTTCTTCCTCTGCCACCCTCCCTCCCCCTTGCCCCCCCACAGTCCTCCTCCGCGCCAACCATTGAGCCAGACTCCCCGCTGTTGCCAAGTCTTTCGTCTTCTTCTTCATCTCAAAGGAAAGGAGCACTTAGCGTGCGTCACCAAGGATGCTCAGTGTTGCGTGTTAGTGTGTGAGTCTTGTGTGCGAGTGTTGGCTTTGGAGGGGAGAGAAGACGAACGGAAGGGGGAGAGTTTCGGAGGGTGGGTCAGTGAGCGGAGGGTAGGAGTTGGAGAATCAGAAAGAAGAAAGAAAGCATTTCCTTCACGTCTTGGCGCCTACAAGCGTGGAGGAGCTTCATTTGGTTTTTCGGTCGTTTTGCGTCCCTCACCCATTTTTCTCCCCACGCTCCCCGTTCCTGCTCCTTCCCCCTCTCCCCGCTTGAAGCTCTCGGAAGCCCCCTTCCTCCCCCCACCCTCTCATTCCGGAGGCTGTAATAATTCGACGCGTTTAGTGAGCTCCGCTCCGTTGGCGTCAAGCGCAATAAATCAGCTGACGAGTGATCGAGGAGATCGTGGGTGGCGCCCTCACGCGCCATCTCCGTCAAACTCTTCTTTTTCACACTCCTCGAAAAGATTTGGGACTTAATGTTTTCCGAGAAGAACAAATATCCTCGCTGATATGAATGTCTAACCGCTTGAGTATTTCCTGGTTGCCTAGCACATGAAAAACCGCCCTCCACTGAATCCTAACGGAGGGGAGACTATTAATCTGGTCACTGTGAAATCACACCAAGCCCACACCTATAAAGTTGAAACGAGAAGCTATCAGGGTAGCGGGCAAAGCTGAATACTTATTTTTTGTAATTTAAACAAAGTAGTCAACATACAGTTATGCTGCCAATTCACAGTGCACTAGTAACAAACACAAGTGTGAGACGTGACGCGTTAAACGTAAAGAAGAAAACAACACAAGGAAGAAAGATAAATTGCTAATTATATTACGAAAAATGTGTTGAGGCCAAGCTCTAAAATTTGTTTGAGGATCGAGAAAATGGATTTGTGGAGAAAGAGCAACCTTTTTAGGAGTGATAATCTCGGAGGTGGCCGGTAAAGTTGTGAAAATGTTCGGATAAAAACTTTAAACTTTAATCAAAAATCATGGTGAGAAGGTAGTTCGACGAAAACGCAATTGAGTTTTCCTTTCACTTCAGCCTGTCTGCAATTGGAGGACGTCGAAAGAAGAGGGAATCATTCTATTGAAGTTCTAATTCGTAATTTTGGACAAAGCGCCGAGTAAAGTCGGGCATTTCTTCGTGAACTCCAAGCAATGAACATAAAGTGTCACACGACCATAGCAGGGAATTGGTTAGGAGCCACTTCAATATGGAAGACTAAGTGTTGGTTAGACGCTTCATGCAAAAATTGGAACTACCGGAGTTCGAGACTTAAATGGACCGATAACTGATTCCTGCCCCACTCCACATCTGAGGGGTCAGATGTCAGAAGCGACAAAATAAGAGCGATAGATTGCCGAAAATAGTTGCGTCAAACTTATTTTTTTTTGGCCTAAAGTTATCGTATTTCTCCGAATATACGCCGCACTTTTTTTCCAATTATGGGGCCTCAAAATCGGGGTGCGGCTTATATTCGAGGTGCGGCTTAAATTCGAGAACTTTCTTAAAAAATCGCAAAAATGACCGATTTAAGCAAACCAGCCATTCGGATTCACGCGGACGCCAGCTAAACTCGCCTAAGCCACGGGGAAAATAAGAAATAACGCTTAAAAAGGTCAAATCGGTGCACAATTTATTCATATATTAAAGGATAATATAGGTAACATTGTGTCACAGTTACATAGGTAATGTAAAAGCAGATATAAAATTCTAATGCCTAATAGTGTAGGTAGTACGGGACGCACTAAAAAGGGTGCTGCTTATATTCCCGTATTAACTTTTTTCCCTGTTTGAGACCCCAAAAACGGAGTGCGGCTTATATTCGGATAAATACGGCAATGTCCACGTTACAAGCAAAACGAAAAACCAGTACAACAAACAACTTATCCTCTTTGCATGTTCCTTCCTCATCTATGAACAGATACGTTAAAAATAATCAGATCCAGAGATAGATCGGTGTGGTCGGCTCGACGAGCGTGGATTTAAAACAGTTTCGTACACGAGGATTACAAGGTATGAATGTATCAGTTATGTCCACCAATGTAGGTACCTATAGACTTCATGCTGTTTTTGGTAATTAGCAAATAAATAATTTAATTAAATAGAATCATCAATTTTAGTCCATACGTAAATAAATAGATTCTAAAGAAATCAAGCAATTTGTCTTCAAGCTGGATGCATATATGTTTGCAGACGTAGAAAATTTACTTATTCTACTGCAATGTCCTGCGGGACGTGTAGAGGGCGTGTACTAAGGGATGTTTGGACATCTCATCTGCAATCTTTTTGCAAAGATAGTATTGAATGATAGTTGAATTTGTATACAGAGATGTGGCATTCGGCACATGAAATGCTCTGCTACGATGAACAAACGGGCCGGGGAAAAAGGACTATTTCAACCTGTTCAGTCCTGGTGCCTATCTAATATAAGGTATATTTTCTCTTCGATCATATCTGAGTATACCTGCCATATAATCATGTAAAATTCAAAGCTAACAACATATTGTGATCTGTGACTCGTTATATTCGAATCCCCATAGTAGTTAAAGAATGGCCAATGATTTCACCTTTCAGAAGCGGTGGGATTTATATCACAAGATCAGCCGAGTCATCTATGCAGATGCCTTATCGTAGTTAAGGGCTCCTTGCGTAATTTCACGCATGTCATCTCGCCCGGCCACCCAAGAAAGTCAATTATAATGAATAATAGCCAATGGCGTTGAAGCGTGGACCCTCCGCATTACAAATGTTTTGCGAACGCTCTTGCCAATTCGGGGATTCCGAGCATCCATTGTTGTATGCGGGAGATAAGATGGGCCTTCAAAGAATGGAGAGAATTACACGAGTAACAGGTTACTGTCTATTACACCGATTACTTACCGCATCGAATGTAAATATTTCATTCACGAGAGAGTCGACAACCAGCACATTATGGTATTCAGGCTTTTGGTTCTGCGATTAATTATTTAGTATTAGGCAACAGTTTTGCCGTGCTATGTTGCCGGCTTCGTCGGGCTGTTAAGAACAACAATGGTCTTTAAAAAAATAAATGAACAATTCCAGCAGTTGATGATTTTTTGAAGAAAGAAAGCAGTTACTTTCCGCGGCTCATAAGGGAGGCGATTGAAATAGAAAAAATACCAAATAATATCAATAGAGAGGATAGTTAAACTCCCTTATACCTGGAAGAGACTGCTTCGAAATTAAGTTTTTACTTATCAAAATCATCAACTGCGGGAATTTGTTTTTTTTTAAAGACCATTGTTGTTCTTAAAAGCCCGACGAAGCTGGCAGCATAGCACGGCGAAACTGTTGCCTAATAATAAATAGTTCGCAGAACCAAAAGCCTGAATACCATAAATAATGAGCTGCGAAAATCTACAAAAAAAAGTTTAATCAGCACAGTAGTTTATCAGCTTTCCACCCAAGAGAGTGATTTATAAGCAATCACTCAGAAAAGTTGAATTTTTACTGTCATTCATCAGTTTCAATCACATTGTTAGTTGGCAGCTTTCCTCGTTTTTTTTTAACAATGCGTCTTGTTCTGCAGTATTTTAGCTTTTATCAGGAATAAATGGCATGACCGTCAGCTTAAAAAAACTACATATTTGTTGAACAGACATTTTGAAACTTATTCCTTTATCGCCAAATTATAAGCATATCTTAGAAGTAGGTAGTTGAACAGCTGAATCTCTTCGGGATAGTAAGCTGTTGGTTTTCCGTATCCTCTGAGTAAATAATTAAGTAGAGATGAAGCGGTTGGCGGAGAGGAGAGTGGTATGGAGAGCTAACTCAAACCAATCTCCGGATTAATACTGATGATAATTGCCAAATTAGCCTGAAGTCCAAATATTAGAATGAAATTTTCCTATTTTCTATCTCTCGAGTACCCATTGGTGAAAGTAATTACCGTTATCGGAATGTTTGCATACAAGACAACACAAGGATATGGCCAGGGGTGTAAGGTTGACAAACCGCGAAAAATAGAGGAGATGTGACAAAGGAAAAAGGACTGAGGGCGAAATGTAGTTTGGTTTCGCAGTGAATTGATGTATTTGTAAAGCATCACTGATAGTGGGGTGGAAAACTGGCTTGCTCATTTCATGTGTCGGTGTTTTTCATGCGACGAGAAAATTGAACTTTCTAGAGGTTTCCAATGGTCCCAACTACGAGTGACAACTACGAGAGGATAACACTTGGATCTAGTTAGAAGGCCTAAGATTAAAAAAGTGACAAAAATTGCATCATAACGACTTGATGTTTTGGCAATGATACTTTAACATGTAGCCTTATGGCACATGACATATATTTTATTTAATAATTCGATTACATGAGCACAGATTTTATTCATTCGAAATCATACATTTATTTATAACAAGGTGTCACGCCGAGTCCAATATTAAAGAAAAACATATTTATTTCGTCTAAATTTTGAAAATCGAGTCGAAAACTTTATTCATAACATGCTTTAAATAAGGAAATAAATTTAAAATATAATTCTTGCATAATTTCCATTGCAACCTGTATGATGAGTTCCAACGCAGAAACAGGTGCACTTCAATGAAATGTGGTCCAAGAGTTTTTAAAAACTTACATTCTTGAAAAATTATTAAAATGTACTCTAAATGACCAACGCTCCAGTAATTTTAATCGCACATACGGCTAACTGTATTCGACCGATGCCGCAAAAATCCCACGAGCAATCGACCTTAGATTTTCGACCAACCAGTTACCCAAACAAGCTGTTTAATCCATGTGCATATTATTTCTTTAGCCCAACGAACGGTCGCCCGAGATGTGTTGTGCAAAAGAAAGAAAGACTTTGCCCGGAATAAATCCGTCGTTTCGTACGGTATTCTGTGATGGGGGAGTGTAAAGGATGGAACAATGGTATTTTGCGGGATCTGTTTGTCTGTTAGTTGTATAAAATGGCAAAGTCGTATAAAACTCACGCGGTGGCTGTCAAATGAAAGCGATATCAAATCAAAATAATAATTATCATGTAAGGGGAATTCACCAAAGAAAGACCGCAAGTGTACAATTATATAAAAAAATCCGCCAATTAATCGAGAAATGGATTATTTTGACATCGATTGAGATTAATCGGAATGGGCCAATGTATCAATTACCAATTAATCGATTAACTTTCAATATCTTTCCCTGTTAGCCGCCGAAAAGGCGTGTGACAGGGAAGCAATACATCCCTTTCAATTTGTCTTCCGCACGAACGGTCTGATGGACGGCCAAGTATATAAGTGTACCAGCTATGCATGTCTCATTCTGGAATAGACATGCTAAACTCTTCCAGTGCGTTGGACTCCAATCTTATCTCTCCCGCCTCGTCCATTCATGATTTCTTTCACTGCTCGCCGCCACTTCATAAGTATGAGTTACATTTTCTTTATTTTTTTCGTTTCCCCAGTCCTTCGTCCCCTTTGCTGAACCCGATATGCCGCCACCAACCGTCCCAGAATCCTTGCAGCATGCCCCTTCATTCCTCTGAGCCATACTCACTCTCTCTCTCTCTTCCCTCATTCGTCTGTATTCCTTTCTCCCCACTCATCCGCGAAGTTTGATGAATCAACATTCATCTTTGGACCCAACATGCATCCCTCAACCAGAGGATACATTACCGGAAGCGTGTCTTTGGGGTGTATCAAATTCCACGAGTGCAAATTTCGTAACAGGTTGAGTAATCGTGGTGGGTTTAGACTGCAATTCACTCCAGACTACTAGGTATCGTTGTATTTCAAACGTAGTGGTGGAATAAAGTATCGTCGCACGTAGGAGTATTTGCACTCTAAAACCCGTCAGAAGTCAAAATTTCCAAATTAAGTTTAAATCATTTCAAACGTTTTAATCTTCAAGGTCAATAACCAGTCCTTCTATTGGCAGCCAATACCTTCCCCTCCGCTCACGCCTATTGTTGCATAGTCAGTTGGAACACAGACATAGTCAGAAACGAGTGTACTTGTTCGTGCGCTCTCGTGTTTGAAATTTGTTTATCTCGATATTGTGATTAAGCTCAGATAAAAAACATCTATTGAATATGGAAGTGGAAGCTGTGTTCTTTGTCTTACTATTTAATTTTATTGTTTCATTGTTTAAATTGTAGGTTTATAGACGGTAATTATATGGGTATTTTTTTACGTCAAAATAATGATATATCAATGTTTTTATCTATGTGTCGGGTCTTGTCGAGCTAAATTTCGTTTACAGACATAAAATATAGACTATTGGCAATTGTTTAACACAATAAAATTGTCCGCCTTCATCCGCCATTTTGTTTTTTATTCATTCAAAGTTAACGCAACGCAAACATTTTCTCAGATGCATTCTGCAGACACCATGAAAATGTTATAAAGAAGAGAAATTTAGCAAGATATATGATTTAAAACTCATTTAATTCGTAAATAAGATTAGTATCTTTCATTTCCTGCCCAAATATTTACATATTGATTGTGATTTTTAAGATGGTAACCGAAATTGAGAAAATATTACTAATTTGAAAAAAAGTATTTTTTAAATACATTTTTTCATTTTCAAAGATAAGAAAATATTTCTTTAGATAACAATTTTCGACAATTTTGTATTTTTTTGATATTGCTATAATTATTTTTATATCTCATTATTTAGTAAAGGTATTAAATGTGAAGTGGTATGTTACATTGGCTCGCTCATTAATGACTCTCGCCAATGATAAGCGCTGGCATTTATTTATCGGGGAAAATAATCAATCTCACCAACTTAAACATAAATATCCCTCCATAAATGTATTTAAAAGGTTAATCTCCCGAAAAAACATGGATGGAAGTCTTTTTGCTGGAATAAGCGAGTTAACAATTAAGTGGCAACAGAGTTGCTAAATTGGGATGAACTCCACGAAGTCATTGATTGTTGACCGTGCTAATTAAAGTTCATTGTTTAGGAAGCCTATTAAACTCATTTATACATCATGCTTTAACAAACAGCTACATTATTAATGTCATACCTGCTTAGTAGTCGATGCAATCTGGATTTAAATAATTTAAGATTGTTCATAACATTGTAATACTTTCTGGTGAGAGCACGCCTTACAAGTTAACTTTTGCAGAATATGTCGATACCCCATCCAAAAAAACACGCTGGGGTGTCTGGGACACCCCGTGCGAGTCACGCCGGATTAAATGTTAAATTAGTTAAACTATTGCAATATAGCAATTTTTCGTTTATTCTCCAGTAGATTCTTTGGAAAATGTCAAGGAATTTACCAGAAGAGCATTGTATGACATTCTGGAGCAATACAAAAGGAAAAAACTAGATGAAAAGTTTTCGTTCATGGAAGAAAAACTTGCAGAAATTACAAAATGTCCAGATGCTTAAAAAAAGTCGTGCTTTGAGGTATTTTAAAAGTGATTTCAAGAAAAAATGGACAGCCGCTAGTTACAAACATGAAAGTTTATTGCAAATCAATGAAAAATGGCTTAAGTCTTCAATTGAATTGCCTTAATGGTTTGTGGAACACACAAAAACCGGGACGACCTCCTAAAACATTTCTAGATTTAAGTGACCGCAGTAAGCTTCGAAAAACTAAGAAAATACGAGAGCAGGTATCTGTTGAGGAGTTGACATATGCTGCTGGCGTGAGTCAGCGCACTTCGGGTAACAATGACGCGTCAAAGTTAATAAAAGAAATGGTTTCCCTGCCAACCAGAGCTACGAAATTGCGCAAAGTTATTACTTCTGCTCGAAAGCAAACCATTTTTAAAAAAACATGCACCCCAAGAGACACTGGCGATTCGTAGAAGGCGATTTTAGCCGAATACAGTGGGAAGTACTACATGGGGCTAACAAGAGCATCTACCCTTGCTATTCCCTTATAAAAAAGGCCAAGCAGGAATTTTATCCCAATGAGGAATCGATAAAAGTGACTGAAACCTGCTCTGAAATTCAACTACAAGCATTACTTGACCACACTTGTGAAAATTTGCAATGCTGCGACTGATACTGCGATGCTATATTTGCGGACAGATATCCAAAGATTTCAATAAATTGGTTGAAGCAGAGGAAGTCAGTGTCGAAGCAGTGAAGTTTGGACTCTCTATTTTTCATTCAAGAATACGCTTTTTCGAATCGCTATTGCATTTTGCGTATAAACAACCACTGGAAAGGTGGCAAGCGCGTACTGCCGAAAACAAAAAAATTGTTAAAGAAACAAAAGAAAAAATTCAAAAGGCATTCAAAGAAGAAATGGGTCTCTTCGTAGACTTTCCCAAGCAGGGCTTTGGGATTACAAATGACGGCAACACATCCAGAAGATTTTTTGCCCACCCAGAATGCTCTTCTCGAATCACTGGCGTCAATGTGGATTTAATTAAAAGATTCAAAGTAATTCTGGAAGTGATTTCGAGTGGCAACAGCATTGATACTGAGAAATTTGATGCATTTCCCCGTAAAACTGCAAAAATGTACACATATTTGTATGGCTGGCATCCTATGTCACCAAATATTCACGAAGTTTTAATGCATGGCGCTGAAGTCATATCTAATGCAATTATACCTATAGGCCAGTTGCCGGAGGAGGCAGCCGAGGCCCGACAAAAGCACATACGGCAATACAGACTAAATTTTGCTCGAAAATTTTCACGCTTGGATTGAACCAGAGGTATACTACACAGACTGTTACTAAGTTCAGACCCATATTTAAGCTGTAGCAGACCAAAGCATCATAAGAAAAGTGTCCCATTTTCGCAAGAGGCAATCAGTTCAATGGTCGCAAGCACACCTTTATCTTTATATGAGAATGATAGCGACGAAACTGTAGAGAAAGGCGAAGATGACGACGAAGAAGACGATGACCAATAGTTTGACACTGAATAAAGATATATTGATATTCATATTTTACCAAACTGATATTCATATTTTCTGTATTCAGTTTCCATGGTATTCCATACAATACAGTTCTGGAGTAACATAGTTACTTTTTTATGCGTGTATTGTTACTCATGTTACTGTTTCGCTTTATATTATCTCATATAAGTGTTTTAATTTTTGTATAAGTGTATGTATATGTACGAAAAAGTGTATCTTAATATAAGTATTACCACGGAATTTCCCACTTTTTGTATGATATGTTGCGATGATATGTATTTTCATGTATTTTTCATCCTTGATTTGTTTCAATTTTATTTCTGCTTTAAGTTTCTTCCTGTACACGTATTTATCAAAATTGATGAGCTATTTCTTATTAGTATTTTTGTTTTTCTTTTATTCTCTCTGTATGTTCTCTCTGCGACAAATCGCCATTAAATGCCCATTGTTGCTCATAGGTAGCTTTGCCACAGAACAGAAATAAATAAATATTATTATTTATAGTGTAATAGTTATCGTGTCAAGTTCGTATATTTTGTAAATAAACATCTAATTAAGGTCAAAACTTGTTTTTCCTTTGATCACTTTGAGAAAGAAAGCATAAAATAATTTTGACCGGTTTTTGAGTGCAAATACTCCTACGTGCGTCGGAGCGAAACGGCTGCAGCCGCAACTGTTTCGGTCAGACAACTGTTTCAAATAACTGTTGGAAACAACAAGTTAGTTTCGTGATCGTGCCGCAACCGCGACGTTGCGCTCTGTGCTGTTCAGCGGCAACTGATAGCTTAAGTTGACTGTTTCGTCTTCTATTCCGTTCCAGTTGCACTGCACGTGTGGCTGCGTTTCGTTTATACCTATATGTACGCTACAATTTGATGGATTTGAATCTGTTGCAGGCGGTTGGCGGTTTATTTAGCCAATACAAGTCCGCCCATCGTTGCAGGTAGAACTAGAACTGTGGAGTATCTTTCATGAATCCAAATCAAAATTTTACTTTTTTTAAGTGAAAGATTTCTTATTGTATAGAATAAAAAACTAACGCGCCGTTTCGCTCTGTGCTGTGCAGCGGCAAACTGATCGCTAAAGCTGACTGTTTCGTCTTCTATTCCGTTCCAGTTGCACTGCACGTGTGGCTACGTTGCGGTTACAAGCTACAATTTGTTGGATTTGAGTCTGTTGGAGGCGGTTGCCGGTTTATTTGGCCAATACATGTCTGCCCATCGTTGCTGATAGAACTAGAACTGTGAAGTACCTTTCATGAATTCAATATCATAGTATAATATGGTATGTCGCACCTCTGGTAAATTCCTGAGCTCAGCCAGTAGTGGAGAAGAGCCTCTTGGAACCAGTGGGTGAACGGTGGGAAAATGGCGCTGAACTTTGAGAGGGTGGACAGTGGGGAAGAGGGGGGGGGGGTTGATGGTTGAGGTTTGAAGGGGGGATTGGGGAGGGGGGCAGAAGGAGGAGGTTTAAGGAGTGCATCGGCCTCTCTATGCGCGGCAGGAGAATATAATGCATCCTTCCGGACTGCACGTCATACTAACGCGTCTTTCGTGAAAGGCGAGACCAGGCTTTATTGAAATTCCAACTGAGGAGCGTGTTATCCTCTGGAAATTGAAACGCTGAAGGAGTGAATTATGATGACAACGGTGGAAATATCTTCTCCCACCCTCGCTTCCCCCGAATATCTCTCTCTCTCTGACCAATCCAATTCCAATGTCTGGCCCTTCAGTGCGAGGAGTTCACGTTTCTCGTTTGAAAATGAACATCAGTATTTATTTAGAATGGAATTTGATATGCTGACACGTGCCTTAGTGGAAGAGGGTGTTAGCGTAGGAATGCTCATAAATGTATCACTACATTGTGGATTTGTGTTATGAAGTTTTCGTAAAATGAAAAGGTGATGACAAATGGTATATATTTGTTTTTTTCTGACGATGTTGGAATTCGTAGCGATGGTGTGGGGCCTGCAGGCTTCTGTAGCCAAATGGGAAGTAGAAATAGGGAGACTTAAATAGTGAGGCCGAAATACTGGGGTGAGGGGCGTAAAAGCTTTTACAAGGCATAAAAGAGAGACAGTGAAGGAAACTGTTTTAAAATTTATATCTGAGACTTTTTGGCCCCATATGCACACATTGTAGTGAATATCTCCAAGAGGACTACATTACTGCGTCTTAATACGACTCATGAGTTAAATCTAATAAAAAATGACAATGTGTTTGCGTTTGCTAGTACTCTATCAAGCTTTTAAGAACTAGAACACAAAATAATTCCGGGATATACATTCAAGGGACGTTAAAGTAGTTTTGTGGACCATTAAATTTACTTCTCACGAACAATGTAACGCTCGCTAAATTGTAACGCAAAAAATAAGCATACCGCTTCATGTTTTAGCATAAGGGCATTAGTGACCATAGAGTAGCTACCGCAAAGTTCTCCTTGAGTATCATTAAAAGTTTTAAACAAAGAAGAAAATTCTACATTTAAAAAAAAGCCGATTTCAATACGTTTAAGAGTCATCTAAAAAATTCTCTTCCCGAATTCCAGGAATCAAGCTTCAAGTTAGACACGGAGGGTAGTTGGAAAGCTTTTCTTTCGATCGTACATTCAGGGATCAGAAAATACATTCCAAGTAAAGTAAAAAAAGAGGGCAGCGAACCAAGATGGTACAATGCAGAAGTGAGAAAATCGTTAAGACGTCAGAGAGTATGCCACGCCAAGATGAAAAAACTCCGTAGAGATTTGTCCACTAGTGATCAAAATTTAATATTTGAAAAATACAAATTGTCTAGAGCCACTACAAAGGAAGCCTTTCGGAATGCATTCATGGATTTTAAAAGAAAAACATTAGGAGAACAATTACAGGACAATCCAAAGGCATTTTGGTCATACGTAAGGGAAGTTCAAGGCAATAGATCAACAGTTATTCCACTACGAAACGAAAATGGCGAATTATTAACAAGCAGCTCGGACAAGGCCAACTTATTAAATTCCTACTTTCAAAGTGTGTTCACCAAGTCATCGCAGATTACATCCGTAAAGTTAAATGATCACTTCCAGCAAAAGATGCCGCCTATCGATATTTGCACTCAAGGAATAGAAAACTTGCTAAAATCTTTAAGTCCAAATAAATCCCCAGGTCCTGAAGAAATTCCTGCCCGCGTGTATAGAGAATTAGCTTGTGAAATAGCACCCTACTTGCAGAATATATTTAGTAAATCCATCAACGAATACAGGGTACCCATGGACTGGAAAATTGCAAATGTCACTCCCATATTCAAAAGCGGTGATAAGGAACAGCCATCGAACTACAGACCGATATCTCTCACATCTATCTCTTGCAAAGTCCTTGAACATATAATTGTTAGTTCAGTTATGAGACACCTCGATATAGAAAACTTGTTAACAAAAACACAAAACGGATTCAGAAAGGGAAGATCTTGCGAAACTCAATTAGCACTTTTTGCCCACGATATTTTAGTCTCGGGTGAACATAACGCTCCAGTTGATGCAATTTTTCTTGACTTTAAAAAGGCATTTGATAAAGTTTCCCACATTATGCTACTCATGAAATTAAAATCCTACGGTTTAGACGACGACGTAGTTTCCTGGATTAGAGAATTCTTAAGTAATCGCGTGCAAAGGGTTGTATTAGATGGCGCTATCTCTAATGAAGTAAAAGTCACATCGGGTGTCCCACAGGGAAGTGTCATAGGCCCGCTTCTGTTCCTTTTGTACATAAACGACATCGGTGACAAAGTTGACAGTAAGCTTAGATTATTTGCTGACGACGCAGTGATGTATAGAGAAATTCGTAACTTTAATGACAAGGAAGCGCTAACTAAGGACCTCGAGGTAATACAAGAGTGGTGCGATGCGTGGCAGCTAGAATTAAACCTGAAAAAATGCGTTGTTGTGAATTTTTGGAAACGGAAAAACGCTTCTTGTAACAGCTATTGCATAAACAACATAAAATTAGACACCGTAGAATCAGTTAAGTACCTCGGAGTTAAACTGACTAATGATCTATCGTGGAGTAAACATATTCGAGAAATTACCGGTCAAGCTAATCGTAAATTGGGATTTGTTAAAAGAGTACTTGGCAAGTGCGACGATAAAGTTAGGGAAATCAGCTACTTCTCCCTCGTTAGACCCCACTTAGAATATGCCGCCAGTATTTGGAATCCTTATGAGATAGGCTTGGAAACTGAGTTAGAACGCGTGCAGCGAAGATCGGCAAGATATGTTAAAGGCCGTTATGATAATCTCGTTAGTGTTACTGACCTTTTGCAGCAACTGGGATGGGAAAAGCTTTCAGACCGTCGATTAAAATTTAGACTAAATCTATTATGTAAGTTCCAAACCGGTATATTCTCTGACGACGTTGATAATATTTTACGAAATCCGACGTACTACGGTAGATCAGATCATGAGAGTAAAATTAGGGAACTAGACTGCAGAACGGACAGATTTAAAATGTAATTTTTCCCACGAACGATAAGGGACCATAATAGCTGCCATGAGACTTTTATCTAGGTTTGTCGTTAAGTAGTGTAGGTCTTAGTAGTGGTAGTACTCCTAATACTTGAATCCTTATCTGTTACCTAGTACATACTAACAGCACGCCTAGCATGTTTTCTACATGGGTCTTGAGTCCCTGTCCATCTGTGTAGTTGTAGAATGCATGTATATTGAGGTCACTCTCCATTTTGATGACATCTGTAGTGTAGTGTTGCATGCTTGTGAGGCTTCGCCTCATGACAAGCATTAGCGATTTATGCTGATGCATAATTAGTCGTAGTTACACTAACTTTAGGATATAGTGTAATTTATGTTGGTGATTACTCACCCCCTGCCACACACCCCTGAGGTGGCTTGCAGGGTATTTTGTAGATGTAGATGTAGATGAAGGAATGCTGAGCATTGGCACTAAGCTCCTACATTTTATACACTCCATTTCATTCCTTTAATTTCAGTTCTGCTCGATAGGATTATCCAACAGGTGTTTCACCGTCGTCAGTATTATTTATTAAGCCACTGTATCACTCCTACACATAAGAATACAGAAGCCATAGCTTTAACCGTATTTACCGCAATTTTACCCGAAGTGGTGATCCTCGAAGGCGCACGAAGGGAGAAAACTCCGTTCGGCAAGAAGCCTCAGAGCTGCCGATCGCTAAATATGATATCATTGCACGGTTTCCGGCCGAAGCACTGTTTTGTTATTCTACCCGCTCTAATGACACCGCCTCTTAAAGAGGAGCTAAAATGCTCAGAGGGCTCTCTGGGAAAGAAGTATCCACCCGAAGGGGAGGAGACTTTATCTTTCCGCGGCTTTGATCCCATTCATCCCTTCACGATCGCTTTTCAAAATCCCTGACGAGGGCCACTTTCCGAAAGGGAGTCCCTCCGTTCTCCGTCTTTTTTCGTCTTCCCCCGCCCTTTTGTGAAGGACGCCTGTCCCCTCCGCATCAGCAGAAGCAGCGCCATTCCAAGTCGAGGATCGCCGAGGCAACATCCCGCCGGGCAACGCGCGTCCGACAACAATGCGATCAACAATGCGAGGGGATGAAGAGGCCGCTTTTCGTCGAGTTCATTATTTCCGCCGAGATTAGGGGCGGCGCGTCCCGCCATTGTTGCTGCGGGAGGGGGGAGCGAGGGTGGGGAAGAGTAGAGGGGGTGTGAGCACTGTGTGAGAGGAGACGACAATGGATGGAGTGGCGGCTGCTACAATGGACGCCCCTCAATGGCGCAACAATGGGGAGAGGGACGTTGCGCGCGAGACGGTTTGCTCTTTTAAGAGCCCCGCAGTATTATTATTTCTTTCGCTCTTTGAGTTGAAGGGGTCCCTCAAACAGAGTGGTGAAACAGGGTTAAAAACTCTTTAACCATCCTTCTTCACTCACGCCCGGCCCCCTGGAGTGGCAAGCACCCCCGCAGAGGAGTAACAATGAGCCCCTTGAGAGAGAGAGAGAAGGGGAACCCATCATTCCTCTTCGCTTTCCACCGTCCCTTAAGGTCACCCCAGTAACGGAAGCTGCAATTCGGGCCCTGAAAACGTCCCCTTGCGAAAGTATAGGCGCATTTCTAGGGTCCCAAAGTGCGGTTAATGCTGAGGACTCTTCATCGGCGGAGTCAAGCGGTGAGGTCCCCTGAGGGACCCTCACTTGATGGTAAAAGGGCAAGTTAGGTGGACCTTTCCCTGTGGGGATCTCAAGAGGATTTGCTGCCTAATATAATCGTCTGAGAGGCTTGAGATCGTGAATGGACTCTCGGCGATCTTTGTGCGCGACCCTTCAAACGGGACTCGTTGACTGCGCTAAACAAACAGTTTTGATTGGATGACTGTATTCCCTTCAGGTGGATTAGCGCTGCAGCATTTGACACCTATGAAAACCAACTGCCAAGCTCATCTCTTACTTGCTAACACGTACGACGATGAAAATACCGTTCGATTGACCCTTGGTTCTCTCGTAATAGACCCTTGTGTAAGCTACTGGTGGAATAACTTCTCCTCTGATAGTTCTACTTTACAGCAAAATTGATACCAGCTGAATTTGGGCTCACAAGTTTCTGTTTGCCCCGTTTTCGCGATTTAAGATAGCTTCTTCAAGCGATTTAAACAACCTCAACTTCTCTTGAGACAATTGGGTATTTTCCAAAATTTTAAATTTAAGTAAACGGATCTTTATATGTTACTTTAACTCGAACAAGTTTGCGGAGTGAAAATAGTTTTAAAATTGATTCAATATTAATTGAGATATTTAAGAATAAAATAGTCAAAATTTCAAATTTTTTTACGCGGCTGCGAAACGAAATCTGATTGGCTTGACGTCATTTTCGCTGAGCGATAGACAGCTGTGAGGGAGAAAGTGAAGGACTGTAGAAGGGGCAGTATATTTAAAGAATTTTCATTGAAAACAAAGGCTATGGCGTGCAATGGTTTTATTAAAACTACATCAGATAATTTACCCAAAGTATATATGTTTATGGTAGGCGTTTTTATGAAGAAGGACGAGCGATTTACTGCTTCCGAAATTCGTGGAGCTTATGTCCACAAAATGAAAGAATAAAGTTTGCTTGTAAATTCGTCATTACTGTTGTTTATCATTTTAATGCTTATAATTATGTATTTGGTGTATGGGCTTAATTGTTTTTCCAATACACTCATAATCATTATAATACTTCTTCTTTATTTCTCAAAGTCCATACCAGTCCATGCAAAAGTAAACAAACAGTACCTTAGTAACATATCAACATAACACAGTACTTGCCAATATTTACGCTGCAAATACTTAACACACTTAGGACGTTAATTTGTGATTGTTTGTAGAGGTTTCTATAAGTGGCTTCTCTGCTATAGAAATGCCTAAAAATAGATTCTCATCTCCTAAATGTCTATTCAAAGTTTAATTTAAGTGTTGCTTTATTATAAAGATTCTCTTGAGAGTTATGGTGGTAATGCTTTAGGATACGTCCAAGAGAAGAGAGATAGACCACTGTGAACAGTCATTCCAAGAATATGTCCAGAACACAAAGTTCGAATTAAAGCATACATTGTGCAGGTGAAAATTGAGGAATCCAAGGAAGAAATTTCAAACATTCAATGTCGGTATTGCTTGAATGGATTTCTTGTTCGGTGTTTTCACCAATGTATTTGTACATTGTGGCACAAAACACCATCTACATATGCCATTTAAAGTCACATCAAAAACAGAAAAACGTCCAAAACTAATTTCACCGCACCAGTTTCCACCGTAAGCATAAGAAAACGCCTGGGTCTAAATGTAAACAGCGAAAATGACGTCACAGGTCATTCGGTTGTTTTCGGAGTGTGCTCGGGAGAATTCGTAACCTTCAACTTTCTTTAGCTTTTAATACCGAAATTCATACAATTTGATTAGAAAACTTTTAGCCAATGCAATAAGTTCAAGTAACAGAATCAGAATATCGATAGTTTGAAGTAAGTGGAAAATACCCAATTCCAGCGAGTTCATAGAGATTGTAAACTCAACTAAAAGAGTAATGAGTTGCAATTTACCGCTCCTCAACACCTTCTGCACTCCACAGCTTTGAAAGTTCACGCCCAACTTAAGTTACCGCCTTTAAACATTAGTTAAAATTTCAAATTGTTTGAGTTTGATACATACCAGTACAATAAGGCATTTATGTTGGTGGAAAATGTTAGAAACTTAATCCCGGTCAAGGCGAATGATTTTTCTTCTGTTGAATATCGCACGTTAGAAACTTAGGTTAGATTCTTTCATCGCATCAAGAAAGACACGCTTAAACTTAAGATTTTATATAGTTGTCTCTGATGAAGCAGTATATGAGGGAGGATAAATATTTAGACCTCAAATGAGATGAATGCTCATTTTTACTCCCTTACTAGTTATTTTTTCCGATAAATATTTTTCTTACTTGTAACTATCTATACTATATAACTATTGTATAAGCAATATCAAGGTGGGAATTTAAATTGCCAAAACTCAACTACGTATATGACTAATATGACTATGACTATCCCTAGCCTTGACAAATCCTAAATATTATGATAAATAGAGAATTATTGAGGCCGCGGTAATGATATTTATTCAACGAGTCTCGAAAAAATTGAGTCCTCCATAGGTGAGTTACTTGAGTTTGTCTCCGAGACTTACGAACATTATTTTCTCTTCTTTATTTCAAAGATCCGGTTGTTTTAATGTTGATCATCATCCGTAGAAGTCATTAATCCGAAGTTTGCCACAGCTCTCTCCATCATTCTCAGTCGGTACAGCTAAACATTCAAATCCCTAATAACTCAAAAAAAGAAGATCGAATGTTGTTCATTATATCCATAATTCAATGAACATAACTGCGTGATTCCTTTGAACACGACCTTGTGCCGTACCTGATGATGGCTTAACATCCGAAACCGGTCATTCTGTCATGTAGAAAAGTAAATGGAGGAAAAAACAATGCTGAGTCTTGCGAGTGACTCCGTAAAGGAAATACCGTGGCTAGTCCCGGTATCCTCAAACATTTGTCAAAGCGGAGTCCTTTGAATTTCTTTATAACTCCGTTAAAATATTATTTGAATTGCAAACCTGTGTTTTAATTTTACTACGACCAACTCTTATTTTCAGAAGCTACTTCAGTCATATCTGTCCCCGCCAAGTACCTATTGTCTCTTTCTCTTTGTCACAATCCTAGGATTGGTTTGCAGCAGTCCTCCATTTTTTCGCTCCTGAGCCAGCCTATTCAACTCTGCATAGAAACGAAAACCTAGCTCCTCCACGATCTGCTCCACATAGGACAGCCTAGGCCATCCTCTGCAGTTTTTCGTTCCCTCAACTTAGCCCTCCAAGATGTTCTTTACAAGGCTTTCGTACCGCAAAATATGTCAGATAGGAGTTTCTTTCCGTTTCTTCATCACATCCCTACAGAACCCCTCACCTCAATAAATCCTTTATGACGACAGCTGCTAGAATATAGAATTCATTACAGTCAGAAATAAAAAACTTACAATCAAAAGTCCATCCAAGTCCATGTTTAAGTGTACAAGCTACTTCTTGATAATGCATGGTAGTTACCTGTTTAACTTACCATGCTGCTCTAATCATTTACGTGAAGTGGAAAAGAATGTATACTTTTATTTAATTTTGTTATTTGATATATTTACGAACTGTGTTACCTATTAGAGTCATGAATTATCTACTGTTCTACCTAACTTGTGTAAATATTGTGTAAATATGTACGTAAGAAGGATGTTTTCAATATATACGTGATATGTATAATCATTTTTTAGCTGAATAATGGCGAATTGGCACTTAAGAGGATTAAAAATGTATGTATTTTGTAATTATTACTTTATTTATTATTATTATCTTTTAAATACTTTTATTGCTTACTTGTCTCCATTTTGTATTAAATTACAATGCAATCTTAATGTAAAAATATCACGGGCCAGAAAGGCCCACGATAATAAATGAATTGAAATATCGAGCAGGCATTGCAGGCGAGACGAAAGACGTAGGAAAACACCAAGCACGAAAAAAATGGGACGGTTCCATGAAGTATGGTGGGAGGGGAGAGTGAGAGAGGGAATAGAAAAAGGGATGCTCCTTTGGAAGGCCCTGAAGGCTGGAAAAGAATAGCCCTTCGTCATCCCCCTTTTTTTAAGGGCAGAGCGGAGAAGAAGGGTGGACCTCCCAGGCAATCCCCACCATTTGTCACTCGCTCGTTTTCAACCTCGACACTCCAGGTATAAGGCAGAGAGGGATGATGAAGAGTTGGGTGGGGGAACGGGAGGGGAGGGTTGGGAAACGGGATGAGGGGAAGGGGAGGGGGTGTTCTTGGCGTCCGAAAATGATGGAGGAGGTCCCCTCTCCCTCCACCCCTCTTCGATATGGGCACCTTTATCGCCCCTCGGCCTTATCTCACCTCTCATCTCGAGACTCCCATCTCTCCCTTGCCTGTTTTGTCTCACACCAATCTTCCCGCTCTCTCCAACCCCACCATGTCCGCTGACTCCCCACATCCGATCTTCTCTCCATCTACGTTTACGCATTGTCAGGATTGTCGCGTTATTAACGGTATGCTCAGGGAATGAGTTTAAAATATGCTCAATGAACTGAGAAAAACACAGTTTAAAATTTAGTTTACCGTAGAAAATAGTTTTTTTCTAATACATATACAACTTCTGAATAAAAGACGATTCATTGTCGCTAACAGGCACATAAATATGAATTGATAAAGTGGTTCATATATAAAATTCACAGCTTTAGGCTCTACTTTGTAGAAACTTTTAATATTCATTACAATAAAATTTGGTACTTTTCTACGCTTTTTATTTTTTAAACACACTACGCATTTCACCAATTTTATGGCATCGTCAGGTGTAGATGTAGATGTAGGTGTAGATCGACTACACCTACATCTACACCTGACGATGCCATGAATTGGTGAAACGCGTAGTGTGTTTTAAAAATAAAAAGTGTATGAAAGTACCAAATTTTATTATAATGAATATGGTTCAAATATAGTTCATCCTTAAATTACCAATTAGAAAAATATTTGTTGATTTAAAAATGCTTTGAAACAAAACGAAAAGCTTAGCATTTAAATGAAAAAATTAGTGTTATAATTTTAAAAAGCACATGGAATTTTGAAAGAAAAACACCAAATTTCCCAACACTACCTAATATCTTGCACGGCACCACAATGACACAGGGCAGGGGGTGTGGTAGTTAGGTTATTATATCCTCCAGGGAGAGGTTGTGGTGGAGTATGGAATCAGGAAGGAAACAGGAGAAGCTGTTTTGGAGGGGAGTATACTGGGAGGATCGGGGAAGGGAAGGAAAGAGAACAGGCTACACGGATGGGATGAAGAGAGGCATAACATGCCCAAAGTTGAGTTGAATAGGGTGAGTAGGCTGATATCCACGGTATTAAAAGAGCCTGTAGAGGTAATCTTATGACGATCTAAAGCCTGCTTCACAAATTACATGATCCATTACAAGACCTAGTTAACTCTCCGGTACTAGATATTGAGGACGAAATCCAGTAAGATTGGTGTCGTCCAAGAAGGTCTCACACGATTGGTGAACTTGTAATAGCAGGAAGCGGTATTTTCATTCATAAATTAGCGCATGTCTTCTCTAGTTGGCAGAAGGCGACCAAAACCACAGTTGGGAAACTTTACTAAATTTATCATTTCGTAAACTAAAAATTAGTGATAGACGAAAGAAGTTGTAGATGTCGCTGATTTCAGAAAGTGAAGAAGAGAAGCGGCTGTAAAATCTAACATGATTGGTCAACGGGTACCAGGTCCTACTGGGAGCTAGTAGCAAACTAGTATCGCATCAATTATAAATTCAAGTAGATCAGCAAGTATGACGCCGATTCTGCTTGCTAGCCAGCATGCTGGTTCTATATCACACGATACTGGAAAGCTATCATGCTAGAGAGTATCATCAAACTCGTGCTGGATGAAGTATCGTATGAATCGGGCTAATAGCTAACATAATTGGTAGTTCACCCCTAATGATTATGCTTTTGAAGTATAATTATGGAGCTCTCTTTAATAATCTTGGGTGGTAAGTGCTATGAGGAACTGTCTCCAAATGACCGACCATATGTCATTTAGTCGCTTTTTTTGACTGGCAGAATTTTGCTGAGGGAGTACTTTGCCAGCCGCCGCCTCAAGGGAAAGTAGCGGAATGTGAACCTTCACTAAAACATGTACATACTTCATTCCCTGCTACGTAAAGAACGGAAATTATAAAGCAGTACGACTACTTAGCCGAAACTAATGGGGCTGTCACTTTGAAAAAGTGCACTTTCTTCCAATTGATTTATTATTTATGTCATTATACTGATTACTTACAAACTTCAAACAGCTAAGACAAGTGTTCTATAGCTGTGATCGATCTATTTCTCAGTGGCTACACTTCCGCGTTGTGGATAAGTCACCGGTCAACGTAGGATTCTACTTAACAGCACGATAATTTGCGATTCTTTGAGCGCTCAGTTTACCTTCAATTACCCACCATGCATCATGATCCATACTTTTCCCACATGAATCGCTCACCATCGTCGGCCAGCGATAGTGATGTCAGAAGCCTCATTGCTCCATTGAATCTCATCCCGAGAAATAACGCTCAAACCATCTTGAGCGGGATATAAATTGAAATAGACGATGGCGGCCAAGGCATATTAGCCATATTTTCTGCAAATTACAAAATAATAAATTTATGAGCAGGAGGGGCAAAAATGCTTACATTGTAAATTTCAAATTTCCAGTAAGCAATTCCATTTTTAAACTATCAGGGACGCGGCGCCGTAGGCTCGAGTTTATTTCTGTCAAAAATGTTGGACGACTATTACAACTACTGATGATATCAGGCCTGACATCGTGGAAATTATGGATATCCATGTTGAGAAAAACCAACTTTGTAGTTTCCACAAACATTATTTCGCTGGCACGACACGCGTTTCACCGCACTGTGGCATATGCATGTGTCACTGTGGCACATGAATATGAGGCAATCAGGCACATGAATATGCCACAGTGTGGTGGTGTGGGAGTGTGGTGGAACGTGCGTCGTGCCAGTGGAATAAACTTTGTGGAAATTACAAAGTTGGTTTTTCTCAACGAGGAGGTTACAACTCCAATCAGAATCGTGAGATGAGTTCCTCTCTTCCGATTCTTCAACCCTTCTCAATGAAGAAAAGAACTTGAGAGAACAGCTGAAAGGGTTTAGAAAGTAAAGCCCTCATTTTAATAAGGCTGCTTCCAAAAATAATCATTTCCCTTAGGTATATATTTTTTGTTCGTGTCAAACATGTCAGTTCACGCCAGAAAATTTGATGCGTACTTGTCAATACAAAATCTTCATCTTGAGGTAGGCGAGCTGCCTGAATTTAACTGTAAATTAGCCCTGGTCTGGGGAGGTAGATAGTTAGCTGTCTTTCCATCTTTTTATTGGTCTTCTTATCGGTGTCGTGCCATGAGGAATGCCGTCTCTTTCAATGCGGAGGAAATACGAAATAACAAAAGAATGTTTGTCTTCACCATTATGGTAGATCAAACTATTTGCCGAAACAGTTGGGTTTTTTTTAGCAGCCAGGAGCAATCGTAGGTCGTAGAGTAGCCAGGAGCAATCGTAGAGTCGCAATCAGTTCCATGAGGATAGGTAATGTTGTCCACATTCAATCATTCCTTTTTTAGGAAAAAATCTCATTCCGGTTGAGAGTATTGAAACTTCCCCGCTCCTGGTGGATTGAGATTAACCCATTTCTGCCCAACGTTGCTAAAATGCTGATTTACCGAGCATGTGCAATTAAGATTATTTTTTAAACGTTTAAAACAATAAATTGATTTTAATTTGGTAGTAGAAAAGTCAAAATAAATATCATTAGACGCTTTATGTCATTTTTATTTTTTGCATACCTAAACGCCCTACGTTGCGAAAACACTCTCATTCACACAACATTTTATTATTTACTAGCGGAAGAAACCCGTTGAAATTCAACGGGTATGAAAAACATTGAACTTATTTTATACCAAACCACAAAGCCTGAATAAAAACTGTCAGCGTGGTAATTTTAGGAGTTAGTAATCTATCTTGTATGTTGTGTTCGTTGTAGTAGACACGATGACCGTTTTCCAGGTGCACGGAAAGATGAGTGACTGTTGGTCCTCTTTCATGCACGATAAACTCAAATATGGGCCACGCAGACTCATTACTACTTCAATGGCACCCAGGATAATTGATGGTCACCTCGTCCCTCCGGTTCCCTTGAGCCGCATATTGAGTGATTAACAGCTTGATCGATTCCCTTGTGTATATACATATATTTGCATGCAATGACTAAATTAAGTTGCGCAATTAAGAGTTGAAATGTGCGTTGAGTGTCTTAATCAGCATTGGAGAGTAGGGTACAATCCAGCGGTTGACTACGGCATAATGGGTAGTCATAATCATTGCTTTCGGTTGCGAAATAAAAAATCTCTGGTGATTCTTAGTGCACTTGCCAATTTTCATGCACGGGTGTCGTTCATCGTGCAGAACTTCCGTTCTTCTTTCGGGTATGAAGCATGTAGTGACGTCATTATGATTTCCGCCATCTTAAAACAGATTGAAGTTTCGAAACAGATGGGTCTATATTTGAACCAGATTTATAGCTGGTTACCCGACCGTAGGTTGGGTTAGAATGAAATGTGTGCTGTTCTTAGCGTGACCCGAGAAACACCACGGGAATATTGTCATGATATCGCTGGTGGGTACGTCTTTGAGCATCCAAGTCTAACCTTTGTCGTTTTTCTTGCAAGGACTCATTTTATCGAAAATAAGACATAACTCTTGCTGTAGAAGATTTATTCGAAAGGTTACCCTTTTTCCTATTAGGCATGTTGGTGGACATATTTTTAAGTCCAAGGAGTGGAAACACAGGGGCGAGTGAAAGTCTTGAATAGGCAAATCGACGATTGAGTGAATGTAAGTTTACTACACTTTTCCACTTTTAAATATATATAAATAACTCGCATCGTTTATGATGAGGGAATTGGTAAAAAAAACAGTTCACAATCGTAATGAGAGGCAGACGGTTCCCCTACGGGTAATCAGGGTGTAATACATCTGAGTATTAAACGATAATAAACAACGCCATGTTTGTTACAACGCCATGCAGCAACAGAGGCATTATTACCATTACTATATGCTGCACGTAAATATTCTTGCACGTTTAATTCTTTTTTGTGTATCGTTTTTTACGTAAGTGTTCTCTCATATACATACAGTGCCCCTATGAGAGCTACTTTGAGAATAGACATTGAAGAGTATACTTGTTGTAAATATGCATTGAATATATCGATTACCCCCCGAAGCAATATATCATTGGGCCCTTAGGACTTTGGGCCCTTCTTTTACAAATTTTCTTTCTACGTGCTCTCATGGGCCTGCAGGAAAACTTAAATGCCAGAGGCGTGAATATCCTTTGAAAATCAAATCTCTGGTTGTCAAGGAAATATGCTATTGTTGATTTCAGAGAAGAAGGTGAGATTATTCAGCATAATACCTGATTTTCAGACAATTACTAAGCGTAAAAGAAAATCGATTGGATGAATTAGAAATTTCATATATTAAAGCATCCGGTAAAAAAATTCCAGCCAGTGAAAGTACTTTTAAAAAGCAAAAAATGAAACTATTGCCCCGAACCCAATGCTTGGCATGAACCACCAGGGACCACCGGGGGGGGGGGGGGGGGGCTTTCGGGGACCCTGAGGGCTTTTTAATATAGCTTATGTTACTCCCAAATACATTTTCTCTCTGCATGCCAAATTTCAGCTCAATCGGTTCATTAGTTATTGCGTGATTGTGCAACAGACAGACAGCCAGACACCTTACATTTTTATATATTAGTACAATGATATAAATAACGATGTCAAAAATATGAAACTTATGAAACATAATATCTCACACTACGTCAACAAATTAGTGTGAAAAATTATTTAAAATATTACTTTTTAAAGGCCTGGGCGGAAATGGGTTAATGATTATGCTTTGGGGTAGACGTATGTTATTTTCCGGACCCAGAAAACATGAGCCATTTCATCACCCACGCTTCTGATGCATGTTTTATCTGAATTTCTAAGTTCTCGCAAATTTATAATTTTTTTAAATTATTTGTTCATATTATTTAGCATTCGTTATTGCGATCCACTGTGACAGGAGGTCGGCTGCTATGTGAGGCGAAATGGAGTTTCATTGGCAGGAGATAATTAATGCAGACACCAGTGCCAGTTTAACCTCTGGTGAATGAGCTCTATGAGCCCTGCCGACCTGCGAAATTACGATACGAATAATGAAAAAAAACTTTGCCTTATAGAATTGAAACCCTTGTGAATAATTTCACCAAATGCAAAAAAATCTTTTTAGCGTTTTTTTCGGATTCTCTCCCACGTGTTCGGCATTTGCCGAATCCTTTGACGTGGCCGCTAAAAATGGGGGGAAGCTCTGCTCTTTCGAACGATACATACTTCTTTTATTTTCCTCCTCAGCTCTAAGCGCGACAGCGGAAACGGCCCCTTAAGGATTAAAAGGGGATCGATTTCACGCCCGTCGACCCACGCGCCACCAGCGACAGCCAAAGCCTTTCTTCTCACGCCGTTCCGAAAGAAAAAGATAGCTCGTGGCGCGCTCACTCGGAAAAAAATAGAAAGGAGGCGACTTGTTGTCTGAGCCCCGCTCGTCTCATTGCACGGGATGCGATTATTAAGCCGCGGGGAACCGAAATTCCATTATCGCGCGAAGTTAAACAGAAGCCATTGCGATAAACGTGGCAGGGGTGACAACGCTTCCGCTGAATGAAGGGAAGACTAGAGAAGTTCAAAGTCATTTCAGAGCAGGGGTTGAGGGAAGCAAGTGGTGGGGAGGGTTTCGACAACTTGAGCCGATTAGCGGAGGATTTCCAGGCGAACGGAAAATATTATGTTGAACACAAACGGCACTAATGCTTTGCGTGTGGCCGGGAAAGATTTATTCAACCATCCGATCCAGCCCTCTATCTTGAGTGAAAGTACTTTTAAGGTGGTTTGGGCGACATAATGGAGACCATAACGGAGACCCTAGTCATAATGGAGACCATATTCACATTCTATTTTTTTTATTTCAGCGTCTGTAAGAAGTATGAAATAAATATCTTTATATATATAAAAGTCAATGTATGTATGTATGTATGTATGTATGTATGTTCCACATCTCCTCCTAAACAACAGTACCGATTTTGATGAAATTTGGAACACATGTTTGTTACTGGTAGACAACAAACACTGTAGGGTTCAATTAACCGAAACCCTATTTTTTCCAGGGTTAAGGGTGTGATCCTTACTAATATGTATAAAAATGTAATGGTGTCTGTCTGTCTGTTGCTCCATCACGCAAAAACTACTGAACCGATTGAGCTGAAATTTGGCCTGCAGATAGAAAACATATGTGGTTGTAACATATGCTATACTAAAAATCCCTAAGGGCCCCCAAAGGCCCCCTGAAGGTCCCCCCTGGTGGTTCATGCTAAGCATTGGGTTCGGTGCAGTGGTTTCATTTATTTGTTTTTAAAATTACTTTCACTCAAGATATAGGGCTGAGATTTTTTTATCGGATTGCTGAATAAATGACGTTTCTAATTTTATCAATCGATTTCCTTCTGCGCTCCGTATTTGTCTGAACTTAATGTTTTCAGCTGAAAAATCTCACCTTTTTCTCTGAAATCAACAATAACATATTTCCTTGACAACCAGAGATTTCATTTTCATAGAATATTCACGCCTCTAGCATTTTAATATCACGCTTTCCTGCAGGCCCATGATAGTACGTAGAAACAAAATCCGTATAAGAAGATCCTGGAGTCCCAAGGCCCCCATGATAGATTGCTTCGGGGGATAATCGTTAAATTCAATGCATATTTAACAAGTATACTCTTCAACGTCTACTCTCAAAGTAGCTCTCAAAGGGGCATATATATGGGAGAACACTTACGTAGTAAACGTTACACATAAAGGAATTAATAGACTACACACTTAAAATAATATATACGTGCAGCGAATATCAATGGTATTAATGCCTCTGTTGCTACAACAAACACGGCGTTGTTTATTATCGTTAAGTACTCAGGTGTATTACACATAGTGAAACCGTCTGCCTCTCAGTACATTCGCGAACTGTTTTTAGGCCAATTCCCACATCAGTAACGTCACGAATTATTTATGCGTTTAAAAGTGTTAATGTGCAGTTAACTTAGGTACATTCACTCAATCATCGAGTTGCCTATTCTAGACTCTCACTTGCCGCTATGTTTCCGTTCCTTGGACTTAAAAATATATCCATCAATATGCCTAATAGAAAAAAGAGTAACCTTTCGAAAAAATTTTTTAAGACAAAATGAATGTCTTATTTGCGAGAAAATGAACCCTTGAAAGAAAAACGACAAAGGTTAGATTTGGATGGTCAAAAACATGCCCACCAGCGATCTCATGAGATTCTCCCCGTGGTGTTTCTCGGGTTACGCTAAGATCTGCACAAATTTCATCCTTACCCAACATACAGACGGGTAACCAGCTCTAAATCTGGTTCAAATACAGACATATCTGTTTCAAACCTTCAATCTGCTTTAAGATGGCGGAAATTATAATGACGTCACTACATGCTTCTTATCCGAAATAAGAACGGAAATTCTGCGCAATTAACGACGTCTGTGCATGAAAATCGACAAGTGCACTAAGAATCACCATAAATGTTTTATTTAGCAACCGAAACCAATGATTATGGCTATGCCGAAGGCGCAGTCCCATTGATGGAGGATTCATAGGTCAAATAAACATGGCTTCTGCTGCCATTACTCCTCTTGACGTCTCAACCGCTGGATTGTACTCTACTGTCCAATCCTGATTAAGATAATCAACGCACATATCAACGTTGAATAGTTGAATTATGTCATGGAATGCAAATATATGTATGTAAACAAGGGAAGCGATCAAGCTGTTAATCACTCAGAAGACGGCTCAAGAGGACCGGAGGGACGAGGTTACCATTTATCAACCGTTGCTATTTAAGTAGTAATGAGTCTGCGAAGCCGATTTTTGGGTTTCCCGTGCATGAAAAGGAACCAATAGTCACTCATCTCTCCGTGAACCTGGGAAACTGTCAGTGTGTCTGCTACAACGAACACAACATACAAGATAGGTTACGAACTCCTCAAATGACCACGCATACTGTTTTTCTTCGGGCTTTGTGGTTTTATTATAAAAAAATAAGTTTAATGTTTTTCACACCCGTTGAATTTCAACGGGTATCTTCCGCCCGTTGTATTATAAATGGCGCAAAGATATAGTTATATATGACCAAAATTCTCACTTATTAAATAAATAAAGCCACGTAAGTCTCTAACTTGACTCATTTTTTTCGCCGTACGGCTGAATATCCTTCAAAACAGCAGGTTTTTTTGCGATTCCGTAAAAATTAATGCGGTGAGTAATCGATTAATTTTTATAAATTGTTGAAAATACATGCAATCTACACACCGTTAGTTTTTTGATGAAATCTAGGTGTTATAAATTCCTAATTTTTTAAATATTCTCCCTCTGTAGCGCACAGCCATAATCTATCCAATGTAAAACAGCTTATATTTTTAGGGAATTGCTCGAAAAGTAGTTCGGCAAGGGCTTGACATTTTGATATAATTGGAAAGATGAGAGTTTTTTCTTTAAAATGAGGCCAAATTCATCAAATTCTAGGTGAAGAGATTATTCGCTCAAACTACCTTTAAAAGCAAAAAATGAGACCACTGCCCCGAACCCAATGCTTAGCATGGACCTTACCTTAGCTAATCTTTCTGTAACCATTAACTAACTCTTAGGCTTCCGCGGTTATAATGTTGACTACTTCTTTTTTCTGGATTCATTCCGCGTTTGTTGTTCTTTTGCAAAAACAATATTTCGATGGTCCTCCTGCCAGCTTCATGTTCGCCGGTCTCTTCGCTATTTCTATAGCCTCCCTGATTAGTCTTGGGAAATTGCGTATTTCTCTCGAAATTTTCTGTAACCATATTAAGAAAAGGGAAGGAAACAAATCCCGCTAACAAAAATCCGACCTTCGTCACGATCACCGTCCTCCATAACGCAAGAGCTCGCGTTATCGCTATTTTTTAAAATTGCGCTCATTAGAGCGAAAACGTGGTCGTCCTTCAAATGTTTGTCACATGCTTTTTCGTAGTTTGAGCGAGATATTTCCCTAGTCATAATGGAGGCCATATTCGAATTTTACTTTGTGATTTCAGCATCTGTTAGAAGTATGAAGTAAATATTGTAGTATTAATAGCGCCAAAATATAGATTTATACCATTCTCAGTAATTAAATAAATATATCTACATAAGTCTCTAACTTGACTCATTTTTTCACACCGTACGGTTATAACACCTTCACAACAGAAGGTTTTTTTGCGATTCTGCAAAAACTACTGCGTTAGTAATTTATTAATTGTTATAAATAGTTGAGAAAACGTACAAAATACATGCCGTTAGTTTTTTTACGAAATATAGGTGTTATAAATTCCTTATTTTTTCAATTTCCTCCCTCTGGAGCGCACAGCCGTAATCTATCCTATGTAAAATAGCTTATATTTTTAGGCAAATTGCTGGAAAAGTACGAGTAGTTCGGCAAGGGGTTGTTATTTTGATACTATTGGAAAGATGGGAGTTTTATCTTTAAAATTAAGTCAAATCTATCAAATTCTAGGTGAAGTGGTTTTTCGCTCAAACTGTCTTAAATCATTAGCTTCAACGGATGGAGTGCGGTCTTAGAGCAGTAACTGTGTGAATTATTGCCCTTCTGGGGAAGCTTGTGTTTTGGATAATAATGGCCACATCGCGGAAATAGAAACCGTGATTCCACCCCGAAATCGAAACATTTCGTGAAGTAATTGTAATAAGTTGAAACACGAGCCTCAACCCAAAGATTAGACACACGAATGTGGAAAATACTCAGCGAAATAATGATTCGCCTGGACTGCGAGTCAAACCCAGATCATAAGAGGCCATTCAAATATTGCGCAAGTCGATTTTGGCAAGTTTTTATCTCCTTCTCCTTCCCATCCTCTCACACAATTCACTCCTCTCTCTCTATATATATTTGTTTCGTTAATCGACTTCCATCCATTCTCTCCAAATGGCCAAACCAAAGAAGCACACTCCATTCATTTATGTCCATTACTGGAGCACCCAACCCACGTCCTTCTATCACACACTCATTCCTAATCCTATCCCTCCAACATTTGTCTCAAACACTTTTCAGAGAACCCATCCCCAATTCATTGAGCCTACTCTTCTGCTTATACTGACATACCCAGGTTCACTATCCCTCTATCTAGGTCATAAGATTACTCTGAGCTCGAACTAGCTACAATCCCGCCCGTGGTAGTATGTACCACACTAGTACGCTTGGCGCGCCAGATGTGAGATTAAACATTCGATTAAGGTGGTTCCACCGTAAATGACTTAAATGTCATTTTATTCATATTCTGTCTACTTGTAAAAAAAACTTGTCCTCTATCTGATATGAACAACAAAATAATACCTTTCCACGCTATTTCATTCTATAATTGAACTTGAAATTACATTGTGTTCAATGGGGGAATGAGAGAAACACGGGGAAAAATAGTATTTTTCCATAAAATATAAATGCCATTTTCGCGGAAAACTATTTATATGACGGAAATAATCCAGAGAAACTGAATAAAAATAAAATATAGGCATCTTACCACCTTGTGTTTTTAGTTACTAGGGAATTACTGCCGTAATTGAAGTCAAAATGCGGTAATTCGTAGGAAATGGGGCTGCAGTCGGCTCCTATGGCTGGAAAAAAGTGCTCATTTAAAATACATTCGTGGAATAATCTGCACTTTTTCTACTTTACTTTTGGTTTTCTGTAGGTAACGCATTTCATAAGCGAAAGCAGGATTTTTTGGACAAAATATAAAAAAATGTGGAATTTAGTATTTGTTTTGACTCACACAGTCGCGGCGGAACCTCTTTAATCAAAATAAGACCGTGTGAAGCCGCCTTAACGTAAACGTGGATGTTCAATGTTTTTATGGGTTAATGCGTGAGGACCTTGAAATAAGAGTTTCAAAGAAATAAAAAATTTTCAATTCTGATCGACGGAGCAGCTCTCAAGAAACTGTTATACATTTTACCATCATGGTTAACTGTACCATTAAATTTCTCATGCACTTCTACACTCCATTTCCATCTTTCAACCAAACTTCCAGTTGTGAAGTGGTCGTTTACTAAAACTTTTGTTCAAGAAATAGCAAGTCAAAAGTTGTCTAGTTATGAATTTCCACTGCTACGTACGGTCAGTTTACGAAAAGCCGGTTACGAGATGTCGTCTACGAGTTGGTTCGTTGCGAACGGAAGTGATATCAACAACATAATTAAAATTTTAGAAGAGTGCAGCAAATTTGGGAGGTAAAGGTTCACGAATGAGCAGGTAGATAATTTAAAATTATAATGTAGTAATTATCAAATTTTAAAATAGCCACCAATTAATTGACCTTTCGGCTGTTAATATTCATTACAATTCACCTGTTAAGTACCTATTATTCAGGTATTCGTTAGCTATGAGGGCGTGCCTCTGGGGTAGAAGTTCGTTCACAATCTCCCTCTAGAGGGATTAAAAGGCATGGTTAGTGCTTCATTTCACTTTAGTGCTGTTGTTTTGGCCTTTTGAAACTTTCAATATCCTCAGCATCTTGTAAGTAACCTGCTTTCCTAACCTAACCCCCACTGCCTCATCAAGCTTTTTCATACGGTTCAGTGGAAGGTGTGAAAATGTTTTAGGAGACTCTAAGGTGAGGATACTCCTCGAGGGGAGTTTTAGGAGACCCGTAAGGACCTTCCAGCTGCTGCTTAGACAAATGTTCCAATCGATAGAATACCGTTTTAACTGTTCCCATAGTCGATTGAATGGCTAATAAAGCCATCATAGTTGAACACGATCTCAGGTTTATTATCGTGTATATTTCACGGGATTCTGAACCGACAACTACTGCATTATCCACGCAGGATCTCTGACTCGAAACGCAGGTGTGGGAATCATTCGTTCTTCCGAAAAATAGCGAAATGTGAGTGGAAAGGTATCTTTCATACTCTAAAAGGGCCATAAGATTAAAAACTAAACCTATGGACACAGCTGTGATGCAATTATACATGCTTGTGTAGGATTATGGAGAAAACGAAATGAAAGGAATACATCGATGGAACAGAAGAAGCGATAAATAATGCAAACGGGGTTTTATTGGTCACAATTACCTTCGATTCACCCCCTGGGAGGAATATCTCATTTGTTTAAACTCTCGCAGTCAACATGCCATCTTCTTAACCCTCCGTTACTCGTGGAGCACATGGGTATCCGAGTGCAGTACAAATGGACTCCATTCCTCTTTTAATAACTGGCTTGTTCATTTAAGATTAAATTTCCCAAATTATCATTATTTTCAGGATTAAAATATTGGGCAATGACGATAAAATTCATGCTTAGACGAACACCTGACAAGATCCTCGTTAAGACGCGATCTTGAACGGCAGACTATCAAAGTGACCACATTTTTCCGCCAACACCCCACGACATTTTTCAACCAACTGGCAGGAATTGCGAAAATTAAGTGTATCAAAAACGTAATTCACGCAAATGACAGAGGGTTACCAACAAAAAAAGCGAGTTTCTGTCTGAGTGGGAGTTACTAAATGTTTTGCCGTCACGTCGAAGTCGCAACGCACGAAAATGGAAGGTACGCTTGTCTATCGTGATCGGGGCGGAAGCCAAATTACTCTCTGAAAGAGATTGTTGTCCATTTTCCATTGCTAGTGCCTCTTCCGTGTCATCCCTTGTCCTAACCGGAAATTAAAACTCACTCGTCCATTTGTTGGTTTCTTTCGAATCCACTCGCGGCAGGCAGTCGTAGGATTTCAGCGAACGCTCCATTCTCCCCCCAACACTGAGCACTGAACATCCCTAACCCGTGTCGTGACGTCCATCATAGGCTTACACACTCCTCCCTCGAACCCCTAAGTGCTGTTATTACCTGCTTACTCCCTTCGACGCTTCAAAGGAGGCGTTTGTTTCTGCTTCTTTCAAGTGACCGCCGTTCTTTTGAGCTACGGCACATCTTAGGAAGTGATATACGCTTACTTGAGTTGCTCTTCACATGGCATCCAAGATGGAATCGAGATTTCACTGAAATATATCCACTACGACAGGGATTAGAGCCTGGATCCTCTGGGTGAGAAGTCGGTACTCAAAATACTACACCAACCCGATCCCAACCATATTTGAATAAGAGTCCATGTTTTTTCCTAGAATATAATTAATATTACTAAGGTAGTATAGACAGATGATCTATGATTTTCCCAGTGAATCAGATATATAAATGCTTCACGGGTATTCCACTAAGTAATACGCTTCATATCTACCAACGTTTCGGCAAACGACTTGTTCGTCATCATCAGGTCTTCTGAATTCCGCATGAGTCAAATTTGACTGTTGTTTATACCCAAAAATTTGGATTGATTCTGATTGGTTGACTGATTCTCTCGTCTTCCTTTTCATTTTTAATGCCATTGATGATAGGATTCCAGCCACTACTTTATTGAAAACCAGGGTCTCGTTTAAAATTTCTTTTTTTTTTAGTCGGATCTCGATGGCCTCTTTGACTAAACGGTCCCAAATAGCCATGCGTGCGGCTAGAAATAAGTTTTCCATCTTCCCATTGTATGGCATGGTCTTCGTTGATGCTATTGCCGACTTCTGCGGTTGCGTCAATCTGAAATAGTGATGTGAGTCGGATAAAAACCCAGCGGATAGGGTATTTATAAATGGGTATTTACCCGGGTATTGACCCATGGCGTGGGTAAATACCCAAAATGAGGGTATTTATGATTTTATGAGATTAGGATGATATATTGATCACAAAAGGACATAAAATTGGCCAAGAATTGTCATAAAAACGATAAAATAATTATTTTCATGATAAGTATGACTTTGGGAGAGTATTCATGTACAGTTGACTCAATGTAAGAATGTTAAACTTAATAGTTCATTCCTGATATTGCAAAAGAGTTTTAAAGCATTTAATGCTGGCACAATTGGCTAAGTTTTTTGTTCTTTTAAAATACTTTTTATAGTATATAAAAGGTAAAAACTACCAAAATAAAATGATGATGAGGTGTTTGTCTAATATGGGTTATGATTATCGTGTACCTACCTAAATCAGAAATACCTGGGTATTTATGAATTTTGGGTATTTAGCCCGATTTATAAATACCTGGGTATTTAACATCACTTATCTGAAATGCCTTCGATGCTCCTTTAGCCTGGTCTCAATCATTTAGCCAGTTCGAGCAGATATGAAACCTATTGCCTGGTGTGATACCCGTGAAACATTTTTTAACATAGGTTTGTAGTGTAGATAGGTTTAAATTGTAGAGAATAGGAATCCTCTCGATTTTTACAGGCGCAAGCCCCTGTATTCTAACACGATTTATTTATTCATCTCAGTATACGTCCTACCTCTTCATCCCGTTCGTAAAGCTCTATTTCTTTCTTCCCCTTTCCTCCTTAACCAACATCCTCCCCTCCATCACGGCCTTCAGCATCCCTTCGCCCCCCATTACCTCTTCCAACCACCCATTCTGCCTCCCACTAATCTCCTCCAGAAGTTTCCTCTCCTCACCCTCATCCGAGAACTTCCTTGCTCGTCTTCCTTTCCGTTCACCGCACCTTCTCATTTCTCCTCCACACCCATATCATAATGCCTGCGGACTGTTCTCGTTCTCTTTTCCCAGAATCCAGGTTTCTGTACTATGCAACTCTACACTCCATGATTAACTATTTGCCTACCTTTTCTTTGGGGGTTTATCACGATTTTTGCTTTTTACTTTATCGTGCAGAAGACCATGACAAATGATCATTTGCAAATCGTCTCCTCAAGATTCCAAAAATTGCCAGAGATATAGGAGTCTAGAGTTGAATGGACGGGAAACCTTCCCGACGGCCGTGACATCATTTCATCCATCGCTTCTTCCCTCTTCTTCCCGATACATTCTAAAAGATACCTTAATAAGGCTTTTGTGAATATGTCCACTTCTGCCGGAAATACAACAGTATAAATATTTAGAAAATCCTTTTTAAAAATATCCGTCTTCACCGGAAATCGAACCACAGGCCTTTGATCGATGGATGAAATGACGGCAGAGGTCATTTTGCGGAAACAGAAAAAAATGCAACTTTCTATGATTAGTTATTCGGTTATTAGGCCACAATGTTTCGAAGCAGATCCGTAAATCTATATTAAAACCTTTGCAAATTTTATTTCAACGGTAATATCGAAAAAGCATTCGAATGATAATCCCCCATTCTCCATCTTACGTTCCAGCAACTATGTCCATTTTCGACCAACGTAGAACGTCTTAATACATATATAACGGGTGGTTTCCGGTGGATTCTGGAACCACGTGACGTGACACCACCACTTAAATTGCCGCCTCATTAAGGTCACATTCGCCATAGAACCAAAGCTAAGGAGACCACTTTTCGATGTATCAGGCATCCATAAATATGGATGAGCAGATAAAAATATTCAGTCTGACTAGAGAAATGAACTTGTAGAAACGTGGTCCTTCTCGATAGATGATGCGAGTAGATTAGAAGGCCTTTGAGATGGGGGTCGGGAAAAGAATGGAGATAATACGACTAGCTGAAAGAAAGAGTAGCTAACGCTGTGGTAGGGTAATGGTGGGGTAATCTGTGTTAAAGAAGACACTGAGGAATAAAAAGATGTAGACCTCTTTCTCTAATGACTGATAACAATGTCAGAGTAAAATATAAGTGAATATTCCGCGCATTTCTGAATTTTTAGAATACCGAACTAAACGCTATTGTATTTTAACAAAATAACGCAACAGCATTTCCGAAATAATTTTAGTTTTTGGAGTGCTACCATACAAGTTAATAATTTATAAACGATGAATTCAAGATAATGCATCGAGTCAAAAAAGATTCTGAATGATCTCCAATGAGGAAGAGGCAGAGTACATCGATGGAGCCGACAATTAAGAAAACGGATATGGGATATTAACAACCGTCATTATTGTGGCGAATGGGTAATATTTAGAGCATTTTGGAGTGGAATGAAGAGACAGAGAGAAAGGAAATCGTATGGAAGTAGAGGTGTCCGCTATCGTAGCGGAGCACGAAGAATTTTCCTCCCCTTCCAATCAACCGTACCACAGACCGGTATCGCATAGTGTCGTTATAATAATCATCATCAATATTCCACTTTATTGCAATTGTTTCTACCTTAATCTTAACAAAAGTCTCAACAATAAACATATCTCCATCGCATCAACTTTGATTCGTGCATCCATCTACAAACAGACTACACAATAATGTAGAATAAGGATTTATTTTTTTATCTCGTCTTCTAAGAGCACGGAGTACTGCTCGCCACCTTAATTATCATACTTCGCATGTAAAGTTAAATAAGGCACCGACGAATAATGTTATGCGGACCTTTTTCTCGGATGACTGATGGCTATGGCGGGGTAAATAGAACTAGAAAATATAAATAGAAAATATTCCGAACATTTCTGACTTTTAGAGTACCCAACTGAACGTTAATGAATTTTCACAAAATAGCGCAACAGCATCTCCGAGGTAATTTTACAGTTATTGGAGTATTTTCATAAAAGTTAACAATGTTTAAGAGGAGTAGTGGCTAAATGCCCGCCTTTTGAATTTATTCTGGGCATAAAATTCATTTTGAGATAATACAGGAGTTTAACTTAACCAAACCATATCAATCCAAGGCCATTCGAACTTAACTCCTGTGAAAGACAATCCGATAGAATTTGCTTTAAATATACTAATTGTATCAAAAATTTCTCTTCTCCACAAAGCTTATTCATTAGGTATACAACCCGTATTAGTTCAATCAGCCGCCAAACCTGATCAGTCTACATGCAAGTGTCTGTACCTTTCGATGGCTGATTGAGCAGAAACGCCCTGTAGGTATGCCTGATAAATAAGTTTTGTGGAAAAGTGTCAGATTTGAAACATGAGCCACTTCCTCATACTATGTCTTGCCAAATACCATCACTTTTCTTACAAAACTTGGTACGATACCATTAGGTACTTTTCTTTGAAATATATCTGTGATAAAAGATGAACCATGAAAAAATCATTGTCAATATTCCATATTGAATAAATTCAACCACCTAGTACCTAGCTTAAATATGGTGTTTAAGTCTTTGAGACTGTAATAGATCCAAGACACTTCATTAGATGCGTGGCACGTAATGTTCGATTTACGTTCCTCGTTGTTCTTGTGGGCTACTGCGAATGAGAACAGGGCAATCGGGATCAATATCATGCAGAGTGGATGACGGGCTCTCTTGCATTTATATCTGATCGGTATATCAACGCGTATAACTAACGATTTTATACATGGTCTTGTCTGGCATTGTGGCCTACCGTCAGTAAAAAAAGGTCCAGTCTATCGAGTTTAAGAATCTATGTCATCAAGTTGAATCAACCGATTTTAATAAAATAAAAATGTATCAGATAGAAAGTCTATTTCTACATTCATTCATATGCATTCACATTTTTTTCCAGCATAAGAGGAATTTCACTATATTTGTTTTGAAACAAGTCTCCGTTTTTGGCACTTAAAAATTAGTGGCCCGAATTTGACTTAATGTCACTCGGTTACTTTTATATTAATCAATTTATAATTCGCTCATATATTAATCAAGAATGCTAATAACATTTTAATATAAAATAGTAGTTTACATCCCGGAATTTGCACTAAATAAGTAATAAACAACTCGATAGACTGATAACAAACGTTCCATTAACTATTTGAGTTTGGATCTGGTGAATAATCGTCATAAATTTGCAATTTATAGAAAGCCAACATATACTGACATCGTCATTCCTGCTGACTAAAGACACTGCCACTCACAAAAAATGGCAGCATTCCATGCCTTGATTTACCGGCTAATTAATGTTCCACTCTTCAAAGAAGAATTTGAGAAAGAAAAGAACATAATTAAACATATAGCTTTTGCAAACGGTTATTCACCAGAAATAATAGACCAATTAATAACTAAAAAGAAGAAGAAGAAAAATGTTGTTCACCTAATATATTTTGCTAATAGTGGTAAAATGGATTGTAAAAAATGGAGCTCTGTAAGTTATTACGGTCGTGTAACCGAAAACGTTGTAAAAGCATTCCCCAAAGATCAATTCTTTGTATCATATAAGTCAACCATGACCCTAAAAAATTTATTTGTACATTGCAAAGATAAAGTGGACTCTACGTGCAGAATTGGTATTTACGAACTGTCATGCAACGACTGTGAAGGTGTCTGCGTGGGGCAGACGTCGAGAAGTTTCCAGACCAGAACAAAAGAACATTATAGTGCTTTTAAAAATGACCATGAAGAAAAGAGTAATTTTGCCAAACACCTTTTTACTTGTGACCATGAAAGTGATTTAAAGTTAAAGTATTGCATTTTACTAATAACCGACGTGAGCTAAATGCATTTGAACAGCTCGAAATTTTAAAACGAAATGTTGACCCAGATGTTAATCTTGTAAATGAATACTTGCTGCCCGCCAACTCCCCCATCCTTTCCTCTTTTGTTGTCCATTCCCGTTCTCCTCTCACCCCACTACCCCCCCCCCTCAACTGACTGATAGTATATAAGGGAATGTTTTACACTTTTTTTCACCTGATGATGACGCTTAGCCGTCGAAACCCGGGTCGTGGTTGTGCGTTTTTATGTGGTTTGTAAATGTTTCCTCACTGTAATAAATTATTGTGATGGAATACCACAAAGTTTCTGAAGACTACGTTTTATTCTGAAGATAGAGCCTCTTAAACTCGATGGACTAGACTTTTATACGGACATTAGATAGCCATGTGGCTCTCTTGCAGTATTCTTTCTTTCAATGGAAGATGATAAGCTTGATGTGGTTGGAAAAAAACCCTACACATCACCTTCAACTTCGATTAAAGAGAACATTCTTCCCTGTCATTGTAAACAGTCGCAGAGAAGGAGGCAAATTGAAAATATTTGCATGGAGTGTTACACTTATTGGGTCCTTCAGAAAGGAAAGGACTACTTAGAACCCAACGTTGGAAACGGACACTGAAGTGTAAATGGACACACAAAATGTAGGACAAAGAGGCAAGCATTAGAAGAAAAAAGACCCAAAGGTACTCAGAGAATACCAGGTGCATTGGACACAGTGTGAAACATAAGGTATATTTTTGGACCATGATAGCAACAGAAGGGAGTAGGTATCTCTGTAAGAAGACCAGGGGATGTTTACTTGCATTGAGTAGATAGAGGGAAATAAGAAAGATCATCCGGAGGCCATCATTGTTATAATGAATGGAAAAGAATTGGATGATGATCGATATCGGTGCAGTGAACTAGTTATCCGATTGAAAAACTGATGATAGTCCACTCTAATGGCAACCCTACCCGCATCCTTGGAGGGTATATTATTTCGGCGCCGAATGATCCCTCAAAGGCATTATATCGTGTGATGTGTTTTTATTTTATGGTTCAGCGAGTGGAGTGTCAAGCCAGCCCGATTTTATCGGAAGCGACGCTGTTTCTGGAATATGGAGGGAGCCTCGGTCCCTCCGTTCCCATCCTAACGCTCTTGTGATCCGTTTTCAGAGGGAATTCCAGCATCCTTAGCCGTCACTCAACGAGAAGCCTCATTGCAAGGTCGCAAATCGATTTCGCACATAAAGCACCCCTCCCGTATTCACTCAATCAACCTGCATTAAAGGTGAACTTTCTGACGATGACTATTGAAAGATTTTTCTGAGAAAATATCCAAAAGTAAAAAGGATTGACGTATTAACATTATAACACAGGAAGATTTCAGGTATCAATCCCAATCACCACGAAAAGGAAAATTTTGAGTTCCATTAATTTTGATGAAATAATTATTATCTTGGCTGTTAAAGGGTTAAGGATTCAAAATGTTTCCATTATTCGCCGACTGATACCTGAAATCTTCCTGTGTTATAATGTTCGTCAACTTCGTGTTTCCCTTACGCCATTGGCGTTGGTTCCACAATAAATTATTTCCTCATCTTCCGTTAACCTGCCGTTTTATTTGTCTCTTTCTCTATCTTCCCTCTTCTCTTTCCATGCATTCTAATTTTTTACATCTATGTCTCTTTCAGTTTAACTCTACTCCTTCCAGTCGGTCTTATTAAGTGGAAATAGAATGGTTAAAATAAGACTTTGGGTGTCTCCGTCCGCTTTTTTAAAACGCGTCGATCTCCTTTTTAGTAATTTGTTAAATTTAAGGGAATTAATGTGTGCCAGGATATTCCTTTTAACAAGAAAAAAGAGTGATTATTCCTCTATGTTGTCTGTCAAGTATATTGCTCACTCGGTCCACCCTTAAATGCACCATCGCTTATGCTACGGCATTGACAGGGCGGATATTTCTTTTGAGTGTGAAATTTATGGACATTTCTATTAATTCTTTTGTTCTGTATGAAAATGTTTCATGTATATTATATTTCGGTTGAGTAATTGAATCCTAAATTTCAGTTTACAGTCTTAAATATCAGGAAATTGGTTTACTGATACACATCCCTATTAATTAAAATCATTATTAGCAAGGAATTTTGTGTACAAAAATTTTGATGGAATGTTTATTCAATTCATTTAAAAGCAGCAAAATTTTAAGCGACGTGATAGGACTAAATTCTGCGGAGTATATAATGGAAGTTTTGGAGATCGTTTGAGTTTTTCGGGGCCTTTGATTGGGGAAGTTAGCCCGCACTCTCGTGTACTATTGAAGTGAGCGTCACGTGTGGTGAATCGTGTGTAGTGGATGTGTTCTGAAGGAGATGGGAAGAGTGTTGTGGCGTCATAGGCGGGGGCGGTAGGAGATGCGGGAGCGAAAGGGGGTTGGCACTGAGGGAGTGGCGGGGGGAAAAAAGGTTTCGTATAGGGAAGCGAGAGAGTGTGCCCCAGAAAGGCGACGGAGGCGGAGGGGATGGGGGGGGGGAGAAGGGGGGTTAGAGAGTGTACAAGGGGGGATGGGGAGGGAGGAGGCTTGGAAGAGAGGTGCAGAGTGGATGTTGTCGGTGGGGGCGGTTGTGTGTTCGAGAGAGGCGGAGGAGAAGGAAAACTTCGTGTATAGAAGGCCCCACAGGGCATCATCCCATCCCCCCTCCCCTTTACCCTCCCTCATTCTCCACCCTCTCTCGACTTCCCCTCTCAAGGAGTGTCGGGTTACGCTTGGCAGCCGGCAGCTGTTTCTCCTCTCTCCTCCCCACTCCCAACACATCCCCCCCCCCTTGGCCGCCCCCGCATCTATCCCAACCCTTATAGTGGCGAGGAGGCCTTCTTCTTCCCATCGTGGTGGCGGGCAAATAGAGGGGGTGGGTGGGGAAGAGCGGGAGCTGGATTGAGGGGGATGGGGAAGATCCTCTGAGAGGAGGGTTGAGAGGGGGGTGGTTTTAAGAGAAAGGGAGGTACTGGGGGGAATGGGGAGAGGCGCGGGGGGGGGGGGGGGGTTGAAAAGGGTGGAGGGAGGATGAGGGTTTGGCCGTTGAGGGAGTGGAAGGAACATGCCAAGGGAGCGGAAAGAGATGCAGGGAAAAAGGGAACCGGTGATAAACGCCAAACAAAAAGAGCGGAGGAGGAAGGGCTCGGAGAAGTGGAGTAGGTACCTATGAGAGAGGAGGAGGGGGAGGACGGGGGATGGGAGGGGGGGGTGGTGTTGAAACGAGGAAAACTGTGTAATGAGCGAAGGGGAAGGAGGGACGAATGGAAGAGGGAGTCTCCCCCCACCCACCCACCCATCAAGTCCCCCCGAGGTGATTGGCAGGCGGACGAATTTGGAGGACTCATTCGGTGGAGCGAATGGATTCCCTCCTTGCTCGCAGCCCTGCTTTCTTTGCCTTTTTGAGGGTTTAAAGAAGTTTCGAAATTCCCTCCCACCGATGTTCGTTCATTCAGGAAAGGAGGCGTGCGCGACTCAAGTCGTACCATCATCAGTTTGTGCATCATGTTTCAAAAACTGTTTTTTGGGGGTAATATGAAGTTTATGAATTGCTTGATCCACATTTTCATCTTCCTGCGACTCCCAGCATTCATATATTTTATTTATCATAATACCAAAAACAGCAACAAGGCCTTTTAAATTGGTTGACATAATACATAAATAAGTATAAGATAGTTTCAGGCGTATTTACCATAGCGGTTTTAGAGTTTTATTTGTTAATATGTTACATATTTACCCTTTACACAGTCCCGTTTCTCATTCCGCAATACTGCCTATTGACTACATATCAGTGAAGGACTTCAGAAACTTGGAAAAGACACTTTTTTATAAGATTTATTAGTTTTTCCACACTGTCTTATCCTCTGCAAGCATATTCCTTCTGTTATCTATGTATATTGTTTTATGTTCACTCTCTTCAGCTCCAAAGCCAGAATATTCCTCCTTTTCATAATCCCTGTGCTTCATGTGTTCATGATTTGCTTGGTCTGCTACTTCTTCACTTTTTACTCCTATAATTTGTGTTTCCTCATTTGGCTATCATATAATTTCCCCTCGTAATCAATGCAGTAATGTATTATACTGTCATACCTATAAATATAAAAATATACCACCAATACTTGTAACTCAATTTTTTACTGCCTCTCCGTTTTTCACTTTATCCCACCTACTATTACCTCAAACACCTCTCATGTAACCATCACATTTACAGGAAATTTATTGCTGATTTGATACCAATTAAAGTATTTCCTTTTTTCAAGTTTTTCTTAACTGTTTTGAATAATTTACAGTTTTCGAAGTGAATTCTTCTTGGGCTTCCGACCGGGTTAGGCTCTTCATATCCGCCAGCGTTTCCATGGAAGACTATTCCATCATTTTCAGGGCCGTTGATGATGGAAAAGTCTTCTGTGACTTCAATCAATCGCCAGAAAAGCATCAAATATCGCTATTTTGGACCTTCCACTACCATTAACTACCATATCATTCATTGTATTCCGTTTTTTACTGGCTGAGAACAGTCAGCATCTTGTGTAACAAAGGTTACTCTAGTCGAGTTTTGGAGGTAACCGATTCTTTGATCTAAGAACACGTGCTGAAATGACTTTAAATTTTGAAATTCAGATTTTAATCTAAATTGATGATGCCAGAGGCGGAATCCGATGATTTAAGGGTAATGAACACCTCGACAGGTAACGCCACGACCTACACATTCCCGTGTCATGTATTGGATCACTCACACTGAGAAAAACAACGTAATGAATCCCAAATATGTAACCTGATGAAATTGAAAAACTAGTAAATCGTTAAACAATCGCATTGTATTCATGTTATATAAGTGTATGTATATTAATTTTGTAGCGTGTCAGTCAGTCAGTCATTCTGTATCCATTTTGTTTATATCTCTCTCAAGTTTTGAGCTAGAGAAATAAGGTTTGGTGTATTAAATGTGGATTATCTGTTTGTATGATTTGGTAGTAAATTTGGTTTGGTACGTGGCAAATTTTGGGGTTGTGTGTTACCCCAATATTGTTAACATTGACACCCATAAGAAAAGCATTGAATTCGGTGCAGGATTTTCTTTTTTAAATTACTTGCATTCAAGATATTGAATGGAAATTTGCATCATAGAACGTATAAAAGAATGTAGTATCTAATTATTTCATTCAATTTTCTTATACGCTTCTTTTTTGTGCAGGTACTGCGTTTTTATCTCGAAATTTATCGACTTTTCTTCCTTTTCAACAATAGATATTTCAGGGATAGAAGGATTAACTTTTCAATTCTAAGGAATTCCACCAAGTGAGGTCTGAAACCATCGTTTACAATAGGTATTTCCTTGGCAACCGGGGTTGGATACCCCTTTAATAGCGATTTTATGAATGGCTATTCACTCCTGCAGCCTTTAAAGGCCAGGTTCAGTGACTAATTTGATAGTTGTAGTCAAACGACTACAGTTTCCCGTTCGCCTTGCCTTCTCAATGACATCAACAAGGGTCGATCACTTCAAGTGTGTGGATTTAATCAGGAAAATCCATGCTTTTCGCGTGGTCTATTATATGTTGCATGCTCACGAGTGGGACAGACCAGAAATACAAAATTCAACACCAGCTGTTCGAACTCAACGCTTGCCTCAAAGCGTCGCATCTTTGGAGACATGTACAGAAACTCACGTTAACGACCAATATGCGCGTAAATCAGCGCAATGTGTTAACCACATTGTCAAAACAGCTGTTGGATATCAGTAATGGAAAAGTACTAGTTGATGCCGACACAAAAAATATTTCAATTCCATTGAACTTTTATATCATTGTTCCATCGATCGAACAATCATTTCAGAAAGTTTTTCCACAAGTTGTCACCAATTACAAAAATCACCGATGGCTTTGCGAACGTGCTATTTTGGTAGCAAAAAACACCGACGTCAATGCAACAACTACGTTATCCACGAATGAATTTCGGGCGAGTCTGTCACCTACAAATCGATTGATAGCGTCATGAATGCGGACGAAACTTTTAACTATCCAATTGAGTTCTTAAATTCGTTGGATCTTTCTGGTGTACCACCACACAAATTGTCACTCAATCCAATAATTCTTTTGCGTAACATTAATGCACCACGAATGTGCAATGGAACCAGGCTCACTGCCAAACCACTGGTACCAAACGTCATCGAAGCGACAATTCTGAATGGCAATTCAAAAGAAGAAGATGTGCTTATTTCACGTATTCCCATCATTCCCACCGACATGCCATTTAATTTCAAACGACTACATTTCCCCGTTCGCCTTGCATTCTCAATGACAATCAACAACGCTCAAGGTAAATCGCTTCAAGTGTGTGGATTAAATCTGGAAAATCCATGCTTTTCACACGGTTAATTATATGCTGCATGCTCATGAGTGGAACAGCCGAAATATGTATTTTTTTTGCAGAGGGCGGTAGGACTAAACATATTGTATATCCGAAAGCACTCGAATAAAAATGTCAACTCTATTTTATTACACAAAATATGATTTTCTTTCATTAATTTTGAGCATGTAAATGTGTCTGCTTTGTGTGTGCCTAATTAAAAATAAAAAGAGGCATTGCAACGCATGCCGGGCCCCACTGGCGATCGCACCTCAAGTTCGCGCCACCTTATTTCTCCCTCAAGTTTGCATGGGATGGGAAGGCGTAAGACAATGCAATTGCTGTTTTGGGGAAGAAAAATTATTCTAAATGTTTTTTCATTTTTGGGAAACATGTACACTCATTTAGCCACATTTCCCACTGCTTCATCATGAGTAGTGCAAAAAAAGAAAAAACCACCAAGTTCACTTCAAGAGCACACCAGACAGATACTGCCTTCAAAGCAGGCAGCTGGTCTGCTAGTCTCTAGTTTAAAAAATTAAGAAAAAGAAATCCTATTCCAGAGAATATGTCCTCTCATAGAGGATTCATTTAAGTATTTCTAATTTTAAAGATGAAAATTTTCCAGTTGATATCTTACATTCATCCTTGGAAATCACAGGGCCTGCACAACCTGGTATTCCTGTGATGAAGCACCACAGACATTGTTCTGTGGAAGAATAAGCGCGATGAAGACACTGATCAAAAGAGAAGGGTAAATTGACTTATAGCCTCTCCTAAATTGTGTTGTGAGAGTGTAATCAATTGCCGTCCAACCGCCACTCATCCTAGCTGATAGTCTCTCAACCAATAATTTTTCATATCATTAATAATCGTACCCTGAAATCTACAACAATCCCTTACTAATTATTCTGTAATCTTTGAAGACATTTTAGTTGCGTTATTTCAATTGTTTCAGGAATTTTCAATAAATAAATATCTAAGAAACTTGAATCTCGTTCATCCTTGTGAAATTATAGTCCAATTGAGAAGCAGAAGATTTTCCTCAATTACATTGTACCACCTCACGATGAATGTATTCCATCATATTCATTAAGAAAGATCTTAGATGCATATATTTTTGGCATTGTTAATTATAGGCGTATTTACCGATGGTTAATGTTACTATTCTCTATATCAGAGGGCGATACTAAAAAAGTTTACAGTTGTTCGGTTGCGTCGGTTCGGTTGTGCACAGGGCCGGGAGGATTTTCAGCAAGGACGAGTCCATAATGGTAATGCGCTTAGTCGTTCACAGCCACTTCGATGCACCGCGCAGGTTGTTGTTATTGAAGGCCCCTCACTTTCCACGTCCCCGCACTAGAAAAACGAAAGCTTTCTTCTCAGCCGTGAAAACGAACCAGGAATCCCGAAATCCCTTTAGCGACGCCTTGTTCCACCAACGAGCCGTTCATTTTTCAAAACATTTTCCTGCCGTTCCGTAATTTCTCCAAGTTCAACGATTCTGGTCTCGACGGTCCGTCTCTCTTCTTTGGTTCCCTTGCTGTCGCTCGCCCAGTCCCACATCTTCAGCGGTCGGTCACTTACCCTTCCTCCTCCGCACCGTATCCCCTCTCGTCCCCCTCTTGTATACCCTACCCTCCTGTTTGTTTTACCCCGGCAGCTCTGCAGAAAGGGTGACAAGGTGGGGCAGGGCAACGAGGGGGAGGGGGGAAGGGTTCGGACGAAAGCAGGTCCACCTTGTCTTCCTCACTCTTCGTCTCACCCCTTAAGAGTTTCCCCCTCTTGTCGGTGACCAGGGGATGGGGAAATGTCCTTTTCGAGTCAGGAGTGTGGGTTCAGTTGGTGGGCTGAGGGAGGATGAGGAGGGAGATATACAGAGAAGGGCAAAGTGGTGAGTGAACCACTTCACATTCATCCATGCATGATCGAAAGAGAAAGTTGAGGTAGGTAGGGTGGGAAATCATTAAATACTGGTATTTTTTGTTGATCGTCTGAAATACAAAACGCCCAATTTCTTTGTTTCCTTATGACAGTACAGTACACTTATTGCGGAAGTCAACACTCCAACGCCATGTCTACACTGTGGGTGAAGTAAACATAAAGTCGTCAGAGGAAGTAAAATATCTGGGAATTACCTTAACTTCAAACCTATCGTGGAGTTCAGCCAAGCAAAGGGTTTTGTTGGCGAAAATCGTTATTTTGCTCTCTTATTGATGGCATTAGCTCTAATATGGTTAGAGTGACATCCGGTGTCCCACAAGGAAGCATTATTGGGCCCGTTTCATTCATTATTTATATAAATGACCTAAGGTCTCGAGTTAGTGGTAAACATAGAATATTTTCAGATGATTCGGTCATCTACCGCGAAATCGGCCACGATGCGGACTTAGAAGTTCTATTATTAGACCTAACCAACGTTAGCTCGTGGTGCCAGGAGTGGGGGCTTGAACAAAATCTTAGTAAATGCACTTCAGTACACTTCTTGCGGAAGTCAACACACCAACCCTCTGGGTGGAGTAAACATGAAATCGTGAGACGAAGTAAATTATCTGGGAATTACCTTAACTTCAAATTTATCGTGGAGTACACACATATTAAACATATGCGGCAGAGAAAATGGGATTTATCTAGCGTATAGTAAGAAGGTCCTCGGATGAAAAAGTGAAAGATAGGTGCTACTTCGCTCTGGTTAGCACCTTCAAATACACCATGATCATTTGGTACCCTGGACAGAAAGATTCAATTCGACAAATAAATAAATTACAAAAGAAAGCTGTTCGTTTCGTTAAAAACTACAACGAGCTAACATAGAGTGTTTCATAGCTTTTTTAGAGGGACTAGGTTGGGAACCGCAAGAGACTCGGAGGCTACAAACTAGGCTTAGATTGAATTAGAGTACTACCTATAGGTAGACGTACTACGATTGTGACAAAGGGAACTATGAATCGTAGTTCTCTTTGTCACACTCGGATTGAATTTAAACTTTGGAACATCTCCAGCAATGCCTTTACAATGGGTCATATTTAAATGTACGCTTAAATTTGGTGACCAGACAGGTTACATGCACACACCCATCCCCCCCTTTGAGGAACTAATTTGTCCACTCTGGTGGGTGGCCGGCGAGCGTTGGCAAGGGGTTAGAATGCATTATCTTTGAAAGGGGGCGTTGAAGTGGGTGATTCGTCGGCTTGAGATGGTTGCCGCAAATGAAAAGATTGAAATGTAGGAGGGAAGTGCTTTTCGCCACGTTCAACTCCCCAGCGTCGTATCACTCGGATATCGAGTGACACTCGGGACGCCTTTGCGGCTTTTAAAACGGGGAAAAATCCCATGGGATGATGAGGGAGGAGCCCGCTGGTGGGCTGGATATTGGAGGGGGACGAAGGAGGCCCTGGATAACAATACTTGTCCCCCCATGGGAGCCAAAAGGGAGTTTTGGGAAGAAAGGAGGGACCCCTCCGTACATATATATCCATTGGTGGCCTCAGCGGCGTATTGCCTCCTCTCGGTGTAATGCGATTCGTCGTCGGTCGATCGTGCGTATTGTGTTCAACACCCACGGAATTCCCAACGGACTAGCGACTATGCCATAAGACCCACTTTGCGGTTTATTATTTTCAAATCCTGTAGGGAACACCCCTGTTGCCAAACACTCACCCTTCTCATGCCTTTAATCAGCATGATAATAATACTTAAAGACTCTTTTATTGGGAGCGTGCTGCCAGTAAGTGCGTAATTGTTTTCGGAATGCCTACTATTAATTTTATCGAGGTGAATATATTATATCTTGTTGTAATCCTTTAAAAAATAAGTCCAAAAGGTCTTGCAAAGAGATTCATCAGTAGCCAAAATTGGGAGTATCAGTTCGCTGCAGTTCACTATTATATTTTACTGTCATTAGAGTCACATCCCTATTTTTTCTTGAGTTTCCACCCTTCAAGGACCACAAGGGTGTAGCATCTAGTTCCCTGGAATCTTCCAAAATTTATAAAACAAAATCCAGAAGCCTGGGCAGCGTATCTTCGTCTTCATATTCCCTATTATTTTTTTATTTACTTCGCTAACAGTCTTCCTCGAGAGTTCTATCCATTCATCTCCTCTTCTATTATTATTATTTCCATGAGTCTGTTATGTCGCTGAATGAGTAAAACCTTTTCTTCTTCGCAGATTCTTATGAAACATCTTTCCTCAGTAGCTCCTCATAGGATATCATAATTTGTGATTCCATTCTCCATCCAACATTCATCGATAAAAGCAGATTTCTATTCCATCCAGTCTCCTGCTGCTGTTATTTCTAAAGGGCCATATACTGAGACAAAAAATGAGATTGACAAATGGGTGTCAACAATAAGACAAGGTGGTTGGTCCTAATTTGTGTGTATTTATTATAGTTTAAACACAATGAGGAAGAAAGAGAAAGAAGAAATAGACACGATTTGACCTCGTAGATCAGGTGTTAAATTCTATTCATGTTTTACTCGAGAAATATTTTGCGAAAGGTTGAGAATTACGAAAGTAAGACATAAAATTCGCCAAAAAACTGTCATTGAAAAAAAAATCCCTTAGAGATCTAAATTAAAAAGGCGTTGTCTCAAAAACTTTGATTTTTACTTCTAATTCTGCTTCACGGTTAAATGCCTGTAAAATATCACATTTTACCACTTCTTGGCTTTTTCCTGTCCATAAATATTACAATGAGAGCACAGCGTGTTCGAAAATGGCAATTTTGAAGTAAAGTGATATATGTAGGAAGTTGACGTTTGTAGCAATCATTCAAAAAACTTTTACCGATTAACGTGGATCTATCTGTAGTCTGAACACGAAGGCGCTTTTTAGAAGGACAGGTTTTAACCACAAAAAACTCTTGGTCTAAGAAAATTTACCTCTTTAACTCTTGCATGTTTCATCTCTTCGTTAGTGGGATTTGAAAGACTGGTTCTACCCCGAATACTCTCCAATATAGTAAACGATCGGAAGATACCCGTTGAAATTCAACGGGTGTGAAAAACATTAAATTTATTTTTTATAATAAAACCACAAAGCCCGAAGAAAAACAGTATGCGTGGCCATTTGAGGAGTTCGTAACCTATCTTGTATGTTGTGTTCGTTTTAGTAGACACACTGACAGTTTTCCAGGTGCACGGAGAGATGAGTGACTATTGGTTCACTTTCATTCACGGGAAACCCAAAAATCGGCCATACAGACTCATTACTACTTAAATAGCAAAGGTTGATAGATGGTCACCTCGTCCCTCCGGTTCTCTTGAGCCGTCTTCTGAGTGATTAACACCTTGATCGCTTCCCTTGTGTACATACATATATTTGCATTCCATTACTTAATTCAGTTGCACTATTCAACATTGATATGTGCGTTGATTATCTTAATCCGGATTGGACAGAAGAGTACAATCCAGCGGTTGACAAACATCAAGAGGAGTAATGGCAGCAGAAGCCATGTTTATTTGACCTTTGAATCCTCCATCAATGGGACTGCGCCTTCGGCATAGCCATAATCATTCGTTTCGGTTGCAAAATAAATATGGTGATTCTTGGTGCACTTGTCGATTTTCATGCACGGGTGTTGTTAATTGTGCAGAATTTCCGTTCTGCTTTCGGGTAAGAAGCATGTAGTGGCGTCATTATATTTTCCGCCATCTTAAAGCAGATTGAAGGTTTTAAACAGATGGGTCTGTATTTGAACCAGATTTAGAGCTGGTTACCCATCCGTATGTTGGTTAAGGATGAAATTTGTGCGATTATTAGCGTAACCCGAGAAACACCACGGGGAGATGGTCATGAGATCGGTGGTGGGCATGCCTTTGAGCATCCATGTCTAGCCTTTGTCGTTTTTCTTTCAAGGGCTCATTTTCTCGCAAATAAGACATTCATTTTGCTTAGAAGATCTTTTCGAAAGGTTACTCTTTTTTCTATTAGGCATGTGGATGGATATACTTTTAAGTCAAAGGAGGGGAAGCACAGCGGTGAGTGAGAGTCTTGAATGGGTAACTCGATGATTGAGTGAATGTACCTAAGTTAACACTTTTAAACATATAAATAACTCGTGACGTTAATGATGTGGGAATTGGTCTAAAAAACAGTTCGCAATCGTAATTATAGGCAGACGGTTTCACTACGTGTAATACATCTGAGTATTAAACGATAATAAACAACGCCGTGTTTGTTGTAGCAACATAGGCATTATTACCATTGATATTCGCTGCACGTAAATATTCTTGCACATATAATTGTATGTGTAATCAATTAATTTCCTTTATGTGTATTGTTTACTACGTAAGTGTTCTCTCATATACATGCAGTGCCACTTTGAGAGCTACTTTGAGAAAGACGTTGAAAAGTATACTTGTTGTAAATACGTATTGAATCGTATCGATTACCTCCCGAATCAATCTATCATGGGCTCCTTGGGACTCTGGGCCCTCTTTATTCAGATTTGCTTTCTACATTCTATCATGGGCCTGTAGGAAAACGTGATATTTAATAGTTAAGAGGCGTGTATATCCTTTGAAAATCAAATCTATGGTTGTCAAGGAAATGTGTTATTGTTGATTTCAGATAAAAATGTGATATTTTTCAACTGAGAACATGAGTAGCAGAAAAATACGGAGCGTAGAAGAAAATCGATTGATAAAATTAGAAATTATATATTATTCAGCCATCCGATAAAAAAATTCCAGCCCTATATCTTGAGTGAAAGTACTTTTAAAAAGTAAAACATTAAACCACTGCACCGAACCCAATGCTTGCCATTGACCACCAGGGGGGACCTTCAGGGGGCCTTTGGGGGCCCTGAGGGCTTTTTGATATAGCATATGTTACAACCAGATATGTCTTCAATCTGCATGCCAAATTTTAGCTCAATCGGTCCAGTAGTTTTTGCGTGATGGAGCAGCAGACAGACAGGGACCATTACATTTTTATACATATGAGTAAGGATCACACCCTTAACCCTGAAAAAATAGGGATTCGGTTAATTGAACCCTAGAGTGTTTGTTGTCTATCAGTGACAAACTCGTGTTCCAAATTTCATCAAAATCGGTCCTGTGGTTTAGAAGGAGATGTGGAACATACATACATACATACATACATACATACATTGACTTTTATATATATAAAGATAAAGATGCAAGGAGGATAACTATGGCAATAGTTCTACGATTCCAATTGCAGTGCTAATGTGTGCTGATGTTTGCCACACCCATCAAATACAAAAGAAATACATATCGGGCACGGTTTTTAATGCAAACAATGAACTTAAAACTGGGTGTGCTTCAGAAGCATGCTATCCCTTGAAATATGCTTTTATTTACTTCTTTAGTTTCTTATCTTTGGTATTTTGACGGAATCTAGGAGCTATAAAGTCCTAATTTTTTCAATATTCTCCCTCACAGCCGCATAGCCGTAATCTATCCCATGCAAAACAGCTTATATTTTTAAACAAATTGCTCAACTAGTACCTAGTCCAGCAAGGGATAAGTAGGTATCTTTATTTCATTGGAAAGATGAAATTTTTTTCTTTAAAATGGGGTCAAATTCAGCAAATTCTAGGTGAAGTGCTATTTCGCTCAAACTACCTTAAAAGCAAGACGTGGCAACGCTATAAGTGAGCTTACTGGACCTGTGGTTTCATTGCGCGGTTAATGCACAAGGTGGGGAAGTGGCAGAGGTGGAGGAGAGAGATGAAGCAGAAAAGAGAAGATGGGAGACGAGTATTGGGTGGTGAGATGGGGGATGTTTGGTAGAAGGTGGGTCACAGGGGAGGGGGAAACGGGCAGGATTACCTAATGTGGGGTCAGGAGGGTAATAATCTTAAAGGCATTCTGAAAGGAAAGGCATGAAACTGGTCCAGTGTTGTACGTGCGTTTTGCATACACATACATACATTCATTCGCTCAAAGTAAAAAAGATATCATTCAAATTAGTGGTGGAATAAAGTGTTGCAGGATCGAAACGGCTGCAGCCGCAACTGTTTTTGTCAGACAACGGTTTCAAATAACTGTTGCAAACAACAGGTTAGTTTCACTATCGTGCCACAGCCGCGCCTTTGCGCTCTGTGCTGTGCAGCGGCAACTGAAAGCTTAAGCTGACTATTTCGTCTTCTATTCTGTTCTAGTTGCGCTACACGTGTGGCTGCGTTTCGGTAATAAGCTACAATTTGATGGACTTAAGTCTGCTGCCGGTGGTTGCTGGTTTATTTAGACAACACATGTCCGCCCATCGTTGCAGAGAGAATTAGAACTGTGAAGTACCTATCTTTCATGAATCCAAATGAAATTCTTATTTTTCTGTGAAGTGAAAGGTTTCTTATTACATAGAATGCATAACTACCAGCCATGTTCTATCAGCGCCGATCGATCGTCTGTTGTTTGGTGTGCCCCTAGATATTTTCCGCAACAGGGTGTTCTGCGGAACTGTTTCGTTTTGAAACTGTATCTGTTGCAAAAAAGTTGCAATGAAACTGTTGTTTTATTTGAGTGCCACTACTAGTTCAAATGGAAGGAGAAAGAAAGGGATAGAGAACACATAAAATCGGCGAACACAACGGCGGCTTTCTCCCTCTGTTCGAAAGATATATTTCGCCATTGAGCAGTAGAGCGAATGACCATGTTGATATATGGCATTAATTGTTCCTTTCTTCTTTGGCTCCTCGTGCCTGTAAACATGCTCGACATCTTAACTACTAATCAGGCATATTCCAGAATCACTCTTATCTTTCCTCGTCTATATTCGTTGTTCCTTCTCTGCTGTGGGGTAAAATAGTGCCCAAATGCCTCTAGGCCTAGAGCTGAGGGGGTATTATTGATATTAACATCCCGAAGATTTCATCGTTTATTACGTCGGCTTGCAATCGAGGGTTCTGAGTATCCGACGCGAAATTGGAAGATCCAGTTTTATTCCCGAATATAATATTTTTCGTTTAGAACCAACCAGCCTCGCTGCATAAATTGGTATGCGAGAAGAATAGCGGACATCAGGCATAGAATGGATTGAGCTATTAAGTCAGTTATGGCAAAATAAAATTGCAGGGTTCGAAGAAAATACGATTATCAATGAGTAAGCAATACTCCAAACCATTCGTGTATCGTGTAGCGTTTAACGGATCAGTCACATGGATTTTAGGAAATACGTATTCAGAAGTAAATAAACACTCAACTTGGTTTTGAAAGCGGATTATAAATGTATGGGTGGATAAAATCAGAAAAGAGGAATGGACCAAATGGTAATGAAGAGAGTATCCAGTGGGATTGATCACTCTTAGAGACGCGTTGAACATTTAAGAAGAATGATAGACGGGGAAAAAAGTCCTGTAAAATTGCAAACAAAAACGTTTAGCACAATAGATGAACTTCTATTTCTATTCCTTTATTGTTTAAGGCCGTCAAAACTTATTTTGTCGTTTGCTAGTACTCAAATAAATTCAAATAAATTTTATATAGAGCCTTCGCTGTTTGGCAGGTTTTCGGGTTCCGTGCGCGTTGGCATCGTTCTTGATGGCGACGTTTCGCCTACTATGCTCCAGGCGTCCTCAGGCTAGGCTGACGTGGAGATTGCTTAGAAAACGCCGGTATTTATGTGGTTCAACTGAGGTGTCCGTGCGCTGAAGTGGAGAGGACGCCTACAGCACAGTAGGTGAAACGTCGCCATAAAAAACAATGCCACCGCGGACGGAACCCGAAAACCTGCCAAACATGCAAACCTGAAAGCCGTGAAAACCTTCGTCAGAAATTCAAATTGAATTTTCCTTATTTATGTGCTTCAAGACACTCCCTTGATAATATTCACATCCTTAACATGAGAAAGGAATAAGTCTATATTATTGTTTTATCGTGGCTAATTAGGGTTATTATGCATATTCATTTATATACCTTTTAACCTACATTGGATAAGCCTTTAGTTTTATTATTTCTTCTTTCCTGCAATTTACGGTTAATAAAACTTATGTAAATGAATTCTTGGAGAGGAGAGGAGAGCTAGGGACAAGAGCTTTTACTTCTCGCGGTGCGTATTGTTCATAGTTTTGCGGCAGGATCAAAGTTCACTAAGAAATAAATGTCACTCTGCTCCCGGGCAACGCCGGGTATTTTAGCTCGTGAGGTAGTGAGTGCATGCATAAAATTGGCGGGGGCAGGGCTGGGAAGGCGGGTGGGCATGGGGATATATATATGAGCAGTGTTTGTGCGCAGGGGCGGGGTGGGGTGAGGGGGGGGGTGGAATCAGGGGCATTCCGCCTTGGGGTGTGCTGCGGAGAGGAGGAAGGTGAAGAGGGAAGGGGGGAGGGGCCCCGAATGAAGCCTGTAACCCAATCCGAGTTTGGCCGTAATTCGACGCCGGCGTCGTGGCTACTCCAGGGAGACTGGACCGGAAGTGCGTGTCGCTGGGGATTAGCGCATGCGCCTTGCGCGGCGCGGTGTTTGAGAGGGGGAGGGGAGGGAGAAGAGAGGATTGGACGAGGGGGAGGGGGGAGGCGAGTAAGGGCTGGGGGAGGCGGGGGTTTGTGGAAGTGCCCTTATTTCGTCCCTTATCCACCCCACACTCCCATTGCAAGTCGTGCGAATAACCTCTCCGCCTCCATCTCCTGCAGTAACCAACCCCCGCATCAACACCCTCCCCAACCACCCTCCCCCGTACACCCCATTGTCTGTGTTTTCATTCTCATTCAGGAATATTCAGTCCCTCCTTCGTTTCCATCCCCGCCATTTCCCCTCCCTCCCTTTGTTGCCCTTCGTTAGAGTTGGTAACGCGAGCCTTTCCTTCCCTCATCTTCCCCTGGGCACTCTCTTCCCCTTTCCCCCTTCAAAATCCTCCATCTCCCACCTTGAGCCTCACTCACACCTCTAACCTTGGTTGGTTGTGTTTGAAACCGATCACTGTGAGGATATTATCTTTTTATCATTGAAGGAATTATAAATGGTTACCTATTCTCCGGGTAAACTCTTTGGGAACCACATGGTTTGTTCTTTCATTACAGGACGTTTTTTATAATGAGCCATTTAAACACCGAAACGAATGAATTGTTATTGAATTATTTAGTAAAATGAAAGTTATTCGGCATCACTTGGTGGAACTCTCTCATATTAAAGGACAGTAAAATTAACTTTGCAAAAATTCCACAAGAGTATTGTACCTGATGGCGCCCTAACATGTGAAACTGGTCGCACTGAGTGAATTAAAAGTTATGGAATTTTACAAAGAAAATTCTTACTTTCTTTGAATTATTTACATCGATTCCGAACGTGTTATCCCAAGAAATTTTGAGATATTTCTCTGGCTTCATTTTTCATGTCTTCCCAGGGAATAGGTGAATGATTAGGACCGACCTAAAATCGAGAATCAATTATCCATTCTGCCGAGAGGAGTGATGTTTAGAAGCGCTGGTATCATCGAGTGAAAAAGGAAGCAAGAACCTAACCGCATGCCAGGGCTATAAAGCCATAGAAAATAGCTTAGATCAACAAAGGAGTTGGTTGATGGTTAAATCTCTTTCTAAAACTAAAACTCTTTACTGTCTCTTTTGAAGGGAAATTAATATTATTAGGCCGGAGAGGCTAAGGGAATCAAAGGAATACAGGTGCAGGGGTGATGATGAAAGTTACAAGAAAACCAGCAATTTTGGCGAAACCGTGTCAATTTCCTGCTCGAATTGATGACCTTACTAAATGCATCGGAGAAAATAATTGATAAACATATGATAAAAGATAAGGGGACGAAAGCAAAGAGAAGAGTTGAACGCGTAAAGAAGGATTTGAATTACCTTGATCTTCAATGAACTTTAATGGCCAATAGAGTTTTTTCTTTGCTTTATTACACTAGAGGCCGTAGAGCTCAAACTTCCCATACAAGATAATTTGAATCACAGATTGAATCAGAAAATAAGAACCTCCGGAGCAGAATCACATAGGATGAAATAAGCTCGACATATGTCAAGCAAAGAACGCGTTCATGGCGAGGAGACTACTTCTATACTCCATTTACTTACATCGCGGTGGAAGTAGTGGAGATGGCCAACAGTATAATAGGTCCTCATAATGAATAAAAACACTTGGTAATCTTCCACAGATTTACATTATGAATATCGAGAACTTCCACCATATCCAGCCTGAAACAGTTATATTTATTAGTATAATATGTGCTTTTGAAACCTTGGCTAAAATGAGCAGTAAAACATCATACAAAAGAGAAGAAAAGGAAAGGTCCAGTTAATGTGAAGCATGATAGGGGTGGACCAAGTAATTTTGATAAAGCTTTGGCATAAATAACTTGTGAGGAAGATAATGGAAGGAAACTAGAATTAGGTAACCCGCGAGGGTACCATGGAATAAGAACGTAAGAAAATTAATAATGATTTAGATATGTTATTGGTAATGAGTGTAGTACATTAGTTAAAACAGGCAAGTGTTGAAAATTTGATGTTTTTTATGTTCAGGAGTTTTGGAATGTCTGAGGTAGTATGATAGGACTAAATAAGAGGAGTGAGTAGATTTTAATTATTAAGGGTTGGTATTCAACTAAGTTAAGTTTCCTCGGATGGGCAACAAAGTTATCTGCGGGCTCAAATTGTGCGTTTTACCATTCTTAATCTCGGCGTATTCTGACCTCCCTTCAGAACACATGGAATATCTATCATTTTCCTCTACTAAATATAAACTTACCTAACAATTTCCCTTCTATATCACTGTCATGGGCATCCTGTTGCTCTCAATTACCTCCTATACTTACCAAAACTGTCATTGAATTTCCTGCGATTACTTCCTTCCTTCCTTTTCTGTACGCTAAGTCTGTCTTTCTTTCTGACCATCTTGCCGTCTAAATTCCTTTCCAAACCCTCATTTCAAGAGCAGCTATCGTATTCTCTTTTAAAGTTCAGGTTTCGCAACCTTTCGCTGTTGCCTCCTATTCGTGGCTTCTCATTCGAATGAACTGATCTCCGATAAATATCTTATTTCCGTCCAAAAAAAATACCTAAATGCGCATTCTCAACCTGTTCTAGCTATATTTTTAAGTTTTACGGTATATCTATACTTACTTTTGTACAAAAATCTTATTATTTATTTCTTATAACACTTAACACCTTAAATTATCGATTAGTTCAATGAGAACTGGAATACATTTACTGGCTTTAGGACAAATTTCATCAAATCATTGCGAAGGGAGGATGTGCGTAGACTTGAGGCGTTTGAGATGTGGTTTTGGAGAAGGATGGAGAAGGTTAGCTGGATGGCGAGAAAGACGAACGAGGAGGTATTGGATATGGTCGGAGAGTAGAGGAAGCTTGTGGCAGAGGTTCGGAGAAGGCAGAAGAGATGGATGGAGGAGGTTTTGAAAGGAGAGGGCATGTTGAAGAGAGTGATAGAGGGGAGAACACGGGGGAAACGTGGGAGAGGAAGGAAGAGGATAGGAATTCTGGACGAAATAAGAGGAGGTAGAAGATATGAAGAATTGAAGAGGGATCTAATAACGGGCCATCCTTAGGAGGGAAGCTAGACATTGTCAATGAGGTTGGGATGCAGAATTGGGACTGTCCAAGAACCTACCAATCAGCTGGTAGAATACTTGAATGAATGAAGGACAAATTTCATACTTTCGTAGTATTAATAGATTAAAGAAACTGGGAAGACAAAGGATAGCAAACGAAACATTTTTATTTTTGGCCTAGAGTGGTTTAATCGAAAAACTTCGTCTAAGACATGGGTGATGATCGAAGGATGAAATTAGTAAGGATCGAATGGTTAAGATATTGCAGGATGAAAAAATTCTGAAGGCTGTGCATAATAAATGAGTTAATATGGGAGGGGAATAAAAATATTTGAGCCAAATGAAGGGTGTTAGAAAATGAAAGGACGTCCTACTTTATTTGTAGTCAGCCTATTTAATGTTGATTCTTTTTTTTATCACTACAGATATATAGTTGAGCCAGGGTTATACTATCGATGGGGCACGCAACATAACATAATCGATATATTCCGAATAAGTGATATCCAGTTTTATGTATTTGTATCTCCAGGAGTTTCCATATATCCCCGGACGTCAAAGTAATATTTGAAGATCCGAGTTCCCTCATGGCAGTCTTTCGATAATTCTTCAAGTTTATTCTTGTCTACGGCCTATCGTACGCTAACAGTCACGTGAGACTCTGTCTTCGGCATAAGATGCAACTGTTACATGCTAAATAAAGAGGTGGCAATTTTCCACTTCCGTAAAATGATTCATTCAAGACGCGTTTTGAAGTTTGCATTATTTTCTAGTCAAATATCGTTTAGCTGTCCAAATTATGAAATACGTACGATTAGTATACATGTATTCCGTGGGGTTTTAATTTAAAAAGTCATGGCAGTCGAGAGATTTTAGCAAGTATCGCGAGGTGCATGATAGTAAACAAATATCAAGATAAAGGATATTGGAGGATAAAGGGTTGGCGGAGGAAAGTATTAGTGGAGGGCGATTGAGAGCGTTCATGGGACTGTTTGGTGCCCACTGCTTCTTCTTTCCTGGATGTCTTCTGGGTCTACTTAACTCTTTGAAGGCATACAGTACATGCATTTTTAGATTGCCAAAACTCCATTAAAATAATAAAGATGTAAAACATCGAAAAAATTTGTGAATTGAGCTTAAAAAGGTGAAAAGGTTCCCTGCCTTGATTACCTAGCGGGCTGATAGATTTATGAACCATTCATGGTTCAATACACTCATGGTCGATAGTGGCACCCAAGTAATTACAGCGTGCATTTTGGTGTAGGCGTTTATTACTGGTATACACCAAAGAGAGATAAAATTATTCGCAATGATAAAATTATTTGACTTGGCCGGGATTCGAACCCGGATCTCCTTATTTCCAGTCAGGTGTGTTAGCCATTTACACCACAAGCCATCTTAATTCCTTCTTAGCCATCTTTACGCAATCACAATGATTGGAAAATCGTAAAAAATTCGTCGTTCTAAAGCGGCTAATTATCCTCGGCTGTGGCATATCATGCTCGACAACGTCTCCTGTGCTACAACGTAGACTGAGGACGAGAACAACTAGTTCGTATAAACTCACAGTTCAGATGGCTTGGTTGTGTAACTGGCTAACACACCTAACCGACAATTGCGAGGTCCGGATTCGAATCCCGGTCAAGCCAAATTATTTTTTCATGGTGAATTTCAACCTCATTGGTATTATCTTTGAACCCGTGCGCGTGACTGCGTACCACATCATTTGTGCAATCGCAATGGTCGGAAAACTGAGGAAAGATAAGAGTGATTCCGGAACATGCCTGATTAGTAGTTAAGATATCGAGCATATGTTTAAAGACACGAGGTGCTAAAGAAGAAAGGAACTATTAATGCCATACAACAGCATAGTCATTCCCTCAACAGCTCAATGGCGAAAATATATCGTTCGAACAGAAGAAAGCCGCCGTTGTGTTCGCTGATTTTATGTGTTCTCAATCCCTTTCTTTCTCTTTCCTTTTGAACGATATATTTTTGCCATTGAGCGCTTGAGCGAATGATTTAATGTGTATGCAAAACACACGTATAACGCTGGACCAGTGTCGCGCTTTCCATTCGATAAGATATAACATACTGAGCTCGATATTCTCAGTCGTAACTTTGTGAAAATTCATATTGACAAAATCAATACAAACTTTGTAAATTTCACAATGTATTTTATTTAATACGACCGGTTTCATCGCATAGGCGACATCATCAGGTCGACATCTTCACCTGAAGATGTCGCCCATGCGATGAAACCGGTCGTATCACATAAAATCCAATGTGAAATTTACAAAGTGTGTATTGATTCAGTCATATAGCATACTGTTCGCATTCGTGTGGTTGCAATTAGGATTATGGAAAAATTCTCGATACTTTACTATTATCGATACATTTCTTTCAATTCCTAGTGCTTCCGTACTCGATATTTTTCCTATGCCTCCTATCCTTCCTATCATACCTTTGGGATCGAGTACAGTAGAGCGCCGATTGTCCGTCGCAATATAGGGGGAAACCCAATCGGATCGCTGAAAGTGACGGATAATCCAATTCATGTTCAATTTCGAGGTAGTTGTGGCTTTGGTTTCAGCGTCATGCTTTCTGAAAGTCTTCCGCGCCTCTTGCATTGAATTACTCGTTGTTTCCTATCATTTATTTTACCAGGCGATGGTTTATTCCATTGACAGTTCCAGAATATGACTTCTGGAGCTACCATGATAATTAAGTCCATGGGAAACAAAGAAAGAAGATGGGAACTGCTGGAGAAAGCGAGAAGGATGAGTTAGCCTTATACTTAGCCAACCAAGTTCAGTGAACTAAATCATGTCATTTTATATTCTTCATAAAAACATTCTATGGAAATTATTTTCAAGGCAGTTATATAGATTTAATTCGATAGTTACAAATTAGTATTATTAATTGTTGATTAAATACTTACTAATATATATGTATTTGTTTCAACACCTATGTGGTGTCGATAAATATCCTTCGATACCCATTGTGAGTACAATATCGATAATTTTGTTACGATATCGTATCCCAAGTTGAAATACATCGATGAATGAGTTATGCAGAATCGAATCGCACTACTCACCGATTACTCTCCCCTCCTTCACGTCATGCAACTCGCTTCTTCCACCCCTACCCCCTATTTCGCCCCTTCTCCTCGCACCTACCCTCCCCTCCTCCTTCCCCTTCTTTCCCCCCTCTCGACGTTTCGCCAGCGCCTCCCCCATCCAGAATTCGGATTGGATGTCTGGAAGCCACGTCATGTGATGCGCGAGGAAACCTGATACTCTGATTGGGCGGCTTTTCCCACGCAGATCCACCCCCCTCACCCCATATCGTCCATTCCCCCTCCCCCTCCTCCCAATGCACTTCTCCAAAACCTCCCCCTATCTTATCCTCTATCCCTCCCTCTCACACTCACACAACCCCTGTGCATCCCCCTTGGTCGCTCTCTCTATCTCCCTCTAGACTAGTGTTCCACAAACTTCCTCGAGCCACCGCGTAACGTCCCCCAACCGTGAGCTTTAATATCATAGACTACATGACCAAATCCAGAAGATTTTGAAAATAAAATCGAGACAATTGCTTTAATTTTCATTTGAAATCCAATGGATAGATAGTTTATAGTGATGGCACTAAAATTGCACAACAGTGTCATCGCAACTGTTTCGCAACCGAAACAGTTTCAAAACGAAACAGTTCCGTGAAACACCCTGTTGCGGACAACAACTAGAAGCAAACCAAACAGCAGGTGATCGATTAGCGTTGATTGAACATGGGTTCTGCATTCTATGTAATAAGAAATATTTCACTTCAAATGTAACATTTTCATTTGGATTCATGAACGCTACTTCACAGTTCTAGTTTTATCTGCAAAAATGGGTGGACATATGTTGGCTGAATAAACCGGCAACCGCCTGCAACAGATTCAAATCCAACAGATTGTAGCTTATAACCGCAAGGCAGCCACACGTGCAGTGCAACTGGAACAGAATATAAGACGAAACTCATCTTCAGCTATCAGTTTCCGCTGCACAGCACAGAGCGCAGCGACGTGGTAGCGGCACGATCACGAGACTAACCTATTGTTTGCGACAGTTATTTGACACAGTTGTCCGACCGAAACAGTTGCGGCTGAAGCTGATTCGCTCCGACAACACTTTATTCCACCAATAATAGTTTAATATCCCGGTACATAACTTTTTCAACATCTCTCCAACCTCAGTACTTGACAAAAACTCAAATTCAAAGGATTTATATTTTGATGACTGTCACTGGGAAAGCATATTGATACGATATTTAACACTGGATCTTGTTTTGTTTTTTTATGTCTATTCCGTATGCTTAGACTGATAACATCCTGTTTTTATGCAGTTTAATATGGTTATATGGATTATATAAAGCACCAAAAATTGATACGGGTGTCACATTTCACGTAATGTTTCGTTAATCAATTACTCTGCATTTTTCGTGGTCTTAATTAACAGGAAACTTTTGAATGTTCCTCTCAAGGCCAAAATTTCTAGTTTCAATCGTACATGTCATTAGTTATATCTAGTTTATATTTTTGCATGTGAACCAGGGGTCATGAGGTATCGGGGTCACAATAAAAGTTATTATTATTGCCCATTAATGACGAGTCACAGCTTGCGAACTTAAAAGGGAATTCTCGAGCGATTATAAAAAATCGTAAAAAAGGAAACTATCAATACAAATTATTTAAAGAAATAAATTACTTGAAACACTTTATGTATATACTATAGAAAGCAAAGGAAGAGGTGAGGAGAACAATGCAGTGTTTAAATTGTAAAAGGAAGGTTGCCAAAGACCATTGAATCGGGTACCATTCGGTCAGGGTACCTCCAGCACCAAAAATATATTATGAAAATGATAAGCACCCCTGCCACCCCCTTGTCTCTTTTCGACCCACTATTCTCTTTTCTTCCGTCTCTCCTCCCTAATAAATTCTCTCCCAACTGACATTGACCCCTTTTCTCTATCCCCTAAAAATTTCACTGACTTGGCCTCAACTAATATTTTCGGAAAAAAAAACTATAAAATATAGTCAATAATCTGCAAATTGCTTTCATCTTGGCTTTGTTATTTTTGTTATTGTTTGATTTTTAGTTGTTAACTTGTGTCTCTTTGTGATTTTATAATTGCACTTTAAATTGGCAACATTGCTGTATGTGTACCATTTTCTTTAAAATAAAAAATAAATAAATAAAAAAATTAAAGTACCGCCCCCGGTAGGGCCTTTGGGAACCACTGCTCTAGACGAGCAAAACACGGCCCCTCCCCCGGCTTCCATACTCGGCGAATACACTCCCTCCCTTCCCCACCCCTTCCCCCCCTTCCCAATCACCAATCCCCCCTCCCCTCTCTCAAGGTAGTTTGAGCGAAAAATCACTTCACCTAGTATTTGATGAATTTGACGTCATTTTAAAGAAAAAAACTCCCATCTTTCCAATGTCATCAAAATATCAACCCCTTGCCTAACTATTTTTCGAGAAATTTTCCTAAAAAATATAAGCTGCTTTACATGGGATAGATTACGGCGGTGCGCTCCAAAGGGATAATATTGAAAAAGTTATGTATTTCTAACACATAGATTTCGTCAAAAAGTCAACGGTGTGCGGTTTGTATGGTTTCTCAACTATTTATAAATATTAATCTATTTCTCACTGCAGTAATGTTTACAGAATCGCAAACAAATCTTGCTCTTTTGAAGGTTTTTTTAGGCGTAGGGCGTGAAAAAATGAGTCAAGTTAGAGACTTATGTAGATATATTTATTTAATTAGTGAGAATTTTGGTATTATGTCACTATATTTTTGTAACATTCATATTACAATATTTACTTCACACTTCTTGCAGATACTGAGGTTAAAATATAAATTTCTAATATGGTTTCGATCATGAATAGGAAAATATCTCACTTAAACTAGGTACCTCAAGGGCTTCGAGCTGTTTCCATGTTTCATTGTCAGTGCTCGCCCGGCGTCATGCATGTACCAGAGGTGGGTGTTTCGAGAGGTACGAAACAAAACGATATTATGGCGTGAAGTACCGCCGATACCGATAGGTTACCGCGGTTTACGATGCCCAAATTGATTTTGTGTGAAATGTACTAGTTTTGGTAAGATTTTTTGTGTCAAGTTCTTTACCCTTGTTCTCACTTCGCTGTTAGTAACATTGGGGAGACCTTTGAATAACTCGAGATTCAAATATTTCACCGAATCATTTCGCATAGTAAAACTACCGTCCATTTAAATCGAACAATATATTCAGAAATTTATCGGTTGTTTTTCTGCTTCTTTGAATATTAGTGATTTTATGTTTCCTAGTGGACCATAGGAATACACCAAATTTTTGCTGATTGCCATTATTTATTATACAAGTAGTATTTTAAGCATTTTTTTTAGCAGCAATATAAAATTTGAACACTTGCATTAGCAAGTCTGGAACGGTAATCGTCGATTGAACTAATTTTCGCATTTATCGGCAACAGTGGGTTACTCTCGTTTCAATGGCGTAGAAGTAATGTGCTCACTTTGTCATTCTCATAATTGACACCAAGGGCGTATCCAGGGGGGAGGGGGCGAAGAGGGGCAGCTGCCCCCCTTCCAAAGTGGAAAGTTTTAAAAATAAAATGGCAACAAATATATACAATAGATGTCTTAGAAATTGATTGACAGGTTGGTTGTTGGTATTTAAAAACGCGTTGCTGGCCGACAAAAGTATAGAAGCAACCCCTCAGCCGCAAATCCATCTGAATTTAGCGAAGGTCACTAATATTCCTTGCTTGGATTCCATCATATCATCTTCAGAAGTCAGATTTTCTTTAGATAAATCGCTGGCATTTTCACTGACACATTTTCATTCAAGGAACATGAGAGATATTTTTTGGGGAATAGGAATGGAGTTATTTCATCTCGTACAAATTTTTACAATTTGGAAGGCATCGAAGGAGAAAGGGAATTGTGGTTTAAAATGTAGAATGAGGTACAGGAAGCGCCAGACATCATTGAAGTTTAAAAAAAAAGAGCGAATTGTTTTTCTCGGCCTTTAGAAAGGTGATACTGATATTGCTTCCACTGCCCTGCACAAAAAGCACTATTGAACGCTCATTCAAGTCCCTTCGCTGAATTAAAAAATGGCTAAGATCAACTATTGGTAAAAATAGGTTAAATGGGTTAGCAACGCTAACAATAAGCATTCACCGTCAATGGGTTTTCACAAACAAGGAGCAATTTGTGGAAGCTGTAGTTAAAATATTCTCAGCTATTCTGAGTACTACTCCGTTGAAAAAAGTCTATTTCTAACGAAGTTTTATCGTTTTTTCTTTCAGATTTTATTAGCATCTAATTTAGGCAAAAACACTTTTCCGATTGCTTCCTTTCTTCTAAGCATCGAATGGAAGAAACAGGACGTATTCATCTGTAAAGGCCGTTTTACACGACACTTAGGTCAGCACTGAATTTAGTACTGAAATCATCGCCGATAACTCGGAACCGAATTCGGGACTTAAATTGTATTCAATACCTTTGAGCCTGTTTACACGATTCTGAGTTCAGTGCGCAGCGGTGCTGTCCGGGCATTTGCTGAACTATACACTGTAACATTATCACAAAAATGGATACTTAGCATGCTGAGTTCAGTTCGATTTTCAGCATTGAAATAAGCAACGCGTTAAACGGACTTTAGCGGGCAACCGTGGTGATGAATATCACGGCGCGGCGGTCTGAAATCGCCTCTTCTGGCGTTGTATCCATCCTCCTTAGGTTTTAGGTTCGTCGGAGCGGCATAACATTAACAGTTTTAGCACCTTTAAAACCGAATCTACCACATACCTAATGGTTACATCCTGTTTAAGTGCCGGTCATCTAAAAGAGCAACATGTAACTTCAGAGAGAAACGGATACAGGAGAGAGATGAGTAAGATATATTTGTTGGAGGGACGGAGGTGATAGGAGACGGTGAGGTTGAAGAAGTCAAGAGCGTGGGGGAGATCTAATGCTCTGCGGAGAGAATTCGGTGAGGTGGGTGGGTGGTCTCATTCTTGGGTCTTGGACCTCTTGAGAGGTAGGTTGTTGGGTGGGCGAAATAGGGGTCCATCTTCCCTCCTCTCCCGAAGGACCCACGGCGGAGAGTACAGGGCGGCCGGATGAATGGAAGGGTTTTTAATGGATTGTGCGCTCAAGTTACAACTCCCCACTCCGTCCAACGCTGACCCTCACCCCTCTTCTCCCCTCAGACCCATTCTCAGTTAGTGTCGCCCTCTCTCTCTCTCTCTCCCCACTCCACTTCCTTCCCCCTTCCCCCCTCCCTCCTTATTACAGCCTCCGCCCATTCATCTTCCCAACTCCCACAAATAGGACCCGGATTGATCAACAAAGTCTAAAGTTACCGATTTTCCGAGAGGAAGAAGTTGCTACATTTGTTTCGCCGAATCACGTGACCTGCCCGCCCACCCAGACTCCAAATCTGAAGAGGGCGGCAGTTCACCTGTTTCCCTGTGGTTGGGCTGACTCACAATCAGCAGCCTACTAGTAGGTCGGACAACTTGGCGTACCGTGTCAGGGAGGACCTTGCAACGGGCTTTTCCTGTCGGAAAATTCCCTAGAAAATTGAACCCCCATTTCCCCTAGAAAATATACCTCTAGGGAACAATTTACCTAGAATGCATCATCCCAGGGAAATGATTTTTAAAGTGGGTCGCAGTGACTTAGCAAACATTTATTTTATCAGGCCAGGTTTACAGTGCATGTTGAAGAACAATCAATAATGAAGTACCTTTATACTTATTTTCAAGTATAAACGAAGTCTTTTTTTCGTAGTTTGTTGTATTTTTGTATAAATGTATTTTGATTTCTGCGGTATATTTTAGTTAATTTTCGGTTCAGCTACAGTTTCGCCGTGTTATTCTGCCGGCTTCGTCAGGATTTTTATGGAACAGCAATGGTAAATAAATAAACAAACTTCGGTGGTTATTATGTTAGAAAAATACTGAATACTTAATTTTGTAAAATTATTCTCCACGTATAAGGGTAATGGGCCTCTTTTTCTGGCCAACGTATGATTTTCCGCAACTGCAGAAAAGTTCATATATAGGTACCTTCACGCATTGTGGGAGGGAATGGATCATTAGCTCCTCGAAGATTATCTTGAACTCTGGAGTTAGTGTTATATCTTGTAGTGTTCTATCTTACTTCATTATTTTACCAACGCGATCAGTTGTTCCCCCGACGTAAAATAAACGAAAATATACCGCAGATACCAAAAGATATCAATACAAAATTACAAACAAAGTGTGTTGTATTATTTCCTATCATATTTTCTTAAGCATTTTCTGCCAGCAAAAGTCTTCTCGAGATCTCTTTATCGTATCTGTCGAGTCCTCCTTCAGATAAAATGTTACCTAGTTACGTATATCACTCCGCTTGCTAAAATTAAGATCTACAATTCAAAAGTTTGTTCTAGTCTTAGAACCACTTGACAACCTCATGACTCTTGTTTCCATTGGTCTTTCATTCTCATGCCAATTATCCGGAGGGATCAGTCAAGTTAATGAATGATTTGATCCAAAATTTTAGCCGATTGGCAATGCACATTGAGAAGTCAGAGATCGGTAGTTGGCAGAGGTCATTGCTCTTGTCATGTTTAACGTTACGCTCTAAAGAAATGAGTGTCCAGAGATGATTCTTATGACTTTTAGAATATCGCCAGCACATTGAGTTCAAGGAACTTGAAAAAGCATTCTGACCGTAGACTCTCATACGAACTAAATAACCGACGACATCAGTTCCTTAAAATGAATTTTTATTGAATCGTTTCTGCAGCTGCTGTTGTTTCTGGTTTTACAAGATGGCTGGAGTCAAATTTTTACTGTCACGAAAGTTTATATTGAATTAAAAAAAATCGATTTTCCAAATGAATATTTTCAAGCTACTTTCATGGGATTCCATTCCTCGACGCTGAGAACCTTAGCATAGAGAAAATTAGAGACACAGTGGGCTAAAGTAATGAAGGTAAAATGCATTTTATGTAGAATGTTTCCATATGGTGTAATTCAGAGGGCACGAATAGCCATAATAAGGGTTTTCGCAGCAAAAAATAGTCGCAATACGGGAACAGTATCTTGAGAAAATAATTGGTCTGGTTGAGAGGAGGAAAACTGATCATGATAGTAATAGTTGATTGAAACGCGGTAGCTTAGGGCGATAAAGATGGGAATGAGGCGGTGGAGGATTCACACAATATCACGAGCATTTTTACTCTTGAAATCGGCCATGGAGGTGGAATCCCGGTTTGAAGATTTTGGAAAAAATAACTCGACTCTCGACTCGTTTCGTTGAAGATCTTGATCACAACTTTGTCGTCCTTAATGTAAAAACGGTTGAAAAGAGGAAGCAAGATTAAGAAGATTAAAAGGGTTAATAAAATGTATTAAGAGGGGAGGAATACCAGGGGTTGATCGACAAGAGTTTTGGGAAAAATCTCAAGCCCAAGTCCCTAGGTGATTAAAACCTTTAATTAACCTTTATTGAAGGCGTTTGACTGGAAGAGTCCATTGCGAGAGGGCACCATTCAGTGACCTCAATATTATTTTAATCCTATTTAGTTTTGCTGGCCACAATAAATTATTCTAGTAAAATATTCTCGAGGTTTTTGGTCAATTCAATTGCAATTTAACTCTTTGACGAAGATTCGATTTATTTTTAAACCTCCTTCAGAGCATTCGTATTTTATAAAATTAATTTAGCATTCAAAATACTGGTTAACATGAGGCAGTAAAGAAGCCACAATATAACACTCCATGTATTTACAAAATAGTCAACTCAAGAAAAGAAAGTTAACCAGAATTTTAATACGAAATGTAAATTAACTTCATAAAATAAATTGAATTGACCAAAAACCTAGAGAATATTTTACTAGAATATATTATTTTTGTTGCTTGGTTCAAAAATTCGCTCCGCGGACACATTGGCAAATATGCGATCCAACAACAAAGAGCATGGGTAAAGCTAAAATAAAACCTGGGGTCGCCTGGTATCCAGAGTTTCCCTTAAGGGTTACCACCCTTCCTCCGCAGCCGTGGTCACTATGGCTGAGGGAACCACCGTAGTGAGGGGAGCCTTTTATCAACCACTCAAGTCTAATTCTGTCGTGTTCAGCAAAAGTGGCACCTCGTTGAGGATTTGCCTTTCCACGATCTTCGCGGACAGTGGGCATGCTCTGTCTATTTTTCTGTGGGATCACATAACCTTCACCCTCAAATTCACGGAGTTACGGGAGATTTACAGCAAGAAGGAGAGGAGGGCACCATTGATGAATGATGGGAAAAACTTAACATAGGAGTGATGAGAGCCGCAGATAAAACAATAACAACGGTAGACTGAAAATTATAAAGAAGCCTATGCTAAAATAGAAATGTTAAAGAAGACTGAGAAAAGGAGATAGTGGCAAAATATGGATAGCAAGAAGTGCATGTAAATGACATGATGGACTTACACGCTAAGCAAGTTTGAGCAAAGGAACCGTGGCGCTACAGAAAATGTTAAGAAAAGGCATTTTATTGAGAAATGGGGAAATTAATTGTCAGTACATCAAGGTAAAAATGCTGCCAGATCTTTAAGAAAGATAAGAGATACAATATATCAGAGAAAACACAGGAAAACTAATATTATATACAAAATAAATTAAGCGAAAACGAGGAAGGACATTTTTACGACGGCAATTTATCTTCGCGCTCAGAGACTCAAAAAGCGTACTACATTTTCAATAATAGCGAGGTCCAAAAATTCCAGATACAGAAATAGAGAAAATTGATGGGAGAAAGAAGCAAGAAAGACTATAGGAGTAAATCATAACGCTTGAGAGCATGACTACATTTTAAATGCAGTGTTGATGATATTGAGAAATGAGAGAAACACTTTTTTCTAAGAAGTGTCCAGGACGATGATTTCACTTTAACTTTGACATTATTTTCTCTCTCTCTTATAAATAAAATATTTAATAAGAGGGAACTGATTCTTCAGTGAATATTAATTTGAGTTAAGGTAAAAGGGGAGCTGAAATGACATTTCTTGTAAATGCACAATGCCATAAAACCTGGATGCTTTCATGCTATGTCGACTTCAAGGCCTTTGACAGAGTACATGGGGAAAAGTCAGTCAAATAAAATCAGGGTTTCTCGAGGTGAATTTAAAAATTCGCAGTAATGAGATACTTTTTACCTCCCAAAGAGCATTATTATTGGTGCTGCACTAATTGTTAGGCAGGGAATTTATTTTTTTACCCTACCACAAATAAGTGACAAAGTAATACGAAAATTGTGGGCGGATCTTGATGAGTAAATAAAATTTGGCGAATTGCTGATCAAGGCGTTAAGTTGACTGGCCTCTGTCTTCCACGGTGATTTTTCCAATTCATTACTCCTTTATAAGAACATGCTCCCGGTATCATGAAGTGAAGTGCTTCATTTCATGAAGTTATTCCTTACCCTACAAGCTTGAGTGTATGGTTAATAATGAATATAAACACTTGGTAATCTTCCACATATTTATTTCTTTGGCACGACGCGTGTCACCACACTGTGGCATAATCATGTGCAAATACTCTTTCGTTTCCTCATGGATATATAGGTTTCCACCAAGGCGTTAGGGAGTGGGGGGAGGAGAGGGAAGGCTAAGGGAGGGGAGAACTTCCACCATATAAAGTCTGAAACAGTTATATTCATTGAGTTTATGGGTGTTAGTAGAATCTTCTTCTCGTAGAATGCCTTCTCTGCTAGGGCTACTGGACTATCCTGCTCTCAATACATTTTTTATCCATTCTATTACTGATGATCCTGCTTCTCAGACAGCAATATTCTTTCTCCTACCCAAGCTTTTGGTGTCCAAGTCTGACGGTGACTTTCACTCGATGATTTCTTCCAGAGAAATTTTGTTCATTTTTACATTAACTGTCAAGTTTTATTTAATATTTTTTATTCCTCCCATATATTTTAGCATTATCGTCAACTCTTTTTTCTCTGCCAACATGATGTTTTATGAAAGAAAGTTTACTGAGGGAATATGTAAAGGTGAAGTTGGCAGGCATGAAATTAATAATGATAAACACCCTTATGCTCATACAATGACTACAGTAAGTAGGCACTGGGAGTCTCCAAATCAGACGTGTACATCTTTTACTCCACAAAATTCCTGGTTTTATCAGTGAAAGAATCTGTTAGACATATCTAAAGCAACTGTCTTGGGTCATCCTAGCACAGCATTTTAAAAATATTTCAAAGCACTAAGAATATTTTGATGGGGGATGTAGGTATCCTAAAGGTGAAAAAAGGAGGAATGTAAATGAGTTGATAAGATGGATAACATGCTTTAAATCACCAATTACTTTTAAAATTCGAGGGTACTAATTAGTGGGGACGAGAGTTATTGAAGTACATTTTGACAACTTGAAAAATAAAATATCACAGTAAAAAAAGACCAGCGAAAATATGAAGAGAACGAAAAAACTACAATTAGCATTTCCTTCATGATAATCATAGTCAGCTATCAATTAAATAAGGTACCTATTTGTTACGGTCCAAAATAACAAAATGTTGAAAATATTCATGGTTATTAAGGAGGGAAAATGTCCACATTAAAAACATTCATCAATTTTTAGTATATAACGGACACCTTTATCAGTTTGCAAAATCAGTTACGCCTTTAAAAGACGAAAAATATTTATTTTAATTTGCCCATATATGTTTATTGAGCTACCAGTCGCATTATAACTTTGAATGGAAAATAAATATCTGTTATGATATCAGATCGGAAATGACAATGAATTTAAAAGAGCAGGAACTTGATTTTTAATCCGATTGCATTCGCAACGGTCATAATCGGCCGCTTTGTTAGCGAGCGGTTTCCGGGAGTTTAAAACAAAGATCGTTAAAAAGCGGAGGGCGACGGTATGGCGCAAGCTCGTGGCGAATGAATGAAGTTGAAAAAAAAATGAGCAAGCATGTGCGCACCGGGGATTGGGGAGGCCAGGTCACCCACCCACCTCGCACGGCGTCGCGTCTCCCATCGGGCATGCTGGGAAGGCACGTCCCGGAAGGGAGGGAGGAGAGAGTATTTCTTTGTATTTTTTCACATCCAGCCGGGTTGAGGTGGGACAGCTGCGAAATACGAAATGATGGGCGATCATATTAATTGGATCGATAAAGGGCGGGATGAAGGAAGGCATCCGATGTGAACTCCGCTCGGGGGAATCGAGTTTGGGCTCCTGCCGCCCCTGTGTACACGTCCACGCTCGCCGTTTTCAAAAAGAGTCTAGATATCGAGGGAGGCGATGGGTGTATGCTCCCCCCTCTTCATAAGCGGAGCCCGTCGGAATTAATTTCGTCAGAGTCGGGGTTTTGGACTATTTCAAACGGGAACGCAGTGAAGCTGAAAGAAGGAATGGAAGTCGGTTGACACACGACCAGCTCATCGATGCCCATCAATAACATCGCACACCTGAGGCTTTTAAATATGTAAATATTTTTAGCGCACAAGGCGTTATGGTAATTTTTGGGTTGTCACCCATTGATCATCTGGAGGAGTAACTCCTATTGTCATGAGTGTTCTACCGATTATAGGGTTTGACAGATACGAAACCACTCTTTACACGGTCCGCTATGACTGCAGGGTGCAGGCGCTTACATATTTAAACGAATAACTTCTTTAGAGCTCATTACTGTCTATCTTTCTTTCTTCCGTATAAAATAGTATCTATTCTCTATTTGCCTCCGACACAAACTGTCCCTTTATCTTGATCCCAGAAATTGACAATTATAATTCTTCCGTAATAGATCAAATCCACAAGGTGAAGCCTACAACCGTTTCCATTCTTAAATCCTTATTGAAGTGAAGCAGAATTTTTGTCGGAATAACTTATGAAACTTTCAAACAGTGGGTGATTTTTATCCCATAGTACAGTGGCTCCCAAACCTTTTCGAAACTTTTTCGGCGCTTTTTTTAATTAAGATTTTCCCACGGCGCCCTACCCTAAGTAAAAGTATGACTAATCATAAGTAAGAGATAAAAATAAATTAAACTTTTGTACCTGTATTATTGAACAAATTCGTTCATTGATGTGTTATTCGTTTCATCAACATCAAATCAATCATTAATGGAATGGATAACCCTGCAAATACCGCACATTTTCTCAAATCGTGAAGTTTTGAAAAATTTTCATTTTTCTTTGGCGCATTTTATAGTTTCTGTGAACTTACGCATCTTATGGTAGTTAGATTACTTATAATTTTTTAGCAAAAAGAGGCGACTTCTTTTTCTGTAAACGACCTACCATTCTGATTTTAATTAATCATGAAGCATTTGCAATATCTCACGGCGTCCTTGTGAAGCCTCCCACGGGCGCCTCGGAACAAACTTTGGGAATCACTGCCGTAGTGTATGATGATTCCATTTCAGAACCTTTTTTTAACCACATACCTGAGGCTCAGTATATTCAACTGCTTGCCACAGCAAAAAATAAGGACATAATCTAACATTGAACGAAGTAAGTGCGAAGGCATTTGCTTCGCGTGAAATGTAAAGTCTTCATTCTCTGGTTCTCGCATGTTGCTGATTAGTGACAATATTTCGACCTAAAGACGCCAACTGTGACGCTGGAAAAACAGTTGTCACTCTTCTACAACATTCCGGGAAGAAACTATCGAATGCAGCCTTCATAGCACGAATAAAATCAGGGAGGAGGATGAAGACTCCAAAGTAGGGACATCGAGGGAAAAGTGCCGCTTAGTGCTGACAGACATCAGAATGCTTAGACGGGTGTATAATTAGACTCTGGAGAGGAGATCGGGAAGATAAAGGGAATCGAGCGATTGAATATTATGAAATTTACATGCTTTGGAGAAAGACAGCTTGAAATGGGAATTATTTATTTTGATTCGAAGCGATAGCGAGTTGAATCTAATAATCCAAGAACGTTAATTAGGTGTAATTATTTCCATTAGAGTTATTAAATATAATTTCTGTGTATCTCTTTCCTATCGGCACGTTCTGTCTTCAACTTCTGAGATATCTCAAAATAATCTTTGTGATTCCATGAATGTTAGAAAGGATTGCAAAATGGAATATTTATTAAAGACATGGGAGGGCAATAATAAATCATACCTATATTATCGCGTGAACAAATCCACAAATAGCATAACGAAGAGAGAAATGCCTAATCGTTTCCATGTAAAACTTTTCTATACTTTTAATGACCATGTAGTATCCAAGCACTAATTGTAAGTGATTTTTTTAAGACACGTTACATGTGGTATCAGAGGTGACTCTAGTCATGCATTACTATATCATTTCTCCCGAGGATTCCCTTCACAGTAACTAAAGGACCTTGCTGGAACTATACATAAAAATGTATGCAATGGTTTTCGGAAGAATTGTTTCTATAATAAATTAATTTAATTTTATCGCATCATTTTATCAATTCTTGCGTTGGAGCAATGCGACTTTACAGCGAATTATTTTTAAGTATTGCTCTTCGTATTTTAATTTCTGATACTTAATGGCATTTCTAACAATATTTACGATTTAATACTGACTGTAGGTGTCCTGTAAATGCATGCTGTATACACATTTTCTGGTCTTCATCCGTTTTGTCTGCATCTCTCAAATGTTTCGGCGTAAGATCGTGATTACTTACTCAGGTACATATGATATGCTTTGGTCAAGAGTTTCTCCATGTTTCGTCAATAGAAAGTTCATGCATTTGCTTTTATGTGATAAACCACACAGTCTGTGGACCATTATCTTCTTCACTGATGTTAGACTATTTAACCTATGGTATTATTCATGAATTTCAAGGATATTTCCATTTTTTAAATTATTGCAGGCTGATAGAATGTTTCTTGATAAAAACCATTAATATCTCTCCAGATTCTGGTATCTCGTAAGGCGAAAAATCGAAAGTCGTAAAGATGACGTTTTCAGCCAAAATTATTTTTTTATTTTTGGGATACGTAAAATATAATGTTGATTAAATGGCAAAGTTGTTCTGTTGCTTTCGCTGCTGTTTTAATTCACAGAGTATGTCTTGGGTGTTGAGCTGCTGCAGCCGTAGCTGTCATTGATGTTTTCAGCGTAGTTAAACATATGTTTTTATTCTTAAACAGAATTACTCTGTGATTGTTGCTGCACTGTTTTTACTGACTGCTACTGTTTCTTCTATGACTGATCGACATAATTGTTTCTGATACATAGTACATTGGAAAAGTAAAACTTCGTTTGCAGCAATTGGCGTCAAAAATCAAATAAAAAATGGGGCTAAATTAGGATATGAAAACTGAAAGAATAGAAGATCGAAAAAGGATTTATTGTATTTGTTTGACCTAATAAATACTGAGGAAAATACTAACCTAGTGAGTAATTTAATTATTTAGTACCAAAACTTAATGTTAGGCCAAAAAGTGCATTTTATTAAAACAATGTAAACACAAACTACTGTGCAAACTCAACATTATACAGATTATGACAAATATTTAACAAAAACTGCCATGATATTGAATTGATTCAAAAGAGAAGCCACTTCTGCTCTCAGCAAAACAAAATTGTTTTATAAATCATGTTGTAAACACTTCTCGTTCTATACATATGTATGTGTTACATTTGATTGTATGTAATACGTGTTAATGTTTGCCCTGTAATTTTTGCTGGGAGAACTAAAAGCATAATAAATATAAATAAATGAATTAAATGATCATGACCCTTATTGGGCGTTTTTTAATTTAATACTCCACTTTAAAAAATCTTAAAAATTCATGATTACAGATTATATTCAAAAGCATTAAGGGCAAGAATGTAATAGTGAAACTATCTTGGGATAGAAGATGGAGTAAAATAAAAAACTAACACTTAAACCATGTTGCAGTTGTTGGTAAAATAGGAAACAGAATATATGGTTTTTTAGGAGTTTACAAAATCAATATTTAAAAAAAAAATCCTGGTGAGCAAAATTTTGAAATATAAATATTTTTTGATGTTTAACATAGCAACTAACATTGGCTCGAAATCGCAGGGGAAGTTTTCGCTATATTATTCGGCTAAAGCCTTTGTACTCCTTAGCTACATTAATATCCATCTTCTTCATGATATATATTCCTCTATTTGAAATCCAAAATATCACGTATTTTCTTCCTTATTCCCAGATCTCCGCATTTACTCTTGATTTCCAATCATTGCACGTAATCTCTTCATTGTCTATTGACCATGTAACACTACACTCCAATTCAAAGTTTATACTAATACATTTATGTTCCCATCAAATTTCCTCGGCCTTTGTCTAGTTAATTCCTTTTCATTTAATTCGCGGCCAATGCCATCCTTCACACTTATGTCTCAGGTTTAAAACAAGTGTGCACCGCAATTGTGAAAACTGTCAATTATCGCTTCTGTTTATGTTCTAGTACTGTGATGGCAACGCCGTCATTCTGAAACTATTGAATGTTTTGGGATAAGCAGATTTTTCTCTTTAAAATTTCCATAAAATGAGACGATGTTCCACGAAGAATTCCAGAAACAATAATAGTAGGAGGAGAAATGAATTGGAAGAATTCTTGAAGAATACCGAGGATGGAAAACATACGGAAAATTAGGAGGAATGAAAAAATGAATGCCATTGAAGGAATAAAGCCAATCTTTGGACTAATGGCTGATTATAGCCATCGATTTCACAGCAAGCACAAAGATCGATCACAAGCTTCTGTCTTACCCTTTTGGGATATTTTTAGTGATTAGCCGCTGTTTGGAATTTGAGACGTTTCGATCATTCACTTAAAGAAAATCCGCCTTTGTAACCTTATTCCTTTTTTCTTTTCAAACCTTGTCCGCAGGCCAAGTCCTGATATATGCTTCTGACCTATGTATTTTTTTCGATTGTAAATTTTGCTGAGGGTATAATTGCGACCAATTAATAGAATCTCTCAAGAGATATGTTTACCAGTCTGCGTCAGTTAATAACTAATTTGGATCGAATCGCGCTGTATTAAATGAAGTATCAAATCAAAGAAGTATTAAATGAAGTACCATTGCCTCAATTGATTTTGTAGGTCTAGAGTGTCTCAATTGATTGAATAGGTTTCCGGTATAACTCTTGTTTCTCTGTCCATTTATGTAGTTACAAAATACATTAATACTAATAAAAAATTTTGGCATGCCTATAGTGCAATGCATGTAGGTGAAATGCCACCTCCTGAAAAGTACGTGCATGTTTATTTCTAATGAACGATTAGTGGTAGCTGCATTAATTTTATTGTGTTACAGTGTAGCACATGTTGGTGATAACTCACCCCCTGCCACACACCCTCGAGGTGGCTCGCCGGGTATTATGTAGATGTAGGTAATTGTGATAATACTCCACAAAATCTGGCCTGATACCGTTGATTTAACACGAACGTGGTGACGTTTCTCAAAAGTCTAAAAAATGACAACACAAGCGGGACTCGAACACGCGACCTTTTTGTTAGTGGGCCATTGAGTTGCTCACAGTGCTAACCCGAGCTGAAAAACAAACGGAGGAGGATGGTTGATTGGGGGGCGTGGGGGGTTGGAGGGGCAGAAGGCTAGGGGGTCGCGGGAGCACCTGCCGGGGGAAAGAGCAGCGCGTAAGTAGGCTGCCGTTCCGGATGGGGAATGGGGTGATGAGGAGGCAGGAGGGGGAGGGGCAGGTGGTTAGCGTCTTAAGAGGCGTGAAGAAAGGAGTTTGCGTAGGCCGCGCGCGGCGATAGAGGGAACTAAAGGAAGCAGTTGGAGGAATGGGAGGGCGGGAGGGCAAGGACTAACTGGAAAGAAAAAAAATAACAACCACGCACACATTTAAGGACGACGCTGGTTAAGTCTGGAGTGGTGTGAGTGAGTGGCCTTCCATCACCATGGAGAGGTCGGGGAGATTAAACTCTTAATTTACCGTAATTTTATGCGGTGTTCGACACCGTGGCTCGTGACGGACAAATTGGAAGTTTTTGTGTTCGGTCCCAATTTCCTTCCTCCGCTCACTCTCCTGGGCTATCTCACCTCTCATATCTCCTTGCTAGGAGGAGAAGAGCACCTCCTCCTCCTCCTCCTCGACTATCTCTCCCTCCTACTTCCCTTTCTATCCCGGGCCTCTTCATTCCTTCCTCACAACCCTTTCTCCTTATCTCACCCCATGGCATCGTCCCTCGTCAATTTCTCACTTTCTATGCTTTAATGGCCGCTGATTACCCCTTCTCTCGACCGCCCTCGAAATCCCTCCGTCCATCCCGGTACAACTATAAAACAGGCATGGATCACCATCATCTTAGGACAGTGGAACACTCATTCAAGTTCATTTTTCGTAGTTTCCCATTACTTTTGAGGCTCGTGTCCGGAAGGCTGGATCGAAAAAAAAGACGTAGGAATCACCTTTTCGCTCTCTAACGTGATTAAATTCCCTCGATCGACTGGTAAGGAGGTGATAGGCGCGGGGAACAGAATAGAATTTTATCTTGAAATACGGTGGTTGCATTCACGTATTTTTTATAGTTCTTATCAAGAATTAATATCGCCCGCGGTACATACTTGAGAATGTTTTTAACGAGATTTAATATCCTTTATTATGCTCAATCAATTTATAAGATGATCTACATAATATCTGTAAGATTATTGGACTTCCAATGCCACAATTACTATGCAATTCAAAAATATTCCCGACAAAACTATCCGCAAGCCTAACTACCATGAGTATTTTGTAGAGTCTTCACCTGAAGATGACGTTAAAGTACGTGGAAACCCGGGTCGTGCTAATAAAAGTATCATTGTGGAACCACAAAGTTAAAGAGGGTTTAGATGGCAGAGGGGACTTTATAACCTAAATCTCTCCCCAATATAACCGATTTATTTTTAATATTCCCACTGATGTCGAAATAGTAACTGTGGAAACTCCTGCCTCATTCACCGTAAGATCGTTGACCATAGTGATCCGCTATCCACTACTCCTATGTTCAATATAAAAAGGAAAAATCAGGAGATTTTAGGACTAATAATATATATTTTTTCAAACTTCTGCCAACGTTTCGAATCCTTATTGTTCCATCTTCAGGGCCCAATAAATAAATGATACATGATCGTGAAAAATGTTTTTCACTATCCTTTTTTATTACAAAATGGTTAAAATATATAATTTACAGTCATTAAAAAAATACATGGACCTATTCCAGATTATTACCTTTCAAATTTGTCGCTGTCTTTTTTTTTAAAACTTGAAAGGTAGCAATCTTGAATATGTCCATGTATTTTTTTAATGACTGTAAATTTTACATTTTAACCATTTTCTAATAAAAAAAGGATTGTAAAAACATTTTTCACTTTCATATATCGTTTATTTATAGCCCTGAAGATTGATCAATAACGATTCGAAACGTTGGCAGAAGTTTGAAAAAAAAAATGATTTGACCTAAAATCTCCTGATAATTGCACCATACAGTATAAGAGGTCGAGAAATAAATACCATTTAAAAGGAAAAATATGTAATGACAAGAAAAAAATACATTCTGAATCTGTTTCATCTTCATGGCCTGTTCTGCTGAGTTGCATTCGGATTTACTAGACGGCACTTCAGACTCATTGCAACTTCCGTCTTCATGTCCGAAGAATCACTCGACTACCGCATTGAGTACCACATCTAGTTCTACCAGTTCATCGGTTGAGTATTATTGAATCTTCCGCAATGTTCTCCATCTGTAGTGCGTATGTAGAAATAGTTCTCAATGGCTTAACATTGGCTGTGTAGACAAGATTAGGAGGCAGTTTGGACGTTATGATTTCAGGATGCCTGTGGCAACTGGAGAGTGCGCGGGAAAAGCGGCGAGAGTTTCCCATTTACACCGCACGATGCCGCTACGAATCATCTGACCTCTCAACCTCTATCGCCTCCCCTCCGCTAAATCGGTTATTGACCGATTTTTTAAAATGTGAAGTGGGCGATAAAATATTTGCGGAATGGTGCAGGAGAGAGTCAAGAATTACTGCCATTAATGTGGCAGCGGCGAGTCATGCCCTTCGCTTCGAGAGGGAGTATGCCTTTGCTGCCTCGTAAATGGAGTCAAAATCAAATTATCCGACAATAAGCCTCACAATATAACATTTCATCACCATCTACACGTTAACTTTCATGTTGCCCAAGAACGCGTTTCAGAGAGTGCTGGGTCACTTCCAGCGAAAAAAGAGAGAAGGGAAATATAAACCGCTTGAGAACGGCAAAAGAAAACGGCTTGAAAAATGGTAGCAACACCTTTTTTTGGTGGTATTTTATTTTTAATTCATAAAACGACTTCTTGTCAGTCCTCTTGAATTGCAATCTGCCCGCTACCTTTTCCTGTTTTACCACCTTCAAACATCCTGCGGGTGTATTTCAGAACACCAAATGAATGATTGAATACTGCAGGGTTAGAATTATACTTTTTGTCTCACCCTGAATCTCGCACAAATAAATGTTGCTCGTAATTGTCTTACATTCAACGCTTGGTTTTGCTATGAATCTAATCTCATTTAGTTTTAATTGAAAGCACCATTTCAGAATGCATTACTGACAGCGCAGTCTGATATCTCCCGCAGAATTTGTCACTTGAATTTTTGACATTTGTGCTACATATGCCACTAAATCCTTACTTTGGTGTAGGTAGGAATAGTTTTTAGTTTTATGTTTCGAAGTTGCTACAGAAAGCTCCGGATAGTCACTAAAAATATATTTTTTTCATGATGGGAAGGGATGGAAGAAAGAAAGAAGCTCAATTTGGAGTAGTGTGCTTGGTTAAATGTTTTAGCTAATAAAAGTGGCAAATAGCGCACTAAATAGGTACCATTGAGAGCCAGGAAAAAGCATGGGAAATGTATTTCATCTCCTTGGCAACTACGACCATTGTGGAAAACGTGGGATAGCAAACTATTTTATAAGGGGAGTCCCCACCAGAGGGATGATCATTTGTGAGCAGTTGAGCACCAGAGCACGAACTAAGTGGTTCAATACGTGTTCCACCTAAATCTACACTCATTTCGTAGCTTGCAGCTCTCTGCCGTAGGTATAACGCACGTATCTTTTAGATATGTAATCGAAAAACTTCGTCTCGCGATCCACTTGGACTCTCTGGTTACATATGGCTCTGAAGTAAAATGAAAAATGAAAATAAAGCAAAAAAAAAATATTTTAAAAAATATATGATTTTATTTGCATGATAGTAATTAATTTTACATTTAATAAGGATATAACTGATATTATAACATAATTTAATATTACTCTAAAATATTTTTTGGATTATCGAATATTTTTTAAATTTTGTTAGAACAAGTGCGCCTATTCCGTCTCTTAGGTTACCACATGTCTAGATGCAGGGTTAGGGGACAAGAATTTGCCTTAATAAAATCAACATTACCAAGGCATGCCACCAATGCAATGTGGGTAGAGAGTATCTACATCTTTAGCAACGTAAAGGTTAAAGTTGTAAGAAAACCAAATTAAAATATAAGCGATATTTGAGAACATTTAGATAGTTGTCGACTACACTTACACCAGCGATGGGAACACCAGAATTGGTGTGGTGTGTAGGATTACCGCTATACATGAGAGTGCCTCATCGGTCGCTCTAATTTCGGGCAATGTTTCCCACGGTACTGACATCGTTGAAACCCATAATGTTCCCACTGTCGTTTACCGATCACACCTCTCCAATCCACTGTGAGTCATACCAGAGGAGAGGAAAGCCTTTCCAAGAGGGAAGGCGCAAAATGCATGGGTACAAAAAGATTTCCCTCCCTCCCTGACAATCCCTCTTCCACCTCTCGCTCTGTGCGTCGCCGTGTCAGTGTCTTCCGGACTCCTTTGTTCCATTTCCCAGAATTCCCTCGGCAACATTTCCGCTTTCTCCACAATTCCTCTCCCCTTACATCCTTCCTGATTGGCTCGCGTCCTCGCATTATCCCTCTCTCAAAGGGCGGGTGATCCCTTTTCTCCGTTTCACCGATCGGCATTGAGACCATAATTCATTTCGCGGCCTGCTTTCCTCTCATCGGATTTGTGGGCGCGGAGACATTCACACTAACTGTTACGGTCACGCTTCGCAGTCGAAACCAGATGTCCGAACGGAACAAGCGGCAGTCTGGGTCGACTCGTAGCTTTCGACTTCGGAACAAGGATGACACTGAAATGAGAAGGAGGATAACAGAGAGGAAGGAGATGAAAAATGAATTTTGGAGGGCGGTGTTGGGAGTCGAGTCAATATCATCCCAAATCCGCTTTCATCAATCATAATTTGACGACTGCCCTCGCTGAATGGATTTCAAATTGCCCCAGAGTCTAAATGAATAACTTTAAACCGAGAGTGAGTTTGCCTGCATGCGAAATCATTTTTTTTTTTCAATTTTCCCAAAAGAAAGGAAGTAACCATAGTTTCTCACGCTATATTTCCTTTTCGTTCGATTGCTTTATACCATCAAAAATAGTATGTACATACGAATTGAAACCAGCTCAACTAAATGGAGTTATATGGAGCGCTGAATTTTTGTTCTTCCCTTTGTTCTTTTTGCCATAATTTTAGTTCACAAAAAGTACCTAGATATTTTTTCTACTCTTATAATTTTAGCTGGATAACAGTGCAACCTTTTTGTGAGTGATTTATATGCGTGCTACTAATTTCTCATCTTTTCCTCCGAATGCCAATTTCTTTGATCTATTTACCCTTTCTTGATACTCGTAATTCACGATGAATATTTTTATTTTGCCCTTCCTCTTGGATTCTTCCCTTCTGTTCTTTATTTTATGTTTCACGTCTGCTCGGTGTAATGTAATAAAAATTGCTTTTCACATAGTACGTCAATACCGCCGTCCCCACCACATCAGCCCACTTAATTCTTGGCATTCGTGGTACTTACATAATGAGAACATATGCAGTAATAAAAACACAATGCTACTGGTCCAAGCCAAGAGCCATTGACCCTAAATTTTTTTACGGTGAGTTGCTTGCTTAGAAGGACGCAGGCGATTCTCCTTGTGTTTCGCATTTTCTTGAAAAAAATACGACTGTTCAACAAAGCGACCTAATAGACTTATTTATTTACATTTATGTCGCTTAATATTTATGGTCACATTAAAATGGCACTAGGCGATAGTATCAACTCCGCCATTATCATTACACCTTTAACTGATGTGATCACATGATTTCTCATCCGAGATAACATCGTCAAACGACTAGGCGAGCACATTTATGGCCATTTCGCCCTCAGCTTTTAAAAATTCTGCCCCAAGCATGTGAACAGAAATTTATCACTAGAAAAATTCCCTAAATGTGCTCGCGAAGCAGGAAGTCGAAGCGTTTAACTCCCCATAAACCATAAATGTTTTCATCCGGAAATCAAATGTTCGATGTTGGGCCACGGGTGGCCTTGTGTTTCCAGCGGCTCAAGGTGAACCGTTTACCTATCATTAAGAAATTTATGCGAGAGGTGAGCATACTTAAAATGATTCTATTTCAGTGGCAAGAATGAATTTAGATAGTTTACTTCGGCTTATTTGCCCTCCTCTGCAAAAGTGCTATCTTGGAGAGCAATAACGAAGAATATATTGAAAGCCAAGTAGTCAATCAAAACAGGCAAAACTTTGGATTGTTCACGGACGCGATAACTTCATTCGTAATGGAAGATCAATGTTTTTTTAAATTACGGTTTATTTAATTAATTATTTTTGGTCACGCATTTAATTATTAATTAAATGGTAGTCCATCATTACTGATCAGTATTGGTGGATGAAATTACTAATTAAAAACACTCTGAACTGCTAAAGCACATTGCCTCGCCTATCTCTCTTCAGATCGGCAGGCTTCCTTCTTCCTTTGATGACATCTAAAGTACCTTCTCTTCCACTCCCAGCCAGCACTCTCTCATCTACCGTGACCTTCAAAATCCCAATATCTCTTAATTATCCTCTCCATTCACCTAATTATTTGATGCCGAAAACTCCAATTCTCGCTTCAGCATGCCTAACATATCTTCGTCCGTCTTCATGCCCTATTCATACTCTCCATTCTTTTCCAGACTCGGACGCAAAGCCTTCCAATATATTTTTAACCTTCTTAGCCAAATTGCAAGGACCCATAAAAATTGAACTCCTCAAGCCTAGCTAAGCCTTCCCCAGTGCTTATTTCCTAGGTTTCAACCACATCACTCACGTCCCTCGCACTAGAGGAAGCCTCATATCCTAACTAATATTTATAACAAAGGAAACGGTTGTAGGCTTGATTTTGTGGACGTTATTCATTACGGAAGAATTAAAATAACCTAGTTAACTCCACTAATTATTTATTATCACGGCCCGGGTTTCAACACTTGGTGTCATCTTCACCACTAAGTGTTGTACCCGGGTCATGATAATAAATAATTAGTGGAGTTAACTAAGTAAGCTATTTTTATTCTTCCGTAATAATTTTAACTTTATCGAAAATCGGAAGAGGATTCATGAAGAAAAAGTATTTGCTTTGACCGGGTTTTTCATACCATCAGTCCAGTGTATCATGCCACCAGCCACCAATCCCTTGGGAGAATTTTTTTCTGAATTGCAATGACACGACCTGTAAGGTGAATCTCCTCATTCATTCGGATTGTAAGCCAAGATATTCTCTTTCCAGCTGTTGCTTAGGAATCACGAGCTAATAGAACGGCAAATGGTGGATTCGGTTCACTTAAAGGGTGAGAAAACTGATATTTTTCATGTCAAATTTACACATGTGACTGGAAAAAAAGTATCTTTTGATTCTTCGTTGCAGGTAAAGCTTACAATGTTGACCCTCTACAAGGGAGAGTGGTGTCGTATTGCGCACACAAATTTTTTTCCAGATATTTTCCCCCCTTCAACCCGTTCGGGGCCCGGTCCATGTCTGTCACCCTTTTTCGCCGGTCTACCCCTTTCACGAACGGGCGCATTCCCTTGTGTCAGATGCGGAGAGTGGTGGCATTTTCGTGCCTCAGGCAAAGGGGTTGATGGCCGACGTCTGAAAAAAAAAGCAGAACACGAAACCAAATCCCAAGTGATGAAGCTGGTTGACTTCTCGAGTTGCGCTGCGACTGTTGTCAGAAGGATCTCGGGTATAAACTATCCAATTGGAAGCACAATTGCCGTGAAGGACAGCCTCGATCTTCCCGAAGAGAGGTGGGTGCATGCAAGCACTCATATAAACTCAACGACATAAAAGCGGAGAGACTATGGCAATAAGGAAAACTGTTTGAGAAATAATTAGGTCTAACTTCTGCATGGTGATGCATTATACGTAAGAGGTTAAGCAGGGAGTGGGTGTTGTCGCAAGCAATAAGTAATCTTATGAGTAAATCATTCAATTAAGAAAAGGTTATCAGAAAGGGAAAAATTCAGAGATGACTGTGAGCGCTAGGAAAATTAGTAACTTATGGCAATAAAGTGCTTCTAATCGGGACATGAAAATTAATTTAATGGACACCACCAATGACCAAGACCAATGGACACTTTCACGCAATGGAAACCAGAATTACTTGTATTACTTAGTATACATAACTTGGCTGTAAAGGAATACTACAACTCAATAGGAGCTTACAAATCAGTTACAGGCCTGAAATGGTGGGATTTTTCCATCTTGAAGGGACAAAACTGAACGAGCACTGCTATTCCATATTTAAACTTTGATGGTTTAGTATAGAGTTGCTGTGCTCTCGTTCATCTCTGCTTCTTCAAAGAATAACTTGGCTTCTTTTGAACACAATCAAGGAAAAGTGTTTAGTGAGTTGGACTAACATTTAGAAGACAAAAATGTTAAAATAATACATGGACACCGTCACTGTATCATCTATATCTGTATAAAAGAAATCTTGTATCGAAATATGTATTCAAGATAAAGTAATTTATCTTAACTGAAATTAAACTGAAATAAACTTTTTCTGTTATATTTTAGGTATTATCCTTATAACTGCATTTTTTAAACAACTGAGGTAAAAAACTGTTTATGTGGCAACGATAAGATCCAAAATGTTGTCAATTAGGTTAAAAATTTTATGAGATCTGTAACATGCAATTTTGTTTTATCCTCATATCTAGTGTATATTTTGTAAATAGCAGTGAGTTAGTTGTTCGTGATAATATTAATTAATATTTGTTTAAAGATCGTTCTCAGGTTAATTTTATAGTATTATTAAAATTTCTACATGCATTTACAGCGTTCAAGTCCCAGTCAAACTGTGTCAGTGCTTTTTTAATTTTGCATGCTATACTTAGTAATTCTCAAAAACTCAATGCAGGCATTAATTTGATCACAGAATTTAAGAAGTTCAAAGTGCCTTTTCTACAAGTTTGAAATAGAAATATCAAACTAGCTCTAGGTGAATGTACTGTCACCTATTCTAAAATGGGGTTTAATGGTCTTATCATAACGCGAAGCGAAAAGTCAACAAATGAGTTGTATAACCTATTGCCTCTTTGTTACGTATGGGGTTTAAGGTATAAATATTTCATTAACGTCTGAAACCTTTAGACTAAGTTGAAAAAGGATGTATTCTATCAACACCAAGCACACAAATTTTATTGCTCAAATTCCAGATGAGATAACAATAAGAATCACCTTCCAAAAAAACAGTTTTTATCTGAGTTACATGAATAAATAAGTTTGTGTTTAAAAGAATAACTGGCTAGATTAAGCAAAAGGATAATATGATGTGAGAAATTGAACACTCCAATGCCCCTTTTGTCGTGGAATTTCTCCGGCCTACAACTAAATTGAGACATTAAATTCGCCAGTGAAAGATAGTTACGCTCAAGACGCAGATTAAGATGGATTCTGGTGGAGATGAATCTGTAGAGCCAAATCTGTATCGCTCCCTTGAGATGTCCGTTTTGATGCTTTTCTGCACGAACCCTCTCCATCTCCATCCCAACTGCCCGCAGTCCATAAAACGTCAAACCTCTTTCAGTGGACCCATCTCACTGCGAATTGATTTCGCAAAGCCGCCGTCCTCACCATTTTTGGATTTACGGCCGAGGAACAACCGATGCTCGTTAGCGGGCGTTTTTACGACGAGGGGTCGCGAAGCCCTGCGTATCGGCCGGTGTAGTAGCTAGTAGCGCCCCTGTTTATTCCCGTCCGAAGAGAAAGATGTCTCCTGCCGGGCCCCCTTTTTGCATTTTACCTTTCTCGTCCGGAGCCGTCAAACCCCGACGCATGGACGCAAATCGAAAGAAAAGAATCCGTCCAAAAAAAGTAATACTAGACCCGAATGAGCGGAAGAAATACGACTTTTGAGTCGCTTTCGACGTCTTTTACACGGTTGCACCACCCCCCGCTGGGAATTTCAACGCCCGCTGGTGGGAAAAAAGTGCTTTGCGGCCCTAACCACTTCTGTTCCTCCCTTCCCTGAAGTCATGCTCTGGTAAAGAGGGCACAGACTTTTATTATTACGTCGTCCGGAAAACCAATAATCCCTCGAAGGAACTGGAAGTGAGGAGAAAGCCGCTCCCAACGCCTGCCTTCCCTTCCCCTCCATTCCTTCCCCTTTCGTTCAACCCCCGAATATCCGAGACGGCAAGCAGCCAGCCATTTAGGCACGTGAACTGCAGCTGAATGGTTGCTAAGGAGGAGGGGGGTTGAGGGAGTTAGGGGGGAGGGAGAGGCCATCAATAGACTCGTAATTAGCGAGACATTGGCGAACACCTTTCGTGGCCACAAACCGTTCCACTTCAACTCACTCCATTATACGGACCTTTTATGTCCCGAATACTTGCATCCTCATGCCCCAGCCAAACCTTCCCCTCCTGCCCCGCTCTTCACTCACCCGTCCCACCGGGACATTTGGACGGTATTTCGGCAAGCTGAAGGCTCTGGGGTCAACGGCAAAATGGCCCCCTTGAAGTCAAGAGAGAAAGGCCATCCGAAGTCTCCAACAGAGTGTATCTGCCGCGAGTGAGGGTCGATTTGTTTCTGGTCCTTTGAGCGGCATGAGGGACGCGTATTCGAGTTAATACGTGAGAAATCTTTTAGGAAATATACCTTCCACTTACTTTCTCACTTTTTTAGGGCTTTGCAGCTGCTCATGCGATTTTGCGTGAATTTTCGCTTACACTTCTTTCTATATGCCGCGTTTTTAGGAGGAATCAACGTAACTCCTGATGGTGTTAAGGGATGTGGTTTTAAGCATATTTTGTATAATTGGCATGTGGTCGCAACTCCTTACTTAGTTACATGGTATGATAGCGCAAACATTTTATCCAGAATGTTTTGTATTTGCTCTGATAGAAGGGAATACTAGGGTGCCATTTTGAAAATAAGCTACCATATGCATTGAAAGAATGTGTCTTCTGCCCCACTAAGACAAGTTTCAGATCTCTTTATTCAGTATTGGACATAGTTATTCGGCGTTTTATATGGTAATAGCAAAATTCGTGGGATGAAATGTTTGCATCGCCATAGCTCCATGAGTAAGGAGTGATCGATATAATGTTCATTGGGAAAAAATACTTAAAATCACATCCTCTATTACATATAGGTTTTCTAAAAAGTTCAATTTTCCCTTGCTTTTGCCAATGTTCTAGAGACTTCTTACATTGAAATTTCCACCAGGGATGGTGTTAAAGCCGACAGTGGGAGAAACACGGGGAAATTAGTATTTTTCTATCTAACATGGGTACCATTTTCCCAGAAAACTGTTCATAAGAAGCGAAAACTCCCGGTAAATTGATTAAAAATAAAATAGGTGGGTCCTTTTTCGTTGAATATGAAGCTCACTAATTTAGCCTTTTGACACTGAAATTTTTAACACTGGAGTCAACTTTGTTCTGTTCTTCCTACCGTTCTCTATTTTATTCCTCCGTTTTGCACTATTCCAGTGATTCACTATCCTCTGAGTATGAGCGCAAGTTGTAAGGTCAACAAAATTTTCGCAATGATTTAGTGTGAAATGTTTGTAGTTCATTACCATACAGATCTGATGTGCTGGAATAGGACTACCACATATCTAAAATTATCGGGGTACCAGGTTTCATGCAATTTTAAGTGTCTCAATCAACGTTTATTTTTTCCTGTATCATATATCCTTGATCTCACGGCAAATACCGTTAAAAACCCATTGCTGAGGCAACACTCGTCCAAGCTTGAATTTTCCATTTGAAAATAAAGATCCGTCCATTTCGACACTCATTCTAGCCCACCTATCTTCTTTGGATTCTTCAAAATTTCTGTAGCGCACACTTCTCTAAAATAATTTTTCCAGTATCTACGTCATGGCTTCAGATGAAAAAAATGTTTCACCGTGCAAATTTTTATTTGTACATAAATATAATACAAAAACAAAATAAATTGCAAAAGAATGCAATGATACTGGGCTGAAAATTCCGAATAAGTTCCAATGAATGCATCTTATCATCATATTTATTTACGTTACTAGCTGATTACTGCAATAACTTAAGTCAAAACGTGATAATTGCATAGGAATTACGCTGCCGTAGGCTTCTAAGATTAAAGGTGTTAAGTAAAAATGTATTCTTGGAATAATCTGCATATTTTGTACCTTTATTTTGGTATTCAATTGCTAGCACATGTCTTCAGCGAAAGCAGGATTTTTTAAAAACCCTTTTAACAAAAAGTTGGAATTTAGTATTGTTTTGACTCACGCAGTCACGGTGGGCGATCTAAGTGGCGCCTTTAGCCACACGCCCTGTCGGTAGCTCGCAGGATAAATAATATGTATTTGTAGTCATTCAATCTGACACAAGTAGCCGAAGAAGTCAGCAGCTACGAAACCATCGTCATGCAAGTCTTGAATGTGAGAGACAGATGATTGTTGGTGAAAAGGGTTGGGGAGAGAGGGGGGGAAGGAGGCGAGGTGTGGAGGGTGAGTTGGGTAAACAGTTGAGAGTCTTCGACCGGTGTGATCCGGGACAACAGCGACGTCGCTGCCTCTTTGTCGCTGCGTCATCGCCTCTCTCTCGCTTGTCTTTTGGACTCATCCTTGGTATCGCGCGCGAGATCGCAAATAAACAAAGCGACAGGGAGCAGGGGAACACGTATCTGATGTGTACGGAAGGCGGGCTATTATTGCTGCGAGGGGCGAAGTGACGGAGAGGGTATTTGGACGGGTGAGCGTTGAAGAGCAGGTTAAGGGATGAGTTGGAGGGGAGACTGTACGAAGACGCGAGATGTGACCGTCAAGACGAAAGATAGAACGCTATGAGCTCAGCTAATCGTGGAAAGATTTTAGCACGAGCGAAAATTACACAGTTAGCAATTTTAAATTTAAATGAATTTCAATTATTCTACAATCGGATGTATATCTTTCGCAGATTCGCATCGTTATTGATGCTCCAAATTATAACATTTAGTAGAGTGAATAATTTCAGGAATAGATTTAGATATTTACGTAAAGTTACAATTGTACAGATTGTTTCTAGTAGTCCTGTTGCAGTGGTGGATATTTTGCACCAATGTAAATTGTACAGAGGCATTCATCTACATTCGCATACTCCTCTGCGAGCCGCCGTAGGAACGTGTGGCAGGGAGTGCTAGGTCACCAGCCATGAATAGAGGAGGGAATAGGGAAAAGGAAGAAGTAGAGGATGAAAGTGAATTTCATGTAAAAGGAGTGTCTGTTTTTGTTATAGTCACTAATGGTGCGTTGAATGAAGGAATTTTTTTACTAATCAGTTAAATAGTGTACCTCCCTTATATTGTCACTTCTATCAGTTCTAGAAATACATCTACATCTACAGAATACCCTGAAAGCCACCTCAAGGGTGTGTGGCAGGGGGTGAGAGGTCACCAAGATGCATTACACTATACCTTAAGTTAGTGTATCTAATAATAAAGATGAACTAGCATAAATCACTAATGCTTGTCACGAGGCGAAGCCTCACAAGCATGCACTACCCTATAGATATGCAACTAATATAGTGCGGGGACAAAATAATATCCTCCTTGTCGTGCTGAAACTCGCCTGATCTGAATGTTTCAAGTAATTTAAGCCTATCGAGTAGCCTGCCAGTCTCTACCAGCTTCCAATCTTGTCCCATCAGCTGTGTTACGCTCTCTGATAGCTCAAAGTAATTTTTAACTATGTTTGAGGCTTACTTTTGTATTTTGTGTATTTCGTGAATGAACTCTTTCTTTGCAAGCACCAATATGTTCGTGGTGTTTTCTAGTTGTGCCCTTAGCTCAGACATTAATCTCTCTCACTTCTACATCCGAGGATCTTCCTTACGGTCGTTTGCAAAAACCTAGCTTCTTTAATTCAGCGCCGCAAATTTTTTTCTATGTGTTTCCCAATCACTAGGTCTGAAGTCAAGGTAATTATCAGATAATTGACTTCATCTGACTCCTTTACATATTTATGCAATACCTTCTTGTGAAAATCAAAAACTTTTTTCTCGGTTCGCTTGAAAAGATACAGAGCCTATAGGTATTTCTAGGTGTACCGTGAAATTTGCTCTCACCCTTTTGTTGAGTACGCTACGTTTTGTACGGTATGCCCCTTGGCCACAACAATTTAACATACTTTAGGAAAACATTTCTGCACTTAGCTCGAACAAACTAAAAAGTCACTTGCACTCCTTGGCTCCTCAAATGGCATAGGGGTTCGTAATTTCACTGTGTCGACAAAGAATATCCACTAATGACATGATTAATTCCAATGATTATAAATTCAATTTCCTGTTGATCCTAACTATTATAATTTGAAATAATATTTGGATGCTATAATTAGTCAATAGTCCTCAGAGTTTCTTTAAAGAGATGACCGAAAAGAAACACGCTTCCATTGACGCTCTGGCAGATTTCTAGAAACTATGATTCTAAAATTTGTAATTCAGGGACATAAGTTAGAGTTGATTGGGGATGGGCTTGATTGGGTATTAAACTCCTGTCCCTGTTATTGCCACTAGAAGTTTTCGTAATTGAAAGTATAAGGAACGCAAATAGATAGATTGTGAATAAGATTTTTTTTTATCCATTGGGGTAATGCATGCAATTATTCATTACTATAAATTTAAAAAATGCTCATTCCATTGATATATCTATGCGTACAAGTAGAAACTTTTTCAATTTACGTGCGTGAAAAAATTCCGAAATATATATTTTTTAAAGATGTATGCTCCAACATTTATTATCTGATTTTCTTGACTATGTCAAATTTATATATTTGCGAATAACTGGTCATAATTTATTGCATTGTATCCATCCCCAATTCGAATTAGATAACGGAAAACATCTAGTATGGAAATTTTACTGCATTACCACGCTACGGAACGCCTTGTTGACTTTAATAAATGGATCAAGGATTCAAACCTCAAATACACGGTGGGAAAAGATAAAGGAACGTCCAACACACGCGGCTTGAGACAACTTAATCCATTCCGAACTGTCATAGCAAAGACCTTCCCGGATATAAATGTACCCGCGACCCAATCCAGCTGTAATGCTGTAAGCCCCCGTGTACGCATCCAGTCGTTATCGGGAGTGAGGAAGGAGAAAACAAAAAACATGGCGCCAGACAATCGCATTGGGCTCCTGGACTTCTCGATATGGCGATATCGATTCGAATGCGAGAGATTGGGAGGTTGGGTTGACGGAGAAGAAGGGGGAAGCGAAAGGACGATGAGAAAAAAATGAAAGTCTGCGCTGCGCAATCAATCGGTGGATCCACACCTGTCTCGTAGCTTGACGCTCGGAGAGGGAAAACATAAAACGATCGATAAACATCGCGCGCGCTCGGCCTTCGCTTGTTGTATTCGTTCGTACGCGCGCCTCTAAAAGCGACCCCTTTCCGCGATATCACGACCCTTTTGCAGTCTTGCTAGATCTATCTCCCTCTCAACATTCTCATGCGCATGTATATTTATAAATAATGGTTCTCTGCTCGCTCAGGAGACAGCTCAACACCAGAGGGCAGGAGCAAAGTAAGTGTTATTCCATGTTTAGTTTCAACTTTTGCAGCGATATTCTTGACAAGGGGACCAGTGAGGGGAACAGATATGCAGATACAGTGTTGAGAAATACAAAAATAGCTATCGTCAACTAAAACGAGAAACATTATATGGCGTAGGCATACGCGAGCGGCGTTTCCTTACCCGATGCTGGAAGGCTCCTCCTTCAGATGCTCCGCCTGGGAGATAGTCATTGAACTGAAGTAATTTGCCATCCTTCTTTCAAAGATTCGCTTTCAACCTGAAGATACTCTCAGCACGGACGAAATCGTCTTTAGCCTTAACAATCAACACTCACGGTGGGGTACCGAAAGTCCTACAGTACTGTGAAATGCTACAATTTTATAATGAGCTAGTAGGTGACATCCTTTGAGAATTATAAAGCAAAGTTACTAATAAAATGATATTTTTTAAATCATATAATTTGTGCCAAAAAGATCATCCCCAAAGTTACAGGTTTTTATTCGGTTCTGAGCTCCCGGTCCGTATGTCCTTCTTATGTTCCTGAATTACAGATTTCACAATCATAGAGTTCCTAGAAATATGCCAGAGCGTCAATGGAAGCGTTTTTCTTTTCGGTCATCTCTTTAAAGAAACTCTGAGGACTAATGACTAATTGCATCAAAATATTATTTCAAATTATAATAGTCAGGATCAACAGGAAATTGAATTTATAATCATTGGAATTAATCATGTCATTAGTGGATATTCTTTGTCGACACAGTGAAATTACGAATCCCTATGCCATTTGAGGAGCCAAGGGGTACAAGTGACTTTTGAGTTTGTTCGAGCTAAGTGCAGAAATGTGTTCCTTAAGTATGTTAAATTGTTGTGGCCAAGGGGTATAAGTGAATTTACTAATGGGTGCTGAGATCAAGATAGAGTAAATTTCATCTACTTCAAGAAACTCACTGAACAACAACAACAAGTTGAACTCAAAACTAACTTTTTGTCACTTGTACCTCTTGGCCTCTACGCTCCTCATTTAATGTTTCTCTTGGATGTGCACTACACATCCTGCCCAATATGGTCAACTTCCGCTCTGATCATCTTTTCTCCTGCATTGTACTCCGCATCATAGTCCGCAGCACTACTAAAGTGAGACTCGTTACGTATACCAAAATTCCGTCTCTCCACTTCCCAACGACCCCTATTCTACCACCTATTTACATTATTCAAAGCCCTTGCGACTGACATTTACCCTACCCATTTACCTTTCCTCCTCATACGACATCTTTACCTCTCAACTAACACGCATTGAATAAGATTCTTTTTTTTCGTTTATTTGCTTTATAGTATGTTGTGAATACTGCTGCTGTTTTTCTCTTTTTACTGTTGTTTTTTTACTCATAATTTATTCTCTTTGCTCAACCCAATGTATAGGCCTTAGTTGCTGTTTTGGCGTTTTAATAAATAAATAAGAATAAAGAAATTCTTCCACACAATATAAGTTTCCGTGACATCTAGGAGACTCTACAATACCTAAGTTTATTTCGCTAAATATTGCAAAATGTATTAATTGCGATACGCTACCATTAATTAGTATATTTTTTCGTAAAAAATCATGAGAATTAAGTAATATTAAAAAAAGCAGCCGTTCCTGAGACGTAATGGGTGGCTATATCTATGGCCTGCAAACTTCCTGTGGGAATCTATATGCTATTACTTATGCGGCTGACCTCTCACTGTTAAGCGGATAGGTAACAACTTTACGACGTCAACGGATTTGCGCTATAAAGTTGATGGTCGGAGACATTTGTGCTTCGTGAATTCTTTTATCGTTTTCAGTTTGCGTCAGGAAATGATGTGTAGGTCATTTCTGCATGGGTTTTCTGTTTTCCAAGCAGACGAAAAGCCACATTCAGCGCAATAGCATATGCATTGCCACGCGTGTTAGGTTGTCGATGATCATATCTGTGACGTCGCAAGACCGGCAGGCATTAGTTTCCCGATGGATTTTGATGCCATCAAAAAATAGTACTTCTTGTTCAACCCAAAAAATATATAGCGTTAGGACTGAAATGCATCACTCTTATATATAGCTATCCTACAGGTATTATCAACAATATTTTTGGTCTCGGACGATTCTAGTGGTCCATATGCCCCTGCGATCCCGATAAGCCATTGGTTTGGTGCCTGGTTTCACATTGGGCCGAACCACCAGAACTTCACAGAAACACTCATGCCCTGGACAAGCAAAAAGCCGACCCAGGCGGGACTCGAACCCGTAACCCCCGGATTAACAGGCGAGGAATTTACCCCGCCGGCACCAGGTCCAGCGATTTATTGAAAGGATGTAAAATGATAACATACTCCCTTTTTTAAGCTTATTTACCAACATTAAACCTACCTAGACCATCTTTCTTTGGTCACTAGAACGCCTGCCTCTTGGACGGCGAAAACGACCCAGAGATAATGAGTTCGAATCGCGACTTTGTAAAAGGCTGAATGACGCCGAATTCTTTGGTTATATTACTTCCTGGCATAAAAATGTACTTGTGTACATCGCTTATGTATATGGTTTGGTTAAAATCGACAGTCCACTCTGTTTCGCACTTTTAAGAGGTTTAGACTCACAACTCTCTCTCTGCTTTATTTATCAAGGAGCTGCCCGAACATCTATTAGTTTAATCAATGTCTTGGGGCACTTATTAGTTGTAAAACATGAACAGAATAGCTGCAAAAACTAAGTAGTTTACTTTTGGCAAGAATAGTTAAACTGGACGGAATAATTATTTTATTTTACATATTTCAAATCCATGGAAAAGCGAGGAAGAGACCAATAGGACAAAATGACTAAAAATAGATTCAGTTCCCTCGCTTAATGCATGAAGAAAGGCGAGGATAGCACAAAATATCTCATTGGTTCTGTTTCGAAAACTGTCATTAAAAGATTATTTAGCTGATGTTTCACAAATGTTGCAACATCGACGCATGTCTTTCTTTTCTCTGTTTCGCCCCACTCAACTCCCGGACATTGATTGTTTTTTTTGCTGGAATGATACATCTATCTTTTTTGCGGATCGCTGGTTTTTCAATGCGCATTCTGAATGGGATCGCTAACAAAAAAAATTGCCGACTCATGATATGCTTCGGTGGATTCTGCTCAATTTCCGTCTCCCGCCCTTCCCTTACTCCTCCCCTCCCCCCGTCGCCCCCAATCGTAACCCTTTTGTGAGGCCCAGGGTCGGAGTGTGCCGCGCACGCGTCTGTACCCTGGGTGGCGACAGATGCGGCCGGTCCCCATTCAAAGTGACCCCGGACCGGGATGCAAATGGCGCCCGTACACTGGACGGCTTCGTCCGAACAAACTCGTGGGATGAATGCACCCTTTTCCCATTGGTGAGATAAAAAGTCTTGTGTATCATTTTAGGTAGCTATGTTTCCCGAACACGCCTTCAACAACTAGGTCGTCCCATGCTAGGGTGCATAGCAAGTGAGCTTAGCTTCGCTCACACGATGAAGTAAAACTCACATTTCTCCTATCTCCAATGAAGCAAAAATACATTTTTCCATTTGACCATTCATCCATTGCACAAGAAAAGATTTCCTTGGGTTCATGACGAAAAATTATGAAATGAGTACAATCGCCACATGTACTTTATTTTCCGACCAAGGTTTCAACAGCCACGGCACTGAACTGTTGAAACCTTAGTCGGTAAATAAAATAAGCGGGAAATTATTAAGCAGTTCATAGCTGTTCATCATGAACGTTAGATATTATCGCAAGGTGGCACCTCAAGTTACTTCTTAAATTGGTTTTATTTGGAAGGAAACTATCCTGGGGAGCTAAATAAAAGTGAACGTTTGAAACTCATTCCTTCGGAAGCAATGACGCTCCTTATCAGCGAAGGAGTTTCTGTTTCATTGCGAGAGAACATCTTATAATACCACAACATTGTCGCTAAACGATTTCTCTACCTAATAATGGCGCAACTGCCTACCCCAGTGGTGACACTTAAACCAGCTATGGGAAACAGCTTTAGTTTATTTAATTATATCTACTTCCCAGAAAGTGAATTCATCAAGTTTTTCAAGATATTTATAAGTATTCATAATGAGATGTATTTTTTTATTCAAGCATTAAACACGAGATAGATTTCCGTTGGCATTAATGTACTGGTGGCATAGTTATGTTAGAAATAACATTATCGATGACTATGTTCACAGTATTTTAACGTAAAGTTGTCCTGCATTGAAAAAAATCAAGCCTCACATAGGGTTTGGACGGCTGTTAGCAGCTTCTTAAGTTTACGACACAGTTTCAGGCAATACTTTGTGGAAGTCAATCATACTGGGAGTAAAGGATTGAACACTGCAGCTTCCACTTAGATATTTATTTAACACGACCATGGCTTCGTAGCGATGCTACATCATCAGGTGGTGTAGCCTGATGATGTAGCACCGCTACGAAACCATGGTCGTGTTAAATAAATATCTAAGTGGAAGCTGCAGTGTTCAATCCTTTACTCCCAGCTTCTTAAGTGATTTGATAAAAAAGAGCAACTGGAACGATGAGGTGAACCCGAGCTGTATAAAAAGATCGTTTTCCTTGGTTTCCCCGTTGTATTCGGATACGCTAGTTGAACCGGGGAATCGGTTAGCTGTGGACGCTCAACTAAATGTTCTCAAGTTCTCAGCGGCAAGCAGCCTTGGGGCCACGGGAGCCCTTCAATTTTGCGTGGACCGGTGCTCCTCCAATTAATGATGCACTTCCCACCAACGAGGATACGAATCTTACTACGGGATCTCCAACCTCACAACCTTCAAATTTTATTATGTAGCCGGAGGATCGATAAGTCGTCTTTTAAAGAGTTGATACCCCATACTATTTTAATGGTGCTTGTATTACAAGTGAAATTTTTATTTGCCTCTCTAAATTACCCTAAAATAATGTGCAGTAAATTAAGAAAGGCTATTAGCGATTAGTTGCGTATAGTATTGAAAATATCGGGTTTTCTATCCTAATGTTGGATAGCTGAAGCCCCTCAATTCATCCCGTTGCCGACCGACTCGTCGAAATTAAAAACGATTGAGACAGAAAAATTAGTTTAATGATAAAATAAAGTAGTAAGGCTCTAATTCAGCGTCAACAATCCTGAAAGTCTATACTGGACGTGATTGCATTACAAGCCCTATTTCAATATAACATGTAGCATAGTTGTACGGCCAATTTAGCATTAATCTGCCCTTGCCTACGATGTGGGGAAGCTGAGTTTGTAAGTCATGGCTTTGGTGAATTGTTTGTGACATTTTGATACTTCCCAGTATTTCACTATTGTCTCATTGAGTGAAACAAAACCACACCTCCATTTCTTTACCAAGATTATGGCATGCTACAAACAGTAATTTGCCAGCATAACATCGCAATTATTCAAGAATTTCAACCCGAATATGGATATAAAAAACTCGGTTTCATTCAACATGTTGACTGAACTTTGAATTCAGACCTTGACAAGTTAAATGGCGAATCGGTCATTGCGAATTAGTTGTTTTCCTCTTGTTGCTCTTTCACTATAAATAATAATAATATGATTTTGGAACAAAATACCAGTGGTGGGCGTTTGGCCGACTGTATGTTGCGGGGTAGAGATCGTCTTATCAGAGGTACCTCATAAGTGCGCTCCTGTGTCTCTTGCATTCCCATCAGTTCCTCTCAGCGATGAAGAGAAATGTTCTCAAGAGGCTTACTAATAGCCTCTAATAATATATATTATAAGCAGTAAAAGGATAATTTTCAAAATACATCGAAGCACATAGAATGGTGAAGCGATAATGATAAAAACCAGTCTTCAACCTGAAGGCTGTATTCAATAGATACTTATCCTGGTGGTGTGATAAATTCTTTCGGTAAAAGGGAAAATTAGGCGTTCAAATCCCACAAAATGTCTCCCACAGCTCTTATGGAGCCATTTCGTCCATTAAATCATGAAAAATGGGTTCACTGAATTCTGGGGTGGGGTTGACCGTGCCCTGATTTGAACCCACGAGCTTCTGGTCAGCCATGCTACGAACATCTGTTGTTGGTCTGACTATATATTGATTTCTCACAATGAACCGATAGTTGCTTTTTTCATTAGCTATTTCTTAAATTTCAACCACGAAGTTTTCACCGTAAATCATGGTAATTTTCTCAATGAACATTTTTATTATAAGTTAAAATATTCAAGTACATTTTCATTGATGAGGAACAGAAGACATTTGTATATTTTTCAATTTTTCACAAGTAAAAATAAACACTCTATATTGTGCTAAGAGACATCGCCGATCCAAAGATTTACCATTCACGTCACTACTTGCGAATACATAACTCGCTCAGTAATTATTATGTAATGTTACACATTAGAACATCAAATCTAGACTTTTTAAAAGATGCGTATATGAGTCAACGCTTTCGCTCTCATTGGCATTATCATTTTCTAATCTCAGAAAGCTCAGTTTTTTTAAATTTGAGGCTTATTTTTGCAGATGTCTATTATTTCTTTAAATATTTTTTTGTGAATTAACGGTTTCACCTTGTGTCTATGTTGAAAATTTTCAAGTTGGTTATAGTAAAATTCTGTTTAATAAAAAATAACACGAGATAATTCTTCATTAATTTCTTATAAAATAGAGCTTAGACGAAAGAACTTTTAAGTGAAATCCTTGATAAGACTTCCGCGGAGCATTTATTTGGAAAGATCCGATCTTTCCGGGTTCTCTACCGCGAACTTCCATTTTTTCGGACAACAGTTACGCCGGCCTAGCAGTCGGCGTCCTCAGGTCAATCGAAGAAGACCTGAAGAAGCCGACTGCAACGCCGGCGAAACTGTTGCCCCAAAAAATGGAAGTTCGCGGTAGAGAACCCTAAAGACTGGATCTTTCCAACTTTTAAGTGAGCCGATACGTCTGGGAATATTTTTACAAGTTTGGCAAGGGTTGGCCAATTAATACCTGATTCCTGACGACTTATAGCCACGGTTTTATAGTATCTTGTTTCGGTTGACCGTTACATGCCATGCCTTGAACCTCAATCCAAAGTTCATTTTGTTTGTTTTTCTGATATACTTAAGATTTGTCGATTAGGTGTCGTGAGCGTCATCGATGGGAGAGAGTGTCGCGATCGGATATCGGATTGAGAAACTGTTTAATCAGATTAAAGAGCCGGGCTCTTGTCACTAAAAATGTTTCATGGGTCATTTAAGTGCTTGGATCCGCATTTAACCCCCTTTCAGAATCTTGCGAATGGCTTCATCAGAATGCTGCGAGCGTTCCTGCTATGGCAATGGCTTTCGCTTCAGGGAAAATTTAAAGTGCGTCCGTACCAATGGTGGATAACGTCTCTCATCTTCATCTAACAAACTCTGGTGGACGCAAATATTTAGAATCGCTGCAGGTTAAAACAAGGTAAAAAGTTGATTCGCATTGCCTGATTATCAGGGGCGGCTCAATGAAATTTTTCACTCGGCCAAGATTGCTTTTCGGCCAAGATTGCCTACGTCGTCATCCTAACCGAAATTCTCATAAGGTTATCCTTCAAACCAATGAAATAGTATTGATTTATTATAAACCATATAAATAAATTTAAATATCAATATATTATTTTATCATATTTTATCATATTTTTTAAACCTACATTTTTTAAGGGTTTGACCTTCATAAAGTAACCCCTTTTGCAGCGCCTTAGGCATTTTCCAGGGCTAGCCGGAACATTACACAGTCCATGCCTGTTATAACGTGCTTACGAACGAGCTTTTAAGCCGATTTCCGCAGCTGCCGAATGTCTTGTGTATAAAGCCACTTTAATTCCTTGGGCCATATAGGATGGGAGAGCTCAATACATTCACGCCTCTGGAATCAAGCGTGAAGGCGGGGAATATTTCTCGGGAGAGACTGTCCGGTGGCCCTGCCGCCTCTTTTTCTATACGTGTGTAATTATACCTGTGGACGCGGCAGATGAAGAGAGTGGGCGAAGGAATTTGTCCTGGAGTCATCCGGAATGCATTTTAGGGAGAGGAAAGAATGAAAAAAAAACAATTAAAAGCTGATTTCGAGCTTAGATACACGAGGTGGGGCGAATAGTAGCGATTATCTTGGCGCCCTGGAGGGCTCAGCACCCTCACATGACGCCTCCTGAGCACCCCCCCCCCTCGCCCGCGCAAGAATAAATCTCCACCGAAGGGGTTGCAACCAACCTCTTCTCCCTCTTCACTCCCAGCAATCGTTATCATCTCCTCAGCCTTTATCTCCCTCTAAAACGGTTGAACACGCTCTCGGGAAGTGAGAGGGCGCAAAGGAAGGCCTCGGTAGCAGGGCGCCGTGCTAGCGGTGAACATAACCCAGCTTCCTTATCTCGGCCATACATTTCTCACATGCCTTCGGACAAACCCTTTTTCTGTCTCCCTGTTCTCCACCGTTCCTCCATTCCTCTCCGTCAGTCCATTTCTTTCTTCGCACCTTCATTCTTTCATCAAGATGGTTGAATAGTTAAATAAAGTCATGTAATTTTCAGGACTTGAATTTTTTGTTATCAAAAGAGGTAGTCTAACGATTAATGTAAGTTTATATGGAGATGAAGTCGCCTCGAATGATCTTTTCCCACCTGTCCGAACATAACTCTTTACTCTATTTCTTTCTTCAGCTCGGCGTGCGTCCTACTTGTCATCATCCCGTCCATGCAACATATTATCTTTCTCCCCCTTCCCCGCCAGCCCTGTATCCTCACCTCCATCAAGGCCTTCAGCATTACCCATTCCATTATTACCAGCTCCATCTTCTCACTCACCATCTTCCAAATATTTGTGCTTCACGCAGAAATAATTTCGTCCGCCTAATAATGTCGTCAGAATATTATATTTATGTTATGTTGTTTCTAATATCACATGCATATTCAGGAAAGGTAACCCCTTATAGATGATACATATTTTTTAATCCTCAATTTTTAATGATGAATAGAGTCCCAGGATAGTCAGTGGTCCGCTAAGCGACCACTTCACCCATAAATCTGTGTTGAGCACCTCCAAGAGTAAAATTACACCACCAATGGGTTAGAGTGAACTAGTGGTACTAACTCATGGTATTAGCCCTCTCCTAGAGACAATGAATTTATGTGATTTTAATAATCCAGCGACCTTTAAGGGCTAAAGGGTGGTAATGGCCTAGAAAGGACTCGATTTTACGTTGTTGAAATAGGTTATTTTTATGAAAAAGTGATATATGATACACATTAAAGGCGGAAATAAATAAGCTAAGAGAATGAAGACACCAACTCATAGTTTTCGAATTTTAAGAGAATTACTGCTCAGTGATTTTAAAGTAGCTTAGCTTGATGGAAGATTCCCTGCAATTTGCTTCCCGGACGGTGAAAAGCAACAGTACCTACCAATATACTTGGTGCATAATTATAACCAATTGTGATTTAATTTCAAATTTCAACAGTTGTGTCCGCAAAAGCAGATTTAAAAAGAAAAAACCCTTCGCCATAGAGTAATTACTTGAAGCGACATAGTTTAAGAGATATTTCCAGTGATTAATCACATAATGAATTGATTGATGAAGGATTTGAATGTTTTCCTGCGAATCTTCACGGCTATTTCTCCTCGGGCCTCCCACCTGGTTAAGCTATTAATTTCGGCTTTCATTTCCAAGAAAGTCTCTCGGATTGATAGGGCAGCCGAAATGAAGACCCTAACTTTGTGGGAAGTCCGTGAGAAATTAAGCTTGTAGAAACTTTTTACTTAAAAGTATTTAAATACGAAGCGTTTATACGTAAATTCGTCATCATCATGTACCTCAGTCTGCAACTGATAATGGCGTAGTTATTTTGGAACGCGATGTATTAAGCTAATTAAAGAGGAAAATTACTGTGACCTTATTAATAAATCATGCATGAATTCCTTTGCGTTAAACCAATTAATTAATCCGAGAATAATGACCTTCTGTATCTCATTTCGATGAAACATGAATAAGTACTAGGAATCGAAGAAATTGGTTTCTCAAATACCGCATAGGTACTTATAAAATCCTACTGGTATTCTGCGTATTACTATACACATTATGTATTTCATATTCATGACGCTGGTACCATTTGAAACGCTCCTTGGGCTTGGGCAGGCTAAAAACTCATGGCACAAAATTCAGAAAAAGTTCAATTATCAGCGTTATTACACAGAAACCTATTGATACTTGTATGCGCATCAAACGTCCTGGGACAATTAAAAAAGGCATGCATTATATTTTTTGTTACTGTAGAGATTCTTTGGAATTCAATACGATAATACGAAGGCATTTTTTATTTGGTGAGGGTGGATCTGACTTCACACCTCGCCTAAATGGAATGCATGTCGATAGTATCTAGTATAAATGCTGATAAAATATGACATTCAGACAATCAGAACATGAATGCCATTGTGACCGAATTTATGTCAAGTGAATAAGCCCCTTTTTCTCACTGGTTTCTTAATTAATACCTCTGTTCGTTCATTAGTTTCTGTGTATGTGTATGGATGGGCATATAAAATAAACTTTAAATCTGTTTTCTTGGTTTGCTACAATTAAAAGTGTCACAATAATTTAAGAAATCACATGAATTTTACGCTGTAATTCTAACTCTCTTTCTATTACCAATATCCTCTCCATAAAGTATATGTCATAAAATTCTTAAAGTGGCCTAAGTAATAGGTGAAAAATAGCAAACAAAATACACAGTCCACGCACTCTATCTAGCTTGCAAAATAATATGCGAATAAAGTAACAAGCGATATGAAACTACAAAGAATAAAAGAACTGTGAGGGTAACTAGTAAAGTCAAATAATGTTACGTTAATATCCATGATTTTCTCGCTGTAACCCGTAAACGATTCGTCCCAACCGTGTTATGAGATTCCTGTCAGCATTCGGTAATTTTCTTCGAGGATCGTAATCTTTCGTATCCTGTGTTGAAATCGCGATGGAGAAAAAGTGATAACGATGACCAGTTATAGTTATGTGGGCAACGCGACTTCATTCGAAGGAAGATGTCAATCGATAACATACACCTATAAATCAAACTACTAAGTAGGTATCAACCTTATCAACACTTTTCTCTGAGTAAGATTGGGAGCAGCTTACTTTTGATTAAAAAATTAACGTAGCTATCAGTTTAAAATAGCATTCACATATACCATTAATACTTTTAAAAATTGGGTTTACTACAATTTTTTTACTTCTACTCCGTAATATATATCTAGCTGTGCGTGATACGTAGGAGATATATCTACCTCTGTGCTGTAGCCAAGTTTTCCTGCTGTTATTTTTAATTTCGTGAAATCATACTGCATAATGAGAAATAAATGATTTATTTCTTTATTATATTCAATACTACTCTGTCAAAGAGAGTAATTTCAATATTGCTTTCTTCCTTATGCGCTTTTTATTACATGGAATTGAAAGTAGCCCAAAAATTGGCTGTGGTATACCAACGCAATGGGAAATCTCGGGATTAAATGGCGTTAAGATTGAGAAAGAGAAAGTAATATTTTTGTTTTTAAATGATCGATCACGCTAGAAAAATGGTTACACCATGCATGAATATATCGCCTCAACTGAATAAGTACAATAAAAGCGTATGATTTTTTATTTTTGTATGAGCTGCTAATCTGCTAAACCCGCCTCTGACCTTAGTTTGTTCAAACTCAGACACTAGAACGAATATTGGGAAGGTTCTCTTGCGTAAAAATAAAAGTGATGAAAATTCGATCTAGTTAGTTTTAGTCTTGAATACACAGCGATAAATGGGATTTTAACTGAGGATGATGTGACAATTGTGCTGAAACAATTAGTAATGAGTGAAATCAGTCAGCGTCGTTAAAAACGCGAACGGACAGGAGTGTACCACAACAATTGGAGGGATTGAGATGTGATAAAATAAGGACTCGAAGGTTAAGCAGTGGACTTAATTCATTGTTGAAATATAAATCGAACTAATATGAGTCAGATGCGCAAAGCTCAATTACTGATCCACACCACATTTCCCAGAGAATACAATCAAAGGCAAAATAAAAGAGAGCTTTCAAGTAATGTTTTCCAAGCGCCATTCACGGCCACACCACAAGCTGAGTCAAAACTGTAAGTGAAATTGCATGAAAATTTACAAACGAATTTCTTCATGAATTCAATAATCGATGTTGGAAACGGCTCGGGGCTGCGTACACTAGGTTTGTGAGGGGGGAATGTTGGGGAGGATGCGAAGAGAAGAGTGGTTGCAGGAGAGAATGGAAGGGAAGATGAAAATATGATGGAAGATAATAAGGTGTGATAATTCGTTCGCCGCGTGCGCTCGCAGTTGGGCATTTGGCCGCGAGAGAGCGCGCGCGAACGGCGGGTATCTGCGACTCCGGTCACACCCGCGGACACTTGTTGTTTTGCTGACAAATGATTGATGGAGTGTTTAATTTCTTATCTCACTATTAAGTAAATGCATTGGTGTTTATGTAAAGCCTTTGGTTCCCTCATTTAGTTCGCATTCATCGCTCATTTCGTGACACCCAGGGGGTTTTCTGTGTCTGCGTCCCGCTCGACCTCAAGAGCGATAATGCGGCTGTGTTAATTTTTGCCTTTCTCTCAACCGTCGTCGTATGTATATGTATATATTTGTGCGCTTCTCATTTTTATGATTCCCGAGCGACTACCTCTCTTGGAGGAGAGTGATACGGCCTCGTCGAATAATAATGCATTATAATTCAGAAAGATTGGATCGGGTTGCTCCATGTGGAGTGGTCGATCCTCATTTGAATTTCAAATACGAATATTTCTTGGGCGCTGCGAAAATTTCCGTAAGATATTAATATGGATTCTGAATCATTCTATTGTACGGCGAGAGGGAGCTCTTTAACAATGCAACAACCATCTTCTCTCTCTCTATCTCTTTGTGTGTGTCTCTCTCTTATAAAAAAATAACACACACCTTTTCTCTAAGCATTTAAGTTGATTAATGTAGCCAACGGTGTAAGACGGAGGGCAATAGCAACTTTGTAAAAGCATTCAAAGCTTTCACATAATCTCCTTCTCTTATTAACGTCAACTCAAGTGAGTGAGAACAAGTGAAGTTCTTGAACACGTGGTTGACTTAGACCGGCCTGTATTTCCATCGGTAGTTACAAATATATACGGGAAATATCAAAAGTAAGACTATATTAATAAATTAAATGAGGTACAAAGAAGTTGAAACAAGAACGGAAGAAAATGTCTCTTAGATGAAAGAGTGGAAAGAGTATTTTGGTGAAATAAGCGTAAGAGCCCTATAAAAAAATAACACACACCTTTTCTCTAAGCATTTAAGATGATTAATGTAGCCAACGGTGTAAGACGGAGGGCAATAGCAACTTTGTAAAAGCATTCAAAGCTTTCACATAATCTCCTTCTCTTATTAACGTCAACTCAAGTGAGTGAGAACAAGTGAAGTTCTTGAACACGTGGTTGACTTAGACCGGTCTGTATTTCCATCGGTAGTTACAAATATATACGGGAAATATCAAAAGTAAGACTATGTTAATAAATTAAATGAGGTCCAAAGAAGTTGAAACAAGAACGGAAGAAAATGTATCATAGATTAAAGAGTGGAAAGAGTACTTTGGTGAAATAAGCGTAAGAGCCCTTGAAATCATATGGAGAGCACGAAAAATAAACTTTTCAGAATGGTTCGTACTGCTCAAAGTTACTTCTTACACTGGGAAGATTATTAAGATCCCTTACTGCAGCGACAGATTCTTACTGTATCTACAGATACAGGCTTGACGAAATCTGTAATCAATATAGAAATTATTATTATTACCATCCCAGCTAAATAAATGATGGAGTGTTTGAAACAGAGAAGGGTGCAGAGAAACTGGGTGCTTTCAAAACTCCCTTTTCTGTGATACTATTCAAAATCATGATATGAACTACTCCAAAAAACGTGAAGCATAGTTACATTCACTTAGTATATGATTTTATCCACAAATGCACAAGTCAAGGATTTTTTCTACCTCACCCTGCTACACCTCCTTGTGGTGGCAGTTAGGGTACAATGTTGGTAAAGATAAAGTTGATTCACACAGGGTATTATTCAACCAATAAGTTTCCATTTATGAAAGGCTAAGGTGACTGGAACTTTTTCCTGACTCAGGGCACTTCCGTCAGAGGTCCTACTATCGAAGCCTAATCGAAAGAAATTCGTCACGTCGTGCTCCTGCGTTTCCCCGAATAAAATCCATCGATATCATATTCCTTTTTCTTTCTCTCTCTCTGGATTCCAATGAGCTTCATAATTTTTGGGAAAGAAAAAATCAACCGGACGGTACAGGAAGAACTACCATTGTGTAGATTCGATTTGACGCAGCTGTGAATGAATTAATGCCACTGGCGCGTCACAACTTTTAACATTGTCACAAATGTCACAATTAATGTTTTTAGACCACTCATGAAATTCGAAAAAATGGCTGCTTCCTCAGAGCTCACCTCACAGTTTCACATTTTTAATGAACTTTTTTCAATCATCTAAACGTGGAAATGATTTCTGTGTGAGGAAGAGGCTACAAAACATTCGAGAGCAGAGTATATACTCAACGTCTTTACAGCAAAAAGTCTGTGCGATCGTAATACGCACTTTTACCGCTGTTAAATATATATTCCGCGGTTTAAATATAACTAGAAGCAGGTTAGGAAATTGGTTACACTTGAACTACAATTTACTTAGACCGTGGTCTGGCGGAAACATCGTACTTGCAAGCCAGAAACAGCTGTTTTCGACGTTTCCGGCTGATGCGATTCAAACCACGGTTTAAACTTCGCTCTTGCAATCCACCCGAAGTTGTCTTTTTCAGTGAACACAGAACAAGGAAAGTAATTCTGTGACCGTATATGAATACATTATCTAGAAGGAGCTATGAGACATTGACCGTACAGGAAAAATGCAGGCTACTCCCTGATCCAGCCGGATTGACATGAACTTACCCTGTATATCCAGTAAAGGCAAGTGAAACTTCATCCTGTAACACTGTGTGAAGCCATGGTCTTGGAAATTTGATGCACTTGCGTGGAGTCTTGACGAGAGAATCCAAAATACTCACTGCCGCCTATAATTCCAATTCCTGTGGGAGAAAATAAAACAATTGTCATTTTATTCTCGTCACATTAAGACTATCATCACTTTAACCCCCAGTGCCCCCCCCCACCCCCCCCAACCCCCCCCCCAAAGCACACCGTCTGGTAACTCGTACAAAATCTGAAGATTCAGGCAATATTGTGTGGGAACGAAACATCACTGAGAAATCACAAAAAATGGGCAAATTACACAAGTAAAATATTTATTACGACCTAGGTATCGCCCATTACAGCATCATAATGTTGTAGGTCGTAATACATATTTTACTAGAGGAATGTTCCCATTTTTGTGGTTTCTCACTGGACATCCGTGGTCATTTTGTCACATCGTTACCCAATTTACCAAAATATAAATACCGTCCATTGAAACTATTTAAGTGTCATAACTTGATGTTGTCCCAAATTTCCATTCTTCCGTTACCTCTCCCTCTCATAACTAGCATTCTCACCTCCATCGCAACTTTCAAGGGCTCCTTATCACTAAACAGCCCAACATTCAGCTTAGCTATCTTTGAAATATCCACCAAATTTTCCTCTCTTCCGTTCGCTCATTCGTTTGCCATCCTCTCTGGCTAGCTTGCGTTATCTCTTTTACTCCATATCGACTTCTCGGAAAGCCTTCAACCTACGCTCATTCTCTTCCCTCAAAGACAAAGTACCGGGACAAGACAACTGGCATTCGCTCCACATAAAACAGTCATCTTTTCCTTACATTTTTCTCTGAGAAACGTATGTTTTCCCTTCCCTTGGTGTACGCCAATTCTCTGTTTAACTAATACTTTCGCTACAGGTGCTTTTTTCACTACTAATTTATATAAAATATCTTTCGAAGATATAACACTTATTCATAAGCATTGATATGTGAAGCTACATCTTGCTCACTGAAGTACATTAATATTCGGGCACTTTAAGTTGGCCCAAGTGATTGGAATTAGGTGGGTGGAATGGTTTTCTCCCACAACCACACGTAAAATCGAAAATTCCAGAAAATAAGAACGAGCTCGAGTACAGAAACAATTTACGATCCCAAATCGGAATGTCATGGGAATCGATGGGGAATTCAAGGCGGCACATTTAATTTTACGGCTTTCAAAAAGTTGAAAAAAATAATACTCCTACATCGGTGGGACTGAATTATGGCTTCAGTGCCAAATTTTTATTTGGTTTCGATTAAATGAAAAATAAACAACATATTCATAAAGTGGGAATCTCTGGGAGTGAGCTCATAGGAATCGATTTGAGGAAATTTGGAATTAAATTACATTTAAATATATAAAAAGGAGCATTGAACTGGAGGAATTCTAGAACAGACTGTATATTAACAGACTGTATATATAACTTTTAGTCAAGTTTTGGAGCAAAGGTATGCTCACCTATGTAAGATTAACGATTCATTGCAAAACAAACATTGTTTTGTGGGTTTTATCGTTATGGTGTTCACTAATATTGCAATCCATCGTTCCGTCGTTGTTTTTAACGTCTGTGAATGGATGTCAAGGCGCATTCTTTAAGGCTTTGAACTAAAACTGTTTTCACAATATAGTTTTTTCAACCGTTTCATTAGTGATGTAGATATGCATTTTATCGAACCCCCTAGAATGAAGGCTATAACTATGTTCACTTGCACTTGACAGGCACTTGGATCTGAGGGGAATATTTCAGGAAAGTTATGGTACGATGAAAATACATAAATATACCCAATGGACCCATCACTGAAGGTTACGATTTCGTAATAATTATCATTGCTTACTTAATGCTAGCGCCTTTTATCAGTTAATCAAATATCAATAATATTTCGCGAGGCTGACTCCCTGTATGTTTTTCTATTTATGAGCACAGATCGTAGAGTAATATTTGATGAAACATTGGGTCCCTTTTAGGGTTACGTCTAATTTTACATATTAAAACAGGACTATTTTAGCCATTAATTTCACTGCTAATATTGATAAAGTATTCTATAGAGTAAATCATATTTGTCGTGACGTAAATAATGGATGATTACTGCGAACTTTACATTCAAATGGAGCTTCTATATTCTTTATTTGTATTTATTTACATATTGGCCGTAACATTTATTATGGGTCATATAATACATGATCAGTAGGTGTAATCATTTTATTTTTAGTTATAGCAACAGCATTTATAGGACATGTTTTACCATTAGGACAAATATCTTTTTGAGGGGCCACAGGAAACTAATAAATCAACTATTCCTTATTTAGGAACTATACTTGTGCAATGAGTAACAGGAGGATTTGCAGTAGATAATGCTACATTAACCCGATCTGACGCAATCTGATGCAATCGTAGAAGAGTGTAGCGCTCGATGAGCAAAAGTTAAAAATAAATTTTTAAATAGGGAGAAAAGTCTATAGCCATGCTCTGATATTTCACTAACCAATATTAGTCACCCAGAGTAAATTTTTGCCGCCGAAGGCTTAAGTCTTAAACGCATTAGTTTACTCTTCGAAGTATACTAAAAGTGGGAATATTTCATTTCCAGCATCACCGCAAAAACAATGAACAAGGGTCTGCCGGACGACGGAACACATCCCATCGATTTTCGTTTTCAAGCACGCAGACGAAACGCCTTTCCCGCACCCTCTCACATTCATCCACCCCTCTCTCCCTCTCCAACCCTCTCCCTCACCCGTTCGACCTTTTCAAATAAACCGTGACCACAATCATAACGGGCTTATGGGACCCACTTCCTTCCTTCCTCCCCTTCTGCCCACCGCGCATCGCATAAAAAAAGGCTTTTTCCGACTGGAATCGATATATCGCCGTCACGACCTTTCCCTCCCCACTAAGGACTCACACCCCGGGTGGTGATCCAGGGGAAGGGGGGGATGGCAGGGGTTGTCCGCGCAAAGTGGACGCCCTCTCTCGCCGTATTCAGGAAGGTGACGAGGGCGATGGGAAATGGGGTGTATGCGATGGCGACATCCCAGGGGTGGCTGGGCAGGGGCGGAGCTAAACCGCAAGACTCACGCCCCCCCCTCTATTATTGGGTTGTCTACGCCAAGCGTTGCCTAGCCAAGAAATGTTGAAATGAAATAGCGATGTCGCTTGGCTCTAGCCAGGCCGAATCTCGAGTACCTTGACGCGAACATTTAGAAGTGATGAGTAATGGAACACCAGAACCAGTGAGTGGATAATCTTTTCTCTCCTCCCTTCTATAAATTTACTCTCAGACCGCTAGGATTCCAAGCAAATTCACCAACTATTGTAATTCAAATTAACTCGTAAGTTGAATTTCCTATTGGTTACCACCCATTAAAAAAAGACTAAATTAAACTAAGGCAGCTACAGGGCCAATTTTGACCCAATTTGGTCGAAATCTCATAGTGTTCCACATTCACTTCAATATGTTGCTGAACCAAGACGCAAAATTTTCTGCCCTATTTGCTTCATTTGTTGAAGTTTCACGTTGAAATTAACATAGGCTATTTGGGTATTCCATGGAATCAATTCCATTGCTGCCGACGTTTACAATGAACGAGTCTTCCACCATCTTCAGGGCTGACTCGTTCATCGAAACTTTGGCAGCAATGGAAGGATTGACCCGGTGAAATACCAGTACATATAACCCACGTTAATTTCATTCACCGGGAAAGCAGCAGATCTTATTTTTCCACGTTGGAAGTTGTCTGAAATTAGCTATTCATCAAGGTCTGTAAGTACCACGCGGGACACACTCAGCGTCACTTCAAGAGAAATGTAAGCAGATGTACTCGCAGGGATGCAGCTAGATGGGAACGGATAATGCGAACGATTTCTTCTCATTAATTTATGGTATTTTTTCAATGAAATTCGGAAAGGACAATTTTCAGAAAGCTTAGCCATGAATCTCATCAAGATTGAATTTTGGTCGGTTCACGTCATTTTAACTTAAGTTTCATACAGGCAGAAAGTTTCGTGCCCGGGATATAACTTATGTTTCCATCAAGTCTTTCGTTTTAATGTTATGCCCGGCTGCTTCACCGGAATATCGCACGCATGTGAAAAAAGGGGTGGTAAACTCCTGTTTCGAGATATTCTAAAAGAAAATATGGCTGACGGCAACGGATTTGGAGATTTCAGCAGTACGAGCGATCATGTGTTGAGGTGTCCGTGGTTCATTCAGCATATGAGGAAAATGGTGGCATAAGAAAAAATTACACAACGATTCCCGTGGCTGTTGGTACATTTCGACCGAGAAGGATAAATGCATTTATCCGAGCACGGAAACGTGTGTATAGATGTATACTTCCAAAATGTCATTCACTCGCCTCTCAACGCGAGAGACCCGCCGACCATTCAAACGCCAAAAACGGGGGCGACAACACAGAAGACCTCTCTCAGGGGATATAAATTCGACTCCACAAAGCCAATAAGAGGAAAGGGGGCCGAGGAACATTTCTGCAATGAATGGGGGGTGAAGTCCCCACCAGCGGGGTGCCGGGTCACAACCCCCTACCCTCTTTTTTCCTCGTCAATGTGTATTCCCCACGACCCCTTTTCGGAAAATCCACTTTTCGGAGGCTTTTTTCCCCCTGATTCGCCGCTGCCACTTGAAAAATGACTGGAAATGGCCGAGGGGGGCAGAGGAAGGAAGACTGGAGGGGCAGAAGGGTAGTGGTGGCTTATTCTTCCAGTCACGGGGTTCATTGTTGGGGTGTGAGAAGGGGACATGTTCGAAAGAGCGAAAGAAATATGCTTGTGTGGTGCATCACACGCCTACCCAATAGAGCAGTGGTTCCCAACCGGTGTGCCGCGGAACTTAAGGGTGCCGGAAAAACAGCAAGGGGTGCCGCAAGATTATTGCGGGAAAACGAAAAATGTTTAGTGTGACAAACGCATGAATTGATTACTCTCACGCCCGACAGATGGTGACAGAAATCGAATAATTTCTTCCAATCCGACTACAGTAGCGGTGGCACCAGGGACTCCATGGGTGGCACTAAAAGAGTACCACAGTTTCATTGGAACTGTTTCTCAACCGAAACTGTTTCAAAACGAAACAGTTCCGCAGAACACCCTGTCGCGGAAAACATCTAGGGGCACAGCAAACAACAGACGATCGATCGGCACTGATAGAACAAGGCTGGTAGTTATGCATTCTATGTAATAAGAAACCTTACACTTCACAGAAAAGTAAGAATTTCATTTGGAGTCATAAAAGATAGGTACTTCCCTGTTATAATTCTATCTGCAACGATGGGCGGACATGTGTTGGCTAAATTAATCGGCAACCGCCTGAAACAGACAGTGCGTTGCAACTGGAATTGAATGGAAGACGAAACAGTCAGCTATCAGTTTCTGCTGCACAGCACAGAGCGCAACGGCAAGGCTGCGGCACGATCACGAAACACACCTGTTGTTAGCAACAATTATTTGAAGCAGTTGCCTGACTTGTACAGTTGCGATTGCTGTCGTTTCGCTCCGACAACAGTTACCACTAGACTGCAGTAGAGCGCTATACCTATACTATACCATATTAAATGTTGGTTGGTGATTTTACTATTGCCTTACATAAATAAAATAAAATTGAGGAAATATTTATTTAAATGTGAAGTTAACATTTTCCTGGTGCATATTCCTCTTTAATAAAATATATTTTTTTTAATTAAAACAAAATCTAAGAAGAGTGCGCCAACATTGTAACCTCAGTATGAAGGGTGCTGCAATTGTAAAAATTTTGGGGATCACTGCAATAGAGAGGCAAGGGAGGGAGGTACACATATGGAGCGGTTTACCCATCTAGGTAACTACGAGAGTCTAAGGAAACGATCGCGCGGAACGAAGGTTCATTGGGGAGCAAGGACTACCACTAGGGGACTCACGACAGAGGGCGGCTATTGCTTAATGCCACGATTCTGTGGTCAACCGACGTGCGCGACATCTCGCACAACTCTGGGAAATTATTTGCAGCGACCTTTGAGGAGAGATACGCCCTGAAAAGTTGGGATTACCCTGAATTTTGGTATATTAATAAGCGTTCTGACTGAAGTTTCACAAATCGGCCCTGTTCTGAAATGTTTAGTTCGTTTTAGCAAGATATCACTTTGCATAAAATTCAACGAATTTGGCTTCATTATGATGAAAAGATATCATATTTCCGATTGTACCAAAATATCAACCACTTACAGTAATACCTTTTGAGAAGTCAACAAAAAGGTACACGTCGTTTTCCACAGGATATTGTACGACTATAGGCTCGAATGAGACTAAATTTAAAAAGCAGGAAGTTTTGACGCATTTATCACGTCAGAAATGTAACGGTGACTAGTTCGTTTACTTTATCGACTATTTAAATAAATACATTCCATTCTCACTGTAAATGTTTTTACAAAATTGCAAAAAATCTTCGAATACGAAAGCGTTTTTAGCGTGCGGCCTGAAAAAAATTAGTCAAGTTTAAGCCTCATATGTGTGTCATTTAATTACTAAGAATTTCATCCATATAAAACATAGTTTTTGCGTAATTAATATTACTATTAAATATTGTTTTGTTCATTATAGTTTTATTCACGTATGTAATAACTACTTTAATTAGAAAATAAAATTCTAATTTGGACTCTAGTTATGACAAGGGAAAATTGTCACTCAAACTACCTTGAATTGAGCTAGTCTAAAATTCTGCCATATTTAATTCTGACAGTTTTCCTTGCATTTATTTCCGGTTTCAGGTTGCATTGGTGGTGCATTGTGTGTACCAATAGAAAAACCATTTTTATGTACACCACAGTTATTGTACGTGTGACAACCTTTTCGGCGGTGATTTTTTGTCACTCTTTGATTACAAGAATTGAAAGTTGAATCCATTGGGAAAATCCTATTGATGAAATATATTTTGAATGACATGCTAGCAGTACCATGGTGAAAAAATTTAAAATATTTTACAAAAATTGTAAAAAAAAATGTCTTATCAAAAGAATTATCTTTGAATTATAAACGGAGGACGTATTGTCTGCGGGCTGCAAGTGCATATATTTCATAAATAATTTCGCGAAAAGATTGTATCATGTGGAGTACCTATTTTGGCAATAAAAAGTCTATTTTATATTTAATTTCAATATGACAATTATAGCGGGTTGCAACGGGTAGCAACAATATCATTATCGCGATATAAAAATAGTAGAAAAATACCGATGTTTCGGTGTACCGTGTGTGCATTGATTTGAAAATTTGAAAAGGAATTAAATTAAGCTGCAGAAGTTGTACTGTCCGCTTATATTTAATGCATAACAATATACAACTCGTGTTTCAACGCTTAGGGCGTCATTATCAGGTATACCTGATGATGACGCCGTAAGCGTTCAACTTCTTCAGTTTGATTTAATTCCTTAAATACTGTTCCACCACGTTACGCCAGATAAGGTTGAAAATTTTAGGTTAGTTAAATGTCTTAATTATAAGTATTGTTATGGAAGTACGCCATATTCGATTGGTTTGAAAACGATTTATTGTAAAAATAACATCTTACGAGCTATACCAAACTTTTAGATGAAAACTTTATGTAACATTAACCTGTCCAGCCCCTCTGAAAAATAAACGGCACCTGGATATATGTGTTTGAACATTTTACATTCAACATTACAATGAAAGGAATTCAATTATCCTATCTCATCAGTTTCCAGTGAATAGTGAGTAAACCTGTGTCAATTGATAGAAAGGACTGAGTTGATTCAGAAGTAGGTAGGTACTGAAATGTATCCCATACATAAAACTTCAATATTCATATTAATATTTTACTATAGCTTACGTAGATTCTATAAGTACATAACTTGATAGTGATATGACAAATATTACATTTATAACGAATCCTTTAAGGCAACGGAAATGGTACTCAAATTCCAATTTGACAGATATCCATAGCAACAAACTATCGATTGCGATATGCCAATGTATCTTAACCCTATGGGTCTGCTTGCTTTACTTTGGTTTAATGCACTTTGACACTGAATGTCCTCTTTGATGCTTATCCTCCATCTCAAAAAAAAAGTTCCCCAAGTAGTTTCCAAACTCTCCGACCGGTCCGCGGGAACTCTCTTAAGGCCGTTTTACACGGTACATTTTTTTGTACAATCTATCGTGCGAACACATGTATCAGGAAGTTGTACCGTGTAAAGAGGCAAATTGAGCGAACGCTTGTGCGAATGTATGAATGACTGAACGGAAAATAGTACCTTTTCTAATTCCATTCAGACAATCATACACTTTCGATCCGGTTTTATTCAACAGATGGCGCAGATATGGCGAAAACTGTGGTGCCTGTGTTACGATTGAAAGTAAAGTTGTTTATAAAAAGGATTCAAACTTTCCCGTCAAATAATATGAGTAACTATTATCCCGTGTATATAATCTTTAATGTGTAAACTCTTCTCGGGCTCTCCCCCGGTTTAAACTATTCATAATTGTCGACGTTTCGAGAGACGACTCGTCACTCATTCTCAAGGTAAGAATTTATTACGTCGGCAATTATGAATAGTATGAACCAGTAGAGAACCCGAGAAGAGTTAACTCAAAGTTACTCAAATGTTTACCTCGTCATTTCGTCGTGTTATTTGGTGTTCTGGTTTTTCAATGTAATCGCGATATTTGGGTTTAAAATTAATTTATTCCCCCAAATTTATGACTGGTCGCGTCCACAAGTAGAGTTCTTGATATCCCGCGTGATTTAATAATAATCATCTCTGCTGTTTAGCAAGTAACGAAATCGTAAAAAAAACACATTAAAACATTGGTTCAAATACAGAGGGAAATTTGGAGGGAAATTTGGAAATAAAAGGATCCCGTGTTCCGCTATACCACTTGATATTAACAATTTCTTACACACATATAATAAACTCACGAATTTTGTCTATCAGAGTGGAGATCCGGCTAGAAACGTTAATGACTTGTTGCTATAAAATCCAGATGAGAAAAAAACAAAACGATGCAAAGGTCAAATATAAATCCAGAGAGAAGAGTCCAAGAGAGCTTTGTCTAAACCGGGAGAATAATCAGAGTAGGCAGATGGTCGAGTCGAAGTTCCGAATTTCAGGTGATCAGCTTTTCAAGGTGTCAAATACGTGAGTGAAACATATGTTCACGAGTGAAATATAAACATGATAAACAAAACACTCGCGAATTCCGATCGATTTCTATCGCTAAATTGCACGGAAAAATGTGCGTTTGCACACATCGCGTAAAGCGACATTCTGTCTGATTCAGTCGTTCTTACAATATTTTCTTTCACACTTGACTGTACATGCGTTCGCACGATAGATTTTACAAATAAATGTACCGTGTAAAACGTCCTTTAGAGAGCGAAACAGTTAAGGTACTTCAGGATCAATTATTATAAACTGAGTAAAATAGATTAACCAGCTAAAAAATTTCTCCAATGGCCGTAAAATAAAATATTTGACAGCCTTTGGAGAAATTTTTTATCTGGTTGATCTATAGAGGCCGTAAAGCTCAACTACCTTGATTTGAGTAATATAGATTTTTTTTAAATAGCGGCTGCCGATTTGGGGGATAGCACTATCGAAAATTGGATATTTATGCCAATTAAAAAATACCAATATGTTGACTATGTTGTCACAATAATTACAGGGTATTTCGATTAATCAATACATTCCCCTCCAAACCTTACTCCATAGCCGAGAGCAATCGAACGAATCCTTCAGTTGCAAGAACTATTGACAAAATTGAGGATCGATTCCTTCGTATGTAATCCATTCTACCAACTACGCAAAAAATATATTATTAAATATTTTTTTCCACTTTCCGGTCTCATACATTATTCGAAGCAGCGATTCCTTTCATAAAATGATTCATTTTCCTCGCAACATACTTCTCACCAATTTTGGTTCCTTAATTAGTTCAATTCAAAAATATTTTGTGCCTCCCTTCAGGGACGAAAACAATAATAATGTCTTAAGCATAGTTACCTCTTAAGGGTACAAGACATATGCTTTCGCGTACCTTTTTGTTTTTTCTAGCCTTAATTCGAAACACAGTAGTAATACCGGGAATTTCAGGACCTCATTGCATATTTGTAAAATATAAAACAGTAGTTTATTCTTTAAATTAAACATAAGAATATAGAGGAATGACTCGTTGAGAGGTAACGGAAAGCTGTGAATGGTGGGGAGGAGAATGTTTTGTGAGCGGGAACATTTTAAGAGGTAACTAGTATTTACGCGGCATGAATCGAGATAAAAGCTATAAAGAACTAACTAGCGGAACTAAATATGAGGCAAACCGAGTGCCATAAGATGAAATGACTGACAGGCTGCAAAAACTGATGAGCTGGTGGCGGAATTAGGAGCAGAGACTGCGTAAGTACCCACTTACATTGGCATACTGGACATGATGTTGACTCGTGTCCATGAATTTTAACACTAGTGATTTCATTTTCTTATGGAGGAGAATGGAGACGAATAGAAAACAGATTTTATGGACGGGATATAAAGAGAGGCACTGCGATGAAAAAAGAAATTGAGTGTAGATAAATGTCTGCGCCTGTAAAAACCTAGAGTATGTTTACTCCCTTACATTTAAACCTACCTTAACCAGTAGCTTACCCTAATAATAATAAATTAGTGTCGTTAACGTACCTTTTTGGACTTGACTAGTAAATTGATTTCTTAATTTTTTTTAAAAATTGACATTTGCTATTCATTAGCTGATCACAACGCTAAGGACTCTCAAGAGTTGTCACAGCGCTTCCCACATCCTCGGATAATGCTGCTCAATGAAAAATTAAAAAAAAAATGAAACGACAATAAAAAAATAAAGAAGGTGACGAAGAGGAAATAAAATCCCCCTACCGCACCAATAATAATAATAATAATAAAACACACATACACCGAGTATTAGTTGCACTATTTCTGCTGTTTTACTTTGCACATGATTGCCTTAGTTGTTGACTCTTAAATTGCAACTTTAAGAATCACCAACTTTTCAAGGATTTATTATACGGTTTTACTGCCTTTTCTTAACCTCGCTTGAAGGATCCTTAGGATCTACTTAACCTCGCGTGAAGGATCCTTAGGATCTACTTGACTTCGGGCTTGATGGGGTCGTCGATAAAAGGAGTCGGTTGCGAATGAGTGTTTCCGAGCTTGTGAGAAAAAATCTTGTGATACCATTCCGAAAAATTATCGGTATTCAAATTTATGTCGCGACATGCCATGCTCAACTCCTATAATTGGATAGTTGTATGAAACATTTTGTGTACCGGCGAGGAGGCAGGCTTGGACTTCGGTGATTAAGCTAGTCGATGCTAGTCGGTAGCCCTTGTTCTACTAAGTCGTAAAAGTTATTAACTCTTAATGAATTCACCTACATAAGTTGGCATGGGTCTTCCTGTATTCCCCGTCCCCATTTCAAGGGTTTAAAATATTCTCGACGCGATCGTAATTATTTCCAAACATTGGAAACGAAAAGCAAACAGAAGGCGCGACATCGACGTGCTAAAATACCAAATATTTAGTCAGGGCGATTAAGGGAATGGAATCGCCGAATAATGACGACCTTCGAAATTTGGGAAAGCTGTGTCCGGCCCAGGAAGGTGTTGAGCGGTCCCTGATCTCCATAATCATATCAATGATCGCTCTCTTACATGCCAGCGCCTCAAGGCGGTGGACTGGGGAACAATCGGTGGGAGTTTTGCCGCCATTAGTGGCCTTAATAGTCGGAAGAAATATGGAGGGGACGGCGAAAATCTTCTGATTGCTAGAGGACGCGTCCGCATCGTTGCTTTCCAGCGCCATTCCCGCAAGGCATTCATGCAACCGACGGTTTCCATCTTGTGAAAACACACGCCTTATCGAAAACAAACCCACCTATTTAATAATTCATATCAGTGGGGGGCCAGCGGGGGGCAGCTGCCCCGGTCCTGCTTGTCCGATCGAGGATCGAATCTGGAGTGAAATATTTTATCTCGCCTCGAGGGCACCTCGTATGCATGTACGGGGGAGCCGTGGTTTCTCCGGGACCCAGCCGCAGGCTGGCAATTGGCCAAGTCCCAGGACTGCGGTTCGAAGGCGATGGAGAATCACTAGGGGAAAATTCGGTGAGGAAATTTCCGTTCGGAGTGTTTTGCAGTTGTCCATTCTTCTCCGTCTAGGAAAATTAGTGCAAAACCGAGTAGTTCCGTTTTTGAGGAACATAAGAGGCAAGGTAGCTGTCGGTTAGTTCCATCAAAAGCCATTTGAATATCGCTAGATTAGCATAGTCTTTTGATTCCCTCAATAATTCAAAGAGCTGCTTTTAAGCAACTCTTTCTAAAGTCTCTTCATCTGTGTAACATCTGAAAGGGCGCGTGAAAACGTATTGGAAATATCTTGGCATCTCCCTTGCGATGATAATTTATCAGAATGCCACCGGCACTTTTGGAGGCACACATCCTTACTTTGCGTGCCATCGCTAAAATATTTTTAACTTTGCCAAAAGCAGGTGGCTAATTTTTACCGCGATTAAATTTTGATCAGTTAATTAATGATTGTAGCAAAACCTTTGGAGAGAAAAATATTTTCTCAGCAAAGCCATTAAAATGACTCCAGTCACATACCATTCCGAAAAATTATCGGTAATCATATTTATGTCACGACATGCCATGCTCAACTCTTATAATTGTATAGTTTTGTGTACCGGCGAGGAGGCATACTTGGACTATGGTGAATAAGCTAGTCGATCACTCTGGTTCTACTAAGCCGTAAAAGTTATTAACTGTTAACTTTTAAGTCGTTAAAGTTTATACACGCGTTGCATTCTGTCGTGCACGCTATATTTGCCAAATAAAAAAATTATTCCATATACATTTGTTATTATATCCCTCCATCCTTAGTTTCGACAAAGAATTCTTTAACATTTTGGTGGCAAGTAAGCTAATCATTGGTACGAGTCTATCAGTATAACTGTCAAAGTAACCAAGCAAAATGTATGAGCATAAAGAACACTTCCGCAACTCCAGCTAGGCCAAAATGGACGTATTTGGTACTCTGAAATACCAATACTTTCATAATTCTCATCTATTAATGAATCACAGTTTGAATAACTACTCCTGCGGCCAAAATTACAGTGATACAGTAATAAGGAGGATTGGCGGTACCCGAAACTAAATGGAGCTGTAGAGACCGCGGTGAAACATCGAGGCTTGATTAAAAACCGGCAATGAGAGGAATTGTGATTACCACTAATGAAACATATTCCGATACTCGATTCATCCTCTCTCTTTTAACTAAAGTGGAGCTCAGAGAGGTTGAAAAATTAAAATTAATTGCATTTATCACGTCGTGTAAGAAAGATTATTTTGCCTATATTATTTCGATGTATTCTCCACAAGCATCTCCACAGTATATTTGTGTCAAGGATTTCCAGTACTAATCCCTCAATTGTATAAAGTGCGACATTAAAGTGAATATATTAAATTTTAGACATTGGGCGATCATCCCATCAACGGCCGATATATCCATATAACTCAGCATACCAAACAACGTAATGCAATTCTTCACGAATAAAATGAAGTTCACAAAACATATGCATAGTAAAATTAATATGTTAAGGATGCTTAAGGTATTTGCGGGAGACATGAATATCATCATACGTGGCCGACCACGGCATAAGTGCTGGTAATGCATGTGACCGCATGGATTGTGGCTTCTTTGAAGTCCTCTGGTCCCTCGCAAGGGCTTAAAATCCAGTTCCCTTTTATCCTCCTAAATTGCCATTGGGATTAAGAAGCTTGGGTAGCATAGTGGTCTGCGCATTGGCCCAGCAAACCAAAGATCCGTGATTCGATTCCCGGTCCTGGCTTATTTTTTCTTGTGGAAATTCTTTTCTCAATGGTTTCCACCAATTTCTGGACTTTCCGTCGACTAGAGAATTACATAGTTTTGGTTTAGCTGCGGGTGTCCAGGTGTCATCACCACTCACCAGGCTACCACGCCGTAGAATACCTCCAACAAATAATTTACGGTACTTGGCACGCAATGGTTCATGTTATTTCCGGAAGGCAATCTATACATTTTTAACGGAAATGAGTTCTCTCCTCTGAAAAATTTTCTAATGCCTTCATAGCTCTATCTTTGGTGTGGCTTTGCTCTTTTTTAGTTTTGACTTCGATTTGGAGTGCTTAGAGGAAATGCTCATGAATTTGAAATTGACTTGAATGCCTAAGCATTGAGCTCGCAGAAAGGTTATGTACAAAACCCACTCTATTTCACCAGTGCATAATTTTCTTTTCTATTTTTTTCCTTTTATGACCAAATTAATTTTTTACATAGTATCACAGGGGAGCTAGTAAAGATAATCTATATAGCCCTAAGCTAGCACTTTTATGTTACTGCACTAATAATAAGAGCTGCATTCAGAGCAATAATTTCATAATAAATATACTTCCACGCTAATGGAGTGTGACTAGTTTCGACAGGCTATTTGTCTGATGTGTTATTCAGTGACAGTCTAATTAGAACACAACAAAATGCGCGAAATTCACTATAAAAATAATCATTATGAGACCAGAACCATAATTTAGCCTATGCCATATTATTTACCTATAACCGTAATTATTGGATAAAGTACTTTGAATAAATACAATGGTTATTCATAGTGATTTCATTATATTTTAAATAATAATGATGCACGGAAGTTATTTTTCTTTATAAATGTAGAAATATCAACAAATAATCATTACGAACTACTATTATAAATCTGGGTGACGTAAAAATTATATGTGAATGTCAATCAAAAGCACTTACTGCCGTGCAGGTCTTTCTGTATATTGAGATGCATTATCCGGCGGTAGAGCTGGCATCTGGCTTTCGGAACGTCGTCACTGGCAGATGCGGAACGCTCGTCGCGTTGTATTTTGATCGATGCCACACGTGGAAGGAAAAGCGGCGACAGTCTCTGACTACCACGAAAGAATTAATTTGTCTCCATCCATAACTTTCTAGCCGGCCACATTTTACTTCCACAGTCAGGTGCCATTGTAGATTATCGCTACGGGAAGCATCAATTAGATTTATTTTATGATCATAGACTAATTGGGGCCTTAAGGAGCCACAATGGAAGACGGTCTGATTTGCATATTTCCCCTGGGGCAGGGGGGACGTCTATTCTCTCCTACTCTTCCTCCTTTAACCACTTTTCTTTGAACCACTCCACGCACTGCCATCTCACACACGTGCCAACAACCTCTCGAAATGGACGTCGGTGCTGAAAAGCCCTTGCCGGTCGAACACATCTAAAAAGATGGCAATAAGATTTTTTTCTTCATCTTTCGAATTTTCCTTTCCTCTCCTTTCATCGGGGCGGATAGTAGAGCAATCGATCATTTTAACCAGAAATTCCTCCGTCTTCAGCCCCGTTTACACACCAAGTAGAGCCTCCATCAAGAAGGGTTTGATATAGCCTCAGTATTTCAAGCTGATTCGTGCTCATTTGATTAAAACAAAATATAATCACATGCCACTCCGTTGCTGGAAGAGGTGATATTAGCATTTTTAACTCTCCCCTGCTAACGTGGACACCATGGCGAGAAGAAAACGTACAGGAAGGGCCAACAAAGTTTCGATCGGAATGTATATGAGGCGTCCTTGAAACTAAGCGTCATTTTCGAGCACAAAAAGAAACGTTAATAAAGCCATGAGTCTACTCCCGAACAATTTTTCCTTAAAAGCCAACATTTAGTAAATTGACGAAAACCATGTTTCTTTACAGATGTACAGCTAATAATCAGTGTCTCGTGATGAGTGATAATATATATTTTGAAATCTTAAAAAAATTGTAATCATCCTGTGCATAGGCTTGGACTTGTAACTCCTGATATCCCTTACTGCTTACTTAACCCCCTCGGCTAACTGGCTACACAATGTGTGTTATTTAAATATTACTTGCAAATTAACCATGACTTAATTAGGATATAGGTAGTGCCATAGATGGACACTTCTAAATATCACGTGCTAATATTAGGTACTGGTGGAAAAATTACTCTCATTTACATATTACAGAGCGCAAAGCTAATAAATATTAGACACAAAATTTATTTTACCCAACAAGATGATTAGTTGACGATGTAACCATATTTCATTGCTTCCAAGTGACACCGCATCTTGAAAAGCAGCCTTCGTTCATCTTATATTTGTCGTAATTAATTCCCTGGATCTCATTTATTTTTCTGGCATATTGTATACATAAATATATTTATTTAATTTGATTGCTTTTAAGAAGAAACAACTCAAGGCATCTATCTGTGTGCCAAGTTTTCCGAACTAATAATATGCAAGCATTCGAAGATTGTAAATCTATCTGCGAAGTGAATGCATTCAAATATTTGCGTAAAATAAACAAGTTGTTAAAATATAGCACATGTACACAAATATTTACATACAGTATATAATATGACTTTGCTCATTTATTATTTTTTAGTTCATTGGGTTTAGAACAATTTAGTAAATCCACTGTTATTCAAAAGGATATGCTGGGTTGCTCTGTTATAAAGTAGGAAATGGCGATTTGCATTTAAGTTACTGGTAACTTTCTTGCAATAGAATTCTCTGATTTGTTTATAAAATTCAAATTATATGTAACTGAGTACACTGCGCTTGTACTTCATGGCACATGTTCAGAGGTTAACTTATGTATCCTCAAAGAGGAAACAAGAACTTCTGAGCGACATGTTAACATAACTCTACATAAGTATTACCACCGGAAAGTGTGTAAAAAGAATTCGTATGCCATACGCAGTTTATTTTATTTAGATATATAACTATTGAATTAATAAATGATTATATGAACAAACAAGCAGGCAATATTTAATACGCTATGTAATTATTCAAATGCTGCCGAAAGATTCCCATGTGAACGCTGAGAGTAAACAAGAGCTTGCAAGCGACATTTTAACGTAACTTTTCATACGAATTACCACCAGAAAGTGTGTAAAAAGAATTGAGAGCCTGAGAGTCAAAGTAATACAATTGACAAACATTACCCAGTGTCACCTGTATCACTTTACCCCGGTAAGACATGACAAAAAACAAAGTAGCTTAAGTGTTCGGCGGCTAGATCGTAGCATCATAATTTCGACCACTTGCATTCCTTTTCCTGTAGCTACCTGACGGTACCCGACGGTACCAATTTAGAAAATATGCACTTACATCGTTTTTCGCGTTGATGTCACTTGTATTACTTTGACTCTCAGGCCCTCAATTTGCATGCAATACGCAGTTATTTAACTGATGTAAGAACATTAAATTAATAAATTATTCTATGAGCAAACATGCAATAAATTTTCTATACGCTATGTAATAATTCAAATGCTGCCGAAAGATTCCGATGTGAACGCTGTCTTATATTTTAAAAAAAGTCGTCCAACTATGAAAATAGGTAATGACATTACTTCTAAACCTTGGTTACTTTTATAGGCGTGTGGCCGTATACAATAAGTCTATGGATGTAAGAAATTAAACTAAGAACATATCACACTAGAGTTATATTATTCTTGGAATGGTAGAGGAAATGTAGCGTAAGCGGGGCCATAGATCGACGCTTCCTTTACTTCCCCAGAACTGTATTCACAGAGGAGCGTCAACGAAGATGGGAGGCATTAGCTCTCCGTTGACTCTCACGGGAGAGATCGGGAGGCGAGGGTAGGGTTCGGATATCTCGGAGAGAGAACGGAGAGCAAAGGAAGCACGAAATGCCATCTGATATCGTGTACAATTCTCCAATGACGCCATCTAATCGTTCGGACGAGCGGATGATATTTACCAGAGATAATTCGTCCACTACTTTGCCACGCTAATATATCATATTTCCCTCACTATTTTATTCCTAAATAAACCAAATTTCTCTTATGCGACATCATAGAAAATCGCAAAAACATTAAACACGCATTTACTAGGTCAAAAAATACTAGAAAAAGACTAATATAATGAAAACATGTGCCTACTTGCTAAAAACATTGGTGTTCTAGAGGGCTGACGAATCTAAATGTGGGTTAATATTTTAGGGATATATTTGAAAATCAATGAAATGAAATCACTACAATGAAGGAGGCATTTACATGTTGTTTTCTTGCTTCATGGATGTGTGAGGAATAGTGACTCCTGGAGATTCAGCATTTCTCATACCATTCAAATATTTGCAATTGCTTGTAATTCATTTTCAATGTTATTTCCTTTAGGGACATGCTGCTCAAGAACTACTAGAACGCGGAAATTTACACCCAAGCAGTACCTTCAGCAGAAAATCAATATGTTTCTTAAATATTTTGTGGAAGCCAATCTCCATACTGGTGTGAATAAAGGAGTTCAAGAAAGAGAATGTTTTGACGAATTATTTAGAAATTACCATTGCTTACTGTGCCTCTCCCTTTCCTTATGTCAAAAAGAGTTAGCAATAAAATGTTCCCTGAGAAGAATTATAGTTTAATGATAGCTATGTCCTAATGTAGCACATAAGCAATTTTCTCCGATGATCACCGCTATGTTAGAATATAGAATTATATTTCAGGAGTAGTGCCACACGGTCCTTGACGGACAGTAAGTCTAAAAACTTACACCATTATGTTTCTCTAAATCCTCAAAAATATCCTCGCCTATCAGGAGTCACGAGTTATTAGGGAATGTGCCCAGAAAGTCAAAGGTTAATACTTCCATTTTTCTTCCGGAGAACTTTTCAATGGCAGAGGCCAAGTACTAATTAGCATTTATATAATTAATGTCATAAAAATAGGAGAGTAATATTGAAGTCAGATATTAAGGTCAACGCTAATTGAATGTGCAAAGAACAAAAAGTCTAGGAGACTTTTATACTCTTTTATCTAAATCTAATTTAACCAGTAGATCACCTCTAAAAGTAATATGTAGTACTTTTTAATTGGCAATTCATATGCGGCGAAACGAATATGGTCAAACTTAACTTCCCAGTTACCAATTCTTTTGAACACGAATTTTGTGACTCCATGGTTCAAAACGGAAAATACTTCAATTAAAAACACAAAGCGAATTATGTATTATTTAATTCGTGTCATATTTCTCTTTACAATTTGTGTCTCTGTATAATGCTATATTTTTCGACATTTAATGCACATTGCCCAATAAAAAAGTATTTCCAAAGAAAATACTTTTGATATGTCAATTGCTTATTCTAATACGCCATTACGATCAATTCTAGAAAAAATAATGAAAAGAAGAAGATTCTGAAGAATTGATCGGCTGGCATGCCTTCCTGTTCGAAGTGACGATAGAATCATTCGTGTTGCATAATTATAAGGATAGAATAGTTGCGTAATTCTTAGAATTCTTTCTGGGCTGCCCACGTTTGGTCAACACATGCTTAATATTTTGCAGATTGCAAAGAAGGAAGTAAAGTGTTTGGAAGGAAATCAATGGTGTTAGCATTACGTCCCAAGTCTACTCTAAAGAACAACTACACAATACATGCACTCGTTAGAATGATAGAACAGAATGACTTTCTTAACGATAATTTTAATCCGCGATCATAATAAAACTAGTTTATGCTCAGTATGTGTGTCTCAATATTAAAAATGTGGAATAAAAGAGAGCAAAGGAGGGAAAAGAGCATTAGTGCCCATTGGCTATACTTGTAGGGCTCAAATCGTAACAGATTTTAGTATATATTGTCTCTGAAGATAATCATAATTCCTTATGCATTGCCCACGTACAAATGAATAATCTAATGTGAGGAAAATTGATAGATCTATAAAAAAGTCCCAAGAAGATAAAAGTCGTTAAAACATTGTTTGATTTTACGCACGAACAAAAAATAAATTGGAGGGCAAAAATGAGTCTACATTGGAAAATGAAAAAATATAAAACCAAAATGAAAATCTCACATCAGCGACTTTTTGTAACTCAGATATATTTTGTAACACTGCTACAACTTATCAGAAAACTTTGTTTACTAGAAATTTTCTGTCTTTCTTCAAAAAACTATTTTAGAAATGGATATTTAACAGGAAGTTCCACTTTTTCTTACATTTTCAAGTTGTTAATTTTCAAATACAAATTGACTGTTTTTTGAAATTTCAAAGCATATTGAGAAGTCATTTTAAGACAGAACAGCGAAAAACAACCCCAGTTAAATCAATAGTTATGAGGGCATTTGAATTTTTCAAATTGTAACTTTGTGATAACTTGTCTTTATTACTTGTTATGGAAAAAGCGACGAATAGTGTATTCAATTAAACTTAAAGGCTGGATTAATATCATCACATCGAGCAACAATCAGTCTTAAGGCAATACAAAATGCTGCTTTATATCAATCTTGACTAAGTGAAATATATATTGAAAGCTAATTGCACTTTAGACTCTGTAATGCCATTCTTCTGTAATGAGTGTTATTAAGAGAAGATTATCTTAGCGTGGTAATTTACTGAGCCAGGTTATGATTTTATTACAACCATGACAAAAGTTGACCAAACATGTTGGAAAATAGCGCAAATTTTCTCACAAAAAATAACTTACTCAAAATCTTATGGAAATAGTTTGCTTCAAACATTGAGTAAACAGACTGAATGGAGATACTTCTACTTTTTGAACAAAGAACCAATTAAATTCCAACTCAATTCTGAAAACAGCAACGATGTAGAATCAGCAGCAATAGTGATGATTAGGAAGCTCTTTCCCGCTGCGATTTTGACCCAGTACTAAGTAAAAAGGACTGAATAATAATAAGAGTCGGTATGATACATTTTTGGGTAAACATAGGAAGACATTTCTGGAAAATTCAAACCTCTGTCAACATATGCCGCGTATTTTTATAAAACTATAGCCTTTCTAGTCGTAGCGTGGCAGAGCTTCCCTCATTTACATATGCCGTTGCCTGTACATCACCATATATCGTTTCTGCTCGCCGTAACGTTCATATTGGAGATTCAAATTCATTTTCGTGCATTGATTTAAAATATTTCGTCTTCCATGTCACATAGGTGAAAACGTTCAGGACAAAAGTGATGGTTTGATGAAATAAATTTAACCAAAATTTGGACGCCAGGATGTTGACTGTTAAAAGCCCCAAATTACTGACGGGGCAGCCTGTTTATGGATGCCAAATTGTTTCTCACAAGTCCCGCTTTCTTTTCTCACCTCATACTTCATCTTCCTCTTCATTTCCCGTCCTCACCTCCTAATCCACTCGCTTCCACCCGTTCGCCGACTTCCCAACAATCCCCCTGCGCCGCACCCCGCCCTGCAGTAATCAATTCTCTCTTTCTACCCCCCCACCCAACGAGATATTAACCAATTTTCACCAAGCAACGTCCAATTCTCCCTCAATGCATATTAATGACGAGGCGTATTGTTGCCGGCGTGTTAACGCGTACGTCTAACACTTATGTTGAGCATCAATCCACCTTGTTTACCCTTGTCCAAGCCACACGCCCTTTTGGAGGCGAGGCCATCACCCTGCCACGAATCCCATCATTACGAGGTAAAATTTTCTCGCGCACCAACACAAATAAGAACGGGGTGAAACTCTTTAATTGGCGGCTTCAAGGAGTTACGCTTGTGTGCTGGTGGGTGGTGGGAGGAGACTTCACAGCTTCACACACTCTAAAAAGAGTGGGGTGAGGTGGTAAAATCATTTCCTAATGTCGAACCCCGACACAGTTCTCCGAAACTCTGGTACCTCTTGAAACTCGCCCACCCTCCCATAACAACAGCCACCCCGCATGTTCGGATCTCTTCTCCCATTGGTCGGTTCCACCGCCGTGTCCCCTCCCCATCTTCGCCCCCCCCCCTTCCCTCCTATCAAACACACCCTCCCCACGCCTTGCCCTAATATCGCGTCTCCTCCCAAAAATAAAAAAAATACACGAAGAAATTTCCTGGCTGCGCGCACCGTTTCCATTCAACGCCATCACACCTACCTGACTTCCGCCGGGTCCGCCCGAATATATTCGTTCCCTCCTCCTCGCCGCCACCTCGTCACACTCTTCCGCTCTTTCTGAGACTCTTTCGTGCGGGGGAAATAACTGGCGGCGGCTGTCTTTGCGTAATTTGAAGGCAAGCTTCGAAAAAGAATGGGAGCGGAGAGGAGATAATTCCCTGTTTTGTTAGTCCTTGTGTGATTTAAAATGTTTATCTTCGCCAGGGTGTGAGCGGGCGAGGAGAAGTTTTCAATTAGGCGCAAAGGGAGGGATGGCTCTCTTATATTCATGCATAACGTTCCCCTTTTCCACCCGCCACCCAACCCTCCCCCACCCCCTCCTCCCCCCAAATTTGTGGCACGCAACCCCGTCTTCTTTTCCACGCATGCAGACCTTCTTATTTCCCCCGCTCCCTCCTTCCCCCCTGGTTTTCCCACGCGAATAGGATGGGACAGCCGAAGACACGCCATTGTTCCCGGCTCGGCGGCCTAACGCATGGTGCATAACTTGGTTCCTCACCAGTAGATCGAGCGAAAAAAAAGTGCCTCGCATAGTCCTTCTCTCCCGAGGTCTTAAATCCCTCATATTTCCGTCGACTGATGAGATTCTAGTCGGCCATTTGGATTTCACCACATTAGCGACTATTTTCGGCATAGAATTGAGTACACTAGATTATTTCTCATGATATTTAAACTTTTAAAATATAATATATAAACTATATTTAAACTTAAAAATAATTTTTATACTTTATTTAACAACAACTACTGAAAACAGCTAAAATTTGGCCTTTATAACGGGGTATTAATAATTAGCAACGGACGAGCACACACAACCATGCCCTGGAAGGTGAAAAATCCTCCCCAAGCGAGACACGAACCCGCGACCTCTGGGTTAGAAGGCGAGGACGTTACCCAGCCACCAACGAGGCCATCAACTCAAATGGAAATTAGGTCCTCCCTTCAGCGCTGTGCCAAAAAGTGAAAATCCAAGTGAATAAAAGATATCCTGTTAGATGAGGATTAAAATTGGCGCAGATTCCTCCCGAGACTTCCTATATATGATTTAATAAATGGAAATATTTTCTTGAGCCGTCAATTCTCTGTTCACTTTATTCATCGTTTTATTTTGGCGTTAATTAACCACCTACTCGCAGAGATGACAACATAGAAAGTATTTTATTTTATGAGGCAAACGTTTTCTTACTTAATTAAGACCAATATACTACGTAGAATAAACGTTCCATGGTGATGATTATGCCATATTTGAGGAAAATAATAGATTCCTACGCGGAAAGACGGCGACTTACCCCTTGGAAAAATATCCAATAATATAATGTGTGAATAATTATTTTAACATGAATAGCATTAATTCCTCTGGTCGGATATTTTCACCAATTTCACCATAGCCATGAATAAAGGTGAGGTTGATATGAGGATAGCGGCTGATATTCTCGGCATTATTCCTTATTATTTACTATCGTATATGTCATAATATAATTAATTATACTCATAATACCGCTATTCATTTTGAAGCTTCGAAGCTTTATATCGCGAAAAAAATGTATATTTCAAGGATTAAGAATGCAAGCTCAAATTACTGAAGTCTAATTTTATTCGTGAATATCAGTTCATTCAATGGTTGATAGGCCTTTTTAACTGCTCTTATTGGATCATTTTACATATTGGAGCATTTTCGTGCATTGCTGTAAGTTTTAGGGAAAGAATTAGTGGTAATTATCCACAGTCATAGTTAAGGCGGTAGCTAAGGTTTCAGCTCTTACAATGCCATTGTCGCAGGGTTCGCTCTGGTTTTATTTTTTATTCACAGACACCCAGGTATGTATGTAAATAATGTGGAAAGTTAGCAATGTTTCTTATTCCAGCTAATTAGACACCAAATATTTCCACAAGGTTGACATGAAACCACTGCTTACTTCCTAGTATTATTCGCCGATTTCTTCGTTGTGGTTTGAATGCAAAGGGAACATTAGCTGGCTTTGAAGGTGGGTGAAAGCCATCGCGGGGCCTGTTGCTAGAAGACAGTGCTCTCTTTCATTTCACCACCAAAGGAGCCTTCTAGTTTTGGCGCTAGCAGGAGTCTTACATTAGGAGCATTGGTGGTGCGACAATGACGCGCCATTAACCATAGAGGGATAGCTAAGACTTAAGCATGCTCCGCGCTGAAAAAACGGAAAACATATTTCCTAACCAAAATTGGTGTAAATTTTAATAGTGGTTTAACATTAATTTAAGCCAAAATTGAAAGTAGCTTATATTTCGGATTGAAAATTTCTTTTTTTTACATTATAGTGCTCCATTTTCGAAATATTGGTGGAATGAGGGAAAATTCTAGTGTTTTACAGGGGGCGACTGGACTCTATGCAAATCGGAATCTTGATCTTCCACGTTGACTGGTGTGGGTCAAGCATGGTAATTGAATTAAAGGAGTATTTTAGATGGATGAGTCTTTTTTAATTCCATTAAGAAAAAAAATAAGATGCAGCACACTTAAACATCTCCGTACATTTCGATATTTTTCAAGTATAGTCACATTTTAAAGGATATTTTTTCTGATATTATGAAACGATAACTGGAATCTGAAACAAAAAGTATCGGAACTAAACGACAACTTTAATCCGTTGGTCCGTATTGAAGGTGAATGTGGAGATAAAGTGGTAAAATATGTAATTTAGTTGGAGCGTTTGTGTATCCTGTTAATATATTGTTATTATTCCCGTAATAACTTTCAGCTCACTCCGCAATCAAGTTGCCCTGTGGAGGGACTGAGGGAAGAGTATGACAAAAAAGAATCATAAGACGGATTCAGCGATTTTTTCCATGCCCAGATTTACCAAATTTCAGTTTCCCTTATTCCCGCATTCGAATAATCATTTTTGTTTTCAGGTCAAGTGCGAATTGCCAGCCTCTCACCAGCTCGGAATATGTCGGCTCAAATATGTCACAATTGTGACTACATCCTCGTCCAGGAAGTAATGGCATGTTTAGAACTCTGTTATGCATTTTAATTAGCTATGCCAACGTAGTCATGGTAAAAATGTCGCATTTAAACCTGTTTTACTGCGCTGATGAAATTCATAATCAATCACAGGAGGTTAACTCATTAAAAAATTAAGAGCATGTTTTAGCGGTAAATATTTAACCTTAAGACTTCAAATTAGGGCTCTCATAATTTTATGTCAGCTTACCAAGGATTATCAAATGCAACATTTTTTTCGTTGAACCAGTTCGTAAAATATCCACGACATGTCGACTGCTGAATTATTCGAAGGTATGAAACTCGAATAAAAAAATAAATTGTCACGTGAACAAATCATTTGTAATGTGAGGATAATGGCATCTCATTGCGCTCACGTTCAAATACTGAGAAAATTGGCATTTCTCGGACCGCTTTATCGAGTGGATGTAGTAATGACGAACCGCTTGGGTAGGAAAGTACGGGATAGACGGCGTAACGACTGTGAACTCCCGAATAATGTTGCTAATGGCGATAATGCTCCTTCATTTTATTGCGAACTACCCCATTCGTGGTGACCCCGTTAGCAGGGGCAAGACGGCTCCGAACGAAGCCCCGCAGGCTGTAACGATGATCCTCGCTCGCCGCCCGAAAGGCACTGGGCATCAGACACGAAGGATTGGCCGAATAAAAGCCGTGCGCCGTTCCCCGACCCGGATGTGCACACTTATGTGGAGCACAGTTATCACGACTATAACGTGGAAAAATATTTCGAAAATCATCTCAGTGTGACTGACTGCAAAATGATAATGATGCCTACTTTGTATCAATCCATTTTGACTTCAGAATGTGGACCTGTTAACCACAGTTGTCATTTGAGAGAAAACATGGAAACACATCCTATTATGCAATAATCGTAATAATAGGAATGAAGTATAGGGATAACTCGAAGCAATCCTATTCTCTATGCTGTATTCTATGCTTTATGTTGCATATGGTGCTCTGCTTTCCCTCCCAAACTTGAAAATGATTATTTTGATTTATGCTATTGTTTGCTTGATTCCAGAATTTCCAGGAAGTGCTACAAAGTTAATCATTTACTGTTTGATATGATTTTTCAAAGAGTTAAAGCTTAGAAAACAAAATTCCATCGGAACTATTAGTAAGTTGGAAGTGGGGTTAATAATAGCCTGTTACTAAATGGTTCCACAGCCATTGGCCCAGGCTTCACTCATATAAAATCCGTATAAACTGACATTGGTACCCTTGCTGTGGGAACAGAAGATGTTACAATATCCGTTCTGTTGTACTAGTAAACAGATGTCCCCTGAAGTTTTAAATGTAGTCCTGAGGATGTGTATAAATATGGAAGGAACATCGTAATTGTTGAAAAGGATTTATTTCATGACCAAAATCTAGTGAACTCAAGAAAAACATGACACAATTGTGGTCCAGAACAACTATATTTTTTCCAATAGAACTTATCTTGAGATAGATTCTACGGGAGATGGAAAATGGCGCGTTATGATTCTCTTACTTTATAATTCTAGGTTTCCTTTTTCGGGCAAAAATATAATTCCTGGTAATATAATCCATATCATTCCAATGTTTAGTACCACATTGTTATGGATCAGAAATAGACTAAATACAGGCCATCAAGATAGTAAAAAGCTTGCGTTTAGGGCATTGTACCTTTCAACTTGTACTTATTCATGCATTTTTGCTAAATTTTTAAGCACTACCAATGTTTTTTTAGTTACTTACTTAATTTTGAAAAAGAGTTTCCGTACCCGCAATAAGGATATTATTATAATATCATACCCACGATTCATTCCCGATCCCACTTATGAGTAGCGATATATCGCTGAATGCGATTGAAACACATATACTGAATCGTAGCCGTCACAACCTGTGACTTAATATTTGAAATCTCTGTGTATGTGATCACAATGCTACCTTGAATTAACGGACAGAACGTGATCAACGTAAGCTGCAGTAGCGTGTGCCTGTCTGACTGAGCGTAATCCGAGCGATTTGGCGGTAACTTTACAATTACAAATGGAGAAAAGAAAAACTAGCGAAACTAGGAACTTTTTCACAGTTGTGAATGGAGACATTGCGTCTTGCAATATGTGTAAGCATGAACTTTCGTACAACACGCCGACAAGTTACTTCATGTACATCTATATACTACCCTGTGAGCCGCTGCATGGGAGGGAGGCAGGGGGTGTTAGGACACCAGCCGCGTAAAGGTGTAAAGGAGAATGCTATTGGTGGTTGAAATGGTGTAGTGTATTTCGGCTGTGTTTTCAGTGGATCCTTTTTTACTATGGCCACTTATTGTGCGTGGGAAGAACGAACATTTGAATCTATCTGTTCGGCAATTTACCCATCTCTTATTTTATCTTTCCTGTCGGACCTAGAGATATAGTGCGGCGTCAAAATGATATTCTCCGTGTCACACTGAAGCACATCTTATCTGAATTTCTCAAGCAATCTAAGCCTAGCGTGTAACCTCCGAGTCTCTAGCGGTTCCAAACCTAATCCCTCTAAAGGCAGTGAAACACTCTTTGTCCGCTTGCAGCAGTTTTTAACGAAGCGTTCAGCTTTCCTTTGTATTTTATTTATTTTTAGAATGAAATATTTCTATCCAGGGCCACAAATGCTCACGGCGTATGCGAGGTGTGGCCTAGCCAGAGCCCCTCTTTTTCACTTTTTCATCTGAGGACCTTCCTACTACACACTTGATAAATCCTAGTTTCTTTAACGGTGTCCCGCATATGTTTAATTTGTGAACTTGAGGATACACATGCATTCAAATGATACCACTGTGACCCTACCGTCGCATCGTCGTCAAGGCACATTAATTTCACCGGGCTGCTTGTTACTGTATATCTTACGCATGTATTTAACAATTAATGAGTGCCAAAGGGCTGAAGACAGTGGTAGACACAGCCACCTACCCAACCAGTTGGGAAAACTGCTTGCAGTCAGCTTTCAAAAGCTATTAACTAAGAGGTAAACCAAAAGCTGTGCATTACAAAGTATTTATGGGAGTAATGCCAATTGATGAAAGAGGTGGTTTAAATGTTTTATTTGGCCCTTACATAGCTGTGATTTTAAAATAATAGTGCATTTATATATCTATATTCCTTTTCAAAACCCATGTTTTTGGTAAGTATTGAAGTGAAATTTATTTATCGCATGAAACTGTTTCAGTAAATAGTGAATTGTTTTAAACGCTGGCCATATTACGTGATTGTAATGAAGTTACTGGACACTGTACGAAGTAAAAATCTGCCACGACAAAAGAGAACGAGCGAAGGGGAAAAAAAAGCAAGCAACTATCCACGATTAACCAGTATTCCTCACTCAGCTTCTTACATGCCATTCTCTCCTGATTAATTTGAACTGAAATATTTCATAATTCTGTGAAAACGTTAACTTTAATTTCGAGGACAAACTACTATCAGTTTCAAAATTGTGTCACCCGAGTTTGAAGCGTTAACATCTCAAAACCGGAAAAGGTATTTCAGTCGCTCGCACAACAAAGTAAAGATTATTAATATATGCGTTGATTCATTACAGCACTTTTCTTTTAAATTATTACGTTAAAAACGGAAAAACGGCCGGAAATCCCGAAAAAACGGAATTTTTCGGGATTGTTTTCAACGGATGTAGATCGGTTTGTGAAAGTATTAGCTGGTAGTGAAAATTATATTTATACCTCTAAGGTATGAGCAATCCATTCAGTATATTGACGTGACGTATAGTTTAGTTAGAATCTGCTCTGCCGTAAAAATTTATTATATAGCCAGTGGCATTGGTTACAACTAGCCTCGGTTAAGCTCTCGTACATTAGGACGTATGCATCCCTCACAGTACAGGAAAATAATAATTTGTTTAGGCCTCATTGAAGACTAAAACACTAATGCTGAGAATGACATTAGTTTCTAATTATTAAACCATAAATAAAAATCTGTTCATTAAATGGATGACTGATCTATGATTATCAAATAGTCATTTTTAAAGATCCCAAAATATTTCCCCATTGTTCGTATGTAAACACTATTGAATGTCGCACGTGAAGCATGCTGAAACGAAAAATATATCTGCATGTGATATGACACTGTGACCAACATTGTTTATTCTGAGCGGACAGCTGGAGTGGACGGTGGGCTAGTTGAGAGAGGGAGAAAATGCTCGAATACACATCGAGCCATGATTTGCGGTTTTGCAAGTGATTCTCACATTTTGCCTTGAAAATATAAAACTTAAAGTATTTAAACACAGTGAAATTCACGGTAAAATTCACCGTAATCATCATCTTGAAATATGGCAGTCAGTTTTATGATCAGATAATGCCCTGGGGAACGTGTCTGTCATTATAAGTATCCAGAGAAAATGGTTTTGAAATTCAAGTTGCTCAAGATAGATGCAGTTTGCATAAAAAGTTATATCACTTTTAAAAATTTATATAAACATTGCTATAAATCAAATTCACTGCGGGAAACGCCGCTATAGTAACTTTAACGACGTCACCCAGTGATGTGCACACAAATGCGAGAATTATAATGGGAAAAAATCATTAACCAAGAACGGTATCTTTGCTGGGTTTTTGGTTTAATTGAAACGGCATTTCAGAATTATGAAATTCCAGACAGGCAAATTCATATGCATTCCAAAATTTCATATGTATGAGATATGCGCATATCATATACGTGGAATTAGTTAATGTCAAAGGTGACTTTGCTATTACTGTTTATTTCCTAAATGATATTTTACAAATTATATCCGTGATCCTGGAGTGTGCGGAAATGAGTAGTCAGCATTTATCTGGCACACTAAATTTTGAGAATTACTTCTCAATGGGAAGAGGATAACAGACAAGTTATCTCAGCAGTTTCTGACAAATGCTGCTAATTTTTAAATCTGAAATTAAGGAAGAACTAGGCTGATAATATCTCTTGTTCAGCACACGCCAATAATCTCCTGGTGAAAGATGAATTGGGAAATTTGAAACTAAACTCATTAATTGTTGGTGGTCTGTTGCATCTAATGCTTAGCTTGCAAGAGATGAGGAGAATAGGGGGGAACAGCCTGCGAAATTGCTACAAGACGTGTCAACCAGATGGAACTCAACGTATTACATGATTAAGATATTTGTTAGCCTAGAAGTTGATTTCAACAGGGACAATAGGTCTGATTGACAAGGATTTGCCAGTTTTAGTGGAGAATTGCTAATCAAATTTGCAACACCCTTAAGCCATTTGAGAATTCAACGAAAATGATGAGTGAGGAGAGTTATCTTGCAGCGTCCATAGTCATTCCCATAGTAAATGGGCTAAACGATATTTGTAAGAACCTCCTGAAGAGACAATCCGTGATAAATGTTTCTACAACGTTCGAAAATGGGACCAGCTCAAGACTTGGATGTGTGAAACGCAGCTACATGCCTGCTGTATGCACATTCCTTGACCAAAGTTTCAAGTGCATAGAATTTTTTAGCCCAAATGCCGCCGAACACGCCAAGTCATCGGTCTCAGGTGCTTTGGCCTCACCATTCTCAGATGCGGCTGTGTTGCTGTGATTGAGCCCAGCCCGACTGCGGCACCTTCTAAGGATGATGATGACCTCGAGGTAAGGAATACTATGGATTATAAGATAGCGGGCGTCCATCCCAGAGGAACCACTCCATCGAGGGTATTCATAGAAATTCAGAGATATCAATATGATTAGGTATACCTGCCCAGAAGTGAGGACACCTTAATGTGGTTGAAAATCATAGGTTTAATTATCCGTATTTTTTAACCCTATCGCAGCAAAAACAATGAGCTTCAGCTAGTTGCATGCCTTGTAAAATATTGTTTTCTAGAACCAGGCTTGTCCTCGGCAATCGTCGTACACGCTTAGGTGACGATAAACTGAGCGAAATTTTATGCTGAAACTCAAATTTTAAGTATATTTGTTCGTGCATTTCGGTTTTTCGCGAATAAGTTACGTTTTCCTGCTTCTCTCTCTCCCTCGTTGCCTCCCTCTCTTCCCCTTCGTCCTTTCCCATCACCCTCTCCACTTCTACCTCCCCTTCTCGTCGCGCATGTCTGCGCCAGGAACTTTAGCGAGAGCTATAGTTCGGACAGAATGGGTCGCCTCCATTGGAAAATAAATCGAAATCACCCCGACCTCATTTTCCACAGGTTGCAGAAATTTCTTCATGAAGTCCACCTCAGCCAAACATCACTCGGCGCCAACAATTAGTTTTTCGGAAACTCATGGGTCCCCTTGGAGCCTAACTACTTGGAATTTCACCGAAAGGTTTAACGCCCATTTATTTAAAAGTGACTAAAACCTCGTGGACATAGGCGTCATGCACATGAATGCGAAAAATTAGTGGCATTGTATGCTCGGTTCTTTTGAAGATATGTAGTTCCTTTAAACCCTCTCTATATAGAATTCATTGCGGAGAAAAACTCCAGGGAAGCTGAAGTGGTTAAAGTACCCGGCATGAATTCTAGGGACATGATTTGAATCCTAGACAAGACAAAAGTTTATTTTCCACTGTAAATTTCGTTAATTTTGCAGAAAACGTTTGTAATTTGACCATATAGACTAGGTATTTACGCATCGTTAATAAAGGGACTCCATTCCTTTAGTCTACAACACATTGATTTGTAGTTTCTAGCTCTAAAAAAAAGGAATACTGTTTGCGCACATCTGTGAACCCAGGACATGGGTTTGAGCCCTGGAACCTCAATTAAGTATTTGAAGGCAATTATCTGTGAGCTATTAATCCCCTTTAGTTCTATAGGCATGAAAATAAATTTCTTGTTGGTTTAAATAAAATAAATTTCTTATGGATAACACATTTTTTGTGACAAATAGGTACTGGGTGTTTAAGGAGGAATCTGCGACACTTCTGGACTTCTTATAAGTGGATGATATTTCAATATTTTCGTCAAATGGACATGGAGTCGCAACCCCTTACTTACGATTCTACGGCAACGCAAAAATTTTATCCAGCACATTTTGCAATTGCCACAAAAACGCAGAATAGCGGTAAAAACTTGAATATAATAATGGTGGCATCTTAAAAACAAGCAGCCATGAGTATGTGTAATATTGTTAAAAACAAGCAGCATCTTAAAAACAAGCAGCCATGAGTATGTGTAATATTGTTAAAAGAAAGGCGCATATCAGGGTTGAGTTTTACTGTTGGGATCAACTTATTGCGCGCTATGGTATCAACTACTTTGCTCAGTAGCTGTAACGCGCTACATTATTTTAGAAGTAGCTATAAAAGTAGCAGCTACTAAACATTTCTGTAGCTTGTAGCCGTTTCCAACAGCTGATGTTTAGCTACTTCTCCAAATCACTCAGTAAACTACGGTATCGAATATCGTCACAGCATAAGTGCTGCCAAGATGAAGAGTAATCGTCCCATCCTCAAATAGCAGCCTTTTCTCCCAAACACCACGTTCAAAATCTTTTGAATCTCAATACTTTTTATCATCGTCCTTTTTTAAGAGGTTAAAATGTCTTCGAAGAGTCTGAGAGTGTACTCTTCATCTGGCATCGTTATACGGGATATTTATGTTGTTTGAACTGTTAAAATTTGATTAAAATTCACCATTTAAACTTGAATAGTTTACGGCTACTGTAGCTCAGTATTAAAAAATATAGACCCAAGATTTAACTATTTATGAATAAAATTAAGTATAAACAAAAAATAGCTGAATGTAGCTGATAGCTATGAACTTTATGTCTGTGTCTTTAGAGTATCCCCCACTTTTTTCAATGGCGAATGCTTTGGAAGTAAAACGTCTATATAATTTTTAATTTTGGGGGCCAGTTTTTGGGGTACCTACGACTAGCGGCGATGCAAAGAAATCTATTTCAACGAACATTTTTTTATAACTCGAAAAGTAGGTATAAGAGATATCTGAACGGACCATGTGTCATTCAAAAGAGGAAATTTGGAGGGCTAAAATATGTGGCCATCTTGCAATTGATGACATCATCGTCCAAAACACGATGTTCTCCAAGAATTGGTATGAAATCACGAATCGAAGTCATTGTAAAATATGTTTCATGTGCTTCGTGTATGCTCACTCTAGTTCCTTCTTGACGAAAAATCGTGATAGAAGTTCACAAGTAGGTTCATTTAGGCGTATTAAGATTTTTTAAAGAAATAAAATAATTAAAACAAACTTAATTCAAAAAATTAGAAACATTTGAGAGATTAATTAGTGAAATATTGACAAATTTGTGCATTTCAAGGAAAATGTTTAAATACCTCTGAGGAATTAATATAGAAATGTGTGACAGTGCATTACAGCAATAGCTCTTTTAATCTCATTACCATCATCAGTCATCTACCTGAAGTCTGGTTTACTTCACTCTCCTCTCGATCTTCTTTCAAAATAGCACCATCAGTCTTAAGTGTTAAATGTTATGCCCCTCATTATTTGCTTGATGTATTCCGTTCTTGGCCTTCCTGATAATTCTTCTCATTCATTTTCCTGCCATTATTGTTTTCAAGAGGTTGCTATGCCGCATAATATGTGAAATAAGTATGTCTCTTTTCTTGGCATAGTTTTCAACATAAATATGTTCAACCCACCTCTTTGTTGTAGTTCAATGGTGTATCTCTCCATCACTTGATCTTAATCATTCTTCTAGATAACCCAATTTCCATTTTTCCAATCTTTTCTCTGCAGATGTTATTCTCCAGTTTTCACTATCGTGTAAGAGCATACTCAAAACATAATCTTCCCTGAAGTTATTCCTTATTTCCAAGCTCGTTTTGTTGACTCTTCTTGCGTTGTAGACTCCTCTTCTAGAAGATAGCATCTTTCTAGTATCCCGCACTGTTCTTGTAATAGCCACTAATGCTAATATTTATCCAGTTTGAGTAGCAGCTACCCAATTCATCATCAATCATCCGGTTGAATATAATTAAAATTATACATTTATTTTTCAGTTAAACAAAACTCTGTATTTCCTCATGATTTGAGCAGAATTAATTCACTAGGGTGATACAGCGTATCGAAATTTAATTACGTGTTCTTCTTTCTTAAGTGCAACCCTACTTATGGTCCCTGTTGTAAGTAAACTTTCATCAGGATGCTTATATAATTAGCAACATATATCAAGAATTAGATCTCCATTTGTTATCTCTCACACCACATGGAAACTGCAGTAAAATTGGACTTCGATTCTTACGATTTCCGGAATTTCCGCTGCGTGGCTCCATCTTAGGGACAACATTTCGCCGACTATCCTGCAGGCTTCCTCAGGCCCCTAAGATGGAACCACGCGGGGGAAATCTCGGAAATCAGAAGAATCAACGTCCATCCAAGCCCCGCGGAAACCTACGTCAGAACTGCAGTAAATATTGTTGAGCTGTTCCCGCGAACTTATTGAACAATTCGTCATGGCCAAGTTAGCTCGGAAACCGTGTTGAGGAGACATCATGCTCTCCGAAGACTGGCTTCCCTTCCCCCCTTCCCCCTATCTCCCACCCCAACCTCCGACTCCCCACCTCCCCCCCCACCCCCACATCTCTCATCAGAGCCGTAAGAGCGCGCGGAAACCAAATTAAAGCCTCGAGGCAAATTAAAAATCCCACTTGGGAGCACCGCGGAGACCGTATCATCAGAAAAAAAGGGGGCGGTTTTTTCGGCGGCCGAAGGGATAAACGTTCCCTCTCGCCCCATCCTCTCTTCTCCCTTTTCTAACCCTCTCGCTATCTGGCTAATGGATAAAAAAAAGGTGTGAGGGATGGAGAGAAGAATGATGATTAGAAGGAGAGATAGTAACGAGTAGGAGAGGAAGGAGGAGGAGTAGGGATGCGTGTGAAAGAAGTAGGCACACTGTAGTAATAGGCTGGAAACTATTTAGAACGAGCTTCAAATACCACATGTGGCACGCAATATAAAGAAACATCACACTATTATACAAACGCTAAAGATATAAAAAAAATATTATCATAAATAATAGATAAGCTATCATGAATGGTTATAATAAAAATTTGACACTACTGCAAGGAAGAGCAGGTTTTAACTCAGTTGGTAAATATCAGTCAAGTCATGAATCTAATGAAGCAACACTTACGTAATACACTCAATCCAGGAGAAAAATATAGAGTCTCAAATTCCGAGCCTCAATTGAACGAGGCTTCGTATTATCCGAGGCACTGATCCCCATGTTGTGGATGTGCCCAGCCAGTTCAGCTCATGAAAACGAACGTCCGAATTTGGCAACCAGTTCTATCTCCATCTAGCTGATTCACCGAAATATTCTAACCAAATCATGTCAAAAAAAGACGTGTGTGAAATAATAAAAATGTCTCATTTTAGCTTCAATTTATTCTCGCGCATGCGTCTTCCATACTATCCGAGTTTATCCGAGGGGGCCTCAGTCCACATTATCTCGCTTAAACTGAGACTTCGCTGTATGTATTGGAATTGTCTTAGTTGTGAATAGATATACTAACTTGTTTTTACGCGAAGGACTTAGTATTTTTGTCTGCTCACAGTAGGTATGCACTCATGAGAAGAAACAACCGAAATACTGTCATGTACACTAATAACTCGGGAAAATTTCGAATGGTGAGATTCATAATGGGGAAGGTAGATGCTCGCTGGCTTGAAACATGCATCCTCCTGTCATTTTTAAGTGGTTTATTTCAATGGCGTGAATAAAAAAATGGGAGAAAACAAACCTCTTCCTTGCCTTTTAAAAACCAGTGGTATATTAACTACTAACTGTGATCCTGTCAATCGCTTATAGTCCACAATAGTAAGACGAGTAAGCGCTTTAGTTTTGCTAACGCTAATGTCTTGTAAAAATACGTCTGTACCTAATGTGAGTTGTAAAAATGATGAGATATTTGCGATTAAAAACTAGTCTATTCGGGTGTTATTCCCATTTTTCCATATAAAATTATGTTTTACCCCGGGGCTATGTCCCCTGACTGCCCTCGCTTTGCTCGCCGCCGAACGGATGCCGCCACTTACACAAAAAATATAAAAATGCTAAACGGCAATTTGTTAAAATACCTTCTTTCCAAACAACATTTTAGAGTGTCATTTACATTATTACGGTGGTATTATTTACATTTCATAAAGAGTTTCCTATTTTCATGCAATTCATTTATAAATCATTGATAAATAAATAAATCAAGAAATGGGCAAACAAACAAACAAAGGAAGAAATGAGAAATAAAGAATATAATAATAGTTCTCATAAATTGGACTTGCATTGAATTTTTCTTCCTCATGGTACTCCTTGCGATTTCGCAGGACCATTATTTCTAATTTAGTTTTGCAAAAGAAATAAAGTCTGCAAGCGATAATGTGTGTTATATGTTGCAACTTGAAGGAGCGATAAAAATGAACTTAACATGCATTTCGTATTAAAGTCGAAGTGAATGATTTGGAGTCGAACCTGAGGCTACGCGTGCAAATTGTAGCCTTTCATCTGTGGAATGGCGCAATTTAATAACTTGCAAAGTTTGGAAGCTTTTCAATATCTGGTTCTTGAAAAAATCGGAGCGTTGCATGCAAAAGTTGCAGCTTTGGACATCTTTTTATATAATGTAGGATTAAAAGTTACACGTGGAAAGGATATTATTTTGTTTGCTATTGACGCATTTAAAGGACACAAATTCAACACCGAGTAGTCTACTTTTCCACTAGCTCCACTTTTCTCCCCAACAGTCGCCCAAGCCCTAAAAAAACTCCCAAGGATGGCTCGTTATCACACCTCCCGACCCCGGAGCGGTGCCCTCCCCGAATTCACGGCCCGGGCAGCAAACGCTACACCTACTGCCCACTCGATCAATCTGGAAACGAGAGGGGGAGGAGAAATAATAAGAGGCAAGGAGCCGACGCATAAGAAGGAGGTGGGAGGGGGGGAGGGCGGGAGACCAGCCTCCCCATCCCATCCATCTGCCTCGATCTCATCCATCCCTCCCTCTCGCCACAAAGATTCAAAATTTCATACCATTTAGATGATTCGATTCATACGAATCGGTTCACTCAAGTGAACGGCTCATCATTTCGAATCGACCAAATGAGCCAAAGGACTGCCGCGAAACAAAATGTCGACACTGAACAAAATTCATCCTAAGAGCGTAACGAATTGGGTGGGTATGCCAGCATGAAATCGGCGCAACAGGAGCGACGCCGGCGTTTTAAGGCGTGTCCTCGACAAACGCATTAATTGACGAATTTGCAAAATATTCTCTCTCATTCAACATTATTACTCTGTGACGGTTATGGTAAACTAAAACTTACTCTTAAATGAAAATCAAGAGATGTTATAGTGCCGTCCACTTTATTTTACAATTACGACACGCGTTTCGGCGTATTACATAGCCAACATCAGGTACAATATTGTGATACGCCGAAACACGTGTTTTAATTGTAAAATAAAGAGAACAATGCTGTTATATTAACTTAAAAATTATTTTTATGGCTCTGAGTATATTTTAAATTAATTTTAATCCTTTTTAAAACTCTAATTCTTATCTTCACAATATTTCTGTCCCCAGTTTTTCATCAGTTTAGGAACTACTCTGTAATTGGCAATTAGGGTATAATTTGAGTTGTATCCTTCACTGGCTCATTTGAGTAATCCATCGGAAGGTCGCATTGGAGACCTTAAGAAACGGGAACCATGCCTAGGTCTGAACAAATTTTTGCATGTTCAGTTTATCCCAACTTTATATGCAACTGTATCTAAATAATACCCTGCGAACTGCCATAAAGGTTGGTAGCAGGGGCTTTTAGGTTACTTACTATGGAAAGTAAGACGGAATTAAGGAAAAGGAATGGATGAAAATGGGTACACATTTCTCTATAAATAGTTTTTCGCTCTTATATTTTGATTGTGGTTGATGCGTTAAAGAAGCACTCGTTTCACTACATTTTTCTTGCTTTGTCGCGTTGGGCATTCTTGCAGATTTATTGTGAGACTGAAGGAATGCCATATTCGCCAGTTTCAAATTCGCGTGGTTTGATATTATCCAGGTTCTTCAATTTGGCCTAAAAGTTACGAGTTTCTCCATGCTGTTAACTTAGCCCACCATCCATCTAATGCACTTCCCCCACACCAAAGTTAGAGTAACTAGCGAGCATTTGACCATTTCTGGACCAAATATTTGGGCAATGGCCTCCCACGATGGAAACATCAGTTCCAGAGCAGTCACCTAAGTTAAGCATCGTTGGGCTCAGCTCGAATTCCTAGGGGTGATCCTTTGCGTCCGAGGGCTGTTGCCCAGCTGTCTACAAGTGCAGTATGTGCGAAATGACCTTAACCGTAGAAGCACATTAAACTAAAATACTACAACTACTAAATTTCTTTTTTTGAGAATGCAAGTTTCCCTCCGAATCACTAGCTAAAAACCTTTGAAAACGTAGATTGTTTCTGTTTATAATTTAGGATTTCACCAAATTCGGCAAATTGGGCGTTGATAAATGAGCTGAGATGAATGCAGAGGTATGTGCCGAAAACGGTACACTTGGCATTAAAGGATTAACTTAACCTGTTTCGCCTACAAGTATCAGCGTCACACTGCGAAATTGCAAAGAGAAAAATCATTCGCCTTGACATTCCTCGACATCGCACCGACTGCTTTAGCCAGTTAAGCTACTGAGGCGTCCTCTTCCCCAGCGGATTTTCGTGGGCTTTAGAGGAACAAGGTGTTCAAGACTCCGTAAAGGTAGTACTGTGGCTATGTAGTCCTGGTATCCTCAAATATCAGCGTTACAGCCTGAATGATTCCGTCAATACTTAAAGAGAAAAGGAACTTGGCTCCTCAGTTGTGTTGCGAGTCATTAGTATCGCCTGTCACGGCACTAGGGACCAGCACCGCAAGTTCACGCTGTTGTGGCGCTAAGGGTTAAGGGGTTAAGTGGCCGCGTGCACTAACAAGCACACCTCGATGTCCGACGGCGAAAGGGCAAAGGCTCCGAGAGTCGAAGGGAAGTTTTGAGAGGCTGAAGGGGGGTGTGAGTAGGGAGGGTATCGGGAATGAGAAAGTGGAATGAGGAGAGGTTGGGGGAGGGCAAGGTGATCCGAGGGAAAGGTGGAACAAGGATCGCGAGACATGGGAGTGGGGCAGAGGGTAAGCGAGAGGGAGGAGCCAAAGAGTTCCTTTTTTTATACTCTGCCAGTCGAGAGACTTTTATCCCTTGATAAATGACCGCTAATCATCTCAAATGGGAAGTGAGAGACCGTATACTCCTAATCCACCCCACGGCTTGTTATGCATGTGTATGTGTGTGTGTGTGTATATATACATATATACGTACACACACATATGTATATATACACACAGAAACACATGCACTTCTAACGCTAGGGAAGGACCAACAGGTCCGAAACGTTCAGTAAGAACAAATCTTTTTTTATCTACTCTTTCCCTCACCTCCTGTAAAAAAAGATATGAATATATAATTTTTTCATCATCATATGATATACTATACATGGATATATGTAGATAATACATTTTTTTTCATTTTCCACTCCTTCCTCTGCCGCCTTAAAGTGCGAGACTTCGTGAGCGCGCTTCGAACTTGTAATTCAGGCGTTTCCCGTCGGCGCTGCGGGGCCCGGTCCGAAAGGAGGCAAGAAAACGCACATACATTTCTTCCTCGCCGTTGCATCCCCTCCCCCAGGCCCTTTCTCCCCCCCCCCCCCGCCCTTCCTCCCTCCAACCCCTTCGACACCAAACCCCCTCCCATCCTCGTTGGAAAAAAAAGAGGGCGGGGGGGGTGAAATTTCGGGTCTCCGCCAGCGGCCAACCTCCCTGATCTCTGGGCCGCGGACTATAATAACCGTAATGGAAAGGATGATTACCATGGTGAAGGAGGAGGGGGCGTGGATTGGGATGATTCGCCTTACCCCCTCCAAGCACTCCCTCCTCCTCTTATGCCTTCCCCACCCCCACTCCTCATTCCCTCATTGCCGGGAAACCTCTTCGCTTCGTGCTCCGTGGATGGAGGTGGACAGAGTTGAGGTGGTTCCACCGTAAAACGACATAAATAACATTTTATTCATATCCTGGTCACTTAAGTAAAAATGTGTCCTCTATATTATGTGAACAACAAAATGTTACCATTTCAAGCTAATTTTCTGGCAAATTGAACTTGAAATTACATGGTGTTAAATGGGAGAATGGGGAGAAACAAGGAAAAATTAGTGTTTTTATAACTAATATAATGGTAATTTACACTGAAAAGAGGTTTTAAGAAGGAAAAATCTCCGGGAAATTGATAAAAAATGAAACTGATGCATCTAACCGCCTAATTTTTTGTGCTATTAGCTAAATACTTCAGCAATTCAAGTAAAAAGTGTGGTAATTCCAGAGAAATGGCGATACAGTGGGCGTCAATATCTATAAAAATGTTTACAGTAAATATATATTCGTGAAATAATCTGCATATTTTGTACCTAAATTTCGGTTTTCAATAGAACCCCAAGTTATCAGCGAAAGCAGGATAATTTTAAACAATCAAAGGAAAACTTGGAATGCAGTATTTGTTCTGACTCACAGAGTCTGGGTGGAACCTCCATAAGAGATATCTTTTCGTTCTTGACTGACTCGGTCACGATGAACGATTCACGAACTAAGGATCACAATGAACGATTCATTGCGTTGATGAAATGAATCGAAGCATCTTCGCGAGGGATGGCTGTGTAGCAAACATTAAGGCAGTTGAGGCGGTAATTGTGGGTCATTGAGTGTACATTTTAATATTTTTCGTGAGTTTTAAAAAATTCTTGGGCCACATTTCATTTAAGTGTATCTGTTCATGCGTTGGAACTCACCATACAGTCAGTAATGGAAATAATACAAGAAATATATTTTTTTAATTTCACCAAAAAAACATGTTATGACTGAGGTTTTCGGCGTGGTAATCGAAATTTATGCGAAATAATACTGAAATATGTACTTTTTTCGAATATTGGGCTCCGCGTTACACCTAGATATTTTAAGTATGTATTGTATTTATATTAAGTTGTATTTATAAATGTATAGTTTTGTGTTTGGAAGAAAATCTGTAAATATGTTATCGAATTATTACGAAATATATGACATGTGCCATAAGGCTACGTGTTAAAATAACATTGGATTGCCAAACAACCAAATCGGTATGATGCATTTGTTTAACTTTTATCTATAGATATTACTAATAAGTACAATTATGCAAAGTTCAACGCAAATCTTTGCATGAAAAAATTGCTCCCACCACCTGAAGGAATTTCACTGTCAAACTTCAAAAATGAAAAATCCAGAATTCCGTCGAATAATGCACTAGCTATCTTCACTAATTTTCTATTTTTTTAAGTTCTCAAAAACCAATGAGATCACTTCGAGAAAGGGATGGCCAACCAATTCCAACGAGATATATTCTTGAAAATTTTTTCTTCATTAAACCGTATTTTTCGATATTTTATTGATATGCTAAATGAACGAAAGTACCTATTCTAAATTTATCTCGCGGCACATCACCTTCTGGTTGAAATGCCATTAACAAAAGGTACATCAATCCATGGAAAAGGGCAGGCAAAGAACGCATCGAATGAGCGCTATTCAGGAGGTGATCATCACTAAACGAACGTAAATGGTATATAAATCAAAGATTCATACAAATGAGCAGTGTTTCAACAAAACTGGAGGAAAAACAGATATTTGACATATTCTTGAGGTAACTCAGAAAATTATCCTCTTTAAGAAGTTTCATTTCCATGCCTGTTGGTTTCACCTCGAGGCTTTTTTATACTGGAAGGTTTTGCTGTAGGCCACGTTTTATTTCGGGAATGCATATGTACACTTTCACTATTTCTGTATTTTTTCTGTAATCATTATCGTGTTGGAGGGTTTTAACTACAGTTTGACGTTTAAAAGAACGGTCTCTTTCCCTTACCAAACTGTCATTCATGTCATAGTCCTTATTCGTTTTTTATAATGTTTTACACCCAAACATTTATTGACCCAACCCATATTTGTGTTGAACGAGTAATCTGGAAGCAATGTGTTCGTATCTGTATAGTACACTTGAAATAATTGCATGACAATTGTTTTTGCGGCGGAATTGCGTTCTATGTGAATTAAAATACAGTAATAATGCTTCTACATATTTGGCATTTTATCAATGAATACTCTGCTGCCAGACTCAAAACTCATAGGTATTTAAAATTTTGAACGCTAATACGCTCTCATGAACCACATCCTGAGAATTCGCGTCGGATGAGTTGCTCTTACGCTGGTCCCATCTTGAAAGAGCCATGGAGTCAGTATTTGAAATCTCCGGTCGAGGCAATTTGTTAACTGCAAACCAGATCTTTCCAAAATACCTCTTGTCACTTCCTTGAGTAAATCCTTGTGTGATTATTGGAGATGATACACCAGCATTTTGCTGATAGCCATCTATTATCCTCATCTGACCCCGTATGATAGGTGATGCCACAAATTTTTCTAACGAGTAATCTGGAAGCAATGTGTTCGTATCTGTATAGTACACTTGAAATAATTGCATGACAATTGTTTTTGCGGCGGAATTGCGCTCTATGTGAATTAAAATACAGTAATAATGCTTCTACATATTTGGCATTTTATCAATGAATACTCTGCTGCCAGACTCAAAACTCATAGGTATTTAAAATTTTAAACGCTAATACGCTCTCATGAACCACATCCTGAGAATTCGCGTCGGATGAGTTGCTCTTACGCTGGTCCCATCTTGAAAGAGCCATGGAGTCAGTATTTGAAATCTCCGGTCGAGGCAATTTGTTAACTGCAAACCAGATCTTTCCAAAATACCTCTTGTCACTTCCTTGAGTAAATCCTTGTGTGATTATTGGAGATGATACACCAGCATTTTGCTGATAGCCATCTATTATCCTCATCTGACCCCGTATGATAGGTGATGCCACAAATTTTTCTGCAACGTGTTTCATTTTTATGCTATCCTGCGTATTTGTCTCTTTTCTGCTGTCTCTATTTCGATAATAGTTTTTACTAATTGATTACGTCAATATTTCACTTTCAAAAACTACAACTTCGCCTCTGATAGTATTCATTAGAGCCATCACCCCCTCACCGGCTATAAATTATCTTCGTCTAAGCCACACTTCAGAGTAATTTATTTCTCTCGGCCCTGATCGAACCACTTAGTCCTAATTATATTCAGAAAGGATCTAACTCAAATTGTTATCGCCACCCATCACTGATCTTTTTTCCGAGCCAGATTTATATTTCCCCACCTCTCTACGCCACGTTACAGAAATGTAATTTCACATCTGATTTGGATTATGAATAATTCCATTCATCAGAGAAACTGGTATTGCAGAAAATTTTGAATCCAAGAGAGTAATTTACCAAAAAAAGAAAAGTAATCGATATGGTAGTGTTCATTTTATTTTAAATTGACGATACATGTTTATTTTTACTACTTTTTACTACCCTCTGACTACACGTTTTACTAAGCCATCTTAGAGTACACTGTAGCTGAAGATGGCTAAGTAAAAAAGTCGAAACACGTGTAGTCAACTTAAAATAGAGTGGACAGTACCATATTGATTGCTTTTCATTTTTTGATCATGCTGTTCCACCACATGTCGCCAGAAACGGTTGACTTCAGACTAATTTACGTTAGGTTCTATTTTATTAATTATCGTAAGGAATCCAAATATTATACACTATATCTCGAACAGAATATTATACACTATACCTCGATCTGAAACTCATGACGTCAATTCACAGATGTTAACTGAAAAACCTCTGGAAGAGGAGAGTTGGCTATTGTCATGGTACCAGAGTAGATTCCAGTCATTTGGGACACATTGGGCCAGCACACTTCGCGCCAATTAAATGGCTGTGCCAGTTATGCGAAATATATTACGTAAATATATATTTTTGTGTGCTAATTTGGATAAAGAAAAACCTAGTTTGGTTTCCCAGCACATAAACATTTATTCAAATATATGTATATCGAAACATACGTTGGTGAAAGTAATAAGCGAGGTGTCTTAAAATGGCTAACAGAAGTCTAGAACCTCTGAAGGGTGAATTACTGTTAGCTCTTTAATTATTTGTTACATCTTGGCGACCACTGCATAGATATGTAAAAATTGATGCGTCCAACTTTAACTATTACTATTGAGTCCACAGGTGAAGTATATATCTACAGTTGAGACTCCTTTCAAAAGAAGACAAACCGATTAACTTTTTCTTATATGTACTTGATCATCCCGTTTCAAATAATTGCGACTGCGCATCGACCCCTGAACAAGGGTATGCTTTCCAATTAACCGAAGTGGAAGTCGACACAAGTTGGCTCCAAGCGACGCATGAGTCGTTGGGAGTCACTTAATTGGAAAGCACCCAATATGTCGGATACTTCGGTCGTCAGGTTACAGTTTGATGACGTCACGCCCTCTCCATCCACCTCGGAGTGTATTGTCAGCGGAGGGAGACTATTGGAGGGTGGAATGAGCGAGAATGGGGGGGAATGCGGAGGAGAGCGAAAGGGGTCGATTGTCTCGATGTCCGATTAGAACGAGGGCTCGAAAACGCGATAGTATGTCGATTCCGTATCGGGGGAGGGGAGATGGGAGGAGACACGGGATATCGTGAGAGGGCATTCGTCGAAACAAAAGGGTAATGGCGGCTTTGGAGGCAGTCGTGCAGGGATATAATAAAGCAGGCGGGAGGAGAAAGGGAGGGTTGAAAGATAAGGGGGTTCGGGACTGACAGAGGGGGAAGGGTCTATTAACCGAGTCTCTGAATTTGTAGAAGACAGGTAAGAGAGTAGGCATTTAATAATTGATTCACAAGTCTGAAAAATTAACTGGAAGAAAACCCAACATCTAACCTGCAGCAATGAAGATGTAGAAATTGACGGGAATAAGATCAAAAAAGTCTCCCATTTCACGTATTTAGGATCAGTAGCACATCAATAAAAGAACAAAAACAAATATATATATGAAGCAATAGTAGAAAGTATAATGTTTTATGGAGCAGAAACATGGACTACAAACGAAAGAGAAAAAAGTAAGTTACGAGCCACAGAAATGGACTTTTGGCGGAGATCGGCCAGGAAATTAAGAATAGAAAGAGTCAGAAATGAGGAGATAAGAGAAATCGTGGAGGTAAAGAAGGATGCAGTGGAGACTTTGGAAGAAAGAAGATTACGATGGTTTGGTCACGTCCAAAGAATGGGGAGTGAGAGAATACCGAAAGTTGCTCTAAAATGGATACCAGAAGGCAGAAGGAAAAGAGGAAGACCCAAGAAGTCATGGTGGGATGGAGTGAGGAAGGAAATGGATAGGAGGGGGCTAGATGTGGGAGATGCATTTGATAGGGACGGGTGGAGAGAGAGGATTGGGTGATGAACTCAAGGGTATTTAGGACTTTTACTTAGGAAAGATGGATGCGTGGGGTTTGGTGAGGGAACCTGCTGTCGAGTGGAAAATCCAAAATTAAAAAAAATCACGAATCACTCTCCCGCTGAAATAGAATTGGATTTCAGGTGCTTCAACTATAGTGGTGGTATACACCAATGGGGATAATTTCGCTATGAAGAAATAGCTTCACCTGTGATGAAGGATTTGATGGTTTCCCGGCTAATGGCTGATGAAAATTGCTCTCGAGTTTCAAACTGGGTGAGGTCTTCTTCCATGACCGCTGAAATTTCGGTGTGAGACTTTCCCTCCGTCTTCAGGGCTGATGAATGATGCCAATTCTCAACAGTAGTCAATTTATATCCTCCTTCCTTCAGGTCTTCTCGGTTGTAACGGAGAAATTGCCACGGGACAAAATCGGCCTGGACTGGAAATCGAACCACGGACCTTTGCCTTGCCGGGCCAATGCTCAGACCACTACGCTACCCAGGCTCCTAATTTAGTTGTTAATTTAGGAGGATACATGGGAACTGGTTATATCCTCCTAAATTGCCACCGGAATTAGGAACCTGGGTAGCGTAGTTGTCTGCGCATTGGCTCGGCAAGCCAATATCAGCGGGGTTTTATACGAACTAGATGAGATAGAGTACACTAGACCTACACATGGGAAATCCAGGTTTGATTCCCGGTCCAGGCCGATTTTTTCCTGGGGAAATTTCTCCGTTATTTCATCATGAATATCTTCCTTCTCGGTTGTGATTGGTGGATTTGTACGTCGTTTTCCCTCCAGTTTGATGATTGGATTCCAGGTTTTGCTAAGCTGCCATCCTTGGTCCCTATTGAAGTTGTTGGAGGCAGGGCGGATTCCAATGACCTCTTTAGTTATCCGGTCCCAATAACCCCTAGAGCGGCATAGAAATGTGTTGTCTTCCCATCTGAGGTCATGCTGAAGGTCAATTGAATGTTGGGCAACCGTCGACTCCGGTTGATACAGCCGATAGTTCCATTGGTGTTCATTCAATCTCGTTTCAATCGTTCTCCCAGTCTCGCCAATGTATACATCTCGACATTCACAAGGAATGCAATAGACGCCGGACCCCTCCAGGCCGACGGAGTCATTGGCTCTTACAAGCCGGCTCCTTAGCTTGGTTTGACTTGACTGGAATTTGAACCCGGAACTTCCAATTGCCGCTGAAGTGTGTTAACCAGTTATACCACCAAGTCATTTTAATTTATGGCGAATTTCAGCAGGGGTTTGTATGTGTTTGTAAGGTAGAGTACAACTGACTTACACTTGAGAGATCCGGGTTCGAATCACACACAATTCAAATGATAGTTTTTTTAATAGCGAATTCTACCCGTTTGGCGCATATATTTGCACCGGCGCGCAAGACTGCGTGCCATATAATTTCTGCATTTCGCAGTGATTTGAAAAATATTGAGTCAACACTGTCCTGTCTTGTCGTAATTAAATCCTCCTTACTGTAGGCAACACAGCATCTACTCCCAAGGCAGAATTTGAACCTGCGACCCCTGGGTTCCTCGGTAGATGTGCTGTCAACCTGACCACCGATCCTGGTACCACCCCTGCCAGGTATATTTGTTACAGAGGGTGAAGAAACAACGGCGCTTGATAATCAACAAACGGCATGGAACATCATCGTCACAAATAGGTTGCCGATTGCTGCTCTGGGCCATTTAGTTGGCCTTTCGTTCTAATCATAGGATGCATGTGTCTTAAATAATGATTAGGCATGAGTGTTTACATTCGAGGATTACTTTTCTGCCAACCATCACAGTCCGTAATAAGTCGATGGTAGGCGAAGTAACTTTGTGGAATTTCGGCATACTGGAATGACGAGACACTAGGTAATTTCCACACTTTTTAAGTTCTCAAATTTTATCCATTAGTACGTATTGCATCTTAATATTCTCCTCGAATAAACTTAAATCGTGGAAGAGGATATGCTCTTTCCTGTTCTCCATTAAAGAATCTTCGGTAGAGTGGTATTGGAATCAGTGACCTTTAAGGTAGTTTGAGTGAAATATCATTTCACCTAGAATTTGATAATTTTTACCTCATTTTAATAAAACCCTCATATTTCCAATAATATGAAAATTCTAACACCTTGCCGAACAACTTTTAGAGCAATTAGCCTAAATATATGATCTCTTTTTCATGGGATATACTACGATTGTGCACTCCAGAGGGGGATATTGAAAAAATAGGAATTTCTAACACCTAGATTTCGTCAAAAAACTAACGGTATGTAGGTTGTATGCCTTCTCAGCTATTTATAAAATATAATCAGTTACTGCAGTAATTATTACAGAATCGCAAAAAACCATCCGTTGGGAAGGCTTTTTCACTGTATGGCGTGAAAAATTAGTCAAGTTAGAGGCTTGTGAGGATATATTTATTTCATTACTGAGAAATGTTGACATGTGTAACTATTTCTGCGCTATTAATTTCACAATATTTACTTCATAATTCTCACAGACGCTGAAATAAAAAATTAAAATTCGAATATGGTATCCATTATGACTAGGGAAATATCTCGTTCAAACTACCTTTAAGTCCATAAAAATAAAAATGTCATTGATGACGTGCGTTTGGACAATTCTAAAAACACATTGAGTATTGCTTGGAAATAGTCGAAGAAAGAATCTAAAACATTTGACAGAGCATAAATTTACTCTCCAGGTGAGTTAGAATCTATAAGATTCCTTAATAAAAAAAACTCTGTGCGTGATATCCGTACGAGGCATATGTTTAAAAATATTTCTTATCACTCGCAGGAGCGCGAGGCGATAGGTGTAAAACGTCTTAAAATTAAACGGCGTTGATAACTCATCCAGGGGTGTGTAAGTGGGTAGGGAACATATACTTTCGGCAGTTTATTATTGGAAGCACTTATCAACTCATGCTTTACGACATCACATGCTCTCGTTGCCCTTTGAAGAGAATTCCTTCTGTGATTGCATTTAAGTGAATTCAAGGGAATGCTGGCGAGGCTGAGGTACCTCGTCAATCTAATCAACAGTGGGCCAGCTTTTGTGTGTGTAAGTGCCTTATCCTCTCTCTCTCTCGTAGTATAATTTTCGTAAAATATCCCTTTCGTGGACGTAACTGCCTCTTGTTTTGGCCCGGGCCTCGTAATGTAATCGTCGGTCGAATATAAATAAATCATTTTTATTACTTTGCATCACGAAATCTCTATTCGACCCGAGAAAGCTTCTTTCCGAAACCGAGGCAAGGGAAAAATAAGTAAATTAGCGCTTTTTGGTATTTCCAGAGGGGAAACAGTCGCTGGTTATTATTGTAAGTGCTTAGCATACTTTTTTTTGCACCGAGGTCAGCCGTGTTGGCCAATATTTCCCTCAAGTTTTACCACTAACTGCCGGAAATAATATAAATTTAGATGCAGGCGATTCCAATGATGTAACGGACGGGAGCTAATTCCTCCGACATAGGAACGATTCCCTCTTGTCAAGATTGCGTGAACAACGCCACTATCACATTAGCCTTTATCTAATTCTACGCCTTCTCTTGGATATTAGCCATTGCCATAAATATATATAAAAACAAAAAATATAACTTTATCTCAGCTCATTGATCAACCGCTAAAATCTCTACAGAAGGATTTATGAGTAATTTTATACCTAATAATCCGCCATTGCACGAATATTAAATCTATAAAAAAAAAACATCATAAGAATGGAAATGTTGAAAACCGACATAAAGGTCCATTACAAAACAGGAAATCCGCATATAATGGCGATAACACGATGGGAAATTATACAAACGGCCAGAGACACGCTCAAGAGTGTTTTTTTTATCCCCTCGGGCTTTTATCTCTAAAAACCTTCCCGAACGAACCGATACGCCATTCCACCGAAAAAAATTCTCTCGTATTTCTTCGCTCCTGCCTCATTTTTTTAGGCCATGGGGGGGAATTGTGGAAAGGAGAGGAACGGAGAAAAATCCTCCGTTTTTATAAGAAAAGAGCCCTTAGCCGTCCCCTCTTACATATATACGCCCGTCTGCCTTGCACAGAGCCGAGACCCCGCATGCAAACTTCCGTGTCCCCTGGCCATAAATCCTATGCAAAGGGTAAGAGGGAGTTCCTACAGCGCTACTAAAGAACGGAAGGAGAGATTTCGACTCTTGAGCCCCGTTTCCCAACCTTCCCCTCTTCCCTAAAGCCCCGCCACCCCACCTCATCCTGCCCTGCCTGATTAGCGGTGAGTCCAGCAAGTCATGCCACAATCACACCACTGAAGTACCCACCATTTTTAACATGGATCATGCTGCGTCCAGGTGCGTACATGCAATTGAAAATTTTAGTTCCTAAAGTCCGTTTCACACGATACCTACTTGATCCAGCCCAATACCTAGTATACTATCCGGTACTAGATATTGAGGACGGTATCTAGTACGATTGGTGCCGTACTGGAAGATTTCACACCATCATTTAACTTGTACTGGCGTGGAAGCGGTATTTTCATTTATATATTAATGCATGTCTACTATAACATAGAATTAACCAATCAGTGACAGCAGGAAACCAAAACAGCAGTTGGCACAATATTATTTATTGTTGATTTCGAAGTCTGATAATTATTGATTGCTAAAAGGAGGTATAGATGACGGTGATTTCAGAAAGTGAAAATCACACAGCGTCTGTAAAAGCTAACATGATTTGTCGAGGAATACTAAAGGGCGTTTCAAATGATGCTTATTAGAGTACTGAAAATCGAACTCAACTCAGCATTCTTAAAATCGTACCTTGTAAAGCGGCGATTACTCACAGGAGTTGACTCCTATACGAGTTCACTTGGAACGTGAACTTGGACGTGTATCATACCTACTCCTATAGGAGTTCGCTATCGATAGTGGTGGAATTCGATACCTGGGACGGAGTAGCCGCCATCCTAGTTGTAGTTCCAAGTGGAGTCGATCATCAGTCAACTCGGTATAAATCGATCAGATAGGAGTCAACTCCTGTGTGTATCTGGGGCTTAAAGGGTGTGATCGTATCCGATTACGGAATCGAATTCGATTACCAGTACTGAAAAGAGAAATAAGAACGATACCTATTTTCCATCAGATTCTTGGATCCAACGACCAGTCACAGGCAAGGAGGGGAGTAGATCATTTCGACAGAATACCGGTGGCGGCGCTGGAATCTACAAAAATAACAATCCTAAAATAATATCTCGAGGACTTACTAAGAATTGTTGAAAACAGTACAATCATTCCGCAATTCCATGATTTCGCTTGAATATGCCGAAACAATATGGCGCAGTTTATTTGCATTGCGTTGTTCAGCGAATACCCGGACAACTCCACTGCGTACTGAAATAGATATCGTGTGAACACAGGCTCCGAGGCATCGAATTCAATTTAAGTCCCGAATTTGGAGCCGAGTTTTCGGCACTGATTTCAGTACTGAACTCAGTGCTGACCTAAACATCGTGTAAAACGGCCTTAAGTCCTACTGGGAGCTAGTAAAAAACTAGTACCGCATCAATTATGAATTCAAGTAGCTCAGCCAGTATGACAGCGATTATGATTGTTAGCCAGCATGCTGGTTCTATATCACACGATACTGGAAAGCTATATCACTAGCGCGTGTCCTCGAACTTGTACTGGATCAATTATCGTGTAAAACGGGCTTAATACTGCCTACTTCCTATGGTAAGCATTGGTATCGCGGGGGGAAACCTTCGAACATGTATACAATAGAGGAAGCGTACCCCATCCTGGCAATCATTGAGGTAGATGAAGGGGGTAATGACGTCACTAAACTGTAACTTGACGATGGAAACGCCCGCCATATTGGTTATCCTTGTCCTTTCCTTTTACTTGCCTTTAGATTGCACGGACGTATGGGCAAATCTGTCTTTGATGAAAGTTTATGGTAATGAAGTCTTTTAAAAATATTTTAGTCACATTAAGCTATTGATTCTACTCTATTTTACAGTAGTTTTCGATGGCAATATAAATTGTTACTAATTTATTGTCAGATAGGGTGCTATGCTGTAATTGGGTGCAGTATTCGCAGCGATCGGCTAAAACCCAGAGTCAACTTCCATAGTTCTGAGACATTACTTCTTTATATAGCCTATATTATTCAAATATTTGCTTTATTTTACTTACAGTATACAATTAACCACGTGAGCACGTACAAGCACATGTGCTTTCATGCCTCGTACTCTTCGCTTACTTGAATTTTTATCATTTTTTTGGTCATAATTTATGGCTAAGCACTTATTTGTCCTCCACACTGCTTGTAATGCATTGTTTGAGGAGCCAGAGCAAACTGGTAGGTTCTTGTGGCGTCACACATAGAACCCATTGAGGTGTTTACACAATGGAGCCCAGAGAATTAATTTTTCAAGTAGTTTTCATCCAAAACTTGTTTCATACACCCAAAGGATAAATGATTGCTGATTCATTAGAGTTGGTTGTCTGGGCAAAAAATGTTTTTTTGTAAAGGCGAAGTTAATCTTTTGCCGGTAAGGTACCTCTATCTGCTTTCCCGTCAAAAACAATCACAATTAATCGCCAATGGTGTCTTCTCCGTAAGTAATCCTTTTCTGTAAAGCACCGCATTCGTTTCAAAACTTCAAGGTTAACCACGGATGAGATTCTTCTATAGCAAAGTCTTTCAAGGCATTATCAGCAGCCTTACCTTGTATGAGGTCACACGCCTGGGGTTTTCTCTGGAGACAACTTTCCCCGCCGACAGCGTCTCTACTGTATACATTCTCGAAGGGAGAAACCTGCAACAATAAAGAACGTTTTTCAATAATGCAGCAATTTCATGTAATGGAGGTCGCATTTTAACTCATGCAAATGGTTTTTTTTCGCATATGTGGTATTCTAGTCATTAAAGGTGGTTTGAGTGAGATTTTTTCCTGGTCATAAAATAAACAATGTTCGAATTTTATTTTTTAATTTCAGCAGCTATTAGAAGCATGTAGAAAATATGATTAAATCAATGGCGTATAAGCATAATTTCATTTGGCTGAAATTCTCAGTTAATAACTAATCTGCTTCCATAATTATTTGATAATTTTCATAACCCATTTTCCATGGCGTACGGTAAAAACGCCTTCAGAAACGAAGAGGTTATTGGGATTCTGTAAAACATTACTGCGGTAAGTAACAGATTTAGCTAAAAACACAGGTAGTTGAGAATCAATACAAACTAAACACTGATAATAATATTAATGGTTGAAGGCGTAACTTGAAGGAACATGGTCACTGACATGACGAAAAAAATATCTTAGTATATTCCACACCAAAAATGTTTATTGCCGACCCAGGTTTCGAGTGCGGAACAATCATTATCAAGGTAGATTTACAGTACCTCGACTAGCTCGGACTGTGAACGCGTACACTTGCTTGAACGCTTGAACTATTGACTCGCTTGAACTGTAAATGTACCGTGATAATGATTGCTGTGCAGTCGAAATCTGGGTCGGCAATAAACATTTTTAGTGTGGAATATACTAAGATATTTATTTCGTCATGTCTACACACTGATAAATTTCTGACGAGATCTATGCGATAGCAGTGCCTCGTTTTGCAAAATAAAGTCTCTCTGGAGTGCATACCGTACCATTTCCCATGCAAAACGGCTTCTATGTTTTGGAAAATAACTCCAAAGGTAGTGCGGTAAGTGGCTAATATTTTGGTATCTTTGGGAAGGTAAAATATTTTTCTTTACAATGAGACCAAATTTATGAAATTTTATACAGAAAGATGAGGGTAGATTTTTTAGAAAAAGTGAATCTTGTCTTTTTAAGGAAACATGAAATATGCTATGAATACTATTGCAGTGTAATGGATTTCAAACAATTTTGAACGCGTTTGTAGTTGTCTTTTGGTCTGGAAAAATATGCCACCTTAAAACATTCACCTGTTATTAAAAGTTATTTTTGCGATGCAATGTTAATTTTGCAGGCGTGAATGTGGACATTAGAATTTCAGATATCATGGATATTACAGATTTCAGATGTCACGGATATTACACTGATTTAGTAAAGGATGTTAAAAATACTTCACCTATTTTATTTGATTAAATAAGTACCCGTTTTTACGACAAAGAATATTCTAAATTTTGTAAGTCATGTGACAACCCGAATGTAAAATGGGAGAATGGTAATTTCTCGCGTGTTGCCCGAGAGGAGTGACATTTACTTTTGAAACTGCAGGGACATAAATCGTAGGATTTGATGTTTTTTCCGTCGAATAATACGGGTTAAGTAATAAATTCTCTTCGAGACAGCAATTAGTACTATAATGTGGGATTTCGTGATTTCGTTTAAAATTTCTTACCTCTGGCTCGTTGTGAATTCTGGAGAGGTCAGCAAAGAATTAAAATGGTAACTCCAAGAAGTAGTTAGGGTGGATGTCGTTGATTTAGTGTGGTATACACCTTGGTAGTGTGTACTCTGGGCATCAGGGAACATTCCTTCGACCCCTATTCCACCCCCGCAGCCCCACTGACCCTAGCACAAGCCACCAGCACGCTCAGCTCCAACCCCCGGCTCAGGACACACCCCCCTATCTGTGCACCTGACTTCCCTCCCTTCCAGTGTCATCCCAACCCCACCTCGTATTGTTTAACCAACTCTCTTTTGCTATAATATTAGCTGCAACCATTATCCACACTAGAGTACTAGAATATCTTTCTCTATGTTAGCTTACTTTTTTCATTGCCTATTTTTCTTTCTAGAATGGTCGAGAATATTAAGTTTCAACTTTAGGAGAAATATCAGTTCATTATTTTCCTTGAATCTAATCCAATTATTGCGTCAGTTGCTGATTACACGAACTAACATCCTTTCTGTTTGAAAAATTAGTTTAAGGCATGTTTTAGCAAGGCAGGCATAAGTTTAAGGTAAGCAAAATTAGTTTAAGGCATGGCAAGTCTCAGTCAAATTTTTTCATGATTAAGGAATCGATTCATAGCCAGGGTCTAATTTTTTCAATCAATATTGATTCCTTTCAGAAAATCTCTATTTGTATAGTTAGCCAAATGAAAGATCAGATTTTAGTTTGAACTATAAGGAGAGGGACTCTTCGTGAGTTGTAATAACATCCTCCCCGCTTACTAGATTCAAAGTTCTCAGAGTATGTGCCACTCGAAATATTTTCAATTATATGGAATGCCTTGAACGAATGTAGAATCCGTGTTGGGCCCTCACAGTCCAATTTGTGGAATGATATACATCAGAAACTCTCTTAAGATGAAAAATTTCATTTCCTAGTCATCAGTGATTCATTCATAAACACGGTATCGCGTTTTTTATCACACAGGTATCAATCCTTAAATTCTTGTTTTTTTACCTACTAACTGTTTAATCATGTTTACCCAGTTATTTTAGCATTGTAACTATTTGAATGTCTTGTGACCCCTACCCTGAACGATTGAGAATGTGTAAAAATGTGGATGGTCATGCAGTAGATTCATTAAAGAAAATATCTAACCGAAGACCCAGAGGCCGCTCATGCAAAATACCAATCTGAAAATTCCAGTAATAGCTTGCCCGATATTAGGCTTTCCCAGCGAATAATTCTGGTGAATTCTTCCCAGGCTTCCCACAGGGTTAATGTCTGCATGATGGCCGTCGTTTCGATGGAAGACTTTCTCATCATTATTATAGCTGTATATGACGGCCCTGGACCAGTATTGATTCTACATACGTTCAATTCATTCATTGAATTTCGAATTGCACATACTCTAAGAACTTTATTGAGCAGGAAGCTTGTTTTCACGACTGACGAAGAGTATTTTGCCTCAGAGCTCAAAGTAAAACATTTTTTTCTCGCTAGACTGCACATATAGGGCACTGGGTTCGATTCTTAATCATATGAATATTCTGAATCATGAACAGATTATCTTGCCCATCGGCAGCTCCACATGTCAAATTCGTATTCAGAAGTCGATTTCAGATGGTACAGTTCCACCGAAATGGAAGGTCGCAACTATCACAAAATTTTGAGGTTGGAAATCAGCATGATTATGCTGCATATCAATTGGTTCCATGTGATACATACCTGGCCAATCTTATTTTTGGAGTAGCCATTGCTTGTAAGCATAATTTTTATCTACATATACAATATACCCTGCAATCCACCTCAAGGGTGTGTGCCAGGGAGTGAGTAGTCATAAAATGCATTGCACTATACCCTATTAAAGTTACTGTAACTACAGCAACCATTGATGCATAAGCATTAATCGGTAATGAAAAGATACAGGTCTTCCGGGTTATACTCTGCGTAAGTCCATCTTCTTCGGAGGACAGTTTCGCCGGCGTTGCAGTTGGCTTCTTCAGGTCAGTGAAACGAAGAAACCGGTTGCAACGCCGGCAAAATTGCCGTCTGAAGAAGATGGACTTACGCGGAGTAAAACCCGGAAGACCTGTATCTTCACATCCATCAACCCGCGGCAGCCTACACATGGATACATTGCTAATGCTTGCCAGGAGGCGAAGCTTCACAGGTATGCACTACACTATAGGTATGCTACCAATGTAAGACAATGTAAGTCAGCACTAATAGGTATATTTTTCACCTACATAAATGGGCAGAGATACAAGAGTTATACTAAAAGCATGCACGGTTGAGTCAAGAGTCAGGATTCTTCTACCATTATGGATTTGAAAATGGATAAAATATAACACACAAGTACTCTAAGAAATGATTTGAAAAATACACGTACGAGTCATGCACTGCTTCTAAGTGTCTCGCAATGAATGCTAACGATTAACAGCAAAGCAAACACTTGCTGGTGAAAGTAATAACATAAATTACCCATTAGAGCCATGAACTAGAGGGCTCCGTTATGACACGCGATACATGATGGTGAAAAATGAATGAATTAATAAAGGGCCACACGTAGACTCTCTTGGTCATTTGAGATTCATTCCAATAATAATTTTTTTCAACAACTGAGGAAAATAAAATAAAAATCCCGATTCAAATCAATATGATATGGTATTCTCGGAAATCCGAGGTAATACGGACGAGGACATCTTGAATATTCAGAGTCAAATAATACGGAAGGCTTATGAGCAAGAATAACTTGCGACAAAATATGGTATTTCTGTGTTTTGCGGTACTTAAAAAGGCTGACGTGGTTCAGATAAAATAGTAGCTAAAAACGAGGAAAACCTTTGACCCGCCTTTTAATTGAAGATGGAATCGAATACCAGATTTTGACGTCCATTTGCATGACCTAAAGCTAAATCTTGGTAAAGCCACAGTTAGTGATGCAAAATTTCCGGTAAATTTGAAGGCCAGGAAAAAAACAGGGTTTTTTTCAGTTTTTCTCCGGAAAAAATCGAATATTGGGGGAAAAATACTCCTACCATTGCCAAAACAAATAAGTTTTGTCCCGATTCATTAAGTTTTAATGAGGGTTACTTCTATTGAAATATTAATGGTACGATGGTCTGTAGGTATCTATTCCTATAAGTAGCAGTTACTAATGCGATTATAAATGAATATTCCTCCCTGAAAACCAGTGATAATATATTTTATAATTGTTGATTGGGTAATTCTGGCTCATTGCTCAAAATTTCCGTTACTTTAAAGGCTGGGAAAATAAAAATGCGTTTTTTCTCAATATTTCACAGTTTTTTTCCCGAGGCTTCACATCACTTTCCACTGCATTAGGATCTTTACCTCAGACAATACGGAACCTCGGTAAATCTGGACTCGGATAATCAAGGCTCGATTGCATGTAAAAGTGCAAAACGTGAGTTCTCAGCAAAGAAATCAAAGATGGAAAGTAAGTGGAGGCAGAAAAAATTGTGCTGTGCGTTAAGACACACAGAGACAATTTAGGTAGAAGAGTGATGTACAATAGAAGTAAGCGTAGAAGATGAAGGTGGGAATTTTTGACGACTCAGCCGAAAATAGAAGGATTGAAAAGAGACTTGATCATGTATAAATGTGTAAATGTTAATAAGTCATGATCTTAAAGAGAGTCTTGATACAGAGGACATCGATAAATTTTTAGAAGAGATACTGTCCAAAATACATACGAATGATCGATTGGTAAAATATTAGCATAAATTTTTAACCTACTTTTCTTATTGTATCCGGAGAATGTACTGAATAAGTTATAGTGGAATTAAATAAAACATACCACATTTATTTCTGATTTGTTACCGCAATGAATAGTCTCTATTAGGCATTATATTTTTAAGCAATGATTTAGAATCGTACATAGAACTTTTTCTTGTAGTACTTCGTATCATTGTAACAACTACTTATTAAGGCGATTCATCTTGGTAAAGTTTGTTGGTAAGTCTTATTGTTGGATGATGTGTTGATTGACCGCTTTGATAGTAATTTTATTTCGTGCTTGTTAGATCTACTATACGGGGTCCTTAATCTTAATCCTTAACCCTATCAATATTTCTGGCACAGAAGATTATTAAAATTGAACTTCCTATTTCCATATTCACTCAATTAAGGGCAAAGAGCGATATTGTTTAATTTATTTTAAGGGGTGGTATACTGACGGTATTCGTGACGATTATGCTGGGGAGTAACCCGTACCAGGTGAAAACTATTCTGGCCTACTTCATGAATGTCGGCGTTGGATGGGAAGCAGACTTATCGCATGACTGAATCGCCTCCTTTTTAATTGTAGGGTACTAAATATTTAAGCTAGTGCCATTATCAACATAAAATAGGGCAGCGAAGTCTACCTTAATTGGTTAAATACACTCTAGGAATCATTAATTGGATTCGCTGATAAACCCACCAATTCGTCATTTTAATAATACACCGTATCCTCCACGATATTTAACTGCTCGAAAGCCACAGAAAATATTTAGTCCTTTGTATTCATGGTTATTTAGCCATATATTACTCTCTAGGAATTACCTACAGGGATTTCGGTAAACTTAAGCAATATGAAGTGGAATATGGAGTAATTTGGAATTAGCTGGCTCACCTTTAATCAGCACTCATAAACATTTCACGATACAGGTAGTGGCAGGCTGATAAGTTATATAAGTTTCTATATTATTTCAGTCTGGAGGCTTATTTATTTTTATTTTAGGCATTGTATCTTATGAATTGAAACATCTAACAATCCGGAACGGATGGTGAGTACTTGTGACTGTTGGCGATGCAACTAAATTATGAATAATATATATTTTTACTTGGGAAGTGTATGAGGCCGTATGCCTTTCCAAAGAGGAAGGTTTAAGGAGATAAGTTGTTGCCCATCTTGGAAGTTTTACCTGAAGAGGGTTTGTTTGCTTGAGGCATCAATTTGAAATCCTTATTTTTTCTCAGTATTCTTAACAAAAAGTGTGCTTTATTGCTTTGATATTGCTATAAATAATGGGATTTCATATTTATGAATATAAATTCGGTGTCAACCAGACGGCAGAAATGGCAGTCGGTAGTCTCCGTTTTGCCCCAATTATTGAGAGTATTCATTTTAATTGCTATCGTTTACAGATTCGGATACTGAGTACTTTCAATTGGAATCCCTAGTGCATGAGTCATCTACTTCGCAATTTCCAAGGCTAATTTCAGTCCCAATACTCATGATTGACTTCATGGAAGTGAAAGATATCCATTTTTTAAATACAAAACTTTGTACTTTTCTACACTTAATTTTAAACTACGACCGGTTTCACCTTGATAAGTCATCTTCTGGCCTATAGAATGCTTCAAGCTTCAGATATAGATTCAGATAAGCTTTAGAACGTACCAGAAGATGTCTTATCAAGGTGAAACCGGTCGCAGTTTTTTATAAAGTGTGAAAAAGTACAAAGTTTTTATTAAAAAATGGCAAGCAATAATCATGGTAAATTCTTATTATCGTTAATTATTTATTAACGTTATCCAGCAATTGAATTATTTTTTTACGGAGTCAAAAGCAACACGCGGGAATTCTTATTAGTTTTGACTCAAGGAGTCGCGAGCAAAGCCCCTTAATTCCTGAGCTTCTGTTGCATGGTTTATGGGACGATACGGATATATACGCGAGCATAACCGAAGTCAAGCTAGAAGTTAAATCTTACTCGCATCGGAAATACTTGCCGTGTTTTTTTATTCCAGGCAGCGAGCGATGTTCCCGCGGTATGAGCCAAGGAGGAAGACCCGGGGGGGGGGGGGACATGGGGGGTGGTGGGTACGGGCGTGGGATGGGTAGGGGAAGGAGGAAGCGGTGAATTCCTTCGCAGGAGTTTTATCATTATGGAAACGGAATAAAGAGAGGTTTAAAGAAATGGAGCCGGGGATAGTTACGGCGTGGAACTGCTCCGCGTCAGTCAGTGGCGCAGTCGCACCCGAATTGAAAAGAATAAACATCAAGAGCGGATCGAAAGAATAACTTAATGGGCGTCCATTGCGTGCGCCATCGCGGAGAGAGTTGGGAATTGGTGCGGTGCTAGTCAAGAGGTTGGAAGCGAAGGCATTCTTATGAAAAGAGGATTGGTTTGGTGGGGGGAGAAGGAGTAGGAGAGGAGGGAGACGACCTCATTGTCGTTCCGCGCGCGAGAGAGAAAAAGGATTCGTTTCCTTTGCGGTAACGAGATAGATACGCTATCGGGAATTAAATCGAGAATCGAGAATGCGCCGGGGAGCTACCTACTCATCGTTTTCTCTGCGTCATGGGAAGGGAAATTCAAGGTGGGTCATTTTTTTGGGGGTTGGGGGGAGAGTTTAACCCGTGCGGAGAGGTCAAAAGCCTCTTGGAAAAAAGAAGGGATCACGTCAACCAATTCTAAATGTGGGAAATATATATTTATTTTTCTTAAGATAGGTAGGCTGATACGAGGTGGAACTTGCCACATCTTTTAAATGCTGTATTATTATAAAATTTAAAACGTAATTGATAGGCAAGCTACTTCTTTGACTTAATTGCCAAAGAAGAGCGCCAATCAATTTTATGAGTTCTGCAGAAATTGAAACAAAAACTTTATCCGAAAAAATAACGGTGTAGGTAGGAATCCTGTGATGCTTTCTTACTCGTGATATCTAATTTCCATTCCGCCGAACCTCCTCCTGTTTCGCGGAGAGATCTAACAAAGATTCACGCTTCGTGAAGCTGCAGGGCATTTACCCGCGACAACTCCCAGACAAGAGCCACCAATAGCCGATAACTCAAAGTACAGGGCCATTGTTCTCGAACTTTTATTCATGTGGTGAAAAACAAAGCAATCGAGATTTTTATCATAATGAATACACTTTCTACGCGTGGACCAGTTTTAATTTGGCCTTTTTTGTATTTATTATGTTCCACAAAGTGCTATCAGTTGTTCTTCAATATAATCAGGGTTAAATATCTTTTGGCTTTGCATATTATAACATGCATGGAATAATTTCTCACTTTTTAAATTCTGCGCCATTTTTTTGCCGACCATGGTTCGACATCTGTAATGCCACTATCAAGGTGGACCTTTACGATGAAATTATAGATGTCGAAATCTTGATCATCAAAAATATAAATGCGGAATTTACAATGTAAGAAGTCATTACATGTGAGTCAGTTCCAAAAAGTGAAGCCGGAAACTTGTATTTTAAAATGCCGATATAAATAGTAAACTTTTTATAGTCCAGAACAATGTCCGGTAACAACTAAATTGTTGTGGACTGAGTTAACTTCATTTTATATGAGAAATAGAGTACCCCCAACTTACGCCAAAAAACACCAAGTCTATTAAAATGTAGGCAGGGCGCAAAACGTGTTTTGAATGACATACCTCATGTTGCTTCTTTCAAACTTAAATTTAATTGCAAAAATGAATTCTTTCAGGTTAATCCCTGGTTGGCCTCATGATGGCCCTGGTTTCTGCACTGCTCTCCACCATCTGAAATTCAATGAACTAGCGTACCACCTCTAATGATGACCTACTAGCGCAGAGTCAAATACAAAAAGATGTCGGAATTCTAAACGTAACGAAATGTATGCCACACTCTGTGAGGGCTGTACTTGAAACTACAACCTATCAGAAATAACGCTCATTTTATAAACGCATGTCACGACTGATTATACTTCCATAGCCGGGGTTCTCAACCAATGGGGAAATCTCCACCTGGGAGGAACTTAGTGGGTTAAGGGGAAATTGGGACCACTATATACTTGCATGTATGTACCATGTAGGTACATACACAATATGTTGGGTAGGGAAATTATATTCTGTACTAAGGTGAACGGGGGGAATGGAGCAAAAAAAGGTTGAGAACATTTCTTCCATGGTCTTTAAGAGGTGAGGATATAAAGCAGTGTTTTCGAGTCACCACGAACCTATATCCAGCATATCCTTGGCTCAACAAGCCTATATCCAACGCCCCCCAAACGCAAGCGTTAAAATCATAGACTACATGACCAAATCAGGAAGATTATAAAAATAAAGTTGATACAATTATGATTAAACCAATGTTCATTTCAAATCCAATAGGTAGATAATTTATTCATCTCAGGACATGTATGCTTGGTACCGTTCGGTTAGGACTCTGTCTATAACGCCCCTCTGCCACCCCCTTATTTCTATTCCCTCCCCTATATTAAAGCAACGCCCCCCAGGGGGCGGTAGCGCCGACTTTGAGAACCACTGACGTAAAGGATTCCAAAAAAGGCAAAGAATAATTTTCTTTCGACCACCACCTTCTTGGTGCGCTAACTGTTTAAACGGATAAAAATAGGTTCTATTCTATATTATTTCACTGATTACTTATCCAAACCCTTCACCCTATTCATCAGAGTTCTCATGTATTCCACAATGGCAAAGAACAGTAGCGACTTAACTGATTTCACGGGGACACCCACCAGCTATTTACCCTGGAAATGAATATCCTGGGTGCAGCCTGTGCTGATGGATCACCGTGAGAAGCCGGGGCCGTCGGCCAGGGGCCCGGGCCCTAATTGTAATCGGAGGTGTACACACCCTCCGCCAGCAGCGGCCGGTCGATGGGTGAAACGAGCCCCAGGGGGTCGTTAAAAGGGGGCTAATGGCGCGCCCCTGCTGGCTCTGGCATCTCCAAGGGGTCACCGCTGCAGGTCGCACGTGCTGACGTGGTGCGTTTGGCAGCCCTCTCTATTCAGGGCACAGCTCCCATTATGCCACCTACTTGCATCCTTTTCATCTATCCATCCCTTCCCACGGCTCTACCCACCTTCCGTCACTTTCTCAACACATTAGTCCCCTTGAAATTGACTTTGTTCCTCTTTGTACACATTTGTACTTGTACAGTATGTACAACATTTTTGGCATCGTTGACTAAAGAGCAAAAATTGATGCGTCGATAATTATTTATTTTTAATTTTGATTACATCCTAAAAAACAATAAGAGTTTTATCGTACAGATGACTTTATTGTATAGATTAAAGAATATTATGACCTCGTTACTAATTATCAACATAACTCTAATAAAATGTTAATGATAAAGAGGTCCACGTAAAACAACAGCAAAATATTAATGCGTTAACTATTTAATCCATTCACTAGCCATCTTAACAATCCTTTTGCGCACGAATACAAAATATAAAAACAATAGGTAGCAGAATGTTTTCATTGGATTGGAAAATGTACGTCATGAAATCACTGGACTCCAGGGAAATTCTGAAATTTCACCTTATTTCTGGGGTTTGGGAAGGAGGCTGCAGAGAAGCTTCGAAATCGCTTATTCAATCGCTTAAAACCTAAAGGCTAAACGACTTACTTAAAGCACCAAATACTATGCATGGTAACGAAATAAAATAGTCGTTTTCAATCGCTTAACTAATTACAAGTTGCCAACAGCAGTGTCATTTATATGTATCTGAAGCATTCTTCATGCAGTGGCTGCGGTAAATTTCTAAGGTTTCAAAAACCAGAACGCCTTCATTTCTCCATTGTTTATCCATTGTATTTCTTTGAAAATTTTGATATTCACATAAATGTTTAAATAAAAAATTGCCTTTCCTAACGTTGCACGTATTTCCATTGGTGAGCTTGGGTTGTTTATAGAGTAATGTTCAGATAATTCCGCAACATTAGTAAGAATTTCGTTTTTATTAATTGATACAAAACAAATTTTTTGTCCATCACAAATTGAAAAGAAATAAAATGATTCTAATTTTACGATTCTTCAACCTACATTTAGAAGTAAATTAATCTGAAACCCAAATCCATGTTTGCCACCTCCTCCCCAGCTTTATCATTCCGAAGCTTACTAAAAACAATTTTGATTGCAGTATTTGGAGACTTCCCGAAGCAAATGTGGTGATCGACTATGCAAAATGATACCACTGAGCAATGCTATCCCTTCCCATCTTATGCGTTTTGCTTCGAAAAATCATCTGCTTTAGAATGAGAATAAATAAATGCATGGAAGAGTGGTAATTGCTATTGAGACGGAACTGTTATTAAGCTTGCGTTAGATAATCACCATATTTAGCTGTTCCCTCATTCTTTATCATGCGGACGCTGAAGAAGACAGACAAGAAGACGCAACTAGGCCAAGATAAGGCGTTTTCCCAGACAGGATAGGCATGATAAGCAAGGAAATTAGACGGCAGAAACATTGTAAGGTAGACGTTAAAGGTGGAGACATATACTAGAGAGAGAAATATGGATAAGTAGGTAATTGCAGGAAGGAAAAGTAAAGTATCTTAGGTGGCAAGAAACGATTTGGTACTGAAAAAGTAAATTATGTGAAGAAAAACATAAGCGAATAATATTAAAATACGATTAACGCTGTAATTTCGAAAAAAATAAACTCATATTTTGTTTTAGATGAAATTACCATTATTTTTGCCTATAGATTTTAATCTTCCATATAAATGTTATAAGTTACTATCAAAACAATGTTATGGTAGGCTTCTGATAGTCCTAGTGATTATCTACTGATGAAAGATCAATGGAGATGACCTATTAGTAGGAGACACAAGATGGAGATGATCCAAAGGACTCATCAGCACCTGCCCTTTTCTCTTTGAATATTACTCATGTTTTTGTTGCAGATGAGCATCTTCAGCACGAGTGCCTACTGAGAAAGAGTTCACGAATAATATTTGAAGGATCACTTTTTTCATATACAATAAGAGTTCTTTGTATGTATGACGATAAATGGAAGAAGGATAAATTTTTAACACCTGCTGTGACTTAAAGGAGCATTTGCATTTTCCACGGGCTGTCGTTCATTTGTTGCCTTTATCTCGATTCTGATCAGAGTTCACTAGCACGTGGTCTGTGAGTTATTTTTAACCCTTGGGCAGTTTCCTCATGCCGCTTATGCTCCGTGAACTAGTAGGAGGGAAGTGCCTCCAGCAAAATTTCTTAGTTCCAACTCAACAAGCCTAGCCTCCTAGCCCAAGCACAAGCCTAGCCATAGCAAGCCTCAAAACTTAGTTCATCATGCAGCGGTTAGAACCATCGTTCGTAGCAGAGGATAACATGATCCATATCAAGAAAATATAAGTACGATGAACGTAAATAAAGTGTCCCTCCATGATTATTTATCCCATTCCGGATTTATTACATTTTGTAGCACTTTTTCTGCGCTCAAAAACGAACATTCCAATAATATTCCTATCAAATTCCAGTAAGAATTCCGATCAAATAAATACTATCGGAATGTCACTGGGTAAGTCCGATGTAGTTTATATTATGAAGTAAATTACGTGGGAATAAAAAGGGAGGAATCAGGCGAGATGTTGATGAATATGAACATATAGAATTATCTGTGGAAAATTGCTACTTCTAAGTTCTTATTATTATTCCGTGGGAATATCCCCTGAACAAAAAAATATTTCTCGAATATTTGTATTATGTCAAGCAATTTTACACAGTTTTACCTCGATCTGCATTTTTAAACCAGTTTTTAACAAAATTAGATTATTTCATTTCTTTTTACTAATAAACTTTGTTATTACTCGATAGTGGATTTATTGTTTCAATTCACGAGTAGTCTGTTTGCGGAGTAAAGCCATGCCTTTAATCAACTAATTGCCACCATTGCTATGAAATGAAACCTAAATTTTTATAATAAAATATTACTTTAAAAAACACCGCAATAAATCACAATTACTGGCATAAACAACTCAAATTTGCGAAATGAATGCCCCATTTGTTTTTCATAACCTCAAAATCTCCTGCCTCTTGAAATCGTTACATCAGCGTGCTGGTATTAACGGATAACGGATTCAAAGAAACGAAAATGCTCTGTTAGGTATGAAATGCACTTCCTTTTCACTCTTCATGCCCTCTGCTATGTCCTCCTCTCTAGATTCGCAATAATATTCTACTCTACTCTCTTTCCCTCTCGTCATTTCTCAACCGTGTCCTATCCTATTTTTCGTCCTTCTCATTCGCGCAAGTGCATTCACATGTTCACTTTTAACTCACCCAAATCTCCTCTCTTGGCCTATTTTGACGTCACAGGATAATTTGGGCATACGAAGCATATTTTTGCAAAATTTTACCTTTCACTGAAAGCAAGACAAATCAATGCCACTAAGATCTGAAAATGGCGGAGAGTGAAAGACTTTTTCTAATCTGGTTTTTTTCAGATCAGAATTCAATCAGATTCAGAATTTTGTCAGATTTCAGATCCGACCCACCGTTCAAAAGGTATGAAGCGAGAACTGAAAGTCTACTATTCGAAAAGTTCAAAAATCCGCTATTGTCACTTCCGGTTAAAAAATTCCGTGATTTTGGGATTTTTCCTTCGATGAATTCCTTCAAGGAAGGTCCGAGAAAAATTTCAGGCTCCTAGCTCGTCTGGAAGTAGTCGGGAATTTGTATACGTGAGTGAGTGAGTCACACATATGGCCTTATAGTATTAGAAATCACGAATGGCCAGCGAGAGCAGCGTTCGTTACGATTTTGTATCAATCACGACTTTCCTGATATATCATTGATCGTAGGCAACTTGAACAGATCACTAGCTGGAACATCAATCAATCATGACCTTACACTCACGATCGAATCACAAGAGTGAGTGATAGGCGTGACCGAGATCTCTCAAAAGGCCGATTTTGCCCATCAGTAACCGAAATGGACCGATCCACTTTTAATCTGGTGGCACGTTCCCTGGGCTGCTGTCGCCCCAGGGGGGGTGTCGGAGGAGGGTACACACGCGTGGACCACGCGCCAATATAATCGCGGGTGTATATCCACTCTCCTTCGCTTCCCCCCACCTCACATCCTACCCAACTATCTGCCCACTGCCCTCTTAGTGTTTCCGTCGAATTGGGATGGGTGCACGAATAATTGCATTAAGAGCGTAGTGCGACGATGTACCCTGAGGGGAACGAGTGAGAAGGTCCATCCCTGGAGACTTAGAACTTGGCACTTCCCGCAAATCCTGTCGCCGAAATCTAATTGTTCCGATAGGTGGCAGCGCTATTACTCGCCCTTAGTAGCCTGTGATCATGTATGATAAGTTTAATGACATTTGCTTGAATAATCTAACCTACGGCGACGATAGTGCAAGGAGTTCCCCGATAAGATTCATAAATTCGATAGAAGACAAAATACAAAAATACAGCAGGAATTTACTGCCAATAAGTGCTGCGCAAAAGCTTGACGATGCAATTTAGAAAGTTTCATGCTTTATTGCTCCCAGGAGCCAGGCGTCTAATTTTAAACCAACTAAAATTATCGTGAAAAAACCCTAAGGTTCAATCCTCCTTTTCTGCTATAACATTTCTACAAGACCATTTAGATCCCGTGTAACTCGTATAAATCAACGCTATCTGCCTCTATCAACCCTAATGCCCGTTTCGCTATTTGACTGAAATCGGAACTAAAAATATCTCCTCGGCTACCTCAAACAATTCCCGATCTATCAATGATATATATATCTTGAAAAAAGTACACCCAGATCGTAAAAAACGTTGGATTAGATGAATTTATTCAGGTATTTATTTTGTGAATCAATATTGTCGACAGCTATCTCCTGAAAGCAGAGTGAAAGAAGCGTCAATTATCCTCTCTTCTTACGGCATTGGATTGTTGACATCTGATGACTCAATGACAATCAATAGGACAAATAAATCATAAGACCTCCCAAGTTTTTGTTTTCACACTCTTAATAGGTGCGTACTCAAGGAATACCTCATCACAGCCAATATTACGGCGATGGAAATGACGGCGATGGCGGTGAAACCTAAAATATTTACCAAAAGTTTTCATCCAAAATTCCTCGTAGTTTTTTTATTGCTATGATTATATGACAGGGAAAAGACTTGAAGAGTTTGCAAGGTTGAGTCATTCATTCTCCGTTAAAATGAACACATATTAGCATTTTGGTATGACAATGGTTATTTAGAACGGGGTCTAGTATTAGTATTTAGTATTCTACACTATAGTGCATTTAACATGTCAACTTTTATCAACCATAATTCGAATTGACCCACTAAAACAAGGTACGGTTCCGAGCAACGAAAGGCTTGGGTTCTAGGCAACAAATGATAATTACTAATAATAATAGTCCTGGCTGTAATAATCTGTAATGACTAATAGTTACAGAGCAGAAAGCTTGTTTTAAATGTTTACAGACGATTGATGTAGATGCAGTGGATTTTCCAGCTACTAATTGGAATTTATAGGGGTCACTATTTTCCAGAACCAAAAGTATTGCAAGTATTGCCGAAGTCACTGCTGAAATATATATTTATGAAATTCCAAGATAACTCAGCAAAGGCCATCCACTGGTTTACACAGAGCATTTGTTTACGAAATATTTCCGGCGACAGATCAGGTTCAAGAAAAAAGTCTGTAGAGTGCTAGAGAACTAGAGTAGGATGCCAGAGTCTTTTTTACTCATGAACTCGAAATTCTCATCTATAAATGATGCATAAACAACATCCATTTACGGACTTTTAGACTAGTCTTTGTCGTTCTGGTTGCAGTCTGAGATTTTTCCTGCTGATATAAATATCGCCACTATCTCATTAGGTCACAGATGAACGCAAGTCGGAAAATTTCCTCCCTTTACATGGACACGAGTTAATTTTCCTAAAAGCAAGAGCAGACAGGCTTTTTCTCCAATACTCATCTACATCTACATCTACATACTACCCCGCAAGCCGCCTCAATAGGCGTGTGGCGGGGGGTGTTAGGACACCAGCCGTTTACATATAAAAAGGAAACGCTCTATGAAATTACGCCTTGCATTTATTAAAGTCCCTTATTGTTCGGGGGAAAAACGAATTCCCATACCTATCCGTTCGGCAAAATATCTCTCTTAATTTATCGTTTCTGTCGGACCTGGAAATATAGTGGGGTTCTAATATGATGTTCTCCGTGTCGCTCTGAAAGATATCTATTCTCAATTGCTCAAGTAATCTAAGCCTAGCGCGCAGCCTCCGAGTCTCTAGCGGCTCCCAGCCTAATTCGTTTAACATCTGCGTAACGCTGTCTGTACGCCCGTAACAGTTTTTGACGAATCGCGCAGCTTTCCTTTGTATTTTATTAAGTTCCCGAATTAATTCTTTCTGCACCGGATCCCATATGCTTCCTGCATATTCAAGGTGTGGCCGGACGAGTGCGAAATAGCACCTCTCTTTTACTTTTTCATCTGAGAATCTTCCCACAATACGCTTGACGAATCCTAGCTTCTTCAGAGCTCTGCCACAAATATTTCTTATATGTGTTCCCCACGATAGGTTTGAGGTTATCGTAACTCCCAGATACTTAACTTCATCTGTCGCCTTTATCTTAACGCCATCCACAGCATATACACGGGTATAGTTGGACGACCTCCGCAAGAAATGTACCGCCGCACATTTGCTCAGATTAAGTTCGAGTCCCCACTCTTGGCTCCACACATGAACGTTGTTTAAATCCGATGATAGAATTTCAAAGTCAGAGTGATCATTAATTTCGCGATAGATGACAGCGTCATCAGCAAATAAACGTATTTTACTGCTAATTCGAGAGCATTATCATATGAACAATTCTTATGCAGCACGTACCAATGCGTACTTCAGATAATTTAATTACCTCTCCTCTTACAGTTACACCTCAGAAGTAGACGTTTTGCTTCTCCCTCATAATTAATTTCAATTGCGCAACAAAGCATGCTATAATTTATCTCCTCGCTGTCTAGTTAACGAATCGCTTGGGCTTTAATTATCCTCCGTCTTCCATCCGTTTCCCGGGCTGTGAAGGTGGCCCATTATCGTACGGGGGTGTTGGGTGGCGGTGTGAAATTCACCCGGGGAACGCCGGAAACGGATACGACTCCGAGATCGCATTTGTTATTGTTTTAAAGTCGCTGGTTTCTGGAGGGGCCAGCTTGATTCATATGCAGCCATCACGCAGTCGGAGGCAAAGGCTGAAGCAGATCCAGTCCGCTTGACTCAGGAATATATTTTCCGCGCCGTGGAATTAATGTCTCCTTGCAATCATAAATGCCAGATTATATATTGTGCATATAACTCTTTATAAGTCATGTCAAAACTCATTAAGGCATCAGACACTAAGGTCTAAGGCTAAATATTAAATAGCGTGTGTTTATAGCATTGTCAATAAAAAATTAAAGCTATGAAAACAATGAAATTGGGCGATGTTATTTATTCGGCCCTATAGTTATATTTTGTGTCCTGCTTTTAACATTTCCCTATCTTTACACTTTTACTCCGTATATGTACATTGATTGTTCCCCTGGAAACGAGAGCAATGTCGATAGTGGTTTTAACCGCGAATTCAAAGATGGGGTTACAAGAGGGCCCTATCATCGCTGCCTGTCCTGACGTAAACAATAAACGACTAAAATTGGCGACCTTTCCTTCCTGTCAACCTTTAAGATAGTTTGAGCGAAAAATCACTTCACCTAGAATTTGATGAATTTGGCCTCATTTTATAGAAAAAATCTCATTTTTCCAATGATATCAAAATGTCAACCCCTTGCCGAACTTCTTTTCGAGCAATTTGCCTAAACATTTACGCTGTTTTACATGGGATAGATATGGCTGTGCGCTCCAGAGAGAGAATATTGAAAAAAATAGGAACTTCTAGCACCTAGATTTCGTCAAAAAACTAACGGTGTGTAGATTGCATGTTTTCTCAATTATTAATAAAAAGTAATCTATTACTTGCCACAGTAATTTTTACAGAATCGCAAAAAAAACCTGTTGTTTTGAAGGGTTTTCAGCAGGAAGGCGGGAAAAAATGAGTCAAGTTAGAGACTTATTTAGCTTTATTTATGTAATTACTGAGAATTTTTGTCATATATAACTATATTATTGCGCCATTGATATTAAAATATTTATCTCATACTTCTTACAGATGCTGAAATAAAAAAATAAAATTTGAATATGGTCTCCATTATGACTAGGGAACTATCTCGCTCAAACCACCTTAAGATGACATCCTCATATCGAAGGAATTATGTTTGCTCCTGACTGGATTCGAACACTTCTCGTTTCTTTGATGAACAAAGGGCGTTGAATTAAATTTCTACTTCCCAGAATTTTTTTTAAATTTTGGCATTTCTGTCATTTTTGGCAATCTCGGAGAGGATATGCTGATAAATTCAACGTATGCTAGTCTTACTCAGTGATTCAACCTGAAGGTTGGTTTGGTTGGTTGGGGGTAGAGCTCACCCCGGTCTACCAGACAGGCGTGTGAATTTCACACATTCAGAGTAAGGGGTCCAGTTCCCTGGGCCACCTCGCACTCCGAGGACTTTTTTGTTCGGGGGCTTCCAAAGGCTTCACCCGGATTTCAACCCGGGACCCTTCGAAAAGTACTCCAAGCACTCTACCCACTAGGCCAACACGCTCCCTTACAAGTCTATAACTATTTTTAAAAATAAATCCTTATAAGGAATGTAGCATTTGTTATTTCCTCTTGGGTTACAAGTCTATACCTATTTTTAAAAATAAATCCTTATAAGGAATGTAGCATTTGTTATTTCCTCTTGGGTTACAAAATATCTCGGTAAAAATTATACTTTTCAGTTGAAAATACATTACTTTTTTCCAGCGCCTTTCTCATATCATCTATCTCTCAAAAACTATCGAATGTCCAATGGGAGCTTGATCTCAATAATGACAATATGTTGAATCCTAATAGGTCAATACCGTGAAAGTTATGCAAAGTTATAATTGTTCACTATGAACGGGAGATATCTGATAGATAACATACGCTTATCGCGGTGGTAACATACACTTATCAAATGTTCTATATTTTCGCACATTTTTATTGAATCGTCTTGGTCTTCAGAAAAATCACCAAATCCACTAAGAAAGCAATCACTGCATGAATTTCCTCTCCATCAGGAAGGTTGTTGTAAAACTTTCCTTCCGATCTTTTTAAGTTAAAAATAAGATCTACGACACAGTCTAGTGGAATATCCGAACAATCCTATTAAGTGAATTTCTTCCAATACATCTTCTATTGTTTCCGCCAGAATACTTGATATCCCACCAGTTAACTACTGATTAAGTATATCATGCGATTCAGATGCAAAGAGCTACATAATAACCCTGCAGGCGGCAGTGAGAATATTTAGCTGCGTTTTTTGCGACCCGAATTGGAATCAAACACAATGACAGAAAACCATGCTGCCAGCCGTAAGAATTAAAAAGAGAGGCTAAATTAACAAGAAAGTCAGAAAAGAATGCTACCTATCACCAGTACAGTTAAACACATACCTCGAAGAATCATTAAAAGTATCCTAAGAAATGAGAGAGGAAATAAGGTGATTAGCGGAGAAATTAGAATGATTATTTTCGTAGATAATATCGAAATATTAGCAGAGAAGCCAGAAGACCTACAAGAATCCATTAACACAATACGCCGGATACTATGAGAACACAATACGTGGATTGAACCTTGAAAAGAAAATGAAAAACCTTGAATTTGTAATTAAGAAGCTGAGGACGGCTATTTCCCCACAAGAAGAGATACTTGAACAAGTGGAAATCTTCACCAACCTTCAATGCTGCATGACATGGGATGGAATATACTCAAGGGACATCAGGCGCTGAATTAGCCCAGCCCGTGGAAGCATTCATGAGGAAAAACAAATGCAGTGATCAAAGAAAATACTGTGACGAAAGCAGTATATTGATCTGGATGTTCCAATTTCTTGGAAGATTCTCTAATGGATGAAAGAAGGTACACAAGCAAACACAATCGTCGCTAAGGAGTTAGCTGGAGTAAACAGGGGTTGAGGCGACGATATACAGAGTGATATAATTGAGAAAAATTAATATAAATAGTGCGAGAATAAAATATTTTAATTTTTATTATTGTTGATACGAGTTTAACCAGTACCCACGCAATTGAAAAGCAGTCAATACGTGATAGCAAGGTTTACCAACAAGGAAGCAGTAAAAAAAGACATTCGTGTGGCGTGAGTGCTTCAAGGGATAGAGAAATGCACCTAAGAAATATTGATCAGAACAAGGTAAGCTTGGTGTTGGAGGCAGATAAAGAGAACCATATGGACCGATAGATTCAGAACTCGTCGAAATGCACGGAAGAATAGAAGAGAGGAAAACCATATGGCGCTATCTAAGGAAGAGATGATTGGCTACCCTGATACAAGATGATACCATAAGGAATAAAAATAGAAGGGATAGTCCCATGAGGTAGAGCGAGCTATCCAGTTAAAACGGTAAATAGAGATATCATATAAAAGATCCATCAGGGCGATGACAAACAAGATAAACAAACTCAAGATCCAAAAGTATAAATAAAAGTTTTAAGGGTAATCCACCAGGTAATAGGCCGACAGATATGAAGTCTATTACCTGGTGGAATACCCGTGAAGAATTTATCCATCAGATTCATCGGGATAATCTTAGATCTTCTAGATCCAAATGTTTATGCAAACCTTATATTCTTACACTTAAAGAGTCAATGGAGTCTCGCAATCTCTCGAATTTAAGATTTATGAACATTGAAACATTTCAGGCTTTCCTGGTGAATAGTATGAAGAAAGGCCTTTCTTCTTGCATGAAAATTCCCTTAATTCATGTTTTAAGGGAATGTTTTTGGCTTCCTTGTGTTCTGTATTTTTTGAACTATTGTTTAATATTTCGTGTCATAAGCTGGACGCTTCCTGACGTTGAATACTATTTCATGCATACAAAACGCAGAGAACCGAAAACATTCCTCAGAAATAAATTACCTTAATTCATCACGAATATAATTGTTTTGACATTCATGCCACATATTGGTTGGAGTCCGAACTCCCTCGTAAAGATTTGCAGCGTATGACGTGGGTGTAATTGTAGATCCTTGGCACGCACGTGAACCACAAAACGGAGCCATAAAACTCCTCTGCTTCACAGGGAGAAGGGATAACGCCGTTGAGCACATCTTGCATCCCTTGTTCGCCTCATTAAGGATTGTTATCAATCAATCTCCCTCCTACTCTGTTCGTTCCCGCCTTCCTGCTTGCCGCCGGCTATCTACCCCAACACCCAGCCCATCTCAAACCCTCCTTCCCTTTCTAAAGCATGCGATCGCCATATTTCCTCTTCTCACTCACCTTTTCCCCCCCAATTCCCCGTTCCTTCTTTGCTCCCACAGCCCCCACTTCACACTGACGCCTCCCTGAGTACTGATGTGGTCTTTGCGGGATGGGACTCTTGCCCAGCCGCCCTGCTGTACTTGTATGAATAATGCACTGCCGGTTGAAATGGGCTTCTTTTCACCTTAAGGCTAGCATTTGAGGGAAATATACGACATTAAGTTTTTAAAAAATTAGTGCGATATTCCACAGAGGCAATCTGCACTTGCGGAAGACTCCGTAAAAGGTTATACCGTGGCTAGTCCCAGTATCCTCAATATTTGTTAAACAAAATTAGTTTTAAGGATGGAAAATGAGCTTCAACAATGAAGATTCCCAAAGGACACAGTTATAAGCTTAACTTTGCGGAAGTTATCCATTACGGAAGAATTAAAATACCTTAGTTAATTCCACTTGTAAGATTTATTGTCACGACACCTTGTCGCCTGACACCTGAAGATGACACAAAATGTCGGAACCCGGGTCGTGACAATAAATCTTACAAGTGGATTTAACTAAGGTATTTTCATTCTTCCGTATGTAGATTCCACTAAAATTTATGTCTGTTACTATTCAGGTTTCAGCCTCGCGTCATCTTCAGGTAAAGAATACAACAAATGAAGGAATATACATATCCCATTCCATAGAAAAAAGTGGATGGGACGGGGAAAGGACGGGCGGTAGGAGAAGGTATATGGGTGGGGGAAGGTGAGGGGGGTTTAGCCCGGAGATCTTCAAACAATGGGTCAGAGGGGGGTGGGTTTGGTGTAAGGTACGCCGAGAGAGGGGGAGGAAGGTTTTACAACAATAAAAACACTATCAATCCACAAGAAACTGTCAAATTACAAGGCGATTTGTTCGTATCAATTTTCGGAATTCGTTACGCTTGATACATTGAATTTCAAATAATCTAAGTTAATGTCTTCAGCATATATTTTCGATGAAATATTGTACCAAATATATATAAATATATATAAATTATTCCTTATAAAAATACGAATTAAATATAGACCTGATGAAGCAAAAATAAATTTGCGAAACGCTGGCAAATGGATCAATATTTATAATTTAAGCACGACCTACACACCTTCTCCTGAAAAAAAGATAAATAATTTACTAATAATGGAAATAATTTTGTATTTTTTTCCATTTTGCATTTTTATAGACAAATCATTATGGTACCTCCACAGTACCGATAATAATGCCAATTATTTATCAACTGCACAACTGATCCTTCCAAAATGGCCTGTTGCGCATTTTAATGGCTTCAATTCTTCCCTGAACTATCGCACCGTATGGTTCCATCTGTTGCCCTGTGGTAAGCTTAGTGTTTTACGCCGGCCTAGTCGCTCATGCTCCAAAGTTCATCATATACATTAGAGTTCGAGTGGAATGGACATGGGTGACCAGCGAAATAAATTGATGTTGCTTCGGTGAGCTAGTGGCCGACAGTGAGAAATTTCCTCGGATATCGATGCACGTGCAACTGGAATACTAATATTATTACTATCTATTTATTTAAGTCGCGACGTGTCTCACCTTAAAAAGTATATATTTTAATTCTTATCCGAAAATTTTACAATACCATTTCAACGTTCATTTTCTAGGGTGGACCGCATATGTCAGGGTTAAGAGAAACGATTTTTAGTCGGAAGCCAGACGGAGGAAATTTTTGTAACGTCAAGTAAAACGTGTATCGTGGATTATCTAATTATTTCGTAAAGTCACTAATGAAAACAGTCGTGTTCCTTACACTGATAATTAACAGCTGAGTGCATGCATATGATTGATAAATAGGGGCTAAGCATTATCGGAATTGCAGCATTTTGACCGGAAGAGGGAAGTGTCACCCTTCAGTGGGTACACATTTCCCATCCTCTTTCGTGAGGTCTAAATACCTTGGCTTTTCCTCTCTAAGCGCTGCTTAGAAAAATTTCTCCACTAAGCCCTGTACACACGGCGACACTTTTGGAGCCATAGCTGGCCTGGTGAGTGGTTAGCAATAATTTTCTCTGCTAAAGCAACCGAATTGCGTGCCATCCGTTGGCTTGCGGTATAATTGCTTTCGATTGCCTTGCTCTGGTAAGGATTGGAACGCGTTACATTTTTCTTGCAAGGTTAGCACATTTCCGACTTCGTTTTTTTGTGAGTAGAGAAATGAAATTGTTTGAAGAGGAATATTTTGAAATGGAAGTGGTGAGTATTGATCCAACTAATCAGTGAGGAATAAGATCATTTTATTTCTAATTTTCATGTGCTTGATTATTTTTTTTCTTCTGAGAAATTTTCCCGAGATATGATCAAAGAGTATGTTTCTCATTACTAAGCTTGATAATAACAACGATGGTGATTTATTATCTCAAATCAAATAAATAATGCATAATTTAACAATCATCGCTATTTATAGCCATTTGAACGTCATCCATTTCAAATAGAAAATAGTCGCCCACGCCAAACTGTTCCCGCGATTTGGCCACTGCATGTGGCTTCGTACTTACACAGCGGTGAAATTTCGCTCAATATCGGTTAATGCAGTTCTATCCGACGTGACCAGGCGCAGGATTGCAGGCCAAATCTGGCCCTATATACGTACCCCTGTGTACAGGGATTTCAGTATCCTTCAGCCTCTTACAAATTCCTCTCTTCATGATATTTTTCACATTTGAATTTACTTTAATCTCCTATCATTCCCGACATCTTTTCGTTCTTCTTACTCTCAGTCCACCAATATCTTCTCCTCCCTTCTCATAATCCAGATCCAAAGTTCCTCCTCTTGATTCCCAACGGTTATCTCTCCGAGTCCAACAATTGCTTGTTGAGTTTAAGAGAATGGATTGAAAGGATAAAATTTGAAAAAATATATATTTTTTTTAAATCAAGATAACCGGAGAATAGAAAGCATGGAAAAAGGCGCAACAGCGTCATGACGTTAATCCCATAGTATAGGCGAAATATGATAGGGCAACGAGAGTAAAAGTAAACTCATAATAGTAAGCTCAGTAAAACGCCTAATATTAAGTAATTGTGGCATAGTTCTACGTCATCTCTATTTTTGCATCTCTTTCGATTATCAGAGAAATAATTGTAAAATGATAAATAATGTAAATGCAGTGGATATAGGGTATCTGAGAAGTGTTTGCGATAAAAGCAGAAGGGATAGGGTTGGGAATGAGTGGGTGAAGTAATTATTGGGAATGAATGCTCCGGTAATGGACTTGTATGACAAGAGAGTGCTTATTTGGTTTGTCCATCACTCTAGAATGGGTGAGTATCCAAAGTAGATGTATGATAGAGGATTGAATGGTGTGAGAGGAAGGGGCAGACGAAGAAAGTCATGGGTTAATGCGTAGAAAGTCTCTTAAGAGGAGGATTATTCGGAGTCGTAAGAACAGGAGGGCGTGAATGAAGCATTGCATGAGTGTAACTGATAACTAAAGAGTTATGCAAGGATAGGACAGTATGGAGTAAATTGTCAAAGCAGAGTCAGCTTTACTGGCCTATCATAAGAGATTCGAGTTTTTTTTTACTGTGCTACCTTGAAAGGGAAAACGAGGTATGAAATAATAGGACATTATGGAGGAAACTGTTAAAGCAGAGTAAGTTTTATTGGCCTATCATCGAGAATTAAACTTTTTTGACTGTGCCTACCCCGAAAAGGAAAAAGAGGTATGAAACAATAGGACAGTATGGGGGTAATTGTTACAGCAAAAACAGCTTTACTGGCCTATCATAAGAGAATCGAACTTTTTTGACCCTGCCTACCATGAAAGGGAAAAAGAGGTATGAAAGAATAGGACAGTATGGAGGAAATTGTCAAAGCTTAGTCAGCTTTACTGGCATATCATCGATAATTAAACTTTTTTGACCCTGCCTGCCTTGAAAGGGAAAAATAGGTATGAAAGAATAGGACAGTATGGAGGAAATTGTCAAAGCAGAGTCAGCTTTACTGGCCTATCATCGATAATTAAACTTTTTTGACCCTGCCTGCCTTGAAAGGGAAAAATAGGTATGAAAGAATAGGACAGTATGGAGGAAATTGTCAAAACAGAGTCAGCTTTACTGGCCTATCATCGATAATTAAACTTTTTTGACCCTTCCTGCCTTGAAAGGGAAAAATAGGTATGAAATAATAGGACAGTATGGAGGAAATTGTCAAAATAGAGTCAGCTTTACTGGCATATCATCGGTAATTAAACTTTTTTGACCCTGCCTGCCTTGAAAGGGAAAAATAGGTATGAAAGAATAGGACAGTATGGAGGAAATTGTCAAAACAGAGTCAGCTTTACTGGCCTATCATCGATAATTAAACTATTTTGACCCTGCCTACCTTGAAAGAGAATGGCGAGATGGGTATATATGTATGGTATCGGGGCGGTAAATTCATAGGGCAGGCGTAGCTCGAAAAATAAAATAATGGGAGCCAAGAGTGGGGCCGAAAGTGCTGAAATGGCAACGCCGCTTTCCTCCCTCCCCCTCTCCTCGATCACATCCCTCCATCTTGCCTCCCTCCTCCTCTCTCTTCACCTCCTTTCCACTCTCAACACCTTCCATTACTCCCTCTTTTCCATTTTTTTCCATCCACCCCGCACTCTCTCCACACCCTCTGACACTAGTTACTTTGATCGATGGCTTACAACCACTCCCACTTCTCTCCACTCCACGCATTCACTCAAACCTTCTCGCAGAATCGACTGGTCTCCTTGCCTTTATAGCTCTCAGCACTTGCCTTATAGCTCTCTGAACCTTCCCTCAGCCCCGCCCTTCTCTCCCTTCCCACCCCCAATCCATATTCTCTTCCCCCAACCCTTCCCTCATCCATCGTGCCCTGATTCCCTTCGAACCAACCCCTCCCTGTACACCCCCCCCTGATCTTCCTTCCTTCCCCCCCACCATTCCCCTGGAGACTGCTGCCCCTGACCCCCCTTGGATATTGAATATCGGGCACACGAAACCTTTCTCCATGCTTCGTCACATTCTTGCCGGAGAGAAGAGCTCCCGCCCTTTTTTCTGAATATATATAGAGTGAACGCACGAATTTCACGCCTTAAGGTGGTTGGAGCGGTAATCGTGGGTCATTGAGATCTTATTTTAGCAATATTTTTAGTTATTCAAGAATTAATTCCTAGACCGCATTTTACTTAAGTACATCTGTGTATGCGTTGAAACTGACCACATAGGCTGTAATGGAAATTATGAAAGAATTACAATTGAAAATTTTCGCCTTAATTAAAGTATTGTCATGACTTGGATTTTCGGCGTGGAATTCGAAATTTAAGCGAACATTATATCTACAGACGTTTATTTTACTCGACATGATACCTTGATATTTTTTAGCAACCATTATTGTATTATGAAATGTATTTTATTATGAATAAAAACACTTGGTAATCTTCGACAGATTTCACAGACAGACAACTTCCACCAGATCCAGCCTGAAACAGTTATATTTATGTAACGTATTGTTTCACTGATCAAAAGTTGACGCTGCGTTTAGCATGTCTCGTGTCTTCTTTCGGGCGTTCCTCCGAGTGGTGTCTTTTCAGGACACCATTTTCTCCAAGCGTCCTGCTGGCGTCTTCAGGAGTGACCTGACGTTCTGACCTGAAGACGCCAGCAGCATGGCTGGAGAAATTGAAAGCAGACAATCGACGTATTGTTTCGCGTTTAAGAGAAAATCCGTACGTCATAATGTAATCAAATTATTTTGAAATATATGTGATGTGCCATAATGCTACGTTTTAATAGAGAATTGAGTCGAAGAATCCTAATCGGTAACATCCAATTGCTTCACTTTTATCTATGGATAATACTAATAAGGACACGTATGCAAAGTTTCACGCAAATCTGTACATAAACAAAATTCGCTCCAGTAACTTTATCCGGCTTTCGTTATTCCGTCCGTTTCCAACGATTAAAGTGCATTCATTCAGGTATGTAAAGATCCTACAATCCTGTTCCTGTATCGATAAACTATTATTTTATAAAACACCAGTTGATGTATAGACCCACGTAAAACGTTTTACGAGAGAATTATTCATAACCATCCTTCTTCCTACCTTAGGGTCAGCTTTGGTAGTCTGTCTCCTCCATTTTCTTCTATCCAGGGTATCGGTTGGAGACATACCACACTCCTCCAAGTCAGTTCCTACACAATTCCTCCATCTTTTCCTGGATTTCCCTCTGCCTCTTTTTCCTGGGAGCTTAAATTTTCCACCTTCTTTACAAAATAATCCTCAGAACGCCGCGCCGTTCGACATGCCCCATCCATCAAAGCCGAACACTCTAATTCGTTTCTGGAAGTCCTTATTTATTTCTCCGTCATATTACACCATTGAGCAATGTATTTCTATTCGGAGCACGCCGGGATGGCTGTGCCCTCAATACTAATTTGCTTGGTTTGCACATAATTATTTACTATCATTATGAGAAAATTATAATGGGGAATTCTTTTCGTCACCTTCATTTCCACCGAAAAACGTACCTACCTAGTACTATTTTATCCGCATTGTATTGTAATAAATTAGCCATTGCATTCCTTATGAGTGCACTTACTTGTATTTTTTGACGCAACAGCTTTTGTTATCGTTATTTTCTGTTATAAGATTAGTGGTCATAAACCAGGAGATTGACTAGCTAGAGACCGCCTCTACACTCTCCTTACAGCTGTGTTAATCCTACATGAATATGAATGGCATGGTTCGGAGAATCGAGCGAAAGTATACGCAAAAACAACCATGTTTTTTTATGTCTGTGAAATACTAAAACGACCATTTATTTCAATCAATTCTGCAAAGAGCCTTAAGAAACAGGGCGCGACATACAAGGCATCGGCGAGTAGAAAAACTGATGGCTTCAAAAAACTTCTAAGTTATAAAAAACATACCCTTTCGGGACAATAGAAATAAATGCGAATTTCGTCTCCCGTGACACCCTTCCTACCCTTGACTCTTCTTGTCGATCATTTCCCAGTCATTCCAATATTATTAAGCCGATGTTTTCCGCTTCGTGGCAGAAGTGAATGCGCTGTGGCACGGAATCCGTGGATAATCGCTCATTCGTGCGCTCCTGTGGGTTTTATTTTTTATTATTAATATACTGATGCCTTTTTCGCATATCTACAGTCCATTTATCATTTCAGGAGATAAGTATTTCATAAATTTGTTTATGTAAAGTGTGTTATTGCTCCCATGACTCCAGGGGTTAGGCTATTAAGGAAGATATATATCTTCAATACTGACCAAATCATAGACATTAGAGTCAAATCTTAAGAAAGCTATGCGGCTAAAACGAGCTTAAAAAAGGCGAACACACACCCTAAGGTGTACATTTTCTGAATGCATATATATCTGAAAATGGAGAACCATTTTGAAACCAGTAAAGAGGTAAGGAATTTTACACAAGTTTTGTAAACGACTGCCATTCATATTTTCATAAATGCCTTGGTTTCCTGCCAGAGAAATTGGCTCATATTCACCGATATTTTTCACCGTGCCCTTTTCTTTGGCGGTTCATTCGCCTTTGTCGCATCCTGAAACTGCTTCGTTCACATAGTTTATTTAATGAGACTATAAATTCTCATCCTCCCCAAACTGGGATAGACCTAATAGTTTGAGGAAGAAGTGTACACTACAGAGATTTCTCTCGCCTTTCCGTCAAACAATTCGCTTTTTGTTGTGAATTTGGATCGATTTGAAGATTGGCCTCTGTAATATACTCCCAACGTGAACAAGCCAGTGAATTGTACTCCTTTCAAAAATAACGATCACCAGACAATCATATCCATATCGCTCAATTCCATTATTTTCCATTTACCCATCGCTTCTTACTTTTAACATTCTCCTTCGTATGCCAGCTTCGTTACTCAAATCTCATCCGATCTGTAAAGATAAACAAGCCATCGGGGCATCCTCATTTTACAGTTGTTCATATCGGTCTCTCAGTCATAACGGAAATACTTCTCAGTTATCTTATTCCCACAACATGTAACCGACATTTATGCGTATCTTGGCACATCGATATCTCAGTACTTCACATATTACCAGGAGATACACACTTTATGCACATAGTTTGATTCATGATTCCTACGATAATAACTAATTTCTTAACGTTGCTATTTACAAACTTTCCTCGCATAAAACATTAAATATCACCCACTCGTTTATTTTGGTCTCATTTCATTCTTGTCACGCTTTCAATCACAAAACTTCCATCGTTCCAAAATTACTTATTTTTTAAATTAATTTACATTTGATTTCAGTCTCTCTGTTGCCTTGCAGGAGTTATCCAAGAGGCCGAGTAATTTCTGTGAGCACCACGCCCTCAACGCATAAAGAATTCACTCATTTATATCTCCAGCTACCCACCACAATTACCTAATCTCTGCACCCTTCTCTTTCATTCACATCTATGAAGAAAAAAAACATCGAATAGCTTCGCTGGCATCACGGATCCTTGTTTTGCGTTATGCTTTATCGCGTTTCACGCAAGGTACTTAAGATTCTATTCATTCATACATTGACGATACATTTACAATGCTTTTCCTTCGCTACATTGCTGAGTTTCTCAAATTTCTTTCATATTTTTCCAAAATTTCCCTAAATTTATATTATCATACGTGCCATGACCAAATTACAAATGCTCAGCTCAGAATCTTACGTCCATCCATAAATTTACATTTAGGAATCTATGGCTCAAAAACCTTCCTCATTTTTTTTATTTTGACTTGGTTCGCGAAGGAATGAGTAGGTTCCAATCATCCGTACACATACCTTTACTTCTGCAAATTCCGCAAAACCCACTTGCCAGAATTAAACTTCATCTTTCTTCATATACTATGCTAAGGAATGGGTAAGGATTTCGTCAACCATAAACTAAAGATGTAGCTCAGGTATGTTAACGTGAATTAACCCTCTTATAAAAATTCCGACTACATCCTAAAAGCTCATCATCTTCCTCAGTAAGTCGTAATGAAGGTAAAAGTACAAGCTGCTAAATTATTTTCTTTCAGTAGGTCTAACCGTTTGCTAGATATTGAGACATTCATTTAATGCACCAGATTTTCCGATGGTATTTTTTACATTGGAGGTTCAATATTGTCTATTCATTTAAAAGCTTGTTGCCAAATCTGTGGTAAGTTACGATGATGGTTAATTTTTTTTACCAGAAACGCTAATTATTTACTTAAGTGTTCATTTATATTAACCAAAAGAAGGGACCTTGGTCGTCATACTCGGATTTTTATTCCATACCGCTAAAAATCCTCCTATAAGGTATCAAGAAAATATGACATGGACATGAATCATAGATGACATGGAAAAATTCTTGTCACAGCATAGATTTTGTCATTTTTGTGCCTGCTATACATGTCAAAATATTTTCGATACTCCTGGCAAGGCACCAATTCAAACAAAATCAAATACATACATAATTCAAATCGCCTTACTTTCACTCCTCGTTCCTTATATATCAGTAGCTTCCAATTTTGGTCACATGAATCGAAAAGGGGAAATTGAAGATATATATCATCGAAATACATTGCCAATACATTATGAAGTCATCATTATACGAATTTCCCTGCGCCATATTAAATAACTGTTATTTTACCATTTATTTCTAGTATGAGTAGTGCTTAAGAAAGATGAAGAGAAAAATATGCCCCGCTTCTTACACTCACAAATTTTCAACAACCGTGGATTTCCTGATGTCGAATAAAATGTAACAAAGTAAATAATTTAACACCCAAACTAACAATAAGATTGCAGGAGACCAATTTACTGGAATCCATGAGTATTTTCCTGGCTTGCAGATTTGACAGATAACATTACCCTCAAAAAATATATTGTTGAACACTGATCCCTTACTTAACACGAATGCGTTTATCATGATTTTGGTTATCACACGAAATACCAATTGTAAATAACCGAAAAATATAGAACAGTGAACATAGCAAGACCAAATTTTCCCGTTTCAAAGTGATTGCTGGGGTTTATTTTTACGATTTGGTAAGCTCCGATTAACATTCACTCTAGTTTCCAGGACTGAAAACCAGCATTTGCTACTAAGATGACCCGAGGTTATCTTTAATAAGCAATTTAAACGCCTTAGCTCTTTAAATTCCGTCACTAGATGAGGGATCGTCCAATTCTTAACAATGGAGGGTAAAATTGCAAATCCTTAAAACTGAAATCTGTAGGATAGCTCTCTCATTACTTAAAAGTCAACTTTGCAACATTCCTCACACTATTAAACTAAACTGTCCGGGTTTCGGGACCTAAGCATCACTGGTCAGCAGTATTGGCCTGTGTCGAATTGGTTTGATGAAGAATTGAGAGGAATAGGAACTATAAAATTTCATAACGGAAGAACCACTCCGCGTTATTCCATTTACCGGCGTCGATATTAAATATTAGCATTATTATGTCTCTGCAGCATTGTCATTTTGGGAAAGGGCCAAGAATGATCTAAAATGATCTGAAATCTGTCGTCACATAGCGACTTCGAGAGAGGACGCGGAGATTTCCTAAGGCTCAGCAATGTCAGCATGCGTCCCTCACAGCGGTCGTAAGGAGATAAGTGCAATTCTTTACGCAGTTAAGTTTAGAAGACATAAGTGCAGAACGTGTGCAATTCGCAAAGCACGGTCAAAAGTGGCGGGCGAAGGAAATGACGTAGAAAAGCTATTTCGTTGAAGATAATAAAAAAGTAATTGAAAGCTTTGAATGCGAAGAGATATATAACAAATGGAAAAAAAGATAACAGCGGCAGAGCGAGACAACACTCCATGCCTTCTCTAAAAAAATCTGAATTTTGAGAGAGTAATGCATCCATAACTTTTGCCGAGGAGTCCCACTCATCGGATACAAAAACACGAGCGAGCTCAGCCAAGCAAAGGGCTTTGCTGGTGAAAAGCGTTATTTTGCTCTCTTATTGACTTTAGCATTAGGCATTAGCTCTAATAAGGTTAGAGTGACATCCGGCATCCCACCAGGAAGCGTGATCGGGCCCGTTTTATTAATTATTTATATAAATGACTTAAGTTCACGAGTTAGCAGTAAACTTGGATTATTTGCCGACCATGCGGTCATCTATCGCGAAATCGGCGAAGATGCGGACTTAAATGTTTTATCATCAGACCTAAACAACGTTAACTCGTGGTGCCAGGAGTGGGGGCTTGAACAAAATCTTAGTAAATGCACTGCAGTACATTTCTTGTGGAAGTAAACACACCAACACCATGTCTAAACTCTAGGTGGGGCAAACATGAAATCGTGAGACGAGGTAAAATATCTGGGAATCACCTTAACTTCAAACCTATCGTGAAGAACACACATGTTGAACAAATGCGGCACAGCCTTAAAGAAAATGGAATTTATCTAGCGTATAGTATGAAAGTCCTCGGATGAAAAAGTGAAAGAGAGGCACTACTTCGCTCTGGTTAGCACCTTCGATTACACCACGATCATTTGGGAGCTTGGACAGAAAGATTCAATTCGGAAAATAAATTAATTACAAAGGCAATCTGTTCGCTTCGTTAAAACTGCAAAGAGCTAACAATGAGTGTTTCACAGCTTTTTTCGAGGGATTAGGTTGGGAACCGCTAGCGACTCTGAGGCTACACGCTAGGCTTAGATTGCTTGAGAAATTCCAACCAGGTGTGCGTCAATGTGACACGGAGAATATCATTTTGACGCCGCACTACAACTCCGCAAATGCGAAGTGCTTCGATCACAGATAATCACTGACATTATTTAAATAGCGGCAAAGCGAAGTTCAAAACAATTTTAAAAATTATAACGTGATAATTTCTCAATTGCATTTTCCATATTAACTTTACTGCAAAGGCGGTTGGGTGCACCTTTACCCGAGATAATTTCATGAACTTGAATTTTCTCGTTGGAGTGGTAAATAGTGTCGCGTGAAACTCTTCAATGAAGATGCACGAACTTCACCGATTCAGCTGAAACATGAAAGTAAGCAATAATTGCTAGAAAATGAGATTACAGGGGTGTTGAAGAAGAATCACGTAGGAAAAAATTGTCATTTTCACTATAGCGGTCTTTCAGGACAAGTTGTTCATCTGCTGATCCACACAAATACGTTATTAGTTTGACGCTGGTATTGTACTGTAAGCAGGTGATGTTTATTGGTATCAAACCTCAGTAAATTAGAAAGAAAAATGTATATAGCTGCAGATTTAGTTGCTCAATGGCTTCTGAACAATAATATGAAAGTAAATAAGAATAAAACTATCTATATGCTGTTCAGTAATAAGGATCAGGCAAAAAAAATAAGTGTAGAGATAGGAAGTGTATTGGTTTTGGAGGCTACACACACCAATTTTTTGGCGTAGAAATAGATGAGAAATTATGGAAATTTTATATTGACAAAACCTAAAAAAAAATTGTCTTCTTCTCTATTCATGTTAATGATCTTGGCTGAATACTGTGATGAAGAAACATTTAAGATAGTTTATAAGGTAATTTTTGAATCTATGTCCAGGTATTGTATAATTATATGGGAAAATTCAACTAAGGCCAAATTGAAAAGTGTTTAACCCACAAAAAAGCCTTAAAATACAAATTTTAAATTATTTCGAGAGAATCCTGCAGAAATGTCTTTAAGCCACATAAAATTCTGACTCTCCCTAGTATGTAAATACATATAAAGCAATCCTGTTTGTGCTCAATAAAATTATGTCTACTTAAAAAATAGCATTTTACATCAACACAATACTAGAAAAAGGACACTTTATTCAATGAACATTGTAGATTCTCAATCCATAAAAAATACCCTGATGTCTATGGCAAAAGACTATTCTTTTCATTACCCAAACAGATAAAATATTTGCCGGATGAACAGGGTATATTCAATTGGAGGCTGAAAGGTTATTTATATAAAATGCCTTCTATTCAATCGAAGAATGTTTTCATTGGAAACATTAAGTATTAGAAAAAGTATATCCGTGGTTTTCAATATTCCAACAATCACTGTAAAAATGTTTTTCTAAAATATTTGGATGACCACATACTTTCATGTAATTATTACTATTGTTATAATTATTTTATTATTCGACGGTGCTGAAACAAATGTTAAATTTGTCTATGGTTAATGACTTGAAATTGAAATACCTCGCATTGCTACAGCTAGGCGTTATAGGAACTGGACTATTGCTACTCAACTTGTATTGAATCCTGACGATGACTTGTAAAGGTTGAAATCGGTAGAGTCTTAATAAATTGTAGAATTAATCAAGTATATTTTTCATTACTATGTCTAAATTCCACGAAGTAAACTTGCCGACCATCAATTTTATTTTTTTACTCTACTTGAATTTTATTCCTGCCTGTGAGGTTTCAACAATTTGTTAGCTTATGCTTGTAACATTAATAATTACAAAGCATTAAAGGAATCATGGGACTGGTTACCTTGTGTCCCTACAATTTCCTGACGGTGCAAAATAACTTCCGAAAGACCTGCGATACTCTAAAATAATTTAGTTGTTGCATTTTCACCAAAGTTCAAGCTAGTTAACATATTCTCATGAATAAATACATCCACTGTCTCGGAGAAGCAAAATATGTCTTCTACTACTAAAACATCACAATCAAGGAATATAAAGCAACGATAAGTGGGGTGTCACTCACCTGGAATAAAATAAAATAAATCCCACTTGGATTATCACCAAAGGGAATGAGTGAATGCTCTACTAACAAGATACTTGTAAGATAAAACTGCTTCTTGGGTCGTGTTCGAGCCTCGTGACTGAATGAGCAAAATAGTAGCCACGTAATCTATCACGTCCCCGACATTACGAATCCTTCTTTCACTACCGTTGCACAATACTTATGAAATTCACCACATAGAGCCAAATTTCTCGAATACCACTCACAATCAACGAAAACATAATGATCCAGAGAGACAACTTAAGTGGTACATTTTCCAGTACCTGAAAAATCGCCAACAATTCGTGCATCAGCCTTTTCTGACATTCGGCAGGGGATTCACGCTAGTTGTGAAGTTGGCACAGTTATCAAAATCCTTGAAAGTTAATGTATAACTTGCAGGATATTAAAAAAAACTTATCTCCCATGGTGTTCACCTCGTTTTGAAAATGATTCTATTCATTTCATATCTATTACGTTACGTGCCAGTTTAATTACATGCAGTTTCTATAAAGCTTACTTTCTTGATGAAAATATTTCATAAATTGATATAATTGACGATCGATTCAATCAAGAAATGCATGAACTGTTCAGCTTCAATCAACGAGATAATCAACAGCTTCAGATGAGATCAAAGTCAACTTGACGAAGGCGAGCTTATTCAAAAAAATAAGATGAGCCTCGTCGACTAAGAAAACTTAGGTGCTTGAGCATTTGCTGGCTTAAAATGAAAGCTGTTTTACACGAGGCACTTTATTGCGCAATCTGATCTACACATTGATGTGAATTAAAAATTGTCGCGTAAAGCGGCGAATTGTTAGAATGCATGTGCAAATGTATAAACGAGAGATGGGACAATAGCCCCTGCTATAATTCCGAGCATGCATTCTCGAATTGCGTAAACAGATGCTACTTTAGATTGTGCAATAAAGTGCCTCATATAAAACGGCCTTGAGACCCGACTATAAATGACTATACATATATGAAACCAGTTGAGCTCGTACGGAAATAGGGCGACCATTGTGAAGTTTGCCATATAAAACAAATCGGAATATGTACCGCCCTATATGACGACTAAGAAACGAAAATCGTGCTTAAGCTAGCGCTTGAGACGATTCCGTTAAAAAAATTCCTGAGACCCTGTTTTTCAGTTTCGAGGCATGGGTTCTCCTCAGGACATACATTGATCTGTAAGAAGTAGGAATGTCTTGAGATTCGATATCTCGTGCCTGGTGGTTTTGCACTCGAAAATTGCCTTTTCCGTTTTGTCGGCCCGCTTCAGCAGGGCAAGCGGAAAGGAGAAGGTACCCAGGCCCGCATCTGCTGCTCCAATAACGGGTTTATTAGGCTAATACAGAAATTTTCTTCAAAACTCTCACCTCCGAACGTATTATTACAGCAGCGGCCACATCTGGCAAGTGTCGATGGATGTTTTATGGGTGCGGTTGTCGGAGGAGATGGGGCCGTAGTTTTGTTTGACCGTCTCAAAAGGCATTTGGGAGGGAATGGTTTATATCGCCCGGGCGCTTATGGGCCAGACCAGGGAGGGGGGTCAGAGTCTCTACTGGGCCCCGGAGGCGGGGGCGGCGGTCCAAGGGGACGGATAATTGAATATTTGGGCGTCCAGGGCGGGCGTTGGTTTTTGGCTTCGCTCTCTCGCCCCGGTGGGGCCCAATGGGCCCTATTGGGAGCCCCTCATCCCCCCAGGGGCCCAGTCCTTCCCTTCCCCCGATAGTCGATTTGTCGGCTCCCGCCTCCCGCTTGTTAAAGGCCCCTCATTTGAAATAGGAGGTGTAGGTACTCCCATGAGAGTAATGGGTCGCTCCCCTCCAGGGACAAAGAGCCTGTACCCTTTGGAAAGGGGTCGTGAGGTGAGAAACCCCATCCCACCCAAATTTTAGGCCCGTGGGTGGGCGCGTGTAGCTTACGTCCTCGATTTCACGATGGCAGACGAAGGATACTTGGTTTTTTGGGGGGGCAGGATATTTTCCCCCTAAGCTGTGGTTGGAGAAGCTTCTCCGTCAAGTATGCTCAGGTGTCTCTTTAAAGAATGGCTTACGGTATCCGAGGCGTTCTTTCTTCTCACCTCTAGGAAAGAGCCTCTTGCTCGGAAATAAATTAATAATTTATGTGCCTCTCAACTCTGTTCCGAGTCATTTCTGTTGCGTTGGGAATGTAACGCGTGCTAGTTTCTGCTGCTGTACGACTTAAAAATAGACCGCTTATTGATGGCATGAGATCACTGCTACGGAACTATCGAAAGTGTTGTAAACATGCGATGAATTAGGTGTGTAAAAAGCTATCCTCGCAATGCAATAACGACACAGCTACCCTTATGATTTCCATTGCAGCGAAGCATCTAGAAAGGGGCTTTCATATGTTTATAAAATTGTAATGCCCTACTGGCATCCTCAGACTGCATGGATAACATTTAACTATGCACAATTTCAATAGTATTGATCAACTTTTCTTAATGGGAACATGATAATGCAACATATCATCATCATTGATGAACCGTAATGGCTCGACATTCATACTCTTTAAATTATCAAGTAATTGCATTAAGTATCATCAGCCACGGATTATTGATAAAAGGTGAATAATTGTCACATTAATTTTATTGAACTGGATGTTTGAATTTCTGGGTTCGTTTAACTATTTCTTACGGAAAACTGACGAATTTTGAGTGCGATCCGAGCTGTCAAGCTAAGCACATGCCTCTAAATCTACCAGGGATGATTTCAAGCGTAGCCCTGCATTCATGGTAACACCAAAGGGAATCCAATCTGGTCTGGTGAAACATTAAAATGCCATTGATTGTCAATCGTTACCATTTACATTTTGAATAGTAAAATTAGTTATTCATTCAATCTGAGAGTGCCAGTAGGACTCTAAAGGGAAGACCGAAAATCCATTAAGTATTTCCGATGATTAGGCAACTAATATACATTTCTTTGTAAAATTTAGATGTCATCTATGACACAACTTTAAGAATTGACCGAAAATATGGCGTGAATACTCAAAATGGATGTTAAAATTTCACTTACCCTATATTCAATTGGAGCTAATCTAATGAGCCTACATTTTTCAGATTAAATTAATACAGGCTGAAGAAACTACATCTTCTTCGGCTGTCTTACTTTCCTCTATTCAAAATCATCCAATGTGGTTTTCAAATTCGTCACCTTGATTTTGTTGTAATAAACCATCAAAAGTTCGCAATCTGACAGGAAGCAGAAGGCATTTCAATGAAAGAATTTTTTCGTTGCAGCAAGATAGTTCCGCTCTCATCCTCTCTCAAAAACTCGTGAATTTCAAATTCTCGGGCATGACTTTAAAGTTTGCGGTCTGGACCCAGAGGGAAGAAGTATTGAATTATCTTTAAATTATCTGAAAAGGCGTCCGATTCTGAAGGGGGTGTAAACATTCTTTTTTCCGTTTGTTGATGCCGGTCCATTGTGTTGGCATAGCACGAATGCTCAACAGGAGATAAAAAGGCTTTGTTTGCCCGTGGGACCGATTGTTCGGAACATTATCCGGTCTATAACTCTTCATTGAAGCATGTTCGCTCTTGCGATTAAGTCACGAAATGGAAATAAACGGCTTACGGTATCGAAGATGTTCATGCATCGTTGGCTCCGGCATTCAGGACTTAGAAGTTCGTCACCTATCCCCAGGTCGGTATTCAATGAATGGTGATTCTATCGTTAATCGCACTTAGCACCATAAATACCTCTTCCTCTCTTTCCACTGTCGATTTTTAAAAGTTTTCAGGGGTAGCGATTCCCATGGCGACACGTCGTCTTCGACGTTAACATGACGCCGAAAACCATGGAGATGGAGTACCAAACGTTTATCCTCAAACGCTTGAAGGATAGGTCTCGAAAAAACATAAAATGCGTCCATGGTTACTTATCTCCATCACGGAAACATCTCCCGTAACCAACCCGATTCGTTCCGATCCCGAACATGGCAATGATGAATACGTGTGCAGACATTTGATTGGCAGCTGGAAGACCTGGGCGTGGATGGCTCCGCATGGAAATATAGGCTTACAAATGTTATTTGTTCTTCTTGCGAAGATCCAAATAAAGGAGGATGCAAGAAATAGATCTTAAACGATATTAGATAAATCTTAAACGCTTCGTTTTGTGAAAAGCAAGGGCACAATTCCTTGTATGGGATACAATATAGGATATTTTTCAGGTTCAAAGAATAGAGGGTGGAACATGCATCCACAATTACTGGTATAATTTTCACTAAAAACCAAGAGATGGAAATGATCCTTGAATTATCAACTCGGTGGAGTTTTTCTTTGCTTTTATGCTTTGACTCTACATGCTCTTTATAAAAAATGTGCTCTTAAGCTATAACTACTCATGTAGTCGATACCCTCGCCAGTATTAGCTTCAGAGTTAAGCACGCATGCACCAAATATAGCAAGTGCAAATCCAATATACCAACCATCGTTGGCGACAGAATTTTTCTGAAAGAGATCATTTTCCTCTATGGCCCAGAGGTCATATCTCGAAAGCGTAGATGGACGAGTACTGAAACGTAATGAAATTGCATGTGTACCGCCACGCAAATGCATTCTATCGGCGCAATTCATGGTCAAATGAGGAAGAAAATAAAAGTGATCGTTTATTCATGAGTCCGTTCGGTCTAGTTAGCAAGACCCATGGATTGACAATTTTTTGCCGGACGTTCAACATATATTGCTAGAGCCAACGTACTACGGTAGAAGCGATCACAGGAATAAGATAAAGGAAATTGACTGCAGAACCGATAGATTTAAAATGTCATTTTTTCCACGTACAATAAGGGCACAGAATAGAGACCTACGGAATCAGAATGGACACTACGCCGATTTTGCGTGGCTATTTTTTTCTGCGCATGCGTGAAGTCGGCATCGTTGTTGGAGAGTAAAAATGTGTGGATGATGTTGTTTTGGTTTTTAATTTGAATGATATTTGAAGAAGTATCGCAGTGTGATATATTTTGTGAACAACAAATCATTTATAACATACTATTCTTGGACTTCAAATGTTAATAGTGGTCTAGAATGCCGTGCAACGTTATATTGGAAGATAGTTTCGATCGCACGTCTTGTTACGTTTACGTCCAAGTGAAAGGGTAATATTTTTTGCCTAGTTATGCAATGTATGTTGTTTCATTATGCTTCATTCAGTAAATTTCAGCAATCATTTCATTTACTCGACTTGATGTCATTAGAAAGTATTGTTCCTTTATTTGAGTGCCGCTGTGTGTGCTTGGAGAAATAGTGGAAATGATTAAAAGCTGCCTTATATATCTCACGGTAGGTAATCATATATTATAGATAATTGTATCAATTATATCAAGTTTGCAGCAGGTTTACCGTGCTATCTGGGTACGCACAGAACCCAGTGTAGTTAATAACTGTCCAATGTCATCTTCGAATTACGCATCGCTTGCCTGTGAGTAGAATCTTTGCCTCAACTAATCGTTAATAAAATGTTTTGAGCATAATGAAGGACTAAGATGCCTTGCGTATAGCGAATTCATGACCAAAGATTTTTAAACTTTACGTTGTAATTAGCTATAAGTCGTCTGCTATACTCTCCAGGAATATGGCGGCCGTAGTTCCACTTTTACTCGCCAGGTAGAACCTTCGTCACAGCAACTTACATGTTATTTCCCATAAGTGACCATTCTGATTCCGTAGGTCTCTATTCTTTGATAAGGGATCATAATAGTTGTGATCTCCTACCCTCACTAGATCGAGTAGAATTTTTGTCTCGTGTTTAATATCATAGCATCATGACTAACAGTTCACACCGCTTGATTGGTCCGGCATTATTTTATTTTGTTCTCTGCATGTTGTAGTATCTCGTAGCATTCGTAAATTAATAGTATTAGTAATATTAACCATTAGATGTCTTTAGCATTTTAATGCACGTTTGCCTGTTTATTTACGTAGCACTCTCCCAGTTTCTGGTTTGACTGCGCGCTGTTCTCCTGACTGCTTTTTGGTCTGCTCCTGGCGGCCGGGAGAACGTGCGAGGTCCCGATTTGTGCTGGGATGAGTGCTGCATGCCTGGTGTGGAATCACCCCGTGCCACAAACCCTAGTGGTGGCACGCGCTGTGACGTGACGCCTCAGTAAATGGATGTAACATTTTTACAACGCGATTGATAACCGACAGTTTTGCTTTTACTTAATAAAATTGATTGAATAAGACTCCTTAAATGTAGATATTATTGACTACCGCAAATACGGCGATCAAATTCATAGAAACTGCCATAGGGAAAAATAGGCGATTTCTATTACTTTCATCGCCGTATTTGCAGCAGCCGGCATTTGCGATGGTGTTTGCCGACTTTTACCGCAGAAAAAAAACTTAAATGGGAAAATAAATTTCAAAGATTTAAATTTTATTGACATGTTAACCATGTAAACCAAAACAGTTGGTTCAGGAAATAATTTAGGACGATGCCGTGGTGATGCCATCTCACGATTAGGGTTTCTGGCAGCTGTTTAACATAAAACGGAAAATCAGCTATTTTTTGTCCAAAATAAAAAAAGTAAACGGCTGTTTTTTGTCTATCTGTTTTATTGGTTCTAACGGAAATTATTAAACAAAAATATACGAGAAACACGAAATTTACGCTCATTTCGTGCCGGTGAAATATCAACACAACCCAGTCAATTTCCATACCAACAAGAAGCAGTTTATGGCAGCGCCCACAAACCAGTGGAACCCAAACTCAGCAATGACACTAATCAAGATATTCATGCCTGTCGCAAATACGGCAATGAAATAACAGATAAATTGCCACAGGAAAAAAAAATCCTGGATCCGGGAATTGAACCAAGGACCTAAGTTACGAATTAGGAAACCTGGGTAGCGTAGTGGTCTATGCATATCCTCGCCAAGCCAAAGGTCCGCGATTCGATTCCTCGTCCAGGCAGATTTTTCGTGTGAAAATTTCTTTGCTATTTCATATTGCTATTTGCGGCAGTCATGAATATCTTCATTCTTGGCCTAGTACGGTATAAGTGCTGGTATAGGATGCGACCGCATGGGCTGTGGCTTATTTGATGTCCTCTACTTCCTTGCGGTGCCATCATTGATGGACCGTAAGGGCTGAACATCCAGTTCCTTTGTATCCTCTTAAATTGCCTTAGGAACTAGGAAGCCTACGGTTCGTTTCCCTGTCCAGGCCAATTCTTCCTATGGCAATTTAAAAAAAAAAGTCATTTAAGTGGAACAGTCCCAAAATCCAATATTCCACCAGGCGTTACAATATAGGTTCATTAAGGCAATGCAAATAGATGGGAAACTTTCCTGGAGAATAGATAAATTTAAGAATGAAAGACAATCCTCATCTGCCATATGTGTCGACTCACCGTGGATCACGGCCAATGATATTGTGTTTGGAGTAAGGGGTCGTGCATAAACTACGTTAACTACCAACTTGGGGGCGGGAGGGGGTCACCTAAAAACCTACGGTGGGTAACGAGGGGGAGGGGGTAGGGTTCACTCAAAGTAAAGTAGCTGTAGCAATGCGCCTGTTTAAGTTTCTTACTCTCAAAATCACGACGACAATAATACAGAGTTTAACATGAGGAAGGGTTCGCGGGGTGTTTCTTAGACCTCAAGCTACTACTTCAACTCAATGTCACTGAACCATAGCCTCTACAATGATGCAAGTCTTCATACCATCAAGTTCATTATATTTTAACCTTCTCGCGGGTTAAATAGTGACCTCGTGACAATACTTTTCAAGGCAGTAGTCAGAAATGGGGGGAAGGGAGAGAAAAAAGTAGAGGAGCGCAGCACCTTGCGCCGGGATTCATGTTGATTTTTAGAATGTAAAAATGAATATTACTTGTTCCAATTGAGATAACATAATTCTATTACTTATATCAAGTTCGGCTACTTTATTTGTTTTATTTCAACCTATCCATAAAAATAAAGTCACTCAAAAAAGAAAAAAATTTTTTTTTGAAAGTTTCATTTGTAGAGACATTGTTACATATCGGGGGGGGGGGGGGTTGGGAAAAATACTTCGGTTATCAACGAAGGGAGGGGGGAAGGGGTAAAAAATCACCGAAAACGGTAACGTAGTTTATGCACGACCCTTAAGGTAGTGGCACTGGCGTGCGCGTTGCAGAGCGATGTTGATTTTACGCGCATTCGCAACTCTCGAGGCACACCCAGCTTAACGCACGAGGCACGACACCTCCGAAGGCGAGAGCGGCAGAGAGGCGTGTTTGAGGGGTGGTCAGGGAGTTTTGTCTTCTTGAAGTGGGAAGAAAGGTATAAGGCAGAACTTCCCTGCCCTCTCTCGGAGGATCGGGGGAACCAATTTGAATTGAATGCCGCTCACCACATTCGATCAGCCTCGTCAGTCGCATTCGAGAGATGGGGAGAGGGGGATTTTTTTATACATGCATAGCCTTGCCTCTCTTTTTTTCCACGAGCGACCGACATCACACATACGCAAGTGGACACGCCCTCTTGGCTCTGCTCACTCAGTTATAGACGGCGAGTGACAGTAGTTGGAGCGAGATACAACTTTACCTAGAATTTGATGAATTTGGCCTCAATTTAAAGAAAAACTTCTCATCTTTCCAATTGTACCAAAATATGAACCTATTGCCGAATTACTTTTCGAGCAATTTGCCTCAAAATATAATCTGTTTTGCAGGGGATTGATTACAGCTGTGCGCTCCAGAGGGAGAATATTGAAAAAATAATAAATTTCTCACTAGATTTCTTTAAAAAAAACTAAAACTATGTTTTATCAACAATTTAGAAAAATTAATCGATTACTCGCCGCAGTAATTCTTTCAGAATCGCAAAAAAAACATGCTGTTATGTAAAGGCGTTTTCACCGTACGGCGTGAAAAAATGAGTCAAGTTAGAGACTTATGTGGATATATTTATTTAATTTCGGAGAATTTGTGGCATATATAGCTATATTTCTCCGCAATTAATATCACAATATTTTCTTCACACTTCTCATAGACGCTGAAATCAAAAAATAAAATTCGATTATGGTCACCATTATGCCTAGGGAAATATCTCGCTTGATCTACCTTTCGCCCTTAAGGTGAGGTAAGTGTACCTTGTCTCCCTGTGTTTCTCTCTGCGCTGCTACCTTGAAATTCGCTGAGCGTTTCATCGCCAGGAAACAGCGGTTTTCAAGAGAGAACAGGCGCGATTTTCCTCTCCGATTGGGGAAGCGTGGTCCAATCCTAATTCCTAATCCTTGTCACGTGATTTGGGAACTCCAGACAGGATGGTGTATGTGAAGCAAAAGCAATGATTTGCGATTGAAATGAATTCTTTAAGTTTTTTCTGCAATGAGAATAAAAAATGACATGGATATGGTTGTCTGGTCCAATCAGAATTTCCTATTATAATCACGCAATTTTGGAACTCTAAACTCATTTTTAGTTATCAAGAGAATAAAGAAATAGTTACTTAGTAATTTTACACACTATTTTACATTTCTGACCAAACTGATTTCGATAGTTCCACATCATTATGGAAGGTAAGTCAATAATGTGAAACTATCCAAACATATCATTAGAAATATAAAATATATTGTGTGAAAAATTACTAGGTAAGTATTTATTTATCCTCATAATACGTTATGGGTCGATTCCACAAAGTTACGTCACTAACAATTATCACATTTGCCTTGAAGATGGGTAACGAGTCGCTACCCGAAACGTCGGCAACATTTCAATTACTCACCCGGTGTAGAGCCCGAGAAGAGTTCATCACTGCAATTCGCCGGGAAAGCGTGAAATCTTACTTCACTAGCAATTACCTAATTTTATTTATTTTTTTACAGGAATACAGCATTTATAGGAATAAAAATACCAGAAATATGGCTGATTCCAGCTCGACTTGTTGGCCAAATGTACAAATTTAGGAATTAATATCCGTATGTTAAGAGAAGAGCCGTATTTTAAGGTATATTTGTCGGTGAAAGAGAATACCTGCTCTTAGGAACCTGGAAGAAAAAGTATCACCTGACTGTCGACTGTCTCGGGCTGAACGACATTGAAATATTTCCTCTAAAGGATATTCCATCGTGACTGCGTACATCGTGACATCGTGAGTCAAAACAAATACGTACTAAATTCCACATTTTTGTTTATTTGGTTTAAAAAAATTCTGCTTTCGCTGATGAAATGCGTTACTTTTGGAAAACCAAAATTTAGGTACAAAGTATGCAGATAAATCCAAGAATACATTTTTAGTGAACACTTTTTTATAGTCACTGACACCGACTGTAGGCCCATTTGACATAGAATGCAGAACTACTAGCCATTTTTTAAGAACGGCGATCAATCGCCTGCTGTTTGGTGTGCCTCTAGCTGTTGTCCTCAACAGGGTGAACGTGAAACACCCTGATTCACGGAAATTTTTCGTTTTGAAACTGTTACGGTTGCGAAACAGTTGCAATAAAACTGTTTTTTTTTCTTTAGAGCCACCACTAATTCCAATCGTCCGACACGTTCACGCTGACTGGAACGCATACACGGACCATGCTCTCGTAACGCCGGGTTTCTCGCAAGGGATGACTCAGGGTGGTGGGGTTGGGTTGGGTGAGAGAAAAACAACGTCCCGCGTGGAGTGTCGGCTTTGAAGTGGCGGTTCCGAGCAAAGAAAGGTAAGAGGGAAGAGATAGCCGGTGGGGTAGGGGGGAAGTAGGGTGGGGATAGGGATAGTGTTGGAAAGGGTTCGGGTGAAGGGGTGGTGGGGGTTGGGGTGGGGAGAGGGATAATCGGAGGAGAGGAACGTGTGATTAGGGTGGGGTAAGAAGAGGTGTCGGGCCGGCCGCCGAAGGAGGTAAATGAAAAGCCTTGAGACCGAAGATGGGGGAAGGAACGTGTGTGCCGGAGATGAAGAGGAGGAGGTTGGCCGAGGAGGGTGATATAGCGATGGATGCTAATAACAATGAGATAGAAGATGATAGTAATAAAACGTGAAGGGTATAAGGGGGCGATGAGAGAGAATGCCGAGGTAGATGGGAGGGGGAAGAAGGAGAAAAGTTTTTTTTGTCTCCGCAGCGAGTGGTTGGAGAGAGAAGGAAAGGGGATTATGGGAAGGGTGGAGAGGGGGCTGGTGGTGTAGGGAAGGCGAGAGAGATAGGGGAGCAGGCGCGGAAGGGGAGAGGGAAGGGCGTTTGCGAATAAGGCGAGGGAAGTCGAGGTGATGGGAAAGGGCGGGGACGAGCACTTTATATCAATATATGTACATGTGTGTGTGAGTAAATTCGATATTTATCCCGAGACCCGATCGGGTTTGCTTCTTAACAGCTAATTGCATCGCAGACAGGCTCCAGAAAAGTTTTTCACCCGGGCATGGTCACCATCCAGTGCCTCTCCAATACCTATCTCTTTCTTGCCAAAGCTCTTATTTACTTATTTAATAAGTGCATTGTAATGGGAAATTACATCGGATGGCGACGACACATCTGAACTTACAACATTAATTGTGTTTACATACAATTATTTAAATTTACATTGGATGAGTTAATTTAATAAAGACTGAATAAGCATATCTCTAATTGTCGGGATATAATTAGAAATCCCTTCGGTTTTCCCTTGGCTATCCTGAGCTTTCTCAGTAACTGTACAGAAAAATACAAAGAAAACAAGCAAATGCATTCAGAAGAATAGAGGAAAACAACACAGTCCATCTAAAAGAGATGGAAACTCGGACCATCGATTTCCGGGTCACAACAGGAAGTTACATCGGATTGTAACGAACTGAACTTACAACATAAATTGTGTTTACATACAACTATTTAAATCAACATTGAATGAGTCAACTTTAATAAAGACTGAAAAAGATAACACATCTCCAATTGGAGGGATATCATTAGAAATAGCTTCGGTATTGACAAGCTTGGTCAAAAACAATGAAAAGATAAAAAATAATGCATATTGGTTAAATAGGAAAACAGAATATAGTTAGAATAAATTAATACGGTTACGCAGTCATTATGAGAAAATTAATAGATAGATACTGGTTATTCATATTTCACAGTACACTAGTAAATGTAAATAAATTTGCATAAAATTAATATATTTCAAGCAATTATTTATGATCAGACCTAAAATAAGCACCCTCCCCTGAGGTGCTGCCCCTCGAAGCTGTCTGGGTCAACCGGACCTTATAAACCACTCCTGAACATATGCTAAAAATAACTTCGTACTTTAACAAGAAGTTTTTTATTTAATTCAACCGTGAAATTCACGTTTGAAAGTAATTTCCAAGGGTTTATTTGGAAAAACCATATCAAATTTTCTCTCTGAAAAGTATTCAGTGCAGCCGAGGACTAAATTACGCGATTTATTTGACTTGCACTCAGCATCAATGATCTTATGAACCAAAAATACGGAAAGTGCGAGTGATAAATGTTTTAAATTGGGCTTTTCAGCGTATCGTAAGATTTTCAAATGCTGAAAAGAAAACAACTTTTTTAGAGAGTAACCCTGGAGATAGCTTAAATATTGTGAAACATGCAGGATTTAGTACTGTTTTAAGTGGGTTACATTTTAGCTTCTGTATATTCGTCATTGGCAAATTTATGACTAGGACATAAACACAAAATAATCCAATTCTTCTCCAGTTTAACTTTCTGAGTGTCGCTGACCTTTGATCTCTGGCTCGCGTGCCTTCAATGGTTCCCTGAGCCAATACCGATGGAATCTCCAATGCGTGCTTCCAATTGGATATGACTCATTTTCCGCGCTTGTCAAAACTCGGCTTCTCCCTCACTTGCATGGATGAGAGATTTGTTTGTGAGTACTTGACAACCGGAGCCATTAGCGCCCTCACAAGTGAGTCTAGTAATTGATGACGACGAATGTGAAGAGTAGGAAAGACGTGGTTGAGATTCGAAACATTCCAAGATCCTTGGGTTTCAAGGAACGATTCCCGGATGTCACGAGGTTTGTTAACCGTCCCGCTTGCTTCAGTGCATATCTCTGGACTAAGGGTGGGAAATCTTTGTCCAAAGGAATTGGGGATCGGTGAGCAGATCCGGAAGGCGATGTCCTCCCGAGTTAGCAGGACTACTTTCATTTTTTTTCCATGCTTTTTTCAGCGAATTATCCTAACAATAGAAAATAACTAACGGATGTTCATAAAACCTCCAAATATGGCGTCGAAAACGGACGAAAAAATCGCGAAATTGGTCATTTTCAAACGTCAATATCTCAAAAACTACTAGTCACACGGGTATGATACTTACATTTTTACAAATCCGCATTCTTCCTCTACTTCCAGGTATCACATTCAATTTCGTCAGTTTCCTACGTTTTTCAAAAAAAAATTTTAAAGTGCGAGACGAAAGCTCACCTTTACCAATGGAACTATACGGTACGATGACACAAGGTAATGCTAAATCCATGAATACTACATGAATACTCACTATCTACAACCCCTTTAATCCAAACAAATAAAAAAATATGAAGAATGCAAAACGGAAATGTTTTTTTTAAGCGCTGCATTATTCATAAATTAAATGGACAAATCTTGGTCGTGTGGCTTTGCCTATTACAAATGGCTTTTCGATATCTCCCTCTATATGTCCGCAAACAAATACAGTAAGCAGCTCTTTTAGAAAATTTAACACCCCTACATTTTAACCTTTCAGGGACAATGTTGTTGTTGGGATCACACGGAATAACAACCCAGTTTCATCACCGATACATATATAATGTACTATAAATTTATTTGTAATTTCTGATGCCATACATGAAACATTCATCTGTGACCCGATCTAACTGCAATCAGTCCAATAAAGCTAATATTTATTGTTACCATTGCATTGAATTCCGAAATAAAATGCTCCTTTTTCAGACCGTTTGATAGAGTATGCAATGAAGACTCCAGAATGAATCACATAAAAGAGGTTGCTGTAGACGAGGAAGTAGAACGGGGAAACTTTTCCTCGGAGTGTGGTGCGATAAATGCATCACTATTTTGAATTGCAGAGACTTACGGAAGAGAAGACCAGTGACTCACATAGAGCCTTGGATTGAAATGAGATTTAGTTGGAATGCTCCAGATGCAAACTGTACCGGCTTTCAAAGAATGACTCAATCCTGTACATATCCATGTCGGGTAAACCGTAAATTTATTGGGCACATGGTATTTTGAAGAGCATAGTAAGAGTACAGTTGGGTACAATTAACAGTCATAACTATTGTAAATTTGGCTATCATTATTGTAAATTTTTTCCACCTGTACTCTTACTATGCTCTTCAAAATACCATGTGGCCAATAACTGTAGGGTGGCCAGTAACTGTACGGTTTACCCTATAGGTTCTCGGATGAAAAAGTGCAAGAGAGGCGCTACTTCGCTCTGGATAGGCCACACCTCGACTATGCCGTGAGCACTTGGGACCCTGGACAGAAAGATTTAATTTAAAAAATAAATAAATTACAAAGGAAAACTGTGCGCTTCGTTAAAAACTGCTGCGAGCGAACAAAGAGTTTTTCACAGGACTTAGAGGGAATAAGTTGGGAGCCGTTAGTGACTTAGAGGTTACACTATAGGCTTAAATTGCTTGAGAAATTCCGAACAGGTGTGTGTTCAGTGTGACACGGAGAATATCATTTTGACGCCGCACTACATCTCTAGGTCCGACAGGAAAGATAAAATAAGAGGGATACATTGCCGAACACACCGGTGCAAAAATTCGTTCTTCCCACGCACAATAAATGACCATAATAAAAACTGAGATCCACTCAAAGCACTCCCGAAATGTACTTCACTTTTTCACCTCCTTTAAACCTTTACGCGGCTAGTGTCCTAACACCCACTGCAACACGCCCATGCGGCGGCTCGCATGGTAGTATGTAGATCCAAAGCATTATAACGTTGACGACTTCATGCGCTGAGGGAACACACATGGATGTGCAAAGTTTACAGCGAAGAAATCTTGCGAATGGGCTGGGATCCCAGTGAAATTAGAGGAACGATTGTGAGCGAAAACCGCCTCTTGCACATTTGGTCCTCCTCTTGTAAGATGATGACTATTTTCTTTTTACTATATTTAATTTTCAACTAGATCTAAAATCATTCGTACTTTCTGATTCATTGCATGAAATATTATAATTACGCGACCCGACCAGACCGCCAACAAATTCAATCTGCCCAAGGGACCAGGGAAGTCCAGGCGAATGAATTTTTCCACAGAGCTTATCGCTCATTCTTCGGTAAAATTTCCGGCTCATCCTACGAATAATATACACATTACTTAACATCATGTCACATGAGATAACTTTTCCAATACATTCCCAAATTTGATTATTCTCCGTATTCGGCGCCTTCCTCGGCCGAAGTTGGTGAAGAGGTGAGATCCGAATCGGTATTTTTGAGGTTACCAGATGCGGTAGGGGGGAAGGAATGAGGGGGGTGGGAGGGGGATATGGGCTGGAGGGCAGAGGAATAAGGTGTTGGAAGGGGGAGGAGGAGGGCGTGAAAGTGAATCGCTGAAAAGAGTGGGCCTTTGCCTGGCCGTAAATCAGACCCCAAACGAGCCCTTCGAGCGGGGAGGAGGGAGGGGGGGGGGAGAGGAAGGTGATGGGGTGGGAGGGGGAGAAAGAGAGAGGGAGGAGAAGGAGTGGAGGGAAGGTGCCGAGGGGGTCACCATGGCAGCAGATGTCGAGTCGTTTACCCTGACGCCACGCGCTTCCACTCATATACCGACTGCGGGTGTCTTCCTGCAGTGTGGTTTTCTCCATTTTTTCACTAAGGTTTTGAGATGGTTCCACCATATAAGGACTTAAACATAATTTTATTCATATTCTGGATACATATAGAAAAACATGTCTTCTATGCGATATGAACAACAAAATGTTACCTTTCCAAGATATTATTATCGCAAATTGAACTTGAATTTACATGGTGTTAAATGCGGCATTGGACGAAAAACGGGGGAAATGAGTATTTTTCTCTCTTATATAATTGAAATTTTCACAAAATACTCCATGCAAGAAGAAAAAACTTACGGAAAATTTATTAAAAATAAAATAGAGGCATCATACCGCCTTAGTTAATGAGTTATTACCTGATTTCTGTCGTAATTGAAGTCAAAAAGTGGTAATTCCATAGAAATGGCGCAGCAGTCGGTATCTCTTGCTATGAAAAAGTGTTCATGAAAATAAATTCGTAAAATAATCTGCATCTTTTGTAATTTAATTTTGCTTTTCAATAGCTAACGTTCGTCATCAGCGAAAGCAGGATTTTTTTAAACCAATTAAAAAATAAGTCCAAATAGAGTAGGTATTTGTTTTGACACACAGTCACGGTGGAGCCACCTAAAGGTAATTAGGTAGCTTGAGCAAGATGTATCCCTAGTCATAATGGAGACATTCGAATTTCATATTTTAATTTCAGCGTCTGTAAGAAGTGTGAAGTAAATATTGTAGTATTATTGGTGGAAAAACTATTGTAGTATTATTGGTGGAAAAACATAGATATATATATATATATATATATATATAGCTGAGCCTTCTAGAGCTGACGAAGGACCAACTGGTTCGAAACGTTCCGTAAGAACGAATTCTTTATCTTTTCCTATTTCTCCTACCTCCTGTAAGTTTGAATTTGTATATATATATAGATATATATATATATATATATATATATATATATATATATATATATATATATATATATATATATATATATATATAATTATATATATATATATGACAAAAATTCACAGCAATTAAAAAAATATATCCATAAAAGTCTTAACGTGACTTTTTATTCACGTCGTACGGCTAAAAAGCCTTAAACCAGGTTTTTCGCAATTTTTTAAAATTTACTTTTTTTTATTTTCGGCGTCGCGAACGGTCGAAGATGATTTCTCTGGATTCACAATTTAAAAGTTTTGTTATTGTCGTGAGTGTCTGTCGATGTCCATTTTTTTATTTCGCTACATAAAGGCGAGAAATTAACGAAAAACAGGGTCCGCCATTTTGTTATGACAAATATAACAACTTTGCCCAAAAGTAAGTAATATTTAATGAAAAGGAACCGTTATAACAAATAATTTCAGTTTTTATTCCACATCTTTACTATAAAAGGTTCAGAATTAGCTTGAGTTCGGTGATTTTCGGAAAAAAAGTAAGGCGGACGATTTTTGCGAATTTTGTCCAACTTTGAGCCAATTTATGTATATTGTTAACACGTACGAATTATGAAAAACGGCTACAACATCATATGTACTAATCTATGGCAAATGACTGAGCAAATTTGTAGCTTCTGGACTGAAAAAACCTATTTTTGGGTTTTGGCCAAGTTTTTTCGATTTCAGCCCACTGTGCAGATTCTGTAAATGTCATAGGATCATAACACGGGACTTATGACGGATCTGGCATAGCTACGACGGATTTGTCAGAGGAGCGATTCCGTAGATGTCTTAACCGTCATAAATGCTTTTCCGACGTCATAACTTAAGACGTCTGAGACCCCATCATAGGAATGAAGGGGCGTCATAAGGTCACTGAATAGGAGTATGTTTCTTCATTACTTATGATATGTATATACAATCACCGTCAATTTTCCACTTTTTTATATAAAAATCATCATATTTACTAGGACAAAAGTGAAAGAGGCTAAAACTGTATTCATAATCGATACTTATCTTAAGTATACGCGGTAAATTTTGCTTACATACATGTTTCATGTTTAAAGTTATAGAAAATATTTGCAATAACTAATATTAAACCTAACCATACCATGAATAAATGTACTACATGTTATAATATTAGTGCCCATCACTGAGTCGAACCGTCAGTCGAGTTCTAACACAATTGGAATAAAGCATGATCATTTGTATTTGCACAAACTTGCTCGGTGGCCTATTTATACATACGTATGTTCAATGAACATTGTTCATGCTGATCGGAGGTATCGCCAATATTACGTTGTGTATGAGTATAATTTTTCAACACCATAATTCTGGCTCTCACTATCATGAAGTGCATACCTATGTCACTACGATAATTGGTTTGGTAATTATTGTAAGGGATTTCTCACTTTGTTTAAGATCAATTCACTTCATTTCGTTGCTGTTCCTCGCATATAGGTAATTATATGAGGGATTTCTCACTTCGTTTAAGAGTAAGGAATTAACTTGATTTCATTGCTGTTCCTCGCATACTGGGTGTATGCGGTTCAGTTTCACGTTAAGCACGGTTCATATATGGACGATTATTAAACAACTTGCAGACGATTACTCAATAGGTTTGTAAATGGATACGGGATTATTACTACTCCCACGAACTATATTCATTCTAGCATATTATTTACACTAAACACTTTCAAATAAGGCACAAATTTCAAATAAGAAACAATGTACTTCATGCAAAAATACAGTTCACAGTCTTCGTCTACTTTACTTCAACATAGTAACTCAATTTTATCGCTAATATTGACCTCTCCGGGATTCTTCAACGCATATGCCGAATGTTGGACAAATATACCCTCATTAAGTGATATTGGTCAAAATGTGGGCACTTTAAGATAATTTCTGATAAACAAGTATAATATTTTGCGTATGTTGTTCCATAAAATTAAACACTATGAACTTTGTTTGCATCTTGATAGGGACTTTGGTTTACATCTTGAAACACACGCTTATAAGGCGTCAATTGTTTTTGGTGATAGTCGATATCTGTTAGCCAATTTTTTGTATTGGAAGAAGATGTGTCGGCGATTTTCATTGGTTCGTCTCGTTTACGAACGACTCGCACGGCGTGAACTCCACCGTCATAAGCCTTATGACGGGGGCCTACAAAATCGCTTGAACGTCGTAGCCGTCATAATTTCCCCATCGTAGCTCAGACCCTTACGACGCCTAAGACATTAACAGAATCGACCCGCAGTTTTTTCCGATTTCAACCTACTGTGCGCCGTCACAACCGATTTGTTCGCGATTCTGTAAAAATACCTGGGGTGAGTAATTGATTTATTTTAAAAACTGGTTGAGAATAAATACAAACTTCAGTTTCTGACAAGATATATATACGTTAGATTTTCCTCATTTTTAAAATAGATCTCCCTGGAGTGCACATCCGTACCATTTCCAGTGGAAAACGGCCAGTATTTTGTGGCAAAAAATTCGGAAAGTATAGTGATAAGTGGCTGATAGTTTGTTTTAATTGGAAAGAGAGATATTTTTCTTTATGATCAGGTTTAATTCATTACATTTTTTTGAAATGATATCTCACTCAAGCTATCTTAAATCTCTCTTATTTGAGATAAATTGTGTTTAGTATCAGTGATAGCTTGTAGCGCATGCCATATTTAACGAGTAGATTATAACATACAAAAGCATTTTATTTTTAACAACTGATCTCAGCTCCTTCTATGTACTCTGAAACATGCTAACAATTTTTTCTTTGTCTAATTAATTCAATAGTTCTATTTGATGCTCCATATTCATTGTCTGTATCTTGATTTCGCATGTAACTTAGATGGAATCTAGGTGAGTCTCAATCTCACCTCACCAAAAAAAGTAATTTATCTATGTTCCTGAGAAATAAATTGACAAATTTTCGTGCCCTTTTCGGAGCTGTCCTCCCTGTTACGATAGCCAAGGTCTTACTATCCCTAGTGCTAAAATAGCGGCAGCAGAATCCACAGAAGTAAATGTCAGCAATTAAAATGAGGTCATTGATACTGCCGGTTCATTACGGAATGTTCACCATTTACTATAATATCCTTTACCAACTCTTTCAACACCCTTGGAGTGGAGAATATGGGGAAATTTCACCCTCTCAATGGACGGAGGTAAACTGCGACGGATGGAATATATTTCGACAAATATCTACATTTAGGCTCTGTGCTTTTTTCGAGTACAGATCTCTTTGAACGCATATTTGACATTGATGATATTTTGCCCACAAGAAATTAATAAATAAACAGCTGGCATCGAAAACGAGCTGTTGGTTTAAATTCTTGAATCAGCTCAATTTCTGCAAACTTCAGTATCCACAAATTTCTGTTTTCCTACAGCCAATGGGATAACGTACTCAGTGACGTTTGTTATTTCACCTATCGCTACTTTGAGATTAATTTCGTTGCCCTTAGACGTCATTTTTTCCGCAAGTCGAGACGGGCGGGTGTTCCCATGCTCCTATCTTGGACAGAAAATGTTTGATCTTATGAATACGTGGCATCGGATTCGTTTGCTCATAAGCTTTGCTAAGACTTTTGTTTATATTATCGTTGTGAAGCAACCGTCGCAATTAAATGTAACCACTATTATTAGAATGAAGTCCCTGGTATTTTGATGTAGCAGGAGTGCCCCGCTGATTTCCTAAAATTCGTTTCTCACGTCAAAGTAGTATAACTTGTTAATTTTAAAATGATTTTGGCTGAGGGATTTACGACACCAGCCATTACGGTATGTCGTGACACGTAAATTATGATGATGTAAGCTCTTAATGAGAGTGAATCACAGTGTGGGCAACGGTGTAGTAAGTACCTTCTCGGTGCGATGGACGGTTCTAAACGTTTTCACACGTATGGTGCTCGAAAAAAATTATTATTGCGTTCGATAACCTAAAGTAACACGAACTTGGAAGCAAGAAATCAATTCGTTTTAATATATTTCAAGCATGCTTTTTTGGGGAAGTGAGTCTTGGACCATAGAAACAGCAGAGCAACGAAACCTGAAAGAAATAAAACGTGGATTTATCTAAGAATGACAAAGACAAATTGGATGAAGGAAAATCTCCCATGAAGACTTTCTACGAGGAGTTGAGACGAAAATATGTTCTGAAAAAACTCTCAGAAGTAGTACAGAGAAACTTATTGGACACATACTGTGACGCAATCATCATCATTAGCTATTCAATCCTATGACTGGTTAACTACAGCCCTCCACTTTACCCTGTCGATAACTTCTCCATGTCCTTGTAACTCTTCTAAGCTTCATATCTCGTTTTAACTCTGTTCTGCTCTGCTGCGTACGCTCTGGTTAGGCCAAACCTTGCATACACGGCAAGCATTTGGGACCCTAAACAGAAAGATTTAATTCGAAAAATAAATAAAATACAAAGGAAAGCTGTGCGCATCGTTAAAAACTGCTACGAGCGAATAAAGAATGTTTCACATCTTTTTATTGGGATTAGGTTAGGAACCTCTAGAGACTCTGATACTACACGCTATGTTTAGGTTGCTTGAGAAATTCAGAATAGGTGTGTTTCAGTGTGACATAGAGAATACCATTTTGATGCCGCACTATATCTCATGATCCGACAGGAGAGATGAAATAAGAGAAATACATTGCCGAGCAGATAGGTACCAAAAGTCGTTCTTCCCACGCACAATAAGTAAACATAATAAAAACTGAGATCCACTGAAAACACTGCCGAAATATAATTCACCTTTTCACTCACCTACAGCATTCTCCTTCACACCTTTACGCGGTTGGTGTCCTAACACCCCCTGCCACACGCCCATGCGGCGGCTCACAGGGTATTATGTACATGCAGATGTTAGCTGGCCAATGTGTTTGTCCCGCCGTCTTCCTCGTGGGACACTCCTTTCATCTTCCCTTCTATCACGTTCCTTGCAAATTCTTTGTGTCTCAAAGTGTGACCTGACCTTGGACCTTGGGCATCATGACCTTGTCTTCCTGATAATACTCAATATGGATATTTGTCTTCATGACACAACAGCCGATTGAAAATGGCATTGGAAGGAGAAATGGATGGGAAGAATTATCAAGGAAGACCGAGGATGGAATAAATAGAGCAAATCATGAAGGACCTCCAAGTGAAGACTTTTGAAGGAATTAAACGGTTATAAGAGAGAAGATAGGAGTGAATAGCACAAGCAAAGCAATAATTGAATTGATGACTAGTGATGATAATGATGGTGAAAACTTATTTCTCAACATTTTCGTTGCAGCCTCGCGTGAAAATGCTTTGTGGGCCAAAAATATTCCCGTATAATTTTAATTTTCTACATAAATTAAATCTTGAGCAAGAGCAGCTGTTTCCGTCCTTGTCACAACGAAGAGGTTGGAGATGGCATTGTTTTGGGAAGGGTGGGGAGGGTGAAAGCTTTAAAGCAGGGACTTACCTGTGCATGGCGCCAGCAATTTTAGCGAAATATAGACGTTGGCAAATTTTTCCTTTCCGTTCATTTTAACTCTTCGTGGCGTGATGAATGAATGAGCATTATGGTGGATCGAAAACAAGATTTTGGGAGACATTTACAATTTAGCTACACATGAGCATCACGCTGAGATTAATCAATTGTGACACTTACCCCTGCCTACTGCCACCCCTGATGTCAATATGAAGCATTTTTTATTAATATAATGACCTTCGGCACCCATTGTACTATGATCTGACCAGCCTCTGCTAAAAAATTTAAAATTGGGAGCTAAATTTCATACAGCTTTTGTATCGCTTATAAGCTCTATCACAAATTTCGCGAATGTCGGCAAAAGTCTTCAAAATTCAAGCAAGATGCGGAACTTTAGGGTATTCAGCAATTTCGTTAATATTTCCGCTGATATACAATAAACTCTCTGCACACAAAATAGCAATTTTTGAAGGAGTCACTATTTCAAGATTTTTAAATCAAATGTACGATGACAAATTTTTCATCGCGGAAATGAAGGAATGCAGATAATTCATGTTCATCTCAATTTTTATTTACTTTTTTATATATTTGGGACGAAAAATATTACAATTTAAACAAGCGAATGCTTGATTATTGAACATTTTCTGGTGGTTTTATTAATATGGCAAACACTGTTTCGTCAATTTATTCGCACTGATTTGCATTCAATTTCCGCATAAAATGTTTGGAAATGATTAGATTTTGGCTTAGGTTGCCCAAAATTGGAAGTTAAAATGAAAGTCATCGAAACATTAACGAAACCCTATTAGGAATTCATAACCCGCTCTCTAAATGCAAAGGGAAAAAATTCGAAATTCCCATGTTCTTTCATCATCAATATTTGGTACCTTGAAATCAAATTTAATACGCTTTAATCGCTTCCAGACACTTTAAGCGACATATTTATGGCCTTAACGATCTCCTTCACCGCACCTGTGGCTTGTTGTTAGCGCCGCGGCACGAGGAAAAAGTTATACGAAGATGCCCGCAAGTTTTTAACCAGTTGGTGGAGTGGCTCCACTCTGCATTACATAACGTTTTACATACCATTAACATATTACCGGGATAAAACAGCTTCCCTTCTCTGCTATGGATATTCGGCAGATAGCGTTACCGCATGGGAGCTCTCAAGAGTATTCGACGTGTCTCCGATTCCCATGAGATAGAGAGGATGAGGAAGGGGAGAAGTATGTGGAGTGGGTGAGGGGGAGATTGGGGGGGAAGGGTGGAGGAGAAGGGGATAAGGGACTCCCCCACCCCAGTCCACAACACTCCGCGCCTCATTCCGAATGCAAAAAGGGGAAGTCCGGCCACGGGGCGGAGGGTGGGTTACAGTCGGGAGGAAGGCCGGGGAAAAGGGTGTATATAGATCGGCGAGAATGGTGGGCGTGAATATAGGCAGCGGGTCCTGTAATCGTGAGCCGGTCGCATTCAATTATGCGCAAGAGAGGCGAGAGTTTTTCGGGCGGAGCGCCCAAAGTGATTAATACGATATATGTATGTAGCCTGCCTCTCTCGCTCTGCATAGCGTGCCCCAGGGGAAGATGCCGGGTCCCGTTCTCTTCCATTCCTCCGATGGGGCCCTCTGGTAGGGGAGAGAAGAGGGTGCTCGCGGACGCCTTAAAACCCCTCCCCACTATACCCTACCCCCCATTCCCGCCCCCTATTCCCTCCGTTTCCCACTAACTTATACCTTCCATCTCTCGCCTCCGTAAAACTACCCAAACTCCTTTCATTACATTAGGTATCGATAATTATTGTTTACGCGTCTAAAGGGTTATTAGAAAATGTATAGGGTTCTCCTTTTGTGGGACGCGACGTGTTTTGGAGAGGCGTCGAGTTGGGCATTAAGGGAGATGATGTAGATTTGATGACCTCCTGAGCCGGATGCTTGGTGGCTCCTGAAAAATCCCCATCCGTGCGCGCAAATGGCCTCGGCATCACTTTGTTTTCCGCTGGCTAAATATTTTGTGGCTATTTTTGGCCTCGTGCTCGATCAAGTTTCATTACTCATTGTGAGGAACTTGATGAGAAAGAAAATGTCCATGCCAGTAAAGAAAAGTTATCTCACGTTGGACCACGCTGATAACTGTTTGGGGGCAGGTTTTAGTGAGCTCACGGCAGTATCATCGCCGCAAGAAATTTCCGCTCATTGTCATTGGCAAACTTTTCTCTCGTTATGCCCGGTATTTTATTGAGATTGACATTGTTTCTTGTGACATGGCTTTTTTGTTTGTCTACTTCTGTAATATTATTGTTTTTTATGCTCATTGCTTAAAAATGGAATGTTGAAAAATAGTATGTGGTTCCCATTATTGTACATTGGGGTCTCTAATGATCCACAATATGGATGTCATTGACGTGCATCTTGTGATGCTCTCATTAGTTACTGTGAGGTTAATTGTATACTCTCTCAGCAACAATACATGTAAACGGAGATGTTAAGAAGGAGAAAAAATTATATTCTAAGGTATTGAAAATAATCATTATTTAGTGAAATGTGTACCATGGAAAGTTGTAGTGGTGTTGCCATCATCGTTGGTTGACCTTCCCGTATTATATTTAATTGTCCTGACGATGAAATACATTATATTCCGAAACGTTGGTGAAGAATACCCGATTTAGAACTTTTATTTCTGACCTTACCTCGTCAAGCCATTTTAATTGGATTAGGTCGATATGAAGACTGGATCTACATTATTGTCATCCCTTGGTGTACAAAGATTCTCAAAAACTTTCTTCCTGTTCATGAATCCTAAGAAGAGTGGTGCGGTAGAGCCTACTCTATCACCTGTTTCTATCTGTTCGCCTTGTATTTTTGACCACGAGTTCCCTCTTTTAATGCAATGCTTATTTTTAAGTATTTAGGATAAGGGCATGGTTCACAATCTGAATTTTATTTTTGTGGAGTTCGTTTAAAATGTAGTGCCCTCATTAATTACCACTATTGTTCCATTGTATTATACTTATTAAGAGGGCGGATGCAGCGAAATGTTGGCTGAATGAAAGAAATTGGCAGTCAAGTTTCAGTTTGATCTGGAAAGATGATATTCCATAATTAGCTGTCTCTATACAACAACATTTAAAAGTTTCAGTAAATTTTAAAGCATCTAGCATTAATAGGTGAGAGTGAAGTTTAGTTTGAAGGGAAATGAATAGCGCAGTAAAATTTTTTAGGATGGTAAAATTGCACACTTCCAAAAAAAGGAATAAATTAGGTGACAAATTGTATTCCAACTTATACACAAACCACAGATTATTTCACACTCACAAAATCTAATCCAATCAAAGGTCCAATTCGTAAATAATAAATCGTAGCGGCACACTCTCACTAGCGTGGTACACGTAATGATCACCTTAGTGCTTTGTGTAGTTAATGCAAATTCAGTCTTATCTTTTATTTCTTCTAAACTAATTAAAGGTTTGATTTTCTCATTCCGAGTATTCCGACGATCCGAACTAGAGATGCTTGCATCCAATTTTTCATGAAATTGGAGCTATATTTTTTTACATTCGTATATAGTTAATAGTGGATTGACCACGCTAAAAAATCATCCATGCAAAGCTCATAAGGACTTGATTGAGACAATTTTGCAGAGGGAATGCGGCTACAAAATTCAGCATGATCTACCTCAGGAATGTTAAATATGAGTTTAACCTTGCGCCCATAAAAGGTTTTAGACGTTGGAGACGCTTAAGAGCTAGTTAATGGAGAAATATATTCCTATTTAGCGGAAAAGTGGGAAAATATACGTCAGCCTATCCTTTTCTGGATCGCTATCCACAAGTAATAAAATAATCGAGCATTTGCTTTTTGGACGTAAGCTCGTGAGAGCTCCTTGCCGGAAATTTAATTAAAAACGTTCTTAAAAAGAACGCTCCTCAAAATTAGACCAGCGCTCACTATATTTTTGTGAGCTTGCCGCCAAAGATTGGATATTTTTTCCTACTGGGACTGATAAGCGTTAATATTAGTCCTTAATGATCAGCAGTTGAGAAACACTCTCCCGAACCTCGAATCTGTGCCCTTAATGTGTTCATCAGACATTGCTTAAATGCTAGAGCGAGAAAGAGCGAGGAAACGAGATGGAAAAGAGAGGATATGGGTGATGGAGATGAAGGAGGGAAGTCCAGAGGACGAGAGCCAGTTCAAGAACACGGTAATAGAAAATATATAACAATATCCTATGGCGATTAGAGTCTACAATTTGCATTAGAGGTAACGGAAACCCTTTTGGAAAAGATATATAAAAAAAGGAGGAGTAGATGGTATAATGGGAGGCCGACGGAGAGGAGTCGAAGGCATTTCGAGTTTATTATCTCCCCACTATATCATCCAGAACTACCTCCCCATCCTCCGATCCTTCTCCTTCGACCCCCTCACACACCTCTCGATGGCAATAATCAGATTGCTTGCTCGCATCTCCTCACCCTCTAAGCTGGGAGGCCCAAGGTGGTAGGGCGGGAGGAGGTGTTTATGGGAGGGAAGGAGGGGAGAAAGGTATGTGATCGCTTCGAGTGCCGAGGAAAAAAAGAGAAGAAAGCGAAACGAACTAAGAAGGGGAACCGAGTTGAGTGGGAAAAGGACGAAAAGGGGAGGAGGTGGGAGGGAAGGGAGGCAGATAAATATTAAGAGAGCCCCGATGGTGTTGTGTTTGTCTGTAAGCGCGTGAGGGACTGGTGAGACTGTGGGCAGGCCGGCGTTGCTATTTCTCATGAGAGCTGAATCCGTGTGCTGCCCCTCCCCCTCCCAACGCCTTAAACTTATCTCGCGCCCTCACAAAGCCGACAAAACCAATCAGTTGCGCGGTCGAGTCGAGCCGAAAACATTATTAACGCGCCCACGATAGTCTTTTGGTGTCGTCTCATTTTAGAGCTAAGGTGGGAAGCCCGTGATAAAGGAGCTCCGCGTACGTATTTACATAACAATTAACGCAATGTCTACCTATCGACATACCGTCATCAAACCCATCATCCAATAGCTGAAAAGGCAATCACCAAGTATCAAATGCTGCATCTGTCTCAAATTCCATTTGACTTTGTAGTTAATTAAAGACTCCTTAAGGTGGCTGGAGCGGAAATCGTGATTTAGTACATATTTTAACAAGTTTTCAAGTATGTAATTAAAAAAAATAATTCTTGGACACATTTCACTTAAGTACATATGTTTATACGGTGGAAGCCACCATGCACTCAGTAGTGTAAATGATGCAAGAATTATATTTTAAAATTTCCGCCTTAAAGCATTTTTATGACGGGGTTTTCGGTGCGGAATTCGAAATTTAAGCAAACATTATATCTAAATACGCGTTTCTTACTCTGCATGATACCTTGGTAATTGTTATAAACCATAATAATAATATAAAACGTATTATTTTTCATTAGGGAGGAAATTTGTACATATTTAATCGAATTATTACGACATATATGTCATGTGATATAAGGCTGCGTGTTAAAATAGCATTGAATTGCCAAGAAATCAAATCGGTAACATACAGTTCTTTCACATTTTCTGTAGAAAACACTGAAAGGACACGTACGCAAAGTTTCACGCAAATCTGTACATGAACAAAATAATCGCTCCAAGCACATTAACAATTCATCGCGGAAGAAAGGAGGAGCGTCGACTGGATGCTTTTGAAATGCGGATGCTGGAAGAATGGAGTGTGGAATGAGAGGCAATTACATGAAGAAGTGCTATATAGAGAATGGCACGAAAGGTGATTGATATGAAACATTTAGAGGAATAAAAAAAGGCTGGGGACGTGTGCATTGGAGTATCGATATGCTGTAAATAGAGCAGAGAATATTTTGTAGACGCGGGATAGAGGGAAAATAATAAAAAATCTTGGGAATCATGAAGGATGCAAAAATAAAATAAAGGGTTTTAAATAGATTTAATCAATTTAAGCGATAGTTTATTGAGCCAAACGTTAGAAAAAATTCCGAGTTCATAAAAATTATGGGGAGTACTATCGATCGCCTACCTTTGCTTCTTTAGAATACCATTTTGACGATGATAATGATGAAATGTTTCAAAAGGTGTAATTTCATCTGCTCAATTTGGAAGTCTCCTATACTCAGTGACGTATCCTTTAGTGTTTATGTGTTTAATTAAATCCCCCAAATCTGTATCTGAATTTATTATAAAAAAAGGGCACGAGAAGAAAAAGTTATAGCTTTCTTTAAAACTATTTGTTTTTCATAAAAATGTTGATTTAATTTATTCTTTATTCTTAATATGTAACTTTTTCAAATAATATGTTTGTTATTTTCGAACGAATAAAACCGTAGGTATTGCATTCTTTCGGAAATTGCACAGAAAACATCTTTTGAAATCGGCTGTTACACCGCAGTCGCAATATCACTCTTAATTGCCTAAACACACAATTTTGCTCCTGGTTTTTTTTAAATTCTTGCCCCTTCCCCCTGCTAATATTGGAGGATAAACGAAATAAAACGACGAGAAACGAAAGTCTCTAACTTGACTCAATATTTCCCGCCGTACGGTTAAAACGCCTTCTCAGCAGGAGGTTTTTTTGTGATTTCGTAAAATTTACTGCGGTAAGTAATTGATTAATTTTTATAAATACTTGGGAAAACGTACAAACTACACACCATTAGTTTTTTTTACGAAATGTAGAAGTCAGAAATCCGTAAATTTTTCAATAGTCTCCCTCTGGAGCGCGCAGCCGTAGTCTATCTCATGTAAATCAGTTTACATTTTTAGACCAATTGCTCGAAAAGTAGATCGGCAAGGGAAAATATTATGATATCATTGAAATGATGAGTTTTTTTTAACGAGTTCAAACTTCAAATTCATCAAATTCTAGGTGAAGTGATATCTCGCTTTAACTACTTTAAGGCGGTTAAGTTTATCGACAACCATGCATAAGTTAAGTTGACTGCTTAAGTTTGCATTCATGATAAAATAAAATACTTCGGACTTTTCTAAATATAGTATAAAAGTACTAAGGATATTACCTTATCATGATTACTAACTTTAAAAACATCTACGAAGTGAAGCCTGCCACTGTCAAGTTTATTGACTGCTTTAAGTGATTCAAATGACAAATGGCTAAAATGCCAGTTTAAGCTTATTCTGGTTCCGGATAGAAAAACGTTCTTTATTTGATAACAACAATATATATACCTTTCCTCGCTATTTTTTCATAAATCGAACTTGAAGTTACATGGCGTTAAATGCGAAAATTGGTCAAGCATAAGGGAAAATGGTTTTTCTCTATGTAAGTAATATAAATGCCATTGTCCTAAAAAAAACTTTATAAGAAGCGAGCCCCCCCAGGTGAACCGAATAGTAGTAAAAATAAGGCACCAAGCCATCTTAAATTTGCAATTATAAGTGAATTACAGCAATAATTCTAGTAAAAATGCGCTAATTCGATACAAATGGCGCTGCATTCGTCTTCCATGGCTGGAAAAGTGTTCAATTAAAAGTATATTCGTCAATTACTATGTATAATTTGTCCCTTAATAGTTTACTTTTGTTCTTGTGGATAAGGCATGTCATCAGTGAAAGCGGTATTTTTTAAACAATAACAAAGAAAGGAAATGGTTTTGACTCCTACAGACGCAGTAGAACTTCCTTAAGAAATTCAGTTACAGTACACGCCTTCAAGAATAGCTAGTAGTCGCAGTGCATAGAGCGGTGACCGATAACTGAGGTCATTTGTGCTATTAATGACAAATAGTCAGGTAAGCATAACTGAGCTTGTTTGGGAGATGGAGAAAGAGTGGAGAGAAATCCAATGTCAGCATTAGCTGCTCTTGAAGGAAGGCGACAATTGTTTCACGTCCATCCAATCGTAAAATTCTCGAAGTGCTCAGCCGAGGATTGCACTGAAAATCACATATAGATCGGTATAGCCCGGTATAGATCCAGGACCTCGAAATGGGAAGCCAGGGCTAAACTCACTCTTCAAACCCGGTCCCCTAAGAGCATCCAGCAATCAGGGATAAATATTAATAGTGAGGAAACAAAAACAATAAATCGGTCTGCGAAAAGAAATCAAGAAATCGGCTAAACATTCAACGTAGAAGATAATAAACTTGAATATAAGAAAAAATTACCTTTTGGGGGAACTTAGTGGAAAAAATGGGGATTTTACAAATAGGCGACGAAATGCCTTGAAAGTAAAGCAGAAGAGGTGTTTGCTGGGTTGAGGAATTCCAGAGTTATAATAGCTTAGTACTAGGAAAAGGTTAGATATATACTTTATGAAATTGTATAGTTATTGAAACTGGACTTTGACGACAAAAAATTAGATTAAATCAATTAATTTAGTAAAAAACTGTGAACAAAATATATAACTGTATCATTCATTTCACTAAGCTTGAGTTACCCTAATTTCGAAGGCTCATCCCTTTCATAGAGTGGAAAATGTATAAATCCGAGCAATCTGAGAATCAAGAAAGTTTATCGATGAATGTAGGCGTGTGACAGTGAATACTTGAACTGATTTCAATCAAATTCGAGAGAAGACTCTTTCCTAGCGATATTTGCACCGAATACGGCACACCTCCGAGTATATAGTAAAATTCGTTTTCGCAGTTTCTTGCTGCAGCAGATTACCACCTTAAGACCAAATGCTTGATAATAGTTTTTTAAGCTACAAATAAAGGAACTCGGTATACCTACATTTACAAGCACAAACTTTGTCTCTTTGGGAGAATAGTCTTCCATATAAAAAATGCATTAATTTTCATCCGTAGAAGTTTATAGTTGGCTGTGAAAACCATGCTGCGGAATATGCTCCGGTCGTTATTTTTTACATTTTCCGTTAGTTTTTAAGTCACTTGGAAAGTTGTGGTTCAAGGAAGTTTCATTACTTTGGGGAAAACAATTCAAGGAAATGATTGCGTTATAATTAACCCAAGAATACTCATTCCTTAGGCTTCTTATGAAGTTAATAAGTATTTTGCAATAACTTGTGATAGTTTTTTTCTGAACATGGCTGACAGGAAAATTCAGGAAACCCATTCTCGATCAGTGATTTAGTGATTGAATTTCGGATATCTTATCTGCATTCCTATTCTTATAGTTTAATACTGTGAGCATAATGAAGCTCGATATCCGCATCTTCTGTACGCTTTCGTGCTATGGCTTTAACTCCTCCGAATGCATATTTCACAAACACTTTCCACTTTTCGCTAAATCATCCAGTCCATCCAGTCTTGAATTCACGCGTTTTATAGAAGATGGTAAATTATCATTCGCACTCTTCGGGGACGGCCTGCTTATAGTTTGCCTCGGACACCTTCGCCTCGTTCCCGCAAATCGCAGGAAATGGATACTTATGATGGCGATGGAAGTCTCTCATCAGTGTCTCATCGTTTCATATTTTGCGCGAGGAACACTAGCGGTATATTGAAAGCAGAGTTCGTGATAAATTGCCATATTTTCCCACCACCTCCAGACGCCTTGCCCTTCCATTCGGTGCGGGTCTATTTTTGCGTTTGTATCCACAAAGGCCACAAGAAGAGGAACGACTGAAAATTTGCTCTCAGACTTCAAATTATTTCTTTTGAAACAGCTATTTAAAAGTAACGGTTGTTTGTAGGTGGATACAAATCAGTGTTGGAAAACTTAAACTAGGTACCTACATCATTTGAAATATTCTGTGGTTAGATTTTGCAGAACATGACAATACGTCTTAATCCTTCGCAACTTTGAAAAATCCTAACATCCATTCGAAAAAATCCTTTAGTTCGGGGTACTTAATATCTACCTCCATCCTAGAACTTATTTTCTTCCTCCCTCTTTTCTGATTACCCAATATTCTCCCTTCTGTCTTTCTCCTAAAACACTAAATTTCCCTCTGATTCATCCAACTGCTCTTGGTGTATTTTATTTCCTCCTGCCACTATCTTTCTTCAATGAACATGCCCTTCTACCTCTTCAACACCTGATCTGTTTAAATTATCAATTTTGTTCTTTCATACTTATTCGTTATCCATGAAAATGTGAGCATTGAGTTAGAAGTCGAAGGAGGAAGAGATATCTGGTTTCTCACTGGGTAGCAGTGTCGATCACCTGCGACGTTTCGAAGGCCGTATGCCATCATCTGAAGCCTGATTCCACCCTGAAAAAGATGGTAGACTTAGCCATCGAAAAGTTGGTGTTGACCCACACTTCACGGTGGGAAACCCGAAATCTCTTCCTCCGATCTACATTCGCCGGGAAAACGTCAGAAATAACACCACTGAAAACGTCCTCGTAAGCATTCACGCGATAACTGAACTATTTCCATCAAAGACATGCACAGGAAATTGGCGATTGGATATAACAGGGCGTGCGCAAAACTGGACGTGATTGGGCGGCAGCTACTTATCCCAGCCCGGAGCATGTACCAAACTAGGACCACACAACGCCATTTCATGAAATAAAAGATCCCAGCAAGAATACTGTTCTCTATCGCTCAGCTATTGTGATGACTAGTACACTCTGATTTGCTCAGGATTAAGTACCATGTGGGACAGGGTATTACTCCAGAATGGTATGAAAATAACAGGCTTCGGAAAAGTGGGCAGTGAATCAGATGATAGTAAAACATAGGATAAAATCCACAGCTTCAGGCTCTACTTTGCAGCAACTTTTAATATTCATTAGAATAAAGTTTTGTACTTTTCTACACTTTCTACACAATTATTGTAATGAATAAAAAAAATAGGCTTTGCTCTAGGTCTTCCGACTGTGACTGGCATTTTGTAGACCATGCCCACCCCAAAAGTAAACGTGTCCAAGTAATACAAGTAAGATGCGCGTAGCAATGCGTATTTTTCAGTGTCATGGTCCGTCCCCTATCCCGCTCAGCAACTAGGAAGGGAGCGGGATCCTTATTCGAAGCTCCAAGTTGAGTTGTGGCGGGTGTTGCGAGGGGTCAAAGGAGTTTTTGGAAGGAGCAGGAGGAGGGTGAGGTGAGGGGGGGAGGGTTTGGATGGGTGGGGGAGGCGGGTCTGTTGGAAAGACCCATTGGGGCGGGGTGGCGATATATATCGACGGAAAAAAGCCGACGAAAATTACAGCCCTGTGGCTGCCAAGTATCGCATCCCTCACACCCCCTCCCCTTCCCACCCCAACCCATCCCACCCACCTCCCACAGCCTCCCCCTCTCCCCTCCCCCTACCCTTATTTCCATCTCCGACCTCTTCCTTCCCCCACCTACGGCTCCTTCTCACCCCCCCCTCAAATCCCATTAATGGCGCTTTCAATATGCATTTCAAAATAGTATTTGCACTACAGCTTCGACCGTGGAAAAAAGGCCATATTCCTATTTTTAGCATCTATATCATGAATTGATACTGTCTGGTTTGGGCTCATATTTATGCCCCATCGTCATCATCAGTAGTCATCAATCCAAAAATTAGTTAGTTGCATCTCTTCATTCCATTCCCCTTTTCAGAAAACCACCTAAATGATATAACTATTAACAAAATTCAATTAAATATCCCTTATTCATTCTCTCTTCAACTTTAGGATACCAACTCGATCCACCCGCACGCATTCACTACTCTACCTGCCTATTCCTAGGATATCGCTCACCTTTATTTCGCCTCTCCTCCCTTCTTAATTCACTCCCTCACACTGTCGATCTTTTTTATTTATCATGAATCCATTTCACCACCCAAGCTATGTTCCACCTGTCAACAAATTAAATATTTCCCCTTTCCATGTTGGGCTCTGCGTTGTTGACTTTTATGTTGCTATTGTATTCTTGTCCTCTTTCGTGTTTATTGTTAATGTTTCACTGTAAATTGGCGCTACTGCTGTATGTGAGCAATGTTTTAAATAAATAAATAAATTATACCATAATTTGCGTATTTTATCGTTATTCTGCCTTGGGTGATCCGTCCACTGTCGTTTCTTCCATTTACTGTTTTCATGGGGCTGTTATATCTCAGAATATGCCCAAAACATCTTCTGCTTTGCAGTTTTTCCTCAAGCATGTTTTATACCCAGATATTTGTAGGCCTTCATCGCATATGCTTCCCTTTGTATTTTTATCTTCATAATTTCTTCTATAACAGCAAATTATCCTTGTATTGCCTTATCTGCTTTGCTGTGGTTCTCGTGCAAGCCTCTTTGCTGTATAATGGCTTACTTCTTCCTTTGGTTTTGGTGAGTGCTTCCTTATTTTCAATCTTGATTTTCTTTCACAAAATTGATTCTTATACTGAAAGTGTACAGCTTCTTTGCTTGGACTCCTCTGCTCGCTGTACCTCGTTTCTTGCAACGCTAGGGCTCCTACTTCGCAGATGGAAAAGTTCTTCCAATCGTTCAACTTTTCTGTCCAAGTCTGACGGTGGTTTTATCTTCTTAATGACTCCCATTATATTTAAGGCTTTGCAATTTAAATTATAGATAGCTGATATAATTAAATAATGTACAAGTAAAGACGGAAGCGAAAATCGCAGTGTACTTATGTGTACTCCTCTCCCTTATATTGTATGGCAGTGAAATTTTCATGCCAGGATAAAAAGAAGTGTAGGCTAAAATGTAGACTTATCTTGATAATGCCTAACCCAAAATGCAAGGGTGTAAAGATTAGACATCACACAGAGAGATGAAACAATGTAACGTCTTTCTTCTTCACCTAACGAGCAATGTTGGTCTAATGGAATAAAAAGTGGTAACCACATGTTGTGTGAATCAATTAACCATTAGGCTGTAAATAACACAAGACTCATCCTCAAGGGTCACAACATGTAGACATCATGTCACATTTACCTGCAGTTATAGCCGAAACTTTCTATGACAAAATGAAACCACTCTCTCCTTGCCAAAATTCAGTTGATCGTAAGTGGATCCTTTAGGAAGATTCAAAGAATAAACCGAATATTTCTTTGGATCCTTCTGCTTTGCCAAAAATAAATGATTAATCTTCCTTTCACTAGTCATATCGAAACAAGAACAGGGTTTAAGAAGGGCTCTAATAAAGAAGTCATGCAGGGACCACCACCAAAAGTCATGAGAAACGGTATATTAAATTACCTGAAAGAATATAGTCATTGCGCAGAAAGAGCTTGAAGTAAATAACCATGCTTTTCGTAATGCTTTTCCGAATATTTACCCAGATAGCATGCAAACTTGCGGCAAACTTGTCATAGGCTTGTCATTGGCTTGTCACGACAAAGCTTGTCGTGGCAAGTTTGCAGCAAACTTGCCGTGACAAACTAACTCTAGCTTGGAAGCTATCTGCAAGCTTGAATAAAGCTTGCTAGTTATGTGAACACATATTAGCTGTAGACTTGTACATCACACCTGCAGAAGACATGCCATATCGCACCTTTAGCAGACTTGTCATGTCATACTTGCTGCAAACTTGTCATATCATACTTGCTGCAAACTTGTCATATCACACCTGCAGCAGACTTGTCATGTCATACTTGCTGCAAACTTGTCATATCATACCTGCTGCAAACTTGTCATATCACACCTGCAGCAGACTTGTCATATCATACCTGCTGCAAACTTCCCTAGTAAAAATTCCAGCTAGAATATTTAGCAGAATCCAGCTAGAATATTTAGCAGGATCCAGCTAGATCTAGCAAGATTTAGAAGGAACCTACTAGAATTCAGTAAGATTCAGCAGGAAACAGCATGTAGTTGGAGTTAACGAGCCAAGATAAGACAAACATCAATGCATTTTCAAAAATGCTGTTTGAAACGTGATTCACGAACTTTGGAAGCGATTTAACTCTTTATTTTGGAACTTTTTTTTTGGTCCCTTATCCAGACGATTTTGGGAATATTTTCAACGAAGGCGCCAAAAACTAAGTCCGAAAATCATCTGGGTAAGGAACCAAAAAAAATGTTCCAAAATCAAGGGTTTAATCGCTTACAAAGTTCATGAATCGCGTTTTAAACAACATTTTTGGAGATGCATCGACATTCGTCATTCAATTCAACTTTTAATATTTTCAACGAAAGCGCCAAAAAATAAGTCCGAAAATCATCTGGGCAAGGAACCCAAAAAAATGTTCCACAATCAAGAGTTTAATCGCTTCCAAAGTTCATGAATCGCGTTTTAAACAACATTTTTGAAGATGCATCGACGTTCGTCATTCAATTCAACTTTTAATATTTTCAACGAAAGCGCTAAAAAATAAGTCCGAAAATCATCTGGGTAAGGGACCAAAAAAAATGTTCCACAATCAAGAGTTTAATCGCTTCCAAAGTTCATGAATCGCGTTTTAAACAACACTTTTGGTGATGATGAATTTTAATAATGATGGCCACTCGTCTTCCAGCAAAGGTTCCAAGTATCCAGGCTACTTCTCCGCTGTGAGCAATGCGCATTTACCTTTAATAGAGTATAGTACGCGTATAAAACCGTAACATATTGCATTGTAATCATGTATGCATCGACCGATACTTTAAAGCACGTAATCCGGCAAAACCTCAATGACGAATCAAGAATTTTAAGGGATTCAAAACCTATGCAGCAACCCTGGACAAGAACTTGGGGTTTTGAAAAATGCAGGTTTCAACTAGCAATTGGCGCGATGGCGCTGCGTTCGCTACGTCAAAAATATGAAGATCGATGTTTAGGTAGCGTGCTTCGATAGCGTGTGTAAACACAACGCGTAAGGGGGAATTCAATATTCCCTAAGTATTTTGGTTATATTTTCCCTGGTGCAACTGTTTTACAATCTGCCGTCACTTTTGCCGTTTATGTGAGGTTGGACGTGCAACTCAAGTTTTATGGAAGACACCACATGTTTGGACACACGGTCATCAAGTTGGCCCAATTTCTTCTCCAACACCAAAAAATTACGCAGCAACGTGGATATTCTCGTGGAACTTGATGTTGCCTTTGGACACCCCCAATCTTTGCTGAAGCAAGGTAAGTTTGTTGTTGTTTATTATTATCTACTCTCTTTATTTCATTAATATTGGTTTAAGAAACGGTACCTCTCTCTTAAAAAAGTTCACTTCTTATTTGCTATTAGTGTAGCATATTCTGTCCTTTTATTTTAATTAAGTTTACCGGTGTATTTTCACGTTGCGTAGTGTGTAGTGTATTCATATTGATATCTGAGGACAAAGCTTGTAACATATTTGTGCATCTGTTAGTCATAACCTTGATTTGTTAATTTCACTCTTGTGTATTTAAGATCCTAGTCTAGTAATGAGGCTTTTGAAAATATCACCCTCCAAGATTATTTTTCTTGGAAAAGAAGTTATTCATTAGTAAGAAATATAAACGGCTAGGAGAGGTGATTTTGGAGGAAGTAGAATATAATACGGAATTTTGTTATAAGGTCGTAGTTAAACAAGTTCTTAACGATAATCGTTGGTTTACATTTAGAAGATTATTATTGCCTATGGGGAAGAGTAATATTTCAAGATGTCACTGTCGTGGTACGATTTGTTCTATTTTCACCTGTCTACACTTCCAACACTGTTCTATGAAAGTTGCCGTCGTAAAACTCGTGATCTCATTGGGCTCATGCATTGGTGGCGTGGGTCAAAGGTTTTCATCTAGGTGTTAATTCTGTATGTGTTTTCGGTGTGTGAGTTGGTCATTAGCTTTTTACTTGACTTGTTACAACTTTTATTTCTAGCTGTGATCCAATGAGCACATCCTGCTTTAACTGAGGCAGATGAAGACATGGAGGTGGGATTGAGGCTGGAAATATCATTGAGAGGGAGGATGAGTGCAGCTGAAGCCAGAGTCCGAAAATGAAGGAAGAGGAAGGGGAATTGAATTTTTTCTGCCTCTCAGCAACAGTTGTCTTTGCCATATCAATGTAGAAACTAAGGCCCTCTTAAGCTATGGCAAGTAATTAATTCTAGGTGTGGTGATCATTTTGGCACCATATACATATCTTTACTACAAAAAATGCAGTTTTTGTGTTTGTTTGAATTTGTCATTATATTTTTGAAGTATAAATGTTTTTATTTGCCCACATTTCAATTAGTTTTCTGTAAAATATGTTCAAGACAAAGTTAAATCTCATTACAATTATTAAAATATGGTCCTTAAGCTTCAATTTGAGATATAAATTACATTAATCCAGTAATTTCAATTTTTTTGTAAGTTACCATTTGAAATGGACAGACCCAAATGTAAATAACCTCAAACCTCAACATGTAAATAATTTGTGAAGAATAAACATTTTTAGTATTTATTTGTTGACCATTTTTGTAAATAAATTTAGCACTAAATGTACCTGCCAACTTCTGTGCATGTGCAATGAAGAGTAATTACTAAGATTTTATTGAGGGGAGAATTTTTCAGGTTTGGTTCTCTTAAATTGTGGTTATTCATGGTCATTATTAAAGTAGGAGACAAGCCTGTTTTTGCCTAAGCAAGTGTCACTACAGAAATGGTAGGTGTGAAACTAGCTTTTTCTGCACATGATGAGACATGTTTGCAGCAGGTGTAATATGGCAAGAATGAGTCGTACGTGATACGACCTTGCAGGTATGACACGACAAGTTTGCATCAGCTTTGACACGACAAGTTTGCATCAGGTTTGACATGACAAGTTTGCAGCAGGTTTGACACGACAAGTTTGCATCAAGTTTGACACGACAAGTTTGCATCAAGTTTGACACGACAAGTTTGCATCAAGTTTGACACGACATGTTTGTAGCAAGTTTGCAAACACGTAACTAGGAGGTTTGATACAAGCTTGCAGCAAGTTTGCAGGCTTGTTATGACAAACTTGCTGCAAACTTGCAGCTTTGCCGTGACAAACTTGTGGCAAGTTTGCAGCAAGTTTAGCATGCTATCTGGGTAGTCTGTGAAACCATACCATGAGCCGGTCGGTCTATTCTTTTTCGCCTAAACAGTTTTCCAGAATGACACTCACTATGCTTTGGAAACTCTTGAAAACAAACGGTTATATATCTATTCACTTTTGAAGTGCTCTGCGGCACACAGCAATACCTATTGGAATTGTTTTCCCGTGGTGAAAAAGTTTCCGGCTGATGTTGCATTGCAGATAATGATTGGGAAAACAGAGTTAAGAACAACTAAGCACTCAAAGCTAGATCCACTTGATGACCTCTTAAGTAGCGTATCTACGAAAAAAAACTCGTCTCCCAAAAAATCCCTTTTTATGAACTCTGTTTTTAATTATCTGTTACGTGTACCTACCCTATGGTTTGCCCATTAATATAATAATTTACTGATTCCAACTTACCCCCTACTCCTTATGAAGAATTTTCATCCGTTGAATCCGTCTTTGCATCCAATAGTGGCCAATACTTCTTGTTTGAAAGTGCCCCTGAACCTGAAGGGGCCAATCTCGGATACCACCATCAACTCACTCACAAACATTTATCTGAGGGTTGTCCATCTTGCAGAGCATTTGGAGCCTAAGAGAATAAATAACAGAATTACGTGCATTACTTGTACTCCAAGTCAATTTGAAATTCATTCTTTAGAAATTAGAATCCGAAGCATCTCTCCAATTGCTTATCAGATTCTTACCTACCACACCTGTTTCCTGAATTCCTTTAAACTCCTGTCATAAAGAATAAGGTAAGTCCTTACTAAAAATTAAAATATCCTCTTGAACATTTCCCTTCAGTAATAAAATAAATATTGAACCAGCATAAATACAGATACACAAGTTTATTTAGTTGAATTTTAATCACCACAATGACAGATGTAGCTATTCACTACGATATAAATTATCTATGATGTTATAGTACTTCATATTCACTTTAAAGATGGTAATTTTATGCATCTAGGCACAAGAATTAATGTAGATGGACCCAAGTTAGCTGAATTATTCAAGGTAGATGTTATATAATTCAATGTAGGTACTTCTGAGAAAAGATTTAATTCTACATTGTTGAGAGAAGGTGACGGTAGTCAGGGTTATTTTGAAATTCTAACTCGAAAAGTAAAAATTATATTTACCTCGCAATTTATTCCAAGTGTTTACGTCAACGATTCAGGATAGAGCGAATCCAGTAATCATCATTACCTCCAGAAGGCGTGCATATCTGAAAGTCTCAGATTGGTTTAGCGAGTATCTACGTGGAGGTGGAAGTTGCTCATCTCAAAAAATTGAAGTTAGCATACGCCACCAAGTACACGGTGATTGTGACCGACGCCATGTCTTTTCGGTGGTTTATTTTCTTTAAGTGCTATGTACACAAGTTTCTAATCGACGCTGATTGTCCCCCAGCCTCAACTCACAAGTATTACGTCAACTGAAGTTTTAGAATCCAATGCACACATTTAAGGACGAGGTGGCCGAGTGGTTAAGGCGTTGGACTGCTAATCCAATGTGCTCTGCACGCGTGGGTTCGAATCCCATCCTCGTCGAAAAATTTTGCTTAGAAAAATATTCTAACCTTCGCCGTTCGGAAGTACACTCTGCATATTCCATCTTTTCCGTATTTCAATTAATTCATTTCGTGTTGTCGATACGTCCGCACTTTTTTATTTTAGTGAAGTTGTTCCTTTCATTTTCTCCATTCTTTTGTTGTGTTGGAAGACTTGGAATATTGGGGGTCTATTGGTAATTTTCAATCATTTCTCGCGTGACTTGATTTTTTCGAAGCATTAATGCATCTGAAACTTGAAAATTTCCCTTAGCTGTTGCTATTTTCCATGTTTTACTCCTTTGTATTTAACTGGGAATAATAATGCTTTTTATGCTGGCAATTATTATTCCGGCGCAGAAAAGTTAAAGCGTGTCGCTACCGGACGCACTATTCATACTTCCTTTTTTGCTATACGTAGGTATATGGGGTAGGGAGGACATAAATGCTACATTTACGATCTCCCACTTTTATACTTCCAAACAAGCTTCTGCTTATCAATGCGAGTATTTGCGCAATAAAGAATCCTTCTGCTTCGAATCTCGCGCATACCACGGCCCATTGAAAACGATTTCTCATGCGGAGATAAGAGTCGCAAATTCAAGGCCAAAGGTTCATATTCTGATTCATCTCGACGAGTTCCGAAGATCCCCTGTTATTATGGAATAAGACAAGCTTACTGTCTTGTAGAAAGGGCAGTATGGGCTTTAAGTGATAAATGCAGTTTAACTTATTGTGCAGCGCATATACTACGTAGTGCTAAGTATAAAAGTCCTCACTCGCACGGCATTACTTTCTGATGCACTCTATCCTCTACTTGAGAACTGTGAACTGTGCCAGATTTAATTAACTATCTGTCTTAAGAGCACTGCTGTTATTTTTTTCTGTCTAACTCGCGGGATCTTAAAAACTGTTTCCATTAATTGCATATTTACCATACGGTGTTGTAATTTTGATCAACGATCTAACTCTTAATAGCTTTAAAGCTTATGATTTTATTTGGTTGTCTAAAATTTCGTTGACGCCTTTTCGAAATCAATAAAGCAAGCAAAACATCTTGATTGCATTCTATATTTCTTTTTTTTTCAGTGTTCTCAACACTGGAATTGCATCCCGAGTAGCACTACTCTCCCTGAGCCCAAACTAGTCATCGCCTATGCAGTAATTTACTCTACTCCCCAACCTTTCATTAATTGTTTTATGTATGACTTTTGCAGCGTGTAAAATCAAACTAATTGTTCTATATTCCCCGCATTCTGACGCTTTCTTCTTCTTCGGGATGGGTATAAAGACTCCAAACTCCTTCTTCGTAGATCCTACAAATATGTTCGAAAAAAGATCGTCTTCTTTCTGATTACATACATTTTTCAGTAATTCCGAAAGTATGTCATCTACTCCCACAGCATTTATTGCCTTCATCACTCGTGATGCCTTCTCTATTTCACTGGCGAGTGTCTCTGATCCGAGGAAATCCTTATCTATTATTCTTTCATTTTCTATATCTAGGTTCAATCACGAAAATAAAACTCTTAAGGTTCTTCCAGTACATGCTGAAACTTATTATTGGTAACTTATATTCATGCCAATGATTAATCTATCGTGACTATTTTTTTTTGTATTGAAGTTATCATGATATGTTTCAGTATTTTTCATTCAGTTCAATTTTTAATTCGTACGGCTAGGCAGGCTAATTGTATCGCCTCCTTATTTTGGAATTATTTCTGTTGTTCATTCATCATTGATACTCCATTTGGAATTCTGAAAGTTATCAGTGATATATCAGTTTTCCCCTGGCCAGATAAATATTCCGTTTTTTCAAAAAATAAATATTTTGTTTTAAACTGTTAAACTTTGTGGAATTCTGTGAACAGTATCGAGGTCAATAACATTATTCAGGGCTGATGTGGTGGAACTTATGCATGAAGAAAGAAAAACTGTGCAGTTTACCAAAGAGAAATATACAATGCGACCGGTTTTGATGTTTTACATCATTGTGATACGAAACATCAAAACTGGTAGCATACAATATTTCTCAGTGAAAAATTACAAACAGTTCGTATTTATTTATGTTTCAAGGTTTTCATCGTGTAATTTCAACAACTGTTGAACAATTTCTGATGGCAGGTATATATGGTCGGAAAAATAGCCATTGCCACGTCCTGCGTGGCAAGTTTACGAATGGAAGCGAAATCGGAATGGGATGAATGAAATAAGAGGGAATTTCCGAATTCTTATACATACCGATTGAAGAATTTAGCTTTTAATGATGATATACATGAGTCTCCTTTGAATACAAGCAAAAGAGCAGAGATTTTAAAAGAAACTTTAGCGATAATTTTTTACATGTCTTGGGAGCCAAACTACACCCAAATGTTTACTGTTTACTCTCATTTCCGGATATTATTACAGTACGCTCCGTATGAATCAAAAGCTTAGGAAGATATGTGCTCTTATTTTGCTCTCATGCCGGAGAAAATACGTGTTTTAAATCAGTTTTTTTTAAGAAACGATTGTAAGTTATGAAAATACCTTTTAACCTGCGTCGCTTCCATCCTTCCAGCTTATAGTCTACGTTCGTTCAGTTAAATAGAAAAATATCTAGAATTCAAAGTCTCGAAATGCAAAAATTTCAAGAAAAAATAAAAAAATTTAAAATAGTAAAAAAACAGCAGCCTCGACGAAAAAGTTTCGAATTAATCAAAAAGTCGGATAAAAAGTTGAAATTGCTGACTTTAAAGCTGTAACTTCAAGAGAAAATTTAAGTAAAAGTTTTACGGGAAGGTTGAATGCAGTGAAGAGTTGAATTATTGGGGTCACTTTTTTTTGCGAGTACCAAATTAATTTTTAAAAATACGTTTTTATTTCAGAACTCCTTGATGAGGGGTGAAATAGCGGTATGAAAGAGACGCGCCAACAATGTAAACCACAAATGCCAAAGGTTTACTTACTTCTCCTCCTAGAGTTTATAAAGGCCTTGTATAACATTCTCGGTGTAAGTGATAACGGGCCATTCATCACTTAGGTGAAAATGGATAAAAAAATATCCGCTCCATCGACTGTGGCCATTTGCCTGCTTTTCCCTTTTCATCATCGTAAGGGCGGGCGGATGGAAATCACGAAAAAAGAGAAGAGCGCACCGCGCGGACTCTTCTTCATTTTTGCCTTTAGGAAATCGTTCGATTAGGCGATAATCGCCCCACGACTCGAATGAGAACGAGAGAGAGGTGAGGAAGAAAAGGCTTCGTAATTCATGCCCCCATAAGAACGCGCCAAATAAGGCGTTAATATCTCCAATAAATTACGTCTTCGCAGGGAGAAATCTCGTATCATCCTGTCACCTCCCTCATCAATTTAATCTCCCGCCACCTCCTCCCCGATTGCTCCTCCCTCCCTCCCCCCCCCCTACTCTTTTGCATTCCACCTCCAACCCCCTCCCCCTCTTCTCCTCCTCCCACTCAGCACCCCTTTACCACCTCTTCAACGTCCGCCATTTTCTCTACACGTTTCTGGTTTCCATGTCTGCCGCGTACTAAATAGACCCACAGCTGGGGGCTCTGCTCGCAGCCAACATGCTTTGACGCAAGTGACGTAATAATTCCATCGCTTTCAAAAACGCCATTCGTAAAGCACCTTGACGGAAACATACTGCGTGGCCAATATTAATCGCTCGTTGAACTGATGACCAAAGTTCTTAGGATATATTTTTGAGGCAGTACTACCAAAGAAACTTTAGCGATAATTTTTTACACGTCTTGGGAGCCAAACTACACCCAAATGTTTACTGTTTACTCTCATTTCCGGATATTATTACAGTACGCTCCGTATTAATCGAAAGCTTTGGCAGATTAGGCACTTAATGCGGAGGTTTTAACTTAGCCAATGTGTATTTTTCCTGCTTTTCGGTACAAAAGCCCACACATTATTTCTGTTACACATGACTGATTTATGGCTGAGCTAAAAACTGACTGTTGCACTATATATTGTTGTAACTATTTGGAGAAAAATCATATAGTTGTTAGCACATGTCAACAAGTTGGCAAGTTATTCAGGGAGGTAACCAAAAACTGAGGTTATCAACACAATTTATAGTATCTGGGGTAGTTGGAGGGGAGAGCATCAATTAAAAACTGAAGGAAGTGTGTAGAGAAACCAGAATCGGAATCTCACCAGAGCTCTTTAGGACGGAGAGATAGTTATAGAGCCCACATACCAAACCAATCCTTATATTTCAGCAGGTCAAAGATTTACATTAGCACATTATCGGTATTATTTTTGTCTGCAATTACTAGTATGCAACTACCACTTAACCTTCAAATACAGACGCCTTATCAGCTGCATGAGTGGGCTGCGGAAAATATTAAGGGTATGACAAGTGGTGGCACTAAAAGAGCGCAACAGTTTCACTGCAACTGTTTCCCAACTGAAACACTTTCAAAACGGAACAGTTCCGCGAAACACCCTGTTGCAGACAACAGCTAGAGGCACACCAAACAACAGACGATTGATCAGCGCTGCTGTAATATGGCTATCAGTTTTGTATTCTATATTGCTATGCAATAAAAAAATCTTTCACTTAGAATAACAATTTCATTTGGATTCATGAAAGCCACTTCACAGTTCTAATTTCTACCTGCAACGATGGGCGAACATGTGTTGGTTGAATGAACCTGCAACCGCAAGCAACAGACTCAAATCCAACAAATTGTAGCTTATAACCGCAAGGCAGCCACACGTATAGTGCAACTGGAACAGAAAATAAGATGAAACAGTCAGCTTCAGCAATCAGTAGCCGCTGCACAGCACATCTAGCGAAACGTCGCGGCTGCGCCACGATCACGAAACTAACCTATTGTTTGCAACAGTTATTTGAAACGGTTGATGACCAGAAAAGTTGAGGCTGCAGCCGTTTCGCTCCGACAACACTTTTTTCTACCACTATTCTCAAATCAACTATCCTATTTTTTATTATTAAGCTCATAATTTACAATATGTATATTTTTAGTGCGTTCTCATGTAGAGGTAGAATGATGATATTAACTTCTTATTTTTGAATATTCTCTAGGGTTCGCTCGTCATTGAAATTCAATTTCGTAATCCAAAAGTGAACAGATTTATTATTGTAGCCCTCGGACCTGATATATTGTATTTTCTAATTGAAAGTATCACTTACTACTCCCTGTTACCAATCGTGAACTTCAAAGTTCATAGGAAAACCAAGATTCGCATAATATACAAAACTTTTATATTACTCGTATCAGTTCTGCCATGCGGAAGTGAAATATGAACATCGACTGCCAGGATCACTGCGCTACTGGACAGTTTAAAGAGGAGAATCCTGCGCAGTATATATGAGTGGTCCTGTGAGTAGCTACTGAGTATGAAGAGATCGATTCAATTATGTTGTAGATAAAATATGAAGAACCTTAACTCAATCGACTCATGATTTAGTGAATCTAGTTTTCACTGCGTGATTCATGCATTGGAAGAGCGATGGTATTGCCCTGAGCTCGGCGGTATTTCAATATATCAGCGAAATTTTCGCACGCTGTATATTTTTAAGTACCTACTGTTATAAGTAGTCAGTATTAAATACAAAAACTAATTTTTCTTCAACTGTTCCACTGTACTTTTGTGCTGGATGTTTCCTAGTTTTAAGAAAGGAAACAAAATCGATAGGTACTGCTTGTTATATGTTATAACTATGCATTGGGTTAGAACACAATTTTCAACGCTTACCTTGTATATCACCTTGTATATACCTTGTACGTCACCAAATATCACAGTTTTTGATTCGAGTTCATATAACCTACTGTTGTTAAATAAACCAGTTGAAGTTTCCGCACGACTTAAGATAGCTCTAAATAATAGAGATAAAGGCACTTATCACAATGTGAAGCGTACTCGCCTTCAACTTTAAGCGTATACATTCGCAGTAGGATAATGGTATTCAACCGATTTCCTCATAAAGAGGCCGTAATAAATTGGCACCACTCGTCAAAAGTACACAACAATTGTTGTGTTGAAATTGGTACGAAGCTTTCCACGGGGTTTGATTAGTGGAGCAGCTTTCGGGCGTTCCTCCGCGTGATGCCTACTCTTGACAACAGTCTCCTGCCATCCTGCTGCAGTCAGACCTGAAGACGCCAGCAGGATGGCTGGAGAAACTGTTGCTAAGAGTAGACATCACGCGGAGGAACGCCCGAAAGCTGCTCCACTAATTGCTGTGTTTGTTTGCGGAAAAAAGGGCAATTCCACGGCAGTGACCAACCACAACCTCTCAACCAGAAAACCCTTCTGTGGTGGTTTACGGGAATTTTACTTCCTCGCCAGTGACACAACCATAGACACACACACTCAACCCAAATTTCGATACTTCACTAGGGCTGACGGGACCCCACTAAGTATGCCTGGGTTATGACCACAAACACACTCACAAGCACTCAGAAAATCACTCACTCACACACACAATCAAATGGGCCCAACTTCTGGGAGAATCTAGCTCAAAATGAGCGTAGTCAAAAAACGATATGAAGACAGGAAAAGACGAGGGTGTGCGTCGGATACGCGTATTTCGGCCACAAGGTGTCCCTCTTCAGCGAACAGAAACGCTAGCAATGCAAGGTTGTAAGTCTTCCGATGCATGCGGGAACCTGCTCGATGCAGCTAACCGTTTAATTCATTCATTGGTCTTCATAATAACTTTCTTCGTAATTTTCCTGCTGTGTCTCCCTTAGTAATTATTCCCATTCATTTCTCCTTCCATCATTGTTTTCAAGATGCTGTTCCATCGCAAAATGCGTCCAATAAGTTTGTCTCTTCTTTCTATCAGCGTTTGCATTGGAATATTTTTTACAATAACTCTTCTTAGGACTTCTCCATTGGTGATTTCCTCCCTCCATTTATTCTTCATCATTCTTTGATTACACCACGCCTCCATTGTTTCAGATATTATTTGCTCTGCAGCTCAGCCCAAGGTTCACTTCTTTTCAGAAATAGTACGCTCCAAAATGGAAATTATCCACAAGAAAAAGTAAGATACACTAGAGGTAATGAATAGGAACAAACAGAATAGAGAAAGTATGAAAGGAGCAGCTGCACAAAAATATAAAATTAATATTAATGGAATGACCACAAGCAATGGATGAATCAGAAGTCCATAGAAAGGAGATACATGATTTTTAGGATGGTTCAGCATAATTCTGAGCAAAATTTTTCGACGAGGATGGGATTCGAACCCACGCGTGCAGAGCACATTGGATTAGCAGTCCAACGCCTTAACCACTCGGCCACCTCGTCCTTATCTCCTAACCCCAATGCATAGATTACATTCTAAAAGTTTACTTGACGTACTCCGTAGCTCGACTGAGAGCTAACATAGGAGGTCGAGATTTTTCTGCCATTTGCAGTCAGTTACTTACATAGGCGTATCTAGAAGCGTCTGAAAGGGGGGGGGGGTCACCACCCTGAAGGGGGAGGGGGTTACAAACATGTAAATGGGGGGGTCCGGGAAATTTGAAAAATATACATCTTAAAATTACGTTTTGAAGGTGCTCTATTATGTTATGGAAGGTGATCTATAAGTGTACTATTAGTATATGTTAAACACATTATTTTTACGTTATTTTTTATCAATTGGGGGGGTGGGTTACAACCCCCCAAATCCCCCCCCTGGATACGCCTATGGTCACTTCCCCTCAGACGAGTGCGGAGATGGACAATTTGAAATAATATTTTTCTCTGACCATCATCAGCAGCAGCCATCATTCTGAATATTGGTTTGCTGCAGCACTCTACTATATATTCTATCAGCTAACTGCTTCGCTCCTTCGTATTTCTTCATTTATAATTTGCTTCATGAATTTTCCGAGTTATAATTTAGCCTCTTTTCTCTCCAACTCTTCGAAGTGCTTTGTTGGTAATTCACGCCGCCCATTTGATTTTTATTCTTCGATAACACCACATCTCCATTTCTTCCAATTTTCTCTGCTTTGCACCTGATATCGTTCAAACTTCACTGCTATTTTAGAGAATTCTCCAATACGTATTTCAATGAAGTGCTACATTACTTCCAAATGTATGCTTTTCAGTAGACTCTTTATATGGTGGATTATTTTTAGGCTCGAGCTGTTCTGCTCACAATACATTACTCTCTTCTTCCATCACTGATGGTCATTCTTCCAAGATTGAAAAACATCTTCTACATGCCCCAATTTCTACCGACCAATAGTCATAGTGACTTTTTCTTCTTCATTTTTTACGAGAAGCATAATTAACTTTCTTTGCATTAGCCTTCAAGTTTTATCTCTCACGGAAAGATGCTCCTACAAAATTTCAACGTGCAAATACAACAAATCCCAATCTTCAAGGCCTTCCAGGCTAACAGAAAGGATTGTGTTCATGAGTGGCCTGACTACCAGCTATTAACCTCTACGGCCCGGGCTCGTACCCCGCCATTTCCGCAGTTGAATGCCGCATACTTTTTGGGCGCCATGCGGAGATCACTTAGTTTGAGCGAGATATCACTTCCCCTAGAATTTGATGAATTTTACCTCAATTTGAAGAAAAACTTCTCATCTTTCTAATGATATCAAAGTATTAACCCCTTGCCGAACTACTTTTCGAGCAATTTACTTGAAAATATAAGCTGTTATACATGGGATAGATTACGACTGTGCGCACCAGAGAGAAAACAATGAAAAAAATTAGGAATTTCTAACTAACTAACAAACAACTAGATTTCGTAAAAAAAAACTAACGGTGTGTAGTTTACATGTTTCCTCAACAATTCATAAAAAATTAACCAATTAACCACCGCAGTAATTCTTTCAGAATCGCAAATAAACCTGTTGTTGTGAAGGCGTTTTCACTGTTTGGCGTGAAAAAATGAGTCAAGATTGAGATTTATGTGGATATATTTATTTAATTACTGAGAATTTTTTGTCATAAATAACTATATTTTTGCGCCATTAATACTACAATATTTATTTCATACTTCTCACAGAAGCTGACATTAAAAATTAAAATTTAATCATGGTCTCCATTATGACTATGGAAATATCTACCTTAACTCTAACTACCTTAACTCTAACTACCTTAAAGTATTCAAAGAACTGCGGAACTGGCCGTGAGGTAACTTTAACAGAGTCACCCGCTGGTGGTCACACAATTGTGTAAAATTCACCGTGAAAAAATCATTCTGCCTGGACTGGGATTCGAACCCAGACCCCCCGATTTCGCGCCGAGTGTTCTACCAGTTAAGCTACACACGCCTGTTCGAATCCCAGTCCAGGCAGAATGATTTTTTCACCGTGAATTTTACACAATTGTGTATCTTAAAGTATGTTACTCCGTCCGTCGGATGGGACGTTAAACTGTGGACCCATTAGCACCTTTCACTTAGAGTAGGCAAGCTAATGCCTACGCCGGGTCTCTCTCCACCCACTCTCCTAGGTCCATTTAACCTTGTCCTAACAACCTAACCACCTGCCCTCCATGGAGGAATGACCTCAGCATTCGGCACCTCCCTGAATAGCCAACCAATAAATCGACGCTTAAGTAAACGGTTGACTGGTTATTCGGAAGTTAACCGATGACTTGTTTACCGGCGGAATACTCTTTGAGTGGTCAACCATTAATCCAGATGTACATTTCTATAAGTAGGTACTACTTAAGTTGGTTGTGTGCATGAAATAGTTCTCAATTTAGCTCGAATCTAGCCACCTACTCTTGCGCCTCCCGCTCCAACGTCAGTCATTTTTTTCGTCCCTCACCATCCCACTTCCTTATCGATAACACCCAACTTATATTTTCACACCTTGGACGTGCCCAACTCAGCTTGTCACCACACCCCCTGCCGCACACTTTATTCCCCAGCTACGCCTCCCTTTTTTGTCGGAGGGGCTACATCCGACCCACCTCCTAAACCCCCGCTTCCGCCAAGCGCCAACTACTTCCCTCATCTCCAGCCATCGACTGAACGAGTGTTTTTTTTTATTAATAAGTCGGCACCTTCTCTTTTCCAAACCCCGGGTGCCGACTGCCTGCGTGTGCAAGGTGGCCGGAAGTTGGACCGTGAGTAGACGTCGGCATTTTTTGTCCACGATCCCTTTCCACCGGCTTGGAAATATTAGCGTCCGCCCCTAACGCACTGCCATAGCCACCTCCGATTATCCGAATACTTTGACAAGGCTGAACGATAGTTAGCATCAGCCGGGTTCAAATTCAAGTAAGTAGTAAACTTTTGACGTCGATGAGGTGAAAATTTCCACAAGGAGAGGCGCTATTCGCTGCTCTGGGGCAGATATCTAGATTTAGATTTATTGTTCTTTTGGTACTACTAGAGACATAGAACATGGTCATAGGTACAGAGGAAATAGGAACCCTTACAAAGCAGTTAACAAAAAAAACAAACAAACCCTTATAGAAACACATACTATGTAATAGTTTACATTTTTCACTGTTTTTATTACACATATATGCACTAAGCTAGTCAAGGAGCATTAAGGTACACAACGTACATGTCAAATGACAAGAACAAAGTATAGGTATACAAGAAATATGAAAAAAAAAAGAAAATCGAGGTAGTATTTTCATGAGATTAGGAACCATCCACCATCTACGACGTCTACATCTACGAAGTACCAGTACCGCGCAAGCCACCACTAGGGTGTGTGGCACGGGGTGATTCCACACCAGGAATGCAGTACTCGTCCCAGCACAAATCGGGACCTCGCACGTTCCCCCTGCCGCTAGGCGCAGACCAAAAAGCAGTCAGGAGAACAGTACGCAGTCAAACTAGAAACTGGGAGAGTGCTACCTAAATGAACATGTAAACATGCGCAACACAATGGTAAAGAGACAACTACTGGTTCATATTACCTATACCTTTAATTTATGAATGTTACGAGATACTAATTTATGCAGAGAACAAATAATGCAGGACATTTGAAGCGGAGTGAAGTGTTGGTAATGATTAGCTCGTAGGCTCGTCGGCGTAGCTCGTTAGTGTTGGTAATGATGTTATGTTATTAAACACAATGAAAAGTGTATTAAGTCTAGAAAAAGATATTTTCATTGTAGAGATGGCGCTGGTGAAATATCCCCTCCCGTTCTCTTTGCTCATCCGTTTTACCCTTTTTAGTTGAAATTACTGGAACGTATTGTTTTAATCAGGAAACATTAATTGTCTACTATTCCAGTGAAAACAAAAATTGCTACTCACCCATTGAATCCCCTAAAAATCTCTAGAGCATCTCCGAAAAATATAAATTTAAAGTTGAGGCATTTTTGGAGGTACTGAGCAGAAAAAAAAGGTTGAGTAACATTGTCTTATTTAGTTTCCAATTGAGTTAGATATCGTCAACATAAAGTTTAGCACAATAAATGGAAAGAGCAATCCCCAATTATAACCACCATCAAAAGCTAGTGTTCAGCTGAAGGGTGAGTTTTAATAGGAAGGACCAAGTTCACCATAGCATGAGACCCAGAGAGCTAAAATTGTTAACATACTGGGTCCGCACGGATTATCTCTTAGACCTACTGTACCGACAGCCGTTCCCTTGAGAAGAGGCCCGTCAACTGTGCCACAAACAGTGGTGCTTTCAAAGTCCATAGGTTATGAAGAAAATCTAAGGAAAAAATATCAATTTCTCTTCACTGCCCGCCTCTCTCAGTACGTTTGGGATTGAAAATGGCGGATTATCCCTCACGTACGGGTATAATAGGGGATTTATTTCACGTCATTTCTCACATTGGAGGGAGGGGGGATGCTGGAAGATTAACAGGCGACCGCTCCCGTAATCGGAAGCGGAAGGATACGGTCACCCACAGCCGATTTTTCACATCCAGCATGCAAATTTAATAGTTTTCTCCACGTGCCTTATAGTGATCCCCACCCTCCCTCAAGTCGCACATATCTCGACTCCTCCCAACTCCTCGTTTGTGACGTAATTTATGGACAAAGCCTGTTTCCATTCCCTCGGAGCGACAAATGTTTTGTTCTAACGTACCCCTCTGGGTACAATGGGGGAAGCCTGGACGGCCAGCCACAGGGGAGCGTGGTCGAACGCGAGCCACACCTGTTCTCATTACGTTTACAATATTTCATATTAGTTACATCTGATAATAGATAATACCAAAACAATCAACAGAGAGCCACGATGTAAAATATGGGTAGGTTTATTCCTTGTGCTGCGGCAAAGGTTAAACAAAACTTAGGCTTCATAGGTATGCGCTTGCGTCAAGAGAGCATTTACGAGAAGTGAATGGATGAGGTGTACCATAGATTGAAGATGAGATTAGATAGCGTCTTGAGGCACGAAAGTGAAGCCTGTTTTTAGTAACGAAAAATGATCCGCCTAACATGGCCATCGCGTGAATTTTGTTCATAATTTTTATCAATAATTTAGCTCTTTTTGTAAATTATTTCCATTTTGCATTTATTTTTAGCTAAAACATTACGGTTCTGCGAAAACTTCGCTGCAGCTACCTAGGTATCTTTTCAGCATATTAACTGCACAAATGAACCATTAAAAATGACCAATTACGAATGTTGACTGGTGTTATATGAATGTTGGTGTGTAACTGGCTAACACACCTGACCGGCAATTAGGAGATTCGGGTTCGAATGCCGGTCAAGTCATATGATTTTTTTAATGGCGAATTTCACCCTCTTTGGTGTATGTCTTTGCACCCGTACGCGTGACTGCGTACCATAACATACGTGCACTTCGCAGAGATTGGAAAAAGAGTCAGCATTCCCCTGTCCTATCGTACCATATTGTTCCATGGATTCTCTTCTGTAATTTATGGCAAATACATTAAGGCCCGGTTTCATCATCTCCGGTTAAATATTTTCTTGGCATGGAAACTTAATGCTAATATGTCCTTGCATCGATAACGATCATGTCAATTAATCGACTGACTGATGTAATACACAAAACCCAAACTTTCGATTGCTAAATGGAATTTGAGATTTTTACGAAAATTTTCCTAAGTATTCCAAGAATAGAATTCCTGAGACAGAAAGAATTATTTTACTCTAAAAAGAGCCCTTAATTCCTGTAAATAACTCAAATCTATGGCTCAGTATCTAATCCACTTGTCACGGAAAGTGATGAAATAGGAAATATGCTCGCAGAAAGGCCTCTTTGAGGTCCTCTTCTCCCTTTCGAGTGCCACCCTTGACAGTTCATTAAGAAAACTGAAATTTGTGCGGTTCTTAGCGTCACCTGAGAAACACCAAGGGAGATGCTCATGAGATCGCTGGTGGACATGTCTTAGAGCAACCAAGTTTAAAATTTGTCGTTTCTCTTCCAAGGAGTCATTTTCTCGCAAAAAGACATTCCTCTTGATTTAGAATACCTTTTCGAAATGTTACTCTTTTTTCTATTTGGCATGTTTATGGATATATTATTAAGTCCAAGGAGGGGAAACAGCGGCGAGTGAGAGTCTTGAATGTGCAACTCGATGATTGAGTGAATGTAAGTTAACTGCACTTTAACACATTTAAACATATATAAATATTTCGTAACGTTAATGATATGGGAATTGGTCTAAAAACAGTTCGCAATCGTAATGAGTGGCAGACGATTCCACTACGTGTAATACATCTGAGTATTAAACGAAAGTAAACAACGCTGTTTGTTGTAGCAAGAGAGGCATTATTACCATTACTATTCGCTGCACGTCAATATTCTTGCAAATTTAATTGCGTACGTAGTCTATTTAATTTATTTATGAGTATCGTTCACTACGAAAGAGTTCTCTCATATACCTACATGCAGTACTCCTATGAGAGCTACTTTAAGAATAGACATTGAAGAGTAAACTTGTAAATGTGCATTGAATTATGGAATACCCCCCCGAAGCAATCTTTCATGGGGTCCTTGGGGCTCTGGACCCGTCTTATACAGATTTCTTTTCTACGTGTTATGATTCGCCTGCAGGAAAACGCGATATTTAAATTCTAGAGGCATCAAATTCCTTTGAAAATTAAATCTCTGGTGGTCAATGAAATATGCTATTGCTGATTTCAGAGAATAATGTGAGATTTTTAAGCTAAAAAATAATTTCAGACATATAAGAAGCCTAAAAAAATCAATAGAAAGAAACTTCATTTATTCAGCCATCTGAAAAAAAAATCCCGGCTCTCTCTTTTGTGTGAAAGTACTTTTAAAAAGCAAAAAATGAAACCACTGTACCGAACACAATGCTTAGTATGGACCACCAGGGGGGGGGGGGCCTTTGGGGGCCCCGAGGGATTTTCAATATAGCCTATGTTACAACCAGATGCCTATATTTTCTATCTAGATGACAAATTTCAGCTCAATCGGTCCAGTAGTTTTTGAGTGATGGAGCAACAGACAGACACCATAAGATTTTTATATATGTATAGCTGAATTACCCCTGCGATGCTTGGGATCACACTTCCTATATAACTCCTCATATAAGAAGAGAATCAATTGAAAAAATGAAAAACTTCATTCTTTCGGGTATCCGATAAAATAATTTTTAACTCTCTATCTTGAGTGGAAGTATTTTTAAAAGCAAAATTCTTTAGCCATTGCACAAAACACAATGCTTTGAATTCCTAATCAGGTTAATTGAGCAAAATGAATTTCAAACGCGTTAAAGACCAAATCTGGCTGTCAAGGAAATATACTATTGTTGATTTCTGAGAAAAAAATAAATCATTGCATAGAACCCAATGCTTAGCATTCCTAATCAGCTTATCTAAGCAAAATCAATTTTAAATGCGTTAAAGACCAAAATCTGGTCGTCAAGGAAATATGCTATTGTTGATTTCTGAGAAAAATGCGAGTTTTTGCAAGTAAAAACGCGATATTCACACTGATATGAAATGGAAAAGATCATTGATTGAAAGAAATATAAACTTCATTCTTTCGGCCATTTGATGAAAGAAAAATCTAAACCCTCCTCTAAATCTAAACCTAAAAATCTTAAGCGGAAGTAATTTTAAAAAGCAAAAAATGAAACCTCTGCACAAAACCCAATACGTAGCGTAAACCACCAAAATACCTCAATTTGGGACCTTTTGGGGTCCTGAGATCTTTTTAGAGAGTGTAAAAACCTTCTCCTTGAAAAAATACATATATGAGCCAAATTTCATGGTGATCGGTTAAACGGTGTCGAAGTCTATTAATCTCGGACAGACAAACAAACAGATATACAAGCATCCATTTATATATACATCGATTAATGTAGCATTTAGGTGATATATAAAATAGATTATGCTCAAAGTCAAGGTAGACGCTATATTCAAATGATTCTATTTGAAGGAACTTCATTACCTACACTTTTATGTTTCCTGGTAATTATCAGCCATTTTTCTTTCATCCGTGCTTGATAGTTCATTTCATCACTGATAAGAAATACCATCGTTTTCCCATTTGTAATACGTGACGTGGCGACATTCCCGCAGTATGTGTCTCCCCGCCTTCACGGGGGCTGAATATAGTTGGAGAATTCTCATCGCCATCTTTCCTCGAAATGGGTCGAACAATGAAGGACCGAGCCGGAATATTGCGTCGTAATGTGGGCACATTCTCCAATTAAGTTTATTTCGTCGATTCAAGATGTTCTGTTGCCCTCAACTCTCCAATTACCATTCAACTCTCCCAGAATGTTCGTGACGCGAAGTTGTCTTTTAATACATTAACTTTGATTTAGTATTAGTCAGGAGTTTTAACGAAAAACACAACTCCAATGACAGTTTGATTTATTTTAATTCTTCCTGGCGAGGAGCCATTAAAATTAATCAAACTGTTTCTCGAGGAGGATTTCATAGTAATGGCTGGTCGTGGAATATATCATCTAAAGCTCTACATCAATTGTTTAAGAGGATTGAGTCAGCAGTGTGATGTATTCCAACTTGTAATGGAAAGCCATCCCTAACCCCGTGATTTTTACACAAACTATTTACTTCATGTGTCCACGGCCTAATTTCGTGCTATAAAATTTTCGTCTTCCGTTTTAAAAGCAAAGAGCGGAAGGGAAGATCAAGATTTTTAGCGGAAGGGAGGATCATCCATAAAAATTACATTACTAATTAGGGTTTTTGGTCTTTAAATGCCTTGCACCACGCCGGTACTTAAGATAGAGGGCTTGAAATGGCCGCACTGAAGAAATCTTTTTTTTCAGCATCGCTTTAATATCCAACAAGACCCATGCTGTTTCTTAAGGATCCATGATATTATACATTCTTCGGCGGTGATAAAAAACTAAGAGATTCGCTGATAAATGCATAAAGGAGATTATGATTGACATAAAGGCAATGAAATATAACTTCAAAAAGGGATTATCCGATACTAGAACCGAGCGGCGGCGGTCTGAGTCAAACCTATTCCAAGCCAGTGGGTGACTATTGCTGCATAAAAAAGAGTACTTGAATGGTTATACAAGTGCCATTCTTGAACAAAAATTTCCACTTCATCTGTTTTCACTGTGTTAATTAAAAAATATTCATTCCCATCCAGGATTAGAGGGTATAAAATAACCTACCGTATAAGATGCCCACTTGAGCCCACTTCACTACAAATATTTCATATATAAACATACAAAAAACAAGTTTTAATTCAGGCAACTTATGCTCTGTGATATTAATTATTTTTTATATTACTTTTTTAGTTTTTTTACTACGTGTCACATGAATTTCAGATGCTATAATGACACAGCAATTCCCTTGTAATTTCTTTAAGTTGGGCCAATGTTGCCCCAACCTGGGGTTACTTTGTTCCTCTCACAATCTTTCATGGTTAAGATGCTAGTGCTTACTGATGGGTCAATTTTACCCCAAGAATGAAGTTAGCCAGTAAAATTACACTTACATACTTTCTGTAACTATTTTTATGAACTATTTTCTTGCAAGAAAAATTTCTGTAAAATAACAAAAATAGCAAATACATTAGTTTAATAATAGTAATAATTAACGCATGTGTTATGAATATAACATTGATGATTTTATTGCAACTACCTACTCATTTTACAGTGTGGGCCAAAGTTTCCCTAGTAAGCCAAAGTATCTGAAACTATTGGCTGTCAAAAAAATGGAAAACTGGTCATATTTCATTCATTCATCTATATCTACGACGCGACATATCGTGCAAGCCACTTTCAGGGAGTGTGGCACGGGGTGATTTCTCATCAGGCATGTAATGCTCGACCCAGTTCAGTGTCAAACCCCGCATGCTACCTTGTCCGCTAGGCGCAAACCAAAATGCAGTCAGGAAAATAATGCATGACCAAGCAAGAAACTAGGAGAGTGGTTGGCGAACATACTAGAATGTAATATTCACTTGCATTCTCTCCGAAATGCTCCATCCTGGCTTGAATTTTTCGTCTTTTCCAGATTTTAGCGTTTTATTTCCCCTTTATGAGGCTGGAGTGGTTATCTTGGGTCATTGAGTGCTCATTTTTTATAATTTTTTAAGTAAGTTGAAGAACATTCTTGGACCGCATCTCACTTAAGTGGACCTGTTCATACGTTGAAACTCACCATATGGGAAGTAATGGAACTCGGCATGAAACATATTAGAGACATATCTTAGCAACAATTATAATAATAAGGAATATATTATTTCGCGTTTAGAAGAAAATATGTACAAGTGTAAATGAAATACTACAAAATATATGTCATGTGCTATAAGGCTACGTGTTAAAATAGCACTGAATTTCAAAAAAATAAAATAAACCGGTAAGATGCAGATTTTTCTCACATTTATCAATAAGAATCACTTATAACAACACGTATGCACAGTTTCACGAAAATCTGTACATGAATAAAAATAGCTCTAACCACCTTAGGCAAATAATTCACCGAATTCATGACTTTCTCACCCACACCATTTTGGCATCTAACGTTAATTCACTTATGATGTCACTCTCCCCCAATCTATCCTCATAATACGATCATACTAAGGGATATCAGACCCATACCATTCCTACATCACTACCAAAACACTGAATCCACGTTCTCAGCCTCACTCCTCGTTTAACATGCCCCTCCTCTCCTCATTTTCAGCGGATACACGCCCCTTGTTTCACTTGCCTGCCGCCGCATACAGGCAACATTTCGCCTAATATCCGTCGAATGAGTCCAGGTTCGGATGTGGACAGAATTCAATACTCATGCTCACCGCAATCTACAGACATTCACGTTGATGTTTGCCGTGTAGATCCAGGTTCGGAAGTGGAATAGTGTATATATAATCCATTGCAATGCACTCAGAAAACGGCGGTGTCATTGAATTACTAAATACGTAACAACCACTTGCGGTGGCGTATTTTGCATTGTCTCCGATCAATTTAGAGAGCTATCTGTTCGTAAAATCGTTTCCCGCGTGCCTTTGCCACGCTCGGTCATAAAATCCCCGAGGACATCTCGGAAATGTACCCCGTTTTAACATCAGCGATGGAGAGGGATTCCGAGCCGTCTATCTTCTTTCACTTTTTTGCTCTTTATCTTCTCCTCTTTGCCTCTCCTCTCTCCCCCTCCCACTTCCTTCACACCTTGCCTCCCTCCCCTCCTTCTCCTATTCCCTCCTCTCCCCTTATCCCACCCACCCACCCCCCTCCAATCTCTCCCCCCCCCTCCCCCAGGCCGAAACAAGTCCGAGTCACCGCCCCTCATCACTCCAGTCGGATTGTTATAATTTATGTCAAATAAATCAATTCCGTAAGTGCGGCTAACACCTATTCACGGCCTCGCACGGCATAAAGAATGAAACGAAAACACCACGCGTGCGGCTAACCCATCAAGCTAACACTTTTCATGCATAAGCAAGGGTTACGCCCCCCTCTTTAACTACACTTCGCCCCTCTCTCCCATCGTTCGTCTTCCTCTTATTCACTCCACTCCATCTTTTCCCTACCCCCTCCCCTATTCCCAATTCCCCCCTTTCTCCAGCATCCCTTCCTCCTCAACCCTCCCACTCGTCTCTGCCCCATTCCTCCTCCTGCCCCCCATCCTACCGATCCCTCTCTCCAAATATTATCCCTCGGCGATGCACAGCCGCGTCACGTCTTTAAGCATATGTACACGTATGCAGTACATGTAAATTCCACCGCTCACCTCGTTGAATTCTTCAGATTGCTTTCGCTTCATGTCAATGCAGACGGGATATATATCTCTTAGGATAGTTCGAGAGAGATTTTTCCGTAGTCATATTAGAGACCACATTCAAATTTTTAAATTTAAGCAACTGTAAGATGCATGAAGTAAATATTGTAAGATTAATGACGCACATAATTTGTTTTAAATTACTGAAATTCTCAGTAATTATCTAAATATACATTTATAACTTGACTCATTTTTATCATGCCGTACGCTGAAAACTCCTCCAAAGATTTTTTTGCGATTCTATAAAAACTACTGAGGAAAGCAATTGAATTATTTTTATAAATAGTTGAGAAATTATGTGAACTAAAACTGCTAAATTTCTGGCGAGACAATTGTTAAAAATTAGTTATTTTTCAAATAAAGTCTCTCTGGAGTGCATATCCGTACCATTTCCCACGTAAAATTGCTGTTAATGTTTGGCAAATATCTCGTCAAGTAAAATGGTAAGTCGCTGATGTTTTGATATCATTGAAAAGATGAGTTTTTATTTCTTTAAAATGAGGCCATATTCATCGACATTTATTTGAAGTGATATCTAGACGCGCATTTTTTTTCAGAGGAAACCTAATCCCTACTTGGGTGTCTTGTGGAGGGCATTTCAAGGGTAGTACTCCGTCTTTCGGATGATGCGTTATACTATGGTCCCCTAGGCGCCTTTCGTTAAAGGCATGCCAATGCCGACGCCGGGTTTCTCTCCACCCTTCATCCTTTCCCCAATGATCCTTCCCTTACCTACCCACCTCTTCTCAATGGCGCAAATGACCTCAATTGTCGGTCACAAACGCAAATAACCAATCAAGATATCTCACTCGAACTGCCTTAAGGTAGTTCAAGGAGCGAGATACCGCTTCACTTAAAATCCACTAAATTCGGGCTAGTTACAAGTAAACAGATCTCATGTTGAGGCAAGGATCTTTCGGGCATCATCTTATTTGACGGTATACTACTGCATTATCCAGCTACATATAGTATGTGACCGTTGAACAGATATTTTCAAGAGTTCGTTCATCCCACGCACCATGCCCGACCGCAACACCAACTCAAGCACTAGCTCAAAATTAATGCCCCTTTTCATTCCTTCTCTCACCCATATTCGTGTCTTAGGTATGACCGACCACCTCCACTCATGATGGCTTGGAGTGTAATTTGATCTTTTTTTAATTTCAAATTTTTGGTCACTTATAAGCAGCTTAACGAAAAATTAGATTCAAGGCACAGTCCCTCGTACACTCTTGCGGGAATTATCGAGAAACGTCTCTCTTCCAGGAAACATTCCAAGTTGCATATGCGCAATTCCGATTAACGTTGATGCTGGAAATGTTTTGTCTCATTCACCTAGCCCCGCCCCAAGGATACATTAATAATGAATGGCTTTCTGGCATTTTTATACATTTTTTTTAATCGTTGGTCGTGCCTTATAGATAGCACCTGAAAATATATATGTAATTTATGATGCTGGGGGCACGCGAAGAGTAAAAACCTATTATTCCGCGATTCCATTATGATATTAAAATTTACGCTTTTATATGCGCTAATTAGTGTGCTAATTTCTTAATGGCATAGTTTACCCCAATGACTGTGATCGCTGTCGCCTGAAGGAATGCTTACCGAGTCCATAATTTTCATATATTCAGTCCGACGCAGGGGAGCATATGAAAATATGTCGGTCGGTCAGCATAGTTTAAACCTTTATTCTCTCATCACATCCCTCTCGAGGGCTGCTTGTCCTCGAGCCACCTCCTAGCCATCAATCATGAAGGAAAACGCCATCGAACGAATTTCCATTTTTATGCAAAGCTAACAATTTGGAAATTGCTAACCATAACGGTTTGATAGATACCAAAGCCAAATCAACTGGTCAGCTTGATCACATCGGCCCTTTCCGAGAGAGCCCTTCCGTGTATGTGCAGTGGCAAGTCTTGTAATTAGTGAATCGCCCCCAAAAAGTGCCGAAAAACGACAGGAGGAAAGGGAATAGAACGGCTTCTGACTGCCGGAGGGCTGATTTTAGAATGAGGCGACGGAGGCATCTGATTTCTGGGAGCTGATTTACTACAACCGAGAGTTAATCGACATTTTCGGCGAGATGACGGTCCATCTGAGGAACTTCTATCACTCACTTTTACATCGCCACGAGGATGGTAGCAGATGAAACCTGGATAACGTAAGGCGGGAGTAGGATAGCCAGCGCCGTCACAAAATTAAGAAAAATTTTATTACATAATGAAGAAAAATCCCTTCCTAAAATGTTCTATTATTTATCATCTTCCCAAAAAAGTGACAGACAATGCGCATTAACTGGCATTGTCTCAGAATTTGTTGGAGGACAATAAAAAAAATTCGTTTGCCTCACAATTAGACTTTCGACAGTCTTCGAACTAATCAAGACCTATAAGGCAACGTAATTGAACAAAATTGCTATGTATACCTACTAGTGAGTGCAGTAAAGAGAATTCCTCCCATCGTTTCCTATGCATAATTATTTTACGTAGGTCCCAAAACAATATGTTTCATTATTTGACTCCGCTTAATTAACGGTAAAGAGTTAAATGTGATTAATGACGGTTATCCTTACTGCTTCCACTGCTTCGTGCAGGTGATGGTATATTTCTGAAGAATATCTCCCTAACGTTACATAACCGTGCCATTGGTAAATGGTACATACCAACGACTATGCGGCCATAGGATCACCTCACTAAAATTCGCCTACTCCTTGTTTGTAAAACTTCATGTTAATAACTCATCTATCCCAAAATTTGAGAGTAAGCTTCACGTATTTTTTTGTGCCCTTAGTACAGTAGGCCCTCGCTAATTTAGGCGCGGATAATTAGGATCCGGACAGGCCTCCGGCGAGTAGTACGAGTGATTTTTTTTAAGGGATCGTGAGCAGGGTTTCTGAAAAAGTCATTTTTTAAAAACAGATGTTTACTGTTTTAGATTGTCAAAAAACAGCTATTAACAGCTGTTTAACTGTTTCTTTTTCATATGTTCACCTATTTTACAGTCAATAGCTCATTTTTATGATGAACACAATTATATGATATATCTTTCGTGATAAGTTCTCAATCAATACATTTTTATTTCTTACAATAATATTTCAAGAAAAAACTGCATCAAGTGACTTGTCTGAGAGACGCAATCTTGATTTTGTACCAATATTCGTTCAGACCAAGAGAAGTCTTTCCACGTACCCGTTGATGTCGGTTTCATGGATAGAATTACGTAGTGCAATATCTAGGGATTTTCAGCAAGTTGCGATGAAGTTCATTATTAAGCACAAACTGACAACCAGGGTCGGCGGAAAGGCGGGGTTTCCCGCCCGGGCCCCGGGCCACGCACTAGGTTTCGGGCACGGGTTTGAAGGGCCCGGCGGGCCGGGCCCTGAACTTTGAACAGCCAGCAGACCAAACATATCTGAGTGAAAGTACAATTTTGCCACACTGTACATAATACCTATGAAATTGTAGTTTAATGCGTTTTCAACGAACAAATTTTTTTAGAAGAGGGAGGGGGACTCACAAAAACCGGGCCCCTGAGCACCCACGCCGCCCCTGGCCATAACTGTAATAGCGTAGAAATTTCCACAGGAAAAAATCGGCCTGGACCAGGAATCGAACCACGGACCTTTGGCTTGGCGAGGAAATGCATAGACCACTACACTACCCAGGCTTCCTAATTCGTAACTTAGGTCCTTGGTTCAATTCCCGGATCCAGGCCGATTTTTTCCTGTGGCAATTTATCTGTTATTTCATTGCCGTATTTGCGGTAGGCATGAATATCTTGATTAGTGACATTACTGTGTTTGGGCTCCACTGGTTTGTGGGCACTGCTACAAACTGCTTCTTGTCGGTATGGGAGTTGACTGGGTTGTGCTGCTATTTCACCGGCACGAAATGAGCGTAAATTTCGTATTTCGCGTATTTTTTTAAAATAATTTCCGTTAGAACCAGTGAAATATATTGACAAAAACAGTTGTTTGCTTTTTTTTATTTTGGACGAAAAACAACTGGTTTTTCTGTTTCGTTTAAACAGTTGCCAGAAACCCTAATCGTGAGATGGCATCACCACGGCATTATCCTAAATTATTTCCTGAACCAACTGTTTTGGTTTATATGGTTAACATGTCAATAAAATTGAAATCTTTGAAACTTATTTTCGCATTTATGTTTTTTTCTGCGGTAAAAGTCGGCAAACACCATCGAGGGGCGAGAAGGTACGATTTACGGGAGCGAAATTCGCGTAGGCTATTGCCGGGAGTTCTAATTCCTATCGCGCGCACCAATGAGGGAGGATACGATGGTAGCGTAACTGTTCGAAAATGTATTTGTAAGTAAAAGTGCAGATAAGGGATGAAAATTCTAACCCTAAGCCAATAAAATGTCAGTTTTTACTGTAAGGCAAAACATCGTCCGTAATTTCACAATTTTAACACAGCATGATATACTGTTTTTGTAACTTTTCGCTCTTCACTCCACTAGTAAATGATGCTGTTCATCAGCATTGAAAATATTTCAATAAACTTCAATAATACTAACCCGACCAAGATACTATTGATCAGTAGTTAGTAGTGCCATGTAGCTGACATTATTCAGTAACATTATCAGTAGCTCGGAGTCGCGGGACGAGGAAAAAACTGATTGGGGTGTGATCTGAAATTGATTCGCTACCGCCCCACACTTCGGCTTTGGCTGATGAGCTCCTGCACGCGATAGAATTGTGACGTAGTCAGGATTTCGTCTCGTGGGGGGAGCGGGGGGTCCATGATGAATATAAGCGGGGGGGGATGACAAATTGTGAAAATTATGAGCAAATTTGCGTTTGCAATTAAGATTGCTATTACCACTACCATGTAAAAGCCAATATTTAAAGATTTTAGCAGTGCAAACTTCTGAAAGGGAACAAAACCCAGTTTCTTTTATGCTTTCAATAATTACGCACAGATTTATTTAAAAAGTAGTTCCAATTGAAGAATAAATGAAGAAATATTCTTAGCTTGAAAAAACACTTTCTCTTTTACTGCCAGACTTTAAAATAAATTCCAATTTTAAGAAGGGTGGGAGGGGGTCTGAACCCTTAGCTATGTCATTGTTATCACACCATTTATTTTGTCCTACCCAAATCACGACTCCGCGCACTGAGACTGGAAAAGGCTAGCAAAAAACAAAGACAGGGTTGAATATTTTTTTTCAAGGCAAGAGTTATATAAAACCCTTCGCTTTTAATAATGCTCCTTAACGCGATGCGATTAACAATCGCTCCACAAGCGCTTCACATCAAAAAATATTCTAAGTCCACATGATGCTTGATAATGCCATCTACCGTCGTAGTTTGTGGGGCAGATTAAAGAGAACCGATTTCATCAATTTCCTGAATGTAATACTCAAATACTCACAAAATATCAAGGACGTTCCAGTATGGTCCAATCTCCTTGAAAATAATATCTATAATTGTAGATATAAGTTTTCTTCTCTAATTTCATCTTCATTTGTGCAGAGGATTATGTGTGCAAGCAATCACGAAAGCAGATTTGAGCAGAGATTATGGAGTTTTCACTAAATCAGCAAACACGTAACCGAGTCCTCTGTCTTCCATTTCACTAACTGACATTTGAGCAATCGAATGGGAATAGGCAGTATTGTGAGAATATGCTACACGCACTGCATTCAACCTTTCCAAAAAATAAAAGTCAATACATTTTTTTGTATGAAAGTACAATATTTGTGACCTAAAGAATTACATATGCATTTAAATTAAGAGTTATTGAGGGTGAGAACCATGGCATAGGGCAGGATTGGGCTCCGGAATTTGAACAGTGCTGTGAGGAAGTATTACAGGATATTGGGGTGTGAATGCAGGTGAGGGGTGGAGCATAGACCGGCAAAGGAAGGAGCAGAGAGAAGAAAGAAAGGAGAGGGTCTCAGGCACACTTGTAATTGGAGGCACAACTCACACTGGGAGTGCTATGGCCAGTGAGGAAACAGGGGAGAATGCATTACCAGATATGTACAGTGAAATCGGAAAGATGGGCAACAGTGGTGCAAGGAGACTGATGAGCCAAATTAACAGTACCACGAAAAGAAGGATCAGGTGCTAAATGCATTGGTTTCATAAGTTCAGGTTCATCTTCATTGTTGATGTTCAATATACTTAGTATGCCAATTATAGGCACATACAACTTTTCTTATAATTGTTATGCATTAATTTGCCATTAATTTTGTTATCTGGTTACATTTTTGACAAGATAATAGATTCAGATAATAGATGTAGATAACCTGTACATATTTCTGTGAACAACTTCATTTTTCAACTTGCTATGTTACCCTTATATCCATTGATGGGTAGATTAACTCATGGACATTAGGCGTATTAAAGGAAAAGAAAAGTGCTTCTTGATATTCCAGCTGTAAATAATGCCTCTGACCATTTCTTTATATTTGCAAACTTTTTGCTTTGACAACTTTACCCTTGAAAATTATATGGAAATGTGATATGTCCAGGGAAGAGCGTAATACCTCAAAGTAGTGCATACCATATCATTTGTGCATTTGAGTGATTTGGAAATTCCCTTCTTGGGTGTTATGTGGAGGACACTTCAAGCGCAGCACTCCATCTTTCTGATGGGATGTTAAACTGTAGACCCCTTGGGGCATTTTGTTAAGAGCCAATGCTGTGTTTCCCTCGACTCTCCCTCCGATCCCAAAGGAATCCCTCCCAGCCTATCCCAAACGGCGCAAATTACCTCAGCTGTTGGTTGCCTCCCAAAATAACCAACCAAAAGTGATGTGTCAAAATGATTGGTTTGTTTACTTGTGGAGGCGTCCTACAACTGATGTCATCAGCAATGAGAGGGATGGGTGTGCAGCTCGGTAAGGGAAGGATAATTTGAGGAATGGAGGAAGGGTATAGTGAAACCTGGCATTTGCATTATGCTGCTTTTATGTAAGGCTCACCACCACCCAACAGACAGAGCAATCTACTTAAAGTACCCCCCCCCCCCCCCACAAGAAACCCAAGTAGGAATCAGGATTCCACTGAAAAAACTCTGCTGCTGCCAGAAATCGAACCTGGACCTGTAAGATGGGATGCTACTTTGGCCACCAAACCAACCCATCATGTCAGTCCTTAGAGAGTGTTGAGAAGTTAGCCATATGTCAACCCTGGGTGATACTTCCCCAGCTTCCCTCTTCCTCATTATAATGATGACCTTCCCCATCTTTCATTACTGTTCATATATTTAGCATTCCTACAGGGAAAAGCATGAATCAGTGTTGAATGGACTTGAAACAAGACCAACAACAGTTATATAGGAATCTGTTAATTGAAGTGAATTTAATTAATGACAGGCTCAGGATATTCATCAGTTCATCTCAATATTTGAAGTCACAACTCACCTAAAGATATGGAAAAAGATTCAAATCACCCACCATTCCTAAATAACCTCTTTGATTCACATTTCATAAATTACTATTCCCAATTTTAAAATCATGATTTGTGACTGATCATGGCAAATCATTTCCATCCCTAGATACCTCTATAAGAAGCAAAAATAACTTTTAAAATGCATATTAACAGAGACTAGAGAAATAGGTATGTAACTTTTAAACTGTGCAGTTTTCATTAGGCAGCACCCAGATCTGTTTCCAGTAAATAGCAACTTCCACCACTACAACACCAGACACAAAATGGACATCCATATCCTGGATTATAACCTATCAAAAAGCCAAAAAGGCTCCCATCATATACCCTCCATCATATATGTATAACAGACTTCCTCCGGATATGAAAAATATATCCCCAATCACACAATTCAAAAATTCCCTAAAGACTTTTCCAATATAGGAAGCATTTTATAGCCTAAGCTCATTTTTGGATGGTTCCTAATCTCATAAAAATACTACCTCTATTTTCTTTTTTTAATATTCCTTGTATACCTATACTTTGTTCTAGTCATTTCATATGTATGTTGAGTACCTTAATGCTCCTTGACAAGCTTAATGCATATGTGTAGGGCAAACAGTCCAAAATGTAAACTATTAGGTACATATTATAAGTGTTTCTGTAAGGGTTTGTTCGTTTGTTTTTGTTAAACGCTTTGTAAGGGTTCCTATTTCCTCAGAACCTATGACAATGTTCAACGTCTCTAGTAGTAATAAAAGAACAATAAACCTAAACTGAACTTTATATTATCAGGTGTAACTTTGTGGTACTTGATTGTTCATATGAAATGAAGGAAACTTCATATGGTCCACAACACAAATTTTTATTTCGCTTGCCAAAAAAGGTTTTGAGAGATGTAAGGACTTGGGCACTACACGACCATCAAAAATTCTCACCAGAATCACCTACATGAGGATGGAACAGATGATCAAAGAGTTCTCGGATGAAAACCAATATGGTTTCAGGGAACATGGGGAACATGAGAAGTTTTTTTTTAGCCCTGAGACATCATATAGAGAAGGCTATGCAAAAAGACAGACCAACATTCATTGGTTTCATCAACCTGGAGAAAGTAATTCACAGACTTCTCACTACACTGAAGAACATAGGAGATGCAATTCAATGACAGAAGAGTAATACGCATTTGTCATGTATGAGGAACAGTAGGCAATGATAAAATGTAGCTACAGTAAGAATGAAGGAAAGGTAAGGAAAGGACTGCAGCAAATTTGTGCTTTGTCAAGCATGATCTTCAATATATGTATTACTACAAATATTAGCTAACAAAAAACATTATGAGATGAAATTTAAAAAGAAATAACTTTGCAGATGAAATCAAGAGGATAAAGTCACCATGACACTTGAATTTAAAAAAAACTGGTCGAAAAATATAAGCTGAAGAATACTTCTAACTGGGAAATAAGATCAACAGTATTAGAATAACCAGGAAAAATGGAAGAGAGTGTAGTAGCCCAGGCATAGACAGCATTCTATCAAAAGAAGAGTCTGCCCACAGCCAGGAACGCAGCCTTGTAAGTAAGGAAAAACTTAATTAAAATTTTAACATGAAAAATGTTATCAAATGGCAGTGAAAGTCAGCGATGGGAGCATGGTCTGACAGTTCTGTCACAAACATAGAAAGGATTAACGATTAAAAAGATTAACCATGAAAATTAATCATCAAAAACATTATTAACTATTTAATTTAACCATTACTTTTTAAAAGAGTTAACTTTTAATCATTAAAATTCTACATTAAATGATATAAAACTAACTTCAGTTAATTTTCTTCATTAATTTTTGGCGAATGTCGACCTGTTCAATTTTGAGAGCAAAGCTTGCCCAACAGAGAAAGAAGAAAATAAAACGGTATCTAAGAATGCAATATAGCTGGGTAGTTGTGCAAGGATGCAACCAATAGGCCCAGACGAATACATCCTAACAAAAGCGGGGTTGAGTGGATTGACCCCCAAAGTCTAGGAATGCACTTTCCGACAAGAAAACACGAGACCACTCGAAGAACATACCACGAATACCTTACTCTGCGATGTCGTGTCAGCAATACTAATAGTTGAACACGAGAAAGGGGGTCACCAAAAAGCCTAAGACATGTAACGAGGGGGACGGGTTCATTCAAAGTAACGTATCTGTAAAATGCTCCAGTTTACACATAAATTACTTGGCGACATCCAATACTGTCTTTACCATAAGGGCACACAGGGCCTGAGCACAGGGCATCCGACCTCACGGGGGCCCCGAAATGCCGATATATTTGCCTAGACAAAAAAAAGCTCAATTTTTTTTCGGTTTTCAAGTAGATACGTATATACTAAAATTACAATCAGATTTTCAATTTTTTCCAGAGAGTGAACACTAAACATTTAAACAATAATAAATACATATTACTTGCTATTTGGTGAAACTAATAAACTGCGCAATAAGCATAATAAATATAAAATCATAACAGAAAAATATTTTTTCTTGTCATTCTCTATTTTTACTTTCCAAAGGGGCCCTAAATTTTTGTGTGCCCAGGGGCCCCGGCATGTCTTAAGACATCCCATCATCAGCAGGGTTGAGTGACTGCAAACATTTGTCAATGGGACAGATGTCATATACAAATTTTGAAATGAGAATGTGTTTAATGACTTTTTAAGTAAAAGTTAAATAAATTTTTCCTGAATTTGAAGTTCGTATTTATTTTATCCCAATTGCGAAAAATAGCTTTTTAAAGTTTCTTAAAAGTAACTTTTAACGTAAAAGTTACTTTTTTTAACTTTAATCAGTTACTTTTTCAGGAAAGTAAATTTTAACTTTAACTAGTTACTTTTTCCAGAGATTAACTTTAACTTGAATCAGTTAATTTCTTTTTGTAAGTTTTCCAACTATGGTCACAAAGTACATAAACCTCCCTACCATGAATTCGCCAGGGGTGAAAAATTGATGAGTTTGTTTTAAGGAGGTTTGTAGTATGGAGGCTATATGCGGGTTGCGTATTCACAGAAACAGCCAAGAGTTAGTGTTACATAAATACGTGACTCACATTAACACCTCGAACACTGCACCATTTTTTGATTAACCTATCTGGTGGCTGAAATGTTATTTACTAGTTTTCCAATAGATTTTAACCCTAAAAATCGTTATTCAGTGTTTAAACATTTTCAAAATAAAAATTGTAATAAATATAATTTTTTAAATAAATGACGGGAATCTTTGTCACGAGTCATCAGTTAGAACTAGTGGTGTGTGTTGCCTAGATGTCTCCTGTTCCATTCTCTTTTCTTTCTTGATTACTTTTAGCATTAGGTCTCTGTATTTTATAAATATTCACATATTATGTCATAAGGACTATATGTACATTCAAATGATGAATTAGAGCAAATGCGAATGTGGGAATTGACAAAAGGAAGGTGTTATGTTGTTCGTTACTTCTCCTTAAATATCCATAAAACGACTAATGTTTGTGTCTAAGTGAGAACCAATTCGTACATGATTCCCCATTACACTTACGTTATAAGTAAGTTTATACATCTGCTTTAAAATGTCTTTTAACCAAATTACAATGAGATCACTTCTTACTATATTTCTTTACAATACAGTAAATGGTGTAGAATGATAGATTGTTTGTAGGGGGAGCCATCGACAGGAGCCCGGGCACCTTGATCTTTTTGGTCCATTGTGCCAACCCCATGCCTGTCTGCCACATGCAGACAGGAGACAAGAGTGCCACGGTAAAGGTATGTATGGTCACCCATCCAACTGCCGTCTGGGCCCAACATTGCTTCACTTCGGTGATCTTACGGGAACTGGTGTGTCAATGTGGCTGGGCCCTTGCCCACTAGTAGAAGGTGTAGTTTACTTATTTATCAAATAGAGAACAAAATCAATGATATAATACCAAAATTAAAATCCATTTTGAAAGATAATTTTCAAATTGATTGATGTAGAAAATTTATAATCATAATTTATAATTACTATCTTCGAAATTGATATTTTATATACACCTTTAACATTTGTGATATTCCACAAAACATGGAATGAGACTTAAGGGTGGGAAACCATCGCACGCCGGACAGTAAAAACTTGTCTCTTTCCTTTGTCCCTATTTATATCACTCCCAGCACCTTTTTTGGAGAGTCCTCTTCCTCTTCTTTTGTTCATTTCAACTAAGCATGGCTGGGAAATGTTTTGATTAGCTCATGATCCTTGGATTGGGTGAAGGAGAAGGCCGGGGAATAGGTTTGTAAGAAGAGCGATGGAGCAGAAATTTTATTACGTAGAGCCGGAAAGAATAGATATTCCCCGGGGTTTCCAGGGATTCCCCAAAAACATGGAAAATTGAAAAATGAATCTGTGCTCCCATAATTACCTAGATATCCTACTTAAAGGAATGGTTCCCATGGGGTATAATAATCCAAGGAATGTGAGAAATTCCTCAGGGCCCAGACGCTTCCATTTCAGTATCCTAGCCTTTGGAACTACATTTCGTTGCAATTGTATGTCAGCAAAGTTGTTTTTGTCTGTCACTGCCATGTGTACAATGTTATCAGTCAAAAGAATGTAAAAAAAAGTCTTGGGGTTCATCTCCAGGTTCAGGAATATTTATTCCAGGGGTGTGTATGGAATTTGTGAGGGAGTCTGTCTATGGGATGTTCAATTGTATGTTCTTTCAGGTGTGCGTGTTGTTTCTCCTTGAAAAGAAGGACCAGTAGTGCTAATAGGGCTTGGTCTAGATGATGTTTGTGGAGAGAGAGCAACATTTTTGCTTTCCCCATCACTGTTACCCTACTCCGCATCCCCAGAATCATCGCTGAAATCGCTTTCTTTCTCCGGAAATGTTTCTAAATCCTCCGCAATGAGGATTTTGCACCCTAAATCATCACTCTTACATATTTCTTGGACGGAGGAGGTGGGGGTTCACTTAAGATTATTGCGTTGCCTTCCCTCAAAGGAAATACACTTGACTCGATAAAACTTGAATAATTCAAATATTTATGGCATCCGCATTAATTGCTTCATAGCAGTAAGTGTGATTATTATTAAGCATAAACTCTAAAACATTCATCCAACTGTACTTAGGTCAAATAGTTTTTTCCTTTACTTCTCCAAAAATTCAATTTTTTTCTCTCAATTATACCTAGAAAAATAAATAAACTTTAACTGAAGCAAAATTGCAAACATATGATAGTTGATTTCAAATACTGTTTATTTTGATAGATGAGTTTGTATTTAAGTGTTAATGCTACGATAAATTAGACAATAAGTTAAACAAGGTATCACCATCCGTAAATCTGAGAAACGTTAACACACAGCGACGTGAAAAGGATATACTTTATAAATTTAACAATTTACTTTGGAAATAAAAATTGGATTAAACCTTGTAAAATAAAAATACATACACATCCTTTTAGGAAACCAATAAGTATTGCAGGTACTAATTCATCAAAAATGCTTCAAGTTCACAACTAGGAAGGAAGGAAAACTAAAAAGTTACATGTTGTGTTGAGGGTAAATAATAATTCACCATGAATATACATTACGGAACAATTATGCGCTGTAAATGTAATACTTCTATAGAAGCTGAATGCATGCCTAGCGTAATTGTGCTAGGAAATCCAGAAATGTTACCTTATAAAGAATTTATAAATATATTAATAAAGACATAAACATATATGTCCGACGGAAGACGAGCATTACGTTATGCAATCTATTCATTTCCTAAGGTGCATATTTATTTCTGAAAAAAGATGGTTAAATATACAAGTGAGTAATGTCATGTAATCAATGACTTAATAAAATATGTCTTGAAAAACGTTATTTAAAAAGTAGAAAAAACGAGTGTCCATACCCCTCGTATATAGGCAAAATGAAACTAAAAACGATTAAAAACAATAAGGAAAAAGTACAAAATCATTTTTTCGCTTGAATATTGTCTGAAATAACAATGGTTGTGACATTTAAAAAACATGAATGGAAAAACACGAAAGAAATTAATCACCATTAAAAAAAAAGAAACACTAATTAGCACTAAGAGAATGAGGTGTTGTCTAAAGAAAAAAAGCTACCGGAACCAAAACTGACCACACATAGTATGGTCCAAACAGATTACTGAAGCGCGATGACAGAGCCCTTACACATGACTGAGGGCAGCATGAACTATTAGAAAGACCCATATACCAACGACGGGAATTCCCGGCAATAGTCAACGGACAGAACCAACAATACAGGGATTCCTGTCATGCCGCATTGAACGTGTTAATTTCAGAAGCAAGTTTCAACGGACATAAAAATCATTACTGTTTTGCAGTAAGTATACTGCTGATTATCTGCGGTTATTGATGGTGGAGCCCAATCAGATAACTGAAAGTAACGGATAATCCATTCATGTTTTATTTCAAAGTAGATGTGGCCTTGGTTTCAGTGTCATGCTTTCTCTGAGCTTTCTGCACAATTTTATTGAAATAATTGTGTTTTCCTAACATTCCATTTATCAGCCAATCATTTATCCCATTTACTTCTCCGAAACATTGCACCAACTAAAACTAATGGCTGTTGATTACATACTTATATTGAATATGCCCCATCATTTTGTGGAACATTCAGTTGCACATTTTAATCTCAGATGCACAATGCATCCTTTTTGTATATACATATCCAAATACTCTATTTGATTGGTGGTTTTTTACTACATTTTGGAAGGATGAGCATAGATTACCCTTAAGATGAACAAAATGTGATGCAATGTTGGCTTCCCATAGGAATATTATGCACAAGATATTGCGGGCACAGTGATGGAACCAAAGTTTGTCACCAGCTGACATGGATCTAGGTGACAGCTGAGAGACAATTCATGCTACTGGCAGTCACAGAATTTGGTCTTGGAAATGGTTTTAAAATAAACTGAAAATGATCAGAAGCTACACAGTGCCACTGTTTTCTTGTACCAAAATAATGCACAATCTGGGCTTGCTGAGAATACGCCACGTGATATTTTTGGATATTGTAAATGCTCACCACGTTAAATATAAGATTGGATTTCTTGGCTCCAGGCAGGACAGATTAAATGCCCAGATCACCCGACAATAAGCCAATATTTAAGCAAAAATGAACCCTGGCCCAGTAACAACTGGTTGTTTTTCTTTTCAGTACCTACATTTACTAAATATATCCTACTTATGCCTTCACAGACATTTCCCCAGGTGAAAATATGTAGTACCTACCATTTGCAGTACCTACTCAAACTACAAAATAATGATTACCAGTGATTCATGCATGATCTCATGAGTAAACAAAATCTTACTAAGATGATCTCAGACAACGCAACCCCCTACATAAGTAAATGTAAGAAGAGCCTATCCCCCTCTCCCATTCATGTTTTATGCAATACTTGAATTTATTTATTGATCCCTGGACTCATATTGTACAAGTATAGGACAAGTCAGTTTTCCACTGCATCTAGCAGTCTTATAACACTTAAACCAATAATCTTATGGTACATACATATATGCTAAAAAATAAAATAATACATGTTACAGTTATAAATTTACAGCATAATACACATAAAATCCAAAACATTATCTGTTAAAATACTCATTCACTGAGCAATAGGCTCCATCGATCAAAAAACGTTTTACCTGTCTTTTAAATTGTTCTATGGGTCTGACTGCCTTAATCTCTGGTGGTAGGGCATTATAGAACAACACACCATCATACACTAGACTTTTGGCATATAGTGTGAGGTTGTGAGGGGTAAGTCTGAAGTCATTGTTATCAAGAGAATGGTTTTTCGGGTTTCCATCCGCGTTTATCCATTTTTGGTGGACAATATTTTGCCAGCGTTCCAGCTAGCATGCTATGCCTTGCTTTGTTATGCCTTGTATTGTGGTTATGAATGTCTTTGTTTACTATCAAATTAAGAGTGATATGCTGTTCCTTTAGATATATAACAGAAAAGTAGATATAAATACATGTAAGGGTTAGGTTAAGCTCCTTGAAGAGGATTCTGCAGCTGCTTTGTTTTCCGACACCGGCCAATATCCTAACAGCCCATTTCTGTAATCAGAACTGCCTTCTGGGTATGGTGTGAATGACCCCATGCAGCGATGCAATACTTAGGCTTGCTGTAGGTAAATGCATAATAAACAGATAAGGCAGTCTCCCTATTCGAGATTGGGAGAAGCCATCTAAGGAGGAAGCACCCAGATGCTATACTAGAACATATGTATATGAAGTTCCCAATGAAGGCAATCATCCACAAGCACTCCTAAAAATTTTGTGGATGCTGCACCTGATCTCAAAGCAAAAAAGTCAAGGTCACCGACTGCACCTAATCGGAAAAGTTTTTACTTAGTGCCTGTAATATTGCATATTACAAATTAGGAATAGAGAGGTAGCGACTGGGACAGTTGGAACTATATATAGTTCCAACTGCTATACTGTTCCAACTGTGTACACATTGCTATAGTACTCAAAGTACAGTAGCTTTCTCATCAGAGTGTACACATTGCTATAGCAATGTGTACACTCTGATGAGAAAGTGGTTAACAACTTTTTGTATGTTTCCAACTCCCCCTCCTAAGCCTTCCATCCCTAAACACCAATTATCAATTTACCCACTATTTACAGAGGAAAAACTGCCTCTCTTCTCTCTCACTTAATCTCTTTCACTTCCCTCCGGATAAGTATGTACCAGCAACAATAAATACAAGACCTCCTAAAATTCCCACGGCACACATTGAACCAGCCCTCCTGGCTTACTTCAGAGAACATATTCCTTTGTTTGAAAATTAATGCACAAACACAAAAATTCAACAAATTACTCAGATAATGAACAATTATTATATTTTTTTTAAAACCAAATGGAGTAATTTAAAATCATTTCAAACAAATTGTTGGTTTTTTAATAGCTTCCCAAAGTTATTTTCCTCATGCTTTTTTAAATTTCTCTTAGATGCCTTCTATATGCTCTTTTAACGAGGGAAATAACTCTATGGTCAACGGCTGAACTTTGCTAGAACAATTAGGAAAAAAGTAAATGACCTTTATGCGTCTCAAGTTCAAATCACAGATTGTGAGCGGGGCAGCAGTCAAGGAAAAGCAGAATTTTTCTATTTGTTCCGCCCATCATTTTATCTAGGCCGAGGAGCTTTAACTAAAGAATACTGAGGTAATCTATTCATTTTTGTTATGATGATAGTGGAACAGCAGTTTTCTCACATTCTTGAAGGACCAAGGACAGGGCCATAGACAAGTTTGACGTAGACGTTTGACCGGCCAATTCATTTTGCCCCGGGCAAAATGAATTGGCCGGTCTCCCCGGTACCATGGTGTCTGGGAGGTATGGAATACCCCCAGTAGAACAGGGGACCTGTCCCGTAAAAATTTTAAAAATAAACCCTTGAAACAGCATTTTAATGCTCACCTAAACAGTATTTAACCATGGGCACAGACATGGGCCTGGGCCCCCGGGCATATGACCCGAGAAAACCGGTCTCTCGACGACCCTGACATAGGATTGGTGAACTTCCCAACCACAAAAGACTTCAATTTTTCTGAGCCATCGCTGTTGATGCAGAAGAGAACAGTGGACCTCTCCTAGCTTCGTTTACCCCTTTCCACCACAGCCACGTCCACTGCCACTTCCTACCCTCATGCCTAAAGTGTCATCAGATTCCGTAACTTAAATTTTTCTAGCCATCCATTAAAAGCCTGGAAATGGTCTCCTCTCAACTCCAAGGCTATGGTATTCTCCTGGTCTTGCAGAAGGGTCCGGATAATGGGATGTAAGCATTTTCTCACTTCTGTAAACCACTCATACACTATTTTGTCTAAAATCTCGTCATTGCAATGGCAAGACCTCTTTCTTTCCAGACTGAATTTCGAGACATTTTCCACATTATTCCTATTGCTTATAATACATAGAAGAAAGTGAGGATGAAGGAATCCAAAAACCTCTTTGCTATTTCCACTTTTCTCTCTCCCCTGTCGACCTATATGCCAGGGTACTGTACTCAAAATGCTCTCCTCAAAGCATCCATGTAGGAATATGATTACCAAAGAAAACTTTCCACCACACCCAGGATAAGAACCAAGGCCTTGGTGTGGGAAGCTGGCTGGAGTATTCAAGTCACCATGCCAATACGACCACAAGGAATCACAGCAAGCCATTATTTGAGGGTACTTAATTAATTGGAGAATATTAAAGTAAATGTAATCTGTATTTCCATTGTGGTTGTCTGTATATCTACATGAATTTAGCGTGTGCTTTGATTTTCTTGTTGTGCATGTGGCACACTCCTGTGAGTATCCTTAGTCACTAGTTGCTACCCTGTGTCGTTGGTTGTGGTGTAGGTATCGTAGTGAATAAAGGTTTTCAAAATGCATCCGCATTTATCTCATTATTGCAATATTAAGTTTGCATAGCACATTATTATTCCAATAAGAGCCTATACATAATGATATTAATGATAAAATTAAAGGGAATGTGAAAGTTTAGCAATTTTGCAGATTTTGGCCATTGTAGTTTATTCGACTATGACTATTCTATTTACGCAATGTTTGTTTAAGGAATTTTGTCTTATTACACAATTGGTGCAACAGAGCCAAAATGCCAATTTTTGTTGAACTGTTTTTCACTCATTGTCAGTCATGCTGTGTACTTGTCAATTGAGATGCATTTGCAACATGATGATGAATGAGTTCTTCCAGTAGGTAACAATGCTAAATTATTTGTTCACCTCCAAAATTTAAAGATTCTCAGCTTTATATCATTCATTACAATGCTTTAATAAAAATGAGATAAATAAATTAATCTGAAGGACTTTAATTACGTACTTTGTTACTTTCCACTAGTGAAGTGATAAACATTCAATATTTATTAATAGAGTCATGAATGGCTTTCCAAGGATTCTTGATGTGTCTAGCTTGTGATGGACACTTGCAGAGCACTTCCAAATAGTTCAAATGCTCCATAAAGATTTCCTGGAACATCTGCTGCACCAGGACCTTGATCAACTCCATTTATGAAAAGATGCAGTGTTCCCCTGTCTCTTCTCATCACTCCAATTCGGTCCCCCACCTGGGATATAAATGAAAGACTGAAAATCTCTTTATAAATTGACATTAAAAAGTGAGTGAAGTAGGTAATACCAATGCATAGGTAAGGGGCTGTCCATAAATGACGTCCACACGATTGGGGGGGGGGGTCACCACCTTGTGACAATGTGTGACAGGGAGGAGTGGGGGGGCGCTGTGGTTCATGTGACATCCACAATTCCACTGTACATTATGTCTTATTTTTACTCAGACTGTGGGGGGGAGTAGAAGTTTTATCATTTTTGTAAACATCATTAAAGGATGGGGGGACACTATTTGTGACTAACTGTGATGGGGGGGGGGGGGGGGGGGGTGTCTAGTTTGGTCCAAAATTGTGTGACATCATTTATGGACAGCTCAAAATATAGAAAACTTAATGATAAAATAACACTTTTCTCTCCATTGTTTGCCTCTATAATTGATATGCCACTTGGTTGATTAGTCTACTAGATTTGGGGCTTTGGTTTTGACTATTTTTTCGACTCCTATCGAATATGACATAGATTAGAATGTTTTAAGCCAGAAATGATTGGTATGAAGTTACACAATGATCTCCCAGTTACATAATAATCCCTAAACATTTTCTCTATTTCAAAACTGCTCAACACTACTTCTCTGCCAATCTTTTTTACCCTTGAAAATGGCATGGCTCCTCCCCATGGACAACCTTGACTTGATGGAATGGCTGGTGCATTCTCATCACCGCCAGAGCTCTTCTGGTAGAGGCATGAATAATTACTTCCGGTAGAGCCTCCCATGCCAGACAGGCTAAAAGGTAGGTACTCCGCATGATGAGTTCACACTGAAAATACTGCTGGTAAGGGCCCACTCAACCTACTCTCAGGACATGATGGAAGAGAACCAAAGAGATTTTACTCCTGGCAACAATCACTTCGTTTACCAATCGATCTCAGATCGATCTGACTGGCTCAGTTCGGTATGGTAAACGGAGCGTGCTGGCCAGATCGATCTGAGAAGCGAGCCGAGTCAGCCCGCTTTCCCTAACCGGTCTGAGATCTCAGATCGATCCGAAGAGGTCGGAGCGTGGCGCTCATCGTTCTTCTTTTGGTTGCCGATGGTAAACAAAATATAATCGATATCATTTATGGCGTGTCTTGTTGTAAGAAGGGACAGGAGAGATGTGTGCGGCTGAAATACGCAAGAAATTTCAAAATAATTTAAACTACTTAATTCGATAGTTCAATATCGACATTTTCAGACCGTGTTGGTAAACCAGGCTATCTGATCAGCTCGCTGCTGAACTTTCAGATCGGTCTGAACTCAGACCGATCTGAGATCGATTGGTAAACGTAGTGATTGGGACTCAGCCCAGTGGGCTAGACAGTGGAAGAGGCTAGGTCTTTGTAGCTGTCATCACAAGAAATCCTAGCACAGCAACAGCTGATACCAGGACGACAAGATGAGCAACAACAAAGAAGACCAGGAAGTGGTTAGCGATGGTAAAAATAGGAATATGGAAAATTAGAACAATGTTGAGGACAGATAATTTTAAAAAATATCAAATGGGAATGAAGAAAGGGGACATAAATTTACCAGGACAATGTAAGGTGAGGTGAAGGGACTGAGTGGACTATTGGAGTGATACTTACACAGTTTTATTATTCTTATACCTTATTTAGGAGAGAAAACAGCCAATTTGGGGTGGCTGTGGTGTCAAATGCATACTTGGGGAGAGGATAATGAACATTAAACAGGGTGCAACAGAATACTAGTGCTTGTAATAGAAGCGCCCACCCAACTAATTTATTTGTGGTTCAGGTCATCAGCATTGGTTATTCATTCCTGAGATTGCTTGACTGCAGCTCTCTCCCAATGGCATAGCCAGGTTTTGGGTCAAGGGGGGACAGAAAATTTTTTGGGGGAGCCGACTCATAAATTAACCAATTTACTAAACTTTAAAAATTTTAGTGATGCAATAGGTGAATGGGGTTGAACAAAATATGACAATTCACAATGTATTATAAACATTTATTTATACATATTTGGGACTTAAGAGTGGAAAAATACACTGACTTTAGGGCGTCAGAACACGGGGCAGGAGGGCATTCATCCCCCTGCCTCCTCCCTGGCTACGCTACTGACAAATCTGTACCCTGCCAACTCTTTTAGGCCCTTCTGTAACATTATCCATTTTATCAGGCTTATGAATTTGTCCCTCATCTTTCTCATAGGGAATATCCTTCTATTTTACCTTACATTATGTACATTCCTTACAAATTTGTAGTTTCTCTAAGTGCAGCCTAACCATCTGGACCTACTCTTTCTGGAAGGAGGTAAATCATATGATTTTCTTCTTTTCTATTAATTTTGAATGAAAAGGTTATGCCTTGTTTTCCCACAATAAATTTTAAAATCACACGAACATCGTTTCGACGGTTATTATCATCATTGGGTCCATCATGGTGGTGTGAAATTAAAATTTATTGTGGAAAAACAAAGGCACCTCCAGTACCCCTGAACAATTGAACATCTATTTTGTGAACTCAAATTTTTTATTTACAAAAAATGTTTGTTAGAATTGAGCAGAAAAGGATACATAACTGAAGGTTCTTAATTATTTGCACTTGAAAGATTAGATTGTAAGGGTGGATGAGGGCCGTCTGGAGCTGTCCTGGCACTCAGACCTCTTGGTCCATTGTGCCATCCCAAATTTAACCTGCCTGCCACATGCAGACAGAGGACAAGAGCACCATGGTAGAGGCATGAAGGAGGGGCCGCCCCCAACCTTCCTGGTCTGCATCTACCCTCCAGCCTCCCGGTATAGGTCTGGAGGAGTGTCACCACTCCATCCACCCTGGTATTACACTTGAATACTTAATGTTCAAAAAATAACAATTTTTTTCATGAACAAAGGTGATTAGTGGAGGGGAGGGGGGAAAAGAGCACCACCAAAATCTCACACAGGGCACTGGGACAGCTAAGGCCAGCAATACCTCTGCCTCCTTGTAGATCCTTCAAATAAGTTTGAAAAAAGATCTTACTACCATATTTCCTAAATTATGCAGTAACTCTGATGGTATGGTACTTTATATAGCTTTTTTTGCCTTCATCTCTCATAATATCCTGTCTACTTTGCTATCGAGTATCTACGGTCCTATACTCTCATTCTCTATACCTAAGTTCAACAGTCTATTGCCTCTATCATACAGCTCTTTCACATATTCTCCACGTATCCTGGATATCTTCCTCTTGGATTCCCTGCTTAGTCCTTAACCTTTGCTATCATTTGCCCACTCTAACCACCCGATTAAATTTACACATAAGCATATAGCGCACCCACTTCCGCCTCTTTCCGCAGCTTTCCCATTTACTGACTTTGCCCTTCCCATCATTTTCCCTTTGCCTAATTATGGTTACTCATCAGAGTTTATTATTTAATTCCCCATACTCCCTCTTTCCTAGGACAGTGTAGACATGTTCCCACATCCTTCTTTCCTCTATTTTCCTAATAATCTCTTCTGTAACCCATTGCTTCTCTATTTTCCTCATTACCAGTGATGCCACTGTTTTCTCTCTCACTCTTCCTATGCCTGTTTTTATACTTTCCCATCTCTCCTTGATTAATCCCATTTGCTTTGCTTCACCTATGTTCTTTTCCATTAACTCCTGGTAATAACAAGATAATTATGACTCATAAACACAAACAAATCATAATTCCAAAGTTTTTCAAGCAAGCTACATACATTTATGTAAATATCATTATAGCTTATATAGTATTAATGAGAGTTATCAGCCTTTCAATTATTTTGACAAGGAAATTAATCCAATAAGCACTTTACAAGACAACGGGATCATTGCAAAAATATTAATGCCATTATCTTATCGCTACTTACCACAAGGTCATAAATGTTTTTTCCGTAGCCCTCTTTTATTTTATATCCATTATTCCACAAATCTACAGAGTAAAACATCCATGTGCCAGACCTGAAACAATTTTTTAACAGTGAGAAACTTCAGCACGTAATTTGTAAGTACAATATCAGTTGAAGAACAAAATCACAGGGAGGATAGGATCCATTGATTATCCAACTAACTTCCAGATACTTCACAGTTACACATTGTTTCCAGGGGACACCATTTGATTTTTACTAGTGGGTATCAACCCCATCTCTGAGTGGCAATTATCAGACATGAAATCAATAAATGTCGAGTGTGGCTATTTACGGGGCAAGGGCGACCAATCCATGAGCGTGGATTACACCTGAGTAACCAATGAGATTGCATTACAATTATACATCCTCTTTTATTTCAGTGAGTATGGGCCAAAAATAGTTTGTTGCCTAACAATTACATTTAATTTATCACAAAAATGACCTGACTCAGTGGAACACCCAAGAAACCTTTCCTCAGATCATATGCTGGGAAAATATCAGCTCATTTATCAAAACAAATATTGCACCAAGTCAGTTTTATGATCACAATTGACTAATCAAGAAAAATAGAGAGAACGTACACGGGAACAGATCACAAAATAGGAGGGGTTGTCATTCATATGCATGCTACTCCTGGTAAATTTTTTATCAAATATCGATGTGCATACGTCTTTAAAATCAGTTGAACACATGATGTAGCAAGATGGAAAAGGCGATGTAACATTTGAAGGGTGATCCAATTTAGGGTGCAGTGAATTTCGCCATAATTTTTCTTCGGAACTGCTCCCATTGGGTAAAAGTGCCTGTTGAGGTCCATATTATGAGAATAAAAACACTTTTTCCCATAAAAAAATATGTTACCGGGGCGCCAGGGCCTGAAAGTTAAAAGGCAGGAAATGAGTTCTGTTTGGCGGGTTGCCTACCTTATTCGTGCCCTTCCTCTCTCGGAGCTCCCGTGGCGCCAATGTAGACGGGAATGATCCTGAAGGTAAGTCTGATGCAAACGTTGGTTATTTCAATACATGTAGACAGAAAACAACATAAAAATGTCAAATTTTCACGTTTTTTGTCAATTTTTGTGCTTTCTGTGGCGCGTTGCCACCCATTAGGCAAAAGCAGGAGTGTGGAATTAATCTGCCTGACACTGAGCAGCGGAGGGGAATAACTACGCTGGACAGGCTCAGGTGTGCCTGTGCCTGCATGTGCGGAGAGCTTGAATGTTTATCATTCAAGATGCCAAAGGTGACACGGTTGAAAGTTAAATGTGACATCGCGGGTGCTCCAGATGAACTCATTGGACTTCAGCTTCCGACTGAACTCGATGTACTGAATTTTTATCTCCATGTCCACAACAAATTGAAAGAATAAGGGACTGCGCCTGTAAATCCAACCCGGGTTGAGGTTAGGAGGGAAGTTGTCGCTTGTATTCTGGAGATGTGGAAGTCTGCTCAGATACCAACTGTCCCTGTGAGAGTGATTGAGAAGTACGTCAATAAATTGACAGCTAAATGCAAGAGAATGAAGAGAAATTGTGGTAAAGCTCCTTATGAGTCTCCAAAGGACAAATTCGTTGGATCTGCGAATGAAAAGCTCTTTGACATCCTTGCATGCAAATGTTAGCCTCCTAATGCACGCTCCTGTCCACGTAACAAAAAAAGTGCCAGAAAAAGAGAGAGAATTTCTAGAAGACCAAGGCATGCACGATTAATGATAATTGGAGGAGTTGACCGCAAGGAAATATCATGACTTCAGGAAATGTGCTAAAGAAAAGATAAAGTTGAGAAACGGCTTCAGCGCCACCAGATCCCTGTTCAGGAAGTAATTCAAGAGATTTCCAGTGACGAGGAGGTAAAAGATGAGAAATCCTTTGATGGGAACAACAACGATGAATGGAAGCCATGTACAACAACTATTTACAAGGCCGAAGGAATTTTCTAAACAAGAGTAAAACTCCCCAATGTGTCAGCTTTAGCGAATCGTTATGGGATCTTAACTGTTGCAGCATCTGCTCTCACCACTGCAGCGTGGGAGGACAGAGGCCTCGTTGGGACTTCAAACGTTGTAGATTGCAATAAGATTCATCGAGAGAGGGCATGTATTGGGAAAGCTGTCCATGGTATGGAGACAACTGCTCTGAAAGCCAACCCACCAAAAGCAAACTATTTCGACGGAAAAAGGTGCGACACACTTTCAGTAGAAGCTGTTTGGGAGAAACGTCGCAATTTTATTGTCAAAAAGGAACATATAGTGATAGTTGACCAGCCCAGTGGTAAGTATTTAACACCCACCAGCGGCTCGGCTTAATCTATCTCCACCTCCATCCTATCCTACTTGAAATCAGTGGGAGCAGATGATGGTGGGAGCAGAAGCGATCGGAGCCGATGGAACCGGCACAAACACCGGCTGGAAGGGAGGGATCATTACGCTCATAGAGCAGAACCTGGGAAAGGATCTGCAGAGGATGATCTGCTTGCTACATCAAAACGAGCTGCCTTTCAGTCACCTGTTCACTGCTGTCAACGGCCGAAAAATAACTCCTAACCAGTTTTCCAGTGATGTCGGGAAACTCATCTGTAAGTAAGAGGAAATGCCAGTCGTGCGTTTCAAACCTCTCAAGACCAATATCCCAGAGGTGGATGGAAGTAACCTGAGCAACAACCAACAGTACGTGCTGGAACTGGCAAGGGTGGTCAGCAATGGTAGTTGCCCTGCAAACCTAGCGGCGAGATATTCAGGGGAGTTGAATCACTCCCAGTGGGTCACAACGGCGAACCACATCATGAGGACGTACATTGCTACCAAGAAACCTAAAAGCAAGCTCAATATTCTGACAATTTTTGTGCTTCGCATGTATGTGCCTCAGTGGCTTGCGATCCGGAGTGCACCATATTGCGCTGGGAGGCAGTCATCTCTTCAATGGAATCTTGCTTTCCAGATACTTCCCAAACAACTACAGGGATGAAGTTGAGAAGACTATTCAAACTAATAGACTCTTCGCTCACCCTGAGAGCATCGTTCTAAGCATGGTGACGGAAACTCGGCGGCCTGTACGAAAGCAAGCTTTTGAGATAATTCTTTCCTCGAGAAAAAAAGAAAGCAGCTTCTCATTCACAAGGTTCCGTGCGGAGCTTCCACGTTCCACAGATCAATTTCCAAGCCAAAAGCTCTGAGTGAATGGTAGAATTTGCGGGAAAAATAGTCAATCGGCCTGTACTGCGGCGGTATTCCGATGCTGATCTTCAAGCTAAGCTCAACCCACCTGATGGGCCGGAAATATTTTGAGGTACCACCATACCCATGCCACGTGCAAAGTGTTGAGCGAATGGTGTAGGTCATGAACACAGTAAATACCCAAGTGGTTGGTTTTGAGCAACGAGATCAGTGCATTAGAATGAAGCTGATGTCACAAGCGGCCATGTCAAAGTTCTTCCCCAAGAAATACTACAACTCTCCGTTTGCATCGGAGAAAACGTGAGAACGTGCCCGTTGAAACCCCAAAGCACAAACAAGTGCGGGAAGGGGGGCACGGGTGGGTGTCGCGGTGCAGCCCCCTCCTCGAGGTGACACCTGTTTAAGTTTCGAGGGGAAAGTCCTAGAAACGAACCAAGAGCTGCAGAAAAATTGCCATAAAAGTGAAAATTCGACGTTTTATTGTTGTTTTCAGTCTACATGTATTTAAACAACCAACGCTTGCATCAGACTCACATTCAGGGTCATTCCCGTCCACATTGGCGCCACGGGAGCTCCGAGAGAGGCCTGGAAGGGCGCGAATAAGGTAGGCAACCCTCCACACATATCTCATTTCCCGCACTTTAACTTTCAAGCCCTGACCATGGTACTAACACATGTAACAATGTATTAGTACCATGGCCCTGACGACCCAGTAAAATATTTTTTATCCGAAAATTGTTTTTATTCTCGTAATCTGGGTCTCAATAGGCACTTTTTCCCAATGAGCGCAGTTCCGAAAAAAAATTATGGCGAAATTCACTACTCCCTTGTGATACATTCCTCCACTGTATCTTGATGACAAAATACACGGCTGAAATTAGTGTGATCTCATTCAATCGGGCATACGGCTACAAAGCAGACATGAAATCAAATGTTGAAGCCTTAATTTGGTAAAGGTCGTCATGCAGGGACATATCCAGGATTTCATTAGTGGGTGGGAGGGTCCATGTTGAGTAGGTATAAGCAATTGGGGGGCGGGGAATTTTGAAAATCAGGAGTTAAATTGTCTGTTTTGGCAAGTAAGAGAGCAATTGCGACTGCAGTGTTCTGCCGATTTTTAAAGTTTTGCTGCTAAAATTTCTGAAAGAATATCTACAATACCCAAGGTATTTTATGCTTGAGAATTACAATGTTCAGAATAAAGAATTAGTGAAATCGATGTTTTTTTAATTAAATATAACTTTCCCTTCGGTGCTCTTTAGTTCAATTCATTCAAATTTTCTGGGATAGGGCATCCGGACGCCATAGACCTCCCCCCCACCTCCCAGCTACGTCACTGCGTCATAATTATAAAACGAACTTTGTTATGTTCGTTCGCAGTTTTCCGCGGCGTTGATCAGATTATATCAACTTTTTTCGGGTGACGTCCGCGTATGTTATCTTAGTTATAGTTTTTTCTTTCTAGTTAATCTTATTGTCTTTCCTGGTGAATCGTCATGCGTCTTCATTCTTCCTCCAGCCCTCGGACGGTAAGGACGTGTTTTCGAGCGCTCCCTAATCCGGTGCCTCGATACCTGCCTACACCTGCTGTCTGCCTACCTGCTCTCTGGCCACCCGCTGTCTGGTGCCTGAAGCTGCATCCTTAGTGTAGTGACATATATATTATTCGTAGTCTTCTATACCTTCTAACTAGATATTTACAAGTTAGTCGTTTAGTATATATTATTAGTGGTGTCTTCACTAGTATTAGTAGCAGATATTTACAAGTTAGTCGTTCATTATATATTATTAGTGGTGTCTTCACTAGTGTTAGTAGTTAAAGAGTGAGTGGTGTTTGAGTGAGTGAGTGTCCTTTCACGGCCGTACTATCCCGGTCCTTGCCTCGTGTTCGTCAGCCGAAGGTGCCTGCAGGAAGTGATAAGTAGATTCTTAATTCTACGCTAATATCCCATTGCCATATTATTTGCATCTATTTAATATATCATTATTTTCACGCTTCATTTATCCTATATTTAGTGGTTTTTATTGTTCTTTTTTGGTTCTTTGTTGTACTTTATTGTTGGTATTTTTTTTACATATCGTAAGTCTACAAACCTGGTGTTCCGGTATTAAAAGAACCTCTAATTAATTCAAGTTAGCCTAATTCTTAGCGGCAGACTAGTTATATATATTTTATTAAATATTCCATTGTTATAATCTTAGTGCATTTTTAGTTCTAAGTACTGTTTATCGCTATTTAATATTTTAATATAGTTATTTTTTGTCATATGTAGATAGTTTACACGCCATTTTAACCTTTTGATTTTTATATAGATTAAATTAATTATATACATTTAGGTTAGACCACTAATATCTAGTAAAATCTAACATATATAGACTGTTAAAATATCGATAGATTTTCTAGCGTTAATCTACTTCAATATATTTTATTTAGGTTGAATCGTACCTAGTTCGAAGAAAGGGTAGTTTTTTCTCTCCAAGTTACTAATCAACTCGTAACTTATTATTTTATCAACACAGTCTTAGGTCTACCATCTGACTACTAATCACTCGTGTAGAAACTAGCGTTAGTAGAGCCTTGTGAATTTAAAAACTTTTTAAACTCTAGTCCGACCCACACGCAAGGTATAAACAGGCTTCTATTGTTCACCCCTTACACCTGTGCATAGAACCCCTCCACAGCTCACTTGCGTCATCTGTCCTCCAACTCCCCCCCCCCCCCACAACAACAACACTCTAGGAGTGAAGTCAGTTACCACCCGCTGTCAGCCCATTAGCCCATCTCCTTAAGGGAATAAAGTCGTAAAGCCTTCTGCACTCGTGAAAGGGTTTTTGAGAATAGAATGACTCCCATTAGGACTGCTCTTAACCTCTTCAGGGGCTCACCCGATCGCGAGTCCTTGGTGGCCCGGATCGCTGGGCTTGAGAAGACGGTGGACGAGCTCCGTGCTCTGGTGGAACGGCTGGTGGAAGGTCCTGGAAGGTCGCGGAGGAATGAGGAGGGCCCTAAGCGCTCCAAACGCGTCAAGGCCAGGGGAAGCCCAGGCTCTGTCGCGGGATGGAGAGTGGAGGACCTTTCTCGGACTTCCGTGCCTCCGGTGTCGTCTCCCTCCGTTGCTTCGGGGACATGGAAAGTGGTCTCGAGGCGTAGCCACGGGGTCACCCTCCGAAAACGAGGATTGGCAGGGGCGGAGGCTGAGTCAATCCCCGTCAGCAATAGGTTCGATGTGCTGGCGGAGGCTGAGCCATCGGAGCTAGAGCTGGGAGGTGGGTCGCCGAGTGGGAGTGGAGAGGGAAGGGAGGGAATTTTAGTGATAGGTAGCTCCAATGTCCGGCGTATAGTGTCCCCGATGCGTGGAAAGGCCCGACGGGAAGGAGGAGAACCACGGGTCACCTCCTTGTGTATACCGGGAGGAAAGGTGCCACAGGTGACGAAGGCGATGAAATCGGCGGTCAGGGGCGCGAACTGCTCCAAGTTGCATGTGGTTGCCCATGTTGGGACCAATGATGCCGTGTTTATGGGATCCGAGGGGATTTTAGGCTCTGTGAGAGACCTATGCTCCGAGTTCCGCCGTATTCGCGGAGAATCTGGTACCAACTTGAGGCTTACCATATGCAGCTTGGTACCTAGGACGGATCGGGGTTCGATGGTTTGGAGCCGAGTGGAAGGCATAAACCAGAGACTCAGTGAAGTCTGTGGGAGCGAGGGAGCGGAGTTCTTGGACCTCAGGCCGGTGCTGGATTCGTGTCGGGTGCCTATAAATCGCTCGGGTGTCCACTATACGTACGAGGCATCGCAGGAGGTAGCGCGCAGGATACTTGAGCACACTCGTCGAGTTTAACATAGACGGTAGGATACAGGGCAGGTCAATTAGTGGGGTCAATAATTATGTGTTGCCAATTAGTAATTTAGCTAAGAATACTCTGAATATAGCGTCCAAGAATAGCTTAATTGAAGACAGCAATCTTGAAATTACCCCGAATCGCATAAACAATAATCATGAAGCATTAGTCGTTGCAGTAGTTAACTGCCGTAGTTTAAAAAATAAGATTCCAGAATTTCACCACCTTATTCATAGCACGGAGTGTAACGTCATTATTGGCACAGAAAGTTGGCTGACGGACGATATTTCTGATAGTGAAATATTTCCTAAATCATTCAAAGTTTACAGAAAAGATAGGTCCAACCGAACCGGAGGCGGAGTATTTATAGCTGTAAAGAAAACCATAGTCAGCCGAGCGGAAACCGTCCCAGATACCAGCATAGAATCTGTATGGTGCTCTATTAGATGCCCTAAATCAAAAACAATATTCGTGTGCGCATACTACAGGCCACCTAACACCGACGTCACCTCAATTTTAGAACTCGAAGCACAAATAAAGAACATCACATCCAGGAACACCGAAAGAAATTTAATCATAGGTGGAGATTTCAATACGCCCTCTATAGATTGGAGGACCTACAGTTACATATCAGGAGGAAGAGACAAAGATATATGCGATTCCCTGCTGCACACGTTCTCATCAAATGCCCTACATCAGATAGCTACGACGCCTAACAGAGGGGACAACATTCTTGATTTATTGGCAACAAATATACCGCAACAAGTAATTAAGGTAAACACTGTTGAGGGCATTAGTGACCATAGAGTAGTTACCGCAAAGTTCTCCTTGAGTTTCATTAAAAGTTTTAAAGAAAGAAGAAAATTCTACATTTTTAAAAAAGCCGATTTCAATGCGTTTAAGAGTCATCTAAAAACTTCTCTTCCCGAATTCCAGGAATCAAGCTTAAAGTTAGACACGGAGGGTAGTTGGAAAGCTTTTCTTTCGATTGTACATTCAGGGATCAGAAAATACATTCCAAGTAAAGTAAAAAAAGAGGGCAGCGAACCAAGATGGTACAATGCAGAAGTGAGAAAATCGTTAAGACGTCAGAGAGTATGCCACGCCAAGATGAAAAAACTCCGTAGAGATTTGTCCACTAGTGATCAAAATTTAATATTTGAAAAATGCAAATTGTCTAAAGCCACTACAAAGGAAGCCTTTCGGAATGCATTCATGGATTTTAAAAGAAAAACATTAGGAGAACAATTACAGGACAACCCAAAGGCATTTTGGTCATACGTAAGGGAAGTTCAAGGCAATAGATCAACAGTTATTCCACTACGAAACGAAAATGGCGAATTATTAACAAGCAGTTCGGACAAAGCCAACTTATTAAATTCTTATTTTCAAAGTGTGTTCACCAAGTCAACGCAGAGTACTTCCGTAAAGTTAAATGATAACTTCCAGCAAAAGATGCCGCCTATCGACATCTGCACTCACGGAATAGAAAACTTGCTAAAATCTTTGAGTCCAAATAAATCCCCAGGTCCTGAAGAAATTCCTGCCCGCGTGTATAGAGAATTAGCTTGTGAAATAGCACCCTACTTGCAGAATATATTTAGTAAATCCATCAACGAACACAAAGTACCCATGGACTGGAAAATTGCAAATGTCACTCCCATATTCAAAAGCGGTGATAAGGAACAGCCTTCGAACTACAGACCGATATCTCTCACATCTATCTCTTGCAAAGTCCTTGAACATATAATTGTTAGTTCAGTTATGAGACACCTCGATATAGAAAACTTGTTAACAAAAACACAACACGGATTCAGAAAGGGAAGATCTTGCGAAACTCAATTAGCACTTTTTGCTCACGATATTTTAGTCTCGGGTGAACATAACGCTCCTGTTGATGCAATTTTTCTTGACTTTAAAAAGGCATTTGATAAAGTTTCCCACATTAAGCTACTCATGAAATTAAAATCCTACGGTTTAGACGACGACCTAGTTTCCTGGATTAGAGAATTCTTAAGTAATCGCGTGCAAAGGGTTGTATTAGATGGCGCTATCTCTAATGAAGTAAAAGTCACATCGGGTGTTCCACAGGGAAGTGTCATAGGCCCGCTTCTGTTCCTTTTGTACATAAACGACATCGGTGACAAAGTTGACAGTAAGCTTAGATTATTTGCCGACGACGCAGTGATGTATAGAGAAATTCGTAGCTTTAATGACAAGGAAGCGCTAACTAAGGACCTCGAGGCAATACAAGAGTGGTGCGATGCGTGGCAGCTAGAATTAAACCTGAAAAAATGCGTTGTTGTGAATTTTTGGAAACGGAAAAACGCTCCTTGTAACAGCTATTGCATAAACAACATAAAACTAGACACCGTAGAATCGGTTAAGTACCTCGGAGTTAAACTGACTAATGATCTATCGTGGAGTAAACATATTCGAGAAATTACCGGTCAAGCTAACCGTAAATTGGGATTTGTTAAAAGAGTACTTGGCAAGTGTGACGATAAAGTTAGGGAAATCAGCTACTTCTCCCTCGTTAGACCCCACTTAGAATATGCCGCCAGTATTTGGGATCCTTATGAGATAGGCTTGGAAACTGAGTTAGAACGCGTGCAGCGAAGATCGGCAAGATATGTTAAAGGCCGTTATGATAATCTTGTTAGTGTTACTGACCTTTTGCAGCAACTGGGATGGGAAAAGCTTTCAGACCGTCGATTAAAATTTAGACTAAATCTATTATGTAAGTTCCAAACCGGTCTATTCTCTGACGACGTTGATAATATTTTACGAAATCCGACATACTACGGTAGATCAGATCATGAGAGTAAAATTAGGGAACTAGACTGCAGAACGGATAGATTTAAGATGTCATTTTTCCCACGAACGATAAGGGACCATAATAGCTGCCATGAGACTTTTATCTAGGTTTGTCGTTAGGTAGTGTAGCTCTTAGTAGTTGTAGTACTCCTAATACTTGAATCCTTTACTGTTACCTAGTACATACTAACAGCACGCCTAGCATGTTTTCTACATGGGTCTTGAGTCCCTGTCCATCTGTGTAGTTGTAGAATGCATGTATATTGAGGTCACTCTCCATTTTGATGACATCTGTAGTGTAGTGTTGCATGCTTGTGAGGCTTCGCCTCGTGACAAGCATTAGCGATTTGTGCTGATGCATAATTAGTCGTAGTTACACTAACTTTAGGATATAGTGTGATTTATGTTGGTGATTACTCACCCCCTGCCACACACCCCTGAGGTGGCTTGCAGGGTATTTTGTAGATGTAGATGTAGATGTAGAGGACGAAGTTATACCCTCGGCCCATAAGAGGCAGGTTTATTATAGAGCACATTTTGGAGTAAAAAAGTGCGTCTTATTGGCCGGGAAATGCGGTAACTACAATTTTCGATGCCTGGCTGACGTTTTTCAACTTACGAACAAGTTCTCGGAACGCAACTTGTTCTTATGTCGAGGACTTACTGTACTTTGATATCTTCTTACTTTTCTGTTGTCAAATACCGAGAACCAAAACGAAAAGAGTCTGAAGATAAAAGGAATCAGTGGGATGAAAAATAACTAGCAGGGAGAGCGATTACTCTATATGAGTGAGGATATTCATTTTGAGATATTTGAGCAATGATTCTTTTACGAATCTTAAACAATGTTATTAATCTTTTCTAGAAAATGTTTGAAAACAATATGTCACAATATTAACAAATATACAAATGTTCGTTCTGTCTTTGTCAAATTTGTGCATATTTGAAAAATGTTCTGACTATTTTTTTTTAGTATTCCGTATTATCAGCATTAAGTCCTGGAGGAATTATTTTGAATTCCCCTGAAAATGTCGTACTCTACTATGAAATTTGGCGCTGCTTTTAAATAATATAAGGACATAAAAATACTAAATTTGCCATAATTACACAACATTTAATTTTAATTGAATATATAGCGTGACATTAAACAAAACAAAACTGTATTACCTTCGAAGTCATTCAAGTTATGAAATGCAGTATTGTACCGCATCGGCCTCTCGACCTCTTCGTTCGGTGCTAGCTCGGGGTCGTCAAAAGAGATTAGATCTATTTCGCGTCTCTCACTACCCTTGGGCTCTAATGGCAACCTGTGGTCTACTCCAACCGTCATTGTGTTATTTTCCAAAGAGATTTTACTTCCATACTTTTTCATAAAATCTAATCCGAGAATACCCTCATAAGGCGTATCACCTAGATTTATTATCAAAGTATCATGGGGGTAAATGCGATTATCCATGCAAAACGGTACGTTACTCTGACCCTTACTTGGCAGAGCGTGACCCGATGCGCTTTTCACTACGTGGTGCTACGGAGAGATGCCTAATTTGCCAAAGGGAAAAATTTTCTCGTGTATTATCGTGACCGCAGCACCCGTGTCCACAAGGAATCGACGCGTCACCCAGAATTTTAACACTAACCGTCATTCCCTTTGCTGGTGTGACGGCTAAGATAAGTTCTTCCCCGACCCCTCGGTCGGGATCTCCCATTTCCCGAGTCCGTACTCGTGGCGCGCTGCCGACAATCAGTTGGTCGGTGGCCAATTTCCTTACAAATGCCGCAGCATGACAAGGGGCAGTCTCTTGACAGGTGATTTTCTTCGCCACAATTAAAACATCTTCGAGGCCTAGAGCGACAGTCGCGAGAAATGTGTCCCATTCGTCCGCATGAAAAGCATTTTTCGGAATTTGCTGCGCCAGTTCTTGCATTTAGCCGCCTTGGGGCGATATTTTGATTCGACTCGCTAAACTGCGTACGCGTGGAATTGACCTTCTGGGGGTAGTGGACGCCTTGCTTGTTCTGCACTGCGTTAACATAGCTACATGGTGGGGGATGATAAAGGAAGCCGCCTTAGTGCATCGTGACCGGAGATTCCCTAGGCGAACACCACGGCTGCGTTGAATTCATTTGCAGTGAGGAAATGAGAGCTGTCTTACTGGAATAATTTCGAACGTTTGATTCCTCCTCTAGCGCGAAATCTTCCGCTTCTAACAGGTTCTTTGGGTTACGAACCAGCACGAAACGGCCAATTTCTTCCCTTAGCCCCAAAAGAAACTGCGTTAGAATCCTATTTTCCATCATTATTTTGACCGCCTCTGAGTTTGAATCTCTCATAGTTTCTTGCAATTGGCGCCCAATTTTCCTTAACCTTGTGGAGTAGGCCGTCACAGGCTCAAGGGGGGACTGAATGCAATTGGAAAACATACGCTCTAAAGATAGGGGGGAGATGCGAGTCGCGAATCTATGACGCAGACTGCTAGAAAAACACTCGTAGCTTTCTAAAATGTGTGGGTTAGCGAAAGCGTATTCTGCGGCGGGTCCATGGAGTCGCAGGCGGGCTATACAAAGGGTCTGAGTCTCGTTCCATGAACTGAGATGACTAGTTATCCTTACGCACTCTAAAAACTGATCAACTGAAACCTCGTCATTTCCGCTAAAATTGGGAATAAAATAAATATGACTCCCCAAAGCATTCGGTTTAGTTGCATTCGTCGCTTCGGAGACCGTTGACTCTCCCGGGGTCGTACAAAACACAAAAGAGTCAAAATTAATTAGATCGGAGGAACGAGAGGGAAGAGACTCCGAGTGAACGGAAAAAGGCCTCTGCGAAGGACTACCAGTCCAAGCCATGGTGAGAAAGTAACACAAATGGCACAAAAAAACACACAATTGGACTTATAAGAAACTGAGATGATTTTCACCAAAATAATAATGAAAAAAAAATATATCACTAAGCACACAACGAGGGCTTATCCCACAAAGCGTATTGCACAACTTTGCTTAATTAGCTCAACAAAGGGCATCAGTAACTGAAGGTTATTAAGACTAAACCATTCTCGTACTTGACATCAAAGCAACCAAAAAACTACGCGATACCCCACACCTGACACCAGAATAATGTCGCGTGGTTGCTTGACGCGGTACCATTGATGGGAGCGTATCCTGGATTTAATCAAACAATAGAGAGATGGTTTGGCACAAGTCTTTATTTTAGCCCTTTTTCCATTTACACAAAAAGGGGGGGGTCAGGCACCGGGGAGTAGGGGCGAACAATCACTTACGGTGGTTCCAAGGAGGTCGGGACGGCCTTCGACCCTCGGCTCGGAACTCGGACTGACGGAAGCGGCGCGGGACAAGGCTGGGCGTCTCCGTGGGTAGGCGAGGGATTCGGCTGAGGTCGGACGAGCGACCCGCGGCCGTCGAGGAATGACAGGCGAGGGATTCGGCTGAGGTCGGACGAGCGACCCGCGGCCGTAGAGGAATTGCAGGCGAGGAATTCGGCTGAGGTCGGACGAGCGACCCGCGGCCGTGGATGGAGTCTTGAGTGAGGTCGGAAGCGCGACCCGCTGCTCAGAGGGAAGGAGTCTTGAGTGAGGTCGGAAGCGCGACCCGCTGCTCCAAGGGGAGGTCGGGGAGGAGTGCCCGTGCTCCGCGGTCACCTCGCATTATAAGGTGTCGCGGAGGGTCAAAGTCAGCCGCCGACCCACGCAGGAGATAGCGCGGTCGCAGTGCCCTTGCTCCGCAATCGCCTCGCGTAGGTGCTGACACACGCAGAAGATAGCGCGGTCATTAAGGAGGGAGGGGAATTTGGCAGTGGGCATTGTCTTATCTGCGTGGATATAGCCATCCTTGAGGATGATTATGTCCATGCATATAAGTGGATACCGTTCGGTAGTGGGTTTCCGAGGAACCCCACTACATCATACGTAGTCTCCATAGTCTTGTTAGACATATAATAATATTTAGATATATATTTATTAGTGGTCACTCATGCACGTTCATTCGCCATGCCTGCAGAAAAAAGTAGATACATGTTATCAGAACCTTAATTATTAGTAATACGTACTTCACACTGTTGAGGTGAGGCAGAATCTCATTAAAGATTGCCGTGACTCCAATTCCCATAGAATGTGCAAATTTAGCTCCCTTCTTTTCCAACACCACCTCGAATAATTCGTTATCTCTCAATGGTCTGTTTGTGAGTACAACTCCATTCAATCCATCGTCCGGACTGCCAAGAAAAAAATATGTGCATAATTTTCATAGGTAAATAGGATATATCAGCTATTTAAACTTATTAATTATACCACTTAAAATATAGGCATAAAGGCTCTACAAACAGAAAGAAACGCGATCCTGGAAGTAAGGATTCACTACATTTAAACATATATTGGGAGCATACCATTGTATAAAAATAAAGATTGGACGGATTGGACAATAACAGCGCCAGAGCGAAGAAGATAGGAAACAATGGAAATGTGGCGTTAGCGAAGAATGATGACGATGAAATGGACGGAGGGATTCAACAAATAAGAAGTGCCACGGATCGTAGGAAAAAATATAAGCATAATGAAAACTCTGCAAATAAGAATAAGCAAACTTATAGGAAACATTTTGCGGCACAATAAGCTCTTGAAAACCATAATGGAATGGCAAATGAATGGGAAGAATTACCCAGTATGCGCAAGGATGGAACGTATCGGGAAAATTATGAAGTAGGCAAGTAAAATTGAAGAATTAAGAAGAAGTGAAACGGTTAGCCTTACAAGAGAGTGTAGCAGAAAACCAATTTTCGGTGTGATGACCGCTGACGATAATTGTGGAGAATTTGGAAAATATATTTTACGTCTTCACGAGCTTCTCCTTCGATATATATCGATATAAAAGGAAGAATTATATTAATGTCGATTTGAACATCTGTTTATACGTCAGGTTTACTTAAAATAGTTCAGAGCGTTCAGCGTGGTGCTACTTAGAGGAGTTTTTCCGTAACAATTGAAGAAAAGTAAAACCTTGACTCGCCTTTTAAATACACATAAAAACTTCTTTATTCCCCCTCCCGGTTCGAACAATTATTTTCCAAATTCAGGATAAGAAATAATTTTTGACATACCTTCAACCTGTATGTAAAAACACTGTCGAAACCTTGGTCGAGAAATGAACTTTTCAGTGATCCTTGGAGTGATAAAAGCTTTATACTTTTCTTCCATTGTTCCATGAAGAGAATACGTTAATGCCATACTCAGCGCCGTTCATTATACAACTTTTAACTATGGACAAATGAGGCCGTACTCGTCTCTACCAATTTTTATCAGTCTGCGAAACGATAGTAGGTATATGGAAAGATGGCGGTCTCCAGGAGAAAGAAAGAAAAATTCAGTTGAAATGGAGTAAAGGTATAAGACTCATGTATGATGTTTTAAGAATGAACTTGGTCATATTCCTCACAGTGTTTATTACACTCGACCGGTTGCGACCTTTTCAGGTCATTATCAAGAGCTAACAAACGGAGTGACAGACTTGGCAGTATATATATGTTGGGTCTCAGGACGGGTGAAGGAGGGGGGGGAAGAATCCAAGGGGAGTGGTGGGGTGGTGAGTGGACAGCTAAGAAGAGGGGGAGGGGGAGAAGGGTAGATCATGAAAGGAAGGTGAGCAGACAAAAGGGAAGCTTTTCTGACTATGGGGATGGTGGTGGAGGGACAGGTACTGAGTAGAATGGGGAGAGGTTGGAAGGGACTAGGTAATTTAACACATCCTTCAAATGTACATTAAAATAAGATAAAATTTCAAAATCCTCCATAAAATCAAGTTTCCGCTTCTTGTCACATACATGTAAAAGTTTCGGGATAAATCTGAGGAATGGTCATTTTCAATCAAATGTGTAGCAAACATGGAATTGTTATTACCATTTATAAAAGCTTTAAAATGTTCAGCTTTACGTATGCCTATTTTTCTACCAGTTTGCCCGACATAAAAACAATTGCAGCCAGGAGTATCACAATTTAACATATACACACCACTTATATCACAGTTAGAATAACTGTCTTTCGAGTTGAACTACAATTTATCAAGAGTCCTAGGGTTATATAAAAACACTTTAAACATCATGTCTTTATTCCACCAACTAACCTCGCCAACCGTTGATTTGAGAGTACTCATTTGGCTTTAATTATTAAGGATATTTTAGAAGTATACAAGCATATTCTTTTTCACTTACTTTAATTTAACAGCAGTGAGTCCATCGTTGATAACGGCAACGTTTGTTCCACCATTTGGATTAAACACCAGACTTTCGGCGTATTTTCTATTTTTATCTTCAACAGAAGAAAAAAAGGGAATTATTAGTGACATGAGTGATTAATGAGTTACCTACGTATATAAATTTATAAAAAAATATCCCATGAATCGAATAAAGTCTCATAATAAACAAAAATTACAACGGAAGACCGCACGCTTAGTAAAACAAATACTGTTCTAAGCGAACGAAGAGCGTAACGCAGTTGATGGAAGGACTGCCATCAGCGAATATATTATGTACTCTTATGTTTAGATTTAGATTAAAAATTAACATGTAAACATACATGAAAAGGAGTTATATCAAACAATAGGCCATTCTATTTTTCGTTAAACCATGCGTACAATTTGCCATTTTTTGACATACGCGTTCAATTTTTATCTCAATGAGGAAAAAAGCCGGTTTTTTTGCTTTTTCTGACGTACCAATCTCTTCATAAGGAAAAAAAACTTGACGTCAAATTATAATGATTTTAATAAGGTGCACATTTATGTTTCTACTTGACTTTCAGTTCTTCCGTGTAAGAAAAAAAAACTGCTTATGAATTTTGTCAAACAAACTTTTCTTAGGAATGGAAAGTCCCAAAAACACGATCATGATCTTGTTTTAAAGCTCTCTGTAGCTGTATTTCAAAACAATCATCATAATCGACCCACATTTATATACCGGTAATGAAGGGTCACAAAAATTTGTTAAAGCATCACATTACGGGATATCAGAAGAAAATGTTCTAACCTTACATGGTCCGTAGCTGCCTCAAATACGAGTAGCACCTAAAGTGCAGTGAATTTAACAAGAACTAGATGGCCGTTCAATAGGATCTGATGCTTTCCCCTTACTCAATATAACTTGATCTAACATTGCCTCTGACGGTTATCGAAAATCTGTAAATTGATATTTCCAAGCTGACGTTTTGGGGCAAGAACTGAAAGCCTACTCAGTCCAGTTCATTAAACTCGAAGGATTGCTCCATACTCCTGCTCTTAACCTCTTCAGGGGCTCACCCGATCGCGAGTCCTTAGTGGCCCGGATCACTGGGCTTGAGAAAACGGTGGACGAGCTCCGTGCTCTGGTGGAGCGGTTGGTGGAAGGTCCTGGAAGGTCGCGGCGGAATGAGGAGGGCCCTAAGCGCTCCAAACGCGTCAAGGCCAGGGGAAGCCCAGGCTCTGTCGCGGGATGGAGAGTGGAGGACCTTTCTCGGACTTCCGTGTCTCCGGTGTCGTCTCCCTCCGTTGCTTCGGGGCCATGGAAAGTGGTCTCGAGGCGTAGCCGCGGGGTCACCCTCCGAAAACGAGGATTGGCAGGGGCGGAGGCTGAGTCAATCCCCGTCAGCAATAGGTTCGATGTGCTGGCGGAGGCTGAGCCATCGGAGCTAGAGCTGGGAGGTGGGTCGCCGAGTGGGAGTGGAGAGGGAAGGGAGGGAATTTTAGTGATAGGTAGCTCCAATGTCCGGCGTATAGTGTCCCCGATGCGTGGAAAGGCCCGACGGGAAGGAGGAGAACCACGGGTCACCTCCTTGTGTATACCGGGAGGAAAGGTGCCACAGGTGACGAAGGCGATGAAGTCGGCGGTCAGGGGCGCGAACTGCTCCAAGTTGCATGTGGTTGCCCATGTTGGGACCAATGATGCCGTGTTTATGGGATCCGAGGAGATTTTAGGCTCTGTGAGAGACCTATGCTCCGAGTTCCGCCGTATTCGCGGAGAATCTGGTACCAACTTGAGGCTTACCATATGCAGCTTGGTACCTAGGACGGATTAGAGGCCTGCAAACGGGCTCGAAATCCGGGCGACCCTCGCCCGCCCGTGCCGGGCGCCCTCACCCGTGTTCGCCTCCGCCCGTGTGACGTAGACGCCCGACCGTGCCCGTTCGCCCCGGGTGCCCGTATCCTAGGCGGGTGCCCGGGTCGTTGGCGGGCACCCGGCTCCTTGAGAGGTCTCTCTTGTGCGCCCAAACTGAGGGAAGGGGAGGGGCGGTATATGACTGAGCGGGAAATTCGCGTCGTGCGAATTGCGGACAGCAAAGACCCTCGAGCTAGAAGACCTGTGGTGAGGATTAAGAGACGGGCGCCCGGCATAGAAGCGGTCGCCCGGCGTAGAGGCGGGCGCCCGGCCACCCACCGGGTGACCGCCCCTTGGGCGGCTAGTTCTCCGTCAAGCCTCATTCGTGAGACTTCGGAAAAGATCGTCAAATGACTTCGGGATATGCCTCTCTCTTTATCTCTCGCACACAGGCGGGCATGGGCCGCCCGTATTTTGCGACCGTATGCAGGCCTCTAGGACGGATCGGGGTTCGATGGTTTGGAGTCGAGTGGAAGGCATAAACCAGAGACTCAGTGAAGTCTGTGGGAGCGAGGGAGCGGAGTTCCTGGACCTCAGGCCGGTGCTGGATTCGTGTCGGGTGCCTATAAATCGCTCGGGTGTCCACTAGAGGCCTGCAAACGGGCTCGAAATCCGGGCGACCCTCGCCCGCCCGTGCCGGGCGCCCTCACCCGTGTTCGCCTCCGCCCGTGTGACGTAGACGCCCGACCGTGCCCGTTCGCCCCGGGTGCCCGTATCCTAGGCGGGTGCCCGGGTCGTTGGCGGGCACCCGGCTCCTTGAGAGGTCTCTCTTGTGCGCCCAAACTTAGGGAAGGGGAGGGGCGGTATATGACTGAGCGGGAAATTCGCCTCATGCGAATTGCGGACAAGGCCCTCGAGCTAGAAGCCCTGTGGTGAGGATTAAGAGACGGGCGCCCGGCATAGAAGCGGTCGCCCGGCGTAGAGGCGGGCGCCCGGCCACCCACCGGGTGACCGCCCCTTGGGCGGCTAGTTCTCCGTCAAGCCTCATTCGTGAGACTTCGGAAAAGATCGTCGAATGACTTCGGGATATGCCTCTCTCTTTATCTCTCGCACACAGGCGGGCATGGGCCGCCCGTATTTTGCGAGCGTATGCAGGCCTCTAGTGTCCACTATACATACGAGGCATCGCAGGATGTAGCGCGCAGGATACTTGAGCACACTCGTCGAGTTTAACATAGACGGTAGGCTACAGGGCAGGTCAATTAGTGGGGTCAATAATTATGTGTTGCCAGTTAGTAATTTAGGTAAGAATACTCCGAATATAGGGTCCAAGAATAGTTTAATTGAAGACAGCAATCTTGAAATTACCCCGAATCGCATAAACAATAATCATGAAGCATTAGTCGTTGCAGTAGTTAACTGCCGTAGTTTAAAAAATAAGATTCCAGAATTTCACCACCTTATTCATAGCACGGAGTGTAACGTCATTATTGGCACAGAAAGTTTGCTGACGGACGATATTTCTGATAGTGAAATTTTTCATAAATCATTCAATGTTTACAGAAAAGATAGGTCCAACCGAACCGGAGGCAGAGTATTTATAGCTGTAAAGAAAACCATAGTCAGCCGAGCGAAAACCGTCCCAGATACCAGCATAGAATCTGTATGGTGCTCTATTAGATGCCCTAAATCAAAAACAATATTCGTGTGCGCATACTACAGGCCACCTAACACCGACGTCACCTCAATTTTTGAACTCGAAGCACAAATAAAGAACATCACATCCAGGAACACCGAAAGAAATTTAATCATAGGTGGAGATTTCAATACGCCCTCTATAGATTGGAGGACCTACAGTTACATATCAGGAGGAAGAGACAAAGATATATGCGAGTCCCTGCTGCACACGTTCTCATCAAATGCCCTACATCAGATAGCTACGACGCCTAACAGAGGGGACAACATTCTTGATTTATTGGCAACAAATATACCGCAACAAGTAATTAAGGTAAACACTGTTCAGGGCATTAGTACCATAGAGTAGTTACCGCAAAGTTCTCCTTGAGTATCATTAAAAGTTTTAAACAAAGAAGAAAATTCTACATTTTTAAAAAAGCCGATTTCAATGCGTTCAAGAGTCATCTAAAAAATTCTCTTCCCGAATTCCAGGAATCAAGCTTAAAGTTAGACACGGAGGGTAGTTGGAAAGCTTTCCTTTCGATCGTACATTCAGGGATCAGAAAATACATTCCAAGTAAAGTAAAAAAAGAGGGCAGCGAACCAAGATGGTACAATGCAGAAGTGAGAAAATCGTTAAGACGTCAGAGAGTATGCCACGCCAAGATGAAAAAACTCCGTAGAGATTTGTCCACTGGTGATCAAAATTTAATATTTGAAAAATACAAATTGTCTAGAGCCACTACAAAGGAAGCCTTTCGGAATGCATTCATGGATTTTAAAAGAAAAACTTTAGGAGAACAATTACAGGACAATCCAAAGGCATTTTGGTCATACGTAAGGGAAGTTCAAGGAAATAGATCAACAATTATTCCACTACGAAACGAAAATGGCGAATTATTAACAAGCAGCTCGGACAAGGCCAACTTATTAAATTCTTACTTTCAAAGTGTGTTCACCAAGTCATCGCAGATTACATCCGTAAAGTTAAATGATCACTTCCAGCAAAAGATGCCGCCTATCGATATTTGCACTCAAGGAATAGAAAACTTGCTAAAATCTTTAAGTCCAAATTAATCCCCAGGTCCTGAAGAAATTCCTGCCCGCGTGTATACAGAATTAGCTTGTGTCTGCGAGAAAATGTGTCTGCGAGTGACATAGGCTATAATGAAAAGCCCTCAGGGCCCCCGAAGGTGGTCCCTAGTGGTCCATGCTAAACATTGGGTTCGGTGAAGTGGTTTCATTTTTTGCTTTTTAAAAGTACCTACTTTCTCTCAAGATAGAGGGCTGAGATGTTTTTCGGAAGGCTGAATAAATAAAGGTTCTAAATCTTTCAATTGATTTTATTTTACGCTTCGTAATTGTCTGTAAATCATGTTTATTTTTCTGAAAAAACATTTTTCTCTGAAAAAACAATAGCATATTTCCTAGACACCCAGAGATTTGATTTACAAAGGATATTCACACCTCTAGCATTTAAATAACACGTCTTCCTGCATGCCCATGATAGCACGTAAAAAGAAAATATGTAAGTATAAGAAGGGCCCAATTATAGATTCCTTTGGGGTAATCGATGAATTCGATGTATAGTTACAACAAGTATACTCATCAATGTATATTCTCAAAGTAGCTCTTATAGGGACACTGCATGTGTATGAGATAACACTTACGTAGTAAACGATGCGCATAAAGGAAAACGTGCAAGAAAAAACATGAAAAATATTTATGTGCAGCGAATAGTAATGGTAATAATGCCTCTGTTGCTACAACAAAAAGGGCGTTGTTTATTATCGTATAATAGGTACTCAGTTGCATTACACGTAGTGTAACCGTCTGCCTCTCATTACGATTGCGGACTGTTTTAGACCAATTTCCACATAATAAACTTTACGAGTTATTTATACATGTTTAAAAGTATTAAAGTGCAGTTAACTTACATTCACTCAATCATCGAGTTGCCTATTCAAGAATTTCACTCGCCGCTGTTTCCCCTCCTTGGACTTAAAAATATAACCAACAACATACCTAATAGAAACAAAAGAGTACCTTTCGAAAAAATCATCTAGAGCAAGAGGAATATCTTCTTTGCGAGAAAAGATGTCCTATCAAGAAAAACGATGAAGGTGGGACTTGGATGCTCAAAGGCATGTCCACCAGCGATCTCATGAGCATCTCCCCATGGTTTTTCTCGGGTTACGCTAAGAACCGCACAAATTTCATCCTAACCCAACCTACGGACGGGTAGCAAGCTATAAATCTGGTTCAAATATAGACCCATCTGCTTCGAAACTTCAATCTGTTTATGATAGCGGAAATTATAATGACGTCACTACATGCTTCTTACCCGAAAGAAGAACGGAAATTCTGTGCAATGAACGACACATGTGCATGAAAATTGGCAAGTGCACTAAGAATCACAATAGATTTTAATTTAGCAACCGAAACCAATGATTATGGCTACCCTTTATGCCGAAGGGGCAGCCCGGGTGACGGAGGATTCATAGGACAAATAAACATGGCTGCTTCTGCAACTCGTTTAAACGGCAGGTACGTTTAATTTATTCAAGCCGAGGATGATGCGCAGCATAGAAACATAGGACGTGATGGTTTAAATATAATATATCTAGTGGAATTCAACAGAGTTGCTCCCTCAGATACATGGCAAAATGCAAAATGGAAAATGTTATCATCGTACTAAAGTACGATCTATAGATCGCTCGTATCCTTCGTAGCATTGTAATAACCAAGGTAAAGGTCATTGTTTCGAAATAATCATTCATGGGCAGGAGGGAAGTATACAATTTTCAGCCTGCAACCGACCGAGCCGATTTGTCGTGCGGCTGCATGAAGGAAACGGTGCCCACTTCTAGTACAATCGAACGACGAAAGTCGCAAACTCACACATACTGATCTGAGAGGTTTAAGAAAACCACCTATTTGATACTGATAGAAGGACAAAAAGGGAAACAGAAGATGTATTTTCGTAATACTATGTCTGCTGTTCCAATTTTTATCGTGACAATTGTCAAGCAACCATCATTTATCCTTTTCCTGAATTTTTTACTATTTTGCAGTGAATTCCTGACTTTTTCTAGATTTTTTCCAAACATTACTAAATTCCCGATTTTTCCCGACTGGTAGACACCCTGTATTCAGTAAAATGTGATTTTTTGTATAAAATGTAACATCTGTGGTTTGTTTCAATTTATTCTGTGGCGTTCAATAAAGTTTATAGAATGCTACATATTAAATGCGATTCTTGAACATACGCGTTACATAATTTACGGAATAAAACGATAATTTAGTAATTTTTTTTGGGCAGGGGAAATGGTATTCTGAACTATGGTGAAAGGAGAGAATTGAGCAAAAAAGGTTTAGAACTACTACATCAGATATTTGTGATACGCAAATCAAATGTGCCAACCTCTAGCGGTCCCGTATATCTTGAAAAGTTTCCTTCCTCCGCAGTCGACAACACTGTGTTTCACATCGATGGTGATATCTTCAGGGGAGCTAACTGAATCCGTGATCGATGAAAAGGTAATCCAATCACCACTACTGTTCAGCTTACTCTCCACGGTGAGGCCGAGTGAACGGCCGGCGGTCGGAACTTTGGGGCACTCGGGATGAGCCGACAAGGATTGGACCGCCACCGTCAAAACCACGGCCAAAGACGCAAAATTCACAACCGCGGTCGGCATCTTCGAGCGTCAGCGACTGAGTGACTGTCCAAATCAATTAAATCCGATTAAAATATCTTCGCGGTTCAGCCGCGGAGAAACGGGTAGGGTAGTGCGGCAACCCCGCTCCCAGGCAATGCCTCCACTCTTGGCCGCCTAATGCTTGGTTTCAATGACAAATGCATGTCGATGTAAAACAAACCCTTAAAATTGAACCTATTGGAAAAGCGTGTGTATTCTACGAGCATATTTACTATACTCATTACCTCACAGACCAGTTTTTAGAATGAAAAATAACAGAAAACCAAGCGCTCAAACAGTGGGGCGATTATTTTTACGTCGGAAATAGAATAAAAGTGCGTCTAACCGTGAGACGAAAAAAAGTTTTTAATCCACATCATTAAATGAAGGAATGAGCAAGGCTTCAGGTGCATTTTACTGCACTGAAGTCAGTTTCCGATTATTGAAGTATGAGAAACTCTAACTCCAGTATCTCGACTTTAAATAAAAAGAGACAGTCGGCACTTAAAACAAAAAATAATATTTTTCGTCGGACCTTCGAGAGACGAGAAAAACGTCGAAATGGTAGTGCACTCAAGAAGAGCGGTCATCCATTTTTCTAAGTGGAATAGGCTATGAAATATGACGGGAAATCCACTGTGGAATATGTAGTTAATAAACGAGGTAAAACTGAAAAATGAGAAAAAAGCCAGGACTACGAACGATTTCCCCTTGAAATCGTTCGCAGAAATGTTAGTTCGTTAGAAATGCTAAGCAAAAATAAACTTTTGTTTTGGGTTCAATGCAGGAAATATTCATCAACCATAATCTAAATACATTCCGTCGGTGATCACCCTGGGTTATAAATATATGGACGACCATACATATGGCACGACTAGGAATGGAGGATGCTGATTTAAGATGCTTGACACATTCAATAGTTCATCAGATTTGCAGCTGCTCCTCCACCGTCCTCAACTTCCATCCCTGAACCCTATAAATCTTTTAGCACTTGATTTTTCCACTTCGCCCTTGGCCTTCGATTAGCTCTTTTCCCCTTTGATCTTTCAACCGCGCTATTTTAGGCATTCTACTCCCCTCCATTCTCATTGCATGTCCTGTTGGATTTATTCAGGATAATTTTACCATACAAGAAGATATTTTAAAGCGTGCAATTGTAGCAAAGGAACTAATAAACAAATCTTTCACTAATAAACATCTATTGATACGCCCGTACGCATTGGTCCACGATATATTGTCCATACAGAAATTCGGTCCACATTGAATGGTCCAGCACGAATAATCCAGTTTATCAAAGTGCATGAGTATTAAATGTCACCAGTTTATTTGGTACAGAGGAAAGATATATAATGAAATAAATAATAAATATCCTAAGTTTATTTAAAATCTAGAGTACAAGGGGTATGATCATCACTTATTATTTTAATTTTTTTGTTTTCGTAAGTCCATTGATTTTTACAGAGGTGCAGTGTATGGTGTATCATTTTTTTATTTCTTCTTCGTCGTCCTCGAGGGCAGCAGGGTTAGCCTTAAGGCGTACAAAATTCTCCTTAGGTATCACTGAACTCAATACAATGGAATGACGACACCCCCTCCCCGAGGGAAGCCAAAAAATTGCGCATACGGCCGTCTTACGAAGGACCTCGGAGCATTGAGCTCCATAAGAATGCATGGGAATTTCATGCATCTTTGAACATTTTTTTCATGGATCATATAATTCGGATTGAATCGCGATTTGGATTATCAGTCACTGGGAATTTAAACTACAGTTTAAGCACGCCAAAAAGCACTATGCTCACATCCGATTTTCCACTTTTTCCCATTTAAAATACATGGTCCGAGGCCCCTCCCAACATGGCCGATCTGGCTTCAGCTGTTCCTATGCGCGGTATATGGCGATCGTCATTCCCTTGTATTGAGTTAAGTGTTAGGTATACGTAAATCTCCTCATTTTTTGTATCCACTGTGCCATACTGATGATCAGATACAGGAAAAAGTCATAAACGTTAAGGACATAGGTTTTTATCATGAAATAGCCGGTTTTTGCCAAAATGTCATGAAATGCGACTTTGCGGATTAAACGTCATAAAATGGTAGTAATCACTTCAGGCTTATGGTATGTGGAACCTCTCCAGGTACATGTATCGAAGGGTCCAGTGAGGAAGAAAATTTTCTGACAGAAACGTAGGGAACTGAGGGTAAAAGAGAGAAATGGTATAGGATAGTGAAAGGAATGAGCATTTAGAAAATGTAAGAAAAAAGGCGTGGAATACTTAGTTTTGGAGTAATGAAAGATTGAAAATGACGAAAATGGAGATATTTTCATGACATTTTGACGCCATATTGCGATGTTTTAGAAATGCCGGTAGAGGGATACGGACTAATTGCACATCTAATATATGGACTATCCCACCCCCCCAACAAGGTTGCTTTATATCTACCGGTGTATTGAGTTAAACAGGGGTACTATAAGGTGCGTGGCCTGGAAATGGCCATTTTCATATTCGAAAAAGGAATTTTTGGGTGTTGAGGAAAGGCAAAATGCAGTATTAAGAAAACATGAAGACGGAAATTGACATTTTTCAGTGGTGAAAAACGGGGAAAAGTGAAGAAATAGGCATAAGTAGGCCAATAGAAATGGCCATATATTTTTAAAAAATTCCCCGAGTGGGTTGGTGATTGGAGGGTGGTGTAGTCATAGTGTCGTAAATGTTGTAGCGTATTTTTTACAGAAAAAAATCCCCTGGAGTGGGTTGTTGGTTGGAGGGGGGTGTAGTTGTAGCGTGGTCAAAGTTGTAGCGTATTTCTTTAAAGAAAAAAATCCCTCGAGTGGTTAGGTGATTGGAAGGGGGTGTGGTTATAGTGCGGTCAAAGTTGCAGTGTATTTTTTAAAAGAAAAAATCCCACGGGTGGTTTGGTGATTGGAGTGGGGTGTAGTTTTAGTGTGGTGAAAGTTGTAGCTTATTTATTTAATGAAAAATATCCCCCGAGTGGATTGGTGAATCGAGGGGGGTGTGGTTGTAGTATGGTCAAAGTTGTAGCTGAAATGGTTGGGGAAGAGGTTGTGTAAAACGCGTTGTAAAGTGGGGATAGTTTATGTTGAAGGCGGGAAAAGTCATGGGTGAGATGTTTAAAGCGAAGAGGAGTAACAGCTCGACTGCTGCGCCATCTCGGGAAAATAGTCCTAGGAAAAGGTCAGATTTTCGAACATCGCGTCAAGAAAGAAATGCACTTCACAGACAGGCTTAAGTGAATGGTTATCGAAAGAAAAAGGGTTTATGAATAAAATGAAAGGTTAGTATAAATGGGCATATGTAGCAAAGCAAAATATGTGAAGTAGGTGGTTGAAGGTAAGCGGAAAGCAGGTGAATTGGAGGAATTCGCAGACTTGACGCTTCGATACAAATACCCCTCTCCATATCTGAAAATAAAAATGACACCTTTGTAATGGTCCACCAAATTGATTTATTTCTAACGACCCGGGTTTCATAACGCAGTGATATATTCAGGTACATTGATCATTGTTACATCCGTATTTATACAGAAATCCTGGTGCTTAGGGGTAAGAGATAAGAGGGGAAGCGAGGGGGATACTTTCTTTTGAACCACTTACCCTATAGTAACTATACGGACCATAATACTAGATTCAATTTTACAGTAAAATGTCAAACTTTCAGCTAATGCGTCACGAAATGACCGAATTTCAAAAAATTTACGTCATGAAACAGGAAAATAAAAGCCATGAAAGTCATAGAATATAAGTCATGAAATGAAAAAATAAAAGTCATACACGTCTCTGCTGATGATATGTGTTCGATTTTCCCGGTATCGCTTTGAAGTTGGCCGCCGTATCTGCCTATGACCGCCAAGGGCCTGGGTGATAAGTATTGACATTTTGTCATGGATGTTCATAAATGGAACACTTCGTCATATGACATTCTTAGACAGAGACTTTTTGTCATGTACATTTCTAAATGGACTAAATTGATCGGACGTTTTGGAATAGACCTAATGTCTCAATGGTAGTTTTTCCATGGCCGCATTGTACTGGAAGGACCAAAGGGAATGGCGTCCCTCAAGGATTTGATTTTTATTTGCCAAGTATCTTCATTTCCATAAATAAATACAATTTTCAGCCTCACGTTGTGGGCAATAATTTTCATTGAGGTCGCGGAATGATGATTAACTTACATGCTAGGTATGGTGCTACCAATCATTTGATAATCGAAGACCTGTTCAACGGCTCCAATCATTGACCCATGATGTCATCGACTGGTTAGGAATGGTGTGTGTGCTCCTTATGTATCACCATGCGTCTTCAATGGCGAGGAAGGAATTTATTGTCATTTAAGACAGCTATTTCCTTGAGTAATCAGTCACCAGCAGGCAAGTACTCACTGCTATCGTTCGGTTTTTCTCTCTTCGTACGGGTCATTGACTAAAGTGCCACAGCTTCCCATTTCTTATATCTCTTCCGTCATTGCATTTCTCTGCCCCCTGTTGACCCCAAAGAAGATACTTGGACTCATGGAGGAGCTAATCGAATTCTATGTACAAGGGACCATAATGAAGGGTTTGTTTACCAATAATGAACAATTTTCTAACGTATTAGGGAAATTTTGCGATAACCCATAAACGTCCAAATCTTAAGGAAACTAATCCCACAACGGATTGGTCCAGAATGGTTGCAATATACGGCGAGAATTTCTGCTTGAAATGCGGTGGGGACTCGTACCGGGAGGGTTCAAAGTTTGTGAAATTACAGATCGTCTCTTGCAGTGTGGGGAGACTATGGAAAGGAGGATACCCAGTGAGTTGCGAACGGTACTGGTCCGCGAGAGTGCCGCGGCAATTGGGACTGATCCGCAATAGTGCCGCGGCCATTGAGACTGGTCCAGGGAAGTCCGTGGCCATGGGACCCGTCCCATAGGAGTCCCACCCAACTCCTATCAACTGTTAGCAGAGAAAAGGACTCGAAAGGGACTAAACATTTTTGTAGGGGGGGCCCAAGAGACAAGAATGCGAATTTTATACATATCACTAATACGAATATCACTTTAAAGTTGGGATTGGCGCGTATTTACTTAAAATATTGTTAAAAGGGCATTTTTGTACGCAATAAAAATATCAGATTGCGGTGAGAGAGTCAGAGGGAGCACTTCGTTCACCTGCCCAGGGCCCCCAAGAGTCTAGCTATGCCACTGCACTCGACAGAAGGAAAGTATAGTAATCACTATTATATGCACCAATTGCGCGAAAGGATAAGGTTTAATTGATCTTCTTTCAGAAAAGGTACGCTCGCTCTAAAACTAATGAGGCATGTGACAACGTCGTCAGGGTCTTCAGGGAGATGGGGTGATTAAGGGGCTCAGCTGTTGGCCCGAGAATTTGCGTGGCCTCGAATGCACTTCCCACACCCCTTCACTTCTGGAGCTTTCATGGGACGACTGTTATCTCTGTTTGACAAGTCAAATATCTACGATTCATCAATCTGTGATTTTAAGGCATCCATTACTGAGAAATAATAATCGATTGTTTGGTTGCATTCCCATTCAAATCATCACTGATTGTTGGGTTTAAATTTCCCGATCCATATCTTCGCGCTGGAGCGTAATTAATTTGAGATGGGCAGACGGTAACTATTATTGTTTCAAGCTCATGTATGTTCGGTTAGTGAACTTAGAAACGCATTTTGTTTGCATTGTTTAACTCGAGAGCGAAGGATTTCCCTCAAGTCTGAAGTCTTCATTTCTCCTTTTCAGTTTTCCGGTTTATGTATGAGAAACATATACAGCGATTTTGATTGTGAATGAGAATGTTTCACTTTCGGACAAAATAATATAAAAATATATTTCAAATCTGGCCAGGCCGTACAACACTCTTGAAAAATCCAAAAATACCTATGAATATATTTTTTCTTACTCCGAGTGTCCCTTCGGCCCGGGCCCCCCTTAGGCACGGGTCCCAGGGATTTTGCCTCCCCTGCCCTCCCCTCTCGGCGGACCTACTGAGAAGTCACGCATGGGAAGTGGTAAAATTACTTGAGAGAAAGAGAGTAATCAAGAGTAAGTGGATTTTCACTACAAGGGAAGATGGTTCGGGGGAAACATTGAAAGATATAAGTAAAGACTACTCAAGTAAAAAATTCTCCCTTGAAACTCGACTGATTCTGGACTGAAACTCCACTGAACGGGTGAAAACTGGCTTGAAACTACATCTACATCTACAAAATACCCTGCAAGCTACCTCAGGGGTGTGTGGCAGGGGGTGAGTAATCACAAACATGCATTACACTATACCCTAAAGTTAGTGTAACTACGACTAATTATGCATTAGCATATATCGCTCATGCTTGTCACGAGGCGAAGCCTCACAAGCATGCAACACTACACTACAGATGTCATCAAAATGGAGAGTGACCGTCAATATACATGCATTCTACAACTACACAGATGGACAGGGACTCAAGACCCATGTAGAAAACATGCTAGGCGTGCTGTTAGTATGTACTAGGTAACAGATAAGGATTCAAGTATTAGGAGTACTACTACTTATAGAGCTACACTACCTAACGACAAACCTAGATAAAAGTCTCATGGCAGCTATTATGGTCCCTTATCGTTCGTGGGAAAAAAGACATCTTAAATCTATCCGTTCTGCAGTCTAGTTCCCTAATTTTACTCTCATGATCTGATCTACCGTAGTATGTCGGATTTCGTAAAATATTATCAACGTCGTCAGAGAATACACCGGTTTGGAACTTAGATAATAGATTGAGTCTAAATTTAAAATGACGGTTTGAAAGCTTTACCCATCCCAGTTGCTACAAAAGGTCAGTAACACTAACGAGATTATCATAACGGCCTTTAACATATCTTGCCGATCTTCGCTGCACGCGTTCTAACTCAGTTTCCAAGCCTATCTCATAAGGATCCCAAATACTGGCGGCATATTCTAAGTGGGGTCTAACGAGGGAGAAGTAGCTGATTTCCCTAACTTTATCGTCGCACTTGCCAAGTATTCTTTTAACAAATCTCAATTTACGATTAGCTTGACCGGTAATTTCTCGAATATGTTTACTTCACGATAGATCATTAGTCAGTTTAACTCCGAGGTACTTAACTGATTCTACGGTGTCTAATTTTATGTTGTTTATGCAATAGCTGTTACAAGGAGCGTTTTTCCGTTTCCAAAAATTCACAACAACGCATTTTTTCAGGTTTAATTCTAGCTGCCACGCATCGCACCACTCTTGTATTGCCTCGAGGTCCTTAGTTAGCGCTTCCTTGTCATTAAAGCTACGAATTTCTCTATACACTACTGCGTCGTCAGCAAATAATCTAAGCTTACTGTCAACTTTGTCACCGATGTCGTTTATGTACAAAAGGAACAGAAGCGGGCCTATGACACTTCCCTGTGGGACACCCGATGTGACTTTTACTTCATTAGAGATAGCTCCATCTAATACAACCCTTTGCACGCGATTACTTAAGAATTCTCTAATCCAGGAAATTACGTCGTCGTCTAAACCGTAGGATTTTAATTTCATGAGTAGCTTACTGTGGGAAACTTTATCAAATGCCTTTTTAAAGTCAAGAAAAATTGCATCAACTGGAGCGTTATGTTCACCCGAGACTAAAATATCGTGAGCAAAAAGTGCTAATTGAGTTTCGCAAGATCTTCCCTTTCTGAATCCGTGTTGTGTTTTTGTTAACAAGTTTTCTATATCGAGGTGTCTCATAACTGAACTAACAATTATATGTTCAAGGACTTTGCAAGAGATAGATGTGAGAGATATCGGTCTGTAGTTCGATGGCTGTTCCTTATCACAGCTTTTGAATATGGGAGTGACATTTGCAATTTTCCAGTCCATGGGTACTTTGTGTTCGTTGATGGATTTACTAAATAAATTCTGCAAGTAGGGTACTATTTCACAAGCTAATTCTCTATACACGCGGGCAGGAATTTCTTCAGGACCTGAGGATTTATTTGGACTTAAAGATTTTAGCAAGTTTTCTATTCCTTGAGTGCAAATATCGATAGGCGGCATCTTTTGCTGGAAGTGATCATTTAACTTTACGGATGTAATTTGCGATGACTTGGTGAACACACTTTGAAAGTAAGAATTTAATAAGTTGGCTTTGTCCGAGCTGCTTGTTAATAATTCGCCATTTTCGTTTCGTAGTGGAATAACTGTTGATCTATTGCCTTGAACTTCCCTTACGTATGACCAAAATGCCTTTGGGTTGTCCTGTAATTGTTCTCCTAATGTTTTTCTTTTAAAATCCATGAATGCATTCCGAAAGGCTTCCTTTGTAGTGGCTCTAGACATTTTGTATTTTTCAAATATTAAATATTGATCACTAGTGGACAAATCTCTACGGAGTTTTTTCATCTTGGCGTGGCATACTCTCTGACGTCTTAACGATTTTCTCACTTCTGCATTGTACCATCTTGGTTCGCTGCCCTCTTTTTTTACTTTACTTGGAATGTATTCTGATCCCTGAATGTACGATCGAAAGGAAAGCTTTCCAACTACCCTCCGTGTTTAACTTTAAGCTTGATTCCTGGAATTCGGGAAGAGAATTTTTTAGATGACTCTTGAACGCATTGAAATCGGCTTTTTTTAAAATGTAGAATTTTCTTCTTTGTTTAAAACTTTTAATGATATTCAAAGAGAACTTTGCGGTAACTACTCTATGGTCACAAATGCCCTCAACAGTGTTTACCTTAATTACTTGTTGCGGTATATTTGTTGCCAATAAATCAAGAATGTTGTCCCCTCTGTTAGGCGTCGTAGCTATCTGATGTAGGGCATTTGATGAGAACGTGTGCAGCAGGGACTCGCATATATCTTTGTCTCTTCCTCCTGATATGTAACTGTAGGTCCTCCAATCTATAGAGGGCGTATTGAAATCTCCACCTATGATTAAATTTCTTTCGGTGTTCCTGGATATGATGTTCTTTATTTGTGTTTCGAGTTCTAAAATTGAGGTGACGTCGGTGTTAGGTGGCCTGTAGTATGCGCACACGAATATTGTTTTCGATTTAGGGCATCTAATAGAGCACCATACAGATTCTATGATGGTATCTGGGACGGTTTCCGCTCGGCTGACTATGGTTTTCTTTACAGCTATAAATACTCCGCCTCCGGTTCGGTTGGACCTATCTTTTCTGTAAACTTTGAATGATTTATGAAAAATTTCACTATCAGAAATATCGTCCGTCAGCCAACTTTCTGTGCCAATAATGACGTTACACTCCGTGCTATGAATAAGGTGGTGAAATTCTGGAATCTTATTTTTTAAACTACGGCAGTTAACTACTGCAACAACTAATGCTTCATGATTATTGTTTTTGCGATTCGGGGTAATTTCATGATTGCTGTCTTCAATTAAGCTATTCTTGGACCCTATATTCGGAGTATTCTTAGCTAAATTACTAACTGGCAACACATAATTATTGACCCCTCTAATTGACCTGCCCTGTAGCCTACCGTCTATGTTAAACTCGACGAGTGTGCTCAAGTATCCTGCGCGCTACATCCTGCGATGCCTCGTATGTATAGTGGACTCCCAAGCGATTTATAGGCACCCGACACGAATCCAGCACCGGCCTGAGTCCAAGAACTCCGCTCCCTCGCTCCCACAGACTTCACTGAGTCTCTGGTTTATGCCTTCCACTCGGCTCCAAACCATCGAACCCCGATCCGTCCTAGGTACCAAGCTGCATATGGTAAGCCTCAAGTCGGTAACAGATTCTCCGCGAATACGGCGGAACACGGAGCATAGGTCTCTCACAGAGCCTAAAATCTCCTCGGATCCCATATTCGCGGCATCATTGGTCCCAACATGGGCAACCACATGCAACTTGGAGCAGTTCGCGCCCCTGACCGCCGACTTCATCGCCTTCGTCACCTGTGGCACCTTTCCTCCCGGTATACACCAGGAGGTGACCCGTGGTTCTCCTCCTTCCCGTCGGGCCTTTCCACGCATCGGGGACACTATACGCCGGACATTGGAGCTACCTATTACTAAAATTCCCTCCCTTCCCTCTCCACTCCCACTCGGCGACCCACCTCCCAGCTCTAGCTCCGATGGCTCAGCCTCCGCCAGCACATCGAACCTATTGCTGACGGGGATTGACTCAGCCTCCGCCCCTGCCAATCCTCGTTTTCGGAGGGTGACCCCGTGGCTACGCCTCGAGACCACTTTCCATGTCCCCGAAGCAACGGAGGGAGACGACACCGGAGGCACGGAAGTCCGAGAAAGGTCCTCCACTCTCCATCCCGCGACAGAGCCTGGGCTTCCCCTGGCCTTGACGCGTTCGGAGCGCTTAGGGCCCTCCTCATTCCGCCACGACCTTCCAGGACCTTCCACCAACCGCTCCACCAGAGCACGGAGCTCGTCCACCGTCTTCTCAAGCCCAGCGATCCGGGCCACTAAGGACTCGCGATCGGGTGAGCCCCTGAAGAGGTTAAGAGCAATCCTAATGGGAGTCATTCTATTCTCAAAAACCCTTTTTTTTCAAATGTAATAATGTACTTTTTCTTCCATTTCACAATCAAATGATAGTTGATGTCTTTCAAATTTTGTTTAAGGGAGTTTTTTTAACAAAATTAGAAACATATATATTTCAATGATATTTTTCATCATAAATGTCTTATGTTTCATTCCATTCTTAGCATGTATTTGGTTAATATTCTCTGACGACATTCAATGAGAATTGCTGTTGTAAAAAGCAGCTTCTAAATTTAATTGTTATTAATTTATTTCATGCTTTAGCATTTCCTTATGAATTTTTTTCCTCTCCTAATTTTTGTTTATTTTTCCAGTTCCTTTCCCTGGCCTTTGGTGGAACCGATACTGAGAGTATGAAGTGTTTTGAAATGCACAGAGGATTATATTTATCAGTAAATGTGAGTAAATTATGAATAACATGACTTATTTTCACTTCTCATGTTTATGTATATTTACATGATAAAAGATAAATCCCAAAAATAATTTCCATCACCTCAATATTTTCACAGCATTTATTCAGGAAGTTATTTTGAGGAGTAGATTTTCATTTGTGATAGTTTTCATTGTTCTTTCACGGGTTTTTGTTAATAATTTATTACCATAAAATAGGTACTCTTTAGTTTTCCTGATAAGTATTGTTTAAACTACCTCAGTTAGCGTGTACTTTCTCTAACAACAACACGGCTACATAGAGTAAAGCAGAATAATTTTGTCTAGCTACATTTTACCTATATTACACTGAGTGATTAATTTAAATTTTTGCCCTGTATAAATGCATATTTGAGAATTTTTAACACAATTTTATATTAAATAATTATAGATGGTACGTAAAGGAGGATGGAAAATGTAAATATCAAAGGCTGAGGCCTATATGATGCCATCTGAGAGAGAATTCCATTTTCAGTCAACCTCAATAGAAGACCCACAGCCTTCAATGTCAACTAAGGATCCACAGCCTTTGACGTCAAGGCAAGGCCCTCTGACTCAGATTCTGCCCTCTCTCCAGGAGGGTTAATATGGAGGAGGAGCTGAGTGAACTCCTGGAGGAGAACGATTCAGATTTCTCCGTAGACACCAAGGAGAGCGAGGAGGAGATTGGGGAGGATGAACCCTCACCATCAGAACACCGCTCCCTCCTATACTTCTGTCCCTAGACCATTCCCATTCTTTGCTTGTACTCACTCACCCTCCTGACAGTCCTTGCCTATCCAAGAATCACTAGCAATGATCCCGAAGTTTAGTGCCCTTGTGCCCCCGGCTTAACCTCACCTTAACCTTAAGCCGCCTTCCAGGGAACTGATTTCAGTTTTACAGTCTCTTTTTTCCAGATTCCCACGTTTACCCAATAATTGATCAGGCAAACAAGTTCGCTGATCACCTTATGCAGACAATTGAAACTCCAAAGACAAGGATTACGAAGTGGGAACAATTGAATTATATGTATGTATTGAGTTTTTAACTTTCATCAGTCTTTTGTTTATCAAGGGAAATATTTCTATAAATAATGTATTAGACTACTGCAGCACTGATATCCTGTTTAACCAACCTTAGTTTTGTAAATACATGAGTCATGATCGATTCCTTTGAATCCTTCACACATTTATTTTTCACACAACCCCTGTCTTAATGATCCAGAACTTGATATCTTATACAAAATCAGTTTCCTTTTTGATTCATTTAAATCCAATATTGATACCCTAATTATTCCTTCCCGCAATATTTGTATTGACAAGTCTATACTTCTCTGGAGAAGTAGGTTGCAATTCCGTACGTATACATTTATTTGAAAACTAAGAAAAATAAATACCTATGGAATCGAGTGTATATGCTGACCGAGCCTTAGTGGTGTTCTACTATTTCTTGACCTTGTATAAGAGGGTATGTGACTTTTAACTAGGAGAGCGTGTAGATGCTGACTATCTTTTCCATAAATTAAGGGATGGCTTTTCAGATAAGGTCCATTCATGGTTAATTGATAACTATTATACCAGCATAAATATAATCAATGAACTGCTTGAGAGATCGTATTTCACGGTAACTCTCAGGACAAATCCGGAAGGCATCCCCTCCAAAGTGGCAAAGGTTAAATTGAAACTAGGTGAAGTAATGGATGCCTTTACTGAGGATGGTAACTACATCCTGAAGTGGAAGGAAAAAAGGGGCATTCCGATGATCAGTTCCGAATTCAGGAGTGTCATGGTTGACATGCAAACACGAATAGGAGAGAGGGTTGTTTCTAAGACAGAGATTGTTTTGAAGTACAACGAATCGATGGGCGGAATGGACCCTTTTGATAAGATGATGGCATACTACCAAAAGGAAAACCCTTTAAGGGTAGAAAAAGTAAGGCATCCATATATTTCATCTTGTTCTTTTCAATGGATTTTTCCTGCCACCAGTGACCCCCAGAATATTTATCGTCACATAAATTCCAGCTCTCCACCAGGAAATCCCTCATTCTGCCATCATTTCTACCTGATCCCAAATCCCTATTGTCTTCTAAGCATTTACCCCATATCCCTTAAATTATCCTTTTGGAAGGCAATACAAAAAATCCTATCACCACCAAAAATACTGCTACAGTCTAGGACAGGGGTCCCCAACCGTATGCCTGCGGCCACCATGGCGCTCACAAACCGTTTTAGATGTGCCCGCTGCTCATAAAAGCCGCCGCTGCACTGTGCGATTGTACGGCTTTTATGTTTCGGTATTGACATGAGTAGTGGGGGTAGTGGCGTGAGTAGTGGATGCCAGCTTGTGTTGTGTAAGTTAAACGTGCATTTAATGTATCTAATTCATCATTTATTCCTAGTTACATGTTCATATTTGATGTCTTCTACTATCGTCTTCTACTTAATGTCCAATTATAAATATACCTTGAAAACATTGATGAGGCCCGCCACCCCACCGGAATCATAGTATGTGGTCTTAAATGCAAAAAGGTTGGGGACCACTGGCCTAGGACGTAGAAAAGAGATAGCTTATTTGCGTCCTAATTGTGATAATTCTCCTGCAATTTGTGCATTGAGCTTTGCACCTTTTTACAAAAATAAGCAAATATATAACTATTATTTTGTAAATATTATAATTGTAATAGATAAAGTGTTTAATCAATTCAATATTTTTTATAATTTTCATTGTTAAAACACACAGTATTATCCTGTCAATTATAACTGTTTTCTCAACTAATTTAACAAATGAGAAGATTTTATTTTCATTGTTAACAGGGTTATTTGGGTTTTCCATTGTAATAGGGGTCTAATGTGTACATATGGATTTCAAGATACACAGAATTACTGTTGATTTTGGTGAGTACGCATGTTATTTGACCAATATAGATGCCCTACAGCTCTTCCGAGTTGCATGTATGTTACAGAAAAATACATGGGAGGCTAACCTTTCCCACTGCTATTTATACTCTGCCCCGCAGTCATCACTCCAAGCCCAGAAAAAGATATGCATCTGCCTGACTCCACCTTGGACTAGATTATTCTCCTGTTCAAAAAGATATTCCACCAGGAATTTCCATTTATTTTCACTACCCTTCTCAAAACCCTCAACACACAACGAATGTTAAGATACTATCCATGGTGACCAAATGAATGCATTTCTCTAAAACGTTGACGGATGGAAAGATGTGCCGCTGAAATATTCCAAAAGTGATTTCATCGTTTTCATGTAATCAGAGACTTTCAACATTTTCTATTATAAAATTATGTGCATTTAACATGGCTAGCAATTTAAACTGTCAGTGCAGTAGCAGAGATAATGGATTTGAAAAAAAAACTAAGTAAAATAATATATACAGCAGGAGATTGCAATGTAGGGCATATGCAACCCGCATTGCGTAGCTATCCAGCTGGTCACGGATGATATGATATCACATCAAAAAGTAAAGATTTCAAAATTCTTTAAAATTTTTCATAACTTATTAAAAATGAAGAGAACTAGTAATTTTCCACACTATTTTATTGTTCACTCAACCGGTTTCAACGTACTTATTACATAATTTTCAAGAGTTCAGCTCTTGAAAATCTCCGGTTGAGTGAACAATAAAACAGTGGGGAATATTACTAGCTCTCTTCATTTTTATTACGATAAACTTCCACAAAGTGAACTCACCTACCATTGATATCTAGCATCGATACTTACGTCCTGCATAAAAATGAAAGCCGCTAAGGGCAAAAATTCTGTGGAGTATATGGGCAGCGTTGAAAGGGTTAATTAACAGGAGGCTAAGTAGATTGTTGGAGAATGGTAAGGTAACGGCAGAGTTGTGGTATGGTTTCCACCCAGATGTAAGCAAGTCAAGAGTATTTGGATGTGTAGCATTTGCACAAAAGAACAAGTCTGAAATAGATGGATAATTTCATTCAAGAGGAAAGAAGTGTATCTTGATTGGTTTCTGTTCTAATGGCTATAGATTGTGGAGCCTATCAGACAGAAAAGTAATTTCGGCTTGGTATGTCATATCTGATAAAAGCAGGAGATAATTCTCCGGTGATTTCTGACAGGATGATGTGTGGTAGGGTGCACCACTTCAGGGGGGTTATTTTGTAACCTCACCTTTTTAATGACTCTTTGCGGAAAGGCAGGAGATCCGTTTTGCTCTCTTAATGATCGGCTCACGATTGACCAAGTTCTGATTGTGGCTCCATTTCACATTCCTAACGACAGGTGAGATGGAACTAATAAAATGCTGAGGCAAACGAAACTGATCAAGAGTCAAAAGATACTGATCAATAGTTGAAAGAGCGAATGAATCAAATAAGCAGACCGGCAGTTCACCACTTGAGAGCCGAAGATGTTCACGCCGCCTGGGTGGCTGAGTTGAACTACGAAAAATGGCGTAATTTTCCACATTTTATGACGTATTCTCACTTAAAAAAAAGATCACAAAATAACCCCCCAGGTTGAAGAAACATCAGAGATTCAGGAAGTTCAGGGGAAGAGGAGGAGCAAGGTGATGAGATTGATATGGTAGATGAGGGGAGTTTATATGAGAGAGTGGGTAAAGATGAGGTTGGCCTGGGTTTAAGAAGGAGCATTCGAGTTGGGAAGAGGCCAGCATATTGGAAAGAATATGCTACTTCGTCACTTACAATGAAATATAAAGAGTTTTTGTGCGGGGAGAATTGTGATAAGAAAAAATATGCTTTGTTAGTAGATACTTCAGAGGATGGAAATTCATACCAAGATCACCATGCCATCGATGATTCACGTTATGTAATGAATGATATGTCTTACTGTCACGGTGTCCCTCAGTCTTTTGATGGGCTAGAAGAGAGATAGGATACATAAAAGAGTTTATACAGTTGAAGAGTTTAAGGCAATTTTCCGTAATTACAAGTTTCTAAATGATTTTATTATGACCTAGGTTTCAATGTTTACACATCATCTTCAGGTAAAAAGTGGCCTTAATTGCACTCTTATTTACAGATATGGGTCTTTTCACATCCTCCTAGATTTTTTATTGTTTAACCTAACTCACTTGTTTTCTCTTTAGTAAAACTCAAGCCTTCCCAACCTTCCCAACTCCTAATCCTACCAACTCCTTTTTTTTCCAACATTCCTTACAATATTCTTTCATGGTCATCTATCATGAGAGGATAATTTACCAGGGCATATTTAATGCCACTTCTTATGAATTCATTTCTAAACTTAGTATACATTTATGCAGATTCAATTGTGCAAGCCCATTTCAACAACAATACAGGAGAAAAAAATTATTCATATTAACAAGAAACTGCCAGCAGGCAAAAAGATCAACATACATCGTGAGCTTGAGAAAGGTGTTGATTGAAAAAGAGTTGATTGCAGAGGTGTTAATTGCAGAGGTGTTGATTGCAGAGGTGTTGATTGCTGAAGTGTTGCTTGCAGAAGGTTATTAATAGGATCAGCAAGTAGTAAAACAAATTTCGAAGAATTCTTGAAGAAGCCATCACTTGAACCAGTGGTGACTTAGACTCAGTGACAACAAATCGGAAGGATATCCCATCTTAAGTCCTCATCCTCCACAAGCTATGTCCTTCAACAGGAGGGGGAGATGATCACTCCACCACATTCATAACAGACAAGAAAAAACAGCATTAATAATGGGATAAATATGATTACCTAAATAAATAAATAAACAATTATGAAATATATAAGGAAAAACCTAGAATTGGAAGGAAAATACCTGAAACAATAATTATTGTTGGAAGATATTAAAAGTTAACCTAAAAAATAAATGGAGAGCCAACAATGGAGGATGATGCAACCTCCATTATAGGCCCCCACAAATGCTAAGTTAAATTTAATCGCCTAGAACTATAATTAAATGCTAAAGCCAGTAAAAAAAATATTGTGTTATACCAAACAAATGGAAAAAACAAGAGATAATGAAAAGCACATAACATACTAGTATACATGATATTTTTTTCATAAATTATATGAAAAACCTAATATTCTAAGGCTAGATACGGTATCATCTATGTTATATCGATTAATCAATAATGGACAATATATTATGGGATAACATTACAACGTAAGTACTAGTTCATCATTGAATTCAATAGTTCATAAGTAAACTTCCTACCTAATTGTTCAGCTAGGTCATTGCAATTACCAGATAATGGTAGTCTCATTCCAATATGCACTAATTGTATCATATTTTAATTAACAAACCCACACTGTAAATGTCCTACCTAATTCGTCAGCTAAGGCACTTTAATTCAGCCCCCCATTTCTCTAATTGAGTTAGCCCCATATTGATGTCTTCTCTGAGGAATATCCCAGATTAAGTGGAGTCCCCTAAACCTAAAAATTGAACCTAATTGCTGGGATGAATATCGAATTCTGACTCCCCAAAATCTGTGAGAAACCAAAGAGGATATACAATATGGGACTAAGAATCCTTTGCAAGCCCCATTGAGGGCTGTACAGTATAATGTATATTTACTGTAAAATAATGTGCTCTCTTAATGGAGTGTGATCAAAAACCTTTAACTGTTTCAAGTTGAATCAAATCAAATTATCCTTCCCTAATGTGAGGTGTCCTTTAAATCCTGTGGAGGGCTAATATGATCAAATGGAACCATAAATCATTCCAAGACTCAATTGCACCCTAGACCAGATATTCCTGAAAAAATACCTACGCAAACGTTAAGAGGATAGGCATTTTGAGAGTAATTGCAGTAAAATTATGAGAGGAACATATATTGAAAATGGGTGACAAATAGCCTCAGGTTGGAAATCTCTAAACTAACCTATATGGCATGCAAGGAGAGGAGGTGACACCCTACCGCACTACTGCATGGTCCAGCGTTGGACGATTCTCAGCTTTCCATCGACGATCCCTCGATGCACACGAATTCAACAAAGCACTGAGAAACACACTGAAAGGCCATGAACAAGGAACCACAAAACAACCAGAAGATGAAGCTGCAGAATGTAGGGTTGCTGGAACTGGAAAGTCATCAGCAATTGTGATATTCTCTTCGAATGAATAATATTAACTTGTGCCAAATGAAAATTATAGCAGATTGAAGATATGTTGGTTGCAGAAAACTTGATTGCAAAAGAGTTGATTGCAGAAGAGTTGATTGCAGAAGAGTTGATTGCAGGAGAGTTGATTGCAGAAGAGTGATGATCACAGGACCAGCAAGCAGTGAAATAAATTTCGAAGAATTCTTGAAGAAGCCATCAGTTGAACCAATGGTGACTGGACTCAGTGACCACAATTCAGAAGGATATCCCCATCTTAAGTCCTCATCCTCCACAAGCTATGTCCTTCGGCAGGAGGTGGCGATGATCACTCCACCACATTCATAACAGAAAAAAAAACAGCATTAATAATGGGATAAATATGATTACCTAACTAAATAAATAAACAATTATGAAATATATTAGGAAAAACCTAGAAATGGAAGGAAAATACCTGAAACAATAAATATTGTTGGAAGATAAAAAGTTAACCTAAAAAAAGATAAATACGACGATTAAAACAAATGGAGAGCCAAAAATGGAGGGTGATGCATCCTCCATTATAAGCCCTAACAATTGCTAAGTTAAATTAAATCGCCTCAAACTATAATTTAATGCTAGAACCTGTAAAAAATATTTTGTTATACCAAAAAAATGGAAAAAACAAGAGATAATGATTAGCACATTACATACTAGTCATCATGATAATTTCTCATAAATTATATGACCTAATATTCTAAGGCTAGATACAGTATCATCTATGTCCTATCTATGAATCAATAATGGATAAAAAATGATGGGATAACATTACAACCTAAGTAATAAGTTTAGTTCACCATTGAATTCACTAGTTCATAAGGTAACTTCCTACCTAATTGTTCAGCTAGGTTATTGTAATTACCAGATAATGGTAGTCTCATTCCAATACGCACTAATTGTATCATCCTTTAATTCACAAACCCACTATTTAAATGTCCTACCTAGTTCGGCAGCTAAGGCACATTAATTCAGCCCCCCATTTCTCTAATTGAGTTAGCCCCATATCGATGTCTTCTCTAAGGAATATCCCAGATTAAGTGGAGTCCCCTAAATATAAAAATTGAACCTAATTGCTGGGATGAATATAGAATTCTGACTCCCCAAAATCTGTGAGAAACCAAAGAGGATATACAATATGGGACTAAGAATCTTTACAAGCCCCATTGAGGGCTGTACAGTGTAATGTATATTTAGTGTAAAATGAAGTGCTCTCTTAATGGAGTGTGATCAAAAATCTTTAACTATTTCGAATAGTATTAAATCAAATAATCCTTCCCTAATGTGAGGCGTCGTTTAAATCCTGTGGAGGGCTAATATGATCAAATGGAACCATAAATCATTCCAAGACTCAATTGCACCCTAGACCAGATATTCCTGAAAAAATACCTACACAAACGTTAAGAAGATAGGCATTTTGAGAGTAATTGCTGTAAAAATTATGAGATGCTCATATATTGAAAATGGATGACAAATAGCCTAAGGTTGGAAATCGCTAAACAGGACCTATATGGCATGCAAGGAGAGGAGGCGACACCCTACCACACTACTGCATGGTCCAGCGTTGGACGATTCTCAGCTTTCCATCGACGATCCCTCGACGCACACGAACTCAACAAAGCACTGAGAAACACACTGAAAGGCCATGAACAAGGAACCACAAAACACTCGCACAAAAACACCACAAAACAACCAGAAAATGAAGCTGCAGAATGAAGGGTTGCTGGAACTGGAAAGTTATCAGCAATTGTGATATCCTCTTCAAATCAATAATATTAACTTGTGCCAAATGTTAATTATAGCAGATTTCAGAAATGTTGGTTGCAGAAAACTTAATTGCAGAAGAGTTGATTGCAGAAGAGTTGATTGCAGAAGAGTTGATTGCAGAAGAGTTGATTGCAGAAGAGTTGATTGTAGGAGAGTTGATTGCAGAAGGATGATCACAGGACCAGCAAGCAGTGAAATAAATTTCGAAGAAGTCTTGAAGAAGTCATCAGTTGAACCAGTGGTGACTGAACTCAGTGACCACAATTCGGAAGGATATCCCCATCTTAAGTCCTCATCCTCCACAAGCTATGTCCTTCGACAGGAGGTGGCGATGATCACTCCACTACATACATAACAGATAAGAAAAAACAGCATTAATAATCGGATAAATATGATTACCTAACTAAATAAATAAACATTTATGAAATATTTTTGGAAAAACCTAGAAATGGAAGGAAAATACCTGAAACAATAAATATTGCCGGAAAATATTAAGAGTTAACCTAAAAAAAGATAAATACAACGATTAAAACGAATGGAGAGCCAACAATGTCGTCACTCCATTGCCGTGCTCCGACGTTGTCACTCCGATGTTGTGCACCGACGCAGTTTCGCCATTGCCGTGCACCGGGGTTGTCACTCCATATCCGTGCACCGGGGTCGTCACCCCATTGCCTTGCAGCGACGCCGTCACTTCATTGCCGTGCACCTACGCCGTCTTGCCATTGTCCTGCAACGACGCTGTCTAGACCTTTGCTTGCACCGACGCCTTCTCAGCCGCCGTGCCCAATTATGTATCGTTCTAGTGGTCATCAGCCCCAGTTTAACCGATGTCTATGACTCTTAAAATGTCTAGTCTCTCCATCTCCCCATTCTACATCTTCCATCTTGTCCCTAAGGAACTCACGATCGATCGTGGAATCATTGTTGACTGATGTTCCCAGTAGCCCTAAAAAGGTAACGATTGCGATATTCTACCTCCCGATTTTTTACCAGGTGGAATTCCATTACGTTATATTTTCAAAACCAATGCTGTATCTTCTTGGGCAAAGGTCTTCAACCTGTGGCCCGCGGGCCGCTTAAGCCTTTTTGGCGGCCCGCCAATAGTTTGCATAAATTAAATTGTTATATGTTATGATTTCGTGAACTTAAGACATCATAGATTTTAAAAATATATCTGATACTTAACTACTAACGCACGCCATTCCTATGAGTCGGTTTTGTTTGGTTTACATTCCTACTGTATGTGCACGCGCCAGTAAGTTGACTTGACTGACTTCGGAGCATAGGGCGATGGGCGTACGCACCTCCCCCTACCATCTTCATACATCACACGCACACAGTACAGCCACAGAGTAAAGATATATCCCTACTCTGTGGTACAGCTTCATGACAACATTGACAACGCCGCAACGCGACGACGGAAGTGAGCGCGGAGAGGGGGTTCGCTCGCTTAGTAAGTTACCGAGAGTTGAACGGGAAGCAAGTCACATCTTGAGCAGGTACATTGTAAACATTGAACGTGTGTTGTGGCAGCAAGTACAAGTAGAAAACGCAAGTTCACGGATGAGCACAGATAATTGGACGAACTTGTATTTATGTATTTGCGATGGAGAAAAAACCATTTCCCTCGTATGCAACGAATCAGTTTCTGTGTTCAAAGAGTATAATATCAAACGACATTATATTTCCCAACATTCCTCTAACTTTGCGCATCCTCAGGGAAAATTACGCATTGATAAGTTCGAGGCTCAGAAAAAACAACTTAAACGACTGCAGCATTCTTTTGACAAACAGAATGAAGACAGTGAAGCAAGTGTAAAAGTGAGTTCTATTATATCAGAGAAAACTGAACGTAAGTCACAACCATTTTCATTCATTCAAGTATTCTACCAGCTGATTGGTAGGTTCTTGGACAGTCCCCATTTTGTATCCCAACCTAATAGAAATTGTCTAGCTTCCCTCCTAAGGATGACCCGTTATTAGATCCCTCTTCAATTCTTCATATCTTCTACCTCCTCTTATTTCGTCCAGAATTCCTATCCTCTTCCTTCCTCTCCCACGCTTCCCCAGTGTTCTCCCCTCTATCACTCTCTTCAACATGCCCTCTCCTCTCAAAACCTCCTCCATCCATCTCTTCTGCCTTCTCCGAACCTCTGCCTCAATCTTCCTCTCCTCACCGACCATATCCAATACCTCCTCGTTCGTCTTTCTCGCCATCCAGCTAACCTTCTCCATCCCTCTCCAAATCCATATCTCGAACGCCTCAAGTCTACGCACATCCTCCCTTCGCAATGACCAAGTTTCCGACCCATATAGCGCCACGCTCCGTATTAAAGTTTTCACCAGCCTCTTCTTTACATCTATTCTCAGACCCCCCCTCATCAATTCCCTTCTCTTCGAAAATGCTTCTTTAGCGAGCGCAATTCTGCATCTGATGTCCTTACCACTAAACCCATTCGCATATTAATACGCGGTATGCAGAGCTTAGTAGGTATCTGCCCGCCCCCACCCCATTTCCCCTAACCGCCCCATACCCCGACCTACCTGTTATGCATTCCATTCTCTGTCATAATCACGACCCACGGCCGATGCCCTAAAAGTTGACAAACTTCCAGAAGCGGCTTATGGTAGTTTAAACGAGATATCACTTCACAAAATTCAACGAATTTGGCCTCGATCAAATTAAAAATATATCAAATTTCTAATGATATAAAAAATATCAGCCACTTCCTGCAGTACTAAAGGAGATATATTCCAAGAATTAAAGGCCATTTCCCTTGGGATACCGCAAGACAATAATTAAAAAATAAGCTCCGACGTACATATCGCGTCGAAAATTTAACTGTTGTTAATATGCTTTATCAGAGATAAATTCGTTCAAAATTTGATTGAAGGATTAGGTTTGGAGCCGTTGGAGAATAAGTACGCCCTAAGCTTAGATGGACTTGAAAATTTTCAGATTCGCAGAGTTTCAGTCGACAAGGTGAAAAATGTTTTTTTTTAACCCCGCGTTATTTCTCTAGAAATAATACCTAACATTGACTACTAAAGCAATATGCGCTGCGAAACTGACAAGTAAAATTCCTTCTTTCCAAGCACCAGAAGTTATTATAACTAACAGCGTGAAACTAACATCTGAAATCGTTAGTACAAAATTCAATTCGACCCCCTCCTTCCCTATCTTCCCTCCTTTCCATGGCTGGACTTTCCATGACACCCCCTTCCACACGCCACAGCGGCGGCTCCCAGGCAGTATGTAGGTAAAATTATTTTAAATTACTTCATTACTGAAATACGTTTTGAAAAATCAAAATATTTTGTTGTGCAGACGCTTATAGCGTATGGTGCTTAACGTTAGTCAAATTAAAACCTTAGATATGTTTTTTTAGTAGATTACTGAGAATTTCTGTCAGTCCTAAACCAGTGTTTGCGTCATTAATATCTAAATATTTTATTCGCGCTTCTTAAGCATGCATTAATTTAAAAATTAAATTTCAATATTTTCCATTTAGACTAGACAAAAATATTGTTCTTGACTACCTTAATTCGTAGAATGCCAACAGGGCCATAGCTATGAACTTAAGAGGCCCCGGGAAAAACCTAACGGCGAGACCCCTTAATTAGTACAGGAGCGAGACCTTAGGTAGAGCACAAAGCAGACGATTGAACATTCAGCTGTAAGCCTGTACTATCAGCCGAGCGTCTAGTACGCGGACGCTCGGCTAATTTTATTACTAAGCTGGCTATGTAGCGGGAATTAAGAGCAATCCGTGTTTACACACAAATTAAAAATTAATTAAAATATAAATCATCCACTTGGGGGCCCTTCGACTTGGGGCTGTCCCCCAGGGCTGTGCCCCGGCGGTAGGTACGGCGCTGAATGCCGATATAGATTTCGTTCCTAATTTAAACAATCAGGTAGATGTTCGCAAAGGGGTACTTCTCCTTTTTAGCTTATAACTAATCTACCTTACTTAGCACAGATATAAGCTGCATTTCTTCCCAAAGACGAAGCTTTGCAAATTTTTTTGGTAGTTACCGCATTCTCGTAACTCTTGTTCTTCCACAGATATTTTAATTCAACATTCACGATTTTTTACATTTTTTCTGACGTTTTCGACGCCATTTTACCGTGTTTTGTCACTCGCCAGCAGAGAGCTTCTTCATAATTTTACCTCTTCGCATCATCCTACCCATCACTCAAGAAGGTTCTGGGGGTTGCGAGTATGAGGTGCGGACACGGGGTACACAGCCTCTATTTGCCCATTTTAAAATAATAAGCAGCAGGTTTCCATGCTCTTTGAGCGATATTTTCTTTTCATGGTCATGTCTTTAGGAGGGGCAATCAATTTCCTAGGAGGGGCAAACGTTCTATATTTTCTATAATAAAAAATAATTAGACACTTCAAGCTATGGGGGGAAAAAGAAATTCCAGGAGGGGCGGCGGCCCCCCCCAATTCTGATCAAGCGAGTGTCACTATGAAACGGAGGATATTATTTTGACCCCACTCAATAGTTGACTGCTATTTGGATAGATGCGACGAAATAAGATATACACTGCCGAACTGATATGCACATGGTCTTAACACCCCCTGCCACACGCCTCTTTCATGGCTAGCCGGGAAGTACAGATGTACGCGAATATAATCGCGATACACAGTCATTTCCCTAATACGTTAAACATTTAGAGATACACATTCTTAGCTGAATTACATGAAATTCACTCTAGCGCAATAGCTTCGTGTTCAAGTGATAAAAAACGCATAGGTACCACCGCAAATAACTTTTACGTATTGTCAAAAGCATAACCGTTAACCAAACACAATCCCTAGAAATATTTCACGTCAGGCAGGCATCAGGGATACAAAAGACAATTTTAAAATAAACGAGGTACTCACTCGAACGCTTCTCACACAAGAGCTCCGAGGATTTCACGTGCTCCAAACACTGTTTAACGCTCCCATCTTGCAGAAGTATTCCATTGCAAAGGTAGCAGAGAATTAGTAGTGAAGGTTCCCACGACGTATGCCATTATAAGATGCTTTTCCACGACTTCAGAGTTTCCACTGCGTCCGAAAGTTTTGACGTAGACATAGTTAAGTGGACAACTGAATCAAATTAAGATGACGAATTAAGATAGGCTGGTTGTTTTGTGAGGCAACAGACAGATTAAAGTACATAATTTGCGTAATTAAGGACAGATAAGGTAGACTTGGCAAAGGAAGGGTTGCGTGAGATATGAAGGTAGAATGAAGTGAGAAACTTTGTGTCGGCATTTGCCTAATCACTACAAGATACTACAGTAATAATCTGGGCTTATCAGAAAAAAATCTCCGCAACTGCCTAGATTCGAACTCAGGCCCCAAGGATTGGAGGCCGTTAAACTGGCCACGACACCCACCAGATCCCTAATGAGATTCAGATTAATTACAGTTACCCAGCTGCTACGCGCAAAATTGCTCGACTAGAAAACATAAAGAACATTCCCAATAAATCCGTTTACATGCTCATAATATAAAAGTGAACGACATGTTAAGACTCACCCCAAATTATATGAAGTTCTTACAACTCACTGTCAGTCGTTTGGCCTGCGGATAGTGAGCATGATGGCGTCGCGTTAGATTATACTAAGCGAGCGACATTTCTTTGAACATAAACCACGTAGAATAGTTGGCCTCCCTATCGAACGATTGCATTCCATTCCAGAGAATGCCAATCAGCCTTTACTGCACCTGCGAATCAAAAATGTTTTTGGATATATTAAAGTTAGAGAGCAATGACGTAACGGAGCAACTAAGAAAACATGCTCAAGTAAAAATGACGATACAAACATTCAAGATTAAATAGGTTAGTCAAATTCAGTCCAAGAAACGCATTTAACACGGAGGTCGTTACTCACAGATGACATTACATGCGAACACCTCAGCAATTCGACTGTCTTACGCCAAATCTTGCCACAGATTTCTCCATGTCGATAATCACGCAACCACTCTCACGGACGATTGAAGAGGAACTGAGTTAACAACTCCCGGGCAGCATTTCAAAGACCGCCTGTGGAGCGCTCCTCCAATAGCATCATTTCACGTCAGAGGGGAAGGTTGACGAGGGAGGGGGGAGGCAGACGTGACGGTTGGGGGCCGACGAAAGGGACAGACGAAGGTGTGTGGGTGGGTGCAGGAGACGGCAGAGTAGGAGGCGGAGGGAAGGCCTTGTCTTATCAACCCCTCCTCCAAGGGCGTACCTGAGACATGCACTAGAGCGGGCAGCTCATGCCAGATGAAAGCAGAGTCCTCAGGATTGCCATAAAATAACTAACAAGTTAGTCAGTCAGAAGTGGGAGTAGTGTTGATAATGTAATCTGGAGGATTCTGGATGTAAGGGAAGGGAGAGGGGAATTAGAGGTAAAGATGTACACGTGGAAATGTTCATAAAAATTAAAATCAAGAATCAGTAAAACTTCATACATTGGACACCATAAACACGATTTCATAGTTATTAAGACCTCATATTCTCATTATTTCTTGGCTACATAGTGTTTAATTTGCGGTTCTACATTTTTTATGAGCACCATCTTGAGGTGAACTAATTATATTTTACCATTTTCAATGATAATAACCTATGTCGTCTTTATTTCTCCTCCGAAATAAGGATTTCTAGTCATCTTTTACAATTTACTTTTGAGTTACAATGCACAAACATCCATATAGTGTGTAGCAAAAACCCACCCACGCCCACGACCTCTGTCTAATGGTATGACACTTAAATGAACCACAATTAAGCAATGAGCAGACCTGCAACATGGTTTCAACACCATACTAAAAGTTATAGATTTCGCATTTCCTTACACTGCTGTCTTTTCTGTTCGCTCGGTTTGGTATGTCATGTTATAAAAACAGAATCCAGCTCACGCTAGGTACGTTAGTTTGATGTTCACTTTGGTTGATATTTTATTCATTTTTTTAGCTACCACTAACCCGCCCCTCTCGCTTGTGCAACTCAGTCTAAAACGTGGCGAAGATCAAAAAGGTCAAATGGAGCCTTAAGAGAGATAATAATGCAGAAATGCACTACCATTCGACCGCTCAGCGTCTTTTGCACCCCTTCTCCTACCCGCCTTCCTCCTCTCCCTCACCCCCTCCCCATTCCAACTGCAAGGGGTAAAGAAGGTTGATGAATTTTTTTCTCCTCCTCAATGCGAGACGAGTCTCACATTTCCACCCCACCCCCTTCCTTCGAAACGACAAGGTTTTGGCGGGAACCCTTACAGAAAAATTATAATTCCTAGAAATGGCCTCGGCTGGCCCGCAGGTTATTTTCCATTCGCAATGTCGATGTTGCCGTGCACGCTTATCCTTTCCTCTGGTCGCCACGGGGTGAATAAAACGAGTCAAGAATGTTTAAAAATATTGAATAAAACGAGTCCAGATTGTTTAAAAATATTGAATAAAACGAACTGAACTTAACAAAGCATTATGAGCTTATTGACATCGTCATCGACAACAGTGGACATCGTCAGGTCAGTTGATGGAAGAAACCAGTCGTTATTAACGATAAAATTCTGTAAAATGTTGCAATCGAAATCCTGGTTACGTACCTGCAGCCGACCAGTTACTATGGAGTACAACTCCATTGCGTAAAGTTGCCCTTACTTCTTCGAAGAACATTCCCTCCTGGTTACGTACCTGCAGCCGACCAGTTACTATGGAGTACAACTCCATTGCGTAAAGTTTCCCCTACTTTTCGAAGAACATTCCCTCCCCCCTCCCTCTCCCGTCGCCACGGGACATTGACTGAGGGAGTTGGGGGGGGGGGGAGAGGCAGGCGTGGAGTGGGGAAATGGAGTGGGTATGGTAAGAAGTGGTAAAAATGGCGCGAGAATATCAAATGGCCTCACGCTTTCCCCTCCTCGTCTTCTTGCCCTTTCCACCCTCCAAGCCACACTGTGTGAGGAATACCGGGAGGAGTGAAAGTTTTTGGAGCGTGCTTTATGTGCAGATTTGCGTGAACATTTGCATACGTGCCTGCGTTAGTAATATGCATTGAAAAAAGAAAAAATCATGCTACCGATTTAGATTTGCGTGAACATTTGCATACGTGCTCATGTTAGTAATATGTATTGATGAAAGAAAAAATACATGTTACCGATTTGTGCACTGGAAATTCAATGTAATTATTCATCAGTCTTTTGAAAAAAAATCCATTACACATACACAGATTTTATACTAAACGCGAAATATTACGTTTCATATTGCTATATTAATTTCTAAAAATTATAAAGGTGTCATTCCGAGTAAATAATGCGTATTTAGATCAAGATTTAGCTTAAATTACGAATTCTGTGCCGTAAACCCGTTAGAACAGTGCTCCCGTTAATCAACGTGAAAATTTTGATAGGTATATATTTATATACAAACATAGTCAATCAATGAAAAATCACTCGTGGTGGAAATAAAAATCAACTGAGGTGTCACAGGCGTGACAAGCTAATGAAGATAGAGGCACACAAAAAATAGATAACTCACACGTTTTTTTGGTAGTTGATGTATAACAATTCAGAAGATGGCAGTCGTGTTGCCGAAATATCAAAAAAAACGTGTGAGTTATCTATTTTTGTGTGCCTATATCTTTCTTAGATTGTCACGCCTGTGACACCTCAGTTGATTTAAATATGTATATCTCGCATCATTTACTGCATGCATGTTCAATCCAACCTTATAAATACTTACTTACTGCACTTAGCTGAAATGTGGCCCAAGAATATTTTTTTCCACTTGCCTATTTGAAAAGTTATTAAAATGTGCACTCTAAGATTACCGGCCCAACCACTTCACAACAGAAAAAAAACTGTTGGCAGAGCGACAGACGAGTGAAGCAGAGCGGTAGCGAAACTTTGTGACACTTGCTAGAGAAGATTCATGACGCAGGAGACAGGACAGTATACAAGATAGGGGGGGGAAATGGACTAAGTCTCCCTCCAGAGATCCCTACGGGTGTCCTCCGGTACATTTGCCCGCTCATCAACGCTTGATCCGCATTCAGTGACCGCTAATTTTCCGCTGGTGAGTGCCACCAAATTTCGCTTACACCTTGTACTCAGAGCCAAGGGTTTACCGTTGCCTCCGAGAACCCTGAACACCCGAATTTCGATGGTAAACTAGTATTGAATAATAGGCGCAAAATTTTCAATTTCCTTAGGGGCCATTCAAGTATTACGTAATACCTTTTGGGGTGGGAGGGTGTTTGAGCTTTTCTTACTTCGTCTTAAATAGGGAAGGTAAGGAGGGACACGAGAGTCCCTCCCCTTCCAAGTCTTCAGTTCCCTTTCCACCGTGAATCCCGACACCGTCCCAGCAGCCACTATCAGGAGTTGAGGCAGCGCATATTCTCCGAAAACAGAATATCAAGTTACAATTCACGTGTCACCTTATACTTACATCTCACTTTCAGAGTCACTGAGAAAGGGATATCATACCAGGAATCTTGTCACCTCCCTCCTACCGATTCGAATCCATCAGCTCTTCTATTGCCAAAGAGCAAATAGCGTGAGTATTCCAGTAGGGTGGTTACCTAACTCATAATTAGAGATCCGTGATATTCGCGATACGCGATATCGCGAAATAACGCGAAAAAGTGCGAAATACCGCGGAATTGGTAAATAAATCGAAATTGCGACTTTTTCGCGAATATTGCGTGAAATAGCGAAAAAATCGGTAATGTAACGAGACCAAACCGATTAAAGCCTAAGCCTTCATTGTTTAACGCTGCTGGAGTTCATTCTTGCTATCTGATTAGGTATGATCCAAATGCCCAATAACTTGGCTTGTTTTTTCGTGCGAATATCGCATTCGCGTAATATGGCGCACTGTAGTGATGAATGATTTCAGGCTTTCCCGGCGAAGATTTATATCAGGGATCTTTCGGGGTTTGCACCGGGTAGTTAGGTCCATGGCGGCCGACGTTTCGATGCTCGAGTCGAGCATCGTCCTCAGGGCAGAGGTGAGTCTCACTCACCTCTGCCCTGAGGACGATGCTCGACTCGAGCATCGAAACGTCGGCCGCCATGGACCTAACTACCCGGTGCAAACCCCGAAAGATCCCTGATATACACTGTAGTGATGTCTCCGCCTCTATTCGCCGTTAAATTAACCACAGACTCTCTCTATTCGATTCCCATTCATTAATCCTCAATAGTAGTATCAATATGTTCCTTTCAAAACACTTAATATGCAGGAATGCAGACTTTGCGACGCCACTCCGGCCGATCAATCTCTCCCTCCATATCTATCCTTTGAGGCCGCATGCTCTTTTCCGCCTGTCCACCCACCCAAGGATACACATCTCGAGGTTAATTCCGCATAGCAACTCTGATGAAACGCAACTCAAAACAATAGCTTATATTTCGCGCTATTTTTCTTTAATTGCGGCCTTATTAATAACAATATTCGACTGTGGTTTGGTGTATATGTCCCACGCGCCCCCCTCCCCCCCCACCCACCTCAAAACATTTCCTAAAATATGCTTGGTTCCTATGAAATTTGGCTTTTTACCAAAATAATAGCTTTTTTTTCGCTTAATAACAATGCCTGCGATAAATAATTAACAGCGATGGATAGAGGAGTAGATTTACGTAAAACGATGCCTATAACATTATTTCCATCCCGATAGAAACGCTTAGTTTTTCGTTTCTTTTTCGTTGTCCCATACGAATTCTTCAGCTTATTCTCGCGAGAGAGGTATTCATAGAGTCATGCGAGCGACCTTCAAGTACTTGCTCTCACTTCCTGGTTTCAACCCCCCTCTCTCTCCGCTTCTCTCTATCAGCTTCTCTCTCCCACGCGTACGAAGGAAGGTGGGGAGGGAGTAGGAGGGAGTATTTCCTCGCTCTTTGACTTCGAAGTAGACCTCTGGTTATTGCTAAATATCTTAATTGAACGGTTGGTTGGAGATTTGATTACTTTTATGTGTAGAGAATTAAATTGTCCACAAGATACAAACTTCATTATGGGGTGGTCCGTAAACAATACCAAGAATGTCAATTTTATGTTTAATGTCAATCCCTCAACGTTGATGCAGAGAGATGTTTAATTAAGAGTATGTGGCTCTCATGGTTTAAGCACTCTTCAGAGAGAGACGAAACTAGTTTTTTATTATATTCACGATGAAACAAATGAAGATCGAACGGTGTGGACATCATAAAATGCTTCAAAATAAGGTTGTATCCTAAAAAATAGTCGCGAACTTCTCTTTGTTTATTAACGATAATATTCGACTTGTTTTTGGCAAACCTAACCCTCTCAACCCCACCAACCACTGAACCATAACTGTGTATTTGAAGTTTAGATTTATAATAATACCACGTATATCTTAGTCGTTCTTTTGCCCGGCAACCGATATATTGGTAATATTTCCACTCCCTCGACCAGGATGTTTTTGCAATTTTGCCCCACTGCAACTCCCCATGCCGATTGAATTTATCAATGCTAACACGATCTAGTTTTTCTAGAAGTGTAAGACCCCACCCATTCATAGCCTCAATCTGCCGTCGACGTTTTATCTCTCTCTGCAACCTCTTAGCGTACGTGAGGGGGAGGGGACTATCGCGGAAAAAGAGGGGGAGATCTCGGAGAGGGAGAATATGACACGCTCGTTCGAATGCAGGACTTTTCCTAGTTTTTCAACTTTTTTTACTTTACTTTACTTATTACTATTCCTATTTTTCGCTTCCTAGTTTTTTCTTAACTTAATGTGTATATAAAGGAAAAGTCAACTCAGCAACGTTCATTCGCTACCATGGACTCCCTTCCTATGCACCAAGTCGGAGGGATACCTCTCTGGAAAGAGATTGAAGAATATATTCTTAGAATTAAGTCCCATGCTGATGAAAATTTTGAAAAGCAATTGCAGACGTCTAATTCCGACCCGGATCCCATCGCAATGCATAATGTATGCGATCAATATGAAGGGTATTATGAGGTAGTAGTTTTTCCCAAATTGACTGACGATTTGTTGAAATCGCTAATTATTGAAAGATTGCGATATTTAAATAAAGAGAAATGGGGTTACTACTTAGAAGTTTACGGCTGGCGTGACTATTATTAGTCACTAGTCTACAAAAAACGGTCCTTTTAAGGACTAAATAAGAATATCCAAAAAAAAATGATCCTTTTCTTAAGACTATTCCAAAATTTTTTTATATATCCCCCTAAACTATTCAACCCCCCAATTTTTTTTTTGAGGAATAGGAAAACAAAAAAGTCTATTGATTTTTTTTTAACAAATTTATTTTTTTTCATATTTTTTATTACATTTCACCAGTAAATCGTCCACTAAAAATCACCAGACCGGTTCGTTTGCATATTATGAAAAATGCAAAGGGATGATTTGCGATGAACTCAGCTTCTGCGGTCGGGCCTACTCCTTTTGGAATGAACGTCATCTTGGTTGCAGCCGCTGCTGTAGCGCCCACCTCAGTTAACTCTATGAATGTCTTTTGGAGCACTTTAGATATTTTAGTATCATTGTCAATCATCGGAGTGAAATCAGCAAAATCACTGAACATAGTTTTCATACCCATATCTTGAAGTGTACTCGAGATATCTATCTCAGTCCGAACCGTAAATTTTGGGAGACGAATTCGAGTCCACATCAACTCACACTTGTCTAAAAGTTTGAATACATTAAAATCTTGGACGGATAATTTTTTTTCCAACTCTACTATACCATCGCGAGCATTGGGTAATACAAACAGCATGCAAGCACTTCGGTCTTCGAATTGCATTTCCAACACACGAGAGTCCAATTCAGTATCCTCATAAAAACCACATTTGTTAACAGCGCACATGGTAGGTATATTTATCTCATTTCCAGGAGTGTAGAAAATAGTCGGACGGGTATTAAGCTCGTAAAATGGTATCAACCATTCGTTTTCAAAGTACACTGCACTCAATAGTATCAATTTGGATTCTTGCACATCCTCTTCCTTCACTAACTCTTTTATAATTCCATTAGTCTTCTCACAAACCCACGCATTCATTTTGTTAACATCGAGCTCATCACTTCTGTAAACTACATCTTCGCTCCAGCTATTTATCAGGTTCTCGTAGTATTCGGTAAAGTTATACCCCTCCCTCAAGTGGACAGACGTTGCGATGGCCCCCTCCTTTGGTGATTTAGCCTCCCTCAACAAATTATCGTAGATATGTATTTGATCGTTCATATTGGTGACTTCAATAATTTCATCCAGCGTCTCTCCTTTCGCCCCCTTGGCAGCCATGTGAAGAAGTATCATGATCCCAGAACCCGAATATATCAGACTGCCATCTCTCAATCCACCTCGGAGTCTGTTGATGAAAGAATGATTCGGCTTTTCATTCTTCTCCTGCTTCATCACCACTCCGCATTCGGTACTCGACCCCATCTCGTCGTAAAGGAGGGCAGAAGGACTCGGCTGAGACTGACTCGCTATTCCAATATTCATACCCGCGTTTATATACATCTCTCACCCTGTAACCATCCCACCACATGCTCTGATTTTCACCGCCTAGTTTCATAAGTGAAGAAAACAAAACTAGATGACCTTTCCACGTGTTTATTGATTTCAGATCCTATCGCTTTAATGACCTTAAGCAAGCATAAGCAAGGCCAATTCCGCCTTTCACTTCATTCCACCTAGTTTAAAAAGTGAAGGGGAAAAAACTAGATGACTGAATGCTCTCTCAGACTCTATCCCCTCATGCGCAATTAACCTCAACTCTGTCCTTAATCATCCCCCTCCTTTATGCATCACCATTCACTGCGCTGGCAAGGAAACATGTATCCTCACGCACCACGCCTATACACAAGGTTAACCCACTCTTCTCAGGGAGTTTCCTAATAATAATAATAAAAAACTCAATAAATAGTCTCCGCTACTTTTAGCGAACCGAGTTGTAACTTGCCTTCCGTGGAGCTCGATAAAGTTGTGCAGTTATGGTGGAGTATCTACCTATTCTTCCTATTCGTAGGAGAGTTGCCAGTTTGAAATCGTTATCCTGCGCAATTCTAAAGAGGGAAAACATTCGTAAGAGAGAAAAAGACTTTAAGTCCATTCCACTACTGGAACTATTCTATCGTGTCAAGTGGATAATTTCTAAGGAAGAGTTTTTTACTTGTTTGATGTCACCGAGTTGTCCTCTAGAAGAAAAAAAAGCTGTTTCAACTTATGTCGATTTCATGCTTTTTAATGACTTTGACAGAATGAATTGCGATACATATTCCAATTTAATGTATTTAGAATTATGTGATTTTGTTTACACTTACGGAGGAAATGATTTTGATCTAGATAATTATAGCCATCTAATAGCTCCGTATGATTTGTTAGTCAAATATTTTTGCCTAGAAAAAAATAATAGTTTTATTAAGTTGTGTCCAGAGTGCTTCGATTATTGGCGTCAAGAGTTTGTCGATAAAGAGGACTTTTACGAAAAGTGTGGTGGTGATCTCAAAGTCTACAAGGTTGAAGCGAAACATCAAATTTTATTCACCGATTTTGTAATTAGGGAATATATTCAAAATTCTAATTGTTGGTGTTTTAAATGTTTATTTACACCTCTGTTTAAAAACAACTCTTTTAAAGATAGACGAGTGTTTCGTTTTAATTATAATTTCGGGCATGCTGGTGCTATTCACGACGTGAAGGTGAGAGTGTATGACGTGGATCGTATTCTTTCGTGATATTATCATTTGTTGCGATCTGACAGACCTTGTGGGAGATGATTTCATTTTCCTGGCAAGGTAGTCACACACCCATCACCATTCACATCCTGACAAAAAAAGAGCTCTACCAGAAGCTATATATAAAAAGACCACCGCACTTTAGCAACGCACTTCTCCAATCGGCGGGTCATAAATATGACATCTAAAATCGCCAGTTTACTGAAGCTACCCACAGCACGGCTGGGAGACACTTACTTACGTGTGGAAAGACAGGAAATCGGTGACGAATATCAAATTTACGTACCCAAAGTCTGCCTGCAAAAAGCCGGCACCGATTTCGTATTGGAAGTAAACTTTTGTACCTCCTACTATTGTATATTCAGACATCAGAAAAAAGAGTTTGAGGTTGTCGGACATAATGTGACATTTTCCGGCTTCGAGGATGCAAACGGAACGGTGGAGAGATTTAACATCATGCTAGCCGAGGACATTACTGATCCAGAGAAACTACGGCGAGCGGAAGAACAACTTCCAGTCATATGGCTCGATGTCCACGAACATTTTAAGACCATCCCCGATCCAAGAGGAGGCTCTATTCCAAGAAGAAGAACAGAGTTTGACGGTGTAATGTGCAACGTCAAAGACACGTCCAAGTGTCTGGGAGGTTTTGTATCCAAGTGTGGTCCTCTGTCTATTAAACCGGTTTGTTTTACCGACCACAAAGAATCTAATGTGAAATACAGTAGCATAAATGCTCTCAAAGGCACTCGCTTGCGAGTAATTAAATTTGTGTTAGCTATCGAAGATGAAATGACAATATTTTGATAATATTTGTTAAATAAAAAAAATTGAAACAAAATAATAATGTTCTTATTTAATAAACCTCATTATTTCCCTCTGCATCACTCATTTATGGGTAAAGGTTTCTTTTAAAAATAAAAAAAGAGGATAGGGTTTTACAAAATTTATTATCAACAAATTTTTGTTTTCAGTACACCAATTGGCAAGTTTGTAGCAATTCTTTCTTGCACATTGAAAGTTGCCGTTAAAATGTGCTTCAATTAAGCAGCTCTCACTAGTTACAAGTGTTTTTAGAGATGGGCAACCAAAAATTGACAAGTCTAAAACGTAAATACCCTTGGGAATCAGACGATTAAGGAAAGAAGCCTTTTCAGCTCCTTTTGTGAATAAAAACTTGTAAGACCTTGTATATTTACAAATAATAGACTCCAATTCAGAATATTCCACATCTCCAGAGAACTCGTTTAAGCCGTGATAATTGTTTCTTAACCATGACGTATCTCTGGCGTAAAGGTGTTTCGTTGGTGATTTAAAAAGCCACGTATTACAACACCTACTATCAACATTAATTATAGCTAATTCTTTCACAATGTAGCTACCGTCACTCGCAGTGAACCCTTGGAATTCTATGATACCACTCATCTTTCTTCTTCACTCACTTGGTTGCAGTAGATTTCACACTTTTCGTTTTCACCAACCACACCAAAAAGGTAGTCCAAAAGTTTATTAACCAATTGAAAGTTTCTCACCACTTGATTCCACTCGTCAAAATTTAAATGAAACGAAGTATTGCCTCGCTTAATCGACAAGTATCTCTTCCCAAAGAAATTTGCAAAGGAAAGAAAACTAGCGGAAAGTGGATGTTTCACACCGGTGACAAAATAATCACTCACTAGTTGCTGGAGATTTACAACATTAGCCCATTCACTGCTACTAATAACAAGGCTTTTCTTATTTAGATGGGAAAATTTCACCACTGGTTCAAAGTAGTTGAAAAAATCACAGCCGACACGAACACTCTTTGTTCCTCTCGTATTTAGAAAATATTCGCTTTCTAAAACGAGAATATCGTCGTCGTCGGATATTGTGCCGACAGCCCGAGATGTATTTGCGGGCTGTAACAACTCTTCCTCCTCCGGCGGAAACACCATGACCACTGGCACCCGATCGTGTCCCTTTTAAACTGTTTGATGCTGGAGGAGTGGGGGAAAAGAGAAAGGGGGTAACTTTGACCTTGAGTCGATTGCCCATTGGGAGAGCGTTTCATAGTTCTAAGCGAGAACTTTATCAAAATTCGCTGTGAGCTTTTTAAGTTCACGAACGAGGTCTGAAATGGGGGAAGAGCATCGTAGTCCGAATAAAGATGGAGTGTAGACTCCAGCTCTAACCAATTGGCTTCTAAACTCATTATATTCGTAAAAATTATCGTCCTTTAGAAAGTATAACATTCCGTTTAAATGTCTGAAAGCGGAATTCACACCCGGGGGTAACCCTGGGAATTCTTTGATAAGTTGAGCGTATCGGGATGCATGATTCGTACATTCGTCCAATTGCATTACATAATGATCGTTGTAAAATATTAGCGTGTGTCCCGTATGCGAATTTACGGCTGCTTGGACCCTTGCCTCATTGGGGAGACCGATAGAGGAAAGACTTTTGGGATAGCCATATGTTGGTCTTAACGATGGATAATCCAGCATATAAATTTCATTTTCGATAAATAGAACGACTTCCCCAGACGGTCTCTGATAAATAGCTGTCACTTTTTTAAAATCCTTTGGTAAAAATGACAGCCAGTCAGTTATTAGCAATGTATCAAATACTTTCATATCAGCTGTAATGTCAACTAACCACACCCACTTTTCATTTAATACATACATTATTTGATTTATTATTAAAAAGTTGATCCCATATTTCAAATCGCAAAAATTTGGTTTATCGCCCGAAACGCGTTCATTATCTCTTGTCACCTCATCATCATTTTTTCCTCTATCTTCACTATCGTCATCCTTCCACTTTGGTGGGTCACCATATAAACTACGAATTCCCGATATGTCATCGTGATGAAGAGAAATTTTGTGATCATGCGTGTATGTAGAAAACATGATAGCATTTGAATCGCTAGAGTGGGAAAGGCCTAGAGCATGGCCTATCTCATGCAATAAAACGTGGAATAAACTATATTGTCCCCAAGTTACATTCCTATCTAAACCTAAATACCACGATTCTGCGTCATCGATGTGAATTTCTATGTGGTCCTTGCCTCTATTTGGGAACTCCGCGTGGCCAAGTATGCGTCCGGGTCCAAAAAATTGATGTCTGCACGGTTCGGACGGTTTTATATTTCTGTGAATGCCATTCCTATGGGCGATAATAATATCGGGATTATTCCGATCATGTTGAAACGTAAGGTTAGTCTCCCGACCCCATAACTCAAACGCCTTCTCTGCAACTTTATGGTGCTCATTATCGCTCAGCGCGTAATTCCATTTGATGATTCGTTTATCCCATGATTCTGTGGAAACCGAATATTTCCCAATATCATGTACACCACATCTGGGGAGCTTAGTAAAACTCACGACATCTTCTCTGCTACTAAAATTGTAAAACTCTTCCAAAAGTTTCAATGCACTGTCAACGTCAGTGTTATTGACTGATGTGATTTCGTTATCAGAGACTTTTAAAAAACCAAACTTTTTTAAATAGTCGACTAAAATGGTCTTTTCATCGTCTGCGGCCCGACAACTTCCGCAAATCGAAATAATCACAATTAAAAGCGATGAGATGCGCATTTTCAACCACTCGACGTTAATATCTCAAAGATCGAAAGAGAAATGAAAATTTATAAAGTCTGTTGTGTGATTTTACTTTGAGTTGATGATGCAAACATATGGCCTGGTTACACTAGCAATAAACGGTTTGAGCCGCACCTGTTGAGTGTTTCAAGGTGGTCTAGGAGTGGGGAAAAAAGCATGTGACCTCAAAGGCTGGATATGGAGGGGAAGGAAGGAGGTTGATTGGTCAAGTACGCGAGGAGAATATAAATGTCAATATTTCCCTTTCACTTGGACTTGGCACACATACATAGCGATGGATGGATTGGTGGATGGAATTGTTCGAGTGATTGAAGGGTGGTTTTTAATGCTAAAAGATGTTAGCAAAACGAGATACCACCCTCTAAGTCTACAACGTCTCGCTGCTCATGCAATAATAACTCGAGTGGACAAAGTGAATCCGATTGGTATGCTTGAGTCTGTGAGAATGGCTCAATTCCGTTCGCTCCCCATACCATCTCGATTTGCAGACGAGAATATAAACGATTTTTGTGCTTTATCCGATTCGTTTAAATGTCGCAAAATGTATCCACAAACTACGGTCATATATTGCAATCAAACTCAATCGTACGAAGAATTGGTTAAACAATGGAAATTCCTAAACATTTTTACCTTTTCTATGAATAATTACACCCAAACCGGCTTTGATAATTATCCGTTTTTTTCTCGGATACCCCTCCAACCTGATCCGGTCTTTCCTAGAGAATTTTTTTATAATGTGACATCAAATAGTCGAGATGTTTCAACTCAAACTGATTAGTCTCTTTAAAAAAAAAATCCAGTCTTTTCTTAAACACCCTCATGTATTATGAAGGAGAGAAAAATTACAATTGAAAAAAAATATACATTACTTTGGCAAACCCCCCGAGAGCACTTTTCTCCCCTCAGTCTATTACCCCATAGTTTATTCCATACTGCTCTCTTTGCACTTGATCCGCTGGCCAGGGCTGTAATCTAAGGTTCGGCGCCTCGGGTTCGTAGATTGAGCCGAAACCGAGTGCAGTATTTGCCGACTCCCCATCCCGAAACTTCACGTACCCCCAAACTTCTCCCGTCTCCGGCAATTGGTGAAGGTGGACTTCAAGAATCGGACCGGACACTTCCAGATCTTCTAGCCACTGGTCAATCCCCATCTTAGGCATCAAGCCGTCAATACGGATCCAGGTGCTGGAAAACATATTTCCGCTGGTGCTGAGAGGTGGGGGGCGGGTAGAAAAGTGTGAGAGAGGGTGGATTGAGGGAGGTATAGGCTAAATTTAAGAGTGGTACGGGAGGGAAAAAAGATGTGGAGAAGAAAAAAAAATCTTAAAAAAATATTGAATTAAAAAAAATTGATTCCACCTTACCCACTTAACTTACGCACATAACCTCATATTTTAACAAGCAAACAAGAAGTAAATTGAAATTAACCTGTATTCCCTACTCAAACACGATGACCCACATAATTGACTTTTATCTCAAGAGAACAATATTACCGAAAATAGGTACTAGAGCCGGTCCTAAATACCTAACAGAGACAGGAAAATAGTGATCACTCTGACTCATGGCTCCACACTACGTTCATGTGTGGAGCCAAGATGGGAAGAGCAAATGCACGAGGATAAATTTTTTTTTCGTGGAGGTCATGCAACTATCCCCACGCGGTAGAGCTCTGAAGAAGCTCGGATTCGTCAAGCGCATTGTGGGAAGATTTTTTAGGATGAAAAAAAAAGAGAGGTGCTATTTCGCACATGTTCGGTCACACCTTGAATATGCAGCAGTGATCCTACCTAAATCCTCATCGCTGCCCAATTAAAAATAAGAAATATCTATAGTCTGAAATAGTTATTTATTTCAAAAAATTACGATATCAAAATATTTAATACTGTTGATATTCAAATCATTGTGTGAACTAGCTTTTTTCCATATTTTTTCTATTCCTATCTAACCATTCTATTCATATGGCGTGTTGGTTTTTTAAATTTATTACTTACATGCGGATCTGCTATATGGACTCCTTACAGGTGTGCAAATAGCCGCCTCGTGATATTAAGTGAAAAATACTTCGAGTGTTTCTTGTAAAATTTCTGCTACGCTCGTCTGTGGATATGTTGCGATCAAAGCAGTCTTGGTTTGTGTGTGTGTGAAAATACATGGGGATCAAGAGTGTATTTATACTAGAGTGGATTGAGAATTTCCCTCTGCGAGAGCAAGGTTCGTTGTGAGGGATTTTTTAGCCGAGGGAGAAGTGAAGGGGATATATCTGTACATAATTCAATTGCGGTGAGGAGTGGCTAGCATTGAATAGTTGAGTCCCCCCTCCACTTCAGAAAACTAGATCGTGCGAGCTGAGAATGCATTCAAGTTTTTTTTCCAAATTTATCAGTATATAAACCCTTGTACGGACGACCTACTACCATCATTCGCAGCCTACAACCTATTATATCGAGTAAGTATGCATTATATATTACTCAATTGCATTCTATTACGAGTTGGAACTCTCCCTAAGAGATTTTTTTTTTTTATTTAGTAAAACATGCTTGTACCAATGAAGAAATTAGACCCTCTCGCTGTAGTTCCTAAAGCAAGCTACGAATGTCCAGCTGGATACGACATCAGCGCTATCCAGTCAGACATAATTCCGAAGCGAGGACGGCAATTAATAAGAACGGGATTATCTCTGGAAATTCCAAAAGGGTTTTACGGGAGACTTGCTTCTCGCTCCGGATTATCGGTTCGGTACGGGGTTGAGGTTGGGGCCGGGGTAATTGACCCGGATTATCGGGGAGAAATAAAGGTACTCCTCTATAATCATGGAGAAAACGATTTTAGGATCTCTAGAGGTGATAAAATTTGCCAAATCATCCTCGAAAAGATCGCTACTGATGTAAAATTTGTCGTTTCCGATGATCCTATATCGGAATCCAGCAGAGGAGAGAGTGGTTTTGGGAGTTCGGACAATCCCTGAAGTGAGTTAAGTTCTAGTTAGCGACATTTATTTCTGTGAGGAATATAAATTAACATGTTTTTTTTACGTGATAGGATGAATCCTACCGCCGCCGATGCCACAACCAGCCATGGAGGACGACGGGATAGATCCCGATCGCCATCTGTGAGTTTTTTTTGGGTCTTTCTACTCCCTCTATCTTACTTTGTTAAAGCCTTTTTCAATAATTTTCATTTATTCTCTTTAAAGGGTACCGTGAGGAGCCGTCTCCTTAAACTTCAAGAGGAGGCGGAGTTTTTGAAGAAGGAGGATTTGGAAGAGGAGATCCGATACCGGATAGAGCGTTTGGAGATCATAATGACTAAATTTGGGGTTTCGCTGGTGGCAACAATAGAAAAAAACGAAGAAAAGAGGAAAATATTCCTCCCTCGAATGTTTAGGCTATCGGGGGAGGATATTTCAAATTATAATTCAGGCGGAGAAGAAAAGGTTTTCCTCTACAGGAAAAAAAATCTATTAAAAATTGAATGAAATATATATTTTCTTGTGTTTTTTTATTTGAAATAAAACCCCCCATCCTATGCATTGAACGAAAGTATAATATAAATTGCAAAAAAGTTTAATATTTATTTGCTTTAATTAGACAAAATATATAATATTCCTAATTTAATTTGGTCGCCATTTTGTAAAAAGACCGTCGCCATTGAAGGGGCGGGAAGAAGCTCCCGAATCGACTCTGCCCCCCTCTCATTGGACCATTAGAGTTTTGACCATTGTTTTATGGGCGTAGCTAATATGAGATGCAATGGTATGAAAGAATGAAAAAATATTGAGAGGGATATTTCTCTAGATGCATTTTTTCCTACTTTGTATCATCCATAATAGTACTGGCATTGTAATTTGGTTTTCATTAGTCAGTTTGGAGAGTGAAATTTTTTAAACAATTTCCGTCATTAGTTAATTCGAATTATTATTTCCGAATGAAATAAAAAAGCTTCTGCCTAATGCCTTCTTCCTAAAAAAATTGTCTGCCTAATATACTGAGTATAATATAAATTAAAATGACTTACTGGTGAGATAAAATATATATTTAAAACTATATACACCGGCCGGTGATCTAAGACGTTCAATTTTTAGACGTAAGGAGACACCACTGATCGAGCATGGGTCGGTCGGACGCCAGAACGATCGCCTCGAGAGAGGTGGGCGTGTTCGAAGCAATGAAACGATCCCCCCCCTAACGGGTAGGTGGATACCACCCCATAACGACATTCCATTCTCAACGCTGACAAGCTCTTCCTTCTAACCCACTCCCCTCACACCAAGCGGTAATTCTTCCGCCACCTTTCGCTTCCCCTCCCCCCTGCCACCGTCCCAAGAGCCGTTCCCAAGCTTGCCGTAGCGAGTAAAGAAAATGAATCCAGTTGGTGGCGCCGCGAAAATGGAACTATCTGAATCCACGAAATGTTTTCGTGTGTTAGTAAACAATATTGCGGTGTGATAATTAAATTATTACTTACATGCGGATCTGCTATATGTACTCCTTACATGTGTGTGCGAATAAGATCTGCAATTAGCTGTAAGAATGCAAAAGGTTAGTTAAAATTATATTTAATAGTTTAAAAAATCGTAATAGTCGAGTTACTAATTGAGAATAAAGAATTGAGAATACTTACTTAAATTTCTGTTGGTAGATTATCGGGACGGGTACTTCTGTGGATTCTGATGACGATTCACTACAATTGATGTGGAGTGAAGCAATGTCAGCAGCAAACAAATGCTGTGACATATGGCATTCATAAATAACCAAGTCCAGTCGCGAGATATATATAGTTAAGAGTAAATTGTAGAAATTCTATATGAAAAAAAAACTGAAAATACTTGTCAGGATATTTGCGTGGGAGTTTGGAACTTATGTTAATTTTGCAATTGTAAATAAAGAAATTTTAATTAATTTGTAAAACTCATCCTCTGTGTTTTTATTTTTAATGAAACCCCCTATCCTCTTTAGTCGCTTCGTCTAAAATAATGATAACATTATATGACATTATGTTTGACAAACAAAGCCTTTCTATCGAGCTGGGGAAGACAGTTATGTGAGACAAGATTGATTAGGGCTGCTAACAAATCATGGCATACATAACTGTCCTTTACATTGATACTAATTATTTGATTATTATTAAGCGAGGTATAATCCATAATGCCTTAAATAAAGTAGAAAATAATGAAACTCGCGTGTAATTTACAACTTTTATTAAGGTGGTTGGTGGGGTTGAGAGGGTTAGGTTTGCCAAAAACAAGTCGAATATTATCGTTAATAAACAAAGAGAAGTTCGCGACTATTTTTTAGGATACAACCTTATTTTGAAGCATTTTATGATGTCCACACCGTTCGATCTTCATTTGTTTCATCGTGAATATAATAAAAAACTAGTTTCGTCTCTCTCTGAAGAGTGCTTAAACCATGAGAGCCACATACTCTTAATTAAACATCTCTCTGCATCAACGTTGAGGGATTGACATTAAACATAAAATTGACATTCTTGGTATTGTTTACGGACCACCCCATAATGAAGTTTGTATCTTGTGGACAATTTAATTCTCTACACATAAAAGTAATCAAATCTCCAACCAACCGTTCAATTAAGATATTTAGCAATAACCAGAGGTCTACTTCGAAGTCAAAGAGCGAGGAAATACTCCCTCCTACTCCCTCCCCACCTTCCTTCGTACGCGTGGGAGAGAGAAGCTGATAGAGAGAAGCGAAGAGAGAGGGGGGTTGAAACCAGGAAGTGAGAGCAAGTACTTGAAGGTCGCTCGCATGACTCTATGAATACCTCTCTCGCGAGAATAAGCTGAAGAATTCGTATGGGACAACGAAAAAGAAACGAAAAACTAAGCGTTTCTATCGGGATGGAAATAATGTTATAGGCATCGTTTTACGTAAATCTACTCCTCTATCCATCGCTGTTAATTATTTATCGCAGGCATTGTTATTAAGCGAAAAAAAAGCTATTATTTTGGTAAAAAAACAAAATTTCATAGGAACCAAGCATATTTTAGGAAATGTTTTGAGGTGGGTGGGGGGGGGGGAGGGGGGCGCGTGGGACATATACACCAAACCACAGTCGAATATTGTTATTAATAAGGCCGCAATTAAAGAAAAATAGCGCGAAATATAAGCTATTGTTTTGAGTTGCGTTTCATCAGAGTTGCTATGCGGAATTAACCTCGAGATGTGTATCCTTGGGTGGGTGGACAGGCGGAAAAGAGCATGCGGCCTCAAAGGATAGATATGGAGGGAGAGATTGATCGGCCGGAGTGGCGTCGCAAAGTCTGCGTTCCTGCATATTAAGTGTTTTGAAAGGAACATATTGATACTACTCTCAATTTCTCAGAAATATTCTAGAAAGCGCTTTCTCTCCTGAAGAATTAGATATTCAGAATCAACAATGTGCTGGAAGAAATTTAACAAACAACACGGCCGCGGAACAGCGGAAATATAAGCTCACGCGCCCGGCACGCGTCGATGTCGAGCAGTAATTCCGGTGACTCACCGTAATGCAGTAGACAGCGTAATTGATTAACTTGTTGCAGGAAAGTCTGGGCCTAATGTAGAAATTTTGAAGACTTAAACGCGGCCGCTGGCCGGGAACGGACGCGCTAGCAGTTGTATGAGGGGGGAGGAACAGAAAGGATAGGAGATGGGGTGCTACTTATTAGCTACTGACTCATCTATTGTAGGTTAAAAATATTCCCGAAATAACTATTCAAACTTATGTTAAATTGTATTTATTGAAAGAGTACTTGGAAAGTTCGTCGATAAAATTAGGGAACTTATCTACTTCTCCCTTGTTACATCTCACCTGTAGTACGCTGTCAGTATTTGAGCTCCGTCTGAGTTACGCAGTTACTGAGTTACATGCAAACACGCAGAACAATGCTATGGACACATCTAGTGGTTAATATTACTAATACTACTAATGTATAAACGCTGAGGGATACTACTTCATTCAGAGAACAAAATAAAATAATGCTGGACATTTCAAGCGGTGTGAAGTGTTAGTAATAAATCCCTAATGGTTTTCACGAGGCGAAGCCTCACAAGGAATTGCAGCCAATGGAGAGGGACCGTTATTATATATGTATTTTGCAACTACACAAATAGACAGAGACTCAAGAGTTACGCTGAAAACATGCACGGCGTTCCGTTAGTACTAAAGGGATTAGGGGAGGGTGGTGGTATGACGGGGGAGGAGGGTGTATTCTGGGAAGAATGGTGTGAGGGTGATGGGTCAGTGGTACGGCACACAGCGGGGGTTCGAGTTCTTATCCCTAATGACCAAGAAAGCGTAAGCAGTGGGGTTCAGTCACAGAGTATAAGTCCATATTCCAAACCTTCTACAACAGAATTAAGCACAAAGGGATTTAAAAAATTTTTTAATGTGTCAAATCTTTTCACCAATGTACCAGTGTCGGAAGCTATAACAGTTACCGAAAAAGTGCTTAGAATTGCAGGATCAGAACTACCCTTCCTCACTAATTTTCTCAAGTTACTAAAAGTGTGGAGGAGAACTATTTTCATCTTAATGGTGAATACTTCAGACAATTGGAAGGTTTGGCAATGGGGTCGCCCATATCTCCTCTCGTTGCTGACCTATCCATGGACGACTTCGAAGTTAAGCTTTCTGACAAAAACTCGGCGAACACTAAAAATATTTATTGTTGGTACCGTTACGTGGACGATATCTTTGCAATATTGACATGTAACTGGACCTTTTCCTCGATTCATTGAATTCTATATCCAAAAAAGAAATAATTCACATTTGAAAATGAGAAGGAAGGCAAGCTCATCTTTCTAGATAGAAAATACGCCGGCTTCGGTCGCGGGTTCGAATCCCACCTGGGGAGGATTTTTTACTTCCCAGGGCATGATTGTGCGTGCTCGTCCAATGTTAATATTGTTAATACCCCGATATAAAGGCCAATGAGTGCTGTTTTCGGTGGTTATTGAAAATAAATAAATAAATAAATAAATAAATAAATAAATAAATAAATAAATAAATAAATAAATAAATAAATAAATAAATAAATAAATAAATAAATAAATAAATAAATAAATAAATAAATAAATAAATAAATAAATAAATAAATAAATAAATAAATAAATAAATAAATAAATTAATTAATTAATTAATTAATTAATTAATTAATTAATTAATTAATTTGTAAATAAATTAATTAATTAATATTACAGTCTCAAAAACTGATCAAAGCCTTGAATTTTCTGCCTTCCGTAAAAATACTACCACATCCTGCCATCCTACAATATCCTGCCATCATTTCTCACCAAAACTCTACTTTTAATTTTATGCTATGAATAGAATGCTTAGAATTCCCCTCTCTAATGATAATTCCAACAAGGAACTGTAGACATAAAATATCTTGCGTCAAAAAACGGCCACAGTGAAAATTTTATCGACCGAATGCTGAAGAAAAAACTGACGGTTAAGGCTTTACTTAATAGCCAAGCCGAGTGCAAAGACAATGATAGGAAATGGTAGAAAAAGTACCTTAATATGGAGCCGGGTCTAAAAAAATTGGTTATTTTTTCCCGAGGGACCAGTTTAGAACAGCCTTCTATAATTAAAATAACCTTAGGGCATTGCTAAACAATTCAAAGAACAGGACTGACCCCTTAGATAAGTGTGATGTATAAAGTAGGGATGTGCAGTATATAAAAATACATTTTTTATTAAAATGCATATTTATTAGAAAATATTTCCGAGGACACATTTTTCATTATTTTTGTTCAATTCATTGTGTTTTCCAGTCCAATAATATGCGGAGTAAATACACAACTGGTAGATGCTAAACATGTTTTTTTTCGATATGTTTATTAATCAGAAAGTACATATTCTGATAATTATGAAATGCTATTTTCATAATTCTCATTTAGGGTACAGTTTTCCTTGCGCGATGGTTTCTATAAAAACACCAAAATAGGCTTATAAGTAAGCCTAAAACAACTTCATAATCGTATTATAACAGATTATGAATATATTAGATGTTATCAAGTTAAAGAAATACAGTGCACAAGTCTCAACAAAGCATTCATTATTAAAACATGCCCCCCCGAGACTGTCCAATTTATTAATTTTGTTTCATTAAATTCGGATTGAATTCTTTAAAGAAAGTTAACATCCGGTTCAAAGCAAGGCTGTCTCATGGCCTATTTTTAAGGCACAGCGCTTTACAGAATACGCAGTAGCAGCGCCAAATAGGAGAAACACTTTATTAAGAGGATTCAAAACCGAGGTAAAAAGAGTTCATCATACTTGAAAAAAAAATCGTAGAAAAACGGTAAAAACCATGACATTTTACTTCCCAGTTTCCTTTGCTATGAGGAAATTTCAAAAACCTCACTCTCTAAAATAATTTTCCTAACTTAATTACTAAACTTCAGGATAAAAATTTTCATTTTGAGCAATGCATCGAATACCGTTGTATAGAAAATAACACCGAATATACCGATATATCGATTTAAAAAATGGACCGGAATATATACCGATATATTGGCAAAAAAATACAGGATATACCGGTATATAGCGATACATACCGCACATCCTTACCCTGCGTAACGTCGGCGGCTGGCGCGGCTGTAGTGGTATTGACACCAGGCGGCCGCGACAGGCGACTCGAGTCGGACGACTGGTCTTCACGCATGTGTTGTTCACCAAATCTCCCAGTCGTGCGACGAGAGCCGCTCCGGTCGCGCCTTAGGATCACACTTTTAACTGCTACGACAAACTTTATTTCTGTTTGTCTTTGGCCACATCATTTGGTAACGGAATCATTACGAAATAATTTTGGCCTCAAGTTTCGGTGGCCGGAATCTTCGTTTTTTGGCCTAGGTATCAAAGTACTTACCGATTAATCTCGTAGAATAATTTTTGGCTTTAGCCTTTTCGCCGCTTTTTGGTTATGGATAACTCTAAGAACTTTATAAATAAATGTCTCAATGGCAGAATGCTGAGTTTCTTAAATAGAGAAAAGGTGCGTCCTTTCCGCGGCGACCGTGAAATGACCCTAAAACCAACCAAACCCAATCAACCGATTCGTGGCAATCAAGGAAGAATAAGTTTGAGCCGAGAAGTGACCCCGAAGCAGATGCTCTTTACTGCATTTACTCATCGGTCGTCATTGAACTATACGCTCATGCATTATGGGATTCCACCTAGTCTCAGGGTGACGAAGCATTATTACTCAAGACGTAAAATTTTCTAGTCGTTACATTATTCGAAGTGACCTGCACTTTACGTGGTCGCAGCCTTTCCTAACTGGAGGACTGTCTTTTTTTCAGAGTTCAATAAATGCCGATTCTCTCACTGCGTCCCTTTGGCTTACAGCCACGTCCGTTAAAATAAGTTCCCACCGACATTTCGGTATCACATATGTTGCACCTACACTATAGCTTCCTACTTCCACGTTTACTTGCTTCAAGATATTTCGAGGCTTTGTTGCTAATTGCCTTTTTATAACTTAAATCGTGATTAGATGAGCAAGCGAATTCAGCAAACGAGAGCCTTAACACTCCTTCGGTTCACAAATCGTTTACCCCAGTTGAGTTTCCTCTCCGCTTCAGTTGCATACTATTTCCGAGCGTGTGAGTGCAATGACGAGATGCACGCATTTAATCCACTGGCTCCGCACACAAGCAAATGTGAGCTTTGTTTTACGTGACTCCTTCCGTGAGTCAGAAGAAGGTTGGTCTCTTCCGAGAACGCCGGTGGAAAAATATTCGAAATACTCGAGAGAATCACTTTCACACAGTGCGTTGAACTTACCATTGCCTAGCGAGAGGTATCCTACCAGTACGAAAAATTAATTCAGTCGTTTGCAGTGGCTATTGGTGGCTTATAGTCAGCTGTTAAGTCATTGGAGTGCATGTAACAATTTTGTTATGTCAACCTATTCCGATGACGCGTCATGACGGTGTGAAACATTCTATTCGCTATTCATGAGTTTGAGGTGAACGTGAGTTTGAAGAGGGGACATTTTTAAGTATGGAAAGCCTTAGGCGTCGCAGTTACCCTTAGAAGGCACCTAAGGCAAATCATAGAATTTCCCTGCGGCCGATCAACTGCATAAGTACAGATTACTCACACGCGTTTCATGGTTGTTCTTCCACTTAGCTTTTAAAAGTGCCTCAACTTAAGGACAAGGTCCTGGAAATCGCATTGAGAAATAGAGACGCTTTCTTCAAGATGGTTTTACGGCCAAGGAGAGCGATGTGCTTGGAATTTTGTGGGATGTGTTTAAGTGATAAGGTGAAATATGAATTGAATGAAATGCCTGCGTGTTCACCAGCGTTACTCAAGTGCTGAAGTTTTCGAGTAATTTAGTGACATGCAAGAATAGTCTGTGTGAAGTGACTGGAACTGTCAACGGACCGATAAATGGAATGGTAACGAAGATCGGGGATTAAATGTTTATTCAGGTAGGACTATTGTTTAATTTTGTTGCTGCGTCGTTTTAATATCCTGTCTTATTTCGAGTAATTTCCGGGCATTATAAATTGTAATCACTCTGAAGAATGGTTTATTGCAGCTCTTTAATCAATTTTTATTTTAGCTAATGACCTAACATATTAACAGTAATTTTAATATCTCTCGTGGTGATTCAAAAGTAATTACTAAAAACGAAAATGTTAAAGTAGGTAGTGAATTTTGTTTTATTAGTTTTAGATTACCGATTTCCGAGAGGCCAAAATTGTCCATTCTGTTGAATTTCTGTATCTAATCCCCCATCCGATTCACTATAGCTTCTTACCTTTGTAGAAAACGATAATTTCTACCCGGGTTCGTACCTTTCTTTAATCATTATGGGAAAATGATATTAAATGCCTCGATATTTGTCTCTAATCATCTACCGGTCACTTAAAGATGACGACGATCGATTATTAATTATTATCGATAAAAAATTATTTAAATTTACTTACCTTGCGAATCGCTTGTTTGTAAAATCCGATGTTTTTCCAAGACTTTCCTGGATAAGTTTTGAAACATCCTTTAACGCCATCTTGATTATTAGCTGAATTGCCATCAATGATGTTAATGGGGGAATCCTGAATATTATATAAGACATGAAATCGCCAAAAACCGTGTATTATTTCCGAGTAGTTTATTCTAAAATTTAATGCAAAAAATTTCATCAATTTTAATTGTGAAATAATTAACAATGAATTCTAATTTTAAAATATAATTACATTTTTCAAATTTACGCTCGTGACGTCACCCAGCTGTTGAAATCACCCTCCTGATTAGTTATGCTCAGTTCGGCATCGGTCGTCATTGGGGTAGGAGGTAAGTACTGAGTCTCTAATTTATAACGTAAATAGTATTTCAGATATTTTTTGCTTCTTCCTCGCACGTAACTGTTGTGGTTGATATTTATATTTTTGACTTTAGTTAATATCGCGCAAGGCCGTTTGTCGTGCTCCGGCAATATGAAGGTATTTAGTGATTGTTGGTAATGTTGATTTCATTTAAGTTTTGGGAACTTAAGTAGAATTTTTTTCGGAGGAAGGTGTTTTTCAGAGGAAATATAAAAACATTTACGATTTACGGACCACTGACTTGCTTTGCATTTCGTTTTGAATTGTTTATGAAGTAAAATCCCGAAATCTTGTGAAAGGTACTTTTTGTGCGTAATTTTAGCTGAAAAGAACTATGATGGGTTGGCGATATCCAATTTGCAAGGAATGCATCATTTTCTACAGTAGAGATAATATTTGATTCTGTGAAATAATGCCATTAGGTCACACCAAGAGTGGAAGCATTGTGCCTGCCTCCTTTTAATGAAGCTTATTATTACTAGCATTAGCTTCGAGGTTGTTACTTTCCTATATAACTTTGACGAGTATACAAATAAGTTTTATTGTAGTCGTGTCGTGATATATTGGTCGAATTTCTATGAAGGTGAAAATTATTTCCCGACATACTTCATTTATTTCACATGCACCTCCAGTGCTTATATTAATAATTCCGCCACCTGTCGCCTCCACCGAAGTTTCTAGGCTTATTTTTAATCCTATGTAATATTTACTCAACATTCACACTTTAATTTCGTTCATCGAAGATTCTCGAGGCTGAAAATTGTGCTGAGTGAGTTCAATGTCAATTTACGTAGAGAGACATCATTCTGGTTCAATGTTTTTTTTTTATATTTTATACCCCTCACTTTTCTATGTTTTTCACAACAAATTTTCTCCCAGACTGGACCCTATCGTTCATTTACCGGCTGCACTTCAGGCTTGTTATGATGTTAGAATTTTTACTATTCGGCAATTTGTGATGCAGCCAAGGAGGTGTATTAACTAATTTATAGTTCACGCGCCGTTCTTATCCATTCATATTCATACTAACATATATTTTGAATACACTGTAGCAAATTTCTTCGAGGAGCGTTGAATTTATGCGCATTTTTATCATTTCAGTGGTGAGGAAGCTGATAGTAGATGCTGATGATAGTTTAATGTACAACATCAGTCCAGCTGGACAGGGAGGAAGTTCCGATGAAATAAACAGCGGTGAGTAACATATTTACCTCATTTAATACTCAGATTTGTGTGTTTTTCTGCGGGAAGATTACCTTAGACACAATGAGGTTTGCAGTACCAGGCTTTTTGCTGTCATTTATTAGGGCCAAAGTGGCACCGGAATATTCCCACTACTAGGTAGCCCCTACCATACTAGGTAGGTACCTATACTAGGTAGCCCGGCGCCGAGTTTCTTTACACTCCTCCTCTGTTTTTGAAATCCCTCCTTTAGCGACCCAAGCGAATATCTCAAATGACCCACATTACTTGATGGAAATATCAGGAACCTCCATAAACTTGGAAACAATGTGCCTAGTAGGGACATTAATTAATAAACATGTTATGTTAACTATCAGACTTTGATAATATGTTCCGAGGTTTTGCGTAGGTTGGGAGATAGAATTGAATAATCCGTTGGGGATTACTAGATACATGGATTGTTGCTTTTCGCCTTGACTCACAGGCCGTTGCTAAAAATATCGATTGGCTGCTAGTGTCCCTGTTAACGTTGAAGCAGGGCTTTGTTTACTGCATATAAAAATGTACTAACACTTCGTAAATAATATTTGATGAGAACGGTGTAGCGAACCGTGTCCTAGCAGCACCGACATTTTATCTCATTTATAAGTTCAATTTGTGTCTCAAGAAGTCTGCTGATGACTCGTTTCTTCATCAATGGGTATTCTGCCAGATTATAGGTTCGCTTTTGTAGAGTCCTTATCCCAACTACCCTATTTCAGGGATATCATCTAACATTCATATAAAATGTTCGTCATCAGGTGTCTCTTGATTTCCCCAAGCCCTGCTTCTTCTTACGTCGTCCGCGATTCCTATCCTCCTCCACGAGTTCCAACGTTCTCCCCTATATCACACCCTCGTCAACATGCACGCATTTCAAGAGAGGCCCTTCATCTACCTTTCATACCTTCGAATTTCCACCCCAAAACTTCCTTTCCTCCCTCACCATATCCTACCCTTCCTCGTTCGTCTTCATCACTGCCTATTTCGCCCTCTCCATACTTCTCCAAACTCTCGTCCGTAAAGCCATCTGTTTAGGTATATCCTCTCTCCGCCACGACCATGGTTCCGATCCATACAGCTCTTATGCTAAAATTATGACCTTCGTGTCATCCTGAAACTCGCGTGACCCAAGTTTTAAAAATTTATCTTAGCCTAGTGTGTGTCCTCCCGCGACTCTCAACCTCGTTCTTCTTCGAGCTGTGTTTCTATCTCTGTGTTTTAACATTTTTTCACTAAGTGCGTTACTTTCATTTGTGTTTTGTACATTTCTCGTATTAACTCTAGTAAGCATGGTCTCATATGCTTACGGCGTACTCGAGTTGAGGCCCTAATGATAGTAAGATAACATTTCTCTCACTTTTTCGTCCGAAGTCCTGTTAGCCTTTCTCTGGGTGAATTACAATATTTTCATTTCATGGTTTCGTAAATGTTTCAAATGAGTTTACTCCATGATGTGCAATTCGAAGCCATTGGTATAATAATCTTTACTCCTCCAACTTTATTGAGATAGCGGTAAATAAATCGTATGGTCCAGTATGGGAGAAAATGTTTCGTGAGAAACGTAGAAAAGTGAGGGGTACTAGAGAAATGGGAAAGGAAAGTGTAAGGAATGTACATTTAAGAAATTTAAGAAAGAAAGGCGTGAGATACGTAGAAAAGTGAGGGGTACTAGAGAAATGGGAAAGGAAAGTGTAAGGAATGTACATTTAAGAAATTTAAGAAAGAAAGGCGTGAGATACTTAGCTTTAGAGAAAATAAAGTTTGCGTATTTTTGGTGATATTTTGCGACGAGAAATATATGCACTTCACAGGTTTAAGTGAATGGTTAACGAAAGAAAAAGGGTTTATGAAGAAAATGAAAGTTTAGTATAAATGCGCATATGTAGCGTGGTTGAAGGTGAGCGGAAAGCGGGTGAATTTGAGGAATTCGCAGATTGGACGCTTCGATACAAATACCGAGATAGCTTTGAGATTATTTTCTCTCGTAAGAAATATTCTGTAGTGCACACTATTGGTTGAACTTTATCTTTGCGTACAGTTAGAAAGTCATAAATCCAATAGGTACACTATTTTATCGTTTTATCTACGGCTGTATTTTGTCGCGATTAACATTGCTGAATGACGATATGCAAGCCCCTTGGGTATTTTCGTTTCACCTTGTTAACTGTTATGGAACCGCTTTGAACCTTATATGAAGATCATTATATTGCTTAGGATTATTTACTTGATAACATTGCATGAAAGCGATGTCAACTGTATAGGCCAACTGTATAGGCCAAGTGTACTTGAAAATGACCTAACGGTCGAAACGCGTTGTACTTCAATAAATTTGTGGAAAAGTGCATTTCATTAAATCATTCTCTTTTCATTAAATCAGGATGTCATTCCACTACATCTCGCCTGCCTCAGTTACTTTTATTGTATAGGCCAGTTATTTCAAGAACCTTGTTTGTTTCCTTCGTTACATATTGGTGTGACATGGGTAATTTTCCAGTCTTTTGATACTTGACCTTACCGGATTAACTTATTATAAATAATTGGTAGAAACTGTGGAATGTGCGATGAGCACTTATGTAGGTATATTCTGTTTCATTTAATCGAGGTGAATTTGTAAATGTCGCCCTTCGGTTCACTACTGATGGGAATGTTTATGTAAAGCTTGGAGTCATCGGTGGTGTAGCAGAATTACTTTAAAATAACTAGTAAATGTATTTGCATTTTCAATGCCGTTAGCGACGACTTTACAACTTTTTAGTGACAATGAATCCACGGTTGACAATTTATTGTTGAAGTTGAATCAGATTCCTTTCGCATTTTCACATTTGAATTCACCTAGAACTTTTTTCTTGAAGTTTGTTTTAGCGGAAAACATTCTATTCTTTGTTTTTGAGCGTTGAGCCAAGTAACCTTCCTTAACCTTTAGCTCGATCGTTTTGTTATCAGATTTTGACCCATAAATAATCCACCCTATCGCGTCTGTAGATGTATCTTGGAGTAAAAACTTCACCACCGCTGATATCCTCTTTGAGCCATCTCTGCCCCATCACTACATCACATATTTGAAATATATCATACATTTATTATCGTCACGTTTGTTTTAGCCTCTGCGACAATTTGTTAAGACTAAGTTGTTGGTATCATAGTTGGGAAAGTTACCAAAAAAATTAACTGATTAAAGCTAAAGTTAATCTCTCTAAAACGTAACTAGTTAAAGTTAAGTACCCATATAATGTCTCCTTACGTCCATATTGCGGTATTGTCCACATAATTTCATCCGTCGATGATGAATATTCAGCGATTCCTCTACGAAGTATTTCCAAGAAATACCTCCGTGCCACTCCTGTGAACTCGCTGAGAATTCCAAGGACGAATCTTCAAACGTTTCTCCGAATCAAAAATAATTATATTTTTCGAATAAACTGACGTTTCGTTTGGTTCATTCATGGAATCGACTGTTGGCTTTATGGTGGAGAAAATGTTATGTAATCATTGCATGGTGGTAGAATGGTAAGAGCTAACTTTTTATTACCTCTGGTCGGTTTTTAAAATACTTGGGAAAGGGTGTGGTTTGTTAACGCATTAAGTAATTCCCTGCTAACTTTTATATATTTTGATTTATTTGAAATATTTTTCCTTCCCCAGTTCTCATGGGCAACTTTTAAATCCGACGGCTATTATTTCGCTTTTGATGTATTTTGAGGTGAATGTCGCTATTTGAGTTTCTACTTAGTGTTTTTCTTCAACGCCTGCTCTGGCCTTAAGAAGACTGAGCAAACTGGTGTTCTTAGATTTTGCTTTCTTATATGTTACACCAGACGCTTTCTATTTCCTTTTTGTTGAATAACTGTGGTGACAGATACTCAGTTATGATTTTACCGCAATAAATAATCCACCCTATCGCGTCTGTAGATGTATCTTGGAGTAAAAACTTCACCACCGCTGATATCCTCTTTGAGCCATCTCTGCCCCATCACTACATCACATATTTGAAATATATCATACATTTATTATCGTCACGTTTGTTTTAGCCTCTGCGACAATTTGTTAAGACTAAGTTGTTGGTATCATAGTTGGGAAAGTTACCAAAAAAATTAACTGATTAAAGCTAAAGTTAATCTCTCTAAAACGTAACTAGTTAAAGTTAAAAGTTACTTTTCTGAAAAAATAACTGACTAAAGTTGAAAAAAGTAACTTTTACGCTAAAAGTTACTTTTTCAGGAACTTTTCAGTTACTTTTTCAGTTACTTTTAAGAAACTTGTAAAAAGTTTCTTTTAATAGCTATTTTTCGCAATTGGGATAAAATGAATGCAAACTTAATATTCAAGAAAGTTACTTTTAAGAAACCTTTAAAAAATAACTTTTAAAGCTATTTTTCGCAATTGGGATAAAATAAATACAAACTTCAAATCTAAGAAGAATTCATTCAACTTTTACTTAAAAAGTCAAGAAACTTTAATAACGTTCTCATTTCAAAATTTGCATCGGACATCCGTCCCCCTGTTTGAAAAAAGAAGCCCTGCAGCACTAAACATCCTTTCACATTGCGCTGATGATGGAATGCCAATGTTATACTTGATTAAAAGACTTCTCGTCGTGCTTGAGACTTTATTAACACTTTTACACTCGTGAAAATTTCTTACTGCTTCCGCATCGGCGATGGAAAGTGCCTCCTGACTGATAAAGTCGGTTGGTGTTTAAATAAAAAAAATGCATCATCTTAGAAGAACTTTCATTCTTGGTCTCACTGTATGATGAAGGTGAAGGTATTGATGACATGATGTCGCCGAGTAAGGCATATGAGCCCTCCAGGACATTGTATTCGCGTGGTTTCGTGTTTTCTCGTCTGGGAGTGCGTTCCGAAATTTTTGCGGTCATTCCACTCAACCCCGATGACGACGAGATGTCGCCGAGTGAGTTATGCGTAAACTGGCGCAATTTACAGATACGTTACTTTGAATGAACCCGTCCCCCTCGTTACCCATCATAGATTTTTTGGCGACCCCCTTTCTCGTGTTCAACTATGCAGTATTGATGACTCGACGTCGCCAAGTAAGGCATTCGTGCCCCGCGGACATGGTCTTCGACATAGGCGTGCGCAGGATTTTGCTTTTGGGGGTGCCAACGATAAAAATGCCGCCTTTGGACCTTGTCCATGACCGTAACCATAAGTCTTAACCCCAAGTGCTCGGAGGAAAGCCAGTTCCACAAAGCAACTCCCTCAACTAAAGTAGAAGGCCCCAGCAAGTGTATGTCTGCAAGTCTGTGTAAAGCAAGAAGTCTATATATTACATTTCTGCTTTAATTTTCTTTCCGCTCCGGTTTGGAAAACGTCTCAATTACCGAAAAGCCACAGCTGAAGGCTCTCGACTAAAATTGAAAATGAAATGTTTTTGCATGGATAATAAATATTTATACCCTAAAATTGGAGTTTGCAGTAAATTTGTCTAAAGAGGTAAAAAGTGAGATTGCAAAAACGGACATTTTTCTGCTAGAACAAATGATGCAAAATTTCCATAATTGTAATTTATTTTCATTTCATTTCATCAATGAATTATACTTGAATATTCTAAAAAAGTATTTTCATATTAATTGTCACAGATTTTTATCTCAAATAAAATTTAATCCGCCTGGAAACTTAAGTGGGGCTCAATGGTAATTTTTTCTGCAAGCATCCATTTAACAGAACAAATAACAATTGTTGTGTTTATAATATATTTTTATCCCATATAGCCACGACATTAGGCAATTAGGAAATTTTTAGGCTTGCATCGCGTGTCTGCTGCATGTATTCCAAATGGGGGAGGCGACGGGCCGCGCGAGAGAAAATTGTAAATGTTTAAATATTTATGAAAAACGCATTTATGAATTGCCACTAAAAGGGTATAAGAGAAAATAATTTTTTTATATATTTGCATTCAATAAAGATGTAGCTTTAATAAGAGCTATTAATCATTGCTGTATGACAATTACAAGCGGAGATATAAGTGATAATATGATTTAAGGCTCGGATTTTTGCTAAAAATGCGAAAAAATTAAAATATGCATAATTCGCTCGAAAAAATGTTTTTTCACAAAACGGTTTGAGGGGATTCAGTTTGAGTTGATATTCTACCCATACACCTATTTTTATAAAAATCTGAGACCCTAAGGGACAAACGTTTGTTGAATTGAGGTGGAATGACCCATAGTAATTGGTAATAGCTAAACTTTGGTAAGTTAAGCTAAACTTACACAAGCACATTTTTTGTCAAAAAGGCCGTCATGAGAAATATTATAATGCGGGTGATTAATTTTAAAAGAAGAAAAATAAAATATTGGTTTATCATTACATAAATGAACGTTGTTTGGCGTTCATTGTTTTGTTTGGCGTTCATCATCAAATACATTGAAATTGACAAAAAGAAAACGGAACGCATACTATCCTAGAACCGGCTGATGGAGGACATATGCTATGTCTATGCACTCATTTCGGGGGAGGTACATATTTCAGTTTAATATGAAAGATAATGCTCCAAAACTGGTGCTCATTCCAAGGATTACTTTTATTACAAGGACTAAAACATTTATTATTGTCAGAAAAATGTAGGGGGTTATAAATTTGGAATCCATGCGACGAACGAAATAGTATAAGGGATAAAATCTTTAAAATGTTTCTGCTTGTGTTTGAGCTCTTTTCATTATTGTTGAACCATTCCATGAGGAATATGTATATTGGGTTGCCAACTCGCCCGGAGGAAATTTAAAAATTTCTGCCAAAAATCGACAAAAGTTACTCAAATTAAAGTGCCATTGGACACATCTATGACTAATTGAAATCTAATTGCCTTCTCAGCGCAATGTAAGGGTGATTTCGCTTCTGTTCCGCGCAGTTCCCATTAAGATGTAGAAGAAATAACGAGTCAACCAACCTAATAGTCAGTTGGTGATCCCTTTAAAAACATAATTAAACCACCTTAATCTACAAAAATGCATCCACGGTAAAGCCTGTTAATACCAGTTATGCACTAAATTGGATTTGAATGTATGGAGTGAATACCATCATATTTTGATTAGTATTGCATAAGATCATAAAATTGTCAGATCCAACAGCAAAGCGGGTGTGAATCCTAAACAGAAATTCTCACGATGGGTACCTATATAACGTGGTTTGCAGATGCTCTAAAAATCGGTACATGCGGTGTGAACTCAAAACCCTTCTAAAACACTCAGAACGCCAAAACAATTTTGAATTTCCAATTAAAATCGTTGTACATCCAATATTATTTTCTAATTGAGGACACACTTAGTTTTCGTTGATATGAGTACATGTCTGTTTCTTAACTCCAAAATCCTGTAATGGTCTAATACTATTCACTGCAAGTTTAGTTGAAGAATGGCTTTAGAGCCCTAAGGAGTCCTTCGGGGTACCTCGGACGTGGTAAAGAACAATAATATCCCGAAGAACGCGAGTTAGAGCTTGGAATAGATGTCGATATTGCCAAAAGTTAATGGCAAACTTAAGATTGTCTTCTAATTGTGAAAATGTCATTATATTCGAAATCTGGCCATTAAATTGACATAAATTGAGCTGTTAGGAGCTGCGGGTCACCATTTCGTGCTTACTTAAAATCTCGAAGTGCTCTTTAATTTCAGCGATATACACTACATATACTCGTAAAATCTGGAATTAAAAAAATACATCAAAATCCTGGCTAATCTATTTACTTTGGATTACTTTAATAAACTATGGATTCTGTTGCATATTGAATGTATTACTAGAGTATTGAACTAGAGTCGTCCAAAAAAATTAGAAGTCTTCACATTTTTCACACCGCCCCCTAATTTGGTGCCGGATGACTATAATGACTATGCCGATCTTTGCTGCACGCTTTCAAACTCTGTGTTTTAGTCTACCTCATAAGGATCCCAATTGCTGGAAGCATATTCCTAGTGGGGTCTAATAAGGGAAGAGTACCTGATTTCTCTTTCTTATCGTCGCACTTGTCAAGTACTCATTTAACAAATCCCAGTTTTCGATTAGCTTGACCGGTTATTTCCCGAATATATCTACCCAACTCCGAGGTATGTAACGAATTATAGTCTCCAATAGGATATGCTGTATGCAATAGCTGTAATGATGAGTTTTTACTTTTCAAAAAATTCATTATAACACATTTTAAAAAATTCAATTCTAGCTGCCACGCATCGCACCACTCCTGTATTGCCTCGAGGTCCTTCGTTAGTGCTTGCTTATCATTAATGCTGCATATTTCCCTATACACTACTGCGTCGTCTGCAACAAATCGAAGCCTACTGTCAACTATTTCACCTGTATCGTTAATATATAAAGGAACAGAAATGGGCCTATGGCACTCCGCTATGGGACATCAGATGTGACTTTTACTTCATTAGAGGTAGCGTCGTTTAAAACAACCCTTTGTACGCGATTTCTTAAGAATTCTCAAATCCAAGAAATTGCATCATATTCGAAACAGTAAGAATTTAATTTTAAAAGTTACTTTTATGGGACACTAAGTCAAGAAAAATAGCGTCAACTGGAACGAGACTAAAATATCACCCGAGACTAAAATATCGTGGGCTAAAAGTGCTAATTGCGTTTCGCAAGATCTTCCCATTCTGAATCCGCGTTGCGTTTTTATTTGCAAGCCGTGCATATCGAGGTGTCTCCTAACTGAGCTTATATTATACGTTCAAGGACTTTGCATGATATAGATGTGAGGGATATTGCTCGGTAACTCGATGGCTGATCCTTATCGCCACTTTTAAATATGGGGATGACATTCGCAATTTTCAAGTTATTGGGATGTAATCTATGATAATTTCGTGAACACACTTTGAATGCACTATTATGTAATAATATTTATTGTTCGATGGTATACTCGCCCCAAATATTGCTACTTTGCTTAGACGACGGTATTGTATGCATTTTAAAAATGTGTGACACTGCATACTACTGTCAATATCAGTATAACGGCCTGTTTACACGGTGTTCGGTTTAGATATATAGGCATTTGGAGAAGGATTTTTGCACAGTCATTTATATTATAAATGCCTATCGCCGCCTACACTTGTACACTTTAGATAGGTGGTATTCTCCTTGTCATGCGCTTCGCTTCGCAGGATCTTATGAAAGAACGAAGGATGTGGGAATTAAGCTCACTCTCACTCAGTGATTCAACCCGAAGGATGGTTTGGATAGTTGAGGGTAGAGCTCACCCCGGACTAAGCCACAGGCGTGTGAATTTCATACATTCAGGGTAGGGGGGCCAGTTCCGAGGATTTTTGTTCGAGGGCGTCGAAAGGCTTAACCCGGATTTGAATCCTTCGATCGGGAACAGGTTCCTTCGATCAGTAGCCTAGCACCCTACCCACTAGGTCACCACGCTCCCCTGGGGATTAAGCTATGAAGGGATAATAACTTTGGCTGGTAAAATAGTATTTTAATCATTTCATTGTTACATTGCAATAAATATTATTCGTATGTTACACAAGTGCTTGAGGTCCCTTTGATATTTACTCCCAATTACATTACTCTTTTAATTTATCACACATACTTTTCTTCACGATCTTATATTGAGGCTAAATATGACTAATAACTTTGGCAGCAGGCTTTGAGCAAAGGTACATCTGGACTTACTTCTGAGTAGGAGCTTCAGCAGCATTATTTTTTCACCAAAGACTGTGAAATTCGCCATGAAATTTGTGCAAATGCTATGATTGAAACATTTAGTTTTGTTTCTTCTAAATGTCTATGGCTAGTACATGCCACGCAATGTAATTGGGGTACTGATGTGAAGAAATGTTTACGGAAAGAGCACCCGTGGAAAAAGCTCGTCATGTTAACTCAAGCCTTGTCGTTCAAATATCTATCTAGATGTAATCATTTGATACCCATATTTTACTCATCTAAATTATACCGTTTAGCAATTATGGAATGTAAAATGTGGTTACGTAAATTATCTCTTTTAATTATTTAGGGTATTCATCGACTAAGGAGCTATGTAATCCTGGTAGTTTTCTATTACCTTTGCATTTGAAGCATTAATGCTTTAATGCAACTGTAATAGAAATACAAATGCGAAGATGCGCGAACCCGAGCATGTCTCAATTTAACGTTCATATTTTTACCTAATAATACCATTTCATTGATGTCACATTTAGGTCCTCTAAAAATGTACCAAATTTAGTGCTTACCAAAACCATGTCGTTTATTTTGATCATGTATCATGTGCTATCAGCGATCTTGTCTTATTTGATTGTTCACTTAACTAATAGTATGTAACAAAATAAAATAAGCTCAGTTTTGTCGTTGACACCCGGCGTATTTTCCACATGCAATGCAATAAATAAATAATAAAGGGATATTTATGATCAGGTTCGATGGGTGATCATTGTCCACAATACTCGTAGGGCTTCGTTTGAGTCTGCCAGTGCGCTATCTAGTTTTTAGTTTCTATTTTGGAATCTAACTATCTTTTGGTATCATTTTTCGCCCATTTCGTAAATCTTTTTTGTTGAGAAATTTGAATTCCCCGAGGCTTGTACTAAATGTGCTGTAGAAAGTGAATAATTTCACTAACTAGAAGGGCGTAATCAATGGAGTAAATATTTAAATGAATTTTTTACTGTAGTATGAATCAGAAAAATGCGAGATGCATATCATAATTATCATTTGTGGCACAAATAAGGAAATTTGCAATCCTTTTACGGCAAAATTTACTTATTTATTTATACGGCTTTCTGTTCTGTATGCGCTATAGGTGCTGAGGTTTGTTGAATTCCCATGAACATTTATTTTTCGGAGAAGTTTGTAGCTATGCATATTTATCAGGATTAACAGCGTTGCCCGACCACATTGTCTTGATGATTGCAGAAATATCACACTTGATAATGAATTACTGTTAAACAGGGAGGAAGAATCGTATGAAAACACCAGAATATAACCTCCAGGAAATGCGGAAATTTCAAGCGGTATTCTCAACGACGTATTGCATGTCTAAATTCCCAGTGGCATTCGATTCGTATGCCTCCTCAGTTTTCGCATTTACCGATCCACTGCGACTGGGGTTGGTACGGCCTCAAATACCCCAAGTCGAACCGGTAAGCTAGTTGCAAACATTCCGCTCCGAACCGAAAAGCCTTCAGGCTTACATACTCAGTCGTGTTGTTAAATTGCTATGCAGTAATCATGTTAAGTTCTAAGTCCGTGAAACAAGCTGTCAGTAGTCGGAGGGTCCTGCGTAGAACAGTGATATAAAGGAGGGGACAAACAACGCTATGTCTTAAAATAAAAATAAGTATTAAATCCGTCCAGGCGTAACCTTGTGGAAGCCCATTATGAATAACGACAATAACAACTATGTTTCAATCTACTGAGTTTTTACTGGTATTACTAGTTTCAACGCTACGGGGTCCTGATACCTGATGTAGGTACTTGAAGGTACCCGATGATGACGCCGTAGCGTTGAAACTATTAGTACCACTAAAAACTCTTTGTGGATGGAACATAGTTGGGATTAACGATTTCAAAAATAAACGATTGAAATTAATCGTTAAAATGTAGTTAACTAGAAACATAATCGTTACTTTTTAGAAGAGTTGACTTTTAATCGTTAAAAATTGACATGAACTGATACAAAAATTACTTCAGGTAATTTCTTTTGTTAATTTTTGGCGAATGTCGACCTGTTCGAATTTGAGTGCAAAACTTTCCCAACAGACAAAGGGGAAAATAAAACGGTATCTAAGGATGCAATTAAGCTGGGTAGTTGTGCAAGAATGCAATGAATAGGCCCAGATGAATACATCCGAACGTGACCCAAACAAAAGCGGGAAATGAGTTGAGTGACCGCCAAAGTTTAGGAGCACACCCTCAGACGAGAAAACACGAGACCACTCGAAGACCATGTCCGCGAGGGCACGAATGTCTTACTCGGCGACGTAGTTGCATCAATATTACATAGTTGAACACGAGAAAGGGGGTCACCAAAAAACCTACGACGGATAACGAGGGGGACGGGTTCATTCAAATTAACGTATCTGTAAAATGCGCCAGTTTACGTATAACTCACTCGGCGACATCCCGTCGTCAGTGGGGTTGAGTGGAGTGACCGCATAAGTGTGTCGACCGGGACGGATGTCCAATACAAATTGTTAAATAAGAAAGTTACCAAAGTTTAATGACCTTCTAAGTAAAAGTTAAATACATTTTTTCTGGAATTTGAAGTTTGTATTTATTTTATCCCAAATGCGAAAAATAGCTTTTAAAAGTTACTTTTTTAAACTCTCTTAAAATTAACTGAAAAAGGAACTTTTAACGAAAAAGCTACATTTTTAACTTAAAATTTAATCAGTTTATTTTTCAGAATAGTAACTTTTAACTTTAACTAATTACTATTTACCGAGATTAACTTTAACTTTAATCAGTTAATTTTTTTGGTAACTTTTCCAACTATGGGATTGAAAAGTAGTTGTTATTGTGATTATTAAAAAGAAGAAACAGAGTTTTTCCAGCATATACCTATGCTCTAAATTTCTTCCAAAATTACTTTTACTTACTTTGAATTTCTTATAGCATGTGCTCCGAAGCAGATTCTTCGAACATTATCTCGTGACATACATGCTCGGTAGCACATAATCCTCAGTAGCGCAGCCAGGTGGGGGGCAGGGGGGGCGAATACCCCCCCTCCCCCCGCCCCGTGTTCTGGCGCCCCTAAGTCTGTGTATTTTTCCACTCTTAAGACTCAAATACGCATAAATAAATGTGTATAATACGTTGCCAATTTTCATATTTTATACAAACCCATCCGCCTATTGCATCACCAAAATTTGTAAAGTATAGTAAACTGGTCGGCGCCCCCTAAAAATTTTCTGCCCCCCCCCCCCTAAAAATCTTCTGACCCCCCTAGACCCAAAACCTGGCTACGCCACTGATAATCCTCCGAATATTCTCATTGCATGTGCTCAGAAGAAAAAGCTCAGCGCATCCTCATGTTGTTCTTGTAATACATAAGCTCGACTGCACATTCTCAGCACATGTGCCAACGTATGTTGGTATAATGAAACATTTGTGACTGGGTTGTCTCGCTTGAATTCGCTCCCCTCCGTAGCAGAGTTCCTCGGTGGGCAATGTTAGTAAAGGATAAACAACCTTACTCGGTGAGAACGCAAGCCGCTCCGGAACAAGGCGGTTACATTCCCAGATTCAGATCACGCGAGTTGCTAAAATTCCGTTTTTTCATGCACCATTAATGACCACGACACACAAATAGCGATGCAGTCAGGCATTCGAGTGTCGATAAACGAGCTCTAGCTGCGTATCCCAACAGGCTGCGCTGGGTCGGCCGAAGGGCTAGGGCTGGTACCGGGCCTCTCCAACAACAGCATGCCTATTAATTGAGAAATGACAGTGAAGACAGTGGATGCATGTTGATAAAGCAAATTAGTAATGTAGTTATCAAATTTGGTAGGTACTGTAACGGTCAAAAGCCGTTACACCTTTTGTCCTTCACCTGAACCACTCTTCCCCCCCCCCCTCCCTTATTCCTTTGCCTTCCTTTATTTGGCTTGCTGAGGTGGGAGGAGTTGAGAGTGTGAAACCACGTGAATGTATGCGTGGCTGAAATCACAGTGTGAGTGTCAAGGTTGAGTGAATGGGGTAAAAGCGCAGTGAAGAGAGATGTATGAGTGAGTCACCGGGTTTGGTTGATTTTTAAAGTGAAATAGTTGAGTTGTGAATTCCCCACTGTGTTCCCCTTCCTCAGTTCCCCTTATCCGCCACGTCCCCTTCCCCTCCACAAGAGTGGTGTAAAAGGCGATCGCGGAACCATGAATTGAGGATATTAAAAAAGGATCACGTCGAACGATATCGCTGTGCGGAAGCACTGCCCGAGCCGGAATAGTTGGAAAGTGCGGGAGGCTGATTAGGTACGCAAAAAGTACCACGTCCGCTGTTGGACCCTACTTGCCCCCAGGATATTCTCGAAGTACACGGAGACCAAAGCTTAGCGTGCTGAGTCCGGAGTCTGCTGCAGAACCATAGGATCCAGTAGGACTGCCAGGTGCCTTCCACGCTTGACGTCCCGTGCCGAGAATCCAGAGTCGACGGTCACGTAAGGTTGCTGACCCGACAAACCCCCCCCCCCCCATTTCAGCCTCCTAGCCATCCAATTGATAAAGGGCTCCCATATTTGCGATTGTGTTTCTTAAGGGCGAGTGATCGACGCCCAAGTGATAAAACAGACCTATATGTGTTCAATTGGAAGCAGACGATTCCATTAAAATCGCCTGTGAGCGAAAGAAAAGCCTTTTTTTTCGTTTGTGTAGCTAATCGCCTGTTTGTTCAACATTCATTTTATTCATTTCATGAAGGGTTCATTTTTATTGTCTCATCCCTCATTTATCACCTCATCATTTCATTAATTATTAGGAGGGCATATTATTTTCTTGAATATACGCTTGTTTTGTTTTTGAAAAAAGGTTCTATTTTTTTAATTTTATCCAGCAAGCCGAATATCCCACAAACCCAATACCAGCGACCCATTTCCACCCTGCCCCGGCGGTAAAGCCAGAGAACATGATTAATTACGCACGGTCGGGGACCCCCCACCCGCTTATCCTCATTTAAAGAGGTTTTCAAAACACATTTCGTGTTGTATTAGGTGACGCAGGTTAGCCCCGCGGATCTCGTGCGTCAGGGATTCGCGAGGACATTTAAAAGAAAATTATTTGTACACTTGTCTTTCGGCCCAAAGTAATCCGGGCGGGCCGTGGACCGTTACAGTACATATATAATTTCATGTACTTATTTTTGGTTTATTCTTTTCTACATTGCAGGATGAAGATTGAGTAATTGAGAACTGGCAGCATTGTCCAAAGAATAAATGTTGGCAACCACAGATGAAGCACGGAAAAAGTGGAAAAAAATGATCCTGGTTTGGTGCTCTCTTTTATTAAACCAGGTGACCTATTCATGGTATGGTAGGAAGAACTAATGTAATATTATGCCTTTTTATGAACGTGTTTTCCTCTTAGTTCATAATTAATTAAGGTAGAAACAATCAGGTGCAGGGTGTGTATATTTTATGTACCTAAATAATGGGGAAACCCCATAGGTGTAAAAAGGTGATGGTTCTGCAGAACAAAGTGTGTTGTCAAGGATCCTGACAAAATCTTACCTGGGTAAATCTTGGTATTGAAATCTCAAAAACCCGCAGTACTGTGAGGTTACACATGGTGGTATAGAACAAAGTTAATGTCGACATACGTACTGTGCACAAAGGTAATTACCAAAAACAAGGTACCTAAAATAATGCCAGATGGCAGAATGATCAAGGGTATATAAAACAATAAATCACCTAAGGTATATTCTTGAATATATAGGTGAATATTAATTGATATAAGTGGTATTATGTGGTAAAAATGATTTTATGGTGATAAAGGGTCATGATAAATAACCCAATTGCATGTAAATAAAAAATTCCCCACACAGGTTTTAGGTGTTCCAGAAAAAAACAACAAATACAGGAGAGAAGAATGAAGCTGATGACTCCTCACAGTCTTCTAAGTACAGAGCAGGATTAAGAGTTAGGCCTCTAGGACCCTAGGCTTTACATTTGGACCCTATGGTCGTATATATATGTTAGGCGTAGTTAAGGCTAGGTACCGATTAGCTTGCATCGACTAGTATTTAAGTTTTTGTATTTCCATGTGCTCACCCGCTCTCTCCATAGGTACCACCCCATCCCCATGGATTGCTGCAACCTCAAGAGAGAAGATTGAAGATGATGACAACACAACCACATGAAGATCTCAAGCTGGATGAAGAGCTAGGCTGCTAGGACCTTAGGCTTTAGATTTGGACCCTATGGTCGTATAAATAAGTTAGGCGTAGTTAAGGCTAGGTACCGATTAGCTTGCGTCGACTAGTATTTATTTAAGTGTTTGTATTTCCATGTGCTCACCCGCTCTCTCCATAGGTATCACCCCATCCCCATGGATTGCTGCGACCTCAAGAGGGAAGATTGAAGATGATGACAACACAATCACATGAAGATTTCAAGCTGGATGAAGAGCTAGGCTGCTAGGACCTTAGGCTTTAGATTTGGACCCTATGGTCGTATATATAAGTTAGGCGTAGTTAAGGCTAGGTATCGATTAGCTTGCGTCGACTAGTATTTATTTAAGTGTATGTATTTCCATGTGCTAACCCACTCTCTCCATAGGTACCACCCCATCCCCATGGATTGCTGCAAACTCAAGAGAGAAGATTGAAGATGATGACAACACAACCACATGAAGATTTCAAGCTGGATGAAGAGCTAGGCTGCTAGGACCTTAGGCTTTAGATTTGGACCCTATGGTCGTATATATAAGTTAGGCGTAGTTAAGGCTAGGTACCGATTAGCTTGCGTCGACTAGTAATTATTTAAGTGTTGGTATTTCCATGTGCTCACCCGCTCTCTCCATAGGTACCACCCCATCCCCATGGATTACTGCAACCTCAAGAGAGAAGATTGAAAATGATGACAACAAAATCACATGAAGATTTCAAGCTGGATGAATAGCTAGGCTGCTAGGACCCTAGGCTTTAGATTTGGACCCTATGGTCTTATATATAAGTTAGGCGTAGTTGAGGCTAGGTACCGATTAGCTTGCGTCGACTAGTATTTATTTAAGTGTTGGTATTTCCATGTGCTAACCCGCTCTCTCCATAGGTACCACCCCATCCCCATGGATTACTGCAAATAACCTCAAGAGAGAAGATTGAAGATGATGACAACACAACCACATGAAGGTTTCAAGCTGGATGAAGGGCTATGCCTAGGGATGGGAAAATTACCACGTAATGTTCATCTGAGGTAAATAACCATGTTAAATTATGGTAGTTTTCGAAAATTACCCTAATTTTCCTATATTTTTTAGTTTTATGTATTAAACAGCAAATTTATGGTTATATATGAAAGCCAATAGCAATAGGAATGGAATAGCCATGTTTATAAACTATACCTTATACAACATTTATGTACATATTAGAAATTTTTAGAATTGTAAAAAGAACTACGGCAGCAACACTGAATCTGACTTTCATTTGTCAAGGTATGAGAAATTTTCAAGAAGAATATTTTAATGCTTTAATTTTACAATGTTATAATTTAAGTAAAATATTCCAAAAATGATTTGTATATGCCTCAATTTAATGTTCAACACGTAGGAAATGTGAGCTTGGCTCAAAAGAACATGTTGGGAATTTATCTGTATGATAAATTATCTTAAACATAGGTGAATTATTTGGAAAATTACGGTAATTTAGTAGTGATGTGGTGATTTATAAAAATTAAAAGAGGTAATTTTCAGAGTGGCTCATCTCATGCTAGGCCGTTAGGACCCTAGCCTTTCGATTTGGATGCCTCTGGTCATATATCTATATAAGGCGTAGTTAAGGCTAGGTAGCGATTAGATTTTTTTAGATTAGTTTTTTTTTTTAGTGTTTATATTTCCATGTGCAAACCTGCCTTGTTCATAGGTACCACCTTATCCACAAGGATTGCTGCAACATCAAGAGAGAAGATTGAAGATGATGGCAATGGACCCTCATGAAGATTTGAAGCTGGTTAAAAGGTAGTAATAATAATTATTATTTTTATTTATCTAAGAACATAAAATGCATACAAAGAACACTTCAATCAATACATAGATTAAAATACAAAATCATATAATTCATCCAGAAAGTCTGTGTGACGGAGTACAACCATTCATCAAGAGGGTACTTAAGTTTCCTTTTTAAATATATTAACACTAGTAATATTTTTAATTCTTTTGGCTAAAAATTGTGATAGATGTGTATGGCCATTGTCTTTTGTCCCTTGGAATGGGAGTTAAAGAGAAATATCTCTACGTGTAAATCTCTCTATCTTCTAGTACCTTGGAGAATATAGGGGTCATTTAGTCAAAAAATACTGGTGTTACTTTAAAAAAATGTTATTATATTAAGTAGATAACTGCAAGGTAAAGTAAGGCTGCTCTGATGCTAGGCTTTAGATTTGAACCAATTTGGTTAGACTTATATTTTGTGTACTAAGGCTAGGAAGTGATTAGCTTGTGTAAGTTATTATTTTTTTATTGTTTGTGTTTCCATGTGCTAAACTTCTCTTTCCACAGGTACCTACCAGCCCAAACCCAAGGATTGCTGAAATGTCAATGGAGAAGATTGAAGATGATGGCCAAACATTTTCTTGCCAGCTCATGACTGTGAACATCCAGATAGAAGAATGAAGAGGATGAAGCGCATAACTGGTGGTAGTCACTGCCAGGTGCCTTTAAGACCAACTAATGCATCAACATTCACTGCCTGGACATGGAGACATTGGACCCCTTAGGTTGGGATATTTTTTGTGTACCTAATTCATTTTTTTTCAATGTTGGCTTTGTGGATGAATGTAAATAGATATTGATGGATTATGCATTTCATTTTTCAATAATCCCTTCTGCATTATTTGTTATTGGCTAGCTCTATGATAATATTGTTCGGCTTTTTAGCAGATCAAAATTAAGGTTCATTTATTACTGGGCTATTATGCATTGATGCTTATCCCAGGCCTTGGTATAATTCAATGAAGCTATTCAAATTATTTACACAGTTGGTCACTTTTTTACATGAGTAGCTATAGCATTGAAAATTATAGTCATTACTTGACCACATGATTAAGTTCTAATGTTGAGAGAGACTCTAAAACCAATAAAATAAATAGGTATTTATTTATTCATAAACATATTATTGAGCTTACAAAGTTTGATATATAACTGTATGTTTTTATTCTTGCAGTATGTGCAAACGCGAAGAGATCAAATTACTTGAAAAAGAAATTTTTTTTAATGCTGAGGGGTAACCTTTACCCCTGTGGACTGCCACACAAATTGGATTCCTGTGTAGCTTGTTTCCTGCATAACTTCCTTGTGTAAGTTATTATGTATTATCACAAACTCTTTTTCTTTGACTTCATGCCGTTTTGTGTTATCATTCATATAGGTATTTCATCTGGCTGATGATTTTTCAAGTAATTGTTAAATGTGCCTCGATTTTAGAGTTCTGTATTATGAAAAAAAAACATTTTGCACAATTTTTACCTATTACTGCCTAAACACTGCTATTGACATTTTTAAGAGGTTTAAAACACTTGCTGACATTTTCTTAAGCCATAATTCATGGATTTGATTGCCAGTTAAATATGTTGTCTTCATTTATCGTCAAGTCCTCCAAATGATTGACATTTAAGCAAATAGAAGCACCTACATTTATTTTGTGAACTTGGGTAGATAAATTATTGTCCATTTGCTATCCAAATTTAGGAGACTATAGTCTGTTCTTGATATGTAATAGCATATAATAAAATTACTACTCTATGAACAACAGCAAAATTTGACGTGAATTCTTTCTGAAGGATTTAATTTTCATAAGCAGATGTATTGTAATATGATCATAGGATGATGTTGAAAATGATAAAATCTACTGAATTCTGGAAAGCTTACAGCCTGATTCGCATCCTATTAGCAGTGATGAGCATATCACTTTCTTATGCAACTGAGGAAAAAACAATTGCATATTTCACCTTCGTGCTCTTAAAAAATCATACCCAAAACTAATTAATAACAGAAGAGCAGCAAAGATCTGATCAGTTTTTTTAAACACACATCAGTTACTGGTGATAAATTCATCAGTTGAGAGAATTTACCTGTAACTGATGAATTTCACCAGTTCTTTTTCTTTAGGGTGTTCTTTCTTGTTCTACTTAATCTCCAAATATTATGACCTTATAATTGTCTGAGAGGAGTTATAATGAGCATGCTTTCATATTATTCCAGAGTAGTGTCCTCCATTCCAGGGAAGTTAGAGAATGGTGCACGTTCGTTATACAAGGATTATGAATGATTAACTTACTTTTGATAAATTTTTGATTTAATATTTTAAAATTAAATCAAAATTAAACTTTAATTTTTGGATCAAAATTAAGAAGTTATGTTTTGTTTGATAACAAATTAATCAAGAAATAGCATGGGAATTCAGTCAGGTGCTTTTATGGTACAGTACAAAGTATATATCAACTTTTAGCTATTGAATCTCTGCTAGTGCTCAATCATGACTCTTTCTCAAGCCTGTAGAAAAGAGGTCGACCCAGCTTACAAGGGTCTTTCTCTTGCATTTAGTAGTACCTAGGGGCGGCATGGGTGCACAGGGGCCCAGGCCAATTCACGTTCAGAGGGGCCAGGTTTTTGTGACCCCTCCTCCCCCTTCTGAAAACAATTTGTGTGTTAAAAATGCATTTAACTACAATGTCATTGGTATTTATGTACAATATGACAAAATTGTGCTTTCACTCATTGTCAGAGATGTTTGTTCAGCTGGCTTTTCAAAGTTCAGAGCCCGCCCTGCCGGGTCCTTCGGACCCAAGCCCGAAACCTAATGCGTGGCCCAGGGCCTGGGCGGGAATACCCGCCTTCCCACCCTAACCATCCGCCCCTGGTAGTACCAGAAGAATGAAGCTGCTGTGGAGCAGAACGATTAGGTTCAACATAAATTAGTCTCTTAATTAGATTGTAACAATGCAAATTGTGCCAAGGTTAAGGGATTCTTCAGGAGTGTTGCCCATTTTATTGCTTCAGATGCTAAATTTTGCCTATTGATGAGTGTTAATATATTTTGCAGGACTTCTCATCTACCAAACCTGAGAAGATATATCCAGAAATCAGCAATGAACATTGAGAAAAGCATCTCAGTAAAATGAACTGAAGGATACCTATTTCATTTTCTTCTGTGGAAGACCATAAATCCAAATGGTAAGTCTTAGTGTATTTCTTTCGTTAAAGCTATTGTTTTAGGAATCTTCTTTTCCTCTAATATTATTTGGTACATACATGCAATATATTTTGCCAATTATTTTTTCAACTTCATTTACTTACATTTACAATGTACTTCATAAACGTGTGTGAGTCAGCTGAACTCAACGTGTTGATAGTTTTTGCCCCATTGCATTGCTTTAATATCTCTTTTATTGTTAAAATTTTAAAAGCATTTGCATGACTGGAGATTTATTGAAGGAGCATAAATAAAAATACTGCTACATATTGCTCACACAAAAGTGATAGGTATTTTTTTAAATTCAAGGACATGCTAAATCATAGAACCAACAGTAGCTATCATGTCAACATTCAAGAGCCTCATTTTGATAACAATGCTGATACCCTCACTTACTCTACAAGCAGAGAGACCATTCCTTTGACACCCATTGCTATGCTTTGGCCAAACCTTTTTGGACTCCAACAAATGATGTGTGATAGGTAGCATTGCTTTTATTGATAGCCAAAAAGATATCCACTTACACCATAATACACAAAAAACAAACGCGCATGGTCAGTCAATTGAAACTTTTATCTCAAGTTGGTCAAGGCTTATCATACCATGATTTGGAGGACTGTTATTGCCATGGATTTTGCCCATTTGGATGCCAATTGAGAAGACATACATAATTTTCAGCACCCTGTTTCACAACATCTTTTAACTGCTCCATGTTAACTGTTTTAAGGAGGTTCCATTCTATATTTCAGCTGTGACAGAGAAGTGGAAAATCTTTACATCTAGTTCCACAGCTAACATTAAGAAGATTCTAATGATAGGGTTGCTCACACCGAAAAGAATGTCTCATTGTGACTGTTACCATATCCTTGACTTAGTAATAAGTATTGCCTGTATCATCAAATTAATGTTGATTCTTTTGCTCTTTGCACATACACCCTCTTAAATTTACCCCTTACTATTCAGTGATTTCCATTCCTCCTCCATTACTTCAGTCCATCTGGCCCAATTCCTTAATGTAGCCTCACTGAATGACTGAGGAACCAGCAGCAAATCAGCATATATTCAAAGGATCACTTGATCCCCCTCCTGTGGATGCTAAATACTACACAAAACCTGGACATTGTTTAGGTACTTGGCCCCTCTACCACTGATGCTTCTTACCTTTATCCCAGATGTCTATTTCAACCTCACTTGACTAAAGTAGTTCACCCTAACTTTACTTCATGTTGTGCTAACACATCACAAGAGATGGTTATTTACATCATGTATAAATTAAGGACTTAGCGTTATGAATTCCCAGATTAGATTTTCATAGCTTTTAAGAATTGTTAATGTAGCATTTTGTAATGTTTTGGTGGAAAAGGGAAAATTACAGTTGGAATAATTCTCAATTCATTTCATTTATCTACTCATTAAAGGTAAGTTTAGAAGGAAGTCGTTAAAAATTTTATCTTTTTACATGTTCGGGGCCCTATCTACCTCTACTATTTCTTTCTTCATCCCAACGTAAGTCCTACCCTTCTGCAACCTATCCATGCAACCTATTCTCTTTCTTCCCTTGCTCTGCTTGCCCAACACAGCCTCGATCACAGCTTTCAGCATCCCATCCCCCCTCATCACCACTTCCTGCATCCCCCAAATCTCATACAGAAGTTTCCTTTCCTCACCAACCAGATCAACTGCTTCCTCATTTGTCTTCCTTTCTGTCAACCACAACTTCTCCATCCTCCTCCACACCCACATCTCGAATGCCTGCAGCCTATTCTCGTCTTCCTTCCTCAGAATCTACTTTTCTGCCCCATATAATTCCACACTCCATATTAAACTCTTGACCAGCCTCTTCTTTATATCCTTACACAAGATCCCTATCATCAGCTCTTTCCTATTGCTGAACGCCTCTTTCACGAGCGCCCATACTATTTTACCTCACTTATTCTAATGTACCCTGTTTGTTTATTGTGTTTGTCTGGATGGAATCTAATATAACCCAGTTTCCTACACTCAGAGCTGAAATCTGACACACTTACGCTCGATGTTAATACAGGAATCAGTCATGAAATTCACTAATTACAGAGTAAATCTAATAAAATTTATTTTTACATCATATGTAGCGGGTTGCGTCGCATGCCCCTTTTTGTGTTCTGTTTGCGTGGTGTGACTTCCTTTTTTTGTTTTGCGGGTTGCGTAGTAGAGTGAAAATGTGACTCCTAGCACAAATTAGGTAGCATGGTTTAGGGACCTCGAACACTCAGTGCGTCCTTTTCCTGCCATTGAATCCTATACGGATACACTTGGAGATTTACTTCCCGCCGCCTATGGTCGCCGGTGTCGCTAATAGAAGTCAGCATTTATAGTGAGAAGGAATGCTAATAATTTGAATTTCAAAGAAGTGTTGCACAATTTATATTAAGACTAAACAGTAGAAAATTATAATATGTAAAAAATACTTTTTTTAAACCACGCTTGTATTCAAGTGTACTAAAAAGTTTTAAAAAATTTTACTTTTTAGTACAGTTGGGGTTTTAAAAAAAAGTATTTATTTTTTACATATTATTTTTTTTCTACTAGGCCCATATCACTGTAAAGTGATGACCAACTATGTAGTTGAATAGTGATATGCACTACATTTGTAGATCCAGTATGTGCTCTCTTACTTTTATTACCAGTCTGACACTGACTGACACAGTCCTCGAGGCCTACATGTGTGTATTCTGCGGAATAGGATGGTTGCAGTCAACTGACCGCAATGAGTCATGCACTATGGGCTCGGGTACCAGGTTTTACCTCACAGAATATAACACGTATTTGAACTGAGGATATATTAATTCAGAAAATTTTCTCTTTTAATTTCTGTGGTGATTGAATCGCGAATACTAGGGCTATACTATAACGCACAACGCATGAAGCTTGTTTGCTGAATCTATCGTGGTATTTTCACTCTTCACAATACATTCTGTGGGCTTTCAACTGAGCAAGATAGAAAAACGTTATGTTACCAGCGGCAATTCAGAGGCCACCATATCGATGTCATCTAGTCAACATTGCACGTAGTACTCCCACCGTTGTAGTGTGAGGCAATCTGCGAGAACAACATGTAGAGACTCACTTGCTCACAAGATAGAGGTGATGTTTGACTTAAATAAAAAAGAAAACTCTAAATAAGATGGTTTTTCATCTTTGACTACAGTAGGAAATAGTTAAAATCTATCATGTTCATATTCCTTTTTCAAAGTGAATCTAGTTGTTTTGCGGAAGTACGACATTTCTCTAGGTTTCAATGCACAGAAAAAACTTTTGGAGTCCATTGCTTAATGGAAGTGATTTTCGCACCAAGGATTTCGGTGCCAATACTTAATCGTTTCAGTTCTGGTTACTAGCCCAAGAACCTAAGCAACCCATTCCTAAAAATGCTTGGATACGCAATTCATCAGAATAATTTACCGGTTAAAGGTAGGCTATGATGAAAGTCAGAGAAAATCCTACGGATTTTTACACATGCTGGGCCCTATCTATCTCCACTATTTCTTTCTTCATCCCAGCGTATGCCCTACCCTTCTTCATCCCGTCTATAAAACCTAATCTCTTTCTTCCCCTTCCCCGCTTGCCCAACATCCTTCCCTCTATCACGGCCTTCAGCAAACCATCGTCCCTCATTACCGCTTCCAGCCACCTACCCTGCCTTCCCCTAATCTCCTCCAGAAGTTTCCTCTTCTCACCAACCATGTTAAGCAATTCCTCATTTGATTTCAATTCCGTCCACCTCCATCCTCCTCCACACCCACATCTTAAAAGCCTGCAGCCTATTCTCATCCTCTCTGAGTCCACGTTTCTGTCACATACAACGGCACACTCCATGTACAGCTTCTCACCAGCCTCTTCTTTACATCCTTACGTAAGGTTCTCATCATCAGGTCTCTTCTATTACTGAACGCTTACTTCGCTAGCGCTATTCTCCTCCTAATGTATTTACTGCTATACCCATTTTCTTCTAGCGTACCTACTAACCAAGTAATTAAATTGTTGTACTTGCTCCAGTTTTTGCCTCCTACTTTTATTACCAGCCTCAATTTTTTTTCAAGAGAATCTCGTTACTTTTGTTTTCTAATGGTAAATCCTCATTCTGAGTTTCCCCAGATTGATTTTCTGATGTACCTACTAAAGCTTGCAAATCCTATGTCTTTGTCACTAGCCCATTTTTGTATAGCATACTACCAAATTGATTAAATTGCTCTACTTGCTCCAGTTTGTGCCGTCCTAATTCGATGACCTTTGTCTTTTCACTGGTTTTGGACACTTTCTTTGTCCAAGAGAATCTCGTTATTTTTGTTTTCGTATGATTTATCTTCATTCCATATATCCTGCTCTAAAATTCTAATGCATCTACTAAAGCTTGCAATCCCTTCGATGGATGACTAACAAATCGCCTGGTCGTCCGCGAATCAAACACACTTTATCAGCAGGTCTCTCCTACCTCGATTCCCGTATCTAGCTCTTCCCATGTATTTATTACCATATCTTCAACATAAATATTAAAATGTAAGGGCGACAACGGGTACCATTGCCTAACCCCTCAATCTTCCTTTTAAACTGTCCACCCTGATTCAGCATCAGGTACTCTAAACTGTGCCCTCTGGGCCATATACAGTAGAAACTCGGTATATAAGTAGAAACATTGTATAACTTTGCACCCGTGTGCGTGACTGCATACCACATCATTTGTAAACGCAATGATTGTAAACTTTTATTAATTATTCTAAGCAATACTTTTGCCATGATGGGAAATTAAACTGATTGGTGTGTATTCATCGTATTCTGAAAAATTCTTCTTCTTCGAGATAGATAGGTATCAAGGCTATTTTTATGAAGTCTTATGACCATATACCTTCATCCTAGATCCTGCAAATAAGTTAGAAAATTGGCCACATTTCCTCGTTACCTTATCTATTCAGTAACCCCGAAGGGATGCTTCTTATAATGCTTTTCTTGCCTTTATCTCCAGTACTATCATCTCTATTTCACTGCATCTACCAAACATTTCTGGTTACTCGCTGAATGTTTATTACGTAAAGCCTCATACCTCCCCCCCTGCCTGGTTCACTGTTGACATCTTTCCATTTCCCTCTCTCCTCTATTTTCCTAATCAGTTTTCTGAGACCAATTGTTTCTTTATCATTCCCACTTCCATTGATCCTATTGCTTTCTCTGCTACTCCTTCTATGCCTGTTTTAATCTTCTCCCATTTTTCCTCGTTTTCTCCAGTTTGCTTTGCTTCACCTATGTTCCTTTCCATTACCTTCTGGTATTCCCCCCTTTTCATCCCTTCCAATGCCTCCAATGCCAATTCCACCTCTGCATCGTCCTAGATTTCATCATAACTAAATTATGATCGGAGTCCACACCCTGGAAAGTTGCACAAATTTTTGAGACTGTTCTTAAACTCCACCCTTATAATCAATTTGATATCTCCCTATATCCTCCAGAGCTTTCCACTGCCACCAATGCCTGAGGTGATGTTTGAACCAAATGTTTATTCCAAATTAATTTCTTCTGCAAAATTCAACAGCCTTCTCCCCTCAGTCATTTCTAATTTCCAGCCCATATCCCCCCACCACAAATTCATCCTTTCTCCCTCCACCATTGCATTCCAGTCACACATTACCATCAGGTTTTTCTTGCCCGTGACTTCTCTAATTATCTCTTCAATTTTTTGTGTACCTTATTACCACGTGTATTTTAACTTGCTATGTTTGTTGTTTGTCTGGATGGAATATTTTAATCGAAATATAACCCACTTCCCAATGTTTAATCGAGCTTTAATTTGGCACACTTACTCAATCTCGACGGAAATATATTAATCAGTCAATAAATTTGCTAATTACTGAGTTAATCTACTAAAATTAAATGGTTTGTTAAAACTTTATATTTATTTATCCTAACGTGACGCAACCCGTATCACGATGTCTACTCACACTCAGTCAGCGCTGTATCATTTTAGCATTTATAGTGTGAAGAAATGCTAATAATTTAAATTTCAAAGAATCGTTGCACAATTAATATAAAGACTAAAGAGTACAAAATAAGTATATATCGGACACAAACGTATTTTGATGATAATACATGAATTAAATATCAATTAGTTTATCAGTTGGTAGCAATTAATTAACCAATGTGGACAATTGTTCACTCATAGATGGCGCTACTATATGAATAAATTAATCACTAATGCAATTTCTCAAGTATTTTTCCTATGGAAGATGCATAAAGAGAGGATCGTCCGTTATCGTGGGAACACAAAACAACAATCAAACTAAACAAACAAACCGAAAAAATGTTTTTTACTCTTTAGTACACTTGAATATAAGCGTGGTTTAAGAAAGTATTTTTTCGACATTAAATTATGCATCTCCATCTTCCTATGGTTACTTGTGAGCATGAATACATGGACCAACGCAAAATTTATATGGCATGCTTTTATTTCTACCACTAGAATCCAGTTGCTCACCTGTTCAACATTTACTTCTCTCTTCCCCAATTTTGCATTCAGTATGATTGCTACCCCACTTTTACTCTCTTCTCCCCCACTATTGATTACCCTGTAGCTATCTCTCCCATAGTCCCTGCTATCACTCTATCTCACCTCGCACAGCCCCAAAACATCTATTTTCCCTTTCTCAATTTCCTGTTTAATATTTTTTAACTTCCTTGCCCTCATACTTCCCAGCAATATTTTTAACCTGACACTCAGACAGTCTTTCTCCATTTCCTGTTTGATATTTTCTAGCTTCCCAGCCCGTATCATGGGCTTAACATTCCAGGTTCCTATCATTACCAATGCTTTCCTCCTCTTCTTTTTCTTCTTTTGCTCTTTTGTAGTCCTTGGGGTCTATTAAGTAACTAATAACTCCGGAGTTGGGGAGAGTAAGGAGTTATAATGGCCGCCATAGCTTTTTTGGCTTATACAGAACTGAAAATAACTCCAATCGAACTTACGAATTGGAGTTATAAGGGTAGGTCTAGCAAAAATATCCTGATTATATGTACTCTGTTTCTTTCAATTAGTGTTCTAATCACTATAATAGCATCCAAAGTTGCCCTCCCTATCCTAAAACCAAACTGATCATCTCCCAAGAAGTAATTTGCCCTACTCTCCAACCTTTTATTAATGACACACCGAAGAGGGTGAAATTCTCCATGAAAAAATCATTTTGCTTGACCGGGATTCTAATCCGGATCTCCCAATTGCCAGTCAGGTGTCCACGGTGTATAACTTCGCACCCATGCGCGTGACTGCATACCACATCATTTGTAAACATAATGATTGTAAACTTTTATTAATTAATTGTTGTGTATTCATCGCATTCTGAAAATTTCTTCTTCTTCTTCGAGATAGATAGGTATCAAGGCTATTTTTATGAAGTCTTCTATTTGTAATTCCTATTGGAGCTATTTTCAATTCTGTATAAGACAAAGGAGCTATGGTGGCCATTACAATTCCTTGCTCACTGTAACTCCGGAGTTATGAATTACATAATAGGCCCCCTTGTATCCTCTGATGACGTTTTTGCACAAGGATTTCATGTATGAAGGCCTTGCATTCCCTGCTGCCGGGCATGACACCCGCTGTAGTGGAAGCTTACTTTCTCCTTATCTCTTTTCTGATAAATCCAGTTTCCTCACAAGTGTTACTTGGATACATCATCGGTGTCTATCTACATACGTTATCGTTACAACCTGTCTACTTGAATTTATCCTAGTAAAACCTCATCTCTCAACTTCTATTTGCTGATTAATTTCTATTTACTTTGTTTAGCTTTACTTTCACAACTGATCTCATTACTTTTGGTTACTTGTGATTAACCTACATCCCATATGCATAGGGCTTTTAATGCATTCACTAAATCCTTTGGCCAAATGGCTGGCTAATGTCTGAAATCTTCAAATCTTTAAAAGATCATTAGTTCCATACCTGCATATTTTCAGTCCTATTTTAGGCATCTACCATCAATCCTCACCATTTCATCAGCATTAAAGTTGAAAAATATTGATTGGCTAAAACAGAATAGAAAACCCTATTTTACTCCTCTGCATAACACTACCCACAGTTTTCTCTACCTGCTTCTGCACATGAAGACTTTCTCATCTATGTAGGTTTTGTATAAGATGTCCATTTTTTCCAATAAATTCTTCAGTTCTTTGACAAATGCATTAACTCATGCCTCACTTCCACATTCATTTCAAAATCTGAACATGCAAAAATTACAATTATACCTACATTTTTCATTCAATTAATATAATCGTTGCATCTGTAACTTAATGTATGGCATTACCCTAACAGATTTAGCAGCCTGTCACATTCTTTCCTAACCTTCCATTTATTACAATCAGTATGGTACTACTAATACAACGTAGCATATTCGCGGGGCATAAATAAGTCCGTAATTGCCCACCAGATAATCCAGATACGGTCGAATTTAAAACAGTCAATTCTTGGCATGACATCATCCGAATGACATGAGCAGCAGGCAACTCGAGAATTAGCATGGGAATAATAGATAAAAGCTCCCTTAATCAAGTGTTTCATAATGAGAGAATGGAGCCAATTAGATATTTGCATCCTTAGGTACTTACTGATATTCAGCGAATTCGATTGGTTATTATGTGTCATTGAAGGATTTCCATCTTATTTACAGCAGAAATAAACCTAGCAACAATTTATGTACAGATGAAAGTTAAAACTCTTACCATTTTCAAACTTTAAGTTGTCTTGTCTCCGGCAGACCTCGACCCACTTTGCCCTTGTTGATGTATCATTGGGATATCTAAAAAAACATCTCTTTCCTCAGGTTTCCTTGCATAGCTGTTGTATCCTAATACACAAGTATCATTAATACATATTACACTCTGTACCTACATAGCTAAAACTTGCTGCAATCCAAACTGTTTCACAGAGTTTGATCTAAATGATGCACAACGACCTACCTGGTATTAGCAGCACCATGCTCTTAAAGACTTAATTTTATTAGAGAATACTCGCGAATTTTTCATTTCTGAAATGCACCAGCTTACCAGAGGGCATCAAAAAAATAAAAATTATTTGATTGCCTTGATGTGTACCTTGCATGCATATCTTGTTTCTTTGTTGCAAATGTTGTATGTGTTTACATATTTTGTGGGACTGTTACATTGTTATATCCTAATCATTACCCTGGCTATTTTTAGGATCTGAAAATATGACGAGTCTTCAAAGGCCTCACCAGGATGTGAAGAAGATTACCAGAGAAGAAATCGACCCTTATAGAAGGAAGAAGAATGAAATTATGTAACAAAGATTATATACACAGTTATGTAACTTTTGATAGTATATAATCATGTTCATTCATGTTTGTATCATATTCACCGTGATTATTTAAGAATGAATTCTTAGCAATATTTAATTCTTTCTGATGGAAACATGCAATAAAAACACAACAACCAACAATCACAACATTTAGTCTGAGAGCTCAGATCATGCAATATATATGATCTGAAAATACTGGCCAGTATTTTCCTCAGCTTTGAGTGAGCTGAAACAACTTGGGCAGGAATGTTTTAGTGAGTGGAGCATAACCAAAAGCAATGCTAGGTAGGGTTGGTGTGTGAATGTGTGAATGAATGCATGGTAGTATTGACTGTAGTTGCATGGCTTGGTGTAGTTGTAGTAGAAGGTGCACCTTACTAACCTGGTTGTATGAAATGCTGAGTGTGTGAATGATGAAATTTTGTGCATGAGCAAATCACCATGTGATACTATGCACTTAATCCAGGATTAGGTAGAGAGTTGAATAGGTCAGGTGGTCATAGACACCACGTTTGACTATAGTTGGAGCAGTGATGCAAGGCCAGCGGTTAATAGATGGCAGGAGAGACACATCCAATCACTCCCACACTACTTCTACCACACACAATTTGTAAAGAACAAATAAAAAGCTCTGTAAATATTTGGAGCATGAGTGTGGTATGCAATCTATTTTAATGGTGGTATATTTTACATTAAGACATTTGATTGATGTTGCTTTTAGTTGTAGTAGAAGGGTGGGTGGGCTTTCCAAGGTTGTGGTTCGAACCCCTTCGGCGGGAGCTTTTTCATCCTTCTATTACTTTTTATGGTGGTCTTGTCTTTGCTGCTCTATCAAGAGAACAAATTGAAATTTCTTTCAATATGTTAATGTTCTCAGACATTTGCTATGTACAGTATGTTAATGTTCTCATTTGTCAATCTGTGTAATGGATCATTGTATTTTGAATGTCTCATCCATGTGTGGAGAGAGAAGTGGTTTAGTTGGGAGGTGGGCAGGCTTTCCAAGGTTGCGGTTTCAACCCCTTCGGCAGGGAGCCTGTCCACCACATTTCGTACTGCTCATGCATATTGTCATTGTAGTGATTGTCCATGGACAATGTCAGCGTACTTAATTGATCATGAATTCCACAAATTTTAAATGTTTCTCAAACTATAATACCAAATGTGAATGAGAATATGTAATAGGATTGTTAAGGCGGTCTGTGAAGGTTTTGCGGGTTTTCCTTCACTACGGGCAAATGCCAGGCCAATGCCACTCCCGTGTAAATAAAGGTTGAATTGTTAATAACCTTTATAACTGGCCCTTCATTTATTAATTCAACTTGCCCAGATTTTGGAAGAGATAGATTGGGCTGCTAGATAGGAAGCTGTTACCAAGGCAAATGGAATGGTAAACATTAAGAATCCTCACCACTATCCAAAACATTTTTGGGTTTCAGAATTTCAAAGAGTCCGAGACTTGAATCCTAATCTTTTTTTATATAAACTGAAATCTAAATCCTGTTTTCACCAAATTATGATTACCAATGCCTTTTCATCACTAATTAATAACCATATACATGGGTAAGAAATCCATGTCCATCGTTACATGCCCTTGTAATTTTATGAACCTATAAGTACTTCTAGGATATTCTGTATCCTCAAAATGATTGAATTAGAAACATTTGAGTTTTCATTAAAATTTAAATTTGGTGAAAAGTGAACAAATATCCCTATAGAATGGAACTTTCATGTTCTGTCAAAATGTTATGTTTAAAATATTTTTATATGAGCCGAATTGACGATAGTATTGAAGGCTCTCTGTAGAAAAACAGTTGCTATAACAGTGAAAATGTTTTTATTATGAGGTGTGTAGATGTATTTTTATGTACCTACTTCCGAAAATATAGTTGGTGGCTTTAGAAATAACACTGCAGGATTCTAATTTCGCAGTAATTATCCTCGGCATGTTTCATAGTCAAATAATATCAAATTGCATTAGGAGCTGGTCAAGACGACTTTATACCCTTTCTGCCCCCCCCCCCCCCCCCCCACCTCCCCACTAGTAGTGAACCACTACGCTACGCTATGTATGGCAGCGTAAGCGACATCACCCCACCCCACATCCTAATCTTATGCAAGCTATATCAGGTGTTTGAAATTATGCGATAAACTATGTTTAAGGCAATGAAGGATATCCACGAAATTAAGCAAAAGGTATTGATGAAGCGGAAACTGAACCAACGTTTGTAGTCTCCAGACATGAAGCTGTTCGGCGGCCGGGAGTGTGCAGATGAACTCGTGCTGCTGGTGGTCACAGGGATTTGTGTCGGAAACTTATAAAATAACTACATATACATATATTAACTTTAGGGTAAACCGTACAGTTATTGGCCACCCAACTGTTATTGGCCACATTGTATTTTGAAGAGCATAGTAAGAGTAGGTACATTTACCCTACATTTACAAATATGAACATTGAATTTTGCCATATAATTATCATTGATGTTTTAGGACTGCTGTTACTATGCTCTTTAATATACCATGCGGTGAAAAACTGCAGGGTGGCCTGTACAGTTAATTCTAGCACACAACTGCATAAAACTATCGCAAGCTATACCTTGTCATAATAGTTTTCTGATATAGAAATGCAGATTCAGGGAATATGACAAGTATTAATGATGAACAAAATTAGTGCTCACCACGAGAAATACAAGATTGATTTTTTTGGCCTTAGGCACGAGGGATAAAATACCCACATTCCCCTTCAATCAAATAAAAAAAACTTGCTCTTGCGCTTTAACGATCGCAGCCACGAAGGGGTTTTGAGAAAAGGAAGGATTTCTATCGATGAGCACAATAGTGATTAAATAATTTCATTAAAATTCTATTAATAATTAAAGGCTAAAGATATCCAATATTATAAAAAAATACTTTCTTAAGTTCCAACGCTAAAAAAAAATAATACGGAAAGCAGAGGGATCGAACCGCGGATCTCTACATCTAAACTCGATTTGCTCTTGCACTACAACAATCGTAGCCACGAAGGGTTTTTGAAAAAAAAGGATTTCTAACGAGTAGCACGATAATGATTTCATTATTTCATTAAAATTCTATTAATCATTAAAGAGTAATTATGTATCCAAAATAATAAGAAAATTATCATATAAGTTTTTAAGTTCCTACCCAAAATAAAAAATATAATGGAATGTGGTGGGATCGAACCGAAAATCTCTCCATCTAAACTCGATTGGCTCTCGAGCCTTAACGATCGCGGCCATGAAGGGTCATTGAAAAAGGAAGGCTTTCTATCGAGTAGCACGATAGTGATTTAATTATTTCATTAAAAATCTATTAATCATTTATGGCTAAAGATAACCAAAATATTTAGGAAAAGAATAAAATATTTTTCTTAAGATCAAACATGAAATAAAAAATAAAAAAACGGAATGCAGAGGGATCGAACCGGGGATCTCTCCATCTCATCTCTATTTGCTCTCGCGCCTTAACGATCACGGCCACGAAGGGTCTTTGAAAAAAAGGAAGGCTTTCTTTCGAGTAGAACGATAGTGATTTATTTATTTCATTAAATAGCTATTAACCCATTAAGACTTAAGATATCCAATATATATAAGGAAAAAGAATAAACTTCTTTCCAAGGTAAACCCAAAATAAAAAAAAACGGAACGCTGGGGGGATCTCTCCATCTAAACTAGATTTGCTCTCGCGCCTTAACAATCGCGGCCACGAAAGTAGTTTGAAAAAAATAAAGCTTTCTTTCAATTAGTACGATAGTGATCTAACTTTTTCATTAAAATTCTATTATTCATTAAAGGCTGAAGATAACCAAAATATTAGGAAATAGAATCAATACTATCTAAGGTAAACACGAAATAAAATTAAATCGGAATGCGGTGGGATCGAACCGAAGATCTCTCCATATTATCTCGATTTGCTCTCGCGCCTTAACGATCGCGGCCACGAAGAGTATTAAAAAAAAAGTAAGGCTTTCCATCGAGTAGCAGGAAAGAGATTTATTTATTTCATTAAAGTGCTATTTATCATTTAAGGCTAAAGATAACCAAAATATAAGGAAAAAGAATCAAATACTTTCTAAGGTAAACACGAAATAAAATTAAATCGGAATGCGGTGGGATCGAACAGGAGATCACGCCATCTGAACTCGATATACTCTCGCGCCTTAACATTCACGGCCACGAAGGTTGTTTGAATAAAGGAAGGCTTTCTATCAAGTAGAACGATAGTGATTTATTTATTTCATTAAATATCTATTAACCCATTAAGACTTAAGATATCCAATATACAGTAAGTCCTCGACTTACGCGGATCCGAGTAACGCGGATCCGGAGTTACGCGGATGTTCAGTTAGGCTGGTGATATGCTTGCGCTTTCTCATTTTTTCTATTGCCGCGACAGATACACCGGGTGACGACCCGCGACTCAAGCGCGCAAGAACTGATGCCAAACTACGGCCGTTCGGAACGCCCACTTTACTACCACCGCGCGATAAGCAGCGGCACATTCGCCAGTCCTCGATATGGGGAGTGTACATCGATTATTTATCGTGTCGCACCATAAACACGACATGCAGCGCTTTCGCCGCGACAAATACGCAGCGATAGTGCGCCGAAAGTGAAACGCATAGAATAGTATTGGGTCGGTCAAGCTTGCGACCAGCGACTAGTGGCGAATTTTAAAACGCTGCATGTCGCGTTTTAGGGGCGTCACGACAAATCACTGATGAACAACGTTTCTTTTTCTTCAATACCAAGAAACAGCGAGCGCGATTAGTAGATCATCACTTTCCGAACTCATTACGCCGACGAGACAGCGTTCAGAACGCTCGCAGTTTGGCGTCACCTCCTCCGCGACAAAGTCGAAGACCCCCACCCGGAGTTTATGTCACGGCAACAGAAACTCGGAGGAAACGCAAGCATGTCCATGCCCTTTAGCTCCATAAGAACCTATGTGTTTGACCTTTTACTAGCTGTCGCCGCATATCTGTCACGGCGAAAGAAACGCGGAGAAAACGTGAGCCTGTCTCCGATCTTTCACGGCATCGACGTCTTAGGCCTCACCGTTTTTCGGCTTAGTTTGGCCTTCCCGCGTAAGTCGACGCGTAGTTAATTTTCTACTCCATAGGTGACGCCTGTTGTCCATCACAGCAAAAAAAAACACGTTCGAGCAGCAGATAGACGAACTTGTGTTTCCGTTGTGACGTGATCGTTATTTATCAAGTTCGAGAAAGTTTTCTCGTAAAAGCATTAAAATCGTCTTCTGTGTTTATTATGGATGTAAACCCTCATAATGGCTAAGAAATTAAAGTTTGGAAACGAAACTAGAAATTATTAAGAGACATGACAAAGGTGATATGTTTGTTGAAATTGCTCAAGCTTATGGGACGAATGAGTCAACAGTTAGAACAATTGTGCATGGTAAAAGTCGAATCAAAGAGCATATACGTATTTATTAAGATTTTTTACCAATTATGAACAGGCATTCACATGAGTATGATAATTTTAACAAATTTTCAGTATTTTAACATTTTGTGTAATAATACTTATTTTAGATTTAAATATCCGGTGAGATAAATATTGGATTTGTGTTACTCTCGGAATTTTCGTATCATGTTAACTTAACGGCCTCTCAAAAGAAGACGTTTTCTGTAAACGTCGCCGTTCGCCGCCAATCGCAGTAAAAGTGGCACCGCTAATGGTTCAAAAATGGATATGCAAGTTGTTGTGTTTCGACTTACGCGGATTTCGACTTATGCGGAAATTTTTGGGACGAATTAACCGCGTAAGTCGAGGACTTACTGTATATCAGGAAAAAGAATCAAATACTTTCCAAGGTAAACCCAAAATAAAAAAACGGAAAGCTGTGGGATCTCTCGTAATAAACTAGATTTGCTCTCGCGCCTTAACAATCACGGCCACGAAGGTTGTTTGAAAATAATAAAGCTTTCTTTCAATTAGTACGATAGTGATCTAACTTTTTCATTAATATTCTATTTATCATTAAAGGCTGAAGATAACCAAAATATTTAGATAAAGAATTAAATATATTCTTGGGTTCCAACCCGTAAAAAAAATAAAACGAAAAGTCGATTTGCTCTCGCGCGTTAACGTTCACGGCCACGAAAGTATTTGACAAAAGGAATGCTTTATATAGAGTAGCACAATAGTGATAAAATTATTTCTTAGAAGTTCTATTAATCATTAAAGGGTAAACAAAAACAAAATATTATTGAAAAATATTATATGCGTTGTTAAGTTCCTACACAAAATAAAAAATATAATGGAATGTGGTGGGATCGAACCGGAGATCTCTCCATATTTACTTGATTTGCTCTCGCGTCTTAACGATCGCGGCCACGAAGAGTAGTTGAAAAAATTAAGGTTTTCCATCGAGTAGCAGGAAAGGGATTTATTTATTTCATTCAAGTGCTATTTATCATTAAAGACTAAATATAACCAAAATATAAGGAAAAAGAATCAAATACTATCTAAGGTAAACACGAAATAAAATTAAAACGGAATGCGGTGGGATCAAACTGTAGATAACGCCATCTAAACTCAATTTGCTCTCGCGCCTTAACATTCTCGGCCACGAAGGGTCTTAGAAAAAGGTAAGACTTTGTTTCGAGTAGTACGATAGTGATTTAATTTTTTTCATTAAAATTCTATTAATCATTACAGGCTGAAGATAACCAAAATATTTAGATAAGGAATCGAATATATTTCTTATGTTCCAACCTGAAATAGAAAAAAAACGTAATGCGGTTGGATCGAACCAGCGATCTCTCTATCTAAACTCATTTTCTCTCGCGCCTTAACGATCGCGGCGACGAAGTATATTTGAGATAAGGAATGATATTTATCGAGTAGCACGAAAGTATTTTAATAGTTTTATTAAAATTATAATAATTATTTAAGGCTTAAGATATCGTATTTATTAGGAAAAAGAATTAAATAAATTATTGGGTTCCAGCCCGTAAAAAAATTAAACGGAAAGCGGTGAAAGAAACGTGGATCTCTCCATCTGAACTCGATTTGCTCTCGCGCCTCAACGATCGCGGCCACGAATGGTCTTTGGAAAAAGTAAGGCTTTCTATCGACTAGTACGATAGAGATATAATTATTTTATTAAAATTCTATTAATCATTAAAGAGTAAATAGAAACAAAAAATATATAAAAAATTATTATTTACGTTCATAAGTTCCTACCCAAAATAAAAAATATAATAGAATGTGGTGGGATGGACGAGGGATCTCTCCATATTAACTCAATTTGCTCTCGCGCCTTAACGATCCCGGCCACGAAGGATATTAGAAAACAGGAATGATTTTTATCGACTAATACGATAGTGATTTAATAGTTTGATTGAAATTCTAATATTATTAATTCTAAAATTATAATAATTATTTAAGGCTTAAGATATCCTAATTTTTAAGAAAAAAAATTAAATAAATTCTTTGGTTCCAGCCCGTAAAAAAAATAAAACGGAAAGCGGTGGGATCGAACCGGGGATCTCTCCTTCTAAACTCGATTTGCTCTCGCGCCATAACAATCGCGGCCACGAAGGGTCTTAGAAAAACGTAAGGCTTTTTATTGAGTAGCACGTAAGTGATATAAATATATCATTAAAATTCTATGAAACATTAAAAGTGTAAATAGAAACTAAATATAAAAAAAATTACTATACACGTTTTTAAGGGCCTGCCCAAAATGAAAAATATAATGGTATGTCGTGGGACCGAACAGGAGATCTTTCCATCTAAACTAGATTTGCTCTCGCGCCTTAACGATCGCGGCCTCGAAGGATATTTGAAAAATGGAATGATTTTTATCGAGTAGCACGATAGTGATTTAATAGTTTAATTAAAATTCTAATAATTATAAAGCTTAAAATATGGTAATTACTAAGAAAATATAATTAAATGATTTCTTGGATTCCAGCCCGAAAAAAATAAAATACGGAAAGCGGTGTGATCAAACCGGGGATCACTCCATCTGAATTCGATTTGCTCTCGCGCCTTAACGTTCGCGGCCACGAAGGTATTTGACAAAAGGAAGGTTTTCTATCGAATAGCGCGATAGTGATCTAACTTTTTCATTAAAATTCTATTAATCATTAAAGGCTGAAGATAACCAATATATTTAGATAAAGAATTAAATAAATTCTTGGGTTCCAGCCCCAAAAAAAATAAAACGAAAAGTGGTAGGATCGAACCGGGGATCACTCCATCAGAATTCGATTTGCTCTCGCGCCTTAACGTTCGCGGCCACGAAGGTATTTGACAAAAGGAAGGCTTTATATCGAGTAGCATAATAGTGATAAAATTATTTCTTTAAAATTCTATTGATCATTAAAGGGTAAACAAAAACAAAATATTTTTGAAAAATATTATATACGTTTTTAAGTTCCTTCCTAAAATAAAAAATATAATGGAATGTGGTAGGATCGAACCGGAGATCTCTCCATATTATCTCGAATTGCTCTCGCGCCTTAACGATCGCGGCCACGAAGAGTATTAGAAATAATTAAGGCTTTCCATCGAGTAGCAGGAAAGTGATTTATTTATTACATTAAAGTGCTATTTATCATTAAAGGCTACAAATAACCAAAATATAAGGAAAAAGAATCAAATACTTTCTACGGTAAACACGAAATAAAAATAAAACGGAATGCGGTGGGATCGAGCCGAAGATCTCTCCATCTAAACTCGATTTGCTCGATTAAAATATAATTCATTATCCAATCTGAAATAAAAAATAAAACGGAATGTGATGCGAGCGATCCGAAGATCGCTCCCATCGCATTCCGTTGTCAAAATAGTGATTTATTTATTTCATTTAATTTCTATAATTCATTAAAGGGTAAAGTTATCCAAAATATTTAGGAAAAGAATAAAATATATTTCTTAAGGTCAAACCTGAATTAAAAAGTAAAACGGATTGAGGTTGGATCGAACAGTGGATCTGTCCATCTGAACTCGATTTGCTCTCGCGCCTTAACGATCGCGGCCACAAAGGGTCTATGAAAAAAGGAAGGCTTTCTATCGAGTAGCACCATAGTGACATAATTATTTCCTTAAAATTCTATTAATCATTAAAGGGTAAATAGAAACTAAATATTTAAAAAAATTATTATTTACGTTTTTAAGTTCCTTCCCAAAATAAAAAATATAATGGAATGTGGTGGGATCGAACCGGAGATCACGCAATCTAAACTCGATTTACTCTCGCGCCTTAACATTCACGGCCACGAAGGATCTTAGAATAAAGAGACTTTGTTTCGACTAGTACGGTAGTGATTTAATGTTTTCATTAAAATTCTATTTATCATTAAAATTCTATTTATCATTAGATAACCAAAATATTTAAATAAAGAGTTAAATAAATTCTTCGGTTCCAGCCCGTAAATAAAAAAACGAAAAGTGGTAAGATCGAACCGGGGATCACTCCATCTGAATTCGATTTGCTCTCGCGCCTTAAAGTTCCTTCCCAAAATAAAAAATATAATGGAATGTGGTGGGATCGAATAATTATTTAAGGCTTAAGATACCCTAATTATTAAAAAAAGAATTAAATAAATTCTTAGGTTCCAGCCCGAAAAAAAATAAAACGGAATGCGGTGGGATAGAACTGGGGATTTCTCCATTTAAACAAGATTTGCTCCTGCCTTTTAACATTCTCGGCCACGGAAGGTTTTTGTAAAAGGGAAGGATTTATATCAAGTAGACGAAAGTGTATTAATTATTTAATAAAATATCTTCTAATTATTAAAGAGTAAATATATACGTAATTATAAAAATATCAAATAGTTTCTTAAGTTTCAATAAGAAAAAAAAGAATGCGGTGGGAACGAACCGGGGATCTCTCCATCTGAACTCGATTTGCTCTCGCGCCTTAACGATCGCGGCCACATATAGGCTTCATGATAAAAGAAAGGATTTCTTTCGAGTAGCACGATTGTGATTTAATTATTCAATTAAAATTCTATTCATCATGAAAGGCTGAAGATAACCAAAATATTAATAAAACTAATCAAATAATTTTTTACGTTTCCACCTGAAAGAAAAAATAAAACGAAATGCGGTGGGATCGAACCGGGGTTTTCTCCATTTAATTTCATTTACTCTTGTGCTTAACGATCACGGCCACGAAAGGATTTTGATAATAGGAACGATTTCAATCGAGTAGTATTGTAGTGATTTATTTATTTATTTAAAATTCTATTAATCATTACAGGCTAATTATATCTATAATATTAAGAAAGGAATCATTCACTTTTTAAGTTCCAACCCCAAAAAAATAAATGCGGTGGGATCGAACCGGGGTTCTCTCAATCTAAGCTCGATTTACTCTTGCGCTTTAACGATCGCGGCCACGAAGGGTTTCTTTTAAAGGAAGGATTTCTATCGAGTAGCACGATAAGGATTTAATTATTTTATTAAATTCCATTTATCATTAGAGGCTAAAGATATCCAAAATATTAAGAAAAAGAATCAAATACATTATTATGTTCCAACCCGAAATAAAAAATAAAACGGAATGCGGTGGGATGGAACCGGAGTTCTCTCCATCTAAACTCGATTTACTCTTGCGCTTTAACGATCTCGGAGGCGAAGGATTTTTGAAAAAAGGAAGGATTTCTATCGAGTGGCACAATAGTGATTTATTTTTTTAATTAAAATTCTATTAATCATTAAAGGCTAAAGATAACCAAAATATTAATAAAACTAATCAAATAATTTTTTACGTTCCCACCCCAAATAAAAAATAAAATGGAATGCGGTGGGATCGAACCGAGAACCTCTCCATTTAAACTCGATTTGTTCTTGCGCTTTAACTATCGCGGTCACGAAGGGTTTTTGAAAAAAGGAAGGATTTCTGTCGAGTAGCACGATATTGGTTTAATTATTTCATTAAAATTCTATTAATCACTTAAGCCATCATTTAATCATTTTTAATAATTAACACCCTTGCCCTGACTAAGTGAAAAACCGACCCAGGTGGGACTCGAACCTGTGACCCTCGGGCGAGGGCAGGCGAGGACTCTACCCTGCTGCCACCGGGGCTGGCCGGAGTTGAATTGTGAAATTGTAAGATTGTGGTGTGAAAGTTTCTTTCCTGAAGTTAATTTTGACATACCACCCTGTAAATCTTCCAAGAATGTCTTTTAGTACCTATATAAATAATGAGAACACTGCAATTTTGGCAAATGTGAGTACATCCAAATTGAATTACAATAGTGTTTTGTTGGGCTCGTGACAATCCTGTTTTTAGTCATCGCCACCCTTTTATTGTTGAGCATTACTATAGGTAAAAGTTTTTAAAGAAATATCAGGGGAGCTTTTAATGATGTGTAAGTTAGATGTAAAATTATTACCAGTGGAGTTAGTTTATTTCGGCTGGGCTTATGAAGTTGCATTGTGGTATAATGAATAGTATTAAAAGTCATAAGCACAAACGCAGAAGCAATTATTTTTTAATGGCGAGTCTAAATTAGGGAAGACTTCATATGTTGAAAAGATTATAAGGGAGAAAAATTTAAAATGTGTGTACATATGGCAGATGTTGGTAAATTTGCTTACCAAGGACTCTTTCCTGATTATCATAAGGTATAGTGCTATTTCAGGGGTCAAGGTGGTGTGGAGGGGTAGTACCTTTAGTACAGGTTCAACCTGACACTGGTCCCTACACACCACTAGGGGTATAGCTGAGAGATGGCCGACAAGCCACCTTGAGGATGCTATCTCAAGACCGTCCATGATGCAGTGCTGATTGAGAGATAACACTGCAGCGTGGTGATGAGCCATGTCCTGCACGAGGTGGCCCTGCTCATACAGAACATGGCGGATCTAGACTGGGAAGTCGATAAACATCCCTGGTGGTGGACAACAGCAGCCACCAGTACTGGCATGGGGCCGAAGATGGTATCAGTCGGTAGGGCCCATGGCCAGACATCATCTGGCGGAGCTGAAGGGCAGCGGTACAGCAGATGAACTGTGGGGCAGACAGGGCTCCAAGTCATGGCAAATACAGCCTGTCTAGGAGATGAAGACTCCGAAATCAAAGTACCCGGTCCTCCAGGTTGGGGGTTTAGCATAGGGTTAACAACCCTATCTTAGAAAACAACCATCTACATCTACATACTACCCCGCAAGCCGCCTCAATAGGCCTGTGGCGGGGGGTGTTAGGACACCAGCCGTTTATATATAAAAAGGAAGCGCTCTCATGAAATTACGCCTAGTATTTATTATAGTCCCTTATTGTTCGGGGGAAAAACGAATTTTTGAAAACCATGTTACAGATACAGAATATATGCCTAAGAATAGGACTGGAATTAAGGAACAGACCCGGCGAACAAATGGCATACAGACTTGAGAAAACTGGGAGTCAGGAGATGGAGGCGTGTTGCAGAAGATAAAGAAGAATGGGGGCAGATAATTCTGAAGGCCAGAGCCCTACATGGCTCCATGGCTGTAGCTCCAATAATGATGATGATAGTACTATTTGAAGAGTTTGATATGAAATATCATTGCTCTGGAATGTTAAAACAATTATTAGAAGGGAAAACCTTTTACTGCACCTGTTAAATGTGGCATGGTAGGAAAATTGATTTTAAGGGTTTAGTTGTAACTATTACAAATTTTGAATCCATAGACAATCCTGTTCTTAAGAACCGCCTATAAAGTATGTACAATGTACATGTAGACACCGTATTGGGAATCGGAGAAGACCCTTCTTCCGAAAGAGAAGGAAGATATATTGGAGGGAGGTATTACCGATTACGCAGGAAATTATACAGATTTCTTCAGATGAGGAGATTGAAGAAGATTCGCAGGATTAGTCAGATGATATATCCTTAAAAAATTAGTACCTTGCGGCATTTAAGTCTGGATATATTCAAGACAATTTTTGTTTCAACATTGAAGGGGACACTTGGCAAACTGAATTTCGTAAATTGGATTGGAAGCAACTGTTTGTAGGACCAAGTCATTTGATAAAGGGAAATGTGTGTGAAAATTATTCTAAGTTTATGATTCAACATATTCATGTGAAACTGCAGCATATGAGTAGTTCTGTTGAGGAATTTGATTTTATTGGGAAGGATAGTGATATATATAGCGTGTAAAAGCTATGCAAATTCTTTACCTTAGGGAATGAAGATTGCAATATTACCTGATGGGGTTCAGATGCATCTCACTGAAAAAGATTCGAAAGTTTGGTTTACTAAGTTTATGTCACGTGATTATACTGTTGGAGATGAAAATAGTTCAAAAGTGCCGTCTAACATTCTTGATAGTGATTATAAAGCAACTGATCATTCTAAGTATGTAAATAAATTAAATATTCAATTTACTTGGTTGTAAGAAATATCTTGTTTGTAAAGATTATTGGAATACTATAGATTCTGCTGTTTATAGAAAAATAAATATAAAATGATGGATGATGCTGGATCTTTGAAATTAATACATGTTTATAATATTAGGGAAAACAAATTGAATATAAGACAATTGGTGAATGTGACAATTATTGTATCTCCAAAAAAATATTCAGAAAATGCGTTATGCATTATATTAAAATTTGGAGTTAGGTAGTGTTTGGGATTATAACAGAGACCATTATACATTTTCTTTTAGTACGGGTCATGTAGAGGTTCATGTCTAATGTTATATATGACGATAATGGAGTTCCGTCATGTGTAAGGGGTTGGAGGGGAGGTCGTCCATTTGCCCTCCCTCCGGGTCAAATAGGTCAAGGATGGAGGAGATAATTTCCATAAGGGGAGTTGGGTAGCAGACACGGCTCTAGAATAACCTAGTCGCATCCGCTATAAGTCTGTTGAATGATAATCCTAAGTCCACAGTTTTTTCAAGTCTTTTCCGTTGCAGGCAAGACGGAACGTGTAGGAAGTGGCAACCAATTCTTTGTGACCTTCTGTGATAAGAACGGGTGCATAAGAAGGCATGACATTCTAGATGCATTCAGACCCGAGCTCTATTTTGGGTCATCTACTTTAGATTTGATATCTTCAAATGAATTATGGTATTGCTGTTTATCCCTACATCATCAAATATTACTACCTTATCATATACATATTTACATATAAAGTTTATATTGCAGCAAGTTATTTTCATGTTAAACTTATTGTAAAATAATTTATTGCAATAAAAATTTCATACAAGTGACTACATATATTATCCCAAATTAGAAATCTCCATAAATGTTCGTTGATATGTTTTATTTTTCTAATTTTTCATTTTCAAGTTTGTGTTAGCACTTATGTTCTGAGATACATTCATAAGTCAATTATATCAATTGATTAATTAATACATAGATCTAGGCATAAATGCCTGCGTTTTTGGAGTGATATTTCTGCAGTAGGGCCGGGACTGCTGTTGAGAACACCACCTCGAGTGACGTCTAAGGATTACCTACGCCCAAATCTTTCATATTTTCATCACTTCCATACATAAACGATGTAGTGCCATAATGCGAAGAAATAATATATGTTCGGGACACCTGTCCGATCCACAGTGCGCAAAACTCAGGAGATTTTTCGAGGAGCATTCGCACAGTACAGCATAACCCTTCCCTCCTAACTCATTGTACCTGAATCCAATACAAAATATTTGCGACTTAATGGTCAAGAAATGGCAGATTGCCAAAGGAAGAACCAAGAGACACTGAAAGGTCACGTCTGGAAGGTATGGGCATCTTTTGGTTGGCGCCCTACATCATTTCAATATTTTCATTGCCTTAATGGCCTGCTTTTGGAGGGAAAAAATCTTGTGGGAAAGGTTGTCATTACCCCAAAATAAGATGTCGTATGAAATGTGGGATTGGATTTTTTAGTGGAATAGGAGTTTCAGGGTATCCAGAGCGACAATTGGAGCTAATTTTCTAACCAAGAAGATTCCAAGGGTAATTTTTTTCATGGTGTACTGTATGTGGTCAGACCAGACCAGGTTTTCATTAATTACTAGACCAAGAAACTTGACAGAATGTGATCTGATGAGGATATAGAAATATGCTGTAATATAATATGATAACTCCAGTTACATAATTGAAAGCAGTTTCGTACACCACCTAGAAGCTTAAATAGTTCAAAATTTCAAAAAGGCAATCAATCATAAGGAAAATGTAATATCTATCATACTTACTGTTTTGTCTTTTTTATTTGCGTATTTATGAATTCATTAGTACATATTTGTGCATAAAAAGCTTATTTATTTGCCTATTCATTGAAAATCTACCACCATGCTTGAAATGTGCATTGGACATACATTTGTATTCACCATTTAAAGAGGAAACTCTTATTCATTGCTGTGTTCTTTAAACATCGCAGGTTATAAGGATAGTAGACAGCGGGTGAATCCCAGGACTTAGCTATGGTGCAAGAATTGGAGCAAAGCCAAGGAGAAAAGGAGAGGAAAGAGAAAGAATGCAGAGGAAGCTACGGCGATAACGAGAGCGTTCAATGATACATTTGAAATGCATACATGGCTGTCTTATGCGCCTCAATTTCGAAGCCAGCGCGAATAACACTCGGGGAAGGCAAGCTGCCAGTAATCCGTCACTGGCTTCGACGATGAGTCCATCACCTTACTGTGTTCGAATTTCCCTTGTCGTTGCCTTGGAATAGTATGCCATAAGAGAGAAGGCCGATTTTTCTCCAGAGCGATAGTAGTGATGCTCCGTTTGTTGGGAAACTTCTTTCCCCCATAGTACATGCTGTCACCAAAGTTGAACAATGCTATTATGGATAAATATGTGAGAGAAGCATGAAGTGAAAATGCCAGTGAAATGGTTGGATACATAAATATGTTGAGTTCCACCATATGTTGATGATGCAATGTTAATGAAATAAATGATTAAGTCGACACATGTCAACTATGGGTAACTAGGCCACATGTCCGTGAAAGTCATTGGTAGTATGGTACCGTATTGGTAGTGGTAGTACCATAGTATGTGTATGTGTAGTAGTATCACAGGACACAAGTGTTTTCCTACCCACTTTATTGTAGTGCATAGAAACTTGGGCATACCAGAATAACCATAAATGAGTCTAATTGAGTTGGGAATGGGTTAACATGATGGAATAGACAGAAGAAAAGTGATATTAGAAAATAACTTCTCTTATTATTTTCATAGTTATAAGTATTCAAAACTTTTTAAAATTATGAATAAATTAAAAGAGATCTAGTTACGAAATTAATTTATTTACCTACATCATTTCAACGGTTCATTCCTACATATAATAGAGAGTCTTCTACCTCGTTCAACTCTCTCACCCTTGAAAACAGACTTTTCCTTGTCCAGCAACTCATGGGTAAAGTCATATCGAGCCGTCCCCCTGTGAACATATAATATTAAATTTCATTTAGGCCACTATGCCATTGAAGCGATATAGTTTTTTATTGTTCCTTCGTGTACTCACATCATTATATATAAAGATCTTCGGCGGAGCAACACATCAACACATTTTGATTTTTCCTTCTCATGAACCAATCTCATCACAGATGAGGACAAGAGACTAATTCCAGCAATAATGTCACCACAAAACTAAACAAAAGAAAAGAAAAGCATCATGAAAATCCTTCCAAATAAATATGATTTTTACAGCAAATTTTAAAATTATATTAAATCCAAGCCAAGGACATTATCATTGCACAACTGTTTGGTACTCAATGGTGTAAAGTTAGCTCTCCAGGGGGGGTTGTGTTTGAATCGCTCGTAATTATTCCGAGCGCGTAACCAAGGAGTCACGTGGTACAATCACGAAGGGTTCGATATTTTGATACATTTGTACCGCTCGTAAAAATCTCACGCAGTCTTCCCAATCGTATTTTTTCGCCGAAATTCTGTTGATGGAATATAATAACCTGATTATAGACACGATAAACAACATATCACTCGCTTAAGATATCCATCCGAGTTGTTTAAACACGCCAAAATCTCGAACCATTTGTCATTTTGCCACGTGACTCCTTAGTTACGTGCTCGGAATAATTACGAGCGATTCAAACACAACCCCCCAGGGTCATGAAAAAAGTTTCTATGATTTTAGAGACTTCAAAAGATTGTCACAGATACAGCGGCGTCGGAAGTGGGGGGGGCAGGATGGACCGAAGGACCCCCCAGAATTTACCCCAGGCCCTTTCAGGTGAAGCAGGCCCTTTTGGAAGGCCTCTATTGAGGTCCGTGGGACTGCAGGCCTTATGGAACTCAAAACTTTGAAGAAATTATGTTGACCGCGGTCCTTTGCGCTCTGGTCCAGGACATTATGGATAGTTTATTCTTTTTGCTGATGGCCAATGGTACCACCGACGCCTCAGGTGATGAACAGCTATCCATTTGCTTCCGCTATGTCAGCAAGGTGACTTTAGAAGTGCACGAAATTTTCGTTGGCCTCTATTGCATATCAAGTGGGACTGCGTCATCAGTGAAGATGACAATTTTTTATGTTCTTCTGCGGCTGGGCCTGAGCAGGAATTTTCTTCGTGGACACTGGTTAGACGGCGCAGCTACCATGCCCGGAAGACATAATGATGTGCAAGAATTCATTACAGATGAGCATCCAAATTCAATATTTGTATACTGCTCGAATCATGCACTGGACTTGGTCATTCAAGAATTGGCCAAACAATGTGACATATTTTGTCTAGTCGCCTATGTCTCGTAAAATAAGCTTCAAAAGCTATCATGGAGTCTGCTAAAAGAAAGCAGCTAACAACGACATCGTTATTGAACCATGCTGAACTGATTCTGTGTCTGGTAAAATTCAAGCCCCTATGAGACTATGACTATGCATGTTGTGTCCGACTTGTTGGTGCATACGCACTGCAGCATTGCGAAGATTCCTGGAGAACTATTTATGAGTGAGGCAAACCTTGGAGATTATGCTCAATGACAGCTCCATCAACATGAGTGATGAGCATAAGGCCTCTCTTCGTGGTTATCTGGGGAAAACGGTCAAATATTCAACGGTCATGGATTTGAAAATTTCACTTCTGATTTGTGAACACGCCAATCAGCTTGCGAAGGCTTACCGGGAATAAAATTACACTGCCACTGGAGAAAAACAGTCCGCTTAGAGTCTGCATGACTCATTCAGTGCAATGAGCGAGTTTGACTTCGATCGTTTGTGGGCGGAAACCAAGACACTAAACAATAAACACAATCTTCGGCTCACAATTCCTGACCCCCCAAGGATCCGGGCCCCTCCGAGAAAATTGGAAAGGTTGGGGGAAGAGCACCACCCATACCCTTTTGGATAACCCCAAAGGACCAGCTTCGGAAAGACTACATACCTCTGTTGGATTGGGTAAAGTCCGAGCTAACGCGTCGATTTGATCAGCCCGGTATGAATCAGCTGATCAAGCTTGAGCAAATTTTATTTCCAGATGGTCCAGGAGGTGTCACGAAACTTAAAGAGACACTTAGGGTTCATGAGAGTGACTTCAACGTAGTCAAGTTGGCCTCCCAACCTCAAATTGCGGACACCATGTTCATTGAATCAAAGACCCTAAAGCATTATGCCGATTCGCTGAAACTGGTGTCGCTTATGATGAGGGAAGATCTCCTCTAGCAAGTGACTCATTATTTTTCTGTTGACTGTACCTGCTACATCTACTTCATGTGAGAGATCCTTCAGTGGTCTGAAAAGGTTAAAGACCAATATGCGGCAAAAGAGATTAACACATCTGCTCTTACTCCATACACATCAAGACATTACTTTGAAGCTGTTGCTGCAGGAAATTATGTATGAATTTGTGAGTAGGACCACTGAACGAAGGGAAGTTTTTGGAATTGCTATGAATCCTTTGTAATATTAATCGAATAGCATGAACAATATAGTTCCTATGAAAACTTCTTAGAAATGAGTAGTCTTCATTAATAAAAATTAAATTTCACTTGTTTCCAGCTTGTTTTTTCCCTTCTGACACACAATCTAACACCTTCATATGCTCTTTCAGCGAAATTCTAGTCTCTACCCCCTCCTTTTTGCAAAAAATGCCGGCGCCTAGCAAAAATAGTTCCGATGCCCCTGCACAGATACATACTCTGCTTATATCTCCATAAAACATGATTACCCTGGTGATATATTATTAAGGTAATTTATTATATGATATATTACAATAACTGTCATTTCTACCTTCTTTACCATTTTATTTGTGTATCTACATAGGATAATGATTTTTGTTCAACCCATTAAAACAGCATAAAAAACTAGCAACCATAAATACAACTGTTTCAGGCTGGATATGGTGGAAGTTCTCGATATTCATAATGAATAATGACTAGCAACCAGGTACTTATGGCACTCGCCTAGGCACCAAGGTAGGGGGAAGCAAACCCAGAGACCTTGCTTCCTTCTAGGTGACAAAACTTCCAACAGGCACTGACAATGCAAGCGGCATAGGCCAAGCACCTGATAATTCATTATATTATTTTTCCTGGGCAGTAAATCTGCAAACCCAGATGTTAATGACTGCTCAACAGTGCATGGTTGATGCACAAATGATAGAACTTCCTGATATATACAAGGAAGCAAAATTATATGCATTACTTTGCACAAAATTACAAAATTCAAATAAAATACTTCGCAAACCTAAAACGTGGAGTATTGGTTGATCAATGAGGGGTAAATATTACAGTGACAGAAGATTTTTGCAATAAAAGAACTTTATATTATAGTCACTCAAAATATTTATGGAATTTGAAATATAATGGAATTTGTAACACACAAATACAATATACTTTCATTTATTTTTTTTGGCACCTCACCTTGTGCACATGAGTACCTTTGCCTTAGGCAGTTTAGGGGGTTCTAACACAACTGTCTGAGTCAAAACAAATGCTAAATTCTGCCTTTTCATTTGTATTCTAAAGAAATATGGCTGTCAATGAAGACATGTTTTGACTATCGGAAAACAAAATAAAGGCACTCAATATGCAGATTATTCAATGAATATATTTTCTAATTAACACTCTCTCCAGCCATAGTCAACCCACAAATATTAAGGCATTTTGCCGCAAGCATTGTTCTATAGCTGCTTCCACCACTGTTCTATTTTCACATTCAATTTTTCCATTCTGCTCTACGTGCATTTTACTCTGAGCTAATGCTTAATGCCTCTCTCCTTAAACAATGCTTTCATATTGGTATGGACAACCTGTCCCGTTGTCAGTTCTGGTTTCATTTTCAAATCTTTTGATGAATACATTTATCAAATTAAGTAAGTTTCAAACTTATTCTTCATAAATGAAGTTTTGTACCTTGAGGCATGATCTTTCAGCAAAAGAAAGTATTGTGATCTTCCAACCAACTCCTCTTCCATATGCCCACAAACATCTGCATGCACAAGTTCACCAATTTCCTCTACCTTTGTTGTGCTATTTGCAAAACCATCTCGGTACAACTTTCCTTTCATTCACGCCTCACAGAAGAACTCTTGGTCTTTATAATCAATCTTCCCTTTTTTGAGTAATATTTTTACCCGTGCTATACTCAGGTGTCTTTCATGACACTCCATCAAATTAACTACCTTCTCTCTGGCTACAGTCCCATGCTTAACTTTCATCTTCATCCTGTACATATTCCAATTCCTCTCTCCAATGGCACATATGTATCTCATTCCTCTAGCTCAATGCAGAAGAACCAGCCTTGATTACTTGGAAGTTTTATCCTAATTTTCTAACAACACCCATGGAAAAGAAGTTGGCCTCCAACTCTGGGATGTAAAGAACTTCATTCATCTCGAAGATTTGCTAAATTTTCCCATCAAACATTAAATATTAAACTTTTCCTATTCCTCCCAGCTTTCATTATAGTAGTCTTTGACTTTATTATGAGCTTCCCTCAGTTCTGTAAACCATATCCTGTTTCAAAACGTGTTGATCACTATGCTTCACTATCCAAATACCACTCTGATGGAGTTAGTTCTTCAAAAGAGATAAACACGCATTTTACGCTCTAGTTGCATTCCTCCTTTTTATTTGCATCTTTTCTCCCCAACCCATTCTTTGACACTCAAAACTTCAAGTTTCTGAAAAAAGGAGATAAAAAAGTATCTCCACACGATGTTGTGTGTTTTATTTTTTTAAACATGAATTACTTACCACGTAGTAGAACAAGAAAATTATGATTATATTTAGTTTCTCGCCTCTTGTTTGTTACGTGGTCCTTTGTAACCCATGGCAAAATTCTGTGACTTACAGAATACAATGTAGAACTTGATTCACTTTGGTTCTCCACCAATTTAAGTCTTTCTTCCTCAGTAATTAGCGGGCTCATCAGGTTATTTAATTTTCTACAGCAGGAAGGCTTTGCCATGCCGAAATAAAAATTTTCAATGGTAGTGGAAATGCCATAATGATTTTTAACTGAATCATAAGTTCTGACATATTTTCTACTGCCTGCTTTAATTTACTTACAATTCCTGCGACTCTTGTAATGAATGATGCCATATTGTCTAAAACCTCAAATTTCAAGTTAACAAACTTTTGCTGAAGCAGACGTATGCTGACTTCTGAAGCTTCTAACATCCTTTCATAACTGCTTTTAGTTTGGCCCACATTGCTCTAACTGTATTGCAGCTCATTAAATGAGTAATTGGACCTTCTCCAAGATGTGTTTAACTTATATTTCTTGGGCCCTAACATCACCTCCTTCCCACTTTCCTTCATCCTTTTGTCTGCTGGACAGGCTACATTTTCGTTCACTTGGTTAACCCTTTCGCGCCGGACGTCGACCATAGCCGACAAGCATTTTCATACGCAAACGACCGAACGTTGGCTATAGCTGGCGTGGATTTTCAACGCAAACGAACTGACGTCGGCTAGAGCTGTCGTGGGGGAAGGGAAGTGACCGCTGAGGTAGCAATGGTCGGAGGTATTCAAGCCCTGCCTGAGACCCAGCCTAGCAAGACCTTAGAGCTAATCCTCGGCCATTAGGCCCGACCCTCCTACTCATTTACGATCCTCATCATAGCAGGAATCCGTGGTGAAGTGGTTGAATTGTCAATGATTTTTGCAAAGAAACATTTATTGCATACTCCATTTTTTTATACTTTGAAGTGAATTCTTCGTTTTTTTCTGTGCATAAGCAATTTTTAAACAAAATTTTAGTGTTATTATTAATGGACTTCTTGTGTGAAAGCCTTAGTACCTTGTGTGTTCATATGTGTTGAAAAATATGCAAAAAGAGATATGTTGTCATTTCATTGTCTATATCGTACGTTTTTGTTACAATCTGAATGCCTATTTTTACTATATGCCCTCTATTTTCCGATTTCTTCATTGATCCCCTTAGTAATTACTCATATGCTGGTATTTTTAGGTTTTGTATATTGAATAGCCAATATCATCCTTACGCTGGTGCGCTAATGTTAGCTACTCATTCTTGGTTGAACATTTGCTTGGCTGCCTGGCGATGTCTCTTATAACCTACTTGGAAAAACCATCCCTTCCACTCCCACAGTGATGTCTCAAGTGAAAGAAAAGAAAATTTCGAGACGACCTAACTTGCTGTAAAAATGGGAAAGTCCTAACTTTGTTATTATCAACGCTAGAAATCCATTTAAAATTCTATAATGCTTAAAAAAAATGTAAGTTATTCTTATATAAGTGTTAATTGTTGAAAATCATAGACAATATTTAATTTTAAAAAACACTGCTATTGCAATGAGTTGACCGTGGACTCCCACTAAGAAAGGGTTGGAGGGTCGAGTCCAGTGGATGGGGTAATAGCCAGGCCAGGTTTAGTAGGGTCCCAAATCGGAGGGACGAGAATACCTGGGCCACTCCACCACAAAAAAGTGCTTCGCAGAGAGAGGTTTAAAATTTTCTCAAGCTACCCATAGCACGGAAAATATTTTCCTTTCGTAGTCGCCGGCAGGAAAGGGTTAAAATGTCTCCTAGACTTTAGCAAAATGGTCACCTGGCATTTCCATAGCTCCCAATTTTCTTCGCCTTTTAGTTTTAATGAAAATTTGGCTATTCTTAAGTTTTTTTTCAAGTTCGACTTCTTCAAAATATTTTATTTCCCACAGCAACGATCATTTCTTAAGTTATCTTTTGCCCTGGGTCCATAACCTTTTACAGTTTTTAATTAAGATCATGGACAATTACATAAAACCCATAAATCATACATTTGTGGTTGCCAAGGTTGTCTGGGTGTATAAGCAGTTGTCTGGGGCTTTAACTGTTCTGAACACTAAAAACTATGTTCTATTCCCACTCTTGCCTTTTGATGAATATTATCTTTCAACCATTCTCCCATTTAACACCATGTAATTTCAGGTTCAATTTTTAAAAAATAGCACAGAGTTAGGATTTTGTTGTCCATATCAAATAGAGGACACATTTTTCAATAAGTAGCTGGAATGAAATTTAAATTAAGCCAACACATGTTACAGTAGAATCACATTAACTCTTTCAGTGCGGAAGACTCACACGTGTGAGTATGGATGTATGATTTCCAGGGGCCGATGACTCACAGCCTGAGTCAAGCTTGTAATGGTAAATAATGCCCTTTTTTCTTTTTCCACCACCCACAGAATTACTCTTTGAAAAGTAATTCCGCACTGAAAGTGTTAAGATCCTTTATACCACTGAAAACAATGACTGAAAACACTGTCTATAATTATCAGGCAATGGCTTCTACAGAGTTTTCGTGGTTGATGATGTAGGAATTTTGGTGCTCTCCTGAATTGGCTGCCCATTGGTGACGAGAGTCCAAGCACCTTCAGGTCAGCTCATGTGTTCGACCCGAAGATGTCTCAAGGAATGAGGACAAAACTATGTCATCATTAATGGACACCCCATGGGGGGAGAGTACCGCCAGTCCTTCACATCCACTGCCTATAATATCTTCAGATTCTGAGGTGGTACTTCATAAAATATGCACCATAATGTCTGAAAATACCTTGCACTCTCTGAAAATACGATTTGAGATTGCCTTTGAAGAAACTGCAAACCAAAGACTCCTACAGAAATTCGAGATCAGCTCTAAGGTAATTCTACTATCATCACTGATTGATAATTTTGATGAGTTCGAGTTTCGATGAGATTTTCTCTCCATTGCAAGGGATACACCATCCCTTAAGATTTAAGACACATTGCCAGATGAATCAGTATACATATTGGAAGAGTCCTTCATATGTGTAAAAGCCCACCAGATATTAAAGAGAACATCATGCAAGAGTAAGTAGAGACGCCATCAACTATTAAAATTCATCCAATATCCAATTCAACAAATTTATCAAATAAAAATATAATCCAGCAATCCAATAATTTTAAAACAATGATACCTGAATAATTCCGTTATTACAGGCCACTGGAAAATCAGGAGTAAGGGCTCAGTAATTGCTAGCACAGGAATATTGTTCTTCTTATAAAACTTGTTTGAAGACATGTGAATGAATTAAATCTAATTGTAGATATTTTGATTAATATAGTAGCCAGTAGCGTGGATTTAGGGTTTACTTGAGTGCTCTCCACATAGCACATACAGGGATCAGGATTTCAACAAAAAATCTCCGCCACTGCCAGCATTTAAACCTGGGTTCTTAGGATAGGAAGCTGTTACAACACCGTGATTCCAATTACATGATGAACGCCATGAAATGAAACAAGGAATTTCCATGAAATTGCTATGTAATACCTTGTTGAAAAGTGTTGGTGGTCAACAGTGACGTCACTAGGGGGGTGCAGACCGCACCGGGTGGCACCATCACATGAGGTGACACCAACATGTAAAATAATACTTGTGATCACCGGGGTAATGAATGTCATACCCCTCCCGTAGTTTCTTCCTTCGCTTGAGCGTGTGATGAGGCAAAGTGCACCCAGGCGGAGGGGGGAATGTTCGAGAGTCGCTCCTTTTCCCTCCCCCTCTCATATCCCTCACCCTATGCTTGCCCTAGGGCGAAGGCCCCCTCCTTATGCCGACTACCCCTCCCTGCTCAGGTGAAAGGGAGGAGATTTTTGACGGAAGAAGAGTGATTTTTGGATGGACGAATGATTTTTGGGTGGTCGGAGAGTAAAATGTTTTGGCGGACCAAGAGTATGAGATAGTCACGAGAAATCACCCAGAAGACTCAGAGACACAATAGGAAGACAGAGAGCTGCTGACGCTGACCAAAAGGGCCATGTAAGAAATAAACCTTTGTTATAATTCTCTTGGGAATGAGGTCTCATTTTGCGCAAATAACTCCTCTGGACCCGAACCTATACAGTGTTCTCAATGGGTGGGCATAACATACTGTCTATGATTCTATGTCACTCTATGAAATTATTTATATGTGTCTTTTCATCCCATCAACAGAAATTTATTACTGAAATATATATAAAATATCTGTTCTGTTAGTTATAAACACAAAAACATGTTATAGTTTTGCGTGCATACGTGGATGCAAACCTACATTTACCAACGTTACTAAGGATTCTGTATGGTCTCATTATTTGGTACTGGTGGACTCGGAGGAGGTCCATAGGGTAAGTTGTGAAGGGCAACACCATTAGTTCCCGCACTGGGTGACCCAACCCTGGTGACACCACTGGTGGTCAATGCACTTAACATGTGTACAAAATGTTTGGTGATGAAACTATGAATCAAGTGAATTCGGACCAAAATTACTGCAGGCTTTAACAGGAATAGATTGCTGTGCATGAACTTTTCCTACAAATGGCATACAAATGATTACTACCTTTCTACATGTAAACAGAAGAACAATTAACGTGAACACATTACATTGCGAATTTCTGTTCACACTTGACACACATCCTCAGCACACTTCATGCAATAATACAGCACAACATATTTCCAACTGGGAAGTTCTCAAATTTGAAAGCCATCCATACTAATGATTATGAATTGTGCTGACTGCAACATTGAAGTGCCCTGACAACTAAGTATTAATCCATGTAAAATATAGACAATCTTATTCTATAAATGTTAAGGCGTTTTGCTACACATATAACTGCAGGTCATTGACACAAAATATTCATTAATGTCCTTTACCCTGACACTGTCAATATGTGGTTTAATGAAGCCTTCCTCGGCGAGATCTAACACATGAACCAGTGGTATATGAGAGGTCTCGGATGGGAAGGCAATCCTCCTAACTCGCTCAATTATTTGCATATTGCTGGAGTTCCAATTTAGCCGTTCGGTTTCGCGAAAACCATGGATGGCCTAAAATGACAAGTATAGTGATTCAGAAAATAGCAACACAAAAAACCGACAACCTGCATAAAAAACATGCTCACGTCGTCCCAATGGTCAAACTCGTAGTGCATTTTCTTCAGCACAGGCTTCAATTCTTCCATTATTGATTCTTCCTCTACATCAGTGACGAAGTTATTCACAACTAACATATCACGAGAAAATTGAAGCTTTGACTCATCATCAAATTCCCCGATGAAACAGAGATATTGATCAGGGCTAGGGGCCACGAAATCCAAGTTACAGTTAGACACGTCTCTTCTTCGACAGCGGACTCTGCATGAATAACTCAAGCATTTCGCTATGGTACAGACACGACTAAGCATTGTGGAGTTCACCTGGTAGCTACAGAACGTCTTCTAAAAGCTATACAGCGTAAAGGCTTAAGCGTACAGACGTGCGTGTCTCTTTGGTACAGGAGTACGAAAAACCTACGCCTAAGGTGTACCGTAAGAGGAAATAAACAGCATCACACCACACTCAGAATTCCAACTACCACGTTACTGCTGCCTCTACATCTATAGAAAATTTAAATAATTTGAAAAATATAGTAACCCATGACTGACACGAAAATAAAATTTCACGCTAAACAACGTTAAATAATGGACTGCGAGACTGCTTACTCATTTAAAGAACTTTCAGTTAAGCCCTAAGGGGAACTGGACTACAAATCTTCCTCAACGAGGGATGGAATACCCCGAGGGTTAACCCCTAATATCTGTTGTATAGGCATGCAGTTATGAAAGCCTGAAAAATCTTAAATCGCTCATGCCCTAGGGTAGTAATCTTAACAATTGTTTTTCTTTGCTCAACGTCTCTTGGGCTTAATACTATGCCCCAGCCCCCCAGCCAAGAACACTCCTCCCCAGCTGTTATCTTTGGCCGGCAACATCCAACATCACAAAGCTAGAGTGTGCATGACGTCATCCGAAGCGGCACTAGACCCTTTTCCGTCGGTCACGTGACATGTGTAAAAAAGCGTTTTCCTTGGCATGTTCGCGATATTCGTAGCGTACGTGTACTTTTCGCTCGTTTGTACGTGAAAAAATGGAATAAGAAGGAGGTTTTATCAACTTTTACTGGTTCGATCGGCGACTGTATTATTCATGCAGCATACTGTTAAAGCATCTTCTTCCGTGGGTTATTTTCAAAAAGTCTAATTAATCATATTGCTTTCCAGAATTAATATAGTCATATTCTTGCTCTTACTTGATGAAAGTCTTTATATTTATTCGAAATCTTGGAAATTTAATATTACAATTTTAAAAACTGCTATTTTGAATACATGACCAGAGAACAGTTTATGACTTTTATTTTTCCATTTTATGACCTTTATTCTATGACTTTCATGACTTCTATTTTCCTGTTTCATGACGTCTATTTTTTTTTAATGCGGTCACTTTTTTATGCTTAAACTAAAATTATGACATTTATTTTATTGTAAAATTAAAACTAATATTAATATCCGTATATAGTTACTAATATAGGGTAAGTGGTTCAAAAGAAAGTATCCCCATCGCTTCCCCTTTTAACCCTAAGCACCAGGATTCTGTCTTAGGATTTCTGTATACACGGATGTAAAAATTACATTTAATTTAATGATGTAACTAATGCACATGACCTTCAAATTAACGACCATTTCTTGATCGCATCTGAACTCCATATATGACCTATAATAATTAGTGCTTCTCAAGCCACGGATCCCAACATGGAGTTTAGCCATGGCCCCCTCTAATACATGGTTTAGCCCGTGGCAAATACAAGAATGTGAAAGTGGCTAATGAAAGAGCGATAAAATTTCAAGATAATTTAAAAAAATAAATAAAATAGTTATTCTTAAATATAAGGTCTGAAGGAATTTTCAATACATTCAGGGGGTCTTATAGTATGCCAGAAAAGTAAACCCTTCCTCTAATCAGTAAAACTCCGCGTCTTAACGTACACCCTCTTTGAACTGCCGCATATAAATTACCAATATCACGTGACTCTATTTCACTCACCTTTTCGTTCACCACCTTCACGTTTCACGTTCACTATTGGGTATAACTATCGATTATCGATCGATCGTACGCACCATCGATCATGGGCAGGAGCGACATATGAAACAGACCCAACCCAAACATGCCCCACACCATGAATATACATATCTATATTCATGCCCCACACAATAAGGGCATCAATTATCTCAATGCTCTCAGAAAGTAACTCGCTGATTGTTTCTCTTAGTTTCCTTTCAAGGCTGATTAAGTTCTATCACACTTGGTGATGAATATAAAACTAATTTGTTTAGATTTTTCTTGTTCTTACAACAAATTAATTTTTAAAGGATTAGATAATTTTTAAATTTTGTTTTGTATCACCTAATTGGCCTCGCCAGTATATATTTCCCAGTTAATTGTTTGGTAAAGAGATTTCGGGGGCATCCAGAGAGTATGTGAACCAAGAAATGGAGGACTGTGTCGCCACTGGCCACACGTGGTCAGGCCATCGGTAGGGTTCACACGCTCTTGGGCGTTCCAGGGAGCCACCACCCTACTCCAACCCCTTCCGGACTCCGAGGTCGGGGCGAGCGATCCCTTGGGTGACGGAGAGGCGTTGAGACAAAGGAGTGAAGCATCCTGGACCACAGGTCAGTGTCTCAACGCTGTCCATCCTCTTTTGACACCCGGGAAGGTCGCCACCCTCTCACCACCCCCTGCTCACCCGTTTCCATCCCCTGCACCCCCTATTTTTCCACCCACGCACCCCCTTTCGCCATCCCCTGCACCCAAAAATTGGGTATATAAGGAGAAGATGGTAAGACCCGGGAGAGTTCATCCCCACCCTGTACCGCGGCTATGTCGGCCTCGAGCCCGACAAGCCTTCCCTGCTCCACGGCAAGTCGGCGAGAACCACAAGACTGCCCTGCCCGAACTCGCTTCCCGGGTGTCAAGAGAGGATGGACGGCGTTGAGACACTGACCCGCGGTCCAGGATGGCCCACCCTGGCCGGACACTTCACTCCTTTGCCTCAACGCCTCTCCGTCACCCAAGGAATCGCTCGCCCCGACCTCGGAGTCCAGAAGGGCTTGGAGGGGGGTGGTGGCTCCCTGGAGCGTCCAAGAGCGTGTGAACCCTACCGATGGCCTGGCCACGTGTGGTCAGTGGCGACGCAGTCCTCCATTTCTTGGTTCACATAATCTCTGGACGCCCCCGAAATCTCTTTACCACATCACCCTGTTGGCAAATAAGCCTCCGGGTAGGGGGATTTGACACTGACCTTGTCAGCACATTTACAATAACATGATACACTCTATAATCTAAATAAAATTCAGGACACACAAAAATACAAAAAAAAATGAAACACCCTTCCTAAAATTAAATCACTGTATAGCAGAAAAACATATAAATTAATGCACCCTGTACCCCGGCTATGTCGGCCTCAAGCACGACAAGCCTTCCCTGCTCCTCGGCAAGTCGGCGAGAACCGCAAGACTGCCATGCCCGAACTCGCTTCCCGCTTTTGGCTTAGTCGGCGAATGCATGACTGCCATCTACCCTGTACCCTCCGCTCCCGGCCCAGTCGGCGAACGCACGACTGCCATCGGCTCTGCACCCTCTGCTCCCGGCCTAGTCGGCGAACGCACGACTGCCATCTACCCTGCACCCAGCCCAGTTGGCGAACACATGACTGCCATCCGCCCTGCACCCTCCGCACCCGGGCCAGTCGGCGAGAACCCGCTAGCCTGCCGCCAGCTTCCGTCCCTTCCGACCCGACGCCGCCTTGTCGCACTCATTGTGTTGTGTCTCAAGTTGATCTCATTGTAAAAGTTGATCTCATTTTAAAAACAAGCATGAGCAATAAAGCTCCCCTAAGACCAGCCAGTCTGTCATTTCTCACCCTAATGTCACGACGACAATTGAATGTACATTTTTAACCTTAAGAATTGGACCTTGATGTAATATCGCCAAAGAGCAGAGAAATTATAACTAAGTACGAAGAATTAAAATATGTACATATGATATACCAAGTGTGTAACCAACACTCTCTCTAGAGGGGGGCGATTACCCCCTCCCTCAACGATAGAGAGAAAGCTCTATTTTAATATCCTACATTCAAATTTTGATTAATGCAAATCATCGATTTTGACGTGTTGTAGGTAAATTTCTTATTTAAGGTACATTTTCCAAGGAACAACTGTGCCGATCATCACTGGTAAGATTCACCAAGGGGAGGGGCTCAAAAACTATTTGCCCCCAAGTGCTTTCCCTGGTTACGCCCTTGGATACTCAGCTGCACTGAGATATGATCTTCCCACTGAGGTAGACATCAAATATACATGAGTGTTCTCGAAACGTAACTGAAGTGATTTCTCTAACCAGTCCTCAAAATATGTAGCATTTAGAAATATATCAAAAAAACTATTCTCTTTTTCCCATACTCATATTTAAATTTGAACAAAATTCTAAAATAACACAAACAGAGAACAAGACCAATTGCCTGTGGGTGATAAAGCAGATAGTTATGGATTATTTGCCATGAAGTATTCATATTTAATGATATAATAAGCATATGGGAATCCATAGATAAAGGTCAAATGCTAGAGGCCTAACTGGACAATTTTTGCTCATATAAATTTAAATTTTATAATTGAATTCTTTGGTGTGATTAAACATTTATTGCACTTTTAATGAAATGTAATTTTTCAGAACTTTCTCCAGTAAGTTAATTTGTTTACAGTAAAATATCTTAAAATTCTGCAATCATGCTGAACCTTTTGCGAAGTGGACATAGCATTCTGTGAATGCGTCAAGAAGTGGGCAAAGTATTTCCTTACTCATTTCACCAATAAATGTTTTGTTGCTTCAAATAATTCTTCGTGAATGCTTCATGAACCCTATCTGAACATTACTACAACACTTCATGTACATCCCATGAGCACTTCATTTTTGTCAGCCACACCATGCAAGTTTTTTCCATATGAGCACAATGAAAAGAATGAGTGAAGATCTCTACTCATTGGAGTTATCTCCAAATATATCTTTGTGGGTTGGGCTGCGGACCATACTCTTTTCTATGCATCATTGTAGATGAACGACATACCTACACATACTGCCCAAGAGGAAATCGTGCAAGGTTAATAGTTATATCAGAAATTTAGGCTCCAGAAATTTTAAATTCTCGTAATCATTATGTGTATTCAACCAAGGAAACTGCTCGTGCATTTCAGCTGAATTCTAACCCTCTGGAACAGTAGTCAGCCAGTGTAACAGAGCAGTGTAACGAAACTTACCACTGAAACTTGTTGCTGAAACTTCACGATGAAACTTTTGCTATATCTCAGATGGACGCAAAATCTCAACGGACGGAAAATTACAATGGGTAAAACACTGATGCACACAGCTCACTGTCGCACGCAGGGAAATGCCCTATCTTAAATAGCTGGTGGTGAAAATATACTATCCGAAAATTTGTTTGCTGAAGTGCAAGACTACAGAAATGATGCTGAAACCCTACTTCATCCAATCTGAAAATGCTGTTTCGTCAAAGGACAGCATATTGGTTCACGTGACCTTCGGCAGCAGAAGGGGAGGGCAAGTCAGACGCATCACAAGAGGAAGGCTCCCTTTTCAAATGCCAACAGCCATGAGACACGCACCTATAATTGGCAACCCGGCCCAATGCTTCTGAGAGGAGCAAACGTTAACGTTTTACCGTATGAACAGTGACAGTTGGCTATCCAAATACTATATCAGTATGTTGCATAAGTGTGCTATTGAGTAATATACGTATTCTGTTACTTGGTGAGTAGTTCAATTAATTGAATCCCCAGTTAACCCAGATGGTGACTGAAGTTGTGAAGTCACAGATGAGGTAAATGTAATTTCTGCCTCAGATTCATTGCAGCAGAAGAACTCATCTCTCAGGACTGAGCTGTTATATATGGCAGCATTTCCCTAGAAATTTCAGCAGCAGCAGCAGCAGAGTAAGAATGAGAGAAATGCTTCACCAATGAACAATTTACCGTCGCGATAAATCACTTAACTCACCAAATTTGGTAACACTGTGGCATTCCCATCAGTCAGCCACAATTGTCATTATTTCATTCTATGAACGAGCCCTGATTATATGATGGGGACACCAAAATTTATGTCACAAGGAATGATGTCAGTTAACTGATGAACTTGAGAAGATATGTAATTGCTTATTAGTTTTATATTCACCACTCTTGCATGATTGTATATTCTGACATTCAAGTTCCGACTTAGATGGCAAAAACTGGAGCAGGTGGAAGATTTTTGCTATCTGGGAAGTATGATCATCTGTAATGAATATGGAAGCAAGAAAGAGTGAGGGGAGTAGCACAAGCAAAGAAGGCAGTCTTCCAAGAGATGAGGCCACAAAACATCAGCAACACAAGCTTGTGTGTAATGAAGCACTGCATTAAAAAATGAATGGAGCATGCTATTATTTAGCAGTGGAGTTTGGGTGATAACAGGAACAGAACAAAGAAGATTGAAAGGAATGGAAAAGAGGAGTTACTGAAGAATGATGAACATCATATGATTGGAGAGAATTTTGAATAAAAAAGTCACAACAGCATTAATGAGGTAAATAAAACTCTTAGTAGAAAAGGCAAACTTTTAAACTCATTCTGTGACGTAACAGCTTTTGAAAGCCATTACAGGATGAGAAATAAAGAGAAATAATGAAGGAATACCAAGGATGCAACTTATCATCAGGGAAATTATGAGGAAAATTTCAAACAACATTCAGTGAAAACTTCAAGAAGGCCTAAGAAACCAGACTTAGCTCAAATAACTCAACAGATAAAAATCCTTGGCATACGATCGATCCATCCACAATCATTCAATGTTGAGAATGTTACCGAAAGTTGAATTTTAAACAGTGTACGTCAGACGGCGACACCATCGACTCGTTCATTTCGACCGAGAATGGTTAATTTCCCAGTTCTTTCGGTCGTGGAACTGAGCTTCCAAATCACCTGCTAAATGCAAGTCGATTTGGGTCTGCTGTCATTTCCAAATTTGCTGAATTCCCACAAAATTTGCAAGGTGAGTTTGCTGTTTTTGTGTTTGAAAAGCACTTTGTATTGTTGTCCAAGTAACCTCTGTAACTTAATAGATTTTCTACTTATATGTTTTTTCCAAGTTCCATGATTGTCTTTTAAAGTCAACCGTGACGCCGCCACAGGTAGTGGCAGCACTTGCTCCGCGAGTACTTCTAGAGTGGAGTAGCTTAAATGGATCATTCATTTAAGTTGGTGTTCTTCCAAAAGAGCTATTTCGGAAGTGGAATTACAGAATAACAACCCAATTTATATTAGCAATTTATGAGAAAAATAGGAGTTATTTTTTTAAACAGCTACTGTATTAAAGTTATTTGTCGTCGAGCCTCAGAAACCAATTCATGATGGAGAGCTTCAGAGGGGTAAATTACCGCGGTAAATTAGGAACGGTAATTTTCGAAAATTACCATAATTATCCAGTATTTTTTAGTTTTAAGCATTAACAGCATATGTATGGTTAAATAAGAAAGCCAATAGCAAAAGGAAGGGAATATCAATGTTTAGACCATACCTAATACAACATCAATCTATTGGAAATAAAAAAGATGTAAAAAGGAATACCACAGTAACACGCAATCTAGCTTTCTTTTGTCATAGTATGAGAGATTTTTAAGAAGAATACTCTAATATTCTCACACATACCACCAAAAGAAGGCCTATCTTGTTTGAGCAGGGGTCTGGATTTACAAGTCTTTACAGTAAGTTTAATTTAATAAATGAAAAATTGAGAGTCCTCATATTTTGTTGTAATGACTGACAGTTCAAGTCAATGGCCAAATTTGACAAATTTTGTTTCTTTCAGCAAAATTCATTAATGAAATAACAAAATGATATTTTGATACAATATTAGGGCATAGATTAGGAAATATGTGATGCGATAAACCTTAAAATAAAAAAAAATTAAATTTAAGCGCTCTTGGAAAAAATCTTGTCCATTACAAAAAAACATTCTTACAGAGAATGAAAAGTAAATACATAAATTACAATAACAGGATGTAAATAAGAATAGCCACAATTCTAAGAAAATTATCACACACATTAATCATTCTAGATGTAATTTAGGACTAAAAATTAGACAATAGGCATGGTGGAATAAGAGCATATTATAATGATTTAATAAGGTTATGCTTAACATTAAACAATAAATATACCAAGGTGAGCAATGTAAATTGTTGTGAGATTGAGTTACTACATTAGCATTGAAATTTTTCTGGAATCCAGCTCACAAAATTTCCATTGACGTGACACAAAGCAATGGTGGTGAAGGAAAGTAGAGAGGTTATTCAGTTCAGAAATTTGGTTTCATATAAAAACTTGTTCACTAGCCAGGCTGTCAGTGAATGGCTTTACAAACTCCCTCGTAGAGAAGTAGAAGATGAGGCCAAATGTTATGGAAATAGGGAGGGCAGGCAAGGCCTTCTTGAATATAGCCAAAAGCAACAGCGTCAGACATAAACCCTGAAAAGAGATAACTTAGGTTTTACCATATGACTCAACAGGAGAAAGAGAAAAAGAAACTCTAAGAAAGACAATGGCAAGGAAACAATCAATAATGTTCACTTTCCTAATAAGAGCGTCAAATCAAGAAGCAATATTTTTAAGCTTCAGTTCAAGTTATAGGTCAAGAGTGAGTAAAACCAAGAACTGAAATTAAAGACAATTGAAATATTAAGAAAAATCTGAGGAATGACAGAAAAATTAAGTTAATTATTGGTTTAGTCTTAGAAAATTTACAAGTGAATATTAAAGAAAATGAGTAACAATGGAAACATTTAGATAAACCAGAGAAATGAGAAAACAAATATTTTAATTTTAGGTGCATTCTTAGAAACTTGACAGTTAAGGGAAATCATTGCTTTACATAAATTTAATTTTATAAAGGCACTTATCTGAATTTCAAATTTCAGAGTCGATTCAGTTCCTCAACAAGGGATCATGCGTAATCGCTATGCATGATAATAATCATGCAAACACAACACTTCCTATAGCACTCACAGCAATGTAAGGATTCTATCGAGGAGTCATACATCAAAATTGGTAGGGCCGTTCGGCTGCTTTGGTGGAATAAACGTACATGTATACATATAGAGATGGGAAAATTACCGCAATTTTCAACTGAGGTAAATTACTATGGTAAATTACGGTAATTTTCGAAAATTACCATAATTTTCCAGTATTTTTCAGTTTTAAGCACTCAACAGAAAATGTATGATCAAATAAGAATGCCAATAGCAAAAGGAAGGGAATACAATGTTTAAACCATACCTAATGTAACATTAATCTATTATATATTTTTAAAATTGTAAAAATAAATATGGCAGCAACATGCAATCTGGCTTTTTTTGTCAAAGTATGAGAAATTTTCAAGAAGAATATTCTACTAATAATTACTCAATAATGTTATAATTTAAGTAAAATACGTCAAAAAAGAGTTGTACATGCCTCAATTTAAAATTAAACACATTGGAAATGTGGACTTGGCTTAAAAGAACACGTTGGGAATTTATCTGTATGAAAAATTATCTCAAACATGGGTGAATTATCTAGAAAATTACCGAAAATTACGGTAATTTTCAAGGGGTGCAGTAATTTACGAAAAATACCATGGTAAAGTGGCCCATCTCTATATACATATGTACCATGGTGCTGAAAACATACCACTCCTTTTTTCCAGGCAGTTGTGTAAAAAAGGAAATGGTCACAACAACTAGGAGCAACTACATATGGAGCTATTTTTAAGCAGGAATACTTACAATAAGAATAGCTACAAAACAAGCAAGGGTTGTATTCCAGTCTCCATAAGATGATGCCTTCCCCACCAGAACGCTGTAAAATATAAAATCTCCAAGACCAAGCTTAACACCTCCTGAAATTGAAAGGGCACGTGGGTGAAAACAAAGAAATTATAGGGATAAAAATTAATATTTTGTGCAGTTACTCAGCACCAAAATGCAATTTGTCAAAATAAATAGCTTAAAAGTGGACACAGAAGGAGAACTGAGTTTCGATCTAAATTGCATCAGATCATGGTAGGATAGGATGACCAATCAGGAAAGAATAAAGAGTTTCCCAATTAAACATCACATTCAAAGCAGTTTTAATTCAATTAGAAGAAAAAGGAGAGTGGTTTATTAACAGTTGATTATTGAGCATCACACTTTGTTCATGTCACACTACAGTCATTTGTTTCTAGGAGTACAATTTGGGGCCTTTTTTCTCAATTGGAATATTTCCATGACAAAGGTGCATTGGTGGAAAGAAAGACTTAGGCCAGGAGGGTTAAAACATCAATGTTTAAACAGCACTTCTCACAATGATTGATTATGATCTTAAATTTCTATCAGACTTGTCCATATAATAATTATTTTATCATTTAACTCTATAATTTGGTCTGGTAATGCAAATATGTATTAATAGTCTATTTCCTAAAAAGAAGAAACAAGATGTCTTAGGGCCTCAGTTCAGTTGGCAACACAGAATGGTGACCATCAAATCATGTGACTAGAAGAGGGCATTCAATTGATAAACTAAATTAATTTGTCACTCGGTAATACAGTAAGTCAATATTACTTTGCAAAAGAATGATGAAGGGTGTTTGCCAGAGCATAGGCTTACTCTTGTTACGCTGAGCTGTTACTTGTTAAGCTGAGCTTTAACTAGGCTTGGCTAATAGGAATTTGGTACTTCTGTGATTAATTTCAACATCTTCGGTAATGACCAGTGTCCAAATTAATGTACATATTTCAACATCTTTGGCAATATGCAGCGATCAAATTACAGAATGATTTTTCTGCAGTTGTAGGTACATACTTGTTAAGCTGAGCTTTAACTAAGATTCCATGAAAATCCCAAGTTGTTTATTTATACTCCCAAAAAAAAATGTTTGTATGGAAGTATTCCTTTGAAAATAATTGAATTCACCAGCATCAAATTCTTCCATGAAGACTTGTCAATTTTGCACTCTTTGTAAGTCTCATCAACAAGCATGAGAGAAAATCTTTCCAAATCTTCTGAATATTCAAACAAACCAGTGACTTAAATGTACCGTATAAACTCGTGTAAGAGGCGCACCTTTTTTCCCAGAAATCGCAGCCGAAAATGAGGGTGCGCCTCTTACACGAATCTGTCCGTTGCAAAATTCCGACACCCGAGTTTGAAGGCTAATATCTCAGAGATGGCTCAATCGATTTTAAAATGAAGTACATCAAATTAAAGCTTGTTTATTTCTGCGTTTATTGATGGTGTACAAAACATTTTACCGTTTATATCGATTTCAGTGTGTGCCTAAAAACAGAATTTTAGCGCATTTTCCCAGGTACCGGACGAATGCATCGCATTTACGGCTTTGTAATAACAACACGGATCAAGATTTTGAAATTTCCTTTACAAATATTGTAGAATAGATCTTTCCTAACAGCTATACGAAGTTTCATATTGTTTAATGCATTAGTATTTTAGTTATAGTTATATATGCAAATGTACGGATCCGTTATTTTCCGTTCCACGCATCCCTGAAAACCGCCGTTTAGATCTTCTCCAAGCTCTCGAGTTCATCTTCATTATCCACTTATAAAATCTTAAAGGAATTCGTTGGTTAATCAATATATCGATTAACATTTATTTATTACCGATTACGGAAAAAGAGCACGTTCAACTGCCAGGAGCATGCACGGAAGAGAAAGGGAGAGGCGCACGCTGTTGCCCAGTCAGAGGGCTATCCATAAGGCGCGCGAGGGAGTCTACTACAAGTATTACCTGCGGGGGAAAACCAGTTGTCTTTTCTCTGTGTATGAGTCATTTGGACTCTGTAAATAGTGGCATAAAGGGTGACGGGCACGCGGGCGTTCCTCCGCGTTGTCTTGTAGAGAAACGCCCGAAAGCCGTTACCAATATGGAGAAACGCCGCGGAAACCTCAGATCCGAGTGAATACTTACCACCGGGGTCTATATCTGCCTATGAAAAATGCCGCGTAAATTATAAGAGAATATCGCAAGCGGAAGGCTTTTAAAATGGCCGAAATTTCGCAGTTAGGCCCGCAAAACTTCGCAATAGAAGAAAAAAAACTCAAAATTTTTTCTTCAACTTCAGCGCATAAAAAGAGGGGTGCGCCTCTTACACGGGTGCGCCTCTTACATGCGTTTATACGGTAAATGTATATTTTGAGAGTAAAAGAGCTTCTTCCAATCTAAGTTGTGAGAGAGTTCTCAAACCTAGGAATATGTGTCACAATATCAGTGGCGCTAGAATGGATGAAGGAAACCACTAACCTAATCCAAATACAAGGAGGAGGTCACTCATCTACCTTAACCCTGGTGACAAAGAATTTCATCTCATACAGCATTTTTCCTAAATATGCTGCCTCCAATGATTGCAATAGCTTGGGTCAATAAAATGAATACACAGCTGAATCTGCAAGCCCTTCATCGATATGGCAATGAATGTACAGTCATACATTGACTTCCAACCTATTTGACATAATTATGTACAACCAAACATTTAGCAGTGGCTTGAATGGTGTATCTCAGCTGAGAGATGCTGAATGGTTACCATAGTCAGTCTGCTAGAACAGTCACAGCAGGGATGGCGGTTACATTCATTTTCACTTTTATTTTATTTGAACACCCATCATTTTTGAAAACGATGGCCTACTTAGAAGGTGTTTCTATTGTAATCAACCACAAAATGATGAACATCCAACTAACACCCATATCAACTAATGACTGGTTTGTCAGAATCAAACATGGTTGTAAGTTGTCAAATAACTCTACATTGGAAATCTACATTTCAAATGAGGGGTCAACTCCATAAAAAAAACAATTTTTGGAATTAATTATGTAATAATAGTCACCAAAAAACTTACAATTGAGTAAACGTATTGAGCAATGAATTTTTCCCCATAAATACAGCTAAAACTTACAACCACAGCATAATATGCTAAAATTATTTATAAACAAAATCACAATATGTGGTTGTGAATTCGTTTGCAATTAACTTTTAGGGAGATACACATTAATCATGTCTGGGTTGCCCACCCCAGCCTGCTACTCACGCTCTTCCTCCTCAAGCTCTCGGTATTCCCCAGGAGGCCCCCTTGGTGCACCCCCAGGCTGGTTGGATGTGGCACCATAGCTACCCACTTGGCCACCAGAGGCCTCAACTATCTCTCGCTGCCGCTGCCTTGAGCGGTTCTCTGTTGTTGCCATCCATTCTTGCGAGAACCCACTCTCTGGGTCGGCCTCTGTCGAAATGTCCAATAAAAAATATGAAAAATGTGTAAGTAGGATTCAGATGTAAAATCTGCTCTGATTTCCACACAACGCAACACACACTTGGAGAAAAACAGGAAGTAAAAAAAAGATACACAAGCACATAAAAGTTAAGTTTTGAAGGTGCTGACCACCCATTTATCAGACACTGGAGAATATATGTACCTGTTGAAACTAGGCAAAGTCAGGGCAGGGAAAGGAGAAGGCCAAATGAGGAAATATTTTGGTGACTAGAATGCATTTCCAATATTTATTGTTAACTATTGAGACCAGAAGTATGTTTGTAATGCAGGAAATGAATGTGGGCTTTCTCATAAGTTCTCGAGTACACTTTCAGGTAAGGAAAGAGGGAATGAAGAGGAAACAGTTAACAAAACTTGACCAATGTGTATGGAGGCATATTTGAGGATGAAAGGTCACTTGTTTTGGGAAGAATATGAATGCCAGAGAGACCAATGGAATAGTAGACTGTAGAATAATGATAGTAGAACAACTTGGATGGAAAGAGCATTTATAAATAAGACACAAATGAATGCAAAAAATGAAAATTCTCAAGAAATATTATTTCAAAAGCCATGCCACCCATCTTCTTCATCTGACAAGAGAGACTGCTCTGAAATGACACCTTTTTCAGATTTCATCAACATTTTCACAGGAGTTCTTTCATTGTATAAGTGGAAAAACAAACATTAAAAAATAATGCTAGAATTCACTCCAGCTTAATGTCCAGTCAAGACTGCTGGCATAGCATTAGGACTTCCAAACACACAACATTAAATGGTTGTGATGCACTCACCAGCGGCATTTTCTGCCGGTCGAACAGTCCTCGGCTGCTGTGGAGCCCTCTGCCGCTCACCATCCCCACCCCCTTCAATGGCACGCTCCCTGGCGGCAGCCACACGAGGCGGACGAGATGGCTCCCTACTCCTTTCCCCCTCATCTTCTTCACCATCCACCACGTTCAAGTACGAGTACATGAAAGTCGCTGACGGGGAAAAAAGGGAGAGTGGCACTTGTGGTCACATATGGAACACTCACAGGAAAAGCAACCACAACTGTGCGATCACACATCCAAAACTCAACCTTGCTCAATCTTTTTCCATTGAGAATTTTCCAAGGTCAGCCATTAAGACTACACACACTCATATACTGAAGAGAGCAAGGGTGAATTTCAGTTAGAAATCCCAGTAACTCCAAAAAAATAACTGTAAAGTAATTCCTGCAATGTTTTGAATTTATCTTTAGCTAAACATCCACCAACTTGAATATGGCCTCCTTCCCCCATGGCCATAAACCAGAATAAAAAAATATATAATTTCTTTTTCCAGTGGATTTCAATCCAACTAAAATCACTCTCCCTCTGAAATTGCCATCTTCTCCTTCTCTAACTTCAAAACTCCTCAGTTTCACATACTCTCTTAACTCCCACTAAGTCTATAATCACGGAGGCCCTACAATTTCCAGCATCAACTTCACTGCCAAGTATATCTCAGAGGAGTACCACAATCCCACTTATGCTTGCAGTACTGTAACTCAACCCACTCATTCCTTAAACAGAAATTTATTTCCCCTCCGGTGTTTCTACCAAAATCAGCTGGTGTTGTTACAATAGAAGACTTACCTAAGGCTGCAACCTTCATCCCAAATTATTCCTTTTTTCATCTAAGACAAATGAATTCTTTGAAAGAAAAATTCAACATGTCATTCTCTTAGTTACTATAAATAGCTTTGTTTCCCATTCCAATCAGACGGAGAGATTTTGAGCTTAAGTTTTCACACAACTTCTCAGGCATGCATTGTTGATCTCGTGATCCTTCTGTTAAAAGCTCATGTTTATCCAAGGCCTGTGACCCCATCTCTTCATGAAAATCTCAAATATAGCTGAATCCGATGATACATTGGCATTATGTTATACCACAGAGTATTAAGAAAGCACTCAGTGGTTACTCTACTCTGACACTACCACCACTTCTGAACTAATCCTGACCCCACAAAGTATGTTAAGCTTGATAAATATGCTCTATAGCCTTTGCATCATTCTAATAACATCACACTTTTGTTAACTTAAGGCCTTGAGGTACCTGTTTTAGCACATAAAATATTTGACTCGTCCCGAAAAACATTTTACCTTAATTTAAATGGTTTGAGAGTCTTACACCAAAATGATAAATATCAACCTCAGAGCAGGCATGGAGTGAACCAGGGCACACCATACAGTTTAAAGATGCCAAAATAATAGCCAAGGAAAATAGGTACACATGTACTTCTCAAGAATAATTAGACTATTGAAATCACAAAAACACCTATGAATTTCAATTAGAGAAATGGAACCCACCGACACAGCACATGGAAAAGAGTAATAAGTCACCCACGCAATCACGATGGTGCTCCATGGTTGGGCATAGAAATGGCATATTTTGACACCAAATCTATCCAACTTGGCCTCTATAAGAATTGACCGAAAAACCCATCTCGCTATCCTTCACCTGAGGATGCCAGCAGGATAGCTGGCGAAACTGTCGTGATTCCAAACAACACATACAAATGCAACCCAAAAAATGTTGTTATCATCTGATCAATGCCGTGGAAACTGGCAAACAAACATTACTAAAATACTACTTTGAAAGTGTATACACTATGGATGACATTGCACATGATTCATTCATTCCTGTCATAAATGAGCCTATGGCTGACATCATTATTCAATGTGATGATGGAATAATTAACAACTACGTTTGATTAAAAGTAACAAGTCCCCAGGTCCAGGGGGAATACTGGCACACATGCTCAAGGAGTTAGCACCACAGATCCCACTATTTTTAGAAACCATATTAAGAAAGTCATTATCAGAATGCAAGGTACTCTAAGACTATAAAATACCCAACCAATATTTAAAAAAGGAAACAGACATGACCCAGGTAATTACAGACCAATATCTTTAACATTGCTTTTATGAAAGAATCTCGAACACACTATTGTTAGCAATAGTATGAACTTATTAGACAATCAAAACTTCTTACACGGCAGTCAACACAGCTTCCGGAAGGGTAGATATTGCGAAACACAGCTAGTACTCTAGCGAAGTATCTGGGAATTGACTTAACCTTAAACCTATCATAGAGAACACATATATTAAACATATGCGTAACAGCCTCAAAGTAACTAGGAATTATCAAACATACAGTAGGAAGGTCCTTGGATGAAAAAGTGTAAGAGAGGTGCTACTCCGATCTGGTTAGGCCACACCTCGCATACGCCACGAGCATTTGGGATCCTGGACAGAAAGATCTAATTTGAAAATTTAAAAAAATACAAAGGACAGCTATGCGCACCATTAAAAACTACTACAAGCAAACAAAGAGTGTTTCAGAGCTTTTAGAAGGCTTGGGTTGGGAACCACTAGAGACTCGGAGGCTACTCGCTAGACTTAGATTGCTTGAGAAATTCAGAACAGGTGTGTTTCAGTGTGACACAAAGAATATTATTTTGACATCGCACTACATCTCTAGGTCGGCCAAGAAAGATAAAATAAGAGAGATACAAGGTGTGACTTAAAAATAACAGGAATTTTTAAATTTTGGGTACTTCATAAATCCAATTTTCAATAATTCCGAGTTCCTGCCACATGGTCGTACGGTCAATAAGGAATACTACCTGGAAGTTATGCACCGTTTGCCTGAAGCAATCCGACGAAAACACCCAGAATTGTGGCAAAACAACTCGTGGAAATTGCACCATGATAATGCTCCCACTCACACCTCACTGCTTATTTGTGATTTTTTGGTAAAAAAACAAAGCATTATTTTGCCTCAGCCACCGTATTCGCCGGACATGCCCCCTGTAACTTCTTTCTATTCCCGAGGCTGAAGAGAACCATGAAAGGACAACGTTTTGCCACCATTGATGAGAGAAAATCAGAATCGCTGAAGGAGCTGAACTCTATACCGAAAAGTGAGTTCCAGAAGTGCTTCCAAGATTGGAAAAATCACAGGCATAAGTGTATTATAAATCTAAGGGGGATTAATTTTAAGGGAACAAAATTGATATTGATTTATAAATAAATATTCTTTAAGAAAAACGAAAATTCCCATTATTTTTTATCACACCTCGTACATAGCTGAGCAGATATGTACAAAAATTCATTCTTTCCACACACAATAAGTGACCATAATAAAAACTGAGATCCACTCAAAACCTTATCACCTCCCTATAACATTCTCCTTTACACCACGACATGGCAGGTGTCCTAACAGATAGTAGAAATAGATTTCACTATTTGACCTGAAATAGTATGTTAACCCCAAAAATTAGTGATGATGTTAGTGATTCTGCAAAATTGGCCTGGCATTTATACTGTACCTTTACTATTTTACTGGATAAGGAAAATTAAAGAGCTATTCCTAAGTCACGTTAAAATCAAGGGGACTCACACAAAATTTCAATAGATAATTTCAAGGATATTTCCCAGATTTCACGGAGGGATGATCACCCATCACCATAGTTGGGATTAACAATTTAAAAAATGAATGATTAAAATTAATCGTTAAAAATGCAGTTAACTATTTAACTTAACCACTACTTTTTACAAGTTAACTTTTAACTTTTAATTGTTAAAATTAATGCATTAACTGATAGAAAACTAACTTCAGTTAATTTTTGGTGAATGTCGACCTGTTCGAATTTGGGCGTAAAGCTTGCCCAACAGACAAAGGGGAAAATAAAAGGGGGTATCTAAGAATGCAATATAGCGGGGTAGCTGTGCAAGAATGCTATGAATAGGTCCAGATGAATACATTTTAACAAAAGCGGGATTGAGTGGAGTGACTGCTAAAGTTTAGGAACAGAAAAAACATGAGACCACTTGAAGACCCTATCCGCGAGGGCATGAATACCTTACTCGGCGATGTCATGCCATCAATACTACATAGTTAAAACTGAGAAAGGGGGTCCCCAAAAAACCTATGATGGGTAACGAGTGGGATGGGATCATTCAAAGTATCGTGTCTGTAAAATGCACCAGTTTATACATAACTTACTCCACGACATCCCATTGTCAGCCAGGATGAGGTGAGTGACCGCAAAAATGTTTTGACTGGGACGGATGTCCGATACAAATTTTGAAATGAGAATGTTACTTAAATTAACGACTTTTTAAGGCAGGTCTATACTTCCAAGCCAACTCAAGTTAGCGGTCGCCACCTGTGGTTGCCTACTGGGGTGGTAGAAGTCCAACGGGAAACTGTGAAGGCGGCACTGACCAAAATGGAGTGGGGAACGATTATCCTTGGGTGGGGATGGAAAAGGTCTACTCCGTTGTCAATGCAGGCTTGAACACTTAACATTGCTATAGCCTTAACACGAAAACAGTATCAATGGTTGTTGATATTTTGCGTAAATGAAAGATGATTCTTTTATTAAAGAGGGCTGAAAATCCTCATTTCGGAATCTATCCTTCGCAACGAGCCCCGGAATATTACCAAAAATGTCATAAAAACCTAAGTTTTGCTATTTTTTATAAAAAATCACACCCACTTCATGATAAAGTTACTCCACTTATATCAACAAATGACTCTTCATCTACAGAAGACAAAAATTGCAAGTCTCCAGCTGTCACGGCAAAGGCGTTACTGTGTTAGAGGGAAACGTCTGAAACGAGCTTCTTAGCCCCGGTATACAGCCACCTTAAGTAAAAGTTAAATACATTTTTCTTGAATTTGAAGTTTGTATTTATTTTATCCCAACTGTGAAATATAGTTTTTAATAGTTAGGTACTTTTTAAAAGTTTCTTAAAAGTAATTAACATAAAAGTTACTTTTTTTAACTTTAACTAGTTACTTTTTACAGAGATTAACTTTAACCAGTTAATTGTTTTTGCAACTTTCCCAACTATGCCCATTACATACATAAATTGCATAGTGTATGCCAGTCATGCAACATCAACGACACAATTTAGGATGTAAAAATAACTCACAGGAGTAAATCAGAGCAGGGAATATTTGCTCATTCCTTTCTTGTGCAGTCTCCACTAGGATTCGAAGAGGTCCATTTGGAGTCAGGACGGCCACAAGATCTGGAAAGGAATTGAACCACCTTAACAACTGATTTGATAATGAACTAAGAGAGATTTAATTTATAATACAGTAAAACATGTAAGCAGGATGGGCAGCAATAACATTTTTTAATTTCTGGTTTTCAATGATCAAAAATCATTTTTCAAGATTTATGGGAAAGACAAATTTAACTTATCTACCATGAGTAATCATTTTGTAACAGAGATAAATCAATCTGGATCCATCCGTGTATGTCTATGCCTGAATTACCTGTCTGGTGCAAGCATGCTCCAGGGTAGAGTCGGACGTGATAAAAATTCAAATTTTAAATATTTTTATAAACGTGGTTACGAATTACCAAGGGTTATGTTTTCAGGAAAATTAGATAAACATGTGCAGATTATGAAAAACAAGTTTCGGCCACTTCTGAGATTGAGAACAGTTTTTAACAATGTTTTAAATTTTAAAATAAAAAATAGGAAATACAAGAAAAACCATTTTAAACACTATTATTATCTCACAGATAACTAAGCTTTAAAATGAGGTTTATATCCTTGCTTAGCAACAATTAGAAGCAGAGATAAAAAAATGATCTAAACTCATATTTGTCTTCAAGGTGAAACAATTGAAAATACATAAATCATGAAACAAATTTTTTACCACAAAACTGTGTAGGTGTTTGGGGTCACATGCAACCCATACACCAAGTTTGAGCAAAATCGGAGACCCTAAGGGACAATTGTTCATTGAATTGAGGTGGAATGACCCAGTTATTTAATATTTTGGATACTTTGACTTAAATATTATTATTAAATATTATTAAATATTGACTTAAATATTTCTGAGACTGTTTAATAACCTTTAAAGGCATATATTGTTTTAGATAAGGAAAAGCACACATTTTTGAAAGCTGTACATAGTTCAACACTAAGTCTAGCACCAATTGCTTAATTTGAACTTATCCAAACTCATTTTTAAAGTCAATGACATTTTAATATTATTCCCAAAAACAGGATGGCATTATTGAACATTTTCCAAGCAATCAATTCTGTCAAAGCTACCAAGAAGTAAAGCCCTTTACTCGTTTATCATTTTCTGCAAAATACTCTATTCTATAGTAGATATATATATGGCATTGAAGTGAATTTTCCAGCACTCACGGGTTATTCACCACAAAAATTTGAGTGAAAGTGGGAGTAAATGGCGATTTTGTTGGTGCGAGTATGACGGGTGGCCTACCTTCGGTAGCACCTTTCATGCCCCACAGCTCCCTTAGGCGACGTTTCCGGACATGGGTTCCCTATGTCAAAAATGCTCAGTAAAGCATCTAATATTCACCCCTGCTCTTGTGACACTGAGTGAAGAAACACCCTGTATGTAGCTCGGTTGTTTCGAGAAAATTCGGTGCCAGAATGTTCGCTTCCAGACTTTTAAGGACTGTGAACAAATACAAACAGTAGAATATTCGCGAATTTTCTCGAACAAATGCCAGACAGAATAACGTATCGAGATCACTAGAATGGCAGCGAATTTTCTCGTAGGTTAGCTATCGATGTGCCAGACAGAAACGTATAAAATACGATGACGCAGACGCGTGCTACAGAAGAAAGTACAACTACTTGATAACTCGACTCAGAGTCATCTGAAGAAAGACACGAACGAATAGCATGCGGGCTGACTGACGGGGGCGGCGCGGGCGGTCCCGCAAGGGGGGGGGCGTGCGCCCCCCATATGTATCCGCCACTGGCAAGGCTAAGGAACAGGCTTTACGCCTGTTTTGTACATCTGACTCTGATCTGTACAGAACCTTCTATTGGTAGTCTCAGTCATGACATCTGTGGTTGTGAATAAAGGAAAAATAACCACTAACAATAAGTCTCTGGGAGTAATTATACCTCCCTCACCTCACAGTAGTTCTCAAGAACATTCTAACCAACCTACTGCACAATGAATGCTGTATGGAATGTACAGCTTTCCTCCACTTGAGTGGATGTTCATAAAACAGGTGACCTAACTGGTTACATAAGCCAATTACCTGCAAAAAGATTACATCTAACAGGAACTTCTTCCACTGACTCCTGTGGTAAACATAATGAAATTAACTCACCCCAGACAGATATTACACCAAGGACAAACCATGTTGTCCATTCAGGAAGGTATTTGATGAAAACCAGAGCCATCAGGGCAGCAACGAAAATTAAATAACCTTGCTGTAGTCTTAAAGGTCCTTGCCAGTGAATACATATCATGCCAACTACACCGAAATTCCACATTAAAATGGATAAAGAAATGTAATCCATAGGAATGTTGTATGCTCTAAGTACTTCCCTGAAACAGCAAAAAATAAGGCAGTGAGTTCTCACATCTCAAAATACAGAACATTTTCCAACATCTCACCTAGAATAAAATTAGGCAGTTCAAATATATATTTGCTGGAGCCTCAACAAAACTAATTTCAATACAGCACATCGCCAGAGAATTAAATAACGATCCCACTTACTCCAGATAAAGGTAAGAAAATATGAAAAGCAGCATTAACGATGACACGATTAGCCAGCCATGAATAATCTGTAAACAAATGATTACTTGTTTTAGAACTAGGACATAAACAATATTCAGACACAAATCACACGTAGATTACTCTATTCACCTTGTAACACATATACTTATACAGCACTATCAGGATCACTGTCATTATTACAATGACACCCATGAGGATCATTGAGTTAGCGACAGCATTCCAAACTTTAGTACTCGTGTCAGGGCTATCCTCGTGAAATGGAGTGTATACCCTTAAAGAAAGGTTTAACATAGAATATCCGGGTGCAAGAACTATACAGCCCCTGCTGGGAGCCTACTTGTGACACTTATTATTTCAAGAGTTCAATATGACTTGACTCAAATGAATTGCTCACATAATACTCACAGGTAGACATCCTTCGTCGTGTAAAATGTGACAGAGCTTATAGTGGCCACTACAACCAACATACACAATGAAACTGGAACAAACAATTTAATCACATGTTTTGCGCCGTATTTTAATTCTTCTTCCTCGTCATTTTGCCATTCGTTTCCAGGATGTCCTGGGTCTGCTGGCCCAGGAACGATTGCTGCAGAATCTGGCATTCCATTTTCTTGCGGCGAAGTGGTCTGAAATGAAACATTTTCTTTAAAACACTGCAAAAATGTGAATAAATAAGATTTGTTCTTAACTAACCCCATCTCCACTAGGATCAGTTTGGGCATTCAAATTAGTTCTTGGCCGACGCTTCCTCTGTATTCTGTCGCTCACATTCTCATTTCGGACAGTTTCCCCAATATGTGCATCCATCAGGCAGGTGTACTCAGTGGCTTGCTCAGTCTCGCTTGTCTCACTATCTGACATTCACTCGAGTGTTATCTCAAAACAACATGCACCTTAAAGCACATCCACAACTACGAGAGACCGCTTTGTTTTTCTGATTCCCTTTAGAGGTTCAACATTTTCCAGAATAACAAAATATCGCTACGGCATTACTTTTGCATCATACATTAGCAACCCACCCACACAATCACTGGTTTACTTCACTAGCAAAACAACGAAACAACTACTCACCAGTCACCACCCCCGAAAATCTCTAAACCAAAACAGTTGAAATCGCGTATTTCGCAAATGTTTTGAACAAGAGTTTTGAATGAGGATGTGTGTGTTGTACAAGAACACTGTAGTGTGCTGTAGTGGATGAACCGAATCGAATGAACGAATGAACCCTCCGAGGATGAACAGGAAGGAAGATTGTGTAATTGCTTCCGGAGAAGGAAACTATAAAGAGGGGAATCTACAATTCGATTGTTTTGCACAGTTGTATGAAGTCGAAGAGTAGTTTTTTTAAGTAACACGATGTTGGCATGACTTTACGTGCGTCACATTAGTCCATTATATTTTGGGGGGAGACTTGATTAATGAAGAGGTCGTATCAGGTGAATATTGTTGCTGTTTAAAACTATTTTGTCCAAAAACTTCAAATTTTATATGTCAACAGATAACCCTTTCTCGTTTTTACCTCTTCAATCAAATATTTCAAATCAACTAAGCGAGTTTTATTTTTCCCGACAAGAAATAGGGTGGAGCGAATTCTGAGGGAGATTTTAAGTTGATTTTAGAATAGTATATATTATGAAATCACGAATAATAGTAAAGTGTTTTCGACACGGATATTAGGGAAGATTTGTAGACACCGTGATCGAAATTTTCGTCGTGCCATCCAATGGTCAAAACATTACCACAGGCCTGTTAAGGCTCCTGTATTTTAGTATTGGTTCTTCCATTAAATCTGGAAGAATCTCGTTATCTGATGAACCTTAAAGTACATATCTACTGGAGGAAATTATTTTTATATTTTGCTGGAACAATGACCGCCGTGTACAAAATTGAAATTATCTTTTACTTCTGCGTGTGGACTGTGGGAGTAATGTATTCCATATACAAAGTGTATCTAATTGGAAACAGTAAGTTTTAGTCTTGGTAATCATTTAAATCCGAAATTACCCCAAATTTTACCTGTGGCTCTATGGTTTTTCAGGATTCATTCAACACACACAATATGACGATTTCTCAATGGGTTGGCCCATTACTAGCAGGATGAAAGATGTGTCCGACTTTGAATGGAATTCACTGTTTCCATTTCTTTGCTCTGCATTGCCATGGTTTGGAATCCATATTTTAATTCAAGGGATTGTTAGCAGGATGTGCAGTCAGGTAAAAGCATGATGATATAAAAGCTGGTATATGAGGGAGGTACCCTAATTTTTCTTGTCAGTTCAATTGATTTCTTAATGAATGGTTTTACGTTTTCAGTATCTTATGAATTCATACTTTTTGATGACGAGTATATGCATTGTATACTTCTTTGGTTGGTCAATCATGCTAATCTTCTTGATACAACCTATGGTTTTTTACATCGTATTGCAGTTTAGATGTAAGATTTTGATATGGCTGTCTTGTGTTATGTTTCTTACATTGCTGAATATGCATCCGATCACAATGCTCAAGGTATGATATAAACATATTCATTTTTTGTACATCTTAATTGCTCACAGTATCATTTTCCCGAATACTACTTATCAACATTTTTAGGAAGTGCACCAGCTGCCAGATAATTCTCAGTACTTGATATCTGTGACATTGTCATGGATTCATTTACGTTGCATCAGTTATTGTTTGGAGAAGCTAATGGTGGAGCGGGTTAGCATTGCACCATGGAAGAAGGAAGTTTTCCCTCTCCTCGCCTATGTGTTTTATTTGCCCTTGTTCTTTTTTGGCCCGGTCATGCTTTATAAGGAGTTTTACCTGGGGGTAAGTGACTTTTTAACTGTATTTTATTTTCAGAATGTTGCACCTACCTATTTCACTGGTTAAAGGGAAATTTTTTTAGCTAAATTCTAGAGTTTGCATCTAGAAAATTGTATTGCTCCTATATACTGAAAATTGTAGTGATTGAAAACAAAATCATGTGCACAAATTTGTGAAACCTGATGTAAAAATTAATGGACTAATTATACTGGTTGAAAGCCCAGTAGTATTTTGACAGTGGATTGTCTATAGTTTGAGCTGCCTTGGTATACATAGTATGAATTTTGATTTATCGGATTAGGGACCTTTGGTGACTTTTTCATTCACAATCATATTTTTTTGCAATTTTTTGTAATGACCCAAGAAATTTGTAATTTTTATTTTATTATAAATAAGTGTTTGAAAAATTGTAATGCTAAAAATACCACCCCAAAAAAGGTGCTGCCTGAGGTGGACCTTTCCCCTAAGCTCACCCCAAGCTGCTGCCTTGCATTTAGGTGCTTTTTAGGGAGCTACAAGGTGCATTTTCAACTGTAAGTCATTGACTTACAAAAATAGCTACCATTTATATGCAAGTGAGGACACACATGATGTCACCTAGTCCAGTGCAATTACATATCTGTGTTCATCATGTGTGTTGTGTGTGGAATATTCCACGTATTTCCTCTGTGTGTGGGTTCTTAATGATGTAGGTAGCTGGACCCTTAAACTCTGTGATGGTGTATGGCCATTCATAAATCGGGAAGAAGTCATGGAATACCCTCTTCTCTTTGTCGGACATCCTGCAAGTACAACTTAGGACCCTATGTCTAACACGGTATTCTATTCTCTTCTGGGCATGTTTTCTGTGGTCCTACTCCACCCTCCGTCTTCCTTACTTGATGATGTTGTTTTTAATCCTCTCCAAGGTAACTGCCGCATCCACGTTCTCTATGCCCCGTTCTTTCCTCAGCCATTTTTGTGGATCATGAGAGCTGTGTTCCACTCCGACCTCATATTTTCTTCTCTCTGTCCCCAACATTTCTGCCAGCTCCTGAAGTTCCCTTCGTCTATTTTTCTCCTGTTCCTTCTCCCTTCTTCTCTCCTCCTGTCATTCTTCATCTTTCTTCCTCTGCTCTTCCATGCCTCGTCTCTCTTTCTCTGCTCTTCTCTCTCCTCTCATTCCTTTCTCATCTCCCTCAATATGGTCTCAATACCACTTCCCACCAGTTCTTCCGTCTCAACTTCAAACCCATGGGTGTAGATGTCTATACCTTCTTCTTCTAACAACACTCTAAACGTTCTTGTGATTCAAATTTCGAACCCTGCATTGTTCCTACTTGATCTCTTTAATATATTCTGCATTTATCCCTTTTTAAGCTCAGTAATCTTTATAACTATGTATGTACCTTTGTGAATCATCCGTACAAATATACTATCTCAGGTTTCCCACAGTCTCATTGTGTACCCTTGAGTAGTCGAGTCCGACATGTTGTGGTGCCAGTATTGTAATGTAGCAATCCTATTTGAATATTAATATATATATTTTTATTACAAGGTTCGTTACCCTCTTGATAATCGACGGTGATCCTGCTTAAATTTTCTTTGGTGGAGAGAGAGATAAATTTGACCCGTGCATAAATAAATTCACCAAAGTGCAAGTACAGTATGAAATAGGTTTTGTTTACGTTAAATAATAAAGGTGGCAAATTTAATGTATTTCTCACTTTCTTTCCTTTTTTAATTATTTAATTAGTGAATTAATTGATTGATTGGGCTCAATTCAAATAGATACCCATGATGTTTCACATTCGTACATTCATACATAAAATAAACCTTGCTATTTTTAGTAGTCCGGAAAACGAGGAAACGCTACAGGAAACGAGGTGAAGTGGTGAATGGCAGCAGGCGGTTGTTTCCCCAGTGATTGCTCTATCCCTGCTGTCGGTTGTGTTGTCTCCACCTGTTTCAGCGCCCTCACTCGTCTTCTATCACATCCACTTTTCAAAATTATACTTTCATTGTCACCAAGCTAGCGTTCTGCCCCAAAATACGTCCTCTCTCATCTCCCACAAGCCAACCCAATGACAACCCCACATCTCATCATAACTACCTCAAGTTTTCTTTACGTATTGTTGGTCCCCATTATTTCGCTGGATGTACTGCCAACCTTTTGGCATCGAACTGATGAGGTACCAATGGTACCGTTACAAGCTATACTCAATTAAAAGTGGTAAATTGATATGTCCAGATAAGATACCTGCAAGATTTCTTGAAGTCACTAGTCCCAAAAATCTCACCACTTAGAGCAATAAAGTGGAATCATGCTGAGTGACTTATCCCTTGTCCAGGCACGGAGGAACTTAGACCTGTTGGTCCATTTTTACCATTCACCCTATTGACTTTTGACCCCTTCAGGGACCAATGATCTTGCTTAAGGCCAGGATGTCCCCAATGGGTAAATCCCTCATGGCCTTTTGTTATGCAGAAGCACCAGAGTCAGATTCAACTCCTTTTCAGGGTGAATCTCTGCCTGATGCTCTCTTTCTGGCTATTGTATTGACATCCCTTCCTCTTTGGGGATTCAAGGAATGACATGGTATGTATGTTAGATACCCCTTCAGGGATGTCCAGAGACTAGTGTATTAGGAGAATGGGAGCTCCAAGGGTACTCTCAAGGAGCAACCTTTCCTCCACGGAAGTTGTCACATTAAAACAGAACATTGTGAGAAGGTACCTTATGGTGCTCTGTATTATTTTTGTTATTTGGTTCTGTAATTCATCCCACGAGTATCCATCCTCACAGAGCCCTACATGCTTGATTAAGGATAAAATGGGACTGAGGGTCACCTGGTATCTGGAAATTCCCTGTTGGACTACTTTTTCTCCACCCCACAGATGCAGTCACAATGTAATAGGGAACCACCTTAGTGAGAAGTGCTTGTTATCGACCAGCCAGATTTTGATCCAATATGTTCAGTGAAAACCAGAGGCACCTCATGAAGGATTTCACCTTGCATGATAATCATGGTGGTCTGTAAGCATGTTCTGCCTGTTGTCCCACCGAGGGGTAACAGATTCCTTGCCTCCAGATGTGTGGAAATTAATGGTAAATGGAATACCTTGAAAACATTGAGAACATTGCTAATTTCGGAGGAATAAAGGCCAATCCCACAACAGATAGTAGTCAGTTTAGACCCAATGCTTGTTGAGGGGGATAGGGAGCCTTCCAGACATCAAGGGGACAATTATCATCTTAAGAAACATCTGTACATGCATTGTTATTTCCACTATTACCTTTCATTAGTGCCGTCCCTAGGGTAGTGCAACAGGTGCCACTGCACTGGGCCCTGCGTCTATGGGGGCCCTGCCTGGGCTTCAATCTTTCAGGCGGTGCAGGGAAACCCACCTATTACCCGAAGTTACTTACCACCTAGCGCACATTTAAATTTCTTGAAACTATTTGCCAGTTAATTTCCTTCTTTCCATGAAATATGCTTGAAGGTGATACTATATCAATAAAGGATTGCAAAGTTATGGGGGCCCCTGACTTTTGTTTGCACAGGGCCCCTCAATCCCCAGGGATGGCCCTGCCTTTCATCATTTACCCTTGACTTTGGGATTCATCTGCTAATGGAACATTGTTTATCCTAGAAGCTATTCTCTCTGAGAGAATACAATACTATGTAGAATGTATTGAAAAATGGCAATTCAAATGTTGGGACTATAGAGATACGAGGTTTACAGTCCTGTGATTCTTTACATCATCACTGTCCATTTTTTCCCGTAGGATTGTACCCTAATTTAACACATTGATTCATCACGGGTTGTTATTTACATACTTAGATAGTTACCAGATCTTATCTGGAAGTTTAACTTATGGACCAATTTCTATTATGCATCACTAGGCACATGATGGAGTCTCTTCTTGAAAATGGTGCATCTGATGTGGTTAGTGCCTCTATAATTCTGGAACTTGCTACCGTTTGAGTTCAATGTAATTTATCTTTGGCAGAACTTATGACCTTCCAGAATTCCATAAAGAGCCCCTGGCAAGATAAAGCCAGCTTTGCTTTTTATCTCATTTACTCAAACTGATTCGTAATCCTTTGGATTAGGAAATTTTGAAAAAGTCTGTGGGTTGAATGTGGGGGCATTTACATTTTTTTTAAATTGCAGAATCTGATAAAGTTAGTAAAATAAAAAGACCCATATTTTCCGTTTTTCGTTCTGTCGCCTAGTTCTCAAGTTATAAGCAACGAAAAACTGTCGTTCTTAACCCTTTCACTGGAATGGGCGTGGTGCGACTTCTTACGTCATCCCTTCGTCCACAGCTCTTTTGACCAATCAAAATCCTCCCCAACTCCACCCCTACTCCACTCCCAAAACAGCAAACGAGGGGAGGTGGATGACGTAGAAGGTCTCAGCGCAGCTCATTCGATGGGCGTCACCTTTTGCATGTTTTAATTTTAAATTTATGAGTGAATGGCTATGGTTAGAAGATTGATTTTTTCACTAAAATTCATTTTTTGTTTCCATCTAACGATTTCGTGAATAAACTAGCAATTTCAGTTCTGAGTAAACTTGGGCTTGTGGACCTGAATGGAACGGAAACTGTGGCCCTGGCTGCATGATTAAACCCTCCTCTTCTCACTTAATATTGCTATTGCTCTCAGTAATACCCCTATCTCTCTTCAATCCATTTAAATTATGACTCCTTAAATGGTACCATTGATATATCTGTTTTTATTGGAATACTGATTCCTGTATTCAGTTATCAAGTACTTTACTCTTTGAATTTATTGTATAGCGGTAACTCACCCATCAATTCCATGAGACTTCCATACCAATAGTCATTGTGAGTTGTTGTTAAAGTAAACAGTTATTTAACTCTACTCAAATATATCTCCAGGCATCAAGATCGGACAAAAAGTTGGACATTCAGCTAGTGGCATCATTTGTTCTCAACATGATTCGTTTCTGCTGGTGGGCTGTTTTTAATGAGATCAGCCTACATTACATTTACTCCAGTGCATTGGCCTACCAACCAGACGTTGTCTATGGCATGGATTCATGGACCCTCTTTGGTTTTGGATATTGCATGGGGCAATTCTTCATGAACAAGTACACAGTTCTCTATGGAATACCTGCCACTGTTTCTCGGTTTGAGCAGTATGATGCCCCACCCCATCCAAAGTGTATCGGACGAATACATCTCTATTCTGACATGTGGAAGTACTTTGATGTTGGGCTATATTCCTTTCTTGTGAGGTATGTTTGTTAAATTATTGTATGATGCATTTATATTATCATTTTATGAAATGTATTTTGATTTGATATCCTTTCAAAAACACATTGCTTTCAAAAATAGTAATTTCTTATTTCCACGGATATTTCTGTTGTTTTGAGTTGACAAATTTTCTTGAATGTTAGAAATTTGTGACTCAAAATTTCTAAAGAGGGTTGTCTTGTTTGAAAATTATATAAATATTGATATTTGAGTACTTGTTGGTGTGTATATTGACACTATTTTTTCTGGGTGGGAAATTAAGCTTTTCAATTTATGTTTTAATGCTTGTAACTGATAGGACAATTAAGACATTTGTACAAACCCTAGACAATTGAGTAACTTTCAGGATGCTGAGAGGAGGGAGTAAGAACACTAGATACCCTTGATTCTGAAGAGTCATACTGCCATGACCTAAAGTCACTTAAGAAAAGTATGCCCTGGGCACTCATGAGAAAAATACTGTCACCATTGGCTTTAGCTGTCGACAAGGGATACTCAAACTTGCTTTTGAACAGGGAGAAATATCATGAAAAAATGCAAAGAAATTTTTGTTGACTAAGTCTGTGTGAACCTGCTGCAGGTTCTCAAAAATGTCATTATAGGGAAGACCATCACTCATTAAAAGTGAATCTAACGGCTGAAATGATGAAGAACCTAAAGCCACAGGTACCAGCTCCCACTGGACTTAGTGATTCATCCTTAACACGTCAACGCTGACTGATGTCAATAGATGCCTATCAGGTGCTGTCCGCTGACTGCGGACGTCCATAGACGTCAGAGCTCACATTTTGCTCCCAAGGTCATTCTTGTGTGATGCCAACTGCTAGAGCTTCCGTTTCAATGCTCAGTTGTCAGATAGCCTTCTAACAAGGAGACATCACGTGATTGATATTAGGGATCCAAATAACGCAATTATTTTCTGAAACTATAGAGAAAATGCAGGAAAAGTGTCACGGCTTTCTTCCATTTGGGCCTGAGTTCGAGAGAAAAATGCAACTAAAGAATTTCCCTCCGTATAAATCCTTTACTACGCAGAGGTCTACCAACTGAAGCCATGGTGGAGTGGTTAGAGGCAGTGGCGGCTGGTGGTAATTTATCCTGGGTGTGCATTAGTGCAGATATACGATGATTTACTTATATTATGTTAATCCTAATCCTTGAGCATCATATTTCGTCGTTATAGAATACATAGCATGCAAGACATATCACTGGTATATTCTAAACTTAAAACTGCATGAACAGAAATAATATAAGCATGCTAATGAAAATAATTATTCTAACCACACCTTTACAAGTGACGGTAGGTGAAATTCATTCTCCTTTCCTTCTTCTGAGCGAATTTGTCTATCACCTTGTCGTTGAAACCTTCGATTTCATCCAGGAACTTTTTTTCAATTGACAACATCGCCAAAGCAGTGAGCCTGTCCTCGTCCATCGTGCTACGTAAGAATGTTTTAACACGCTTTAGGGTTGAAAAACACCTCTCTGCTTCACTGGTTGTCATCGGAATTGTCGCAAGAATTTTCAGGAGTTAAGTTGTTTCACTGAATGTGTTTTGAATGTTATTGTCAACAATGAATCCTAGTAGGGCAACGACACTGGAGACTTTCCGGAAGTCCTCACGCATGTAAATTATTTCAAGCTCAGTCCGCAGACGAACTTGTTCTATGAATGGGTATGACTCGTGCAAACTTTGCAAATACTTTTCTGGGAATGCCTTGTTGAATTTCGGAAAATTTTCAGAAGAGAAGAGGACCGATGCCATAAGATGGCCAGTAAAAGAGAATCGCTCCTTAGCCTGACTGATTATTACATCACACACCTCTTTTGCAGCTAGGTTTCTTGAGATGAAAGTGTCTTCACGTCTTCTCTTTTCATGTCGTGTCTCATAATCTGAGTTATTGCAAATAGTGGCAATGCTCTCCCTGACATTCATTACTGTGGATTCGAAATCCTTAATGGCTGCATTTGCTGACACTGAGTCTATCAATTTTCTCTGTAGCTGATCGTAGAGTATACTCACGTGTGGCATTATTCTATGGAAGACTTCTAACCAAAACATAAAAACTGGCTGTTCAATCCTAAGGCGTAATCCTCTTGCTTGAGCAATAGCACTACTTTGTCTACTGCTATTTCCAACTGCTCCAAACATTCCAATAATGACTCTTTGTGTGCATAAACTGTTTCAACTAACCTCGACTTAAAATTCCACCTCACATTTGACACGCCAGGAATTCGTTTTCCAACCACTTCATCTAGTACTTTCACCCTCTGCGGGGAATTTGAAAAAAATGTTGGAATTTCATTTAGATCAGCGAAAAATATTCTCACCTGAGTGTTCTGACTTGTAGCTTGAGCCATAATCAAGTTTAACTTATGTGCGTAGCAATGCACGTAATGCGCGAAAGGATAGCCCTATTTCACCAAGGCTTGAACTCCAGAGTGACGACCACTCATTACGCTGGCTCCATCATAACTTTGCGAAACTAGTTTTCTTTTGTCCGGAACCACTTCAGTCAACACTTCTTTGATATTGGAAGACAAAGCCACAGCATTGCAGTCACTGGGATTTAAAAATGTCCAGAATCGTTCAACCGGTTTCCCATTTGGAAGCACATATCGAAATAAAACTACCATTTGATACAACGAGGATAAATCTGTGGTTTCATCAGCTATAACCGATGCATAGTCTGCCGCAGTTATTTCACTTTTTATTTCTTCCTGACAAACTTGAAGCATGCATTGCAACAGGTCATTCTGGATGTCTTTAGATGTCCCTTTAAAGACAGTAGCTTGGAGCAGATGATCCTTCAGAACTGAATCTAATTCTGCCGTGAAGTTGATCAGACCTCGAAAAACGCCCGGATTTGCGGATTCCGCAGTTTCATCATGTCCTCTTAAAGCTAGCTCAAATGCACCACAGAATCGTACGCAATTTATGATCTGAGATAAGACATAGCGATTTTTGGCAACTTCTGAATTTTGTTTTTCAACATTCCGTCTGAAGGCACTGTCGAGTTGTTCTCTAATGTTGTATTTACCTAGCATGCTAAATTCTAATTCAGCATTCATATGACTCTTAGAACTTGCATGCTTTACAGCCTTCTGCTTAAGATGAGAAAGATCACCAAATCCACCTTGCGTCCAAATGGTGGATTTGTCAAGAGCAAACATTAGGCATGGAAAACAGAAAAGGCGATTTGTCACATTACATCCACACAGCCATTCGTATTTCGCAAATGCATTTTCGTTGAACTTCCTGGTCACATCCTTTCCTTTACACTTAGTAGTCTGGATTAATTCTAATGCCGGTAAAGGTCTACATTGCTGCTTTATTTGCAGCTTTTCTTCAATCATTAGTTGAGAAAAGTTCGTATTTTTCAATTCCTGGACCGTAACTGGATTCATGTTAAAACTTGTACAGTCACTAGCACTAACTAAAACTATAAGTGAGTGTAACTATACGAAACGGAAGACTTTTACCTATTCCACTTGAAATTGATACTATTTTTAAATTAGCACCGTTCAACTTCAGTTCAATAGAGAGCTTAAAAATTTTACAACAAATAGATTTCAGATTCACATTGTAGTACAGAAAGCACACCAGCCAATAGCAACACACGAAGGAAAGCGAATTTAGCATGAAGTTCAAATGAATGCCGCTAGATGGCATAGGATGTATTGACGGACTAGGATCCTGTGCGCAGATAGTGTAGGTGGCAGCTAATTCGAGTTACACACCAAATATGCGCGTGCGCACTCGCGTCGTTTTGAGTCAGCTCCCATCACCCATTACAACAGTACATGCCCCCCCGCTTACCTCATCCCGCCCGAGCACCCACAAGCGATCGCGTAGAAAGAAAGCGCGAAACTAGCTGAGATCTCACACTTCTTGAGCGGTGAATTCGCCAAGGGGATAGCTGTAGCGTTTGGAGCTTCATATCTCATCCATATGTAGACAGGATTTTTATCTTTCTAGTTGAAAAGGAATAGTTTTCTTTCATAATTCATTCATCTTTGGGTGTGCACTTGCTAACATGCGTATATGCACGCGCCGCCACTGGTTAGAGGTGCTGGACCAAAAGTCCACATAATGTGGCACTGGTTCGAATCCTTGTCTGGTCAATTTTTTTTCTTTCTTATATTTTACGGAGTCACTGTACATTGCCCAATCCCATACATTTATGGCATTAACAACAATATTTTTTAATTTTCAGCCTATTTTCTGGATTTTCAACCAACCCCCTTGGGAGAGTTTTGAGTCTAATTTCGGGATTCTTGTTCGGCCGATAAGAGGTTTCACGTGCCGACAGGCCTAATATGTTTAGAATTCGAAAATACAAGGATACTTCCATGAATAGGATGAGCGTCGATTGGTCGTGGCTCTTTCTCAAGGCGGTAAACAATGAACGGATTATTACTTTTTAATATACAGAGATGCATGCACTTCAAATTTCTCAGGAACTGCATTCGAACAATCACTTTTGTGACTCAATTTTTCGTTCAATAGTGAACATGATACATATAAGTAGAAAAGAGATCGTAACTGTTTCCGAGGTTATGTAAAAAAAATTGCTATGACCTTTCTGCGGAGCAACATATTATATTAAAGGGAAGCCGGTATCGTGGGGGAGAGGAAGATATAAGATTCCAGCACAAAAAATATCACGTAATGATAAACTATTTATTTTCCCACCTCATGCTTATTTCAATTGAAGGAATTTAACTTTTCATTCATGGCGTGGAATTGGTTACCTTCGGATGATATTCATCGTAAAAACATATAAAACAAAGAATATTTCTGCACCAAGCCAATTTGTTTTCTGTCGCCAGAACATTTGCATCTGCTAGAAGGCAGATCCGGTCTACAAACTCCAGACCATTTATTTACATTTTTTCATATTTCCCTTCAATATAAATGTTGCTCCAAAGGTCGGAAGGTACCGAAATCCAGTGGCTGCGGACGTTGATCGATGTCAAAATTTAAAATTGCGATTTTGCAATAAATATTTTTTTCCTGTTTTTTTTCCAATCAATTATTGAAATTGGCTGAATAAAATTAATAACAAAAAATAAAAAGAATTTAGTCACTAGCAAAAATTAAAAATTTTACTGCCGCATTGAAAGTGTTAATACACAAAGAGTTGCTCCTCTAACAGAGTGTGCATTAACCAGCCATTAGATTTTTATGAAAGTTGACAATGTAAGATTTAAGGCTTTCCTGGTGAATATTTGTGATGTAGATTTCTTGGGTTTCCATCCAAGTGATGTTGGTGTGTTGCACTGATGTCTCAACGACATAGTCTGCAATCGTCCTCAGCTGAGGACAACACACCAACATCACCCGGATGGAAACCTGAGAAATCTCCATCACAAAGTTGACAAGCCCGTAGCCTTGATGTGTTAATCACCCCATTTTTTGGGTTACATGCCCAGTAGTTCAAAAGAAAAATAATTTAATATTTTTTCGATTTTCTTAAAAGTCATATAATTCACCATTCCTCTACAAGTGGAGTTAGACTAGAGGATAGCAGGTCGATACCAAGCATGAAAGTTTTGAGCTTGAACCTCAAATGTGAAACATTTTATCATTTGTCATTTCACCTTCTCAATGTAAAATAATTTAAATTGTTCATTTCACGTACTGAAGCTGCCTCTTTATTTTCTTGTACCCTGGAGATCTACTCAATTTATTTACTTCTGTAGTCTGGAAAATCCTAAAAAGATCCCAGAATAGAATGCTCTTATCACTTCTCAGTCCAAATCCTTGACAGGAAAGCTATGTTTTGACTCCCCAAGGAATACTTGCCTACTGAAGAGGCATTCGTCTGGTTTTGTACGGTGAAAATGTGCATATTGTGAATTTTTAGACTTAGTAAAGTTCACAGCTAATTTATTTTATTAATGAAAAGTGACTGTATATTTTAAATTTTTTATTGGTGGTGACTCAAATAGGCCTCTCTGTTTCTAAACCTACAAGGGAAACTCTGTGGTGGAAAGGGTGGTAAATTTTAAAATGCTCAAGAAGCCATGAAACTCACTAAGGGCTGCTCCAAAAAATGGTTTCTTTAATCTCCTTAGCAGGCAAAAATTCCATGTAGTGTTGAAATGTGGTGTTTCTGGCTCAAGTAATTGAAGTTCATGATTCTGGGTCAGGTAAAATTTTTACCAATGCAAGAAATGATTCATATCAGAAGTAGAATTGTTCTGAGTTAATTTAAGATGGACTTCTCAAAGAAAATAGGTACCTCTGCTGGAAACTCAAAGCCAGGATTATGATCAGATAACAATTCAAACTGTATTAAGTCAGAGGAGAAGCCTATGAATGTTTTTTCTCTTCATCCCATGTCACAACTCCCAATATGTTGTCGATCTATATTGCCCATTTGTTGACACATCAGTAAAAATGTAATGTGAGCTGAGGTTTCCACAATTTGCATTTTTGGGGGGGGGGGGGGGGGTTGAGGGGCTGCCCTCTCCCCTGTAATTCCAGGGAAAATGGTACTCATAAGGTATTACATGCCCCCAAGACCCCAGGAAAGTAACAAAACAAACACCTTAATCTACCCCTGATGCATAGGCAAGTCCTTATGCAGGTGAAAGTGTTCCCAGACACACTTTACTGTAGGCAGATTTTATCCCAGATGGTCAAACTACCCAGCCCTTCCCCAAAATATTATGATTTACTGAAATGATGTTATTATCAGTGGCATACCGACGGGGTTTTAGGGTTTAAACCCCCCCCAAAACATGTTTACCTGAACTAGCGTTAAGAATTTTGCTTTTTGGGCTGAGAAATATAGTTGAATTGTCTTAACAAAAAGAGAATGCTAATTTAATTACTGTTTTATTGAATAATAATCTACATTTCATTTTATGGTGATGCATATAAATATTAATGAACCCTCCCCGCAGAAGTCAAAACTCCTCCCAGAAGTCAATCCTGCATACATTATTGGTTATTAATAATGTATAACCATTATTATTCTAATGAACAGTAATAGGGTTGATATTTCTTGATTTGATTGCTTCTTTGATGTGGAAGAGCGTATATGAGCTGTGTGGGTACATATTTCGGACAAAAAAAATTTCACGGTTTTATCATCCCTCAAATGTGCTCCTTTCATCTCCATTCTCAGGTACATATTCATCCCTGCATGTGGGAAAACAAGGAAAATCAGACGGAAGTTATTTGCATCGTTCTTGTGCTTTGCCTTTGTGTACATCTGGCATGGTACAAACCTGTACATTCTAATTTGGGCTACCTTGAATTTTTTGGGTATTACAATTGAAGGAATGGCTAAATCAATATATTTGACACCAGCCTATCAGCGGTGGGAGGTATGTTGCACTACTCTCACTCACAGAATTATCCCTGTGAGTTACAAATTGATTTTTGTTTTTTCAAATAATTTTCAGCATAAGTGGTTCAGTGTGGGCTGGTCCCAACGCTTTCACGCTCTTCTGGCGAGTCCGCTGCTCATGATGTCTGCTCTCTCCAACTTTTACTTTTTTGGAGGAATGGAAATCGGAAATATATTTGTTCAGAAAATTTTGGAAGGTAATGTTGTGCCCTTAAACTGTTGTACAAGAGTGAACCTTGATAGCAAAGTGCTTATGCAATACTCATACCTGCAATCCTTCAAATTTATGCTTTCAGTACTACATATTCACTTTGTCTTAATGAATATTGAATAGCCAAAGTTCTTATGTCAATTAAAAATAAGGCATTCACCTGTTTTCATGCTCAAGTTGAACTATGTCTGGCCTCACCAATGAGGTGTCAGCCTTTTTCTTCCAGAAAACATGTTCATGATTATATTTCATATTTCAGGTTGGAATGGAGTGACCATTGCTGTTTTGGTATTTTTGTATTGCTGTTGCCATGTTTCAATAGAAACAAAGAATTGGGAGAAACAAAAAATTAAAAAAGTTAGTCGGTGAATGTCTTCACTTGAAATGCTCAATCGATCTCTCTTTAAAGTTTCTCGGTGATAATGTCCATCTCTAAATTTTTGAAGGCCGGGGAATTGAGGGTGTATGTAGGAGAATAAAAGCAGAGCTTGTTTGATGGAAAGAGGCTGTGAAGCCTTCTCATTGTGCGAAGGCCTTCAGAATGCCAAATGAAGCATTCAAGGTGAGAGGGTGAAATTCCTCTCCTATCTTTGCCCTATCCAACTTTACATCTAGGTTTTTTTTCTGAAAAATGTAGCTACTCTTGGAATCACTCAATCAGGGTGTGGCTCACAGTGTTGACATGCATCACCCAGATTCCATGGGTTGCTCTCTTGCAGAGCAGCAAGGCTTATTCCACTGAGATGTATTAAATACCTCAACCATCGAATTGTGCATAAATTAAGGAAGGTATGTCCTTTTTACAGGAAGAAACTGCAGTTCCTTTTTATTAAGTTGCTTCCAGGGACCATCATTGTTATGACATTGTTTTATGTGCAAGAGAGGGGAAATGTCTTTTGAAATCAATGGAATTAACATTGGGAATCAAGACCACCAGTGTTTGATTTCCAGCCTCAAAACTTTTGATTACTTTGAGGTTACTCTTTTAGATTAAAATTTTGAGGTTACTCTAAAAATGTATACATTTTCTATTCTAATAAAGATTTCCCCTCATATGGCCGTACATTTTATTGAATGCTTGAGTTCACCGTAATACATTCAAGATTCTGCCATTTGGTCTTATGAAACATGAGAGATAAAAGGAGCATTTATGGGATTTTCCTGTTCCAAAAATGTGTTGACATAATCTGAAAATTTAGTGAAGATAATTCACACTGAATCACATTCCTTCATCCCTCATCCCCCGCGCCCATTCTCATATCATCGATTTGCAGTGTAATATGGCACATAAAAGCAATAACCTTAACTCCCCTGCTCAACTTTTCAGTCTCCCGGCCTTGACTTGCCTTTCTAGCATACTTCAGGTTTTTCCATTTGCCCCACATGAGCAATCACATGAACAGTGTTAGGATCCCATCAGTGCCATGAAGCAGCATTGTAAACTCCTTCTTCCCTTGTAAAATCAAATGATACCTCCAGTAAGTGAAGAAGAGTCTAATTAAATAAATATTTGTGGCACCTAGGTGCAACTATCTTTGATATGGTAGAATATCATGTTGGTGTATGCATGTATACAGCAGTGATATTAATGGATTTTTGAAAGTATCAATGCCATATACATCACCAAGCGTGATGCTGATAGATATCTCTATCAAATGAACTGATGGGTGTCAAAAATTGCAAAGATATAATTAAACGGAGCTGTCCCCATGTATTGCACAGTTTCTGTTTAACAAGTCAGTATAACTGGAAGGTTGAATATGATAAGACTAAAAAAATTCCCCATGGCTCTCCGTATAGGTACTTTCACTATAAACAAACAATATCCAAGACATTCTGGACCGAATGTCATAATCTATTGCATTTAAGATTCTGAAGCACATAGTTGTTGGTAATATTATGAGATCCATGGACAGTCAAAACTTCTTTTACAATAGGTAGTCAATATGTATACATTTTTGAAAAGTAGATGATGTGGAACCTCTATGCTAACTATCAAGTGAAATGAATGAACAAGTTGACACATTATTCTTGGATTTCAAGAAAGTATCCAAAGGTTCCTCACAGCAAACTTACATTCCATCTACAGTCATGGGGGTTAAGAGAAAAAAATTGTGTTTGGATTTATGACTTTCTGAAATTAGTTAATGACTTTCTGATTGCAAACAACATTAGTAGTCAACGTAACTAGTTTTGATATGGTTAAGTTGACATCCGGCACTTCATAAGAAAGTGTGCTTGGACCCATGTTATTCCTCTTTATATTAATGATATTAACTTTAAAATTTGCAGCTAACTTAGATTGTTCAATGATGTTCAAGCCATCTACTGAGACGTTTTCACAAGCAAATTTTGAAGCTCTCTCATTGGATCTTAACAGGTCAGTTCTTGATGACAAATGGAGGTTTGAACTTAATCTTAGTAAATTTTCTGAAGTACATTTCCTACAAAAATTTCATTTTCTTCACTCTGGATGACATTACATTTGATAGGACGGTCTTCAAAGTGACTTTTTTCGGAGCTGAAACCAAGTTCAATTTTTCCCTCAGAGAGGTCTTTCCACCTCTTACTGCAAGTTTTTCTTCCATTCTAACCTGGTATTTCTTGTTTTACAACTTATCAGAGGTTAACCATGAATAGCTTAAATTAAATTGATTACATTAGCTTCACAAAAACTAAAATATGTCACTATGTGTGGACCAAACCACTCATTTGCAACACACAACTGAAATACATATTCTCCTATTGGGAATTTAATGCTCCATCATTCCACATACCCAAGGGCTTATCCAGCTCAAAACTGAAGGGGGGGGGGGCAGCTTTCTGAATTCAACTTCATGGGTGGGGTGAAATACAATAATATACAATAACAAAAGGAGACCAGTGAAACATATTTATTTAAAAAAATATATTTATTCTTGAACAATAGTTTTGAAAATCTGTGGAGGGCCCCCAATGCAATAATTCACTGTAGCATAAGGAAGAACACCATTTATTAAACAAATTAATTCTTGAGCAATATTTTGCAAAGATTAGCTGTGAATTTCTTAACTACAGGTTCCACTAACTGCTCTTTGTTTGTGGAAACCCATTGATGGTGAATGTTTAGCATTACTAACCCATTTAACCTATTTTCACCAATAATTGATCTTAGCCATGTTTTAAAATGGCGAAGGGAGCTGAATGAGCGCTCAATAGTGCTAGTTGTGCAGGGCAGTGAAAGCAATATCAGTATTGCCTTTCTAATGGTCGAGAAAAACAATTTGCTCTTTTTTAAAACTTCAATGATGTCTGGTGCTTCCTGTACCTCATTCTACATTTTGAACCACAATTCCCTTACTCCTTCGATGCCTTCCAAATTGTAAAAACTTGTACAAGATGAAATAACTTCATTCCAATTCCCCAAAGAAACCTTACATGTTGCTTGGATGAAAATGTGCCAATGAAAATGCAATTTATCTGATAAAAATCTGAGTTCTAAAGATGACATGATGAAATCCAAGTAAGGAATTATTAGTGACCTTCGCCAATATTCAGATGGATTTAAAGCTGGGGGGTTACTTCTATGCTTTTGTCGGCCAGCAACCCAAGTGGTGGTAAAATCAACAATCAAATTCATAATTAGTTTCTTTCAAAATGTTGAAATACCAACAACCAACCTGTCAATCAATTTTTCAGAAATATTTTGTCTATATTTGCTGCTATTTATTTCATTTAAAAAATTTCCACGTTGGAAGGAGGGCAGCTGCACCTCCTTGCCCCCCCTGTATGTGATCTTGCACATATCTTATCTGTCAAGAGAGCCTGGATTGTGAGCGATATCACTAGTGGACACAACATCTCTGATTTTGCCCCTTCTTTGTTATACTAATATATATAATGATTCTTTGTTATATTAATAGCATCTGGAAAGTTTATACAATACCCGATTGGTATAATACTGTATACATTTAAATATAAACCATTTGATAAAATATTGGCAGGGGGTATTTTTGTGCATGGCAAAAGAAAAGCACTCCGAAATTATGATGCTAATGACCCAAAATAGTGGAGAAAAATGGAAAATAATGCATTAATATTTCCATTACTAAGTAGAAAGTAAAATTGCTTGAGAATTTGTAAAACAATTTTTGTGACCTCATAAAATTTTCTTCATAACGATGTCATAATAGACCTGTAACAGCAATAACTTGGCAAGGAAATTATATAACTGGCAACAAAATGTGGCATGAATATTTTTCTGCTTATAAACAACCATGGTGCAAATTTAAAAAGGCTAACAACTTATACCACACATTCAACAAGTCCTATTAATTCAGCTCATGAATTTTTCTGCATAACAATGTTGTTATTGACCTATAACAGGCTGAAGACCTTATGCAACCTGCAACACAATGGAATTGTAAATATTTTCCACTTAGAATTATCCATGTTCACTATGAAAATCAAGAGAGACGATATTTATTCTAAGTAAATTAGCAATATGCGAATAAGTATGAATCACTCACGACATTTTTGACATCATTCATTCAATTCCTTTGCACTTGATAGGGTTCAAAGAAAAACTGAGACTAAAAGTAACAGTAAATCAAATGAATACAAGCCTTTAACACAATTTTAAACCTACAGCATTTATCTACTAACATTTATAAATGCTATCAATGTTGAAGCTAAATTAGTTCAAGGGATTGTGAGAAAAATTATGCCAATGTAGGTCATGCTAATTTATCTTGAAAAGAATGGCAAGCTTGCCAGCCCCTTCATGCATTAAATAATATGTTGTACATGCTGCCCTCAAGTATACATACTTAGGTGGATATTTGATATTCCGGTCTTTTGTTCAATTATTAAGGTTCACTGATACAGAATCCCTATTTTCTATATTTAATGTAGAGCACTTTGCAGGAAAAGGATAGCTCACAATAGGAATTAAGTTTCTCCCGAATTAGAGAAGAAAAGTTTATTATAGGGCTAATGCTAGAAGGGGGGCTATATTCAGACAGATACGATAAACTCCTTATAAGCTTTGGTGTGAAATAACATCTCTATACAACTAGAAAATATGAAAAAGTTTATTTTCCTGGTTTTTGTACATTTATATGGAAGGGCAAACTAAGGTACAAAATCATCTCTACCAGTATAAAGGATAAGTGTATCAAACATAGCATATGACGGCATCTGCTGAGCACAGTAATGCATTTTAATATGATATAAAATATAAATCGTTAAGTGAAGTAAATAACATGTTAGCAAGGTCAATCACTTTCAATTTACAATACAATTCTTTCCACAGTTATGGAAGATTTTCACGCACAATATACCATAAGATAACAATACCCCATGGTTACATTCATTGTTCAGATAATTTTTACAAAAAATACCATATTTTTATATTGTATTAAAATAATGATTCATCACCTCATCATCAAGGCAGAACCATGACCGTACGTCAACAGTGGAATCTGTGGGTATGGAATGTGACAAAAATGAAACATCCACTTCAAGTTACAAATACATTATATGAAACCCTCAGAACAGGGCCCACCATAGGCGGGACAATCAGAATCAATGTTTCAGGGAGGCATGATTATCCTTCTGTAAAAAGAAGGCTCATGACATGTATCACATATTTGAGTGCACTTATTAAAACTAGATATTTTCTAGTATTGACCATTTGATATGGACATTTTAAACATGTTTTATACTTGCCTTGATGCTACTGGATATGCAGCCTATGAAACTTCATAAAACAATTCAGGTAAATAAATAAAACTAGAGGAAGACAATGATGCCTTTACAAAAAATGTAAACTTCTGCTAATTCCAGAGATTTGATGCACTTCATTAAGCTACCTTCATAAATCAAAATCTTTTATAATTAAAAAACTGGAATCAACACTTTTATAATAATTATTCTACACAAAGGTATTACTTTGTATCACCAACAAGGTTGACCACCTCCCTGTAGATCATGATACAACAGTTCTCACATCAACAAAATTATAAAATAGATACTAAATGGTGATAATAAATGCCTTTTATGCAAATAATCCAAAATCTAGCTAAGAGTATGATGAGAAATGCAAAGTCTCTTTAAAAAATTGCCTACATATAGAAAATATAAAAATGAAGTGCTTTCTGAGTTAAAATAAAAATATGTATGTTCACTCACTCAGTCTTAAATCTCACGAAATATGTATTTATATATATTTACAGACACACACAGAAAAAATTGGACGAATTGCTCTTTTTTGCCCTTACTGGTCTTCATATTCCTGATATTCAAAATTATTTATAGCTAATGGCATTTTGGTGTTTTCTGAGTGCTTGAAATATGATATCAAGTTCCATTGTTTTCATTCCTTTTGCATACATGTACTTATGTAGAAAAGTAACTATGGTTCAAGCTTAGTAAAATCTTGTGCTTTTTCCTTTTACAGCAAGATGATTATAACAAAATAATCTTTTTTATCACAAAACATTGTCTCATTTAGAAAAAAGTTGAATTTTGTCATGTCAAAGGTGAGTGGCAGCAGCCTCTTCTGCAAAAATCCCATTCTTCAATCCACCACCAGAGCTTCCAACAGAGCAATACGACAACCGAGTACCAACATCCTCATTCAACAGCATTAACGTCTGGCTCTTCAGTGCCCCAATGAGGGCTCCTTCAGCCTGGATGTAGATCTTCTTGCCAGCTGGCTCTTCCTCACGCCCCCCAGCTCCCAACAGCCCATTCATGGGCTGACACGTCAGTATTGACATGGATGGGTGGGAAACAAAGCTCCCCGAAGTACTTGCCAAACGGCTTTCTGATTGGGTGGCCACAACGCTCCCCTGAGTTCCCTGGTTGACCACCACTGGTTTGAACAGGAGCATAGTCGACTTTCCCTTCTCAACGCTTGTGGCACCATCAATTACATCAACTTTGGAGGCTCTTCCTCCAGCAGCATTGGTGTATCCTGTGCTGCACATCACTTCAACATTCTGGTTGTCCAGTGTCACACACTGGTCTGTGTTCAAGTAGATGCAGTTCAATTGCTCGCTGGAGCTTTCATCCAGAATTTCAGATTTAACCACAATCGGGCACATGCCCTTCCTGCTGGAATCCATACCTTCCGCCTCGGCAGCCTGGTCACTGTCATCAGTTTTCACTGAAAAATCATCAAAATACGAATTATCGCAGTGACCGACAACCTCCGTCACTGAAAACTCCATTGGGTCTGGAATGATGGTCTCTTCTTCACAAGAGCGGAAATCAGAGCCCTGGAATGGTATGTCACTCTGTCTCATGGCTTCCTTCACTATGTCTTTGAAGTAGGCCTTCCTCACATTGGCTGTCTTGCTCTCTGGAGGTTGCCCTCGCAGGGTGCCACTCCCATCTATTTCCACATTGTTGTTGTTCTCCTTGTTTGATCCGCGCTCCTCCTCTGCCTCCACACTCAGTTCGTCTGGTGAGTTGCTGTCTGAGTTCACATCACTGGACACATCTGATTCCTGGGACATGTCATCATCTTCCCCATTGATCTGCTCTTCCCCTTGTGTGCCATTAGACCTTGTGCAGTCACCATTCCTAGATTTACTAAGGATTCGTGCCTTGGTTTTACCAGGGGCATGTCGTGGCAGGGCTCGGATCTGCTTGAATTCATCATCCGAGAGGACCAACAGTTCTCCAGAAGGAGTCAGCATTTTGCCATGATGGGTTCGCATGTGACGTTTATAGGTGTTTCTGGTCTTGAATCTGACAGAAAAATAAAACAAACAATTTTCCAGGTAACAGGTAACAACAAAAAAGAACAGGCCACTAGTTTGACCACTCAACTTCTCTTCCCCATGCAACACTATGATGCTTTATCATCCATTTCCAAACACCCTTCTCCCACCCCTTATATCACAAGAATATCTTCCCTCACCCTAGAATGAACGACAAGCAGAATTTTTTCCCTACCCTACCCTTTCCCTTCCCTCACCCTAGAATGAACGACAAGTAGAAGTTTTATTTCAGCAGAATGCCTTTTTAAAGAGGCATCAACTGATGCTGATGATAAATGGGAAAATTTAAAAATTTTCTTTCTCAAATAAAAAAATGCCCACAAGAAATATTAAGCATATGGACCTCATATTCTGCTCCTTATTGAAAAGGCCATTTCAAGGATAAACTTGTCTCCAGGCAAGAAAATAAAAGCATCCATAAAGATTGATTAAAAATCCAAAGAAATATGAAAAAATTTCAAATTTGAACCATCACATACATCCATAGTAAAAAAAAAATTTCAGAGAATCAGAAAATTTAACTTTATCTAAACATAAATACAGCACCGTTGTTAATGCAAACTTATGAATGACAATGAACTTTTTTTTGCAGATAATTTTATTTTTGTATAAATATCTTTTGGCATCTGCAGAACCGAAAATAAATTAAAATATACCATAGATATCAGAAGATATTTATAAAAAAAATAATAATCATGCTTTCACTGGCAGGGCCTGGAGAAGGTACACAAGCAGATTTTTTTTCTGTGCACTCACCTGTACATGCAGTCCGAGCACTCGTACGGTGACTCCCCAGTGTGTCTTCTACGATGTTCCTTGAAGTGCGATGGGTGGCGAAATTTTCGTCCACAGTCCGAACACGTGAACCTCGTCTGGTTGGAGTGGATGAGCATGTGGTAGTTGAGGCTGTGCTGCCGTGTGAACACTGACCGGCAAAGGCGACACTCATAGGGTTTGATACCTACACAAGCACATAAAAAGAGGTTGGTTGAAATACAACAGTATGACTCCAATATATACCAAAACACTTATTGTTGCTTTCTGTTGCCCACATTTCTAACCCTCTCTGACTGTCTGCCAAAATTACATTGTTTCGAGCACCTATACCCTTGAAAACATCATAACTGAATTGCTTCCAGGGATCATAGCCTTAGATAATCCACTTACGTAAACTACTGACTAGGATATCTGAAATAACTTTGGATGTCAAGTAGGGCTTGTTTCTCTCTCTTTTAAAAAGTATCCTTCATCAAAGGAGTATTCTTCATCCAATACAACAATGATTACTGCTTAAGAATTCATGTACGCATCTGATAGAAAAAAAATAATAAAATCTACATACATAGCATATTGAAAGAAGTTTTACTGTTATTAGTCCAGTTTCATTCTTTCCATTATATTAATTCAATATCATTTACAACCACATGCCCTAGGATAAAAAGTTGCTTCAATCTGCATACTGCGTTAATCAAATCTTTAAGAAGGGAAGGGCAGAAAATCTTTATGAAGAAGGGCATCATAAAGAAAGTCAAATGTAAAACGAGAGATATGCTTTAAAAATATACTGTGCAGTGGTGCAGACATAATAGACAGTGCCACATTTGCCGAGGCAATGAATACATCCCTAATAACCATATTCCAAAATATCATGGATGAAACAATCATATTAGCCCTAAGTGAGTGCACACACCCCTGATACTGATGATGAATACTGCTTCTATTCATTTCTATCAAGCCTATGTCAAAATCAATAGAAACCAACCAAATTCTCAACATAAACCATGTCAGTGAAGGCTAATCCTGAGTGACAGACCAAAGCTTTTGACACTTCCAGTGGATTAACACTGGCATCCCGCTGATCATGACAAGGGTAGGAAGCATTCAAAGTCAAACAATGAAAAGTGTTCACCCGTTCCATGGCACTGGAGAAAGGACTGTGCACTGAGCATTACTTAAAAGCTTTTACAAGATATGACGCATTGGTTCACACTTAAACGTACCTGCATGGCTCCTATAGTGGCTAATCAATGTTGTCGGTGCTGTGAAAGACCTTGGTGGGTTACAGATTTGGCATTCCAGTGATTCCAGTGATGTGACCCTGCCCTTAATTGCTTCTATCATCTGAATGGCCATCTCCTGAAAATTAATGACATTATACAGGTAAGAAATATAAAATAAGCATTGATTTCAAGGCAAAAATATTAAATAAAAAAATTACTATCATTCAAGAAAACTGCATTAGATCCATGGACATTCCATGACAGGGTGTCCATAAAATGGAAAATAAAAAATTCAAGCATTATTCCAGGTTTTCAAGGCTAAATTTTTAAAAATTTTCAGGTTATATTATCGTGATTATAAGAGCCAAAGTGATACTTGCAGGTTTTACGACGAATATGGATTTTCTTAGCTAAACACAACCAAATAAAAATATACACATAAAATAGATAAAAATAATTTAAAAAGAAATAAGAAAAAAAGTATTAAAATACATTGTTTTATTGACAATAAATTACAAAATGGTATTTTTAGAAGACTAAACCAGAATTAGGCTTGTTCACACGCTAAACTATTGGGTGAAAAAACAGCTCCTCTCGCCACAGCCATGAGGCCTTATTTCAGGGGGAGGGGGAGGGGGGGGACCCTGGGCATTATATATACAAAATAATTTTCAGAAGCGAATGTAGTCGCATGAATTTTGGCTCGCAACGCAAATCCACAGAGTAAATGAGTAACGTAAGACGGGTCGGAAGCGGGAGTCGGCTGACTACGCCACAAACGTTGCGACGCCAAAGAAATCAGGGTGGTCGGCGGTTGGATGGTCTAGAAGTATCAACCACTCGTCCGTCGGGTCCGACTGTTTTTGTCGGGCGATAGGCCTATGTACACAGTTGTAGCAATGTTGTTGGCCATTATTTCCTCCCCTCCAAGGCTACCAATCGCCTATATCCTTAGGTAACCCATTCCACCTCGTTCTTGACGACAAACCCCCTCCTCAGCTGACTCACCCCTGAGAACGCCCTCTCATACAGTCTAGATGGCGACCGAGTAACATCGTTCAGTGAACCGGCAGATTTTCAGTAAATTGTACTTGGAGAGAAGCTCAACCTGCCGTATTTGTATGTATATCTTAATCATTTTCTGAGTGGAAACTCTCATTTCAGTCGCCTGGCACTTGACCTGTGGGTAATTTGCTTGCAACTTGGTTGGTTTTATGTGTGAAATATATTGCTAGTTCAGTTATTGATTGATAATACTTGTGTTTTGTTCAATTTCTTCATTTTTCTCGCTCAAGGTTGGAAAGAGTTTGTTTTTACGGGTGTTATCGGCGAGGAAAACTATATCCCTGCTCCCGATAGCTCTTCAGTATTTGTTTATGAATCGTGTCCGTGCCTTAGCCTGATTTTAGACTGTGCGCCAGCGAGTCTGCTCATCATCGTGACTGCCACCGCACTGCTGTAGTCTAATTCAGATCGTGAAGCTCACAAATTTTACTCAGCACTAGGATGCATCTTTTTTATTTTTTAATCTTCAATCCTTGTTTTGAACCTAATATTTCTTGGAGTCCAATTGTCAGTCGTCAGGGATCAATCAGCACTGTAGATATCAATGGTGTGGACGCCGGAGCGCCGCTGCACGTAAAAAATATGCCACGACACCACCACTGACAAATACTACAGCTGGCGAGCAGGTCTTATTGTTTGATACGCAGTTAACGAGGGTAGGACACTTGACATGACGGTGACTTTACAATGAGCCTAACTAAGTTCAGGCCTTCGATTTATTTATTCATACCTACGACAATTCCATTACATTATGCATAGTTATCAAACAACATATATCTTATGGCCTTCGCGGTTGATTTAAATTATAAAATAAGGATATTTCACCTTGAAATGATACTGACAGTGACAGTTTTATCTTTGTTTTATTCCTTTTTTTGTACATCAGGTTATATTATGCTATAACTTTTTCTTATATTGATCCAATATCCAAATTTATGCGATCATTCTCAGTATGTTATCATTCTCACTGGATTTCTCAGTAAAATACCCTGGCAATTTTCACACCAATTTTAGGAATTGCGCACGGCACTCAAAGGGTGATTGACTAATACGCATATATTACTGTAAGGTGATGATGGCTTTGTAGAATCAAAAACTCAATTTGGAATAATTAAAAATGTATTAATTGTTGGTTTTCTCAAAGACGTCATATCACAAAAAGCAAGCAAGAACTGCTGTCATGCTCAAATTCACTTTCCCAGAGAAATAGTTTATCTCATACATTCAAACCTTATGGAGAAGAAAACCTTTTTGGAATTTGTAATGATAAATGTAAATTGTAAAAAGATTTCCTATGTTTATCAAGTGAATTGTGCAGTGAAAATACTGATTAATTTCTCATTTTTGTGAGAGCAACTTCCAAAATTTGACTATTTTGGGCAGCATGCATTTTCATGCAATCCCTTTGGAGAGCGTTATCCCCAAGGGATATTGGAATGGCATACCTTCTCTGCTTTAGACTGCCCAATGAACTTTGCTTTCCCTTTCGGCTTCTTCTTCATTCGATATTCATCCCTCTCAATGTTGTTATTATTGTTCATAACTTTCATTTCTCTAGAATCCTCTTCACTCTCTGACTCTGCTACCTTCTTGGTGAAGTCCTTTGGCTGGCCTGCATGAAAGCATCAAATACAGAATTAGAATAGCTATACATAGTTATTCATCTATGCATAAATAAACTTTCATTTTCCCCCAGATTAAGTCATAAGATCAAAAGAGTGGACTGCACAAGATACAAGGCAAGAAAACTGGTATCACCACAGAATTGCTGTACAGTTACAGCAATTAACTAATGGATACACTAGTATCCTTAAATCCTTGACAATTACACAAAAATGCAACTTACAAACTACCTAACAATGCAACTTCCACAATGGGACAGTGAGAACCAATAGATCACAGCACTATTCAGATATTCCTTGTCAGAAACTTTATATTCATTATTCTTTAAAAGTGTGGGAAATTTATTGAATAACCTCATGACCGTTTTCGCATTAGTTCCAGAGCATTTTTCTAACATATCCATAATGGATGTTTTGACTTCCTCCACAAAAATATTCATGGTAATAATAATTGTAATTTTTAATGCCACAAATATTGATTTTCATTAATAAATGGGAATGACAAATGAACGTATCCACTTTGGAGAGGGAGAGGAGGACACTATCCTTGTCCCCATAAATGGACATTGAAAAGATCTTTGCTGATCAAAAGGTGCCCATGGCCAGCAAATTAGAGAAAAGATTTACTTTTACTTTAGAATGACTCATTGCATACACCTATTTAATATGTCACACTACCACAATAATTAAATAACCTTCATATAGGCTTTGTTGCGAAGTTCACAAAAGCATGGAACATCTTACTTACCCGTTTTCACGTCCATTTCACTGCCAACACATGGCAATTGTTTTAGCTGCAACTTTTCCTCTTCCAATACACAAACCATTATCTGAAATGAACATGTTAATAGAGGGTTAACAAAAATGACTCAAAGGTGATATTAAAAAAACTACATATAACCTGCATGGGAACAATGCATTGGCAATCTTAAAAACATAAAAATAGATTCATTGCAGTGGATCCGAGGGTATTTGGCATGAAGACACTTTTATGAGCCTTCCAATATAATTTAACCCTTAAGGTGTTTTGAGCGAGATAGTTCCCTAGTCATAATAGAGACCATATTCAAATGTTATTCCTTGATTTCAGCATCTGTAAGAAGTACAAAATAAATATTGTAATATTAATGGCGCAAATATATAGTTATATATGCCCAAAAATCTCGGTAATAAAATAAATAAAGCTGCATAAGTCTCTAACTTGACTCATTTTTTCCCGCCAAACGGCTGAAAACCCTTCAAACCGGCAGGTTTTTTCACGATTCTGTAAAAGTTACTGTGGTAATAGATTATTTTTTATAAATAGTTGATAAAACATGCAATCTATACACCGTTAGTTTTTCGACGAAATCTAGGTGTTATAAATTCCTATTTCCTTCAATATTCTCCCTCTGGAGCACTCAGCCATAATCTATCCCATGTAAAACAGCTTACATTTACAGGCAAATTGCTCGTAAAGTAATTTGGCTAGGGGTTGATATTTTTATACCATTGGAAAGATGAGGGTTGTATCTTTAAAATGAGGCCAAATTCATCAAATTCTAGGTGAAGTGATTTTTCGCTCAAGCTACCTTAAGCGCCGAACGTGCTAAATATTGGCACGCCATTTGGTGCTTCTCACTGCCAAAAGTGCAATTTTTTGCTGAGACACAACAAGAAAACTTTAAAAGGGCCAATTTAAATCTGCCAGGGAGGGACTTCGAAGAACATTTAAATCCGGCGTTTAAAGGTTAAAGATTGGGCTCCACTCCTTATATAAATATATATATTAATAAAAACAGGCACTTAGTTATATTATATTTGTAGCCTTCAATTCCAAACAGTTTGAGTTTTTAAGGCATTTGCCTCGAATTAGCCAACATTTATGATGAGATTCCAGGAAATATTAGCTCTATCCCCATTTCAGCAGTATTTAAAACTTTGCGTCAACAGAAAAGTTAAATGTCATATCAATGAATTTATTTCCTATGTATTTCTCACTCAATATTTTGCTCGTCATGACTGCAGTTAAGCGATAGTACATATTTTGCCTTTTTTGTGAATATTCTTTTTCATTTCTCCTTTTTTGTTGCAGAAGTTTTGTATTGCTAATACCTATGCGTGATAAAGCCCATGGATTTTGTACTACATAACATACTTAATTGTGTACTGCTGGTGAAATCACAGACTTCACTTCAGTGATACCTCAGAAAAACTGCTAACATTTGAACTTCTATTTTACAAATGTAAATTCATGAAAGCCGAATGCTTCAGCTTTTACTTCCACAAAGCACTGAGGGACTATGTAGAGCCTTCATAAATTGGACTGTGATGCATAGTTCTTAGTACTTACCTCATACACAATTTGCATGAATTTGCAACAATTAAGGTAAAATATTTAGAAGAACACCACTGAAAGTCTTGATTTAAGGTATTTTATAGACCAAATTGAAAAAAAATATGGGCCAAACATTAATTCACGACAATAATTATACTTCAAAATAGTGATTTTCAAGCATAAAAAGCATTGGACTCATGGAGAAGTGAAGATTTCTTCTTTATCAAGACCTATTCCTCTAAATTTCATCCTCCACTCAAGACTAAAAATAAAAATTCACCAAATATTTGCTCCTACACATTTTTTCAGTGCATTTCTGCAGATAATCATGATTTCATTTTTAGACTAAAAATCAAAATAAATTCAGAGAATGTTTATGAAGTCATATCCCAAAATACTGTGAAAAATATTATGCACCATAAATATCTAATAATAATTGACATTTAAATTTACAAATTTTGTATTGCATAAGCATCAATGTTATTAACTGAAAACAAAAACATAATGCATTTCTTGAAAATGCAATGATAAGAACTCAAAAAGTAGCATATCACATAATTGTTTTCATAGCAAATAAAATGGTACTTAAGAGTAACAGCACAATTTTATGGGGTCTTCAGTTCCTTCCAAGTATTTTTAGTTGTTTTAATCTATTGGCCTCAACAAACAGTAGAATGAGCATTCTTTCAAATTTTATTCTAGTCCTAAATCTCTTAGGAGTACTCGTAGACACTTGCCACAAAGGAATTTAGGCGCTCCTCAAAACCATAATTCAAGATAATAACCTCGAGCAAAGCTATCAGAACAAAGCAAAGTTTCAATTTTTTTTAATTTCCCCTATTTTGTCACATGAAAGCAACAATTATGAATGTCATAATTTATGATAAAAATCTAATTGTTATACCTAAGTTCAATGAAAGCAAGTTTCTGGTTAGGCATTATCAACTTTACCCATGAAGACCATGAGCAACCCAGTACCATCTAACACCCCCGCCCCCACATATTTGACGAATAGGATATGACTGCTTGGATATTTTAGTGAGGAAAAAAACACTCACCATGTTATGCAGTGTTTCAGACACCATAAATTTATTCAATTCAGCAGATGTGGATTTGGATTTCTCTTCTAGGCCTGTTTTGATGGCACTCTTGAGCAAGGATTCATTTTTGTCACAATGCCACTCCTGAGACTTGCCACCCAGGAGTCCCTGTCCCTTCAAATCATCACCCGAAGAGGAATCAGTTCCTTGAAGAACATAGTTGTGATCCAGCAAGGCAAGAGGATCTTCCACTTTCACCCCCACTTCCCTGATACTCCTGCCTTCAGTCTTGATAGAGACTACTTCCACAGTGGTAGTGGCAGCTGGGGTGTCAACCACATCTTCCTGTTTAATCATCCCCTTTTCTATCTTCACTGAATGCTCCCGTAAAATCCCAGCCAACCGAGAAGCACCACCATAGCTAAGTTTAGATTCTGATTTCATTTCCCTAGTCACGGGATCCACACAGAGGACCCGTGATGAGCCTGCGATACCACCCTTTGGCTTGGAGTCTTCCTTCACACTACATGAGGTCTTCAGTGACTGCCCTCCAATCGCCCTGAGTGCTGCCTTCTTCTTCTTGCTTAGCAAATTGGCTGAATCCACTTTTCGTCTCTGACGAGATTGCACAGTTTCAGCTGCAAAGTGGGACCCCACTGGAAAGGACAATAATTGATTCAAATTTCCATGATGTGATGGACAAGGAAGAGTGGAGGGATATAGTCAACCAATCTTAGAATTGAATGACTAATCATGATGATGAAGATGGAGCAAAATGACTTTAAAATACAGGAAAAGCCCTTACCTAAATTGATCACACTAAAGCTGGCAGTTTCTATAAACCCTATCTTATAAGCTTTACACAAGGAGGTTCAAAATTTCTGAAAATTTGTAGAAACCAAGGAAACGATGACTTATCAAATACTGGGAATTTATCTATATAAAAGTTAAACACAACATGTACTCACTTAATGCTTCCTCTGACAGCTTACTGACATGCTCCATAAGATGCAATTTCATTTGCTGCCTAGCCTTAAGCTCACTCCCAAAGCTGGAAAATTTCTTTTGGCAACGTGCAGGATCAAGCACACAGGAATATGTAAATGTCCGTTTCAGCTCATTGCCATCAAAGTCTGAGAAGCACTTGAGCAAGTGGTGAGCTGACAACTCTCTTATCTGATCAAGATTCAGCATGTCTCCCTCTCCCAACTTTCGACAGGATGCCCTCTGCAAATTCAAAAAGAGGATTAGAAATGGCGTTCACCATACCAATGAGGCAATATGTTCACACCTCAATTAAAATCCAATTCACCCTCCGTCCCCTCCTGATACATATATTCTTCAACTCAGGCATCATAAGTAAGGAAAAATACACTCGAGCTCATATTTTTTTGCTTACAACCACGCATTTCATTCAGAAATTAATTTACCTTCCTTTTGTTGGAAAGGGGATGTCCATTGTCAGCAGGAGAGAGAATATCAGAATAGCACACCAAGGTTTCTACCTTGGGAGAATTGTAACTAGCAGGGGACATCTTCATAGAGGGATCTGAGTGCAAGTGATGTGAGGCAACAGCTGCCAGCATGTGCAGCCGGTTATGTGACTCCAAGTGCTCATTCATTATTTTTGATTTCCTTCTTGGTGACCCCACATCAGCTGTAAATGTAGAAAGAAACCTGGTAATTGCCCAACGCTAACATCATAATGAACAACAGCAGTTACAGGATATATAAATATATTCTCAGAATACATCAACTTCCACACGAAGAGTACTTGAGTAATGCAATACATATATACCCACTCCCCAATTACTGCTCTTAATTTGGTGGCCAGGATTTCATTTTGGGGATGAGGATGTTTGTGCTGAGTATGTAGGCATGGGGGTGAGGGGAGGGGAATTCACCAGATAATTTTTCAAATCGGGAGAAAATTCTTGAGCACTCAGGCAATTAGAGGGCCACTGTGAATGCAGCGTAACAGTTGATTTGTAAAGATGTTAGCCATGCTAATTTTTGAAAGAATACAATACCCACTTGTTTATGTTTGATAATTAAAAATATTAATTTAAAAATAGTTGTTTAAAATAAACCAAACACAAAATCAATATAGTCTTTCTTATGAAATTTTTAATTTTTTTTCTTTCTTTCTTATGAAATCAAAATAAAACTTTCTCCTGTAGAGCAATACTATTAAAAAAATAAGTTCAAAGTTTGGGTGAGGGTATGTAGCCCATGACAACGCCACTGCTTTAACTAATGAAAGCCAATGGTAATGAACTATGTAATATCAGATGAAACTGTTTAAGCAATGAGATAATTCAAGTGTTTCAAAGGTGAATTCAACAATTACCGTTGAATACTTTGTATAAAACAAAAGAATGAAGGTGCAACATCCTTACAAACATTTCTTAATTAAGTATCAACTACTGGATGTAGTAAAATATTCTGGGTTGATATGTGCATGTTCCAATATGATTCCACCACAACAAGAAAGTTTTTAGTTGAATAGTTTGCTAGATGAGGAAAACTGATGGATACCAGGTAGACATAACAGACGTACATAAGACAGAAGTTCATGGAAATTAATTTTTAGGATGTTTGCTTTAAACTAGAACAATTCTGCACAAACTCATCACTTGATACAAACATTAAAAGCTAAAATTAGATGTGGAGGAAGAGGCTGCAGAGCAGCAACGAGATGGAGTCAGGGGATGAGTCAGAGGTCACAGATGAAGAGTTGCCTGCAGACAAGAGACAACCAAAGTGCACAAAAGGTGGTCAAAAAGTTAAAGGGGGGAAAAATTTTTTTGTCGTGTCTTCCAGGGGACCCCACTTAAAGTTGCAAATTGGCTAGAAAATGAGATTGGCAAAGTTTCAGCTCAACTTAATAACATTAACCCATGCCTCATTGAGGTTGTAGTTCAGAAAAACTGTGACTTACGGCAAATAATTGCAGTTATTCCACCATTAAATAAAAACCGTCCTAGATACCTTACTCTTGTTTCATTTCATAGGAAATTTTGTTGCCTTGAAGTTTTACTCTACTCACTTGTTTGCTTAAACTTATAGATTTAGTGGAATTAAGTATTTTCCAAGTCCTGGTCCATATCCTCAAAATCACTCTTTTACGAAAATGGCAACAGAACTAATTTATTTACTTCATGACAATTTTTTTCTTCCTTTGCATTTAAAGACTACATAATTAAGAGACTAATGTGCATCAAAATGGATTATTTTTTGTAACTATGTTTCACAGATAAAGTACATTCAAAATGGAACCTGAAGGTCCATAATTCTTACAAAGTCTGCTAATTCTTCTATTGTTAAGGACCCTACTTTTAGCATTGATATGAGAAAAACAATCAATGTACAAACAATGTACCTGTACAGTAAACAATTTACCTCTGCCACTTTGTTCCGTCCAGTCCTTCTTCCCACTAAGATCGGCTGGAGTACTCCCTCTCATGAAAGGGCGAGGCAGGTAGCTTTAGTTAATGTTTGGTTTTCAAGCAGTGAACGTTTGTTTGGTGATTTTTTTTCTTGTAAGGTTTGAGGGACAATGGCTCTACCTTTGACTTCTACAGCATCGACAAGCATTTGTTCAAGGCAGTAAGAAAAGATTAATTAAATTAGCCACATGTCTCATTAAATCACTGGCAGTAAGTTGTCATCTAATTGTCACGTTTTATGCAGTTTATTCTATAGTACATATACGCCAAGTGAAATTGACCAGCAGAAAAGCTGCAAGACTTACAATATAGGAGGCTCTACATTTTTGGGAGAATGCTAAGATACCAACCAAATGCATGAAAGATTGTGTTGCAAAACTTGAAAAACTTTATGGTGAGTAGAGAAAACTGAAAAAAAAAAATGCTAACATATATGCAAAAGCCACTCAAATTGAAAAGTAGACTCTGCCAACAGCTATTTTGAAAACAAAGGACTGAGCTAATCAAAAATAGATTCAGGAATTCCGATTTAGAGGGAGCTGTTGTGGTTTGGGATGGGAAATTGCTTCCAGATATTTTGAACCAAGAAAATGTAGAGAGGTTTGCAGTTTTGATTAGCTGTGGGCAGTGGCCGATTAAGGTCGTTGTTTGGGGGAGGGGGGGATACTTTTCCACACCTTATGGCCACCACTTTTCCTGTTGTAGTAGGAATTACAGACGGGTGGCCACCCCGTCCCCCAAATCCCCCTTTATCCACCACTGGTTGTGGGAATGAAGAACAGTTTATTGGTGTTCCTCAGCTTGAAAATAGTATGGGATAAGGCAAAAGCTGTATTTTCGGCAGTGAACAATGAGAGGCAGTTGGGAAAACCAGTGCAATGTGTTTTGATACCACTGCAGTTAATACTGGTTGTTCTAAAAGCAGTTTTTAATAGTAATATGGGCACATATGGCCACTGGCTCTCAGCCAAATATTTTTTAAAAATTCCAGATTGGGTGGTCTAAGCTAGACAAACAAAATAAAAAAACGAAATTTAAGATGACGTTGCTAATCATAAAATAAGTAATCTGAGACCAAATTGCAAGTCTTCCTCCAAAAACATTTCTTTCGGAGTACCTGTTGCTACTCATCACTCCAGATGGATGGAAAGGCCATTTATTTCTCAAGACATATATTTGCACTGATCAATTTTCATTCACTAATTTAATAAAAGTATGCATTGAAGATATTTGTTATTTATAATCAATATTTATGTAAAAGCATAGTTCAATGGCTCCAAACCCACAATGGCCCCCAACCAAGACCTAAAATTATTAAAATCGTTCGTTGAATACAGGAAGATTCATAAAGAAGTTGCAGACAGGGCAATATCTATAATGATAGTCCATCTGTGGTATCTCAACTCAGAGCAAGTTGCATTTTCATTTTTCAATTATACCTTAGGAAAAAATGTGAAAACAAGTATGGCTGGAAAATTAATGTTTGAAGAAGAAAATAATGAAGATGATTCTAATGACAGTGATGTAAAAGCAAAAATCAGTCTAAAAGAAGTTGATCATTACCCTTTCCCTGTGGTCAACCTGCGGAGACTTCCCATCTACTGTGCGGCGAAAAAGTGAATGGTGGGTAGGTACGACCTCGCCAACGGAACGTAGGAGCTAAATTCACAGCAGTCCACCAGGCGAACATAGCTCCTATGTTCACAGCAGTGAAAAGGTTAAAAGCTAACAAAATCATTCGAACTGTTACAAAATGTATCTGAATGTAGACAAATTTTTTCTCACTATACAAAAGCCACCTTATCTAAGCCATTATCAATACCAATTTAATCTGAAATTTGTAAATAATAATAATTTCTTAGAATAAAATTGTTAAAAAGACATTTTAGATGATTGTTCATAAAAATAATCAAGATGACATTGGCACTCTTTCCAACGTTTCAAATAATTATTCTTTCATCATCAGGGCTTGAGGTGAAAAATTAGTATGCACATAAAGAATATGCAGACATTTGGTAAGGATATTGGAATTGATTATGGTGACCAACCCTCCAAAACAGCTTTTTAATACAATACAGTGGTCAAAACCAAGCTCTCATCAAAGTTATTTGAATAAAATGCATTTGAGCATTATTTGTTCTCAATATTATACATTCCTTGCTCTTATTTTCCCCTAATTCCTTCATTTGCAATTTGTATTTTGCAACATTTATTTTTGCAAACACCTCTAACTAAAACAATTTTAATGCACAAAATGAAAAATACAAAAAGCAAAATCTGGAAAGCAGATGTAATTGAATGTTGTAATGTTTTTAAGTCCTTTGCATAAAAAGCCACTTGTGAGGATATGGACCTAGGCCTAACTTGAAAAATGCTAAATATCACTAAATCCGTTAGTTTTAGCAATCAAGTAGTTTTGGTAAAACTTCATGGCTGAAAAATTTCCTATAAAATAAAATAAGAATTAGGTTTCTAGGACTGATAGTTTTCATTGAATGTGGGAAAAACTGCAATTTTTCACTAAAAATCAGGTTTTCTAAACTTAAACCTCTACGAGGCATGGGTTAATATTCAAGTGAATGTGAAACTTTGCCGAACTCATTTTATAGCCAATTTGCAACTTTTAGGGGGGGTCCCCTGGATGAAATTCGAACATAGATTTCTTCTGAACATCCTAGAGCGCAACCATCATGCCATAAGAATATGCATGTACTAAACATGAATGATGTCCTACATACACCATTAATATAGATACAGCATTGCTCAGGTAATGACATGAGGGGCATTTCCTACCTCGATTCATAGTCGAAAACTGTGGCTGACATTAGCAATTCCTGGGGTATCATTCAAAAAAGCTAAATGGAGACAGTTCAATTCAAGGTCTCTGTGCATGACTAGTCACAAACTAACATGCTCTTAATATGAGATGCAGCAGCTGAGCAGTTTGAAATATGCTAGTTTGATATGGGAAGACAACCTTCCTATACAGCACACTTTCTGAGGAAGTGTACATGAGTCTACTGAAGGAGTCTAAAGATGTTAGTGGCTAAGTTTGCGACCAAGCTTCGAGGCAATAGTACTAGCAGTTTGTTGGCTACAGAAAATGGTAATAAATAATCAAACCCTTTTCTGTTTTTGCATCAGTATTACAGTAGGAAACAGATTGTACCCATTTTATGCAGATGATGGGTTGCTGGCTAGGATTGATCTTAAGGAGGTAAAACATTCATCAATCAGATTCAACTTAGCTTGATAATAGTAGCTCAGCTACTTCCTAGGTACATAGACAGGGTGTCATACAAATGGGAGTTACATATGCCAGAGAGTTTACAAATTAAGGGTCCCGAAATGTTTCAGTATACAAAGCACACACCATAGCAACACACATACATACGCGGCAGTGACTACTAGGCATTGTTTGGGAATTTTGAGATGAATTGTGAAGCAGTGGGAAGTCTCTTTTACCTAATGACTAAAAGACATTCAGAATGAGCTTTTGCTGCATCTTGAGTGATAAGAGTGACTAATGAAAGCATACCGGATCAGTGTCAAACAAACCCTAAAGCATCTTCAGGCCTGGGCATCTTCAAGCATCTTCCCAGGAACAGTCGATGTAATTGTTTGCTGGACCAGGCTGATATCAAGAAGACATTGGTAGGATTTCATGATGCTTAATTGGTATGTGATTTCAAGACATAGAAGTGAACAAATGGCTTTGTGGCAATCTTTGTGGACAGCAGAGTAATATGGTCAAGTCAACTGTAAGTAGTGGTAACTTCCACTGTCAATGCATAAAATTATGTAGCAGCCAGTAAGGGGACAACAGATTTTATGTGAATGGTGAACTCAGTATTTAACCAGAAAAAATTTTTGTTTTCACCCCTCAAAACATACTGTAACTCCCCTCATAATGCTGTGATGAGAATTAAAATTTACAAAATAATGTGGAAAACTGTTTGCAGGGACTTTAATGAATGAGACTAGGATGGAAAGATTCCTATATTTCAACTGACAGAGTTGGCCAATGCAATCTTGGCCAATGCACTTATAAAATTTTCAAGGAAGGAAATTATTATCAACACTACTAAGAATTTGATAAAGACTCCATTTTCCTCATATGTGAAATTTAACTTCTAAATATGAATTCGAGAACATGTTTTCTTGGTTTGGAGAAAAATGTCTTCACTGGCAGACACCATTCACTAAAGAATATTCGAGTTTCATATGGGTTTGATATATTTCAGCAAATTAGTAATTACAGGCTATTGGGATTTACGAATTGAACAAATGATCGTTTAGAGTTAAAATTCCACAAACTTCAGAGGGACAGTAAATAATTCACCAACAAAATTGGATGGGCGTAAAAAAAAATCCAAACGCTTTGGGTGTCATGTGTGCCCTTTTCATTATATATTGTACACTATTGAGCGGTGATTCACAATATCATACTTTCTAAAGGAACTAGTGGAGTAATGTTATTAGTGGGAAAAACGTAAGTTATGGGGACATTTTTCATATCAACTCAATGACATAGGAACAGCAGTAAACAAAAATTGTATTTGTTGGTGTAGTCGTATATTGTAGCATTGGAGTTGTTAATATTTCCAACAAAAACTATTCGGAATAATTAGGGAAATATTTAAAGCGTCGCAAACCCACTGATTTTCAAGTCAAAGCATAAACAACGGTATTGATTTACATTACGCAAGTCTAATTCAACGCCTCGAATAACATAGTAGTTCATTATAATGCCCACAATACTTCATTCATAGACATGAATTGTAATTCGTCAAAAAATGCAAGGTTAAAACCAAAATTTAAACAAAATAAAGCAAATCTTCCATCGACTCCATAACATCCGAGCACGAAAAAAATTTCACACGTACCAATCATTCATGATAATTTCAAAATTCCGGCTCACCGACTGATAATAAAAGTAGTCGTATTTAATGACAGCAATTAATTCATAATGCATAAGTTTAACCTTCATAATGCATATAAACACAAAATATTTGAGCAAAAACAAGTCCCCAAATAAATCATGGCAGATGATTGTGAGTGACAATTCGGTTTGACAATTCCCCAGTTTACAATCAAAATTATAGTGCATTTCGGGATATATTCGACTTATACACATTATAAACTCTTGGCACAAATCTATAAATTCATTCTGAAGTAACGTAAGTCATATCCAACACATTAGAGACCGTAGAATTTCGAAAATGAGAATGTAACAGTTGGTCTGGGCGCGATTTGTTTTAGCAGACGCCATGAGGGTAACTAGCAGCCGACATCAAGGTCTTAAATGGGAATTACCACACCTCGTGGAATACATTTATAAAGATCCGTGTTTTCGCATTTACTGACAATATCACTAGATAAATCATTACGGAAGGTATACTCACAATTTTCGGCAGGTGGATGAGCGAACCACTCCGTAGATTTCATTCTTGTTTTCATTGTTCTCTACGAAGGATGGATACATGTTCGAGGTAGACTCGATGATGTTCGATGGATTCGAGATAAATCGATCGTGGCTGTTTACATTTTCGTGTTGTTATTTTCCATTAAAATTATTATCGATGATTGTTTTTTGCTGGTATTTTCAATTTTTATCTGAAATAATTAGTGTATGTACGTCTTTAAACAGCGATTTAAAATATACCTCGGTCAATTAGTTGTCATCTTGAAGATCAATTTATTTAATTACTTATCCGCTCATTAATTTTCGGCTGGCGGCTGAGGATGGGTGGTGTATGAGAGAAAGTAATCCTGAAAAATATACCCAATGTCGGTTTAAGAAGATACGCAAATAATTAAATGTTGAATAAATTGAAACCAATGACCACTCCGCAGAAATCATTTCATTCACCTTTTATCGACCTCGGATTTTTATTAACATCAACTTAAACGTAGTGTAAAATAGTTACTAGTTTGGTATTATCAATGGAGTTACGTAATGGTTAATATTCTGGCTGAATGATGGATGAAGAAGTTGAGGTGACCGTGAAAGTTTTATTTTTTGCTAAAGCGCGAGAATTGTCCGGGACAGAAGTCGGCGATTTAAAGGTTGCTGCTACACCCTCGTACGATATTCTATTGTCGAAAATCGTAAATGAATTCTCTCTTGAACAGATACGCAATAGCATCTTATTGGCAATTAACGAGGAATATCGAGGCCCTGAATCAGTAATACTACTCAAAGACGGTGATGAGATTGCTGTGATACCTCCAATAAGTGGGGGTAAGTAGTCTATTGAATCGGGTGTAGTTTCTGTGGTAAAGGTGAGCTTTCGTCCCAACGCTGGCGGGACGAAAGCTCACCTTTACCGTTTCTGTTAATTAATAACACAATTTGATTGTTATTTTCTGTTAATGGACAGGCTGAATTGAGTGGATATAAAAAAAACAAGCCATGGACTTCATAAAGTTAGTCGACGCGAAATTATGTGTGGAAGACATTTGTGGATTAGTTTCGAACTCCACATGTGGTGCTGTTTCCCTCTTTGTGGGAATGACCAAGGAAAACTTCGAAGACAAAAAGGTTTGTACTGAGTGCTATTATTTTTATACACAAAACACGTTTTGTATTACCTGACCAAGAATAACTTAACCTAGGTAGCAATCATCCGGCCGATTCGAACCGAGGAATATAAATGGCATTCCATTTTTCCTTTTTGGACAACTATAGGTCTACCAAAAATCTAAATTGTTCATGGAAGTATAGTTTTTCGAATATGGCATATTCGTTAAGATACTTCATTGTAAGCCTATATAGGGTATCTGTATCATAATTACGAGGGGGAGTATTAGGCCATGGAAGGATCCATTTGTTAACGCAAGAGGTGATTTTGAGACAGCAAGAGTTCCTTTTCAAAACGTACCCATGTGAAACGAACTTGCATGGGAAATTTATAGGTGGTAAATCCGACATCTGCCTGGTGGATCATGTTCGTTTTTCAAAGTGGTCCTTATTATTGTCTACCTTTAAACTTCTATTGCCTGTCAAAAGTGAATCTAGTGGAAACTGGATTACATACACGAATGAAAGTTATATTCAGGAATCAGTAGCCTGATAAAGCATCCTCGTACATTTTACAATTAAGATATTGATTGCAAAAACACTAGGCCAATGTGTATGGCGTCCATTGCTTACATAATACTCCTATCCTTTTCTACCACACGTTTGGAGATTTGTCCACCACTTACATTATATTATGCTGTGTATGCTAAAGTAACTGTTTATCTCCATTGGTCAATAATGCTGTAACTCGTTAATATTCATGGCTCAATAAAATTACAATATGAGATCTCCTGAGTTTTTGAACCTATATTAAACAGTGCCATTAATTTTGCCATTCTCAGCTTCACCAAGTACATTGCTTTATTATATTATTCTTTCATCATGATTTTGAAGGCCTTGAGAAGAATCATAGAATCCACTATAGGTGGTAGAGAGGGTGATCTGTAGAGCCTGCCCCAACTCACTTGAAAAAGAGCTGCAATCTGAGTGGATGGGGTCTGAGACTATATTTGGGAGCCTCCTAATGCATTGTAACCTCATAGATGACTATTCCTCAGTAATGCCCTGGAGCTAGTCTCTTTTACATGTTAATTTATTAACAGAAATCATAAATTTTCATGAAATACTAAACATGATTTAGTGATATTCAAAACAAATCACTTATCAAAGAGTACCCCAAAGCAGAACATCAAGCGACGGCACAACATTGTCGCAGAACAAAAATGAAAGCTGCAAAAATATATCGTATGCACTGAAAAAAATATTGGAATGCAGCGTTCAATAGTTCATAGAAATGCCACACTTCAGAGTCATGTTCATGTGTGAATTGCTACTTATTCACCTATAAAACCTCCATGATTAATTTGTTACTAAAATGCCCGCAGTCGCATAAAGCTTTTTGTCTTAGCATCAACCGTTGTAGAAAGATAAAACACATTCTGCTTCAGGGAAAGAGTATAAAATATACCAATCTTAATTTAGTATCAAATAGATCACAAATCACTGAACAAAATTGGAATTTGATGTTCGTCAGACTACTCATCAACTATCCATAGGACTTATTCATGGTTGATTCTCAACAGCTAAATATTTGACCATTGTTGGCCCTATAACTGAAAAATTGGCCAGATAAAACTATTGTCTGATGACAAAGAACTAACATTGAAAAATGATATGCAGCCAATATTGGCCTGCTATTTGTTGTCTCACTGGGTTATATCTTCCCATTTTGTCATTATCATTCTTCTACAAAGCTCATTTTCATTGCTTCCAATCATCTCTGTTCTACTACTGGTATCATAGCCTTCAGACAAATTTCCAATCATTACAGTTGCTCTAGTGATGTGGCATGCAGTCATGTGCACAGGTGCAAAGAAATGCACCAAAGAGGAAGAAATTTGCCATTAAAAGCATTTAACTTGACTGCTATTCAAATGAGGTCATTTGCACCCTAGAGGACTGGTGGTTGGGTTGATAAGGGAAGAGTTTTTATTAAGGGACTGGAGTAAGGATGGAGGGAAACCCAGTGCTGACATTAGCCTGCTCTTAGCAAAAGATGCCAAGGGGACCATAGGTTTATGTCTCATCTGACAGATGGAGAACTGTACTTGAAGTGCCCTTCACAAGACACCTAAGTAGGGATCTAGATTCCTACGAAAAATCTCCCCCATTGCTGGGATTTGAACCTGTGTCTTGGGGGTGCTAAGCCAGTACCCGAGCCATCTCTTCAACCCGATGTCATTGGTGTTGTTTCCAAGCAGTTTAGCATCCTCATTATATTTTCTCTTTGGGGATCAGGATATTGCAGCTTTATTTTCTGTGGGTGCTTGAATGATTTCCTTTGAAGTATGGAGGTACTAAGAAAAGAAAAAGGTTGAGATAGAAATTTTATGCTGCGGTGAAGAACTTATAAATGTGAGAGATCAGGAAATTGGCTACTGAGTTTGGCTAAGGATGAGTTTTCACCTTGTCTTGAAATTTCAACGGCCAGCAGAGGACTCATTCTCAGCTCAACTGGAGGTGAGGGGAAACCATACTCTCATGTGCACTATAGGCCTGCAAGCAAGCAGTAGCAAAATAGGGTCGACCCTCACATGGGGCTCATGCCCAAAACCATGGTACTATGTAGTACCATGCCCAAAACATGCGGATCATTTGCAGCTCTGGATAAAAGAAACATTGATTTATCAAGCGAATGGTGAGAAGCTTTTCCAATGAAAAAATGAAAGAGAGATGGTGCTTCGCTCTGGTTAGACCACATCTTGAATACACCACAAGCATTTGGGACCCTGCTCAAAATGATCTAATGCGCAAAGTAAATAAAATATAAAATAAAGTCGCACACTTCATTAAAAAACAGCTATGAGTAAGTATACAATCCCTAGATTCACGCAAAATTGAATGAAATTTAAACATCATAAAGTAAAAACTGCGATTTTCCACAATATAAATTTACTTTCGACCTGGGTTTCAATGTTGGTTCATCATTGTCAGGTGATAATTGGTGCTAAGTGCACAAAACTTCGTTGCACAGTCTCACAGTCGTTACACTCCGTTCGTTAAAAGTGCACATATTTGGAAGAGGGTGGGGGAAAAGAAAGAAGTAGGGGAGGTGGTAATGTTGGGAAAACAGAAGGGATTGTTGACCAATTTGAGGAGGAAGAGGTCGGGTGGATGCGAGGAAGGGGCTCTAGGATTAAAAAAAAGCAGAGCAAAAAATGATATAATAACATTGATAAATAAAAATAAAATACAATAACACCTCGATTTTATGTAACTCTCAATTTTGCATAGCTACATTAAGGTCTGGTCGGGAAGCATAGGGTATTTCAATGGTAAACTCCTTATGAATGCTGTTTCTCAATTTTACGTACAAAGTTTTTTGTATTTACGCAGTCATACTCTGGCCCCTATGGTCAAATTTTCCCCGCATTTATATAGTTTTGCAATACTTGTACAAATTGCGAGTAAATATTGAATGCAACAGCCAACCTCAAAATATTTTAGCATATCTACAAATTCTATGTAATCCATTTTCCTACAAAGCATGCAGAAAATATGGTACTAAATGCTCGGTCATCTGAAATACATAATATTATTTCAGTAGTTATTACAAGTATGTCATAATCTGTATCAGAATTATGTGCCTTACATTCACAGACTATTTTATTAGTTTTGTATGACTTTGCTATAGCTAGGGGCATGGAATTGCATCTTAAATAGTGACGGTATGATGTTAGCTATATTGCTCTTCAATATCGCAGAAGCAATCAAAATTGTATGTATATCGTATATGTCCGCATATGCCCCTCACTTTTGGACAACTTTGCTAATGAATTCAATGATAATTTAAGAATTTACGAACGTTTTTATAATTCATTAATTTTTCATCATAATGATTTTTCTATAGATCTATAACTGTGTGGAAAAGTCCACATATGCAACCTGTGTTACAACTGTGTCTTTGAATATTTTTCCTCGTATTAGATCTGTGGATACATTGAAAAAAAAAGATCAACGTTATTTTGTATTTAAATAAGATTAATATGAAGGAAATTCGTTGTCCGTGAGTGATTACTTATGGGTAGAAATTAGTTATTCATTTCCAAAAATTGAGATGAAAAGTTTGGCGGGGAAAGGTTATATTGGGAGGGGGGCTTTATTCGGAATAATACGGTATATATCGAGCATAATACTGTTGGTAAAAATAATACTGGTAGTGAATAATGAGACTTAGGGAAGAGCTGGGTACTTCAGTCCATCTGGGGTAAAATTTGTTCTCAGTAGAGAGCGTCATGATTTACATGCTACGCTATAACCTGCATGTGGAGTCACCTTCACATATGAGACCCAGGGTGATTTTCCAAGCGTATATTTTGGGTAAAAAGTGACAGTAATGGCTTGATATTAAGTATAATGAAGATATCTAAATAATGTTATTACATCATACATTTTTATCAACCTTTGATTTTACACCCTTTCATTTTGCATACTGCCTCGTTTTTGGTTCCTCCAGCTCCGTAAAATCGAGGTTTTGCTGTATATATTCTTTTCCAATAGTTTTTTAGTAATTCATGGCATGTAATGATGAAGTATGTAAATATTCATTGTCATTTTTTCGATATGTGTCCCATAGCTAAATTATGAGATATAGCTCCCACAAAAGTTCCTGCTGCAGACCTGCACAGCATGGAGGGGAGGTAGAAGTGGAGGGGATGAAGGGGAAGGATAGAGGGGAAGGGAGGGAGGCAACGAGAGTGAGACAGGAGAACCAAATTATTTCGCAAAAAAGACATGAGGCACACAGATGCAATGCAAGTGGTTAAAATCACCCATCACTATGACTTTACATGAGATGAGTCAAAATGGGATAGCAGGTAGTGGTGAGCCATCCCACTTCTTGAATCGCTTTTGTTGTCAGCAAATAGAAATGTTTTCTGACCCTCTACACTAAACAGCCTTCCTCTCCCCTTTTGCAGGATTCCCGATATCCCAAAATCATCCGCTGTGCAGCACCTGGAACTTTTGCCAGAGCTATACATGACTATGTTTCTATCGACATGCTAACCAAGATAATAATACATAGCTTTATAGTTCTGTTGGTCGTTGTTGATATAGAACATATTCAGAAACATTTATACATAATAACCCAGTAAACACCAAATGCTGTAGATGCGCATCTGATGCGCTGCGCGGTAGCGCTGCAGCTATCACGAAGGCACTTCTGCAGCGCACCTAGCACTCCTAAACTTCCCTTTTTTGAATGTTGAATGCACTGCTAACGGGTGTCAGGAGCGCTGCACAAGCGCGTCAAGAGTGCTGCACAAGCGTGTCACGATCGCTTCAACGCGCAAAAATAGTTTACTCAAGGACTGAAGGTAGATGGTGTCTCCGGACTGCATAGACTCAATTTCATTTTCGCATCTACCTACGGTCAACCTAACATCTCTCTACGTTAAGCCTATCACGCAACTACCTACGCCATTTCCAACTCTCAACTGATAGATTTGTTTCTTGAAATTTGTATATATACGGCCATTCCCATGCGTAAATGTGTTTGCGAGAACTAACTTTTAAATATCAATGCCGTGATAGCTTATGGAAACGTACCATCCAATCACGATATCAGTTTTCAGGCATTAATTAATTGAAACCTATGTTGCCACATTAAATGAAAATAAAGCCAATATTAATAAGAATAAACAAGATGTTTTCCAAATGCACACGTTTGTTTACATTTCAATGAAGACGTAACTTACTCGCGCAAATGTTACGAACGTGAATATGCATGTATATGGGTCAATCTATTAATAGTGGTCCAGAGGTGGTTGCTTGATAATTTTTAATATTTTTTTATATTTTTACCATACAAACTACCATTTATTGTGAATACAAATACATATGTCATTATTTTATTTTTTTTATTTTATTTTCCTGATAGTGGCCATTTTTATGCTAACGAAACACCGATTTTAGGCGATTTCAGTGTTCTGCAGTTAAAGGAAATATCTCCGATTCTGTGTATCCTAGAACAATCAAACAAAAACCAATCGATTCAGTAAATAATGAACTTAAATACAGGTTAGGTGATGTATCGACCTAAAATTAAGTCTAGGGTCCAAATATTGCTTCAAAGTTTTCATCACTTAACTAAAAAAATCAATTTTTACAATTTTTTTACGTAGGAAGGCAAGATACTTAATGTTTGTAATTTTTTTATTTGAAAGGTATAAAGCCATGCTTTAAGTTTGCAGAATTTTAAGCTGTGGACTTCAGTGGTTTTTTTATTAAATTTTTTTAAAGTTCTTGATTTTACAAATTTTCCAAAGTTTAATGCCCATTATCTTTGTTGGGCATAAAAATTTGAAATTTGGCCCATTTACAGTCCTTTAAATGATAAATAACCAGTAAAAATTTTGTTTTGTGGACTTAACTATTTATAAAGATATTAAACATTGAAAAGTACCAAAATATCGACGAAGTCGACATCAACATTTAGTACCCTCTTAAGTAATGCTTGATGCCTTTAAAATCATTATGATAACTCATTAATCAGTTTTTCACCTCATTTACAAGTTATTCATTATAAAGTAAACATTTGGTATAGTAAACTTAAGCTAAAATGTAAATGCAGGCCTTAGAATACAAAGAATATTTGGGAATTCAAAGAAACTTACCCATATATTAAAATTGGTCATTCCATAACTATATACCAAATGTTTACTTTATAATGAATACCATACCATTTTATGGTAAAAATATTAAAAATCACCAAGCAACAAATTTAACTTTTTCTGGACCACATATGGATTGAACCATACCTACTCAATGTTACGAATGTGGAAATGAGAAAACTGATGAATGTACCAATAAAAGCATAACAATAATTTAGTGTACAACGGAAATTAATTACACAAAGCTATCAATGAAGTGTTGTTACTGTTAGAACCCAAGTCTCTCCGATTCGTGTCAAAGCTTTCCCATTTATGCCAAATTTTCGGTCTAAGAATGAACCACAGGCTAAAAATGTTACTATATATCAAGAATATATTTCATTTAATAAAAAAACAAAGGATACACATAGTAAATGTTTAAAGAATGAGTATTCATATCTTCCTCTTTCGATTGAGACTTTCACCATCTCCCCTTATTCAAAAGACTACCTGCAGCGCTGTGGCAGTGCGTCTGCAACTTGCGGCTGCTGCACTTCAAACACGAGCAGCGAATGCGCATTAGATTCGTTTCTCGATAATTCGCTCTATGGGAGCGCTGCTGAGATGCTGCTGATGCGCTTCAGTTGGCATGTGCTGCACTTGCAGCGCTGACATCCTTGTGAAGCGCTGCTGCAGCCATGTGTGTTTACTGGGAACCTTTCACAATAGATTTACAATATTGTCTGAAAAAAACTCATCAGTACTATAATAACATTTATTAAGCAGAAGTTCTTTGAGTTTTAATTTAAAAGAAGACACAGAGGACTTATATTTAAAGTTTGTAATTAACTTATTGTACAAAAGTGATGCCGAGTGAATAGGGCCGTTCTTATATACAGCACGTGATTGTACTTGCAAGTGAACATTCTCCCTTCCACGAGTCAAGTGACTATGAACCATCGAGTTAGGAATGAACATAGATGGATTCTTTTTTACAAATAAACATGACTGAAAAATATATATGCTGGGTAAAGTCATGATATTCAGTTGCCTAAACAAAGGCCTTCCAGGGGTTCTGATGGGTACACTCATCATGGCCTTTATGGACCTCTTTTGCATTGAAAATGCCTTCCTTGCTGCACTTGAGTTACCCCATAAGACAACTCCATAGGTCAAGTGAGCGTGAACTTTAGCATAGTATACTAGTTTCAAAATTTCCACGGAAGTAGTAGGGGCAAGTTTCCTGATCATAAATGTCCCAGTGGCTTTTTTTTTAAATTAAGTATATCATTAATGTGAGGATACCAATCAAGGTTTTCAGTCGGAGATATTCCCAAAAATTTTACGGAGCTAGACTTCTTTATAGGTTAATTAAATTAAGTATAAAAAATTCACTAATTGTCTCATAAATGTATAAGGATTTTTATAAAGTAACTTAAACCAATAATATGTTATCTAAAAGAGAAGGAATGTAAGGAGGGGTCAAATGACACTGGCCTTCCTTCTAGATATAACTTCTTCTTCTTTCCCAAATCCCCTTTTGCTGTTAGGTGTCGGGGTCCCTCAGCCAATTTCCAAATTCTTTCCTGTTTTGAGCAAGACGCTTCACCTCATTCAGGCTCTTTCCGCGCCTGACTGCCAACAGGGGCGGATTAAGGTCGTTGTTTTGGGGGGGGCGGTTCACTACTTTCCGTGGCGCCTGAGGGGTATGCAATACCTCTCAACGAAACGGGGGTCCGGGCGGACCTCCCTCGGAAAGTTAAAAGAAATGAAGCTCTTGGAACGTAGTTTTGGTGTGGCTATATCACATAGTAGAAATGATAAATTATTGAGTAAAGCTCTCTAATCACATTTGAAAAACGTTTACAAGCGATGTAAAGAATGCCATTCCTGTGAAGATGCAGGTCTCCCGGGTTTTACACCATATTCCAATTATATTTAAACATTGTATACTGAGCTGGTGAAATAAAAACTTCCATTGGAGAACCACCTTAATGATTACCATCTTTTCTATTTTCCTGGGAATTACGGGGGGGGGGGGGGGGGCGGCCGCCCCCCCCCTTAATCCGCCCCTGACTGCAAATCTCTCCACATATTCTTCCCATTCCATCCTTGGTCGTCCTATTCCTGGCCTTCCCTCTGGTCCTGCCTCCATCACCTCTCTTGGCTTCCTAGGTATAACTTATTGTAAAAATTTTCATGATTAACATAATGTAATTATATTTGTACCTAATTAAAATATACTTACAAGTGAACCAAGTCACAAAATTTCGAAGGAATCAAATGAAAAATAATTACAAAAATATTCCCTTGAATTCCAATAAAGGGTCAAATGAACCCTCCCATCCTTCTAGTATTAAACTTGCTAAGCTCTTTAATTATAGCTTTTTCCATCTGGGTGCATAGCATACTTCATTATTTATATTGGATGAATCGGCATATTGCATGTTCACCAATATTTTAGGAGGGTATGTTAAAAAATATGAATACATATTATTATAACACTAAATGACGATTGGCAGATCTAACAAAGGGGAGGTAGGGAACCAAGGGTAAATGACAATCAGGCATTGGTTGGATGGACTGTACTGCCAACTTTGATCTACATGTCACACCCCAAGGGATTGAGGGGCCCTGCGCCAAGGAAAGTCGGGGCCCTCCTAACTTTGCATTCCCTTTTTGTATCCCCAAAAATGAGTTGTACATGCCTCAATTTATAATAAAACACATAGGAAAAGTGGACTTGGCTTACAAGAACATGTTGGGAATTTATAAAAATTACAGTAATTTTCAAGGGGCACGGTAAATTACGAAAAATAGCATGGTAATTTCCAAAAATTACTGGGGTAATTTTTAGAGTGGCCCATCTCCAGTCGCACTACCCTAGGGACGCTACATGTCACGTCTGACTGCTGGGCGTCCTCCTTCATCCTCTTTGTCGTCTTCCCCTTGTGATTATGTCTAGCCACCTTCATTGGCCAAAAATGCTGTCTAGGAGGGAGAGGGGAGGGATAGAATGGGAAATGTGGCAGGAAGTGGGTGGTGAGTGGGAGGAAAAAAGGGGAAAGGAATGCCTATTCAGGGACGGAGAAACGGGTGTTAATGGCAATGGGAATGCTAGTCTGCAATCTTATTACATCATCTTATCAATATTTTGTTATAAGATTTGAGGGTGGTGTTTAACAAAAGGGTCTATTATGCTATCACGTATGTCCAGTAATCTTAGTTAATTTGATTAAAATTAATTTGAAGTGATGTGTAAAGTTTAAGTGGTTAACTTCTTTAGTGCTGTGTCCAAAATATCTATTTAAAAAAACTAAAAATGCTTATTTAGAAGCTTCCAAGTGAGCAATTGCTAATGAGAAAGAGAAATATGTAATTAATGACTTGTCTACAGGTTATACATCTGGAGTATGAAGCCTATGAACCAATGGCTGTGAAATCCATTAAGAAAATTTGTGAAGACATAAGAAGCAAATGGAAGGTGGAAAACATAGCGGTGTATCACAGGTTATTACAGAATATGAGGTTGATCAGTTGATTATGTTTTTACCAATGGTGTTGCAATTGTTCATTTTTATATACTGATTGTATGATCCAGATTGGGTGTGGTGCCAGTCATGGAGGCTAGTGTGGTGATTGCAGTGTCATCTGTGCATCGCACAGAATCCTTGCAGGCCGTCCAGTATGCCATTGACTCTCTGAAAGCATCGGTGCCCATCTGGAAGAAAGAGGTGTATGAGACGTCCTCACCTGTGTGGAAGGAGAACCAAGAATGTGTGTGGAAAAACTAAAAATTTTTCATTTGGAGCTTTTCTTCTCTTTTACTTTATGGTCGTCTTAAATGCAGTGTTTATGAAGGTTTTATTTGTGAGAACTTACCTCATCTGATAAACCCATAATGGGACTACATAACTCCATTCCAAGCATATCACATCTTTCAGAGATGTCTTCCGTGTATAGGGAATAATAATCTTCGTAAAATATAACTGAAAATCTTTCATAAGTCAGAATGTTTTTTCTTTGCTGAAGTAATGCCATGCATGATTGTTTTAAATATATGCAAGCAGTGATGGAACATGAACCTCTTTTTAAATTCATCTCTTCAGTCTTACTCCACAAGGTTTCTTTGCCTTCATTTCTATGAATTTACACCTCATTTGCTAAGCAACAAGAGGATTTTTTCATGCATCTGTTTGAGGCATTTGAACATCATGTGTCATCACAGCTTGTATGCCATTAGCATGTAAAACCTCTTAACCTTTTAGGTAGAAAGGCATTTAGTAATGTCATGCCCGGGGACGCAACAACATGGGGGGATATTCCCCCCCCCCAAGCCCGATTGTGGGGGGGGGGGGGGCTAGCCCCCCCAGAAATCAGAGGTTGTGGCTCACTTTTTAATGGGCACTGCCCAATTTGCAAAATCTCTCATCCCCCGATTAGCTTATACAGATTTTTCAAGGAGTTTGCCCCCCCCCCCCCCACGATTCGGGGGGTCGTTGCGCCCCTGGTCATGCCACACATTTATCAGTAGAAAATAGTAAAATAAATAAATATTTACTCTTCTACCATGTGCTCTAATTCCATCCACATCAAACCCACTGACTACAATAACTATCTACTATTGGCTAGTTGCCTTTCCATGCACTGTAAACTTTTCTTTCTACATTTACTTTCAATTTGTGACCACCACATCTGTGGCAACCGACATAGCAAAGCAAGCCTGCTCCAGGCTTGTTGCCAGCTTCTCAGAGGAAGATTGTAAGCTTGCCATCTCAAGTTTAATTTTTGCTATGGCACCTTCATCAAGATTCCTGGAAGGTTCCATGTCAAGTTACAGAAATCTTACAGCATCTTGTTATGACAAGATTGAACTTTGCTGGAGTCTTGCAGCAAGGTTGGCAAGATTGTCAAAAACCCCACTAGATAAGAGTAATGTTGCAGTGATCATGCACAGAGATTGCCAGCATCAGCATGGTTGCAGCAAGATTGACAAAGTTGGCATCTTATATGCAAGAATTATGTCATATTATTGCGGCCTTGCATGCTATGTTGGAAGAAACTCTTCAATAATACCTTTCTGATTTGAGCTCTCCCTTAAAACTTAAGCTGTGAATATTTATCCACCAATAACCTCAGATAGATTATTATTGACCCATCATTGGCCCATGATATAAGTAAGGTCTTTGGATACTTTTACTAATGAATATAGTATTTTTTGTTTTGCTAAATAGATGTGCAGTATTATTTGGACACATAATTATTGGGAAAATAATTTGACTTATAATGGCATGATGAAATTCCAAAATATTATTCTTGTAGGTGTTTTAAAATGCTACCATGTCTAGCTTTTTTTGACTGAAATTTGCTCATTCTTAATGCATATTCAACAAATATGATTGATTGATTCATAGGTAGAGTTAATAATATAGAATTTTGTGGGACACAATTTGAAAGAGAGGAAATATGCGAGGTTGGTGAGGCAAAGAACGCTGAGAGGTCATTGCAAGAGACCTTATGTCGCACTGTCTGGAGATGCACACGTGATTTACCCTTCATTAGTTGAAAATCCTCCATTGTGAGTGCCACCTAGCTCTGCAATATTCAAACCCTTATTTTTTGTAACCAAATGCCCTGTGCCATCAAGAGAGTACTGATGAAGTAAAGACAAAGAAACATGAAAATATTTTCATGAATTCTTACCTATTGTTGAAATCTTGTTAATAACAGTAGGTCAAAACTGATACAACCTGTATTTTAGGACAATTTGGATTTGTTTTCTTGGTTGGTAATCCCTTGAAAATTCACATAAAATGTACTGTATTTCCTGGCCTATGGGATGCTCTGTTATAGTCTGATTTGTGACACACTGTTAATACAATCTGGTATAAATACACAAACAAGACACACTCATTTTTGACAATCTGATGTCTGAAACACTGATTATACACACACACAGATAAAGACATAAATAATTATTTATGTCTTTTTGTGTCATAAGACACACTGATTTTGTGTGTTACAATGAATATATGTAGTAAGGGCATGGTAGTAATGGAAAGGAATATGTTTATATGTACATATTTCTATGAAAATTTTCTGGAACACTACTGTTGAAAAGGCTGTATCACTGTTGTATGAAACACAAACAGAAGGAGAAAAAAGGAATAGAGGGTGCATTAAATCAACATCAGTATTGGGCTGAAAGGTAGAAGATTGCAGATTCCAAATGCAAATAGTCTGGGAATGGAACCCATAGGTACCCCCCAAATTTGCATCCTACGCTCAAGACCACTAATAATAAGCTATTCAATGGACAACTTAGATGGTGGAATCAGCGGTTATTCTCTTTGGTGGGAAAGAGTGTGAAAGGAGAGGAAAGGGACACAATAGATGTTGGAATTAGCAGTTGTTCTCTTTGGTGTGAATGGGTTAAAAGGAAAGGGGTTGTCTTGGGAGTGGTGGCCACTGAGGCTCTCAGTGAGCCACATTGAACCTCGGTAGTTTGAATGCCCTCGTCACCCAGATTAGCACCATCTCCTGAGTTCCCACCTTGACGCATTTTTGGGAGGGCTTCAATCGTAGTTAGTGCCAGGCATTTGTTGAAGGTTTGATAGCAGAAGGCTGTGTTTTGAAAGGGGATCGAGGAAGGTTGACGATTTATTGGAATGATGTTGCTTGATCATTTGGAATGAAAATGTGGTAGTGCATTTGCCTATGTAGGAGGGGCAGATTTTGCATGAAAGATGTTAGTGTAGGTGGCCATTAAGGATGACCTGTCAGGAGAAGGGATGGTATTTGGTCAGAGAAAAGAGCACTGGTATAAGTCTTGTCTATTGCTGTAGAGAGTGGGTGTTGTTATAGTAGCATTAAACACAGATAGATAAGGAATGTAGTGATTTGTATGTGGTAGGTGAGGACATTGATCATGGCTTGTGGTTTTTGCAAATAAAGGTTTTTTTTTCAATTCTAGTACCATGTGGGACATTTGGGGGGGATCTTTTTATGATGATCATTGGTGAGATACCTAGTGTTAGTCTTGATATCGTATTTCTATTGCTTTAGGAATTCATCAGATGAAAAATCTTAGTTTCTCTCTCTGCAAGCAGCGCATATACTTACGTAAATCCCTTGACCCCATCATTTATTGCCACTCAAAATCCTCTCAAATACATTGCCTCACAACTCAGACAAAAACCTTCAATAACTTATGCTCAGTATTCTTTTTGGTAGCCAAAATTGTATAAAACATTGCAAAATCATGGAAAAGTTTACTGAAGTGCAAAACACCAAAACTCCAGGAAAAGTTATGCAAGATTGTTAGGGAAGTGGTGGAGTAAAGGTTGAAAGAAATCCTAAGTTGTCTTACATTGGGGGAGGAGATGTTAAAAGCAGCCAAAATCACCTTATGTAATCCTTGAATAGCCCATAAGCTCATATTGGGTACTGATTTTATGTGTGCCTGGAGTGCTGAGGGTTAGAAACCTTAGCTGAGGTTTTCTAATCCCTACACAAGGGGTCATGTGGAGAGCACTTCAATTGCTATACATATTGTATGTTGTGTCAGTCTGATGGGATTAAAAAATTGGACCACTTGGCAATGTTTGCTTAGAGAGTAGTTCTGTTGGGATACTGGGTTTCTATCCTCCCTCCATTCCCAAAATAATATCTCCCTTACCATCCCACTGAGATATAGTTGATGTTGCAAAGAACCTCTGTCTTCCATTGCCTACACTGATATGAATATTCATGCATGCGTTGCAATGGATCTGAAGGAAGAGCCTGGAATACTCTTTCATGTCAGAATACCTTGCCATTTCATAATCCTTTTTTCCTTCCTTATCACCATTACCATAGGTAGGGAATGATCATTGCCTCTTAACATGTGCTGATGTTGTGAGAGATGGAAATGTAAAGAAAAAACACAAATCCTGGGCATATTCTCCTGCCAATTCCTGGTTATAATGAAGACAATGCACTCAGAGGACAGTGACAGTGTATTTTTGTCATTTTTTTAAGCTGTTTTGTTGAGCGGAGAGTGAAATTATAAAGGTGCAATGCTGGAGGGAGTTGAACACACTGTGATTCTTGAGCCAGGAGGACGTAGCTGCCATTTTCTTAACTCCTAGTTCTGCTTAACTGTACTCCTTCATTGAACATGAAAATCTTCCTAATTTTCCTATTCTAATTCATGCCTTCCAATCTAGAAAGGAATCCTTCATTGGCTTCTCCGGAACCTTTGGCCTTCCAGCAAGATGCAATCATTATGATAAAAATAATTTGAATTTTAGTGACTCCCTAGATGAATATTCAAATGATGGGCAAGATTAAAGTTTAGGATTTAACCCCCCCCCCCCCCCCCCCCAAACATGTTTACCTGAATTTGTTTCCGTTCGTTTACCTTAACTATCATTTAGAATTTTGCTTATTGGGCTGAAAAATATAGTTGAATTGTCTTCAAGAAAAGAGAATGTTAATTTAATTACTGTTTTATTAAATAATAATCTAAATTTAATTTTATGATGATGCTCATAAATATTAATGACCCCCCTCCCCCCCAGAAGTCAATCCTGCATACGCCACTGGATATAGGATATGGTTGCACTGGCATTTGGTTTAAAATAAAAAGCAACATGAATATAAATTCAGGTTTCACATATTTATTCCCCATACGATTATCTTACTCCCCAGTTATGAGTTATAAGATCAAGAAGGTAAGGTGCATTCATTATTCACTAATTAACATACCAGACTATGCGCTAAGAACATGTTTGTAACCTACTTCTACATTAACACTAATGATCAATTGGTAACCTGCTTCATTTCTCACCTAGGTGACATTGGGCACATGCTGAAGGAGCACAGCTATGATGTCCCCGAGAGTGCATTCTGTGGTTATACCATGGAGGAGGCTTCCGTCCCTCCGCATTTAATACAAGTAAAAGCCACCACTGATGAGGTGAGTGGTGAATCAATGCAAATGAGTAGTTTTAAACTACTCTGTGCAGCATTTTAGCATTCTGTGAACTGTTTGTTGCCCCCGCATTCATTGAGATTCATTTACTGATGCCATTCTTGATCAAAAGAAGTCTTTTGTTAATTAATTTTGGTGGCCTTCTGTTCTTGCCACAGTAAGTATTAATTTTAAGATTCAACCAGCCCTGTCTTAAGTTTCAAACCTTCACTAGGGTCTGACCATTAATTTCATTTTGCAGATTAATCAACGTATTGATACATTCATTAAAAGAAAGCGAGAGACAATAAACTTAACAAATATAAGAGATTTCTGCCAAGGAATAAAGGAAGATACGTGTGCTCGTGTTAATGCTGTGCTTGTACCAAGGAAAGGAAGTAAAAGTCATCTCCGAGGTATACCTTAAAATTTAAGATGCTGTGGAATGTACATGCTTAGTGTAATGCAGATGTTCAATTTCTGTAACAAATTATGTTAACCCACTTTTTTTACAGTTCGTAAAGTTCTCAATAAGTGGGGTCCACAAACCAGAGGTTTGGATCCTGGCTCTGGTGGTCAGATGGAATCACATACCAAGAATGGGGAGATAACTGAATCTAAATCTGGTAATACTGTAGTTTCATATCCTGGAATAGAAGGAAGACTAGCATATGCTGAGAGGTACCTCAATCTCACTAACAAACCGGTCCCAAAGGATATTTATGCTAGATTAAAGCAAATAGAGGATAAAATTTTATGTCTTCAGAGTGTATCACCAGAATACTCCACATGGGTAACTATAACAGCAAATAATTAGAGTTTTAGTGTCTTGGTTTTCCAGTTTGCGACTTTAACTTGCATTAAACAGTAGTTCAACATAGTTGCTGTCGCTACTATTAATCACCTCTTACGCTGAAGTTTTGGTCAGCGATATTTATACCAGTCTCCATTTTCAGGGGCAACCCCTAGTTGGATCAGACGAGAAGGACTTAATTAAACTAAGAAAAAAGGTAATCATGAAAATTATTGTGCATAATTAATTGTGTTCTTGTTCGTCTCCAGTGCGACTTTAATGAGATATGCGTTCTGTAATTCCAGAACCACACTGCCATGGACTTGACAAGCAAAATCAAGGAACTCGAAGGAAGACTCACTGTAAACGAAGTTCAATAGATTTATTGTTGAAATCTTATGTTTATCTACATTTCAAATAAAGTACATATTAGAATTACACTAGCGAGTTCCTTGATTTTAATGGTGACCTTCGGCTTCCTTCCGTCTCATTTCCGCCCATTTTGCTTTATTCTCCGGGGAATTAGCTGCAAAAAGTAAACAAAACTGTAACGTCTGCACGGAAGTCAAGATTTAGACGTTTGTGGAGAAACTTACCCAGTTTACTAATAGAATAAAACACCGGGATGCAAGCCGCGACGGAAATGAAGTAATACCTCCAAATCCACTGATTCTGGACGTGCCATCTCAAAGGAAATTGTGCTATTTTGGCTGAGAATGTATAAGGAAACTTCATTCTTCGGTCTGCCATTATTGATAACCTAGATAATATAGTTACATAGTACATTAGTGACGGGTGTTATGCTTCGGCCAAACAAATGTAACTTGCAGGGCTAATTGGATCAAATTATGTCACGCACCTAGTAAATACTTTGAGTGCTAATTCACACCTAATATCTCCTGATAATAAACTCAAACAAGCTTCATACAAACTAAATTTCTTACCTCTTGACTCCACACTTCCCCTTGATTGCAGAATGTAAAACAGTTGAAGGACGAGCACGATAGGCGATTCAAGAAATGAGGAAGTGATAATCCCCGTGAGGTGGTGCCTTTTTTCAATGCCGGGAAATTTGATTTTCTTGCGTGTTAACAAAAAGTCAAGATCGTATGCGGACCCGCAAGCGGGTGGTATGGTGCCTGGTATGAGACTTCGGAGTCTACCTCAGCAACAAAATATATTTTCCAGGTCCATGCCTAGTGCGTTTTTTGTAAGAGGGGTAATACTTTTTTCGTTTATTATATATGTAAAAAATATGAAAAAATGTATTGCGATAATAATGGAGAATTATTCAGAGGAGAAATAAGAACAAATAAGATGAACAGAGAATCCACTAGATTATTTATTATAAGTAAGCTGACTTCTACAGTTTTTAATGTTAACAATGATAATGCTAAATTACAATGGAATTAGGAAGCAATGGAAATTTTCCTGCATCTTATGATAGAGACAACTTGAAATTTGTCCACTCACCCAAAAACGTTTTTGAGCGCCCCCTTCTTCTTCATCCTCTTCACTAAAATTCTCAAGAGACTTTCCGATAAACGTATTTATAAATATTTATGGCTCATGGGAGTGGGAAAAGGACATATGTTAGGCGTGAAATTCATTTGTATCCCTCTTGTACTGGTACGTTGGAAACCGTCTGAAAATGGTGTCGAAAACTAGAGAAAAAGTACCAAAATTAGTGTTTTTTGAAACACTTTAAATCCAAAAATCCAAATAGCAAGGGTAAGTACTATATATCCTAAATGCGCAAGGTTATACTTCTTTCACTTGGTATTACTTTCAAGGTTCGTACCTTTCCTACATTTTCGTCAAAACATTTTTGTTCCAGCGGGACGAAAGCGCTCATTTACACCATTAATATAATTTATAAATATATATTAGTATGTATTTTACATGCATATATTTAAACTATGTTTTTATGCATTTGGTGCCCCCTCCACTGATATAGCACTCTGCAGATAGTCAACCAGACCTCAAGAACAAGGAGTGTGGATTAAACGTATGTATATTCCAACTACCTAGCTTAAGAAAAAGTAAAGAGCCATTACAGAGCTCGTGTGGCTATGGAGATAATGGAGAAATTTTAATTTTTTTAAGAAACAGTTGGGCATAGTAAAAAGCAAACTCTTTGAAACAGTATAGCGAAGTACTAAAACTCAAATTCCAGAACACACAACCAGAGACTTCGAGATGGGCTGAGTACATTCCATGTTTCCTAGAGCATGATGACTCATCGTCAGAGCCACTCCCTGTTGAACAAAAATACGACAAAGAATGGAATCACCGTACCAACATTGTCAAACCCCCGACCCACACACTTTGACTTTTAGCTTCAGGCAATACATACAAGTCCACGAGATTAAAAACCTCTCCCTGAAGATGGTCACCGGGATGACCGAAATGAATGCATTGGAGTCTAATTTCCTCTGCTTCACTTGAAAAACTGGATTAATATATAATTTACTTGTCAACTGCTAGCTCTTCTCTAATTACTTAATATAATATAATAATATTTATTCTTCCATACATCTGTTCATACAGGTATTATTTCCATTCAAGGAAGTAAGGTAGCCAAGGAAGTAAGGCAATAAGCCTGTAATTAGGCTAACTTCAAATTTTACAATACAGAAATGAAAAACATAGAACCAAAATTACTAATTACATAAAGATAAACATTGAAAGGAATTTTAGTGCGTAAAAATAAATTCACAACTGTAGTGGATGTTAAATATGAATTACAACATAAAATGTACGGTACTTATGACTTGAAGCGTAATATACACAATATTCAAACCCTTTACAATAAAATTTCAATATCATTAAAATTTACTATCCATTTTTGAATACAAGAAACTCCTTTTATACAGAGTTAAATAAGGTTTAGGCATAGGGATCATACAGAAACCCCAATGAAAATTAATCAACTTATTGCTCCCAAATAATTTTGGGCTGTATCCACTATGCAAAAAGAACATTTTTTACAATACATGTATCTCAGCGGGAGTATGTTTAGTTCAATAAATAAAGGACATGAGTGTTCATAACGTTGTTTAAGTAATATAAGTCTTACTCACGAATATGGATCAATATCCATGGTCTTAATATTCTTTTCTGCACGAAGTTGGCTGATTTAATAGTGTTATAATAAGCTCGGCCCCAACAGGTAAGCCCATAATCCAACTAGGAGTGTACCAAGGCATAATAAATCATTTTTCGGACAGAAAGGGGACGTTTATTATGAATGAAATAAAATTTGGTGAGACTACGCTTTAAAACAGCACTTACATTTGCAATTTGCTTATCCCATTTCAGGCAATAATCTAATGTTACTTCCAGATATGTATTTCACTTCTTTTGCCATTTTAATGATAGGGCAATTGCAAGGATGCGTTGAACAGTCTAAGATGTGATACAGTAATTTCACATCAAGATTATAACTGTCACAAGCGTCATAAAACATACATTGTGTTTTTCTTTCATTTAATTCCAAGCCATTATAATGAAACCAGTGTCGTAAACAGAATAAGTCATGCTGCATGGTATTAACAACTCCATCCCAAGTAGAATTTACATAATTTAAAGCCACATCATCTGCGAAAGTTCTTACCTTGCCATTTAATTCAAAGCTACATAAATCATTAATATAAATTAAGAACAGAATAGGGCCCAATACAGAACCCTGAGGTACACCAGTGTCAATGCTGCTAAAGGCACTGGAGGAGTGTTTTACCTCCACACACTGTGAACGATTAGTGAAGTAGCTCCGAAACCAGTCAAGAGCTATGCCTCTTACGCCAGCCATTTCTAATTTCTGTAACAGCCATTTCTAATTTCTGTTGTGGTCCAAGGAATCAAAGGCTTTTTTTAATGTCAATAAAAATAGTCCCAACTCGTTTCTTGGCATTGTCACTTTCGTAGACATCAGTCATATAATTCATTAATGCATATTCGGTGCTTTTACCACTTAAAAAGAGAAATTGCACTTACTAACGGAAGATAGAGGAAACAATGCATGTGCATGCGTACAGTAATACTGTTTGAGTTGCTCTTTCATTTGATGTATAATTTATATTTATAAATCAATATTATAATGCATACATATGTGAAATTTATCCTTCAGCACCAGTGGGTTGGTCACCAGTATTTGCTAGTGTTAGATGGTACATGGAATCAACACCTTGTTTGTTTAAGCCCCATGGAAAAAGAACTTTTTATTAATATGGCTTGATAGTGTAATTACCTCACTGGAAATCAGGAGCATTTGGTTTAAACTCACTCACTCAGTGATTCAACCCGAAGGTTGGTTTGGATAGTTGAGGGTAGAGCTCACCCCGGACTAAGCCACAGGCGTGTGAATTTCACACATTCAGGGTAGGGGGGCCAGTTCCTTTCCCTGGGCCACCTCGCACTCCGAGGATTTTTATTTTGTCCGGGGGCGTCCAAAGGCTTCACCCGGATTTGAACCCAGGACCCTTCGATCAGTAGCCTAGCGCTCTACCCACTAGGCCACCACGCTCCCCAACTATTTTTATCTATAGGTTTAAACTATAGTCATTAATAATTAGCAAACATCGTAATTAATACAGGGTGTTTCAAAATGAATATCAGGGTTTTAATGCTTTGTAGCATTTATACCATTTGACTTAGAATTATAAATGATACATCAAATGAAAGAGCAACTCAAAAAGTTTTTGTTTTACCTACAAGTGTTCAATGTGAGCACCATTCGTCACACAGCACACATCTGGTCGATACGTGAGTTCTTCTCATACCTTGATCAGTGTGTCTGGAGTAATTGATGCAACAACTGATCCTTTATGAACCCCCAAAGATAAAAATCGCATGGCGTCAGATCAGGTGAACGTGGAGGCCAAGCGAAACAAGCCCTGTCATCTGGCCCCTGGCAGTCAATCCAGCGGTTGGGTACAACGTCGTTTAACCAATCTTTACTACTAGCGCTTTCTAACGGAAGATAGAGGAAACAATGCATGCACATGCATACAAGTGTACAACAATACTGTTTGAGTTGCTCTTTCATTTGATGTATAATTTATATTTATAAGTCAAATGGTATAAATACTACAAAGCCTTGAAACCCCGATATTCATTTAGAAATACCCTGTATTATTATGTTATATCATGAGTTTGCAGTGTACCATGACTCTCGAATGATGAATAAATAATGAACCATAGAATGAATAATGAACAATACCATATAATGGATGATTTATGAACATGATTCAACTGAACTTTACCCCTTGACTGATTTCTGTGTGATATGTTCAATGTTTTTGCTTCACTGCTGCTGAGGGAATAAATCACTTTTGCGGATATAGTTGTCAGTACGAAGCATTTACTTGTGTGCTGAAAATCTGTACGTGTTCAATCTGTTGAGATAAATGTGATTGCTCAGCTGAGAATAATTTGATTGTTGGGAATGTACAATCAGAGTCAAACACAAAAAAAAGCATTAAGAAATAATTTATTCCAACCACTCTTTCATATACACACACTTTTTTGGAGTCACAAATCCAACAGAAGAACACTGATGCATCACCTGAAAGTGGAAAAAAGAACATTTGTTTTGATGCCATCATCACCACATCAGAATCTCCAAAGCTCCTAGTAAATATTCACCACAGAAAACATTTACCCACAGCTATGTGAATGTCTTTTATTTTGAAAAAAGAAAGAAATAAGGCAACAGCTATTCAAAGCATCCACTAGATAAAAGCATAAGATATCAACTGTGGAAATAAATAATATGTACAAAATAAAATTTACCCAAGTATGGGTCATTATGGGATGCATATCTACAGGTATGTTGGGCATGACTAAGCACCATTTTCTTTTGCTCTGCTCATTTCTCTATGAATAGGTACCATTTAATCAACTCTGCGTGCAACATTTTATTATCCGTTAAAGCATTTGTACATATTTCATTTCCTAGGTGGATATTATTTTATTGGCAGGATGAATACATATTTATTTGTTTCCTTTTTAACTCTTTGAGATACATATTCTTAAAACTCGATCGCATTAAGGAATAAGAAGACCAATGCGGTGAAAGAGTGAAGAAACAAGATAACCCTTTGCATGCAGACTTTTTCTTTCTTAGTTCTTCCTGTGGGTGGGATTTTTGAAGACCATTGTTTAACAGTATGATGCTTGACGTACAGTGTGAGTCATCCACCCCAAGGAAGGATGTACCCATGGCGCACACATGTGACTCATCTAAACTTAAAGGGTTTGAGTTGGCTAAATAAAAAAATGGCCCAACACTAGAACATTTATAGTTTTTTATGCATTAAGAATACTTTATTCATAAATGATCAGCATAATCTCAACTTAGAGATGACCAATTTTGCCTCATTTCCTTTTGTTCCTATGAAGAAAATTTCCTATTTTTACTTAGATATTTCACCATGCACAGGATATAATGGCAGTGCTGCTGACAGGAATGGATCAAATAAACTCCATTAACCCTTTAACGCCTAGCGTGACCATATTGTCACGGAAAGAAGTTACTTTGTAATCTCGAAACAATAAATGGTCGTAGCGCCGCCGTCTTGTCTACATGGTTTTACATTGTCGTGAAGGGTTTTTGAAAGCACGACAGGCAGTTTTCAGACCACTATCATAACGTTTGCTGCTGTTAAACTCGTCAGATCTTTCTCGTGCCATTGAATCTCCTTCCTCATGGATTTCCACCTTGTGTAAGTATGGTCTTACTAAAATACTTTGGTAAATGCATGTATTTTAATTAATAATATTAGCATGTTAAGGTTCATTTTAATGTATTTATATATTATTTCATAAGTATTTGCCATAGTAGATATTTTACAAGTAGTTTTTCATAGGTGTGACCATATGGTCACGCTAGGCTCATATAGGGTCAATTGTTTTCAAATTCGGGGGTTACTATTTTCTAATTGTTTTCTGCATGTATAAGTATAATCTGTCCTAATCTGAATGTATTTATATACTTTTGCAAGTTTCAACCATATATTTCATAATAAAAGTTAAAAAATTTTATAGAGACTTGACATTGCCAGATTCTCTAGACATTTTGTAGTATGAAGATGTTGATAAAATATACATCGAGCCTCCAGATGTAAACGACTTTACGGACTAGACCACAAGGTGGCCACATAAAGTAATTCCATGGCGAAGAAGAGAAAGAAAACATTGGTGCATCGGGAGTGGAGTACAGCAGGACTGCAGAAAACCATCCCTATTTTTCCTGATTTTGATTACACCAATGAACATAATTTGATTCCATTAGAAATATTTTAATCAATCATTGACAATAACATGGTTCGTTTTCTATGTGCCGAATCCAATAAGTACGCCCTTCAAAAGAAATTCCACACCCAAATATAACCATAGAAGAGATAAAAACTTTCATCGCTTAATTGCTCCTGTCCGGATACAACAACGTTCCTTCAAAAGATCATATTGGGAATCAAAGAGATATATTCACAAAGATCTAGTTTGTAATTATATGCGTAGAGATAGATTTTTCCAAATTTTCCGCTTCGTTGACTGCGCAGACAGTACGAAACAGGATCCAAATCATAAAATGTAAAAGTTGAGGCCCTTCTCTGATATTTTGCAGGACAAATTTATGACAAAGTTTTGAAGTGAACAGCAGTTATAATGAATGTATGGTGCCTTACTTCAGCCATCATGGATGTAAAAAATTTATGTGAAGAAAGCCTATCCCATTTGGCTATATGATTTGGTGCATGAACACTCCAGCAGGTTATCTAGTTTCGTATGATTTTTACCAGGGAAAGTCTCTAACACTATGAGAGTGATTTTGGCAAGGCTGCCAAACCCATGCTCAAGTTTCTTGATAGGTTTCCTGAAGAAATGTAAGTACTGCCATTTCAGCTGTACATTAACAATTTGTTTACTGGAATTCCTCTCCTCACACACCTCAAAGAGCGAGGATATGGAGATACGGGAACAATTCGTGAAAACTGAATTTCTAGTGATATCCAAATTCTTCCGGTAAAAACTATGAAGAAGATGAAAAGGGGGTCTCTTCATGAGATTACAAGCAGCGATGAAATCTCAACAGTACGCTGGGTTGACGACTCAGTTGTGACAATCGCATCGACATTGTATGGTGAAAATCCTGCAGCAATTGTGAAAAGATATTCAAGGGAGCAGAAAAAAATAATTCTCATTCCCGTCCCAGCGCATTTGGAGAGAATAATAAATTTATGGGAGGTACTGATTGAATGGATTCTGGAAGCTACAAGAGGATTGACATTAGGAGTAAAGAGTGGTGGCGGCCTCACTTTACGTGGATGATCGACTCTGTCACGATCAATGCATGGATCCTCGCCAAAAAAGCTGGAAGTAAAATGTCTCAGCTAGAATTCAGAAGAGAAATTGTTGAGAAATACCTCACAAGGTACCAAAACGCTCCTCAGAGAAGTGGAAGACAGCCAGTTACTAACAGTTAAATCCAAAGCCATGTTGTAGTCAGCCTGCTTTTGGATGGTCTAAACCATTTAGTCCATCGATGAGGGAGTGGAATTAGACAAAGGTCTGCGTTATGTGGTTCCTCCATGCGCACAGAATGTGTTAAGTGCAGCGTTGGATTGTGTATTGAGTGCTTTATTGAATTTCACACAAAATAACACCACGATAAGAGTCATTTAGTAATGTAGAAGCTTTTTCAATTTGTTTTCTATTCTATTTCAAATATTGTATTGTGTTTAATTGATTTTATAATTTCACCATGTCCCGAAGTGTTTTCCAAATTCTATTGCTTCGAAACGCACACCAAGTTTTATTGAGTGTTCTCTTGCATTTCGACGTGTTCTAATTGAATAAAAAATTAAATAAATTGTGAATTTGTTTAAAAACAAATAAATAAAAATTAATTTATCACTCATTATAATTATATCATGCTCTCATTATATTACTCATTATATTGCTCTAGATGTTATTATGTAAGATGAATAAACCTCAAGACAATAAAACAAAACTTTTTCATTTGGAAAAAAATTGACCCCATAACCGCCTAGCGTGACCATATGGTCACGCCCCATAACTCTGTCGTTTTGAATCCTATGTAGCTACAACTTTGTGATAATTGTATTTAGGTGCTCTTATTACTCATATGTAAAAATCAAAAAGATCGGACAAAAAAAATTTCCTCTGCGTTAAAGGGTTAAAAAATACAAAAATGCAAATATTTATATGAAACAATATTTGTAGAAAAAAATACTTTCATCTGTTGAGTTGTAACCTTAATGATTTACCCTTAGACTTTGGGATGTATTGTGGTTCAGCACACTGGGCACAATGTTTCTCATCATGAGGGTTGCATACATAATCTAATTGTAATAAATTTAAAAGCATTTAAAAAATTAAGTTTAAGAAATTGGAAGATAAACCTATAAAAATAAGGTGGCATGATATGCTGCAATGGATTATTGGCAAAAGGCACTCAATGTATGCCACGAAAACAAACATATGATTTGCCTCGAGAGTTGTCACCAATTCGGCCTCCAGCAATGTCATGTGCCACCACCACATGGCAGTGGCTGGCGTGCAAAGGGATAATACAAAAAGTGGGTTTACTAGGATGTAACACCACATTTTATGGCCATATGATAAAATGACTTGATGGAAACTAAAATCGCAAGCAATTTTCTATTCCCGAAGTTAGGCGTGACCCTCCCGGGTGGGAAAGCTTTCTGTGAGTCTGCTTTTTACTGCCTCATGGGGACAAGACATGTGGACTTTGCATATTCATATAATTCAAGACTTGCAAAGACCAAAATTTAAAGGATAATACAAGTCTAAGAGGCCAACTGTTTCTCTCCATAAATAGTTCTGCAATGACTGAGGACAAATAGACTGAGGTCATTGCTGAAATATTTATACGAAGGATTTAGGTAGGAAATATCTATGAACCAACCAAAACTGATTGGTAGAAATCTCTATATCCATAATTTTTCTAGAATAAGCATAAAAAAGATGGACAAGCAGATTCTATGACAAGCTAAAGGGGGATTGCCTCGAAAATCAAACTTTTGGACTAACTTTGAACACTTACAGCGATGTAAGTTTTATGAACACTTAAATGGAATTTTGGAAAATTAGTATATATAAATGAGTCATTGCAGTGGTATTAAAAAACTGAAAGAATATTTTTCACTTTTTCTGCAATAAACCTTTAAAAAATGCCTTTTTGTAAAAATAAATTTTCACTTATAGTTTTATATATAACCAAAATTTATGTTTAATCGAGATTTCTTTTCATGCTAAATACTTACTACTCATTTCTCAATTGCATAACATACTTTAAATTTCATTCTGAACATTTTATATATGACTAAATCATGTTTATATAAAAATCGACTGTTTACTCTGTTTTTTTCTTATTTTAAAATCTTGGGGAAAAAGCGGCATACACTCTGTGAAACACATTTTACACAATCCATATTAAGGTAAGGAGTAATTTAATAGCATTAGAATAACAGAACTCTGAGTTCTTTAGGATATTATCTCAAAATACATTTCGCCCATAAGAAACACATTGGATCTACAGATCCCAAAGTTCTCGCTGATTTTTGAGCTAAGCCCAGTGCTGTAGTGGCATATGAGAGTTGTCTATCTGCTATAGCTATCCCTTGCCTTACCCATCTCTTTCCAAAGAGCTGTCAAATGGAGAGGAAGACTGGGTCCTTTACTCTTAGACCCCAGCAGGGAACATCCCAAAAAGAAACGCAATGGAAAGGGGTGAGTAGTTAGTTCACTCCTCCCACCTTGGTGTTTTCACCGTAGAAATTAGCCCTTTGATACCCAAGCTCACCCTGGGTGTTTCCGAAAAGAAATGATACAATGGAAGGGTTGGGTTGTTCTTTCACCCACTTCTCCAGTCTCATTGTTTTATCCAGAGCAATAATTCCATCAACTCCTTTCGAGAGGGAATTCCCCCAAAAATGTCCTACATTTGGTTTTGTGGTGAGTTTGATGAGTTTTGTAGTTACATCACAACAGTCTAACTCTTGCTTTGAGTGGTGACTGTCGCACGCCAGTATTACCATGCGAAAGTACGTGCGTAATGCTAGAAGGAAGAATAAGAGAGCGAAAGCAATTGCTGAATCTTGGGCCAAAAGAAAGGATAGACAAAAAGGTAGTGAATTAGCAGAGATGCCAACAAACACCGTGGAAGACGACTTGTAGTCGACCATTGATGCAGAAGCATGAATTCAAAATTCTTCCACGTTATCATAAGCACATAATGAAATTTAAAATATTCAAGATTCGAAATATAAAAAATTCCCAAAGAAAATTTATCTTGTAGCCTAACTTGATACATGGTGTTGCAACTTTGTACTATCCTCTAGCTAATGCCAATACAAACTATAGCAATAGAAATACCCATTGCAATGGAAAACCATTAACGACAGACATTTGGTATAACCCTTACCTCGTTCCTCATTTCCAATAATGCTTTGGCGAGGTTTTTCTGCCTCCTTTGACCCCTGAAAGCAATAAAATACAAGGAAGTGGGTGTCGCCCATGTGTGAAAGGACAGGTCACTTTCTCCCCTCCACCACACCAATGCAGCCCCTTCAACGAAAATGGTAGATGGTAGCAAGATGTGCCACTAAAAATTGGAGTGAGAGAGTGTCCGAACCCGGTCAACCCTAGCGTCACCTTCAGGAGAAGAAACTTACTACTCTCGAGGCAATAGGCCCTTAAGAGAAACTCAATACAAGCCAAATAGTTTGTCACGAGTAAGAATGTTTAAAGACGATCCTAACATGGAATTGTACGTAGGAATTGTAACCTACCAGTCATTTGGGAGAATCCTGAGCATAAATACAGACATAAATAGCTTTAAAAAGACACTAAAGAAACATGTTTGCTAACTATAATCCTAGAGAGAGGTAATTGTTTGCAGAAACAACCAATGATTAATAAGATTAATTAATTAAGAAAACCTGAAGTTAGACTAACAATTCAAACTTAAAGAATTTCCAATGATTGCCTGACTAAATGAATACTTGGAAAGCTATTATGTACTCTCAATCAAACACAACTGCACACTCCCCAACTGTGAACCACTCGTGGCTCATGAAAAAGTTTCACTACTTCCCATAAACATCCACTACTAGTCCTCGAGAGGTCCTCCTACTGACCATGGCCTTCAATGCTGAGCACAAGCTACTGCAACTGAATTGCCCACTCCGACCCCTAGGAAAACCTTAAATAGGAGCTCAAAGTGGCATTAGACTATGTAGTAGTCTATGAAAACTATGAAAGGCACCAACCGGACAAATTCCACAGGGCATCTTCACAAGCCCCGGGGGAGGTAGTAATGACTCTGCTGCCCGATACAACTGCTTTGAGTCTTGGACCCGACGTGTTTTTTCAACTTTGCCATCATATACTAAAGTATCAAGAATTGCCTCCATGTCTTCCACAGACAATTGAACCTGAAAGAAGCAAGTATGAGATGAATCAACTTTTGGCCGGTCATAATTGAAGCTTTCAGACAAATAGTAACATGCAAATAAAATCTTCACAAATAATTGCCACAACTAACTTTGCTTATACCAAGTTCTGATATAAACTTCCACACATCACTTGACGATCCATAGCTCATATTTCGCGCACTGATTGGGCCATCTTTGCAGGACTTTGACATTTCCAGCTTTTGAAGCAAAAACCTATAGCATTGCTGGTTTAGAACATCCACAAACTCAGTCTCAAAATCGTGATCTGAATACCATGCTCCTCCAGTGACAGACCTGTCTGGTTCGAGGTTGTAGAGCATGTACACTTTCTTTTTGCTGGCCTACACGAGAGAATAAAAAGAATACATTAAGAGTCAGGACTCTTTTAAATTTGAATAAAAATACCAGCGGCATACTTACGGATACAGACTTGACAGCTTTGATTAACTTTTTATTTTCCAAACTTTTTAATATTTTATTTAGCTGAGTAGGTGCTAAATTTGATTTATAACGAATATCTCGAACCCAAATTCCTTTATTTCCAGCTTCCTCGATGATGCTAAACACAACCTTTTCTTCGTTGTCGGCACCTTTCACATTACTTTTAGAAGGATCTTTTAGCTTGTAAATAAGCACACCACTTTGATGGAACAATTCAAGCATACCCTACGAAATATATAAAACGAAAAAAAGCCTGTTACATAAGGATCACAAGAATTCTCTGATATGTTCAAGGTAAAATGGAAAATTACATACATTGGCTAGAAGTTTGTTAATAATAAACGCCCTCTGCTTCGGAACCAATTCCGGGATTTCCTTTTGAATATCCTTGTCGGATACACCTTTTGTATTTGCTTTTGCCAAGGCAACAATCCTAAGGTAAGAAGGTAGCAAATAATTAAAGCAGCATTATCCTTAGAGAAGTTGTCAGTAATGCCAGGGTATTCAAGTTCGAGACAGTAAAAAAAGAAGATGCATTGAAGAGGACGTTAAAGATTAATGGACCGATGAAACAATACCATAATATTAGCATATAGTGCCTAAGCATACATATATAATTAAATTGTTTAATTTTGGATGTGCAGGAATACCACGAATATACGGTGCTGACGAAAAATAGAAACATTTAAAAATCGAGATGACGTAATTTACAAGTTTAAAGGACCTTATGTCGGGGTAAACGAAGAAAAGGGACAGCCCAGACTGATGATCACTACATTATACCTGTGTTCCATTTCTGATTCCGAAGAATTTGGCACTTGTCGGGCATCACCAGAACCTTCAGCTTCATCTTTTTCCATGATTCTGCGAGGCGGATACAAAAATTCCTGATGACAATATACCTTCTTCTCCGTATTTGTTTACTCCTAGCGCCACAACATGCCTTTCGCCTTCTGCCCTAGGGGTTAGCCGTTAGTCAACTGTTATCATGCATATGGCTGCTCAATTGTTACTTAGGGCGGTCTTTTTAAAGCTCCCATTCCAAGCTCAGGTGGTTTCCCGTCGGGGTGCGGGGAAACATTTCAGTTTTTAATTTACATAAAGGGATTTTTTTTGTAGAGATTATTCAAAGTTTAATTAATTAATGTTTTGTCTTTTCCATATCTTTCATTTTTGTTTATACATTATCATAGGCGTATCCAAGGGGGGTTTGGGGGTTCTAACCCCCCCTATTGATAAAAAACGTAAAAATTATGTGTTTAACACATGCTAATAGTACACCTATACATCACCTTCCATAACATAATATAACACCTTCTAAACGCCATTTTAAGATGCATATTTTTCAAAATTCCCGGACCCCCCCCTTCAGACACCCCTTCAGGTTGTGACCCCCCCCCCTTCTGACGCTTCTAGATACGCCTGTGTACATTATTAAAAATTGATAACACAAATTTGTTTTTGTCATCTTCACTTTTTTCTTAAATAAATTATTAATTTAAGGGGTGCGAGAACATGTTAAAACTTTTAGGGTGGTAGGGGCGTGCAGAGTAGGAATTCAAAAGGGGCTGATGCAATTGACCTAGCTTTCCTGAAATCATGCTGGGCTGTAATTTATGATAGTTCCAAGGAAGTTCATAATTCTCTTGAGGAGAACTTGTTGAATAATTTTGATAACAACTGAAAATGACCTGTAATTATTTGAGTCTGACGGTGAAACTATTTTTGGAACAGGAGTGACACAAGCAGGTTTTAAATAAATAGGAAAATAGCCTTCATAAAATGACACATTGATTATACTAGCTAAGGATACCCTTAGCTATAGTATAATCAATGTGGAAATAACGTAAGGCAATGTATTGAATACAATTTTTGATGATTCACATTGGAATTTTATCAGGTCCACTCGATATGGAAGTTTTGAAAAACTCACGATATTTATAATTTCCAGTCTGTTTGTGGGGTAAAGAAAGAGATTGAGGAGGATAACTAGACATAGGGGCTATAGTGGTCTATTGTGCCTTTTTAGAGGACAAAGATGAATTTCAAAATTGCTCATTCAATTCACTTGCTATTTATTCTAGGGGATCAGTTAAGTGGTTTAGTTGTGAAATGAAATATGCTTCTGCTGAGGGCAAGGAGTAGATGATAGTGTGTTTTGCTCGATTATTTTCAAAGCAGATTTAACGGCATTATTTGAGGCTTTAATCCTTTAATCTGCCAATCCTAAATTCAAATTTTTTATTTTAAAATTCCTTCATCGACCTTAGCTATGATTCTCGCAGGTCATGGTTTACAAATTTGCTCTCATGGTGTAAGCTACGGAGCTTTTGACTTGTGGTAGGTAATCTATTCTTTGGATTAGATTTTCTTGTTACAACTATTATAGACCCTTATTTTTTTGGAGGGATAGCAGCATTGAAATACATAATAATTGAGTTTATAAAAGAATAAAACATGGTTTCAACTGACTTAGCATCATCAATATCTGACGTAGTCTCACGAGAGATAAAATATGACAGAATTCGTTCATTGAGCGTAAATAAAATATACGTTTACAAGTCATCGAGGGATCCGGGTTCGAATCCCGGTCAAGGCGAATGATTTTTCCCAAGTGGAATATTGCACTTGTGTGCACTTGCGGGTGACTCCGTAAAGGTAACTACCGTGGTTAGTTCCGGTATCCTCAAAATTGATATATATATATATATATATAATAATTTGAACAGAAGGTGAAAGAAAGAGATAGGAAACATGTAACTAAAATCTAAGTGTCCTGATAGCTCAACTGGTAGAGCACTCGGCGCGAAATCGGGAGATTCCGGGTTCGAGTCCCGGTCACGGCACATTTTTACCCTCTGATTTCTCGGCTGTACCATCTTCCAAATCACCAGTGTCTTCGTCCAATTTTAGTTACATGTTTCCTATCTCTTTCTTTCACCTTCTGTTCAAATTATTATATATTTATTCGCCAAAAGGCGGTGTGTGAGTGAGTGAACGAAATGTATGGCCGAACCGGCTCTTTTCCTCTTCAGTTCATGTTCCTATCTCTGTCCGACTCTCTGTGTGAATGAACTCATCTTTACTTTCTTCTTGTGTCCATGTCTAATTCTCCTCTCTTGGTGTTGGAATAGCTGCCCTTGTGTGCCATCCAGAGGCCACGGCTACGGGCTCAAGCTTGAAGGGGTATTCTTTGTTATAAGCCCCAGCCGAAATCATGGTAAATCTAAGTGTCCTGATAGCTCAACTGGTAGAGCACTCGGCGCGAAATCGGGAGGTTCCGGGTTCGAGTCCCGGTCACGGCACATTTTTACCCTCTGATTTCTCGGCTGTACCATCTTCCAAATCACCAGTGTCTTCGTCCAATTTTAGTTACATGTTTCCTATCTCTTTCTTTCACCTTCTGTTCAAATTATCATATATTTATTCGCCAAAAGGCGGTGTGTGAGTGAGTGAACGAAATATATATATATATATATATATATATATATATATATATATATTTCGTTCAATAATATAATAAAAATAGTTCAATATAAATATAATCAATATATATATAAATTCAAACATGAGGTAGGAGAAAGAGGAAAAGATAAAGAATTCGTTCTTACGGGAACGTTTCGAACCAGTTGATATATATATATATATTGATTTACTTATAGTCGGTTATTCATAGTTTGTTTCTGGGGGGATTTAAGGGTAAGATGAAGTGGTAGATGGTCACAGAGTATATGAAATTAGGTTGGCTCAAAGGCAAGTCTGAAATTATTAGATCAAGTTATGTGGATGTGCATTTGGTGACTCTGGTTGGTGTGTCATTTACAATCTTGAAATGGATTCCTATTTTCTTCCATCTTGCTTTTTATCGCCTTTGGAGATCTTTCTCATTTGTATTCATCCCTAATGACACAACTCAATGGTTGTAAGGTCGTGCCACGCCAAATTCATGGTTGTTAGTCTACCCCAGGGGCGGATCCAGCCAGTGGACACCCCCTCGGGCTCAAGAAAAATAAAAAATATAATTTGGAAGCTAACATACAAGACTAACACCATGTATTCAGTGCGTCGTGTCATTGATCGTTTAACACAGTAGACAAATTATCTTAAACTCTTATGTGCGCAGAGGACAGCGAGTTCTATGCATCTAACACAATACCCACCAAAGATTATATACACGATACACACTATGATACGATTTTTGGGCGATAGTCAATGCCGCTACCACTACCGCGAACGTTACCGGCGCAAAGTTGGGGTCCATTCAAGTATTACGTAGCGCATTTACACATTCGCGCTCGTGATTCGCCTCGTCACTCGCCGACATTCGCGAGTGGCATTCGTGCGTTCGTCCCCACAACGCGAATGACTGTTTACACACTCGCCGAGTGTTCGCCTCGTCCCCACAAGCCTTTGACTCGTCCCCAAAGACCGCTTCTAGCGCGAGCGCAACGAGCGGCGAGGCGAGCGACGAGGCGAATGACGAGTGAACCGACTACACATTTGCCTCGCCACTCGCCTCGCGATTCGCCTCGCCACTCGTGCGAATGTGTAAATGCGGTAAGCGTTTTCGGGAGGGAGGGGGGTTGGGCTTTTCTTACGTTGTCTTAGGTAGGGGGGTGACGGAGTCGGAGACAGTCCTACGTAAGATATAGGTAAGTCACTTCTGAATTCGCATTTTTATCACTTTTAAAAATTATTTTCTTTGGAAAAATCTTACTTTTTAGGATCACTGCCACGGCGGTACGCCTGAATGTATGCCAAACTATACAAAAACCTACAACCAATTCGTTGCGTTCTTTAGTTTGGAGATGTCGCATTTTTAAAGATCACATGTTTTACGAGATACGAGATGTGGGTACAGCGAATAGCGAAATATCAAAAACAGTTATCGATATCTATGATGTGGTCAGTTTTTGCGCATTTTGACATAGAATTTCCCATAGTTTACTATCTATGTCCATGATTACAAAAATGTCTGATAACTTACGTAAGATTGGGAGGGGAGGGTTCGTGAAATCTTACGTTGACTTACATGGGGGAGGGGGGGGGGGGTTAAAAAGTGGTAAAAATCGCCATAGAGTATTCAACATCGCCGTTCAAGTTTTACGTATTGCCATTTTTGACCCCTCCCTTCCCCCTATGTAAGACAATATATGATTTTACCACTCCCCCATCCCTCTGTCTTACGTAAGACGTTAGATATTTGTATCTACTCTTCGGTAAATGGTCGCTTTCTGCAGTTTTATCTTTCCATAGAAGTCATCGTACAGCTTTGAGCACTGGATATCATATGATTATGCAGTGTTGGAGTACCACATTCATTGAGCATGGAGGTAATATAGCTAGCCTGTCAGGTGACAGAATAGGAGCATTGGTGTAGCGGTGAGATTACGGAAATACGCCATTAACGAGCGGATGCTCCATGTCACTGCTAAGTTTCATTCGGAAACGATACAACGTTTCAAGACGGACAAAAATCTTACGTAAATTTATTCCTGACCCCTTTCACCCCTTAGATAAGATCAGGGCCGTCTCTGGGGATTGAGGGGCCCTGTGCAAACGAAAGTCGGGACCCCCCTTAACTTTGCATTCCTTGATATAAGTAGCATCTTTTAAGCATATTTTTTGGAAAGAAGGAAATTAACCGACAAACTGGCAATTGATTTCAATAAATTTACATGTGTACAAAGTAGTAGGCAATTTCGGGTAATATGCGGGTTTCCCCGCGCCGTCTGAAGGGCCCCCATAGGCGGGGCACCTGTCGCACTACCCTAGGGACGGAACTGGATACGACAATGTAAGACGGTCCCAATCTCCCACCCCAAAAGCGCCTTACGTAATACTTGAATGGCCCCTTACGTAATATGTTCTTGAATAGCCCCTTGTGAGGCGGCGGGTAGGATGAGTCCGATGAGTCGAATGGAAGGGCCGGCGAAAGAGTGGAGGGGAGGGCCTCGTGTAACACGCAAACATTTCGAAGTGTTGAAGGCAACACTTGAAACAGTTTTAGTTCAATGTAAAAACCAAGAAAAACACTTAATGCAGGCAACGACGGGGAAGACGGAAAACCTCCAAGGGTTGTCTCCGCCTCACTCCAATGAGAAAGAGGCTAAATATTAACACTTCGTACAGTCCTAACTACTTTTTCCAAACCGAGTTTCTCTTATCATGTAACCATTTTCAAGGTCGGTTAACGGAGGTTTGCTTTTGCGCGGGAACTGATACTTGAAACCCAGGTCGAAAAAAAAAGTTTATAAAAAAAGGACTAAAAAAAGCATTTAATGATCATCTCAACCAGTATCAACTTTGTACTCATTTCCGTTAAGTAACGCATTATAACGTCCGGTTTCTTGTTTCGTTCATCATTCTATACATAATATGCGTCGCTTTGATGACACCTCAGTCATCAGACCACCACCGACTGCAGAACTCGATTTGGAATACTTGGATCAACTTATCATAGTGATGGTCAAAGACAAATAATGTGGGAAGGTTGCACAGAGCACGTCAAAAGAGGACTAGCTACTGGGAGCGGCGCGGTGGGGCGAGGTCAAAAATCGCCGCGCTTTGCCTGCCAGATCAATTGCTCCCGATGGAAGGTTATGGGAAAGTGGTGATAGTACGAAGAGCACTACAAGTTGGGAGAGAGAGAGCACTTTTAAAAGTTTGATAAATTTTCCATAATTTTCCATAGTTCCGAACCTAATTGCTTATTATTTTGTAATCTGGGAATATGCTGATCCGCTTTGTTTTTAATATATTTGCAGTAAATAAACGGCTAAGAATTCGCTTAAATATGCATATTTTGCAATTTTGGAGGTAGACCACTCTTGAATTGTAAACAAGCCACCAAGATCGAGTTGTAAACAAGCAAAGCGAGTTTTTTTTAGCCTATTATAGATATATCATGACTAAGCTGAGGACATTTAGGCACTAAAAATGAAGAAAAAGGCAGCCTAAATAGGCACTAAAAATTTCAAGATAGGCACTTAAAATATTTTTGGCATTTTGGACGATTCTGTCGGTCCTGGAATCCCAAAAGGCTAAGCCTGTAATCAGGTTTTACAGGGACCATACAAACAAAACTTGATATACATCTACGCTTTGGGTGGTGAAATATCCACCCAGCCGGGACTTGAACCCGTAATCCCAAGATTAGCAGGCGAAGACTTTACCCCGCCACCACCGTGGCCGGCTAGAAATATAATGTGGCTTATTGCCACAAAGAAGCATCTGAAAGCTTGGGCTGAAATACACTATTACTGATGGAGAGGAAAGAGGAAAGAACTCCTAATAAAATTAGCTTATAAATTTCAGAAACATAAAATTCAAAAGGTTTACTTATTTAAAGTTACATTACAATTTACAATAACCTATTTCTCTAAATGTTCTCTTATAAACTGATGCCGAGAGTCAATTACGATATTTCTATAGCATGAAAATGACCTCTCAACCGCACGAGAGGTGATAGGGCAATACTTATATGATGCAAGCTCTTCTGCTGTCATCTTTGGTCATGGAGTAACCGCCTGTCCCTGATAAAATGCCGGCATTTTTTTTGTCTACTTACTTTCTACTTTTGCCTACTTTTTATGGACACCTTCCCAATCAGGGTTCCTTTACATAACTTTCTTGAATTTTCAAAATCAAGGCTTCCTTTCAGGGTTCCTTTACATAACTTTCTTGAATTTTCAAAATCCCACATCAGTTGGTATATTAATAAGTTCACTTTCCACCTTTCGAATTTTTTCCACAGCTGCCGCTAGGAATAGTTCTCTTTCCTCCAGCGGATAGAAATGAATTGTGAATGAATTGTGGATAGTAATTTACCAAAATAGCATATTATAAATGCTAGGTCTTTGTCGTTCTGGCAGAACTCTCAGTAGCAACTAGGCGGTGTGCACACCAGAGGGATACGACACCCGACACTGTAACTACTTGATGGAGGTTGCGCGGCACGATATTTGCCCCTACGACATTCGAGTGCACATTGTAGTGATACGACGCGCGATACGTCAAGTGGTAAAATATAAAACGGTGACGTTTTTCCGTCTCTCAGTCGTAATCACGGAGGTGGATATTGCTGTAGCTTACCATTATTTGGAAACGAGGCACTAGTGACTGAAATTCGTGTTGTACCGGGTAGTGCGAATGCGGGGTAGGTACAAGAATGGGATGAGGCCCATGGTGAAATTGAAGAGCCCGGCGCTTACACCTCAGCTTCATTTAACTGTTCATTTAGAAGTACAAACATTACATTTGAGAGCTCTTTTGCACCGGTCAGAAAGAAAAACGGGCAACAATGCGATGAATTAACAAATTAAAATAACTTATGCAGACGCGGAAATAAAAATTCGGGACGATAAGCGTTTTTTTACAATTTAAGACATTCACATCGGCAATGTAAGCATAAAAAGGCACAAAGCGATTAAATTGGCATTTAAATGCAGAAACAACTTTTTGTTATAAATAGCCTAGAATGGATTTTCTAGCTTCGTTAAAATGTATTTCCCTAATAAGATAAATTAAACTTTTGGTAATATATCTCAGCAACAATGACAGTTCTTATGGACTCTTCTTTAGTATTAGAGCCATATTATTTCTTCAAAAAATGTCTTCTACCTTATTAATGTATTCCCATCCAGGGTTTCTCCGTATAACGTCTTAAATTCTTGAGCAATGGATTTTCCTACATCACTTCGTATATTAAAAAGGTCACCCTCCACAGTTCAGATTTTCTTTGTAGCCGTTGCAAGGAGTAGTTCTCTTGCCTCCAGCGATGACATGATTGATGGTAGTTAACCAAAATTACATCTGATAAACGTAGGATCTGCGTCGACATCAAGATTCAACTCTGCTGCTTTGGATTCTAGAATGCAGTTTGCTTCTTCTTCATCCAGATATTCTGTTGCCTACAGAAAATATACTTATGCGCCATGATGGCTTAATTTTCTTATAGACAGAATTGACACATAGTATTAAAGATGAGCGAAATCGGTTACAATAGTGTACCTTTAAGTGGGTGAAAAAGACGTTCCAACTGATGTATTGGAGGCGCACATCATTCCTGTTACATACCTCACGTATTTCAATAACTTTATCTGCAGGTATAATGCAGTATTTAGCCATGTTCCCCATAATATCAATACTGGCCTTGAAGACAGAGCAACTTCGGGCGTAATCTCTTTAAACTCAGCAGTACTGAGTGGTCCCTTCAAAAGCCAGTTTTTGGCAATTGAAACCATCGCATGTACGCATCACATAAAATTACCATAGACGTTTTTCTACTCTTTGTATAATTACACTCTGGATGATTTTTCTTTATGCATGTTTAATGACATTATTTCAACCTTGATAGATTAAAAAAGAAACTGAAATAACAGACTAGCTCCGCACTAAAGAGAAGTTTGGTGACGTTGAGATGAATAATGCTTTTTTAGGCCCTTAAATATGCGATATCAGCAGAAAAAGACATAAACAGGTAAAATAGGCATTTTTAGGCAGTAATAAATTGCTTTAATTTTGCCATAAATGATCCTAAATGAACTTATAACTTCATAAAATTGCTTTCCTGAGTAAAAGAAAAAATAGGCATTATAGGCAATGTCCTCAGCTTAATCATGACCGAAGGCCGAATCTTGTGGGCAAAAGCTGAGTATTTTTTTGTTTTATTTCAACATAAAATCATGGACATTAGGCGATTCTTCAAGAGGGTAATGATGAAGTTCCTCCAAAAAGGAAACGTATGTAGACAATGAAAATACACTAGAAAATAATACTACGAAACGGTCATCAATAAAAGGTCCTACTACGACTTCTGTTTACCAACGATAGAGCCAACCCAACGACTGACTCCCCTGAGTGATGCTGCCATATGTTCAATGTTCATATTGTTCACTCGCTGTCTCCTGATGCTGGTGAAAGTACCTGTGCATCCCGTGATGAAGGGATATGGGCAATATGGAAAAAGTAGATGGCCTTACAAAATGCAGGCTATTGACAGACCCATGGGTGCCAGGAAAGGATTATAATTTTCCTACATCAAACCATATAAAAAGAGGCTGAGAAGAAAAGAGTAGGGTCAATTTGAGCTATTTAGAAAAGTACGATTGGTTGGTATTTTCATATGAAAAGAAAGGCCTTTTTTTTGCAAATATTGCTGTACCTTTGCTCATCAAAAATTGTTCGTAGGTCAAAAGACTGTACCCCTCCATAAATTAGAGACAGAATCATTGCAAAAATTTTCCAAGCTGACTGGAAAGGATGGTTACCTCATGCTGCCCATTTACACCATAGGTAAAAATAAATTTATGCAAAATCAGATGTGTCATTTTTTTAAAATTCCTGACAAATAAATAATCAACGTATTAGATGAAAGAAGAAAAAGTCAAGTACTAGAAAGCGAAGCTCGTCTTGCCCCAATCATAAAGACAATACTGTTGCTCGGTCACCAAAACATATCATTGAGAGGGCACAGAGATGACGGAAATATAGTTGATTTCGGTGAGGATCTAGCATGAAATGACTGGAACTTCCGAGCGTTATTGAGATTCAGAGTCGTCAGTGCTGATGACCAGCTTGAAGACCATCTGACTTCTTCTAAGGTTAATGCCAAATTTACTAGCATGACAACTACCAATGAATTGATGAAATGCTGCGGCGATTAAATTATTGAAGAATTGACAAGAAGTACAAAAATAGCTAAGTAACTACTACTCGATTCTATCTGACGAGACTACATATATTTCTTATACTTCTCAGTTGAGTATTTTGCTGTGATATGCCTACAAAGCAATTTCTGATACAAATTCAACAGTAAGAGAAGGTTTCATAGGGTTAATTGACCTTCATAAAGAAAATTATGATTATAGCAACCCAAATTGAGAACCAACTATCACTGTAGAGGTTCTAGGCCAGACTTTTATAAAGGCTTTTGAGGGCATAGGGTTAGATATAGAAAACTGTTATTAATGGTTGAAGGCGTAAATTTGTGGACCATGGTCAACGACATGATGAAAAAATATAACTTAGTATATTCCTCTCAAAAATTGGTTTATTACAAACCCAGGTTTCGACTGCACAGCAATCATTATCAAGGTGCATTTCAAAATTCAGCGAGTCGTTATATAGGGAAGAGACAGAGGGGAGAAGTGAAGGTACTCAATTACGTCAGAGACGTGCGTCACGGTCAGGTTCGGTCAATGGTAGGGGGTGGGGAATGATATAGATAAGAGAGGAGAAAAACATATTCACGTAGGGGATTAATATTTTTGTTTTTAGCGGCATTCAAAATTTCTAGTTGTTCATAAAAGTCCAATTTTTCCCCTTTTCTCTCAGTATGCAGCACTTCCGGCACAAAATCACTTTCGCGGTCCTCCTCGATTAAGTGTTTAGCAAAGGATGAAGAGAAATCTCCCTTCAGCCTAAACCTTTTGTATTCCTGAGCCCTAATATTAATGGCTCGACCACGTTGACCGATATATTGGGATGTGCAATTGGGAGTGTTAATTACTTCACTCTGTTTAATAGCACATGACGAGCCATCCAAACGATGGTGTAAGCTTACCTTTATTGGGAATATTTCTTATAAATTAATTGATGCCTTCCCTCGGAATAAGTCCAAAGTTTCCTTTTACACCCCGAAAACCCTGGGGAAACTATTATTCAACTCGAAGGACGAAGTGACACGGGTAAACAGAAATGGTGTATATAGGCTAAAGTGCACCACTCCCAATTGCACTTCCCAAAATATCGGTCAAAGTGGTCGAGCCATCAATATTAGGGCTCTGGATCACAAAAGGTATAAGTTGAATTGAATTGAACAAAATGTATTGTCCTGGAGCAGCAGCTCCGTTAGAACAAAATACAATCAAAGAGTAAATGAACTCTCATGAGGATTACATTTTGAAATTACATGCAGCTATGAATAATATTACAAACAAATATATGAAAGAAACAAACAATAAATATAAAATGAATTTTCAATTAAACAAAACAATCATGATTATGACACTCATAACAATAAATAACAATTTACTCTTAAAATTATGTACCAAAGAAAGCATTTACAAGTTATTTTATGATATTTTGACCCTCCATTAATAAATTATAAAAATTAGATTTGAACATCTGAGGTGTAGAGGAATTTTTTAGATTTCCAAGTAGGGAATTCCAGAAGGAAGTAGCCGATACCAAAAATGAATTGTGGTCAGAAGTCGATCTATGCCCAGGATAGTATAAATAATTGGGATCACCTCTGGTACAAACATCAAGATCAACAAACCAAGAAATACAAGAAGATGAAGGGAGATTTCTCTTCATCCTTTGCTAAACACCTAATCGAGGAGGACCATGACAGTGATTTTGTGCCGGAAGTGCTGCATACTGAGAGAAAAGGGGAAAAATTGGACTTTTATGAACAACTAGAAATTTTGAATGCCGCTAAAAACAAAAATGTTAATCCCCTACATGAATATGTTTTTCTCCTCTCTTATCTATATCATTCCCCACCCCCTACCATTGACCGAACCCGACCGTGACGCACGTCTCTGACGTAATTGAGTACCTTCACTTCTCCCCTCTGTCTCTTCCCTATATAATGACTCGCTGAATTTTGAAATGTACCTTGATAATGATTGCTGTGCAGTCGCAACCTGGGTCGGTAATAAACCAATTTTTGAGTAGAATATACTAAGTTATATTTTTTCATCACGACGATAGAAAACTGTGTTGGAATTGGATGTGACGGCTGCAGCGTCAACATCTCAGACGTTCGTGGAGCTGCTTTGGAAATAAAGAAAAGAGCTTCAAATAGTACTCATTGTGTATGAAAAAATCACTCATTAAATTTATCTTTATCAAGAATTATCAAAATACAAAATTTGAGAAATGCCTTAGGCATAATGAAAGACGTGTCAACGTTTTATTGAGTAGGTCAGTTAAAAGTAATCATGTTCTTAAAAGTGTGTTGGGGCATCAAATCAGGAGCTACTGTAAAACCCGTTGGATTGAAAGGCATGAGATCATAAAAATGGCACTTAAAGGAAAAAGAATCTCATGTGATGACATCTTTGCCCTGATTTTTGAGGCTGCAAAAATGACTATGGACCAAATGAATGTTGAGGTACGCCTACCTCGTATGGAGGTAGTAGGGAAACAAATTCACCGTCCAAATTACAGCTCAAATCCAGGAAACCCTTCAACTTACTGGAATAGGTCAATATACATTCCCATTATTGACCAACAATATCGTTGCTGATTTGGAAAAAAAGATTCAAGGATGAATCAATGAAGTGTTTTTCCTTATACGTGTTCGTTCCGACCATCCTATATAAAATACCTGAATTTTTGACGTCACAAAAGGTTAAGCGGTTAAGGGGTACACGCGAAAATGTTCAAGAAGAGCGGAGGTAAGTTTGAAGTAGCAGTAAGAATATGGAAAACGAACATTTTTCTGGTCCAAAAGGTACAAATTTTGGAAGTTATTGAGGAAGGGGATCGCGAATCAAAAGAGGCTGGGAGCCGCTGGTCTAGGGCTGAAGGAGAAAGTCAAAGGTAGTAGCGAAAACATATCCACAGTCGGATATAAATGGCATAAAATTATGATGTAAAGGGATTTAAAGATAGGAAATGGCGAGACTGTCTCACCTTTTCGCACTAGAGAAGGGGTTAAAAGATGTTTGACTGGAAAAGTCCATTGCAACAGAAATTATCAACTGATATCAAACAAAGAAACCTACTTTTACTGGGTCCCTATTTTCCCGTACCTGAGGAGATATTATTCAAATGCATAAGAGAATGCAAGTTTCATTTCATTGGTAGAGAGTTTATTTTCTCCAGGCATTATTATATTGATTTAAATGAAATTTTAATATTGATGGGTAAAAATTAGACTTTACTCCTTGAGACATTTTGTTCCTTTACGAAATTACCGATTTCGAAGAACATCATGAATGATTCAGTTACTACTAGTTGATTTACTGTAGACGGACTTTACATTATGCTAAACATCACAATAGCACACAACTCATCATTTCAGTAAATAATATTCGCTTAATCTAATACCAGTAAAAGTAACAGTTTCTGGCTTTACTTTGCGGAAAAGAGACTCATGGACCTAGGTAATGGTATTTTATTTCGAAACCAAGGTCGGTAATAATAAAAAAGTGTAGAATGTACGAAAAGAGAATTTATTTCTAATACTAATTTTATGCTGGAAAACATGTTTCCTCTCCTTCACCAATCCTCGCCTTTAAGTCCATGTAATTTCAAGTAAAATTGGTCAAATACAATCATGTATACATGTATGATACATGAGAGGTGTCTCTAGCACGAATGTCAAAAATAATGAAATTTCCATCACGTCTTGCTAAAACACCTCAATCCCACGCGTTACCAGCTACGGAGTGACGATACAGGCTCGCGAGTTTTCCTCCTCCCGGGACCAATCGGCTGGTCAGCAGTCGTCGACCGTGAACTAAAAAATCATTCCACTGTCGAACACAGGCCACTATGTAAAATAAGCTTTCAAATATATGGAATGGTTCCACCAACTGCTCGTTAAATGCAATCGGTAATTACGGAGATTTTTATTAATAATTATCTCTTAAAGTCGTTCATATTCTCAAAATCGTGATGGGTTGGGAATACTGAAGGCCATCAATTTGATAGAATCAAGATATAGAGTATTTTTATCGCAGGAAATGAAAATTATTAAAAACTTGTCGTCGAACAAGTACCGACTGAGGTTATGCCATGATGGCTGAAGACTTCAACGCCAGCGCATACTTAATACACTTCTGTTAAATTCTCGCACAGACTCAGGATATACCCTGTTCATAATCATTCATTATTTCGCTTCTTAAGAACAATTTCCATCACGCTAATACTGCATTAGACTATATCAGTCCACATTTTTCCTCCCAGAACATTCACTCTTCAATCAGAGGCAGGTTACTTTCTCGAACCTCTATCACTCCCTCGGAACGGGGAAAAAAAACATCGCCGGAACATCCGATACATATTATTTCGTGACCCACTCAGTTTCCACTCTGCTTCTGCCGGTCCTACCACAAACACCTCCCAGGTACCCCAGGTATCCTCAGCATTAGCAAAGCGTAGAGGGCAGAATAACGTTTGCGCAGTTGAGATAGCCGTCTCTCCCGTCACGGCTCACAAAAAAATTGACGAAATTCGAGGGGGTAGAGGAGTAACCGAGGCGTGAATGGAACCATCACACCCCCACCAGGCAATCCGGAATATCATGTTGCCGTTCCCAAGGCAACCAGGAAAGTCAAGGCTTCACGGTCGGGAGGGAGGGGTGGTGGCAGCAGCAAGGAATCAAGGTTGCTTTTCCCAGGGAAACCCAAAACAAAGCCGGTGGCGACGGCACTGGAGCATCCGACGAAAATCCACGGCGACGGCAAGGTATGAAAGCTTATCTGCTTCAGCGCTCCAATATCTTCGCGGTTTGCCTTTTCAACGGTTGTCACTCATGAAAGTAAGTTTCAAAAATCGCGAATGTCCCAGACAGTCAAGTTTTTCGCAAATATATTCCAGGAAAGTCGTCTACAGTAATGAAAATAAGAGAATAAATGAATTGATTATAAAAGGAGTTCACTCACGTTTAAGTCCTAAGCAAAATCACTACTGAAACCGATCAGCCAAATTTATGCGAATGACTGACCAACTGGTGAAATGGCTTAAACATTACGTGGAGCACCGGAAATAATGTCGTTCCAATTTCTTCACTGTTTAGATGAAAATTTTCAACAATATGGCATTTTACTGCAGATCTCTGTAAGGCTGTGTCAGAAAACCTTGTAATGGAAATATAATGCTGGTAATGGCTTTCCGGACTTATAAGGAAATAAGCCAACTTGATGATCGGTTTTAACATCAAACTCCACAATTTCACAGAAATAGTTTAAGTATATGAAAAGGATTTCTTTTAGCATTTTAACGGAAAAAACAGAGAAAGAAATACTTTTCTCATGATTATTTGTAAAACAGCTACCTATATTTAATGATTTTAAATCATTTTTCCAATTAGAACACACCCATTCTATTCTTTGTTTAATTCATTCCTGATGCAGCCTAGAGAAATTAAGTTTGTGATTCCACAATTTTATTTATCTCGTTATACAAAACAATGTAATATGGAAACAATGTATATACAAAACAATGTAATATGGAAAGGTACAATTAATTTCTCATTTCTATATAATTTATAATTTTTTCGAGCTCAAAGTAGGTAATACACAAACTCGAGAGACCAAAGAGGGAGAGGGTAATAGTGTGTGAATGGTCACCACAAGTTTAAGAAATTAAAGACTTCTACAAGATATGATGATATCAAAATGGACTCGTACGCGTCATCTTCTAACTGAATCAATTTTTGACGATCACCTGATAAAGTGCGAGTCTGAACGCTAAAAATTAGGACAGCACCTAATAAAAACAGTGTTCCACCAAGGAAATGAAACCTTTTGGATATACTCCCAAGCGCTCGGACTCGCAGATGCTATTCCACCCCCTGACAGAGATCTCCAAGATTGGGGCGGAAATTTCGCTACTGCGTCACATAACGGAGGGGACGGTTGGAAAATAAAACAGATGAAATCTCGAAAATGAAGTCACCGGTCTGACCGGCTTGTAAATCACGCGCAGATAAGAAGTCCCCCAATTTAGGGCTCATCCGAAATGATTCTCGACCCAATCCTTTTTCTCTCCGATTCCGAAGTGCGCATACTGGCGGCAGGAAAGGAATACGGTCGCACTCTGGGAGACGGTCTCGAATAATAGAGCAATAATTCTCCACGAAGGGAATAAACAAAAACGGGCCGCATCTTGCAAGAAAGAAGCTCTCCCTTCCATTTGCATTAAAATTGTGGACGAGTTTTAACGACATTTCCCTAGACATACAACGTTTTCCCACTAGAAACATTACCCTATAATTGTGAGGCCTCATAGGAGTATTTATATTTCCCATGAAAAGGCAATACATTTTGACATTACCTTCGTACAACTCTAAGACACGCCACAAAATCAATTTTAACATCTATGGGAGGCATAAAATCATGCGATTTGAGTTCATGACATCGAGAAAGTAATCAAGGCATTGTAATAAAGCGGTAGACTACTCAACATTAACGAAATTCGGAGGGGAACTGAGGAACAGATCAAGGACTCGTTTTTCTAACGCTCACATTCATAAAGCAAAATGAGGTAGGCCAACTTGGATTTCGGAATTCCCCCACGTCTCATGACTCTCCCTTTCTCGTCTCCTTTTCCACTGTTGATAACCTGTCATCCTCCGCCATACGCCCAAGTAAATGCTCTAGGCTGGTGGCGCAGATATCGGCGCGAATACATTGATATAACGAATAACTAACACATTTCACTTGTATTCCGTTGATATTAAAATGCGTCCTTAGAGATGTGGGTAAGGAGATTGTGGAGGGTTCGGAGAAACTGGATGGATGGAAGACGAACGAGGAAGAGTTAGATCTCTTCAGGGAGGAAATGGGGATACGGTGAAAGGAAGGTTAGGAGAAGGTCGTACGAGTGGAAGGAAGGCGCATTGGGAGAGAACTAAATTTTTTAGTAGAACGTTAGGTGAAGAGGAAAGATTTCGGAGCGGCATGGGGAAGGAGGAAAGTGTGATGATCTTCGCAGGAACTTAAAAGAGTACAAATATACAATCATGAGTAGGAGAGTTGAAACATATCCCGAAATCGGGTAGTTGACCAATAGTAATGATAAGGGGCTATAAGGGGACTGGGTCAATGTGGTGGTTACATTACTGGCTTCGTCTCCTGAAGTTTCGGATTCGAGCCCAGGTAGCCGCGGAGATTTTCCAGAGGAAGCTGATCCCCAGGTAGATGCAAAGCGGAGGCATTTCAAGGGCAAAACTCTTATCTTTCATATGGGACGTTAGACTACACACCCCTTGTCGTTTTTAGCTGAGAATAGGCAAATGCCGACGCCTTGTTTCCCACCAAACTTTCTCCGATTCCCCAAGTAATCCTATTCATACCGATTTAACCGTCTGACGATCTATGGCGCTAATGGCCTCAGTTATAGGTCGCCTCCCCAAATTTAAAATAACAATAAGGAAGTGATAAAGCACATAACATGAATGAGATAGAGAGAATAATTATAGATGGCCGCTTTGCAATCCAGTGCTCTGTTCGGAAGTCAACTATGTAAAGTTTGCCGAAATCTGAGTAGTTAAGCCGGGAAAAATACGACAGCGGCACGACTGTTTGCTAATGGGTTCGTCAAATGGAAGGCCCGAGTTTTGAGTTCCGGGTTAGGTTGACCAAACGTAACTAATAACTATAAATTGTAAATGTAAATTGAAACACTCAAGCGAAAGAAAAAATAGGAAGAAAAAAATAGAATAATTGATCTACTACGTCAGAAACGCCAATAAGCGATTCGATATTTTATTGTCACATGGATTTTGATAAAAATTTGCTAATGTGACATAGAGAGGAGCTAAGGTGACATAATTTAACTCATCTCTATGTCACATTAGCAAATTTTTATCAAAATCCATGAGACAATAAAATATCGAATCGCTTATTGGCGTTTCTGACGCAGTAGATCAATTATTCTATTTTTTTCTTCCTATTTTTTCTTTCGCTTGAGTGTTTCAATTTACATTTACAATTTATAGTTTTTAGTTACGTTTAGTCAACCTAACCCGGAACTCAAAACTCGGGCCTTCCATTTGACGAACCCATTAGCAAACAGTCGTGCCGCTGTCGTATTGTTCCCGGCTTAACTACTCAGATTTCGGCAAACTTTACATAGTTGAGTTTATTGCTTGTTTATTGCTCTATTTACAGTACAGAGGATTTATTTACAGTCCCTACAGAGGATTTATTTACAGTAGACCTGATAATATTAAGCATAAAAATCCTACTACAGCAGCCTATCCGAGATCTACGAGCTACCTTGCAAACCACTGCGCGACCGTATAACAGCGGGCGTTAGGTCACAAGCCATGAAAAAGGTACAATACAATACAATATTAATATATTCTACCCTGGGTATCACCCTTACAGATAAAATAGCAAAAAAATATTATTTTCGCTCAACAAAATGGTCAAATACAATAGAATCATGAAAATATAATACACAGGTCTAAGTAAAAATATAATCTTACAGACAGTAAAGTGGTACATTAGAAAATCACGTCAGCTCAGAGGCATATACATTTGTTATAAATATATGTATGGAATCCGTGATTTTCAGGTTTTGGGGCAAAGTGTGCCGTAGTTTGGATGCGGTAATTAAAATAATTGAAGATAGATATCTGTTCGGTGAATCGGGTTGTGTAAGAAAACTTAGTTTCGTGAGAGATGTCCTCTGGGTGATTTTAGACCTAAGTGATATTTCGGAGAGGTTATTCGGGATTCTTCCCCGGAAAAGATTAAAGAGAAATGCTCCAAAGAGATATTCCCTTCAGCCACAAGCTTTTAGCCTGAGTGCGGTGTTAAAATAATATCTTCCGTGCTAATAGGACGCAAGAGCAGCAATAATTGTATAAAGCCTGCCCACACCTATAAAAAATTGTGCCGAACGCGTTCGCCGAGAATATTTTCGGTGTAAATTGAAAATTATTTTCACACAATTATTTACGCCATTCAAACAAAGCCATGACCCCGACAAGTCAAGTTTGAGATAGAGCAAGAGCGAGTTGCAATAGTTGCACCTTCTCCCAAAGGATCGCGCGGGAAAAATGACACAGAGAGTGAGGTGGCGTAAAAAGGTCATCACAAGAGACCTGCGAAGGAGGCAATGACGCCCCGACCCTCCTGAAGGGCAGCCGCGACCTCTACCTTTGAAAACACATTGGGGTGTGCCTATGGGAAGTGTGATCGGGTCCTTCCTGTTGCGAAATCACGCTAATGACGGAAGCACCTGCGTGAAGAGTAAAACTCCAGTATTCGCCTACGATTCGGAATTATGCAACGGGAATTGTATCTACCGCAGATGACGCTTTAATTACACGGAATTTATATAACAGTTTGTAACAGATAGAGAATGGGGTTTGGGATTAAAATATATTTTATTCAAAGTCATAATCTTCGTGGAAAACATTACACCGGGCCAAAAAGTCAACATGAAACTTAGGAAGAAGAAACAGTAACTTAGGCGTCATTATAACCCACAATATCTCATTCAGCTCACGCATTGGAACCTGCATTTCAGCCTCGAAAAACTTTTAGTCTAGAAAAATGGTGATGGTTAACTGTAATGAGAACGTCAAGAAAAGTAGTTATGTATTGCATTCTGCCAAGGCCAAGCCTAAAAACTTACATGGGAACCATAGGTGAAAGAGTTAGTGAGGTTATAACATTACGTTCAAAGCTGTTCCAATAAGTGAAGAGGCTACCAATAAGTGAAAATCCTGCCTCCACCTAGGCGCTGAAAGCAGAAACCTCAGCCAACCTTAATAATGTCACATTAGCTGCGGGCTGAGCAGAATTTTATATACAAAACATGAACATAGAGTTTATCTAAGGCTATCGAAATGGCAACGTCATCATGGGTGTTAACATTAACCATAAATTATTAAACCGGGCCTTAAGGTAGGTATAAGGGACCAGAGTTGAATTCTGACACCGAACAGATTACTCCAACGTTAGCTAGGGCCATTCAGTTAAAATATGAGGGAGGAGCAAGGAGCATTTGAACAAGGACTGCCTTGTTCAAATGCTCTTTAAATTTCGCACATTTTGTGACTATGTCAGAACTACGTCATAGCACGCATTCATTCAAACATATACAGATTTTCAATAATGACGATTATAAAGAAAATTTTAAGATTAAAATAAAAAGGCCTGGAGTCCTAACATCCCCTGCATTTTAAGACCATAAACATTCCCCGTCATAACACAAATAAATTGAAACATTTCAACAATGACAACTATAGAGAACACCTCTTGATAAAAATAAAACGGCTGGGAGTCCTAACATCCACTGCCACCACGGCTGGCAGGAAATAAAGCAGATGGGACATTCCATGGTGACCAAAGTAACATTTTAGCAAATTGTATGCCTTATTTTAATTACATTCTTACAAAATCCTGTGCATTTATGCAGTTTTTCTCACCACAATGCATTTGACACTTGCTATAGTAAATAAGGAATGTGAAGATTAGCAATATTTAGGGCCAAATTTAAAAAAATATCATTAATTAAACACTGTGACCAATGTAACAAAAATTATACCTTAACATTTGTTACTAGAGTTTAATGGAATATTACTCTGAAAGTGTATCACTTTAACACAAACTTTTTGAATATATTTGGAGTGTATGGTTTTCTAAGCAAATATGCAAAGTCACACAAAAAACTTTCTTGCCATTCTTATTCAAATAATTTCAACAAAAAAATTTGGGTTGTGACCAACGTAACCGTGACCAACGTAACTTATGATTTTCCATTGATAAAGTAACAGGTTTGTGTCAATTACTAGTGCTGCATTTTGAATTTCTTGTATGCTGAGGTGATAACTTTTCTTCAGATTCAGAATCAGCAGAAAATTCTCTTAAAAATGACATATTTTGGTTTCTTTAAAATGTTAAAAATAAGCGTGAGGTTGATATTACCATGGAATGTCCCAGATGACGATGTGGTGCGCAGATTTCCTGCTTTGGTCTGTTTGGATATTTCAAATGATTGGTTCTCTGCGTTCTCTGGGAGTTCGCCGAAAGTGTGGAAGCCGCAGAGGCGTGGATCGAGGAGGGAAGATGAACGATCAGGGGTGGGGCACGGCCTGCGAATCCTCTGCCCCGCAACACGAACGCCATATTATTTTTGGCCGCCCCCCTCTCAGGCGTCGAAGGCCACTTGCTCTTTAGCCCCGTCTCTATCTTATTGTTAGGGGCGGGTGATTGAAGAGGGAGGGATGAGGGGGTACAAGGGTTGGTGGTATTGAGGGCTGGCGGGGAGGAGGGATGCATCCTTAATGCTGGGCAAGCCACCTATAAAGAGAACGCCGGAGACCCATTTGTGCCATAGCGAGAACAGACTGACAATCGAAGTATACAAAGACTAAACAGAGTAACTTCCAGACATGTACGGACTCAAGGTATGTACTATGGGGGAAAAAAGTTTCCCAACAAACGGAGCGTCACCACTATCGCTCTGAGGGAAAATCGGCTTCCTTTCTGACAGTACATTATTCTTGGGTCTCTGCCACGACGAGGGAAGTTCAAACGCAGTAAGGTGATCGACTCATCGTCCAGTATGTGACGTTATACCGGCGGATTGCCTGACCCGGGCGTTATTCGCGCCAGCTGCCAGAACGGAGGCATATTAGATAACTTTGTATGCATTTGAAACGTTCTATTTAACTCTCTCGTTCTCGCCGAGCTTTCCTCCGCATTCTTCCCCTTCCCTCCATTTTCCTTCTAGGCTTCGATCCTTTTATCGCCCTCTAACAAGGTCCTGGGATTCACCTCTATATTGTCCACCTCTATACTCCCTCTCTCTCTCTCTCTCTTGTTTGAAAAAATGAAAAATTTGATATTCTTTCGTAATTTGCTGCCACTAAATACTGCTTTGATCATGTGGAAGGATTTATCGCAGGATGTAGTATAACCTGCGATGCCTAACAGAGCACCTCCATGAAAAAGACTTTCTTTAATAAACGTGAATACAAACGTATATTCAATGCACATTTCAATCATGGTGACAGCTTTCCAATGACTACGCAGATGAGCTGAGAATACGCAAAAACGAACGAGTAGATGAAAACGCAAATAATAAAAACAAAAAAAGCAGTAGGAAAATATGTTACAATTGCCTTGTGGCTAGTTATTTTTAAAAAATTAAAAATATTTATGCTCTTAGCATTCGCTAACTGCTTATTCGCTATGAATAATTGAACTTGAGTTTTTATAGATTCCACTATATTAAAAGATATTTAATGAATGGTATTTATTCAAAATGAGTGTCACTAAAATGATATACGGTAGTTTCATACATTGATTTATTTCATTTTCACTGGTTTCAAAAGTAATACATTTGAGATAACGGGAAACAAAAAATATAATATGTATGCTCTGTTGATCCTTATACCTATCAACTTCATTAATTTTTATAAAATATACAAAATTTCTACTTGCTAAAACACGAGATAGTGACATTATAATGTCCTAAGAAACAAACTATCAGTATTTAGTTTCACCACCATCACATTCAATGACCTTCAGAAGTCTTTGCCTCATTGACCCTATTACATTTTGAAATAAGCTAGGGCGCCGTCCATAAGATGCCCATACCTCCCGGACGTGTTCTTCCAGGGCCTCTTTGCTCCTTTCATTGGCATTCTGCCATTCCTTGACCATCAGACCCCAAACATTTTCTATCGGATTCAGGTCCGGTGAGTTTGGCGGCCATGGTAACACTGTCACATGCCGATTCTCCTTGAAAAATTTCCTGGTGTTTCGTGCACTGTGAATCGGACAGTTGTCCTGGACAAACACTATTTCTTCGCCATCCGGTACTACTTCGTTTATGTATGGAAGTAGCGAAGTACGAAGAATTTGGACATAATCCTCTGACGTCATTCGAGGTGGTGTTTTCACTAGCGGTCCCGGCCCAGCAGCAGAAATAGCTCCCCAAAAACTCAGGCTCACGTGGCCAGATCTATAGTTTCTCAATATGTTTTTTGGGTGGTACCTGAAATAAATAAGAAAAATAATTTTTGTTTCTGGATAGGAAAATGCTCTGTAATTTTCCATGAATTACTAATTTATATTTACCTAGAATTGCGTGTCCTCCACAGCTGAACATGTCCATTCTCATCACTCCTAAAGGTTTTTTCATCGCTGAATATTATTATATCCCAAAAGGATTGGTCCATATCAAGGTAAGAATGGGCAAATTCTAACCTCGCTGCCTTATTAGTTTCGCTGATCGCCGGCTTTCTTGCCGGCCTGCAATTTCTCATTCCCGCCTCTTGAAGGCGGTTTCTTACTGTACGGGTACTGCAATGCAAAGGGTCTAATGCCCTCTTTATTGCAGCCGCCCCACCAACACTGATAGGATTTTCAGAAGCACGTTGACGAATGTTGTCATCATCAGCTTGAGACGTGCATCTCGGTCTTCCACTTCTTGGTCGTGTTTCCAACGTCTCATTTCCCTCCCTGTAGCGTTTTAACCTGTAATAAACTGAGCTTCTATTTAAACCCATTACCCTAGATATCTGAGAAACAGTTGAACCTGCTTCAATCATTCCAATGATTTTTCCCCTCTCGCCTGGACTCAATGGCATTTTGTTGATATCCGTCTTTCTCCAAGGATGGAAGCAAACTGGCAATAAGCTCGTAAGTTCCCTCAGAAAAAATAGTGTCTGCAAAGTCAAATGTCATCAAATCCGTAACCATTATAACCTGCCGGTCAACTGCCTTGCGTCTCTTAAAGCGAAGTATCCTTCAATCGAGTTCAGAAAGTTGACGAAAGTTTGTAGGTGGGTAGTCCTGCGATAGTGATTTACAGATAACCCTCTAATAGGATCATAAATCCAATAATTTAAGCAAAAAAAACGAGGATTAATATTCTCCGTATCAATATAAACCATCGAATTGCTCCGTTATTATCAGTAGGTAGCGGTCGAGCGGTAATGTAACTGACTGGTAATCCGAAGGTTTCAATGTGAGACCTGAAGGTGGCGAATTTTTTTAGTCAGCCATTTTGTTACTTTACGTAAGCAAAACATACATAATTTACATTTTTATCCAAAATGCGTTTAAAAATGTTACGTTATATTTTTACGTTCAAGAGACGACCTTTCTCTTTTGCCGCGGAAACCTCTGTCTCTTCGTTCCAGGGAAATTCGGAAATGATGTCATTAAACGTGGATGGTTCTATCTTCTACCACTGCTCATCGCTTTCGGAAAGGAAGTCGTGTTTCGCCGTTTCAAGAGAAATTCTCCGGGAGAGTAAATAAAAGGAACCCTGTTCACCTGCAGCCCGCTGTCACTCTAACGGTTTCCCGAAATATTTTCGACCTCCCACCTTTTACCCCACCGAGTTCCTATTGTCATATTTTGGAACGGAGGGACCCAGCAGTGATATGAGAGAGAATATTAGTTAACTTGCGTCGTCTGAAACTTCCACCGTGTCTTTCATTGTTGCTTTTTTAAATACCACCTGATATCTTGCGAGGTATATTCATGTTGGGGTCGACAAATATTGAGTAGGAAGATCATCGCCGGGTTCTTCAGTCATTCATCCACATGGGCCATGTAATTCCCAATATTCAGGCTGCATAATAACGATTTGAGGCTTACAACGTCATGATACATTTACTGTCGTTTTTCAACTTTGTGTATTTTTGAGAGTTCATAAAGACATCACTGGAGAAAACCGAAGATTTTACTCTTCACCAAAAATACTGTATGCATTCCTTTTTTGTTGCAACTTACCAGCTCATAAATTTTCATGATTATAATTTTCAATTATTTTTATCACAGGGATTTAATTAATTACTCATCATGGACCATCTTCCTGGATCATCTTCTAAAGTAAAAATATTTTATAGTTTTTTAGGCGTCACCGAAAGACAGAATTTATTTGCTGATGCTTTTAATCACTGGACCAACCTTCTCCGAGAAGGCGGACATATCTTAAAAGGAGAAAGTTAGGGGATGATATCAGAATATGCAGCTGCTCCTGGACTGGAAATGTATTACAGGATTTTAGTGTTGATGGGCTGCATGGAACTCTTATTTGAGGAGGATCTCGAGGGAGAAAATGATCCGCAATCGACGGAATTCCCTTAGGAGGTGTCTGACAAAGATGAAGCTAAAGGAATTTCGTCTTCGGTGCAATTCTCTCCAAAGAAAAGGAAATCCCCCAAGATACCAAAGCGAAGGCAGTAACAATAACGAAACTTCATCCAAACTGATCTCTCAAATAACTACGCTATCAAGTGCCCCATCGTATACAATGGAGTGAAGGCCTCGCTGCAGCAAAAGAAAAGATACATCTACATACTACCCCGCAAGCCGCCTCAATAGGCGTGTGGCGGGGGGTGTTAGGACACCAGCCGTTTAAAGATAAAAAGGAAACGCTCTAATGAAATTACGCCTAGCATTTATTATAGTCCCTTATTGTTCGGGGGAAAAACGAATTCCCATACCTATCCGTTCGGCAAAATATCTCTCTTAATTTATCGTTTCTGTCGGACCTGGAAATATAGTGGGGTTCTAATATGATGTTCTCCGTGTCGCTCTTAAAGATGTATATTCTTAATTGCTCAAGTAATCTAAGCCTAGCGCGCAGCCTCCGAGTATCTAGTGGCTCCCAGCCTAACTCGTTTAACATCTGTGTAACGCTGTCTGTACGCCCGCAGCAGTTTTTGACGAATCGTGCAGCTTTCCTTTGTATTTTAAGAAGTTTCCGGATTAAGTCTTTCTGCACCGGATCCAATATGTTCGCTGTATATTCAAGGTGTGGCCGGACGAGTGCGAAATAGTACCTCTCTTTTACTTTTTCATCCGAAAATCTTCCCACAATACGCTGGACGAATCCTAGCTTCTTCAGAGCTCTGCCACAAATATTTCTTATATATGTTCCCTACGATAGGTTCGAAGTTATCGTAACTCCTAGATACTTCACTTCATCTGTCGCCTTTATGTTAACACCATCCACAGCATATACATGGGAATAGTTGGACGACCTCCGCAAGAAATGTACCGCCGCATGTGGATACCGATACATGCGGAGGAAACCGGGAGGACAAGTGGGATCCGAGTTAAGGGTATATTAAGAACATATGACAACAAGATGAAGAACAAAGAACATCCTTTCAAGAACGAAGCCTGAAATCGTTCCGCAACATTTCCCTTAATTTGTGATCAACGCGGACCAAACGGCGTGTGAGTATAGGGCGGAAATAAAGCGAACGCTTTATCTTCGCGGATAAAAAACTAAGGACGTGAGTATCGGCCAAATAAATACAATGGCATGGCCATTCAAACTCAGCTCAATACAGAGTAACTTACTTTGGAACCCTTCTGTCCAAATTATGTCTCCAAGGGGCCGGGCGATTTGGTTCAAAGGTGAAAAAAGAAGTTGAAGGGACTGTTAATCGTTTTCAGATTTTTTATGTGACTTGCTCAAAGTTGGGTAAGCTATTAAGCAATATAGCAACTGTATTTGGACTAAGTGCTGAGCCCATACGTAAAAAACTATAAGTTCTTTTTATTAATTGAAACTTGGGCTGGTGAAACCTATATTTTTCTTAATGATGGATGATTTCAGCCAACGAACATGCACAATTGAAGTAATACTACTGAAGTGCACTCCCATTTTTCCCTAGGAAAGTTTACTTTTTATGAGTAAGCCAAAATATTAATTTCTTCTATCGAAAAATCTCCATACCTTCTTCAGAAGTAGCGTGATTCAACCAATCGAAAAGATGTGATTAAAATCCATTCGCTAAATCCTTAACAACTTTCGGTTCCAGGGTTAATGTTATTGTATGCGTGGTTTGCGTCTGGAATATCTACCGAAGGATAGATTTTCCTAAATGCGAAGCAAGTTTTACTTCATGATGGTACACTGAAAACCAAATATAACAATGAGGAGCCGCTTCACCAAGTGCTAGTGGTCTGGAGACATATATTGTCTCAATTTTAATAATAATTATTAGCATCCAAGTTTACCTGAATCTTTCCCTCGAAAATAGGAGCAATTACTCGTGTGAATGAATCAATGTTGAATATTTACTTTTGCGGTATGCATTCATTGCGTTATGTTTCGTTGAAAGGAATGTATTCAAAATGAAGTTACATTATTTATTTAATTAAGTTATAGAGCGGATAAATATTCCATCTATGAGCATAAAAATTTTAAAAAGTAACTAGCCACAAGGCAATTGTAACATATTTTCCTACTGCTTTTTTTGTTTTTATTATTTGCGTTTTCATCTACTCGTTCGTTTTTGCGTATTCTCAGCTTATCTGCGTAGTCATTGGAAAGCTGTCACCATGATTGAAATGTGCATTGAATATACGTTTGTATTCACGTTTATTAAAGAAAGTCTTTTTCATGGAGGTGCTCTGTTAGGCATCGCAGGTTATACTACATCCTGCGATAAATCCTTCCACATGATCAAAGCAGTATTTAGTGGCAGCAAATTACGAAAGAATATCAAATTTTTCATTTTTTCAAACAAGAGAGAGAGAGAGAGAGGGAGTATAGAGGTGGACAATATAGAGGTGAATCCCAGGACCTTGTCAGAGGGCGATAAAAGGATCGAAGCCTAGAAGGAAAATGGAGGGAAGGGGAAGAATGCGGAGGAAAGCTCGGCGAGAACGAGAGAGTTAAATAGAACGTTTCAAATGCATACAAAGTTATCTAATATGCCTCCGTTCTGGCAGCTGGCGCGAATAACGCCCGGGTCAGGCAATCCGCCGGTATAACGTCACATACTGGACGATGAGTCGATCACCTTACTGCGTTTGAACTTCCCTCGTCGTGGCAGAGACCCAAGAATAATGTACCGTCAGAAAGGAAGCCGATTTTCCCTCAGAGCGATAGTGGTGACGCTCCGTTTGTTGGGAAACTTTTTTCCCCCATAGTACGTCCAGAAAGTGCAATTACGGGGCCCACTTGCCGCGATGCATTCGTCTTCCGCGGCATAGATCGAGAATTGTGCGTGGGTAAAAAATACTACACCGTTAGATCGGAAGTGCGTTCAAGTGCTCCTCTCACTATTGTCTCTGACTGCGATGCAACGAGAGCGGGGTTTTCTCCTCGATGACGGCATTAAACTCATTCAGTTTTAATTTTCGCTTGAAGACTTTCGCAGCTTTTCTGGTCTATGAAGGATGATTGTTTCGGGCAAAGCTGCGTTTTGTTCAATTTAAAAAAACTGAACGTTTCGCTTCTCGTAATGGAAGCGTCATCAAGAGACGCTTGATGATGTTTTCAGTACGGGAAGCGAAACGTTAATTTTTTTTATTGAACAAGATGGAGCATTGGCCGAAAAAATCAACCCTCATAGTCCTTCAGTTTTACTTTTCCGGAAGGTTGTGTACAGCGTACATGGGTAATCTTCGAGCGGGCTTCCAACTATTCTCTGGTTCTTATTCATAATTTCTTTATAAAGTTATTCGGCTTCGCACATTTCCTATTTTATCAAAGTCAGTTAAAAGGTCAGCATTATTTTTATTTAAACTTCAAAGATTTTGCAGACATTTTTCTTCCATTTTTTCCAAGCCTTTTTATTTAGATAGTGAATTTGGTTATCCGAATGAGCAATAACGAGTTGAAGTACTCCTTCGCAAAACAGCTAATAACGTCATACAGCACAGCTGCTCGCAACTATTATCGTCCATTACAGGAAAAGGCAATACCTCCCGTCTGGAATGTAGTGATTTCAACGATTTCCACGAACTCGATTATGTAATATTTTTTTGTTTAAATACTTCATGTTGCCATTAAACAAAAATATTGTGACACTCATTTTGACGTTTTATATCTTTTTCGATAGGAAATGTCAAATTACGACAATTTCATTGTCCTTATCACGAAATTATTGACGATGAATAGTATACACGCTATTATTGAGAGGTTAATTGCGCTAACCAAATACAGTAGACCCCCTCTTTACGATGGTATTCCGTTCCATAGGACCGATCGTAATGCGAATTCCATTGAAAAGTGAATCAGTATATTACCGGACTATAGATCGGTTAAACTACATCACCGCCAGTGCATTCAGTGATACACAATACAGTACATACATATTACATTCTATGCCTACATATACATTTCCGTTTCGACAACCAAACTTTCGTGATGAAATAAACGTTTCACCACAATCAGTTTCATTACGCCTCATTTATCGTACGAAACTTCAAATTAATGCATCTTGTCTTCAAATGCGGCCAAAGGTCGAAGGGGGCAGTATGAAAAATGCCGGACGCCCTTTGACTGCTCTCTCTGCCTCCTGAGCACTACTATTACTAAAAGCTACTACACTACTATAGTACTGTAGTATGTCCCAGCTTTCGATCCCGTTCGCTACTGGGCGCGCTAACAGCAAGTGGCGGAAGCCGTAAGCTTCAGCGGCTGAGCGCGGATAAGCACACCCCGCCCGCGTCGCCTTTACTCCACGAGGATGTGCCACCAGCTATTGGCACCTTCTTCCTGGCACATGTAAAGCGGCAGAAGGCAAACTTCAGTGCTCTACATCAAAAGATGCGCTGAAAAATACATGGCGTCGTCGCATGATTGCGAGGCATCGAAAGACTTGAGGTAGATGGTTAAGAATACGAGCAGGGTCATCCTAGTAACACAAACTACTAGTTCAGCCTAATATTTGTGGAGCTGGCGTTAGGGGCAGCACTCTAGGTAATATGCAGACGCTAAATTGACGCATTTCCTCAACCGTGTTGGCTAACACCGTCCTTACCGCGACATTGACCTACAGCGCACCACTGAATGGCCATCGATAAATTCTCGAGCATGCACTCCAGGGTTAGTTTTATAATTAATTGCGATATATTGCCACACGCAAATCTAGTAAGATGGAATTGAAAATGGGCCAAAAGGGAAGCGTCTCCATCACTATCGTGCGATTTGTTGGATCATGAATACGCAAAGCATTTTCACGGGTGTTACGTGAGAGCAGCGAGAATTAAAAAATTAAAGCGTCGGAGATGGAGTTAAAGAAACGAATGAGGTCAGTGAAGGAGCCGTCCGAAGCGCCCTTCGAGAGCGCAAGGTCAGTGGGTAAACCGACGAATTACGATGACAACAAAGAGATGAGGATGCGGGGAAGGCGCCAAATAATCCGAAACACATATAAGGCCGAAAGAAAACGCGCAAAAAATTTAATTTCGAATTGTTAATGGCACAACACTTAGATTTCGTGAATAACGAGAAGAGAACGGAATAGTACTATTATTAGTACTATTATCAGAGCGGCATATCTATTGACTCATGATAACTTAATGCGAACAAAATCGTTGATTATCCACGAAAATGTCAAATGATTTGAAATGTTTAAGAAAATTTAAGATAAATCGTAAACGCAAATGAGCGTTGACTCACCGTTTTTTAGGGTAAACTATAACTATTACAATGAATTAGTACATAGGTTTGGTCCTCAAGCATAACTTTCGCAGTGAAATAACAGTTTCTCAATCGCGTTGACATGTAAATAGAAGGAAGGTGCATTGGAGATGATAGTTTTGTGCGAATGATGGCGGAAAAAGCAAAGTAATAACTGTCATCGTTGACAGAAAACAAGAATGAGTAGGGCTCCTGAGTCAAAAAAGGGGGTCGCAAAGAAGACTAATGATCACCGATTGAATTGCATTAACACTTCCTTTTTCACCTTCAGGTATTTCTTTTCTCACGTGATATCCTTCTTCATAGACCACAGATCATCTAGACCACTTTCACAACGTCTATCTTCTATGATAAATGAAAAGTGAAAAACTTTGTGTATGTCCACAGTATTTATTATAGTATGACGCGTTTCAGCGAATCATCTTCGCTATCATCAGGTACAAAAGGCATTTGTACCTGATGATAGCGAAGATGATTCGCTGAAACGCGTCGTACTATAATAAATAGTGGACATACACAAAGTTTTTCACTTTTCATTTATCATTGCAATATGTTCCACAACATCTCGCCGAACACCGTTGAATACGTCTATCTTCTAGTTCACTTACTAAGCATTCTACCCTCCAGCACAGCTTTCAGTGTCCCGTAGCATGTTATTATTTGCGTCATACAATCACTTCGAATTCTCTCCAGCAGCTTCGTTTCCGTTTACTGCCATGCCTTTCGCCTGGCGCGATGTAATTCCGCAACTAACTCCAGTTTCACCATTTTTATGTTTTCCTGACCCCACCCTTATTACCTACCCTGCATCCTGGACCGTGGAATGTTGTTACAATTCATACAAAGCAGGATGCGGCACAGATGAGGCAGATACCAGTACTGTGCGCGAGGCGAGGACCCTTCACTCATTGCTCGAGCACTAATACTATTTTCTGCGTTGACTGTTTACATTTTTGCAACGCGCATTCTCGTGAATGAGATAGTTCAAGCTCCGCAGCCTGCACGAAAATTAACAGGATGTGTTTTCACTGCTTTAAGTGGAAGGTAAAAATGTTTGTCGTCGTGGTAATGGGCTGGAAAAAAAACACCGTGTGAACCGCGCTCGAGGAAGATACTGTAGTTGAATTCGCAGTATATGTATTTGGGTCGTTAATTCCATGCTTTATCTCCCAAGGGCTTGCTGGTGCTGGTGGTGATGGTGGCGGTGGTGGTCATGATGGTGAACGCAGACTTAGAGACGCCCGACTTGGAGACGGCTGAGCAGAGGTACGGCGGGTACGGCGGCAGGGGTGGCTACGGCCGTGGGGGATACGGAGGCGGGGGATACGGAGGCGGTGGGTATGGAGGCGGCCACCGCGGCGGGTTTGGAGGTGGTCACAGGGGCGGAGGCTTCGGGGGATTCGGCGGGAGGTAAAGAGGACGCAGCCGCAAGTGAGAGACGCTTGAGGAGGAGCTCACCGCTTGAGAAACGACGCAATCAACAAACACACATACACAAAAAAATTTCTCAAGAACGCTAACGCAAAAATGTGAAGGATCATTTTAAAGTGACATCCGATGCTGTGATTACACCCCAGTTGGCACAACCGCCGCCGAGAATCACCCCTGGAGACATCAACGTCGGAGGGCAAGGCTCACTGCCTCCGTCAAGACTACGCCAGACAAATGTTTCGACAGCTGCAACCACATGAATAAATACACGAACTCGAAAATGTTGTCAAAAAGTGAAAAACAATTGTAAAATGTGAGATAAAACTTGTGATACACATGAGAATAATTCATTTTCCGCTCCCTTAACCCGAAACGCACATAAAGAGCACTTAAGGTCTAGGAAGAGAAAACACTCGAAATATAATTGAATTTTCAGAGTAATACAAAATACATGAAAAATTAAATAGAGGCACAAAAATTATTTCAGGAATAGGGCCGTAAACCCGTGCGCATTTCCTATTTATTTTCCCTATTCCCATCGTTAATCATGGGTATTGACCTAACACCCCCTGCCACACGTCCGAGGGGCGGCTGGCAGGTAGTAAGTGAACGTTAATTAATGTTAACGATGCAAAGTTATTTAATTGTGCCGCAAAATACACAAACTTTGAAAATAGATTTGAAATACAACTGCGAGGATAAGTGAGGAGAATGCTTATGAGACGACATAAAAAAATTAAAGACTGAAGTCGCACTCACTACGAAGGTGAAATAATAAGTCGTTGTCCGCATGAAGGTAAAAATATTTATGTTTTTGGTTAATAGCTTAGAAATTAATTAAATGGAAATCTTTAAAAATATCCCTCTTACAAGAGAGAGGTTACATACTTCGAGTGTCTTGCTGTCCTCAGCTATAAGATGCGACATGTAACAAAGTTATCGAGGTTCAAGGTTAATGCAAGGTTTGATATTTAACTCCTGGTTTAATTCCCCAATTACGGGGAAGAAAACTGGAGATTATGGTAGGAAACGAATTATTAAACGAAGTGTTTTCTGAATGTAACGTCAACCTAAAGCGTTGGTCACCAACATTCTCGCCATGGGCTAATATTAAGGCACAACTTTTTGCCTTAGACCTCACAAGGCAGAGTAAGTTGGGGAAAGCTGATCTTGCAGTGTGATTTTTTTATAACAATTTTCTTTTGTAGATATCGGCCGGGAAATGCATTCGCTCGATGTAACAAGTGACAGGCACAAATTGGGGGAGGATAATCCAATCATGCTTTATCTAACGTAAATCGAAGAGAGAGAAACTCAAGAGGGCCTGTTACACGATACATTACCCCGTTCGAGTTAATGTTTAATTGCATGAATGAACGCGAAAATACACCGTGTAACCACACCAACTACAACGAAATCATAAATGCATGCTCAGAAAATAGAACCTGTTCTAATTTGGTTCATACATTCGTACAAGTTGCGCTCGTGTTTCAGTGACACCTGGCGGTAGATAACGGCAATATTTTCTGCGTGTTAATGATCGTTGTTTCCTGCTGTTTGTTTACTTCTGAGATGCGTTTTTTTGGGTTTGACTCAGCTATTTTTATACACTTTGATATCTGTTTCATTTTTGAATTCGCTTTACTCTTTGACCTTAGCACTTGGTAATTTATATCAAACACAGAAACCTACTTTTACTGGGACCCAATTATTCCGTACCTGAGGGGAAAGTCATCAAATGCAGAAGAGAATTTAAGTTCAATTTAATTGGTAGAATTGATTTTCAACAGGCATTCAATTATATTGATTTAAATGAAATTTAAACATTAATGGGTAGAAATTAGTCTTTACCATTTTAGCCATTTGGACCCTTTACGTAATTAACGATTTCAAAGAACATAATCGATTCAGTTATTACTAGTTAATTTATTGAAGACGGACTTTACATAAGGCTAAACATCACAATAACACACAACTCAACATTTCAGTCAATAATATTCGCTTCGAATACCACTTGAAATTACAGCTACCGGCTTTACATCTACATCTACAAAATACAGTGCAAGCCACCTCAGGGGTGTGTGGCAGGGGGTGAGTAGTCACCAACATGCATTACTCTATACCCTAAAGTTAGTGTACAGACGACTAATTATGCATTAGCATAAATCGCTAATGCTTGTCACGAGGCGAAGTCTCACAAGCATGCACTACATTACAGATATGCTCACAATGGAGAGGGACCGTTAGTATATATGTATTTTGCAACTACACAAATGGACAGATACTCAAGACTTACGTAGAAAACATGTACGGCGTGCTCTTAGTACTAGGTAACAGATAAGGATTCAAGTTTTAGGGAGTACTGCTACTACTATGAGCTACACTACCTATCTACAAACCTAGATCAAAGATTTAATCTGGGGAAACAAGATAGAGTCGCAGGATACAGACGATTTTTATCGCAGGAAATAAAAATTATTAAAAACTTATCTTCGATATAGTACCGAATGAGGTTAAGCCATGAATCCTGGAGACTTCAACGCCAGCGAATGCTTCTTGCTCTTCTGTTTAATTATCGCAAATACTAATAATATACCCACCCTCATCATAACTCATTGGTAATTCCTTTTCTTAAGTGTATTTCCAACCACATTAAATGAGACTATCTCAGTCCACATCTTTCCTCGCACAACATTCACTCTTCAATCAGAGGCTGGATACCCTCTCGGGTCTCTATCACTCTACCTCGACACGAGAAAAATAACATTGCCGTAACATCCGATCCAAATTCTTTCTTTGCCCACTCAGTTTCTATAAGGCTGTGTCAGAAAACCTTGTGACGGAAATAAAAATTCTGATACATTCTCTCTTTCCTAATGGTAGGAAATAAGCCAACTTGAAAATCGGTTGAAACATCAAACTCCACAATGTCACAGAATTAGCGTAAGTATATGAAAAGGAATTCTTTTAGTATTTTAACGGACACAGAAAAAAGAAACAATCACATGAGATATAGCTAATTAAATTTGATGATTTTCAATTATTTTTTGAAATATTTTTTTAAATTTAACACACCTTTTATGGCTATGCTTTGTGGAATATATTCGTGATACGGGAGAGAGAAATTAACTTTGTGATTCCACAATTTTACTTATCTCGTGAAATAAAACAGGTTAATGTGGAATGGTCCAATTTACTTCTCATTCCTGTATAAAAAATATTTTTTCGAACTCCAAGGATTACACAAACTCGAGAGACCAAATAGTGAGAAGGTAATATTGTGTGAATGGTCCACACAAGTTCAAGGAATAACGATTTCTACAAGATATGACGATGACAAAACGGGCTCGTACGCGTCATCTTCTTCCTGAAACAGTTTTTGACGATCACCTGATAAAGTGCGGGTCTGAACGCTTAAAATGAGGACGTCACCGAATTAATGCAGTGTTCCACCAAGAAATTGACGATGACAAAACGGGCTCGTACGCGTCATCTTCTTCCTGAAACAGTTTTTGACGATCACCTGATAAAGTGCGGGTCTGAACGCTTAAAATGAGGACGTCACCGAATTAATGCAGTGTTCCACCAAGAAATTAAACAATTAAGGATTCGCTCCTAAGCGCTCGGACTCGCTGACTGCAATATTCCACCCAATGACTGAGAGCTCCAAGGTAGTAGGCCAGTCAATAGAGAATAAAAACAGTGATTTTCACCAATATTAATAATACCTGTACACCAACTGCACCAGGTTTCTAAGGTCAATTCTTAGATGAAGCTGCATATGATTGAAATTCATGGGAATTATTAATGAATTATTTAAACAATAAAAACTGTAATAATATTGGCAAAACCAAATTTTTAGATGTTTTTTTCGCTTCTACTATGAAACACATTGAAGCAATAAGAAAAATTTCAATGGGACAGTTGTAGGTAATGTAAAAAACCTTTAAAAGAGAACAGATTTTAAAGTATCAGGCGAAAGTTTGTGGAAAATTGTCACAGATTGCATTGTAACAGAAAACACTTTGTAAATATTTCCACACCAATTTTTATTCAACCGACCTAGGTTTCTCAACAATTGCCATTATAACCTTGATAGTGGCAATGTTTGCCGAAACCTAGGTCGGTTGAATAAAAATTGGTGTGGAAATATTTACAAAGTGTTTTCTGTTACAATGCAATCTTTAAAAGAGAGGTTAGAGAACTTATTGGAACCATTTGTCTTGAGAAGAATGGAAAAAGCTATAATAAACAAGTTTTTCAAGAATTTGTTACTTTTAAATTTTTTATGTTGTAGTGTTAATATATAGCAAAATAATAGTTATGATATTTACATTACTTGTGCAAAAGTTGGACACTGTTGGATCTATAGTTCTTGCACAGTTACAGTTTCAAATGTTTCATTTACTTAATGAGTTGATGAGGATTTAGGGATTTACAGACCATGCAACGAAAAACTAAGTAGAAATTTTCCGGAAGACACAAAGGTAAGTACTTCCAAATGTAGAAGTATACTAAATGAGGTAAGCCAACTTGAACTTCGTTTATCCCCCACGTCTTGTCTCTGCCATACATAGTCATCTTTTCCACTGTTGATAGCCTGTCATCCCCCACCATACGCCCAAGTAAATGCTCAGGGCTGGTGGCGCAGATATCGACGTAAATGCATTAAACAAACGAGTAACTGATACATTTCACTTATATTACGATGATGTAATACAGGAGTCCTTTGAGATGTGGGTAAGGAGAATGGGGAGGGTGGGTATAAACTGGATTTACGGATGACGAACGAGGAAGCGTTAGATCTCTTGATGGAGGAGAAGGGGATGCGGCGGAAGGAAGGTGAGAAGAAGGTCAGACGAGGAAAAGGAAGGCGCATTGGATGTGAACGGAATATTGGAGGAGACATAGGAGAGAAAGTTCGGATAAGAGGAAGTACTTTGGAGAGGCATGGGGAAGGAGGAAAGTGTAGTGATCTTCGAAGGAACTTAAAGGAGGGCAAAATTATAGTCATGAGTAGGAGCGTTTTAACATATCCCAAAATCAACTATTTGACCAATGATAATGATTAGACTATGGGGGAGGAAACCCGGGTCAATGTGGTAGCAAGGGTACTGGCTTCGTCTCCAGAAGTTCTGGCTTCGAACCCAGGTAGTTACGGATATTTTCCAGAGGAAAGCCGATCCCCAGGTGGGTGCTAATAGAAGGTATTTCAAGGGCAGAACTCCATCCCTCAAATGGATCGTTAGACTAACACCCCTTGGCGTCTTTCGCTTAGAATAGACAAATGCCGACGCCTTGTTTCTCTCCAAACTTTCACCGATTCCCCAAGTAACCATATCCATACCGATTTAATCGTCTGACGATCTATGGCGCTAATGGCCTCAGTTATAGGTCGCCTCCCCAAATTTAAAAAAACAATAAGGAAGTGATAAAGCACATAACATGAATGAGATAGATAGAATAATTATAGATGGCCGCTTTGCAATCCAGTGCTCTGTTCGGAAGTCAACTATGTGAAGTTTGCCGAAATCTGAGTAGTTAATCCGGATAAATACGACGGTGGCACGAGTGTTTGCGAATGGGTTCGTTAAATGGAAGGCCCGAGTTTTGAGTCACGCTTTAGGTTGACCAATCGTAACTTAAAAGTATTAATTGAAAAACTCAAGTGAAAGAACATAATAGAAAGATAAAAATAGAATAATTGATTTAATGCGTCACGAGTACCAATAAGCGATTCGATATTTTATTGACGCCTGAATTTTGATAGCAATATGTCTAATGTGACATAGAGGACCCTTGCAGAATAATTGTTTGCCGTAGACCTGAGGATATTAAGCATAAAAATCCTACTACAGCAGCCGATTAGATATCTACGAGGTACCCTACGAACAACCGCAAGGACGAATTACAGCGAGCTTTAGGACACCAGCTATGAAAATTGTACAATGCTATACAGTAGTTATTTAATTTGCCCTGGGTATCCCCAATAGAGAAAATATAGTTACAAAATATGATTTTGGCTCAACAACAGGGTCAAATACAATAGAATCATGAAAAGATAGTACACCGTTGTAAGTAAAAAAAAGTATTCTTATAGACAGTACAATCGCACACACATTAGAAAATCACGCAAACTAAGTTTTAAAAAGAGGCATACATTTTTTCTCTAAATATATATATGGGATTCATGTTTTTCAGGGTTTAGGGCAAAGTGTTCCATAGTTTCGAGGTATTTAATAATGATTTAAGATAGATATTTGTTCGGGGAATTGGGAAGTGTAAAATACTTAGTTTTGTGCGAGATGTCTTCCGGATGATTTTATACCTATGTAAAATTTGGGAGTGGTGATTAAGGTTTCTTTCTAGCTAGCAATAGAAGAAAGAGAAAGGCTCCTAATAGGTATCCCCTTCGGTCAAAAGGTTTTAGTCTGGGTAGGAAATAGGACAAATGAAAGGACTAAAGGGAATTTTATGTAAACGGAACTTGGTCTGTTTTCTGGTTTCTCTGCTCTCTCTGGTTGTATTAATTAATAATGTGAGGGAAAAAGGAATTCTGTTACCTATCAGTTCGGCAGTGTATCTCTTCATTTGTCGTTTCCATCAATTCTAGAGATAATGCGGTGTTAAAATAATATCTTCCGTGCTAATAGGACGCAAGAGCAGCAATCTTCTTATATATAAAAAAGAATGTTTGTTTTGTTTGTGTTTTATGGACTCCTATACCATTCATTCGATTGCGATGGAACTTTGGTGAGTTGTTGTTTGCGTAATCATAAAGGTTTCTAAATTGTAAAAATGGCTATTTTTGGGGTTGTTCTTACCCCAATATTGGTAAAATTTACTTCCATAAGAAAAGAATTGAATTCGGTGCTGGTTTTTCTTTAATTGCTTTTTAAAATTACATACACTCGAGATATTGGATGGAAATTTGTATCATAGAGTGCATAAAAGAATGCACTATTTAATTCTTTCATTCAATTTTCTTATAAGTTTCGTTTTTTCCAAGTATTTCGTTTTTATCTTGAAATTCATCAATTTTTCTTCCAACTAATTTTGAGGATACCGGGACTAGCCACGGTAGTTACCTTTACGGAGTCACCCGCAAGAGCACATAATTTTTCTTCCTTTTCAACAATAGAAATTTCCTTGGCAACCAGGTGTGAATATCCATTTAATAGCGATTTCATGAATGGCAATTCACTCCCGCTGCATTTAAAGGCCAGATTCAGTGACTAATTTGATAGTTGTAGCCAAACGAATACAGTTCCCCATTCGCCTTGCCTTCTCAATGGCCATCAACAAGGCACCAGATCAATCGCTTCAAGTGTGTGGATTAAATTTGAAAAATCCATGCTTTTCACACGGTCAATTATATGTTGCATGATCACGAGTGGGACAGACCAATAATACCAAATTCAACACCAGCTGTTCGAACTCAACGCTTGCCTCAAAGCGTCGCATCTTTGGAGACATGAGCAGAAACACACGTTAACGATCAATATGCACGTAAATCATTGTGCCATCGATCGAACAACCATTCAGAAAGTTATTCCGCAAATTGTCACCAATTACAAAAATCACCAATGGCTTTGCGAACGTGTTATTATGGCAGCAAAAAACACCGACGTCAATACAATCAACTACGCCATCCACGAACAAATTTCGGGCGAATCTGTCATCTACAAATCGATTGACAGCGTCATGAATGCGGACGAAATTCTTAATTTCCAATTGAGTTGTTAAATTCAATGGATCTTTCTGGTGTACTACCGCATAAATTGTCACTCAAATCGGTGCACCAATAATTCTTTTGCGCAATTAATGCATCATGATTGTGCAATGGAACCAGACTCACTGTTAAACAACTGAAGCCAAACGTCATCGAAGCGACAATTCTGAATGGCAAATCAAAAGGAGAATATGTGCTTCTTCCACGTATTCCCATAATTTTCACCGACATGCCATTTTATTTAAAACGACTGCAGTTCCCCGTTCGCCTTGGCTTCTCAATGACAATCAACAAGGCTAAGGGCAATCACTTCAAATGTGTGGATGAAACCTAGAAAATTCATGCTGTGGATTAAACCTGGAAAATCCTTGATTTTCAATGCTCACGAGTGGGAGAGCCGAAAAATTTGTGAATACAAGAACAAGCTTACTAAAGAAAGCCTTGGAAGCAAGCAACGAAGCATATCGTTTACGAGTTGCTCAATCACGTGCATCAGAATTGTGTCCGTGAGATATAATATTGCGTGCATCAGATTCATATCAGTGAGAAAAAATTTGTGTTAAAAGTTACGTATTTTATTTGTACGTAGAATAAGATTTGGTGTAGCGGTCTCTTTGTTTGATTTATTTTAAATTACTTACACTCATGATATGGATAACTTAAAGAACAAGGTTTTGAGTTCTTGCATTCGAATTTTTCGTATACGCTTCACTTTTTCCTAAAATTGGATTTATAAGCTCGAAAATCTTAAATTTTTGCACTTCATCAACAAAAGAATATTTCATTTATATCAGGGATCTTTCGGGGTTTGCACCGGGTAGTTAGGTCCATGGCGGCTAACGTTTCGATGCTCAACTCACCTCTGCCCTGAGGACGATGCTCGACTCGAGCATCGAAACGTTGGCCGCCATGGACCTAACTACCCGGTGCAAACCCCGAAAGACCCCTGATATAAATCTTCGCCGGGAAAGCCCGAAATCATTCAATATTTCATTTACTTGGAAACCGCAGCATCGGCATGGACTGGAAACTCATGCCATCACTTGTGCTTTAAAAATTCCTGTGTAGGTACGTGGAATTCATTGGACTAGAGTTCAAATTCGTTTAGGGACCGATTATGAACCCAGAAGAGATCTGTGGGCCAAGCCATTAAAAGTATGGAAATCAAATGGGAATTCAAGATAGAGTATTTTATTTTGCGAATAAACAAAAAATCATTGTCCTTCATTTATTTTTTACATGTCTGATTTGCATATGTGTGCCTAACTAGAAAGAAAAAGAGGAATGTGGAATAACTAAGTTATACTTTTCATTTACAACGAAAAAGAGGCATTGCAACGCATGCCGGGCGCAGCTAGTAAATGTATAAAGCCAGCCCCCACCTATAAAAAATTGTGCCGAAAGCGTTCGACGCGAATATTTTCGGCGCAAATTGAAAACTATTTTCACGCAATTATTTGCTCCATACTGTCAAGGCTATGACCCCGACAAGTCAAGTTTGAGATAGAGCAAGAGCGAGTTGCAATAGTTGGACATTCTCCCAACAGATCGCGAGGGAACAAATGACACAGAGAGTGAGTTGGCGCAAAGAGTTAATCACAAGAAACGTGCACAGGAGGGGACGCCGCCGCCCCGAACCTAGGTACGTAGAAGATACAGGTTGCCTCAAAAGATGTAAACGATGCGATATCTCGATCCGCGCTACTATTAGCTGGCTCTTCGCGTGACGTCACTGACGTCTTAGTTACAGCCTTCAGCAGACATGATCAAATTGCAAGTAGAAAGATAAGAGATTAGTGGTCGTGGTAAGGTTTTTTCCATCCTGTGAATTCCGATTGAAAATTTCAATTGCTCAAAGTCAAGAGAGACTCTAGGTTCGAGCAGGGTTTGAGTGGTCTTGCATCCAGCATCAACACTGCGTGAAAAGCAAAAGAAGAAGAAAAGCAAACTTCATTCCTGAAGTACGTTTCACGTCCAAAATAACCATATATGAAGAGGAAATAGGTCGGATATAGAATGAATCGTAAAAGCATTACAATTAAGATAGAGTTAAAAATGTTTATTTATTATAGTTTTTCAATTTATTTTGACTACCCCAAATAATTCCTCATAGCATTTAAAAAAATGATATTTTCCAATGAATATATTTTTTTGTACATTAAAATGTAATTGGTAATGAGCTTTAATATGTAAGGTTCACGAGAAAGCAAAACTGGCGTAAGATATGGGTGAATAAATATAATAGGAAGGACAAATAGAATCCTGACTAAAGTTATATCAGCTCAGATCACTTAAAGCCTAGTGACTATTTGCAGGATCAAGGAGCAGAATTGTAGGGTCTTCCTGTTCGACGAACTCTAATTGAGAATGCTATTCCAAGCATAAGTTTGCCAGAGAAATACGGAAGTCCCTGAAAAATTGCAGAATGGAGTGGAGAAAGAATGCTCCCCTAGGTTTTTAATTTGCTTTTATGTCAAAACAATGTTTACGTATCGGTAGTTTATACTCATTGTATACCTGTATTATTGCATTAGATTCATAAATTTTCCATCGCATATTCTTGATATAAATATTTATAACATATTTTGTTTTTATAACACAGAAAATTCACTTTCCGATATGTTACAATCAGTTGAAAGTACACCTGACTGAGTGGTGGCCAAATACTCATAATAAAATGAGAGGAGATTTGGATGAATAGGTCGTTGAAATACTTCAACGACGGAGACTTTTACATAGGTTAAAATTTCATGAATTTGATTTGAGCCAAGTTAACCAAAAATGACAGGCTAAAAGCAAACTAATGATGACATTAGCTATCCACACATAATACGAAGAATCTAGATACTGTGAGTTTTTATTTGTTTATTTACTGTATTGTAACGTATTTATATACAATACTAGCTGAAGGTACCCGTTGAAATTCAACGGGGGTGAAAAACATTGAACTTATTTATAAGAAAACCACAAAGCCTGAAGAACACTGTTAGCATGATCATTTGAGGTGTTCGTATCCTATCTTGTTCGTTGTAATAGTTGTAATTCGTTCGTTTTCCATTTCGTGCACGGAGAGTTGAGTGATTGTTTGTCCTCTTTAATGCCAGGGAAACCCAATAATGGGCCACGAAGACTCATTACTACTTAATAAATAGCACCTAGGTTGATAGATGGTGACCTCGTCCCTCAAGTTCTCTTGAGCCGTCTTCTGAGTGAATAACAGCTTGAGCACTTACCATGTGTATATAAATATATTTGCGTTCAATGAATTAATTGAGTCCGCCATTCACCGTTGATATGTGCGTTGAGTATCTTAATCAGGATAAGAGAGTAGAGTATAATCCAGCGGTTGACAACGTCAAAAGGAGCATTTTCAATAGCAACGATGATTATTTGTCCTATGAATCCTTCAATACCCGGACTATGCCTTTGGCATAAAGGGTGGCTATATTCATTGTTTTCTAAATCATAATCATTGGTTACAAAATTAAAAACCTATGGTGATCAGTCTTAGTGCAGTTGCTAATTTTCATGCACCGATGACGTCCAATGCGCAGAATATCCGTTCTTCTTATGGGTAAGAAGCATGTAGTGACGCAATTATAATTTCCGCCATCTTAAAACAGATTGAAATTTCGAAACAAATGGCTCAATATTTGAACCAGATTTTTAGCTGGTTACCCGTCAGTAGGTTTGGTTAGGATGAAATTTGTGCGGTTCTTCGCGTAATCCGAGAAACACCACGGGAAGATTATCATGAGATTGCTGGTAGGCATGTCTTTGAGCATCCAAGGCTAACCTTTGTCGTTTTTCATGCAAGGACTCATTTTCTCGCAAAGAAGACATTCCTCATGCTTTAGAAGATTTTTTCATAAGTTTACCCTTTATTCTATTAGGCATGTTTATGGATATATTTTAAGTCCAAGGAGGGGAAACACAGAGGCAAGTGAGAGACTCGAATAGGCCACTCGATGATTGAGTCAATGTAAGTAAACTGCATTTTAACACGTTTAAGTATATATAAATAACTCGTAAAGTTTATGTGGGAATTGGTCTAAAAAACAGTTCGGAATCGTAATGAGCGGCATACGGTTCTACTACGTGTAGTTCATCTGAGTATTAAACTATAATAAAAGACGCCGTATTTGTTGTAGCAACAGAGGCATTATTAACATCATTATTCGCTGCACGTAAATATTCTTCCACGTTTAATTCCTTTATGTGTATCGCTTTGTATATAAGTGTTCTCTCGTATGCAGTTCCCTTATGGGAGCTACTTTGAGAATAGACATTGAAGAGTATATCTGTAAAAATGCATTGAATTTATCGATTACCCCCCGAAGCAATCTATAATGGGGCCCTTGGGACTCTGGGCCCTTCTTATACAAATTTTCTTTCTACGTGCTATCATGGGCCGGTAGGAAAACTTAAATGCTAGATGCGTGAATATCCTTTGAAATTCAAATCTCTGGTTGTCAAGGAAATATGCTATTGTTAATTTCAGAGAAAAATGTCAGATTTTTCAGCAAAAAATATTATATTCAGACAATTACGAAGCGTAAAAGAAAATCGATTGAAAGAATTAGAAACTTTATTTATTCAGCCATCTGATTAAAAAAATTCCAGCCCTCTATCTTGAGTATAAGTACTTTAAAAAAGCAAAAAATGAAACAACTGCACCGAACCCAATGCTTAGAATGGACCTCAAGGGACCACCAGGGGGGGCCTTTGGGGGCCCTGACAGATTTTTAATATAGCCTATGTTTCATCCCAATACATTTTCTAACTACATACAAAATTTCAGCTCAATCGGTTCCGTAGTGTTTGCGTGATTGAGCAACAGACAGACAGACACCATTCAATTTTTATATATTAGTATGATGATCACTCGTAGAATCTCAGCATTGAAAATTATAGGAGTAAATATTTAACGAAAGCACCAAGGTATATTGGACTTTCTTTAACATTTTCACCACCTTAGATAGTTCATCTGTAGCAAAATTCGGTGCATATATGTTTCAACCTGCAGTAGAATCCTTTACTAAATTCTGGCTCTTTTATTCAATAATAGAAACGATTCATTAATAAAAATATAATCCATGTATCAAACATTGTAAATATTTATGTACTGCGCAACCGATGAATGTCCAGTGCTTCTAATATCTCCAATATATGGTATTTTAGAGGATATATGTAAGAATTTTTCATTTAAGAGGGTAGTCATATTCACTCTGCAGATACCATGGTGTATCTCGTTTTTGGTTCATTTCAAAAACTGCCTACCGTGTTTTCTGTCATCTCTAGGTGATTGGATTAAAGAGGCTGTCACCTGATGAGGTTATAGTACCAACATCATAAGAAAAACAACTCTAGTTCCTTTAGTTTAGCCCAAGAAGCGGCGAGCAGCATATGGGATCTTTCTGCACCAGATCCCATATGCAGCGAGCATATGGGATCCGGTGCAGAAAGACTTAGTCCGGGAACTTAATAAAATACAAAGGAAAGCTGCGCGATTCGTCAAAAACAGCTACGGGCGTACTGACAGCGTTACACAGATGTTAAACGAATTAGGCTGGGAACCGCTAGAGACTCGGAGGCTACGCGCTAGGCTTAGATTGCTTGAACATTTGAGAATAGATATCTTTCAGAGCGACACGGAGAACATCATATTAGAACCCCACTATATTTCCAGGTCCGACAGAAACATTAAATTAAGAGAGATATTTTGCCGAACGGATAGGTATGGGAATTCGTTTTTCCCCCGAACAATAAGGGACTATAATAAATGCTAGGCGTAATTTCATTAGAGCGTTTCCTTTTTATCTTTAAACGGCTGGTGTCCTAACACCCCCCGCCACACGCCTATTGAGGCGGCTTGCGGGGTAATATGTAGATGTAGATGAAGAAAAAAAATTCCCCTATTGGTCTAAACCGGACACAATACACGTTCTTTGAAACAAAAATCGCGCTTGGTACCTCCAAAAGGCCGTCCCAAACGAGGAAACTCGCCGATCTTTCTCTGATCTACGCAGATATTCCAAATTCCTCATTCGCCGTGACTACCAAAACTACGCGCAGACTGTCTCTTCTACTATCTCCTCCAGCCCCAAAACATTTTTGGTCCTTTATCAATCAACGCCGTAATCGTCTCAGAAGCAGTCTCCTATGGTACCAAAAATGCCGCGGGATCGGCGAGACCCAACCTCATTCTAAAATTCTTTTCCGATTGCCTACAGTCTACTTCCAACCATAAAATGACCCCTGTCCATTCCATCCTTCCTAATTCAAATCATTGCCTATCCCACATACAGACGGACTCTCGGGAGGTTTTTCAATATCTCTGCAAAATACCCCTCCACTGCTCACCTGGCCGTGATGGTCTAAACCCTAAATTCATTCGCAACTGTGCTTCATCCCTCTCACAACCTTTAACCCTCTTATTCAATCGCTGTTTTTCCCTAGGAACCTTCCCTCCTCAATGGAAGTGCGCCGACGTTACTCCAATACACAAAACAGGTGCCAAGAATGATGTTTCAAACTATCGCCCCATCTCATTGCTTCCGATCCTTTCTTCCGTTTGTGAGCGTATTATTCTGAACAGAATATACTATTTCACCTCTCCTTTTTTATCTTCTCAGCAACATGGTTTCCTCCCAGGAAGATCATGCTTAACCAATCTTACTGTCTCTCATCACCAGTCTCTCATCGTCAGTGCAATAGATAAGTCAACTCAACTTGATGCCATTTACCTTGACATCTCCAAGGCTTTTGACACCCTCCATCATCAACTCCTCCTTCATAAACTCAGCCAACAGTTTGGCACACATATGTTCCTCAGCCTTCTTTCTAGCTTTTTCTGCAACAGAACCCAGCGTGCAATACTCGAAGGTGCTTCTTCCTCTTGGTCTCCTGTGACGTCTGGAGTTCCCCAGGGCAGTGTCCTTGGACCATATCCTTTCGATTTATTCATAAATGATCTTCTTTCTCAACTCCTTTCCTTCCAAGTCCATACCCTTCTCTATGATGATGATTGCAAGATTTACAAGCAAATTAATAATACTTCTGACTGAATTAATCTTCAACTTGCCTTAAATCAAACTTCTCTGTGGTGTGATACCTGGAAACTTAACCTAAACCCTGGAAAATGCAGCATAATGACTCTTGCTCTGAAAACAAAACCCCTGAAATTCAATCACACCATTAATTCAACTCCCTTAAACAGAGTGACAGCTATGAAAGACCTAGGCGTTATAACCGACCAAAAACTAAATTACTCCGACCACATTCAGACTCTAAAAAGTAAAGCAATGTCCCTATTAGGCCTTCTTTACCACTTGACAGAAATTAAAGATCCCATAGCACTCCATTCCTACTTCTCAACAATTGTCCTTCCCATAGTATCATATTGCTGCCCAATATGGTCCATATCAACCCCAACTAATCTAAAATCTCTAGATTGCATCCCCCACTTCTTTGCCAAAATAGTCAAACACGGAGTCCCACATTTCCGCAACATGTCCTCAAATGCTATTCTGTCTTCTCTTTCCATTTCTAACCTCCAAAACCACAGGCTTAAAACTGATTTGAAACTCCTCCACAATACCCTTAACTCGACCATTGACTGCCCTGAACTGCTTTCTCTCTTCAACTTTAGGATACCAACTCGATCCACCCGAACGCATTCACTACTCCACCTGCCTATACCTAGGATATCACTCACCCAGCGCTCACCTTTATTTCGCCTCTCCTCCCTTCTTAATTCACTCCCTCACACTGCCAATCCTTTTTATTTATCATGTAACCATTTCACCACCCAAGCTAGGTTCCACCTGTAAACAAATCAAATATTTCCCTTTCCATGTTGGGCTCTGCGTAGTTGATTTTATGTTGTTATTGTATTTTTGTCCTCTTTCATGTTTATTGTTAAATTTTTCATTGTAAATTGGCACTACTGCTGTATGTGAACAATTTTTAAAATAAATAATACACTAGGGAATGAAAATCTTTTTCCTTGCTTCATTACATTTTAATTCCTTGAGTCTTTTGAAGAGAGATCAAATCATTGTCATTATAAAAATGTTGAAATTATTAAAAGAATTTTATTACTAAAGATAAATCACTGCACTGATTAAGAACGCAACATTAATAATCATCTGTACTTCTAAGCACGTTTATGCCGGCTAGTCTGGGAAGACGCCAAAGACGTCATAACAGCAGCGGTGGCGCTAGCTTCCATTTCGGTGATTCGTAATGTAAACGACTTCGTAAACAACTCCGATTGAGGCAACCTGTATATTCTACCAACCTTGGCCCCGACCCTCCTCAAGGGCAGTCGCGACCTCTACCTTCAAAGTAACATTGGGGTGTGCCTTAGGGAAGTGTGGTCGGGTCCTTCCTGTTGCGAAATCACGCTAGAGACTGAAGCACCTGCGTGAAGAGTAACACTCCAGTATTCGTCTACGATACATAATTATGCAAAGGAAATTATATCTACCACAGATGACGCTTTGATTACTCGGAATTTATATAACAGTTTGTAACAGATAAAGAATGGGGTTAAGTATTAAAATATAATAAATTGAAAGATATTCTTCGTGGAAAACATTACCCCGGGCCAAAAAGGCAACATAAAAATAAAGAAGAAGAACAGTAACTTAGGCGTCATTCTCACCTATAAACTCTCAACCTGCACACGCATTAAAGCCTGCGTTTCACCCTCGAAAAACTTTTAGTTTGGAAAAAGGGCGATGGATAAATGCAATGAGAACGTCAGGGAAAGGTGTTATATATATCATACTACCATGTCCAAGCTTATATCACGCATCTGAGAACCATTGGTGAAAGAGTTATTCACGTTAATACATTGCGTTCAAAGCTGATATGCGGGATTGAAAAAATTACTGCTAAGGCTAGCAAATCCTGCCTCCACTTAGGCGCTGAAAACATGTACCTCAGCCAACCTCGGTATCGTCATATTAGCGGTGTGCCGAGCAGGATTTTTTATACAAAACACGAAATTTGAGTTCATATAAAGTTTTGGAAAAGGCAACGGCATATCGGGTGTTAACACAAACCAGAAATTATTAAACCGGGACAGGTATATGGGATCAGAGTTCTATTCTGATACCGAACAGATTATCAGTTCCCTTACTTCACTGTTAGCTAGGACCATTCAGATAAATTATGAGGGAGAAACACAATGACTGACTTGTTCAAACGCTCCATATAATTTCGCACATTTTGTGACCATGACAGAACAACTTCATGACACACATTCATTTAAATATACACAATATTTCAATTTGACAATTATAGAGAAAAAAGTTTGAGATTAAAATGAAATGGTCACATGGAATCCTAACAACCCCCGCATTTTGTTACTATACCAGTGCTGCGTCATAACATACACTATTTGAAACATATTACATCATTTCAACAATGACATCTCGAGAGAATACTTAAAGATAAAAACATAAACGCCGGGAGTCCTAACATACACTGCCACTGCGGCTAGTAGTGAACAACGCAGATGACGATGAGTCCCTTGTCGATCCACACCTATGCATTCCTTACTCCACATGCCTATCCCCAAACTATCCCTTGTCAAACGCTCACTTCACTACCGCCTCTCCTCCATACTGAATTCTTTGCCTGATAATATTGATCCATTTTTTTCTCTCTTCAAACGATGTTATCAATTTCGACATTTCCCATTTTCCTATGAACAATTAATACCTCTCCCATTTACCTCCATTTCCACCTAATGTTTTATTAGTATTCTTGGTTATTTTCACCTTGTACCCTTGACTTTATCTTTATTTCAGGTTTTTTACTGCGTCACTGTAAATTGGCAGAAATGCTGTATGTGAGCTATCCCTTAAGTAAATAAATGGGTTCTCTGCTAGTTCCCCAAGCGTGTGGGAACCGCAGAGACGTGGGTCACGGAGGGAAGATGAGCGATCAGGGGTGGGGGCGCAAATCCTTTGCCCCGCCACGCGAGAAGCTCAGCAACGCCATATTATTTTCGGCCGCCCCCCTCTCAGGCGTCCAAGGCCACTTGCTTTGTAGCCCCGTCCCTCTTTTAAGGGTGATTAGGGAGGGGGTAGGAGAGGTACAAGTGTTGGTGGGAGAGAGGGTTGGTGGGATAGAGGGGTAGGGGGAAGGAGGGACGCATCCTTATTGCTGGGCAGGCCACCTATATAGGGAGCGCCGGAGACCAGACCGAGAACAGAGTGACAATCGAAGAATACAAGGACTGAACAGAGTAACTACCAGACATGTACGGAATCAAGGTATGTACGTCCAGAAAGTGCGATTACGGGGCCCACTCGCCGCGATGCATTCGTCTTCCGCGGCATAGATCGAGAATTGTGCGCGGGTAAAAAATACTACAACGTTAGATCGAAAGTGCGTTAAAGTGTTCCTCTCAATATTGTCTCCGATTGTGATGTAACGAGGGCGGGGTTTTCTCCTCGGTGACGGCATTAAACTCCTCCAGTTTTTAAATTTTCGGAAGGTTGGATATACCGTGCGTGGGTAATCTTCGATTGGGCTTCCAAAAATACTCCGTTCTTTATTCATAATTTCTTTATTAAGTTATTCGCATTAGCCCATTTCCTATTTTTTCAAAGCCAGTTAAAAGGTCAACATTATTTTTATTTAAAATTCATAGATTTTGCAAAAATTTTGCATCCAATATTTTTCCAGGCCTTTTTATTTAGATAGTGAATTTGGTTATCCGAAGGAGCAAAAACGAATTGAATTATTCCTTCGCAAAACAGCTAATTACATCATACAGCACAGCTGCTCGCTACTAGTATCGTGCATTACAGGAAAAGGCAATCTCTCCCGTCTGCAATGTATTGATTTCAGCGATGTCCACGAGCACGATTATGTATTAATTTTTTCGGTTTCAATACTTTATGTTGCCATTACACCAAAATATTATCACACTTATTTTGACGTTTTATGTGTTTTTTCGGTAGGAAACGTCAAAATACTACTACTTCATTGTCTTCATCACGAAATAATAGACGATGAATAGACGACGATTTTCGCTCTTATTGAGTGGGTATTTCCGCTAACCAAATAAATATTATATTCTGTGCCTACAAATACATTTCCGTTTCGATAACCAAACGCTCGGCATGTAAAAAATGTTTCACCACAATCAGTTTCATTACTTATCATTTATCATACGAAACTTCGAATTTACGTTTATTGTCTTCATATGTAGCCAAAGGTCGAAGGGGGCAGTACGTAAAACGTCGGGCGGAACATTACCAAATGCACCCATGCTAAGCAACAAAAATCACGCCTACCTACGCAACCTAAATAAAATTCAAAGCGGATTCATTTTCTTACTAACGATAATATTTAATTACCAGCATAAAATACATGGTGAAGATCATCCTCAGTTAACTTCTGGGTTTTCTGGCTGCTCCCGAGTTGATCTATCTTGAGTTTCCGAATTGCGTCTTCGAAGCTACAATAACCGTACTCCTTTATGCAGGTAAACTGGCGATTGAGTGATTAATAAATTTTATAATACGCAGGAAAATGGTAGTTATTAAATAACGAGCACTTTGATAGACATTTTAACCTACCCTTCGCTTAATCTCCTGCGTCTGATCGTCAATAGCATCTATTAACCTATGTTTATAGCAACTACGTAACGCAAATGTAACGGTTATACGCTAGCATTATTCGGGTTCACACCGAACGGGAATGAGGAAGGTACATTAATCAATTTATAAACAAGGCCGGATATGTACAATTATAAATAGGGTTAGGTAATAGACAGCAACCAGTGAATTACCTAACCCGGTGGGAATCCCGAGAACACCTCAAATTCGTCATTTGCCGGGAAAGCACCAGTTCTTTAATAACATTGGAATGGTACAAATGGGTTATTATTAATACGAACTTTGTATTATTTAGCTATGGAAAACGATCAGAAACTGTCACGAAAACTTCTTAGGGTTTATAGGATTTCTGTTCAAAACTTTCCTCAAACAGCATTGTATCAGCGCATGCACTAACACATGCTGATCTGGGCGACAAGAGTGATCCAAAAACAGACTGGCGAAACGATTCAAGGATGAGTGAATCCATCTTTACAAAGAAAAAGTATCGGAAACTAAAGATTACCAGCTCTCTCTGTCACCTGGGCACTACTGAGTCCCGGCTTTCGATCCCGCTCGCTACTTGGCGCGCTAAAAGCAAGTCGCGGAAGTCGTATGCTTCCGCGGCTGAGCGTGGATAAATACAATCCGCCCCTTTACTCCATGAGGATGCGCCACCGGCTATTGGCACCTTCTTCCTAGCACTTATATTGCGGCAGCAGGCAAACTTCAGTGTTCTACATCAAGAGACGCGCTGAAAAATACAGGGCGTCGCCGCATGATTGCGACGCATCGAAACACTTGAGGTAGATGGTTAACCACTCGAGCAGGGTCATCCTAGTAACACAAGCTACGAGTTCAGTCTAATATTTGTAGAGCTGGCGTTAGGGGCAGCACTCTAGGTAATATGCAGACGCTGAATTGACGCATTTCCTCAACCGTGTTGGCTACCACCGTCCCTACCGCTACATTTACCTATCGGCACCACTGAATGGCCATCGATAAATCTCGAGCAGGCACGTCAGGGTTTGTTTTCTAATTAATTGCGATATATTTCCACATGCAAATCTAGACAGATGGAATTGAAAATGGGTCTATAAGGAATCGCCTCCATAACTATCGTGCAATTTGTGGGATCATGAATACGCAAAGCATTTTCACGGGCGTTACGCGAGAGCAGCGAGAATTAAAAAAGGAAAGCGTCGGAGACGGAGTTAAAGAAACGAATGAGGTCAGTAGAGGAGCCGTCCGAAGCGCCCTTCGAGAGCGCAAGGTCAGTGGGTGAACCGAAGACTGTGGACGATATTAAAGAGATGAGGATGCAGGGAAGGCGCCAAATAATCCGAAACACATATAAGGCCGAAATAAAACGCGCGAAAACTTGAATTTAGAATTGTTAATGGCACAACACTTAGATTTTGTGAATAACGAGAAGAGAGGGGCTTAGTACATATCTATTGAGTCATGATAATTTAATGCGAACAGAATCGTTGACCATCCACTTGAATGTTAGGTGATTTGAATCGTTTAAGAAAAATTCAGATGAGTCGTAAAGGCAAATGAGCATTGACACACCGTTTTTAGGACATTACAATGAATTAGAACATAGGTTTGGTCCTCAAACATAACTATCGCAGTGAAATAACAGTTTCTCAATCGGGTTGACATGTAAATAGAAGGAAGGTACATTGGGGATGATAGTTTTGTGTGAATGATGGCGGAAAAAGCAAAGTAATAACTGTCATCGTTGGCAGAAAACAAGAATGAGTAGGGCTCCTCAGTCAAAAAAGGGGGTCGCAAATAAGACTTATGATCACCGATTGAATTGTATTAATACATTCATTTTCATCGTCAGGTATCTCTTTTCCCGAAGAAGATACTTTAGTTGAATTCGCAGTATATGTATTTGGGTCGTTAATTCCATGCTTTATCTCCCAAGGGCTTGCTGGTGCTGGTGGTGATGGTGGCGGTGGTGGTCATGATGGTGAACGCAGACTTAGAGACGCCCGACTTGGAGACGGCTGAGCAGAGGTACGGCGGGTACGGCGGCAGGGGTGGCTACGGCCGTGGGGGATACGGAGGCGGGGGATACGGAGGCGGGGGATACGGAGGCGGGGGATACGGAGGCGGTGGGTATGGAGGCGGCCACCGCGGCGGGTTTGGAGGTGGTCACAGGGGCGGAGGCTTCGGGGGATTCGGCGGGAGGTAAAGAGGACGCAGCCGCAAGTGAGAGACGCTTGAGGAGGAGCTCACCGCTTGAGAAACGACGCAATCAACAAACACACATACACAAAAAAATTTCTCAAGAACGCTAATGCAAAAATGTGAAGGATCATTTTAAAGTGACATCCGATGCTGTGATTACACCCCAGTTGGCACAACCGCCGCCGAGAATCACCCCTGGAGACATCAACGTCGGAGGGCAAGGCTCACTGCCTCCGTCAAGACTACGCCAGACAAATGTTTCGACAGCTGCAACCACAAGAATAAATACACGAACTCGAAAATGTTGTCAAAAAGTGAAAAACAATTGTAAAATGTGAGATAAAACTTGTGATACACATGAGAATAATTCATTTTCCGCTCCCTTAACCCGAAACGCACATAAAGAGCACTTAAGGTCTAGGAAGAGAAAAAATCTAAATATGATTAAATATTCAGAGAAATACAAAAGACATGAAAGATTTAGTGTATGCTCAATAATTATTTCAGGAATAAGGCAGCAAACCCGCGCGCATTTCCTATTAATTTTTTCTATTCCCTTCCTTAATCATGTCCTAACACTCCCTGCCACACGTCCTAGAGTCGCCTGGCAGGTAGTAAGTAAAATTAACGTGAGACGCAAAGTTATTTAATTGTGCCGCCAATTACACAATTCACAATACAAACTTCGAAAAAAATTTGAACTGAAAACTGCGAGGAAAAGTGAGGAGAATGCTTAAGAGACGAAATAAAAATTAAGTCTGAAGTAGTTCTCTCCACGAAGGTGAAATAATCATTCGTCATCCGCATGGAGCTTTAAATATTTATGTCTTGGGTTAATAGCAGAAATCAATCAAATGGAAAACTTAAAAAAATCCCTCTTATAAGAAAATATAAAAATATCCCTCCGAGGTATTTAAATAAATATTTCGAGTGTCTTGCTGTTTTCAGCTATAAGATGCGGCATGCATAAAATTCATCGAGGTTTAAGCCTGATGCAAGGTTTGATATTTAACTCCTGGATATTATCTCCAATTATCGGGAAGAAAACTAGAGATGGTGGTAGGAAACGCATTATTAAACGCAATGTCTCCCGAACGTAACGCCAACCTATAGCATTTGCCATCTACGTTCTCAACATGGGTTAATTTTTTAAAGCACCAACCTTTGCCTTTATTAGATCTCACAAGCCAAAGAAAGTATCGGAAAGCTGATATTGCAGAGTTAATTATTTTCTAAAACGATTCTCTTTTGTATATTTGGGCCGGCAAATGCTATCGTTCGATACATCAAGGAACAGATACAAGTAGATGGAGAAGCAGGAATAATCCATTCATACTTTATCTAGCGTAAATCAAAGAGAGAGAAATTCAAGAAGGCCTGGTTACCCGTACGAGTGAATGCATGAATGGACGCGGAAATACGTGTAACCACAATAACTTGGACGAATTCATAAACGCATGTGCAGAAACTTGAACCTGTTCTAATTTGGTTCATACATTTGCACAAGTTGCTCTCGTGTTGCAGTGGCACCTGGCGGAAGATAACGCAAATGATGTTTTCTACCTGTAGTTTTCATTGTCGTTGTTTTCTACTGTTTGTTTGCTTTTGGTGTGCGTTTGTTTGGGTTTGACTCAGCTATTTGTGTTTATTTTGATCAATGTTTTATTTGGACTTCGCGACTTAAACCTTGATAATGGCTTTTTATGTCGAATCCATGATCGGTAATATTACATCTATATATACAAAATACCCTGCAAGCCACCTCAGGGGTGTGTGGCAGGGGGGGAGACTCATGACTTATGTAGAAAACATGCACGGTGTGCTGTTAGTACTAGGTAACAGATAAGGATTCAAGTATTAGGGAGTACTACTACTACTAAGAGCTACACTACCTAACGACAAACCTAGATAAAAGTCTCATTGGCAGCTGTTATGGTCCCTTATCGTTCGTGGGAAAAATGACATTTTAAATCTGTCCGTTCTGCAGTCTAGTTCCCTAATTTTATTCTCATGATCAGATCTACCGTAGTATGTCGGATTTCGTAAAATATTATCAACGTAGTCAGAGAATAGACCGGTTTGGAACTTACATTATAGATTGAGTCAAATTTTAATCGACGGACTGAAAGCGTTTCCCATCCCAGTTGCTGCAAAAGGTCAGTAACACTAACGAGATTATCATAACGGCCTTTAACGTATATTGCCAATCTTCGCTGCGCGCGTTCTAACTCAGTTTCCAAGCCTATCTCATAAGGAACCCAAATACTGGCTGCATATTCCAAGTGGGGTCTAACGAGGGAGAAGTAGCTGATTTTCCTAACTTTACCGTCGCACTTGCCAAGTAATCTTTTAACAAATCCCAATTTACGATTAGCTTGACCGGTAATTTCTCGAATATGTGTACTCCACGAGAGATCATTAGTCAGTTTAACTCCGAGGTATTTAACCGATTCTACATTCTCTAATTTGCTGTTGTTTATGCAATAGCTGTTACAAGGATCGTTTTTCCGTTTCCAAAAATTCATAACAAAGCATTTTTTCAGGTTTAATTCTAGCTGCCACGCATCGCACCACTCATGTACTGCCTCGACGTCCTTAGTTAGCGCTTGCTTATCATTAAGGCTACGAATTTCTCTATACACCACTGAGTCGTCTGCAAATAATCTTAGCTTACTGTCAACTGTTTCACCAATGTCGTTTATGTACAAAAGGAACAGAAGTGGGCCTATGACACTTTCCTGTGGGACACCCGATGTGACTTTTACTTCATTAGAGATAGCGCTAAATAATACAACCCTTTGCACGCGATTGCTTAAGAATTCTCTAATCCAGGAAATTAAGTCGTCGTCTAACTCGTAGGATTTAAATTTCATGAGTAGCTTACTGTGGGAAACTTTATCAAATGCCTTTTTAAAGTCAATAAAAATTGCATCAATTAGAACGTTATGTTCACCCGAGACTAAAATAAAAAATAATTATCTCCATTATCTCAGGCTCAACCTTGTGGAAGTTCATTTTATGAATGAAAATAATATTTAAAAAAAATAATATGTACGAAACGAGAATTTATTTCTAATGCCAATCTTATGCTGGGCAAAATGTTTCCTCTCCTTCACCTATCCTCGCCCTTTAGCCCATGCAAATTCAATTTAAATAGGTAATAATTCGATCATGTACAAATTTATGATAGATGACAGTTTTCTCCTCCGATAATGTGAAAAATAATGAAATTTACATCACGTCTTACTAATACCCCCTCAATCCCACGCGCTACCAGCTACGGAGTGACGCTACAGGATCGTGAGATTTCCTCCTACCGGGACCAATCAACTGGTCAGATAAGAAGTCGTCGGCCGTGAAATAAAAAATCGTCCACTGAGGAACACAGGCAACGAAGTAAAATAAGCTTTAAAAGATAGGCCTGGTTCCACTAACTTCTAGTTAAATGCTGCAATGGAAATCGGTATTTAAAGAGAATTTAATCAATTATGATATTTTAAAGTCGTTTAAATTCACTAAATCGTGAAGTATAGAGAAAACAGAAGGCCATCAACTTGATATTATCGTAGGATATAAACGATTTTCATCGCAGGAAGTAAAAATTATTAAAAACTTATCGTTGATCAAGCACCGACTGAGGTTAAGCTATGATGGCTGAAGACTTCAACGACATCGAATACTTCTGACACTTCTATTAAATTCTCGCAAAGACTCGCAATACACCTTGTTCATAACTCATTCAATCCTCTTCTTAAAAATGTTGCCCACCACGTTAATACTACATTAGACTATCTCAGTCCACATCATTCCTCATACAAAATTCATTCTTCAATCAGAGGCCGGTTACTTTCTCATAAAATATATATCACTCCCTCGACACGAGAAAAAAAACAGCCGGAACATCCAATTCAAATTCTTTCGTCACCCAATCAGTTTCTAGTCTGCTTCTCTCGGTCCTACCATAAATACCTAATAGGTATCCCACGTACTATTCGCACTATAAACGCGTAGAGATCAGAATAATGCTTAAGCAATTGAGATAGCCATCCCTCCCGTCACGGCTCACGAAGAATTTGCCGAAGATTGAGAAGGGCAGAGAAGGCGCTAGGGGATACGCCAAATCCCACCAGGCAATCCCGAATGTCATGTTGCCGTCTCCAAGGCAACCAGGAAAATCAAGGCGGTTGATAGGGATGGGTGGTGGCAGAAAAAAGGTTGCTTTTCCAAGGGAAGCCCAAAACAAACCCGGAAGCGGCGACACAGGAGCATTCGACGAAGATCCACGGCGACGACCAGGAATGAAAGCTTATTTGCTTACGCTCTAACATCTTCTCGGTTTACAATTAGACTAGTAGACTCGGTAGACTAGTCACTCATGAGAGATAGTGTAAAAAATCACGAATGTCACTGACAGGAATTATTTTCGTTTTCAGGAAAGTTTACGACGGTAAGGAAAATAAGAGAATAAATGAATTAGTTTATAAGGAGTTCGCCAACATTTAAGTCCTAAGCGAAATCACCACTAAAACCGATCAGCCACATTTATCCAAATGACTGACCAACCATAGTGAAGTGGTATAGAACATGAAGTGGAGCACCGGAAATAAGTTCTTTACCATTTCTGCACTGTTTCGATGAAAATGTTCACCATTTTCGCGCAAATTTTTGTACGGCTGTGCCAGAACATGTTGTAACGGAAATAGAATTCCAATAATGCCTTTCCGGACTAATAGTAGGAAATTAGCCAACTTTTAGATCGGTTTTAGCATAAAATTCTACAATTTCTCCGAGTTAGCGTAAGTATATAGAAAGGAATCCTCTTTGCATTTTAACGGAAAAAGCTCAGAAAAAGAAACATCACATGAAAGTTAGCTACTTATATTTAACTATTTTAAGTTATATTTTTGATTTTGCTACACACCTTATCGGGCTCGGCTAAGTGGAATTCATTCACGATGCTGTCTAGAGAAATGAACCTTATGATTCCAGAATTTTACGTATCTCGCGAAAGAAAACCGTTTAATGTAGAATGGTACAATTTATTTCTCAATATCATTTCTGATTAATAAATACTTTTTTTGAGTTCCAAGGAATACACAAACTCGAGAGACCAAATAAATTTGAACGCATCTGGCTTTACGTGGTGGAACAGCATTTCAGAAATTAAAACAGCAGGATACCTCTTTCTATTTGCATTTATGTATAAACACGCATTGATGATATAACTAGTTTATGCCTAATGATGACGCACTAAGCGTTGAAACTCGTGTTGTTTATTTTTATACATTTAATATAAGTGAATATAAGTGTTCAGTACAACTCCTGCAGATTAGTTTTATTCGAGAGACCGACTAGGAAGATGGTAATAGTGTGTGAATGGTCTCCACAATTTCAAGAAACTAAAGACTACTACAGGATATGATGATAACAAAACGGACTCGAACGCGTCATTTCCACCGGAATCTGTTTTTGCCAATCGCCTGATAAAGTGCGAGTCTGCACGCTAAAAAGGAGGACATCACCTAGTAAATGAAGTGTTCCGCCATGAAATTAAAACCCTTTGGATTTGCTTCCGAGCGCTCGGACTCGTAGATTGCCATATTACACCCAATGATTGAGAGCTCAAAGTTTGTAGGCCAATCAATAGAGAATAAAATCACTGATTTAATTACAACAATTAATACTACCCGTACACCAACTGCGCCAGGTTTTGAAGGGCAATCCTTAGATGAAACCGTATATGATTCAAATTCATCACCATTGTTTATGAATGGTATAAACAATAAGCAGAGTGAAAAATTGGGAAAAACCACTATATTTTTGTTTTTTTTTCGCTTCTACTATGAAAAGTATTGAAGCTATTATAAAAGTTTCAATGGTAAAGTTGTTGAGAATTAAAAACCTTTAAAAATATCTCTTTAAAAGCGTAATGGGTTGATTTGTCCCGAAAAAAAATGGGTAAAGCAAAAAAAACACATGATTTAAAAAAATTCTTAACTCCTAATTTTTTTATGCTGCAGTGCTAATATATATGAAAATAACTGCTTTGTTATTCAGATTACTTGTGCAAAAGTTGGACACTGTCAGGTGAATAGTTCTTACACAAATACAGTTAAAAATGTTTCATGTACACTTTTGAGTTGATGAGGGTTTCGGGGTTTAATGACCATGAAACGAAAAACTATGTAGAAATCTGACCGAAGTCGCACCATGTTACTAGTAAAGACTACAAAAGGTGGCCTTTCTTCGAAATCTGCCTAAACGAGGTAAGCCAACCTGAACTTCGGGTACCCCCCACGTCCTATGTTTCTCCCATTTATCATCATCTTTTCCACTGTTGATAACCTGTAATCCTCCACCACACGCCCAAGTAAATGCTGTAGGCCGTTGGCGCAGATATCGACTCGAATACATTGAACTAATGAGTAACTAATACATTTCACTTATATTCCGATGATTTTAGACAGGAGGCCTTGGAGATGTTGGTAAGGAGAATGGGGAGGGTAGGGATAAACTGGATTTACGGAAGACGACAGAGGAAGCGTTAGATCTCTTGAGGGAGGAGATGGGGGTGCGGCGGAAGGAAGGTGAAGAGGTCACTCGAGTGGAAAGAAGGCGCATTAGGAGTCAACGGAATGTTGAAGGACACAAAGGGGAGAACGTTGGTGAAGAGGAAGGACTTTGGAGTGGCATGGGGAAGGAATAAACTAATAATAATATATTTATTCTTCCATACATGTATTAATAGAGTTATTCTTTACATTCAAAGAAGTATGGTAGCCTGTAAGGCAATAATCCTGTAATTAGGCTAACTTCAAAATTCTAATATGCGGAAATGAACATACATAGAACCAAAAATAACTAAATCCGTAAAGAAAACATTGAAAGGAGCTCTAGTGCGTCAAGAAAATTGCTACTGTAATGGCTGGAAAATCTGCACTACAACATAGAATATACAACAAATATGACTTGAAGCATAATATACACAATAGAGAGACCCTTTACCACAACGTATCAGTATTATCAAAAGTTATTATCCATTTATGAATCAACCTTTTGTATTGATTAAAACAAGTAGTTTCGTTGATTTTATTAAGCATGATGTAGTACAATTTTGTTCCCATATACAAGAAACTCCATTTGTACAGAGATCAAATTTGGTTTAGGCATAGAGACACAAAGACCCCTGCGAAAATTAATCATTTTATTGCTCACAGATGATTTTGGGCTAAATCCAATACACAGGTAGAAAATTTTTAACACGTTGAAACAGTATATATCTCTCCGGGAGTATTTTTAGCTCAATAAACAAATGTAATGATCTAAGGAGGAAATTAAAGGAGGGAAAGTATACAGTCATACGTAGGAGCGTTTAAACATATACCGATATCGGCTAGTTGACCAGAGTTCAATACTAACACCGAACAGATTGTCAACTTCCCTCACTTCATCGTAAGCTAGGACCATTCAGGTAAAATATAAGGGAGGAACACGAGGACTGCCTTGTTCAAATGATTCTTTTAATTTTGAACATTTTGTGAACATGACAGAATTACGTCATGGCACGCTTTAATTTCTATGCATACAAAATAAAAAAAATGACATTTATAGAGAAGATTTTAAGATGAAAATGAATAGCCTTGAGTCCTGAAACCTACAGCCATCGCGGCTAGCAGGGAACAACGGAGATGACGATTTGGTCCACAATTTTGCTGCTTTGGTCTGTTTAGACATTTCACATGATAGGTTCTATGGGAGTTGCCCGTTTGTGCAGAAGCCGCAGAGACGTGGGTCGCGGAGGGAAGATGAACGATCATGGGCGTAGACATCCTCTGCCCCGCAAGACGAGAAGTGCAGCGACATTATTTTCGGCCGCCCCCCTCTCAGTCGTCGAAGGCCGCTTGCATTTTAGCCACTTCCCTCTCTTAGGAGGGATAAAGAGGGGGGTGGAAGGGGTACAAGGATTGGTGGGACAGAGGGGTGGAGGGATAGAGGGGAAGCGGGAAGGAGGGACGCATCCTTAATGCCGGGCAGGCCACCTATAAAGCGAACGCAGGAGACCATACCGAGAACAGAGTGACAATCGAAGTATACAAGGACTGAAGAGAGTAATTTCCAGACATGTACGGACTCAAGGTATGTACGTCCAGAAAGTGCGATTACGGGGCCCACTTGCCGCGATGCATTCGTCTTCCGCGGCATAGCTCGAGAATTGTGCGCGGGTAAAAAATACTACACCGTTAGATCGAAAGTGCGTTAAAGTGTTCCTCTCACTATTGTCTCCGATTGTGATGCAACGAGGGCGGGGTTTTCTTCTCGGTGACGGCATTAAAGTCCTTCAGTTTTTAAATTTTCGGAAGGTTGGATATACCGTGCGTGGGTAATCTTCGATTGGGCTTCCAAAAATACTCTGTTCCTTATTCATTATTTATTTATTAAGTTATTCGCATTAGCGCATTTCCTATTTTATCAAAGTCAGTTAAAAGGTCAACATTTTTATTTAAAATTCATTGATTTTGTAGAAATTTTGCCGCCATTTTTATCCTGGCCTTTTTATTCAGATAGTGAATTTGGTTATCCGAAGGAGCAATAACGAGTTGAAGTACTCCTTCGCAAAACAGCTAATAGCGTCATACTGCTCACCTGTTCGCAACTATTATCCTGTATTACAGGAAAAGGAAATCTCACCCGTCAGCAATATAGTGATTTCAACGATTTCAACGAGCTCGGTTATGTATTAATTTTTTCGGTTTCAATACTTCATGTTGCCATTACACCAAAATATTATCACACTTATTTTGACGTTTTATGTGATTTTTGATAGGAAACGTCAAAATACTACAACTTGATTGTCCTCATCACGAAGTAATAGACGATGAATAGTATTTTCGTCTTTATTGAAAGGGTATTTGCGCTAGCCAAATAAATATTATATTCTGTGCCTACAATTACATCTCCGTTTCGATAACCAAACGCACGGGATGAAATAAACTTTTCACCACAATCATTTTCATTACTTCTCATTTATCATACGAAACTTCGTATTTTTGTATCTTGCCTTCATATGTGTCTAAAGGTCGAAGTGGGCAGAATGTAAAACGCCGGACGGAACATTGCCCAATGCACCCATGCCACGCCAAAGAAATCTCGTCTACCTATGCTACCTGAATAAAATTAAAAGCTGATTCACCTTCTTACCAAGGTTAGGCTTTCATCAACGACCAATTTTGAGGAAACCGGGACAAGCCACGGTAGTAACCTTTACGGATTCACCCGCAAGTGCACATAAGTCCGATATTCCACAGAGGAAAAATCATTCGCCTTGACCGGGATTCGAACCCGGATCCCTCGATTTCGCGCAGAGTTCTTTAACCAGTTAAGCTACCGAGGCGTCCTTCTCCCCTGTGGATTATTTGGTGGTTTTATAGGAGCATGATGGTCAGGACTGCTAGACATGCACACGCTTTGGACTGCTAATAACATCATATGTCTAGCAGTCCTGACCACCATGCTCCTTTAAAGCCACCAAATATTCCACAGGGGAGAAGGACGCCTCGGTAGCTTAACCGGTTAAAGCAGTCGGCGCGCAATCGAGGGATCCGGGTTCGAAGGCGAATGATTTTTCCTCTGTGGAATATCGCAATTTCATTAACGACCTAAAATACATGGTGACGATCATTCTCAACTTTTCTGGCTGCTCCCAAGTTGATCCATCCTGAGTTTCCGCATTGGGTCTTCACAGCAACAATAACCGTACTCCTTTATGCAGGAAAACTGGCGATTGAGTGATTAATAAATTTCCAAATGCGCAGGAAAAATGATAGTTATTCACTACCGAGTACTGTGATAGACATTTTAACCCACCCTTCACTTAATCTCCTGCGTCTGATCGTCAATAGCATCTTTTGACCTATGTTCGTTACAAATCCGTTCCTAAGTTTCATGTTACGATAGTTATGAATAAGGAATAATTCGTGTTTAATAAGGGTCACTTTCACTCATCTAGCAGAAAGCAAGGGATCCAACTGCTTGATCAATTAAAAAAAATAAAACTCCTAGAACAGCTAAAAATAAGACAAACGACGACGACATTTTCTGTGTGTGGACCGGTTCGCTAAGACAGCTAGACAACTTTGTGTCATTTTTGAATTCTCTGGACAAAAACATCAAAATCACTAGTGAAGTAGAATCTGAAGGAAAGTTAAATTACTTAGATTTAACCATTCAAAATGTAAACCGGAAATGTGAATTCTCGATTTTCAGGAAGAACTGTTACACAGACCAAATAATACAACGCAATTCACGACACCACTTCTCTCACAAACTATCAGCAATACATTGTATGCTTCACAGACTATGTATGATCCCAATGTCGAATTATAACATGATGAAGGAGCTAAACACAATCAAACTAATTGCATCCAACAATGGGTACTCCGGAGAACTCATTGACAAACTGTACCACCAAAAACAAAAACGACTCGCACTCAATCTTATTTACACGGAAAGGGGGAAAGATGATGACGGGAAATGGCGTAGAATCCCCTATCTCGGCCGTATATCTAACAAAACCGAAAAATTATTACCGAAAGACCAAGTGAAAGCTGCCTTCTACAATAAAAATACACTAGGCAAACTGTTAGGGAGTACCAAAGACAAAATTAGTGCCGGAGAACACAGCGGAGTTTATAAACTCCAATGTAATGACTGCAATTCCTGTTACATAGGAAAAACTGGACGGAATTTCAACATCCGGACCAAGGAACATCGTTCATGTTTTATTAACAACAACCAAACCTCACACTTTGCCAAACATCTCTTGGATTCCGACCACACAAGCGATTTCGAACCGATAATCCTACATAAAGAAAACAACGGCCCAAGGCTTGACGCACTCGAGCAGTTGGAAATTTTAGTAGGCCAAACCTTACCCAACATCACATTAGTTAATGAGCAATTGTATTCTCACCATTCACCACTGTTCAATGTTTTTTCCGCGAAACCATTACGGACACCACTCACCACTCCTTAACCCCCCCCTCCCCCTATTTTCGTCATCCCACACCAACCCTCGGCTACCCCGTGCAGTGACCCATCAGAGACGTACTTCCCAAACCAACCTTCCCCTCTTCCCACCCTCTGCCCACTACCCTCTCCAAAAAAAACCCTCCCCCCCCTTTCCCCACCTCCACTTCACCGCCCCTCTAACTTCTTCAAGGGTATAAATGTGAAATGGTACTAATATGTGAAATTGCCAGATGATGATACGCCGTATCGAAACCGTTCGCAAATATATTTTATTTTGTGGAACAGCAAAGTCTTTTTTCTTACCCTTTGTGCATCATGAAGGAGTTCCACCATGTTACGCCACCCACCATCGCATTTAATAAGACAAACATGCTGTGACGTGTGATTCATTATCTGACTTCGTTTTTACTCAACCAACCAGATTTTAAGGTTTAATTTCCCGAAAATGAAAGCAAGTACGATGATCGCTTTACGTGGAAGTCATTAGAATTCGAGTACATTTGCTTTTTATTGTTTCCGGGATCCATCGATTTGGCTGATTTTTTCACGCTTCACCTTTTTCCTGGAGGCGTCGTCATGCGGAACGTTGTGGTAAGGTTATTGGAAGCAGCCAGCCAATTATCTAATCCGGTGGGAACCCCGAGAACACCTCAAATTCGTCATTCGCCGGGAAAGCATCAGTTATTTAATAACATTGGAATGGTACAAATGAGGTATTATTAATACAGACTTTGTATTATTTAGCTCCCGAAAATGATCAGAAACTGCCACAAAAACTTCTTAGGGTTTATAGAATTTCTTTTCAAAACTTTCCTCAAACAGCATTGTATCAGCTCATGCACTAACACATGCTGATCTGGGCGACAAGAGTGATCCAAAAACAGACTGGCGAAACGATTCAAGGATGAGTGAATCCATCTTTACAAAGAAAAAGTATCGGAAACTAAATATTGCACGCTCTCTCTGCCTCCTGGGTACTACTGTGTCTCGGCTTTCCAACCCGCTCGCTAATTGGCGCGCTAAAAGCAAGTGGCGGAAGTCGTATGCTTCCGCGGCTGAGCGTGGATAAATACAATCCGCCCCTTTACTCCATGAGGATGCGCCACCGGCTATTGGCACCTACTTCCTGGCACTTACATTGCGGCAGCAGGCAAACTTCAGTGTTCTACATCAAGAGACGCGCTGAAAAATACAGGGCGTCGCCGCATGATTGCGACGCATCGAAACACTTGAGGTAGATGGTTAACAACACGAGCAGGACCATCCTAATAATATAAGCTACTAGTTCAGTCTAATAGTAGTAGAGCCGGCATTAGGGGCGGCTCTCGAGGTCATATGCAGACGTTGAATTGGCGCACTTCCTGAATCGTGTAGGCATGAACCACCGTCCCTACACTGACCTACAGCGCACCTCTGCATGGCAATCGATTAATCTTTGAGCAGGCACTCCAGGGCTAGTTTTCTAACAAATTTCGACATCGAGAGAGATGGAATTGAAAATGGGCTGAAAGGGAAACACCTCCATCACTATCGAGCGATTTGTGGGATCATGTATACGCAAAGCATTTTCACGGGTGTTACGCGAGAGCAGCGAGAATTAAAAAATTAAAGCGTCGGAGACGGAGTTAAAGAAACGAATGAGGTCAGTGGAGGAGCCGTCCGAAGCGCCCTTCGAGAGCGCAAGGTCAGTGAGTAAACCGAAGACTGTTGACGACAACAATGAGATGAGGATGCGGGGAAGGCGCCAAATAATTCGAAACACATAAGGCCGAAAGAGAGCGCGCGAAAACGTGAATTTTGATTTGTTTATGGCAAAATACTTGGATTTCGCGAATAACGAGGAGAGAGCGGCATAGTACATATCTATCGACTCATGATAACCTATCGACCTATTGCGAACAAAATTATAGATTATCCACGAATATGTACGGGAATTTGAATCGTATACGAAAAGTTCAGATGAGTCGTAAACGCAAATGAGCGTTGACACACCGTTTAATTGGGTAAAGTCTACCTAATACAACGAATTAGAGCATAAGTATCGTCCTCAAGCATAACTATTACAGTGAAATAACAGTTTCTCAATCGCGTTGACACGTAAATAGGAGGAAGGAGCATTTGAGATGATAGTTTTGTGCATAGAATGGCGGAAAAGCAAAGTAATTATGGCCTTCGTTGGCAGAATTAAGGAATGAGTAGGAGCCCTCAGTCAAAAAAGGTGGTCCCAAAGAAGACTATCAACGATGGAATTGCATTAACACTTCCATTTTCACCTTCAGGCATCTATTATTTTCCACATTATATACTTCTTCACCTCTTGACATTCTCCATGGATCTCTAGACCGCATTCATAACGTCTATCTTCTAGCCCGCTTACTAAGCATTCTACCCAAGAACACAGCCTTCAGTGTCCCGCAGCCTCTTATTATTTGCTTCATATAATCACTTCGAATTCCCTCCCGCAACTTCGTTTCCACTTCCTACCATGCCTATCGTCTAGCGCGAATTGATTCCGCAACTAACGCCAGCTACACCCTTTTTATGTTTCCCAGACCGTATCCTTGATTCCAGCCCTTCATCCAGGACCGTTGTGTGTCGTAACAATTCACACAAGCCAGGATGCTGCACAGATGAGGAAGTTATCCGCCCCGTGCGCGAGGCGAGGACCCTTCACTCAATGCTAGAACAATAATACTATGTTGTTCGTAGATATTTTTTCATTTTTGCAATGCATATTCTCGTAAATGAGATCCACAGCATGCACGGAAATAAATAAGATATTTTTTTCACTGCTTAAAGCGGAAATTGTAGGGGTTTGCCATCGTGGTAATGGTCTGGAAAACTAACAAGTGAACCCGTGTCGACGAAGCTACTTTAGTTGAATTTGCAGTATATGTCTTTCGGTCGTTAATTCCACGTTTTGTTTTTTCCCAAGGGCTTGCTGGTGCTGTTGGTGTTGGTGGCCGTGGTGGTCATGGTGGTCTACGCCGACTTGGAGACGGCCGAACAGAGGTACGGCGGGAGGGGTGGCGGCCGCGGCGGCGGGTTTGGAGGCGGCGGCCACCACCGCGGCGGCGGATTTGGACGCGGAGGCGGCGGCAGGGGCGGATTCAACAGGGGGTGAGGTGAATGCCGCCGGGAGAGAGAGAAGCTGGAGGAGGAGCTCCCAGCTTGATAACCGACGCTATCTACAAACATACATTTCTTAAAAAAATGCCTTAAGGACGCTAATGCAAGAATGTGAGGGATAATTTTAAAGTGCCATCCGATGCAGCGATTCCATCCCACTTGACACCACCGCCGCCGAGAATCGCCCCAGAACGCGGCAAAGTCGATGGGTAAGGCTCACTGCCTCCGTCAAGTTTACGCCCAACTATTGTTCGACAACTCCAACTATATGAACTATTGACGAACTCGATAATGTTACTAAAAAGTGTAAAACAATTATAAAAAGTTAAATAAAACTTGTGATACAGATTGGAATGACTGATTTTCCGCTCCCATAACCCCAAACGCACATAAAGAGCACTTGTGGTCTAGGAAGAGAAAACATTTGAAATATAATCGAATATTCAGAGAAATACAAATGACATGAAAGATTAAGTGGAGGCTCAAGTATTATTTAAGGAATAAGGCACCGAACCCGCGCGCCTTTCCTATTTCTTATCCCTTTACTCTTCCTTAATACTCATTAGTGCCCTAACCCACCCTGCCATACGTCCGAGGAGCGGCTGGAGGGGAGTAGGTAAACGTATGACGCCTTGTTATTATATTTTAATGCCAAAATCACCAACTTCGAGAATAGATTTAAATTGAAACTGCGAGGTAAAGTGGGGAGAATGCTTAAAAGACGCCATCAAAAATTTTAAGACTGACGTCGTTTTCCCCACGAAGGTGAAGTAATCAGTCGTCGTCCACATGAAGGTAAACATTTATTTTTGGTTTGATAACCTCCAAATAAATCAAATGGAAGGTTTAAAATAATCCCTTTTATTAGAGAGGGGGTAAATATTTCGAGTGGCTTGCTGTCCTCAGCTCTAATATGCGATAGGTAAAGAAGAGATCGAGGTTCGAGGTTCCTACTACGTTTGTTATTTAACTCTTGTATTACATCCAAAAATGGGGAAGAAATATAGAGATGGTGGTAGGCTACGCATTATTAAACGAATTTCCTTCCAAACGTTACGTCCACCTATAGCATTCGTCACCAACATTCTCACCATGGGTTAATTTAGTGAAGCACAAACCTTTGCCTTAGCTTGGCTTCACAAGGCGAAGAAAGTAGAGGAAAGCTGATCTTGCAGTGTCGATTTTTTCGAAAACTTTTTTATTTTGTAGTTATAGACCGACGAAAGCATTCTTTCGATACATCAAGTGACTGATACAAGTTAAGGGATGAGCAGGAATAATCCATTCATTCTTTATCCAATGTAAATCCAAAAAAGATAAATTCAAGAAGGCCTGGTTACCCGTACGAGTCAATGTGTGAATGCATGAATGAACGCGAAAATACAACGTGTTAGATCACCAACTTGTACGAATTCATAAATATATATCCAGAAAAGGAAACCTGTTCTAATTTGGTTCATAATTCGTAAAAATTGCAGAGGTGATGGTTGGAAACGCATTATTAAAAGAAGCGCCTTATCCGAACGCAGTGCCAATCTATAGCATTCGACACCAACATCGCCACGGGTTAATTTAATAAGCCACAAACTTTTACCTTAGTTTGACTTCACAAGGCAAAGAAAGTTGAGGAAAACTGATCTTGCAGAGTTAATTTTTTCTAAAATGATTTTCTTTTGATGATATGGGCCGAAAAATTCAACCGTTTTATGTATCAAGTGACAGATACAAGTTGAGGGCGGAGCAGGAATAATCCATTCATGCTTTATGTAACGTCAATCCAAAACATAGGAAATTTAAGAAGTCCTGGTTAAATGAAGCACTATCCCATTCGATTTAATGTTTAATTGCATGAATGGACGCGAAAGAACATCGTGTAACCACAACAACGTGTACGAAATCAAAAATTCATATCCGGAAAATAGAACTTGTTCTAATTTTGTTCATGTATTCGTACAAGTTGCGCTCGTGTTTCAATGACACCTGGCGGTAGATAACGGAAATGTTGTTTTCTGCTTGTAGGGTTCATGACCGTTGATTCCTGCTTTTCGTTTACTTTTAGGATGCAACTTGTTTGGTTTGACTCAGCTATTTGTATTTATTTGGATTTCTACTTAATTTGGACTTCGCTCTACTGTTTGACCTTTGCACTTGATAATTGATATCAAAAACAGAAGAGAACAGCTATTCCATTGGTTCCGCGTGTGACTTGAGAGCGTTTAATTTTAAATTTTCATATCAAATACTTCAACTGAAATATACTGGAGTAGACCTTTGTTTAGCAGTAAGAGAAGGTAATTTTACGACTTAATATGCAATTTAAAAAATTAACTAGCTTTGCTGTAATTGGAAAAAAACTGTGGTTCTGGGTGTGGCTCACATAAATGACACTTAATAACATAGATAAATTTAACCAGTAAACTCTGTGAATAGCTTAAACATTAAATATTGAAATACATATGAGTAAGATTAGAGATATTGTTCTTTAATTTTTACTAATGGAGAAGTATCCAAAAGCATTAGTATTCTAGTTCTAAAATTTTTAATAAGTTCCGGGTGTGACATTGTAGAGTTCCGGGTGTGACCTAATTACTCATTCTGCTCCCCATTATTAGTAAAAATTCAATTTTTACTTTCAAATTCTGGTAATGGCTCAGTATATTTGATAAATTAAGCTTTATTAAAATTTGGTTAACTTTAAATTTTAAATTGTAGAACAAAAATGTCAACACATTTCGTTATTATAACAACTAGGATTGATGAAATATCTATTTAATTGATAAAAGCACTGTACTGTAGCAAAGGAAAGGAAAATATACTCAAACTGTACAATGAGATATATGAAGGTGGCAAGTGACCAAAATAGTTTGGAGAAATAATGATGATACCCATAAAAAAGAGGAAAAACAGCAAAAAATGCGAAGAACATAAGACGTTAGGCTTAATACCTCACACAGAAAAAGTTCTACTAAGAACAATTAACAGAAGGATATATGGAAGGCTGAGTAGAGCAATCGAAGGGGATCAGTATGGTTTTAGGAGAGAGCAGGAACCAGAGATACTATAGGCTTAATACGAGTAATTAGAGAGAGAGATATGGAAAAAAGAGGAAAGTATATGTAGTTTTGATAGATCTGGAAAAAGCATTCGATTGAGTAAGATGGAAAACATTAATGGACATACGGAAAAAACGAGCGATCGATTGGAAAAAAGAAGATTAATTAAAGTTCTCTATTTAGACCAAACTACAAGAGTGAGGACAGCAGGTGAGATGACTGCGGAAATTGGCCTGGGAAAAGGAGTAAGACAAGGGTGCTGCTTGTCCCCAATATTATTCAACAAATATTTGGAAGAAATAATTCAAGGATGTTATGACGGTAGAAAAGGGGTGTGTTTGGGAGGGAAAAGAGTAGAAGGTATAAGATTTGTAGATGACTTGGCAGTATTAGCGGAAACCAAAATAAAATAATTGGAATTCTAGAGGACCTTAACACCAAATGTCTAGATTACAGAGTGAATATGAACTAGAAGAATACCAAGTACATGGTCAATTGGCCATAGGAGGAAAAGGGGAGAAAATTAAAATCAAACTAGAAGGGGAAAGCATAGAGCAAGTGAAGAGCTTCAAATATCTGGGGAGTATTATAACAGAAGATATGTTTTGTACAGCTGAGATAAAAATACGGATAGCATTAGCAAAAGGAGGATTCCAAAGGAAAAGGAAGCTATTCTGTGGGCCTTTGAACAAAGAATTGAGAAAGAAACTTGTAAAGAGGACATGGAGTATGGACCTATTTGGGGCGGAAACTTGGGTAGTTAAGAACAGAGATGAAAAAAGATTGGAAGTCCTGGAAAAGTGCATATGGAGGAAGATGGAAAAAGTGAGTTGGAAGGATAAAGTGAGAAATGAGGAGGTACTGAGGAGAGTGGGCGAGAAATGAATGATGATGAAAACGATTAGAAGAAGAAAGAGAAATTGGATTGCACATTCCCTGCGAAGACATTGTCTGCGGACGACGGGTAAAGAAGGAATGGTGGAAGGAAAGCGGGGAAGGGGAAGGAAAAGGAAGCAAATGCTAGACAACATCAAAATAGACGGAAGGTACTGGGACACAAAGCATCTGGCTGAGAGAAGAGTGGAGTGGAGGAGGAGCCCATGAGGAAACCTACCATCTGGAGCAGAAAAACATAAATGAAAAAAATTACCTAGGGCTTATCTGCTAATACTATCTTTATAATAGAATTCATTAATGAAGTTTTTATTTTACTCTGAAATTTTGTAATGGGGTTTTAACACAAGGAATAAGAGGTCTATAGAATTATTAAACTTTATATTTTTTGCAGTACAATCAGAGAAATAAATAAATATATATGTTTATTTTTTCTCATTTTATGTTAAAATATGATGAGCTGTTACTTAGAAAATATAAAGTATGGTTAGACCTACATGTAATGCCACCCAATAAAAAATAACACTTTAAAAACAGAAGAAATGAAATCTCTTGGAATTTTCATCACATCGGAAACGCAATCAAAGGCCGCACCCGGAACCATTTAATCACATATTGTATTCATTTATTTAATGTATTTTTCCTAAAAAACTACAATATTACTCTATAGATTACATGTTTTACAGAAACATTTTGATATTTTTTGTTCCGGGTGTGACCAATTAACATTTATAACTAATTTACATGGATTTTTATTAAAAACGTACCCCAATGAATCAAATCTTATAGGATTAATACTTCAAAAGCAAAATAACCACTTCTATAGCTGATGGAGGGAAACAGGACATCAACAATGCAAATACTTGACATAAACAAAATATGTATCAACAGCTGATTTAAGGTCTACGTTTATCGATGACATAAATTTCACTTTTTAAGGCAGAAAATAAAGACAAACTAAAAAAAATTATATGGTGTGACAATTTAGTGTTTCATACTTTCAAATATCTTAGTTATATTAATTTAAATTGTATTTATTTTTTCCATATTTTTATGGCTAACTTTTCATGGAATGGCTGAGAATGCAAGTTAAATTTTATGGGTAGACAGAGTCTATTTTCTCCAGGCATTATTATATTGATTTAAATGAATTTTTTATATTAATGGGTAAAAATTAGTCTTTGCCAATAGAGCCATTTGGTGCCTTTACGAAATTACCAATATCGATGAAGATCATGGATGACTCAGTTACTGCAAGCGAATTTATTGAAGACGGACTTAACATTACGCTAAACATTACAATAGCGCAAAACTCAACATTTCAGTTAATAATATTCGCTTCTAATACCAGTAAAAGCTACAAAGTCCAACTTAACTTTGTGGAAACGATTCTAGGACCTTGATAATACCATTTTGTATCGAAACCATGGTCGATAATAATAAAAATGTGTAAAATGTACGAAACGAGAATTTAATTTAATATAATAATTTTATAATACCAATCCTATGCTGGATAAAAATCCTTCACCAATTCTCACCTTTAAGCCCATGCAATTTCAAGTAAAATTGGTAAAATACAATCATGTACAAATGTATGATTGATTAGAGGGTTCTGTTTTACGAATTAAAAAAAATGACATTTACATCACGTCTTGCTAAAACCCCCTCAATCCCACGCGCTACCAGCTACGGAGTGACGCTACAGGATCGCGAGTTTTCCTCCTCCCGGGACCAATCGGTTGGTCAGCAGTCGTCGACCTTGAACTAAAACATCGTTCAACTGACGAACACAGGGCTCTGTAACATATATTTTCAAAAATAAGGCATCGCTCCACCAACTGCTCGTTACATGCCGTAATAGCAATCGGTCATTACGGAGAATTTAATTAATAATTATCCTGTAAAGTCGTTTATACTCACTAATTCGTGATGGGTTGAGAATACAGAAGGCCATCTACTTGATAGAATCGCAGGATATAGATGACTTTCATCGCAGAAAATATAAATTATTAAAAACTATTCGTCGATCAAGTAACAACTGAGGTTGAGCCATGACGGCTAAAGACTTCAACGCCAGTGCATGCTTCTTACGCTTCTATTAAATTCTCTTAAATACTCAGAATATACCTTGTCAATAACTCATTCATAATTCCTCTTCTAAAGAATATTTCCCACCACGTTAATACGACATTAGACTATCTCAGCCCACATCTTTCCTCAAACAACATTCACTCTTCAATGAGAGGGCGGTTACTTTCTCGAATCTCTATCACTCCCTCGACACGAGAAAAAAAAACATTGGCGGAATTTGCGATCCACATTATTTCGTGGCCAACTAATTTTCTACCATGCTTCTTCCTCTCAAACTACAAACTGGTACCCCACGTACTCACCGCATCGTTAAAGCGTAGAGAGCGTTATAATATTTGTGCAATTGAGATAGCCGTCTCTCCGGCAACGGCTCACAAAGAATTGTGGAAGATCGAGGTGGTAGTGAAGGCGTGAGGGAATCCTCCAAACCCCGCCGGGGAATCCGGCATCCCAAGTTGTAGTCCACAAGACAACAAGGAGAGTCAAGGCGTCTCCATTGGGATGGAAACGGGGGTGGGGCATCAAAGCAACATGGTTGTTTTTCCCAGGGAAACCCAAAACAAAGCCGTTAGCGGCGGCTCCCACGTTTAAGTTCTAAGCGTAATCACCACTAAAACCGATCAGATACATTTATGCGAATGGATACCGACTAGTGAAATGGTTTTAACATGACGTAATGAGAGCACCGGAAATTATTTCCTTCCCACTTCTTCAGTTTCGATTAACATTTTCACCAGCAGGAAATTATTGCAAATCTCTGGAAGGCTGTGTTCAAAAACTTTGCAACGGAAATAACATTCTGATAATGCCTTTCCGGACTAATAGTAGGAAATAAGTACTCTTGAAGATCGGTTTTAACATCTAATTCCACAATTTCACAGAATTTGCATAAGTGTATGAAAATTAAATCTCTTAGCATTTTAACGGACAAAAGGAACAATCCTATAAAAGTTAAATAATTATATTTAACGATTTTTAATTATTTATACAAATTGCATCACACCTTTTCTTGCTATGTTTTGTGGAATTCACTCATGATACTGCCAAGAGAAATGATCTTTGTGAATCCACAATTTTACTTATCTCGTGAAAGAAAACAGTTTAATGTGGAATGGTACAATTTATTTCTCATTTCTGATTAATTAATAATTGCTCGAGCTCCAAGGAATACACAAACACGAGACACCAAATAAATTTGACAGTATCTAGCGTTACGTGGTGGAATGGCATTTCAGAAATTAAATTAAACTGAAGGAGACCTCTCTCTATTTGAAATTATGCATAAATACCCATTGGAGATGTAAGTAGAGAATGCCTGATGATAACGCACTAACCGTTGAAACACGTGTTGTGTATTATTATTTTTTTATTTGGGATTTTCCACTCTGCATCAGTTTCCCTTACCAAACCCCACACATCCATTTTTCATGAACAAAAGTCCTTAATATCAAGTTCATCGCCCAATCCCCTCGCTCCACCCGTCCCTATCAAATGCATCTCCCACATCTAGCCCCCTCCTATCCATTTCCTTCCTCACTCTATCCCACCATGACTTCTTGGGTCTTCCTCTTTTCATTCTGCCTTCCGGTATCCCTTTTAGAGCAGACTAATTATAATAAATAAGACTATTCTATCGTCCTCAGGATATCAACAGCCATGAGGCCGAAGGAAAAGTCTTTCATCGTAACGTCGGCGGAAAGGAGAGCCTGAACCGGTCGGAAGCCCGAGAGAAATTTACTGGAATATAGTAAAACATCAATTTATTCTGCCCTGGGTCTCACCCATAGAGAAAACATAGTTACAAATATATGATTTTGGCTCGAAAACATGGTCAAATACAATAGAATCAAGAAAATATAAAACACAAGGATAAATAAAAACATAATATTACAGAGAGTATGATGTTACATCAGAAAACCACGCCAACACTTTATGAAAACATACACATTAATTTTTTCTTTAAATATATGCATGGAATCCATGTATTCGGGATTTGGGGCAAGGTGCTTCGTAGTTTGGAGGCGGTGACTAAAAATGATTAAAGATAGATATCTATTCGGAGAATCTGGTAGTGTCAAATTCATAGTGTCGCGCATTAATTTAAATACATACAACCTACAATAAAGACGATTATAGAGAAAATTTTAAGATTAAAATAAAAAGTCATGGAGTCCGAACAACTCCTGCATTTTGTGACCATAACAGTACTGCGTAATAACACATTAATTAAAATATATAACAACATTTCAATAATGACAACTATATAGAAAACTTTAAGATTAAAATGAAAAGGTCTAGAGCCCTAACATTCCCTGCACTTTCTGACCATAAAGTACTGCGTTATAACACACATTAATTGAAGCATTAAACAACATTTCAACAATGACAACCGTAGAGAACATTTTAAGATAAAAATAAAAAGACCGGGAGTCCTCCGGTCCACCACCGATACATTGCCACCGCGACTAGCAGGGAGCTACGCAGATGACGATGTGGTCCGCAGTTTTTCCTGCAATGGTATGTTTGGATATTTCACATGATGGTTTCCCTGGTAGATCAACGAATGTGTGGGAGCTGCAGAGACGTCGATCGCGGAGAGAAGATGAGCGCTCATGGGGGTGGCTGCAAATCCTCTGCCCCAGCTAGACGAGAAGCGCAGAGACGTCATCTTCTTTTCGGCCGCCCCTATCTCAGGCGTCGAAGGCCACTTGCATTTCTACTCCCTCCCTCTCTCAGGGGCTGGGGGCTTAAAGAGGGGGAAGGAAGGGGTTTCAAAGGTTGGTGGGATAGAGGGGTGGATGGATAGAGGGGTAGCGGGGAGGAGGGATGCATCCTCAATGCCGGGCAGGCCACCTATAAAGCGAACGCAGGAGACCAGACATAGAACAGAGTGATAATCGAAGTATCCAAGGACTGAACAGAGTAACTACCAGACATGTACGGACTCAAGGTATGTACGTCCAGAAAGTGCGATTACGGGGCCCACTTGCCGCGATGCATTCGTCTTCCGCGGCATAGATCGAGAATTATGCGTGGGTAAAAGATACTAAACCGTTAGATCGAAAGTTCGTTAAAGTGTTCCTCTCACTATTGTCTCCGATTGCGATGTAACGAGGGCGGGGTTATCCCTTTTGTGACGGCATTAAAATCCTTCAGTTTTTAATTTTCCGGAAGATAAAGTTTAGCGTAGGTGGGTAATTAATCGTTGTGCATCGGTAGTACTTTGAGAAGATCATCTCGACTCCTGAAGTAGGGCTGACCATCGCTGGTATAAAATTTGTAATTTTTGCTACAGTGAGTGTTCCTTTCTTCCTTGGGTTTTTCTGTTAATCGTGTCATACCTATTTACCTCCTCCTAAAATAATATATATATATATATATATATATATATATAATGTCTATTTGTGAGTATCCTTTTTGCGTGTTTCTGTGTTTGTTTAGTGTATTACAGTTTTTTTATGCACATATATATATATATATATATATATATATATATATATATATATATATATATATATATATATATATATATATTGTCCGCATAATTGTTGCATCGCAATCCTCCGATTGCGATGCAACGAGGGCGCGGTCATATCTTCGGTGACCGCATTAAATTACTTCAGTTCAACTTTTCCGGAAGGTTGAGTATGGCGTACGTGGGTAATCTTCGAGCGGGCCTCCAAATATACTTTGATCCTAATTCATAATTTCTTTGTAACGTAATACTATTTTATCAAAGCCTGTTACATCAATGCAAAATATCGACATTATTTTTTTTTTAATTTATTCATTTTTCAGAAATTTTACTTCCAAATTTTCCAAGCCAATTTCTTGAAATAGTAATTTTGATTAACTGACTAAGCAACAATGATTTGAAGTACTCCTTCGCAAAACAGCTAATAACGCCATACAGCACAGCTGCTCGTAACTATAATTATCGATCATTGCAGGAAAAGGCAATCTCTACCATTTGATTTTGCAATGTTAATTGTCGCGCTAAAAGCAAGTGGCGGAAGTCGTACGGTTCCGCGGCTGAGCGCGGATAAATACACCTCGCCCGCGTCGCCTTTACTCCACGAGGATGCGCCGCCGGTCATTGGCACCTTCTTCCCGGCACATGTAAAGCGGCAGCAGGCAAACTTTAGTGGTCTACATCAAAAGACGTGCTGCAAAATACAAGGTGTCGCCGCATGATTGTGACGCATCGAAAGACTCAAGGTAGATAGTAAACAAAACGAGCAGGGTCATCCTAGTAATACAAGCTACTAGTTCAGTCTAATAGTAGTAGAGCCGGCATTAGGGGTTGATCTCGAAGTAATATACACACGTTAAAAGGACGCACTTACTGAACCGTGTTGGCTACCGCGACATTGACCTACCGCGCACCACAGCATGGCTATCGATTAATTCTCGTCAGGCTTAGCTTTCCAACTAATTGCGATATATTTCCCTATGCAGATCAAGATAGATAAAATTGAAATTGGGCCGAAAGGGAAGCCCCTCCATCACTATCGTGCCATTTGTTGGATTATGACTTCACATAGCATTTTTACGGGAGTTTCGCGAGAGCAGCCAGAATTAAAAAAGGAAAGCGTCGGAGACGGAGTTGAAGAACCGAATGACGTCAGTGGAGGAGCCGTCCGAAGCGCCCTTCGAGAGCGCGAGGTCAGTGGTTAGGCCGACGTGTGACGACGACAGCAAAGGGATGAGGATGCGGGGAAGGCGCCAAATGATTTGAAACACAAAAGGCCAATAGAGAGCGCGCGAAAAATTTTAATTTCAAATTGTTTATGGCTCAACACTTAGATTTCGTGAATAACGAGAAGAGAGTGGCATTATACATATCAATCGACTCATGATAACCTATTGCGAACAAAATTATAGATTATCTACGAGAATGTAAAGGAATTTTTACCATGTACGGAAAGTTCAGATGAGTCAAAAACACACCGTATTTTAGGTTAAACACAACATATTACAATTAATCAGGACAGAGGAATCATCTTCAAGCATAGGTATTACAGTGAAATACAAGCAGAATACAAGAATGTGTAAGAGTCCTCATTTTAAAAGAGGGTTTGAAAAGAGGATTAAGGATCAATGTTGGAATTGCATTGACACTTCTCTTTTCACTATGAGGCATCTCTTTTCCCACTTGATATCCTTCTTCAACTCTTGACATTCTCCCTGCATCTCTAGACCGCATTCACAGTCTATCTTCTAGCCCGCTTACTAAGCATTCTACCTTTCAACACAGCCTTCAGTGTCCCGTAGCCTCTTATTATTTGCTTCATACTATCACTTCTAATTCTCTCCATCAGCAGCTTCCTTCCCATTCCCTACCATGCCTCTCCTCTGGCGCGAATTACTTACGCAAATAACGCCGGGTTCACTCATTTAACGTTTCCCAGACCGTATCCTTGATTCCTGTCCTGCATCCAGGACCGTTGTATGTCGTAACAATTCACACAAGCCAGGATGCTGCACAGATGAGGAAGTTATCCGCCCCGTGCGCGAGGTGAGGACCCTTCACTCAATGCTAGAGCATTAATACTATGTTGTTCGTAGATATGTTTTCATTTTTGCACCGCGAATTCTTGTGAATGAGATAGTTTAAACTCCACAGCCTGCACGGAAATAAACAGGATATTTTTTTCACTGCTTAAAGCGGAAATTGTAGGGGCTTGCCGTCGTGGTAATGGGCTGGACAACTAACAACAACTGAACCCAGTTCGAGGAAGCTATTTGAGTTGAATTTGCAGTATATGACTTTCGGTCGTTAATTCCACGTACTGTTTTTTCCCAAGGGCTTGCTGGTGCTGGTGGTTTTGATGGTCGTGGTGGTCATGGTGGTGTACGCCGACTTGGAGACGGCCGAGCAGAGGTACGGCGGGTGGGGCAGCGGCAGCCACCGCAACCGCGGCGGCGGATTTGGACGCGGAGGCGGCGGCAGGGGCGGAGGGGGATTCGGCAGGGGGTGAGGAGGATGCCGCCGGGAGAAAGAGAGAGAGACTGGAGAAGCTCCCTCCTTGAGAAACGACGCAATGTACAAACAAACAGACAGTTATAAAAAATGTCATAAGAACGATAATGCAAGAGCATGAGGGATCATTGTAAAATGACATCCAATGCACCGATTCCACCCCACTTTGCCCCGCCGCCACCGAGAATCACCCCCGGAGGCGGCAACGTCGGTGGGCGAGGCTCACTGCCTCCGTCAAGACTACGCCAAACTAATGTTTGACAACTCCAACCATATGAATCATACACGAACTCGCGAATGTTGCCAAAAACCGAAAAACAATTGTAAAGTGTGAAATAAAAATTGTGAAACACATGAGAATGACTCATTATCCACTCCCGTAACCTTATACGCACATAAAGAGCACTTAAGGGCTAGGAAGAGAAAAAATTCTAAGTATATTTGAATATTCACCGAAATACAAAAGACATGAAAGATTAAGTGGAGGCTCAAGAATAATTTCAGGAGCAAGGCACCAAACTTGTGCATTTCCTATTTCTTATCCCTTTACCCGTAAAGTCGTCTATTTTCACAATATCGTGATGATATGGGAATACAGAAGGCCATCAACTTGATGAAATCGCAGGATATATACGATTTTCATCGCAGGAAATAAAAATTATTAAAATATATCATCGATCTAGCATCGACTGAGGTTAAGCCATGATGTCTTAAGACTTCAACGACAGAGCATGCTTCTTACACTTCTATTAAATTCTCGCGAAGACTAATAATACACCCTATTCATAATCCATTCCTAATTCCTCTTCTTAAGAATATTGTCCACGTTAATACTTCATTAGACCGTCTCAGTCCACATCTTTCCTCACACAACATTCACTCTCCATTCAGAGGGCGGTTACTTTGTCGAATCTCTGTTACTCCCTCGACACGAGAAAAAAAAACATTGCAGGAATTTTCTATTCATATTCTTCCGAGGCCCAATCATTTTGAACCCTACTTCTTCCGGTCCTACACCATACAGGTACACCGCGTACGCACCGCATTATTAACGCGTAGAGAGCAGAATAATGTTTGTGCAGTTGACATAGCTGTTCCTCCAGCCAAAGCTCACAAGGAATTGGTCGAAGATCGAGGGGGCAGTAGCGGTAGTAGGGGATTAGAGGCACTGAATTAGGGCAACCCGGAATCTCAAAATGTAGTCCACAAGGCAACCAGGAGAGTCAAGGTGCCTCCATCGGGAGGCGCCTTGACTTTCCTGGAGAGAAGGTTGTTTTTCCCAGGGAAACCCAAAACAAAGCCGGTAGCGGTGGCGCCCACGTTTGAGTCCTAAGCGAAATCACCACTAAAACCGATCAGACACATTTATGCAAATGGCTACCTCCAAGTGAAATGTTTTGAACATGACGTGGAGGATCGGAAATAATTTCTTTCCCACTTCTTCCGTTTCGATGAACATTTTCACCACTAGGGAATTATTGCAAATTTCTGGAACGCTGTGTTCAATAACCTTACAACGGAAATAAAATTATGACTAGCAGACCTGCTGCCTGCTCTGCAGGCAGTCTTTGTCCGGTGTGCTCTTGAGGTGAACTTGGTGTTTTTCCTTTTTTTGCACTACTCAAGTGGAAGCAGTGGGAAATGTGGCTAAATGAGTTTACATGTTTCCCAAAAATGAAAAAGCATTGAGAATAGTTTTTGAAACATAAGTAAACATTTTGGAGTAAAAAAAGTCATAATATTCATTTTTCTGTGCAATGCTCGCTGTAGTTGACTGAGGAGAGTACCATTTTTGAGATACAGTCACTCCAACGATTGGTTAGTCATAGCTAAAAAGATGAGGGCAAAAATTCTACCTTCTATCACACAGAAAGCCAAGGCATTTTTTGCACATCGCATTGTTTTAGGTGCTCCACTGGCAATTTTACTTCCCCAAAACAGCAAGCACGGGAGCAAAATTTGACATACATAACAAATACTGGTAATGTTTTATCTCCGAGGTCAGTTTCTCGCACGTTCATATAGCATTCGTAATGGTATAAGTAATACCTCTAAACTTTCGACGTGAAGTTTGTACCAATATTGAGACAGCGGCACACGCAAATGCATTGAAACGTTTACGACATATGTATTTATCCACACAGTTTAATGCATGGAAAACTCTTCAAGTTCATTTCACTTACGCTAGCTAATTGTATATCTTATGCAACAAAACCAAATCAAGGGAACGGCAATATCAAAACACTTAATTGATTATATTAATGTTGAGTTTACATAAATTTGACAAGAACCTTATTGTTTAGGAGTGGCATATATTTAAACATTCACCTGGATAATTTCTAAATATCTTCACTAAATAACTTCGATTTGCACACTTAACTGTACCATACATTTTCAACTCGACTAATTGCCAAATTTAATTGCAAAATTCATTCGCGTAAAAGTAGCTATATCAAGGGAAATAAAATAAATAAAAATAAAGTAATACAGATATCGTAGTGCAGTCAACATTTACCCGGAAAAGATAAATAAACAACGTTTATATGCTCATACGGTTTTTAACAGTTTTTAACAGATTTTAATTCAATGAGTACTGTTTGTTTACTTCACCGTTGCTAACCTAAATAAATTCACCGTTGTTTTGCAGTTTTTTGGATTTTTCTTTGCACCACCAACTGCTAAAAATCCAAAACTACTACCAAATCATACAGACAGAGAATCCAAATTTAATGCACCAAACCTCATTTCTCTAGCTCAAAACTTGATAGAGAAATAAACAAAATGGATACAGGATGACTGACTGACACGCTACAAAATTAATAAATATAGATAGATAATGCCTTTCCGGGCAAAAAGTAGGAAATAAGTCAAATTGAAGATCGGTTTTAACATCTTATTCCACAATTTTAAATATTTAGCGTAAGCATATGTAAATGAAATCTCTTAGCATTTTAACGGAAAAAAGGAACAATTGGGTATTTTCCAAAATTTTAAATTTAAGTTTACGGATCTTTATATGTTACTTAAACTCGAACAAGCTTGCGTAGTGAAAGTAGTTTTAAAATTGATTCAATATCAATTGAGATATTTAAAATTAAAATAGTCGAAATTTCAAATTTTTTTACGCCGCTGCGAAACGAAATCTGATTGGCTTGACGTCATTTTCGCTGAGCCATAGACGGATGTGAGGGAGAAAGTGAGTAACTGTAGAAGATCTACCGTATATTTAAAGATTTTTCATTGAAAACGAAGACTATGGCGTGCAATGGTTTTATTAAACCACATAAGATAATTTATCCAAAGTGGATATGTTTATGGTAGGCGTTTTAATGAAGAAGGACGAGCGATTTAATGCTGCGGAAATTTGTTGAGCTTAAGTCCAAAGAATGTAAGCCTAAAGTTTGCTTTTAAAATCGTCATTACTGTTTTATATCATTTTTGATACATATAATTATGTATTTGGTGTATGAACTTTATTAACTGTTTTTCGAATACACTCAAACATTATGATACTTCTTTCTTTATCGAAGTCCATATCAGTCTATGCAACAATAAACAAACAGTATCTTAGTAACATATCAACATAACACAGTACTCGCCAAATGTATTTGCTGCCAATACTCGATACACCTAAAACGTTAATTTTTATTTAATAATTAGTGATTGTTTTGTAGAGGAGGTTTCTAGAAGTGGCTTGTCTGCTGGTGAAATGCCTAAAAATAGATTCTCATCTCCTAAATGTCTATTCAAAGTTTAATTTAAGTGTTGTTATATTATAAAGCTTCTCGTGAGAGTTATGATGATAATGCTATAGGATACGTCCAAGTAAAGAGAGATGGACCACTGTGCACAGTCATTGCAAGAATATGTCCAGAACACAAAGTGCGGAGTAAAGCATACATTTTTACGGGTGGACATTGAGGAATCCAAGGAAGAAATTTTAATCATTCAATATCGTGATTGCGTGAATGAATTTCTTGTTCGGTGTTTCAACCGACGTATTTGTACATTATGGCACAAAACACCATCTATATCCCTTACTTAGATGCCATTTAAAGGCATATCTAGAAACGGGAACACGTCAGAAACTAATTTCGGCGCATTTGTTTCCACTGTAAGCATAAGGAAACGCCTGGGTCTAAATGTAAACAGCGAAAATGACGTCACAGGCCATTCGGTTGTTTTCGGAGTGTGCTCGGGAGCTTTCGTAACCTTCTACTTTCTTTAGCTTTTAAAACCGAAATTCATACAATTTGATAAGAAAATGTTTAGCCAATGCAATAAATTCAAGTAACTGAATCAGAATATCGATAGTTTGAAATACGTGGAAAATACCCAATTGTTGAGAACAGTTGAAGCACAAGAAGCAGCGGTGCCTTGAAAACCTATTTACGTTTTATTGGCTTTATGCATGGATACTATGCTTCGTAGAAATAAGTCAACGATCTCAATAAAAATTATTTATACTGTAACTGCAAAAGGTTATGGGCCCAGATAATAAGTAATGGGAATTAAGAATTGATCGTTGGAGCAGGAAGAAAAATATCTTTGAAGAAGTAGAACTGAAAAAAAACTTTTTGAGAATGGCCGAGTTTGCATTGAAACTAAAAGGTTGAGAAAACTGGGAGCAATGGAAATTCCAAGTGACAATTTTACTTAAGTGTAAGGGACCTTTTAAGCATGTGAATGAAAATGCAGCTTGCCCAGCAGACGCAAAGGATAAAGGAAAGTGGGAAGGAGTCAACGTAAGGGCTCAAGAAATATTGGTTACGCGTCTTGAAGAAGGTCCAATGACGCATCTATTGAGCTGCAACACAGCTGGAGAAATGTGGGCGAAGCTAAAAGCAGTATATGAAAGGACGTCAGAAATCAGCGTGCATCTGCTTCAGCAACAGTTTTTTAACTCGAAATTCGAGGTTCGAGATAATATGGTATCATTCATCACAAGAATCGAAGGAATCGTAAATAAATTAAAGCAGGCAGGAGAAAAAACATCAGAACTTATCATTCAAACAAAAATCATTATGGCACTTCCAGAGGAATTTAAACATTTTAGTTCGGCATGGCAAAGCGTTCCTGCTGAAGAACAGAAATGAAATAACCTAATGAGCAGGCTAATTACCGAGGAAGAAAGAATCAAATCAGCGGAAAACCCAAGTGAACCAAGTTCCGCGTTGTACTCGGAAAGGCTGCAAGGAAAGAAACTAAATGTTTTGAGCGTGGAAAAGCGGGGCATTTTAAAAAGGGTTGCAAGAACAAAGTTTGTTACCATTGCAAGAAAAATGGCATGTAATGAAGGATTGTTGGTTCAGATTTGGTTCGGGCAGAAAAGATTCAAATAGAAAGGAGGAGAGGAACTGGAATGTAAAACGTGTGTTTATCTCTTTCGGAGAACTAACTGATTCAGAATGGTATTTGGACAGTGCAGCGAGTCAACACATGTGTCGAAATAGAGCATGGTTTACAGAACTGAGGGAAGCTCATTATAAAGTAAAAGCAGCCAATGGACTAATTATGAAAGCTGAAGGAATAGGAAAAATCGAATTTTATATGTTTGATGGGAAAAGTTGGCATTTCTCCGAAATGAATGAAGTACTTTACATCCCAGAGTTAGAAGCCAACTTGTTTCCAATGGGAGCTGTTACAAAATTTGGATACAATATTCAAGTTAATGAAGCTGGCTGTTCTGTATTGAATAAACGGAATGATATCTGTGCCATTGCAGAGAGAAATGGAAACATGTACATTGTACAAGATGAAGATGATGTTTAAGCATGGGCCTGTTCTGATAGCCAGAGAGAAGAAAGTTAGTTTGATGGAGTGGAATGAAAGGCTGGGACATAGGGAAAAAGACAAGATAGATGAAAATGGAGATCAGAAGAAGTCAAAAGTTAAACAAAGTCAGAAGAAGCAAAGAATGGAATAGAAGACACTATTCATACTATTCATGATGACCTTATCGAGCCAGAAAGAGAAAGATCTATTCAACAGGAGTTTGCTGAAGAAGAGACCAATGCAGAAAAATCGACTGCTACAACAGATGTTACTACATTTAAAAAGATATGGAAAATGATATAGATAAAAGAAGAAATAAAAGGTAAATCAAGAAACCAGAGTGGCTAGATGACTACGAAACAGGTTTTGCAGCTATGTTTCTCGAAAGTGAAGAAATGACTTATGAAGAAGCGATCACAATGGAGGGGTGGAAGACTGCAGACAATGAGGAATTAAAAGCATTGGAGGAGGACAATAGATGGATTCAAGTAAACAGGCCAGATTATGCAAACGTGATTGACTGTAGATGGGTTTTTTGTTAGAAGATAGATGAAGAAGGCAAAGTGAAATATAAAGCACGTCTGGTGGCAAGAGGCTTCAATCAAAAGGAGGCCTCGGGGCTGGACTACTCAGAGATTAAAGAAAACTTTTTTCCAGAGGTGCCGCGATGGTTTGGACCCAAAAAGAAACAAAAATACCCGAGGAGCTTCAACTGAGGATTACCGTGTTGAGAGCAGTTGAAGCACAAGAAGTAGCGGTGCCTTGACGACTTATTTATGTTTTATGGGCTTTATGCATGGATACTATGCTTTGTAGAAAAAAGTCAACGATCTCAATAAAACTTATTAAAACCGTAACTGCAAAAACAATCCTATGAAAATTAGAAATCTACATTTAACGATTTTTCATTATTTTTTGAAATCGCAATGCACCTTTTCTTGCTATGCTTTGTGGAATTCATTCATGATACTGCCTAGAGAAATGAACTTCGTGATTTCACAATATTACTTATCTCGCGAAATAAAACAATTTTGATGTGGAATGGTGCAATTTGTTTATCATTTCTGATTAATTAATAATTTTATCGAGCTCCAAGGAATATACAAACACGAGACACCAAATCAATTTGACCGTATCTAGCGTTTCGTGGTGGAATAGCATTTCAGAAATTAAATTAAACTCACTCTATTTGCATTTATGTATAAATGTCCATTGAAGATGTAAGTAGTGTACGCCTGATGATGGCGCACTAAGCGTTGAAACACGTGTTGTGTATTATTTTACATTAAATATAAGAGGACAGTATAACTCCTGCAGTTACATTTAATTTGATAGAACAAAATCGGGAGATGGTATAAGCGTGTAAATGGTCTCAAAAAGTTTAAAAAATTAAAGAATTCGACAAGAAATGATGATAACAAAACGGACTATAACTCGTCATTTTCTACCTGAATTACTTTTTGCTGATCACCTCATGAAGTGCCAGTCTGAACGCTTAAAATGAGAACATCAACGAGTAAATGAAGTGTTCCACCAAAATTGAAAACCCTAAGGATTTGCCCCTAAGCCCTTGGATTCGCAGACGGCTATAGTCCACCCATTGACTGTGAGATCCAAGGATGTAGGCCAATCAAGAGAGAATAAAAGTATAGATTTTCAACAATTGATACTACCCGCCACCACCAACTACACCAGGTTTTAAAGGGGAACTCCTAAGAGGAAACCATATATGATTCAAACTCATGAGCATTGTTTATAAATTTTTTAAACAATTAAAATAGTGAAAAATTGGGCAAATTTTTTTAGAGTTTTTTATCGCTTTTTATATGTTCTAGTGTTATTATTTAGCAAAACCGTAGTTATGATATGCAGAATACTCGTGAAATAGCTGGACAATGTCGGATGTATAGATCTTGCACAGTTACTGTCTAAAATGTTGTTTTTTTAGTTGACGAGGGTTTTGGGGTTCACTGACCATGAAACGAAAAACCATTTAAAGATTTTCCGGATTCGCATCATGGTTAATTCTATAGGTAATAAGTTGCCTTCCTTCGAAATCTACCAAAGAAAGGTAAGCTAACTTGAACTTCGGGTATCCCCCACGTCTCATGAATCTCCCTATCTCGTCATGTTATCCACACTTGATAACCCGTCATCCTCCGCCATACATCCCGCAAAGTAAATGCTATAGGCTGGAGGCACAGATATCGACGTCAATATATTGAACTAACGAGCAACTAATACATTTCACTTATGTTCCTATGATATTCGACAGGAGTCCTTTGAGATGTTGGTAAGGAGAATGGTGAGGGTGGGGATAAACTGGATTTAAGGAAGACGAACGAGGAAGAGTAAGATCTCTTCAGGGAGGAGATGGGGATACGGCGGAAGGAAGCTGAGGAGAAGGTCACACGAGGGAAGGAAAGCCCATTGTGAGTGAACGGAACGTTGGAGGAGACAGAGCGGAGAACATTTTGTGAAGAGGAAGGACATAGGAGCGGGATGGGGAAATAGGAAAGTGTGATGACCTTCGAAAGAACTTAAAGGAGGGAAAGTATACAGTCATGAGTAGGGGCGTTTTAACATATCCCGATATCGGATAGTAGGCCAATGATAACGATAAGGCTATGAAAGGAACCGGGTCAATGTGGCGACTAGAGTACTGGTATCGTCTCCTTAAGTTTCGGATTCGAACCCAGCTACTTGCGGAGATTTTCCTGAGGAAAGGTGATCCACTAGTGGGTGCAAAGCGGAGGCATTTCAAGGGCAGAACTCCATCCTTCATATGGGACGTTAGACTACACACTCCTTGGCGTTTTTCGCTTAAAATGGACAAATGCCGACGCCTTGTTTCTCTCCAAAGTTTCTCCGATTCCCCAAGTTACCCTATCCATACCGATGTAATCGTCTGACCCATGGCGCTAATGGCCTCAGTTATCGGTCGACTCCCCAAATAATCAACCAAACAATAAAGAAGTGGTATAGCACATAATATGAATGAGATAGAGAAAATAATTATCGATGACCGTTTTGCAATCAAGTGCTCTGTTCGGAAGTCAACTATGTAAAGTTTGCCGAAATCTGAGTAGTTAAGCCGGGAAAAATACGACAGTGGCGCGAATCTTTGCGAATGGGTTCGTCAAGTTGAAGGTTCTCCCGAGGTTCGAGTCCCGGGTAAGAATGGCCAATCATAACGTAAAATTATTAATTGTAAATCCACACTGAAAAAATCAAGCGAAATAAAATAAAAACAAGAAAAAATAGATTTATTGATCTATCGTGTCAGGAACCCCAAAACGCGCTTCGAAATTTTATTGACCCCTGAATTTATATAACAATTTGCTAATGTTACATACGATTTATTGGCATTAGAACTGAGGTTGTTACGCAAAACAATCCAACTACAGCAGCCGATCAGATATTTACGAGCTACCCATCGAACAACCGCGCGGCAGTATGACGTCGGGTGTTAGAGCACCAGCCATGAAAAGGGTACAATACAACAACGTTGTATTTGATGCTTTTCCGTAGAATTATTTCAGTAAAATTCTCTCTGACTTCCAACTGGGTCAGGTTTTTCATCTCCATTTCTGCCGACGTTCCAATGGAAGACTAGGTATTTTATCGTCCTCAGGATAACAACAGCCATGAGGACGATGGAAAAGTATTTAATTGTAACGTTGGTGGCAATGGAAAGCCTGAACCGATCGGAAGCCCGAGAGAATTTTACTGGAATACAATAAAACATCAATTTATTCTGCCCTGGGTCTCACCCATAGAGAAAATACAGTTACAAAATATGATTTTCGCTGGAAAACTTGGTCAAATACAATAGAACCGTGAAAATATATAACAAAAGTATAAGTACAAACATAATCTTACAGAGAGTATGATGGCACATTAGAAAACCACGCCAACACTTTATGAAAACATACACATTAATTTTTTCTTTAAGTATATGCATGGAATCCATGTGTTTCGGGTATTGGGGCAAAGTATTTCGTAGCTTGGAGACGGTGACTAAAAATGATTAAATATAGATATCTATTCGGAGACTACAATACACTACACTATACAACTAAATTTAAAAATATCGGAGAGGTGAATCGGGGTTCCTTTCCGGAATAGATAAAAGAAAAAGGCTCTTTATAGGCATTTCCTTCGGTCACAAAGTGTTAGCCTTGGCAGGGTATAGGGAATAGGAATAGGGCGAAGGAAAGGACGAAAAGGGATTTAAGGTATACTGAGTGTATCCCCTGAGTAACACTCCAAGATTCGTCAACGATTCGGAATTATTTTCCATATCTACCGCAGATGATACTTTTATTTTACGAAATTTACGTAACATTTTGTGACAGAGAAAAGAATGGGATTAAGGATTGAAATATAATAAACTCAAAGTCATGATCTTCATGGAAAACATTGCACAGGGCCAAAAAGGCAACATATAACTAAGGAAGAAGAACAGGAACTTAGGCTTAAGCTTATATAAAGTTATCGAAAAAGCAACGTTATCTATGGGGTTAACATTAACCAAAAATGGGGGTTTACGTTAAAATAATAAGATAGGTTTAAGAGACCGGAGTTCATTTCTGACGCTGAGGAATTTAACAGTTCTCTCACTTCACCGTTAGCTAGGACCATTCAGATGATTAATGAGGGAGGGACACAAGGACTGCCTTGTTCAAATGCTACTTATAATGCTGCAAATTTTGTGACCATAGCAAAACTACGTTATGACGCGCAGTCATTTAATTTTATACAAAATTTCCAAAATGACGATTACTGTGAAAATTTTAAAATTAAAATAAAAAGGCATGGAGTCCTAACATCGCCTGCATTTTGTGACATGAACAAAACTGCGCCAAACACACATTAATTGAAAGATTATTCAACATTTTAATGGTGATAACTATAGAGAACACTTTAAGATTAAAATAAAAAGGCCGGGAGTCATAGCACCCACTGCCACCTAGGCTAGCAGGGAAGAACGCAGATGACGATGTGGTCCGCAGTTTTCCTACATTGGTTTTTTTGGACATTTCACAGGATATCGCATCTTGAGGTGTCTGGTTCTCTGGTAGTTCCCCGTTTATGTGGGACCCGCAGGGACATTGATCGCGTAGGGAAGATGAGCGATTAGGGTTGGTGCTGCAAATCCTCTCCCCCCGCAAGACATGCAGTGCAGCAACGCTATATTATTTTCGACCGCTCCCCTCTAAGGCGTCGAAGGCCGCTTGCTCTTTGGCCCTACCCGTCTCATTGTGGTGGGGGGCTAAGGAGGAGGGGTTAGAAGGGGTGGGGGGATAGAGGGGGACTGGGAGGAGGGACTCATCCTCAATGACGGGCCGGCCTCCTATAAAGCGAACGCCGGCGACCTGAGCGAGAGCAGAGTGATACTCGAAGTGTCAAAGGACTGAACAGCGAAACTTCCAGACATGTTCGGACTCAAGGTATGTACGTCCAGAAAGAGCGATACGGGGCCCACTCGCCGCGATGCCTTCGTCTTCCGCGCCATAGCTCGAGAATTGTGCGCGGGTAAAAGATACTAAACAGATCGGAAGTGCGTTAAAGTGTTCCTCTCACTATTGTCACCGATTGCGATGTAACGAGGGCGGGGTTATCTTCTCGGTGACGGCATTAGACTCTTTCAGTTTTACGTTTCCAGCAGGTTGAGTTTAGCGTACGTGGGTAAATATTACGTAGTAAACGATACACATAAAGGAATTAAACGTGCAAGAATATTTCCGTGCAGTGAATAGTAATGGTAATAATGCCGCTGCAACTACAACAAACATGGCGTTGTTTATTACCGTGCATGCTCAGATGCATGACACGTAGTGGAACTGTCCATTGAAACAAGAGTAAAGGAGCACCAAAGACATCGACGTCTGGCACAAATAGAAAAATTCGCCATTGCTGGGCACAGCATAACCATGGACCACTCCATCTATTTCCATGAGACTAGAGCGCTCGCTCGCTCTCAAGGTTATTGGGATAGAATTTGTAAGGAGGCTACTGACATCCGACTAGAATGAAGGAATTTCAACCGATACCATGACTTTTCCCCTAGCGGTGCATGAAGCCGTTATGGTCCTACTCGTTTCTCCGATGTACACCTTGACACATTCACAAGGCACTTGATATACGCCTGGTGTCTCTAGGCCGATAAGGTTTTTTGATCGGCCAATGTAATCCCTGATTCTTTGTGGAGGCATGTGAATGATTAGTTATTAAAACGTTAGGGGAATCCAACAGTAACGGCCGGCCCGATGTTGGCCATTAGAGTCCCTTGACCACGTGCAACAATAGCGGTGGTTTAAGTCTATCGTAAAAATCATCATTCGCCTTGAGAATGGAGTACGAGCCGGACTCCGAAACGTCAGCAGTACGAAAAAGCTTATCCCGATGGAAGACCCGAGAAGACTTCCTTAAAATTATAGACTATTCACGAAAATGTAAAGGAATTTGAACCATTTACGTAAAGTTCAGATGAGTCGTTAACGTAAATGAGCACTGAAACCCCGTTTTTTATGGTAAACTCTACCTATTACAATGAATTAAAGCATAGATATCGTCTTCAAACAAAACTATTGCAGTGAAATAAAAGTTTCTCAAACGCGTTAGCATGCAAATAGAAAGAAGGAGAATTGGAGATTGAAGCTTTGAGTGTAGGATGGCGGAAAAGCAAAGTAATAATAGTCTTCGTTGGTAGAATATAAGAATGAATAGGGCTCCTCAGTCAAAAAAGGAGGTCGCAAAGAAGACTATCAGCGATGGAATTGCATTAACACTTCCATTTTCAACTTCAGGCATCTCTTATTCCACATGATATCCTTCTTCACCTCTTGACATTCTCCCTGCATCTCTAGACCGCATTAACAACGTCTATCTTCTTGCCCGCTTACTAAGCATCCTACCCTAGAACACAGCCTTCAGTGTCCCGTAGCCTCTTATTATTTGCTTCATACAATCACTTCTAATTCTCTCCAGCAGTATCTTCCTTTCCACTCCATACCATGCCTCTCCTCTGGCGCGAATAAGTTCCTCAATTTACGCCAGCATCACTCTTTTTGTTTTCCTGACCGCATCCTTGATTCCTGTCCTGCATCTTGAACCGTTGTATGTCGTAACAATTCACACGAAGAAGGTAGCGGTATAGCTGAGAAAGATATCAACATCGTGCGCGAGGCAAGGACCCCTAACTCATTACTAGAGCACTAATACTGTATTTTTCGTAGTAATGTTTACATTTTAATAATAATAAACACTTGGATGTTATTCCACACTTTATTGGAAACAAAACGACCCGGGTTTCAGCATATCATGCCATCATCAGGAGTATGATGATGGCATGATACTGATGATGGCATGCCACCTGATGATGGCATGATATGCTGAAACCCGGGTCGTTTTGTTTCCAATAAAGTGTGGAATAACATCCAAGTGTTTATTATTATTAAAATGAAGGAGTTCCACAGAGTAACGCCGGAGACAGTGTCTTATAGTAATGTTCACATTTTTGCAACCCGCATTCTCGTGAATGAGGTAGTTCAAGCTCCGCAGCCTGCACGGAAATAAACAGGATATGATTTTACTGCTTCAAGCGGAAGATTTGAGGGCTTATCCTCGTAGAAATGGACAGGAAAATAAACACCGTATGAACCCGGTTCGAGGAAAATATTAAGTTGAATTCGCAGGAGTATATGTAGGTATTTCCATCGTTAATTCCACGCTTTTTTATTTCCCAAGGGCTTACTGGTGCTGGTGGTGTTGGTGGCCGTGGTGGTCATGGTGGTGAACGCCGACTTGGAGACGGCGGAGCAGAGGTACGGCGGCTTCGGCCGCGGGGGATACGGAGGCGGAAGGTTTGGCGGCCACCGCGGTGGGTTTGGAGGGGGCCACCGCGGCGGGTTTGGAGGCGGTCACAGGGGCGGCGGTTTCGGGAGATTCGGGTAAAGAGGATGCCGCCGGGAGAGAGGCTGGAGGAGAATCTACCTCCTTGAAACAAGATGCCATTTACCATCACACATACAGTTATGAAAAATGCCTTAAGAACGCTGATGCATGAATGTGAACGATCATTGTCAAGTGACATCCAATGCAGCGATTCCATCTCACTTGACACCACCGCCGCCGAAAATCACCCCTGGACGCGGCAAAGTCGGTTGGCGAGGCTCACTGCCTCCGAAAAATGTCTACGCCGAACAAATGTTCGACAACTCCAACCACATGAATCATAGACGAACTCCTAATGTTAACAAAGACTGTAAAACAATTGTAAAATGTGAAATAAACCTTGTGATACACATGAGAATGACTCATTATCCGCTCCCCTAACGCACATAAAGAGCACTTAGTGTCTAGGAAAAGAAAAAAATTCGAAATATAATTGAATATTCAGAGAAATACAAAAGACATAACACATTAAGTGGAGGCTGAAGAATAATTTCAACAAAAGGGCACCAAACCCGCGCACCATTTCTATTTATTTCCCTATTCCCTTTATTAATCATGGCTAGTATCCTAACATCCCCTGCCACACGCCCGAGGGGCGGCTGATAGGGAGTAAGTAAACGTAAACGTATGATCCAAAGTTATTTAATTGTATTGTTGTATTGTATGTTAGTTAATTTGTGTGTAAAATACACAAATTTCGAAATTAGATTTTAACTGAAACTGCGAGGTCAAGTGGGGAGAATGCTTAGGAGACGCAATCAAAGATTTTAAGATTGAAGTCGTACTCCCCATGAAGGTGAAATAATCGGTCATCGTCCGCATGGAGCCTGAAATATTTATGTATTGGGTTAATAACATTGAAATAAATTAAATGAAAATCTTGAAAAATATGAGAGAGGGGATAAATATTTCGATAGGCTTAATGTCTTCAGCTCTATGATGCGACATGTAAAAAGGTCATCGAGACTCGATGTTACTGCAATGTTTGATATTCAACTCCTGGTTTATATCCCCAAATACGGGGAAGAAAACGAGAGGTGATGATTGGAAACGCATTATTAAAAGAAGCGCCTTATCCGAACGCAGTGCCAAACTATAGCATTCGACACCAACATCGCCACGGGTTAATTTAATAAGCCACAAACTTTTACCTTAGCTTGACTTCACAAGGCAAAGAAAGTTGAGGAAAACTGATCTTGCAGAGTTAATTTTTTTCTAAAATGATTTTCTTTTGATGATATGGTCCGAAAAATGCAACCGTTTTATGTATCAAGTGACAGATACAAGTTGAGGGTGGAGCAGGAATAATCCATTCATTCTTTATGTAACGTCAATCCAAAACATAAGAAATTCAAGAAGTCCTGGTTACATGAAGCATTATCCCGTTCGATTTAATGTTTAATTGCATGAATGAACGCAAAATAACATCGTGTAACCACAACAACGTGTACGAATTCAAAAATTCATATCCGGAAAATAGAACCTGTTCTAATTTTGTTCATCTATTCGTACAAGTTGCGCTCGTGTTTCAATGACACCTGGTGTTAAGTAACGGAAATGTTGTTTTCTGCCTGTAGGGTTCATGCTCGTTGTTTCCTGCTGTTTGTATACCTCTGGGATGCGGTTTGTTTGGGTTTGACTAAGCTATTTTTATTTATTTTGATCTCTGCTTTATTTGGAATTCGCTCTACTGTTTGACCTTTGAACTTGGTAATTGATATCAAACACAGCATCCTACTTTCACTGGGTCCCTATTTTCCCGTACCTGAGGGGATAGTCATCAAATGCAGAAGAGAATGGAAGTTTAATTTCATTGTAGTATAGAGAGTTTATATTCTACAGGCATTTCATTTTATTGATTTAAAATTTATTTTCATATACGTGGGTGAAAATTAGTCTTTACCATTTGAGCCATTTTGTTCCTTTACGTAATTACCGATTTCAAATAACATCATGGATACTTCAGTTACTGTTAGTAAGTTTATTGAAGACGGGATTATCATTATGATAACATCACAATAACACATAACTCAACATTTCAGTCAATACTATTCGCTTCTAATACAGGTAAAAGTTACATTTTCCGACTTAACTTTGTGGAAACGTTACCAGAACCTTTATAACGCCATTTTGTATCGAGACCATGGCCGATAATATTTTAAATGTGTAAAATGTACGAAACGAGAATTATTTATTTCTAATACCAATCCTATGCTGGAAAAAATGTTTCCTCTCGTTTACCTATCCTCGCCTTTAAGCCCATGCAATTTCAAGTCAATGCCTCTTTTTCTTTCTAAGTAGGCACACATATACGCAAATCCAACATGTACAAAATAAATAAAGGACAATTTTTTTTGTAATCGCAAAATAAAATATTCTATATTGAAATCCCCATTGATTTCCATGCTTTTCGTGGCTTGGCCCACATTCCTTTTCTGAGTTCAAAATCAGTCCCCAAACGAAGCTGAAACCTAGTCCAATGAATTCATCGTACCTACACAGGAATTAACGTACAAATAATGACGTAACGCACAAATAATGACACGAATTTCTATTCCATGCCTATGCTGCGGTTTCAAAGTAAATAAAATATTCTAATGTTGGAGTAGTGCAAAGATTTTAGATTTTCGAGCTTAAAAATCCAATTTTAGAAAAAAAGCGAAGCGTATACGAAAAATCGAGTTCAAGAATTAATAATTTTGTTTAAGTTATCTAATGATAAGCAATTAAAAGAGCAAACAAAGAGACCGCTGCACCAAATTCTATTCTACGTACAAATAAAATACGTAACTTTTGACACAAATTCTGTGTCACTGATATGAATCTGATGCACGCAATATTGTCTCACTGATACTATTCTGATGCACGTGATTGAGCAACTCGTAAATGAGCTGCTTCATTGCTTGCTTACAACGCTTACTTAAGTAAGCTTGTTCTTGCATTAACAATTTTTTTTCGGCTGTCCCACTCGTGAGAATGTAAAAAGCATGGATTTTCCAGATTTAATTCACACACTTGAAGCGACTGACCTTGTGCCTTGTTGATGGTCATTGAGAAAGCATGGTGAAGAGGGAACTGTCGTTACAACTATCAAATTAGTCACTGAACCTGGCCTTTGAATGCTGCAGAAGTTAATTGCCATTCATGAAATCGATATCAATGGATATTCACGCCTGGTTGCCAAGGAAATTTCTATTGTTGAAACGGAAGAAAAATTGATAAATTTCAAGATAAAAACGCAATACTTTAACCAAAACGAAGCGTATAAGAAAATTAAAGGAAAGAATTAAATACAGCATTCATTTCTGCGTTCGATTATATAAATTTCCATCCAATATCTTGAGTGCAAGTAATTTAAAAAAGCAATTAAAGAAAAACCTGCACCGAATTCAATGCTTTTCTAATGGGAGTAAATGTAAATAATATTGGGGTAAAAACAACCCCGAAAATTGCCATTTTTTATAATTCAGGCACCATTATGGGCACGCGCACAACAACTCACCAAAGTTTCATCGAAATCGCATTAATGGTATTGGAATGCGCAAAACACGAACAGACAAACATTGTTTTTTATATGTAAGATTATAATACCTTTCTAATGCCCGAAAAAAATTTCCACTCCTTCATCTATCCTCCCCTTTAATCCCATGCAATTTCAAGTTAAATTGGTAAAATAAAATCGTGCAGATATGTATGATAGATGACGTTTTTCTGACATGAATGTAAAAAATAATGACATTTACATCACGTCTTGCTAGAACTTCCTCAATCCCACGCGCTACCAACTTTGGAGTGACCCTACAGGCTCGCAAGTTTTCCTCCTACCGATAACAATCAGCTGGTCAGAGCAGCAGCCGCAGACCGTGAAATAAAAATTTGTTCATCTGATGAGCACAGGCAACTCAGCTATCAAGGATAAGGCCGCGGACACAAAATAAGCGGGTTTCCTGTTTGCCGGCTACCGGCTGCAACCGGCTCCGACCGGCTGCGGCGCTTGGACTCTAAGCGCTGCGGCGCAAGTCCAAGCTGATAGGCTCACACAAAGAAAGCTGGTTGACGCAGGTTTTATTATTCGGGTAGGCATATCAGAAAGCCAAAATGGTTTTAACATGAAATATTTTTCTTCATTGAATCGTTTACCGCCAATGTGACACCATTCCGTATTGTTTCTCTTGATCCCTAGCTGGTCACCGATGAATTACCGCGTTTTACCGCGCTGATGTACCGCGATAGTTCTCACTCGAAAGATATTTTGCTTGTTAAATTGTGCACTCTCCTTATTTGATTATATGAATGGAAAAACAATTAGCGAAAATAAAAAAGAACGAATCATGAATAAGTTGATCAAGCATCACAATAACAATATTATTTATTACATAATGGCTTATTGAAGTAAGGTAACTTTTAACTTTTAAAATCTGCCCTAAAATTGACATTTTCTCACGCAGTATTTTTAGCATTTCGCAAACAATGTCTATATGCATTTATGTCTTCAAAATGGTTCATCACTCGTACATATTAATGCGATGAATTACTATGAGTTTTTTTAACAGTTCCTTGAACGCTTTGAGAACACCGTAGAGAGTGTTTAGCAAGAATTTCGTGATAATTTGTCACACGGGCTTAGTCTGTAAAAGAGACACGACAACTTTTAAAACAAGGATAAAGATGAATGTACGCACAAGTTCCATCGGATAGCGCCTATCAATTTCCACAACAGTGGAAACTACCGTTGAAGCCCGTTCTTTCATTGGATGCCTAGCTTGTCTCCTGACGAAGAGTTTTTTTTCTCATCGATAGTGCTTTCCCGAAAGTGAAAGAAAAAAGAACAGGAGTACATACAATTAACAAAGCAAGAAGAGACCATAGTAAATACCATCATTTGTTTCATACCCTCAAACCCGATGATGAATGATTTCGTCAGGACACGAGGATGAAATTGGATACGTTCAATTATATTTTAAAAGTGGTCGAGCATCGCCTGGAGAAAACGTGACGTAACTGGCATAAATAAGCATCCTATTTCACCGGAAGAAAGACTGTCGATTACTTTAAGGTAAATAAAATATCTTTTCTCACCAAACAATTATTAATTGTTACGACATAGAAGCATTATGAAGAATCTCAACTTTTATTTTATTTACGAAGCTCTTAGGAAGTACCGTCTTAGAAAAATGTTTTATGTTTATTATAATTTCCCAAAAATATCGACTCGTACAAAGTAGTACAGAAAATTCCTTACCAAACGTTGGTTTAAATGCTATTTAATAAACCCTCAGTTCTAATTAAGGACGTTCCCTTATTTCAGGGAGTGAAAACTATGCAACACCTATTAAGCTTCCAGCTATTTATTTACACCATTATTGATTTGTGACATTACCTATTGCTTGGTTAAAGTTGTTTTTAGTGTGAGGAAATAAGTAGAAAGACGTGAATGGCTTTAACGTTCTTACATATTGCTTAAATTCAGTAATTATAGAAATAAATCAAGTTATGACCATTTTAACACGGGCAACCGCCTGCCACGATGGGAACACCGGTTCCCGATCAATCACCGAAGTTAAGCATCGATGGGTTCGGCTCGGGTTTGGAGGGGTGATCCTCCGATTCGTCCGAGTGCTGTTGTCCCTGTCTGCGCGTGGCAGACTAAGGCCGTATGTGCGAAGTGACCTTAGCCGTCGAATCACGGACATCCTTTATAGGGTAGCATTTTGGGAAGCTTTTTAATGGGATTTACTGCATTGGTTTATTTGGGTCTCAAACAAGCACAAATAAGTCATTTTAACTATCCAAAACATTTTATAAAGCTTATATTTTGGGGTTCCTTCCAGGGGCCACTGACCATTTAGGGACAAATCTAATTATTATTTTTATATTTTTTAAAAATGTTTTCAAATTATTTATATAGCCAATTGAACTTCGAAAATATGTCCTCATTGCTTTATTTAACGTAGTCCTGATTTCGAATGTGACCTTGTCATCATATGTGTTTGCGGTTGTTCTGAGTCGTATGAGTACCTACACTATAATGATGCATATGTCTTATTGAGTATTGGATATATTTTTTTATGTTCCTACTATTTAGTAATTATGAATATTAGAGATTTTTTAACTAAACCTTAATTCGAGAGCACCGGTAAAATTTCTATGCATATGGTGATGCAACACTTTCAGGTTGGCCAGGGTGCGTCTCGTCGAAAAATCCCAGAAAGGATTTTTACACTACGGGTACACACCCTCACCCGTTCTAGTGGCATTGGACCTTTTCTCCGAAAAGGGTTTACCAAATTTTTGTGATGTTTATATCTGCGTACCGATAGTTGAGCCATGGGCTGCGTAAATCCTCTCCGAAGGTCACTGTACCACAAGTGCGTGGAGAGACACTAATAGAAAAGCAGACGGAATCCTACCGCCCGAGCGCCCCACCCCAGCATGATCTCGCCGCCTACTATCCGCCCTAGCTAATGCAATGAAAGTTCGCCCTTTTTTGGCTGCTTTACTGTACCCATCCAGAACTTCAACGCATTTTTTCCTTACTATCAGAATATCAATGAAATTATATGCAATGCGTACTCATGTGAATAAAATATTTCCAAAATGTGCATACTATAATCGAAATATTTAGAAAAAATGAAAAAAATATATATTCTTTATTACACAAGTAAAATTAAAACAACTAAAATGTCATTTGAAATCTTTTTATTTTCTTGTTTTCATTTCATTCTAGTCTAGTATAGTTTTCACTGTTTTTTAATATTTTAATTCATAATATTTTACTTCATATATTGAGGAAGTTCAAATTTCTCGAAATATTTTAGAGGTTAAATTAGGTTTTAATGTGTATAAAATAACATGATTTTGACAGCATCATTTCGTAAGATAAAGTGTTTATGTAATTGCATTTTCTGAATAAGATTTATGCACTAATTAGTCAAAAACGTGTCCAAAAATATGTGAATGGTATAAGGAATACTACAGTATAAACCCAGCAAAATATATGCATAGTTATAATTATTTTTAAAAATATGGTGAATATCTACCAACATTTGACGAGCAACAATAGTAAAATACAGTATATTACTGCAGTAAATTGTTATTATACATATCAGGAATTTATGGCATATTCATTTTGAGTTACTTTTGAGTAAAAAGAAGCGAAAAAATCAAAGTATATGCCCACATTACACCCAGAAAAATAATAATTTGTCCTTTTCATCTTCGACTTGGTGCTGCAATGAGCGCATCTTATCTTAGTTCACTGTTTATGATGTTATCTCCGACATTTCTCAGTCTTGTGGCGTTTTCAACACTCAAGACAGCCTTGCGGGTAATTTCTTTTTCTCGCTTGCCCCTTTGGTGAAAGCCCTGAGTTCGTATAACTGCCCACAAGACGAGGCCAAATTTGATCTAAATTCTAAATGGAATAGAATTTTCCCTTTTGGGTTGATAGCCTCGTTAGTTACCTTACATATCATATAGCTATTTACGATAGCTGTATATGAAAACATATGATACAAAGTAATTTAACTGTACTGCCGAATATAAAAATTTCGAAAATAGCTTTGAACTGAAACTACGAGGTAAAGTGGGGAGAATGCTTAAGAGACGCAATAAATATTTTAAGACTGAAGTCGTTCTCCCCACGAAGGCGAAATCTTCGGATTGCACCTTCGTAGAAATTTTGAGTGAACTGTGAACTGAGAAAGTGATCTAGAAGGAAAATGGAATATAATGAAAAAGCGATAAGCACAACAGCTAAGGAAGTAGTTGGTAACATTTAAAGAAGAAGAAGGTAAGAGTGGTATGACAGCGATTGTGCGCTAGCAATTGAAGAACGAAACCTAGCCAGAAAGAAAATGCTTCAAAAAAGAACATGACAAACAGTCAATGACTACAGGCAAAAAAAAGAGGATTGCATCTAGAGAATGAGGAAGGGAGAAAAGAATATTCGTGAAACAAAAAATCAAAGAACTAGAAAATATGAGAAATTGAAGGGAAATAAGGGAATATTATCAGAGAGTGAAAGAAAAAAAAAGGATTCTGAGCCTAGCTCTGTTTTCTGCAAGGACTTAGATGGAAATCTCATAGAAGACAAAAAGAACATAGCCAGATGGTGAGATCATTTTGAACAGCAGTTAAACAGGAATGAAATCGGCGTATTAACACAAGTGAATGTAAATGAAAATGACATTGCGGACTTAGAAGAAGACTATGAGAAGAGTGCTTCAAGACTCGAACCTTTCATTGAACAAAAAGTTGGAGATTTTGGATATTATCAATGTAGTTTTTGGAATAATCGTACTACCACTGATCAGATTTTTATTATGAGACAAATATAAGAGAAGTATTATGAACACAATATAGAAGTACATAGCCTATTTATGGATTACAAGCAGACTTTTGATTCTGTCAAAAGCAGTGCACTATATGACGTCATGAAAGAATTTCACATCCCCTCTGAATTAATAAATCCCATTAAAATGACACTAGACAATACTAAAAGCAAAGTTAAAGTGAATGGAGAACTATCATCTCAGTTTGAAGTCAACAGAGGAGTCAAAAAAGGAGATGCATTATCATCGATGTTATTCATATTGGTTTTGGAGAAAGCAGTGAGACAGCTCCCAATAAATCCTGGAGGAACAATAATAAACCGACAAACCCAATATGTTGCCTATGCTGATGAATTTGCCGTAGTCTCAAGAAACAAACATTCAATGGAAGAGATTTTTATCTCTATTGAAACAGCATCAAAAGCTCTGGGATTACAAATGAATTAAGATAAAACTAAGTACTTGAAAATGGAAAGAAATCAATAAAAATTAACAATTAACATTTTCAAAGAGTGGAGAGCTTCAGATATCTGGGATTCTTGCTAACAGCAATAATCAGATTTTCCTTGAAATTCAAGACAAGTTACACATAGGTAATAAATGCTATTATGCATTGCAGCCTATTTTCAGGTGAAGAAATATTTCAAGAAGCACCAAAATAATCATATATAAGACAGTGCTAAGACCTGTTGTCCTCTATGCCTCTGAAACATGGACACTAACAGTAACACAAGAAGAAATAATCAGAAGATGGGAAAGAAAGATTTTCAGAAGAATATACGGTGGCGTGATAGATGCAGGAATAATAAAAAATGCTGAAGTCTATGAACTATATGGAGAACTAGACATAATATCAGTAATAATGCAAGGAAGACTTCTTTGGGCTGGTCATGTACAACGCATGGAGGAAAGCAGGGCAGTCAAAAAGGTTTTCAATGGCACTTCAGGAGGGAGGAGAAGCAGAGGAAGGCCACGAAAGTGGTGGCTTGTTGACGTATGGACCGACTTGAAAAGACTGGGAGTCAGGAGGTGGAGGCAAGTTGCGGAAGATAGAGAATAATGGGGGCAGTTTACTATGGAGGTCAGATTGTTCTTTAATATGATTATTTCGTGAATATTATTTTATAAGTTTTATTCTTGCTAGTTAATGTCTGTATTTTTACACTATATACTATTTTTGCTTTCTAAAATAATTATACTGTGGTGGTGATTTTTGTTGTTCAAGTTATTTTGGAAACGGCAAATTTTATATTCCTGGTTAACGTGGTTATACGATTGGGAAAAAGATTATTATTGGTTAAAAGTATATTTTTATATTTATTATCTTTTTAATTTTTAGGTGAAATTTTTTTATTTTATTTATAAGATATTTATATTTATTCTATGAAACTTATTTTTTTTAAAGGATTAGCTACCCTTTTATATTAAGTGTTAATTTTTTACTGGGGTAGTATTTGTTAAGTTCTTGAAACCCAAAGAATTTGTCGGTATTTAAGTCTTTCCAGAGGAACCTGTTCTGTAATCGATATTCCACGATTTTATTTACTTGTGTTTGTAATCAGTTATTATATCTCCGTCATAAGAATATTTTTAACAACCAATTTTCAACCCTACATGGGCTGTATCGCCAATTTAAAAAAAATGACCTCACAAGGCTAAGAAAGTTGTAGAAAGCTGATCTTGCAATGTTAATTTTTTTTCGAAAACGATTTTCTTTTATAGATAAGGACGTATGGATAGAACGTAGATCTAAGAGAGAGAATATCAAGAAATTTCATCCCGTACGAGTTAATGGATGAATTCATGAATGAACGCAAAAATACATCGGGTAACAGTACCAACTTGTAGGAATTCATAAATGCATGTCAAGAAAATAGGATCTCTTCTAATTTGGTCCATACACTCATACAAGTTGCTCTCGTGTTTCAGTGACACTTGGTGGTAGATAACGCAAAAATGTTTTTCTGCCTTTTCTGCCTCTGCTATGGTCGTTGTTTCCTGCTGTTTGCTTACTTCCGGGATGCGGTTTGCTTGGGTTTGACTCAGTTATTTGTATATATTTTGGTCTCTGCTTCTTTAGAAAATCGCTTCACTGTTTGACCTTTACAATTGGCGACTGCTAACTGCTAATACCGAAGCCTACTTTCACTTGGTCCGTATTTTCCCTGAGGGGATACCTGAGGGGATATTCATATAATGTAGAAGAGAATGCAAGTTTAATTTCATTCATTGAGAAAGTTTATTTTCTATGGGCATTATTATATTGTTTTAAATAATTTTGGTTGATGGAACGATGGATTGATCTTCACCAGTAGAGCATTATTGAAAATTCTGTAAGGCTTTGTCAGAAAACCTTGTAACGGAAATAAAATTCTGATAATGCCTTTCCGGATTGCTGGTAGAAAATAAGCCAACTTCAAGATCGGTTTTGGCATCAAATTTTACAATTTCACAGAAATTGCGTATGTAAAAAGGAATTATCTTACAATTTTAACGGAAAAACACAGAAAAAATAAACAATCATAAGGAAATTAGCAACTAATACCTAACGATTTGAAATGAACTTTGTGATTCCACAATTTTACTTAAATCGTTAAATAAAATATTTTAATGTGGAATGGTACAATTTATATCTCATTTCTGTATAATTAACATTTTTTTCGAGCTACAAGGAATAACAAACTTGAAAGACATATAAGAAGAAGGTAATAGTGCTTCAAGGGCCTCCACAATTTCAAGAAATTAAATACTTTTACTAGATATGATGATAACAATGCGGACTCCAACGCGTCATCTCCTACTTGAATCAGTTTTTGACGATAACTTGATAAAGTGCGAGTTTGAACGCTAAAATGAGGACATCGCCGAGTAAATGCAGTGTTCCACCAAGAAATTAAAACGCTTCGGATTCGCTCCCAAGCGCTCGGACTCGCAGACTGCCGTATTCACCCCATGAATGAGAGATCCAAGTTTGTAGAATAGAAAATTAAAGCAGTGATTTTCAACAATTAATACTACTCGTAGTCAATAGAAAACTAAAGCAGTGATTTTCAACAATTAATACTACTCGTAGTCAATAGAAAACTAAAGCAGTGATTTTCAACAATTAATACTACTCGTAGTCAATAGAAAACTAAAGCAGTGATCTTCAACAATTAATACTACTCGTACACCAACTGCACCAGGTTTTGAAGGGTAATCCTTAGATGAAACCGTTCATAATTTGAAGTTCATGAGTATGTTTTTGAATTCTTTAAACAATTAAAACTGAAAATTTGTGCTAAACCACTTTTTAGATGCATTTTTTGCGGTTGCAATGAAAAGTATTGAGGCTTTTAAAAATTGTTCAATGTGAAAGTTGTAGTCAATTAAAAAACCTTAAAAAGGATCCCTTAAAGCTTAATTAGTCAGTTTGCCCCGAGAAAAATGGAAACAGCAAAAATAAACACATTTTTTTTCAAAACTTCACAACTTTCACATTGCTTATGTTGTGGTGTTAATATTTTGAAAAATACTAGTTATTGATATGAAGATTACTTGTGCAAAAGTTGGAAACTGTCGAGTGTATAGTTCTTGCCCAAAACAGTTAATTTCCTTAAAAATTGTTCATGTTTCAGTAGCATTTCTTTGAAATCTACCTAAATGAGGTAAGCCAACTTTTACTTCGGGAATCCCCCACGTCTCATGGCTCTCCCTATCAATGAGCATGTTACTCCATTATATAATAATAACCAGTAGTTGAAACTAAGTAAAAGAAGGAAACTTCGAAAGGCAATATTTATTCATAAACTCATCATAAACAGAGCGCCTTCCTACTTATCTGAAAATATAATTTTTAATAGTGTAGGGAGAAAAGATTAACACGGAAAACTGAGGAACTATATGTCCCTCCTTTCCGTTCAAATATATACGGCAGATCTTTCTGTGTGACTTCATGTAAACTATGGAACTCCCTCCCTGAGCAAGTGAAATCCATTAAGAACTTTGCACAGTTCAAATAGAGGGTAACCATGTGGATACACTCCCTGCCCGATGAAGTAAAACTTAATTTATAATATAATATTCTTCTAATGTTCTGTTTTTCTTTTTATAACATTATATTCTGTAAATATTTTGGTATTTTGTCTATGCTCTGGTATTCTGTTAATGTTGTATGTATGTAATGTATTCTTATAATTATCAAGTAGAATGAAATTGTAACTGTAATCTGGTGTAACAAAAATAATGCTGGTGATGTTGGAAAGCTTGTAATGGCTCAATTGTGACTACTGTAATAATTACTTTTTTTACCATGCTCAATGGGAATTATTTTCCCCGAGTAATAAACCTTCTATTCTATTCTACTACAGTAGCTGATCAGAGATGAACATTAACAGCCCGGAGGACGAGGGAAAAGTCTTCCGTCGGAACTTCGGTGGAGATGGAGAGCCTGAACCGGTCGGAAGCCCGAGAGAATTTTACTGGAATACAATTCAACATTTATGAATTCCGCTCTGGGTATCACCCATAGAGCAAATTTAGTTACAAAATATGATTTTGGCTCAACAACATCGTCAAATACTATACAATCATGAAAATATAATCCACGGGCGTGAGTAAAAACATAATCTTACAGACAGTACAATGGTACATTAGAAACCACGCCAACACTGTATTAAATATATACATACCTAAACATTATTTCTTTCAATGTATGCACGAATCCGTGTTTTTCAGGTTTGGAGGCAAAGTGTTCCGTAGTTTGGAGACGGTGAGTAAAAATGATTAATGACAAATATCTGTTCGGGGAGTCGGTTAGTGTCAAATTCTTAGTTTCGTGTGAGATGTCTTTTGGGTGATTTTAGACCTAAATTTAAATATTTCGGAGAGATCATTTGGGATTCCTTCCCGGAATAGATTCTAGAGGAAGACTATTAATAGCTATTGCCTCCGGCCACAAAGTTTTGGCCAGAGTAGGGTATACGGAAAATGAATAGGGCGAGGGAAAGGATGAAAAGGGATTTTAGGTAAACGGAGTGTATGCCCTGACAATGAGTAATACTCCAGCATTCGTCGACGATTCGGAACTATGCAATGTGAATTACATCTACCGCAGATGACGCTTTGATTAATCGGAATTTGCATCACATTTTGTAACATAACAAAGAAATGAGTTAAGGATTAATATATAAAACATTCAGAATCATGATCTTTGTGGAAAAAATTACACCGGGCCAAAAAGGCAACATAAAACTAAGAAAGACAAGTAACTTAGGCGTCATTCTCACCCGTAATCTTTCATCCAGCACACAGACTAGAACCTGCGTTTCACCCTCGAAAAACGTTTAGTATAGAAAAAGGGTGATGGATAAGTGTACCGTCAGGAAAAGGTGCTATGTATTTCATACTGCCAAGGCCAAGCCTACAACACGTTCCTGGGAACCATAGGTGAAAGAGTTAGTGAGGTTATAGCATCACCCCACAGCTGATCCGTCGGACAGGAAAAATTAATGCTGAGGCTAAGTGTAAATCCTGCCTCCACCTAGGCGCTTAAAGGAGGCACCTCAGCATAACTTAATAACGTCACACTGGCGGCGGGTCGAGCAGAATTTTATATACAAAACACGAACTTAGAGTTCATATCATGTTATCGAAAGGCAACGTCATCTTGGGGGTTAACATTAACCAGAAAATATTAAATAAGATTAGCTATGAATTATAATTATTTGTTATTTAATAATTTATTAGCATAGGTATTAGGGAACAGAGTTCAATTCTGACACCGAACATATTATCAGTTCCCTCACTTCACCGTTACCTAGGACCATTCAGATGTAATAAGTGGGAAGAATACAAGGACTTTTTTGTTCAAATACTCCTTTTTATTTCGTACATTTTGTGACCATGAGAGAACTACGTCATGCCACGTATTCATTTAAATATATACATAATATCAATAATGAAGATTATTGAGAAATCTTTAAAATTAAAATAGAAAGACGTGGAGTCCTAACATCGCCTGCATTTTGTGACCAAAACAGAACTGGTCCAAAATACTCATTAATTGAATCATAGTAAATTTCAACAATGACAACTACAGAGGACACTTTAAGATTAAAATAAATAGGCTGAGAGTCCCTACACAACTGCCACCGCGGCTAGCAGGGAATAACGCATACGACGATGTGGTCAGCAGTTTTCCTGCTTTGGTCTGTTAGGACATTTCACATGATGGGTTCGTTGGGAGTTCTCCGTAATTGTAGGAGCCGCAGAGACAAGGAATCGCGGAGGGAAGATGAGCGATCATGGGTGGGGCTGCAAATCCTCTGCCCTCGCAAGACAAGAAACGCAGCAAAGCCATATTTTTTTCGGCCGCTCCCCTCTCATTCGTCGAAGGCCGCTTGCTCTTTGGCGCTATCCGTCTCATTGTGGTTGGGAGTTAATGAGGGGGGGTTACAAGGGGTGGGAGGATAGAGGGATGGCGGGGAGGAGGTGATCATCCTCAATGCTGGGCAGGCCACCTATAAAGAGAGCGCCGGAGATCAGACCGAGAGCAGAGTGAAAATCGAAGTGTCCAAGGACTGAACAGCGAAACTTGCAGACATGCTCGGAATCAAGGTATGTACGTCCAGAAAGAGCGATTACGAGGCCCACTCGCCGCGATACCTTCGTCTTCCGCGGCATAGATCGAGAATTGTGCGCGGGTAAAAAATAATACACCGTTAGATCAAGAGTGCGTTTAAGATTTCCTCTCGCTATTGTCTCCGATTGCGATTTGACGAGGGCGGGGTGACGGCATTAAACTCCTTCGGTTTTCCTTTTCCGGAAGGTTGAGTTTAGCGTACGTAGGCGGGAACTAGGAGGGAACAAAGTTGCGCCAATTGTTGCAATAAATGTTTGTTCCCTCCTAGTTCCCCTCCACTCTTTCTATTTTTCCCCTTTTGACCCTCAATACTACCTAGGGTAGTACTTACTGCTCGGTTCTAAAGTTGAGGAAGGACCAACCGGTTCCTTCCAACCAATGCCTTTTCCCAAAAACCAACCCAGTACCAAGATAAACCCTATACCTTCAACTCCTGTGTGACATTCGTTAGTAGTGATCTCTTCTAGTAGAAGAAGGGTCCTTAGCCCAAAAGATAACCTAGAAGTGGACAAAGGTGTCGTCATGGGTCATCTGCCAGTGAATGTTCACTGATTTACCTATCTATCCTTCTCCAACCTAACGCCTTTATCCTGGCATATACATTAATATTTTTCCTTATCTTTATATATAATACACATTTATATTATTAAATCTATAATTTTATTTAAAAAACAAAATGGGTGACTAACAGTTATTTTTCCTTTTTTATAATCCTAAAATTCTAAAATTTCTAAATGATTCTAATATGATGCCTATTGTCTTAGTCTCTATTCACATCAATAGTTTATCTAAGAATAAGACATGCAATTGATTAAATATCCTTAGAAGAATCTTTAAGTTCAATTATATTCATAAAAAAATCGCCAGTGATGGACATCCAAGCCATGGATATTATCTCCGCTTGAGATCTTTGTCGCCGCTTGATTGTTTACTTCATTTGATTCACACAAATACCTCCATTGGGGTTTAAGTGGTTTGTTATTCTTTTCAAAACGTTTAAAAATACGTTCGTAAGCTTATATTGGTGAAGTTAATTGTCTTGTTCGGTAAATTAATACCAGTTCTAAGCGTGGAAGAGAGACGTCAGACGATGCATTGTCTTCTCTAAAAATTATGATAGGAAAATTATTTTACCAATTTTGGAGATGAAATAAAATATGCTAATATTTGTATTTTTATCAAGTTTTTCTCATATCTCAAAATAAAAATGTTGTTCTATAAATTAATTTTTTCAAGAAGAAAACTTTTTACAATCTCAGTTACCATCTTGGAAATTGGAAGCAATACGCATAAATATCGGCAGGAAAAGAAAGATAAAAACCTTAAGTACAACTTAGACCAGTTTTCTTTGTTCATATAGCTGGATGCCACCACATTTGGGGGTATTCATGGTAACTGCAGAATGCTCGTGACAAAATGTTTGCGTTGCCATAGCTCGGTAACTAAGGAGTTGCGACATCATGTTCATATTAAAGAAATGCTTAAAATCACTTCCCCAACCTCCTTCAGAAGTACGCACTTTCTTCCAAAAATACTGAGTGTATGCGCGCATTAGGGCGGCTCTCGAGGTAATATACAGACGTAGAAATGACGCTCTTCCTGAACCGTGTTGGCAACCACCGTCCCTACATTAACCTTCCGCGCACCGATGAATGGCCATCGATAAATCTTTGAGCAGGCACTACAGGGTTAGTTTTCTAACTAATTGCGATACATTTCCACACGCATATCGAGAGACTTGGAAATGAAAATGGGCCGAAAGGGATGCACCTCCATCACTATAGCGGGATTTGTTGGATCATGACTTCAAAAAGTAAGTTCACAGGCTTGAGGCGAGAGCAGCAAGAATTAAAAAAGGGAAGCGTAGAAGACTGAGTTGAAGAAACTAATGAAGTCAGTGGAGGAGCCGTCCGAAGCGCCCTTCGAGAGCGCGAGGTCAGTGGGTAAATCGACAACTGACGACGACAACAAAGTGATGAGGTTGCGGGGAAGGGGGCAAATGATCCGAAACACAAAAGGCCAAAAGAGAGCGCGCGAAAACTTGAATTTTATTTTGCTTATTGGACTATATAATTATTTTTCGTGAAGTACAGGAAGAGAGCGGCATAGTTTGTACATACCTATCGGCTCAGGGAAACCTATTGCGAACAAAATCGTTAACTATCCACGAAAATTGTGGTGGAAATATTTTCACATTTGAACCGTTTACGAAAAGTTCAGATTAGTCGTAAATGCAAATGAGCGTTGACATACCGTTTTTTTTTAAGGGAGAACTCTACCTATTACAATGAATTAAAGCATAGGTAGTGTCCTCAAGCATAACTATTGCAGTATCCCAGCATCTCCTTTCGCAAAAAAGACTAAGGATCAAAGATGGAGTTGCATAATAAGTCCACTTTCGCCTTCAAGCATCTCTTTTCCAACATGATATCCTTCTTAAGCTTTTGACATTCTTCGCGCATCTCTAAACCGCAATTACCACGTCTATCTTCTAGCCCGCTTATAAATCATCCTACCCTCCAACACAGCCATGGGGCCGCGAGTGATCGATAGATATAATTTTGGAGTCGCAAGTAAAAAAAGGTTGTGTGCCCCTGGTGTGGAGGTTTGTCATCGTGGAAATGAGCTGCAAAACAAACACCGTGTGAACCCTGTTCGAGGAAGATGTGTGATTCGCAGGATATATAATTCGCTCGTTAATTCCACGCTTTGTTGTTTCCAAAGGGCTTGCTGGTGCTGGTGGTGTTGGTTGGCGCGGTGTTCATGGTGGTGAACGCCGACTTCGAGACGGCCAACTTGGAGTTGGCCGGCTTGGAGACTGCTGGCTTGGAGACGGCCGACTTGGAGACGGCCGAGCAGAGGTACGGCGGCGGCCGCCGACCCCACCACCGACCCCACCATCGACCCCACCACAGGAGAGGGTAGGCGCCGAGGCGGGGGTGCGGAGGATGCCGCCGGGAGAGAGAGAGGCTGGAGGAGGAGCTACCTCCTTGAGAAACGATGCTATTTATCAACAAACATACAGTTATACAAAATGCCATTGGAGCGCTAATGCAAGAATGTGAAGGATCATTGTCAAGTGACATATGATGCATCGATTCCACCCCACTTGCACCACGGCCGCCGAGAATCACCCCTGGAGGTGGCAACGTTGGTGGATGAGGCTCACTGCCTCTGTCAAGTCTACGCCAAACAAATGTTTGATAACTCCAACCGCATGGACCATTTCTAATTCGCTTATGATATCATAGAGTGTAAAACAATTATAAAATGTGAAATAAAACTTGTCATCCACACGGGAATGACTTATTTTCCATTCCAATAACCCCAAACGTACATTAACATTACTTGAACTCGGGGAAGAGAATACATTGATATATAATTGAATAAGGCACCAAACCCGTGCGCCTTTCCTATTCCCTTCCTGAGTTATGGCACCTGCCACACGTTCGAGGGGCGGGTGGCAGGGATGACGTAAACGTAACCGTATGACGCAAAGTTATTTAATTGTGCTGCAAAATACACAAACTTCGAGACTAGATTTGAACAGAAACTGCGAGAAAAAGTGGGGTGAATGCTGACCAGACGTAAATAAAATATTTTAAGTTTCAAGTCGTTATTCCCAACAAGATGAAATAATCGGTCGTCATCCGCATGAAAGTAAACATATCTATTTTTGGGTTAATATAATAGAAGTAAATTAAATGGATAGTTTAAAAAAAATCCCTCTTATTATAGTGGGGATAATATTTCGAGTGGCTTGCTGTCCTCTGCTTTAACACGCGAAGTGCTAAAAAGTCATTGAGGTTCGAGGTTACGGCAAGGTTTGATATTAAACTCATACATTACATCCCCACTAACGGGGAAGAAACCTAGAGATAGTAGTAGGACTAACATAACTAAACGTAGTGCTTTCCGAATGCAACGTGAACCTAAAGTATTCATCACCTACATTCTCACCACAGGTTAGTTTAGTAAGGCCCAAACCTTTGCATTAACTTGATCTCACAAGGCAAAGAAAGTTAGGGAAAGCTAATCTTTCTGGGTTAATTTGCAGTGCTATGCAAAGCAATGTGACAGATGCAAGTTGAGGGAAGAGCAGGAATAATCCGTTTATGCTTTATCAAACTTAAATCCAAAAGAGAGAAATTCATAAAGGCCTCGTTACACGATGCATTATCCCGTAAGAGTTAATGGTTGAATGCATGAATGAACGCGGAAATACACCGTGTAACCACACCAACTTGTACGAATTCATAAATTCATGTCCATAAAATGGAACCTGTTCTAATTTGGTTAATTATTTATTATTAATTTATTGAAGACGGACTTAACATTATGCTAAATATCACAAAAATAGACAACTCAACATTTCAGTTGGTAATATTCTCTTCCAATAACAGTAAAAGTTACAGTTTTTGTGGAAACGAGACTCATGGACCTTGATAATGGCATTTTGTCGAAATTATTGTCGGTAGTATTAAAAAAGTTTAGATTGTACGAAACGAGAATTTTTTTCTAATACCAATCTAATTCCGGAAAAAATGTTTCCTCTACTTCACCTTTTATAGCCTTTAAGCCAATGCAATTTCAAGTTTAATTGGTGAAATAAAATCATGTAGAAAGGTATGATAAATGACAGGTTTCTCTACCGATAATGTGAAAAATAATGAAATTTACATCACGTCTTACTAAAACCCCCTCAATCCTACGCGCTACCAGCTACGGAGTGACGCTACAGGATCGTGAGATTTCCTCCTACCGGGACCAATCGGCTGGTCAGAACAGGTGCCGTCGACCTTGACTATAAAACCGTTCAGATGACGAGCACAGGTAAGTATGTAAAATAGGCTTTCATAGATAAGGCATGGTTCCACCAACTCCCGTAATGGCAATCAGTCATTACGGAGAATTTTATTACTAATTATTCATATTTATTAAATGGAGGGTTGGTCGATGTTTACAATTAAATACATACAATCAATTAAAAGTGGTAAAGAAAGGGTGGCATCTCAAGTTGCCGTTCGCAAGGCATCCAGGAAAGCCAAGGCGCCTCCGTCGGGAGGCGCCTTGACTTTCTTTGAAACAAGGTTGCTTATCCTGGGTAAACCCAAAACAAAGCCGGGAGCGGCGGCACGGGTGCACTCAACGGAGACACATGGCGACGACCAGGAATAAAAGCTTTTCCGATTACGATCAAACATCTTCGCGGTCTGCCCATTTGATGGTTGTCACTCATGAGAGATATTTTCGAAAATCACGAGTATCCTAGACAGTTAAGTATTCCGTAATATGTTTCAGGAATGTTTACAACGGTAAGGAAGATCTCTTTATATAAATGTGAAAGTGAGTTTATGTGTTTGGCTGTTCGAAATGTTTAACCACTTCCAGGTGTCGGACACCCATCAACTTATACTCAAATTAATCGTCTTGATGTGCTGATTTCAGAAGAAAAATGCCAAAAGTTTGTTTATGTGAAATGTGTTAACTTATTTATGTATTTATATAATTTTCACTGACTCCCATGAGAAAAACACCGAAAGCTGATTTTTGCTTTCGTTCAGGCCTTTTTATCATTTGCAAAATTTATTAGAAATAAAAGTCGTACGAAATCGGGAGATGTACCAAAAGAAAGTTGACGATTCGAGAGTAACGTATGTAATTTCGCGTTTACGAAATAAAGATCCGACGGGAGTATCAAGAATACTCCCTGTATTTTCTTTTCGAGATCCAAGGAATAAACGACCTCGAGAGACCATATTAATACGACTGTATCTGGCGTTACGTGATGGAGCAGAATTTCAGGAATTAAATTCAACTGCAGGAAACCTCTCTCTTTTTGCACTTTTGCATAAATACCCATTGGAGATGTAAGTAGTGTATGCCTGATGATGAAGCACTACGCGTTGAAACACGTGTTGTGCATTATTTTGCATTAAATATAAGTGGACAGTAAAACTCCGGCAGATTTTTTAATTCTACAGACCAAATAGGGACAAAGTAAACGTGTGTGAATGGTCTCCAGAAGTGTAAGAAATTAAACACTCCTGCAATATAAGATGATAAAAAAACGGGCTCCATCCAATCATCTTCTACCTGAATCAGTTTTTTACGATAACCTGATAAAGTACGAGTCTGAACGCTTAAAATGAGGATATCACCGTTTGAATGAAGTGTTCCACCAAGAATCTAAAACACTATGGATTTGCTTCCAAGCACTCGGACTCGCAGACTGCCTAATTCCACCTATGACATAGAGCTCCAAGGTTGTAGGCCAGTCAATAGAGAACGAAATCAGCGATTCTCAACAGTTAATACGTACACGTAGAACGTCACGTAGAACAGCTGCGCCAGATTTTCAGGGGATACCCTTAGATCAAACCGTATATGATTTAAACTCATCAGCATTGCTTATGAATTGATTAATCAATAAAAACAGTGAACAATTTGGCAAATTCACTTTCCTAGATGGTTTTTCGCTTTTACTATGCAAAGTATTGAATCTAATAGAAAATGTTCAGTAAAAAACGTTTTAGTAAATAAACGTTTTACATCAAAAGAGCCCCTAAAATGCTTTTTTGGTTCTTTTGTCCCGAGAAAAATGTAAAAAGAAAAAATAAACACATGTATTTTTAAAATTCATATAATTTACATTATTTATGTTGCAGTGTTAATATTTCTTAACACAATAGTTGATGATATAAAAAATACATGAGCAAAGGTTGGACACTCGCGGATGTATAGCTCTTGCACCATTACAGTTTAAAATGTCTCTAGTAATTTTTTGAGTTTATGAGGGTTTTTGGGTTTACTGGCGATGAAACGAAAAACTACGTAGAAAGTTTCCGTATGTCGCACCATAGTACTACAATAGGTAGCCTTTCTTCGAATACTACCTAAATAATTAAGACAACTTGAAATTCGGGAATCCCCCACGTCTCATGGCTCTCCCTATCTCGTCTCCCTTTCCTCTGTTGATAACCCGTCATCCTCCACCATCATCCGCCCCAATAAATACTAAATGCTGGAGGCGCAGATTTCGACGCGAATACATTGATTTAACGAGCAACTAATACATTTCACATACACATATTCCGATGATATTAGACAGGAGGCCTTTGAGATGTGGGTAAGGAGAATGGGGAGGGTGTGGAAAAAACTGGATTTATGAAAGACGATCGAGGAAGTGTTAAACCTCTTCAGGGAGGAGATGGGTATATGGCGGACGGAAGGTGAGAAGGTCACACGAGTGGAAGGAAGGCGCATTTGGAGTGAACGGAATGTGGAAGGAGACAGGGTAGAACATTTGGTGAAGAGGAAGGACTTTGGAGTGGCACGAAGAAGGAGGAAAGTGTGATGGCCTTCGAAGGAACTCAAATATAACATACAGGAGGGCAAATATACAGTTAAGAGCAGGAGCGTTTAAACATGTCCCGAAATCGGGTAGTTGCCCCATAATAATGATAAGGCTATGAGGGGACCGGGTCAATGTGGTTGCTGGAGTACTGGCTTTGTCTCATGAAGTTCCGGTTTCGAATCCGGATAGTTGCGAATATTTTCCAGAGGAAAGCCGATCCCCAAATGGGGGCTAAACGGAGATATATCGAGAGCAGAATTTCACCCTTCGTATGGGACTTTAGACTACACATCTCTTTGCGTCTGTCGCTTAGAATAGACAAATTCCAACGCCTTATTTCACTCCAACCATTCTCCGATTCCCCAAGTAACCCTATCCATACTGGTTAAACCCGCCTGACCTAAGGCGCTAATGACCTCAACCATCCGTCGCTTCCCCAAATAATCAAACAAACAAAATGGATGTGATATAGCACATAATATAAATGAGATAGAGGGATTAATTATGGATGGCCGCTTTTCAATCCATTGCTCTGATTCGAAGTCAACTAACATGAATACTAGTTTGCCGAAATCTGAGTAGTTAAGCCGGGTAAAATACGACGGTGGCACGACTGTTTACGAATGGGTTCGTCAAATGGAATGCCCGACGTTCGAGTCCCGAGTTAGATTGACCAATCACAACTTTAAAATACTATTTGTTAATCTTCATTGAAACAATCAAGCGAAAGAAAATAATAGCAAGAAAAAATGGAATAATTGATCTAATGCGTCGGGTATGCCAATAAGCGATTCGATATTTTTTTGACGCCTAATTTTATTATAAGAATTTGTTATTGTGACATATAGGATCCTTAGAGAGCATTTATTTGCATTGGTCCTGAGAATATTAAGAATAAAAATCCAACTACAGCAGCCGATCAGAGATCTACGAGCTACCCTGCGACAAACCGCGCGGCAGTATGACAGCGAGTGTTAGAGTACCAGCTATGAAAAGGGTAAAATGCAATACAACATAGGATTTGATGCTTTCCGTCGAATTATTCTAGTAAAATTCTCTCGTGTTTCCAACCAAGGTTCTCCATCTCATTCTTCGCCGACGCACAGTGGTCGGAAATCGGAAAAAGCTGGCCAAAAGTCCAAAATGGCTTTTTTTGAGATATGAAGTTGAAACTTCGCATGGAAACTCAGAAATAATTCATGTATCTGGAATAGCACTTCATTTGGCATATTTCTCACCCGTTATTGAGATACAGAGGCTCAAACATGACCAAATTTCCAGAAAAATGCCCGTCTTCAGTTTTCTCGGAAAATCTTCCGACTAAAGTTGATGGTGAAGTTAAAAGAGGATTTTTATGGAATGAAAAACGATATTATCTGTTAACATGGTACATTTGCTTTACAATTACGTAGTTTTAAAGAATAGCTATGATACAATATTGCTCTGCCGTTACAAAATGGCGGACGCTGTTTTTAGACAAAATTTTACATTTAGTAGGAGATTCAAATGGATTTTTGGAAAAGTCACGCGAAGTTACTTACATCAGAGCATTATTTGAAGACTTCTCAAGGTTTATATGCAGTTAACTTTGAAAAAAGTTTGCGACGCCGGAAATAAATTTGATTTTTCGATCGCGCGTCGGGGCTCGGGTCCGCGCGCCGGGGGCTGGATTTGCCGCGACGCGGAAAGGTTATTGAAGTGGTATGGATTTTAACGCTCAGCATTCACCGTTTTTTAAGCTGTGCTTGTGGGCAACGATCCCCAAAGAGTCTATAATGAAGACACGGGAGGATTTTCAGTCGAGGTAAGTGCACGCGTAATCGAAGTTAAGTTAGTTTTCTTTGGATACGTTCGGGAACCATGCCTTATATTGAAAGCGTTCAAACCTTGAAAAAGTGAGTATTTTCCCTCAGACCCATACAGAAAGACCTCCCAGTAAGACACCAGCTGGTATCCCTTCTCCCTCATCCTTAAACTCTCAGGACTCGTGTGCGAAAATGGTCGTTTTATGACACCGCGGAGTCTTAACGGTCTTACCCGGGTATTTCCAGGGGAACTTCCCCTAATATTTTAATGTACGCATCCTACACTCAGTTCTAGTCTGACTGTGGTGAAGAAAAGTTTGAGTTCTCGTGAGTGTCTAGAATTTGTGATAGTGGTTTCAATTAGTTTGTGAAGAATGTAATCAATTTTCCGTGATTACCTGGTGACCGTCAGCGGTGTTTTTTGTTTATACATCTGACCTTTATTTCAGGTATGCTATGTGTTTTTTTCTTTTGTTAAGTCTCCAATATTTTAATCGTCACGTCCACTTTGTTTTTCTTAACATTTAATTATGTGTTTTGAAGTATTTTCCTAGATTGCTCATGTCTGTGATACATTTACCGCGTTATTCCTGCGCGTTATTAGGAGTAGTAATCGGCTAACCTCGGGTTCTATCAATGAAAACTCTATTTTTCGAACATTTACGCAGGCTTCTCCGTCATTCAATGAAAAATGCCTCCTCACGAGGTTACACGACTAGACATTCATAAAATAATAATGGAATCGGGGAAGAAATCAGTGACCCAGAAAAAAGAAATTTTGCTGGACTTTTTATCACGAAAGTTAAATTTAAAACAAAACGCTGACGCTCTGAAATCTCTCAGTGATTTCCTACAGAAGCGCATTTTATGGCCATACCTAAAGAGATGGACGGAGAGTTCCCGGAACAATGAAAGATTTATGTCACGATACCAAAAGTGGCTCGCGGAATCTCATACTTTTCCAGAATTTGTAATTCAACACTTGCCCGGTACTTCTCCAAGCGCCGGTTTGTATTTTTACATAGTTTTACAATAGTTTAGCTCAATAATTATCCAAACTTTAGCCTTGTATGACAAAATTTCATAATTTATTTACCAGGCACTTTCGGGCGGCCAGAAAAAGAATTTCACACTTCAAGTGATAGATCTCGAAGAAGAAAAATTCAAGTCTTAAAAACTTCTTCCACTACTTCTGAGCTTGTTCTTGCAGCATCTATGAGTTTGAGAGAGGAAGGAGATACTGCAGCAGCTAAGCTAGTTACGGAAATAACAACAACGACACCTACTCGGGCAAAGAGAGTTCTTTCCAAGTGGAGGAAGAGTGAAAATATCCAAACTGAGATGACAGTTGAGGAGGCACTGACATTGATAATTTCCTCTGAGTTGACCAAGAGTCAATATATGTCTCTCCGTAGCACAGCTTTTAGCCATGACCACGAAATATATCCGAGCTATGACAGAATAGTGCAAGCAAAAATGGCAGCTTACCCTGAAGGAGTAACAACAACTGAGACCATGTGCGAAGTCAACCTTCAAGCTCTTTTGAATCACACTGCATCGCGAATCCTGGCCTTCGTATCCACCACTCAAGTATTCAAAGATGTAATAAAATGCACGTTAATATGCAAGTACGGCTTTGACGGAAGTTCGGGCCACTCTCAATATAAACAAATGTGGCAACAAGTGGATGCATCGGACGAGTTCTTATTCATGAGCTCCCTAGTACCTCTTCGTCTTAATAATGCCGCTACAGGTAAAGACTCAATTTTTTCTAGTTTTCTCTTGGTTAGTTAGATTCATCTCGAACCTATTGATAAATAATTTAACTTGTCTCACTGGCACTATTCATATTTAGGCTCTTTTTATTTTAGGTGACATTATCTGGGAAAATCCTCGGCCGTCATCTACACGGTTTTGTCGTCCCATCCGCTTTCAGTGGACAAAAGAAACTAAAGACATTACAAAGGCAGAAAGAAATTATATTCAGAAGCAGATTGATGACCTAAAGGATTTTCACTCGGGAATTTACTCTATCAACTTCTGTTTACTATTGACAATGGTCAACGGAAAGGTAATGCTTATGTTGATTTATAATCGAATAGGAATAAACTTTTATGCCAACATGAAAACAAAACAAATCTTTTAGGTATGCAACGCATTGACCGAGAGCGGAAGTATGAGGTGCTACATCTGCGGAGCAAAAGCGTCGGAGATGAATAACTTAAGGGATATGAAAGGTCGTGCAGCTGATGTAGATAAATATTCTTTTGGTTTGTCTACGCTGCACTGCCACATAAGGTTTTTTGAATGTATATTACATATATCGAATCGGCTGGAGTTTAAACGGTGGCAGGTGAGAAATCATTAAAATTTAAGTTGAAAAAATTATTATTTTGAAAAAGATAGTAAGTAAATTATTCAAAAACATCTTTACAGGCACTTGGAAGTATTAAATTACTACTTACTAAGAAAAAGGCATTGGTGCAGAAGTTATTAAGAGAAAATATGGGCTTAATTGTTGATGTGCCCCGACCTGGATCGGGTAATACCAATGATGGAAATACGGCTCAGCGTTTTTTCGATTCTCCAAAATTGGCGTAAAAAAAGTTAAAACTTCTCTCTTTGTATTGCATTTATTTATTTCATTTAAATGTAATTGAGTTGCACTATTAACATCTTACGTGATCACTTTTTGTACTTTTTTGCCATTTGTTAATACATTCTTTTTTGACCTTATGCTTTGCTGGAGTGTTTCATCGTTATCGCTCAAATTGGTTCCAATATTCAATTGTTGCTACAGCCGTTACTAAGATATACTTAAAGGGGTTAACTTCCTTGATTCAATTCTCAGAATTACATAAATTTGGCAATACAATACTTTAAATCTCCTCCATTTCCAAAAATGTAAGCATGTGTATGTGTACCTTTGGTGGACAATAATTTCCCAGAAAATGCCCGGTAAAGACCGTTAAAGGCTCCGCGGTGTCATAAAACGATCATTTTCGCACTAAAATCCTGAGGGTTTAAGGATTGGGGAGAAGGGATACCAGCTGGTGTCTTACTGGGAGGTCTTTCTGTATGGGTCTGAGGGAAAATACTCACTTTTTCAAGGTTTGAACGCTTTCAATATAAGGCATGGTTCCCGAACGTATCCAAAGAAAACTAACTTAACTTCGATTACGCGTGCACTTACCTCGACTGAAAATCCTCCCGTGTCTTCATTATAGACTCTTTGGGGATCGTTGCCCACAAGCACAGCTTAAAAAACGGTGAATGCTGAGCGTTAAAATCCATACCACTTCAATAACCTTTCCGCGTCGCGGCAAATCCAGCCCCCGGCGCGCGGACCCGAGCCCCGACGCGCGATCGAAAAATCAAATTTATTTCCGGCGTCGCAAACTTTTTTCAAAGTTAACTGCATATAAACCTTGAGAAGTCTTCAAATAATGCTCTGATGTAAGTAACTTCGCGTGACTTTTCCAAAAATCCATTTGAATCTCCTACTAAATGTAAAATTTTGTCTAAAAACAGCGTCCGCCATTTTGTAACGGCAGAGCAATATTGTATCATAGCTATTCTTTAAAACTACGTAATTGTAAAGCAAATGTACCATGTTAACAGATAATATCGTTTTTCATTCCATAAAAATCCTCTTTTAACTTCACCATCAACTTTAGTCGGAAGATTTTCCGAGAAAACTGAAGACGGGCATTTTTCTGGAAATTTGGTCATGTTTGAGCCTCTGTATCTCAATAACGGGTGAGAAATATGCCAAATGAAGTGCTATTCCAGATACATGAATTATTTCTGAGTTTCCATGCGAAGTTTCAACTTCATATCTCAAAAAAAGCCATTTTGGACTTTTGGCCAGCTTTTTCCGATTTCCGACCACTGTGCGACGTGTCGTTGGAAAACAACTTTTCTATCGAAACGTCGGCGGGGATGATGAACCTGACCCAGTCGTAAGTACGAGAGAATTTTACTGGAATACAATTCAACATTTATGTATTCCGCTCTGGGTATCACCCATAGAGCAAATTTAGTTACAAAATATGATTTTGGCTCAACAACATCGTCAAATACTATACAATCATGAAAATATAATCCACGGGCGTGAGTAAAAACATAATCTTACAGACAGTACAATGGTACATTAGAAACCACGCCAACACTGTATTAAATACATACATACCTATACATTATTTCTTTCAATATATGCATCGAATCCGTGTTTTTCAGATTTTGGGGCAAAGTGTTCCATAGTTTGGAGGCTTTGACTAAAAATGTTTCATGACAAATATCTGTTCGGGGAATCGGGTAGTGTCAAATACATAGTTTAGTGAGAGATGTCTTCTGGGTGATTTTAGACCTAAATTTAAACATTTCGGAGAGGTAATTCAGGGTTCCTTCCCGGAATAGATTAACGAGGAAGGCTCGTAATAGGTATTTTCTTTGATCACAAAGTTTTAGCCTGGGTAGGGTATACGGAAAAGGAATAGGGCGAAGGAAAGGACGAAAAGGGATTTTAGGTAAACGGAGTGCATGCCCTGAGTAACTCTCCAGTATTCGTCGACGATTCGGAACTATGCAACGTGAATGACATCTACCGCAGATGACGCTTCAATTACACAGTATATATAACATTTTGTAACAGAAAAAAGAATGGGGTTAAAATTGAAAAAATCATAAATTTAAAGCCATGATCTTCGTGCAGAACATTACACCGGGCCAAAAAGGCAACATAAAACTAAGGAAGAACAGTAACTTAGGCGTCATTCTCACCTATAATATCTCATCCAGCACCTACATTAGAACCTGCGTTTCATCCTCGGAAAACTTTTAGTGTAGAAAAAAAGGTGATAGATAAGTGTAATGAGAACGTCAATAAAAGGTGTTATATATTTCATACTGCCATGTCCAAGCCTAGAATACGTATCTGGGAACCAAAGGCGAAAGAGTTAGTGAAGTTATAACAATCCGCTCAAAGCTGATCTGCCGGATTGGAAAAATTAGCGCTGAGGCTAAGTGAAAATTCTGCCTTCACCTAGGCGATGAAAGCAGACACCTCAGCCGACCCCGGAAACGTCATGTTAGCGGCGGGCTGAGCAGAATGTTATATACAAAAAACGAACTTTGAGTTCATATCAAGTTATCAAAGAGGCTACGCCATCTTGGGAGTTAAAATTAACCATAAATAATTAAATAAGATTGATAATTAATTATTACTTATAATTAATAATTATTTAATAAATTATTAAGGTAGGTATTAGGGATCAGAGTTAAATTATGATACCGAAGAGATAATCAGTTCCCTCACTTCACCGTTAGCTGGAACCATTCAGATAAAATATGAGGAAGAAACACAAGGACGGCCTTGTTCAAAAGTTCCTTTAAATTTCGCAAATTTTTGTGACCGAGACAAAACTACGTCACGATGCGCATTCATTTAAGTACATACGAAATTTCAACACTGACGTTTATTGATAAAATTTAAAAATTAAAATAAAAAGGCCTGGAGTCCTAACATCCCATGCATTTAGTGACCAAAACAGAACTGCGTCATAACACTATCAGGGAACAACGTAGATGAAGATGTGGTCCGCAGTTTTCCTGCTTTGGTCTGTTTGGACATTTCTCATGATGGGTTCTCTGGGAGTTCCCCGTATATATGGGAGCCGCAGAGACGTGGATCGCGAAGGGAAGATAAGCGATCATGGGTGGGGCTGCAAATCCTCTACCCCCGCAAGACAAGAAGAGCTGCAACGCCATGATCACTTTCGGCCGTTTACATCTCAGGTGTCGATGGCCGCTTGGTCTTTAACCCCATCTCCCTCTTCGGTGTGGGGGGTTAAAGAGGAGGAGTTACATGTGGTGGGTGGATAGAGAGGAGGAGGGGCTCATCATCAATGCTCGGCAGGCCACCTATAACGGGAGAGCCGGAGACCAGACCGAGAGCAGAGTGATAATCGAAGTGTCCAAGGACTGAACCGAGAAACTTCCAGACATGCTCGGACTCAAGGCATGTACGTCCAGAAAGAGCGATTACGGGGCCCACTCGCCGCGATGCATTCGTCTTCCGCGGCATAGATCGAGAATTGTGCGCGGGTAAAAAATACTACACCGTTAGATCGAAAGCGCGTTTAAGTGTTCCTCTCACTATTGTCTCCGATTACAATGTAACGAGTTATTCCCCTACTAAATTTAAGGCATATAGCACTAGTCTCTTGGTTACATTTATTTATTCATGATGGTTTACCTAAGAATAAGACATCCAATTGATTAAGTATCCTTAGAAGAATTTGTAAGTTCAACTAGCTTCTTAAACAAAGAATCTCAGCGCCATTTAACCCATGGATATATTCTCCACTTGTGATATTTGTTCCCGCTTGATTGTTAACTTTATTTGGTTCACAAAAATACCATTTAGTAGTTGGTTATTCTTTTCAAAACATTTAAAAATAAATACCTACGTAAGTTTATATTTGTGAAGGTAATTGTCTTTTGCTATAAATAAATACCAGTTACATGCAAAAAGGAGAGACGTCGAACGAAGCCATATCTTCTCTCAAAATTACGATATGAGAATTATTTTACCAATTTTGGAGATGTAGTATAATTTGCTAACATTTGTTTTTATAATAAGTTTCCGCACATTCCTGTTTGCGTGTGAGGGTTTGTCTTCGTGTCCGATGCAAGCTGCATTATTTGGAGTAAAAGAGGAAACTGACGGTGTTTCTTTTTGATGATAAGTCCCGCAGTGGACGCGAAATCATGGATGCCGAAGTTTCGCCCGAAGCAGCTCCCAAAATTGATAGCGGGAAATAATCATCGCAGCGAAAAACAACGTTCGCTCTTCTGATCTCTTTTAACATCCCGGGGAAGTTTACGGTGATATCCAGGAATAGTTTTACGAACGCAGCATTTGAGAGTTGAAGAAGAGAGACAAAGAGGTGGGTGACACGCAGAGCGCGAGAGCGGTATGGGTGGTCTGTTTCACAGGGGATATGTCGCTTCTTTCTTGCTTGTCGCGGCGCTGTGTGCAATTCTAGAATAGGTATGCAATTTTGTTTTGCGTGCGCTGTCTACGGAATTTGAACTCTCAGCCTCTGGAGTATGGGGTGAGGACTTGGACCTAACGCCTCTGAGGCTAGTTAAATCACCTCCCGCGTAGAACATTTCCCGGAATACGTATTATAATATTGTGAACTTATATCAGGGGTGCTGTTTCGCTTCGTTAGACTGCTCTATTCATGTTGGGCACCTACAAGCTACCCTTCAAGCTGAAACTGTGTTGCCGAGAGGAGTGAGGCAGGAGATGTTAACGAGAAAATAAGAAGGAAGGAGGAATGAATAGGGAGATATGCTTATGGGCGTTAGAGTTTCAGTATAATTTATTTATCAAGAGTAGACCTAAGTTTCTCTTCCTTGAACTACGACCTTGACGTGGTGGAAGGGCTTGTGCGTTCCAATGACCCCTAGAGCTGGACTGGCAGGAGCAAGTACAATGATCCTGGTAGGGCCACCCATGCCAGATAGGTCGAAGGGTAGGAGCCAGACGAAAGGTAGTTCCGTGATGGTGTCACGTTAAAAATACCGTTGAGTCGTGTGGGATACCTCTCAACTATCACTTCCCAGAACATGAAAGTCATTCAAAGAGATCTGATTCCTGGCAACTACGGGACGCCGCTCACTAGGGCGGGTGTCGTGCCCGGCAGCGGGGGAGGCAAGGCCTCCGCGGTCGTCATCACACGAAATACTTGCACAGAATCAGAATCATCATCAGAAGATACAAGGGAAAGGAGGGAGAAGAAGAAGAAAAAGAGGAAGAGGAGGAGGAAAACAGTGGTAAAAATAGGAACTTGGAACGTAAGAACCATGATGAGGGCCGGGAAGCTTGAAAATATTAAGCAGGAAATGGAAAAAGGAAAAATAGATGCTTTGGGATTGTGCGAGGTGAGATGGAAGGATAGCGGGGACTATTGGAGTGATAACTACAGGGTGATCTATAGTGGGGGAGATGAGAGTCAACCGGGGGTAAGCATGGTACTGAACACAAAGTTGGGACTGAGGGTGGTATACATTGAACAGGTGAGCGACAGGATACTAGTGGTAGAAATAAAAGCACGCCCGACGAATTTCGTACTGGTCCAGGTATACATGCCTACGAGCAACCATAGAGAGGAAGAGGTGGAAGAGGTGTACGAGCAAGTAGAAGAAATAATTAGAGAAGGGCCGGGGAAGAAAAACCTGATAGTGATGGGTGACTGGAATGCAGTGGTGGGAGAAGGGAGGGACGGATTAAAAGTAGGAGGGTTTGGGCTAGGAAGAATAAATGATCGCGGTGAAAAGGCAGTTGAATTTTGTAGAAGAAATAAATTAGTAGTGACAAACACTTGGTTTAAACGTCACCCCAGGCGTAGGAAATGCCGGGTGATACTGGGAGATACCAAATTGATTATATAATGGTGAGGCAGAGATTTAGGAACAGTGTAAAAAACTCTCGTAGCTATCCAGGGGCGGATGCGGACTTGGATCATAACTTGGTGATGATGAAGTGTGAAGAAGATTCAAAAGGCTTTGTAAAGGTAGGAAGATAAAGAGGTGGAATCTTGAAGCATTGAAAGGGTTGAAAAGGAGGGAATACCAAGAGCTGGTAGAAAAGAACATAGGTGAAGAGAAGCGGATGGGAACCATAGAGAAGAGATGGGAGGTTATAAAAACAAGCATCGCAGGAGCGGCAGAGAAAACGATAGGAACGGTGGAAAAGAAGAGGGTTAAGAAGCAGTAAGTTACAGAAGAAATGATAACGAAAATGGAGGAGAGAAGGATAAGGAAAAACGTGAACACCGACGTAGGCAAGAGGAAGTACAAGGAATTGAATAACAAACTGAGGCGAGTGACGAATCGGGCAAAAGAAAACTGGTGGAAGGGACAATGTGAGCAAATGGAAAAGATGCAGGAGGAGGGGGAAGTGGGCGCTTTGTACGCCAAGGTGAAAATGTTATCGGGTGGTAAGAGAGGTCAAACGATACCAAAGGTTAAGGACAAAACAGGGAAGATATTAATCGAACAGGATGATATCCAAGAAAGATGGAGAGAATACGTAGAGGAGCTATATGACAGCGAGAATAGACCCCTTAGCCTAGATCTAGAGGATGAAGGAACAATAGATAAGGATAGCCTCGGACCAGAGTTACTTGAGAGTGAAATAGAGAGGGCACTAAGAGAGATGAAGGGTAGAAAAGCCGTGGGAACCGATAACCTACCTTCGGAGCTACTGAAGAATCTAGGTAGTAGGGGGAGAAAATCGTTTTTCGAACTTATTCGCAGGATCTACGAGGAAGGAGTATGGCCAGAGGATTTCGTGAAAACAGTATTAATACCTATCCCGAAGAAGAAGAAAGCGTCAGAATGCGAGGAGTATAGAACAATCAGTTTAATTTCGCACGCAGCACAATTGTTGCTTAGAATACTAAATAGAAGGTTGGAGAGCAGAGCAAAGTGCTATTTAGGCGATGACCAATTTGGGTTTAGGAAGGGGAGGGGAACCAGAGATGCGATTGCGGTAATGAGGACACTTATAGATAGAAACATAGAGCATAATCAGGATGTTTTCGCTTGTTTTGTAGATTTCGAAAAGGCGTTTGACAGAGTAAACTGGGAGAAACTAATGCAGATACTGGGGAAAATAGGAATAGATTGGCGTGATAGGAGACTCATCCGAAACTTATATATGGGGCAGAGGGCTCATGTAAGGGTAGCGGACGGTGAATCAGGGTGGGCAGTTATAGGTCGCGGGGTGCGGCAAGGGTGCCCGTTGTCGCCTTTACTTTTTAACATCTATGCTGAGGAAATGGTAAGAGAGGCATGGGATGAGCTAGACGTGGGAATGAAAGTAGGAGGCCAGTGGATAAAGTCGGTTAGATTCGCAGACGACCAGGCGTTGGTGAGTCGGTCATCGAAAGGACTGCAAACTTTAGTAGATGCACTGGAAAAGCAGTGTGAGAAATACGGAATGAAGATAAATAATAGGAAAACAAAAGTAATGAGATTCTGTAGGACAAAGAAAGCGAAGCTGGTGATAAGAGTAGGAAGTCACAAACTGGAGCAAGTTGAACAATTTAATTACTTGGGTAGTACGCTAGAAGAAAGAGGACATAGTAGCAAAGACATTAGGAGGAGAATAGCGCTAGCGAAGGAAGCGTTCAATAATAGAAGGGAGCTGATGACGGGGACCTTAAGTAAGGATGTAAAAAAGAGGCTAGTAAAGAGCTTGATATGGAGTGTGGCGTTGTATGGGACAGAAACGTGGACCTTGAGAAAGGAAGACGAAAATAGGCTGAAGGCTTTTGAGATGTGGGTGTGGAGGAGGATGGAGAAGGTGCGTTGGACGGAAAGGAAGACAAATGAGGAAGTGCTCGACATGGTGGGCGAGGAGAGGAAACTTATAGATGAGATTAGGGGAAGGCAGGGTAGGTGGCTGGAAGGGGTAATGAGGGAAGATGGTTTGCTGAAGGTCGTGATAGATGGAAGGATGTTGGGTAAGCGGGGAAGGGGAAGGAAGAGAATCGGTTTTATGGACGGGATGAAGAAATGTAGGACTTATGCTGAGATGAAGAAAGAAATACAAGAGGTAGAAAGGGCACAGCACGTGTAAGAGTTCGTTGGATATTCTCTGACTTTCATCACAACCTACCTCTAACCGGTAGATTACTGTAATGAATGAATGAGACCTAAGTTTAATTTATTCGAATTTGGAATGATTCCTTAAAACCATGCTGCGGAAGAACTAATATTAAATTATCTTCGAGATTTACTTTTGGTTTTTAGCATCTACAAGTCTTTCCAGTATCATAAAGTTGATATTCGATCGTGATCACGATCTGGCAGTACTTGCATATGTACTTATTTTTTAAGGACGTCGATCTTAATTAATTTTGGAGGCTGTATTAATTGGAACCTCTTGCAGTTACCTTTTTGCGCGACTTTGGACGTGCTCTGTGCCGTAACTGATCCACTTCGTTTCCCTCCGTTAACGGCTCCATGCAAACCAAACTCGTTACTACCATGGTGAAGTCATGTCTTCCTTACCCATTAATCCTATTATTGGCACACTATGCTTTCCTTCTTTACACGATATCTCAACTCGTGCGAGTTCATGAATGAATGCATGTCCGCTTTTATGTCTTAAGATTAATGCATGTACATTAGCGTAGTTAAGTGGCATGAATGAGTGGTTACACGGTGAATGTTTTCACACAAGTTTTCATGAATTATCTCGGAACGCACCATGCTATTAATTTATTTTTTCCATAAAAAAGCGCAACATTTGAACTTTTTAAACAGTCATCGACTACTGGGAATCAGACGATATTTATATCGAATTCCGCTTTCGTTTTCCTGAGTGATGTAAGTGGCAGTTCCTATGACGAAATATACTCGAGTGGACTTGAAAAGCCTCTTTTTATAAGTTTCTGGATTAACCCGCGGTAGCACGCGCTTTTATTGTAACGCGGTAGCACGCGGGGCGGGGAAAAGACCGACGGGTTGTATACGGCTAAATAAACACTAATAAGTACTATAATGAACATTTATTTAACAAGTTCGGTTGTAAAAATGTTTAACAAACGAATCATATTCATTTTTAAGCCATAAACATAGAGAACAAAAGAGAAAAGTTTCTGATTACAAGAAAACATTACTATTTACGACTCACAAACAGTCATCAATTCCGTCGGTATTTTGGGTACATGATATGCAGTTGAATACGCAGTGCTCCCGGCAAATGGGCTTTTTACAGGTATTGCATGCTGTCTTTGTTTTTATATTTTTTTGAGATGGGCAGTAAGCTCATCAGCCATCAGCATGGCAGCTCACGTTATCGCCTCTCTAAGGTATACCCAATATTTCCGCACCCGGAGTCGCAGAGATAATTGGATATTTTGCTGTTTCTCCCTTTCCACCATGTTATCTCTGGTCAAAAGTTTAACAAAATTATTCAAATACTCCCTACGACTAACATATTTACCTGAGTGTGCTTTGTAAATAACAATGCTATTGATTGCGCCAATGTTCAACAAGGTAAAAAAAAGTGTTAGCGGCCATCGGCATGATATGCGAGAGACACTGTAAGTGGACTGTAAACGATCTGAAACGTCTGCACCACATTTTTTGGAGTTGTAATACATAACAATTTCAGGTTTATTCGTTTAAGGATCCACAATGTCATCTCTATGCATTGTTGATAAGAGCAATACAACTTTGTTAGCTTTAGATTTGTATGACACTAGCGTCCTTTCTTTTTTGAAAACCAAAAATTCTGTTTCCAACTACTCTGTCTTTCGACTTAGCGATAAACATGGGTGGAATCTCACCCTTATTTTTTCTTATCGTTGCTACTGTTGTTACACAATTTTTTAGAAGATGAAGTGCTAACGGGTAGGACATGAACCAGTTATCAAGGGTGAAATTTCTTCCAGTGTTATAAATGTACTGAACCAGTCTTTTTACCATTGAGTCTTGCTTGCAATCAATTTTATCTGTTCCCTGATTTTGTTTTTCAACGTACACTTTTATATTACCGTTGTAAAATGTTTTTGCATCACAACAGGCAAATATTTTGATCCCATACTTAGAAACACACGGAAACTACATCTACCCCAGAATTTTGGAAGTTTCTCTCCTACTGTAACTTCTTCACTAATACTGTAATTATTCCGGTAATTACTGACAAAAGTTTGGAAAATGTCGCTAATAAGGGAAATTTAGTCGTTTTTCTTCAATTCGTTTCTTTCGTGAATGTTTTCAAATCTCAACATTCAAAGTAAAAATTTGAACCTATTTACACCCATTACAAGTCTAACATATATTCAGTTCCTGTTCCATCTGCTCTCCACAGATCAAAAATATTTTTATGGTTCGACTTTTGCACCCCAGCTAAATACAGTAATCCAAAAAGGGTCTTCAGTTCAATTAGGTTCGTTTCCCTTGAATCCCTTTGACGCAGAAAACTACCCTGCACACTTCGAATTTTTGTGTTTGTGAGCGATACAATATCTGATAAAATATCAATTGGGAAAGTATTTTACCATGAACCCAAAATATCCGATACTTTTCGTGCGTTACCCATAGGTCCAGGTAGACTTTTCAGCAAATTGCATCTCTCATTTCTGGATCTTTTTGTTGGCTTCGCAACAGACCACTCTGTCACACCGTTTTTTCCCACGAAGGAAAAAGCTCTTGTTGCGGGCGATTGCTCATCCTCACTTTCCTCAGAAAATGAGTCGTTGTCTGAACGGTAAATGGTTTTGTCGCATTTCTCATCACCACTCTCACTCAAATCTGCATATTCCACTTCACTCTCACTGTCAAGCATTTTCAGTATGTTATGTCTTTCAGGCTCTCTCAAGGTCGGGAAGTATATGCTTGGCTTTTTGATTCCCTATTGAAAAAAGAGCTATTTATGGCATATTTATGAACACATTTCAATAGAAATGATACTACAGTTGTGACATTCAACAGCTCCACGAATGGAAATTTACCGTTACTTACAGTTGTAATTACTTTCGCAAGGTGCACTGGTACAGGGCGTTGAATACAAGGTAGCGATCACCAAAAAAGTTGAATCTCGTAAAAAAGATGTAACTCGCGCTTCCCTCACGAGTTCTTTTTAGATTGAATCGGAGAGAAATATATACCCTAGGGTTGAAACCAAAGGAGGTATACTCACCCATACCGAAGTCATCCTCTCCTTAGACAATGTAACGGGCAAACAAATGTAGCGAAATAGCAATGTGAGCTGCGAGATTGATTGAGTCAAGTCTAAAATACTCCGCAAGCAGAGATTGTAACGCGATGGCACGCGCCGGCGGGGATTCGACCGATACGCAATAAAATGTAATACAAAGATTCTTATTCGTATTTACGGACTGTAACTTGAAAGGAACTCAAAAATAGTAGATTAGATGAAGTGTCGAACAAAGGAGGCGGCAGTGTGCTGAGTAGGAATTTTTTTTTTCGTCGGGCGGTGAATCCCCGCCCACGCGTGCCATCGCGGGTTAATATTTAACTGTGCCCATTTCCTCACTTTTCCCTGTTTTTCACCAATGAAAAATGTCAATTTCCGTCTTCACGTTTTCTCAATACTGCATTTTGCCTTTGCACCCAGAAATGCCTTTTTCGCATTTTAAAATGGCCATTTCCAGGCCGCGCACCTAGCACCTCTGTTTCACTCCATACGCCCGCAACCTTGTTGGTTAGGTAGAGTCATTCTATATATTAGTGCAATTAGTCCGTATCCCTCTAGCAGCATTTCTAAAAACATCGCAATATTGCATCAAAATGTCACGAAAATATCTCCATTTTCAATCTATCATTGCTCCAAAACTAAGTATCTCACGTCTTTATTTCTATCATTTTCATAATGATCATTCCTTTCATTATCCTATTCCCTTTCTCTCTTTTCCCTACGTTTCTGTCAGAAAATTTTCTTCCTCACTGGACCCTTCGGTACATGTACCTGGAGAGGTTCCGCATACTTCAGCCCAAAGTGATTACTACCATTTTATAAAGTTTAATCCGCTAAGTCACATTTCATGACTTTTTGGCAAAAACTGGCTATTTCATGATAATAACCTATGACTGACTTTTTCCTGCCTGGTTATTAAATATAGAAACCAAGGTTCCTACAGACCAAAAATTAGGAAATTCCAGTATTTCTCCACGTTTTCCAGGCCAAAATTTGCATGTTTCCAGGTAGAAATATTCATTCTATCGTCAGTGGGTATTTTAATGAAAGTGCATTATAGTGAAATACATGAAAAACAGGTTGGTTTTGAATCTTTTAAGAAACATAAATCCAAATCTAACCAATGACTTACGACCAATAGTGCTACACCTCGGTCCCCAGCATACCTACCAATGGAAGAAGCGACGGCCATTCAAGGTTTTCCACATTTTTGATGCAACTTTCCCGGTAAGTTCTCATTTTCCCTGACTTTTCCAATTTTCCAGGTCTGTAGCAACCCTGGAAATGTTCTTTCAATATCATGTTGTACTGCTAAAATCCAAAAAGTTTTATATGTATCTCCCTATTCCGCTACGGAAACCAAGAACGTTTTACCTGAACAAGGAATGTTTTGCAATTTACATGAAAAACAAGGCAAACACTTTTCGATTAAGCGCTAATCAAATTAAGTTCTTAAAAAAAACAGTTGTTATTCCAAAAATTCAGAGTGCAGGTTTTAAAAGTGTGTGCGCGTAGGTGAACTTATTATCAAGTGAAAAAGGCTTACTTCGCAAACTTACTGGAAACACATACCAATATAAATGAGAGACATCCAAACGAAATGGCAGGTCTCACAAAGTTTGATGAGTTTCGATCTCCAGAATTGTTAAATACTAGTCGGCGCCTCGGGCATGCACCCAAGGTGCGTACGCATTACTCTGTAAAACTTGGAATTGCAATTTCTAGCAGACAATTTGGCGAAAAGAATAACTTATTGTTATTAGTGTGTTATTTTAATCCTTAAGTTAATGAAGGGATTACTTATAGGAAATTATTTCTTGCAAACGGCTTCCAGAGGCATGTTGCATTTGATTTTGGGTGCAGTAGAAGTGTCATGCTAGATATTCGCAACGAATACTGAAAACTTAAATGGTCGTGTTTGAATGTAATGGCATAGATACAGTGGATTCCAGTAGATTAGTGCAACTTAGAACTGTTGTCATGAATATTACATTTCTTATGAAACGGTTCAGGATATCTTACAATTAGAGGTTGTGCATGTGATTTCATCGCCAGAAAAAAAAGCGGAGATGCGTCAAATTAAAAAAAACATAAGTCACTGGTTTTGTGCTCCAAGATATGAATCAAGGCTTTCGTTGGAATCACAGCCCAGCCACTATAAATCCGTGTGCAAGTGATAGGTAAATACGTACGTCAGGGAGAATGCCTTTGAATCGACAATTTCTCATGGTCTCTCCCTACAAAAACACTCCCATTCGAAATAAATCTAGTGTACTTTTAAGGCCACATCAATATATAACTACAGTGAACTCCCGATTATCCGTGCGTGATTTTTTACTCGTCGTCGATATTTTCTGCGGACAATATATAAAAAAAAATTCAATCAAAAAACACATTTGGATTTTAGCAATCCAATACAAGCAAGACTTACGTAAAGCCATTTCTTTCCCCTTAAATCCACCTTATAAAACGTAATTATTTTCCTTTCATGCTCACAATGAACATGTTATGTTTACCTTATTGTTCATTGCCAGTATCTTTCCAACTTTTGAGCCGTGAATACGCACTCTCTGGATCTTTCTCGCTGATATATTTGCGATAATTAATGGTTTCGTCCACGATAAACTTCATGAGATCCACTGAAAAAAAAACAAACGGAGAAAATCTAGTATAGCAGAATCTTCGATAGCACACGCCTTGCATCTAGAATCTTCTTGGGTATCGAATTCATGAATCCCCGAATTCAGATCCGTGTCCACCCGAACTCCTGGAATTTCTTCTTCGAATGTGGCGGTAAGTCGTGAAGATACAGGTCTTCTAAGTTTTACTTTGCGTTGGTCCATCATCTTCGGACGAGTTTCGCCGGCGTTGCGCTCGTGAAGTGGTAGACTCCGAATTTTGAATGCAACGCCGGCGAAACATGTCCGAAGAAAATGGACCGCGGGGTAAATCCCGGAAAACCTGTATCTTCACATCCATCAACCCGCGGGAGTCTACACAAGGCGGTAAATCGTCTTCATCTGAGCTATCTTCAGATTCAGAAGGTGAACTTGGAAATTATTTTTCTGTAGCAGAGGCTCCCGCCCGACGTAGATGGTTAAGTAGATTGAGCTCTGGAAGCATCTTCCTCTCCCTCCTCAGAGTAATCTTCGGAAAAATTGCCTAAAAATTCATCCCCGCGCTCATTTTCTTCCAAAATTACTTAAACATCTTCCGTTGGAATACTCTTCTTGAAAAATACATTTGTTCCTAATGTATATTTGCGCGTAGTATCAATGAAAGTCTCAAAAGGGACGGTGAAGAATAAGCCAACGATAATCCAAGCGCAAAATAAAGCCTAATTTACAAGGATGCTGAATGACAGCCAAAACAAAGCACTAGTCAATGTTAAAATAATCACAGTCCCAAAATGCCGAGAGAAATGTCCAAGATGACGCGCAGGACTATAAACGAACAAAACACTGTTGAGGTTGGCTAAGGTAATCCAAAGAACGCCCTGCCACCAATCAAACGCAGAGGTCGGTAAAAAGTCCAGAGATGAATGACCAAACAAAGCAGGGGTCAATACCAGAAGAGAAGTCTAGGAGTTCAGAGAGATTATCAATAAATGCACAGTGGAATTATTTCCGAAGACAGACAGTACGCGATGGGTCAAAAAACGAGCAAGAGGAAACTAAGAAAATCTAACTCAAAACCCAGTAGAAGAAAATGATCGAGTACGACGCATCGAGAAAAAATAACGGTAAAGAAGTACAAACAGGCAATAAATCTAGCAGCTGTGGGTAATACGATACTCCAGAAGCACTATCGCGAAGCTAAGGGATAACCATGGACCCTCATCAACTCCCAAGTCAACGTGTCTGGGAGGGGGAAATCCTCAAGCTCACAAGCTGTCAGCAGGAAAAAGATAACAGACAAAAGAAAGGCCAGAAATACGAGCGAGCGCCCTGTGACGGTCAAGATAATTTCTAAGAATCATACCATAGAACCAACTAGAGTTCGTCAGACAAATCGGCGACATAACAAGCCTCTCAAAACAGTGTGGCGAAGCGAAGTTTTTACCCCCGAACGTCACTTCCATACTTAAGCCAATGGATCACGGCGTCACTGCGTCAATGAAAAGGAATTCACGAGTTTGTATTTTCAGGACGCTAACCAATGAAGATGACAATTTATTGAAATTTTGAAAGAGAATGGAAATTGGATGCAATTCACGGTGTGTCACAGGCTTGGTCCTCAGTGAAACCAGTTACACTAGTTCGTTCATGGCGGAAACTTTTTTTTAACCTCTAAGGAGATTTTTAGGGATTTTCAGAAACTGAAGTGCACGACTCCGAGTTGGGGGGTTTAGTGAAAACTATGAAAGGATTCGAAAATGTTGATGCGGAGAACTTAGAAGAATGGCTAAAGAGAGACGAAAGTGTCCCGGGCTTCCAGCACGCTACTGATAGCGATTTAATTTACGCCGCGATCGGACAAGGGGAAGAGAGTGGGGAGAGTTGAAGTAGCGGGGATAAAGACGAGGGGAGCATCGAACGCATGAGCCACACCCAGGCGCTCAACTTCGTGTATAGTTTTCTGTAGTATACGGAGCAGTGGGAATACGACAACAACGGCATTATCGCTGCTAAAAAGATACGCGGTCGGCATAAGAAATCTCACAATGAGTCTATGAAACAATCTAAAATAACGGACTATGTGCGCAAATGATAGTACATCGTTTTTTACGTATATTATGAAAAATATAAGAAATAAAAGTGAAAGTTTGGATTATCCGTGCGTCCTCTCCCCATCATTAGCCCGGATAATCGGGAGTACACTGTATGTCTATATTATCTATAAAATAATGCTTTACTGCTAGACACCACAGTTAAAGTTAATACCAAATGCTTAGACAATTAGGTCAATGGATGCTATTACAACAGCACATACTGTACAACAATTAAGTCAACGGATGCTGTAGTGCTACAGTCATAGAAGCACATGATAATGAAAGCTCCTCAAAATGGCTTTAGTTAAACCTCTTTGGCACCTCATTTAACGAGGGAGCTGAATAATGGAAGTAAATCGATCGGGAATGATGATATTAATGAGCTCATGGATATATTAAGAGTAAAAAATAAGCTTATTCATGACGAGGTTATGAACGGTTCACCATCCAAATTGCAATAGCTAATCTTGTAATTCGTCGACATGGAGATATTGCTACAAAATTTATGCGGTTTGGTATTTGATAATTCTTTGTTATTAGCTCAACATCAGGCCACAATTGATATGAGAGTGGTGTTATTGCTTGCCGATATTAATCCACCATCCCCCAAGCCTACGATGCCGTGCAACTTAGACGGAAAAAGGGAATATGCAAAGACATAAATTGATTTTTCCCTTAAGAGAAAAATTACCATTTCACAACTTAGCAAGGATGGATAGCTAACATATTTATCAACCAAATATTTAAAGAATAACATGATTGAAGGGGTACGTTTGCAGAAAAATATGTTTGAAGTTTTCAAAATAAAAATTGAAGCTCTAATTCTCAAAATTTTTAATTAATGGCATCATAATATTATGCACCGTTGCTTTTACTTTGAAAAGAGCATCTGTGCAGTGACAAGTATCATACGTCCGGAGATATCAAGGACAACTCAAAACATAAACTTACGAGCTCAATTTTTCATACTTCCATTACTAAGGCAACGGATGCATATTTTGCAAACCAATCGGGCATGACAGACAATGTAGTAAAACAAAATAGGTCAAAATCAAATAGGTCAAAGTTAATATCGGTATATTTTTGGTCGTTTTGACATGTAATTATTGAAACGGTAAATTAAGAAACCACTGAAAAAGAATTTTCTATGCTTCGTCGGAAAGAACTGACGTACTTGCCATGAATATGATAAAACGTGATCAAATTTGCAGAGTTAAAAATACGTCAAACACATTAAATGGAGTAATTTTAGTTAAAGTAATTTTTTAACAATAAAAATTGGGAGTATGAGAGAAGAAACAACCTGCTTCAACAATAGCACAAGGGAAAAATTCTTTTCAGTATTTCAACCAATAAATCATTATATTAACTCTGGCTGATATTCCAACAACATGCATGTTCCAAGAGAAGTTCCATGTTCAAGTCAAGCTGAGTATCAGAACTGAATTTTTGTAGAGGATAACTTGGTTGTCAAAAATTTTAAGAAGCATGTTGAAACAAAAATTGGTACATTTTTAACTGCCAAAATAATGGATAGCAGCTTAGCGGGATTTAGTAAGCGGTAGTTTTTCTAATGACAGCGAGTGATAAAAATTCTAGGAACCTTAGATAGTTGATGAATTATTTTCATGGGAGCCTCTACAGTGATAACTGAGAATGAAAGATGTACACATGGTTCGGAGTTTCTTTTTCATTATATAATGGTGCATAACATTATGAATTATTTCAGGATTACAGGTTTGCCGATTCATGTGTTTTAGGATCTATACATGATATTAGTAGGTGTAAAAATAACAGAAGGAAGATATATTACTATGATATAATTATGTGAATCTCCAGCTTAATTATAAAACTCCAGCAAAACAAAAATTAACTCGTCATTCAACGAAGTGAAAATGATTACTCTGTCCGCGCAGTAAAATAAAAAGACACATTAAAGCTGATGCCCAAGATGAGTTGCCGAAGGAGGCTTAAGAGGGGCAACACAATGTGACACATTCAAGGAACATGGCAGCATCAATTGCATCTATGCACAGCAGAGAGCGAATGACACCGCATTAGAGCCCAAACGCACACAGTCAGTCAGCAACCACCAAATTTAATAAATGCTGTGTGTTAACCCGTGCTAACTATTAGGGAAATGAGCCCTTACTTTTTAAGGGGTCAGGGGAGGCCGTTTAAAACAAAATGACCGACACACACCGGAGATCCCTCACTTTTCATTCGATGGGGGAAGTAGCTTTGCAAGAGGTGTAGATAAGACAAAAATGGGATAGACGAAACCTCAACTGCGACTCATATCTTCTCTGTTGGATTCTGGTCTTCCGCTGCCCAACTTGAAATACCCGAAACAATATGCTTTTTATTTTGCTTGCCTGACCTCTTGGGTGAGGGGGGAATTTCCCTTTCCCCATTTGATGGTTTCATTCATTGATACACGCCACTGGACTACTTCTATCAAGAAGTATCGGCTTTTGCTTTCTCAGCTGTAAACAGTGAAAGGAAGACAGTGAATTGGTGATAAGGGCACCCATTCATTAAAAACATTGACCTAATTATGATGGAAATGTTACTTTGTATAATTTGGTAATTCTATGGAGCGGAAAAATTAAAGCATTAGCAGTGATAGGGGCAGCCAGTTCCATACAGTGAAAAAAACTACTCAAATATTCACTTCCATCACTCTCTCCATCAGCAATACATAATTCTTTCTTTAGCAACATAGTGAGTCCATATTTCTCTAACTTTTAGTTTTGGGCCATTGCACTACTCCAGGGTAGACCACAGAAAATCGTCCTACTTTAGCCAAGAAGGAAATTGCAATTGTGCAAATCTGAAAAAAGGAATGTGTGAAATTCACAATAAAAAAATATTATGTAATTGGCCTAGACTTGAATTTGACACCTGATCCCCTTATTTCACAGAGATTGCTTCAGCTAATAACGCTACCCAAGTATCCTCTTCCGCAGAATATTTCAGAGAGGCTTTATAGGAACTAGATTTCATGAGTACAGAGCATACAATCCCAAAACGTAGACACTTGTTTTAATGTGCATGGTAACACAACGCACAAGGTCAAAGCCAATTTTAAAGACATGGGTGTTTACCACAGAAGTGTTCAAAATGGTGAAACTCAATGGGCTTCACCCGCTGCGGAGAGACACAAATGTTCTGAAGTCACAATAAAAAATCTACTTCCTCATTATTTCCATCAAAGCCTCTTATAAATTCACATCAGGAAAGAATTCCTGGGAAGCTTAATTGGGTAAACCACATGTTGCGAAATTGAGGGATTCAAGTTCAAATCCCAGTCCAGGCAAATGACTTTTTTAAATTTTGCTCATGTAGTTCCATAGTAAGTGAGGCCCATAGAAGTAATACAGGCATAACCTACTACTGGTGATAAATACTGCACCAATACTTAACTGCTAAATATTACCTACAGTAATTTTCTAATACTGAGGATAAAATTAATTGCTTTTCCAAAACATGAAAAAAGATTTTAAAAAATTGAGAGGATTTCACCACCAATTAAAAATTTCCCATTAGTTTTCAATGTGATGCCTATGTAAAATTCAATTCCATAATTATTTTAGTATGTAAAATGATGAGGTGTAATGTTACATGACACACTAAAAATATCTTGTCTAATAGTTGGATAATTTTATAGAAAAGTCACATTTCATTAAATTTTCATTCTTTGCAGTCATATAAAGAAAAAGAGTCAATTTTTAAGGATAAGAACACAAAATTCATTGAACATTTTTTTATAAATTAAGTGCACCACTTAACAAAAAAGAAGCAGAGTGTTACAGCAGTTATTTAAATTTTTTCAACCGAGTGATTTCTGAAGGAGATAAGTAGAATTTTAACAGCTTCCGAAAATGAAGCCATAAACTTATTCAACACTCAGAGATATAATCCTTCTGGTGTGCCCTCTTTCTTGCGGTAAAGGACACTTTCTTTAGATTTCCTAAAATCTTCATTAGTCACCTTCATTCTTCTTTCACGTAGAGCCATTAATCCTGCTTCTGTGCATATAGCCTGAAATTAAATATTATATATATTACTATTCCATTAATGCAGGATCTGTTGAGAGGTAAGAAAACATAAATATTAGCAATAAAAAAAAGAGAAACTTATTTCAACTTGCATCATTAATGGAAAGAAAAAAGGGGTATTCATTGTTATTTGTGTGGGGCATCCAATATTTCCATATACTATCTTTATTTGGCAATACATAGAACCACGGCAAGAAGGTAAAGCTTTAAGTATTCAGAAAAAGAGTGGATTTGGTTGTTGCTTACAAAAAATATTGAATATACTCACTAAGAGTAGGTGTACCTAAAATAATATTAAGTAAATGAAATAAACCTTCTATGAAATAGCTGCCTTCTCCTAGAGTACAATAATAATTTCTCTATTGATCAGAGCTTTCGCAAAAATAATAGGTGCTATTGAACACTGATGGGTAGAATGACTTCAATCTAATTCTATTTTGAGAATCTAAGCAACACATATTTCAGTCCAAACACTAAAATATGACTAACCACATAGAGCCTTGAATTTCAGGACAAAACATCGTGGATCTTTGGATGATTGCAATGAACAAGACCTTCCTCCATGTGCCCTATACATACGTGGCTGATGATATAAGAATAATTAAGAAGGAAAAGGGAGGTGCATTCAGTCGCATGACTAGATGTAGATGCAGAACTATCAAACAGATCAATAAAAAGAATCCAATGACAACAACTGATTGAAGAAATTCAACCATCAAAGGAAATATAAAGGAAGAGAGGGATAAACAGGGGAAATGAACCCAAAAGTTAACAGATTGATAACATCAATGAATTTTACATCATGTAAAGTAAAATACATAGTCTTGGGCATAATCACAGTCTCATGTGCACAGAAATGATACACCTTGAACCAAGAAATTTATAATAAATGTCTCTCAGTACTTTTTTGATACAAAAATAAAGGTAAAAGCCACACAAGGGAGCATAGAAACAAACCTTAATGTCAGCTCCTGAGAGATCATCTTTTGACATGATTAACTCCTGGAGGTTGACATCACCAGCAAGTGTCATGCGTGACGTGTGGATGTTGAATATTCTTCTCTTTGTTTTCTCATCAGGCAGGGGGAATTCTATCTTCCTGTCTATTCGTCCGGGACGTATCAAAGCTGGATCCAGAGTTTCAATTCTGTTTGTCGCCATAACAACCTGAAATCAACACCACAAGAAGCTTTTAATTAAATTCCTGAAGGAGAAGTCCTCCCTAATTAACGTAGGGAAGTGCCATAAAAATACAACAAAAAAATGAAGAGCTCAAACTTATATCCCTTCACAGAATCAATATCGAACCACAGAGTGCATGTCAGATTCTTACACATAAATGAAGGAAATCTTATTAGTCCAGTCATTGAAGCAAAAAATAGGGTCTTACCTACGAAAAATTTTACTATGAACCGATTTACATGAAATTTTGGAATTAGGCTTATCTTACCCTTAACTTCAAAAGTGATATTGACCCGACCTCTGTTCTTTATTTTTAAGGGGCGAAAACCACCCCTTAATGGAAAAATTGACATTGAGCCATTTTATCGCTAGAAAACGTATTCAATAATAAGGAGTAAATTCGGAAAGTGTTTTCTAACACAATTACCTCATGCTTAACCCATTTTCAAACCCTTAAAAACTTTAAAACCCCTGCAAACCACCCCTAAATTGAAAAAAAATACAAAAAAATACTTTTGTATCACTTAAAAAGATTTAAATATAGAGTAAATATTGTTTTATGTTCTCTACCTTTATTATAATATTTTTAACCCCCTTTCAACCCTTAAAAACAACCCCTCTATTAAAAATTGTTTAAAAAATGTTCTTTTGATGAACTTAAAAGGATTTAAATGTTGTGTCTTGTTCTCAATAATGACTATCATTTGTTTAAGCTTTTCAACCCTCAAAACTACCCATAAAATAAAAATGGAAAATATATGTTTATACAATCAAAAATAATCTAATTATAGAGTAAGAAACCACACTTTTTATTGAATAAAATATGAACTTACAATTTATTTGGAAATTTACAAAATTAAATTAATTATAAAAAATTCTGCAACAAGAGCATTACAATACATAAAAAAGTATATTCATGACTCAATATTGGAGTTGCTGTCGTAATCAAGATCTTCTTCAATTGGAGGGCTATTCTGGCAGTTATCTCCACTGCATGTTCCGCAAGTTACATTGCAAAACAGCCCGACTCTTCGCAAGTGGCTCCGCAACCTTTTTTGCAGTTGCAAAAAATCATTTTAAGTAATTCTTGCGGTGCAGGTGAATCTGCAGTTTTTATTGGATTCAATAACCCTTCATTACTGACCCATCCCCAATCAGTTGGATGAATATTTTTGTTGCCAAGCCAAATCTGCGTTTGTAGATAAATTCTCTTAGTATGCTCATCTACGGCACCAACTGTTGGAACTAAGGATGATAATTTTGCGGCACTGTCTTTCGTGGTAGCTTTAATAAAACTTTCATAGCGCATCTTTTCGAGATATTTTGATAAGTTTTCTACGCGGCTCAATTTATTTGGTTGTGTATCTTTATCAAGTCCATTTAAACATACCATGCAATATCTACCTGCTTCTAAAATATCTTCGAGTTCAGATGTACTATAACAAAATATCTGTGCCTTATTTCTCAAATCTTGCCCTTTTTCTAAAAGATCCATGAATTTTTTCCAAACTCCAACACGTTCAGTTGTATTTCAGCTGTCTGTGTGCAAAGTTACGCCTCGCTGGTACTGACTATGTTCTTTCTGTGAGTGTTTATAATGTTCAAGAAAATAGAGAACGCCGCCAGTTGTGAAATTAGGGCTGTGATTGTTGTCGAGCGGCGTTATTCTCCTCCACGACAATGCCAGGCCTCATTACAGCTCGGATAACAGAACAACTTGTTCAACAATTCAAATGGGAAACTTTCAACCATCCACTCTATAGCCCAGACTTGGCACCCTCAGATTTTCATCTGTTTACAAAACTCAAGGACTTTTTGACAGGAAAGAAATTTGAAAGTGATGAAGAACTGAAAGCAGCTGTGCAGCTGAAGCTGGGATACAAAAACTCGTCACACGTTATGACAAATCCTTAAATTTGTGAGGTGACTATGTGGAGAAATAGTTTAGAGTATTTTCTTTACAAATAAAAAAATTATATTTGTTTAAATGTACTAGTTTTTTTAAATTCCAAAACGGGTACTACTTTCCGGATGCCCCTCGTACAAAGAATTCAACTAGAAAAAAAACGTTTAGTTTTTGGACCATAACTCCTTCAATTTTAAAGCTATTACAATTTACAAAAAACCATTTTAAAGGCAATTAAAAGAGCTACAACTTTTTTTATTACGACATGTACTATAAAACCCTTTATTTTGAAACAGTGAAGGTTCAAAGGGCTCGAGAGAGGCTGTGATTGCGCTACCGCGCGCTCTTTAAACAGTCATATCTCCGTCAATTTTGGTCTAATAGAAAAAGAAAACCAAACTTTTTGTCAACAAAACACCTAAATTTTTTATCATTACAGTTTTTTTACGTATATTTCATTGTTTTTGAAATATTATGAGAAAAAGGTATTTTTTTTTAATGTAAATTTTTTTTCTTCTTAAAAACGTGATTTTTTTGAAAAGTATGCAATTCCGAAGCAGCCAAACCGCTGGAATCCAATAGACTCTTCATATTAAAGTTAATTCTAGACGGAATACGATTAATTTTAATTTTGGTGGAAATGGCACTGATGAAACACGTCGATTAAAAAAAAAAATTATTAGATGTCCCTCTTTTTTTCATTACAACTCACTCACTTTACGTGCAAAAGACTTTTAACACTGCTCATTTTAAAGATTATTTTAAGCACTATATACAAGTTTCCCATTGTCATATCGATAAAACATATCCGTTGTCCGTTAGATGGCATTGAAGACATCGATTAAATTTCAGACAAAAAAAAAACGGTTTTTATCTTCAATATCTCGCTTAATATTGCACTTAAAACACTCTATAAAAAATCAATTTGTTCATTTTCTTACCTGCTACAATTTTGTTTATTATGAAATTATCGTTAAAACGCATATTTTTTTAGATATTTGCAAAAAACTGTTGAAAAACGTGGGAAAATTCTGAGTTTTCAATCGCCAATAACTCGAAAAGTATTGAGTTTTTGAAAAAACTTTATAGAACACTTTTTGCTTAGAATTGGGTCTTCTATCGATTCCCAAGGTTATTTTGACCAAAACAATTTCCACTAACGAGAAGGGGTGGCAACACCCCCAGGTTAAGAACGGAGGTCGGGTCAATATCACTTTTGAAGTTAAGGGTAAGATAAGCTTAATTCCAAAATTTCATGTAAATCGATTCATAGTAAAATATTTCTGAGGAGAAAAGCTTCAATGACTGGACTATATAGCTAGCCAGCAGTAATAAAGCTTATTATTGGAAACATTATTTTCAGGGTACTAAGGTGAAATGAGCAATAGCACATGGCCAGTGAAGGCCACACTGCTTCTGTCCGACAGTCAATTTGTAATGGTATAACCATTTGTCTCTTCAAAAGGATTACTTTACACATGGAGCAGTCAGTCTTACACTGCTGACAGATCATATAGCCACACCTAACAATAAGACTACTCGTGTGTAGAAATTGTAATTTTTTGAGTTAGCCAACAAGTTTCATTGCAGTCTGCTAGTAGAAAACTTATCCAGTTATTGACATCACTCAAGCTGTTTCTAACACCAGCCCATTAAATGGAACAAAAATATCTGCAGGAAAAGAGCTTGAACCTGGTTATCAGTTGTTTTAAAAACACCTCGTCCTGCAGGGCTGATGGATGACCAGAGTGATTACTGAAAGGGAGTTTGCTTTCCCGAGCTTCCAGTTGTTACTTCAATTTCATTAACTACTGTACAAAATGAATTCCCATTGATTTTCTTTTTTGTCATGACTGTTTAACCTTTCAACATTTTAACTTACCACTATTAACTTATTAACTATTAAAGCACCTATCTAAAGTAGCAAAAGGGTGTGAGGAAGGGGGTGTAAAAACACATGCTATCAAAAGGGAAAGTTATAGGAAAAAGGAATAGTTACTATGAAACTAATTAATCTTAAGCTGCTAGACTGCCTATTTTCCCATCTGTTGCTTATGCATTTGTGCATGTATTCTAGCAATTCACCACTTTACCCGATGACATTTTCAATGCACATCCATATATGTATCAGATTATGCAATCAAGAGCCTTGTGTAAAATGACCTTTAAAATCAAAAATGCGTTCTCAAAACGGCCTCCGTTTTATATGCTGAGGTCAAAGCATATGTTGGATCCGATTTGCATTCCCATCAGAGGTACCTGTCTCTCTACTTTTACAGCAAACTATTACGACAGCTGAAGCTGCACTCCCATCACTTGCTTCTGGTATCCAACAACGAAAACTTCATTACACTTGCTATTTTTGGAAGTTAACAATCCCAATTCCTTCCTATAATTTGTTTTCAATAACATGTTGATTTTTGTATTTTTCTTCTCAAATCTAACAAAAAAATCACAGTGCTTCAAATGGGAAATATAGCTCATATTGATTTGAAAGAAATGTTAAAACTACAAAATTAAAAAATACATGAAAATGGCCTCGGCTGTCTTCTCACGCTCAACTTGGAACTTGCAGGTAGTGCAAGGGTTAAAAGCAAATGTAATTCATGAAGACCAAACTATCTGCTATTAACATTACTACATATGCCATAATTTCCATAATACTCAGGAACATGTTTGTCGCTATTGAATAGATCTAATTTTTAACTTTACAGCCAAAGGGTATGTGCTAACTTCATAGAGCAGGCTGAAAACCAATTTACCTTAACATCTCCTCTAGAGTCAAAGCCATCAAGTTGATTAAGCAGCTCGAGCATAGTTCTCTGGATCTCCCGCTCACCACCAGAGTTTGAATCGTATCGCTTTGTTCCAACAGCATCGATCTCGTCAATGAAGACAATTGAGGGGGCGTGCTCCTCAGCAACACGAAACAACTCCCGCACCAGCTTGGGCCCATCCCCCTGAAAGACAAAAAGACCCATCAAATACAATCAATAAATGCAAAAAGTTTAACTTACAAAGTCTTTATATCACTTGGCTCTTAAGGCGTATGCCTTATTTCAGTAAGTAAACAAACTGATGAATGCCGGAGTTCAATTGATGGGTAGAATGACAATGTCACATGACCTATTTGGAATGGTTGTGGTAGCATCAACAAACACCTATTCCATTGTACCCGAATAAATGGATAGCAAAGTAGTGCATTTTTCAATATTTTGTGCCTTGTTATGTCATCAACACGGTTTTCACTATGACTGTGTTTGTTGATAAAATTATTTCCCTCATCAGAGCAGGGCAGATACAGTGTGATTGGTAGAACATAATTCACTTTGCCATATTGTCCACTCATCCATTTAAAGCAGTAAAAAAGTGACTAACTAGTTATTAAGTTCTACTCATAATACATGAACTTACAGTTCAATCTTTAAATGCATGCAGTAGTGCTTGGCAATTTTTTTAGAATGCACCATGCCTTATCTGCCACAGTATCCTAGCACTAGTGTCATTTGGGACCCACATTAGTCCAATAAATATAATGCTAACTTCTAATCAGAATAAAGCTAATTCCTCTCAAGTGAAGAAATAGGCAGACTTTTCAGTACAACAAATAGAAACCCATACTTTGAAGTTACACACATCTAATTTCCAAATTTTTGCGAACATAAAAATTAACCTTTTATGTAGCAGGTGAGTAGAAACAAATACTTGAATGATAAACAATAATTTCGGTTTTCCAGAAAAAAAATATATATTTCTGTTCTGAGCATGCAGGACAAGTACACAATTATCTTTTCTACTCAGCCAGAATTATTTTAAAAACTTTCAACTATAATTTACACGTTATTCACACACAAAGGGAATCCCCACTCCAAACAGCAACCACTGCATCAGCTGTTCTTCATTTTAAGCAGAAAAAACTTGCAGCCAACTGACCAAATTTATTATAGCAGTTTTTCATTTTGCCCAAAATAGTACTTTTAGGTACTTGAAATATTTCTGCAGTAGCCCGGATGTTTCTATAATGTCACCATAATGTTTCTTTTCATACAATTTTAGTCATGGCAGGAACATAGACTATAAAATAAATGGCAAGCAAGGGCATAAAACATAGCCACATTGTTAATAAATTCTTACCAAATACTTCTGAATCAACTCAGAGCCCACAACACGCAGGAATGTGGCAGATGTCTGATTGGCCACTGCCTTGGCCAATAGCGTTTTCCCAGTTCCTGGAGGCCCATAAAGAATGACTCCTTTGGGAGGTTTGATTCCCATCTCCTCATAATACTCTGGATGCGTCAGGGGCAGCTCCACTGACTCCTTAATTTCCTGAATTTGAGTGTCCAGGCCTGCCATTACCAATAAAAAGTAATATTCAATTAAGTCACCACCAATTAAAAGAGAGAAGCACATTCAACAATACAAAAACCCATCAAGTTCATCCCTGAGGACATCGAAACCTCTTGTATTGCTGGTCTGTTATGTTAATGATAGTGCTAAGATGCAAGCAAAATAACCTTAGTAAGGTATAAACATATGCCTATGATATACATATCCTTGGAAAAAATGAAAAAGAAACTCTTTTATGACTGAAAAACAACTTCAAAAGGGAAAGAAAAATATTTAATACCATCAGACACTCAACAAAAGATCACTTAATCACAAACACAGAATTTCTTAGCTGAGCTTTATGGCATAAATATCTATTCCTTTTCACTGCCCTATTTATGAATAACAATGGTAAATGAGGACTTTTCATCGTATTGCCAGCAAAATACATTAAAGAACTCTCAGAACTAATACTTTATTAAAAATTATTGAATACTGAAATAGCAGATTTACACTTCTAAGAGATTTATTTTTAAAAATATCTCAATATTTCCACATAATTTTCAAGTGTACTCATAGAGGGAGATATAAAAACTTCATAATCCAAAATGAAAGTTCACATTCTGCCAAAAAGGATGTCACATTACTAAAAAAGGCAAATAAATTCTCAACATACAATACCAATGAATGGAAATTTGCCATGAAAAAAATAATCCAGTTCAACCAGAATTCAAACCCAGATCTCTGAATTGCTGTCTATACTGCGACACAACCATTTTGGCTGCGCTTATTGCAGTAGTTTCTCATTACGGTTGCAGGAGGATAAAGATAAGCTATTTTTTAGGCATTAATGTATCCCCAGCATTTACAAAACACACTGACGCTGCTCCGGGACCACTTCCTAGATGGAATGCACCCGAGAATAAGGTGATTTTTGAATTTTGAGAGCCAATTTTTTGGAAATTCCAAACATAACTAATTCCTCCCGAAGAGCTCATGACGCATAAAAAATGAGAATCAAGATGGTTGGCAGCCCTATCACATAACCTCATGCTATATACTCTCAGAGACATCTAACGGTGGTTGATACCACCATTTACTTGTGGGTTGAATATTTCACAAGAATGGAAACCACATGAACATTGGTCATAAAAAAATGAAAAATATCACAGAATAAAAAATAAATACACATGGGTATACAGTCGTCTATTTACGGCGAAATAGGCTGGGACCCAAAATTTTTCCATTTCACTATATATCGAATTTCACTACGAAGAATACTTTGCGAAGGAATCCTTTTTTACACCACCTGTAACATAGCCCTTAATTGTATGTATCAGTCTCTGATGTAGATACAGGGTGTCCGGTGAATCTCAATTTCTTTTTTCCCTGAGTTTTCCAGGTTTTCCAGGCAAATGTTTTGCATTTTCCAGGGTCTTGCTGCACTTTGTTTCTAACATATTTTTAATGAATTTCTAATAAAATCGGCATCATTTTGCCAACATGAAAAAACGAGAAATTTCGGTCCCTACTTTGAGTTAAAAACGTAGGAGTATACAAGGAATGTGGAGTATTACGGGTTTTATTTCAACCAACAAATAAACAAAAACGCTTAACTGACAGCAAAATTCTGAGTCAGGTGCAATTTGAACACAATAAAGTAGATTCAGAGTAGTTTGATAAAGAACATGTAAATAAAATAAACTGTGGTGACATTTTTCAATGAGTGCATTTCCGATTCAATTTCAGCAACAAATTTCTCGGCTTTTCAAGAAATTACGTTCTTTTGGTTTGCAGCTCTTGAACCTTTTGCAGTATGTACCTCTTTCTTATTCTTTTTCTCTTGAAGCCTTGGTACCTTTTCTCTTCTCCCAAAAGGCTTCACTGTACTTTACATGAATATTTCGGAAACTGTGAATTAATTGCTTTGTAATAGGTACGGATCTAACGCCCAAAAGCATTCAATTATGTAAAACAAATTGTATTTGTTGGACAATTCACGAATTTTAATTAGGTTGGATTACCGCTGTACAGTGGCCCTGTCGACTACAAACCCGAGGGCCGTGATTTCCATACGCAGTGACCGCAAAATGTATTTCCGCTCCTTCAATAACATTTCTGCAAACATTAAAACGACGAGGGTGGAGATTATTTGGAAAGGATTATCAATTACATATATAACAATACCCAATTATCCATTTAGGTTGCCGACCAAATGGTTTGCGTATAATGCGGGAAATGCCACTGCGCATGCTCAGACGTTTAGATTTGTCGTAAATTTGGCCACACCAAGAATTCCATTCGTACGGCTCTTCGAACAGAATCTTGATTTCCGCGTGAAATTCTGTTTCCGGTGACAGATTTCGGCATCAATTCCGATTCCATTCGTAGCGGCCATTTTACATGGGAATTATTCCGTGTGGAATTTGCCTTGTTTATGCAATCGGCACCCAAGACTGCGCATAGGGAGAGTGGGGTGGGATGACGAAGCACAAGCTGCGAGCGGGCGCACAGCTATGAAAAGAGTATTAAATGAACAGGGAGCGCAAGGCTACGCTGAGCCGAGTATAATGCAAGCAAAGGCGCAGGTTAAACCTCTCTCTCTGCCTTAATGGAAATCGGCTGCCATGCATTTTCCAGGGTTTTTCGGAAAAATACAAAAATTCCCTGAGTTTTCCCTGAGTTTTCCAGAATAAAATATTTCCCTGAGTTTTCCCGGTTTTCAAGGTTTTCCAGGTCGCCGGACACCCTGAGATAGCATTTATTAAAGTAAATTGATGATTGCTGAATTAGCAAAAGTTTTTTTTTACACACAGAGATTGATTCATTTCACACATTCCTTTCTTTATCAGTTTTTTATTTTTATCCCTACTAAGCACATATATATGAAACTATGTATAGGCTTAAAATTAATGACATAGAAAACATCGCCAGCAATTCATATTTCCCCTCACATCACAAACTTTCTTTGTTTTAATCAGCTTTAAATATCAACTGATGAAGGAAGTCTTCTTTCAATATTCTCTATATGCGCAGCAAAATTTTTCACAACCCAATTGTGTCGCAGGTAGCATTAAGTCTTTTCGATGCCGTTATGGGGCTGCAAAAACAATGCCATGAAGGAAAATTAATGAGATGATAAAACATGTTTGCAAATTTATGTTGAATACATGAGCACAAGAGTTCGTCCTTCTTCGACGAATACTTTTCAGAAATACTTGAAAAAAAAGATGTTATTCACTGATCTGAGTAACTTCCTCACCTCATGCTTAAAAATTGCTCCCATTGCACACTTGAAAACCTTTATTTGGCCCAAAAATAGTGGTATATATTTGGACACATACAATAAGTGCTATATCCATTATATCCAAGTATAATCCATTTTTTTATTCATGCAAATTTACACTCAATGAAAATAACTTATGCCTAATAATAGCAAACTGTTACATACATTGGTGTAGTAAAGGCTGTTAAACAGTTAAATATAAAACAGAAAAATTGAGCCAGTTTGTATGTAATTTCGTTAACCCGACCATTCAATGAAGAAATCACTGTACCGAACAATTTACTGTAACCAATTTTTTTACATGTAGAAGCCTATATTGATGGGCGGGACCGGGGAACTACAAAGAAACAGCACAACAGCGCTGCGAAAGCCTCAAACAGAAACTACAAAGAAAATTCACTATATGATGTTTCACTATAAAGAGACATTAATGTGTCTATTTCTATGAGTAAGATGACATTGATTCTCCAAGTTAGGATTGGTAATGCATTCAGGATTTGTTGGGATACGATTCCACGGATGGCAACCAGTGGTAGCTTACTCTAATTGGAAAATAAATATGCCTTAAATGAGCAATGAGCAACCGCTTTGCTGGTGATCCAACCAACGTCTTCAGGTTGAAGAATATGAAGAGAACATCTACAAATCAATGCTGTGGAAACCTAAGAACCAAAAGAATGCTATTGCATTACATTCACTAAGTGAAACAGTTACCTCCAATGTCAGCATATGTTTCCTGAGGAGCCTTCTCCAATTTCATAACAGTCACCATGGGGTCGGTATCATCTGATAAGACACCAACCACAGCATGAACCTAAAGAAAGTGACAAAAGAGATTCAGTGAACCACAAAACTACGAGAAAAAAATAATGATGGAATCAACACTGATTACCATTATAAACAAAAGGCCAATTTCATCGGTGACTAGAAATGAATTACAGTGAAACATTGCCGAATGCGTTCCAAAATTATACCGTGTTGAAGGAATCGTTTATCTCATGGAATGAGGTGGTTGTGTTTCACAATGGACAAAATAATACACCTGTCAAGTGGTTCTTCACTAATTATGATGTTTTTGCATATTATTACTTTGATAAAAGATCTATTAACAATTACAGAGGTAAACTTCAAAGAATAGAAAATGTTTAATCATCAAGTAGATTAAAAAGCTCTCCAGTTCACATAATTTTACATTAGGCAGACTCTCAAAAACGCATTCCTCAACAGCCGGAAAGAGAATAACTGTTTTGTCACTCGAAGAGATTGATACTGGTTAGCATGGGTTTTTGTAACTTTTAATCGCCTTCTTAGAACTTAAAATTCGAAATTCTTGGAAAAAAGTACATTTTTATTTATCTTCCTCAATACCCTGAAATATGAACAGGAATAATTTTTTGTCAATCGAAGTGACCAATACAGTAAACGAGTTTCAAAAACTTTCAATCATCTTTGCAAACTACAATCAAAATTTATGGAGAAGTGCTAACTTTCATTGTTAGGAATTCCAACATTACCAGTATAAGTTTTTTCCACCTTCTTTATTGTTCTTATTGCTGATTCATTTACAGTGCAGCTGAACTTCTCTATGTGCATTTAAAATAACCAGCTAACATTGGATGAGAAACACCTTTATTTCTTCTTTCTTAAGAGTCTTCCATAGCACTTGTAGTAGACTTGCACCCTACTTGCAGGCTTATGGGAGGATCAAAGTCATGACTCAAAAGACACTTTGCCGTCCATCTGTTGTGATGCTAAGCATACAGCAAAAAAAAATATGGTTCAACACTGTTTGGCAAAAAGTGATGCAGAAAATGTTTCTGCCGAGGATGCAGATTAGTAATAGTAAAAAGAACTCTTATCGGAACTAATTCTGGGTACAACCCGGTGGACGCAAGGAATAATTGCATTTTAGCAATGGCGTTCACGAGTCAATATTCACACAACATAAAAAAGGCTAATTAAACGTATTGTGAATCTCTGTGGTAAACTAAAATCAAAATATAAGCCTGATGACTATTTTTATAGGGTTTTAATCATTCCAGGACAAAAATTATGAAAATGGCCACTGAAGGATTCCTCCTTTTTTGTGCCACTGAAGGAAACTGCGTAGAATAGAATCACATACCACGTTTCACAACATTTGATAGGAACATGATTGGATACAGCATAAAATAGAATCCTTGATCGGAAAAGTTTCACTGCACTTTAATTTTTGTTTAGAATAAGAATACGAATTAATGTACTTCGTACAAAATCATCTCATTCTAATTAAGAATGAAATCATTGGAAAGCTATTCACTTTTGGTGATAAAAGGCAAGATATGAATCAGGGTGCTAAAAATTCCTCATGTACAACTATAAAAGAAATACAAAATAGGGATACCTCATATCTAAAATGTATGGATGTCAGACTACACTTTATTTTCTGATAATTCAAAATGGACAACAGATTTGAGAATAAAAGAAAGGGCATCCCACAAAATGTACAGTGGCCAAGGATAATTAGAGAGTACCTTATGGTTAAGTAATACAGAACACCCAGGCTCCAATTGATCCTTGTCAACAAATGAGAGGATGCTGACGTAATGCTCACTACCAACGGAGGTTGACACAATCGCATGGTTGTCATCAATGATCTCCTCCAGTGTACCCACAGACATGGGGGTTCCTCTCAGATCATCAACCTTAGACCTTTCTTCCTGCAATGTAAAAAGAGCTCATGGTTATACATTGGTATTCACATAAAATAAGCATTCTCATGGCACAAAGATTCATGAGATGAACCAACAGCTGAGGAGAATAGAAGATGTTTACAGAAAAAGTAGATACTGCCAATTAGTTATTAATGACATCTAAGGATTGATAAAAAAGTATCACTACTTAAGAACAGATTGACCTTGAAGCTTGCACCAAGGCCACCTGCTGGCACCCTTGAGGAAAACTTACCGCTTGCAGAAATTTTTTACCAAAAAATACAGAGACATACCTCGCTTGTTTACAGTAGGGTAAATCCAAATGGAATTATCCAGAATATAAATAATATATTAATCAATAATTTTTATTTTCCTGATTTTTTGTCAATTAGTTTATCATTAATTATTTAATAACAAGAGAAGGTGCCAGTTGAATATCAACAGGAAGGATAAAGAATCATTTGAGTTAATGGACATACACGGAATCTTGACTTAAACAGCAAGTATGGTTGTTATGGGGACGATAACTCAAAAACACTAAAATATTGTGACAAATCATTATGTTTTAGCAAATATTTCAGAATTTCGACTGGAATACAAAATTCGATTGAAGAAATAAGAATCTTTATTTGATTTTATTTCTATAGGTACTTTTCCCAATAACAGAAACCCACTAAATATTTCTAATTGAATTTTGCAATTAAAGAAAGGTCTGCAGCCAAATTAATGTTCAGCTTAAAGTGTATTCTTATGTGAAAGTTACTGACATATATATACACATCGGTGATTAATATAGTACATTAATTATAATTATTCATTAGTTTGTAATTAATTTGTAAGTAGGGGGTTCAAAACAAGGTATGAAAAACGCTTTTTGTGACAAGTCAATATGTTGTTCATTTATGCAAAATTGATACTGTCTAGGAGCCAAAGGTCAAAGAGCTTCTTGGTATACCCTCATTAGTGAAAATTAGCGCAGTGAAATTTCAGAATTTTTGAATTTTGTGAATGATAAGTACCAAATTTTTACAAATACTTTAAGATAAAAAGACTGTATTTACTTATACATGCTTTAAGAGGCCGCATACTTCAAGAGACTTCAGAATTGTGGGAGCATGTTGAATAAAACTTGATTTTCAAGTAAATTTGGAGACTGTAGCACTAATATCACTTAAACTTATTATGTATTGTTGTGTGTTTATTGCTTCTTATGTTTTTGTATTGCCGCCTGGTGTGCGCTGTCCGCCATGTTGGGGAATATAGTGAGTGTTTTGTTTCTTGGACTGTTGGGATAATTGGGGCATATAGGACTCTCTCTTACTGGTGGGAAACTGAAGCGAACGAGAGAGAGACCGAGAGCAGCCATGTAATGATGGTGTGGTATTAAACCTCTTGTTAAGATGTCGACTTTTTCCTTGAACCCACGGATCCAACAAAACTCTCACCACTTTTATTTGGGTTTAGTCTCTAAGATAATGTCCATTAATTCTCCATCAAAAATATGGGAACAAAGACAAAAAACAAAGTTCTTCAAAACTATTATGCCCTGAAATATGTATATATGTTTTTAAGCCATTTGAGACTTTGTAACTATGAAACCACTTAAGTCTCAGTCTTATGCCTCAAGTTTTTCCTAATATGGCAATTATTCAGAGATATTTTCAGTCCGAAGTGCCATGTTAGATGAACCGCTTATAACAGAAAACATGATTATCAGGTTTTATATTATCCCAGAGGATAGGAGGATCTGTAAGAAAACTAGCTAAGAAAATTTTTAAAGCAAGTCTCACTTCCTTCCATAGAGATTTTTGTGCTAAAAAATATTATATTAGCGAAGTGAGGCACAATTTTTGAAAAACCTAAAATAAAAAATATAGAAAACTTCTCGCTGAATACAGCGGTTTTATATTATCCCAGAGGATAGATCTGTAAGAAAACTAGCTAAGAAAATTTTTAAAGCAAGTCTCACTTCCTTCCATAGAGATTTTTGTGCTAAAAATATTATATTAGCGAAGTGAGGCACAATTTTTGAAAAACCTAAAATAAAAAATATAGAAAACTTCTCGCTGAATACAGCAGATTTTTATTTATCCAAAAATAAAAGCAGATGTAAGATTTTCTATAAAACATTGATTTTGTCTGAAACACACTCGTGACGTTATCACTGTGATATTATAAAATGGCTGCTAAAATATCTATTGAGTTAAAACCTTTTTTTCAAACCTTATTTTCAACACCCAACATCATGATAAACTTAGCAACTGATTAATGGCAAACAATCAGAAAACTAAAAACAAGTGTTGAGCAACTTGGTCCGGATTATTACACTGATTGATCAAGAAGCGTTTTTAATGAACCTGCATCATGGTGGTCATAGCATTCACTCTGAAAGAGAAATTTGAGAAGATACTCTCCATCATATTTGGCAAAAATATTGGCAATACCAGCGCGCAGGTTCATGCTAAGTTCTAGAATGTGTATGGGGGCATTCATAAAACACATATGCGTTCAAGTGGGTATAAAACGTTCTCAAGATGGCCAAATTAGTTACAGATTATACGAATGCCCCTTGACACCCGCAACCAGCGAAACTTAAACCACCACGGAATGTTAGCGATCAGATACGAGAGAAAATTGTCAAATCACCATCCGTCAATCACCTAAAGGCCTTAGTATTATTTACGTTGCATTTCGGTCTAAACTCATCAAAGATTTGGATATACAAGGCGCGTCTGCCATCTTTGAGCCAAAACTGCTTAATTTCTGAAACTACAGAATCTCCTTGACAGAGTAGACGTAAAAAATAAAGAAAAAAGGCGTAACTGGGAAACACTGTGGTTCCTTACGGCTACAACCCCGAAACAAAATCTCAATTTTAGCGGCAAAAAACCCAACCCCTCCGAGACCCGATGAATCAAGAAAGAACCAAAGATATATAATGATGCCGTTGATTATTTTCATCAAGGGGATTGTTAACCATGAGTATGCTCTTTCGGGCCAGAAAACAAACAAGGAGTAACAGGCTGAAGTGGTGTGGCGTTTGAGGGAACCAATTTACCTGAAAAGGCCAGAATTGTGGGAGATCAGGGAGTAGTACCTCCAACATGACAATGCACCTGCCCATGCATTACAGGTCGTGAAGTAGTAATTGGTGTAAAACGAACTTTCCAAGACCTGACAGCCTTAACTTTCCAGGACCCAGTGAAACTTCCCTCTTTCCGAAAATGAAGTCCACCTTGAAAGGAGGAAGATTTCAAGGCGCCGAGAAAACCCAAAAAAGTGCAACAAGGCTCCTACTCACTCTCTTAGAAAATGGCTTTTCAGGCTTGCTTCCTGTGAGTAAACAACACTAGAATTGTATGGATTCAGAAGGTATTTCGTTTGAATACGTGATAACAAAGCAAATCTTTTAGTCGGGCAGTTATTTGGTAGTAGCCTCAGTCCCGATACTTTTGTATCACACCCCGCAGAGAGCTGAATATAATATACGGAATTTTATACAGAGGAAATTATAAGGAAAAATTAACAAGTTTTTAACTCATCGTTTTTTCTCAAAAGACAATGACCCTTACTTCTAGTCCCCCACGTGTTAGAGCTAATTGGCACACGGCCATCCACATCATTTTTCATCAACCCATTAAAACAATGGTACATACATATTTATACACATACACCAAGGAAAAGAAATTCGCCATGTAGTAAATAAAGATCATAGCAATGAGAAGTAAATACCACGTCGAGCGGAAAATTTGAGGGATATCAACGCCAGGTTAAAAAAAGTAAAGTTAATGCGGGCGTCGCGATCCGTTTCGTTCATCATTTAGATTTCATAATTTGAAAGAAAGACGCGTCTATTATCACTCGTATGCTCCTGAAGGGTCCATGAAAAAAGTAGTACTAATGTAAGCTATGCGCATGCAAAGGCTCAACTTAATTTTTACTTCTTTATTCATTCGAACGTCAAGGAATAGTGTCAGCACGCGGAGTCACCGCGCACGACGACGTAGCCACCGCATGAATGTGAACCTTACGCGAGTTTCGCACGTAAACTATGCGCGCGCTACGCACGATATGCCTGCATGCGAAACCGCCTTTTATAAGACGCATCTCGGGCCCTCCAGATCGCCTCGGTACAAGAATAAAGTTGCGTACGTGCTGAAGCAACGAAGGAAATTATTGAATGTTTGAAACCGTTTGTTGCTGTGACGGAGTAAGAGGTGAAGACGAAATTGGCTAAATTAAGGACATTGCTTTTTCCTAACACGGAAATCATAAAGGTCTATGAGCAGTGGAGCTGGGGTGGATGATGTTAGTATTTTTGCCTTCGAAGCCACTCCCTGCACCAGGTTCTACGGCGCCGATTACGCCGGTGTCAAACTTCTTCCTCAGTTATCACGGCCAGAATATTGGCAAGCTGCACATATTTATGCTCCTTCTTCAGCATTCATTGCAAGACAGATTTACACGTCAAATTTCTATAACAGTCAATTCTAATTCTTATAAAATAATAAATACTAGGTACTTTCATCTCCCTCTTCTATCACGTATTGAATACTAGCGCTTCGTGATGTTCTTTCTTTCTATTTTGAGACGTGGCGTGCTCATGCGGGATTTTGGAGAATTATTTTGGCCAATATCAGTCCCAATCATGAATATGCATTTGGATCCTAAACTTGCCCCCAGTGAGTGTTGCCAAACATTCCGCATGCACCGAAAAATCAGGACCAATCAGATTGTAGCGCCGCCACTCTAAAGAAGGTGATTCTAATAAGGAAATGCCGTGATTCAAATGGAGATACTGGAAATAAAGGTACCGGAATTGGCCTCCCTATTAACACCGGCAATTTTTGACACACACCAGCGAACCATGCAGAAGGAAAGGTCGTGATTCAAATGGAAATACTGGAAATAAAGGTACCGGAATTGGCCTCCGGCCGAATTAAACCGGCCATTTTTGACACACAGAAGCGGAACCATCCTGACTGCAGCGCGACCTATCTTTTGCGGAAAGCTAGGCAACACCTTTGCCCGTACAGTGGTGCCGAAGATTTAGATCCATAAGTATATTCATGGTCCCAATATTGATGTTTGTCATGCGGAACGTATCGCCCAATATTCCAACCGATATTGTGCAGCATAATTACGCCAATTTATTGGCCAATAAATTGGGCCGTGTCAAACAGGCTTAATGGGCCGGTCAGCCACGAGACCACATCACGCACTTTCTAAATTGCCCTCTCCCCAACAAAGTGACACGTGCTGAAGCTTGGCCTTCACGATCAACTGACCTTAGGGAGTCTTCATCGTCTTCATCTTCTTCGCCGCAGCTTTCAAATATCGCGGAAACATTTTACAAACCTCACCGACCTTGAAGCACGAGCAGTGCAACGCTATGTGGCGAGCGGAAAATTGAATCCTTTTATGTTTAAAGATTGATGATATCATCAAAATTATCATTTTAAGGAAACCATTACGGTAAGTGAAAATTTACGAAAATTGCCATTATTTTCCAGTATTTTTACGCATGTAGCATAATTCCTGAAATATTAAAGAATGAGACAATGGCTAAGGAGGGAAAAAAACGACCACCCCTGGGGAAGAGTGACGATTAAGTTAGGGAACTTAGCTACTTCTCCCTTGTTAAGCTTCATTTAAAATATGCTGTCGTTATCTGGGATCCGGACTAAGTACGCTTAAATAGGGAGTTAGAGCGTGTTCAGCGAAGACCGGCAAGTAAAAGTCCATAATGATAATTTTTGTCACAAGCCAACTACGATAACTAGGGTACATACGAATCACTACTACACAATTGTTTACAATTTTGACTAACGCTAATATATAAATAAGTTCATAGCCGATACCTTTCCTAAAGACGTCAAATACATTTTGCGAACCAAGGCCTACTACGAACGATCATATCATAAAGATAAAATTAGGAAAGAAGACTCCCAAACAGACATGTTCACACTTACATTTTTTGCGAACGTCTAAACATCTGTACACTTCGATTTAATTGATGTTCACGAAGTCACGTTTAGCAAAATATTAGCCCTCAATTTTAATTTAAAGGTAGAGGCAAAGGTAAATATCTGAAGTAGGCCCAAAATAACGCGCCGTAGCTCCGAACTGTGACTCACAAAAAAGTCGATCTAATGGTTGGATTTCGAATACGATAACATATCCTATAAACGATTGGCTACACAGACGTCTATTCGAGCAGATGAAGGTTTCTCGTGTTTCCCACCAGGTCAGATACTCGTAGGTCAACCTGACCTGGTGGGAAACCCGAGAAACCTTCATCAGTATCATATGCCAGGAAATAACCAAATAATATCTATTATAGCTCTTAAATGAGTTCACTTTTATCTAATATTTTTACTTTGATCCATATTAAGGGCCTTCAAACTCCTTTATTAATTCCTAGAAAGGACCAACTTGAATTTCGTTGAGCATCCGAACCGCATGAGTATACACAGAGAACACACGCTTTTATTCGGGGTATATAAACACAGCACAATGGAGAAACAAAAACAAAAAGGTGCACATTTTCTATTTTTACGGCATAAAAAAGCGATTTTTGACAAGTCGTTTGAGGTTGAGAGATATAATTTGGTGCAGCTCAAACCTACGGCAATTAAAAAAAATGTAATTTGCGGTCTTTCTAGTCAATCACGAGAGAGAAGGGCGGATGATGATGCCGAAGATGACGACAGATGATGTGGCCGAAAAATATTTTTCCTTCAAAACTCTTTTCATAAATTTTCCAATCATCGCGATTGCACAAATGATGCCGTATACAGTCACGCGCCCGGGAGCAAAGATGGTGAAATTCGACAAGAAAAAAACCGTTTGCTTTGACCGGGATTCGGACCCAGATCTCCCAATTTCCGGTCAGGTGTGCCAGCCAACTTTATTCCAGGCGAATTTTTTCATAATTCAGGGCGAGTCATCGTTTGGGTTAAGGCGAAGATTGAATGGACATTAGACGCGTAACGTTTCACTTAAGGTGGCTGGAGCGATTTTTGTATGTATACAGATTTGCGTGAAACTTTGCATACGTGTCCTTATTAGTAATATCTATCGATAAAAGTGAAAAAAACTGCATGCTACCGATTTGGTTTCCTGGCAATTCAATGATATTTTAACTAGTACTCTTATGGCACACGGCATATATTTTGAAATAATTCGATTGCTTATGTACAGATTTTCTCTTAAATGCGAAATAATACTTTTCATATTATTATGATAGCTGCTAACAAATATCAAGGTATCATGTCGAGTAAGAAAAGCGTGTTTAGATATGATTTTCTCGTAAATTTCGAATTTCGCGCCGCAAATCCTAGTCAAAACAATGCTTTAATTAAGGCGAAAATTTGAAATACAACTCTTACATCATATACATTACTGCATGGTTGGCAATTTCCAACGTATAAACTGGTGTACTTAAGTGAAAAGTGGTCCAAGAATATTTTTATCGATTTGCTTGAAAAGTTATTAGAATGTGCCTTCAACGACTCACGATTACCGCTCCAACCACCTTAATAACACTGCGAGCGACGTACGCGCAGACAGCACTCATAGCCTCCCAACACGCCATTTTTCAGGAAATCCGGCGCACGCGTTGCGGACCATAATGTTAGTTAGCCCTTTCTTGGATATTGGTGGTTCTTCGGGTTTCCGACCGGTCAAACTCTCCATTTCTGCCAACGTTTCGATGAACGAGTCGTTCATCATGCCCTGAGGATGACGAACGACTCGTTCATCGAAACGTCGGCAGAAATGGAGAGTTTGACCCGGTCGGAAACCCGAAGAACCACCAATATCGCTACACGCCGGGAAAGCCTTAGATCTTTCACCTTTCTTGGATGTTATTTTAGGTTAGAAATGCGGCACTTTGAAAATACAGTAAGTGTTCGAAAATCATCGGAGGAGTTCCTTTATTATCTCGGATGAGACAAGACCCAAGAAAGCGAGAAATATTACAACTATTACGAATGTTTTGAGACCATTCTCGGGAAGATAGTTAAACCAAGATTAATATCGTCGTTTAAGGTGGCTGGTCGGGTAATCTTTAGTCATTGAGAAATTTAGTTACTTAAATTTTAATGCTGGTTTAAAATTTAAATAATAGGTCGTAGTTGTACTATATTCAGTAGGAATGACTAATGTCTTAGGTACATTCTGAAATATTGTCCTTTAAATTTACACATTGCCATAAAAATTTGCTTAGGTGCAGACTTGATTCATTTCTTAAGTCATTTTTGCGAAATTAATTTTCCGAAAACAGTTACACCCGTGGCCTTAGAATTCAAAATAAGTATTTTAATGAAGATATATTGTCACTCGAATGCGAACTAGTATTAAAATATGTTTCTATACATTATTTTATCTTTCGTTTTTAATCCGGCAACAGCGTCCATTTTGTAACACGCTGCAACACGTGTCTCTGCTTAGCATGTCCCGTACTTTTGTGTGCCTTGTTGCCAACTTTACACCACATAGCCGCGCGCGACATTTGAAATTCTCGCATACATATTTTTAAATCGTATTTACGAAAAATTTCAGTCGATAGTATCAAATGATTTTTTCAGAATAGATTTTAATTTATTAGAGCTACATTATATCAGTTTTTGGTTAAAATCTGTTCAGTAGGAATGGAGAAAGTGCGTAATTTATCCAATTGGAGTGGAGAGCGCCATAAGGCTCCATGTTAAAAGAATCTAAAATATCGCAAAAAGTATGTCGATGATCCCCCGTTTTTTCTTCGATATTCCATAGAATATCCAAAAACGAACATATTTGGAAATTTTTAAGAATATCTGTTCACTTTGGTTTTTTAGACCAGCCACCTTAATCCCCGAATGGCGTGATACGTGACGCGTAACAAAAAAACAGGAACGGATGTGCAAACGGGGGAAAACCTAGGTTTCATCATCCTCTAAAATAAAGATGAATCTTTACAGCAGTAAACTACTTAGCAGAATGAATATCCGTAGCAAATGAATTAACAAGCTTATGTAACTGAATCCAATAATCCGTCGTATAGGATGATCTCAACGTCAGAAGATTACAGATTTCGCCAGATTAAAACAGTTTGCGTAATATCTTCCAAAGCGGAAAACAGTGAGCAAAGAAACAAAAGAGTGAATCATATTCGAAAGAAACGCGTCGCCAGAGTGATCCTCTGACTGAACACTCCTCATAGTCTATTAGTCGTAATATGAAGCTTCGCATTTAAATTCTACGAACGTAACCACTGTCGTCCAAACACAGCTCCAGAATGTCTGGAAAAAATCGCAAGAGAAACTCCACCTCAGTAGGAGCGATTTTTTTTCATGTACAGCTCTGCGGGAAACTTTTGGTTACTTGGCAATCCAGCGCTATTTTAAAATGTAGCCTTATCGCACATGACATATTTTTCAATAATTAGATTACATACGTACCTATTTTCTTCTAAACGCGAAATAATACGTCTCATATTATCATAATGTCTGCTAACAATTACAAGATTTCATGCAGAGTTAAAAAAAAAAGTATTCAGATATGATTTTTGCCGGAATTTCAAATTCCGCGCCGAAAATCCAAGTCGTAACAATATTTTAGTTAAGGCAGAAAATTTAAAATATAATTAATTTTTTACTGCCTGGATAGTGAGTTCCAACGCATGAACAGATGCACTTAAATGAACTATGGTCCAAGAATATTTTTACGTCCATTGCACTTTGCTTGGAGTAACTTCATCCACTGTCTTCCTCCATATTTCTTCCCATTCATTTCTCCCTCCCGTAGTTTTAACGAGGTTGATGTGCCAAAGAACCGCCCCAATGAGTTTGTTTCTTCTACTTCGGAGGGTTTTCATTAAAGATCTTTTCTCCCCAACTATTCGTACGAATTCGCCACCGGCGATTCTCTCCATCCATTGAATCTTCCAACCTTCTTTGCTCTGCTGCTGCTATTGTACAAACTTCACACTACCTCTAAGCTCCAAATATACTTTTTACTAAAATACTATTGCTGAGATACTGGCAATTTGTTGAGTCATAGTCTTATGGAATGTCTTATTGGCTTGCAATACTAACATTTTTGCACCAGATATTAAGTAAACATGTTTTTTAAAGAATTTTACAGTCACTCGGGGCAATAATAAAAAAATCGAAGCTATTTTCCAATATGTTTTGGCTGAAATGCGAGAATTTCATGTGAATTAGAACGTACTTCCACTCTTCACAAACAACGATGCGAAGTAAAAACTGAGAAAATAATGAGAAGTATAAAGAGAAGAATAAAGAGAAGAAGAATGAGAGAAAATAATGAGAAGTAAAAAAAACAAGTTTTTCTCAAATCCATGCATGCACTACTTGCACCTCACCAAATACAAAAAGGTACCATTTTGCATCTCTGCATTTTAAATGATCATGCGCAGACAAATTCACATCTTTGAAGAAATTCGTAATCTCAGGACATTGACGTCGATGAAATTTAATCTGCACAGAAGAAAAAATGCGAATTCGTCTTCACTAGCCTTTGCCACAACGCATGGAAAAAGTTTGAGTTCTCTAGCGTCACAGATTTCATACGATCTTTTGAGATTACGTGGCACAGACTATGTGTGCGCACACCTTTCAAGCGATATTAGGTTACTGTGTGAGCGAATTCAAATAAGCCGGACGCTATTACTGCTTGTCTACGTAACGTGTGCGTCTACAAACACCTCCTCCCATCTCTTCTCCTTCCCTCCACCCGCAGTAGCGAATGAGAATCCGCAGCTGCTAGGGAAACGACGTGCATACGAAATTAATATTTACATCGATAAACAAGTAGTAAGTCACCCCTTCTGCATAGGTAATTTCTGAAGTTTCGTGCTGCTTCAGCCAGTGGCATTTCACAATAACGGTACTCAGCAGATTTTTGACGAGGCTTGCTTTCGCATTACATCTTTCTTAGAGAAATTATGGAAATCACTCTAAAGAATATACTCCAATACAGCTAACATTCTGAGCAATTGGAATTCAGTTAAGATGTTGTCCCTCCACATTCCTTACACCGGACCAGATTTTCCATTTCCTTTTTTGGCAGGAATTGGCATTCCTGCCAAAAAAGGAAATGGGAAAAGAGGAAGGTCCACTAGAGTTTGACTTCTTGACGCTACCAAGCACCTTAAGGTTGTCAATAAGCTATTCAGTTTGAAAATCTATGGGTACTGGAAAATTTTAAAATATTAGCTACAAACAATACACAACACACTCAACATATTGGCGACCAACCAAAGGAATTAACCATAAAAACTATCCTGAATAATAAAAAATATTTTAGTACAACGAGAAACTTTGGTTCCATGTTTGAGTAACGGGAAGGAGAATTTGAGCCAAGAAAATGAAAAAAAAATCTTGAAAGTGACAACTAGGTACAAAGTCTGCGCAATATTTGTTGTAAAAATGCTTATATTTAAAAATTATACCAGATACAATAAAATTATAATGACAAATAGAACATTCAAAATATTTCGGCGCAAACTAAGAATCCGCTATTTATTTGGTACTGCCTCAATCTAAGGCAATGTCTCCATCATAACGGTCAGGTAATGTCTCAGTCGTCAGTTAGCCACGGAATGTCACCGATTTTGCGCTGCGAGTCAGTTTTTTTAACATTTAAAATAAATGTTCCGAATGAGCCAAACAATGAAACGGAAATTTTCGACCTTCGATTTTTTTATTACAGAACGCGTTCATACGCGCAAATATATCCACAATTGGATAGAAATGGCATAAAATTACGATGCAAAAGGATATAAGATGCGAAATGGCGACATTACCTCACCTTTTTCGCAAGAGGAAAAGGGCCGTCAAAAGATGTTTGACGGAAGAAGTCCATTGCAACAGAAATTACCGATTGATATAAAACACAGAAACCTTCTTTGCTGGGTTCCTATTTTTCCGTACCTAAGAGGATATTCATCACATGAAGAAGATTATACAAATTTAATTTCATTGGTAGACAGTATATTTTCTCCGGGCATTACTACATTGATTTTAATGAAATTTTAATATTTATGGGTAAAAGTTAGTCTTTACGTCTTGTTCCATTAGGTTCGACTACGAAATTACCGATTTAAAAGAACATCACGAATAATTTCAGTTAGTGCTATAAATTAATTGAAGACAGACTTTACATTATGCTAACCATCACAAAGACACACAGCTAGACTAAGAACTCGCAAGCTCAGTCTACTATGATATGAATTGGCTACACGAAAAAGTAAGATACCTACTGAATAGGCAGGTAATTTAACAATTTTATCACACCAATGTCAGCACCATTTCTAGACTGGTTTGAGCCATCAATTACTCAAAATTGTCCTCTCCTTCACCTATCCTCGCCTATAAGCCCATGCAATTTCAGTTTAAATTAGTCAAACAAAATCATGCAGAAACGTATGATAGATGACACGTTTCTTTGGCATGAATGTGAAAAAAAATGGCATTTACATCACGTTTTGCTATAACTCCCTCAATCCCACGCGCTACCAACCTTGGAGTGACGATACAGGCTCGCAAGCTTTCATCCTACCGATAACAATCGGCTGGTCAGAGCAGCAGACGTCTACCGTGAACTCGAAAATCGTTCCACCGATGAGCACGGGCAACTATGTAAAATAAGCTTTCAAGGATAATGCATGGTTCCACCAATTTCTCGTTAAATGCTGTAATGGTAATTGGTCATTACGAAGAATTTCATTAATAATCATACCTAATAGTCTTCTCTATTCACTACATCGTGATGGGTTGAAAATACAGAAGGCCATCAACTTGATAGAATCGCAGGATATAGACGACTTTCATCGCAGGAAATAAAATTATTAAAAACTTATCGTCGATCAAGCACCGACTGAGGTTAAGCCATGATGGCTGAAGACTTCAACGCCAGCGCATGTTCATAACTCATTCTAAATCCTCTTCTTAAGAATATTATACGCCACGTTAATACTGCATTAGACTTATTCAGTCTACTCTTTTCCTCACACAACATTCACACTTCAAACAGAGACCGGTTTCTTTTTCGAATCTCCATCACCCCCTCGGCACGAGAAAAAAAAACACTGGCGGAACTTGAGTTCCACATTCTTTCATAGCCCACTCAAACGTTTTCTACTCACTATTTTTCTACCCTGCTTCTTCCGGTCCTACCAAAAACAGGTACCCCACGCACTCCCCCATTAACAAAGCGTAGAAAGCATGATAATGTTTGCGGAATTGATAAAGCCGTCTCTCCTATCACGGCTCACAAAGAATTTGCCGAAGATCGAGAGGGCGGGGAAGGCGTGAGGGGATCCCCCACACCCCCACCGGGCAATCCGGAATCTCAAGTTGCCATCCCCAAGGCAACCAGGAAAGCGTAGGCGCCGCGGTCGGGAGGGTTAGGGGGAGGGGGCAGCAATGAAACAAGGTCTCTTTTCTCAGGGAAACCCAAAACAAAGCCGGTAGCGGCGGCGCGGAAGCATCCCACGAAGATCCTCGGCGATGACCAGGAATGAAAGCTTATCCGCTTATGTTCCAACATCTTCGCGGTTTTGCATTCCGGCGGTTGTCACTCGTGAGAGATAGTTTCAAAAAACACGAATGTCCCAGACAGTAAGCCACATTTATGCGAATGACTGACCGGCTAGTGAAATGGTATGAACAAGACATGGAGCAACGGTAATAATTTCTTTCTCATTTCTTCACTGTTTCCATGAACCTTTTACACCAGTAGTGCATTATTGCAAGTCTTTGTAAGGATGTGAAAGAATACCTTGTAACGGATATAAAATTCTGATTCTGCCGTTCTGGACTAATGGTAGGAAATAAGCCAGCTTGAAGATCAGTTCTATGATCAAATTCTAAAATTTCACAGAATTAGCGTAGGTATACGAAAAGGGTTCCTTTTAGCACTTAGACGAAAAAAAAAACAAAGAAATAAAAAAAAGACTTTTCTCATGATTATAATTTGAAAATTAGCTCTTCAAATTTAATGGTTTTTAATTATTTATTAAAAATTGGAACACACCTCTCTGGATATGCTTTGTGAAATACATTCACGATGCAGCCTAAAAAAATGAACTTCGTGATTCCACAATTTTATTTCTCATTTCTGTATAGTTAATATTTTTTTCGAGCTCAAAGGAATACACAAACTCGAAAGACCAAATACGGAGAAGGTAAAAGTTAGTGGATGGTCTCCAAAAGTTCAAGAAATTAAAGACTTCTACAAGATATGACAAGAAAATGCACTCGAACGCATCATCTTCACCCTGAATCAGTCTTTGACGATCCTCTGATGAAGTGCGAGTCTGAACGCTTAGAATGAGGACGTCACCTAGCGATAAGTGTTTAAAACCCTTTGAATTTGCTCCCAAGCGCTCGAATTCGTAGATGCCATATTCCACCCCATCACAAATCTCCCAAGGTTGGAGCGGAAATTTTAGCTACTGCGTTATATACCGGAGGGGACGGCTGGAAAATAAAACAACGGCCGAAAATCGTAAATTAACTCTCCAGGGGGACGATTCTATAACTTTACGTTCGAGCGTAGAGTCATTCCCGCTGGATTATGGGAAATCTTTCGATAACGATTGCCGATCGCAATTTTGTAACTCACGTTTGAACGTTTTCTGCCTTGCGCTCGAATCCTCCGCTTCACCATCAAAATAGATGATGAAGCGGCCATTATCGATCGAAGAAGAGTTCGTTTTGGTGTTTAATTTTAATAATATATGAGGAAGTATCGCAGTGTGATATATATTGTGGACTAAAAATCATTTAAAACATACTATTCTTGGACTCAAATGAGAATAGTAGTCAAGAATGTTGTGCAACGTTACATTGGAAGATAGTTTCGAACGGACGTCTTATTTTGGGTTGTAGCTGTGACAATTTTAAGAAATTTATCCCAGTGGAGTATTTAATTTCAAGTTTTAAATTAAGTTGGCATTACTAAGTTTCAATGTGTAAGAAACAACCGTGTCATTTTTGGTGATAATATTTAAACGAAGGTTTTTCGTGTATTTTGACTGTGTACATTGTGGCACGCCAGTGATTACCAGTGTTATTTATGTGCTGCGCTGGATTGCGTGAGTCTAACAATAAGTGGTGTTATTTTTAAGTAAATTAGCTAGACTTGTTCTCTTTAAATAATATGTAATGACAGGAATGGTATTAAAAGTGTAACAAATGCTTATTAAGTGTTGGAGAAGACGTAACAGCAATTATTTCGTTGATCCTATTATTGCATAAATTAAGATGTGGAATCTATGTGAATTGAAGTGAAGTTGGTGACTAGGTGGATTGATCTTGTCTTGTAAATGTGGCTTTTTACGTCCAAGTGAAAGGATGATGATATTTTAATCTAATTATGCAATTTACGTTGTTTTATTATGTTTCATTCAGTAAATTTACCGCCTGAAAAGTTATCTTTTCATTTACTCGACTTGATGTCATTACCATGGATGGTTCCTCTATTTGAGTGCCGCTGTGCCTGGAGAAATAGTGGAAATGATTTAAAGCTGCCTTATATATCTCACGGTAGGTAATCATGTATGCTACAAGAAAGCCCTTGACAGGCGGTAAACGGTCTTCTAAAAGTGAGTTACATAGGTATTTCTATTTTATGTGATGGGGCGAAGGTTGTGTTTAAATAGTAATGAAGGTTGGTTAGTGCGTTAATGCTGGGGACCACCACTAGGGTAGTATTTAAGAGTAAATAAATATCGCAATCCATTAATGTCTTAAGTATTATACCAAGGTGTCATATCAGTCTGAGCGTAGTTATGGTAAATGATCTTAGAAGTGAACTGTAGAACATTAGTTCATTTAGATGACGATAAATATCGGGCGTGATGTCGTGGAATTTTAGCATAATAAAAACAGAAATTGCAATATCTATCATCATTATTTAGATGAATGTTATTTATCTTTCAGTCGAAGTTCATTTCTGAGGGAAAGCGCAGTTTATGGAGTGGATTACAACGTGTTATGAACATGAGACTAATATCCTTCAAGTACATGTCGAATGTTGTTGATGATAACCATGAACTAACACATCGAACTCGGAAATTTTGTTTCCCGGTTTAGAAGACATAACTTTAGTGTTTTAGTTTCCAGTCAAGAAGTTTAAGGTAAAATAACACAATGATGTAGTGTTTTTTAACTGCTCTCAGCTGACTGCTAATAAGACGATTTGAGTATTAATGAAATATTATGAGAGGCAATTTTAAGTAGACGTTTCTGTTATTTATCCGTAAAAGTCCTAGTATGACAAGTAATTAAGGAATTAATTTATCAAATGAGAACGCATTAAGGGCAGTGTATAATATTCCTGAGGAAGTGAACTTCAATTCGCAGGCATTGTATTGTTTATTTATAATTCTTATATTCAAAACAAATGCAACCATACAAAAGTAAGCTCATAGTGTATGCGTACAAGAGAGAAAAGTGCGAAGTATGGGATAAAATTTGGGGGCCAGGGTAACGAAAGTCGAAATATGCCGTAAATCTGATAACACCGTAACGTTCGATGGTCTGCTATATGATCGGCCTTATAAAATCGCTCGTTGGTCATCACTCGAATAAATTGAGCTCGATCGAAGGTGAACGGATCCCTAACGTTCGAACGTCAGCCAAGTTATAGAATCGGCCCCCAGTCCGACCGGCTTGCAAATCACGCGCAGTTAAAGAGTCCTTAAATTTCGGGCTCATCCGAAATGATTCTCGACCCAATCCTTTTTCCCTCCGATTCCGAAGTGGGCACAGTAGCGGCAGGAAGAGACTACGGTCGCACGCTGGGAGACGATCTCGAATAATAGAACAATAATTCTCCACGAATGAAGAGAATAAACAAACACGGGCTGCACCTTGAAAGAAAGAGGCTCTCCCCTATATTTGTATTAAAATTGCCGACGAGTTTTAACGATATTTTCCAAGATATTTTCACACAACTTCCTCCAAGCAATCGTTTGCCGGATTATGAGGAAAATGTAAAGGTCAATTTGAATGAACCCAAGCAATGACAACGTTTTCCTACTAGAAACATTACCCTATAATTATGAGGCCTCATGCGAGGATTTATATTTCACATGAAAAGGCAATTAATTTTTAAATGCCTTTCGTCCCACACCTCAAAAGCAATTCTTACATCTAGCGGAGACATCGAGTCATGCGATTTGAGTTTACGACATCGAGGAATTGATCAAGGTATCGTCCCCGAACAGATTAAGAAATCCTTTTTCTCACGTTCTCAACCATAAAAAATGAGGTATGCCAACTTGAACTTCGGGCATCCCCCACGTCTCATAACTCTCCCGTATCTCGTCTCCTTTTCCCATGTTGATAGCGTGTCATCCTCCGCCATACGCCCTAATGAATGCTTCAGGCTGGTGGCAGAGATGTCGACGCGAATATGCTGACTTCCCGAGCAACTAAATAGCTAACCCGCATGGGCTGTAAGTCACCTTCGAAACCCACTTTGGAGTGATTTCTCCATAACGGAAGTGAGTCACAATCATAGGTGCGCAGCTAATAAAATACATTTAAATTATATCCCGATGATATCAGACAGGAGGCCATTGAGATGTGGGTAAGGGTGGGGAGACACTGGGGGTTATTCTGTAATATCACTTTTTTAATGACTCTTGACCGACAGTTCACCACTTGAAAGTCGAAGATGGTCACGCCGCCTGGGTAGCGGAGTTGAACTACGAAAAATGACGTAATTTTCCACATTATATAATGTATTCTCACTTAAGTGAGATTACAAAATAACCCCCTGGATACGTGGAAGACGTACGAGGAAGTGTTGGATATGTTCAGGGAGGAGAATGGATACGGCGGAAGGAAGGTACGGAGAAGGTGGCATGAGTAGAGGCGAAGGAGGGCGCATTGGGAGTGAACGGAACGGTGGAGGAGGCTGAGGGGAGAACGTTTGGTGACAAGGAAGTATGTACTTTGGAGCGGCACGAGGAAGGAGGAAAGTGTAATGATCCTCGGTGGAAATTACAGAAGGGCAAATATACAATCATAAGTAAGTTCGTTTAAACATAGCCCGACATCAGGTAGTTGACCAATGATAATGATAAGGGCATCGGGTCATTGTGGTGGCTAGAGTACTGGCTTCGTCTCCTGAAGTCGCGGATTCGAATCCAGGTAGTAGCGGATAATTTCCAGAGAAAGCCGATCCCCAAGTGGGTGCTATGGGGAAAAATTATGGGCAGAACTCGATCCTTCAAATGGGCCCTTAAGACTACACACCTTTTAGCGTCTTTCGCTAAGAATTCACAAATACCGACGTCTTATTTCTCTCCAACCGATTCCCTCAGTAATCCTATCCATACTGGTTTAACCCGCCTGACCTAAGGCGCTAATGGTCTCAGTTATCGGTCGGCTCTCCAAATAATCAAACAAACAATAAGGATGTGGATTGCACATAAAATGCATGAGATAGAAAGAACAATTATAGTTGGACGCTTTGCAATCCAGTTCTCTGTTCGGAAATTAACTAACATTAAGGGAATGTGAAGTTTGTCAAAATCTCAGTAGTTGGACCGGAAATTTATACGATGGTGGCACGACTGCTTGCGAATGCGTTCTTCAAATGGAAGGCCCGAGGTTTGAGCCCCGGGTTAGGTTGACCATTTGTGAAGTATTAATTGTAAATCTACATAGTAAACCTCAAGTGAATGAAAATAATAGCAAGGAAAAATACAATAATTTTATCTTCCGCGCTAAGAACGCTAATAAGTGATAGGATATCTTACTGACGCCTGAATTAAATTAACAATTTGCTAATGTGACATAGACAGGGTTCCCAAAAATTTTCCCTTGGCATTTTCCATGACTTTTGCCAAATGGTTTAATATGATCAATCAATCAACTTCGATCAATAGAAAAACATGCATAATTGAAACTAAAATGCTTATTGCTTAAATTCAAAACAAGAATTACAGTCATTAAAAAAATAAGGATTCTACCATGGCACATCAGTCTTGGTTACACATTCACAGAGATTTTAAAAATCAAACGAGTGAAATCACACAATTCACCCACAGTGTAGGTGTAACAAAACATTTGACATACATCTACAAATGTCATCATACATGACGTACAACACCAAGACTTACAACTAAACGTATTCGCGCTTGCAAAGGCGCGATTTCATGATCAAGGGCAATCATCCTGCTTGAATTTTCTGCCAGCATTCTGGCTTTCTTTACTTTCAACTCAGCCAAATCCTCACACACTAAGCGTTTTCTGAGGTCGTTGGACAGTTCTTCCTTCGTCTCTTCTCTTTGTTTTTGGAGATAGTCCCCGTACTGGTCTCTGGCATTCCGGAACTAAAGAATCATATTCTTGTCAATCTTCAAGTTCTTCATACCTCCTTTGACGGACTTGATTGCGTCGTAAATCTGGCGGTAGAACACTAATGACTTTTCCAGTTGATTTTCCACGACAATTTCTGTACTTACAGAAAATCCATGCTCAACAAAAGCTTGTCCATGTGACAGCATCATAACTTTCTGTAGAAAACCACATAAATTCTCATATTCGTCCCTTCCTCTCAGAAGGTCCCTCCAAAAGTGATCTATTCTCCGAGATTATCTTTTGTACTCCTTGCAAAGGGCGATCACTTCGTTGGATGAGTTTAAAGCTTTGAATTCTTTTTCAATCTGGTCACATACTTTGCTTGATAACCAGTTCCTTGACGAGAACGTTTCAAGAGCAGAGGAGAGCCTAGTCCTACACACGCTAATCTGACTAGGGGCCCGATCCTGATCTTCCACCAGTCATTGACTGGTGGAAAGTTCCACCATTCGTTCATTAAACGACTCTTGATCCGTTCAATGAAAGACCTGGAGAATAAGTTAATTCCACTCCATGCCGCATTGGAGCATATAATGAGATTTATGTGAGAATATCAGAAAGTAAAAATATTTTAACAGATTTTTGTTAAAAAGTATACAATTTGATCATTGTTAATTAATGTTTTACGGTGTACGACCGCTATTTGGGGCCTTTGGAGTTTTGTCCATCTTTTAGCGATTTTAGACCACTGTGCGGCGGTCCTCACGCACCTTCACCGCCACTCTCACACTTGCTGACGCGCGCGCCTCTCCTCGACCTCCACCCTAGCCCACCGCCGCGGCGCACCGTGAGCAGCGTGGCAACGGCGGTGGATGAGAGCGCATGGAAGGAAAAAACGTCAAGTGAGCGGGGATCGTCCCCTACGGCTGACAGACGAAACGAGAACACTATCAATTTTTCCAGGACCGGCCAAAAATTTCCATGACTATCCATGACCACATTTTTTTCCACTGACTTTCCAGGCTTGTGGGAACCCTGATGGAGGATCCTTACAGTGGATTTATTTGCAGTAGATCTGAGGGTGTTAAGCGTTAAAATACTACTACAGCAGCCCATCAGAGATCTATATACTACCGTACGGTAGTTTGTACGTATCGTGGCTGCGGACGTATGACGGCGGGCATTAGGGCACGAGCCATGAAAAGGGTAGGGAATAGGACGAATGAAAGGACGAAAAGGGATTGTATGTTAACGGAGTGTCTTTAAGGCTCGATCTGTTTTGGTTGTAGTCAATGATAGTGCGAGGGAAGAAGTAATTTTTGTACCAATCAGTTCAGCAGTGTATGTATCTTATTTTGCCGCTTATATCAATTCTAGAGATATACCACGGGGTTAAAATAATATATTTCGTGTTGATTAGACGAATGAGCAGCAATCATTGAATAAGGTGTACATATACCGCCTATGTAGGATACCGCCACCACGAGCACAGTCGAAGAAACAATAACCCTCACCACTTTTGTGTTTTCCGATATTGTACCATTTCCTTGCAAGAATAATAGATCCTCTCCTATCAAACTGATCCCAGATTTGACTACTGTAAGAGAAAGTGAGGATATTGAAGAGCTGGCGTTTTTCCTCTTTTCCGCACGACTGGTTTCAAACCACTCTTTAAGTCGCGTGCGATCCATGCGTCACCACATGTCACGTTCGCGGGGGTCAAGGCCATGCCCCCGACAAGTCAAGTTTGAGATAGAGTTGCACCTTCTCCCAACAACAAATGACACAGTTAGTGAGGTGGCGCAAAAAGGTCATCACCAGAGACGTGGGTACGAAGAAGTGGGCCGTCCCTCCTCACGAGCAGTAGCGACCAATACGCTCGAAGTGACCCCTGGGTGTGACTTAAGCCTGAATCACACGATCATTTTTTCCGTCCCTTGTCAGGGATCATCTCAGGGAAGGGACGCTTGTAACGATTGTTCAAATAAGAGGGAAAGAGATAGCTGAAGCAATCATTGTCTGTGTCACATGATTATTTGCCCCGTAACTTGGAATATCATTTCCTTACCCGAGATTTTCGTTTCTCAATCATCAAGATTAGTCATATTACGAATTGAATGTTATGTTATTAATTATCATTACCTTATAATTGACCGATCACGATATTCTCTGTAGTTTTATTTGGCCAAAGAGGTTCTTCAATGCTCTTTTTGGAGCTATGTGCTCTCTCAAAAAAGTTAACTGTCATAGTACCTAAATGTAGGTTCATAAACCTTTAAAAGACACGGGAAAGTTAACATACATATTCTGGAGACTTTTGCAGCCGTAAAATTGGGTATTTCTGTCTAATCTAAAGTTTATTTGCGTTTTTTGCATATTATTTACAGCAGTGACCTTCGGTCGTTTATTCCTGATTATATATCATTTAGGCACCAAAACAATTTTCAAATGATGAACCCAAGCATACCACTGAGTGAGCAAACACCCACATCAAGATTTATTGGTAAATTTTCATTAATGCACATCCATATTTACATGCATGATTCCGCCAGTGGAAAATCCGGATTTCATATAAGATTTAATTCGCTGCTCTTCTGCGACAACGCAAGGCATTCCTTTTCGCCTTCACATCTTGTGTCGTTGTTCCAGAACGGAAAGGTTTCATTTGTGCTTTATATCCTGAAATACTTGTCATGGTAATGTGCGGATTAATTATTGCAAAAAGGTCGTATTTTCTCTTTTCTACGAGAACTGTAGTCGCTTCCACCATCCATGAACACAATGTATTGCGAGGATTGCGAGACGTTTTATAAACGTTCCGTGGTTCTCTGTTTAAATGATAGCTTTCTTTAAAGCCGCAAGTAGCGCCTCGATAAACCGGGCCTTAAGATATGTGTAATGGGCCATAGTTCAATTCTGACACCGAACAGATTATCAGTTCCCCAACTTCCCAGTTAGCTAGGACCTACTGAGATAAAACGAGGGAGGAACACACGGCTCAAATGCATCTTTTTAATCCGCACATTTTGTGACCATAACAGAACTGCGTCAGAGCACACATTAATTTAAATCCAATACAAAATTTCATTAAAGACAATATTAGAGAACGCTTTAAGATTAAAATATAAAAGGCCTGGAGTTCTAACATCCCCTGCCACGGCGATTTGCAAGGAACAACGCAGATTTTGATGCGGTCCGTAGTTTTCCTGTTTTGGTCACTTACTAAAAAAACTTACTAGTAGATGAGCGATCATGGGCGTGGCTGCAAATCCTCTGCCTCCGCAAGAAGAGAAGCGCAGCGACGCAATAATATTTTCGACCGCTCCCATCTCAAGCGTTGAAGCCCTTGCTTAACGCTGTTCATAACGACGCGTTGCTCTTTAGCCCCTCCCTCTCTTAGAGGAAGGGGGTTAAAGTGGATGGAGGAGGGGTTATAAGGGGTGGGGTACAGGAGAGGGGGCCGGAGGCGGCGGGAGAAACCTCTGAGTGGCGGGGAGGAGGGAAGCATCCTCAATGCCGGGGAGGCCACCTATAAAGCGAACGCCGGAGACCAGACCGAGAGCAGAGTGATTATCGAGGTAACCACGGACTGAACCCAGAAACTTCAAGATATGTTCGGACTCAAGGTATGTACGTCCAGAAAGAGCGATTATTGCACACATTTTTCCGCACCTCCGCGCCTACCGCAACCCCCGGGGCCCACATGCCACTATGCCTTAGTCTTCCGCGGCATGGATCGACAATTGTGCGTGGGGGAAAAAATACTACACCGAAAGATCGCAAGGGCGTTTAAGATGGTTTGAGCGATTTATGTTTATGTCTAGATTCGCGCGAAACTTTGCATGCGTGTCCTTATTAGTAATTTCTATAGATAAAAGTGGAAAAATCGCATGTTACCGATTTGGTTTCATTGCAATTAAATGCTATTTTAACACGTAGCCTTATGGCATATTACATAATATATTTCGAAATAATTACATTAAATATGAACAGATTTCCTCCTTAACGCGAAATTACACGTTTCATATTATTATGACCGTAGCTAACAAATACCAAGGTATCACGCCGAGAAAAAAAAAGGATTTAGGTAGAGTTTTCGATTACATAACCGAATTCCGCGCCGAAAACTTAAGTAATAACAATTCTTTATTTTTGGTGAAATTTTTAACATTTAATTCATCATTTACTTTACGGCATGTACTGTGATATCCCGCGTATAAACAGAAGAATTTTATTCGACTTACTTGAAAAGCTATTAAAATGTGCACTCAATGGCTCCCGATTCCCGCGCCACCTTTTAAGGGTTCCTCTCACTACCCCATTTCGATATGACGAGGGCGAGGTTATCTCCTCGGTGAACGCATTGAACTCTTTCGGTATTTGATTTTCCGGAAGATTGAGAGCAGCGTACGTACGTTATATTCGAGCGGGATTCCAAATACCCTTCTGCTCCTTAGAGATAATTTCTTTAAAGTTAATGGACTTCGCTCATTTCATACTTTATCAAAGTCAGTTAAAACATAAAAACTATTTGAATTTAAAATGTATAGATTTTAACAGAAATTTTGCCCCAAGTTTTCCTAAGCCATGTGTTTTAAATAGTGATTTTGAATACCCGACTGAGCAACGAGTTTTAGTACTTCGCGAACCAGCAAATAAAGTGATACAACAAAGTTGCTCGCAATTACTATCGTGCACAACAGGAAAAGGTTCTCCCCCGTCTCCAATGTAGTGATTTCATTCACAAGCTCCATTTAGTTTTATATTTTTCATTTAAATACCTTGTTACCATCACGCCAAAATATTATCACACTTGTTTTGAAGTTTTATATGTTTTTCGGTAGGAAACCTGAAATTAACATAACTCCATTGTCCTCATCACGCATTAATAGAAGATAAATAGCATTTACACTCATGTAGAGAGGGTAATTGCTATAGCCAGATAAATATTTCATTTCGTGTTTACCTGTACATTCCCTTTTCGATTAAAAATGCTAGGGATGTAATAAATGTCAAAAATTCAAAGTAACATCATCATCAAGGTATATCTGTCCTGAGACAGGTTCCAGCTGAACTCCTCCAAACTTCTCTATTTTGTGCCCACATTTTCATCTCTTGATAACTCCTATTCTCCCTCAAATCCGTCAACATATCAAATTTTCTTCTTCCTTTCTTCTGTTTTCCTTTCACTTTTCCATCCATTATCTTACTCAGGAGGCAGTCATGCCTCATGATGTGCCCTAACCAGTTTGCCTTCCTTCTTTTTATTGCATTTATGATTGACCTTTTCTCGTCAATCCATTCTAAAACTTGGTCATTCCTCACCTTGTCTGTCCACCTCACTCTCATCATTCTTCTCCATAACCACATTTCAAAACTTTCAAGATATTCATCTTATTTTTTTCCATAGGTCCAAGTTTCTGATCCATACAGGACCACGCTCCATACAAAACATTTGGCAAATCTCTTCCTTAGGGTAATAGGCATTTTTTTGGCAGTTAACAGAGCTTACGTTTTTTCAAATGCTTTCTTTCCCATGGAGCTTGATTTCCTGAGTAGAGTTGCCATCTTTATTTATCAGGCTACCGAGATATCTTAAAGATTCTACCTGCTCTAGTCGCTGACCTTTTACTGTGACATTAACATCCCCTTCTTCTTTCCCAATCCTCATAACCTTTGTTTCAATAACATAAATTTTCATTCCGTACATCTATCCAACTTTATGTATACTTTCCATGTTTTTCTGTAGCTTTTTTTCTGTCTCTGCCACAATCGCTTGGTCGTCAGCATATTTAATAGTTTTACTCGTCCAAAATTTACCCCTCTTGCCTTCTTTAGAGCTATTTCCATTAGGTTTTCTGCATAAAGGTTGAACAAGACTGGTGACAAGCAGGAACCTTGCCTAAATCCCTTTCAAATCCTCATTTCTCCCGTTTCCTCATCTTCTAATTTCATTATAACTCTCTGTCCCGTGTATAGCTCTTTTATCAATCGTCTAACTTTCCAGTTATTTTTTAATGTTTTTCAACATTTTCATCAGCATGCTCCATCGAACATTGCCAAAAGCTTTCTCCCAATCTATAAAACAAATATACAGTGATCTGTTCAATTCCATAAATCTCCCTGCTAACATTCTAAGGCATCCAATCGCATCTCTTGTTCCCTTTCCTTTCCTAAAAACAAACTGGTCATTTCCTAAGTTCTCTTCAAATCTTCTTCTCAACCCTTCTTAACACAACTCGAGGGATTGTTTTGGTGACATGGCATATTAAACTGATAGTTCTAAAACTTTTACATTCTTTGACATTGTTTTTCTTTGGTATCAGGACTAGTGTTATTTTTAATAGCTCTTCAGGCCAATTCCCTATTTCATATATGTTATTTATTATGCCCGTAACTCTATCCAGCGCTTCTCCTTCTAAAATTTTAAATGCTTCGATGGAATCTTATCAAAAAATTCAAAGTAACACCTCTCCCAAAATTAACGTTTCCCCACAAACAGTTTAATTACGTCTCATTTATCGTACGAAAATTCAAATTTTTGTATCTTGTCTTCACCTGTGGCCGAAGTTCCAAAATGAAAGTAGGTATGTAAAACGCCGAACGAATTATTGCTCAATGTAGGTACCTCAGCCACGCAACAGAAATCACGTCGACCTACGCAACCTAAGTATAATTCAGAGCGGATTCATTTTCTTACTAAGGATAAGCTTTCATTAACGACCTAAAATACACGATGAAGATCATTCTGAGTTACCGCACTTATGGCCTCTCAGGCTGCTCCTACGTTGATCCATCCTGAGTTACCGCATTGCGTCTACACAGCAACAACAGCCATACTCGTTCATACAGGTAAACAGGCGATTGAGTGATTAATGAATGTCCACACCCGCGGGGAATATGACCGTTATGAAATAACCAGCTCTTTGATAGAAATTTTAACCTAGCGTTCACTTAATCTCCTACATGTGCCCGTCAATGGCTTATATATTAACCTATGTATAATACAAATACGTTCTTACGTTTTTAAACGCCACTCGCTACGAACAAGGGATAATTTGTGTTTAAGAAAAGTCACTTTCACTCATCGCGCTTAAAGAAAAGGACCCAACAGCTTGGTCTATTTTCAACAAAAGACATCCGACAGTAGCAAAAAAAGACGCGTGATTCGTGATTTGACATTTTTTTCATGCCAACAATCAGATTTTAGGGTTTAATTTTCCGAAAATAAAAGGAAGTACTAGGATCACTTACGCGTAAATTATTAATAATTTGAGTATGCCTAATTTTTATTATTTCCGGGATCCATCGCGTTTGTTTGCTTTTTTACAACGCTTCACCTCTATTCCTGGAGGCGTCGCCGTCGTCATTCTTTAACCTGATGATGCCTCGTGGGAGAGAGGCGAAACGTTAAAAAAGCATCCAAACGCAACAGATCCCGGAAATAATATTATAAAGGATATTTTTAAAAATCGCGGAAACTTGAAGAATATTTCGAGCACGATTTTCTAAATATAAACGTAATTCTTAATTATAACGTCAGAATCTAATTCAACGGGGAAATTTCAGGGACGGTACTTATCATTCCATCACTATTTGAAACCAATCCTAGAGAAAATGATATTTTTTGGACAATTGATGAATTAATTGAGATCAGGTATACCCTTAAGTACCCATTAATCAAGTGACACAGGCACACGTTACAGCATTCTATCGCGTCACTTCCTTAGGCCATTAACCTCTGGGCACATCAAACGATTCGCTATTCACGACAATCAACGATAGAATTCACACACACAGAAATGTCAAGCGCTGGATTTATGCTGCCTTGGAGTGGCTCGCACGTGAAGCCGTTTATACAGATCCAATTTCCGTCAAGAGAGAGTGTGGGTGGGTCCAAATGTGAGGGGTGGCACGATTGCCACCCACTGTCCCCTAGTACTCAGGTGGACCACCCCTCTCTACTAAGGATCTCGTTAGTGTTACTAACCTTTTGGAGCAACTGGGATGGGAATTGCTTTCAGACCGACGATTAAAAATTAGACAATCTATTATGTAAGTTCCAAACCGATTTATTCTGTGATGACGTTAATAATATTTTACGAAATCCGACATACTACGATAGACCAGATAATGAGAATAAAATTAGGGAACTAGACTGCAGAACGGACAGATTTCAAAAGAAATTTTCCCCGCGAACGACAAGAGACCATAACATCCGCCAATGAGAATTTTAGTAGTTTTTTAAATATGTAGTGTAGCTCTTAGTAGTAGTAGTAGTAGTAGTCCCAAATACTTGTATCCTCATCTGCTACCTAGTACTTACAGTAAGCCGTGCATGCTTTCAACGTAACTCTTGCATCTCTGTCCGTTTATGTAGTTGCAATATACGTAAATACTAACGGTCCCTCTAACATTGGTAACATAGCTATAGTGTAGCGCATGCTTGCGAGGCTTCACCTCATGACAAGCATTAGCGATTTATGCTAATACATCAATAGTCGTAGTCACAATAATTTTAGGGTATAGTGTAATGCATGTTGGTGACTACTTACTCCCAGCCACACACCCTTGAGGAGGGTTGCAGGGTATTTTGTAGATGTAGATGTAGGAGTACCTGCGCGAGAATGAAAACTATCGATAGCCGATACACCGATATGTATTTGGACTTACGACGTCAATCAGTTAAAAAGATACATTGCATCTTAACATTAATCACAACTTTAAGGATATATATGATAATATGGGAACAAAAATACCAAACAACCATTTAACTGCTGATGAATGATTAGCAATGCAATACCAAAGCTTACGAATCGGATTTTGATTCCTTCAATACCACCATTATCAATTGGTGAAATGTAGTACACTCCCTTCATTTTTAACAGTTAATGAGTATTTAAAAGCTATGTAACGGTTATAAGTAAGCATCATTCGGATATTCACACCGGACGGGTAGTAGGAAGATGCATTAACCAATAGATCACCTTGGTCGTCTACGTACAACTATAGAAAGGGAATAAAATTGTATCTGTAGAGATGGATTATTATTAATACGCATTTCGTAGTACTTGGTAATCGAAAACAATCCAAATCATTAACGAATACTTCCCATTATTTATAGAATTTCTTTTCAAAACTTTAATAAAACATCTTTGTATTAGCGCATGCACTAACACATGCTGATGAGGACTATAAGAGTGATCCGTCAACAACCTGGCGAACCGATCCAAGGATGAGAGAATCAATCTTTAGAAACTGAAAGTATCGGACACTTAAGACTACCCGCACTCTCGGCCTCCACGACACTACGGCGTCCCGGCCATGACCTAGCTTTCGATCCCGTTCGCTAAATAGCGCGCTAAAAGCAAGTGGCGGAAGTCGTATGCTTCCGCGGCTGAGCGCGGATAAACACACCCCGACCGCGTCACCTATACTCCACGAGGATGCGACGCCGGCCATTGGCACCCACTTCCCGGCACATGTAAAGCGGCAGCTGGTAAACTTCAATGTTCTAATTCAAAAGACGCGCTGCAAAATACAGGTCGTCGCCGCATGATTGCGACGCATCGTAAGACTTAAGGTAGAGGGCTAACAGCCCGAGAGGGCCATCCTTGTAATACAAGCTTCTAACCCAGTCTTAAGGCCGTTTTACACGGTATATTTTTTTGTACAAAAGAATGTACAATCGAGTGTACAAGAAAATATTGTACGAACGACTGAATCAGGCTGAATGTCGCTTTACACGATGAGTGCAAACGCACAATTTTCCATGCAATTTAGTGGAAGAAATCGATCGGAATTCGCGAGAGTTTTATCATGTTTATGTTTCACTCACGTATTTGACACCTTGAAAAGCTGATCAAATGAAATTCGGAACTTCGACTCGACCATCTGCCTACTGATTATTCTCCCGGTATAGACAAAGCTCTCTTGAACTCTTCTCTGGCTTTATATTCGACCTTTGCACAGTTTCGTTTTTTCTCTTGATTTTAGTGCGACAAGTCATTGACGTTTCTCGCCGGATCTCCACTCTTGATAGACTCATTTCGTAGGTTTATTTTGTGTGTGACGATGTGCTATTATCAAGTGGTACAGCGGAATACGGCACACGTTTCTTTAGTCCCTCAAAATTTCCCTCCCTTGTATTTGTACCAGTGTTTTAATGTCTTTTTTTACGATTTCTATGTTACTCGCTAACCAACAGAAATAGAACTATTATTATTATATCACGCGGGCTATCAAGAACTCTACTTGAGGACGCGACCAGTCATAATTTTGGGGGAAAAGGACACAAACCCAAAGATCGCGATTACACTGAAAAACCAGAACACAAAATAACACGACGAAATGACGATGTAAACATTTGAGCAACTTTGAGTTAATTCTTCTCGGGTTCTCCCCCGGTTAAAACTATTCATAATTGCCGACGTATATAATTCTTGTCTTGAGAATGAGTGACTAGTCGTCTCTCGAAACATAGGCAATTATGAATAGTTTAAACCGGTGGAGAGCCCGAGAAGAGTTTACTCATATTATTCGCCGGGAAAGTGTTAATACTTTTTATAAACAACTTTATTTTAGATCAACACAGGCACCACAGTTTTCGCCATATCTACGCCATCTGTTGAAGAAAACCTTAGCGAATTTATACGACTGTCTGAATGGAATTAGAACAGGTTCTATTTTCCGTTCAGTCATTCATACATTCGCACAAGCGTTCGCACAATTTTCCGTTTTACACGGTACAATTTCCTGATCCGTGCGTAAATATACCGTGTAAAACGCCCTTTATAGAAGCGGCGGCTCACGAGGTAATATGCTGACGATGAAATAACGCACTTGCTGAACCGTGTTGGCTACCACTGTCCCTACATTGATCTACCGCGCTTCACGGCATGGTCATCGATAAATCGCGAGCTGGCACTCCACTGTTAGTATTCTGTCTAATTCCATTATAAATTGTCATATGCAGATCGAGAGAGAAGGAACTGAAAATGGGCCGAAAGGATAGCACCTCTATTACGATCGTACGATTTGTCGGATCATGACGCCACTAGCATATTCACTAGCGTGACGCGAGAGCAGCGAGAATTTTAAAAAATAAATCTTAGAACACGTAGTTGAAGAGATGAATGTCGCCAGTGGCGGAGGCGTCCGAAGCGCCCATCGAGAGCGCAAGGTCAGTGGGTAAACCGACGAATGACGACGACAACAAAGGGATGAGGATGCGGGGAAGGCGCCAAATAATCCGAAGCACAAAAAGACAAAACACAGCGCGCGAATACTTGAAATCCGAATTGTAATTGGCGCAATGCATAGATTTCGTGAATAACGAGAAGAGAGCAGCATAGTACATATCTATCGACTCATGATAGCCTATTGCGAATAAAATTATAGACTATCCGCGAAGATGTCCCCCCTGCCACGCACCCCTGAGGTGGCTTGCAGGGGATTATGTAGATGTTAGGTAATTTGAACCGTTCACGAAAAGTTCAGATGAGTCTTACACGCAAATGAGCGCTGTCACACCGATTTTTTGGGTAAACTCTACCTATTACAACCAATTAGACCAAAGGTATCGTCCTCAAGCATAATTATTGGAGTGAAATAACAGTTTCTTAACCGCGTTGACACGTACGTGTAAATAATAATAGGAGGAAGGCGCATATGAGATGGTATTTTTAGCGTAGGATGGCGGAAAAAGAAAATAACATCTTCGTTGGAAGAATACAAGAAAGAGTGAGTTCTCAGTCTAAAAATGGGGTCACAGAACAAGTCAAAGAATCAACAACGGAATTTCTAAAACACTTCCTATTTCACCTTCAGGCATCTCTTATTCTACATGATATCCTTCTTCACCTCTTGACATTTTTCCTGCATCTCTAGACCGCATCCACAAGACTTCTTCCAGCCCACTTGAAAAGCATTCTACCCTTCAACACAGCCTTCAGCTTACCGTAACCTCTTATTATTTACTTCATACAGTCACTCCTAATTCCCTCCCGCAGCTTCCTTTCCACTCCCTACCGTACCTCTCGTATGGCGCGAATTAATTCCGCAACTAACGCCAGCTTTCATCTGTTTATGTTTTTCGACCGTATCCTTGATTCCCGCCGGGGCATTCTGGACCTTTGTATGTCTTAACAATTCACACGGAGCAGGATGCGGCAATTCTAGCGAAGCTATCCGTAACGTGCGCGAGGCGAGCACCCCTCAATCATTGCTATAGCACTAATATTATATTGTGCGCGGACATGTTTACGCTTTTGCAACGCGCATTCTCGTGTATGAGATAGGTCAAGCTCCGCAGTCGGCACGGAAATAAACAGGATATGTTTTCCCTGTTTCCAACGGAAGGCAAAGGGTTTCGTCGTCGTGGTAATAGGCAGGCAAACAAACACCGTGTGAACCCGGTGCGAGGATGTGAGTTCAGATGAATTCGCTTTACATATACTTCGGCCGTTAATTTCACGCTTTGTTGTTTACCAAGGGCTTGCTGGTGCTGTTGGTGTTGGTGGCCGTGGTGGTCATGGTGGTGAACGCCGATTTGGAGACGGCCGAGCAGAGGTACGGCGGCAGGGGCGGCGGCTACGGTCGCAGGGGGTACGGAGGCGGCGGCGGCTACCGCGGCGGGTACGGCGGCGGCTACCGCGGCGGGTACGGGGGTGGCAGGGGATACAGGGGATAAGGAGGATGCCGCCGGGAGAGAGAGGGGCTGGAGGAGGGGCTCGCCTCTTGCGAAGCGATGCTTTCAACAAACACCCATAAAGTCCTAAAAATGCCATAAGAACACTAATGTAAAAATGTGAAGGATCATTGTAAGGTGTCATACGATGCAGCGATTTCACCCCACTTGGCACCACCGCCGCCGAGAATCACCCCTGGAGGCGGCAACGTCGGTGGATGAGTCTCGCTGCCTCCGTCGAGCCTTCGTCAAACAAATGTTCGACATTTCCAACTTCAATGAACCATTGACGAACTCGCTAATCTTGTCAAAGAGTGTGAAATAATTATAAATATGAAATAAAACTTGTGATATACAACAAACATGAAAATAAGTCATTTGCCGCTCCCATATCCCCATAAAGAAAACATTCGAAATATAATAGAATATTCAGAGAAATTCAAAAGAAATAAAATAATAGGCGGAAGCTCAAGAACACTTTCAGGAATAAGGAACCAAACCCGCGCACTTTTCCTATTCCTTTTCCCTTCCCTAATCATGGCTAGAGTCTTAACACTCCCTGGCACACGTCAGAGGGGCGGCTGGCAGGGAGAAAGTAAACTTAAAGAAGGTATGCCTCAAAGTAATTACCTGGGTTGGTTCCATATTTAATGATAGATAAAGTGCTTTAAGAAGCCTAGGATATGACGCAAAGTTGTTCAATTCCAATGTCAGTTACATAAAATTATAAAATAGATGTGAACTGAAACTGCGAAGAATGCTTAAAGAGACGCAAGAAAAATTTTTAAAACTGGGAGTCGTTCTCTCTAAGAAGGTGAAATAATTAGCATTAAACTTTAAATATTTATGTTTCGGGCCAATAGCTTAAAAATAAATTAAATTGAAAGCTTAAAAAATACCTCTTATAAGAGGGGATAAATATTTCGAGTGGCCTGCTGTTCTTCAGCTCTAAGATGCGATGTGTAAAAACTTCATCGAGGATCGAAGTTACCGCAAGATTCGATGGTTAATTCCCGGTTTATCCAGCCTTACGGGGAAGAAAATTAGATTTCACAAAGGAATCGGTTGTAGGCTTGCTTTTGTGGAAGTTATACATTATGGAAAAATTAAAAAAACTTAGTTAATTTCACTTGTAATATTTATTACAGGTGGAGTTAACTGAGTTGTTTTAATTCTTCAGTAAAATAAAGAGTTGTTGATAGGAAACGCATTAATAAACGAAGTGCCTTCCGAACGCAAGGTCAACCTATAGCATTCGTCACTCATATTTTTACCACGGGTTAATTTTGCAAGGTACAAACTTTTGCCTTTATTTGACCCCAAACGGCAAAGAAAGTTGAGGAAAGCTGATTTCGAAGTGTTGTTTTCTTAAACGATTATGCTTTGAAGATATACGCCGACAAATGCAATCGTGTAATGGATCAAGTGACAGGTACAAGTTGACGGAGGAACAGAAATAATATATTCCTGCTATATCCCATGCAAATCCAAGAGAGCGAAATTAATAAAGAATTAAGCATAGATGTGCTACAATATTAGGTAAAGATGACATGAATTCACCATAGTAGTAACGAGTTTGGATTGAGTGGAGCCGAGAACGGAGGGAAACGTAGTGAATAATTCACGGCACAGAGCAAGTCCTCCAAGGTCACCCGAAAAGGTAACAGGAGGAGGGTCCAATAATTACAGCCTCCAAAATGAATTGAGACTCACGCCCTTAAAAAAACAAGCAGTACATAAATACGCAGGTAATTACTGATCACAATCGAATATCAAATTTATGATACTGGAAATACTCGTAGATGATCCAAACCAAAGTAAATCTCGAAAATGAGTTATTCTACGACCTTCCGCATTGTGGTACTCGGGAATTAATGAAACTTTAACGTATTGACGTATACAACGTTTTTATTTTTAAATAGTAATTTTAACCACAACATTTTTTAAAATCACGCGTATGCGAGATTTTTCAAATTCGAAAATGCCTAATGATAAAAAAATGCGTAAGAATCATCATCAGGTGAAAGGTCGTCGCAGGAACTCTCCTATATACAAAACAGAAAGGAAAATAGGGGAGGGAAGAGAGGGGCGGGGAATGGGGATTTCAAAAGGAAAAATTTTAACGGGATTAATGAATAACCGCCTCGAGGATACGGGGGGGCGGGGGGGACGGAAGAAACACTCATTGACGACGATTTCACCAGATGATGATGCTTACGCATCGAAACCCAGTCGTCGTGTTTTTAAAATTTGTGTGGACTGTTAAAGTTACCATTAAATTCTCTTATAATAATTTACCCTTGATAAATAAAATATTTGACGAGGCTGGATTGGGAGTCACTTGAGATTACGTAACATTCCAGATAATCAAATCGTACGACGTTGAGGCCGGCACGGAGGGTATAATTATTGACTGAAACTAAATCTGGAGGCTAAACAAAGGAACAGTATAAGAGAAATGAACAAAACGGGAGGAATCAGGCGAGATGTTGTGGAATATGAACATAATAAGAACAATGACGATGCAATTTTAAAAAATTGCATCGTCATAGTTCTTATTTCTTATTATTAAGTGAAATGAAGTTGAATAGACAGTATCCAGAATTCGTTCTTGCCACTGACTATTCACATTTACAACAAACAGTGTGAGACTCAAGCGCACATAAGCATATCTCCTCATTCCCTCTTATACTCCCGTTAATATCTCCAGCCTAACTCCTCTCGGAAATACAGCTTCGGCTTGCAGGATAACCTGTAGGCGCCGAACACGAATAAAGCAGTCAAACGAAGCGAAACAGCAGCTCTGAAATAAGTTCACAATATTATAACGCGTATTCCGGGAGTTTTTCTCGCTGGGAGGTGACTTCAATAGCTTAGGAGGCGTTGGATCCAAGTCCTCCGCCATACTCGAGAGGCCGCAAGTTCAAATTCCGTAGAGAGCGCACGCAAAACAAAAATGTATACACAAGAATCGTACACAGCCACGCGACTAACACGGGAAAGAAGCGACAGCTCCCCTGTACGCCAGGCCACCCGGAACTCTCCCGCGCTCTGCGTGTCACCCACCTCTTCGTCTCTCTTCTTCACATCTCAAATGTTTATCTCTGCTTTCGTATTGCAAGACTCAAATGATTCCTGGGTATCACCGGGGATTTCCCCAGGATGTTAAGAGAGATCGAAATACCGAACGTAGATTTACGATGCGAGGATTATTTCCTGCTATCAATTTCGGGAGCCGCATCGAGTGAAGCTTCGTCATACAAGCTTTCGCGTCCATTGCGGGCCGCATCATCAAGAAGAAACAGTTTCCTCTTTTATTCCAAGTAATGCGGCTGGCAATGGACGCGAAGACAAACCCTCACACGCAGCGGCTCCAGAGATCTGAAACAGGAAATGAAAACGGTGACTATATCCATCACATTTGTGCCACCTGAGGTTGGATGAAAATTGGAGGCGATTGCAGTGTACTCTATTACAGAGCTCTACAATACGCTCTACAATAAACTAGCGACTTAACAGCTGGAGGAAATCTGATGCGGAGTCTTTATAAGACTGCGAAGATAAAATAAAGAGAAACTTATCTTAGAAGGATCATGAGGCAAACGAAAACCCGTAGAATCTGGAAAAAAGATTTTGACCCGGCAGCGGTCGAGTTTTCATGCATACTATTATCTTGAGTCAAAGCAAAAATTTCCAAACGCGGGAACGGAATCGATTCCCGGACAAGCGAATCTTAACAAAGCGGGATTCCAAAACGAACATCCATTTAACATTTCTATTATTTTATACAATAAAAATCCATCAAGCTCTTTCATTTCCTTCTCTTCACTAATGGAACCATATGGTGCAAGTGGTATAAGCAATTCGAATTCTCGCGCCTCTTCCTCAATCGTATCAGGTTGAAAATGTTCATTTCTTATGTCGTTAATACATCAGTTTCAGGGATTCCAGCACTGAACTGGTTGTTATTACTTCGGCAGAGATCGTTGCGTCCTGTCATTTTGAAAGGATTATATATTGTACTGATCAAAACATATTCAGGCTTTCAAAAGAAGGGGCTAGCCTACGGAATTCCAGCCAAAAACATCAGGGCATCAGAGATATGACTTCTTAATCTGAAATTATGCACGACTCAGAATTAGGCGAAAAACTGCTTCAACCGGAAAATTAGTTAGTAGTCCCAAGATATTCCGCCAAAAACAGGTTTCTATGCATTAATAAACTAGGAAAAAACCACACGCATACTCCTCTTTCCCTAAGTTTTTGGAAAAAAAGGAAACTGGACAAAACTAGTATACTTTTTTTGGCTAACACGTTCATTACGTATTTCACCGAACAGTTTCCTCCTCTGCTTTATTCCCACTGAGAGTGAGATCAAGCGACATATGCCGGTAACCGCCGCTCACTGTGCCCTGAGGAACGCTCTTAAGAGCGTAGCGTAATTTTAGCGTAATTGGTAAGTGATATTAAAAAGAACGGCAGGTTAAAATAGCTTTCCAGTCGAAAGATTAGGGCCATTAACTCAAGTTTTATTGCGACCGATAATATCATCATCAAAAGTTATCAAACTGAGGATTGGGTTGCTGCAGCTCTCACCTTCCAAACCTGCGATTACCGCAGTTTAATCTTGAATTCTAACCCCATGGCTGCAAAATCTGCCATGAGACTGTGGGGTCATTATAATTCCACGTTTGAAATTCCCGCCCACATCACACGAGGTCAGGTGCATTACACCTTCCTTAAGTCGTTATCTACGCAAGGTGAACGGTGGGTGGAGGCGAATACTCTATCGTTTTCGGTAGTTTCACATTGACACTCACTAGTGACGACTAATTAGGCAATATACATATATATTATGTGTGTACACAAAGTCGTTCAAAGTCTTGAAAAAGATAGCCACCAGCAAACAGCTAAGTAAAAATTGAGGAGAATCTACATAAGAAATACCCTTGTCACCCACTCACTGACTCAGGAACGCTATAAGATGGAGGCCACAGTCACTTAAATTTTAAAATGCCGTTATTAGATGGAGCCACAGTTTACATTTTAAAATGCCGTTATTCAACTGCTAGGAATGAATTTCATAAAAGCGAGAATCGTTTATGATTTGGCTCCGACTGAGACAACGCTCCCTTTAATCTTGCGACGACAATTTCCAGTGATTCCGGCATATGCGATTACAGGCAACAAGTCGTCGGGTCAGTCGTTTGACCACGTTGGACTTCAACTCCAATCAGCAGTATTCCCACACGGACAACTGTACGTTCCTCTCTCTCACTCGAGAAATTCCCGCCAAGTGAAAGTGTTCATCGAGCACAACCCTCAGCAAGGACCACTGCTCAACGATAATCGTCAATTCACACGCAATGTGAGAAATAAACGGAAATAATGTAATTTTTATAGTGTTAGGAATAAACTCATGATATGAAGTGTCATTTAATTTCAATACCTTCCTTGAATAAGTGAGCACCACGGGCGCCTTTTAAAACCTAGCAATATATACCAGCTACTACATTTCCATAACAATACACTAGTACGAAAACTATTGAAATTTCTTATTAACTTTTACAGCGTAATCGATCAGAATTCTCGATAACTAGCACCACAAGTCCAAGGGCTCCTTAGCCGACACGGGAGGAGGTCCCTTACAAACACAAAGGACGAGGAAAGACGGCTCAAGACCGCAGCGGGAGGGGGTGGAGGTGGTTTTTCCGCCTCCCCTCCTTTGCCCCCATTCCACCCCATGGTCCTTCCCTCCGCGAGCGGGCGGCCGACACTTCTCGGCGTCCTTGAAGGGCTGACCGTGGCAAGGCCACCGCCCACATCCTCCACCAAGGGCGAACGGAGGTTTTCAAGCGTTGAAAGGAGAGAGGGTGGGACAGGGGAGGGAGGGAGGGAAACACCGAAGTTCTCAACACAAGGCGCGATGGCCAATTTCCGCCAACTTTCGGGCGTCCTTCCGAAGTCAAGATGAAAATAAACCCTCATTCCACAGTACAACGTAAAAACTCCTCCGATAAAGGGGAGGGGATCGTGGCCCTTTGCTTACATGACCTCTGACGAAATATCAAGTGGATTCAATGCAACAATTAACATTTCAAAATAAATTGTAAAGCACTAGATGCCTGAGGGCCATATGCCTCTATATGTTCCAAATGGAGGAAAGTCAGATTAAAGATGCACCTAAGGGTTCGATGTTCACAGACACTTATTAAGATTCTTAAGGAAACACAGAAACTTAAGTAGAGTCACTGCTGAGAAGACCAAAAATTTCCTAATTTCACAGGGAAAACACCATTTGCCTAGAACAGAATGGAAACCCAGATTCCCTAGTTGAATTATTGAGTAGTGTTCTTTGGCTTATCACTAAGTAGCACAACCATAAGATAACTTTGCGGCAAAATTGGTTCAATTTCAGTTGAGACTATTTCATTACTTCATGAAATGTACATTTTCAAATTTAATAGGGGAAGATTAATATAGCAAAGAACATTAATAAAATATAATGAATTGGAAAATCATGACATCGAATGAGCATAATTATTCACCAAATATGCAAAATATTATGCAGGTAACACAGAGTCGCCATAACTTTAGTAGATGAAACAATGGGCACATTCACTGAGGCAAGTTAACATATGTTCACCAGGCAGTTGAACCTTAAACATGATTACCACATATGAGACTATTGATGGTGATAAAAAATATATAATGGAATTTTGATAAAAATACCCTCAATATGATAATGGCAATACCCCAAAATACGCTTCCAGCTAAAATTATATTTTGGTTATAAAAATTTATAGTCACCTAGGATAATAAATTTACTAGAGAATGGAATGGCATATGGATGCAGCAATAAGATATGTGCACTAGTTTAAGATGTTCTTATTTATGATGACCATTTGGCATTGAAGGTAAAGAACAGGGCATGCAGCTAAAATGGTTAATAACAGCAAAAATGTGGAATAATGTCTTTGGGGCATTTGCATCTTCACTAGAGTGAAATGATAATAGCAATGCACAAATGTAGAAGTGGTATTTGTACAAAATTAGACTTTGAGAAATATAACTATAATGAATGGCTTTAAAATGAAAAAAATGACCTCTCCAGAAAAGAAATCTTAATAGCACGGACCATTGAAGTACAAACCCAAGGAAATGAAATAGATGATTGGCATTTATAACATAAGAGCAATTGGTGTGCAGAGCAAAAGTACATACATATATGTAAACAGAAATCCTTGAGAGAAATGTGGTCAAGGAAATTCTGAAGTGAAATAGATTGGCAGTATGACAACAAAAGTAGCATTGACTAAGCCATGAACTAGTGACACCAAAATGAATGAGATGCAAGAGAAGGGAGCCATGAAATACATAATCAGAGTGGAAGAAGTTATAGAAGAATGAACACTTTTCTCACCCAATGCTCAATAATTAATTTACTTGACTGTGACCACTCATAGAGGAAACATGATGCTTAAGGGTACATGGCATGAAGGAATGCACCGATGACTACTCCTCATCCAGAACAGTTCAATTCTTTCGCAGTGAAAGAAATGCATAAAAGAGAAATGCGGTAATAATGAGGGTAAGGCAAACATTTTTTAACACTTAAAAATAATAAATGGATAATAAAAACTTTGAGAGACCTGCTCACTTTGTGTACCTCATTCCAGTGCCTCCATACGGAACTTTCATCACCAACTCGCTCGCCGTAATTTTACGCAAACCAATCACCGTTGGGTAATCACCAATGGGGTGGCCCGTAGGTGATAGGCAACAGAACTGTAGGTTCAAAAGGGTGTTCGTGAAAATAAAACGTTACTATTCGCCAAATAACCTATTTTCCATTCGTAAATGGCCATTTTGAGGCTGTTTACTGTCCTACCCCAGCACCCCTGTTTCACTCCATGCCTGCCCGCAACCTTGTTGGGGGAGTTGTGTAAGGCCATATTTTAGATGTGAAATTAGTCCGTATCCCTCTACTGGGACTTCCAAAAATCTCGCAATATGGCGTCAAAATATCACCAAAAATATGCAAATTTGGTCATTTTCAAACTTTATTTTCTCTAAAACAAAGTATCTCACGCCTTTCTTCCTTACATTTATTAAATGCGCATTCCTTTCACTTTCCTTTCCCATTTCTCTAATATCCCTCACTTTCCTACGTTTCTCGCAAAAAACTTTCTCCCAGACTGGACCCTACGATTCACTTACCTATATTTGCTTCAGGTGATTTCACATTACACGACAATTTCAAGATACGTAACTTGGCGCTATGTGAGGGTTTACTGTATTACTTACGCAACAACAAATTTTCTTACGCAACAAATGTCCTCTCCACTTTCTAAAGGCTATTTACTCTGCTCTCGTAGAGTCAAAATTAACATACGGCATACAATGCTGGGGAAGTGCATATAAAGAAAATATATATCCATTATTGTACTTGCAAAAGAGAATTCTGCGAAGGATTATGCAGAAAACCAGATTCTGCCACACTTTCCCTTTGTTTCTTGAGCTTAAATTACTGCCAATTCGCTACTTGTATTTTTAAAAAGTTCTAAAAAACTTTTACATAAGAAGTGGAAATGTTGCTAATCTACTACCAAAGGATTATTCTTTTAATTTGCGTAAAAAAAATGAATTATCACTGCCCAAACCAAACATCGATGTTTCAAAGATGTTTTATTTATATCCAGCCAAAAATATTTAACTTTCTTCCTGATTGTATTAAAAAAGAAAAAAACCCCGGGAAATTTTTGAGGGAAGTAAAAAATTGGTTACTTACCATTAGCAACATCGAACTTTTATTTTGTGATTTACATGTAATAAGTCTAATGTTAAATAGAAAGTGATTGTATATATATATTTAACTTGTTAACGCTTGTCGCTCATGTATGAATAAATGCTTACGAGTGTTTGTATGATTATGAGTGTTTGTATGTAATTCTTATGAGTATATGTATGTTTGTGTGTATGATGAGCGTTGTCAGTTTGTATTTTCTGTTGCTCTCTGCACATAGCATTTCTTTTGATAGGTTTTGTGTACTTCACTGTGAGTATCTTGCTTGTTAAAAATTTGCCTATGTTGCATGGCTTAACTAATGGTAGCCCCCAAACAGGTGTACCTTAGGGGCTACCAAACTTGCTTCACCTAATAATTGTTGTACTCTGTATGCAATGACTGGAAGCAATAAATTATTATTATTACTTCACTGTAGGGCAGAAGCAGCACTACCTTGTGCAAAACATGTTGTGAAATTGGCTAGTTGTTATTCAAATTATATCATAAATCATGCTTTACAACTAGGAAACTGCTACATTGGCATTTCTTTGTGTATTATCAAGAACAAGTATGTTTGTTCATGTAATTCATTTTGTAGGTACGTAAGATTATAATGATTTCCATGTTATTACTATATTTAGACTCAGACTCAGCAAAGAACTTTTCACTATTTGTTCTTATATGTAGTACCAATTACATATACACTATACATGTCAGCACGAACAAATTCTCTTTCAGGCCATCATCAACCAGCACCAAATTTATGAATTTTACCTACTCATGTAACATTGAAGGATTTATGTTGATGTAATTTTTTAAATGAATAAATTTATAAAAAAATTACAATGGGATACCTGCTTTGAACCAAGATCCCCCTTCTCGAAGCTTGGTGTTTTAAACAATATAGATATTGAATAGTCCTTGAGCATTGATATTGTAGAATTCTTTGGCAGGATATCAATGGATATAATTTAGAACTCTTGAGTAGGCAGATGATTTTGCCAGTTTTTTGTGTTTTTAAACAGCTTCTCTTACAAAATATGGTTAGAAAGTATACCTATAAAACTGGCCTACTTTCAACACTTCATAACCATAAGTATATATTAGGTCTGTTTACCACCACAACACCAAAGCATTGGGCAAGAATGATGATAAATAGATTATAAAATATGATACCAAATTTGAATTTGGAATGATTCCATCTCCTGCACATTCCTATGAGTTCAGGACAATATGGAGCAAGAATAATAGGTAGCTCAGGGTAGGACCTAGACTGCACAGTTCCTAATGATTATAGCTCTAGCATAGCCTGGGTAGTAACTGAATTGGTAAGATGGTAATAAAGGCACCTGACCATTCTTGTCAATCACTTAAGAGAATAAAAAGCTGGAAAAACTAATGAGGAATGCAAAAGAAACCAATTCAATTAAGGATTAAATACTTTTAACACAGGATAAATAAAATGAAAATATTAATCATGGCCATTGTAGGCTCTCATATGGAGAGGAAGCATGTCTAGAAGTGAAAAAGGCATAGCCTCAGTGGTAGTGCTGTTCAAAGTCAACCTGTGTAGCTGAGACCCAGATTCCAAAATCCTGGCTTAAAAAAATAAGTTTAATCAGAAGTCTTCCACTGTAGTAATCACACAATTCATGAGAAATCTATTCCAGAGAAGCAGAAAAGAAGACACAACGAAGTCCTGAGCAGTATAAGAAGGGAGAAAGTGTTTTATGGGAAATGATGACAGCAAGAAAGTACCAGTCCATGTTAAGGCATACTAGCCGTACTTAATTTTCCCTATAATTCAGGAAGTGACACCACAATTTCAACCTTTGGACCAACTTCACATTTACTAAAGGGTTAATACGGGCTAGGATGACACACAGCTTACTAGCCGGCCGTACCAGTAATACTAATTCATCATGGCATCCACCACTAGGGTTGTGTGGGAATAATTCGAATAAAAAAAATTTGAATGGTGGCCTCGGTGGTGACGGGGTAACGTCTCCTCTTAACCCTAAGGTCGCAGGTTTGAGTCCCACCTGGGGAGGATTTTTCACCTCCCAGGGCATGATTGTTTTTGCTTGTCCATTATTGTTAAGCTACAATGCCTGATGTAAAAGGCCCTTGAGGCTGTTTTCAGGATGATGATAAATAAATTAAAAAATGCTAACTAACCTGTCATTATTAAATTTAAAGACTGTTATTATGTTCCTGCGTGGCTTAATTAACATTTATTTGCCAGTCAAATTTCATTTCTAGGTATTTTTACCAGATATGGTGAGGTGATGGCTGCTGCCACATTTGTTTTACATATGTATTTTTCGACCACACGTACAAGTACAAGCACTAGTTATCTGTTCCACTTCGTAAGCATGGCTAAGGCTTTTACTGAATGTAGTACATGGTACAACCTATGCGGATATACCTGAATTGGAAACCGGCCCATCACACATGTAGGATTTGAAGAGGAGTGGATCTAGCAGTGAAAGCAAAATAAGGGAGAATAGTAATAAACAAAGATAGGTGATAGAGATTATTAGCTGTTATATAAAACAGATCCAACAATTTTTTGTTGCAATATAGGGCTGTCAATCATCCTCATTTTCTTGAACATGTACTCAGTTTTAAATACATCGAGGAATGTATGAGAGAAATAAAAAAAATGTAGTATGTCCATAATTTTGGCTCTTTAAATACGAAAATTTCCTTAGCAGTATCATTTGGTGTACATATTAACCTGAGGGAGCTGTTCCAGTGTTGCAATTGAATGCAAGTACATAAGGAGGAGCAATTGACCATTTAACTGAGTGGAAGAAACCATTATTCGGGGCTGATTGAGCTATGAAATATATTACGTATTCCAAAATTTATTCAGGGAATTCTAAATTAGGCATTGTTATACTCCATGTGAGAATGACTAGTAACAACAGATCACCAAACAAAATCTCCTTAACAAATTGATTAGTACAGTGTGTCCTCGTTTTACGTTGTCCCGTTTAACGTTGTTTCGCGATAACGTTGTCCAACAATTAAAACCCTTAATCGTTCAACGTCGTCAGTGCTTCGCGATAACGTTGTTCAAATTTTGCACAACCAAAAAAATGAATAACAAATAGGAATTTGGCGTATCTGATGCGTAATTTGCATTCGGCGGAAAAGTTTGACGTTAACTCCTCATAGTGTTTGTCAAAAGTTCACCTGAGCGAATAATTATTGCGTTATTTTGTTTCATAACTTTATGTTTGCTTATTATTTACTACGCTGTTGTTGGGAGGCAATGCATCGGGTGATTTAAAACTCAAACCAACGTTAGTGTACCATCATGAATCGCATGGTATTAATAATACCATGTCCGAATGGTAGATCCAGGGGCAGATATCTACGGGAAAAATACCTGAAAATCCGATGCCGCCATAATGTAGAACTGGTGGAAGAAAAATTGATTTACTGCTGTTTGAGGTGAATCGAAAACGTGTTTTTCGTGTTGAATTAGTGTGTAAGAGGAAGTTTTCTAAACCCTCCATGATGCAGTAAATCGTCGAGGGTGATACCACAGAGTAAAGATATACAGAGAGGACAGATGGCGCTGAAAGCGGTAATCGCTCATTGCGCATTTCGCCATGTTCTAAATGAGTGAATCGGGGTTGAGCAGTAGGAAACGAAGCGAGCGTTGGTAAGGTCTAGGTTGAGAGTTACGGAATTTTATAGATAAATCGCGTTTCATCACCTATTTCACGAAATTAACATTGTGACTGGTATTGGAGGGACTCAAGGAAAATGATTGAGGAGACGAGTAAAACAAGAAGAAGCGGTGTTGCTTCGTGCTCAGCCATAAATTACAAGAACAACTCGGGAATGGCGGAAGAAAAGAACAGTTTCCCGAAAGACCCTGTGAGGTAAGTTATTTCATAAATGTTTACTGGTCACGCATTTGGATTGAAACATTTATAATTTTTCTGTTTCTACACGCTGGTGAATTGAAATAGCGGAAATGGTTTGATAACAATATGTGTTTATGATGCAGGTGCAAATAATGGGTGATTAGTTGCCGTCGGTTGGATTTGGAAAGCAAGACCCCCAGTTATCAGAATAACAACTGCAGGATTTGTAGTGTGCACATCGAAGGGATAATGTTCCGTAATTAAAAAAAAAACGATTGCATGGCAATGCGGTCCCTAATATATTTGATGTGCCTAATCCTTCACCGACCATGGCCAGCTAAAGAAAATTTCCGAAGCCAAGGCATGATGCTTGTGTGGAGAGTGCTGAAGGTCAGCTACTATGAAGTTATCCGTTGATGTATGTTTCAAAACGTTAGTTTATCGGATGAGCAACATGTGAGATATGAGGATGTACATTTTTTATAATGCTTGTGTATGCCTTTTCAAAATATGATATGACCTGGCAGCTGCTTGTCAATTTAGACAACTTCACAAACTTTGATGTAATTATGATACTGCGTAAAATCTCAGCTTTTAAACCGTAGTTACTGCCGTAGTACTGTAATTATATTTTTGTTTTATAGTTGTTATTTAGTGTTAAAACAAAGTGGTACAAAACATTTTTGGAGTCCATTGAACTGAGATTAAACAATCTGGAAATAGTTGAGAGAAATATACATGGTATTGGCCTTATAGTATTCCTATTTTATCATTTATTATACCTTTTTGTCTCGATGCTATCACTCAGTTCTGCTATAAGTTTCATAAATATTGAAAAACTCAAGGAATAAGATGATAGACTCTCAGTTGATGCATCATTAACAGTTTCATCCAACGGATAATATGCCTATACCCATAAGGTCTGAATTTTATAGCATTGAAGTAAACCTATGGGAAATAGGAATGATTCTTTTAAATTACTGAGTACTTATAGTTTTTCCGATGTAATGAGGTTATTCCAGAGGAAGGGCAACTGCCAAAAATTGGTAATAGTGACCTGACGGGATCCAGTCCAACTGGACCATTTGACGCTGATATCATCAGCAAGTTGAAGAAGGTCATAAATAGGCAGAGGGTTGAAATTCATCGTTTGAAGAAGAAAAGTGAAGTTTTGATTCAGCAGCTAAAGACTGCTGAAAGTAATAATTCATTGGAATCTGTACGCAGCAGGTATTCACAGAAAAAGTAGAAAGATAGACAAGGTTAATGTTGTACACGTTATGTAGCAACCCAAAAAATCGATTGCTTGCTTGCTTTTGTGAATTCGATTGAAAAAATTGATTTTGTGATCAAAATAAACTTATTTTATTCAAGGAACTTTAGTTGTGTAATTAATTTTATGGCGTATTCCCTGTTTCCTTTTCCCTCCTTCCTTACAATATTTGCAATATGTCCAAGATGCAGTATTTGGCAGTATTATTCTATTCCATGCGCAAAGGGGAGTATAACTGGAATATTTATTGGCAGCGAGTTTGCTCCTATTACCTATGTAGGCTGATAATAACTGGGATCTAAATTAAATAATGTAAGTAAAGTGGCAAGTTTTAATTAGAGAATGATGAGATCTCTCTACTGCATCGCCTGTAGCACATATTATGGACATACTTTTCTTTTAATGCTTCGGTTTAATCTGGATATGTCATTATTCACTGTATGTCATGTTCAGGTCAACAGCAGCTGTGGAAGGTTATACTGTTTTACTTTTGTATGGCTAGGTAGGCTCATGGCATTTATTGATACCATATTAAATTTTGATATAATTGTAGATCTTTATGTACGTGATACTCATGCTAATGTGGCTATGTTGCATTCAAGGCACTAATAAAACAACCGTGAACTTCATATTTCAGCTATTAATGTTATGATAGGCGAAGTGACTTTATGGAATCGTGACAAGTTGAAGAAAAAATCACGTTGCTATTTTACACACTTTTTTGATAAACTGACTGGTTTCAGTGTCTATACATCATCATCAGAGTGTGTCAACATGTTCAAGTACAGTTGGCGTCTAAATTTAGAGGACTGGATATGGGGGAGGGGTTGTATAACATCTGATCTCTCCTCATCTCAAAGCTCCTCCTTCAACCCCTCATCCTGTACCCTTAAATATGACGCCAATTCTGCTTAAACATGTAATCCAACTCTCATAATGATGTTGAGGCATTGAAACCGGTCAGTTTATTAAAAAAGAGTGAAAAATTACAAAAGGATTTCTTCTACAACAATTTCAGGTAATTACCACAGGAGAGTAGTGAGATCTCCACTGTATCCCTTGTTGCTTATAGAATGGGAGTAATTACGAAGAACTTAACTTACATTCTTAAAACCATAACGACTAATAATCCAATTTCGTCCAGAATTCCTATCCTCTTCCTTCCTCTCCCACGCTTCCCCAGTGTTCTCCCCTCTATAACTCTCTTCAACATGCCCTCTCCTCTCAAAACCTCCTCCATCTATCTCTTCTGCCTTCTCCGAACCTCTGCCACGAGCTTCCTCTCCTCTCCGACCATATTCAATACCTCCTCGTTTGTCTTCCTCGCCATCCAGCTCACCTTCTCCATCCTTCTCCAAACCCACATCTCAAACGCCTCAAGTCTACGCACATCCTCCCTTCGCAATGACCAAGTCTCCGACCCATATAGCGCCACGCTCCATATTAAAGTTTTCACCAGCCTCTTCTTTACGTCTCTTATCAGACCCCCCTCATCAATTCCCTTCTCTTCGAAAATGCTTCTTTAGCGAGCGCATGTCTGCTTCTGATGTCCTTATACATATTGCATCAAACTACTGGTATAATGACGGTAATTTGAGAGTTAATACGCCAATGTTTCATGTACATAAAGTCGTAGGCGCTTGATTTGTTTCGAATTTCCCGCATATTTCACTTATTTTCAATATGGCCGCCGTGCGCAATTTCCATTACAAGAAAACCAAGAACCCTATATAAGGACATTTCTCTTGATGCGCTTTCGACCGTCTTTTGCTAACATTTGCTGTAGCAATTTAATAGGATTTCGGAGCTTGCCGATAGGTGGCACTGATGCGAAGCTCGAGGCATGTTTACGGTCAGTTTTGCATTGCTGGGAATAGAGATTGGTGTGTGCTTGTGCAGTTAAACGAGGATAATTTGCTTCAAAATGGGTTTGCAGAGTTGTTTTTTTGCCGGGACGCTCTACAGGACACACGAATACAAATAGGAGGAACAAGATTCTCGGCATAAAGAACAAAATCTTGTTTTAGTATATGCATTCCTTCATTTGCTGCAGAGATAGACTGCATTCAATGTTTACATTTCCTTGTGCCTCCAACATTGCGTACATGAAAGTGTGCCTCCAATGCTTTGGCATTCCCAGGGTATGCATTCCTTCATTTACTGCAGAGAGAGACTGCGTGCAGTGTTTACATTTCATTGTACCTCCAACATTGCGTACATGAAAGCGTGCCTCCATTGCTTTGGTATTCTCAGTGTATTTATTCCTTCATTTACTGCAGAGAGAAACTGCATTGAGTGTTTATATTTCCGTATTCCTCCAACATTGCGTACATGAAAGTGTGCCTTATTATCTGCCTGCTGCCTACCTTTACTGTTTCTGTTATCGTGGCTACATCCATGTTGTTCAACTTGAGTTCTACTGAGGTATTCGTCTTAATTAGCCAAAATCTTAGTTACTCAAAGGCTTCACGCAGCCTTTGAATAGGACAGAGATTCAAGATAGGTACATGTTTCCTTCCTACAATGAATCTTCAAAGGTAAATTTTTCATTTTGAAGTGATAAATAACTTTGACAGGGTTCCCTGCTCATTATTTTTAACTAATATAGCAACTTTGTATCGTATTATATGATACAGAAAATTAAAATTAAAGTCCCTAGTGTCAGGGACTTTATTGAGCTAAAGTTGTGCATTTTCATTTAACCTTCATCTTCTAGAATTAATTTCATATTTGATTTGATATTTTATCATACATTTTCATATATATATATATACTTTTTATATATTGATATATATATATATATATATATATATATATACTTTTATACAATCATTTCATATTTGATTGTTTGTTTATAACGGGTTCCAATTTGTTTTAAACATGGATTAAATGTTCATAGATTCTAGTGAAGTGACTGATACTTTTTTTTCAACGCCCAGAGTAGTATTTTGATCGTTTCCCCATAGAAGTAAGAGATCAGGCTAATGGTGCATAGGGATTCACAATGAATAACTTGCTTTATCAATGGTTAATTTATCAAAAGTCATGACGACTTGCGGCACAAATAACCTTGTGTTCATATCTGGCCGGCCGGAAGCATAATCTTGAGTACTCTTGGTACATACCACTGGATATTATGATGCCGTAACACGAAAATGAGCTTAATTACTCTTCTGAGTGTATACTTGTTCTTACAATATATATCTTAATTTTGTATTACGCCCTACAAATGGGAAGTGGTTTGGAATCATTGTGATTGTCATGGCATCAATCACTACGTTTACCAATCGATCTCAGATCGATCTGACTGGCTCAGCTCGGTATGGTAAACGGAGCGCGCTGGGCAGATCGATCTGAGAAGCGAGCCGAGTCAGCCCGCTTTCCCTAACCGGTCTGAGATCTCAGATCGATCCGAAGAGGCCGGAGCGCATCGCTCATCGTTCTTCTTTTGGTTGCTGATGGTAAACAAAATATAATCGATATCATTTACGGCGTGACTTGTTGCAAGAAGGGAAAGGAGAGAAGTGTGCGGCTGAAATACGCAAGAAATCTCAAAATAATTCAAACTACTGAAATCGATAGTTCAAAATCGATATTTTCAGACCGTGTTGGTAAACAAGGCGATCTGAGTCGGCTCGCTGCTGAACTTTCAGATCGGTCTGAACTCAGACCGATCTGAGATCGATTGGTAAACGTAGTGTATAACATCAGCTGATTTCGCTAGCGGCGTAATCGAAATACGTAAAATGACAAGTGAACTAGCTTTCAAATTATTTGCATTAATTATTATTATAATGCACTGTTTGTGAATGTCTAACATCATAAATTAGAAATTTTCGGGCGAAATATGGAATAAAAACCCACCGATCACATCACCTAATTCCGTAGGCCCTTAGTGTAAATGATTTCTGTTTCGCGATGTTCTGGAGAGTTTTCTATTCGATGGCTCTTTACCTTGAGTTCATATAACTACTAGCAAATGCCTTAAAGTATTACTAGCAGTATTGCTCATCATACTAGCGTATAGGAAGAGAAATTGGAAACTTAAAAACACGTATAGTTGGGCAAGTATCTGTCTGCTACATGCCTCGCCCTAAAGCTCTTGATAGGAAAGTACGGTCAACGTTTGATCTCGGCAAATGCCGACAATCGAGGCTTCTGATTGGTTCCCTACATGTTCCTTGCGCATCTAGCCATCGTAGGCCTTTCTTTACATGGGAGAGATAGGGACTAAACATGTTTTCACGAGATAAAAATTAATTAACTATGTTTCATCGAATTTGAGCCATGATAACTTGTGAATGATTAAATTGCCTATAATACCACATCATTTTCATATCAAGTTTATCCTCCAAAATGCGGGAGTCCAGTATAATACGAGCCCAGCAGACGCCTCAAACGGCAGCAGACGACGTCGTCTGCAATATAAGTGGAACGTCGCGATATTTTCCCCGCTCGTAAAGTGACTTCTCGTTGATAACTGGCGGAATGGTATTTTAATACGATCGTATTAATACGATCTACTATCTAATTTATGTTCTGCAGTGTCATTGTCAAGTCAAGTGAGCATTTTGACAGGATTTCCACGATCAGCACTCCATGTTTAACTGAGGCACTGACCATTATGCACAATGATTAAGATTCCAGTGACAATACAAGGTTGGTCACCGTCTGCTCTCTATGGGGATTCACTTCATGGTCGAGGAATTGACTTGACGTTTTACTCCTATTGCAGAGAAATATTCTATACCTAGGCGATTTTGATACCTAATTGACAAGTAAGCTAATATTTAGGTAGTATTATAATATTTAAAAATGCCATTCCGCCAGTTATCAACGAGAAGTCAATTTACGAGCGAGGAAAATATCGCGACGTTCCACTTATATTGCAGACGACGTCGTCTGCTGCCGTTTGAGGCGTCTGCTGGGCTCGTATTATACTGGACTCCCGCATTTTGGAGGATAAACTTGATATGAAAATGATGTGGTATTATAGGCAATTTAATCATTCACAAGTTATCATGGCTCAAATTCGATGAAACATAGTTAATTAATTTTTATCTCGTGAAAACATGTTTAGTCCCTATCTCTCCCATGTAATGAAAGGCCAACGATGGCTAGATGCGCAAAGTTGACAGGGCAGTTTCAAACGAAAGTACTTCCAATCAAGCGCTTTACCTCGCCCTCGACTGCAGCGCAGCCTGTGGCCAAAAGTGGAACTTCAATTCTTTCGCGGGTATTGGCAACAAATTCGAGATGGAAGATAGCCGTCCTTATATAGGGTTCTTGAAGAAAACAATGGTATAGTCGCCATCTGTCCTCTCTGTATATCTTTACTCTGTGGTGATACTGTTCCTAAAACATTGTTACGAAATAACAAAAATTTAGTACACAGCACCGAGTTTCCCTACTTCACTCACTATTTTAATTGATATCCTACGTCTTCGCGATCGCAGCGAACGAAATTTTTGCCTTCACTGCATTAGCATGCGCACGCTCCCGCAGTGAAGGACAAAAATTTCTATTTACTCAGAGGGAAGCCGGAGCTAAGAACACTAAATATCAGAAATATAGAAGGGAAACCTGGAGCTTATTGTTTTAAAAATGCCTTTTCAGTTTGTTTCATCTAAGATATGAAGTTATATGAAGATCTCTGACTAGTGAAATCATCTGTTCGACTGCCCTCGTTTTTAAAATACGCCGTAGGATTTGTATCATAGCATCCAGTCTGGGAGAAAATTAATTTCACCTGCTTCCCGATCACCTTATTCACCACCTATTTCACTCATATTGCTACGCTACATATGCGCATTTATACTAACATTTCGTTTGCTTCATAAATCCTTTTTCTTTCGTAAACTATTCACTTAAACTGTGTGTATGATTTCTGTGATGTGAATCTACTTCTGGACGCCATATTGGAAATACTGACCTTTTCCTCCTAGTTCCCCCAGATGGCGCAGCGGTCGAGCAGTGTCTTCATTTTTATACCCACCATCCATGACTTTTCCCGGCTTCAACTTAAAACTATTCCCGCTTTTCGACGGCTTTATCACACTCAGGAGGGACGGGTAACCTCTCAGAGCTACCCTGTAATCTTTGGAGGTACTTCATTCCACTGCCTCCATTCGGAACTTTCATCACCAACTCGCCTCTCGCCGTAATTTTACGCAAACCAATCACCATTGGGGTGGGTTGTGTAATAACCAATGCGGGCCGCCCCGTTGGTTTAAAAGGGTATTTGTGAAAATAAAACGTAACTATCCGCCAAATAACCTATTTTTCCGTTCAGAAATGGTCTTCTCGACGCCGCGTACTGTCCCACCGTAGCACCCGTGTTGCACACTCCACAGACCCGCAACGTTGTGGGGGGGGGGGGGGGGGTTGGTAAGACCATATTTCAGACGTGAATTTAGTCCGTATCCCTCTACCGGGATTTCCAAAAATCTCGCAAGATGGCGTCAAAATATCACAAAAAATACGCGAATTTGGTCATTTTCAAACTTTATTTTCTCCAAAACTAAGAATCTCACGCCTTTTTTCATTCATTGATAATGTCCTGTGTTTGTGAAAATTATGATTTTATAGTCTTAACAGAAACTAATCTTTCTTCTGAAATCCATGATAGTGAGGTCAACATTCCTGACTTTAAAATGTTTCGCTTAGATAGGAACCAGACAATTAGTCATAAGCAATCTGGATGAAACATTTTAATTTACGTAAGAAATATATTTACATGTTATTTAGTTACCATGTACTCAATAGTTGAGGAACTTTATGTAAGTTTGCACTTACAGAAGCAGAAGATTATTATTGGTGGAGTATATATTCTACCACTCTCTCATATGTATCTGTGTATCAAGCACACTCAGACTCCGTTGCATCTGTATTAAATCAAAAGAGGAACTTCAAAACTGTTATTCTTGGTGACTATAACCTTCCAAACCTTATCTGGTTACATTATCCTGATGACAAAACCAGTTTATATCCAACTAGTACCTTTTGTCATAAATCTAATTTATAATAAGCCAGTTCGGTTTCTTTAATTTAAAGCAATTTAATTGTATACTTAATAAGTTATTTAAATACCTGATGATGATGCAGTGCATCAAAACCCGGGTCGATTAAAACTTCATCTGTGGAAAATTGTAATATCTTACAAGGGGAGTGTCCGATAACCGGGTCGCAGATCTTGATGAAAATTCGTATGCATATAGAACTCCGAAAGCTTTTCACGAATCACCCCACATATGGGCGTATAAATCCAATAGTTTCAACAAAAAAGGCATTTAAAGATTTATAGATGTTATAAAAACCCTATTTATCAGGCACGGCATCAAGGGTGGTGTGGTCCAGTGGTCAGCATACGGGGTTACGGTGCAGAGGGGTGATTCGTGAAAAGCATTCAGAGTTCTATATGCATACCAATTTTCATCAAGATCTGCAACCCGGTTATCGGACACTCCCCTTGTTAGTTCTTACTAATAAGTTATCTAAATGTTTGTTTTTTCAAACCATTGTAATGTCGCTGTTGTTTAAAGTGAAGAAGAAATAGTTGAGATTGATGTATATCATCCTTGCCTTGATGTTACATTGCCTTATATCAATGACCGTACATCACTGAAATACTCAAATTATATAAATATTTAAGACTACAAAAATGCAAATTATGAAGATATTATTCATTACTTATCATCTATTCATTGGGAACATATTTTTAAGGATCTATCTATAGATGATTGCATAAACTTATTTTATTGCCTTATCTACAAATCAATGGAATTATTTGTACCTCTCAAGTTGTTAAATCATCTAACTTTCCTAACTGGTTCTCAAGTTGTTTGAAATATCTAATAACAGAATAAAAGAAAGGCCATCGTAAATTTAAATCAACAAACTCTCCAGCAGACTACATTCTATATTCACATTAACGAACATTATGTAAAAATGAATTTAAGATTTGCTACTCTAACTTTATATCTGATCAAGAGATTAGAATTAGATGTAATCCTAAACCTTTTTGGTCTTACATGAACTCTAAAACAAAAAATAGGAATATTCCTGATTCAATTTTTCTTGATCATGAAATGGCATATAATTAGGGATAGGAATTTTTTGGTGGTTTGAGAGGGAGAAAAGCGGTACTTTGAAATTAGGAATTCGGTACTTTCAACAAGACATTTCGGTGTTTTCACAGTGACCACAAATTTATATATATATATTCACATAAAATGCCGATTATTTCAAAGTCTAGAAAAGGGTCACTTATACTATAGTTTAACCCAATATGATCTGGGTTATTATGCGACACTTCCCCTTCTAGCCATGTTATGACTGAAGACAATCACCTTGGTGGCGTAACCTGGAAAAGTGGCACTAAATTTAAAAATAAAATTTAATACATTTCGTGTATTGACATGTAACTTTGGAGGATTTCCATCCTTGTGAAAGTTTGCTGCAGTTACGTGCTTCGAAGATTTTAAATTTTTCCAATAGTGTCTTACCCCAAGCAACCTGACAGTTGTAGAATATGTACATGACCGTACTTTTATTGATACATTAAAATCCACCTTTTTGATACTGGAAAGCCCAGTCTCTTGCGCTTAATTTTGCATTCGGCATCTCAATAACTCGTCAAAATCACTTGAAAGCACAGAAACCAGGAATAAAACAAGGATACTTAACAGTTGTCACTGGAAAACAAACAGTCATTTGACGGAAATGGCCAAAAACTAGAGATCCAAACAATAAAATCAATCTTGGTGCCACGCAATAAATAAATATATCAACAATTATATTGATGCCGTAGTTGGCCTTGATTGGTGCTTTAAATCTAGCTACGCAACCATTGCAATGGAACAACCCCATTTCAATAAGGTCGTTCACTATTATTCGAAATTGCAATTTAATTCACGAATTCGGTAGATGGATTGGAAAATAGATTTTCGGTGAAGACAAAATTCTTCTATATTCAGTCACTCACTCTTAAATCAAAAACAAAAATTCGCGAAACTTGCCACCCACTCAAAAAGTTCGTGACAACATCAGAGTTCCGGTTCAGTTTGTAATTCGCTCGCTGGAAATCGAGGGAAGGGGAATGCTGCATAGTGCCCAGCATGATTGGGCGGAGCAGCGAGTGACGTCAAAACTTTTCATATTGGTTCTTTTACGTGAAAGGGTTAAGAACCCCGATTTTTCGCCGCCGATAATTCGAAAAGCAGGCGACGGATCAAAAAACGGAAAAATACATCTCTCTTTATTTTTCAAACTCTATTAGAATTGGCATTTAAAAAACTCTTGGCGAACAGGCCCATTGAAATGAAACAACTCAAAGTGGCTATTCAGGCATGCACAGTCCGTCTCGTCTTCAATTCCGTAGTAGAGTCTAATGAACAAATCAGAAAAAAATAAAAAAATCGGAAAAATACGTGTCTCTTTAGTTTCAAAACTATAATTAGCATTTAAAATCTCTTTCTGATCGATCCCATTCAAATTAAACAACTCAATACGGCTATTCACGCATGAGCAATCGTGAAGCCCACAAGGTGTTCTGTAAATATTTCAGGATTTACGAAGTGTTCCATCGCAGGAAAAGTTAGGGAAACCCTGCTGTAGCAGATTACTTAGAATAAATGCGCATATTGATTTTCCTTTGTTCAACTCACCTCGGAGCGGAGAGCCACCGATCATAGATGCCGATAGATGGTTATTCTACTAATTGTAAATAGAAAGCACCGAGGCGTGACGAGCTGTGTATTGCTGGTTAGCGCCGTAAATCGAAAGCACCCGATGTCATCCTCCTGAGATTGTTATCGTAACACCGGTTATGCTACGATGAACTGTAAACTTCCGCATACCTCAGGTATATTTGCACGCCAGTTCGTTAAAATCGAATTGAGAACATTTGCTTGCAATTTTAATGTTTTTCTTGCGTTTGAAATGTACTTCCAACCATTTCCTCATAAAAAATGAAAATTCGCGTTTTGGGGCACAATTCGCGACATTTCCCAAGTTCAAAAGTCATTTCCCCAGTTAGTATGGAGTACGTTGTAACTAACTACCACTCCTAGGACATTTTTGCCTAATTTTGCGAAATCTGCGATCGCGAAATTTTCCTATCCCTACGTATAATGGTTCAGATACAGTTAATTTATTAAAAAACAATTTTCGGAGTAGAAGCTCCATATAACGAGTAGGGCATATAACGAGAAGCTTGAATTAGCGAGGGATGGCCAAAGAACGATTTATAACCCTATGATTTACATGTAAAACAAATTGGAATTAGCGAGGAAAACAACCAGCCTCCACTGGGGTCGTTTACTATTACGAGTGGTAAATGTCTGCTTCAATCTCGGCAAACATGCACAAACTTGTGCTCTGTCATTGGAATTATATGGCTAGCAGTATTTTTTCCTCACAATTTAACGTTCAAATGCTCATTTCGGACAATCACGGCATGCCTGTATTCACACAAATAAATTTCTCAACGTTCGTGCATTTCTTTATTCTTTTGTCAACCTCCTGTGTTTTTATTAAGTTCAGTCCAACTGATACAGCATCGTGGCTGAGAAATGAAATTCATTGGATCTGAAAACTAAAATACGAATTATTAATGAATTCGAAAGTGGTGATGGGTACAAAAGCAAGATTGAGAGGCGACTTGCCATATATCTTCCTCGACCTTATTCACAATTCTGAAGAATAAGGAAAAATTTGGCACGGCAGTGCTTCAAGAAGGATGCCCAAGCGGGCAGGAGATCATACGTAGTTAGAATCTGCCTAATCTTGTGCTTTTGCCAGCAAAGAGAAACCTGAATTGCGATAAATGGCCCATCGAGTAAGGCAAAAGCGGAGTATCTAAGTGAGAGGCTCGGTATTGACAAGTTTAAATGTTCCGAAGTTTAATACGTTACTTGTTATGAAATACGATTCCCTATATTTTTAGTTGTCTGTGTATTGTATTGTCTTTTGTAATTGTTTCTAAGAGTATTAATATTGAAAACAGGTCAAGGATTATTCATTTCAATGTGCACGAAAGGTACATACTATAAATCATACGTCTATCTTGCAGCAGGGAGTGTAGTCAGCATTCATGGTATTCATTATCAACAAGTTCCCACTGCTGCCGCCAGATATAAGTATGACAGAAATTATTACGTGTATCGTGATGAAATTCATTTCGGAACTTTCTGTATCACGCTCAAAACTCACAGTAGAAACAAATAACCTATTTGTACCATGGAATATACAAAAAATAGTGAATCATAAAAATGTTGATGTGCCCTGCCACCTAGCGGCCGCAACGTGCACCATCGCTACCAAAATACGCGTTTTGTGGGATCCAATACCGTATTCGTTAGTAGTAAAAAGTTGCACGTTTTATCTAAACGCAGTAGATCCTTGAAAGTCTGCATTGTGTTCCCGCTCCATGCTTACAACTGTCATACGTGGACTTGCTTGTAAGGATGATGTTTCCATAAATTCAAGAGTATTCCACGCATAATTATTGTAATAATAACACAAAAAACAGTATTCTGTTAAAGGGAAATCATAAATGCTGGTGACATTGGGCCCTATGATTCCAAAAAGCCGAAGTCAGCTGTTTTCTGAGGCGATCTTACAGACGTTGGCATCCTCTTCTTTATTTCCACCTTTTAACTGGAGAAGATAGCAGCCCAGTGCTTGTGTGGAACGAAATCTCTGTAGGTCATATCTTGGTTATTAATTTATCTAGAATTTTTGCAAATTTTTGTTAATAGAACTTTCTCCGAACCATATATCCATTTTCATACACTTTTTAGAGAGGTAGGAGGTATGAAATAATTTCTCGTTTTTGAAGTGTTTGCCGTTTTTAGTCTGTTGCATTGCTAATACTTGCAGCCGCGACATTTGGAGCACCCAAAACATTGCGGCAATAACAATACTGCAATGTGCAGTACAGTACCTGTCTTGAAGTATCATTATTCGATTTTTAATATGCCAGTGTATGACATCTAACATGGAATTTGACGTCATCGAAAGTGAATACGATCATAAGTAATTGAAGGGTTCGAAAATATGACTTTTAATAGCCATCTCAATAGAATGTTTTCGCCACTCACCAAAACTTACCTCAATAATGGCTAAATTAGCATTACAGTTGTAGGAATTGACTGTGGAGTGATTATTTAATCATCTTCGGTATTAACGAGAGTTCTATTTAGCGAGTGATTTTTCAGATCCTGAAAGCTCTCGCTATATAGAGCTTCTACTGTATATCCTACCGATTCTTTAACTACCTCTGATATACAGGACTCTTCATTCTCGGTCAATTTATCATTACTCCAGATAGTACGTTTGTCATTATTCAGAAGATTGGGAAGCTCTCTAATTCCTACTCACCAGGGCCTGATGGGATTTCTGATTGATTTTTAAAGAAATGTCAATATATTATGACTGAACCATTGTATTGGATTTTTAATAAATCTTTAAGGACTGGCATATTCCCTGATCAATGGAAACTAAGCTACGTTAATCCAATTTTCAAAAGTGTTACATAATAAGAATGATGCCAAACAATATGGCCTTGTTTCAAAGCTTTCAACTATTCCCAAAATATTAGAAGCAATAGTAAGTGAAGTGATTTCACCAGTGTTTAATAATATAATTGTTGATCAACAACATTGGTTTCGATCAGGGAAATCTACTCTTACTAACCTTATCGAGCTATCTCAAAATTTATTTAAATCAGTTGAAAATCGAGATCAGATTGATTGCATCTATACAGACTTGTCAAAAGCATTTGATACTGTAGATCAAGGAAGACTAATTGCCAAAATAAAATCTTATGGTGCTGCTGATCCTATTTTTAAATGGTTGAATTCTTATTTAAATAATCGTTCCCAGGTTGTTAAAATTGGTAATTTCATTTCTGAAATAATTTTGGTAACCAGTGGTGTACCTCAAGGTGCCCATTTAGCATCATTACTCTTTAACATATGCACTAATGATATAGATCAAGTCTTCCAAAACTTTAAATTTTTAATGTATGCTGATGATACTAAATTTTATAAAAGTATTAATAATATTACTGATTGTGAAAACATATAGGATGATCTTTATCAATTAGAAGATTACTGCATTACAAACGAACTAAAATTAAATGAGTTAAAATGCAAAATAGTATCTTTCTCTAAATCTTCAATCGTAGAGTTCCCACATTCGTTTTAATCTGGTAATGTTGTTGAAAGAGTAAATTCAATTACTGATCTAGATTATGTATTCATCCGACTTAAATTTTCAAAATCATATCAGTTCAATTCAAAATAAAGCGATGAGATGTTTAGGTAGTATTACTAGATTTTAAAAAGATTTTTCTAAAGCTACCACTTTTCATCTCCTTTTCTGTTCACTAATAAGACCTCTTTTAGAATATAATACTCCAGTATGGAATCCTTATCAATCTATGCACTCATATAGATAGATCAGAATCAGTACAAACAAAATTCTTAAAAATAATAGGCTATAAGATTGGTATTCCTAGAGATTAAATGGACTGTCAGCACCTTCAATTAAATCTATGATTAAATAAACTTGAAGATAGATGATTTAATTGTGATGTCCTCTTTATCTACTTATTAATTCATTCATTCATTGACAGTTTGAACCTTCTTGCACAAATAAATTTTCACATTCCCCCAAAAAGTACTAGGCAACAATTGATTTTTGCAACTAACTGGCATCGCACTAACTATTCCTTTATTTCTACCATAGATAGAATGATGCGATCAGCTAACAGAATAGATTTAGACTTTTTTAATTCCTCCCTCTATAAATTAATTAAATGTTTCAAAAATTACCATAATAAAAAGATGTTGGATTGACACCAACCATTCACTGTTTACTGTATTATTGGGTTATTGATCATATCTTTGTCTTACTTGTATGTTTATAGTGACCTTTTTGTGATATACTTTATTTTTGTAATTTTTATATAATGGTGTTTACCGTAAAATAAATTTCTTGATTTCTTGATGGAGAGTAGCGGTTGCAATTGTTTGAATTATTAAAGTGGACCTTTAACTAACCGTGGCCAAGCAATCCATGAGCCAAGCTATTCATAGGCTGAACAATTTGACTGTTTGTGAATTTTGGCGCTTAGTGACATTTCGGCAATAAGTATCGAGAGGCAAGAATGCCAAAATTTTGTCACACTGATCATACATGGTGCAGAAACATGGACTCTGACAAAAAAGAATGAGAAAAGGCTGCTGCAGGCATTTGGGATGCTGGTATGAAGGAGAATGGAGAAAGTTGGATGTAGGTAAAGGAAGACAAGGCAGTGCTTGGCATGGAGGGAGAAGAGAGGAAACTTATTGAATAGAATAATACACCTCCGGGCTAACAAAGTTGAGCTATCATAGAGAAGGAAAATGTTGGGTGATACCAGGAGAGGAAAGATGAGATATCAAAAAAGGCATAAAAGACAGCATAGATATATGCATATGATTCTTAGTCTGCTTCCCTAAAGGTAACATTAAAAAAATCCCCAAAAATTTGAAATTTTTTCCTCGCTAAGCATTTTCCACCTAAATTTAATAGGCAACCAATGATAATGACGTATCTTAGGAAATTTTGGTCACTATTCTCTGCAACTGTTTTGCTTGAATGTTTATCCAATGCTACTACTGCATTTTCCATTGAAGATGGCACAGCTGTCACAGAATCTCTGTTCTCCTCACAATAGATGAATATGAAACAGGTATTGGAAACACAAAATAAAACCCTGTAAGGCAGGGAAAGCTGTTATGGGTAGATGGTTTGCTCTTCAGTACTCTTTCTGGTTGCTGCATACAAGTCCCTCAAGCAATAGGATGAATTACTACCACCTGGCTTCAGCTATGGACTCAAGATACGGGCTCCCTGCCCGTGATAAATAGGAAAAGGCAATTTTCCAATCATTGCCGTTGCACAAATGATGTAGTACGCAGTCACGCACACGAGTGTGAAGTTATACACCAAAGATGGTGAAATTCGCCATGAAAAATATAATACCACTCATATAATCAATTTTTCCCACTCGGTAGCATCAATTAGGAGGGAAATTACAATGTTTTATCAACAGTTTGGCTACCCATTCCACCAGTGCTTATTGTCAATCTCTTACTCTCCCTTCTGCGCCAGTCTGCATTGCTAAGTTCAACAACGATATGCGTTGATATTAAAAAGAATAATATGAATATGCCATCGGCATGTAACAGTTTAGAAACCAAAACGTAAATAAGTTGTTGGGAGATTGTTGTAAGTAACTGAAATAAAGATGTACTTGGATGTACTGAAGAACTAGTTTCTCACATTTTAATGAAGAATTCAACAAGTTATGGGCCTTGATCGCAAGAGAATAGCTAGAAATTTGTTATTCATCACGAATAATTCCAACGTAAATTAACCGTGGAAGTATATTGTACATAAGGTACAAAATGGCTGCCAGTAGTAGTGCCTACTAAATTCAAGTGGATAAACTCGAAGAACCTGAAGACTGAGCTAAATAGAAATGGCACGTTTCGATGTTGTTGAGAGCGTACGCACTGGAAGATATTGTCTTTGGTATGCGCAAGCGTTTTGAAATCGTGGAAAATGCGACAGCGGAGGAAAGGGTGGCAGGTCATTTGTGGTTGAAAGATGACATGAAGGCGGCAAGTTTGTCAGCTGGCAGTGACCCGAAGAAGGAAAACCAACAAAATAGATGTGGTATTTGTAAAAAATCGAAGAAAATCAATGACCGTGCAAAACAAAAATTTCTATGCCATAAGTGCAAACAGATCGGTCATTGGGCAGCGGAGTGTCCGATGAAAAGGACCGATTGAAGTGCTGGCAACAACCAATCTGAAAAGAATGCTGCATTTATATCACATGCTCTTGGTGCCTCATTTAATTACTATTCTCAAGCCGACAGATGGTACTGCGATAGTGGTGCTACCAATCACGTCACTGCAAATAAGCGATATTTTGTATCATATACAAAATTAGCTGCACCTAAAATGGTTTCACTCTGTAAACGAGGTGTAAGCATGCTGGCTCATGGAAAGGGAACTGTTAAAATTGAAGTGCATTTGAACAAAACTTGGAAATATGCGGAATTGAAAGACGTTCTGTATGCTCCTGAAGCAAGTGCTCACTTATTCTCCTTACAAGCAGCTACACGAAAAGGTTATTCCACAAGACTAGATGCTGAAGGTGTCAAACTTGAAGACAAAGACACTGGGGAAACGATGATGACTGGGCGAATAAGCTGTGGTCTAAACGTACTTGACATACGTGTTGTAAAACCGGCACAACCTATTGAAGTGAATTTGGTGACATCGTCAGATACACTGCAAGTGTATCATGAAAGATTTGGTCATCAGCGCAAGAAGCACATAAAAAGCATCTTGAAGCAAAATGAAGAATTCTGCGATGGATGTGCCCAGGGAAAAATGCATCGGTTGCCATTCGAGAGTCAAGGTAATCACCCGATGCTCACTGATGAGCAAATTCACGCCGATGTGAATGGACCCATGTCTACGGAATCACTTGGAAGAGCATGCTACTCTGTTTGTGTTAAAGATGATTATAGTAAGTTCCGTAGAATTTTCTTCCTGAAGCAGAAAAGTGAAGTCAGCACCGTCTTGGAACAGTTCCTGAATGAAGCCACGACAAATGGTCATGTTATCAAACAATTCAGGTGCGATGGAGGAAAAGAATTTGACAACAAGAAAGTTTCTGAACTCCTTTCGAACAGAGGAATAGAGCACTGCATTACTCCACCTTATACACCACAGCAAAATTGTGTTGTGCAACGAGAGAACCGCATGATTGAGGAATGCACGCATTCAATGCTGAATGCAAGCAAGCTGCCAAAAGAATTGTGGGTAGAAGCATGCAATACTGTTACATATCTTTTAAATCGCACTGGGAAGTCCTCCATTGAAAACAAAAATCCTTATGAACTGTGGTATGGACGACCTGTAGGAAGCCTGAATCATCTGAGAATATTTGGAACAGAATGTTATGTGCACATGAACAAGCATTTCCATTCGAAGTTTGACGACAAGACTGTTCATGGACATCTGGTTGGGTACGTGAACGAAAGGGACGGATTTAGGGTGTGGATTCCATCTCAGAAGAAAATTGTTTTAAGCCACTATTTAAAATTCAAGCCTGAAGTTGTTTGCAATTTGCACACCGATATTGCTGAGTTTGAAGTAGATCGTGATCATGAGTCAGAGTCTATCCAATCCAACTTCCGACGTGAATAAAAAGTCAGGTGAAGTCAGCTATGACAAGAAGGCAGAAAGTTTAAGTGAACAAGAAAAAGATGTCACGACGCACAGTCCCGGAGGAAGAGAAGTATCAGGTAAAAGAGAGGAAGTAATAGAAAAAATGAAGAGAAACAAAGAAACCAGTGGAGATTATGTGTACATGGCTGGACCTCCTATTATCAAGGACAAGGATCCAAGTTCATATTCTGAAGTTCCATTCATATCCAAGTTCATTTTCAAATTTGACATAAAACAGCTTTCCTGAATTGTGTGCTCGAAGAGGATGTATACATGGAACAACCGGAAGGTTTTGAAGATGGCACTGGACGAGTATGTCTACTGAAGAAAAGTCTGTATGGTCTCAAACAGGCAATGTTGGAACAAACATTTCGTGGAATTCATGAAGAAAGCTGGATTAAAAAATAGTGATGCTGATCAATGTCTCCTCTAACATAGTAACAACAAGAAACATTTATATGTTGCAATCTACATTGATGATGGTCTAGTTGTGGGCAGCGAAAGAGCAGAAATTGAAGAATTCATGGAAAAGTTGCAGCTGGAATTTCATACAACTAGAGGGTCTCTTAAAATTTTCTTGGGTATGAAGGTTCAGCAAAATGAAGACGGATCGATAATAGTGAATCAAGAAGACTATACAAGGAAAATTCTGGAGAGATTTGGAATGGCCGAGTCGAATGGAGTTTCTACCCCAATTGGGCGAGAAGAGAGTGATGTCAAAGAGAATATTACAGCCAAAATTCCTCATCGTGAAGCAGTGGGTTGCCTGCTGTATTTGGCTACGGCCTCACGAACAAAGTAGCTCGGGCCATGGATGATCCTACAATTCAAGATTGGAATCAAGTAAAACATATTTTTAGGTATTTGAAGAATACAATGGATTACGGAATAATTTACAAGAATAAAGAAGTTTTAAAGGTCAACAGTGATGCCAACTACGCTGGTGACAAGAACACACGACATTCAACGACAGGTGTCGTTGCAACACTCACTCATGGAGCTGTATCGCTGACCAGTTAGTCGCAAAAGTCAGTGGCAACATCAACCACAGAAGCAGAAATAGTATCAGCAAGTGAAGGAGCAAAGGAGTTGATCTGGTTGAAAAGATTGCTTGCTGAATTAAGTGGAACTACCAACCAAGACAAACCTCCTACGCTCTACATCGATAATGCTGCATATCATCCAAAAACTAAGCATATAGAGGTTCGTCACTTCTACATCAGGGAAAGATTCTTGAATGGAGAACTTGGATTAGAACACATCAACGGGACTAACCAGTTAGCTGACCTGCTAACCAAGCCATTGGAAAGGGTCTGATTCAAGATGCTGCATGAAAGGATTGGGGTGCAGAAGATTAAATCTGAGTAGATTTTTTTATTTTTCTTTTCGAGGAAGTGTTGATATTACAAAGAAAATTATGAATATGCCATGGGCATATAACAGTTTGGAAACCAAAACGTAAATAAGTTGTCGGGGCATTGTTGTAAGTAAGTAACTGAAATAAAGATGTACGTGGGTGTACTGAAGAACTAGTTTCTTACATTTAATGAAGAATTCAACAATATGTAAAACAGTAGAGGACGAAGGTACAAGCCTTGAATCTCAAAAAAATATTCCGTGATTTTCTGCCACATATGCTTGCTAGGTCGACAACAGTTTTAAGTTATTTCTACAAGCATTGCCCATGGTTGAATTTTTCTTATTGTGCTTAAACTCACACTGACATGAAACTATCGGATATCGGATATAATTAAATGCGGCAAAAAAGTAATCCATAAAGGCGGTAAAACGTTATCCATGATCATCAATAAATAGAAATTATAACTGCAATTAGTCCCATCGAGCTAAATCACATCTCCGCATTTTGGGACACTAATGCAGTTGACTAAACAGTGGGCTTATTTGGGGTATAGTAATAGCAGTAGTAATACTCTGTGGCAGGAGTGACAGAAAATTTATATATAAGCCTATTGAATAGCAATTAACTAGGTAAATTAATGAAAAGAGACAACAAAATACCTCGTTTTTCTCCTCTTGGGGTTTGAGCCTCTCCTGATTCCGAATAAATTCTTCTTCCATTAACAAATAATCCTTAATCCTTTCCAGTTTCAGCAATTTCAACCTGCATCTGGTGTGAGGGGTTACTATCGAAAAAAATGCCAAATTTTAAAATGACATAGAACATTGAAAACGGAGGAGACTCAAAGAGTCACGAACACCATTTCTGAAATCATAGTTGGCCATACCTTGAGGTAATTTCATCGCGGCATCTGGTCCCTTCGTTCTCCTTTTCTTCTTTCCAACTCTAGTAGGAATAGGAGGCTCATATTTCTTTTTCTTATCCTTTTCATCCTTCTTCGAACCCCCTGATCCTCCACCGGAGGATTGATTTTGACCCTAGATTCGGAAAAATTAATTTAAAAAATTAAATTAATTACCCTACGCTTCATGCTTAAGACGACACAATGTAAACTTTCCGGTAAGAATCCGAAATAGCGAATATATCACAATATAATTAGATATAATACCATTTTGTTTCACTGATGACAACTATTTTCAACAACTCCCAGTCATCACAGCAACAGCGCGACCTACCGAAAAGAAAAATGACTTTACTCAAAATACATGCGCTATCCGTAATGTTCATAAAGGCGGCAAATATGAACCTCAAAGAAATATAGTATTTGAAATGCAAGTGCCACCTAAGTCCAGTAAACTAAACAGTCAGCCACAACTGGAAAGTATTTAATTGGTATTTATGAATATCGCTAAATAAATTCTTTCATTTATGCTTATGGTAGTGCTTTATCGGGTAGGGGAGGGATCATTTTCAAATGCACAAGAAGGGTAATTGAATCCATGCGGTGGAAGTCTTGGGGTCTTTAAATCAATAAATTAAATGAAAATGTTCTCCCCAATCTGTAGGAGGCACTCATTTAGAAGGATTGTTCCAAAACCCCCTGATTAATGTTAATAAAAATGTGGAACCAATGTTGCGTGTGTGAATATTGGTTTTATAGTAGATATATGACAAAGGTAGGTTTTTTAAGGCAGAGGAGAAGGAATATTTGAATACCATCAGGCGAACATTTTCACCTGGGATGACCTTCTTAATATTTCTGATACTCTTAAAGTTATTATAATCTTTAGTATTCATATATTAACGTTATTTGAATTTTTATATAGAGGTAAAAAAGAATGACAATTAGTATAAAGTATTCGCCAAGTGTTAATGAGCATTAATATTTGACAAATAAGCAAACAATATGTTTTTAACCAGGTGTACAATGGTTGGTGAGTTCTCGGATTTTCTACCGGGTTGAATTTTTTTTACCATGGATAAATTTTAATTTCTATTACCATATATGGAATAAAGATGACTGACTGCATTTCCTATGGACTTGTATGTTTTAATCTATTTATGCATGGACGTACGCACAGGTATATTCAATGAAGTCGCGTAGCTAAAATATTTAAATTATCGTGTCGCCATTGTTCGCTACTCTTCGCAAATGTGATCCATAAATCCTGATATTGGTATGTGCTCATGGCTATTGAAGCGGAAGACATCTGCGATAACGATTAGTTCAACTCGAGGTTATCTCATGTATGCACTTGGATTGCAGCAGGAAGGTCAAAGTTGTCATATACTGGAAATCATTACTGATTAGGGTTATTAGAACAACCGTGACGAGTTTCAGTGAGTGAAAGATCAAACACAGTAGAAGTTGGTTGGCGCACAAGGGAGTTCAGACCGGGCGGGAATTGTCGTAAACACGTGAAGTGAAGGTACATTTGACAGCGTTGACATATCTCTGACACCCAGCGCGCAGGTACCCAGCTTCTACGTGCAACAGGTGGTGGTCACGTGAACCGGCAAACGTGAGAATTTTAACGGTGTTGTCTGGTGTTGTCAGTGTAGTTGATTACATATTTTCGATTTTTGAATTCTTTTACGGTAAATGGTTATTATTTATTGACACCAACGCTTAGTGCGCCTCGCAATGTCATTATGTAATCAATGAATATTAGGTGTAGGTTGGAAACTAGATCCAAACGTTTAGTTTTTTTTATGTATAAGTAAGTATTCAAAATTCACTTTGGAAACTAATGTATGATTTTTTTCACTTCAGGCTTCAGATTTCAAGCAAGTTCCATTGCTGAGAGCATCAGCTTCGCCATGTCGGGAAATATTGGTCAGCTTCTGTCAGGAACTGAAGCTGCAAAGTAATTAAACCAAATTTTTTCTTTCATTGACAATGTTTTCGAGCCGTAGAGCAGAGATATTTGTAATACAATTTTCAGCGCACAGTCATTCTCCTATTTTTACCACTTCTATTAATAATTTGATGATATCTCATGAATATTTGGCGGTTTCCGAATGCATCAATGGTAGTTCAATATCTGCCGTAGAATAAGAGCATCGCAGGCATAATGTCACAATATCTTTGTACGAGTACTACGGAGTAGGGGTTGTCATAGTCATTGTAGTAAATGCGTTATGTAATTTGTACCATTCCACTATGGAAGTAATAGAATCATCTTAGGTTTCTACGGAGAATACTGTGCAAAATGCTTTGTTCCTCTTTAAGTTTTTGTCGAATCCACAGCTGTAAATTAGAAGTTGTGTTGGAAAAATGATGTATGCATTCTAGTGAACGGTTTTAACTCAAATTTGAAGTGTGGATTGATACTAACTTGATATCACCCAGAGACGATATTGCTCTACATTTCTCTGAACTTGATTCTGAAATCCTTATATAACAACTTATTCTACCCTTAACAGCGGAAATGCCACTGTGGTTTGGTCGCCTCCCCTGATGACTACCTATTTGAAATTTTAAGTTTTTCAAATTGTCATGTTGATACCCATTGATAATTTTTCTCATTGCCAGAGATATACGGGCCAAGCTGACAGAGGAAGTCGCAGAGTTAAAGCAGAAGGTTCCAGGGTTTGCCCCAGGTCTTTCTATAGTGCAAGTTGGTGGAAGGGAAGATTCAAATGTTTACATTAGAATGAAGATAAAAGCAGCAAATGAAATTGGTATTGTTGCTAATCATGTGAAGCTGCCTAAGAGCACCACGGAGGCAGAGGTGAATTTCCACTCTATGTTGATGTCACTACCTTTAATACTTAGTAAACATTTTAATTTTTGTGGGAATATTGGAAAGATTATAGAGGTGTGCACCAGGTAACATTTTGTTTTACAGCTTTTGCAGAGGCTGACTCAGCTGAACAATGACCCAAATACCCACGGAATAATTGTTCAAATGCCCTTAGACTCTGATAATCCAATCGATTCTCACCTGATAACTGATTCAGTGTCTCCAGACAAGGATGTGGATGGGTAATAATGTTTTTTAGACCATTATTCATGTTAAGGTTATCAATTATTGGTCCTTATTTTCAGTGAATTATATTTTCTCACTGTCTTTTGTTTCTTTCAAGGTTACATACCATCAATGAAGGTAAAGTTGCGATTGGTGACTTGGAGACTGGGTTCTTGCCTTGCACACCAAATGGATGTATGGACTTAATCAAAAGGTAAATTCTACCATATGATTTGCATGCATGTGGCCTGCACTCATCCGTCACGGTGCAATCTCAAATGTTAAAAAAGAAAGTGCCAGAGCATAACGTCAGAGTGAGGAGATTTGGAAAATTATGTGGCTAATTAAACTTCTTTGTCTCTATGGGGAGAGAAATATTTGCTCATTGATCTTGCATGTTCGTAATCTATGGCATCTAAAGCCTGATTCACATGATCATTTTTTCCCGTCCCTTTTCAGGGATAGCTCCAATGATAGCTCAAGTGATAGCTCAAATGATGGCTCAAAATGAAGGTTTTCGCAATCACTTTCAGGGATGGCTGCAGTGATAGGAACCCCTGTCACTTTTTTCATAATTTGAGCAGTCCCTTTTTCCATCCCTGACTCCATCATTTAGCCAATCAGAGTGCATCGTAAACTAGATTTGCACTGAAAATCTCGGGTGCGAAAATGATGTTCTCAGGGAGGACGCAAGTGATCGTGTGAATCAGAAAATGATAGCTTGAGTGGTCACTCTCCCTGTCATTTGAGCAGTCGCAGAATGCTTCCCTAAAGTAATCCCTGCCAAGGGACGGAAAAAATGATCGTGTGAATCAGGCTTAATATGTTGGTTAGAACCCCAAAAAATATGATTATAAGGTATTAATATGTCATCATCATCTGAGTTATCTACCGGTTAAAGGTAGATTATGATGAAAGTCAGAGAAAATCCAACAGCCTTTTACAGGTGCAGAGCCCTATCTACCCCTAGTATTTCTTTCTTCATCTCAGTGTAAGTCCTACCTTTCTTCATCCCGTCCATAAAACCTAATCTCTTTCTCCCCCTTCCCCACTTGCTCAACGTCCTTAGGGTAAGGGCCTAGCCACGTTGACACACTGGTTCCCATCAGATCACCGAAGTTAAGCAATGTCGGGCCCGGATGATGGTTGGATGGGTGGCCCTCCTTCATACCTCTACCAGGGTGGATGGAGGGGTGACACTCCCTCCAGACCGATACCAGGAAGCCAGAGGGAGATATACCGGGACGGTGGGAGGGAGGACTCCCTCCATACCTGTACCGGGAAGGTTGGGGGTGGCTCCTCCTTCATACCTCTACCGTAGTGCTCTTGTCCCCTGTTTGCAAGTGGCAGGCAGGTTAAACGTGGGATGGCACAATGGACCAAAAAGGTCTTGAGTGCCAGGAGGGCTCCAGAAGGCCCTCGCCTACCCATACAATCTGCTATCTGCCCAACGTCCTTCCCTCTATCACGGCCTTCAGCAAACCATCACCCCTTCCAGCCATCTACCCTGCATTTCCCTAATCTCATCCACAAATTTCCTCTCCTCCCCACCATGTCAAGCACTCCCTCATTTTGCTTCCTTTCTGTCCACCACACTTTCTCCATCATCCTCCACTCCCACATCTTGAATGCCTACAACCTATTTTCGTATTCCTTTTTCAAGGTCCACGTTTCTGCCCCATACAACGCCACACTCCATATCAAGCTATTCACCAGCCTCTTTTTTACATCCTTACTCAAGGTCCCCATCATCAATATATTAATGTGTATTGTATTTATTTTTCTTTGCATTCTTAAGGGAATGGTAGTATGGGTGGGTGAGAGAGAGTGTCCCCAAGAATTAGTCTTGACTTGGGGAGGTCACGGTTCATGCACAGCCAATTTCTCTGAAACTTGGGAGATAGTCCTGAACTCCCCGGTATCAAAAATACTCCCTTTTGGACAAAGATGGCTAATAGTTTTAGCTATTTTATTTTGCTATTTTATTCAAGAAATCGTTAGATGGTAACAAAATTTAACTTTAGTGAAAAAATCAATCTTCTAATCATAGCCATTTAGATTAGATTGTTGCTGGGGGGGCCTTCGTCAGGAGCCCGGGCTCTTATACCTTTCTTGGTCCATTGTGCCAACCCCTTGCCTGTCTGCCACTTGCAGACAGGGGACAAGAGCACCTCGTTAGAGGTATGGAGGATTGAGTACCAGGTATAGAGGACGTCCTCCCTCCAACCGGCCCAGTCTAGGTCTCCCTCCGGCCTCCCGGTATAGGTCTGGAGGGAGTATCATCTCTCCATCCATGCCTGGTTGAGGTATGGAGGTCACCCATCCAACCACCGTCCGGGCCCAACGTTGCTTAACTTTGGTGTTCTGATGGGAACCGGTGTTTCAACGTGGCTAGGCCCTTGCCCCATCATAGTCATTTACTCATAAATTGAAAATTAAAATACACAAAAGGTGACACCCATCGAATGTGCTGCGCTGAGACCTTCTATGTCATCCACCTCCCCTCATTGGCTGTTTTGGGGAGTGGAGTGGGGATGGAGTTGAGGAGGGGAGGTCTGCCTACACAGCTCGTAGCACAGCAGATTTTGATTGGGCAACAGAGCTGTGCAGTCTCAGTTGTGATTGCACGAAGGGTTGATGTAAGAAGTCTCAGCACGTCCGTTCCAGCGAAAGGGTTTAGAGCATGTTTTTCGTCGCTTATGACTTGAGAACTCGGTGACGGATCGAAAAACGGAAAAATACGGGTCTTTTCATTTTACAAACTCTATCAGATTTGGCAATAAAAAAATTGGTAAACTTAATTGGTTGTTGGCCCTCATTTAACTCCATATTCGATATGTACTTGGTTAATTAGGCCAAATTGGAATAATAATATGTATTAGATCACCCATCCCACATAGCACAGAATATCTACAAGATATCTGCAAAATCACTTCATGTCTACACCTAACATCTTGAAAATGTCTACAAAAATCTTGTAAACATTTTCTAGACACTTTGTAGATATTTGAATGTCTCCTTTTTTAGTGTCCTCTGGTCATCATCCTTAGATATTTTGTAGACATTGTGAAATGTCTTCTAGATATCTACAGTGCAGATTTTAAGCAGTGAGAAGATTTCACTGTTGTAAACGGAGTTGAGGATACAACCACCTTGCTTATGCGATGTCAATATTATGGTTTTGTAATGCGTTTAAAACAATATTTGCAGTCGCATTTTCTTACTAGGCATCCCACGGGTCTTCGGTTTTCCTAGGCACGGCACGTAATTTTTTAAAAGTCCAATGAAGGTCTTATAGAGACCAAAAAATAATTGACGCAGACTAATGTTCATTCAATTCAGGAGGCCACAAAGCGCGTCTAAAACGATATTTGCGGTCGCATTTTCTTACTAGGCATCCCACGGGACTTCGGTTTTCCTAGGCACGGCGTGTAATTCTTTTAAGTCCAATGAAGGTCTTTTAGAAACCAATAAATAATTGGCGCAGACTAATCGATTCAGGAGGCCACAAAACGCATTTAAAGCAATATTTGCAGACATATATTTCTTCATGGCAGTTTCTTCATAGTTGATTTCGATCATCAAGATATTTAGTAAACATTTTTTAAACATCTTAAATATCGAAGACATTGAATATCTTGTGTGGATATCTTGTAGATCATCTGTGCTATGTGGGATTGACTACACAATGGAATTGTAAATATTTTTAAATTGTTAAGAACATTGTTATTACTACATTTCTGGCTACAAAATTACCTACATAGTTCTCTAAAGGTCTATTTTTACAGAAAAAGTTAGGAAATCAAAAAGGGTGAGATATATTTTAAAATTTTGCATGGCATCACCCTAATTTTTTTACTGCGATAATTTATACTCTTAAGGGTATAATTTAACTTTTCTCATTTTTATGGAAAATAAATTGGGTTTTTTCACTACTTTCATTGTTTTCTGTAATTGGCGTTACCAAAGTTTCCTTTTCTGCTGTAATGTTTAATTTCAACAATTTTATTCTTTGGTTATACACATTAATGATAATGACTAGATTTATATATAGAAGAGGGTAAATTCATTGCAAAGCAATTTTTCAGGAATAGATTTTGATGCAAAGTTCTATTTTGGTTGAAGATTTTGTTTTATATTATTATGGTTTATTTTGACTAGGCTCTAAACATTTTATTTTCTAGGAGTGGAGTGAAGATAGCTGGAAGTGATGCTGTGGTGATTGGTCGCAGTAAAATTGTTGGAACTCCAGTTAGCGAGTTGCTTAAATGGCATCATGCTACAGTCACTGTGTGCCATTCCAAAACCAAAGATTTGGATAAGAAGGTGGGATTTTTTGGTCAGCCAGGCCCTGAGAAAATCTTCAGTACAACTTTTGTGATGTTCACCAATCATTCTCACAATGTCTTGTCAGATCAATCTGATCTCCCGACTGATCAGAAAGTTTTGAGGCAAGCTGACTCAGATTGCCTAATTCACCAATAAAGACTGAAAATATCGAAATTGATCTATCTCAGTAGTAACCTCAGTAGTCTAAGCCTGCCAGACCAGTGATTATCTTGGTTTATTTATGTAGCTCAGAGTTAAAAGATAGAAATATTTATCCACACAAGTTAAAATGTGTAAAAATTTCATTTCGGTTTAAAGTTTTTTCTTTCTTATTAATATGAAAGGTTTTAACACAGTCAATCCTGAAACCATTTGTTTAGCTCAAGAGTTAGGGGTTAACAGAATTTTCTTGAGCTCCATGTGTTCCTTTTGAATATTCTTGCTTTTTTCAGCTGCCATAATCTCTCTTCCCTTCTCAAAACAAACCATGCCGTGATTAAATTTTTTTTTGTTTTCTTTTGGCAGCCAACAAATAACAGAGCACCACATCCTGGTCTCTTCGGATTGATCTGAAATCTCAGAAATGGCTGGGAAAGCGATCTGACTCGGCTCAATTCTCAGATTGATATATTCGATCAGTTCTGTTTACCAAACTGAGCTGAGCTGGTGAGAACGTTTTGAGATTGATTGGCAAATGTATTGAGTCTAATAGCATTTAACTCGTTAGTACGTGGTAAGGGACACGATGATACATAAATGAGACATACATGATAATACATGGTAGAAAACTTAAATTGCCAATTAATGGGCTTATAGTGGCTCCACAAGGTGTGTCAGGATGATGAAATTTTTAAAAAAATGTGTGCACTGTGACTAAACTGTGGTAAAAATTTAACAATGATAAAATGAATTGAATTGATCTGAGACACCTTTCCTTGTACACTGCACCCTAAAAGTTAAGCCCGGGAAGTGACACCTCTGGGCAGGTTTTCAAAACTTGGACCCTCCATAATTCAAAAACTATGACTGCTAGGGAAGAGAAATTTCACTGGTGTCATAATATCAAAGCAATATTAGCCTGTGAAAAACTTTTCAGCAAAATCTGAGTCTTTGGGTGTCTTTTTAAATTTTTTTTGAGTGAATTAACATCTTATAACCCAACTGTTAATTATGCAATGTAAATTTTATTTATGTGAGGCTTGTGATATCTCAGTGATTTGATGGCTCATCTCAGTGATTTGGCTCACAGCTATCCTTAAGATATGAATCTGGGATGATTCAAATAAAATTATGAAAATCACAAATCATGGGTTGTACGATTAATGATTTGAGAATCTTGATTCGTAATGTGTATTTTGCCCAACCTTACTTGCTACTTGATATTAAATGGAGTTTTGTCACTGAACTTCATTCAATTGAAATTTTTGTAAATCCATCTCTTTTAAAACAGGCAGCTCAAGCTGATATTCTTGTTCTTGGCATTGGCCGCCCTGAAATGGTTAAAGGCAGCTGGATAAAACCAGGAGCTGTAGTTATTGATTGTGGGATAAACAGCATTCCAGGTAATATAAATTTATATTTAAAACATCATCACCCCTGAACCTACCAATTTTTCCTATCTACGTAAAAGTTAGGTTCTACTTCCCTGCAATCAACAAAATTGTTAAGACCTCTGTTCTCTTGTATTTCTGCCTCAAAGTTCAGCACTATTACCAGACATACCGTACAAATTATTACAGATCTAGGGACTTTTTTGATGTCATTCATTAAAATGTCAGCTGTGCTAGATTGCAGTATCATTTCTCACATATGATGCAGGATAAAATAAATTCTTTTGAAGGAGTAAAAAAAAGTTGTTGGAATTTTTGGTAGAATTTACGTTGTTGATATGTACACTTGTTTGTAACAGATATTACAAAAGTGAAAATAATCCTCTATACCATTACATTAAATGTATAATGACCTATATACTTGCAAATTTTTATTTAGATGTAAAAACAACTTTACAAACTGTAACATTATATTTAGTTGGATGTGTTTCATAAAAATGGTAATTTAAGGGGAAGATGTTGGCAAAAATAGTTAGCCAATGGGTTACCTTAACTCTGCTCAGAATAATAGGACTCGCTTAAATTATGATGATATCAAATAAACTCTGGCATATATTTTAGTGGTACATATGTAGTTCTTGCTAGTACAACACAATGAAACAAAGAATTCTGTAGCTTAGCAACAATTTCACAAAAATATTCCACATTTCTGGAAGTTATTATATATGTATTGAATGGACGATTTTACAAATGACGTCACGCAACGCTTGCGTGCGGAAGAAGTTGGTACTATCGGGACAAACATCATATCCAACCATTGAAGTCTAGAGGGAATCAAGTTAAATAATAGTGAATTTCTCTTTTGATTAATTTTGGTTTCAGTTAAACCTGGAGCCTTTGAACTAATCTTTTAATCGTTCAAAACCAGTGAAGGTGGCTCAAAATTTAACTCCAAACATAAACTCCACTCCCTCCATATAGGGTTTATTCCTATATCTCGTGTCGCTTTTGCACAACCCATAAGCACAACTTTTCACCATTTTAACGCAACTAACAAATCAGCGAGATGACCTTTTCTATTGGTAAACATACAAAAACACGATTTGTTTGTCCCGATAGTTACAGCTACTCCTGACGGCGCTACTATCGACCTTCAAGTGTGAAATCGTCCATTAGTTATAGATATAATTAATTTTTTACAGGAAAAACGTTTTTGCATGTATTTAATGCTTGTACACTGATAAATTAAAGAGGAACATTGAAATATCATTTATAAGGTAATCATTGGCTGCCTTATATGTACATACTTACTTAACTGACCTTCCATTTTATAATTTCATCCTGTACTGGCAACCTAATGAATTTTGGCATGAAGTTAGCCAATGAAATGTTCGGGTTTTTGGAAGCTGGTAGTAATAACTCAAGACATAGGTGTTAAAAAATTATAAAGTGGAACAATAAATTTATTTACTGGAGAGGATCAGGGGAAAGAAATTACAGAAAAGGTGAGCTTTCGTCTCGCACTTGTTTTCGCGATTTTCACCCACTTTAAACAGAGATATCAGAACCAATTTCACCTCACTTATTATGCAAGCTTTGCAAATTTGTTTAACACTTTCAACACAACAATGCATCAACTACTTTAGAAATGAGAAACTTTCAAACCTGAGAAGTGCGTTTTTTCCTCTCCGCCATCTTGTGAAAAAATGCCGTTTCCTCTTATCCACTGTATGTGGCGCAGCGATCGAGCAGTTGGTTCTCTAGCATATACACACCTCTCCTACACAGTTTCTTCCCGCTTTCCACTCAAACTCACCCCGCAACAGCCATTTACTACAATGCAATTCCATTCATTCCACCGCAGTAAACATTGCGCATTTCACTTCAAATGAAGGAGTTACACTTCCTTATCACTCGCATTCATTCCACTGCACTAATAACATTTCACGTTTCACTTTAAATGGAGGATTGCGAGTTCCCGCAGCGAGGACACGAGTGTCCATCCCCGGATAACAAACACCTGTGCCTTTCAAGGAAGAGCAAGCCTGACTCCGCCGAAACGAAAGACTGGATCGCAGAAATTTGCATGTGTGTACACGATTGGCAAATCATGGCAACCATACACCACACACGCAAGTCAGAAAATGATTAATGCCAACAAGCCCCTCAACTCTCGTTGGCGAATGAATACCGGTTGACTTTTCAACAATTACCTTCCAATTATCGAGTTAATTTCCCCCTTCCACACTACCCGAGAGAACTCAGTCAACAGTACTATTTCATTAGCCTGTAACAAAAGCCCACTTATATTAACGTTGTCACCTGAGGGATTTTATACCAGAAACAATATGCAGAATTACATTTTAGCCTTCTACCTATGCCCACCAAAAATCACCAATGAGCGAAAACTTCTCTCGACTATAGCAAAACACCCAGAATTATTCCTAACAAACGTCTTTCCATTTTCACATTTATTGTCAAAATCAGCATTTTGAAACTTCAACCACTCCCAGAAATGCCCATTTCCACGTTATCAATTGCGCTAAAAATGCGTTTTCCGCTATTCAAACTCACGAAAATGAGTTTTTCACTTTTGAATACAACCAATTTGTGTTTCACTCCATTGGCCTGCAAACCTCTTTGTGGGGTGGGTTCAGGGCAAGTTATGGAAGGGGAAATCGTTTTCCGCTTTTCCAAATCACGAAAATACCGTGAAAATCGTCATTTTAAAACATCCTCCACTCCCAGAAATGCCCATTTCCACTTTACCATTCCTGCAAAAAATGCGTTTTTTGCTTTTCCAACTCACGAAAATGCCATTTTCACTTTTGAAAATGGCCAAATCGGGCCCGCGTACCGTCCCACCCTAGCACCCCTGTTTCACTCCATAGGCCCGTAAGCTTGTTGGGTGGGTGGATTAAGGCCATATTATAGAAAGGAAATTAGTCATATCCCCCTAACGGATGTTCATAAAACCGCCAAATATGGCATCGAAAACGGACGAAAAAATCGTGAAAATTGGTCATTTTCAAACGTCAATATCTCAAAAACTACTAGTCACACGGGTATGATTCTTACATTTTTACAAATCCGCATTCTTCCTCTACTCCTGGGTATCACATTCAATTTCGTCAGTTTCCTACGTTTTTCAAAAAAAAATTTTGAAAGTGCGAGACGAAAGCTCACCTTTACCGAAATGACATTTATTGATGTTTAAGAAACAATTCTGCTTCCTTCAGCGTAAGATGAGATGCTCAGTGAACATATTAGCTTCTTTTTCTCTTGTGTTTTTCTCATAACCACCTATATTCAGTCTGCACAACTGCTGGTAGCTGGAGACTAATTCAAGAAAAATGCTATATATTGTCAAAGCTTGATGATGTGGAGATCGCAATATTATAGCCTTGACAAATCAAAATCTTTACACTGTAAAAATATGAATTCAGTGAGGCTCAATTCAATTAAATTCAATGAAATATTCAATTTTGTTGGGAACTGTGCTATAAACTAGCCAGTATTTTTGATCAAAAAATTATTTGTTTAGGGATCCTAGTTAATGCCTGACCTTGTTGAATTTGTGCAGATTTAAGCCATTCCACATAGCAGCTTCCCTTGCGAAGATAGGGCCTTATTGGGGAACAGGAGAATATTGAGTGGAAAATGCCATTAAGCTATTATTACAACTGTAAATTATTTTGTTTCTAAATTCTTGTATAGATCCTACCAAAAAATCTGGGCAACGACTTGTGGGTGATGTAGCTTTTGAGGAGGCAAAGAAGGTTGCCTCGTTCATCACACCAGTGCCTGGTGGAGTGGGGCCAATGACGGTGGCCATGCTGATGAAGAACACTGTTTTGTCTGCCAAGAAGGCAGCCATGAGGCTCATGAGTTTGCAATGGAACATCAAAAGTATTCCATTGAGGCTGCAGGACCCTGTGCCCAGGTACTGCATTACCACAGTGTGTAGGCAAAAGCTAAGTTTTTGCCAATTCAGGTTTCAGAACTCATTTTATTTTGGAATTTTCAGAAGTTAAACTGGAAAATCCTAACCTACAATGACTATTCATCGGAGGGAATGGATACATATGTATTATTTCCTCTTCATATGGTCAAGGCAGTTCTCTTTCACCCGAGCCAATGTGCATAGTGCTTCACTGTATTTTATTGGTGTCTTCCAAACTGTTGTTACCTTGCATAGCTGAGTTCCATTTCTGGTTCAATTTTTTTATTCCCCTCTTTGTTTCTTTCCTTTTGCATCCCCCCCGGGTTGGTTTTTCCCCACCCAAGGCATGGCTGTTTCTTGTTAATTTTGTTGGCCCAATCCCCGGGAAACATAATGGCAATCCAACGGTGATGGGTGATTGGTGAATTGTATGAAAGTGGGTATTCTAAGAGTTGTGATAGTGGCATGTTATGCACCAGTGGATGGAAAAAGTGAGTGTGAAAGATGAGTTTTGGGGAAAACTGAGAGAGGTACTGAATGAAAGTGGCCATGGTGTGAGAATAATTGTACTAGGCAAAATGGATGGCTTGGCTGGTGTTAGACGGGATGGATCTGAGAGAAGGACTGAGCCTTTTGGTGACCCTTAAGTGAATGATAATGATAAAAATTCGGCAAGTGTGTGTTTGGAAAAATGATTGATGTTTCGAATACATGGTTTAAACATAAGGGAATACAGTGTGTCCTCGTTTAACGTTGTTAACTCGTTCCTGAAAAAGTAGACGTTAAGCGAAACAACGTTAAACGAGGCAGTATTTTCCATAAGAAACAATGTAAAAAATTAAAATCGGTTCCAAACTCACCAATGGTAAAGGTATCATAGGGTCCAGTCTGGGAGAAATTCATGTGTGAGAATAGTAGAAAAGTAAGGGGTATTCGATGAATGGGAAAGGAAAGGGAAAGGAATGCGCATTTATTAAATGTAAGAAAAAAAGGCGTGAGATTCTTAGTTTTGGAGAAAATAAAGGTTGAAAATGACCAAATTCGCGTATTTTTTGTGATATTTTGACGCCATATTGCGAGATTTTTGGAAGTCCCGGTAGAGGGATACGGACTAATTTCACGTCTGAAATATGGCCTTACCCAACAACCGTTGCGTGTCTGTGGATTGAAACAGGGGTGCTAAGATGGGACAGTACGCGGCGTCGAGAAGGCCATTTCTGAATGGAAAAATAGGTTATTTGGCGGATAGTTACGATTTATTTTCACGAATACCCTTTTAAACCAACCCACCCCAATGGTGATTGGTTTGCGTAAAATTACGGCGAGAGGTGAGTTGGTGATGAAAGTTCCGTATGGAGGCAGTGGAATGAAGTACCTCCAAAGATTACAGGGTAGCTCCGAGAGGTTACCCGTCCCTCCTGAGTGTGTTAAAGCCGTCGAAAAGCGGAAAATAGTTTTAAATTGAAGGCGGGAAAAGTCATGGGCGGTGAGTGTAGAAAGTGAAGACACTGCTCAACCGCTGCGCCATCTGGGGGAACTAGGAGGAAAAGGTCAGTATTTCCAATATGGCGTCCAGAATTAGATTCACATCACAGGTTTAAGTGAATAGTTTACGAAAGAAAAAGGATTTATGAAGCTAACGAAAGGTTAGTATAAAGTCGCATATGTAGAGTAGCAATATAAGCGAAATAGGTGGTATAAGGTGATCGGGAAGCAGGTGAAATTAATTTTCTCCCAGACTGGACGCTATGATACTAATACCACGGCGTATTTTAATTACGCGGGCAGTCGAACAGATGATTTCACTAGTCAGAGATCTTCATATCGTAGATGAAACAACCTGAAAAGGCATTTTTAAAACAATAAGCACCAGATTTCCCTCCTATATTTCTGATATTTAGTGCTGTTAGCACCGTCTTCCCTCTTGAGTAAATAGAAATTTTAGTCCTTCACTGCGGGAGCGTGCGCAAGCAAATGCAGTGAAGGGCAAAAATTTCGCTCGCTGCGATCGTGAAGACGTAGGAAATCAATTAAAATATGAGTGAACTAGGGAAACTCGGTGCTGTGTACAAAATTTTTGTTATTTCGTAACAATTTTTTAGGAACAGTATCACCCTCGACGATTTACTGCATCATGGAGGGTTTAGAAAATGTCCTCTTACACATTAATTCAACACGAAAAATACGTTTTCGATTCACCTCAAACAGCAGTAAATCAACTTTTTCTTCCACCAGTTCTATCGTATGGCGGCATGGGATTTTCAGGTATTTTTTCCCGTAGATATCTGCCCCTGGATCTACCATTCGGACATGGTATTATTAATACCATGCGATTCAAGATGGTACACTAACGTTGGTTTGAGTTTTAAATCACCTGATGCATTGCCCCCCCAATAACAGCGTAGTAAATAATAAGCAAACACAGTTATGAAACAAAATAACGAAATAATTATTCGCTCAGGTGAACTTTTGACACACGCTATGAGGAGTTAACGTCAAACTTTTCCACCGAATGGAAATTACGCATCAAATGCGCCAAATTCCTATTTGTTATTCATTTTTTTTGTTGCGCAAAATTTGAACAACGTTATCGCGAAGCACTGACGACGTTGAACGATTAAGGGTATTAATTGTTGGACAACGTTATCGCGAAACAACGTTAAACGGGACAACGTTAAACGAGGACACACTGTACATAGTATACATGACAAAGGAGCGATGGTAAGAGCATGATTGATTTCATTGTGTGTGAAGAGAGAGAGAATTCGTAGTAGATACAAGGGTGATGGGGCCCTGCCAAATATGGATCTAGAATGGACCTGGGTAGAAAGTGGGGTTCCAAAGAAGATTAGGGCACGTAAGCAAATGAGAGTAAAAGTGGAAGTTGTTAGACAATGAGGTGAGAGTTTGGTATAGGTGCATGCTTGAGGATATGCTACCTTCTAAACATAGAGAATGGGCCAAATATATTGGTCGTGGAAGTGTGAATGATGCATGGGTGAGTTTGAAAGGAATAATTGTAGAATGTGCAGAAAGTGTACGTGGAAAAGCAGTGGTAGGGAAAATGAAAGGCGATGCATGGTGGAATGAAGGAATGAAAATTGAGGTAAATGAAAAGAAAGAGGCGTATAAGAGATTGATTGCAGCTAAATCTGAGGGAGATTGAAAGAAGGCATGTGATGAATACAGAGAGAAAGAAAATGAATTCAAAATTGTGGAAATAGGAAAGAATGCATGCGGATGAGGCTAGAAAAATGCAGAGGGATTTGAAAGCAATAAAAAGTTATTTAGGAAATAGGTAAAAATGGCAAAGCAAGGTGAGGGCAGGACAATAGATGCAATAAAAAACAAAATGGTGAGATCATGTGCGATGAAAACAACATCAGGGACTGTTGGAGGGAGTATTTTGAAGAATTGTACCTCAGTGATGTAGGCGAGGAGGATTAGCCTTTCGAATTACCATATTTATCTGTGTATAACATGTCCTTTTTTCCTAAAATTTAGGCCTGAAATCCTACTTGCGTGTTAAACGCATATATTAAAAATAAAAACAATTTAATGGAAAGAATCATGTCAATTTTTAATTTGGTTTATAATGTCATTTTGAGGTATTTTATTGGGAAAATATTTAGTATCCTGGAAAGAACTTTTTTTCGATAATTCCAAAATCAGTACTTATTCAGAATAAATACATAATAATCACTGTCAATTGTGGAAACAGCAAGTATTGAGAAGAAGCCATTTGGTTCCTACCAATTATTTATTAACACGTGACAAGGTGTGCGGATTAAATATGCGTACAATGTTCGTGTGAAGATGTGATCGCTAGTACAATTATTCTCACACCATGGGATACATTGAACTGAGGTACCCGTCAAAATAAGACCAGCAAATTTGCTCATATATTCAATGATAATTTTAAGAATTTATAAAATATTAAAAAAAATCTAATTACTTTTCCATCATAACGATGTTTCTATAGACCTACAATACCACTGAAAAGTTCATGTATGCAACCTGCGATGCAATTGCATATTGAATATTACTCCTCACATTAGATCTGCAGATATACAGAAAAAAATGAGTTACCGTATTTCTCCGAATATAAGCCGCACTTGAATATAAGCCGCACCCCGTTTTTTGGGGTCTCAATAAAGGAAAAAAGTTAATACACGAATTCAAGCCGCACCCTGTTTAGTGCATCCCATTCCACCTACAGTATTAGGCATTAGAATTTTATATCTGTTTTTACATTACCTATGTTACTGACACAATGTTACCTATATTATCCTTTAATATATGAATAAATTGTGCACCAATTCCACCTTTTTCTGCGTTATTTCTTATTTTGCCACTGGCTTAGGCGAGTTTAGCTGGCATCCGCATGAATCCGAATGGCTGGTTTGCTCAAATCGGTCATTTTTACGATTTTTTAAGAAAGTTCTCGAATTTAAGCCACACCTCGAATGTAAGCCAAACCCCGATTTTGAGGCCCTAAATCGGGAAAAAAAGTGCGGCTTATATTCGGAGAAATGCGGTATATTTCTATTAAAAATCATTAATATGAAGTAAATTTGTTGTCCTGAGTCAATATGGGTAGAAATTAGGAATCCATTTCCAAAAATAGCGATGAAAAGTTGATGGAGAAGAAGGCTTATATTTGGAGGGGGGCTATAATATAATAATAAGGGGGGCTAATATACTATATTTGGACAAATATGGTATATATATTAAGCATAGTACAGTTTGTAGTGATTGTAGTTGTAGTCTGTGCTCATGGCTTGATTTGAAATAGAATGAAGAGGCAAAAAAATATTAGCATATCATACATTGTTATCAACCCTCAATTTTACACACTTTGATTGTATGTATACACTGCTTTACATACTTTTTTGGTCCCTCCAACTACGTAAAATCAAGGTCTAAAGGTACGTTTTCACGGTCGCGTTTCCGGCGAAGAGACGCAAAAACAGAATCTTAAGCCAATCAGAAGCCCAGAATCCTTCGTGTGAGTTTGCGTAGAGAGAGATTTCCTCAACTTTCAACACGTGAAACTCATCAACATGGCTGCCTGCCACAGTGACGTCCCTGTGGATGAATTCATCATCGTGGAAATTATGGAGAAATACGCCTATGTGTATAATTTCAGAGACTACAGAAATGGAAATTTAAGAGATAATGCCTTTGCTTTTCCAAAAGTGCACCTTAACTATTCAAGTTCTTTTTCTTCTTAAGTTGTCAACTCTGAGATTGGTCTGCAGCAGCTCACCACTTAGATCTTCGTTCTGCTTTCCTTTTTATCTCTTCATAGGAGGTGCAGCCCATATCACTCATGATTTGCTCTATGTGAGACAGTCTTGGTCTTCCTTGACGGTTTCTTACTTCGATCATTCCTTCCATTATTGTTCTAATTATATGATTACGACATAAGATGTGCCCTATTAATTTGTCTCGTCTTTTTGAACGCTTATCCATAATGTCTTTCTCTCTTTTGCCCTTTCAAACACTTCTTCATTAGTTATTCTTTCTACCCAGCTGACTTTCAGCATCCTACGGTAGCACCAGGATTCAAATGCTTCCTGTCTTCTTTTCTCTCTCGAAAGTCCAGGTCTCTCATCCATCTATATAAAACAACAAGCCACGCATACGCTTTCATGAATATATTAATTTTTTTAGATCAATGTTTCTATTGGTAAGGATGTTTTTCTTTGAGTTAAAGGCGATCATGGCTTGTTGAATCCTGCTTATCATTTTCCTTTTACGTTAACCATCTTTTGTGATTTTGCTTCCTAAATACATAGGTAGATTCTTGAACCTCTTCCAGTTGTTCTGTTTTCGTCAGGATATTCTCTGTTCCTGGGCTTGATCTGTGCAGGTCATCACTTTGGTTTTCTTGCTATTTATTTTCATATTGATTTATTTATTAATAGATAATGATATTAACCCTCATATGGATTTACGAATTTAGTTACGTCGTTGGATTTACGGCGCCGCGTTATATTTTGCCATTATCCTTCAAACGTGGACTTTCTTAGCTTTTTTTCTGATTGATAATGCTAGTGACTTCTATTTTCTTTATTTTTAACCATGTTTTGCTAGATTTATCCAATTATTACAGAATTTATTGCTAAAAATCTTTAACACTGCTTTCTTTACCATTTGTTGTCGTAATACTCTCTTTTTATTGTCCCTTAGATAGTTATTTTCAATTGAAGGTTTTAATTTAATGTGTAATAATTGTTTTAAATATTTTTTCTGATATGCAATGCTGGATAAACTCCGCTCTATCATGTGTACATTGTTTTATTTTTTGTGCATCCAAATACTAAAAATGAGATTCGAATAATAGTCGGATGGGTCCATGTAAAATAATTTTGCTTCACTACGTCCACCCAAATATTATATCTTTGTAGTGTTCGCAGAAGCCTGAGTTCTTAAAAATTAATAATTGAAATGGGGTAGGTGGAGTGAGATAAGACAAGTGATATATGACGTCGTGATTTTTAAGTGCTATATTCTGACGATCAAGGCATATGTAACGGACATCCTGGGAGCTTATATCCTGCAATTTCTAAAAAAAGAAAGTATTAAAGTCAGATGGGTTGTGAGATATGAGGAATGTGGAACAATCAGGGGGGGGGGAGCTAGAAGAGCCGGTATTTTAGGCCTACAGCGGAGCCCATTCCCTCACTGAGGATGTCTCCATAGAGATGGACAGGTAAAAGTGATGCGGAGGAATGCGGCAGATGAGGCTTTATTTCTGGATTGGTGGGAAAGGCCAATATAATTATTTCTAAGAAGTCTCGGTTGTAGGTGGTAAGGAAGGAGCAGGAAATGGAAAAACCATGGAATACGATGGCGTCTATTTTATTCGGTCTGGCGCTGCCTGAGGGACCAATGGAAGAGGAGCTTGTGTTCTGGGGTGACCAAAATACCCTTATGCTGGGTGGACCACCCTCACCTTTTCTTTCCGTAGCATTGCACTGACCCTAACATTGAGACCATCCGTACTTTCCCACTAAGCTTCCTTGTTCGTCATCCTCTGCATACTTTCTTCCCCCCACAAATAACTGATTGAACTTCTCCCCACCTCCAACGACCCACCCGAGCTACACCTTCTCGGAATGAAGGGAGGGCCACCTCAGGGCACTTTGCGATAAGGCGCGTATTCCCTGTCCCTCACACAGCGATGGAAGGATGAAGAAAGAGCAGCCTATTGTGTGTAATTGCCTCCTTGCACTCTCAAACATTCTTCAAGATACGGATTTTCTACGCTTACCTGGCCCAACGATCCCGGTATTCCCTGATCCTTAGCAATCGACTCACCACCATGCATCTCCACCCCTTCACCTCAATACAACCTCAATGGAATTACCCATCTTTCTCCTCATCACTCACCCCTTCATGTTAGTAAACATTGGACGACTAAAACCTCTGTGCATTTCGAGTACGCAAAGAAACGAGAAATACATTATCAAATTTTCACTATGTGGTAATTCGCCTATGTATTTGTTCATCATGAAAAGATTTTTACCATGTAAATACTGAGCGAATATCTCCTTATATTAAAATATAAGCGAAAATTATGAAATATATTAGTGCCATGAACAAGTATTTGGGAAGATTAAACCATGCAATTTATTTCCAAATAAAACTAGTATAACGATATCTTTCTATGCATTCATTTACATTTATTACAAAGAAATTTTGAATGGTCTTCGCATTTATTTTTTTCTCAGGAGCTGAAAATTTGTAAAATCTGTCTTTTCACCACACATAAGTTACACTGTGAGCGTTTAAGTTTTTTAGAATAGCTTACATTTTGAGGTTTTACTGAATCTTCTTGAAAATCTGTCATTCAGCGCTTCAAAATCTTTGTCTTGGCATTCTGTAGCCGTCTCAATGTATGCGGATGAATTAATTCCTCTGCTAGTTGTTCCAAATACATTCTTCTTTCTAGCTTCTTTTTCATCTACATCTACGATGTGCCGTGTAAGCCACCACCAGGGTGTGTGGCACGGGGTGAAAATTTATATTCCAGTTCGAGTATAAGGTTGTAAATAAAATGAAGCCAGCAATGCCACTTACATTTAAAATATTCATAAAGAAGGCAAATGGACATCGATTGGTTTTTCCTTGGCATGAATATGAATGCGCCATTTGGTCCACCAAATCTGTACCTCCTTTCGTTCATTATAATGCAACACGATTTCTGGTTTTCTGTGGGTTTAATCGCTAATGCTACTATCATGATGCATTGATGACAGCAGTATTACAGATTTTCCTCTTTTGGGGACATACGAAATCAATGTTAGGCTTTTTATGAACCCAAACCCAAATATGGAAGAAATTCCGGTTGAGATCGATTTGGTAAAAAATTAGATGGAATGTAGGGCTTCATCTAAATCTACAAAATACACTGCAAGCCACCTCAGGGGTGTGTGGCAGGGGGTGAGTATTCATCAACATGCATTACAATATACCCTAAAGTTAGTGTAACTACGACTAATTATGCATTAGCATAAATCGCTAATGCTTGTCACGAGGTGAAGCCTCACAATCATGCACTACACTACAGATATGCTCACAATGGAGAGGGCTTGTTTTTACTAAGTGTTCCCACGAGTGTTAGACCACTGTTTTTCAAATTCAGTGCTAGCTTCAAGGTCGTAAAGAAATTATCGCAGGTCACGATCCGATTGGAGCCAAAATATGGGGCACAGAGCATTACCACTACACGTTCACCTAGGTTAGGCGCTGCTATCACAACGTTCTCCTTTCCTTGGTAAGGTAAATCCCCCATTGGGTAGCCTGTTGCCGAATCGTTAATCCAAAATATCTTCACACCATATTTATCGGGTTTTGATGGAATATATTGTCGGAAAGGACAACGCCCACGAAAGCCAATCAGTTGCTTATCAACAGTGAGTGAGAGTCCGGAAAAAAAATAATGTTGAAGGTCGCTATCGCAAACTTCTGAATCGTCTCCCAAGCCCTATAATATACTCATTCACCGGGAAATTTCCACACGAAGGTAAACAGGCATTATTGTATGAATTCAGAGAATAAATTGTGGTTTAATTTTCTTGGGATTGCTGCTTGGTATAATTCTATACATAATAACCCTGGGATGTCCCCAAAGGAGACCATCACCATAGCAGGTATGCGAAGCGGAGAAGTTACCCAAAAAAAGTAATGCCGAAGGCCATGGAAAAAACACCCTTAGGCTATCCATGAGTTTATAAGAATTATTCTTGCAAAAAGATGAAGTTTTGTCAATGAACATTATAAACAGGCAAAAATTATGATTATTAGATAAAAGACGAAGAAAAATTGGCATAGTAAAATTTTCCCTTTGTTAAACAATTTCATTTCGTTTATAAACTTTAAACATTTAAATATTATGATTATAAATAGAAGATAACATGTCATACGAAACATAATAACTTTTAAATTAGTATTGAGAGTGCAGTCCACGACATTGCAACGAGGAAACTCTCGGCGCCGCAGCGGCGCCGTAAATCCAATGACGTAACTTTTTTCATTAGAGGCAAATAAAATGAAAACTATGCACATAATACATACAAAAATATATTTGTAGTCTAAGAAAGCAGAAAAAATAAGACTACTGAAAATTTCAGAAAGATCGATAGGAATGGAAAATTTTAAAATCCTTTTTAAAACCACGGGCGCCGCTAAGGCGCAGTGAATCCATATGAGGGTTAATTGGCCATTGCAAAAACTCGTGAAATCCAAGCATTTAAAAACCTTAAGGAAAACATGTTGTGGTATGTAATCCCTGTGAAAATCAATTTCTACTGACAGTGGTTATAGCCCAGTGGTTAAGGTGGTCAGCTGTGAGTGGCAAGGTTTCTAGATCGATGCCTTCCCATGGTATTATTTTTTTATCTTTTTATTTTAAGTTTTCATAGTTTTAATTTTTATATATTGTTCTTATCACCATTACTTCAATAAAAAATATTTTAGGCATTTTTTAAAATTATTATTAAAAATCACTATATACTGGTAGGACAAACTCCCAAGGCTATCTCCAGCAATCCAGCAAGGTCAAACATTCCTTAGCAAAGCGTCAAATATTTCCTGGGATATACTGAAATAATTAATGAAAAATGACTCGTGGTCATAAACTCTCATCTCTTGAAGGTGGTGATGATAGTCTCCCTGCCGTCTCCGTTCCTCAAAAATTGGTTGTACCCACCACCTTTATCTCGTGTAATGCCATTTTCTTAGCAATACAAGTCCTAATAGTGCATTGAACCTCCGTTGCATTCGGAAGTGATACAATGGTACCAGTGCATCCATTGCTTTTTCAAAAACCTGTTTAGAAAATTGACATGCGGATGAGAGGAATGGGCTTCCAGAGAAAATAAAAGAAATATACTTATTTGGCTTGGATAGAGTAAGAAGAAGAAGAAAAACACCACTATTGTAAGATATATTCACGGTCGTCACATTTCGTTTGTTTTATTATTGTTTCTCTGCTGTAGATAGCGTGTGGGTGCCTCCTATGCGTAGGTTCGCCTACCCATAGGTTCACTTTCATGAGAACAGTTCACGCAAAGAATGACTCATATCGGCACAGTCGTGCACGCCAGATGTATCCATGAAAACATACCTTTATTTTAGTGTTGAATATTGAAGATCCAGACATTTGCATGTCAAAATTCCAGATTTTTAGGAAGAGCTAACAAAGTACAGCACTTGTAAAAGAAAGTACAAAAAATTTTTATCATTTAAATGATTTTCTATTGCACCAATAAGAATCAATGTAACTTTTGCATATTTATATATGTAACTATGCTTGAGTGTATGTGCTAATATTCTTTACCTCAGCTATGTATTTTATAAGTATATTATGTAAATATAAGTATTTTATGTATACATATTTAATGGATTCCGGTGTCCATTATATTTGTGACTTTTTGGAACCAATAAATTTATTATTATTATATAGCTGCCATATCCCTTTATCAAAGTACCAAAAATTGTGCATATGACAACATAATCAAAAGTAACTTCATTTTTTTGTATTTTGTTAGGTTTCCTGAACTTTTCACTTTTACTTAAAGAATGTTGTCTTCTGATGGGGTTTAAGAGTATGTACTTCAAAAATGCCTTTCAAAATTGCTGTTGAAAAAAAAGAATTTTGTCTTCTGATGGGGTTTAAGAGTATGTACTTCAAAAATGCCTTTCAAAATTGCTGTTGAAAAAATCTTCTGGATCTTATCCCTATCCTCCTAAGTTTATAGTGCCAGATAAAACTGAAGGATCAGTTGCCACAAGCATTTTGGTCACTGGAAGACACCTTCTGTTCCCATCAATGGTGAAAATTATGTAGCTATAAGACTAGAAACATGGTGGTACATGAATGAAAAGGAACATCTAATGTCTTTGAGTCCCAAATAATGAGAATGCTTGATGGTTTCCCCTTGTAATTGATAGTTCACATTGGATGCTTGTAAGTCAGCTTATTGATGTTGTAATGAATGAAAAATTGTCATTTATCGTGAAAATAAAACCCATTACATTCTACCAAAGTATAAAATGAAAGCTATTGTTTTAGCCAATTGAATTTACCTGGGATTTTCAATGTTACCTCCTTATCACCAGACAATTGATTCTCTCATGCAAAATGTAACAATCAATACATCAACAGCAGCAATTCTTGGGAAATGAAACTGAGAAGGAAAATGCTGTAAAATTACAATTGGAATATACTGATTTTGTTTCACATGCATGTGTCAGGATCATTATATTTTTTTAAATTTTGGTGACTATCATAATGAATCCAAGACTAAATCCTATCTGTATAGTTGAAAACCTTTAAAATGAAACCAGATGTAACTATGCACCTAAAAGTGGTCAAGTTATAAGTACATATGTATGTATATGCATAGACATCCAGAAAAACATTACATTTTATGTAAGTAAAGATGTGTTTCAGAAAAAAACTCATTGCACATCTTACATATTATAACTACCATCTATTAATGTGTGGGATATTACCTATTTCCTTACCAATATTGCTTCTTTTTCTCAATTTTAATGTGTTGAAATTGCCCCAAAACTGGTTAAAAATAACTAAATAAAAAGGGTGGCCTCTCCATCACAGATCTGTGATGGAGAGGCCACCCTGCAGTCTGCACGAGACTCTCATCAACATCCTCAAAACCTGAAATTCATATGCCATTGGCGTTATATTTGGTGAACTCTCATTTAACCCTGAAAACCTATCTTTTGGTTGAAGGCTGGCTTTTTCCTACTTCTGAAAATGACTGGCTTCTATGTGTGCTGATGCACCACTATGCCAAAATTCCTACCTAATCAAAAATAGCAAAGCTGTTCTGGGCATGCTTACAGGCATGCTCTTTGTAACTGAATGGGCACTCTTCAGTGTTACTTTGTAATATATTTTTTCATTTTGTTTCAAGTGACCTTGCAATAGCTCGAGCTCAGGTGCCAAAGGACGTCTCCCAAATTGCTGATGAGATTGGCTTGGGCCGAAGTGAATACTCTCTGTATGGGAACAAAAAGGCCAAGATTGAACTCTCTGTTCTCAAGAGATATGCCAATCGAAAGCCTGGCAAACTTGTTGTGGTTGCTGGGTAAGCTGAAGATTTTGGGTGCTTTTCACTCATGCATCAATATGGTTACAATCTGTTTATCACACCACATACATATTTCATTACTGTCTACATATTGCTAACAAATTTTTTGTTTTTTTGATAATGTTATCGATCACTCATTTTCACAAGTTGTCGGCGCATATACTTTAAACTTTATGCAATGTAAATAAACTGGCATATTAAAGCGTTACCTACCATGGCATTGTAAATGTTATCAACAATTCTGAAAAATTCCTTGAGAGATTATTTTGGTAGATTCCAGCACCGCCTCTGGTATTCTCTTGAAATGCTTGACTCACCTGCTTGCCTGTGATTGCTCATTGGATCCAAGATTCGGATGGAAAAATAAGTGCCGTACTTATTTCTCTTTTCACTGATAATCAAATTCGATTCTGTAATCGGATGCAATAACTCCCTTTATACAGCACGATTTTAAGCATGCTGAGTTCATTTATATTTTCAGTACTGAAATAAGCATACATAGTGTAAGTCTGAAGTCTTTTCCTATGGTAAAATTTTAATGAAAAAATTGCAATCTTTGCTTTTTGTATTTATCACTGCTACTTTTTGTTGTGTAAATTATGTATTCTGAACAAAAATTCTGTGGTCTGATTTGTGACACTAATTTTAAAAACATTTTTGTGTATTTTTCACACTTGGTTAAATTGACTGGCCTTGTTTTGGCAACCTTATGTCTTGTTAGGGGTGAGGTAAGGTTGCCAATAACATGGCCTTTCAATTATATTTCATATATATCTTAGTATGTAATTCAATATTAAAAGTAGGTACTGTGATATACATTAATTGAAAATGAAAGCCACGAGTGTAAATACAGTGGTGCCTAATATTCTTTTAATTATTTGTGTTTAGTTGCTAAGTTTCAATTTGTTTAAATTGTCTATGTACATCCATCTCCTTGGACTAGCATTATTATGTTAGTACATAATTGCTATGATATGGTCTTATCCACACAGATTGCATACTGAACATAATTTATGAAATGTGTGCATGTTTTCCTGCTAGAATGTCCTAGGATTGATTCAATATTTCAGGTGACTTCTGTATGCAGTGAGATGGTCTTTCTTTCTTTGCAGCATCACGCCGACACCTTTGGGAGAGGGGAAGAGCACCACCACCTTTGGACTTGCCCAGGCCCTGGCAGTGCGAAAGCAGAAAAATTCCTTTGCATGCGTCAGGCAGCCATCTCAGGGACCAACATTTGGAATTAAAGGTGAACAGTTATTTTTAGATATATCTTGAAGTTTAAGTTCAAACTTTATGTGGTTATATCATGCTATTGAAGTAAAAGTCTGCTGAAATTTTGCCGTTTATCTTTCTTTATGCTACTGCAGGTTCTTTTTTTTTAAACAAGTTTGCTGAACTAATTCTTAAAAGTTAATCCTTAGCCAAGTTAAAGCTGAGAAGAGCTTAAAGAGGCTGTTTCTTGGTGAAAAGTGGTTATGTTTTAGCTTGCCAGATCTCTACTTTTTTTTGGCTTACGAGCCATTTACTTAGATTGTATCTCAAACTAAAGGTTTACCTTATTTCATCTACATCTACTTACTACCCCGCAAGCCGCCTCAATAGGCGTGTGGTGGGGGGTGTTAGGACACCAGCCGTTTAAATATAAAAAGGAAACACTCTAATGAAATTACGCCTAGCAATTATTAAAGTCCCTTATTGTTCGGGGGAAAACGAATTCCCATACCTATCCGTTTGGCAAAATATCTCTCTTAATTTATCGTTTCTGTCGGACCTGGAAATATAGTGGGGTTCTAATATGATGTTCTCCGTGTCGCTCTGAAAGATATCTATTCTTAATTGCTCAAGTAATCTAAGCCTAGCGCGCAGCCTCCGAGTCTCTAGCAGCTCCCAACCTAATTCGTTTAACATCTGTGTAACACTGTCTGTACGCCCGTAGCAGTTTTTGACGAATCGCGCAGCTTTCCTTTGTATTTTATTAAGTTCCCGAATTAAGTCTTTCTGCACCGGATCCCATATGCTCGCTGCATATTCAAGGTGTGGCCGGACGAGTGCGAAATAGCACCTCTCTTTTACTTTTTCATCTGAAAATCTTCCCACAATACGCTTGACGAATCCTAGCTTCTTCAGAGCTCTGCCACAAATATTTCTTATTTGTGTTCCCCACGATAGGTTCGAGGTTATCATAACTCCCAGATACTTCACTTCATCTGTCGCCTTTATGTTAACACCATCCACAGCATATACATGGAAATAGTTGGACGACCTCCACAAGAAATGTACCGCCGTGCATTTGCTCAGATTAAGTTCGAGTCCCCACTCTTGGCTCCACACATGAACGTTGTTTAAATCCGATGATAGAATTTCAAAGTCAGAGTGATCACTAATTTCGCGATAGATGACAGCGTCGTCAGCAAATAAACGTATTTTACTGCTAATTCGAGAGCATAGGTCATTTATGTATATAATGAACAAAAGGGGGCCGATTACGCTTCCTTGTGGGACACCTGATGTCACTTTGACTACATCAGAGCTAATTCCGTCAAGAACTACTTTTTGCTTACAATCACTCAGAAAGTCGTGTATCCAGTTTACTACTGTTTCGTTCAGCCTGCATGACTGTAATTTGTATAAAAGTTTGTTGTGAGGTACCGTGTCGAAAGCTTTCTTAAAATCTAGGAATAATGCGTCCACTTGTCTTTTCGATTCACCAGATTTGAGAACGTCATGAAGAAAGAGTGCGAGCTGTGTTTCACATGATCTACCTTTCCGAAAGCCGTGCTGACAGCCATGGAGGAAGTTACGACTGTCCAGGAACGTCATGATATTGCTAACGACGATATGTTCGAGTATCTTGCCTATAATCGACATTAATGAAATTGGTCGATATTCCCTGGGTCGTGTCTGTTTCCCTTTTTGAATATCGGTGTAATGTTTGCAATTTTCTAGTCTAATGGTATCTTTCCTTCAGACAATGACTTCTTGAATATTATGCCTAAGAACGGTGCAATCTGTGGTGCTAATTCCTTGAGGACACGCACGGGTATTCCCTCCGGACCCAGAGATTTACTATTTTTTATCGACTGTAGCTGTTTAGTTATCCCATCGCATTGAATAGTGATGACGTATATCCCATCGCATTGATATTTGATGACGTATACCATGGAACTAAACTATTTTTCAGGTATCTCCTTGTAGTATGTAAATTAATGCAGAATGCCATTGGTGTTCCATGACATTATTATGGAAAAAGGCACACCTTATCCCAATGTTTTTACCAAGAATGACTTGAGTATGTGAGGGCTTCAGCGTAGTTTAATGTAATGGGGATGCATCAGCAGATGAATGCATAGTTTAATGCTTGGGTATGAGATGAGGTCATTACACAGATGATACTACACCCAAAGGCTTACGATATTTATACCCAGCAATGTTGTATGCTGGTGAAGTTGTAACAAAAATTTGAACTTCGTCTCTACTGAAACCGGCTTGTTTTTTGGCTGAATTTGATGGACAGTAACTTTATTTTCAAAGAAGATAAAAATCTGGATTTAAAGCTGCATCGTATCACCATAAATCAATAAAATGCCATAATACACTACCTATGTTATATTTTTTAAAAATTATATGGACGAATTTGGTGATTTACTAATGTCATTTGGAATATGGAGACACTTGCTGATGGCTACTTAACTTACAATCAGAGAACTCTGTCCTCATAACTTGTAGTTGTGACATATTAACTGAAGGTGAAAGTGTGTTGATTGTTGTGATAGAGAACAAAAAAATATGTTACATAAAAGCTATGATAATTTAGATATGTTCCCAGTTTGTGCCTTGGATTTTAACATCTGCACCTATAGCCTAAGTTGGGTTTGATTTCAAAATCAGACCCATGTTTACTGTCTGCTCACCTGCGCAATTAGTATTTGGTGCCATGAAGCCCTTAGTGTTGGTGGTTGTGGTGCAGTTAATATGTACTGGTGATTTTTATGTGCTCAGGTGGTGCAGCTGGAGGAGGTTACTCGCAGGTCATACCCATGGAGGACTTCAACTTGCACCTGACTGGAGACATCCATGCAGTCACTGCAGCGAACAATTTGCTGGCAGCACAAATTGACACAAGGGTGTTCCACGAGGCAACACAGTCGGATAGCGATCTTTACAACCGCTTGGTACCCAGGAAGAGTGGAGTTAGGACATTCTCGGGGATACAGGTGAGGAGGGTAGAGTGTGGACGTGGACATTAAACATTCGAGTCTGGCTCAAGTGTAGTGGTTCTTTGGAAGCTTACAATTCAGAACCCAGCCCCTGATGAACATCTATCTATGTTGGAGTTTCATTAGACCCTTGGAATCTTTACAATTAACATTCAGATGAACAGAATAATTTGGTGGCGAGCATAATTATTTGGCTTTCTACTAATTTGCGACATTAGGTGCTATCTCACTGCTATTTTTATTTAATTGGATGTACTAACTTCTCGCCATGATAATTGATATTACTTATGTGTATGTTCTACCAAAAAAAAGTCCTAGTTGAAATCCAACTTTATTATGAATTGCATTTTTCAAAGGCATTAGAATGGTTTCAAAGGCATTTAATGCTACTTCACTATCACAAATGAGATTTAATTTCGATCTATCTCTGGATACACATGCATTTTTTTTGTTTTAAAAATCTGCGTCAGAATTTGGTGGTTTACTGTTGTCTTCAGGAATATGTAGTTACTTGCTGATTGAAATATGCAAAAATGCCCAACAATGTATATGAATTAAGAAATGGCATTTTATTGAAATAGAGGGTGAATCTGGGTAGACCTATGATGTAAACAATTTAATCTGAGAGGGAAACATACTTTAATCTAAAAATGTATATTTTCATCATCAGTAGTTTTTCAATCCAAAGATAAGTCCACTGTGGCCCTCCATTCCTTTCTATTCCATGCTAACTCCTCGTTCATCGTATGCAGTTCTGCTTACTAGGTATGTGAATGACTCCTCTTGCTCTATTTTATTTCACCATCCCTTCACTATTCTTAAATGAAATCAATATACTTGTACTTTTCTATCATTTATTTATTAATTGTACGATGCATTTTTCCAACTTCCAGTGTCATCGGGCATCACATATTTAGAAAATATTGATTTTCTGTTATGTGTTGTCATAGTGAATGGGGTAAAATTACAGAGGTATGGGGAAGTTTTAGGAAGGCAGGGGCCAGCCAACTTGTGGATTTAGGGCTTGGTGGTGAGGAAAAGGGTTTTGTTTTCCAGGGTTATTTGTAGGCAAGGAGTCTGGAGGGGTGCAGGAATAATAGCTCATTGTGTGATTTAAAATAGTTGAAACCAGTTTTTTAAACTTAGATTAGTGAAGTAATTCCTCTCCTGTGCTCTCAAAAATAGCCATTCTTTGTAATTTCTGTTAAATACTGTACAATCCATCCTGGACCTCTTTTTCCCTGGTGTACTTGTTTTCTTGCATACTTCTGAACCAAGTCAATCTCCAACCCATTACCAAATAGAATACTGGCAGGTGCACAGGAACTACATTGAAGTGAAAACTTTTTTCTTCACATTTCCTTTTTTTCTCACGGGAAACTATGTAATCACTGATAATACATTCATTTCACTCAACATAGAGGAAGCGGCATGTAAAGAGATAAGACGGGTGAAGAATGGGAAATCTCAGGGGAATTCAAAGAGAAATAATTGAAATAAATCGAAAGTGGGCATCATTGAGATCTTAGAGATGTACTGTATTTATGTACTTTCTTTGGTGTTTCTGAATGATTATTGATATCTGTCTCTCTAAACAGCTGAGGAGATTACAAAAGCTGGGAATTACTAAGACTGACCCCGAAAGCTTGACACCTGATGAAATCAAGAAATTTGTGAGGCTTGACATTGATCCTGCGACTATCACATGGGAGAGAGGTTAGTTTCACAAATTCAATTTTTTTTGTTTTACTTGTCATCGCCTATCTTGCCATCACTTAGCTGACAAGTGGTGAATGCTTAGTAATTTCGATAGGAATTTAGAAAATGAAATAAAATTTAGAAATTAGTTTGATATTGTCGGGAAAATTTAAATTTTGTGACAAAGATGAACAGTGCATGTTTATTGTTACCGTATATTCTCGTGTATGACGTGCACCTTTTTCCCCCTTTATCAGCGTCAAAAAATGGGATGTGCGTCATACATGAGGATTTGCAGCTTACTCAAGGATTACCATTTTCAATGGTATTTTTGTTTAGCCAAAGAAACATGACGGCCAAAAACTTCCCTAATATTACTTTGTTTCAAGTTCCTGTTGTTTTTATAAAAAATAAGAATGTCATTGATTACACAAAATAATACAAAATATTTGTTCTAAGTGAGCATCCACCAAGAATCTGACCGAAGTTGATTACATTGAAACAAAAAGCATGGAATCAGCAAGCTCTCAGCTGAGACGACTTTGTTGCCTTTCCATTGCTTGGCCCGCCTGAATAAATTCCGAGATGCATATTCTGTTTCATGTACATAGTAGTTATTCTTCATTTCATCCAGTGTGCATGGTGTGCAACTCAGTTGCTTTAGTTTGTGGCTACCAATTCAAACAGTGAATTGATTCTTTGGTGAATATTTATCATAATGAACAGTGGTAAAAGACTACGCTCATTCAGTGTTCGTGAGAAACTAAAGATTATAAGAGAAGCGGAAGAGATCAGCAATCATGCAGCTGGACGTAAATTTGATGTGCTGGAATCTTGTGTACGAGACTGGAGGAAGAAATAAGATACACTTCTTTCTAGTAATAGTGAAAAAAGAGCATTTAGAGGCAAATCTACAAAATATCCTGGCATAGAGAATAATTTTCAGCATACATTAGAGACAGATGCGAATTTGGGTTTGCATTGTCGACAGAAATGTGCCAGATGAAAGCCCTGCAGATAGCGAGAGCGCTTGGTGTTACCTTTGATGAATTTAAGGCTAGTAGGGGTTGGAAGCTAAGATTTTTAAAAATAGGACTGGCTTTTCAATAAGAAAGAAAACAACTACATATATCGCAGCACTTGCCTGAAGCATACAAAGAAAAGCTGGTGAGATTTCAGAGGTACATTATCAACATTAGAAAAATGTATTCTTATTTGTTAGGGCAAATTGCGAATGCTGATCAGACCCCTGTTTACTTTGAAATGCCATATGACACTACAGTGAATGAAGCTGGAGCTAAAGCAGTTCAAGTGTGCACAGCTGGTGCAGAGAAACAATGTTGTACTGTCATGCTAGCGGTATTGGCGGATGAAGAGAAGCTTCCACCATACATTATATTAAAATGGAAAACACTGCCAAAAAATCTGAAGTTCCCACCAGGAATAGTGGTCCGGTCGCAAGAAAAGGGTTGGATGAATAATGATCTTGTTCTGGACTGGATTAGATTAGATTAGATTAGATTAGATTAATTGTTGGTGGAGTTCCTCTAAGGAGGACCTAGAGCACTTAGACCTAATGGTCCATTGTGCCAACTGGACTGGATTAAGTGTGTGTGGGAATGACGTCCAGGTGCCCTTCTTCAACTCCGTAGTATGCTATTGCTGGACAGTTTTCACGGCCATCTTAAGCCTGTTTCACACGATACTTGATCCAGCACAAGGTCAAGGATACTCGCTAGTATGATAGCTTTCCAGTATCATGTGATATATAACCAGCGTGCTGGATAACAAGCATGATAGCTATTATACTTGCTGGGCTACTTGATTCATAATTGATGCAGTACTAGTTTGCTACTAGCTCCCAGTAGGACCTAGTAGCCGTCGACCAATCACGTTAGCTTTTACAGTCGCAGTGCGATCTTCACCTTTTTTTTAAATCAGCACCTCACTTTATCACGCACTCTTTGGCGGTGAAAATGTCGTGAAAATCCCTGCTATTACTGCAACAGCCAAAAGTCTCCTTCTTTCATGGAAATTTTCCATTTTCTTTTAACAGTAAGCGACAGTACTGCTTCATCACAAGCACAAGTTCAATGATCGTGTGAATCCTTCTATCACGGTTTCTATCATACTGGGTTCCATCCTCAATATCAAGTACCAGCTAGCATACTAGGTCTTGTGCTGGATCAAGCATAGTGTGAAATGGGTTTTACGGACGACGTGAAGAAACGCTTGAGAGAGGGAAAGACTGACCAAGTGATTATTCCAGGAGGAATGACTTCTATACTTCAACCATCCGATGTTTCTGTCAATCGCCCCTTCAAGTCTCATCTGTAGAGGTTGTATTCAGAATAGATGGCAAGTGCCATTCATGAAACAACACCAACGGGATGAAAGAAGGCCGGCCTTGTTCAAATATGTCAATGGATTATTACCTCATGGAATTTAATTAAAGAGTACTTGATCGCTCGGAGTTTTAAGAAATGCTGCATTTCAAACAAATGTGATGGTAGTGAGGATAATATGGTTTGTGTCAGTGGTGAGGATGAAGAGAGTTCTGCTAGTGAGGATTGTAGCACTGACGAAAATTAAAAGTTATTTTATTTTTTTTTGTTTTCTACCTATTCCTTGCCTTTTTCAATTTTTTTTAGTTTTAAATCAATATTTATATCATCCTTCGCAGGTACATTTTCAAGACAATCATTAATGTTGTTTTCCTATTAATGGCGGCCATAATCAAGACAAATAACATTGATGCTAAATCATTCACTTTTGTATTCTGATCTATTGTTCTGCTGGTTTTCCGTGAAAAAATGAATACTGTTCCATTGTATTCAGAATATGCTGTTACTTTTCTCAAGAAGAATATATAGTAGCAATTTCTAGTAATTTAATTCTAGTTAACCAATTTTTTCAAAATTACTTTTTTCCGAGAATTCGTTACCCAAAAACAAGGTGCGCGTCTTACATGGGGGTGCGTGGTACACTAGAATATACAGTATTTATGTTGTACCTGTTTTCCTTACATTCCCACTTTTTCCACTTGCTAGACATCCTGGCAATAGCTTCCCAGATTATTCGTTTGCCTGAATTCACCATCTTTTCCATCCATCCCCTTGAAAAACATTGATCGAGGTTTCACTTGTTAATTTTTCTGTGCAGATCCCAAAATGCTTGTGGCATATTCCAGATGTGGCGTAGCCGGAGCAAGGTAGCATCTCTCTGCCACTTTTTCATTGGAGAACCTTTCTACTAATGTGTAGTGGAATGTTATGTCAAAACGGCAGCATATTGAGTGAACTTCAGTAACATGAATTCATTTAGGTATTAAACAATAAGCCAATTGTGAACGTATTCACATAGCATAATCAAATTACCTATTTTAACATGGCTGCTGGAGTTCTTGTTGTAATTAGGCAACCCCCAATTAATTCCCTCTAGTTTGAGTACTGTTAAACCAGCATGTAACACTAAAATGACACAAAGTTAACTTTTTGAAGCAATTTTACTCATATAAACTTGACAGTGGCAGGCTTCACTTCATAGAAGTTCATTATGTTAGGGTTCATGATTAATTAGAATGCTGTTCTTTTCTACAAATTTGTAGATAAGTTCTAAATATTTTAATTTATCTTGAATACTAACAATTGTAACTCATAAGGCCTTTAAATTCTGTCATTATATGAGGGATTGGAGCACTCATAAACAATGGAAGGTGGCATCACAAATCCATAAAACAAAATTTGGTAAATCTCTGCTTCCAATTCCAAACAAGCAAACAATTGTGGAAAATGCCAAAAAGTGATGAAAATAACATTAATACCACGGGATAGTAAAAGGAATGCACATTTAGGAAATGTAAGAAACATACCAGTGGACATTTAGTTTTTTTGGGAAAATAACATTTGAAAATGACCATTTTCTTGATGTTTACTATAAGATTTCGATGCCTTACTTAGAGGTTTTCCAAAGAGCCGGTAGAGGGATACTGACTAATTTCACGTCTAAAATATCCCCAATCCCACCCTGCAAGTTGTTGCAAAGTAAGGTTGCAGAGTAAACAGGCCTTCAGACATTGGGAGAGCACGATGGGCTTTCCAAATCCTCAGAATTTTTCCTGATGCAACAGTAAAACGTGCACAATGGGCCAAGGAAAACACAAATTTGTTGGAGATGGTAACAAAAGTTATTGAACATCCAGAGAGACAACAAATCTCGAGAAAAAAGTGCTACTAAGCTATTTCGCTCCACATTTTTTTCATCAGTGCTTCTAACGTCTCACAAACACTTGCCTGGCTGAATGTGATTATACAGGCAGTCCCCGAGTTACGTAACCATCAACTTACGTAAATCCCTACTTACGTAAGTGGCAACCTTACCCAAAAATAGACTAGAATTACGAAAGTTACGGCTTTGGAAGGATGGTTGCCTACTTTGAAGGGGTGAATGTGCCGTAATGTTAGTAAGAGCTGGCCTTCCCCGTATTTCTCTGAATCGACCGTAATCTTGAGAGCACGGACTCAGTTACGAAGTAATTTTCGACTCGACGACTTTTTTTTTGATTTCCGTTAATTTCGACTTGCGTACATTTCGACGCCGCTAATGTTGGAATACATCTATTACATAACTCTGGGGCTGCCTGTACTAGGTCTTTTGTTATCCTTGTGAGCTTCCATGCTGATCAAAATTTTTATATCACTGAATTTAATCTGCATGCATTATCTTTCTGGTTTATCACCCGCCATATTAGATTCAGTTTTTCTACATTTAAATTTTTGGATAATTATTGCAATGTGTGAAACAGCAATTTTTTTGTAATCAATGAAGTAAAGCACAGTTTTTTTTACTAAAATTTCAAAAATTTCTGGATTCCTTCTTATTTTTTACAACTTGTGTAATGTTGTAAACCATTACTAAACTGTTTCACAATGTTTGACATGGTCCAGTCTATTATTTCTCTTACACATCCCTTACAAATTACATGTTTTCTTATGGGTTTTATGCATTTGCCTAATACGAATTCGTTTAGCATGATGCTTTTTTGGGATACATCTCTCATGTTAAGTGAGGAATACCTGTATTTAAACTCTAGAAAAGTACAAAGTATTTAATTTAATTATTAACTAACCTTCAACTCTTCTATCAACTTCTTCTAAGTGAAGCTAACTCAAGTTTAAGTGGAGAAATTTGTTTATTTTTGTAGGTCAATGAAAACCTACCTTCGAGTTATACTTGAATCACTAAATATGGTGTAGGATTTAAGTCTTTCCTGGCGAATGCTTAGGATGAATAGTTATTGGGTTTCCAGCAGGGTAATGGTGTTAAACTGCACAGACGTTTCAATGGCGTAGTCTGCCATCATCTTCAGGGTTAATGATTTTTGCCAGAATTGTCATATATTTATTGTGTCACATTTTGATTAGGTTTTCCCTGATTCGTCAGTTTTTTCCCGCCTTTCTTTTAGCATTCTCAGAGTAGGTTTCCAAGCACTGCTGAGTTGGAAACCTTTGTCTCGGTTCAAGTTTTTACTTTCCATCCTAATCTCCACAGCTTCTTTCACAATGCGATCCCAATAGTCCTTAGTTTTGCAAAGCACTTTGGTGTTGGCAAAGTCGATCCTATGGCCATTTTCCAGGCTTTGTTCCGCCACCGCCAATTTTTCTGGATGGAAGAGTCTGATACACCTTTCATGTTCCTTCAGGCGTGTTTCTACGGTGCGTCCAGTCTCACTGATGTACACCTTGTCTATCAATGCATTCTTGGGCATCTTTTTTCTCTACCGTAAAATAATTTCGAGAGAGAATTTAAAAAGTGTCAATCAATTAGCTCAATGTGTCTCATTTGGCTATCTAATACATTAAAAATTATTTTTAACCATTTAAATTGGAAAACTTATTGTACATACATCTCAAAAAATTTCCTTCTGTTTTTCCTGGAATTGGCTGAATAACATCTGAGGCTGACTTAAGAGCAGATGGATTTGTTGAAGAATGTGTTTCATACCTGGAAATGTAATGAGATTAAGTGCAGTGAAAGTAATAATTAAAACACCAGAGCTAAAGAAATAATCTAAATATGAGTAATGTGAGAAATAGCAATTTAAAGAAAGCTTTGTTTGAAAATTTGTGTGTAACTCCGCCATCATGAATGCCGACAATTGCATCATAGGATGCTGTAAACATTTACATGTATAATTTTGTAGCAGTTAAATATATTATCAAGGGAGCTAGAGACAGAGAGAAATGGTGGCTGATCGTGGAGGAGGCCAAGGCCCACACAGGACTGTAGTGCTGGAGAAGAAGAATGATATTATGGATATATGTATTTATTGAAATTTTATCATCTTAATGTTTATCGCTCTTGGCTTCAATATTCATCCATGCGCCTTAAATTGTTTGCTTTTTTAATCATGAGAAAGGAGATCAAGCAATTTTTTCCCCTCGACTTATACTTAAGTCATGGATTTTAGTCGATATTTTTGGCCCGAAAGTAAGATATCCACTTATACTCGAAGATATACAGTAAGTTTATATTGAGTGTAGTTAAGCTTTTATGAAAAGCATTATGGACTCCACTACATATGCTCAAGGACTTTTGAAAATGGTCTTACATTTTGCAGAGAATATTTTTGGCCTGGCAAAAAAATTGGGCCTGGAAAAAATCTTGTAAATATCATGATAATGCTGTGTTGTGTTAACCTAAGATGAGAATGATGGTGGCTCAGTGGAACTAATGTGACTAATTCTCATATTCCTTTTATAAAATTGTGTATTATCTTTATGAGATTTTTGGTCATGAAGAAGTGTGAGTCAACAGTGAATTTGCGGTCACTGATTGATCAGCCTCCCAGTAGGTTGGAAACAATTATGCATGGGAAAATTATGTGTTTGATGTCAAAATTTTTCTGTGTACTCAATGAGATCCTGAATACCATTCTGTAATGACTTCTGGAACATATACTTTTGGTGTTGGCTCCCAAAATCATAAAATATTTTGGGATTTCACTACACAGAAGGCAGGAGATTGAAAACCCCCTACTTTTTCATCAGATATCATAACTGAAGCAACTCAAGGGAAACTAATTTTTCTCTTTTCAGTGATTGACACAAATGATCGATTTCTACGGAAGATAACAATTGGCCAATCAAAAACTGAAAAGGGCCATACCCGCGAGGCATCATTCTCCATCTCAGTAGCCAGTGAAATAATGGCCATTCTGGCATTAGCTACAGACTGCACTGATATGAAAGACCGCCTGGGCAAAATAGTTGTGGCATTAGATCGTCAAGGTGCCCCTGTAACTGCTGATGATTTGGTAAGTGATCAATCCTCAGATACTTAGGTCATCTCAATTTTCTTTCAGCCTTTACTTTGACAAAATGCTATAATTGATAATACTGTAGTGGTTGTTCACTCTGCATAAGTGCTGCAACCCTGTTATCCACATGTTTCGCTTGTCCACGAAAATTCCAAAAAACTTCTTTAACAAAAATTATATTCTATTATCTAGGGCCTAGGAAAAGTAATTATGTAATTGTATAATTGTTGATTTGTGAGGTCACTTTCTTAATGTGGTTAAATTAGCTCTTACTGTCCCAGCTTTTCCCAAAACAAGGATACCAGCCATTCTTTCCATTATATCAGACATGAATGATCAGCTGAAAATATGTATGTGATACTATTTCGCCCATCTTTGCTGTGAGACTATGGGCTAGAGTGCAAGGATGAGTCCCCTTGGTGATGGTGCAGGTGTGACCAGTCTTTTCTTCCCTCGTGCAGGGTGCAACTGGGGCACTGGCCATTCTGATGAAAGATGCAATGAAGCCAACACTGATGCAGACGTTGGAGGGCACTCCAGTTCTGGTTCACGCTGGTCCCTTTGCTAACATTGCCCATGGTTGCTCATCTATCCTTGCTGACCTAATTGCCCTCAAACTGGTGGGAGAAGATGGCTATGTGATAACTGAGGCTGGCTTTGGCTCCGATATTGGTGAGTGTTGAGGATTGAACAAATGCTGCTTGAGCATGTTTATGATCCCTTTAATTTCAGCAATTACCCTTATATGTTATTGGGTAATTTTTGAAATCAGTGGGAACATAATGTAGGGAAATATGTGCAAAATACACAGGTTACTGAAGTTCATGTATCTATTGGTCAATGAATCACACCATTCTGGTTTTAGCAAGTAGTCAGTATTTTTTTGCCACTGTATCCTGTCATTCAATGATTTTTGATTTTTTCTGCTGCATTTAGGTGTGTGTGGAACTGATGCACTCTCCCATCTATTCATCCATTTTACACAAATCTTTTGTGAAAATGCTGTGACTCTGTTTAATCTTCATCATCCACCCTTTTTTGAATCAACCTGGTGTTTCAAACTGGGCTGCAATTTTCCTTGATTTTTCTCTCAGTAATCTGCTTACCAGAACCTTTTTTCTCAACAAAAAAATCTCAAACAAGTGGTCCTTAATATATTCATGCTGGGCTCATCTCAACTTCATTCATTTGGTAGATCCAGATACACCAGCTTCTTTTAATTTCTCTGCATTTCTGACAATTTTGGCCATTGTTTACGGTGTAACTCTATACTTCTTTGCAATGCTTAGGTATTTTGGGAAGGTTTCTTTCTGTATATGTAAGGATTAGCAGCTTTTTGACGACAGTTAAGCATTTTAGGGAGGTGTAAGAACTCGGGGCTTCTAGTGTTCATGAAAGTATTTTTTTATATGAATCATTTTGAAAACATAGTACATTTCTGCTAAGTTTTATTGCTGTTGACTGGTTTTCACAACTATAGCATCATTTTCATCTACATCTACATCTATGAAGTACCGTGCAAGCCACCACTAGGGTGTGTGGCACGGGGTGATTGTACACCAGGCATGCAGCACTCGTCCCAGCACAAATCAGAACCTTGCACGCTCTCCCTGCCGCTAGGCGCCAGCCAAAAAGCAGTCAGGAGAACAGTGCGCAGTTCAACCGGAAACTCAAGACAAACAGTCCTGTTCATCTTGAAAATGACGCTATAGTCGTTGAAACCAGTCAACAACAATAAAACTTATTGCTAGTGGAACTGTACTGTGTTTTCAAAATGTTTCATATCTCCTCGTTCCACAGCATAATGCTAAATCTATTACATAACTTGATTTATTTTTTTATGTTGCCTTTGCCTACCCCTGGCAACTTCTGGGCTGAATATTTGTCCTGCAATTTATCTTCTTTGTTTTTTTTTATTTTCTAGGGATGGAAAAATTTTTTGACATCAAATGCCGATGTTCCAAGCAAGTGCCAAGTGCAGTTGTGCTTGTGACCACTGTAAGGGCTTTGAAGATGCATGGTGGTGGTCCAGCTGTGACTTCAGGAATGCCACTGCCCAAGGAGTATACTGAGGTACTACTTCTCATCCTGTTTATTGCATACACATGCCATTGATAAGCTCTTGTGGCTCTTGACAAGTGTTGCCTGTGAATTTTTTCACAAGCCTAAGTTTGTCATGATAATATCTTGTTAGTTGTGCTGAAACCTTTTCAAAAATCCACTCTGGTCTCAAAAACATCTGATATATCCTTCTTTTGTTTTGCTAGTTTACTGATGCTCGTATTATTTTCTTAAAGGCTAGCTAGCACTTACTCAGGTTGTTGTTAACTACTAGTTTATATCTGTAAAGGAATAGGAATATGTTCCTGAGTTTTAAACTATTTATTTTCTCCTGTGACAGGAAATATTTTTGGCTACTTTGTTGTGTAGCATTTATGGCATTATGATAAACATACATACATAATGTCATAACTATTCAGTTACCTTTTAGTTGAGGCAGATGCTCCTTCACGTTATCTTTTATCTTTTCCATCACAGGAGAATCTGGAGCTTCTCCGCAAAGGACTTCCAAACCTCTACAAGCACATTAGCAATGGAAACAAATTTGGTGTGCCTGTTGTTGTTGCTGTTAATGCTTTTGTGTAAGTAGTTTATGGAAATAGTTTTCATAAAATCTGTTGCTTGTTCTAGGGAGGTGAATGAGATTTTGTTCCTGTCCAATTGAATATTTAATTATGAATTATTATTATTAGTTATGTATTAAATGCTATTGATGAATGAACTACTATTTGCATATCAAATGAAGGGTAATCTTTTAATGGGGTCATTCTTTTGTCATTATTTCTTTTCTAATTGGGTCAACTTGAAATTTTAGATAAATGCTCAAATGATACTTATTTATTTGATAGGTTATTTGTATATATTTATAGTATTACTGATTTATTCTCTTCTTTTCTTTGAACAAAGGCATGATCCTACTTGTATATTTAATTGTAATTATCAGGGATGTTACAAGTCAGGGAAATCAGAGATATGTCAGGGAAAATCATCGAGCTGTTAGGAAAAATTGGATGAGGGTGAAGGTCGATGAATTGGTCAGTGGCCGATGCACCCCAACTATACGCTCGGTCGCTGTTGCCAGAGTTGAAGTTCCATCTTCTGATTTTGTCTTCGTTTCATAAATTGGTCAATAAATTTTATGAGTTAAATTAACATTGGGTTGTTTTCTCAAATTTCATTTGCTCTTGAAATTGTAGATAATGTCAGGGAAAATGACGATTTTTGTCAGGGAAATATCAGGGAATTTATTTTCCCAAATATTGTAACAACCCTGTATATCCATTGAGATCATATGAACAATTTATAGTTCAGGGACATCTCAGATGTAATTATTCTATACAAAACTTATCATCGGAATCATTGCTTGGAATTGTGCATCCTTCTTCCACTCTTCTTCTCAATTCTTTGTTTTTCATGACAAAAAGAAAAATATTTTGCCTTACAGTGGAACAATTAATAGAAACAGCAGGCAAGATTGTCTGTGGTGCATGCGTTGGCTTTAAAAATGATGCATTGGGAGGTTATGAGGCCGATGTGCATATTCAGTATTTGCCGAATTTAGATGAAACTTTCCGTGATTAATAACATAAAATCTCCACTAATGTACATATTTATGACATAATGAACTTCCATGCAAATTATCAACACTTTTGTAGAAAAAATTATGTCAAGATGGCTAAAAGTCAGAGGTGAGATTTTGCCATGCTTTACAGTTCACGGCAATGCAGCACATATGCCACCTGCCACGCCAGGGTTCAAGTCTTTTTTGGGAGAATTCTATTGAATCTCGAATCCATGGTGTCGATAGGATTTGATCGAACCCTTGAATCCTAGCTACATCACTAGTATTTTTGCTTGAACTTCCTTTAAAGGTTGTTGTTAAATTTTCTAGCTGCTGTTGTTATCATGGGTGTTCATAGTGTTGGCAAGGGCTTCTTTCTCTGGCTCTTACCACATCATTGCTGATTGCAGGGTGTCACTATCATTAGATTTGGAAAGCACCTGTGAAACTACTTCAGATAAATGTAACAGGGTGAAACTTGGCAGAATGGCTCATTAGTCTTTGGGAAGTTACTGCTGGGGGTGCACCTACTTTGTCTGCCCCTCTTGGTTAGGAAGTAATTGGTTCAGTCTGGAAACATTTAGATAGCACCTTGTATGGAATTAGTTTTCTATGCATATTTGATTTGAACCTGAGGAAGAGGACATAGATGGATTGACCAAGCCATAAGACAGTGAACTTGTCTGGATCATGATAGATTGTTAAATAGAGGGAAAGCCCCAAAGAGAGCATCAAAAGGATAAATGCATTAGCCAGATAAAACAGGACACGAAACAAAAAAGGAAAGGAAAGAGTGAATTTACCTGGTTGTAAAGGAATTTTCAAGGAACTGGGGAGAGTGAAGGACAGCAGTCTACCCGAGGATTGAATCAGTTATGATGATAATATTTGATATTTGAAGGAGTTTCTCCAGAAAAATATCCAATCAATGTAAATTGAACTTAAAAAGAAATGTAGCTACCTTGTGCCAGAAGCATAATATTTTATTCAAGTATTTAGTGTTTCATCTCTGATTTCTGGACTTGCTCTGTATGGCAGGTCTGATACTGCTGCTGAACTGGAGCTCATCAAGTCCTCAAGTGTTCAGAATGGAGCATTTGATGCTGTATTGTGTCGTCACTGGGCTCTTGGTGGCGAGGGTGCAGCTGACTTGGCTGATTCAGTAATTGCAGCTTGTAAGCAGCCGTCTAAATTCAAGTAAGTACTTGTCATCAATTATGTATGCATGTATGTATAGAAAATATTGGAAGGTGAAGATTTTAAAAACTTGTTGGTAGGATCTACGAGGATGGGGAGTATAGCCTGAGTACTTGGTATAAACAGTTTTGATTCTTATTCTGCAAAAGGAGAAAGCCACAGAATACAAAGACTTTAGAATGGTTAGTTTAATTTCACACTTTGCAAAATTCGGTCTTGGAATCATAATTAAAAGGTTGAAAACTAGAGCAAATTACAGTTAAAGTGATGACCAGTTTGGGTGCAGGAATAGGAAGGTAACTTTAGATGCTATTGCAGTGATGAGGAAAATGAAAGAGAGGAGCCTGGAGTATAATCAAGATGTGTGTGCTTGTTTTGTTGATTTCAAAAAGATGTATCACAGAGTTAATGGGGGAAAACTAATGAAGGTACTTACGAAAATGGGAGTAGATTGAAGAGATCAAGAAGAATCAAGAAACAAGATACGAGACTTGTCCAAAACTTATACAATATGGCTCAGATGGTATAGGTGAGGGTAGCTGACAGAGAAACAGGGTGGGCTGTTATATGTCATGGATAGGGACCTACATAGTTTGCATTTTCTATACTGTAAATTTTTAGGCAAATTTCACGGTTTTTACATGATTAATGCAATTTTTGGTGTTTATTCAAAGTAATATGATTTTGAAATATTTTTGTGCCATCTTCATATATGTATCAACTGCAATGAATGATCGTCAGATGGCAGTGATAGAAGTCACAACCTAATACTCCAGTTTTAGGATTCTTAACACTTTCCACTCTATGCCCGAGCATTACTCGGGAAGGCATATATTCCTGAGTGCATGAAGCCCGAGCGCCACTCGTTCTTACATTGTTTTGTTAGTGTTGTCTATTTTGCGACAAGTTTTTCAGTATACACTCATTTCCTGGGTACTATGCATTTGCATTTTGTTTAATAGATCCCAAATCAGTGGTAGAACTATTCATATACCACTTCCTTGCGAGTTTTTTCCCTTGTTACCACAGGGTTGTTGCCAGATGTTTAAATTTTGCTAAACAGCCCAGTAGACTAGATTAAGGAGCATATATGTACTACCCACAGCGTGGAAAGTGTTAATCATACCACCAAATATTTGTGGCTAATAAAAATATAATGAGGAAATATGTGTTACAGAGCATGAGTATGTCCATTTCTGCAATTTGGAAATGTGACTGCCTCAAGCCTTTCAAAGCGTATGGTGCACAGTATTCCACCTTCCAACTCGAAAGTAGGATGGATCGGCAAGAGAGATGAATGAGTGAGGTGAGGGAGCCCAGACACAAGGGGACATCCTCACTCTTTTGTGAGTTTATACCCGAGGAGTCATTGCCAGCACTCTCTTCATCTCCTAAATCACAATCTTTGCTACTGTCCAAGCTGTTGGATGTACAGCAATTCTCAAATCCATACATGATAGACTGTGGTGATTTTGTCCCAATCTGTTTTGATCTCCTTCCCTTAGACAGTGACTAATTGTTTCTTCATCTTTGAAAGACTTTTTAATCATGAGATCTAACCATTACAATTTTGATGTCATTGCTCTGGGAATAAGAATTTTGTGTACGCAGAGTATATGATTGGAACAGGTAATGAGGGACAAAGGGATCAAGAAGGCCGTGATTGAGGGGAGGATAATAAGTATGTGAGGGAGGGAAAAAAGAGAACAGGGTTTATAGATGGGATGAAGAGAGGTGGGATGTATGCCGTGCTAAAGAATAAAATAGTTTATGGAGACAAAGGTGTTCAGCTGTAAAATATTAGTACATGCATATAGATATTCCTACTTCCATCTAAACCTACCTTTATTGGGAGATCACCTCTCAAAACAAAGAAAAAACATTTTCGGCACAATTTTTGTGCCCTGCTACTGAATCAACTTTTTCATGTGCTTCCCAATAGCAGCTAGTACCCCTTGCCAAAATTTTATTACACCATCATGCTAATAGTTAACTTGCTATCTAGAAATTAGGTTATAAATATTCTTGAGAATTGTAGGGTCAGCCATGAACTACATCTTTCATCCTTGCTTGCTCTAAGTTACTTTTTTTTCAATATTTGCTGCAGTTTATCGCTAAGTCTCTCTAATTAGGTCTTGTTCAACATCTACTATCACATGGGATGCCACCAAAGTTACTGCCAAGCCAGTTTCATAACACAGTTACCTTTATTATTTTCCAAAATTATATCTTCAACGTCACCACATGGAAATGAGCTCCATTCCATCTTATTTCTCATAGGGCTGTGAGTACTTCTTCATATAGGTCTTGCCATGAAGCCTATTTCTCCATTTTTCCTGCTCTTAACATCAGTTGAACCTTTCATTGTCCAAAATAGTGCTGTGGTTCCAAATACATATGTATATATGTGTTATGAATCTCAATTTGTACTCCTAAATTTTAACTTCATCCGAATTTATGCCTGGAAGTTGTTTTATCTTCATTTTTAAATAATGCATATATCCAGTTACATAGTCTGACCCCCAATTTTTCTATGAAAAAATTGAATAATTTTTTCTCATCTCTAGTGTAAAGTTGACCCAAGGTATTTTTTTCCCTTTGGAATGCGGAATGCATGGGAACCTGGTATCTATCAAGGTCGATATTTTTCATTTCGATATCTTTTTGCTCATAATCAACATATGTAGAATGTTTTTATATTTTAACATCTTATGTAGATATTTTTTGGCAATTTATTTTGGTAGTTCAGCATCCCAGCCGGCACAAGTTGGTACATATCCCTAACGGCACGGATATCCTCCGCGCCATTAGGGATATGTCCTCCTGGTTAGGGAGAGTCTCTCCCTAAAATGAGGGAGAGATCAGGGAGGAAACGTGAAGAAATCATGAAGAAATGAGAGATGAATGACGGCATAGATTGGGAGAATTGGGAGAGAGGAGAAAACAGGGAGTGATCACGGGGAATCTATCCCAAAATCCCCTTCTTTGATTGACTCTGGTTAGCCAATGAGGGCCAAGGGATTCATAAGAACGGTTGCAGCACCGCGAACGGCAATATACGGAACTATATGACGTGGGTTGATCTTCAGTGCCATCTACTGGAAGTTCTAGGAACCTACTCACGATATAATTACACAGCTAATATATGTAGTTATTTTAATTTTAACCAGTCATTACGTTGGCTCTTTCATGATCTGCTTCCAGCCACATCCAACAATGTTGCTGAAGGGTTTCCACGCACCAATTTCTGCTCTCGAACAGCATCCATCATTACCTAAACTGAAATCCGAGAACACCCAGAAAAAGGACAAAAAAGTGCATTTGCACGACCATTGAAAATATAAATAAAACATCCTTAGGAAGGGATATCAAAGAGTAAACCAACCACCGGAAATAAAATTTTTCCATAAATTAGTTTATTGACATAAGATTCACTTAAAATAATGAAAGTAGCAGTGTAATGAACAATTCAGAAATTGCACTCATCAATGATCAATCAAGCATAATGGCTTCCATGATGCCCGCGAGTGGCTTCAAAATGGTCTGGAAAATATAAACAAGCAATACATTTGTTACCTTCCATCGCTCTGATATTTAAAAAATTTCTTTGTGCACTATTCAAATATAAGTGCTGAGGGGGATTCTTTATCATACAATCTGGACATTATAATGGTGAATCATGTAAACTTCGACTGGGTTCACTTAGCACGGGAAATTCATGCATACTTTTAAAGGATTGTTTTAACGTGGGATCGTCGTAAGCAGTTACATAAATATAATGTAATCATTGACTGTAAGCACCTTCATATTTCACTGGAGAGAGAATTCTTCACTCAAAAATATGGCACCTAGCTATGCTGTTCAACAATGCTCGACACAAATTCGATCTCGACACAATGTCATAACTTTCATGCATGATGCATTAACAAACATACCGTATTTCTCCGAATATAAGCTGCACTTTTTTTCCCAATTTTGGGGCTTCAAAATCGGGGTTAGGCTTACATTCGAGGTGCAGCTTAAATTCGAGAACTTTCTTAAAAAATCGTAAAAATGAGCGATTTGAGCCAACCAGCCATTCGGATTCATGCGGTCGCCAGCTAAACTCGCCTAAGCCATGGGGAAAGTAAGAAATAACGCTGAAAAAGGTCAAATTGGTGCAAAATTTATTCATATATTAAAGGATAATATAGGTAACATTGTGTCACAGTTATGTAGGTAATGTAAAAACAGATGTAAAAATCCACTGTAGGCAGTACGGGATGCCCTAAAAAGGGTGCGGCTGAAATTAGCATATTAACTTTTTTCCCTGTGTGAGACTCCAAAAACTTATATTCTAGTACGGCTTATATTCGGAGAAATACAGTATAAATATTTAAATACCACGTTCATAATACAAATCGGAACCCTTTTCAAGATAAATTTGGGAATTTTTTAATCTAACACAGCCAAGAAATGTGGTGAATAAAGTGTCTTCGATGAAAATAACGGAAAATCAGAATTTCTTTATTCATATAATAAGTAAGTTTCAAGCTTACCTTAAATCGCATGAGTAAATCTGAAAAATGGTGCAGTTTTCTGTAGTTCCTCCCTAATTGCAGGAAGGCTGAGTTCACCTACGGGCAATGTCCTTAAACCCTCCGTCCACATTCGTTCAATCTTTGAACTCGGCGCATCATGGGGGGAAGACTACTGAAGTCACACACGTTGATAGCTCTCAAGCGAGCACATATAATTATGCAACTGCCCAAACAACATTACGAAAACTTGTTTATTTATTTTTCGCTGGTTAATATATATTTATTTATACCGCTTTATGTGTAATCAATTTACATCCGAGATAATGTTAATGTGATTGGGACTTTGGGAGATATAGTGGAAAATAATGGACATTCTCTCCCTAAAAGTTATAATGAAGAAACAATGAAGAAACTCTCCATGGTTTATCCCTAAGTGCGGAAGAAGAAGTTGCTATATTGATACGGATATTTGTTAGCGGTCACATCAATTCAAAAAAATTGCCTGGAAATTTTTGTGGTAATTTTTGTGATAAAAATAAAATATAATATGCTTTTTCATCAATACATATACAGTGTGTCCTCGTTTAACGTTGTCCCGTTTAACGTTGTTTCGCGATAACGTTGTCCAACAATTAAAACCCTAAATCGTTCAACGTCGTCAGTGCTTCGCGATAACGTTGTTCAAATTTTGCGCAACCAAAAAAAAATGAATAACATATACGAATTTGGCGCATCTGATGCGTAATTTCCATTTGGCGGAAAAGTTTGACGTTAACTTCTCATAGCGTGTGTCAAAAGTTCACCTGAGCGAATAATTATCACGTTATTTTGTTTCATAACTATATGTTTGCTTATTATTTACTACGCTGTTATTGGGGGGCAATGAATCGGGTGATTTAAAACTCAAACCAACGTTAGTGTACCATCTTCAATCGCATGGTATTAATAATACCATATCCGAATGGTAGATCCAGGGGCAGATATCTACGGGAAAAATACCTGAAAATCACATGCCGCCATAAGGTAGATTTACTGCTGTTTGAGGTGTATCGAAAACGTCTTTTTCGTGTTGAATTAGTGTGTAAGAGGAAGTATTCTAAACCTTCCATGATGCAGTAAATCGTCGAGGGTGATACTGTTCCTAAAACTTTGTTACGAAATAACAAAAATTTTGTACACAGTACCGAGTTTCCCTAGTTCACTCACTATTTTAATTGATATCCTACGTCTTCGCGATCGCAGCGAGCGAAATCTTTGCCCTTCACTGCATTCGCATGCGCACGCTCCCGCAGTGAAAAACAAAAATTTCTTTTACTCCGAGGGAAGCCGGTGCTAACAGCACTAAATATCAGAAATATAGGAGAGAAACCTGGTGCTTATTCTTTTAAAAATGCCTTTTCAGTTTGTTTCATCTAAGATATGAAGATCTCTGACTAGTGAAATCATCTGTTCGACTGTCCGCGTAATTAAAATACGCCGTGGTATTTGTATCATAGCGTCCAGTCTGGGAGAAAATTAATTTAACCTGCTTCCCGATCACCTTATATCACCTATTTCACTTATATTGTTACGCTACATATGCGCATTTACCTTTCGTTTGCTTCATAAATCCTTTTTCTTTCGTAAACTATTCACTTAAACCTGTGATGTAAATCTACTTCTGGACGCCATATTGGAAATACTGACCATTTACTCCTAGTTCCCCCAGATGGCGCAGCGGTCAAGCAGTGTCTTCATTTTCTATACCCTCCGCCCATGAATTTTCCCGCCTTCAACTTAAAAGTATTCCCGCTCTTTGACGGCTTTATTACACTCAGGAGGGACGGGTAACCTCTCGGAACTACCCTATAATCTTTGGAGGTACTTCATTCCACTGCCTCCATACGGAACTTTCATCACCAACTCGCCTCTCGCCGTAATTTTACGCAAACCAATCACCATTGGGGAGGGTTGGTTTAAAAGGAAATTAGTGAAAATAAATCGTAACTATCCGCCAAATAACCTATTTTTCCGTTCAGAAATGGCCTTCTCGACGCCGCGTACTGTCCCACCTTAGCACCCCTGTTTTATTCCACAGACACGCAACGTTGTTGTGGGGGGGGGGGGGGGGGGTTGGGTAAGGCCATATTTCAGACGTGAAATTAGTCCGTATCCCTCTACCGGGAATTCCAAAAATCTCGCAATATGGCGTCAAAATATCACAAAAAATACGCGAATTTGGTCATTTTCAAACTTTATTTTCACCATAACTAAGAATCTCACGCCTTTTTTTCTTACATTTAATAAATGCGCATTCCTTTCACTTTCCTTTACCATTCGTCTAATACCCCTTACTTTTCTACTATTCTCACACAAGAAATCGTTATTGTTATGAAATGAAGAATTGGTGAGTTTGGAACCGATTTTAAATTTTTACATTGTTTCTTATGGAAAATACTGCTTCGTTTAACGTTGTTTCGCTTAACGTCTACTTTTTCAGGAACGAGTTAACAACGTTAAACGAGGACACACTGTATGTATTTCCATCTGAAATATTTTACGTTGTGTCACCTGATGGGAAGATTTAGGGATAGAATTGGGAGGGGAGCACTTATCCCTCATCTCTCCTTGATTTCTTCGGAAGAACATATCCCTTGTGCCGGCTGGGATGGGTATGTAAGACCCCTTGTTTTGGCCACATTATCTGAAAGAAGTGAATAACATCTCTATTTCCCTTCAATATTGCTTATGGTGGAACAGGGAAGCGATTTTTTACCGATTACCGAAACAAATATGGCAACTTGTGATCGGAGATTTCATGTGCTTATTTTTTCTTACTTCTCATTGTTCATATCATGCAGATTCCAACAAATTTTTTATGGAAATAAGATTAATTGTATGTATTGCTGCTATGGATTTCAACCACTATTACTCGTGAAAAAGATATTTCAACATATAAATCATGGTGAAATTGGCGACAATTTCAATGATGACTAATTGAAATCCAGTTAACTTGCACCGTGTCACCGGAAGCCCATTGATGGAGGTCTTAGGCAAAATTTGGCCTTGAAATCAATCATATTAGATGCAGAGTGGTATTTTTGGGAACAAAAGCACGTTTTATGAGCCAGAAAATACGTGATTCATATTGTATATTCATACATATCAATATAATGGTTACGCAAAATGCAAAGTGTGTTCTTCCCGGGTTCCAAGTATGCCTTTGATGGATTTGGGGATGGGGATATTTCACTGTGGTGAAGCTGCATATCCTGAGAAAAATTTACAGCAATTTTTTGGTGCTAAGATTTAAGCAATCAAAATTACATATTACTGAGCTTGTATAGTCCGACCCTCAATTTTTTGCAGAAAAATATGGTCTCAAAAAGTGGGATTATATACAAATTCATGTAAGGTATTAAAGTTTTGATGGCGTAGATTTGCTATCACAACCAACAACCTCCAGTGTTGAAGAAGGTAGTTAGGAATCATGGTTGTCACCTAGGTTCACAATATGGAGAAATGTAATTTTATTAATGTTTACTAACTGCACTCATGCAACTGCACAAGTGATACTTCTTAAAGTAAGAACCTTCCAGTTAATGATCACAAGAGGCATCAGTCCATAGTGGCATTCAGGTTTGTATTGATTACACCTTGAAAATATTTTTCTTTCAGTTTTCTGTATGACCTAGAGAAGCCAATTTTGGACAAGATCACAGTCATCGCTAAAGAGATCTATGGAGCTGAAAAAGTTGAATTATCTGAAAAGGCTGAGCGATTGCTGAAGGATTACACAAGACTGGTGAGTAGAGAGAGAGAATGATGTTATATATAATCTTCTGAGTTGGTCACAGCTGTCGCTATGAAGGAATACAACTTTGTAATGCCATGGCATCTTACTGCTGAATAAATGTGTGGTGTCTCTGTATTTATTTTACTGCATGTTATAGCCACCACCTGTATGATCAAAGATGTCACATGCACTTTTTGTTGAGGACTCTGTCTGAATTCCAGGAGAGTAGAAAGGAGGCTTGTTAGGAAATATGGGGATGGATGTTTAGAAGCGCCCATGTTTCATTGAGGTTCAGTTGGATAAGGGTGGCAGCCATTAGGGACTTTGGGTACTTTTCATTTGATCAATTGGAAGTGATGGAGCAACGGTGTTGTGAATTCGACTAACATGAAATGAATTCATTCAAGAAACCCTTCTTTGGAGTGAATATTGATTTAAAATATAATGCACTGGACATATTGTCACTCCTACCACTTTTGCATCTATTTATTTCATCTTTAAAGTTTAGTCCTGCTGGACTATGATGCGCCTTGGTGAGAGTCACTTTTTTCAGTTTATTACTTTTTTCTGGAAAAAAGAAACTATAACTGAGAATATAGTTAAAATTCTCTCTTTTCTTACGCTACTCTTCAAAGTCTCATTTCTTTGTCATTTTCTTCATGCCCCTGTAGCTTGAAATGTCGTTAAAAGAACATGTATTTATACAGAATTGGCTGCTCATGTTTTTCATGCTACAGCAATGGATGTCAATGTGTTATTCTATTTTGTTTTACTCCACATTTTAGTAATAGGTATTTGTGAAGGGTTTGAGTTTTGGTCATCGTTAGTGTCAGGAGTTCCCATGGTATTCCCACCATTTGGTTGGAGGATGAGTGGCAAACTTATGTCCAAAAGCACTAATATGCAAATTTTAGTTGTTTATGCATTATAACTTTAGCGAGTGATTCCTGTGAAGCTTTAAATGCTTTGAACTTGTCCAAGATTTGTTCACCCATGTGCTTTAAAGCGCTTTTAATCTTGTAGACCGTAATGCCATTCACACGAATGTAAATGCTTAGCATTGTATGGTTGGTATTTTGAGAGAGGATCAGTTTCTTTGAAGCCCCTTTGAAATTTTCTTTGGAAGAGGATGCCCGTTAGCTTAATTGGTTCAAGTACTCTGTGTGAATGCTGTTCTGGTTGGAAATCCCAGTCCAGCAGAGTGATTTATCTCAGTGAGAATTTCACTCATCCATGTGTATCATGTACCCATTATTCAGTAAAGGTCATTGCCTCTGCCATAAAGATGCTGAGACTGACTTGCAGATTATAGGGATGTGATGCATGAGGAGAATAAAAGGACTTTTTATCCCGAACTGAGGAGGTAAAAAATTAGATGTTGGAAAGCAAGCCTTTGGAATTTGGGGAAATGTTGATTTTTCATTTTCACCACTCAGTAATTAGGCTTGTCAAATCTAGAAATGCCCAGGAAAATAAGTATTTCTATCTCCTAGATCCTCCATGGAAAGTTGGCTGGTACAACTTAGGAGAGCATTTATATGATACATAAGAAGTTCTGAACTAAAGTCCTGGAATATTTTGTTGCATTTCTGGTGCAAATTTAAGTATTTATGGAAATGCAATGCTAGTTTTTGATTGGAGTGTAGCATAGTTTAAGAAAGAAGTGTGAGAACTTACTTTCTGAGCATTAACTAGTTTTTGGAATTGATATTTTGAGTGCAGTACTTACATATTTTGAGCTCTGCAAATATGTTAATTTTGCCTTGCATTACTTCCTACTGCTCTTTTATGGAGAGGCTAATTTTCTGCAGGAGTGATGAAAACACCATTTTTTCATTTCAGGGTTACGATAAACTGCCTGTTTGCATGGCAAAGACCCACCTGTCCCTCTCTGCAGACCCAGCACTGAAGGGGGTCCCAACAGGCTTCACTGTTCTGGTCAGAGATATCATTGTGTCGGTTGGTGCTGGCTTTGTGGTGCCTGTGCTGGGAGAAGTGAGTACAAAAACCCATATGAAGCTAAGGGGCTGGATAAAGTGGCCCAAGGCATTCACTCAAGTGATTCTGTGAATGTATATTCAAATCCCTGCAGGATTTGAGTCTGAGGATTCCCCACCTACAATGATAGTAAAGGCTTTTATAGTCCCATTCCTTTTTGATAATGGCGGAGCAGTCGGAGCTAACCAGTCAATGTACTCGCATTGTTGTTTTTCAGGATGTTTCTCCTCCTATCCTGGAGGTCTTAAAGGTCGAAAATGTTCTCGCTGCATTTTTTGCAGGATTATATAGGAGGGTATTCGTATCTGGTTGGCTCCCAGTTCTGGTGCCAAAATCACTTTTCGCCCCATTTTTCTTTTCGCTCACGCCATGGCACACTAAAACTCTTTTCCATATTGTAGTGAGGTTGTAGCTATTGTCTCTATTGAGATTTTTTGGGCATTTTGCTTGATAGCTTCCCGCATCATTCGGGGGAAGCATCGGTTTTTGTCTGATTAGGACTTTGGTCTCCTCAAAGCATTTTGAGTGGCCAGGCTCAGACCATGCATGCTTGGCAACAGCTTAGAGGCAGAACTGTGTCCTTACCATCACTACTGACTATGACTTCCCTCTGAATTAAATTAATAATTAATTGGGATGTATCAAAGAAATTCATCATCGTTCTGTCTAATATGTAAAGAATAAATTTAATGAAAGTAGAAGTATGCATGGTCGTCATGGTCGCATTAATGCATCTCATAATCCATCTCTGAAACAAGCGTAATCCTTACATCAGTTGAACCAATGCCAGCGGAGAAATCTTTGGTGAAGCCACTTGACTGGAGCTACTATGCTCCTCTTCATTTTGCAGGTGCATTTCCCATGGTTCCCATTCTTGCTTAAATCACTCTGAAGTGCCTGTGCATCAGATGACCATTTGTTTCTTTCAAAGCCCTGAATGAATTGGAATACATAAACTGCTTTTGACTTAAGGTTGATTTCTAGGTGTGAGTGAATTGAAAATAATGTTCACTTAAGGGCTGCACCATGAGAATTCCTGTACCTTTTTACTACCATCAGAGTGATAAGAAAGCACTTAGATGGGGTTTAGGGTATCTTTATTGTTCGGTGTTGCAATACTGCCATAGATTGTAAGTTGTTTACATCACACCTGATAAGTAAAAAAAAGATAAAGCTATTGTTATAAGCATGTTGGAAGGAGAAGGGACCTTGAAGCTAGGCTTAACACATTCAACCCGGAATATTTCTAGTGTGCAATCACGAAAAATGGAAAGCGCTTTCTGCCATATTAATTTGGCCAGTCACTTATACAGTAGATTCCGGTTAATCGGGACACCGGTTATTTGGGACAGCCGCTTATTCGGGACAAATCATCAAGAACAGAACCCAATTGAAGAAAGTCCCTGAGTTTTCTCCGGTTAATTGGGACAGGAAGCCGCTTAATCGGGACATGCATCGGCTGTATTTTCCTCCTATTCCCTTGAAGAAATACAAATTTTTAAGCTCTTGTAAATCATTTGGTACATTTTACCTATGCATTTGAACCAATCTCCAATGAGGGAGTCTATTGCAACCTTTACTGTCTCATTTACCGTCGCTAAACGAAGTCAGTCATGAAAGCGCTTTCAATTAATGCTTCACTGTTTGAACACTCACCTTCGTTCTCAGGTAGTCCAGCTAGAAGTGGATTTAGATTTTGTGGTCACGGAGGTGCATACTATGTAGGTAGACAACTTGGCTTCATTAGCGTATTATACCATAAAGGTGAAGGTTAGGCTGTAGGCGATCTGTCATAAGATAAAATGTTTTGAGGAAAGAAGGGTGGAGGTGATTCCTCCTCATTTCCCGAAATTTCCTGAAAAAGTTCCTTATTCAGGTTAACACGCAGCGTAAGGATTTTTCACTGGCTGCAAAAATTACAATACTGGACCGAATTAAGGACCATCTACCTCAAACCAGTCTTCGTTGTTTGGCGGAGATAACAAGAGTGCCAAAATCAACGATAGCCCGATTAATACAGCACCAGGATAAACATAGAGAAGATTGGAGCAGTCAGTAAAAGGAAACCAGGTGCTACCCAAAAACGCCAACGCCAAGGTAAGGATCCTGATGTCGAGGACGCTTTTAATCAATGGTTTTCCATTGTTAGTGGACGAGGAGTTAGTTTCAGTGGACCTATGTAAAAAATAAGTCGGAGGAATTAGCTTTGAAGCTTGGCCATACTGATTTCAAGTCAAGAGATGGTTGGCTATCTAGACGGAAGAGTAGAAACGAAATAAAATTCAAAAATGCTCACGGAGAAAAACATACTGCTGATTTTGTTAGTGCAGAGGAATGGAGATGTAAGAGGCTACACACCCTACTTCAGGAATTCTGTGCAGATGATGTGTACAACGCCGATGAAACCGGCCTGTATTACCGAGCCACCTAATGGCTTTCTTTGCTACAGTTATGTGGAACTGAGTGGGGTAAAAGTGAGCTTTCGTCTCGCCAGCGTTAACACGATTTTCACCCACTTTCAACAGACCTATCGGAACCAAAATCTCATCTTTACCCTAAGTGGGTCTAAAGAAGCGATGGAACGGATTACTGTTTGGTGCTGCTCAAACATGTCGGGAAGTTATAAAAGGAAACTTTTGGTGATTGGAAAAAGTACTAACCCTCGCTGCTTTAAGAGGTTTTGAATGAACAGCTTACCAGTGGAATATTACGCCAATAAAAATGCGTGGATGATTGCAGGCCTCTTCAGTCATTAGTTAAGCAGTTGGGATAAGGAACTAGCGCGGAACTCGAGGAAAGTGATTCTTATTCTGGATAATTGTACGACACACCCTAATTGCTCCAACGTCTTAAAAAACATGGAATTTTTCTGTCTGGAATTTTTACCAGCCAATACAACATCTCTTATCCAACCAATAGACATGGGATCATCAAAAATTTGAAAACAATATACCGCGCAAAATTCATTGATCAATAAATTCTAACATCAATGGAAGATAATATTCTGACATCGTCTTCAACTGCCAAGGAAGTGAGCTCAAAGGTGAACGTCCTGCAAGCAGTAACGTTTTTGGCAGATAGCAGGCGAGAAGTCACCAGTAAAACGATTAGAAATTGTTTCATTCATTGTGGTTTTAAGCACTCAAGTGCAGAAATATCGGAAGAACTTGAATGTGAAAGTAAAAATGAATCTGCTTCCGAGCTGCGTCAAGTAAAGAACTTTAAGGAGTTTGAAAGGATCGACTCCAATGTGGACTGTTATGACAACAATGATAGCAGCAGCAGCATATGATTAGAGGATGATATAGAGGAAACTATACTAGCGAGACAACAAGGTTTGGTTGAAGACGAGGAGACTGATGGAGATGAAGACGTATCTCAGTGTAGCCGAGTGACTTCAGCAGATGCCAAGAAATTTATTGATGGGTTGTGACGCTACTTCATGCAAGAGGGCAACGAAGGAAGTCCGATATCGTCCTCAGATGCCTGTGCCGACCTTGTATGCGCGACGAGAGTGAAGCGAATGAAGAAGAACACCCTGGACTAATTCCTTCTCCTAGGAGCTACAAATTAAATAAATACTCCCTGGTTTATATGCAAATGAAGCTTTAGATCATCAATTATTCTTTTCTAATATTCCATCGTTAATTCTATATCTAATCACAAATCCTTCTTTTGCAGGATTTCGCAAAGGGAATTTATCCGAAGTAGATCGATGCCATGAGATTTTTTTATGACACAAGGTTTCCAAAAATGTTTATAATGTATGTTTTCTTATTAATTTATTGTTTAAATACTATGAAATTAAACATTTTGCGTTTCAATTGTCATTTAGCTTTCTGACTTTCATTTCAACGCTTATTTAAACATATTTACGGGATACTTCGGATAAACGGGACAGCCGCTTAATTGGGACAAAGTACACCGGTCCCGATGTGTCCCAATTAACCGGAATCTACTGTATATTATTTAAAATTAGTTTAAAAAAATTTTTAATAACAAAACTCTTATTTATTAAAGACGCGAATTCGTGTCCTTAGCTTTCTTGGCAAAGTCGTAAAGGTCAGTAATTGGTCAGTAAGTAACAGACGCGAATGTGCGTCCTTCGGTATCTTGGCAACGCACATCGGACGCGCATTCGCGTCCGTCGGGTTGAACGTGTTAAAAGAGTGCACCCTGATTGTTTGTCCAAAGCTTTATAATTGTTTTGATTCTTGAATTCATTATTATGTATATAAATTATTTAATTCATTGTAATTAAACTGTTGGAATTATTGTTAAATTAAAAATTTCCGTTTATAGATGAAATTTGACATTTTTTTAATGGCAAAATTAAAAAAAAAAATCTTCATCAATCACTTAAGACTTATTTTAGAGTGGTCGCTTTACATGGATGTGAGGTGGTGGTTGCGTTACAATTAGAGATGGGCAACTTTGAAAATTACCACGGTAATTTTCGTAAATTACCATGGTATTTTTCGTAATTTACAGCGCCCCATGAAAACTACCATAATTTTCAGTAATTTTCAAGATAATTCACCCATGTTTGAGATAATTTTTCATACAGATAAATTCCCAAGATGTTCTTTTAAGCTAAGTCCACATTTCTGACGTGTTTAATTATAAATTTAGGAATGTTCAACTCATTTTTGGCATATTTTACTTAAATTATAACATTATTGAGTAATTATTAGTGGAATATTCTTCTTTAAAATTTCTCATACTTTGACAAAAGAAAGCCAGATTGCGTGTTGCTGCCGTATTTCTTTTTACAATTTTGAAATTTTTTAATAGATTAATGTTGCATCAGGTATGGTTAAACATTGTATCATCACCCTTTTGCCATTGGCATTCTTATTTAACCATACATTTTCTGTTTAATGCTTAAAACTGAAAATTACTGGAAAATTACGGTAATTTTTGTAAATTACCGTAAAATTACCGTAATTTACCACGGTAATTTACCTCAGATGAAAATTACTGTAATTTTCCCATCTCTAGTTACAATATACACTGATTTAAATACCTACCTCAGTTATAATAACAGTTATTGGAAAAATTATTCGTTAAACTTGTGACACACCAAATAGGCTTAACCACTTGGATTAATGCCAAAAGAATTGTTGTATATTATGTGAAGAAGCTAGCCTCAGTGGCCATGTTAGTGACATACTGGCCCTGCAACCAAAAGATTTTGCATTTGGACCCTAAATGGGACATGGATTTGTCATAGTCTTAACTTAGAGACTATCCAAGCTGGTGAAGTTCCTAAAATCCCAAGCCTTCTTCTACTTTTAATAATTTTGAGTGATTTACTGTTGACCTGCTGGTCTGATTTAGTTTGTGATCATACATGTTTTGACTTTCAGCAAAACAACATACCTTAATCTTGTCGTTTATTTAATTATGTAGTATCCAGTTTATCATATTATGGATGATATAATATTATGAGCATGGGTTGCTCTTGTTTGTGGTGAAAAGAGTTGAGTTTTCTGACTGTGGAACTTGATATTACAGATCTCCAAGATGCCTGGACTGTCAACGAGGCCGACCATTTATGATATGGACCTTGACTGTGACACTGAGGAGATCATTGGACTATCTTAATGGCGACAACCAACCCAATGCTTATTCAGTGCCCTTTGATTATATTCTATGTTGGAACCCTTTAGCTGTTGTGCATGCTATTCAGTGTAGCTCTGCAATGAGATAGATCTGAAACGATTTATATTTTATTGTGTTTATAAATAGACTTTTTAGAGAGCAGATATTTTTATGAGAAACCAAGGACCTGAGTGACACATTAGCCCGTTTGCCTTGAATAACTCTATGAATGTGGCATGTGTTTTGAATCATGTAAAAATAAAAATATTGCATGTTTTTCAGATATTATGTAGTTTGCTTTTGCCACTGTATCGACTGCTCATTGATTTTTTGGTCAAATCATTGGTCAAATTTTCTATGAATTTGTGAAATAATAATATGAAATTGTTGTGTAGTACTCAAGTGCCATATGCTTTAATTAAACACCATCATTGTTATGAGTTTGTAGCCTCAGTTTTTGCTGGCAAACCATTTGCCTATACATAATCTACTTTATTACATACTTCGATCTTGGCTCATTCATTTTTCATTGCTCACATCTGATTAGTAAAATTGGTCTCAAAACTTAGGGAAAAATCCATTTATTCAGCACAATTCTCTTGTTAAAATGAAATTTTGCATGACATTTTTTACTTAAGCTTTATCTATTATAGATAAGAACATTCTTCTTATTCTGGGTGTAATTAAATTAGCTATTTAAACCAACACATGTTGATAAATATATAAGCTATATAGTTGTTTGATTTATTTGTTGAAGTTGTTTGGTGAAGGAAAGTAATTTTTTTGGTTGACAAAAGGAATGCCTATCAAAATGTGCACAATGTCTATCTTATTGAAAAGTAGCCACTCAAAAAAATTATTTATTTAATTTTGTAGAATTCCTGGGACAAAGGAGGGGGATATAATATTGGGGGATTGTTTTTTATATATGTGATAATGGTCCCTTGAATAATAGTGCAAGAGATGTATGTTCAACTGCGTCATTTGCAATGTAGTGGAGCATTAATGAATTGATGAAAAGAACCATGATGGAAGTAGAAGAAAAAAGTCTCTCATGTCATTGAATTCTTTACCAATGAAAATCAACATTATTTCAATGATTATTGGAGCAGCTTTCCGGCATTCCTCTGTATGATTCCCATTGTTGACAACAGTTTCTCCAGCCATCCTTATTGCGTCTTCAGACCTGAAGACGCCAGCAGGATGGCTGGAGAAACTGTTGTCAACAATGGAAATAACGCAGGGGAACGCCCGAAAGCTGCTCTAATAACCAAACCCCGCGGAAAACTTCATACCATTATTTCAATGACTTGGTGTGTTTTCAGTTCTACGAAGTTGATAAATAATTATGAAAACACATTTTCTATTTTTTACCACTTTTGGTGAAGAAATGTACTCCCATTTGAATCTCAGGGTATTGAGGGAGACTTATAAATTTAATCAGCCTAGTGTAAATGGCAGGACTTGTCTACTTTTCCATGTGCATGATAATTAAACATTATCTTAATACATATATCATAAGGTACTGCTGTAATTCTTAATCTATCTTTTCTCACTCCCCTTGGGACAACAGTCTTTGTTATAGAGCGATCCACATTTGACAGTATGGGCTCTTATGGAGATTTATTTACCGTGTTAATCTCCATTAGGCTGGAGCTGCGATGCAGACAATAGCAGCAGGAAAATTAAATCAGTGCTTTGCAGTATGAAATATATATCCCAATGCAGTAAGAGAAATTACATCTAATAGTGACAATGGGTGCTCAATGTTGTGTAAAATAAAAGTTTTTCAAGATATTTACCTAGATTTCCACCAGTAAAGTAGCTTTTCTGATTTTATCTTATTCATACTGTTGTCAACAAACTTCATATCTTCAACTTATAAATTCTTACACATGACCGTATTAGTCAACATTTTTGTTTGATTCAGTTAGCTACTATGTTATATTTTGTTTTGTCTATTGGATTAATGATTTTGAATTTTGTAAGGTAAAAAGCATTAGCCTGATAACTTTTGTTCCTTTATAAATAGATCCGTATGTGATGCAAATTAAATTTGTGTAAAACTTTGAATTTATTTTTGATAAAAGAATTAATCTTTTGTGATTACAAGGTAGATATGAAGTTTTGATAGTGTTGATATTTCTTCATGCTCTGAAAATGCTTCCGTTGCACTTACCTGCTAATTTGGTGTAAAAATTGGTAGAAGTAAGATTCTTCATATTAGATCACAGAGCGAAGAAATAGGATGTAGGTGTTATAATAATAATAATGGTTTTTATTTGCCCAAAGACCAAGGTACATTTGTCCGATGATATAAGGCACGTAAATCATAAACAGAAGTTGCATTAACAATACATATTAAATCAGTCAATTTCAGTTAAAACATATATCACAAATAGTTTACATCCAATACACAAAAACACATTGAAAATACTTCATCAAATCCTTCCTTTACGCACATAAGTATTCCTCCAAAGAATAATAGGACCCTTGTAGAAGTAACCTTTTTAATTGCATTTTAAAGGTATTATAATTTTTAATATTTTTTATTTTAGCAGGAAGTTTGTACAGTCGCATCCCCATTTCCCTGGGGCCAAATTTGTTGAGGTTTGTTCTTATATTTGTGTAGTGTATATCATGTTTGCATCTCGTGTGGTGGGAGTGATGGTCACTATTAAGGAGGAAGCTGCCAATATTCGATTTGATGTTCAACACTGCGATCATTATGTAAATGCAAGGAAGTGGTAGAAGGCTCATCTCCTTGAATAAGGGTCTGCATGAATGTCTGTAGGGTTTTTGGGCTATGATTCTGACTGCCTTTTTTTGAAGTCTGAAAATGCGCAATGAGTAAAGATGAGAGGAACCCCAAAAAATGATGCTGTTTAGGATATGGGAATAAAACTCCCCATAGTACAGACTAAGTAGTGTGTCCTTTCTTACTGTACCACTAAGTTGTCTCAGTAAGTAACATGTGGAACTTAGTTTATGACCTAGTAGATCAGTATGTTGGGTCCAAGAAATATTCGAACTCAAACATACACCCAGAAACTGAAGAGAAGACACTTGCTCAATTGATTTTTGATTGCTCTTAATAAGTAAGCTTGATGTGGGATTTTTAGTGGTGGAGAAATGAATCAATTTGCTTTTTTCAGTGTTTACAATTATATGGTTTTCATTGGCCCACTTTCCAAGTATGTCTGTAACTTGCCTAGCTTTTTCAATTAGGCAGCTTCGTGAAGTAGAGGAGATAATCACATTTGTATCATCTGCATAGAGGATTGGTGTAATATTATTTGTATAGGATTAAGTTGTAGGTAAATCATTGATATACATCAAGAATAGAAAAGGTCCAAGAATAGAGCCCTGTGGGACACCCACTGAGGATCTATAAATTCCTATATTAACCCTTAGGAACGCGCGCCCTGTGAGGTCACCCTTGATTTTAATTTCCTCACCTACCGAATGGATGCTACATTAATTAGAGAGGAAAGGCCCACCGATGCCTACACTGACCTTCACTGCCTACTCATAATATACTCTCGCAGTTCGTTCGACGTGTCCGTGCAACTGGCAGCCAATAAGACCTCGTGGGTCTGTTGCACGTTCCCAGGTTAGGCTGCTACTTTTTGTATAACTGTGAATTTTTAGTTGCGTGTATGTGAAGGTGGCGTGTGGGTTTTGCATCGTGTCTGAGTTTCAGCTTGTCTTTAGTATGTTGTGTCTGTGTTTCGGCATGTCTGTGTTACGTCGCGTCTGTGTTTTGGCCTGTCTGTAGTACGGCGTGTCTGTTTTGGCATGATTGTGTTTCGGCCTGTCTGTGCTATGGCATTACTGTAATACAGCGTGTCTGTCTATTGTCATGTCTGGGTTTCGACATTTCTGTAGTACGGCGTATCTGTGTTTCGGCGTGTCAGTAGTATGGCGTGTCTGTAGTATGGGGTGTCTGTGTTATGGCGTGTCTGTGGTGTGGCGAGTCTGGGATACGGCGTGTCTGTCTATCATCATGTCTGGGTTTCGGCGTGTCTGTAGTACGGCGTGTCTGTGTTTCGGCGTGTCTGTGTTTTGGGCATGTCTGTCTTACTTCATGTCTGTGTTTCGGCATGTCTGTCTATCTTCATGTCTGAGTTTTGGCGTGTCTGTTATACAGCGTTCTGTCTGTCATTCAAAATGTCTATGTTCAGGCGAGTCTATATTATGGTGTGTCTGTGTTTCAGTGTGTCTGTGTTACGTCACGTCTTTGTTTCGGCATGTCTGTAATACGGTGTGTCTGTATGTCATCATGTCTGGGTTTCGACGTGTCTGTAGTACGGTGGGTCTGTGTTTTGGCGAGTCTGTAGTATGGCGTATATGTGATTCGGCATGACTGTGTGACGTCATGTCTTTGTTTTGGCATGCCTGTAATACGGCGTGTCTGTCTTTCGTCAAGTCTGTGTTTCGGTGTGTCTGTAGTATGGCATGTATGTGTTTCAACATGTGTGTGTGACGTCACATCCTTGTTTCGGCGTGTCTGTAATACGACGTGTCTGTCTGTCGTCATGTCTGTGTTTTGGCATGTCTGTGTAATGTCATGTCTTTGTTTTGGCGTGTATGTCATATGGTGAGTCTCACTATCATCATGTCTGGGTATCGAAGTGTCTGTAGTATGGGATGTCTGTGTTACGTCACGACTCTGTTTCGGCGTGTCTGTAGTATGGCTCCTAGTGATCATAAAGATGTTTTGACGATTTTTTAAATTCTATTTTTATTTCTATGAAAACAATTTATGAAAATATGCTTATGTTCTCAATTATTACGCAGTTTTGAATAGTGAAGTAATGTTTACCACTTCTTTATTTTAAGTTCCGGAAACTTCCGATTCCTGATGCATAAAAAAGTAGTTATTGCTGAAAAGTACATGAAAGACCTCTGAGGTCCATTGCGCGTTCCCAAGTAACTTTTTGATCGTGCATTCCGGAGGGTTGAAGAAGATCCCCACATTTATTTAGATAATTTCTCATTGCACACATTCAGCATGCAGTCCAGCAAATCATTCTGAATATCTTTTGAGGTACCCTTAAAAACAGTTATGTGGCTAAGATGCTCTCGAAAAAGGTTGTCTAATGTAGATGTGAAATTAATCAAGCCTCTGAATATTCCCAGATTTGTTGATTGAGTACTTTCATCATGGCCCTGTAGAGCCAATCCAAACTCTCCACAAAATTTTACACAGTCAATAATTTATTTTTCTGCTCCCCGACGTTTCTGGTGGTCCGTATGCCCCTGAAATCCTGACAAGCCATTGGCTTGTCTTCAGGTTTTTCAGGGGCCGAACCACCAGAACTTGACATTTGACAATAGGTACATACCCATTTTTTCTCACAGCATCATTGTGTCTCTCAATTTCCCTTCTGAATTCATTGTTCAGTTGTTCTCGGATTACTGTTTTACCCAAAACTGAAAGGTCTAAACAGGCATTCTTGTGCCCCATAGATTCCTCATGCTTTTTAATTTTTTAGATAAATGCCCTAAATCGAACACTCCTATTTTTGTCCAGGTCGCATCCTTATCTTTAGCAAAAAGCAAGCAAGGGAAACAGTATAACCTATTGGTATAGTCACAGGCACAAATTGAACCATTTCTCTCATCTGTGGCTTAAACAGTTGACAGTATTGCCTATGCCTGTTACTCTGATTCTGAGATAAGTTCAGCAAAGTAACAGGCCTCCCTTCTTCCTGTATTGCAATTTTTTCTTCAACAGAAAGAGAGGAAAAATTAGTCCCTCTCATAAAATTGACACTATTCATCGTGTAGAGCGAGAAAAACTATTCACACACATAACACAGTAGGTGTACGTACTGACCTCGTAGCACACAGTCACAACTCAGGAAACTAAATATGTTGTCTGGATGCGAACTACAAATTCTATACACTATATTAAAAGATTTAATGGGTTATAATTAGCTGTAGATGCTGTGCACATTGTATCACTGCACTGTAATGAACAGTGTCCTAACTTCAAGTAGTTAGTATTTCCGATATTTCCCCGTCAGTTGGCGGTAGAGCTTCTGTGTATCAGCGCCTACAGCCAGCCTATTTAGGAATTCTTTCCTCCGAATGAAGCAATTCTCGTTGGACATAGCCAATCTTCGCCTGTCGCTGCATCGTAGACCAGCGAGCAGCCCGTGCTTAAAAGGCGTATGCCCCTCTATCCCCCCACCCCTCTTCACCTACAAAGGCTTCAGCAGACGCGGTTCACTTCGGGAAGTAAACCCAGGTGCTAAGTCGTGCTAGTTGGGACCAAAAGGGGTGGTAATTGCGCCGCAGCGGAGGAAAAGTTGGGCCCAGCGATTTGTGTCTGGGCTATTTGAGTCATGATAAGAACATTGGTGTATAGAAAAATATTGCAGTAGTTTTCTTAGGAGGTTCAGTGGACCCAAATGACCCGCCACCACTGGTTTTACGGGAGGTGAGTTTCTAGCCCTTTCCCTCAGCCCTCTTTTATCAGGACTTGGGACTGGCTAAGACCTAGATCCTAAGACTGCCTAAGACTCAATCCATATATGAGATTCAATTTGGTAGGTGCTTGAAAAATATTTTATAAATGCCTGAAAATTGTCTTTGGATCTGTATTTTTAGATATTCATGGAACATAGAAAGTTTCACTAGTTGAAGATGAAGTTTTATTTCAAACTTGAAAAATATTTGAAATTGATAAACATTTGAAAAACATTGAAAATATCGAATTAAATACTCTTTTGTTGGTCATGCAGCTGAATGTTTCAATCATGATGTAAGTTAGAAGGGCAAAAAGCTCTTGGAAGTGCAACCTGTTTTATAAGCAGTGGTGATGAGGAGCAAGTGCTGGTATGTTTTCTTATCCATTGTCTCATACTTATTCAAAAATTTGAATCTAAAACAGAATAATTGCCAGCCTTGGTGGCAGCAGTGTAACAACCACTTTTGCATTACCTAAATTAAGTCCATGAGTTCTAAACTCACTCAGGTGATTTTTCAACATTTAGGGCATGATTGTGTGTACTCATCAAAATACAGTAAATTGGTTGTAATTGGCGAAGGCTGTGATGAACATAACAGTAATTGATATTATTGGGTAGCATAACCCTGCAAGTCTCCGGCAACCATCAGATTTTATTGCTGTCATAATGGCCTGAGACGGCAGGCAGACTGACCCAGAGGCAGGGGGTTCGCAGTCTGGTAACCAAATCCACCGCTGCCAAATAGGTGAATACCATACTGTTGAGTATGATTTGTCCACTCCATGCGAGGTTACTTCTCGGGTCTTTTTGCTTTGCCACCCTTAACACTAAAAGGGCCGACATTCAAAGAGGACCGACTAGGGTGGTTAGCCCTATATTCATATGTCCACCAGCAGCCAGACAAGCCACTACCCTAGCAACCTGTGAGAAGGCTGTTGATCCACAAACCATACCCTTATTATTGTTATTATTATATCAATTTGTTAATTTTATGGAAACAGTTTAAAGTTAAGACATTTTTCATCCAGAACTTTCATGGTGTGTACCGGTGGTTTTTTTAGTAAACATGATTTCCTTTACGTCATGGATAGCACGCTATGCAATGGCTTATAAACCCAGTAATCATCTGGAGTGGAGGATTTTGCAGTGGCTTGTTGTGTTGGATCCCATCTTCTGGTACAGCTATGCCTCAGCGTGTCAGCGACTATGACATATGCATTGTTGCTGAATTGCTGACACATGCAGCTGTACCAGTAGATGGGATCCAAGTAATCATCTATGTTGGGACATATTTTAAACACACTGGCTGGCAAGAAAATTCAGTTAAAATGCCCTCTGAGCACTCCCATCTTGGGTATGGCATTGTATGGAATACCCAATTTAGGCTGGCCTACATGCCAGGGTTCAGGTTGTGGGTGAAGTGGAGAGCTTGGTTCCTTTGGGTGGAACTCATTAGTGTATGAAATAATTTTGGATGGTGTCCGGTGTTCCACCACATGGTTTGTCTTCAACTGCCTACGTCAGAAACTCATTAGTGTATTTATCCCTGCGGGTAGGGGAATGGAGAATACTCCCGCAGTATCCCTGCTTGTCGTAAGAGGCGACTAAAAGGGTGGGTAGGAAATCCCTGGCATCTGACTCATAGGTGCTTAGATAAAGTGTTCAGAATGCAGTGAGTGGGTCCTCTTCTTAAGTGGGACCATACCATCTGGTTGGTATGCACATGATCCAACCATGCAATGGTGACCATGCTTGGAAACCTGTAAGGCCCACTGCCAGAAGAATGTAGCTGAGTGGAGCTATTGGTGAAACTCAAGAAAATAGATTTATCATTTTTAATGCAAAAGTTGAAATAGCTGTGATTGACTAAATCTGTTGGTGATGTAATAACTTATTTTTTCTCTTCTGGCAACTCTTGCAATACTTGCCATATTTCTGTTAACCTTGTGCACCACCCGTTCTAACTAATATTACTGTTAAGGGGGTTATGGGTGTTAACTATCTCGGAATAATTTAGGCTCGAGATGCATAAAAATACTGTTGGATCCGTGGGTTCAAGGAAAAAGTCGACATCTTAACAAGAGGTTTTATAGCACACCATCATTACATGGCCGCTCTCGGTGTGCACGTCCGTTCGCTTCAGTTTCCCACCAGTAAGAGAAAGTCCTATGTGCCCCAATTATCCCAACAGTCCAAGAACACTCACTATATTCCCCAACATGGCGGACAGCGCACACCAGGCGGCAATACAAAAACATAAGAAGCAATAAACACACAACAATACATAACATCCTCAACCCTTTTAATTAAGAACATAATTTTTCAGTTAACTAAATAATCTCTAAGATAGGGAGGCTGCTTGGTAATCCGCCTCGGGCGGTTATCTCGTCCAGTACTGTTGGCTACTGCCATCGGGCCTTCCCTTCATGCATCATCATCAGCCCCTTCCCTTCCTGCATCATCATCAGCCTCTCCCTCATGGCTAGGAGCAGTAGATGGACTACTGGTTACCATAATGGGCTCCGGAACCGTATCTAGTATTAAAGGAGGTAGCTTATCTCTCCAATCATATGAACTTCTCTCCTTAATATCTCCGTTCGGAGACCACGCCTCTGAAGGGAACTTCTCATTAGTAGGAAAAATTCCATGTCCATTTATCAAGTAACCTACAAACTGGATACTTCTTACCCCGAACTGGCATTTCTCTGGTCGAAGACGAAGGCCCGCAGTAGATATGCGGGATAAAACCTCTCGAACTCTTTGCCACAACTCTTCTTTAGATGAAGCCTGCACCAAAATGTCATCCAAATAGACGACCACTCCTTTAGGTCCTGCCAACAAGGTCTCCATAGTGCGTTGAAAAATGCCTGGTGAGGCACTCAGACCCTGGCTAAGGCGATGGACCTCGAATAACCCCTTGTGAGTATTCAGCGTCAGGAGTTTAGCTGTTCTTGGATCCACTGTTAACTGCAAAAAAGCTAAAGACAAATCAAAGCGTGCAAAAAACTTTCCACCCGCTAATTTGGCCAACAGTTCGTCTATAGTCGGAAGGGGATACACATCTCTCAAGCAGTTTGGATTCACTGTACAAGAATAGTCTCCACAGATTCGAATCGTTCCATCCCTTTTCAACACATTCACCACAGGAGTTGCCCATTCCGAAACTTTAACAGGAACCAAAATTCCTTCATCCACCAAGTTATCTAGTTCCTTATCCACTCGCGGAAGCAAGGCAAAGGGAACTGGCCGTGCTTTTTTGAATACTGGCTTTGCATCATTCTTAAGGTGAATACGAGCAGGTGGTCCTGAATACTTCCCTAAGCCAGGAGAAAACACATGATGAAAATCAGAAATCTCTTGAGGAAGGCTACCAAAATAGCTCAAATTATTTACCCCTGACACACTTATCATTAAGCTCTTAAACAATGAGCGTCCCAAAAGTGAAGGACCTGGGGTAGCAGCAACTAAGAGCAACAGCCTTGAATTTATGTTATTGTACGAAGCATTCACCATACACTGCCCCAAAATGTCTAATTTCTGATTGGACCAAGTGGACAATCTTATCTCTGATGGAGATAACTTCAAAAAGGGGAATTTTTCGTCATACAATGCTTTGCCTATTATGGTATGCCCAGCTCCACTATCAACTTCCATTAAAATAGGCACATTCTCTATATTGACATAAATTTTAATAGGAGCAGGGGCCACTGAAGCAGGGGTATGGAAAAGCATAGATCTTATCTGGTTTGCACTAGACGGGCTGGGGACTGGCTCAGGAGACTCATCTGGAGATGGTAGATGATGCTGCGAAGATCCTTGATGCCGCCAAGACGGCCCGTGACCACCACGAAACCCCTGGTTCCGCTGCTGCCGCACTGGAGGCCCACCATAGGTCCTCTCAGGAATATTATCCCGCCTTGGCTCAAAGCGGTCTGCATCCTCCTGACGCCTACGGTGCTGCTGCTGGGCTCCCACATCAGACCTCTGCATCGCCGCCCGACGTTTCCGGAAACACATCTTCGCGATGTGCCCCTTAAGGTGGCAATAATGGCAGGTGGCATTTTTCATGGGACAATTGTGCGGGGATGGAAACCCACAGCGGTGACACCCCGTGCCACTCTGTGCTGGACCTCTTACTTGCTGCTCATGACGTGGGCCAACAGGACCACCTCCCACTGCCCTAGTCAACTGTCTCGGAGACGACACTGTATGAACATTAACCACTTCCACAGAACCAGCACCTTGAAATTGGCGAACATGAACCCTTGCCCTTTCTGCCGCAATAGCGCGATCAGTAGCAACCCTTAATGTTAATTCTTCAAATTTGAGAGAAAATAACTGTTCTTTCAAACTCAAATTTCTCATGCCGCGGAGCACTTGCCTTAGAAGCGCTTGATCTAAGTTATCGAACTTACAATGTTCGGCCAATTGCTTAAGGTCAGCTAAAAATCTTTAAAAGGCTCATCCGGCCCCTGCACACGGGCATCAAATTTATCCCTCTCAACCCACACCCACGCGGTTGGAATAAAATGACTAGACATTATCGTAATAAGTTCATCAAAAGTCTTTGTCCCAGGCCGGTCAGGAGCGCACAATTTTTTTGCAATCGCGTGTGAGGACCAGTACACGATTAAAGCACCGCTCGTTGTTGGCTAGGTAAAACCACATTATGGGCCTCAAAATAAAACATTAATTGGTCTTTAAAGTCCTCAAATTCTTCAGCATTCCCAGTAAAATTAGGGACCATACCAACGTTCATTAATGGAGCACATACCCACGCCACCAATTTCGCCGTTGGCCATTTTGAATTGGAAACACTTAAAAGTTCACCAAAAAAAACAGAAATCACGACAAATAGATAACTACGACTTTCATAATCCCATCAAATTATCACTTTAGGCCCACTTGTCCACAGTATCAGTTCAACAACAAGAACCCCTTATGACGTGCAAAACACCAAAAATTCACAAATCCAAGTATATGACGAAAAATTATTCAAACAGCAATCACACAGCAAATAAAGTAAATAATTCAAGCAATATATGCAACAAATACACCACGCCAATCAGGCAAAAAGCAGCAACCAAAATCCGTTGAAAACACGTGCACACAAGTTTACGCCAAACAGGCAAGAATAATGAACCACTAAAAATTACGACCACATCTAAAGTTCAAGTTCTACTTGAACTTTAGATGAGGTCGTAGAACTATGTATTAATAACAATATTAATAAAAAAATAATAATATTTGTATTTATCAGATAACATTTTTAATGTTCAATTACAACATTAATATCTCTTGTAAGAGAATGAATTTTACTTCCTTTTCAGTCACCTCAATATTTTTTAGTGTAACAGATCATATTTAAAAATGGTCTTTTGAAGGATAAACTAAACTTTAATGAATTCAAATAAAAATCTTAATTTGGGAAAAAAATAATAACCGATCTCTTCTGTTCTTTAAAAAAGTAAACATATTTTCACTTTCCTAGGTCACTAAATTAATACAACATGAGCCCTTTAGAAAATAAACTTCCACATTCTTGTAGTACACAATAACACTTTACAAACAAAACATGAACTTTTAGTGGCACATAAGAAAAGTATTTATTCAATGTGACAAAACCTTTGAGAAATGACAAGAAAAGCAAATGAATCTGTGAAACATAAATTACTGAACTTCCTTTCATTTCTAAAATTGTATGAAGTTGAAATCAAATTATAAATTGCAATGCAAGAAAACAAGTTGCTCCACATGTTCAGGCTGGAGATTCCCTCTTCTTACACTTACAACATTTCCTGCAGCTGAAAATAGCCTTTCACTAGATACTTGTGTAGCTGGTATTGACATGTAATGCTGTGCAATAACCTGTAGATAATGAAATCGTTCAGCATTGTTTCTCCACCAAAGACAGGGATCTTCTTTCCTATCTATAACTGTCTCATCTAAATATGTAGAAATTTGTTGTTGTACACACTGTGTTATATCTTTGACAGGTTTTCTTTTTGCTAGTTCATCGAACTCTGTCCATAGAGAAGAAGAAGCTTCATTTGGACTTAATACCATTTCTAAATTTTTGGCAGCAGTTTCACTCTCTTTATTACCTTCCATTTTACTCACAATCTTTCTAGCAATACTGTCGATAGCTAGGGTGGCTTCTTCTTTTGATAGAAGTATTGCTTTGAACCTTGGATCAATTATCATTGCTATGGTATTAGTTAGTGAAATCCTATAATCTGGGAAGCGTACCTTAAAAGCTTGTATCAAGTTTCTAACAAATGTCAAACCACTTCCTTTTATACGCCTTGAAATGTGATTTTCCAAAACTCTTTGTATACTACTTATAACCGGGATCACCATTGATAAGGTTGGGTAAGAATCAGCACTCAGTTCCACTGTAGCTTGATATATGGGCTGGAGTATGGGCACAAAGTTACTTATCATACACCATTCACTTTGACTGAAATTTTCTATTTTACTGTTTTCAGCCAACTCTGCTGAAATTGGTCCTTTTTGCTCTAAAGTCTTGCAAACATATTATATTCACTGTTCCATCTCGTGTCTATGTCCTGAATAAGTTTATGTTCTGGCTTGCCCATATTTCTCTGTAAAATACTTAATCTCTCTCTTGCTTGAACACTGGTGTTGATAATGGCCAATAATCATTCTCCCTTTTCGACAGAGTTCACTGAATCCAGGTGTTGATTTTTTGGCATCATTTATTGCTAGTTGCATTGTATGGGCAAGGCAAGATATTGGTGTCCATTTTGTACCAGATACTGCTGCCGTCATGTTTCTTGCATTGTCAGTCACTATATAAATTGGAATTGAGGACCTTAAATTCCATTCCTCTAGTATTGAATTTAGATTCCCAGACAAAGCTATCCCTGTATGCTGACCAGGAAAGTAGGAATTAGCAAGTACATAGCGTTTCATTGAAAAATCTTTTTTAATGAAATGACAAGTTAGAGAAATGTAGCTATCTTGAGCTCGCGATGTCCAAATGTCAGTACATAGTTAAAGACAATGAATCAAGTGTACTGAATTCTTCTTCTAATTCTAGCCTAATTTCACATTTCCTTTTTACGTACATTTCCGGAATAATTATTCTTGAAAAAACAGTTCTGGAAGGCATTTCAGATCTTGGTTCTAGTACTTGAATTACTTCTCTAAAACCCCTATCTTCTACAATAGAGTATGGCTGAAAATGAAAAGCCATCATATTCCCTATAGTTGATGTTATCAACTTCGCCCTTTGGTGAGAAGCATCCATTTTCTCGGGAATTAAAAATTCGGAGAGAGATGTTTCCTGCTTCTTTGAGGGTTTCTTTTCATTGATGCTCTTTCCCTCCTTTTCTTTTAAGTATACAGAATACCTTGATGGATGTTTCTGTAAATGTCGAATTAGGCTTGTGGTGCTGCCAGTTGGCGTTTTGAACCTTCTTTTGCAAGTAACGCATTCTGAATCGACAGAAGAATATTTTGTAAAAATAATTCCAAATAGAAGAACCTCTTCCACTCATTATTAAAGGCGAGTTCTGAAGTTGAAACGTTTAAATACTAATTGGTACAGACAATGGGAGGGCTCACACGCACCCTGAAATTAAACGAAACAGTCCGAGGTAGTATTACACTCATCGGTAGATGAATTGGATGTTTAATACAAAAAATGGTAATTGTACGCGAAGTTGGGTCCTTCTTCAGTCAGCAACTTGGCTGCCAACGGCGCCACAGCCATCATTTTTACTTTATGTTAAAGATGTGTATTGCATTTTGATCACAAATGTTTCCCCACGATTTTAACTAAAAAATGACCAATTTGAACTGACCAATTTCACTGAATCTCGGAATCATATGAGGAAAATAATTTTAACAGTGGATCCTTCTTCGCGAACATTTACCTCAGTAAAATATATTCTAATACGTATAGTCAATTACCTGTCAAAAGTACGAACGCGGTCACTTTGTATTAAGGGACCATGAGTATGAAATAAGTATCTGTTAAAATTGGTCAAGTTGAACATTGTTCGGTACCGGTGTGGTTGTAATCATAACAACCCGAAGTCGAAATCCAAACAAAAGAAAGCGACTAGTGCGTACTTAAAGAATACCGAGAATACAGACTCAGTTAAACTTTGCTCGAATCTATCATGTGGAAAGGACATGTTTTTGCTTACCAGTTGAGCTACACAATGAACCAGGGAAGATTTTCTTCCGTTTATAAAAATCTGTACATTTTACTATTTACTTGTAAATGAGTCGCATTTTCACTTAGTACGTAATCAGTTGCTTCTGTGATGTAGTTATAAAGTCGATACACTGTAAATTCGGTACATGAAAGGTTACTGTCAACGTTAACAATGTAAAACCCACAGATTTTTGGTTGATTTCCATATGTTTTTCGTATGTGAACACTCGTATGAGTACTATTCTGATTAAATTACATGCTAATCTCGGAGCAACGATCACGTACGTATTTTGAGGCACGACAAAAGTCTCATTATTCCGTCGTTGGAGATGATTTAGTTAACTGAAAATTATTTCCTGTAAGTACTCATTAATGTTAAGGCAGATTATGTAATATGTGGTACATACTTATTACGTAGATATTGTAAATTAATAACATAGCACGAAATTTTAGTATTGCTACCTACCTTATGGGAGTAAAATATTCTCCATCACTGATCTACGGACATTTACCATTAGAACACGATTGAATTTGAAGAAATTGTCGGCAATCTTAATTAAATACCCCATTTTTTCAACCACTTAAAAATCTATCGACTCGATTCGAGGTTTATAAAAATTCACGAGCCGAGTCGAGCTTCTTTCTTAAACTCGACTCGAATTTCGAGCTGCTCGAACATCCCTAGATCAAACCAATAGTATCATTGTGGCCCACGTCAGCCAGAAAAAACCGGGTGGAGGAGGTCGCAATTACCCGGTAAAGGATAGGGCACTGTGCCCTAACGCACTCCTACCTCTTTACCGAGGAAAAAATCCCCCCTCGTTGTGAAAATTGCGATTGTTCCCTCAGCGTGAAACACATCCTGACTGACTGTGATGACTATCGGGCAGTACGCAACATCTTTAATATTTCAGAGGATATTAATCAAATACTTAATGATAACCCAGAGCACATCGATATTTTAATAAAATATTTACACTTTTCTGGACCTTCTAGAAAACTTTGACGTTGTTATTAATGTCTCTGTTTTATACACATATATTTTAAATTTAAAAATTCGTCATTGATTATAATAATAATTGGTAAGTCTAAAATAATTAACTTTGACAAAATTTGAACTGTATGAGGTGCAAAATAACCTTTGCAGTCGATGCACCCTATTAATCCAATCCTACTCTGGATCAGAAATTGTAATTCCATTGTCGTCATTAACCTGGCCAGGAAATTCCGAGGTGTTAGTGTTAATGTTGTTTTTATTATACCCCAAGCAACTTTAGAATAGTTTGAGGTATTTCTAAAACATTGATCATTGAACTCCTTTTTTAATTAAGGTCCTATACTCTTTCTTGAGGTCTAGATATTGCTGATGCACCCCTGCATCATTGGTGGATTGAGACTGTAAAAACAGAGATTTAAGTATTCTGGATAGATTTCGGATATCATCAGTGACCCAGTTCTTGTTATTAACCCTTCTGTTTTTCACAACTTGCAAAGAGAATGCTAAATTATGGTAGTAGATAAATCTAGAAAAAAATGAATTTAAGTTGTTATTTAAATAATTGTGACAGTTAATGTCCTTCTAATCCTCTTGAGTCAGTAAAACAAGAAACTAGTTTATATTTGATTCGGTAAATAACCTCTGTTGTCTAACGGTATCTGATATACGACACTGCTTATCGTTAACATGGAATGTTGAGGATATTGCTAAATGATCAGATAATGCTGGATTAAAAACTATGTTAGATGTGTTAACTTCATTGTAATCAGCTGCTAATGACGGCTACTAATCACCCTCTTTAAATTCAGCTCCCGAAGTCGGTAGCCCTTCATTCCCTCTGGATACCCCAGCATTAAGCACTCCGTTGCCCTTTTCCCTAGCTTGCCCTTCTGCTGGGTCTTCGGTATCCAAGCCCATGCCTGGCATCCAAGCACTCGTAGGTGTTCCAGGCCACTTCTCTGGATTGCCTTTCCCAGCCATTTTTCCAGTGGACATGAGAAGTTAAGAGGAGTTGATGGGGTCCTGTTTCGCAAGTAACATGCCGTCTGAAGGGACTCAGCCCAAAAATGTCCTGGTATTCCAGCATTAATCAGCAAATATCTAATCACGCAACTCCTATCAGTGAGTCTGATTAGTCCTTTCAGCAAGGCCATTTTGTTGGGGAGTTTCTGGTACCGTTGTTCGATGCAGAATTCCTTTCTTCCTGAGGTAGGTCTCAAAATTGTCTCCAAAATTGTCCCTCTATTATCACTTTGTAACTGCTCTATCTTCTTGCCATGAAGAACTTGAGCCATAGCTCGGAAGGTCTTGAATTCTTCAAATGCATCACTCTTGCTTTTGATAGCTACAGTGGTCACAAATCTTGATGCTTCGTCCACAAATGTGACAATGTATCTCTTACCTCCTATTGACTGGGGTGTTATCGGACCACCCATCCTGAAATATAGTTTGTATGACCTAGCTACCGATAATATCAGGCTGGAATTCGAGCGCACATTTGTCTTTGCAAAGCATTCTGGGAAAACATTTTCTGTAGGCGATATATTTCTGCGAAAACAATTGTTTAATTTTAAAATGATGAGCTTTGAATTTTATATTTTTTAGCAAATAATTTCGTGATAATTCGAGGCTCAGAAAAAAAGACGTGCAGATTGAAAAATCCACCTTTCGCACTCATCTCATCCTTCTTGTGAATTCGGCCGTTTTATTATCCAATGTAGAACTTCAAATATGTGTATATTATGTGTTCACTAATGACATTATACTTTACATGAATGACTTGAGCTGGCCGATCTTAGTTTAGTCAGTCAGGTGATCAGGTCAGTCATGTCAGGTTCAAGTGGTCACCCTCTTGCTTCACCGCCATTAATGCGTTTTCCATTCGCCATAAGTCAGATTTTTCTCATGCGAGATCTGTAGAAAAAACATTCGTAATAGCACTTTCTACAATGCATTTTGTGGCTTTTTTCTAACATAATTACCTTAGCAGCAAATACTTTATGGTGAAGTAAAGAAAATTGCACCAATGTCCTGTACAAAGTGCAGAATTAATTATGACGTTTTGAAAGTAATAGGAATATTGATACCGCAAGCACTCCCAGACAAACAAAATCTAAATGGTATATATTTAGGATCAATCTATTGTAAGATTATAACGCTAATGAATTCTCGAGTAGGAAACTAATATAAAACGAAACGAGCAAGGGGGATGTATACCAAAGAAGTGAGCATTGAGTTTCCACGGTTTCTAGCAGCTGTGAATGAGAGATTATCTATTCCCATGCTTCCACACATCCACATAATGTGCAGAAACAGCTCGACGGACCACACCTCTGCTTCTTCACACCCAGTCGAATAAGAAGCCGCTGAACCCTTCCATTTTCACTTTTTGGCAGTTTAGGGCCTTTCCTCGAGCGAGAGTGACGGAAGGGGCTTCCTTTGGTTCGGAATGTTTATTGCTCTCTCGGGAAAGATGGGAAGGACCAAAGGGGTGGTGCCTCTATGCAAAGATCCACGCTAATAGAGTAAACTCACTAACTGAGTAGATTGAAAGAGACATTTGAGAGACTAAAGAAGTGTAATTATTGGCATCAGGTTACTTTTATGGAAGTTGTTGTGGATTGAGTGGAAGAAATAAGTAGGTAAGCGTTTATATTTAACTTGACTGTATTAACTAGAATTAAAGAAACACTCGTACACGTGCCAGGGATGCGTCCGACATCCCGGAATGTTTAATGCCAACTGGCGTTCCGGAAGTGGGGTGCCCAAAAGATGACGTAAAAACAAGAGCGATGGAACTCGCAGCAGCAGACAATGCGATATGGGAACATGATAACAAATAACAACTAATACACGAAAACTCCTTCCCCAAATTAAAACACATAAATTAGCAAAATCATCCCCGCAAAAATATCCACCCTTACAAATATGAAATATGACTATCAGTCATACTTTTACTTAAACCACAGTAAACTCAACTAACTCAATCACTTTTAAACAAAATAAAGTTTGATTAAACTCATTTACTGTATTATTTCTTTTAATGTCACTAATTAGGTTTGTAAATTTCACTAACTGACTTGAATTTAATTAATTAACAATCATAGTCTCTGAGGTGACATGGCTGCACCTCAAACGAGAAGACTCTCGTCTTGCTGCAGCTTCCTGGTGTGCAGGTGCAGCTGTTCCCCCTCCCCCTCAGATGCGGGGGGGCTTAGAGCAGCTGTTGTGTCAGCCCTCTCACTCTCGTACAAAGGGTATAGTGGTCATCATCTAACTGCTGATGATCAGCCCTATACTCGGACCTAGCCCTTTCTCTCCTGATTATCAGCTGATCAATGTGCCGTTTTTCCAGCCTCCCAATTGCCTCCAGCTGAACGAGATAATTGTAGGGCCCCAAAACCTGGACAATCCCTGCAATCCAGGACTTACCTCCACCATATTGTCTGCAATACACAGGGTCACCCTGTGAAAAAGAATGAAAGGTTTTAGAGTTCAACTTTCCATTCCTCTCTGCTGCCTTGGGAATGGATGCAGGATGAAGTTTAACCAGCACTTTTTGTATGAGCCGACCCATCAACATCTCAGCTGGGCTCCTTCCGGTGACAGTGCTGAGTGTGACATGAAGTGCCAGCAAGATGTTAGCCAGCTCCACACGCCAGTTGGATGGAGGCAGCTTCTTCAAACAGTTCTTAACTGTTTTAACCATTCCCTCAGCCTGTCCATTGGATGCTGGATGATATGGTGGCATTTTAATGTGAGAGATGAAATTCCCCGTCACAGACTATTCTGATTGGAAGGCAGGCCCATTGTCGGTCACCAGCTGGTCTGGAATGCCATGGGTCGAGAACCATCTCCGTAGGCAGCGCAGTGTGGTGCTCGTGTTCATGGATCCTTTACCTTCCTCCACCTCCACCCACTTGGAATAGGAACATCAACTAGAATTCAAAAAGTAAAACCATGAATTGGCCCTGCATAGTCAAGATGCAGTCTTGACCACGGATTTTCTGGAACATTCCAGGGAATGATGGGTGCCCGCCTGGGGTTGGGCCTGTTTTCAGAGCAGGCGGAGCATGAGAGCATCCAGTCCTCTATCTCGCTGTCAATGCCTGGCCACCACACGTAGCTTCTGGCTAGCGCCTTGGTGCGCACCACCCTTTGGTGCACCTTGTGAAGGAGCTGCATCACCATGGGTCGCAGCTTTTCCGGGATCACCACTCTGCTACCTCGCAGAATACAGCGTTTGAGAACTGTAAATGTGCCTGGTGGTTCACGGAAGAAACACTTGGTTTTTTGATTGCCGGATGCAGTGCCCCAACCCCACCCACGGAGCAGTTTCCCTCTCACTTCTCCCAGCTCTTCATCGTCCTCTGTTGAATTCTCAATCGATTGGGGAGTAAGTGGTGAGTTGGCGAGGGCTTCTTCTAGCAGAAGAATTCCTGCTGCGTCAGGGAACACTGTCTCTGCATCACTCACACAACCAATATTCACTGGCAGCCTGCTGAAGAAGTCAACATTGCCATGCCATGGACTCTGGATACCACAGGTAAATTCATAGCCATCCACCATCTTGGACAACTGCTTCATTCTTTCTGAAATCATGCGACAAAGTCTCCTGTGCCACAACTTCGCTGAAACATTACCTTTAACAGATTCTACATGATTAACATTAAAATTTTTGATAGGAAGCTTTTCATTTAACATATATAAACCATTCACAAGTGATGCAGTTCCACTTACTTTGCCACAAATAGATACATTGTATTTATGATAAATGTCCCCTCCCTTCTTAGAAAATACAAGAATTAAGTCTTTCTTAGACATTTGGGATGTCGACAATAAATTAGCTGAGAGACCATGCACCAACAACACATTATTAATGTAAGAGAAACAATTGCACTTTTCCACAAATTGTTTTATTGCGTACAACGCGTTTCGGCTCACAGAGTCATCATCAGGTACAAGACAAAGTTGTAAGAGAGTACATCGCATATATGTGTTTTCCGAGGAGGGGGGGGTAGTGGGAGGAGACCAGAGGAGGAGGGGAAGGAGGAGGTAGTGGCTGGGAAAAATCAGGTAAATCCAAGGGAGGAAAGGGGGGGGGGGACGGACTAACCCGTGAGGGAAAGGCCAAGAAACAGCAAAGGGTGAAAAAATGTAGGTGGGGGGAAGAAGGCAGGGAATAGGCATGTCATTAGAACGTAGGGAAGCGGCGCTAGGGAAAGGAGGGGGAAGAGTGCACCTGAGGGTAATTAGGAAAGGGGGTATGAATAGGAAGGAATAAGGTGGGCACCGCCCGGTTTAAGGGTGGAGGGCCTGGGTGAGTGGATGGGAAAAACCATCAAAGGGAGGGGGGGAGGCGGTTGGGGGGAGGGTGAGTAGGAATTTGGCTGTTTCTTTTGGGAAGGGGAATTTTGAGGAGAGGAGAATGGGTTACAAACACTTGCTCATTTAAAAGAACATCCACATATGACTGTATAATTTCCAGGGATTCTAAAACGTCCAATCTTGTGCCTTTACTTTCAAGGTGGAGAATTTAAATTAACACATTATTAAACACATTATTAAACACATTATTAAACACATTATTAACTGTAATAGCACCATCATTGATATGAACATTTGACATACCAAGTCCCTTACAATCTAAGGTATTATTATTGGCAACACTTACAGTAAAGCCATCTTTGGGATGAAATTTCTTTAGCAGACGTCGCACAGTGGTCCCAAATCGAAAAAAGCTGGTCGAAAGTCATTTTTTCAACTTTTTCCGAGGAATTTTTGAGAGTTTTATTCGTATTCTACACTATATGGTCTATGATATAGGCTAGTACAATGGCTATTTCGTTGCTCAATGTAGTCTGTGGAACTCGGTAAACATGGGTCCTTCGGGGTAAAAACGCCTATCGCGTTAAATCACTCATTTTTAGAGAAGTTCACCTTCATAAAAAAAAGCTTTTAGACAATTTATGAACTTTAAAAAAAATACAGGGCGTAAATTCGTACCTTTGTGTACAAATGCTGATGATTTGGTTTACTTTAGTTGTTTTATTATAGGAAAGAAAAATGTTTAAACTTTATGCTATTTTTACTTGAATTTTGAAATATAAGTAGCAATATCGTTTTGGGCGCCGCCGAGCCCCCCGGAGATTTTGATATGAATTGAAAGCGTATAGTCTATAGAGTCTATAGCAAAAGAAAAATCTTGCTTTCGTTTGCAAATTTGGCCTCACGATGGGTTTATGTTGAACGGTGCAAAGCGCTGCCGCGACCGCCGCCAGGCCGACCGGGCGGCGGCATTGCGAACGCGAGGTGTATTCCAAAGAAAGCTCATTGTTAGGTAGCCGCCGCGCGGTCGGAAAGGATTATTGCTGCCAAAAAGGGTAGTGCCTGGCCGCATTTGTATTGCTCTTCAACGAGGTTTACCCGACCTCTTCTCTGTCCCAGGGTGCTAGGAATGAATTGCTCTCTGACCACCCGGAGTGTCGCCGCACGTGATCAACATTTCTTGGGAAAATAGTGAGGAGGATTAATGCCCTTCTTGACACAAAATTTTCTACAGTTCTTTAAAGTTCTTTCATATATCGCCAGTGTAAAATCTAGAGATTCAGGGAGCACCAATTTTATTGCTCTTAAACATGGAAAACCCAGCAACGCCTCTGCCTCAATACTTTCCAAATGAATTGCACCCTGACCACCGGGAGCGTCCCGCTGCACGTGAGCATCATTTCCTGGAAAAGAGTAAGGGCGAGTATTCTATCCTTGACGTAAACAATAATACAGTTAGGTTCCTTTAGGTATCTTAAGCGTGAAATTTGGTCGCTAGAATTCAGTTGTACTTAGTTCCGTGCATGGAATACTCAAATGCGTAAGTTGCTTCGTGTGCTGTGAGTTGCTTCGTGTACTGTGAGTTGCTTCGTGTGCTGTGAGTTGCTTCTTGTGCTCTAAGTGGCTTCGTGTGGTTTGAGTTACACTGAGATAAAGCCAAGAGAAAAGTGTCTAGAATTACGTGGTGTACCGCGAAAACCATTCCACACTGAGTTTATATTCTAAGTCTAGTCTATAACTATTCAAAGGGTGTGTATTAGTGCAGTATGTGAGTTATTTCAGGATATCCTCCGTGGGTTTTTGCCACTTTGAGTGATATTGTAAAAGTATCTATTGATTTGATTAGTGCAGTAGATTTTAGCCGGAAATAAGTCGAATTACGTAATCGATGGAAGTGATAAATCTTACGAACCTTACGCTGCACGAAAAATTTATTGAACGTAAAGAAGACTCCATATCCTTGAAGAAGGAATATGTCAAGGATTATTTAATCAGCACTTTTAATTTGAACGGAGATGAGAATGCCAAAAATACTATGGCCATTTTCATGAGGAAATCTTTTTTCCCCAAATATCTGATGAAGTGGGAACAGTGTTCACGATGCGATAGTGTTTTCCGGCAGAAGTTCAAAAGTTGGCTGCAACTTAAGGTGAAATTTCCTCCGGCTGTGTATAAATACCTTCCAAGCACATCTGGTAAGTAGTTGACAGTGTTAACTTAGCATTCAACTTATAATTGTATAGAATATTTAACATAATCATGATATCATCATAATCATTTCTAGGATCGGCAGATGTAGCTCAAATTGGTCGACCCAGAAAACAATTTGAAGGGTCCAGCGAAAGGGTGCAGAGGAGGAAAACGGAGGCACTTAGAGGTAGTACATCGCCAGCTGAGCTAGCCTTTGCTACATCGATGAGCCACCGTAGCAAAGGTGATGAGTCGGCCGCGAAGCTCATCAAAGATGTAACAACAACCACCCCTACTAGAGCGCGACGAGTTTTATCAAAGTGGCGAACTAAGGAGGTCAAAACAAGCAAAGTATCGCCTGATGAAGCGCTTTGTATGATTGTGTCTGGGCATTTTACAAAATATCAGTATTTATTAGTTAGGAAAACTTCAAAAATACATGGCGTTTCCATATACCCTAGCTATAAGTCTGTACTTGAAGCTAAAAAGGCAGTCTATCCGGACAAAATAATTGTCAATGAAGAGAGTTGTGAGGTGAGTCTGCAATCTCTCCTTACACACACGGCAGAAAGAATAATTTCCAGCGTGCAATTGCCCAAAGAGAGGCGTGACGAGCTTCACTGCTCCCTTTTCTGTAAATATGGTTTCGATGGCAGTTCGGGACACTCTGATTATAAGCAAAAATGGGAGCAAGGTGGACAGACCGGTGGAGGTATATTCGCCAGTTTCTTGGTACCCCTGAGATTAACAGAAACCACTACAGGTGAGCAATTAAGTCTTCTTTTGAGGATCATCCACTCTATATTGCCGTCCAATACGTTTACAGTGGGTTCATGAAAGTAAATCTGTCACCAAAAATGAAGATGAATATATTAAGAGGCAAATCAATAATCTTCAACCGTTTCAATTAGGGAAATCACCGTGAAATTTCAACTGATACTCACTATGATTGATGGAAAGGTAAGAAGGTTTCCAAATCAATGAAGCTCCATTCACAGAATACTGCTTATCCACGGCGAACTTGTACGTAAAATTTTACGCATGGTATTACATGCCGCCTTTAGTTCACAAGCTATTGATTCATGAGGCAGCCATTGCCAAGGAAGCCATCCTTCCTATTGGTATCTTGTCAGAAGAGGCGATGGAAGCCAGGAACAAGGATATCCAACGTTTTCGGGAGCAGCACGCAAGAAAATCATCGAGAATGGCAACTAACGAGGACCTTTTCAGAAGGCTGTTGCTAACGTCCGATCCCTTTATTTCTAATATTTTAGGCTTGCAGAGAAAAAAATGACGCCTTTATCAGCAGAGGTACGAAGTATCCTCAATGTGGATGATTTACTGAGTGATACTGATACCGATGAACTCACAGACGATGATTTTGAGAGTCTGTAATTGTTTCCTCAATAATAACTGATGCAACCATAAAAAACCTAATTTATTTTATATCCCATTAGCCTCAATAATAATATTCAGTTACGTAATTAAACTGAAAAAAATATTTAGTGCGCATAAATGACTATTTCCAATCCTGGTACGTAGTTAACACACTAAACAACTTGAAGGTCGCTGATCCGAATTTCATCTATGCTTTGAAGGAATTGATCATATTGTGTTATATTTTTGAATTGTTAAACAAATTAATTGAAAAATAGAAACATTATGCATAAAAAACTTCAACTTTAGGCTCAACGGAACAAAAATATATAGGAACACATATTACCGTTGTTTTAATTACGGTCAACTTAAATTGTTTAAATAATTAACCAAGCAAAACAAATAAAAATCGCAGGTTTGAAAAAATTACCTCGACTTCATTTGATGCGAATCGATCAACATATGGAATACAAAATTAAATATAATTTCAATTTTAATCATTAAATTGTTTAAATAATTAGCCATATTCAAACAATAATATCAAAGATACAACAAAAATAACTTAAAATTCGGATTAAGCGGACAAAAATCATTAAACGCTTCTCCATATTACAATAGTGAGTAAATATAAGAGCGGTATTAATTTCGACCACCTTTTTTCGATTTGGGACCACTGTGGCGTCGTTGGTTGGACATATGTTCAGTACAACCAGATTCCAAATACCAACCGATTTTTCTCGGAGATACGCCCAAGGCTCTCTGGAAACCTGAAACTTTCTCATTGTAGTCCCGGGGATGCTGGCTGCTGCCGTTCCGAGACTGTTCGTCGGTCTTCCTCACGATGGTACGGCATTCGGAACCCTTGTGCCCAAATCTTTGGCACTTGTTGCACTTGTATTTCCTGGAATTCGGTGATTTCCTCTGCGTCTTCAGCGCGGGCTCGGGTCGGCTGTAATGCTGCTTCCCGTAGTTTTTCACTATTAAAGCTGCTGCCTCCGCCTTATTTCCTTCTCGTCGAGCATCCTCTGCCAATAGCCTTGACTTGACAAATGCTGACGTCAGAGTCTTCCCGCAGTTGTCGAGGGCCGTTGCAAGAGCGTCACACGACTCACCAAGACCGTTAATGAGTACGTAAGAAATTAGCTCATCGTCAGTATCGTAGTTCATATCTGATTACTTATGAACTACCGGCATGACGCCACCAACGTACGTCTCCATATCTGGGTAGTCTTGGAGTTGGAACGTGTTTCGTTTCTTTAGAAGTCTCTTCCCACTCGCGTCAGAAGGTGCAAAAGTATTTCGAAGAGAGTCCCATGCTTCTATAGCGGTTTTTGTCTTCCTCGTGTACGATTACAGCTCTTGTCGTATCATAAGCACTATTTTTGACAGCTTTTTTTATCGAGTTTCGCGGAATAGTCTTTCTCCGGTATTTTAACCCCGGCAACATATTCCCACAACCCTTCATGCCCAAGGTACATCTCCATAGCGTAGGCCTACGAGTTATAGTTATTCTTGCCCGATAATTTCTCTATTACCGGCGCAGTATTACTCGCCATGTTTGGAAAAACACGGAATTGAATGCAGCAAATCGCTTCACTCGAAACCTACAACTACAGAATAGACGCAAGTTCTAGCCTATAATCACGATAAATAGCGCAGTTTAGGCTGCCTGGGCCCATAACCTGATGCGATTAAGAACGTAGGAAAAACCGGAGTTCATCCCCCACTTCTTTATTTAACGGACGACAAAAAAGAACAGAGAACAGTTAAGAAATGTACAGTGATACGTGAGGAAAAAGAATGACAAAAGAAGAACGATAATGTCAATGGAGTGTAAAACTTAACAAATATAACCCAAATATGCCTGGAGTTAAGTCAAATTTTTAGGTGAAGGGGCACTTAACAGGGATTGAACCTAAAAATTAAAAAAAATCCGTCCTCGTTGCCAATTGTAAGAAATAAGTAGGTAAGCGTTTATATTTAACTTGAGTGTATTAACTAGAATTTAAGATACACTCGCACACGTGCCAGGGATGCGTCCGACATCCCGGAATGTTTAATGCCAACTGGCGTCCCGAAAGTGGGGTGCCCAAAAGATGACGTAGAAACAATAGAGCGATGAAACTCGCAGCAGCAGACAAAGCGATATGGGAACATGATAACAAATGACAGCTAATACACGACAGAAACAATGAAATTTAATCCAATTTCCACCGCGAAACAATAATTGAGTACTGGCTTAAGTTCATGATTGATCCACTAGATATATCTACTTAATTGATTGAGTGAATTATAATTGCCAAAAAGAAAAACAAAGCGCGATGAAAAAACAATGGAAATATAATTCTGTAAGTGAACATTCTTTAACCTCCACATAAACTGAATTAATATCTTGCTCAATGGCGGCATTTCATGACATGAAAACATATTTAAAAGTTTAGCCATTGATGGTTTTACCCATCTTTTACGATATATTAATTTATAAGTACCTTGCGGTAGGTTTTACAGCCTCTTGATGATTCCTTGACCTCTGGCAGCTGAAAACGATGTATTAATACCAAGGATTGACCGCATAATTTCCGGAGTAAAGTTTTCTACTCCGGAATCTTTACTACTTTCTAATCTTCGCTTGCCTCCCTCCAATTAGTATCTACATCACCAACTGCTGCACTCCTGCGTTTAAAGAATTAAAGGCATATGTGAAAAATACCGTTTAAGACTGGCATATGACAGTCATTCTTCTCGCCGCGATAGATAATTAACAGTTGTTTCTGCTTAATGAAGTAAATACACAGCATGAGTTTCCGTGAATAGAAAAGCCCCGTCCAAATCCTCTCCTTTAGCCCCTCCTCTCCAGCAGCTCCTCTCCAGCCCCTGCATTGCATAAATCTGGTTGAAAATAACGAGTATGTAATTCATAAATGAGTAAAATAATCAACGCAACTAATAACAATCACGTTTCTCTTTACCGTCCCAAACGGGGACTATGGGACTGCCTTATTATCGAACTGTCCCCAAAAACATCCTCCATTAATCGATCCATTTTAGAACTGAACATCCAACAGGCAGTGTTGTTGTTGTTGTCTGCTGTGAACAGTCAGTATTCGTATGACTCTAATCATTGTGTAAGGTCAAATAGGATGATTAGTCAAATACGTAAGTCGAGAATAAGACAGAGTCAATTCCGAGTCAACTACCATCATTCTTATCACCGCACATGTTCAAATATCGGGAATGCCTAGTCAAATATGTCGAAATGAAGAGTGAAAATAAGCAATCAGTATTTTTATCATTGTGTGTGGTGGCTGCAAATGGGAGAAATAACCTTGAATTAATGCTTTTATAAGAAGCATTTACAAAACACTGCCCCATAATGTCCAATCTTTGATTAGACCACGTGGATGATTTTATCTCTAAGGGTGACAGCTTCAATTGAGGGAATTTTTCCTTACACAATGTACGACCAATGAAGGTATGCCCAGGCCCACTGTCCACTTCTGCCCAGGCCCATTGTGACGGATTGGCCGTCTTATACTAGTATTTGAAGTAAGCCCGCGTTTAATTTGTGTCCCGGGAGGGGTTCTCGTGGCGTGAGCGAGGTGAACGTCTGCCTTTATTTTGTGTGAATGTCAGTGAAATGTTCCTTTATAGAGGGCATTGGATTTTGTACAATATGAATCACACCAACTTTGTGTCGGCCCAGGTAATTGGGCAGTGTAAGCTGACAAGCTATTGGTGATTTTTGAAATGATGTCACGTGAGGGGAGGTAAAGCAGTGACAGGAGACGACAGTTGGGCAGTTGGGAGTTGGCAATTGGGAGTCGAGCACAGAAGCTCGGGGTGTGCTTGTGAAGGCAGGCGAGAGGGTGGACGGAGCGAGAGAGAGAGAGGCGACACCTGGAGATGGAGATCACCACGACGGCCGCGAGGAATTGGCTAAAGTCGTTCCCTAGCGGTTTTTTCCTGCGTTCTGCCCCTAAGGAGGAACGAGACGCAGCAGACCTCGATCCCGGCACCCCTAAGAGGAGGTGCGGTTTCGGGTAGATAAGGGCGACAGACCGCGAAAGGTAGCGGGCCGCCGCATCCCCGGAACCAAAGGTCGGACGAGGCCATTCAGTCGGAAGGTGCATTTTCGCAACAGGAGTTGTGAATTCCATTCTCACGTCATCTCGAAAGCCCAACGGTGCAGTCTCTCCGCCCTGCATTTTGCCGTCCTGCTCCACGCCAACTCACAAATAAGTATCGCCGCACCCGTATTTCCCCAATATTAAGTTGTTTCAAATCTCCTCTTCACGTTTCCCCACTGTGAAACCCGTGTGTTCCAGAATTAGTGGTTTATGGGATATTCACACAGAGTTAGTCCCTCCAGCTTAAAAGAGAAGAGACCCTGTCAAACTTATTCCAAGAGTGGACAATTCTAGTCCTACGGGACAATAACTTATGTATCACTCACTCCCGTCCTCATCAGTAACAATAAAAAGAACGAGGGGCTTGTAATTCTATGCATTTCTCAGTTTGTAATGTCATAATTGGTCATTAATTTGTTCATTGTTGAGTAAGAGTGATTATCTTTCTGATGTTATTTTCGTTCCATTCCAAGTTTCGCCATTAATTCATTTTTCATCCCTCATTAGTGGTAAGATATTTGATCATTAGTTGTATAGTGCCTTCTTCGTGTCATTATCATGCTTATTACGATAAATGTTTCTTGTGTCTATTGTAAAGAAAGTGCAGACGTTCACTCTTACGCGTCGCGTAATCTTTCCCGTGCTCGCGTCATACGGCGCTCCCTGTGCCGCCATTTTACCGCCCGCCCTGGTTGAAGATCCCGCGACCCTTGAACATTTGGAACGTCCTTGTTTTGCCGGCTGAGCTTGCTCGATGCTGCGGTTTTGGGTGGCGCCCTTCTCAAACACGCGACAAAGGTCGCGTTCTCTTTTTTCTCAAAACTATTTCCCACAGCGGAAAGTCTGAAGTAAACGAGGTGTCGAGGCAAAGGTAAGGGGTCCATTTTCAGAGGCGTAAGGACTGCGGCGGGTCAACGGGCAAAATTGACTCTAGCACGTTCCGTCACAATATGGATAGGAGCACCTACTTTGACTTGAATTTTAATGGGAGGGGAGAGCGCACTGAAGCAGGGGTACGGAATAACATATAACTTAGCTGATTTGAGTCTTATGAGCTAGTGACCGGCTGCGGGGACTTGTCAGGAGACAGAAGATGATGCTGCAAAATCCTTGATAATGATCCTGCCGCAGGACCGGACCGACGATGGACCCACGTTCAGCTCTGAACCCCTGGTGCAGCCGCACGATGGGAGGCCCACGATCAGCTCTCTGGTCGATTTTCTCGCCTCGGCTCACGGTGGGTTGTTGGCGCCTCCTGGGACTGGCGCCAACGGGGTTGCTGCTGGGCTCCCGAACCCTGCGACGCTGCCCGACGCTTCTGGTTTCATGCCTTGGCGATGTGCCTCTTGATGTGGCAATAGTGGCAGATAGGATCCTGGGGGCAATTATGCGGAAAAGGAAACCCACATCGATGGCACCCTGCGCTACTCTGCCCCGAACTTCGCATTCGCGGCTCCTGAGAAGTGGCGGAGTACCCGCCAGCACATACACTTGCTATTTGTCTGGATGAGGACAAGAATGTACGCTCACAGCTTCACCAACGGAACCACCATTTTGCGGTTGGCGAACATGTGCCCTAGCCCTTTCCGCCGCGATGGCACGATCAATAGCCATCTTTAGCGTCAGTTCATTGTATTAGAGTGAAAATAACTGCTCTTTTAGGCTTAAATTCCGCATTCCCCGAAGCACTTGCCTTAAGAGGGCCTGTTCTAAATTATCAAAATTGCAATTTTCCGCCAATTGTTTTAGGTCGGCTAATCCTTAGAAGGCCCATCGGGCCCCTGTATTCGTGCATCAAATCTATCTCTCTCAACCCACACGCAAACCTTTGGGATGTATTGATTGGGCATTTAAATAATGAGTTCGCCGTACGTTTTAGACCCGCGACGGCATGGAGCACTAAGTTTTTTGGCGATAGTGAAGGTATGGCCACCAGTACATGAGAGCAGGAGCGCTTGCTTTTGGCCTGGAGTTACAATATTATTTTCCTTAATATAGAACATTTATTTTTATTTAAAACTCAAAATCCTCGGCCTTCCCGGAAAACTGTGGAACCGATCCCAAATCAGTGATGGTAGTAATAACGGCCATCACGTTGGGCGTTTCATATTCAACCATTTTAAACAAGATAACTCAGTTTCAGCAAGGGAAATATTTTATTAAATTTTTATCAAATATTTCAGCAACTCAGCATTCCCAACGGACACGAGAGAAAATAAACAATATAGTGGCTATTTCGCCTCCCTTGATCACCTAACAGTGGATGAATAACAGGTCAAAAAAAACTCAGTACAGTTTACAAAAAGCCTTTAGAATCAATTCATACACATGAGTGAAAAACCCATTTGCTTTGGCTAACAAATTTTTAAATTATCAGTAGACGTAGAAAAATGAATGAAGGTGTTTTGCATTATCAAAGAAGGGTGACAGTATTATTTGGCTATTTCCAAATAGGGTAAATATCAAACAGCAGCCAACATTTAAACGGGCCGAATAGGATATCCAAAATTAATAATATATCGCTGATGTTTACAAATCTTTACCTTAGATCATCAGCAAACTCAAGGGCATACACTTTTGAATTAAGTCCTCTATCCTAATGATTAATAACATCTCCATTTCCTTCATAGTCTTTGATCTGTTTCTTGTTCCTATCCTCACATATACTAAGAAAGTCGCTGGATCCCGTATTCCTGAAGTTTTTCTGCATTTCTGATTATAGTCGTTACTGTGGAACCAGCCAGAGATACCGCCCTGCAGACTTAATGTTGTCGCTGCCCAGCATCTAGTCGTCGTGAAACATCCAATTTCACGTCAAGGGTTATGCTTTTCCTTTCTTTATCTGACCGTGGCTCATGACCTTAATGTTTGATAGGAAACTGGATTATTAAGAATGTTATCTTGTAACTAGCAAAACCATCGAATATGCTATGGTAAATGGAGGACATAGTTGTAAGGCTACGAAGTCATCCAGTTATATCATTAAAAACGAAAGCGTGAATGAACTTAAAACATGAATACTAACTTTTAATTTAGCTCTCTACAGATGTTTTGATTAGATTTGTCCAAATATGTTGTTATTTTAAACGTTCGTTAGTGGTCTAACGTGTTACAACAAGCAATTGAACTGAGAACTGGCAACGACAGTTTTAGGACGACATCGCTATTGTCAACAGCATTAGTGGATTATTCAAGGAACAGTTCCGACTTTTAAGTGAAAGATGCCGTTGGGCCTTAAATATTTTAGAAGTTTTAACTAACTCAAACTGGGGTGCAGATCGCACTACCATGATTTATTGTATCGTGCCCTCATTAGATCTCGTCTGGACTACGGTTTTTTCATCTACTGCTCCGGACGAGAGTCGTTCCTGAGACCTTAGACAACGGTTCACAATGCTGGATTGCGGCTGGCCATCTGCGCTTTCAGGACCAGTCCCGTTCTGAGCATCTATGCTGACGCCGGAGAGCCCCCTCTCTATGTCCGTAGGAACGTGCTCATGTGCTCCTACGTGGCAAAACGTTTATCAATAACAAAGCATCCAAGTTTATATATAGTTTTCAGCCCTATATTTTTAGACACTTTTTAATCGACGGGGAAGGACCACTCGCCCTTAAAGTATACATTTTAACAATTTGGTCGGAGAGAATAATTTCTCTCTACCAGAAGTGTACCCGGTAGAATATTTATATTCACCTTGAACTGAATAAGTTACAAAAATCCTCCACCATCGATTTAGAATATCAGGTAATGTTCAAGGAACAAGGCACAGTGAGACAAACACGGGGAACAGTGAGACAAGCAGAAGGATGAACAGGGCTCAGTAAGAAATAATGCTGACAACATAAATGAAATAAAATTGATTTATTATAGTTTAAATTAAACACTCAATTGAGTTACATTGCATAAATAACTTTTTAATGAATATTAATTCGTTATATTTTATGTATCACATGGCAAACAAAAATCACTTTTTTCAGGGTTTGAAACGCAACGGCTATTGATTTGTAGAAATTGAACATAAATAAACAATGGTTCACAGTAAAATATTATGTTCATAATAATAATTTTAACGAATAATCAGGTTGGACAGATCAATATCAAAATACAAGAAAGAAGTTAAGCGCTTAGTTACTGTTCTTACTATTGGAGGTGGTAAAGCTATTTTGATATCATCCCTACAAACACAATAAATATCCTCAGTTTGGGGGTAAAAGAAACAACCAGGTATTTTGTTGCTTTTCCTTAAAAAGGATATCTCAAGGTCCTCATCTTTGTCAGCAGATCGTAAGACTTTACCCACAAAATTAAATTTCCTTTTGTCACCAAACTCTACCACAACATAATCTCCTTTTCTTAATAAATTTTCTCCCAGTTGTTTTTCATGGATTTCTTTTAATACTCCGCAATCATTAGGTTCTTTACATTCTACATTCTCGGCAAACAGTTTATTCACAACCTTCCTTTTTTCTTAGTTGCAACACTTCTTTCTGATTTTTTTAAGGCTTAAAGATCTTTAAATGGAGTGTCTGTGGGTATGACACTTTTCATTTTCAATTTTTTTCTTTGTGGAAGTCTTCTTCCTAGGCCCTGCTTTTGGATATCCACAAAATTGTTCAGGACTTATAAATGTAGAAGTACTGGGCTGATTTCCAAGTTTCTGTATTGGAACTGCTTCGGGATCAAGGGAGGGGACCAAGCTCTCACCAAAGGGGTCTTCCCTAATGGGTAGACATGGGTCAGGGCGATCAGTGAACTGACTCCCATGAAATCAATTTCAGTAGAAACATTCCTATAAAATGGATATATCCGTCTTTTTAAACCCATTTATAATATTTGTAGGTGTTAGAGCTCTTTGATGGGCAATACCTACACAGGCACCGACGTCATAAATTGAGAAGGGTCTACCAGGATGAGAAACTAACCATGATATTATAGATTCATTGTAAAATACTTCAAAAGGATAAAATACAGCTACATCTAAAGGCTGCAACTTGTTACTGCCATGAGGTGGAAGTGTCAAAACTGTTACACCATTTTCCTTGGCTATATTTAGAGCTTCAATTGACAAGTGAGAAGCGTGATTGTCGAAAATCAGTAGCTTGAGATTACTCATTGAGGAATTTGTAAATTTTACAAAGTGTTTCATAACTTCCGGAAAGAGCTCTGAGGTTATCCAACCAGAAGGATTAGCAAAACCAAGAGATCCAGATGGGGCACCAATCAACATATGGTTTTTGAAGTTAACTCTAGAGAACACAAGAACTGGAGGCAATGAATTCCCAGTAGCATTGATGAAACACACAGTTGTTACCGTTATACCCCTTTCTCCACTGGTAGCTTGATTGACTTGCTTAACACCTTTTTGAGCAATGACTTTACTGGGCCTTTGAACAGTGGTTCCTGGGGCCTTTGAACAGAACAGAGGTTCCAGTGGCCTTTGAACAGAACAGAGGTTCCAGTTTCATCCAGATTCCAAACCCTACTACCATCGGAAAAGGCATCAGCCCTACCATATATGACATTGAGGTTATTAAAATAATTATCAACATTAGTCTTATTGAAAGAAGTCAATCGTGACAATGAACAACATTCTGGACTCCGGAAACTTAGATCTGGAAAACGCTTAAGATATCTATTCATCCAATCTCTACCAGCTTTCTTTTCCAAATGCCAATTATGTGGCATCTTAATGTTATTCACCTTAGCCATTTCATAGGCCAACTCCCGTAAATCTCTCGTAGATCTGCCATAGCACTTTAATGAGCAGCGCACAAGTTAGTCTTTCAATAATTTTTCCTGCTCTGCAGTAAATACCAATCTTGGTTGGTAGTTGGGAGTAGACCTCGTTACTGTCTCCGGGTTCATCTTCCTTTTCTTCACATACCTAAATAAACAATATTCAGAATCACAGATTAGTTCCACTTCTAAAGCAGAGGAAAAATAGCTTACTGTAGAAAGGATTGTACGAAACGATTTGAGACTCCTATATTACATTACGTCGCAGTTACTCACTGAAAAACAGTCCGATATTTCAGCTTTGTTCTTTCTGCTGTAGCCCTGATTGTCAACCCATCAGAACTAGGTCTACAGCCATCCGCATAGAGTCCTCTGAAAATGACTCTATATCCGTTTTTCGCTCTCTATTCCTCATTTTCACCTAAGAGAATAATAATATATAAGAGGTCATTATATGTTTATCTCCTTCAGTCTCATTACTACATTCATTAAAATATTAATTTTATCAGAATGAATGATACTATTTATATAACCAAAGTTATTTATATTACGTATAACGCATATTGGCATGCTATCATTCACCCACCTCAATGAATTTCAAAAGTAATTTATAAATACGTAAAGATGGGGATTTGGGGCAGAGTGAGACAGTGTCTCACTCTGCCCCAAATGATTTGTCTCACTGTGCCCCAACAGGTCATTTGTGAACGGCGCCCTAAATATGATTTTTGTCCATATTTATCCCTTGATAAATAGGCCGGCACGATCGGAAAACGGGACAGAAAAATGTAAAAAAGGCGTTTTAAGTTGCTAATTTTATTATTTCCTTGTATTTGTTCCGTCTCAGGCGCTTAAACTTTGCCTTTGACTCTTTGAAAGTTCTTTCAATTATTTGTTAATCAAGCATTCTTTCAACGCCGTTTAGAATCATCGGGTGTGAAACGGGGTGTATATGCCAGAATCCCAACTCGCATTCGTTTAATTGACAACTTCGGGGACCGTGTTTGGAGCTTGATTTAGCGCATGCTCTCTTGCCAATTTTGCATTTATACCGATTCGGGGAAAATTGAAGTTCTTGTTCCCAAACAATTGACTATCATTAGATGGAACCAATAGTTTGTTTAAGTGAAAACTTAACGCAATTAGGATGCGTTTGGTTTACGTTGGCGGAGTTTAATTCTCCGCGCCTGGCCCCGTTTAACTGTTTCTCTGTTGACTTTCCTCACCGAGGTCCGTTCCGCGGGGCACGAGGAAAACAAAAGAGATCCACAAGGTGCCCTCATAGTGCCAGAGCTGTGCATGCACGTCGGAGTGCATCGACGCTGCTGAACAAATGCCTAATGGCCGTGCGAATCGAGTCGACGGCCGCGTTTGATGGCGGTGCCCTCTGTGTCAACAACAGGTGGAGCGATTGACGTGTCTTTAGGGCAGCTGCCGAAGGAAAGAAGGGAGTAGTAGCCTTTCCCACGCCTGCATGCAAACCCCTTGTCCTCGTTATGCTAAACCCAAAGCGTTCGATCGTTTGCATTCCGTGACTCATTCCTTTGTCCCGCTGCTAGTGCAATTCCAGATTCCCGCGCGCGCCGGATGTGGGGCTCGCAGCAGCCTTCGCCTGCCTCCGCCAGAGGGAAGGAGAGTTCCAAATGGCAGCGCGAGAGTCGATTGGACTTGCGTGAGCTTGTTTGGAAGGGGCTCGTCGTTTGCGTTTGGGTGTGCGTGAGTGCGTGCGTGCGTGCCTCGGCGCACCCCGTGTCCGAATAGTAAGTATGGTTACCCTTGGGAAACCGAAACATTGCAGACAGACGGACAAATCGGCTCGGCGGTCTTCTGTCGGTCCGTCCACCCACCATCGCACATGCGATTGGATTCGGCGGTGAATGTCCTCTCTCCTCGATCGCCTGGGTGAGCGGGTGGTTGTAGGTGACAAACTGAACCACGTTCGACTTGCTAATTGGACAAAGCTAGGGTGCCAACCAAAATTCTAAACTGCTCAATCACATTGCACTTGAGACTTAGCTATGTTTTCTCTTGCTTTGCACTGCAGTCATTGCAAACCATTTGATGTATACCACTGATTTCCAACGGATCAATTTTATCTTTTTTTTTCGTTTAAATTAAAAAAAAATGATCATTCTCGTAGAAAGCTATTCTAAATCGGTCTTTAGGGAACAGGTAGCTTATTTTTTCTGACAAGACTCCGTAATACGGCAATTTTACCCACTGAAAATTTTCCTTATTCGTTCTAATCGACTTGAAAAATAAACGTTGTGCTCCTATAGAGCGCTTTTTTAAGGAGAATTTTATCAAAAAGGGTTTTTGTTGTAACAATTTACAGTTGCTATTGATTTAATAGTTTGCAGTTCCTCATTAAATTTTTCTTTAGAGAGGGAATATCCAGCAGTCTATTCAGCAAGAAGTGGAATGTTGATAACTTTTGGAATATTTGATGGCGGGAGTCAGAGGGGTTCATGGTGGTGGCTTTGCGAAAAATGACAAAGTAAAACTTTTAATCACTTTTAGACAATGTCGCGTCCAGAAAATTCAATTTCCCTCTTTTTCTTTCTTACACGTGAACATGATACTTTCGCACTTGGCATTTTAATTCGTGAAAAAAATTGTCCAATTGCCTTTCAGTAGCAGTCTTAATTGCAAAAACATCACGTAACGGATCCAGCAATGTATATTTTTAGTGTTTACTGAACCACCACTGAGTAGTTTTCGTTCAAATTCGTCCATAAATAGGTCTTCTAAGAGCGGTGACCTGACTTTAAAACCGTAACTGAAAATGACGCCGCGCGTCGAAACTAGTAGTACCGTGAAATAAATTGGTGGAACGAAGCAGTTTTCTGTTTCATTATTTATAATGAACTTCCTCAAAGCTGAGCCTGAAACCATTGAGATCAGATAGCATTGCATTTATGCAACTGTTTCACGCCGGTTTCCATAAGAAGAAGGAAAAGGTATTGATTAATTGAGGCATTTTACCATAGTCCATCAACGTAGTTATTTATCTTCTGCAAGCCTTCGTATGCACCGGATTTGATCACTGTATGGCCATATGATAATTTGAGATAACCGTGTCACCGTGTAGAATTTGAGCATCCTTTCGCTCAATCACAGTTTATTAAATCTGTATATAGTCTATGTGGGTAACTACTACCATAACTGAACCTAATAATGGTTTTAAATAGCCGTTCGTAACACCGAATCCCTTATTTATTCACGCCTCTGTCACTTTCTCGCCGTGGGTTCGTATCAGAGTGGTGTTGGGAAATAGTTTTCAATCGCCCTTAGTCAGCCATCGACGTCAAGATGCATAAAGGCAGTCGATGCTGCCATGACCGAAGTTTTGCATGATGAAATTGATAACTGTATTGGCACAATAGTAAGACCACAATTGTTTCATCTCAGAGCCTGTTGATGTATCAATTGGGAATTTCGCTTCTATCCCCAGCTTCCAAGGCGTCAATGGCTTTCCGGGAGTAATAGGGGCAGTAGACTGCACCCATTTAGCCATTGTTACCCCTGATGACCATGGAGAGTCATTAAAAAATCACAAGGGGTTTTACTCCCTCAATGTTAACTTGGTAAAGAACAACATGATAAAATGATTCAACATCAGCATTCAGAATAAATGAAGTTCTAAAGTCATGTTGCCTACGATTTCTTAAAAATTCATTTTTATATATTTCCCAAAATCGTTTTGCTCACTATAATTTACAACTAATGCTTGTCTCCAGATGTGACAACCTAATAAAGGTTATGGATATAACCGCCTAACCCTGGACTGCCCATAACTAATATATTTGGATATACTGCAATTTCCGTGCTCTGATGAGATGTCATGAGAACAGGATGGGAAATATTATTTGATTGGTAAGTACCTACATTTTTTCTGGCTATAGAATTCCTAATAACCTCATATGGCATGAATTGCAACAAACGATGCCTTCCAACTACTCTTCACTTACATGTCAACCACAAGAATAATATCCATTGCCTTCTCCCTGTTTAACAGTTGATGCTGGGTATACCTTAGAGAAGTGGGTGCTCGCACTACTACCTCATGCAGCAGAAGCCTGAGTACCTTTATATCGGATCTCAAAGCACTGCACGTCTGTAATAGAAAGGGCATTTGAGCTGTTGAAGGTTGGTGGAGGTGTTTGCTCAGATACCGAGTATTGCACTACCAGCCCCAGAAAGCGTGCAAAGTTGCACAAAACAGGTAAGGGCACGTAATTTTTCACAGGTAATAACAATAATAATAATGTCGCCTTTATTTCTTGAGTGAATTTAGGTCTTAAACATTAGAATGACCGGAGTAAGCCGCATACCTACTATGACCGCCAGCGGTCAATTGACCGTTCTCCCTTTTATTGCACTCTTTAGTACGTTCTCCCTTCGTAATTTTTTTCTAACAAGTGTAGAAGTGTTCTGATAATGTGTTACGGTTAGGCGTAGTGTTAGGAAAAAAATTGTACGTTGCAAACAATGTTAATTACTGATAAAATTTTTGATTGTAAAATAAAAATGTCTCATTTGCATCGGTAAAAATAATGTCATGTGTTTTAAAACACAAGAACATTTCAAAACACGTTATTTATCGTATTTTTATTAGATAAAAACATTAATTCGGAGAAAAATGAATTAGAAAATACAGCGTTACAGTGAAGCGCTACAAATGCGGTCTCAAGGTATTTCTTTACTCATATGAGAACTTATTGCAAATTTTCTGATTACTTTCACAGTGTCCACACATGTATTTGTAGCACCTTGAGAAAATATACTTTGTATTATTCTGATTACAGAGACCAATCTGGCATTGCTTGCGAACCTTTCTTAATGCAGGAAGAGATCCCAAAGGTTGAACAGCAGTTCTATTCTCAATATAAAGTGCGGATAGCTCAACTACTTTCATAATGAAAGTTCCACGGAAAATCTTGGAGCCATATAAAGGGTGGGTACAAAGTATTTGCATTTATCATTGCTAAGTCAGATATATTGTAAAACACGTGGACAGGCCATCGGCGTGCCCCGGTCCGGACACAGTATTTGCGACACATTCCATCAACAGTGTCAACTCTACACTTGGTTGCGTTGTAGAATTCAACTGTCTCTGGTTTTTTCTATTCAGAAGCCTCATTGATAATTATCCCTGAGTGCATGCTGCTAAGGATCAGCACATTCTTGGAAGATTTACCTTGGTAAGAAGTCAAGGTAACGCTGTCATGCTCGTAAATAACTGTAGTGTGTAAAGGATCTTTAGCTTTCTCTCAGAGGGAGGAAATTCCCTTCCAATGTTGTTGAGAGTACCAACAATACTTGTCTTGAGTTTTGCAAGCTCTTTCGCTAGGGACAAAGATCTGAAAACACTATCCGTTGTGACATTTCTACCCTTATCCAAGAACAGTTCGAGCAGGCGCAGGGTAACATTTTGCGGAACTCTCTGCTCTGTTGGCCTTAACTCGTCCTTTCCCAAGTATGGGAAAGCATTCAGCACGTGACGTTCCTTTGCATCTGTTGCTATCCAGTACTTCACTCCATTTTTGTCTGGCTTGTTACCCATGAATTGGGTAAAGGTATATCTACACTTGAATGGGAACAATTGTTCGTCTATGGTAATGTTCTCAGTAGGCTTATAGCAGGCGATACAGTTCCCTATGAACTTGTCCCATATCTTAGATGCGAGGCAAAATTTGTCAGTTCTCTTCCGTTGAGTCCTGGTTGCCTTATCATTGAACCTTAGAAATTTCATGATCTCCTTGAACCTATTTCTTCCCATCTTTTTGGAGAAGAAAGCGGGCCCCAAGTTTTTGTCCCATCGCGTATGGATATGTAATCCTCGTGCGCCATTCAGGGGCACGCGTACAGTATGGCAATAAAATCGTCAAGTATCTCCAAAGATATAGACCTGTTGTCATCACCTTTTACGCGACGCGCCTCATTTTCTGTTCATATTTATGAGCCTAAGTATAGGTTCATAAACAAACAATTACAAGATAGAAATGGGGGAGCCGTTCTCCATGGAGCGTTTCGCATACCGTCGCGTATCCCTCCTGCGGGTAGGGGGATGGAGAATACTCCCGCAGTATCCCTGCTTGTCGTAAGAGGCGACTAAAAGGGCGGGGAGGTAAAACCCCGAAAACAAAACCCCAGGCAGCACAGGGATGCGTCCGGACAGTTTTCTGGGTCCACTGGCTGTGTGCGGCCATACTAGCTGGCCTGCGATCCACCCACATGTTGGACGTGTGCGGAGACTCCTAAGGGGGAGAAAGGGATCCTGGTGGGTGAGTTCTCCGGCACCCAGCCGGGTGTCAGATGCCCGGTATGGGCCGGGGTTCAATACCCCACTTCGGCCCTGGATCCCCTGTAAACGGGCGGTCAAGATCTAGCCAGTCTTGATCAATCGGCTTATCGATACGTTTCGATGGCGAGTGCTGGAGTGACGGGGGTCTGTGTAGGGCGGCCAAAGGTACATGGGTTTGGAGGCCCCCATGCACTGGAGGCTTAACCCGAAGCTGGCCTCTCCATTTTTGAGCTAATTTTGTTGGAGGTTTTATGAAATTATCCCTTTTTTCGGAAATTTCAATATCAAATATAATCAAGCGATAATTTAACAAGGTAAATGTTTATGAATAAGAAAAAAATCTTTTATATTAGGATAATATCTGTACATCAAAAGGCAAATTTTTGGACCCCCTCATTCACAACAATCACGAATTTTTATTTTTGCCCTCCAAATTGACAAGCCCTACTGGTTAATAACTGGTTCAGCGGAACCAATCCACTGCAAAAAAGAGTATTCATCCACTGTGAGGCCCCTCTCTTGGCATGGTCCAAGAGAGGGGCCTCAGTTACGGCCAAGCTGAGTCTTGCGGTTCTCCCGAAAGACGTCTACTAGGCTTCCCGGGACGCTGCTCTGCGCCAGACGACGGTCGGGATAGACCGGTACCTTGGAACGTACGAGGGTGGGATAGGATTTCCTCCTGGTCGCGTGGAACGCCCGCTGGGTGATACAATTTCGTAGGTCACTAACGGTGACCCACTCGGGGCGTGGTTGTTGGTGGTTAGGTGGCGAGCGGTGCTGTTGGTGGGGAGGGATTCGGTGAATTTGAATGGGGTGTATAATATAGCTAGTAATATTGAACTGCGCTAAAAACAAAACAATTTCGGAGATAAAAAATGTTACAAACACTTTTAGTTTTGTGATAAAGTAAAAAGAACAGTTTAATTGGACAAAATAAGTGAAGTGTAGGCTGGTAGAAAAGTTTGCGGTGTTCGCACTTGAAATGATATTCGCAATGCTATGCAATGAGCGTGATCCTTCCTCGCAAACGACTCAGTGGAGTACACTTGTCGTAAGTTGGTCCCTGGCGTGGTATACTACACCTAAACCAATTACTTGGGTATGTCTGACTTGTGATTTTCTTGAACAGGGGTCGCGGCTCATGTGAGAAAACTTGGGTGATAGTTGTAAATTTCCCCCTTTAACCCCTTCCTTAGAAAGGTACGTTGCTTACGGCCATTGAAGTTATTTACTTTATTATATTTATTAGCCGTAAGAGCTCACTTCCCTGTCATGGTCAGTTAAGTCACGAATACAGAGCCTCCGTGTAACAGATTTTAAAGTATCAGGCGAAAGTTTGTGGAAAATTGTCACAGATTGCATTGTAACAAAAAACACTTAGTAAATATTTCCACACCAATTTTTATTCAACCGACCTAGGTGTCGGCAAACATTGCCATTATCAAGGTTCGGCAAACATTGCCATTATCCTTGATAATGGCAATGTTTGCCGAAACCTAGGTCGGTTGAATACAAATTGTTGTGGAAACATTTACAAAGTGTTTTCTGTTACAATGCAACCTCCGTGTAAGACGGGGGAAAAGGAAGTGGCACTAATTGTAAGACGGGGAAAATTACTAGCTATATATAACGGGGCGGGGGAACGGGGGAGGAAAGCATTAGGTAGGAGGAGGAGAAGGAAGGGGGAGAGTATCTTCCATTGCTGGCGGAAGTGGGCACGGGCGGGGAAGAAGCCGCTTCAGTATGTAGTGCGTTTGTGGTGGGAGACGTGGTGTTACCAACGAATGATTAAGATGAAATGAACGGAAAGAATCGCTAACCAAGAAATCATACGAAAAGTTGGAGTGAAAATAATAATACCTCTGCGAAGAAGGTGAGACAAACTTATCGAAACATTTTGCAACGCAGTAGCCTATTAAAAACAATATTGTTTGGAGAAATGAATGGGAAGAATTCCAGAGAAAGACCAAGAATGAAATACATACATCAGGTAAATCATGAAGGACGTCAACGTGAATAGTTATTTAGAAATGAAGCAGTTGGCGAAGAGGAGAGTGGCATTGAGAGCAGTGCAAACCTATCTTCGAATTGACGGCCACTAACGATGAAAAAAAACTAGTGTTACATTTTTTTTATTTGTTTACAAGACCGATATAATAATAATAATAACTTTATTGAGAACCTGGGATCTATGTCCCCTAGGTTCTAATGGGATACATACAACATTTGAATTTCAATGTGATGCATTATATAAGATTGTACAGAGCTTTGGCTGGGAGTAGAACAATAAAAATTTTTCTGTAACAAAAAGCCTCTGAGAGGCTACTGTACCACAGTATCGATTTATATAGCATAATATCATACAACACAACCCTTTGAAATATCAAAAATTTCATGCGAAATCCGTGTGGGTGCATGCGTAACAACGCTTACAAAAAAGAACAGGTTTTAAAACACAAACAAAAGAACATAATTATTATTACCTATAGGTTAAGGTTAAAACTGTATGTATTTGAAACTAAATTACCTTTTTAAATCATTTGCATGGCAGAGACATAATCAGTCACAAAATCCCTAACACACTGGTTTTCAAGATGACACCCTTATAATTTTCAAGAACTTAGTACAAAATCTGTCAGGGTTACTTCCCCAACCATATATGCAACAAACCAAAGGACATTATGTTCTTTCACATCGCAGAGAGGAAGTCGTCATCACATGTTTAAGAATCGGGCATTGCGCCCTGACCCACTCGTTCCTCTTTACAGAAGAGAAAATTCCTCCTCGATGTGATGACTGTGACTGTCCTCTCAGTGTGCGACATATCCTGATGGAGTGTGACAAATATCGGGACACACGAAACAGGCTAGGCATCAGTGGCGACCTAGAACAAGTTCTAGGCAACGATGCCGATCGCCTAAACCATGTCACTACCTTTTTAAAGGAAACTAATTTAATACGTAAAATCTAATATATTGTTATATTTATTATTTTTATATTTATATTTTTATATATGTGGGCTTTTAATGCTAACTTTTGTCTTGATTTATATTCATTCATATTTTTTTATATAAACTAGATTGTGCGTGGTGCAAAATGACCATAGCTGTCGACGCACCCTATAAATCTAAACCTACCTACCTACCCTCTAGTTTAATTTCCATTGTATTCCTCTTGTATCTTAACCCAGCAGTCTCTTTGCCGACAGTGTAACGGGTTCGGTCTTCATTTTTAATTATGTTATTGTTCTAAACTAAAAAGTGAGCCTGCAAAACTGGCAAAACTTTCTCAATGCAAGATATTTGTATCGTGATTTAAATTGTTGACTACTAGTAACGCTGCGCCTTTGTTTGCGCAACTGAGCGGAGCATCGATAAGAAATCACAAATATAATAATAACTCATGAACTTACGCAGATCGTGAGCCGTCAAGATGAGCTCCTCGGTCATTGGAGAGATCCAGTTCATCGATCTATGTTTTAGGAGAACTTGATCTCGGCATTCGATCACTCACGACCGACCCATCACTAGTTGAAATAAATACACACGAATATAAATCGAATCAAGCCCTTAATATGATTGATGTTAATGTGGCTTTAGAAGTCAGTCGATGAAACTCAGCTGTGGCACAATAAACTATTTGTCTACCCAAGTCATGAGCTTGACTTACTCCAGAAACGTGATTACTACCGAAAGTAAGCTACATGATTTTTAATATTTTATCTGTTAAGAGCTGTCAGGACAAATATAAGTGAATGATGGCGTGATTTGCTAATTTGTTTGAACTTTGAGTGAACAAATAACGAGAGAACTTTCCATTTTCTCTAGACGAGTATGCGAGAATTTAATAAATTGGACGATAAGAATTCGTATTGAATTCAACAAAATTCGCATTAAATACTGCCCGTTAAGTTAAATGCCCGCAAGGGATAATTTCTTGTGGAATTGTTGACATTTTCTGTGCTTAAAAATAAAATCCCTCGCTTAACGTCAGGGAAAAGTGAATTTATATAAGCCGTAAATCTCTGCTTAATTCTTCGGTTAGAGAATCGATTAAATTCCGAATCTTAAACGCGATGTGATAGCTCGTTTCGTTCCGTGCTCCGCCTCTTAGATGGCTCTGGGAGGAAGGAATTCTTGGGTTCCCTGGGTGGTGGCGCCCTCGAACGAACTGCTGTTTCATTCTGTGGAGAGGGACATTAGGGCGGCCGCGCGTGAAATTGACGTTCCTCCCGTCCATCGTTCGTTGCAACTCGTAAAATGAAAAAAAAGGGGAAGAGAAGGACGAGAATGGGCTTTTAAGATGCGACTTGGGCGCTGGCGATTGTTATTCCGGAGGCAAGCCGAGAAAAGAAGAGGGGTGGGTGACAACGCAATGAGGAGGAGGAGACGAGGAAGGCTGTAAAAGGGAGCAGGCACGAGTGGTGGTACGTTGTACTTCACGTTCCACAGCGGTGGTCCTTCTGAATGGCAATTGGATTTTTAATTGGCCGTTCTCTGTTTACAGCGTAATAAATTAATTCCTGTTAATCTTCCGATCCGGTCCTCTCTTTGCCATCAGTTAAAGGTAAACCTTACTTGGACACCACATGCCTCTTACGTGATCAGGAGAGAGGATGCAGGTGAATGCGGACTTCACTTGTGGGAGAATAATTTCCTGATGCTGAAATAAGGAGTCCTGAAATTCATAAATGCTTATATTCTCACTCTTGAGTCAAATTAAATAATATTCGCAGTGAATTCTTCGGGCTTAATGCAGAAAACTGCAGAGAATGCAGAGATGAGCGAAATCGGTAACTACACTCATTATTTTTCCAGTATCTTACAAATAATGAATCTTATATTGATTTCTTTACGACATGAATGATGATGCCATAACATCTGGCCTAAGGACTCACCCGCGTGTTCGCCGTGCGTGGAGACCCGTAAGGTGGGGAAAGATGATCCTGGTGGTTGAGCTTCCCGGTCTGGATGGGGGTCGGATCCTCTGAAAGTCGAGTTTCAATACACCACTTTGGCCTCGGACTCCACTGAAACGGGAGGTCAGAGAGTAGCCGCCTCTGATCAATGGCTAGCTAGTTCGAATTGACGTTCAGCAGGCAAGTGCAGGCGGCATGGGGGTCTTGCAGATGGGCATCGAAGGTGCGCGGGTTTGGAGGACCCGCGTTATCAGAGACCAACCCGGAAGCAGACAACCATGCCAGAAGCGCTATATCCCTCGGGTAGCCCTGGCGACCACACCGGTTGGCGGTGTGGCGTCCCAAATGTGCGGCTCCGTGGCAGGTGGGGAGCCCGGGGGACGAAGTTTCAAAGTGAATGGGTGAAGAAAACCTTCCTCCAACTAAAAGACCTCGCCCGGACACGGGTGGGGGAGACTGTGCTTTTTGCGCATGTAAGCGCTATTTAACGATGAAGTGCACAAGAGAGGGTGAGTCTTTTAAGAAAGTCTCACCTTTTCTTATACACAGAGCCTTGACAGCTTATGTAGCGAGCGAATTGAGGTCAGTGAAGAAACTCCGTGATGGCACTCTTCTTATAGAGACCGCAAATGAGAAGCAAAGCGATAGAGTGTTGGGAATGGTTCAGTTGCACACGATGCCCGTTCAAATGAGCTTACACAAAACCCTAAATACGTGTAAGGGAATAATATCCCATTACGATCTTTTATATGTAGATGTCGAAGAGATAACGCAGGAGATGGCTTCGCAAGGGGTTACCTTCTGTCGCAGACTCACAACCAAAAAGAATGGAGAAACAATCAACACCACTTCTGTTGTGCTAACTTTCAACTTGGATAAGCTTCCTGAAAAAGTAAATGTCGGTTTCGAGAAAGTTGCAGTAAGACCATATATTCCAAGTCCTATGCGGTGCTTTCAGTGCCAAAGATTCGGGCACATGGCCACAAGATGCGAAGGTAAGGCTACCTGCCCTCGCTGTGGAAAGGATATGCATGAAGGAGAATGTTCATCAGCTCCACTTTGTATCAGTTGCGAGGGTCCTCACCCGGTTTACTCTCGCGACTGCCCAAAAGTCCAAGAGGAAAGAAAGATTATGGAAATCAAGACCATAGAGAAGATATCCTACTTTGAGGCCCGCAAAAAATACAAGACCCTTGCTCCACCAAGCTTCAGCCGTTCGTTTGCCTCGGTGGTCTCCAAGCCAACGTCAACCATCAGTACACAAACTGAACCCACTGAAATAACAGAAATGGAAAATGTTGAGACCGGAAAAGAGTTGTGTAATAAAAAAGAACAGGAAAATAATCCTCCCCCTGCTCCTAAGGGGCCAAAAGAAAACGCAGAAGCGAAAGCCGATGCAAAACCTGCTGCCCCAAAGAATGCGAACCTTAAAATGGGAAATGGCGGTTCGCCAAAGAAAGTTTACATTCAGAGGCGCGAAAAAACGCCCTCACCAAATCAATCTCGGGAGAACTCACTCTCCCGTGCAGAAGCTATGGAAGAGGACTTCAGTCCAACTGAGGAAGAAGTTCTCCAGGTTCGCAGTAAAAATAAGCCAAAAGCTAAAATCAAAAGATAGTATAGCATTTTAGCTAATTTTTGATCCTATTACTTTTATTTTATTTTATTTATTTTATTTATTTTATTTATTTTATTTATTTTATTTATTTTATTTATTTTATTTATTTTATTTATTTTATTTATTTTATTTATTTTATTTATTTTATTTATTTTATTTATTTTATTTATTTTATTTATTTTATTTATTTTATTTATTTTATTTATTTTATTTATTTTATTTATTTTATTTATTTTATTTATTTTATTTATTTTATTTATTTTATTTATTTTATTTATTTTATTTATTTTATTTATTTTTTTTCTTACAATTTCAATGGCCTTATTTTTGCAATGGAATTGCAATGGTTTTTACTCCCACTTAGAGGAGGTGAAACTCTTGGTAAATAATTTAAAACCTGATTGCCTGTTTTTACAAGAGACCCATTTTAAAGCTTGCGACAAAGTGAAGTTAAGAGGTTATAAATTAGAAAGGAAAGACGAACTTGGTGGTGACAGAGCTCGCGGAGGGGTTGCTGTGTTCGTCCGAGAGGCCCTTTACACCTCTCGGGTGGACCTGCAGACACCGTTTCAAGCCGCAGCAGTCACCATCGCTACTCCGGAGGTCATTACATTTTCTAATTTGTATCTCCCTGAGTGGATGCCAGTAAATAAAGAAAACCTAGAAAATCTAGTCAACCAGCTTCCTAGGCCTTTCGTCTTATTGGGCGACTTTAACGCACACAGCACCCTATGGGGAGATAGTATGCGTGATTTTAATGGCCGAGGGCGTCTTTTAGAAATATTTTTAAACGATTTTAACTTGATTTTATTAAACGATCCGGAAAAAACCCATTTTAACGTTTTTAACGGAGGATATTCCTCTATAGATTTATGGATTAGTACAGAGTCCATAGCCCCTCTCTTTGCAATGTCGGTCATTGATGATCTCTGCGGCAGCGACCATTTCCCCCTATTAATTAGTAAAACGGGCAATGCGTGTTGTTTTAATGCCTCTCAAACATGGCTTCTAAAGAAAGCCGACTGGTTTGATTTTAAACTTAAGTTACCATTCAAATTCTCTGACAGTAAGTCAGCGCGGAACAATGTAGAGTGTCTTACGAAAGCTATCTTTGAAGCCGCGGAAGGTAGCGTACCGTCAACCACCGGCACCCCGCGCCGCCCTCCAGTTCCATGGTGGAACGAGGAATGCGCCGATGTCATCCGCAAGCGTAAAAAGGCGCTGCGTATTTTTAGCAAATTTCCTACCTCTACTAACCTTGCAGCTTTTAGACGACTGCGAGCTAAGGCCCGGCAGGTCGTTAGAGATGCAAAGAAGAGATCGTGGACGAAGTACGTTTCCAGTATTAACCATCGAACGCCTTCTACACAGGTCTGGAATAAAATAAAATCCGTGATGGGCAAACGCAATTTCTCTCCGGTCTCAGGGCTAAAACTAAATGGATCCATTCTTTCATCCCCTATCGATATTGCGGAAGCCTTCGGTGAACACTATGCCGCTATTAGCGCCTGTGACAGGTACCATCCATCATTTAAAAGCCTTAAATCCAGAGCCGAAAGAAGGCGTCTTAATTTCTATGACGTTAAGAACTCCGACTCTTACAATAACCCCTTCACAATGTGGGAGTTGAAATCGGCCATAGAAAGCGCTAAAGACACCCCACCTGGGAGTGACTTAATACATAACTCTTTCTTGCGAAATCTCCCTCACTCTTCGTTGCCAGAACTACTTGCCACACTCAACCAAGTGTGGTCGGAGCAGGTATTTCCGGAGAGCTGGCGAGAATCCATTATCGTTCCGATCCCCAAGCAGGGAAAGGACAAATCTCTCCCCTCTAACTATCGCCCAATATCCTTAACGAGTTGTTTATGCAAACTGATGGAAAGATTGGTAAACAAACGGCTAGTGTGGTGCCTTGAAAGCCGCAAACTGCTATCGAATATCCAGTGTGGCTTTCGACGTGGCAGGTCTACTGTCGACCACCTGATGAGAATCGAGGCCTTCGTTCAGGAGGCATTTCTCCTTAGACAGCACGTAATCGCGGTTTTTTTCGACATTGAAAAAGCATACGACACAACGTAGAGACATGTAATCTTACAATCATTACACGACTGGGGTTTTAAGGGCAATCTACCCATATTCGTGTGTAACTTTTTAAATAGGCGTTCCTTCAGAGTCCGAATAGGAAATACCGTCTCCCAACCATACCTACTGGAGAACGGAGTTCTTCAAGGTGCGGTCCTTAGCGTTACACTTTTTGCTATCGCAATTAACAGCATTGCAAAATGCGTTCAATCGCCCGTAATCGCCCTCTTCGTCGACGACCTGGCGATTTTTTGCAGGTCATCGAAATTGTCAACGGCTGAGAGGCAGGTCCAAATGACCCTAAACCGCCTACAAGACTGGTCCCTTGCAAATGGTCTCCGTTTTTCTGAAGAAAAAACGAAATGCCTGCATTTCCACAGGCTGAGGGGAATCTTTCCTAGTCCAACCTTAAGGCTTGGAGACAAGGTCTTATCGTTTGTGGAATCCCATCGTTTCCTCGGCCTTTATTTAGATAAGAAACTTAACTGGCGAGATCACATTCTACACACTAAGAACGCATGCCAAAAGATTTTAAACATTTTTAAATTTTTAAGCCATTCGACATGGGGCGCAGACCGCTCCATGATGCTTTTATTATACCGTTCGCTGGTGAGGTCAAAACTGGACTACGGGTCCGTGGTATTCTCTGCTGGAAGAGAATCTTATTTGAAACCATTGAATACCGTGCACAACACCGGACTCCGACTAGCCATTGGTGCCTTTCGGACATCACCCGTTCCGAGTATCTACTCGGATTCAGGGGAGCTACCTTGGGCCTCGCGAAGGAAAATTTTAATGAGTAACTATGTAGCAAAGACTTTATCGATGAAAACGCACCCCTGCTTTGATATAGTTTTTCAACCTCGGTTTATAAATATTTTTAATCGAAGGCAACGGGCCACACGTCCACTTGGAGTACGTTTTAGAGATTTTATTGAAGAAGTGGGCATGTCACTGCCCAAAGTGCATCAGGTTAAATACTGTAACCAACCACCCTGGCTAATGCCCCTGCCTAACGTAAACCTCTGTTTACAAAAATACTGAAAACAATTAACGACCCCTATTGAATACAGGCAGATGTTCAAGGGACTTCTAGAAGCTCATCCCAGCTTCATACCTGTTTACACTGATGGGTCCAAGTCAGATCTCGCGTGTGGGGCTGCAGTGGCATCCGTACATCACTGCGTTCTTAAGACGAGGCTAAGTCCACTCTATAGTGTATTTAACGCAGAACTGTTCGCCATAAAAATGGCTTTATGTAATATTAAGGGCAGTCAAGGATCTTTCCTAATCTGTTCTGATTCCTTAAGCTGTTTGAAAGCCATATCAGCCATGTACTCAGACCATCCTATTATTCAGGAAATACATTTTGTCCTCTCATCCCTTACTCAAAAAGGAATCCAAATCCTTTTTGTTTGGATTCCTGGCCACGTAGGCATTTCAGGTAATGAAAAAGCAGATAGAGCGGCAAAAGAGGCGTTGGAAAACCCGGAACCCGTCTTGGACTTGGTTTTATCGGAAGATGTCAAGTCCATGCTTCGACGGATCGCCACTAAGCAGTGGAATGAAACTTGGAGTTGTATGGAGGGAAACAAGCTGCGTAGGATAAAATCTGACACTCTGGCTTGGTCTTCTTCAGTCCGAGGTAATCGGAGGGAAGAAGTTATTATTGCCCGTTTGCGGATAGGCCACTGCGCCTTGACCCATTCTTTCCTACTCACGGAAAATAAGATACCCCCCCACTGTGATACATGCGATAAGCCTCAGCGCACCCACAACCCCAAATACTACTACTACTTTTGTATCTTCATGTTTTTCGGGTAAAGCTGCGTCTTTGTATCTTGACGATGACGTTACGTAGCCAATACAGCCCACATCTTCAGATCAGGTCCGAACCTGATCTGAAGATGTGGCCTGCATTGGCTACGAAAAGTCATCGTCAAGATACACAGACGCAGCTTTACCCGAAAAACAAGAAGATATCAGCACAACAACGCTGCGAAGGCCTCAAACAGAAATGAATGTTTTTTGTACAATGAGGAGTTGAAAACCTTTTGTACTTGGTTGATTCATTGGACTTTTTTCAGAAATAGTCATCGCTTACATGAGATTCTACTCTCTTCGGCTGTTGTTATCGTCGCGCAGCCTGTGAGGACGGGATTGGAATTGACGAGACAGTACTTGAGTCGAGCTGCCTGGATATGCATTGATCGTCATTACTGCTTGGACATAGGAGACGTTTCAGGAAATAGAAACGGTTTGACATACCTAATGCGAGAAGATAATGTCAGTCTTAAATGCTTGATGAGTCTAATTTAAATCGGAATGGGGCCTTGGAAGAATATGCTGAAAGGGATCTGGGTTAAGTACTACCAGGCTTAGGTTAAAGTTCTTGTTTTTTTTTCAAAATGCTCCTCTTTACGTGCGGGTTAGCCAAAACATACGGCTCCTGTGAATCCGAATGAGGCCTTAAAACATAATTAGTTTCACAAAATGACCAGTGTGGACATTAGAACGGTATTATTGGGGCCGTGCTACATTTTAAGCGAAACGTATTTTATACCTTGCTGTTAGAAAGAAGGCATAATAAAGTTGAATGCGTGTGAAAATTTCTTTCGGTTAGTATGTAAATGATTGGGTTGGCAATTTTTATAAGTTTTTATTTCGACACCGATATATTCTTATGGGATAAATACGTTAATAGTACTATTTAGTCAGTTTATTTACTCACTTTGTGATAACCTGGGGGTTTCACAGAAGTTCAAGCAATTTTTTCTTTTCATAACACATGCAACCAGCCAGCTCTTGTCTTAATCGACGTTCCTAGGCATCACCCTGGGGTTATTTTTTAATCTCACCTTTTTAATGACTCTTTGCGGAACGCGGGAGACCCATGTCGCGCACTTAATGATCGGCTCACGATCGGCCAAGGTCCGTGGAAACAGTGGTGATCCATTTCACGTTCCTTACGGCACGTGGGATGGAACTAATGAAAGGAGGAGGCAAATGAAACGGATCATGAGTCGAAAGATACTGATTAGGAGTCGGAAGAGCTGGTGAGTCACGGGAAGACCTGCAGAATACCACTTGAGAGCCGAATATGGTAAAGCCGCCTGGGTAGCGGAGTGGAACTACGAAAAATGACACACTTTCCCGTATTTTATGACGTAATTCTCACCTAAATGAGATTAAAAATAATGGCCTTGTCCTCATAGGTTTTTTTTTCTATGTGATTGAAGCTTTTTTTGGAGCTGTTTTCCAACTGCGAATTCTAAAGGACGAGCGGATATTGTGTTGGAGTTGTCTCCCCGACCAACAGTCCCGAGAAGTGAAGTAGCAAATTTCAGGAAGTAATAAAGGCCTTCGTCCTCATGTGGAAGTAATTGAGGGGGATTTCGTAGTCTTACTTGTCAATGGGCTTTCACCTTTGCCGAAACACAGTGGCAGACATATCCATCAATAGCACTTTTCTCCCCAGGGAAAGCCACAGACGCGCAGTGGAAGAAAAAAAACTCGTGCCCAGAATAATTACCATGTGAAGGGGTAATTGGAAAATTAAGTGTTTTTCGTTATTTATGATGTTTGGTCTTCTTTCTGAATAAGAAGTATTCTCCTCTCCACTTGCGTCACCAAAATGTAACCTTTTCATAAGTATTACTTTTTCTTGTGTGAAAATTGAAATTGATTCAGCTTGTAGACGAGGGTAAACGTAATGAATGGAAGAGTAATTTTTGCGTTATACTCTAGTCATTTTTATCTTAAGATCTAGAAGACGTTGTCCGTTAAATTTCAATGGGAAGAATAAAAAAAATCATTGGATAGGATTGAAAGTCCTATCCTCGTGACATGTAAACTGCATATGCTTGCAGTCGTTACCCACACATGAAAAGATTGGGGTGAAAAGTACACCAAATAACTTCTAATTTTAATTCTGTGGTACTATTTATCTTGAGGCGTAAGTCCCTCGGACATAAGTTCTCTTTTGAAGCTTATGCTGCAGTTTTTGAGTCGATAGAAATTCTATTGTCAAAGTAGTGCGAAAATTGACAATTTCAGAGCTAGAAACTCAAGTTTTAGGAAAAAACGAAGTGTATGCAAAAATCGAGGCTAAGAATTGAACACTTTATTTTTTCAGTTATCCGATACCGAGCATTCCAAGCCTATATAATGCCAGTAATGTCAAAAAAAGAAACCAATGCACCGAATCCAATGCTTTTATTATGGACGTAAAATTTCCGTAATAAAGGACCCACTTTGTCCGTTAAATTTCAACGGGAAATATAAAAAAAATCATTGTATAGGACTGAAAGTCCTATCAACGTGACATGTAAAATACATATGCTTGCAGTCGTTACCCACACATGAAAAGATTGGGATGAAAGGTACACCAAATAAATTCTAATATTAATTCTGTGATACTATTTATCGTGAGGCGTAAGTCCCTCGGACATAAGTTAGGGGCATAAGACACATAGGGGCCCCTGGAAACTTTGTCTTTCTAATATAGCCTGACAATCCTACTTATTGTAAGTCCTAAGAAACACTTCTGACAAATTTTGTTCAAATCCGTCTTGGGATTTGGAAGTCTACAGCGTTCAAACAAACAGAATTTCAGTTGTATTGCTGTGGATAACTGGTTTGATACCCCACTTTATTCCAATAAGTTTTATGGCAGCAACAGGAAGGCACCTTCTAGTTTCATATTATTGCATATTACTCCTACAGTGTTTTGTTTTCAATACGTTCGATTTTTGGCTACTCATAATCTTTACATTAACTTTCAAGAGCTTGAGGATGCCCTTAGAGGAAGATGCGGCTTTTCGTCAGCAGTGCTGATAGAAAAGAGGAATTTTTAATTTTTGTAACTCTCTAAGTCGCGAGACGACCTTCTTCAGTTTTAAAACTTAGCTTAACACTTTACCCATTGCGTCACAGCCAAGAAAGAAACAGTCCAGATTATATTCTACTGGTTCTAATAACACAGTGAAAGCTGCCGTGATAAGAGAAATCACCATAACAATATCAGTAAGTTATTATGCTGCTCAACAATGTGCACATTGTAATGCAATGTATTTACCAAATTATTGTAAAATAATTTCGGATTGGATCTTTGAAATTTTTATAGCGATTTTCATGACCAACGGATTTCCCATTAAGATTCAAAGCAATGAAAAAAATCAAAGTACTCTCAACTCACCGCTCTGAAAAAATTGAGTTGATCAGTTATGCAGCTTGGCATCACTAATTATAAGCATACATTTTGACCTATGAATTATTTTAACCCATCCAATTTACGAGATTGGTAGTATACTCAATTGAATGCGCTGGAATTTTATCCGATAGCTCAAGTTTACCTTTTTCCCTTGCATCTTGTGTAAAGTTTATCGTAGCTCCCCAAATTTTTGTTTTATTTCATTTAAACACTGCATTAAGTTTTCGCCTACTTTATACTCTGTTCCCATGTCTTATGTAATATAAGTAATTTACGCATCCACGAGTTTCGCATAAACAACCATTTTTAAGAAAACTAGGATAAGAGCACAACAGAAACGCATGCTGCTTATTGCGTGGATAATATTTTTATTCCAGTTTAAGGGAATAATTCACAATATTAAATTCTTCACACGTAGAAATAAGTAGACATTTCTTCGAGAAAAAAATGCAGTAAAAATTAGCGGCAGTTAATTCTTTTTACTTTAGTGGCAGTTAATTCTTGATATATTCATTTCATTTGTTGGTGGAATTGGGACTTGCTCGGATAAATTCTGATTAGTGTAAATATCGCCCTCGGAATCTATCGGACACTAAGAAATACGACAATAAGAAAAAATCTTTAACGCTTGGCTCTTACTTTAATCCATCACCAGTTTAGTACCGCACCCGACTACATTACCACCTCCACTACACGTCCAACTTCCTCGCTCACCCAGCGTCCCCCGTGTGACACCTCGTTGGCCTGTTTCCATTTGCCGGTGAGGCGTCACCTCATGGGCAAAGTGCACGTAGCGTCGGCATCTTCCTGGGCGTTAGCTCGGTGAGAGCGGAAGTCGGTCACCAGGGGGTTGAGGCTGGCGCCAGACAGTTGCTGACGGCAACACATTTTTTTCAGATTTTTTCTATCACGTTTAGTTTTTTTAGGACAACCGGATTAAATGGGGTTTCAAGGGGGTTTCAAAAAAAAATCGTGAAATAAAAAAATGTGAAAAAATGGGAACTTACTTAGGATTTTCTCGCATATTTAGCATCTGGCAAGTTCCATTTCAGTGTACAGCAGTAATCTGCTAACATGTTGCTGAACTTTCCTTGGTACCGTTTTTCCATGTGTAAAATATCCTGGTGGAAACGCTCACCGTGTTCATCACTAACGGCGCCAAGGTTTGGTGGAAATAAGTCCAGGTGTGAGTCGAGGAAGTGAATTTTTAAAGACATATTGCAGCCCAGTTTTTGGTACGATTTAATTAGATTAGCCACCAGATCACGATAATTTTCAGCCATGATATTTTCTAGAAAATGTTCAACTACATTTTTGAATGCGTTCCACGCGCTTTTTCCGTTGAACTCAATTGCTGTTGAAATTCCGAATCCTTCAGTACTTCCCTAATGTGAGGCCCAATAAAAATTACTTCTTTGATCTTTGCCTAACTGATTTTAGGGAATTTTTGTTTCAAATAAGTAAAACCATTTTTGTCCATGGCTTTCACAAAATTCGTAAAAAGTCGTAATTTAATATGTAGAGGTGGCAAGAGAACATTTTTCGGATCGACCAAAGGCTGAAAAAGGTCATTTTTGGATCCAGGAACGGGTGCTTTACGTTCTGGCCAATCTTTTTTCAAGTAATGATTTTTCCTGTCTCTGCTATCCCACTCGCAGATGAAGCAACAATATTTCGTGTAGCCAAGCTCTAAGCCTAGTAAAATTGCAATTACTTTTAAGTCGCCATAAATTTTCCACTTCTATTTTTCGTAGTGAATTTTTTCTAAAAGTAACTGCATATTCTCGTAAGATTCTTTCATGTCAGTTCCATGAGCTAACGGTATCGAGGGAAGTTCATTTCCATTATGTAAGAGAACAGCCTTTAAACTTACCTTGGAGGAATCAATGAACAAACGCCACTCATCTGTGTTGTATTCAAAATTAAGAGTATCCATAACAGAGAGAACATCATTGCAAAAAATAAGGTTGTATTCCTGAGAAAAATATAATTTAAATTCGTCATGGCGAGATCGATACATAGAAATCTTCGTATTTGGATCCAGCAATTTCCAACCCTTTAATCGTGATCCTAAGATTTCATTCTGCTTTTTGGGTAAGTTTAAATTACACACTAGATCATTTAAATCCTCTTGCGTTATAAAATGAGGTCCATCAGATGTACTCAGTCCGAAATTTGGGTCCTACGAGTTCTCGAATCCTTCATTCTCACATTCTTGATTACTTTCTGAATCTTCGCTGAGATTAACATTTTCCGGTGGTTCCGGCCTTGGTAAATTTTCGGAGTGAGGGACCGGTCGTATCGCTGATTCCAGGTTGTTTGGATATTTTACTGTGTGTTTTGACTTAGGTGTAATTCCTTTAATTTTTGTTAAACAGAAATAAGTCTGAAAAATGATCCTTAGGTTCCCGCCAAATCATGGGGATGGCAAAATTCATATGACGTTTTCCCTCAGTCCAACCAGTGAGAAGCCTTACACAGGTGCTCCACATCACATGAGACGCCCATCCTTTATCCTGTTCACCCAACGGACAGTCAAAATAAAGTTTATTACACTGTCTCAAAAAGGGAGTAATGTTCCGCCTTTGAGCCTTAAAAGTAATTTCACCGCACACGTAACAAAAGTCATCGGGGTGATTTACGCACTGTCTAGGCATGATGAAAGCTAAGCCACTTCACAGCGATTACAATGTAATAAGCTGCAATTTCCTGCGAGCAATAAAATTCTCAAACCGTCTTCAGAGAAAAAACAAACGTCCTCACGCGCCGACAGTTAGTCACATACTGATGTGAAGTGGCAGCTGATTCAGCATTGCTTTGAACAAAACGATAGGATAGTGCAAGTTTAAACATGTTTTGACAGGATAGGAAGGCATGACATCGTAGGACAATACGCTTTGACAGGAAATTTTTATTTTCACCTGCTCATGCTATCTCGATATATAAATGAAATAAACTAAAACTTTCGCTATAGCAAAAACATACATTCAGCTGTCCTAAGGAAACTAGACGTGATAGAAAGAATCTAAGCACAGATTCGGAATCAGCACGAAAAATAAGTCGATGATCACCCAACAACGTCTCTAGGACAAAATCATTGTTGACCAGTGGAATCAGACCGATACCTTAGTTTCCCTGAGTTCTTTATAGTTTGTCAATCAATTAAATTCATTGCCGGAATTCACATGAAAAGAAATTTAACTGTGGTGAATTATCAATGCTGAGTAACAGCGTACTGAGCAAGCACTGATCACAACACAAATCTACTAAGTCCCAAATCCAACTGATCGCGGCATCTGCCGTCGACACGATCGACACTCGCCGGTGAGACTCGCTCTCCTCGATATAAGTTCCATTGGCTCACGAGCAATGGCTGGCTTGCCGATCCTCCACGATTCGCGATCCTCTCATAATGAGTCGAGCGCTAACAATATGCTTATGTTGTATTTTTACGCGAACGAAGTCGGGAAACTGGCCGTGATTTTGGCCCTACGTGACCAAGGGACACCATATATATTTGTGCTAAAATTATGATGGCCACCAGAGATGGAAACGAATAGCTAGCGTACGTGGATCTTCTGACGCCGAACTGTATTAAGCGCCAGGGTAGCTTGTTCCGATACTTGAATAGGTTTCTATTTCGAGTGTTGTGAACATCAATCATCATCTCTATGCCATTGGAGAGAGCCTGAAAATCTACCAAGAATTTTCCTCAGAACACCTCGCGTGCGATCGATAGTTTTTCTTTTATCGAATCTCCATAGTTTTAATTTCTGTTGAATTGGAAGCAAAGGAGAAAACTATGCTGCGGAGCATAGTCCGTGGTGAGTAGTAAGATACCTAAGAGAATGGGCAGAATAATAAGTTGCGCAGTGTAAAACGAGACTTGGTGTGGCCTAGGTCCGTCACGGGGAGTCGGAGGGGGGAAGTGCTCGTTGAGTCCTCTGCGCCTTAACACACTCGAGGATTCCACTCCGCTGCGACGACTGCAGCCTACTGTCCGCGCCAAAATCTTGAAGACTTGATTTTAAACCTTAACTCCGAGACAGCTCATTTTTTTCAGAGAGGATTATCACCTTATGTACATCAGAATTTAGATAATTTTGTTGCATATTCAATTCCAATGTATATTGATTTTAAAACTAATTTTGGGCCTGTTCTTGGCGTTAGAGAACAAAAAGGGCATTTTTTTTAGATCCACAGCAACGTTCGTAACTTTGACGTCTAACAAATGCAAAAGAAAGCGTTTGAAAAAAATGAAATTTCAATGCTATGTGACTCACCTTTATTATTACGTTTACGTAGTTTCAGGTTATTAACTTTAGTAGTTTGCATAGCGAACCAGATACCGCCATTTTTCTGAAGTTAGCACCTTGTTTGATATCAAATTTAATATTTTCTATATAAACTTTTTCTAATATAAAAAGCGCTCTGATTCACTCAGGAAATTTAAAGAGAAAGATAACGTTTTCAGTCTAATGCCACTATTTTTCATAGTTGCCGAGAAAAAGTAGGTTTATAAATTGAAAAGTTTACCAATAATTACTATAGTTAACAACTTGAAGCTACGCAGGCGTAATAATAATACTCAGTCAGTCAGTCTAAGAATAATACTAATTTTATTTGTCTAATACATGCGGCTAATTATCATGGTCGTGATTATGAGTATTCATTATTTGAAGTGAGGGGCGTTTATTATTTGTTATTATATCGCAGTGCTTACCAACTACCGTAAGCATACTATAAAATATTAAATTGAAATGGGATTGGCCAGAAATGGAAAGATATCGAAATATGTACTTAGCGGTGGCTGGACAAAGTGAACAGATTTTCTTAAAAATTTCCAAATATCTTCCTTTTTGGATATTCTATGGAATATCTAAGAAAAAGCGGGAGATCATCGACATACTTTTTGCGATATTTTAGATTCTTTTAACATGGAGCCTTATGGCGCTCTCCACTCCAATAGGATAAATTACGCACTTTCTCCATTCCTACTGAACAGATTTTAACCAAAAACTGATATAGTGTAGTTCTAATAAATTAAAATCTATTCTGAAAAAATTATTTAATATTATTTACTGAAATTTTTCGTAAATACGTTTAAATAATATGTATGCGAGAATTTCAAATGTCGCGCGCGGTTATGTGGTGTATAGTTGGCAACGTGGCACACGAAAGTACGGGACATGCTAAGCAGAGACACGTGTTGCAGAATGGACGCTGTTGCCGGATTAAAAACGAAAGATTAAATAATTTATAGAAAGATATTTTAATACTAGTTCGCATTCGAGTGACAATACATCTTCATTAAAATACTTATTTTGAATTCTATAGCCACGGGTGTGAAGTGTTTATGGAAAATTAATTTCGCAAGAATGACTTAACCCTTAGACTACCATTTTTTTCTCCTTTATAAGTACCCATAAGTGCCAGGGCAAGGGCCTAGCCACGTTAAAACACCGGTTCCCATCAGAACACCGAAGTTAAGCAACGTTGGGCCCGGACGGTGGTTGGATGGGTGACCCTCCTCCATACCTCAACCAGGCATGGATGGAGAGATGATACTCCCTCCATACCTATACCGGCAGGCCTGAGAGGCCAGGCCAAACCGGGCCGGTTGGAGGGAGGACATCCTCTATACCTGGTACTGGGGTGAGGCAGGGGGAGGCCAATCCTCCATACCTCTACCGAGGTGCTCTTGTTCCCTGTCTGCAAGTGGCAGAGAGGCATGGGGTTGGCACAATGGACCAAGAAAGGTCTAAGTGCCCGGGCTCCTGACGAAGGCCCCCCCAACAACAATCTAACATCTAACCCATAAGTGCCAATGGGACATATATGTCCCATTGGTACTTAGACTACCATTTTTTTTTACCTTTATAAGTACCCATAAGTACCAATGGGACATATACGTCCCATTCGTACTTATGGGTGGGACACATATGTCTCATTGGTACTTATGGGACGGCACATATGTCGCATCTACCTGGGACATATATGTCCCGTTGGTAGTCAAAGGGTTAAGAAATGAATCAAGTCTGTATTTAAGCAAATTTTTATGGCAATGTGTAAATTTAAAGGACAATATTTCAGATTGTACCTAAGACATAAGTCATTCCTACTGAATATAGTATAACTACGACCTATTATTTAAATTTTAAACGAGCCTAAAAATTTAAGCAACTAAATTTCTCAATGACTAACGATTACCCGACCAGCCACCTTAAGCGTGCGAATTGAGTCCAGAACGAGAAGATAAATGTTGCTGCTCTTCCTTTATACCGGTTCTCTCCAGATTTTGTGAAATTACGCAAATAGTAAGCATCCACGTGCTCGAATTTGGGCATATTTATTGAAATAGAGGAAGATATTATGGTGCAAAGTTTAAGTTAAAGTATTTTACGTATCCCTTGGTTGATATCTTGCAGATACATAAAATGAAAAAACGGTCGATGTTACAACATCGGATAATGGTTGTATGCATGAAAGTAGATAAGTATCTCTTTATAGCCATGCAATGGTGTTCCGTCGTAGTGATGCATCATGCAGTGCGCGAATGCTAACTTTCCTCAATTCTTGGCCAAGGAACGAAATCGCGTGAAAGCTTGAGTGGCTCAAACCTCGGACGAGATTCTGGGCTATTTATTCTGCACGGAGAGTATAACAAATGAATATCGACACGCAGAGCAATGGCCTCGAATAAAATTTCGTGTCGACTAAAACTGCGCCACCAACCGACAGCATTCCGGCGGCAACCGGCAGGGATTCGGAGAGAGACCTCCAAAATATGGCTCTTTCAATAGAGGGGGAGTCTTAAACGAACGCACGCTTGGCATGATTGTGGCAGCTGCAGGGAAACCTAGATTTTACAGGGGAAGAATATGTGGGTGGAGGAAGAAACTTTCTCGCCTCTATCCATTCCGAAGGATCGTCACTGATCACATTTTGCAATTAGTCGCTTATGGAGTGGGTTGACGCCAGTTTGCGCCGTTTGGAATATCACAGATTTGTCGTTGTTTAATCAGCTGCGGCGAAATACATCCAATGCTATGCATTTGAGGACTTATTTTACCCATGTTTTACGCTAATGAGCTGACATTGAGAATTATTTTTTTCGTGGCCGAATCAAGGGGAAATTAAGTGACTGTTCCTACCAATATTGCTGTGCCAAGCCTCGTGGTTGCACTGAACCAGTAACAATAGAGAAAAGTTTGACTGTCTTATTGACACAGGCCGTTTTTAAAATCGTCTTGCGTCTTTGAATCGGCCTAAACTAATGGAGAATGCAAGGGATATTCTGTGTTTATTCTTCAAGTATCTAGCAAAGCTGTTGTGACACGACTAAAGAGTGCTGAATTGGTATAAGAAGCAAGAGTAGTAGTTGGAATTTTCCTTGGAAATACGAATTCGGGATAAAGGAAAATGAAGTAGCGGCAGTATCTGAATTGCGTTAAGGGTTCACAACAGATATTCTACGTTAGGGTCATCCCTTAAGTGAAACACAGAAAGAGAGAGAGAAGCGAGATATGTCGCGGTCGTCGTGAAGTCCGTAGTGAGAGGCAGCCCAGGGAAATATGCGCAAGCGGGCCAGCATCGCTTGGAGCTGCTGTTTCCATTGACGACTCTCAGCCGCGCACGTAACTCGCCCACCCGCGAAGTCGAAAGAGGTGGGAGAAGGGGTTGCTGTCTGGGAGGGTGGGATGGGGAGGGAATGCTACGAGTTGGCTGAGGAGGGCACATTCCAAACGTTTTTGACTGCTCTTGGGCAAAATGCAAGGAACTCCGCCGCCGGCAGTTTATTTTAACGCTCGACTAAATTCTCGCATATATTTACATGCATAATGGATTGGGAAAAGATACCACAGTAATTTATTTTTTCATCATAGCTAGAAACATTTCCACCGCACTATGGATAGAACGAGGATCGTTCCCCTATTTTTTATATCGCTTTTAAACTTCAATTTCGTCGTATACGGGAAGTGGAGTTGGAGGGGTCGTACCACTTCCATTGGACGGGGAGTACAAATACGCAGGATGTTATGCAAATTCAACTTTAACTTATGCGTTTGTGTCATGTTTCTGTTTTTTCTTCCCTTTCCCTTCCCTCTGCGGGGCTTGTGTCGAGCATGGTGATTTTATTTACAAACGAAACGGTCGAGGAGCTTGCATCAGTGGGCTCAGCTGTTTATAAAATTGGAGTCCACCATTTTATTGGCATGACACGTAAAGAGGGAACATATTTTTCTCTTTAATGGAAACTGTCTAAAACATTTCTGTCCTGGTAATGCCCCGATGCTGCTGATTTGTCTTCAGTGTTTGATCTGGCAGTAGAGCTTTCAAATTATGGTAAAGTCGCGATTTAAACGTGCTCACTTGAGTTGAACTTATGGTAGAGCCTGATACAGGTACTCAGACTGTAAACTCCGTAACCTTCCAGAATCACTCTTTAAGTCAATATGTCAATTACAATGTACACTGAAATAAAACCAATTCAAAAGGTGAAGTCAACAATGAAATAGTAATTCACGGTGGGGTAAAATTTCTCTTGATTACCCTTCACTTTGTTTACTTATGAACATGATATCAAGGTTAATTTAGCATTTTAATATGCTGTCGGCTAAACCTACTAATACTATTGCTACATCTAGTGGCTCCCAATCACAGTCCTGTGAAGAACTCTTAACCGTACATTTCCTCAACCACGCGATGCCTCCCTGATCCAATTCCAAACTCCTCCTCCACCTATCTTCCTTCCCTCCAACTTCCCCCCCTACCCGAGTGCATTACATAACCATGAGTGTTTTGTAGAGTCTTCACTTAAAGATGACGTTATAGCACGTCGAAACCCGGGTAGTGCTAATAAAAATATCATTGTTGAACCACAAAGTTAAACTTTTTCATTTATACAATGAATAAGTTCCAAGATACGGCTGAAACTATCAGTTACGTCACCGTACATATAAAATTATTTTGTTTACACTTGAGGGCCTAAGAACGAGGTCTACAACTGTTAAGGGTCTAGGAACGTGATATTTTGTTTTTTGAAATTTCACCTATTGTTAGTTAATGTGGCACCGGTCGAATCCTCTCCAGTCTATTGCCGCAAATGGGAGACCTGACCTGTCCCTTTGTGTACTACCGTCTGGATCACTGGAAGCAGGAAATCCCACCCTTTTGTTATTCCTGATATGCCTTCCACAGCAACTGAATTCACAGCAGGGGTTTGATATCCCTGCAGCCTCAGTAACAGTTGGCTAAGTTGGCGACAACACGTATATTCATTGAGGGACAAGTGTTTGAAAACTTTAAATATTTTAAAGTAGGTATCTGAGCAACTTGACGTGGGGTGCAGACCGCGCCATATGGCTTTTATTATATCGGTCACTCGTCTGTAGCCGACTTGACTACGGATCAATTATCTATGCGTCAGGGCGGGAGTCAGGGAGACCGCTAACGGCGGTGCATAACTCCGGGCTGAGGCTGGCAACGGGCGCTTTCAGAACATCTCCGATCCTGAGCCTTTATTCTGATGCCGGCGAACCACCTTTGGCGATTCGTCGTGAAATTTTGACGTGTAACTATGTTGCTAAGATTTTTTCGATGAAAACCCACCCGTGTTTTTATGTAATTTTTAACCCTCGGTTTTAGCCGCTTTTAACCGGAAGAGGAAAGCTACACTACCAGTTAGTCTACGTTTTAGTAAATTTATGGCAAATAATGATTTTATACTCCCTGACGTGTACCCGGATGGGTATCATAAACACCCTCCATGGTTAACCCCGAAGCCAAATGTTATAAACAGACTCTTACTTTGCCGTAAATCATCCACCACTTCCGCTGAGTACCAGTGTCTGTATCGGGAAGTTCTAAGAGAAGTTCACGATTTCACCCCTGTTTTCACAGATGGGTCGAAGTCGGAAAACCATTGCTTATGTGCTGTGGTTTCTGCACACCACGGATTAATTATTGCCTAACTGGATCCTTCGTGTTCTGTCTTTACAGCAGAATTATATGCTATTAAAATGGCCCTTCACGAAATTAAATGCAGCCATGGTACATTCCTGATATGCTCTAACTCCTCCAGTGCAGTCCAAGCTATCTCTCGTTTCTCCCAAAGCAATCCTCTTGTCCAGGAAATACAAGCTTCTCTATTTTTCCTTAATACCAAAGGAATAGAGTATCGTTTCTGTGGGTTCCCTACATCTCGAAAGCTGAGAGAAGCAGAAGGAAAGTGCGCGAGGCCTTATCGATTGCGACCAGCGGAGGGCGCGATTCTCTTTGCTCGTCGGTGAGCCGGCAATTATAAGTGAGCGAAGGGCTGAGGGTTTTTCTTTTTTACTCCCAAACCCACACCCGCTCTCAATCCACCATGTGATCCCATTTAAAATGTTGATGATGCCGTTGCGGTTATTGGTAGGGGATGAAGGAAGGGAGGCGGCGGTGGAAGGGTTTGCGGTAACTAATTAGCTCTTACTCCCTTTTTGGAATCGGGACCATTTGATGAGTATTATCCTCTTCGCGGGCTCCCTTAGCAACTTCCGGCGAAACTTTCTCCACAGCAGTGGCAACAGCGTCCTCCCTGCGAAAGATGGGGCTCCTCCCTCCGCTACTCATCCATACCCTCCTCCTTCCTACGTCCTTGGTCTGTGAGAAACCTTTCCAAGCACATCGCCGCACCCGATAGCAGTGGGCTCACCGAGAACTTCGGCGTTCGTTCTTACGTGGAAGAGAGAGGATGTGTTTTTTTGTGTTTCGAGGGCGTAACCTATTTGCCGCTAGGGTCTTCATTGGTGTCGGTCAGTAGACGTTCTTTCACTTTCATTCCATTCAGTTGTATGTGGTTTCGTGGTTAAGAATATAATAATGTCATTATGTCCTTGCTAACGTTACGCGAGTATATATTTGCTACATCAGAGCTGTAATGATTTAATAGAATTTACAAAGAATTAGTGATTCACACACTACAATATCGCATCAAAATGATACGCAGAAACATTTTGCCTTAGAAATTGTTTTTTAAAGAGTGTGTGCATAATTTTTGTTACTTTCTTCTACATTTCATCTTATAAATCATCTCATTTGTACACATGGAGTTTAAGCAACATTCTTATCACTGATACTTTAAAAAATAAATGCCAATACAGAATAATTTTTCAATCACAGGCGCTGTCTACTTTTTCTAGCAGAGAGATTTTTGAGGCACTGCGGGTGAGGAATAAATCACTTGGCTTTACTTTACCTCGGCTTAACTTTATGGAAGTATCTAGTATGCAAATAGTGGAAACAGATAAAACATTCGTGCTTCAATATCATTGTTGAATTTTTTTCGTTGCAATGTTGTGCTGCTATCAGTAGAATTTTATTTGCAGCGGTGGAATCTTTTTTGCTGATTTTAAAATTAATATTTAGTTACGTCTTCCACCTTAGATGCCGCTTATGTTTACTTAAAGATACTACCTATGACTTTATTAAATGGCACTACGGAGGAACTACTGACCTGTAAGCGTTGATTTCCTTATTATTTAAACCTAAAATTATGTCTGTGTATAACGTCTCAGCGCCATAGTCACGTTGTTTGTATTGTTGATGTTGCATGCCACTGCCTGAGTAGTATAAAGAATCTTTTTCATGATATTGGATACCGGACCCTGACCAACGCACTGATTCCCATGATATTTGCATTGGGCCTGGATATCTCTTGTGTAAAGTGTCCTGGTGTATATAAGTGTGTATAACATGTCCTGGCTAAGAAATATTATGGAATGGACCGGAATCCAGAGAGTGGAAGAGCTCTTCCGGTTAGCACAGGACTGAGAAGCCTACGCCAGAGTGATAGCTGACGTCAGGAGGACCTGGTATGACACTCAAAGAAGAAGATTTTGCTGATAGCCTCTTTGGGAGTTGTTTTGTCCGTGCAGTTGGCTGTGAAATGTCTTACTCCCTTGACGGCATTTTCTATAGTTTAGAGTTGTTAAATTTAATTATGATATTACTTCTGAGGATATAAAATTTAAGTTGATTTCTGTGAGTGATTTTTAAATTGCTCCCAGCTTTTCGCTCCCAGCTTAAATGCTTCTAAGGTATAGCTCTTCCAAAGTAATGATGAACGGTTTTTATTTTAATTTTAGATACTTGAAAAACGGAAGTGCTCTTTGTATAATGCCAGTATTACACGTGTATGGCTGCACCAGTCTGCGTATACTCTTTCTTAACCAGACGTGAAGTTGTAATTTGTTATTCTTTTCGCTGTGATTAAATTTTTTTCAGAGGGAACCCTTAATAGCCCGTACTCGCCCAAACTTGGGCAGTTTATTGCTCAGGTGGCTGAAAAAGATCCTTATGACTTAATAACCGTCAGATAATTGTTATTAATGGCATTTTGCTCTCTTATTCTTTCCCCTGAAAATATAATTTCCTCCTCGAAAACAACCACCATTTTCCGAATTTTTTTACCCTCGAAAACTTCTGAATTTTTATTTTATTCTCTGCATAAGGTTAAAATGCGAAAAAAATATTGGACTACTCAAAAACACGGAGTGGGGGGTGGAGGAGGGAAGAAGAGGGAATGGAGGAGGATTTTGGAATGAGAACACGGGCATGCCAGCGAATCTGTGTTCTTTCTTTTTCAGTCGCCCTCACTCTTTCATTTTCCATTTTTCCTCAGCGTTATGGGTTTATTAACGGGGCTGTTTATTACCTCATTAGTTCCTGCCTAACGCATTACCCTCCTCTCTGCTCCTTCCATGCCCCCTCGACCCTTTTGCCTCGACCAGACAACCTTTCACCTCTTCGCCAACTCTCAACTCAACTTTCACTCGACTCCTTTCCCGTCTGCTTTCCTTTTTCCCCGTCTTCCTTTCAGACCTCTCTCAATATCTCTCTCTCCCTCCTCCTCCTCCTACTCTTTATTCCAAACTGTCGAGACGGGAGAGGAAAAAGTGGGTGGGGGAAGAGGGCAAGAGTGTAAGACTTGGTATTTTTTTTCGCCACGCACTCAAGAGGTCGTGATTCCAGACGTCATCTTTTTAATTCGCTCCTTCCGAAAGTCGCCTTGACTCCCGATCCCCGCAGAATGCTTTCGTGGAGAGGCGCGCGGCGTGGAGGGGCCTCTCTTGAAGGTGAGCGAGGGCACTGACATCTTTCGAGGAAAAAGGCGCGAAATGCCATTAAAGCTCGCCTACTAAATCACTTAGTTAATTCTGCTGTGCTCAAATTTTTCCCGCTGTGGTTCTCGGCAGAAAACTGAAAACATACATAAATAATTCTTAAATGTTCGTTTTTCGTTCCGCCGACTGTTTTCACGAGGGTCTCGTGTTTTGTAATGCGACGCGTTTTGGTATTCCTAAATTGCGAAAAGTTCGCCAATAATCATATGAGTCGTTGAAATTAAGTTAAATTTGGCCCCATTTCTTAGTTTGCTGATCACTATTCTAAAATTGTAGTTTCAACATCCGCATAACAACATTGCGGTTCAAAAAGTGTGAGTCTAAAACGCCTGAAATTCTGTAAATATTAAAGATAAAATGTCTGTAAGCATTGGAAGATGTGAGCAGTACGAATAAGATCGAAAGATGGTGGAATCAGAGTGCCGGAATATAAGTGTGAAAAACGGTATACATTATGTTCTATATTTCTTTCCTTAGCTTCGACATTACTCTTGGCGTGGATTATTTTATTGGTACACATGAGACTGGAGAAGGCGTTGACAGGCTGATATATGATACGTTGATGAGAGGCTAGAAGCACTGTAAAAATATTTTATTACTGTGTTTTTACATTTAACTATGCATTACAAATTTAACTAATAAAAACATAGGTAACTTCGAAAAGGAAAATTCTATACTAATTTTACGTTTCTCCCGGAAAGATATTTTATTTTTCATGGCGTGTTTGCTTCGCAGAGCAATTGGAAAGTTTTGAGTAATTGCTGTAAATGAATAAGTTACAATTTAAGTTAAGATACAATAAAAGTTAAGAATTATTTGTCATCTGGAGATTGTTTCCTTTTCATCGGTCATTGTCACTTCAAGCCAATTACTTAAACCTCAGTTGTGTACACGCTGATTCTTTCGTCGGTAACTGTGAACCGCTGAAATAAACTTCACTCAAGAATACGCCATTAAGGACGGGTGGATGATATTATTACGATTGTTCGTACATATCATAGTCAAAATATGATATTTTTCAACTTGCAATGGGTAGTTGCGCCAGTACATTTCAAGTTTCTATTAAGTTTGGTCTGCCGGTAGCGCAATGAGCCAGCTGGCGAACTACCTCTACAATATGTCGTCTATCCACGAATATCCGCTTTTGATTATTGCTCGTATCTTGTGTGCCATTTGAAATTAATTACTTTGAAACTTCATTAATGGCTCTTTTCATATGCTCAAAATTCTACTGTATCAGCATAGTTGATACGGAGGAGTGCAGTTCATGAATTCTTCTCGAGTTATCAACCTGATTCTCTCCATACTGGCCGACGTTGCGATGCCCAACTCGTCAGCCAGTATGGAGAGCCTAAGCTGGTGGAGAACCCGAGAAGAATGCATTCTTTAAGTACGCCGTGAAAGCACCAGATCTTACAGCGCAGTTTAATTATTTTATGTACTTTGGACATTACTCGTTCCTTTGGGGTTTATAAGCTCCTTTAAAATGTTTAGGCAGGTTTCGGCCTGGATTTTCGGTTCCCAGCACCTTGTTCGCGCTTTTGGTTCAAGAAGGAGAAAGTCCCCCTGCGGGTAGGGGGATTGAGAATACTCCCGCAGTATCCCTGCTTGTCGTAAGAGGCGACTAAAAGGGCGGGGAGAAAACCCCGAAAACAAACCCAGAGCCAGCAAGGGTTGAGCCCGGACAGTCTTGTGGGTCAACTGTCTGTGTGCGGCCATACCACCTGGCCTGCGATCCACCCGCATGTTTGCCGTGTGCGGAGACCCGTAAGGAGGAGAAGGGGATCCTGGAGGGTGAGGTCCGTGGTTCCCAGCCGGGTGTCGGTTGCCCGGTATGGACCTGGCGCCAATACCCCTCTTTGGCCCCGGATTCTGTGTAAACGGGCGGCCGGGAGCTAGCCACTCCCGGTCAATCGGCTTCCGTGGCGTTCAGTTCAACGGTGGTGAGTGCAAGGGAGGTGGGGGTCTGCGTAGGGCGGTCGGAGATGTACGGGTTTGGTGGGCTCGTGCATCGAAGATCCAACCCGAAACAGGCAACCACCTCTAGGGTGCTATATCCCTTCGGGTAGCCCTGGCGACCGCACCGGTTTGCGGTGCGGTGTCCCGAATGTGTGGCTCCATGGTGGGTGGGGAGCCCGGGGGACGAAGATTCATTTGGAATGGCGGAAACAATTCTTCCACCTCCGAAAAGATCCCGCCCGGATACGAGCGGGGGAGTTAATGTTCCCGGCGCTAGTCAGCGCTATTTAGTGATGAGGTGTCAGAAGGAAGGTGAGAGCCTGAAAAAGGTGTCTCCCTTCCTTATACGAAAAGTATTGTCTGGTTCCGTTCCTGGGGAATTAAAATCAGCCAAGAAACTTCGCGATGGCACACTGCTCATCGAAACGGCTACCACGGCTCAAAGTGCGAAATTGTTGAAAATGGACAAGCTGCATGACATTCCCGTCAAGGTCGAGGTGCACCGCACCTTGAACACCTGTCGGGGAGTGATTAGTCATTATGACCTTTCGTATGTTGAGATTGACGAGATCAAGCAGGAGATGGCCTCTCAGGGGGTCACCGATGCTCGTCGACTCACTACAAAGCGCAACGGAGAAAGAGTAAACACGACATCTGTTGTACTCACCTTCGCGCGTGACCAGCTCCCCGACAAGGTGTTTGTCGGTTATGAATCGGTGCCAGTGCGGCCATTCATACCGGCACCCAAGCGATGCTACCAGTGTCAGCGATTCGGCCACATGGCCACACGGTGCGAGGGCAAGGCCACCTGCCCCCGCTGCGGCCTGGAGAAACATGAGGGTGCGGAATGCAAGGGTGACCCACTTTGCGTCAATTGTGAGGGTGCACATCCCGTGTACTCTCGTGATTGTCCTAAGATGATCGAGGAGCGCAAAGTAATGGAGATAAATACTGTTGAAAAAATCCCGTACTTCGAGGCTCGGAAAAAGTACAGAGCACAAGTTGCTCCTACTTTCTCCAAGTCGTTTGCCCATGTCGCTTCCCATCCTATCGCCAAGGTCACCATCTCGACTCAGACGGAAGATAATGCGAGTCCAAAAACCAAAGTCCCTGTGCAGAAATTGGCCATGCCGGCTAAGGCTACAAATCCGGCAAATAAAACACAAGCCACCGGTCCGGGTTCTCCCAGGAAGAACCTCACCATAACCACCGCCGGGGCCACGCCAACGAAGCGTGGCAACTCTTTATCCCCCGGACCATCTGGTTTAGCCCGACTCAATCAACCAGAGTCAATGGAAGAGGATGAATGTCTCTCGGAGACAGAAATCCTCCGGGCTAGAACCAAGGGTAGGAGGAGAAATCGCATTAAGCGTTGATCCTCCAACTGTGTTTGACATTTTTAAATTAATTATTTAATTTATTTATTTATTTATTTTTTAAATTTGTATATTATTAATGGCTTTTATATTACAGTGGAACTGTAATGGATTTTATCGGCACAAGGAGGAGCTGGACTTATTAATCCGAGATTTTAACCCTTCCTGCGTTTGTCTTCAAGAAACTCATTTTAAAGACACGGACAAAGGTATTTTAAAATATTTTAACGTTCTGAGATATGACGACACCAGCGGCCAACGAGCCCAGGGTGGAGTGGCAGTTGCTATTCGAGAGGCCCTATACACCTCCCGAGTTCAACTGAATACACCGTTTCAAGCGGTGGCGGTGACGGTGCACGCATCGGTGGCGGTTACGTTATGCAACGTTTATCTGCCGGAGGGTGCACCGGTCACCCGTTTTAATTTAGAATCCCTTGTACACCAGCTGCCTCGGCCTTTTATCTTACTCGGTGATTTTGACGCTCATGATCCTCTCTGGGGAAGCACTGCGGGACAGTGTAACCGCAGGGGACGCATTTTATCAAGTTTTATTTTAGATTTTAACCTAGTTTTACTGAACAACGGGGAGAAGACCCGTTTTAACTCTTTCAATGGTGATTTCTCCTCCATTGATTTATGCATTTTATCGAGCAGTTTAACAAATAAGATGTCTTTGTCTGTGCACGAAGATCTTTGTGGGAGCGATCACTTCCCTCTTTAAATTTTTAAGGAGCGGCGTTTTAACTCTGATTTTATTCGTCCGGGCAACTGGATTGTGCGGAAAGCCGATTGGCCTTGTTTTAAAAGAAATTTTAATTTTACGTGCGATAAAAATCGCGATAGCGCTTTTAATGTAAAATTATCGACTATAAGCATCATCACCGCCGCCGACATGAGCGTACCGCGGTCTCGGCGCATCATGTCGAGAGCTGCTGTGCCTTGGTGGAATGATGAATGTGCCAAAGCCATTCGGAAACGCAAGAAGGCGTTGCAAATTTTTAACAAATATCCGACAGGAAACAATCTGTCCTCTTTTCGGCGTCTGAGAGCCAAAGCCCGTCAGGTCGTAAAGGAAGCAAAGAGATGAATTTTGTCTCTGGTGTCAATATCAGCACACCATTTGCACAGGTGTGGCGTAAGGTGAAGAGCATTTCTGGAAACAACCAGCAGCTCGGCGTCTCCTTCTTAAAAGTCAAAGGAAATGTGGTTACTTCTCCAGCTGCCATTGGCGAAATAATCGGCCAGTCAATCGCAAGGGTGAGCAGCGATGAAAATCTGGATCCTGCCTTCCGAACGTTTAAGCAACGTCTCGATAAAATTCCTATAAGCTTCAAGGAGACGCGTACAATGTCAGATTACAACCTCCCCTTTTCCTTGTGGGAGCTGAAATCTGCCATCAATGACTCCCACGACACCTCTCCAGGACCAGACGGGGTCCACAATGCTTTTCTCCGCAACCTTCCGGAGACAGCGCTGCAGGAAGTCCTGCAGACGTATAATCAGCTGTGGGCTGAAGGTCACTTTCCTTCGTCCTGGCGGGAGTCTGTCATTGTCCCCATTCCCAAACATGAGAAAGATAGAGCTGATCCGAATTCTTACCGGCCAATATCTCTCACCAGCTGCCTGTGCAAGTTAATGGAGAGAATGGTGAACCGGCGGCTCGTTTGGTGGTTAGAGCGCCGAAACATTCTCTCCAACATCCAATGTGGATTTAGACGCGGTCGTTCCACCATGGACCATTTAGTGAGGATCGACAATTTCATCCAAGAAGGCTTTCTCCTCCGCCAACACGTGATCGGTGTCTTCTTCGATTTGGAGAAAGCTTACGACCGGGTCTGGCGGCGGAAGATTTTAAAGACTTTGCACGAGTGGAGTTTTAGAGGCAATCTGCCGAATTTTATTCAAAAATTTTTAACGCATCGAGTTTTTAAAATTAGAATAGGGCAGTTTTTATCTGATTTTTACCGTCTTGACGACGGAGTTCCCCAGGGCTCCGTCTTGAGCGTGACGCTTTTCGCCATTGCGATAAATGACGTCGTGAATTGTATCTAGGCTCCGGTGATAGGCACACTGTTCGTGGATGACCTGGCAATTTTCTGCAGATCATCCAAGGTGGCAACTGCATCCAGAATGGTTCAGATGACATTGAACAATTTGAACCAGTGGACCCAAAGGAACGGCTTTCGGTTCTCCCATGAGAAGACCAGATGTGTCCATTTCCACAGGAAAATAAGACTCGAAATGCAGCCCTCATTACACCTTGGGGGAAGAAATCTCCCTTTTGTCCAGTCAGCCCGCTTTCTTGGTATGACACTCGACCACAGGCTCAATTGGCGAGAACATATCAATATTTTAAAGACAAAATGTATGAAATCTCTAAATATTTTTAAGTTTCTAAGCCACACATCATGGGGAGCAGATCGCACAACTTTGCTTTTATTGTATCGCACACTGGTGCGCTCTAAATTAGACTACGGTTGTTTTATTTATGCGTCCGCCCGCGAGTCGTACCTACGAGCATTGCCCCCCGTACACAACGCGGGGTTACGACTCTGTACGGGGGAATATCGGACAAGCCCGGTCGTAAGCATCTATTCTGATGCAGGGGAGCCTCCTCTATGCCACCGGAGGAACGTGCTTATGTGCAATTATGTCTCCAAAGTTTTATCCATGACGGCACACCCTTGTTTTAACGTACTTTTTAAACCTCGTTTTTTAGAAATTTTTAACCGACGGACGAAGGCCACTAGGCCTGTTTGTGTATGTTTTAATGATTTCATTCGCGGGTGTGATTTTGAGGGTACCTAAAGTGTACCCTGTCTCTTACTCATCACACCCTCCCTGGTTAACACCCACCCCCGTGGTTAAAGCGGTCTTGTGTGATCGACAAAAATCCTTCACCACTCCCTCGGAATACCAGCGTCAGTTTTTAATGTTTAAAGGGAATCACTCCGATTTTGTGCCAGTGTACACAGACGGATCTAAGTCAGAGTTGGCCTGTGCCTGCGCAGCGTTCTCGCCTAACCAAGGAGCAGTCAAAGCAAAATTAAATCCGATGTGTAGTGTATACACAGCGGAACTATTTGCCATTAAGATGGCACTTGAAAACCTATGTGGCGAAGGTAACTCCTTCGTTATATGCACCAACTCCCTCAGCTCAATACAATCAATCTCCGGCTTTTCGCCCATGCACCCGATCATTCAGGACATTCATTCTTCCCTACTGTCTCTCAGCAGAAAGAGAGTACGCGTTTGGTTCCTTTGGGTCCCGGGGCATGCGGGAATAGCCGGAAATGAAAAGGCGGACGCTTTGGCCAAAGAGGCTCTGAACGAGACCGAGACTAAGTCGACGCTGGTACCTCACGAGGACCTAAAATCTTCCCTGAAACAAATAATCCTAGGGCAGTGGAAGGAGTCTTGGCGTAATACACAGGATAATAAACTTCGTGACATCAAGCCGGTAACGTCAGTGTGGCCCTCTTCCGTCAGGAACAGCCGAAGAGAGGAAGTCGTCATCACACGTTTGAGGATAGGGCACTGCCCTCTAACTCACGCATTTCTCTTCACGGAAGAGAAAGTACGACCGCAGTGTGGTAATTGCGACTGTCCTCTCAACATTCGGCACATCCTGACGAAGTGTGACAAATACCGTGACGCGCGAAGGCGGCTCAATTTAGGGGGAGACCTAAAATCCGTCCTAGGAGACGACCCTAATGCTTTAAGCCGAGTCATTTTATTTCTGAAAGGGACAGGACTATTCCAAAAAATATAAGTTTTTATTTTTTATTTGTAATCACATTATATTTTTTTTACTAAATAAGTGACATGAGTGCAAGTGACTAATATTAAATACTTTTACTACGAAGACTATGTAGTGGTGCAAAATGACCTAGCCGTCGACGCACCCTACATCCTTAAACCTACTACTAAGAAGGAGAGAGAGAAGAAAGACTCAAGGGCTTCTTAATTCGATTTACGACGGAACCCACTCCCCGAGTGTGGTAAACGAGCCGAATTCTACATGGTCTATGGGTGTTAGCGATGTATAAAAAAATGTATCAGATTCTATTTTCCCTAACTGGACCTGTACTGAATTTTAACCAAAATTCAGTGATTCTGAGCCAAGGCAATATTCGCTCGTGAGGGAGTGTTGGCGGGGGGGGAGGGGAGAAGAGGAAGGAGGACCAAGGACCAGCCAGCTGGGCCAGCGGCGGTGGCGGCATGGGGTTGAGAGTCAGACGATACTTTATGAACTCTTTTGGCTGCCGTTTATTCCAGCTAATGAAAAATGCATAAAATTCTAGAACAAAACCCGAACTGCGCCAGGTGTAACCGCAAAAACCAACGTGTTCCGTAATAATCAATGTATAGAACTCTACGTGACGACCGTTAATCAATGACTGCATATGCATTATATCGTTTCTCTTAATAGCTAGTTCGAAGGTGAATGAAATATACCGTCAAACGGAGGGTATAATTACCTCTCGCCGACCTCGCCATTCAATAACACATAACCGCTTAAAATTACCTTTGCAGGCATTTCCCCAACGTTTTCAAATAATTTCCTTACCCCTTCAAATTTCCCAGTCTCTTTGATCACACTGTTCGTATAACATGTTTAAAAAAACTAATTCCAGACTAGGTCATCAGTTATCTGTATCTGGAGTTAGTCCTGGCTTTGGTTATTTTCCCGATAGTTTCACGGTAGTTTTGATTTCACGAAAGTACAGATTTGAACAGTTGTAGCTACCACGATAAATGAATTTTGAATATTGCGCTCCAATATTTTATCTATTTATTTTTTTGGAATGAATGGATGAGTCGATTGATCTTTAAGTTGAAATTAAATAATTGAAGGTGCAAATCCGAGATTCATAAATTAATGTATAATACCATGCTTCAATTTTTGTTTTAAAACATTTGAGTGCACCTGAGCCACAGGTTCATCAGGTGGTGCTAATTTGAAATAAAGAACTACCTTCGCATTAATTCAAAATAATTTAGGAACATTTTTGACACATACTCTACATCTTTCTCTGAAAGGTACCTATATAATTAATTACTTGCACCTAATGTAATGATTTAGAACTGATATGTAGGTAACCAACAATCTTAATGCAAGAGAGATACAATAGGGTGGATAGAAAAAAATAAATTATTTCATTTGGGAATGCTGTAGCGCGAAAAAGTTGCCTTTGGCATAGACAAGAAAAAATAATATGAAAAAATTTATTTATATATCTTCCGGTCGCGCATTTCCGTTAAAGTTCGATAAAAATCGTTAAATACCATAAACTTTCAATATTTTTTAAAAATATGTAAGGGTCGTATTACTACAGTCCCATAAGTCGTAAACGATTTCACAAGTATTTTAAAATGTCTAAAAAAATTTTAAATTATATTTATATCATATATTTTGGTCGCACATCGCTATGGAATATGTGATAAATTTGCGATTTTAATAAAATTTCAAAGTTTTAAATTTTATAACGATTTTATAAAAAAATCTAATCGAGATGCCATAGTTACATTCCTGTACTTAGAGGGGCTTAGAAAATAAGTACAATAAAATAATCCTCATATTTTAATACTAACTGGTCGCGCAGCCGCATCAAAAGTGACTAATACCGGTATGACGAGACGCAGATTTGCGCTCGAACTTTTTCTGTGGCTGCGCGCTCGTCTGTCCGCCTTCCGCCATTTTGTGTTTTATTGTCAACTGTTAGTATGGTGTAGGCCTCAGTCAGTACTGGACGTGGTGTTGTTCCTGTGTTAGTACATGGCTGTTCTCTTGTCTACTGGACGTGTGCTTTTTCATTCGGTGCTAGAGATTACAAGTGCTAGTGTATTACTGCTATGATGGATGGTACACAGAACGTAGGAGTAGATGTAATATCTAGAAAGGATTTTGAATGCCTTACATTTGGCCACCGGCGGGACTTATTAAATAACAAGCTATCAACTCATGCGGATGTTCTCAGTTGCTGCTTTCAAGAGAGATTTAACTTGGCTGTTGAAACAAACAACAAGAGTGTCTCCTTTTTAAATGTAGCCACGACAATTGCATAGAAAATTAAGTGTTTGTATGGCAAGGCTTCTATCCCAACTGTGACGGAATACAGAGTGGTCCAGCTTATTAACGCTTACAATGAATCATATTGTAAGCTCAGAAAATCATACAATCGTGACAAAAAATAAAGCAACATTTAAGACAAGACTTAACGAATTTAAAGAGAAGGGTTCCTATCTTTTTGACATTGCTGCATGCAACAGTCAGGTTGTTGTTAACGACTACACTTGCAAGAGAACTCCAGATGCCTGTGTGTGCCCAATAAATATTAAATGCAAGTGTGAAAAAGAAAAATAAATCCCTGCCCTGGAGATACGTTTTATGTATATCTATATATATCATATACGAGCTATGTATATATTTACGATTTCCAACCTCAAAATGACCTATCACTTAATAAATTAGAAGTGATCGGATGTGAGGACACTGTTATGAGCTGTATGTGGGAAGACCTTTGGAGTGGAGTATTTGTCTTCTTCATTTCAACGAACGTCCATTCCGCCAAATTTTCAAGCACTTAGACAGCAGGCCCAACAGGTAATTCAGGGCCAATTGGAAAAGATCTACCTGGGTGTGAAAAGATACCGGTAATTTAATTTGAACCTATCGATTGTGTCTGAAGTAGATAGGCAGATGCTCAGCAAAGATCAATTGTATTTACTAGACATATCAAAGTCATCCAGTCAGGGCAGTGTTCTGAAGATTTTTCCATCCGTGACCATGGCCTTATGTCACACTCAAGATGGCTCACTACCGCTAACAGGGTTTTGCGCTTATGTATTTGTGTAAAGAGTCCTGAAAATATGAGGCAAATAGTCACTTTTATTTTAAAGTCGTATATGCCTATATGGCTTACCATTAAGGTAAACAAGAATTTCACCGACACACCAAAACATATTTATCAGACCATTCAAACAACACGGTATCTACCACAAGAGCTGCTTCAATTTATAGACTCTGTTGTACAACTCTGTTACTTTGCCCATCCCGAAAATTTACTTTAGGCGATGGTTATTGATCTTAGAAATCACATTCGAGAGCTTGGGTACAGACGAATTTTGATGGCTAGGCAAGCAAATTCTGAAGATGATCTTATTGTACCTTTTATGCCACCAAACCTAGACTTTAAAGCTACAAACTATACCGAAATTATACAATGGGACTCTTGTAATCTGACTAAACCTCCTTTGTTACGAGCACTGACTAATAACGAAGTAATACAGTATGTTAACAGAGACTTTAAGACTGTTATGGATTTAGAAAAATTTCCCTGTCATACGCAAGCTGTCGAAAGGTGCGTTAAGCTTGTGACAGAACCTTCCAGTGAAGTCTGTGGGCACAGTGATAGAGATAGTTTCATCTGAGTTAGATTATTGTCAATATCAGCCATGCCTACCTTTTCGAACAAATCTGAATATAAATTCGTAATGATGGGCAAAAATGAGAAACGTTTTAAACCCTGGAGAAAAAGTACAGAGAAAAACAATGTAAATTTGTATATGTTTTAAACTTGTAAATATTGTAAATAACACACCCTAATCATTGGATGGTAGGTTGGTAAGGGTGTGGGTGGAACTCGAAATGCAGCCACCTCCCCGTGATGAGTTCTGGGTCGTTTGCAAAGTAAAAAGAGCGAAGAAATGCACACACAATGTAATTTGAAAAATACCGCCAAATTTATGATTGGAACTCTATTTCATGCAGCTACGCGGCCAAAAAGAATTAAAATAATAGTGCTACGTGTAAGAGTCTGTTGAATATTCTCTGACTTTCATCATAACCTACCTCTAACCGGTAGATTACTCTAATGAAATGAATGAATGAATGAATTGAAGCAGGCTTATGCTCGTATTCAAATTTAACACTTTTATCTTATTTTAAAATCATATAGAAAGTTCGTGCGAAAGAACGCGACAATTACTAAGGCCAATGCAGCATTAGTCACTTTTTAATGCGGCTGCGCGACCGGTTAGTATTAAAATATGAGGATTATTTTACTGTACTTTTTTTTCTACGCACCTGTTTTACTGTACTTTTTTTCTAAGCACCTGTTTTAATGTACTTTTTTTAGTACAGGAATGTAACTATAGCGTCTCAACTAGATTTGTTATAAAATGTAAAACTTTGAAATTTTACTAAAATCGCAAATTTATCATATTCTGTAGCGATGCGCGACCAAAATATATGATAAAAATATAATTTAAATATTTATAAATAATTTTTAAATACTTGTAAAATCGTTTACGCGATATAGGACTCATTACCCTTACAGGACCCTTACATACTTAAAAAAAATGAAAGTTTATGGAATTTAACGATTTTTATCGAACTTTAACGATGTGTAGGTAACTTCTTGTAAATGCCTTTATTTAATATTTTTCCAACAACATATATCAGTTAAACTATCCAATTTTGTTGAATGAATATTTTTTGATGATGCGCATAGCATGTAAGACCCCACAGGTTAATACCATATCTTAGTAGATTTTCAGCCAGTGTAAAATAGTATACCTTGCATGATCTCAGGTCTTACAGGTGTCTGACATGATAAAAATGACAACTTCATGCTTTCAATTTTTTTTACTAATTTTTTGACAACCTAACTGAATTTTTGGTTTTGATCAATTACTATACCATGATATTGGTACTCCATCACTTGTTGTATTTCTAATCATCGTGCGTATTAGGTTACGGTCACTCAAGACTGTGGGTTTTTAGACCCCTGCGGGTAGGGGGATTGAGAATACTCCCGCAGTACCCCTGCTTGTCGTAAGAGGCGACTAAAAGGGCGGGGAGGAAGACCCCGAGAACAAACCCCAGGCAGCAAGGGATGCGTTCGAATAGTCTAGTAGGTCAACTATATGTGCGCGGCCATACCAGCTGGCCTGCGATCCACCCGCATGTTTGCCATATGCGGAGACCTGTAAGGGAGAGATGGGGGTCCTGGAGGGTGAGCTCTACGGCACCCAGCCGGAAGTCGGATGCCCGGTATGGTCCGGAGTGCAAGATCCCACTTCGGCCCTGGATCCCCTGTAAACGGGCGGCCATGACCTAGCCAGTCCTGATCAATCGGCTAATCGACACGTTTCGATGGCGAGTGCTAGAGTGACGTGGTCCTGAGTAGGGCGGCCGAAGGTGTATGGGTTTGGAGGGCCCATACATTGGAGGTCCAACCTGAAACAGGCCCCCTAAACGGTAGTGCTAGATCCCCTGGGTAGCCCTGACGACCACATCGGATGAACTCTATTAATTGGCATATGGATGGTACCAACTTACCTCCACCAGAAAGATCCCGCCCGGACACGGGTGGGAGAGAAAGCGTAGTTACCACCACTAAGCGATTCCTGGTGATGAAATGTACAAAGGAGGGTGAGACATTGGAAAATGTGTCTCCCTTAGTAATTCGAAACGTTTTGTCTGCAAAAGTGTCTGGAGATTTAATATCAGCGAAAAAGTGACGAGACGGAACCCCGCTCATAGAAACAGCCGATGCAAATCTAAGTGAAACATTTTTAGAAGTGGAAATGCTTCATAATATTCAAGTAAAAGTGGAAGAACACCGCACCCGCAACACCAGTCGGGGGGTTATCTGCCATTACGACCTGCTGTTGTAGAGGTAGACGAGATCAGGAGAGAGATGGCGTCTCAGGGAGTGACTGACGCTCGTCGCCTTGCTACCAAGCGCGATGGCGTTCTGAAAGATACATAATCAGTAGTCGCAATTATTATACTTCCTCATAGGCTTGATAAATGCCAATAAATTTACATCCATATAATGATTCATCATTATTATTCAACGAGTCCTCCTTCAAATACTTGACTGCAACATAATATTCTTCAAATCACACCAATTCTCCTCCTTCCGAGAGTAAGCGCAACTTTTAGCTTGAAATTTGTTTTAAAAGAGCTTGAATATTTCGATGTGGTACATAAAAATCACAAGTCGTTCGAAAGACAGAATACCACGTCTCCCACCGGGTATGATGTCAAGGAATGCTCGGTGGTAGACTGAGGTACTCTGAAAAATCCACTAATTATGTACCTTGACTGCTATAGAGTGTCAGACAAGGAAGTAAAGAAGAAAATACATTATTATATATTAAAGGGGCTAGCAGTAGCAGTGGTAGCAGTAAGTAACTGCGAAGAAGCTAAGCGAAAAAATATCAAATTTCCTCACGCGAGCAGTCGCGCCGGCGCACAGTGGTATTTTCATAATCTAGGTGGACAAAACTATTGAGGCCTAACAATATGAGTTAAATAAGTACCTAGTGTAGTAGTTGTAGTTGTCATTATTTAAGACATTTATTCCAAATTAAAGTACATAATATTTACACAAAAAATATCTCAATTGAGATTCAGTGAACAAAATATAAAATTAAACAAGCAAAAATATGAAAGGAAACAAAAGTACTACATACTAAACAAACAAATATTTCAATAAACATCTATTTGGAAACATTAGATTATTTAGAGACGCCATCAGTCAGAATCGCTATTGACTTCTTCAGAATTGCTATCAGATTCTTCGGAATTGCTATCGGACTCTTCAGATTGGACGTCATCATGTTCAATTCCTGGAGCTCTTATTTCCAGAAGCTGGCATGTTTAAGGAGTCATTTTGCTACGCCTTTTTCTGGAGGAGTACGTAAGCTCGCAATGAATGGGTCTGACGTGAACAGCAGTCTCTTAATTAAATCTGTATTTGTATCAACTCTAGAAGTCTTCCTTGTAAATAATTCTCTAAATTTTCGATTGCGCTTGTTTCTAGCCTCTTGTGCTTCTTCTCAAAGTTGATCGTTTGGAAGAGCACAAGAAGCAATTATATCTTTTCCATGAAACAGAATTTTATGTACCTACACTTGCAGGCATCGAGTAGCATGTACAATTCTCAATTGTATTCTCATTGTACAATACTCTTGTGGTCTCCGCGTATTCTTGGAATTTATCGAGGGTGATAGGAAATCCGCTATTTATAGACTCTAATATGACACGGAAGCGCTTAATAAGCTCAACATTGGCACCAGTAATTTCAGCGGATACATCAAGAGTTCCGGAAAAACATAAGGGCTGTGCTCTCATCATTTGTATTCTCAGTCTGTTGGACATGCCTACCAATAAACTTAACTCACTTCTGAACTTTTCTTGTACTAGTTTCTTCTTTTCTGCTACTTAGCTTTTGTTCTCTGCTCCTCGAGCCTGCCATTATTTAATATCGAGACGATAAGAAAGGTGCAACATGCATTAAAAAAATCTTATCCAAGCACTCAGAGGTGAAAGGCCCAGTGAAGGAAAATCGCTGTTTACTGTCTTTTCTAGGACGAGCCTTTCATTTTTCATTTCACTGGGCTTGGCACCACACAGAAATAATAAGTCTGTGTGGAAACACATGCAACTAGGGCATTACAGACTTTGCCATTAATCAAGGACAAAATCATTGCTGGCTGTACTAAGACTTCCGTGTCATTTATTATAATTTAGTGGGTGCCAGTGAAGTTACTTGCTGTTCTATTTTATCAACTTCACTTTTAATAAGATCCACCATTTCCTTGGCATACACAAACTTGATGGGACGGCAATATCTTGTAGAAGGCGGTGAAGGATTTTGCCGCACAATGTTCTTAGTGCCTTGGTCTGCTGAATACATTTGAATAGGCACTATTAATATGCTAAGCAAGCTTTCCTCGCTGCACAGTTCTCCTGAAAACTTTTGTTTGTATCGTATTTATTCCGCTCCATCACAACCCCATTACACAATTAAATGTAAACTCTCAAAATCAGTATAATATCAGTATCTCAATTAGCTATAGCTTCATGTGACATCCACACTTCCTTTGAATATTGTCTTATTTTTGCTCAGACTGTAGGGGGGTAGAAGCTTTTTTCATTTTGGTGACATCATTTAAGGGGTGATACTATTTGTGACTAACTGTGACAATCGGGGGAAGGGGGTCTAGTTTGGTCCAAAATTGTGTGACATCATTTATGGACAGCCCCGTAATATCATCACTGATTGAAGAACACGGTTGTCTTCAGAACGGAGCAATCAATTTCTTTTTCAAGGAACATAAGTGACAAGTAAATATAGGGAATTTCGATTATTATTTATTTTACTTGAAATTTTATTGGAATACTATTTGTTAGTTATGAAAAAAATAGATAAAATGAGTTCACTGCTAACTTTGTGGTATTCCATTCTGTAAAACGATTTATTTAGCAAAGGGTTTCGGCGCTGAGCACCATCATCAGGTGATGAAGCAATGCGAACAACACGTATGTATACCATACTGGAGGGAGGGGTGGGTTGGGTGGGTGGGAGTTTTAGTAATTAGGGGGTGGACACGGATTGTACTGTGGGTAGTGGTGGAGGATGGGGAGATAAGCGGTGTCGTGCAGGGCTGGTAGCAGACCTTGAGTGGAATGAGGGAGGAGCGGAAGCAGCGACTGCGTCAAGGATAGGAGAGAAAGCGATTGGGAATAACGCACGCGGTCAAGATGGATTCCGGGGGGAGGTTAAAATCAAAGTATGGGGAGTGAGATATAATAATGGAGATCACCACCTATGCTGATTAAGTCGGGAGCAGAGTGAAATACGGAGGAGGATCGCGCATCACAGCAACCATCTTACGTTGTTTTTTTGTGAGAGGAGAAAGGAGTGGCCAAGGAGGAGCGTGGCAGGGAATCGTCTTTCGTACCTGTGCGTCATAGAAGTGGCCTAATGTATGTACATATTTTATGTTAATCTGTATAAAAAATGAACAGTGAAAATAAGTGAGTGCATTATAAATGTGTGAAAGGTGATGCCTCAAGTGTGTACAAGTGTGCTATGCCCTTTTTAAAGGAGCCAAGAAGACAGAAGATATGTGGAGGGCAAGGTATTGATTAAATGTACCATATTATAAATATGTGTAATCGTATTAGTATGTAAATTTAAGTCTCACGCTCGACCGACTGAAAATAAATAATTCTCTATCAGTGAATATTACATACTCAATGCTCAGGTTGCTAAGGAAGTTTGCTATTGCTGAAATTGGAGAAAAATGATCATTTTGGAATCGAAAACGTAATTTTAAAGCAATAACGGATCGTATAGCAAAATCTATTGCAAAAATTAAATACTCCATTCTTTTTTTCCATATGAAAGTGAACCTTTCAATCCTATATTTTGATTGCAAGTAATTTAAAAAAGCAAAAACAGAAACCTCTGCACTAATTCCAATGATTTTCTTATGGGAATAAATAACAGGGGCCCATTTGGGGCCTCTGGGGCCCTGAGCCTTTTTTATATAGCCTATAGAACCTTCTAGTTTACACGCTAGAATCCTGTAAAGTTTCAGCTCAATCGGTTCAGTAGTTTTTGAGGAGATTCGTAACTAACATACAGACAGACACCACTCCAATTTTATATATTAAGTATGAAGTATGATAAAAAGTAAAAAAATACCAGCTTATCGGTCCGGTACAAGAAGTGCTTTATTATACTCGTCGTTAAAATACCGGTACATTTTAAGGAAGTGCCCATGCCTACTAGTAGTTCAGACCGCGCTCCTTAAAACTCATCCGCTCCGATTGCCCGTACCGGATCCGATTTTATTAATAATGTTGCCTTTATACGCTCGATAATTAAGGATGACTTTTTTGTTGTGGTTGGCGATCGAAGCTCATGTTTCGGGGGCGGATTGCTATCGTTAAAAGTTAAATGGACGAGGTTCAATTCTATGCCGAACCTACCAGAGAGCCCATCAACCGATCTGCAACTTAGCAGGAAGAATAAAGAATTATTTTTTGATGACAGCTAATGAATTAGTCACTTGGCGATTGACTTTTTGCGTGTACGAAGAGAAGCTTACCTGTTAATGTTAAGGGAGATAGAAAGCATTTTTCACCACAAACCAAGATCACCAAGTGAGAAATTTAAATTTAAGCTTTGTCCACGACGAATGAAGGAGAAGCCTGAAGCCAGAATTCATTTCTGCGGAAATCGTGGGGACGATCGTTCTATAAATGAGAATGGTCATCATTAGCTGAAGTGGTTCATTAACACTTAAATAAGACTTCTCGTGATCGAGGCATTGCAACTGCTTTGGCGTCTTCGTGAAAAAAGCCAGCAGTGCTCATGGATATTTTTAAATAGCTGGAAATTTTATAAAAATAATTTGTTCAACGTGAAATATGAATAATAAGAAGTTTGGAATTACGAGATGCTATATCTTACGAGATTCTCCGGTAAAGATGTTTCGGAGATACTTTCCATAATGCTATTACATTACATTTCTCAATATTTTGGTAAATTTAAATTTAAAAATTGACTTTCCCAAGGTCTTCGTGGTTATTAAACTATTTTATTGGATTAATGAAGATTTGAAGATGACAATTTTAAGACCTGTCGCCAAAATATCCTAAACACCTAAAAGGGGCGCTATCAAACCTTCCTAATAATATATAAGGGGTGCTATAACTCCCATGCAGTTTATTGAAACGCGAAATCTCTTGGCTAATGCTTGGTGGACAGTTTTGGTACTGGAAGGGACTAATGCCTAAAATCAGTCACTTCATACACAAAAGTAGCTGCGTTTCTTGCTGAGTTTTGATAGCGTTATTATGATATTGTTGATGTGGACTGGCAAGTAAGACTTATGCCAATCCATAAAGGAGGTAAAGAATACTAGAATGACGAAACACTTGGTACGTCGAAATTCCACAAAGTTACTTCGCCTGCTATCGAGTTATTATGAGGTAAAGACTTTGTATCTTTTACACCTACCTTCCTCTACGCCTCTACGTACGTACCTTGTTACCATGCCTTCCTCTACACCAACTTCCACCATGACATAGCTACTTGCACATCCATCAGCTACAAGATGTTAGCCTTTGCGAGAACAACTTCTGTGTATACTTCTTTTTCCCTTCCATTTTTTGGGTTACGCACTGTCATCCGAGGCTGAAGAAATTTGTGTAATTTACCTGTTAATCGTTTTGTGTGTCTCAATTTCGGCGATCTAGGTGATAGCATCATCTAGAATCCCACCCAAAATTCAATATAGAAGATGCTATCATAATATATGAACTTAATATTATATATTTATTTCCATGCTATGCTAATCATTCTCGATTATTTTTCCCGTCATGATTAGTTTACTCATCTCCCTTTTATTCCAAAGAGCTCTCTCTCCCCCCCCAGTCCAGCCGCCCTTTTTTCTCGGTTATTGCTTTCTCTCCTTTTGATTCCTCTTGTGGCGCCTCTGGCTCTTCTTTTGCCAAGGCACGCATTAATTTTCATTAAAATCTCTCGTTAAAAGTTCAACTCTAAGAGAGTGAGTAAGCGGTGTTTGTTGAGCCTCTTCTGCCGCTTCCCCCTCCTTCATCATCCGCATCTCTATAACCTCTTAGCTGTCTACGTAAACTCTGTTTTCCATATTCTCGCGCCAAGCGGAAATGCTGCTAATTAAGCGTGGGGAGCAACGTGGCTCGGCCACTTTAAGTTTCGTGTTGTTAACTTGAGCGCTGTAAAGGGTGGCCGCCCCTCAAATCCGGGAAAACTATGACCCGAGACGTCGGGATATCATGGATACCCAGAGACTAATCGAGTGGTGGTTCTAAGGACTTTTTAAATACTTTATCTTTGTCCACCAATTTCTCCACATAGTAACATTTCAGTTAGAAAGATATATCATTCATTTACTCGCATTTATTTGAGCCCTGCTTCTGTCGTTAACTAACGTTACCAATAGTAGAACTTAAGGGAAAAGTGTGGCAGCTAAGATAATTTACTATAAGATGCACTATCTCGCACTTTCAAAAATCTGTACCAATGAACGAGTTGGACGATTACCCGTCGTAATTCGATCCGACTCTCAACGGTACTTAACTTGCAATTAGATGATCGTGCCTCGTGCTTACATAGTTGCAGATAATTTCCCCCCGTCATTATCAAACTAGAGGCTCACTGGAGAGTCAGAAGTTACCGGGAAGCTTAAGGTTTACTTGGTGTGATCGTCAGATTGAGTTGGAGGAATTTATTTTGCCCTCTAGTAGGCAAAAAAAGCTACAAAATGCTCTGTCGAAGTGACAGATTCATGAATTCCCTCTCCCTCTCTCCATTCACTACTATAACAGAAACAGAGCGTCCTTCCGCCCATATCTCACTTTTTTCCTCTCCTACTTCCAATACCATTTTTGTATTCCGTAATTTTTTCATAACTGGAACCAAAAACTTTGCCAATATAAATTGTGGCGTCTTGTTGGGTATATTTTTGGGTGATTTAGAACCTTCGTTATATTTCGGTTACCTTGAAATCACTCCTTACGCACCCAATTTGGTACGTGCGTCATGGTATGAAAACGGCTAAAATAAGGGTTGCCTTCCATTGGAGGCTGCCGAATTATGTATTACAGTATTGATCACATGCAATCGCGTTCGTCAAACTTATTTTAGTGGACTGTATTTCTTATAACTCTTGAGTGTTGAGCCATGAGTAAACCCCCAACCATTCAGCGAATGCCACTCAACAGTTGTGGTTCCAATTCATGCTCGGCGCTGTGCGATGTGGGTGCAGCTCGTTCAAGGGGATCTAGCCGCGGTCTCTCTCCAACTGCGATCCTTACCAGACCGCGTTCCAAGGTTTAACCTCATATACGCGTTTCGCGCTTACCCACCGGTCATTCACCAAAAAACATCTTCTAAACTCACCAGTGGAACCGTCAAGTGGAGGCGAGGCTCAACCTCAACGAAACGAATGAACTGCTATTACCAATATCCGTGATTACAACCAAACAAGTATGTAAAAGATTTCCAGCATATTATTTTGTGAATATGGAATTTTTATGTGGATGCTTCACGAGAGTATAGTCCTGAAAATTCAATTGCCATTCAAATTTGGATTTTCTAGATTTTCCTTAAAACAATTCTTTGTACGCGTAACTTTTTAAAATGGTTAAGTCGAGGAAGAAATGCATTATCGTGGGAAAAGAGCTTTTTAGATTTTTAGTTTTAAATTCCATTATTGAAAAGGCTGTTTTTAAAAAATGTTTCGACTTCAAAGTTGATACACTGCAATGAAGCTAAAGCTTTACTGGTTTGCTATGAAAAAAACTGTTAATCAAAGTCAGGAAAAGGAAAATGGAAATCGAAATCGACAAGGAGTCTCGTACATCGAGTGGTTTAATTATAAGCTCTTTTCCACGGAAACTTCATTTTCTTACCATAAAATAGCGTTAAGCGCAATTTATCCATTGAAAATTGGTCTTGCATTTAATATTTGTTTCCTGATATGAGGCATAATGGACGAGTGCTCGAATATGAAAACCTATATAGATAAAAATACAGGCAAATAGAGATTTTAGAGGTTGTTTATGTTATGCTTGTAAGATGTTGATGGTGGTTGCCATGTAGCAGATGTTTGTTAATAGTTACCAGGTGGTGACGTTGTAGTGAGTGAATTTTTGGTACTAAAATCCATGTTAAGACTTTCGCGGAAATGCAAACTGTAGTCCGAAAAAATGGAAGGTCGCAGTAGAGAACCCGAAAGACCGGATCTTTACAATGTTTGGTACTGTTGATGGATGATCTGATGCAGTAATAAAAAGAAATTTACTGCTAATTTTATTGGTTAAATCTGCAACACCAAACTGCGAATAGCTAAGAAGCTTGTTCACATCTTTTCGCTCTCATATTGACGAAAACTTTGGTTTGAGTTGGATTTCCGCGTACATCTTTCCAGTTTAATTTAGAAAGACGATCTCGGCCTTCCCGCGAGAGTCAGAGAGAGAGAGGGAGAAAGAGACTTTAATTACTCGCGACGTTTTCGGGAAGTGCGTCCTCGGCGAATTGAGCCCCCCTCGGAGGGGGGCGTTGTCGTCGTTGCGGGAGGGGGGCATTCGGCAGGAGAATGATCAGCTGGGTGTGGGACCCGGCGGTGATTGGCAATATCACTCGTTTGAAGTGCGCGACAAGAAGTTCGCGATAGGCCAAATAAAAAGCGAGCGACATGATGAGGCGTGGTGATTAATCTGGAATGTGCACCTAACTCCAGGCGTCGTCCGTTGGATGCGATTCCTCTTCTGAAATCTCTGTTGAGGAATTTTCTTGGATCCCTCCTCAGCTCTCTCGCTCTCCTTCCTTTCCTCAATCTGCTCCTCACACACTCCTCCTTTCCTCCCCCTCCTGGATCCTCTCCCTCCTGGATCCTCCCCTTTCATCCCCCATTCACCATACCCCCCTTAGCCAACCCTCTGCCATTTTCCTCCTGCTCTGCCATCTCTAAAAGGGCTCCCCGGCTACTTCCATCAGCGGAGCCGTAATTAAACCATGGGGATAATTAAAATTGGCCCATGGCAAGGGATGCGAGGGTGGATGGGGAGAGTGAGATGGAACGAGGGCTTGGTAGGAAGGAGCCGCGGATAGGTTTGGTTCTGCAGAGTGTAGGGGTTTTTGGGGGTTGGGATGTTTTGGGTCGACCCTTTTTGAAGTAGTAAGTGGTGATGACTGCTCTGAATGCGATGCTTCGTTCCACTCTCACTCCACTCTCCTTCACTCTTCCTCTTCTTCCGCATCTTTATCTTCTTGATCTCCGTCTCTCATCCTTCCATCGTAGAGAGAGAGAGGAAGTCTTGATGCTGGCCGTATCTTTTGTTGTTCTCATCGTTGCTATCCGCTCTCAGCGAGAGCGATGCTCATTTGTTTAAAATTCACCTTTTGTTTTGCGTTATTATTTTTTCCTCTCTCCCTCGGAGTTCATTAGCACCATCACCTACCTCCTGGGGAGATTGATCGCTTGGCTCTCTTGAGGCTAAGGACGACTTCACCCCAAACCCCCACCCCCCGCGAGCCCCCTTATAGGAGGGTTTCCCTGCTCGGGGGATTCCAAAGGTCACCGCAATTAACGGCGAGAACATGAATAAAGAGAGGCGAGTGCCGCAACGGCGAGAAAGAAAATTAAATGCTCGTGCATTATCGCTCTTGAAATAACTAGGATGTTTTCGTCCAACAAAAACGGCGGCCCGACGAGAAAAACGGCTTCGGAAATTTATGTGGAAAAGCCGTTGTGGTCGTGCATCGTAAAAAAATCAGGAATGGAACTTCGTCACGTGAGCAAAAGCACCAGCTTTTGTTACGAGTGACGAACGAATACGTAGTTAGTGAACTGATAATAACCAGTATTTAGTTTTGTTTTATTATTGGGTCACGGTTTTAATGGAACGGCGTCATCGCTGAGGTCTCGACAAGTGCTTAACAAAGATAAATTACCTACTCTGTGCTGGAATGCAAATGGGCATTTTTCATCTTAAGTTTCTCTTGTTATCTTATTCAATGTCATGCATAATTCTTTTGCTCGATTATTTTTTGGACATATATACACTAAAACATTAAAAGCGTGAAAGAATTTTTCTAATTACATTGATATTCTAAGTCAACTGTCGGGTTAGCATGGCTTACAAGAATAAGGCTTAGAAGCCCTTCATGCGGCATTAAATAAAATCTAGTCCTTAAACCTGAGGATAATTGAGTGAAAATATCGTAGTATTTGCTTATGCTTAAAGTTATTTTTTTAAGAAATTTATTTATAAGAGTTATTTTTCTACAGCAAATAAATAAAATTATCCAGATTAATAATGATGAATAACATTCATCCACTTTCAACCGGAGTTTTCATAAATGGAAAACGATTTCAACGAAAGAGAAGATCCGAAATATTGACACCTTGTGTTGGTGAAGTTGGCTGCAATGAATATAATAATAATAATAATAATAAGGGGGTAGGAAAGCCGGACCACCAGCCTCCCCGTGGCGTACTTGGTAACGGATTTTGCCGGCTAAAGGTGGACGTCTGCGCGTGGGGCTAACCACCCCACACTTGTTAAATCTGGTTCCAAGGAAACATACCAGAAATGCCACCCTCAACCGGCCCTTCTCGGATGGGGGCCCAAGTGGTGTTGGGTGTGGCAATACAAATACCACCGTTACGGGAGCTCGGATGCAGTGGACAGAAGCCCTAAGGGGCGACCTCCTTGCATGCCATGCTGCCAGCGAGCCCGATCGCTGGGGGTATATGACAAGGATGCACTCTTTGTGGTGTGAGATGCATCCAGAACATGACTACCTATCGCAACAGAACCTACGCGATTATGCCAACCACCTGCGAAAAAAGGAATCTCTCCACCAACCGCCAGTTCAGAGAAACACACCACCGGCCAGACCACCCTCCCCGACACAGGCAGCCTCTCCACCGCCTGGGGCGAGAACGGCATGCGTGTCAGACTCTTTGCCAAATGGGGAGGAAGCTGGTCAGGCCGTCTCTGAACTACAATCGTGGCTATTGAGCACAGTTATATATGATGAAGGACACACTAGGCAGAGAGACATCCACTAAAAGATCTCTCTGTGGGGTAACCACCTGCCCCAGTTGAATGGCCTTATTGACGAAATTGTGACAGAGACGTCGGACCTTTGGCTTTAAGTTTAAGTCTGTTGTTTGGCTTTAAGACGATGCCTTGTGTCATAGATGAGTTGATCATATGCGTTAGAAAAGGAGATAATATATGTGAACATTTGGTTAAAAGATATCCTGGTATTTCATCTGGTCCAGAAGATTTGGATCTTCCAAGTTGTGAAATATATGAGTGTACCTCCTTTTCATCAGTGGGCGTTAGAAAGATTGTATTCTTTTTTTGATTTATGGGTATGTGTTGGTTTTCTGTTGATTTGTTTCTTTGGCGATTCAGGGGGATTGGAACCATGAGATCTTGTACGTTAGAAAAAAAGTTATTTAGGCTTTTGGCTACGAATTTTGGATATTTCCCTGTTATTAATTTGTAATGTGATGTTTTTAGCTGTGTTTGGGGATGGCGTTGATCTTTTTATTACTTCCCATGATGCTTTGGAAACATTGTTTGAGTTAGAGATGTCTTGGTTGTTGTAGTTAAGTTTTGCTTCCTTTATTTTGTTTTTATAATCTTTCATTAACTGCTTGTATTTGGATTTCAGCATTGGGTTACCTGTCTGTCTGATTTCGTTATTACAAAGTCTAAGGTAAGACCCTTGCTTTTTGAGCTCTGGTGTCATCAATTGTGTAATAGGAATGTTTGATTTCCGGACCTTATTTACTGGAAAGATGATGTCATAATGGAGTGCAAAATATACAACATATTTCTCCTAGTTATTTTGCTTGACGAGTCTCTACTCATCCATGGTTTAATTAAGCGGTGTTTATGGCTAATCCTTGCGAGGTAACTTGCTTGACTTATGCAGGATTGTTACTTATCAATGAAAACACCATATGCTACTGTAATATTGCTCTCTAAGTAGACAGGTCCCAAATCACAGTTTGATACAAGTTCTTTAAAAGACAGAAGTCAACTTTATCTATACTTTTTTCTGGCCGTATTGGAATTTCATTTGGAAGATATGTTTTAACAATACATAAAACCATGCGATGGTCAGTCAAACCCAAATCGATAGATTTTCCCTCATAATTCAGATTGTCCCTACTTCTACTAAAGATGTGATATATGCATGTCCCGCTATTTTTGAAATTCTAGTAGGAGTGTATATAAGATGTTCAAAACCTTGGCTCACCATCATGGTTTTGTACTCTTAGGCAATGTCATTATCTTGTTAAATGCACAAATTGATACCACCTATAAAAATTAAATTCCTTTCACGCGAGCCATTAAGGACACTTTCCAACTCGCTCTAAAATAGCTCCGAAGGTAGAAAATGATATCTATATGCTCCAATAACCGAGATCAATACCGAAGTGGGAAGGTCTATTGTTGCCTTGATCATGTCAGCAGATTTTAAATCAAAAATGTCGTCAGATGAACATGCGTACATATAATTTACATAAATTATGACGCCTCCAGCTCTTTTCACATTGTTACATTTTGCAAAAACTTTGTAACTCTTAATTTGATATGCCATAATTTCAAAGTCACATCCAAATTTCAAAAAATACAATTACTTGTGGTTTTTATAGCATATTATTCAGGTATAACATAAATTTATCAAAGTTATCTCTCCATAGTTTTTCCCTGGTACCGAGGGTTTTGCTATTGAGAGATTATTCCTTAATTTTTTCTTTTGAACTCTTATGAAGTAACAATGGGATTATTCTAGGCCGATGCTATGATTTTCTAGGATTTGCCTATGATTTATCTGGGATTTGTCCAAGGGTTAATATTTTAGAGTAGTAGTAGTTTAGTCTATGATATGTCTAGGAATATTCTAGGATTTGTCTTGGATTCGTTTATAACTTTCGTAGAGTTTGTCTAGGATTATTCTAGGAATAGTCTAAGGATTTTTAAATTATTGTGGAATTGTTAAGGGTTTTTTTGGAATTGCCTTGAAACCATCTTTCCAATTTAATTGTATGATTCAATATGGCAGCACTTTTGTTAAAATACACAGGATTTTCCTAGGAATCTTCTCTAAGAACCCAGAAATAAGGCAATGAATAAACTCAAACTCTTTACATCATGTAGAACTACTGCTTTTATGACTATTACGTAAGGATCTGCTATAAACCAGCGGAGGGCACCGGTTGAAATTCATCTGGAGGTAAAATGTATGGAAAATGATGTTTTGGATACAAATAAAATCCTTCCTATCTGCCGTTCAAAGCGCTAATGGAACTCAAAATGAGGAACTCAAGAGGAATCAGAACAATTATTAAACTAACCACAACATAGAATGTGAAAAAAAATCCGCCGCCACCCTAATCCACTGACGCGACGGTATAGTGGGCATTACATACAAATTAGAATTTATATTTAGATTTCTATCTGGGGAATTGTTAACTAATGGGCCTACTTAAGTTTTACCATACTAGTTCTAACTGCATATGATTACACGGGGAAGAAACTAATTCTGATGAAGCATATAAATTTTCCCGTCAGCTTCAATTAGACTAACAGTCCTCAAGTCCTCGGCATGGAAAATACCTCTAGGCCGAATCAAACTATTGTCTTTGAATTAAATTTAAATATAGCTGAAGCGACGAAAATTATATTAATGGTCCTGCATTTTGGCATCGATGTATTTTGGAGGAATTAATTTGCTCACACTTCTTCATTCTACTGATCCTTTACAGCAATTGTCATACCCTGCGGCTCATCATTACTAATGCTAAGTCTATGTTAATAACTTTGATTTAACAAAAAAATCCCTTAAATGTCCCTAAAAAAGCATGGTGTTTTTTATGTACAGGCATTAGTAGATGTCTTTGGGCAAGTTCGGTCACGCCATTTGCGGCCGATTGAACTGAAAGTTTGCGTTGGAAATACATTGCTGATTAGGAGGGAAGGATTATATTATGTTTTGGGCTAAGTTAACGAAAATGATGGGATTGAGGGATGTCCCTTAGAGTAAGGTAGGGGGATGACTGAGTACCCGGGTCGAATGGAGGGCCTATCTCATCCCTGTAGACGCATAAGAACTACCCAAGAACGGGATACTGTTTTTCGTCACTTTTTATGGCTACGATCTTGGTTCGGCCGAAATCCACGAGGATCCGGGACGGCTGAAACGAGTCGCATGGAGTACTGTGTATTATACAAGCACGATTGAAGCTGGAAAACTGTGACCACTGCGTGTTTTATACTCAAGACTCTAAAAAATCATGGATCATAATTGACTTTTGTTAACCAGGGGGTAATTATTTGAATTGAAATAACGCAAATCATTACAAATATCGTTAAATGATGAAATATTCATGCATATTTTCTTTCAAGAATAGCTATACATATATTTTCTTGATGTCTATATTTTATAACCCGGGAGTTTTATTCCTCGAAGTTAACTCGAGAGTACTTGTTACGAGTTTTTACGGTAAGGTGCTTCATTAAGAGTTCACTCTATTGTGTGCTACCGGTAGTTTATAAAAATGCATGGATATATTTGATAATTTAAAAGGACTAATTGGTAACATTTAACTCAAAATTTCATTTTTGCAGTGGAGCATTTTGTCCCTTCTCCACGCCATAAAACACCTCTGTGCTGAGCACCTATATCTTGGCGTTCCACACATTCTGTTTTAGATGAACACAATGATGAAGCATCGTGATGTGCTGTGAAGCAGCTCTGTTTCAGGGGATATAGGGGTTTCCTATTTTTGCCCTGTGCTCATGTCTAGTTTTCCCCTAATTGCGGTTGCCCTCCGCACAATTTATCGATTTTTAAGTATCGTTTCGGACGGATGAACTGTAAGACGTTTGTCAACGCTACCTAAGTAAGTTAAATTAGGTGGCGTTGCGCTTGTGCACCTCTTCTCGCTGGTATCGTTAACGTTAGCTTTCCCGTGGTTTTTAAATAATTTTTTTCTAATCGATACATTTTCCGTTTGTAGCACCACATTTAACTTTATCCTTTTTGTACATAATGTTCTCCAACGCCTTTCGTCATTGGAAAGGCAAATCAAAGTGTATTTCAATTAAAATATTAAGACTTCAATGGGATACTTTATTATCCCTATTTAATTTTTAAAATTCCTTTCTCGTTCTGTTCTCTCTTTTTCTCCTAGTTGTATTTTTGGGCCAAAATTATCGCTTTCTACGTCATGTTAAACGTTTTCCATTTATTAGTGCACTCACCAATTATCTGTGTTAGATATAGGATCTCTTATATTTATTATTCACAAGATTCTCTTTCGATTATATTAACGCTAACCTTCTTCTATCTTCTCCTTTAATATTTGTATCATTGTAGTACCCCATTTCTTTGCGTCTTATCTGCCAATTGCCGTGGATTTTTTTGCTCATGTTTTTTAATAATATTATTTCATTATTTCTACATATCTAATTCGAGGTTGAAGTTTTCCTACCTCATTTTTTCCTCAATCAGAATCATGGCTCTTAATTCTTCTCCCGTCTTTTGCTTCTACATTTTTCTCCGCTGCTCTCACAATCAGTACTCCGTTCTTTTACTATCCCAACTGCTCTCAGATCGTTCCATTTCAATTTGTTCGTTTCGGCTCATATCCACGAGCTCTTGGCGTATCCTTTGTTTACTTCTGGTCGATGCTTCCCATACATCACGCATATTGATACCTTAGTTTGAAATTTTTTCCACCAATATTATCAAATCTCTTTTGGAAGTAAAATCTGAACTAAAATTTAGAGTATTTGAAATAAGCAGAACTGAGATCTTAGATATGGTGCGCGCAGTCTCATTGTCTTTCTCCTAGTACGAGTCTCAGTCACGTAGCGGTTGTGGTAACGCGTCTTCAATCTTGCTGGAATAATGCACGTGCTTCGTAGGAATCATTTAAACCGGGGAGTATGCTAGTGGATTTCGGCCGAATCTAGAGCATATGCGGAATAAGCGACGAAAAACACTTACCTGTCGTTGAGTATTTCTTGCATAGCCTTCTACTGGTGCGATAAGGGGCCTCACATATATCTACTAATGGCTGTACATATGACCTGAGCTTAACAAAATGTGAGTGGTAAGAAATTACCCACTCGATGCAAACTCAATCAACCCTATGTAACGATTTTCGTGTCGAGTATTGGAGTTTTAATTCAACTGCCGTCTAGAAATAAGAAAGGAGAGCCGATATCCGTGGGAAGGTAATCAGCTGCAGTGTTTTTTGCCGTATCGCTCTCAGAAGCCACATTAATAATGTCTGGCCAAAGAGCAACTATGTCTTTTGCTGTTTGGTCATCATACGCTCTTTTTTAGATTGCTAAGATTTTATCACGGAGTTACTCCCTCTCAGAAAACGCGAGGCAAGGTTTAGCGTTCGAGGAATAGGGAGTGCAACATTGCTGCGGAGAAAATACCAGAGAAAGTTTTCCCATAGCCTTTAGCGCCATCTCTCGTCTTCCCGTCCCCATTACCCGATATCCGAGGAGGATCAGCAGCAGTGGGATTGGATGGAGTGTTTTGTGGCCCACGTGGGAGTCGGTATAAAGGTCTTGGGGTCGTCTATCGGGCCTTGCTTTCTTCTCAATTTTCGACGCCATTGCTGGGTGCTTTGTCAAGTAAAGAATCGTTGCGCGGGAAGGGAAGACGGTAGGGGGGTGGAATAAGGGCGGGGCAGGGTGAGGAGGAATTGATCATCCGGCAGGTTGGCAATCCCGGTTGATTAGGTTTTAGGTCAGGAGGGGGGAAGGGTGCGCGAGGAAACGCAGACTTTGCTACTTTCATCCCTCTCTCTTTTTCTCTCGGGGGCAAATTATTGGACGGGGCCGTGAGAGGGTGGTGGCCTCTCGCGTCTGTCGAGGGCGGCAACAAAAACACTAATTATCGGATGAGCTAACGAGGAGTTGCAATACAAGGGCTTTTCTGTAATGGGCGGGTGTGGGGGGGGGAGTGTTTGCGGCGAGCCGTGGGAAGGGGGTGGGAGGGAGGGGAGATCGGCGTAGGAGCGAGAGGGTGCGGGTGGTTATTGAATGAGAGACCCTGTACCCTTTCCACCCCTCATGAAGGGGATTTTCCCCATTACAGCTTTCCCATGCTGGTCCGGCACTGTTCATCATCCATTTCTTGCCAGCACTACGAGTTGGAGATTTTTATTACTTCTTGGCTCAATCAAAAAAAAAACAATGCATTATCTGATTTTTTCCCTTAAATGCTTAGCTTAAGAGATGCTGAGGATCAAATTGACGGATAAATTAGGAACGAGGCAGTGTAAAGAAGGTTATAAGAGGATAAACCGCATGGAAAACAATCAAAAAGTCAAAGTCCAGATGGATAGGCCTCACTTTAAGCAAAGAATTTAATGAAGAACATAATAGAACGGAAAATTAATGGAAAGTTCTGACGAAAAATACCGAGGTTCAAGTGCATAGTTCAACTTACATGGTGTATGAGACAGAAAACGTAAAGTAATTAGCAGAAGACCAGATGCAATGGAGGGCAGCAGTTAACTGATGTTATGATTGAATAATAAATGATAAAACTCTTAGTGGAGCTCCTCAAAGGACATGAACATATACAAAGAACACATATAAAGAACAACAACACATAACCCACTCTCGCCCTATGAATTTTCTTACCCCGGAGGATAGTTTTATTACAATGTGATCATCTGGATGCCTAGTGTACATTTATTTGCAGCAGTAGGGTATGAGATGACCACTGGCGTTGTACTTTGAAGCGATTCATGTTTAAATAGAAATACTCGGTATTTTCGCAATAATTCATTGAACTCTGACTGGTTTTTGCGATTATTCATTGAACTCTTGTTTTTATACCAATATCGTCATCATGTTTCAGTGTGTTATCATCAGGCACTTGAAACGGCTACACGTCAAAACTTGAGATAATCCTTCTGTACAAATAACAAGGGTTTCGTTAGAAGCAGGGATAGAATAAATTTTATTTTTAAGGACGGTATCTTTGTTTTCTCGTCCTTAATGAGCGAACTCTGTAATAAATACATGGAGAATGGGAATAACGTCTCCTCACATCGCGGACAATCAACCCTTACAGCTGTATCATCTAGAGGATCTATTGTGAATGCTGTGAATGCAATGATCGTGTCTGAAAACTCGCGAGGCCCGTCAGATCGGGTGGCAGATGTTCCCGGGATGGCGGGAAACCTGGAGAACTCGGCGAATGTCGACGAGAATGTCGTGGGTTTACATTTCCTCGCCTCGCGGAAGGCGTCGACGTTCACGAGCCGAGACAATGAGCGCTTCCCCAAGAAAGCGTTTCCGAAAAACACGGCGCTCGTGCTTAATTCCTATGCTGTCACCCCGACGACGATATTTTCTTGCGCGGGCACGAGCCACGGTGGTCGGAGTTGGATATCCTGGAGAGAAAAGAACGGAAAGGGGAAGGGAGATGCATATATGTGAGCATGGATGCATTTCGGGAGAGTCCATTTCACACGTTTTGAAGGGAGTGGGTTGTGAGGGGGAAAGGAGAGGAGGGGGAACCCGCATAATTGCGAAGCCACAGTTCACGTAACGCAATTTGGGACGCGTCACATTTGCGGCGAAGCCGTCTTTCGCGATGCTCTTCTTTTTTCGCGTTTGTTTGAACTGCCGAGACACCCACTAATTCAGCGGCGGCGCTAATTCGAATTCCAACCGAAACCAAAGTTAGCAGCCTGCATGGAAATCACGGGAATACCACATGAACCCATTCTGCAGGTGGAGAGCGGTGGAATGAAGTGCCAGGCTCTGTATTTGAAGCTAGAGAAGTCACTTATAGTACGCTTCTAGTCCAGAGACGCCCGTTGAACATGTTGCTGACAAATGTATAGCTTCATCAATCTTCTGGTTGATTTTCGACAAATATGCCGCTTGCTAACCCTTGTGGAATAACTAAAATTCACTTAGATCTGTACAAACCCGCTCTCTCCTTTAGTGAACAAACCTTAATCATCCAGAACTAAACCCTCGTTCTATTTTCTTATTTTCGCATGTTATGGCGTTGGTTTCCTGGGAAACTTGACGCTTCTTGCTTTTAGAATTGGTGAATTTATTGAGTTTCCGCTTGTTAACGGTGGAATATATGTTCATTTTCATTCAAGTATTCTACCAGCTGATTGGTAGGTTCTTGGTCAGCCCCCATTCTGTATCCCAACCTCATGGAAATTGTCTCGCTTTCCCTCCTAAGGAATTTTAATTAATTAAGGCCCGTTAATTTATTTTTAACGAAAGCATTTTCAAGAGAAATCTCTTAACCGCAGCATTACCTGAGATTTTACTTAGTCTACATGCTTCATATATTCGGAGGCATGTCTTAATGAGGGAAGTGACAGAATATTTTTTTTATGGATAGCAAGACTTGGTATTCTGACTCGTATCCTACACGAAGGCGGTGCATATTTACCAGTTAAAAGTTGGGTTGGTGACATCGCACGTACAAATGCTCTCTTATATTAAAAATGATAGGGTAAACGCAATGTGGAGTGATTTAAATCAGGCCAAATTACTATCAGTGTGACATGGAGGAATATTGTTTTTCTCAAATGGACTAAAATATTACATTATTATTACTAAAAGTCGTGTATTTGAAGAGTGTGAGCTGTCTGCTGCTAAACCATAGCCTAAAAAGAGGTTACTGTTTAACTTGTGAAAAAAATCTTGTTCCGCAATAATTGTTTGGAGTTTATTTTGGAGACAAGGACGGGCATGCCTTAGTCGTCTTTGGATTTTTGAAAAATCAAAGAATTTTTAACGAAATACTAGTTAAAAAATATAACATGACAACCAACTCACCTATATTGTAATTAATATAAAATTTCTGACAGACTTCCACATGAGACGCAATTAAGTCTCTGAATAAATAATTCTCAAAGTGAAACGTTTCATTTATCCCAAATGTCTTTTTAGTATAGATGATACCATCCTGTGGTTCTCTTGCCGGTTCTTTCAATAAAACAAGAATACACTTGTTGCCTTATTCTTGTTCATTACTCTCTATTCCGGAAAATTACTCGAGGCAGCAGCATCCTTGCTGCATATGCGACCGTTATCATTATTCGATGCTCCCGACTTGTCTCTGCCTCATTCTTTCCCGGAGAAATACGGCCCAAAGGCACTGGGCACGGCTTTATAAACTTTAAATTTCCGCGTCCTGACCGTATGGATTTGGCACAGAATAGTTATACATATCGTAGCCAGAGAAAGCGAAAAATCTGAGATTCCATTCCGTCAGTTGGAATATGCCGTATCACGTAAAACCGTAGCATATCGGCCACAATTTGCGAGGGATGAGGAACTGACGGCGTTTTTTACTGCTTCCTTGAATTTTTTAAAAACCTTTAACTAATGGCGCTGATGGATCTCAAAAAAGTTAAAAACAGGAACGAGTTTTCAATAGAAGTGTTTGAATTGAAATTTAATGAACTCTGAATAGTAATATGCTGAGCTAGAGGTACTTGGGAGAAGATTTTGACGCCTGAGTTTGCACCGGATCCATACTTAATATTTAGCGAGAACTAGCGGTTTCTTTAGGAAAATGGTTTTTCGTCGCTTGCTTTGTATCACTTGTTATTGCAGGTTTCATAGCCGTTATTACGCACAAATTATATGAAAAAAATAGATTTTTTGATGCGTTGTATTTTTTGACCCAGGATTCATTCATAAATGGTGGGCAACATGTTTCACAATGCCAAATCCTTTGACATTCAATTCCGTCACATCAATTTTTTCCCTGTAATGACATGGAATCGGGGAACTGCATGGGTCGCCCGAGGTTTCAATTAGCGTGGTTAGGAAATTGGACACCCCCGAATGTTCCTTTATCATTATCATTATTATTATTATCATTACATTCCCCGCATTCGGAGCTGGGTTCCCGTTTCACCGTCAGCCTTCATTAAAATGTCGTCATTAAATCGAGGGAAAATTGGCGTGCGAGACCTACTTCCACGCGAGCATCTCTTTTTTCGTCCAATCATGCGTTTTATTTTGCTGTAATTTTCTTATAACGGCGGTTCGGGACTCCCTCTAATAATGCATTGGGAAAATTGAACTCATTTGTAAGTCAAGTCGACCGAGGAAGAGAACCAAGCCCTCTCGGACTTCCGTCTTCCTCTCACTCTCTCTCTATCGGTTATGCTCCCCACCCGAATGAATTGTGCGCTCCCCGACGTTGTCCTGGAATCAAATAAATAACTAATTAATGGCAGTGGGACGTACTTGGCTTAACTGTCGCGACGGAGGGGCAATTTTCCGACCGGGCGTTTGCTATTTCCTGGGGCATGCCCCAGGAATATGGAATGAACTATTTGCGATCGAGTGCAAGGCAGAATCGATACAAAGATCATTGATGGATGTTATTTTTTGTACCTGTGGGTAAAGAACTAAGGGATTAATTCCGAAAATTACTGAATTGCAACTGCGACGAATAAACAGGTTGTCGGTACCTAAGTATTTTAAACTCCATGGCAAGAGGTCTTTGGCACATGTAGTCCCTGGGCTGTTAAATGAATTTCTCATGGCAATGCATGATATTAAATATATGTCTGCTCTTAAGTAATCACTCAAAGTGTGGCTGCTTAGTTAAAATTTCCCGAAAGCTACACAGAAAAAAAATAATTTTAACAAAAGGCACCTACTGAGAAGCCGCTTTGGCTTAGCAGGACCTAAATTGGATTATTGTTATTATTATTTTCTCTACTTTCTTCAAAATTGTCTCACTTGATTCTGGATATAATAATCTATGCAATTTTCTCATCTAATTTCTAATTTGAACCATCTCGATAAACACATAACCAAAACCGAGATGAAAGACTGTGTTGCCAATACTATTTTTGTATATGATAATGTACTTGGTCTATTTTATGTATCATATAATATAAAAAATATTAGATCACATATTATACAATGTAATTTTTGCGAAATAACCTTATTCCTATATTAAAATAAGTTATCTGAATACAAAACAATTTTTTGTCCACTTATCTTTTACAATCATGCCTTCCGCAACGGCGCGGGTTTCAAGTTCTCCGATGGAGGTTTTTATCCAGTCCATTGTCTAAACGATATCATAGGTAAATAACCAGGGATGTTAAAAATCAGGGAAATCGTGGAAATGTCAGGAAATTCGAAACCCGTGAGGGAAATCGGGGAAATGTCAGGGAAAATCGTCGAGCTGTCAGGGAAGTATTAGATGAGGGCGAAGGTCAATGAATTGTCCAATGGCCGACGCACCCCAACAATACGTTCGTTCGTTGTTGCCGGAATTGATGTTCCATCTTCTGATTTTGCCTTCGTTTCATGGATTTGTCAATAAATTTAATGAGAAAATATAACATTAGTTTGTTTTCTCAACTTTCATTTGCACTTGAAATTTTAGAAAATGTCAGGGAAAATGACAATTTTTGTCAGGAAAATGTCAGGGAATTTCTTTTCCCGATTGTTGTAACAACCATGATAGCTGCCACATGTAATAAGTCGTAATGAAGCCGCGAACGTTTTATTTGGGATGTTGAATGTGGAAATCTTATTGTCTTTGACACCAATGCCATACCTCGGTTTGAAAGTAATAAATGAATAGATAATATGTCTTTAAAATCTTATGAAAACCTTAGTAGTGGTTAAAAAGTGTTGCAAGGGATACGAAGGAATAGGATCTATCTAAGGGCTCTATGGGATTTCTCGAGAAAATAGGAATATATTGGGGATTTTGGAATGCTCAAGTGATAGTAAGAGGTGAGAAGAATTTTATCATGCATGTGATTTACATTGCCTTTTGCATGTATTTTTTTACGTGATTATGATGAGACATGAATGTCCCATATGCTGCATATCGAGTCATCCATGGCAAGATTGGCGTCAAACTGACCATTTATGATAGGGAGTTTGGGAGGAGCTGTCCTGGAAGATACATAGATCAATAACAACGCCTATTTTTGTGATAATGTAAGGTAGAGGGGCTGTAGCAAGGTAAAAATAAAACAACTTTGAAGTTATTTCGTCTTATTTTCTTTGTTTGGACGAAACAAGACAATTATCACAAATTTAAATTTTCATCACAGACAGCGATTGACTATACAATTTTCCACTGGGTAAATGTTTATTGCAACTTAGGTTTCGTTATACTACATCATCATCAGGTGACTTTATTTTTGTGCTTCTCCTTCATTTTCATTTGCATCCAACCTTAATGTCTCTTCATCACCTCCTCAATATCCTCCTCCTTAGCTCGTCTGCGGTACAGCGGGCGTTGTTGTTCAAGATCTAGTCGAGACTTGGCTGTTTTAGACCCTATGGGTGAACTTCTTCCAACAGCAATTCCTGTTTTGGATGTGGATGGTTAATCCAAGGAAGTATCCTTTGGGTTGAACATGTGAGAGAAATGGCATCAGTAAAGGGAGGTTGAGAGGCAATTGGAGATTGGATGGAAATGGGGAAACGAGGTGTGGAGGTATCGATTGAGTTCGTTTTGGAACTTATGGAAGATGTATCTAGGGTTTTTATCACATTAGAATAGTTAACATCTTGGTCCCAATATTTTATCTAACCAATTTAAGTAATTAAAGGAGGTAGGTTAGTAATTAAAGGACTTAATGTAATTAAAGTATAGTAGTTAAAGGAAAGAAAGGAAAGGGGGCTAGTAACGAAAATTATTGATTTAACTTGCATTTCAAACACGTCTCCATCATTTCTTTGTTAGCGCACATCCGTAATTATTGATAAAACCAAGAATCTTTTCTACCACTTCTATATCAAATGTTGCATCTCCTCATTCATGCAAAGGTTTCTAGTTTTTTGAACTAGAACTTGAACAGTACATTTCATCACAAGGGTATTTATTTGAATCTCATCAATTTTTATTTTCGTCGGAAAAAATCGTCAATGTTTGATTAACATATTCCTACAACCATTATTCGGACAGGTCAACTGCATAGACAAAAGATTGAAATGCCTGAAAAAAGTCGTTCTCATCTTACTCTACGTGTGTTGGAGTTTTTGTCCATGCTTTTAAATGGCTTACTCGTAGGTACATCAAATGGCAATTTGGATTATAGTTGTTCTGAATATTCGTACGAAAATAGGAGAAAATTTTAATTTATAAACTGTAAATATCATTACTTATCCAAAACAATGAAACTTTTTCCAGCAATACGTTCTTCATGAAAATAGTTAGAATAGTAAATGAACTTATTACATAGTGTAATTAAGTTCCTTATGTTACGGGTGGTGTTTGATGTAAAAGTTCTATGGTACCTCATACTACTGAACCATTACTTAATTCTCTTTACTGCTTAACATAAATTATACAACAGCGAACATTTCAGCAAGTTTTTAGTTTTAACGGATAGTAGCATAGTTCAACAAAATATTAAAAATGTATTTACTTCTACTACGATTATAAAAATACCGCGGCTAGCATATGAACGTCAATCAGATTCGTGATCAGGTACTATTAACATAAAGTATTATAATGATAACCATTATTAATGTAAAGTTCTTTATCTTTCATTTGGCTTGTTTCACAAAGCTAGTTTCCATTGTGCGACATTAAGGCTCCTATTGATCGACCAGTATCGACCGAGAAATGGCGACGTTTTTATAAAAAAGGCACTTATATTTGAGCACTTAAAAGTAACTAGCTTTTTTTGCGGATAATTAAAAAAAACACTATTTTTTATTTTAATGATTAAAGTACACGTTGCATCAATTGAATTAATCTGTACATGTGCATTAATTGCATTAATTTGTACATTAATTGCATGAATTCGTACTTTAATTGCATTAATTTGTATATTGTGAATTGCCATGACACCGATTACATAACATACGTCACGTTTCGAACGCCGTATACACAAAAGAAATGTTTATATATGCATTTTATGGTGGATATCCATCTTTCTCATTACTAGTTTAGGAAAATATTAAAAAGCATATTATGTTCTGGGACGCAAAATATGGTGAACTTGATAAGAAATGGGGAATGTCCCCTTAAAATTATCGTCAATGGTTGAATAGTTATTTTTCAATTTTGTCTCGTTGAAAATAGATATTGTCCTGAGAAAGTTTACAATTGATGAAAATACTATCGAATTGCAAGAATAGTATCTTGAAGTCTTTCAATCTTCATATATTGATGTAATTTTATGTACTCCTTGGTCATATAATAAGATGATTTCGAAAAGCCTGGCCAACAATAATGACCTCTTTCGCGTCCAATAAAATTTAGACTTATTTGCAATCAAGAATTCATTTGGGGGAATAAGTACTGGAAGAAGACGGTGTAGTAATCTGATGGACTGAATGATGAATGAATTTTGCTTTTCATCCTCGCCTGGCACCATGCATAAAAGAAAAGAATAAATTTAGTACGATGGTACAGAGAACATTGAAGCCATTAAAGCGTGCATTCGGCCGTATTGAATGGATCCGCTGTGCAGTTAATGCTCCGAAAACATTGGTATTAGTAGCAGAATTACCGCCGTACCATAATTATTTATCTATAAAAGTTCTAAGTGGAAGTGATTTCCAAAAAAAGACATTACCTATAAAAGAATGGAACAATTGCTCGCGATAGCTATTTTAGGAGGGTTATTTTTCGTAATAAAAGACATATACTTCATTTTAGTCATTCAATACACCATCTAACCTCTTCTTAATGTAATGTAGGATATTAAAACCGGAATAAGGCGACGTACTTAGCTGATGAACTGAATTGTGAATCGATTTTCATAATCATACAGGACGTACGATTTCTCTAATGGCCGTCACCTCAAAAATGTCTCGCACGCTGAATGCAGACGAGGCGAGGCATGCAACACACACATGCGGGATTTATTTCCACTTCTCTTGTTGCCTTGAATCCGCAGGGTCCATCTGTGGAGCCCAATTAAATGCCCGACGCTTGGTGCGGGGGGCCGTTTTAGATGCTGCGAAGGGAGGGATGGATACGCAGCGGAGGGATCATTTTTGCGCGCGCCGATATGTATCCCGAGCGACCGACCCGCGGACGGACAGACGCCTTCGTGTCAATCCAGCTCACGCAACGCTCTTGACGTCGTCCAATTTAAATGCAAACCACCACGCACGCCGCCCTCCACTCGAAAACGAAACGGTTAATCTCATCTTTCACTTTTTGGGCGCAATCGCTGCTTCCGACGGCTACATTTTGGCCGTCAAAATTTTCGCGACGTCCCCGGCCGGCCGTGCCTCGCGAGGCTCACTACTCGTTACACACGCTATTCCCTTCCCCGCCCCGACGGCAATTAATTCCGACGTACGCCGGGCGCCGCCCTCTTCTCCTCTTTGGTGGATCGCTGGACGCATCGCTTTTCCAGAGTTTATGGAAACCGAGGGGTTAGGGGTCGGTCGCTGCTTATCTGTCTCCGTTTTTGTGGCATGTGCCATATTTTTGTCGTTTCGGGCTAAATTACGGAAGCCGCTTTAATTAAATATATCTCCGTGGGGAATGTATTCAGGAGTCACTAGTTTCCGCGTCCATTTCATCTGAATCAATAGCTGCCAGCGACTGCGCAAGCAACGCATTTTTAAATATTCCGGGGTCGTAAATCAGATCCATTCGATAAGTCAGTTGTGGTTACAGTAATTTGAACTAATTATTTTGCAGATCATATTCTGAGTGACAGTACTCTTGGGTTTCTTTAGAGAGTTGAGCTTATACGGCTACTAGATGCTCGGTTCTCTATTTATGGGTTCAACTGGATATTCGGGGTATATACCTGAAATGGTTTTAGTTAATCAGCAACCTTTTTTTTTTAATCAAGTTCGTCTTCACGTGCAGATAATGATGGCGTCTAGTTCATACTCGAAGAAAAATTAAAATAAGCAACGGGATAGTGTTTTTACATGCTTTTTTTTAGACGGAATCTTAAGTCTATGGGCTCCCGAGAAAAAGTTTGTTATCAAAGACACGTATCTTGCATTATTACTATTATTTATTTTTGGCTACGAGTTTGCTTGCTAACTTCGGCTCGAAGTTGGAGATGATTCTCTCTCAGATGGGATTTGTCTTCGCTTCTTGAATCCTCTACCTCTGTACTCCCTCTACTTGCTTGGATCATCCTTTAGCATGTTTCCGTACCTCATCCAGATATTTAGTGGAAAGTAAAGGACGCTACCCTACTCAACCCAGTATTTGGGGTTAAATAAATTTTTTCTACCATTTAAAACTGTCGAAAAAATACAAAGTGTATAATTTAGAATGGATACTAATAATTTCTACAAAGTGAATTCTAAATCCATAGAGTGCATACATTAATTTTTTCTTTTTTATCCCTTCATGAAATTTCCCAAAAAAACTGCGCAAATTCCCATAATGCTCTTTTCATTTTCCTTGTACTCTTTATTCAGCGTCCGAATACTTCCTCTTGGAGTTTAAATGTAGGTTTACCTTATAGTTAGTAGACTTCAAGGTCTACACACAATTTGTATGTTGACTTCTTGTTACTCCCACGGCTGTTTCTTTCATTTTGGAAAGAAAATATGGGATGTATGCTGATCCGATTTGGACTTTGCCCATGCTATTCCTTCTCTGAGTGACATTGCACTATAAGTATGTCTTGCTCCTTTTCTCGTGACTTCTTATTCTTCTGCTATTAGTTGTTATAGATTTTTAGATAGGAATCCCCCGTATCAGTAACAATTTGCTTCCACTTCTATGGAAATTATTATTGGTGCTCTGATCTTTTCTACTAGTAAGACATTACTTTGCCGCTCTAACATTCATTAGATCAAAAGTTTTTTAAATATTTTAGATCACCTTTCCTTTGTAATTAGGTAATTTTTGAATCAATCTCTTTTTAGGGCTTATTTTTGTACTTATATTGTTTTAAATGTTTTATTTGCCTGCAGAAGGCACCCGTTGAAATTCAAGAGGGGGGGGCATTACTAATCATAAGGCATAGGATAAAAATCACATCCTCTCTATTTGCTGTTCAAAGCGTATAAGCTACAAATGGTGATTTCACAAACTTAACCCCTAACTGGACAGCATTTTTGTCGTGTATTCGATTCAGCACTGTTCAAGGCCGTCCGCCATCTTAGTACATGAGTTAGCCGCTAGTGGCGCAGATAGATCGTATTCGAAACGGATTTAAATGCGGAAACATGAATATTCTATTCCACATCAGTAAGTCTGTTAAATATATACAAATGATTTTTGGGCTTTGGGGGAGCGGGGGTTTGGGGTTGTCCCCCTAGTGGTTACAAATTTGGAAACTACAATAGACCTATTGCACACCTTAGCAAAATTTCAGCTCAATCGGTTTGGTAGTTTTCAAGTAGAGAAACGAACCTACGGACAGACCACTTTATTTTTATATACATATTAAACATGATTATGTGAGTAAATATCTCAGTAAATCCAATGCTTTCTTAAGAGAACTTCTAAAAGCCTCAAGTCTTACCTTTAAGTCACATCTAGTTTGAAAATTTCCAAAGTGGAACTTAAGGTAATAGCGATTTTGAGGTGAATCAGGCTCTGAACTTCCAAATATAAACTTTTAGTGATGTACTTTCTCTTTCGAAGGAAAACGAAATACAAACAACGAATGCATTGTTGCCGGGTTTCTCGGTGGAAAACAACACAACGGTCGTATCGTGTATATAAATATGGATGTTACCATTCATATTAGCATTTTGAAGGCTTTTTTCAAGCATAAATAATTTAAATTTCTAATTTGGCATTAGTACGTTTTCACTTAGTTTCATGCTGAAATCAAGTTTTTAATTCGATTTATGTAAAGGAAGAGGTGCCTTGATGCTCACTTCACCTATGGCAAATATAAAAATACTTAACTTTGAATGCCCATATTTCTGCTAAGGGGGCTTGAATAAATTACTACGATGGTATCTAAGGTAAAGGAAGTTACATTCTTTAGCTAATAAAGAGCCCACTCTAATAAGGCCCTCAGAGCTGTGGACTTCCTTGTATTTAACTCATTATATCCTTTCCCGTCTATAATGGCAACTTAAGCCGATATTTTCAGATTACCGGAATATTAGTTACTCTTCAATGAGGTAACTAAGAATGCACCGGTTTGGTGCTTACGGGCTTTTAAACCACCAATCTTACTTCTACATCTACATAGCACCAAGCCAGCCAGAGTTTTATGTAGATGTGAAAGGTTAGAAGGAATGAAACGACAAGGTTAATCAAATGTCAGATATGCGTTGAAAGAAACATACACTACCTTAAGGTGGTTTTTCCAAATTTTACCATAAAAGAAATCAATGTAAAATTTTTATATGAATGAATTCAAGCATTAATATATATGTGCCTGCAAGTTGGAGACATTTTACCGTTTTTTTCTTTACGGAGATATTGAAGTTTAAAGTTAGATTTTTTCGATCAATTTAACATTGCGCTTATGACGGCAGGAACGTAACATCAAATTTCTTTATTTTGAATAGAGAATATTTATATATCCACTAAAAAGATTAATTAAAAAACAAAAGAATGCTAGATTAATAGCAGATGAATAAGTTATATTGGTTTCGATCAACTCATCCGTATATTATCGATGTACGACAAAAAACAAATATTGGCGTTTTAATAAATTTTACCCTGCACGTGTATATTTTGAAAAAGTGGCAATGCGGCGCCACGTAAACAAAAGAGTCTATATATATTAATTTTGTAGCGTGTCAGTCAGTTAGTTAGTCATTCTGTATCCATTTTATTTATTTCTCTCTCTAGTTTAGAGCTAGAGAAATGAGGTTTGGTACATTAAATGTGGATTCTCTGTCTGTATGATTTGGTAGTAGTTTAGGATTCTTAGCGGCTGGTGGTGCAAAGAAAAATACAAAACACCTTGGCTATTAAGCTCATAATCCGTAAAAACTGCTAAACAAGGATGAATTTATTTAGGTTAGCAACGGTTAAGTAAAGAAACAGTACTCATTAAATTACAATCCGTTACAAACCGTATGGGCATATAAACGTTGTTAATTTATCTTTTTCAGGTAAATGTTGATTGCACTACGATATCTGTATTACTTTATTTTCATTTCTTTTATTTCCTTTGATATGTAGTTACTTTTACGCGAATGAAGTTATTTATTGAAGATATTTAGAAATTATCTGGGTGAATGTTTAAATGTAAATAAAATTCATGTCAGATTTTTGTAAACTCAACGTTAATATAATCAATTGTTTTGATATTGCTGTTCCCTTGATTTGGTTTTATTGCATAAGATATACGATTAGCTAGTGTAAGTGAAATGAACCTCAAGAATTTTCTATGCATTAAAGTGTCTGGATAAATACCTAAGGTCGGAAACGTTTCAATACATTGTGTGCCGCTGTCTCAATATTGTTACAAACTTCACGTCAAAAGTTTAGAAGTATTATTTATACCATTACGAATGCTATATGAATGTGCGAGAAACTGACCTCAGAGATAATTCATTCATTCATTAATGTATGTCAAATATTGCTCCCGTGCTTGCTGTTTTGGGGAAGTAAAATTGCCAGTGGGACACCTAAAACAATGCAATGTGCAATAAATGCCTTAATGTTTTTCTAGAAACTCCAGCTTTGATGAAACCATGCCTGCCCACGATGACCAGCCATAAAACGTTTTGCAGTTTTTCGTGACTCCCAGATTTACTTTTTCAGAGCGAGTCTATCTTTCTCAGACAGACACTGCCTGCAAAGCAGGCAGCAAGTCTGATAGTCATATATAAAAAGCCGCTTGCTATAGTATTCTTAATCAGCTGTCAAGAAATAGGTTACGAAGATATTTTTATTGTAGCAATTAAAATAAATAGCCATTGGAAATAAAAATCGTAATTACAATCTGTAAAATAGTTTTATTATTTTCGGAATACAAAATAAAAAGAGACAGTAAAGTATAAAATTTATTCCATTCTCTATATATGGATTATAAGGAAGTAATCACCGAAAGTGGTCGACTATTTGATGCACAATACTTTTATTATTGACTATTTTTGGTTTATCACCTTTAGCTTTTAATAGTGCGCAACGCAATCAAACCATTGTATTGTATCTCCTTCTTTTTTGTATAATTGTTTCATATATTTATAAGAATATCCAGACGCAGCTGATTTCTTAATTATATAATCTGTAACATTATTTTCAATTGCACAAAGAGATATAATTCGATTATTAGTTTCAATATTTTGTAATGTTTTATTGGCTGCTAAGGCAAATGGTGTTGAAGAATTAAACAAATTGTTAAGGGTTAGAAAGTAAGTTAGTAAGTTTCAGTGCATGTGTTAAAGCTTTTTTTTACAAACCGACCTATCAAGCGCAACTGATCATTCATATTCATAATGAAATAGTTTAATAATGTCTATATAAATGAGTAACCTATGTTTCTAAGCAATTGAAAATAAATTTTCAGCTTCGCGTGGATTCACGTATGCGACGATACCAAGTTTAGAGTACTATAGGTGTAGAGAAACTTGGTGGCACTCGCTTATTAATAGACGCAAAAGAGAGGAAAGCATACAAGTGATGTGGGATAAAGTGACCGAGTCTTCCTCCAAATTTCACTCCGGGAGTCCATCGCCACCTTTGCCCTCTCATCAACGCTTGATTTATCCTCGGTGATCTCTGATTCTCCGCTGGTGAGTGCCACCAAGTTTCGCTATACCTACACTATGCTCCATGGATCAATCGAAATATCATTATTTTTAGTTTTATAAGCTCAATATATTTCATACGTCTACAAAATTTATGAAATGAATTGAATGAACATAATGAATTTACAGAAAATGAATAAATTTATTTATTATTGATAAATTAGATGGATTTTTTAGGCTTTTGATATTTGAGGTTTTCTATTATTTGCGTAGTAGTGTAAGAACTAACTTAAGGACGTTCAATACCATTCAAAAAATCCAGACCAACCGTCACTGGGGTTAGTTCCGAGAGCCGCTGCTTCAGTTTCAGTGGGTTGGGTAACTTTACTGGGAGGAGTGGGGCATCTTTTAGGGTTCTATGGGGCGTGGCTTATTTAGTCAGTCACCAATGAGTGACCGCCAGTCCACCTGGTTCACAAATATACTTAAAAATTAGGGGGTATATGTAGCTACAATTGAAAATATTTAAACAAAGGTACAATAACTGGACAATATGTAATGTGGGTCACAGTGGAATAACCCATATAGGTTATTTTTTTAAATGAGTTGGGTGCACTAATCGATGACGAACAGAAAGATGCAACTAAGTAGGTGATAGGTAAACATCTAGTCTCCAAGGACACTGAAAGTGAGTGCTGAGTAGGTGACGACTAAAACGCATTGGAGAGTCGCAGCAGCGTGTCAAATTTAAAGCTATGCCTAAGTCGCGGACCCTAAGTCCAGTCCAATTCTCTTGCAAAACAATTGCGAGGGGTTCTTCACTCTTCCTGTCGAATTCGCTCGCAGCATAGACGAGACGAATGCACCTGCGACTAAACGAAGACTGAAGAGATGGAGGGGAACGAGGGAGTGGAAGTGGCATGAGAGTGGCCCACGATCGAGTTGGTCGTTGGCCTTGGAATGGCTCGAGAGAGATAAGGAGCCAGGAGGTGGAGGGTGACGTTAGCGGGAGTGGGGGGGACTATGAGCAGCGCCACGGAGAGAAAAAATTTTCACGCGTAAAATAGTGAAAACATGGTTCGGGAAATAATAAATTGCAACGTTAGTATGCACCTAAGGTTCTTGAATTTGATGTCATAGTAGAAGAGAAGGATGAATCCCTGCGGCGAATTGAAGACATGTTACAATTAAGATTTCAATGTCTAAGGAAAAAAGGCGGAAATCAGGCTATTTTTACGATTTTCAGTGCCTGGTGCTCTTTAATGAATAATGATAATGAAAATATTGTTTACTCTCAGCACTTATTGATCCTTAATCAAACGATCAGTGAAAACCGATCAGCTCTACAACTTATACTAAACTCGTTATCTTCGACCTCGCAAGGTTCTGCAGAGCCTTTTCTGCGGAGGGATATAACGTCCTTAAGATATGCTACCAGTGACATAAATTGTAAATGTTAGAGTATTTCACTCACTCATGAACACTTATTGGGAAGTTCCAATTTCACAAAAATCAGCACCCCCACCAACCAAGAAAAAAAAGAAAATCGATTGAAATAATCATTAAATTCATTCCTTTAGCCAGCCAAAAAACAAAAATTCCAACCCTCTATCTTAAGTGAAAGTAATTACAAAAAGTAAAAAAGAAATAACTTCATCGAACTCAATGCTTAGTATAGACTACGAAAGGACCCCCATATGGGCCTTATGGGGCCCTGAGGCTTTTTTATATAGCCTATAGCACCCACTCGTGTATACGCCATAATCCTGCAAAACATCAGCTAATTCGGGTTAGTAGTTTTTGAGGAGATGCGCAACGAATATACAGACAGACACTCCATTTTGATATAAAGTATGATAACAGATTGTATACATCATATCCCTCTGTTTAGGCCGTATCTTTCTTAATATCAAGTCATGCTTAAAAATAATAGGCCTATTAGTGATCAATTATCACTCATTTTTATCACGTGACCTTGGAATTTTTTTTATCCCTGTGTATTCTTGAGTAGTTCCCTTTTTTTCATTTTACCACCTTTTTGTGTTATCTCATTTCTATACTCGTATACCTACTTAATTTTTTTCAGTTACAATTGAGGAATTAAGATTCGAGTTGCATTTATTTATTATGTATTTAATTATTATGAATGATTCTTAATGCTTAGGAAAAATTATGGTAAAAACAACTAATAGTATAAATTATTGTTACTGTTAAAATATATTGCACCGAAAAAAATGGAATGATACTCCTAAAAAACCATTGTATCAAATTCAATGTAAAGCTGTGCTATAATAGCCCATATAGTATTCTTCTTGGTACCATATATATTTGAGAAATACGCAAAATACTCAGAACATTAACTGTGTTACATCGCTTTGGAGTGGGGAATTATGAAGAAAGTGATGGCAACTGTTATTCCTAGCCGCTAAAATTATAAACTTAAGGAAATGTTTTTCCGTTGGCACAGTAAAGCACACACATAATTATCATAATTAGTTTCTTTGAAGTTAAAATAACAGTTGTATTAGCTTGGAAACGGGAGAAGTGGAGGCGGCACAGGGAAAGATACTGAACTTTCTCGTTGGAGCATTGGCGGAGGATTCCTCCTTAGTTGTATTGGCCCTCGTATCGGGAGCCATATTCTCGCCCTATTGATTTAAGACCTTCCCATAATGCATAGTATTTAAAAAATGTGTGCGAAGAATTTTACTTAAGCCCTCTATGACCTGAAGGTGGTCAAGTGGTCGCTGAGTAGTATCTCATAGTTTTTAAAAGAAATTTTAGCAAGTCCACTGACTCTAATAATGCATAGGAATGAAATATTGACGTGAGATATCGCTAATGTTTCATTTTTATAATCAATCAATGGTATTTACGAAGCAGAAGATCAACGCGTAAATCTATTGTGCCATCAATCTGTATTTTTCTACATGGCATGCATAGTGTACACTTTATTGACTTCAGGTCTTATGACCTTGGAGACCATCTACAGCTCCCGCTATTTTATTCGTAACAATAATTTGTACCAATCATGTGGGAGCAAATAAAATATTATTATTATTTATATGGTGACCCGTCGGGCTGGACTAAATTAGTATATTTGATGCTGTAAAACTATTTCTTGAGATGTGCTGGCGTTTGAAGTTCAAGCTATTATTCAAGTGACAACTGTAAGACCATATTTGGTTGTATTTCTAGAGATATTGAACTCAGATATTCTCTCATGATAGAAAATCAATCCATCGATTACATAATTTTTAATCAGAGTATGATTAGCGTTCATGCCTACATTAAATATAAAATTTGCTCTGCTGTTAAAAGATTGCTCTGAATTAGGCTAAACTCATTCTTGAATGTGTGTTATTGAAAACGGGAGAAACTTGAAAGTAAAATATTCAAGAAGAGTATTAAAGATTTGTTGGTTGTATGAGTTTTTCCTTTTAATTTTTAGGTATGGCCTTCCTCTATCCCGGGATTGGATAAGGCTGCATCTTCTCTTCCCTACGGACTGTAAGTTCATGCAAGTCTCACATATGTGCGGGAAGCCAACTATTATCCCTTTGCCGTCAATGGCGTCCCAGATACGTAGATATGGTGCGCCGAAATTTACGAAACTTCTGTTTCGCTTGACGAGTCTTCCTTTGAACCGGAAGGAGATCATTTGAGTGCTTTCCTATTTTAGCGGCTGAATTTATTAATTTATATTATCGCAACGAGAACTGATATTAATGCTAATCCGTATTCTAAATGATCATGCCGTTTCAGCAAGCCTGTGTTAGAAAATTTCGCATATTTAAAACTATGCAGAATGTTGTCGACCGAATTTGGCTGTGGAGGTTTTTATCTAATTTTTAGTTTTATATGTATGTCCTTGTAGCTCTTTATTCTCCGTTAATCTCATTTAATGAAAATACCATGGAAGAAATAATAAACTTCTCTAAATGTTTTTTTTTACGTATTACAAGCGCTCCAGTTAGAGAATCTCGTTTCAAATCCCCCGAATTTTACGCCGCTTTGGATTTATCGAGGAACAGCTACCTGAAATTGGAAGCTCACCTGAACCAATTGCTATTTTTTCTAAAATATCAAATATTTTCCCTGAATACTAAACGAGTTACCTCGTACAGAGGCAGTAAGTTCATTTTTTTGTGTCAGTAGCTGGTTCTTCCCATTAAGTATCACGATAGGAATGCATAAAAGGAATGTGTCTGGTAATTCTTGTAATTTTACGCGCGAGGTATAAGAATGAACAAATGAATTTGATTTTCCTCCAAGTACCTGAAGTATTTGGATATTACTGGAAAAATACTATCTTAATTTTCAAACTTCGCACTCAATTATTTTTTAATGAGTCACAATATTCGCCTGTGAGGGGATATTAGTTTGGAAATAGCTTAAGTTTAGCTAGTATTGATTATTTTTTGTTGAGTAATTCGCTATTTCATCGGATTCCCTAGAAATATATGCCTGAAAACCTGCGAAGTCACAGGTTCTAAAGTTCGTGATTCTTATTGTTGGCATTCTTTTTGTTTTTGTCTCATCAGCGCTGACGGCTGTGAAAATTGTCTCTGGTATTCTCCTGTCTCTCTGGTTTAAGAAAAGGGTCCCGAGTTGCGAATGGGGTTGAGCGGGGAGAAGTATTAGAGGGAGGAGGAGAGGTGTAGCCCGCTTCGGAGATACGGGAAGAGTCCAGTTGGGCGCTGATTTGCAACGACCTCCTCGGCAGCTGGGTGGAGGGGCCCTCCTTGTCTCCCCGCCCCTCCGTGGCGCCGCAGTCGGCACAATTTGTCACGGGGCGCCTCATTCATTGTTTCTGCTTTCGCTCCTATACGCGAAAGGGGCGCCGTTTTTAATCGAGGGTTTTGTTGCGGGCAGTCTGAAGTGTCCACTGCCCCTCTATTCCTTTCTCTCCCCTCCTCCCATCCCCCGTCCACCTCCCCCTCCACCTCCCCCTCCACCCACATCCCCATTGCTCGCGCCGCGCGCCTTGATTAAAATCGTGCCGCTTCGTACATTTCACGCGAGAAACAAATGAGCCACGCGCGCGCGCTGGCTGATGGAAAGTAATTCTTTTGTGAGCACCGTTGTTCGTCTCCTATCTTCTTTTTATATTGGCGTTTTAGTCATTACTCTTGCTTCTTTTTCCATTTCTAAGCGGTGAATTAAGAGTTTTTAATGGCTGGCTTTCGTCCAGATGTGACTGGAAGGCAAACCATGAGCGAGAAAATTAATTTTTAGTTCTTCTCCATAGATTTCGTGGCCACGCAAGCGGTTGGAATCCTGTGTGCCTTTCCGCCTCTGGGGCTAGAATTTTTTATAACATTGGATATCGAGTTTTATTTTTCCTCATTCAATTTGTATTTACAAAACTCGATGTATCTCGGAGGAGATTACCCGGTGGAGCACCCGAGCAGCCTTCACTACCAGCATACGCCGGGAAAGCATCAGATCTTTTTTCTCGATGTATCTGATTGCAAGTTGGCAAAGCCGTAGTATCATACCCCTTAATTGGTACGGAGTAGAAATCTTTGAATGATTATGAAATATATCCTACGTTTTAGAGCGCGGAGTTAGGAAGGAGCTGACAAGCATGTCCCCTAATTTTAAGTTTATTTCTGCTTGCAGTCGCTCTTATTCTTTCCACAATTCCATTTATTTCCTAATAAATTCCACCATGTCTCCCAGAGGGTTATATATGTATTATTTTAGAGGTATTCCATGACCTGATGGCTTAAACGAAAGGAAAGGCATTCTGCGGGGCATTTTTAAAAAACCCCTTATCCGTTGATCGCGCCTCTCTAAACGTTAGGAAACCAAATGAGGTCACATAGTAGTGTGACTGCCGTATTTGAGTGGAAACCTCTGCTTGCGGCGATAAAATGTGAGAATGTTTTCTTTTACTGCTAGGCGCTCTTTGGGAAATGTTTTTAAAGAATTGAATCTACAGGAATTGGAAAAAATACGTACATATTTTGGCAGCAGTTGCGACTGCACTTGGAAAGATCTGGACCTTCTTGAGGATTGGCATCACGAGAGTAAGGGATTAGAGAGTAGAGTTCCGCCAGTGACACCTACTGCTTTACTATTTGGTGGGCTTCTTGAATCTGGGCCCTGAGTCAACTGCGCAATTTTTCTGACATGAAGTAATTAGCTTTGCCGTTTTTAGACATTTCGTGACGGCCCTATCCCTAATTTTCGCTCTCTTGATCCTATGCCCTCATATCCTGTCACATTTTCTCTAAATGCAAGTAGCATCACTTTAAGTCATGCCTTATTTTTCTTAGAAATTCTGTTTAATTTCTTCCTACGTCAATTACCAAACGAAATACGGCATTGGTACGACATCTGCTTTGCTATTCGTAAGTCAACCCATCCTGTTAAGTCCTCCACCTGTGGTCGTTGCACTTAAGGGGATAAATTCGTAACCCCGATGTCTTATCAGAGGTCCCCTCACTCGACCGAGATAGTCCGGTATCCATAAATATTGGATCCGCGGCGAGATTTACATTGCGTTACTATTGTGCTATAATTCTACTTATTTTTACTCCTATTGTAGAGTAATCCGTTTAGAAGGGGTAAGAACCAATCTCGTTGCTCCGGGAAAAACACAGCTCGATGTTTCAGTCTCCGGATTGTGCATCCGGAGGTCAGTGGCTTACATTTTTGATCTCCTCCGATTTTTGGCCCCTTTTTTCCTCGCCGTATTCCCTTTCCTCGTCGAACGTGTCGGAAACGGTTGCTTTAAACGCTTGGCGATGTGATGTTTGAGCCTTCAATCACCGCAGTAGTTGTTATCAAGAAAGACAATCAACAGAAGAGAACTTCAGCGGCGTTAAAGATAGGAGGGTTGGTTAAGTGTGGTACAATGATTTGGGGAACGGAATCAGGGTTACGGGAAACCTGATGTCTCGATTAACCTTTCCTTAGCAATAAACTCAAAGGGTTAAACAGTTTTACGTATCATCCCACGTATGGAGTATTGCTTTACAACTGACACCTAAGTAAGAATATCCGCTGAAAGGTCTCCTTCCATTGCCGGAGTAGGAGGCTAGGCACTCGCCTTGGTAACTTGATAGACCATGCGTTTCTCAGACAATTTTTCGGACGTCTCACCGATCCGATCTATTTTAGCCATATTCTTAAGAAACTATTTTTACGATGATCGAAGGTAAATAGTCTGGTTACACGTTGGCCTTTTCAGTGAAGAGCAGGGTCAGGACTTAGTTACGTTGCGTGCGAGAATTTTTATCGAACTAAAAGGAGTAATCCCTTGATATGTTCTCTTTGGTGGGCAAATTTAACTGTTGACTATTGCTTGGTTTTGTAATCATTGGTTAAATATTTTCCCGGTATGAAAACCTAAGTTAATACGTTCTCCGAAATGTGTTTAGAATATCATTCCTTAGAGAGATATTTCCCAATTATGTATGGACTGAAATTGCTTATGCCTGCTGTGTACCGTATCCTTTGGCTTTGTTACTTGTAACTTCCTCATCTACAACATATAAATAATAATAATATGAATCCGCTACCTTGAACGATATATTCTTAAGCCCTGTCCTCTCGTTTTCAGGCATTTGGTTATTATTAATTCGTATGAGTATTTGATTTTCTATTGCGGAAGTTTTTTTATCGCCGATTGCGAAAATAATATTTTAAAAGATTTATTATATTTGAATGATCTAATTATTCTTACCGTAAAGGATCCAATTTCCTTTCTAAAGTAAGTGCCTAACTGCACCAACCAACCTCATCGGTAATGCCTTCGTGAACTGATCGACACTCTGGTGTACTATGAAAAAACCATAAATTTTATTATACATCAATTTTAGAAATTGTTGCGTCATCTGGTTGTTAACGTTAACCTGACAGTAGAAAGCCGGGGCTGTGAGTCTCTTATCCTTCTGCCTGACCTTTCTTACGGCTCACCCCGGGAATGAATGTAATAGGAGCACTTCTGCAATAGGACCGTGTGGGAAATGGGAAGGCTCTGCCGACCTCGTTTAATTTCCAGCTTATTGGGGGCAAGTCGGAGGATTTTTTCGTTTGTCAGAGAGACCTCTCTTCTCCCGCCGAGGACTGTACTCTCGCGCGCATGACATTGGTAAGTGGGAGAGACTGCGACGAATCGCGCCCGGTGGACGCTCTTGACAGAAGAAGGTGGCGCTTCATGCTCGCCTTTTCTCTCGTTTCGCTGGCTGTTATGTGTTTTGTAGATGCCTGTGAGGGATGGATTTGTCCTTTTGCTGTCTCTGTGATAGAAGTGTTTTTGACCCGAGTGGAGGGAAAGTTATTGTTAAACGCAGAGTGAAGTGATGCGCAGACCTCGGACTCCCAAGAATTCCATAAAGTCATTTCTCACCTGGTAAAATGGTTTTCGCGTCGGAGAGAGGCTAGTAGGGCTGAAAAACAAAATTAAATTCCTTCTATCCTACTTTATGTCGTGTGCATGCTTATGTTAATGCGTTTGCGCTATACAGGCAGCGCAAAACTTGGTGGCACTCGCCAGTGGAGCGTTTGTGAACAGTGAGGGTGATTCAAGTCTGAATAAGTAGGCTAAGATAACGAAGAACTCCTGCGGGGATCTCCGAAGAGACTCTCGCCCTCCTTTTCCCACCTACCTGGTGTGCTTTGCTCGCCCTAACGATATGATCTTCATAAACGGCAGCCACCAAATTTGTCAGCCCCAATACTATCTTTTCGCGAGGCCAAGCTATTAGAGAGCAGTATAGAGACGAGCTTATCATGGGAATAACTCGCCCGCATGTATTTTCATCTATTCCCATTTTTAATTCTGTAATTTATTCTTTCACATTTATAACTCGGTTCCTGCTGAAATACCATTTCTCGGCGTAGGAAATTATATTAAGGAAGACGGCAGTATGTGTGGATGGGGATTTGGCCCTTTCTCTCTTTCTTTGCCTCTCATAAAAATGAGTCACGGAGTCCTTTAATCTTTTTAGGCATAACGAAATTACAAATTATCTCCTAAGGGATGTGGTGTAATTCTTGAGCACCAGGGAAAATCCATTTATAACCTCGTTTCTTCTTTTTGTAATCACTTAAACTTCTCGAGTTGAACGTATACATTTAACTCTCTGAACACTATTTAGTTTTTCTGATGACTATTATTTCTTCCATTGATTTATTCAAGCGCATATATTACAGTAGGTTTCAATTCAAGTGCACAGCAAGTGAAGGGATAACTTCCGAATTATGTTAAGTCTCTTACTGCCCAATACAAAAAAACATGAAGAGTTATTTATCATTCACACTTAAGGTTGAGTCCACATGCCAGCTTCTTTTAAAAGTAGTTTCAACTCTTTTCTGGATTATTCTCCAAGAAATTATAATTGATTTAAAAACGTTCTACTGCTAATTTCAAACTGATTTCATTTGCCGAGATTAAATTTTTGAAGCGCTGGAAGTGGTTCGATTTCTGGTAAGTACCACTTTTCCTGCGATATTCCACAGAGGAAAAATCATACGCCTTGACCAGGATTCGAACCCGGATCCCAGTCAAGGCGTGCTGAGTGTTTCAGCCAGTTAAGCTACCGATCGTCCTCTTCTTCCGTGGATTTTTGAGAGTTTTATAGGAACCAGCTATTCCTGAGTTATTTATGGGAACAATTTATTATTGTGGCTGGTCTCGACATTCTAAAAATTTGGCCACTCTTACTGTTGGCTGTTCCTTACTTTAAGAGAAAAAACAAGAAGAATGTGATTTAGTGATGTGACCCTGGAAGCCGTTTGGTCATAAGTCCTTATGAGCCCTGCTTATCAAGGAGAGCGCTCTTGCGACCTTTTACTGACTCAGTGTCCCGTGGAACGTTGGGTGCATGAAGTCGCCACTCGTCCCAACGGCCGCCCTGTCATTCACCTGGCGCTCCATTCTTGCTCGGAAAAAAGTCGAGAGTGCCTCCGGGCGACCGTTTCATTCCGCGCGTTTCCTCGGCTGCTGCGACTGCACCCTGCGCGTCGGTCACCTCGTCTGGGCCAAGGGCGTGAGGAGGAAGGGCTCTTTGCGACTCCCATCCAGCGCTCCGTCGTGAGCTTTTCAGGGCTGAACGCTTCGAGACCCATCGGGTGAAAGCCACTCCCTTCAGGTGCAGAAGAGAAGAATTCGTCGCTTTTGTGTTTATAGCCCAACTGCCTCCCGAGTGTGAGTTTTCTCTCCGCGCTGCTCGCGGGACTTTTTTTCTCGCACACTCGAATTGTATTTGTCCGCAGAGGCGTCTCTGAAAGGTGTCCACAGTTTACATAATGGGTGGATTTCACGCAAGTCTCGGGAATTTAATACTTGTGCACTGGGCTGACGACGCGACGGTACTCCTCGCTTAATTTGGATCTCAACCTGTTCGCATTATTCGACGACAGCGGGATGTGACTCTTTGGCCTTGAGGATGGAGCAACTTGCGCCTCTCGAGTGGACAACAAAAGTACGACACGGTAGAAAGTCGACCAAGTCCGGCGGGTAATTGACGCTCTGTGACAGCGCTTTCGGAGCGTCTGAGCATTTATGGTGGACAAGAAAATGAATTGCAGTGAGGACGGAAGCGGTAGTTGACGCCGGAGGCCGACATATTTAGGCGCTGCTATTTGTGCAATTTTTTTCTTCTTTCAGGTGATATAGGTAGGTCTATTAATTTGAAAAATATTTATTCTCTTTGCCAACGTTTGGTATCATCAAACAACTAATTCGAAAGGTACTCTCTCTGAGCTCTAAAGAAGCATGTATACAAATGCGAAACGTTGGGAAAGAAAATAAATATTTTTCAAACTAATAGACCTATATCTCCTGAAAGAAGAAAAAAATTATTGTGCAATGGAGGGAAAAGCGACGAATACATATACATATATATATTGATTATAAATTGCATTTATTACCTCATAACGGACAAACCGATGAACATTTTTTATTGAAAGGTCGCTCGTAGGTAATTGATAGCACTGGGAAAGACATTGGCATAAAAAAGGCCTAAGGGTCCCGGGTTTATTATGGTGAATGCTTTTTAGATGATTTTCTACTCTTCAACAAGAATAAATAAGTTATGTGCCGAGCCATTTTCCATCGGCGTTAATGGGCTAAATAGTATTCGGATGTAAAATGAAAAAGATACTAATTCCCTCGAGTTAAGGCACATCATGGATACACCGTGAGCGTATTGAACCCTGCACAGAAATATTTATATTTAACACAGCTGATGAAAGTACGAGTTCGAGAGGCAACTCGCAAGGCTGGGGTAACTTAAAATCTTGAGGTAACTCGAGTTTCAGGGTGATGAGGAGGATATTATTTTAACTCTTACTACTTTAAAACATAGCTAAGATTGCTTGAATGTTAATGGACAAATTAAACGTTTTACTTACCCAAAGAACCAATGACTTGCGTCCACATTCTATGTCCACAGCCCCTGTACAGCTGGAAATAATTACGAACATACGGGAAATGGTTAATATCTATCGCCCAACTCCGATAAAAACTATTTTCATCAGCGTGAATATTGCAGTACAAAGGCCAACATAGTTTTGCGATCTGTGGTTAACTTTTAGATGCTATAAACTATACTGCCACTGGTCAGTTGGTGCCTTTATCAGCCCACTGTGAGGATGGTTTTTAGTGCAGAGGTTGACAGTGAGGCCAGGTGCATGTGTACAATGCACGAAAGCGTTCGCTATCAAACGACATCTTATGCCTCACAATTCCACGGGCCGTAAAAATGTCACGGGCTATAAAAATACCTGGGTAGTCCTTTTGTGCGGCCCTTTGAATTTTCGTATTAGCTCTGCAGTTATATACCGATAAGTAACTTCGGATGAAATAAGGCTCTATTGAAAATTAATGGCGTGAATGACTTTGTCCCTGTGCGGCTGTTGTTTCCTTTATTGACTCTACTATAGAAAAACTCTTATGGGAAAGCAAACAAAGTAGAGTGGAACATCGAAGGAGACTGGCATTTTTAAAATGCAAATAAGCGTTCGAACTACAGAAATTGAAAAGGTTACCAAAGGACCTGCTCCGAAAGGAACTTTATTAATTTTATCTCCCATGCCCTTTAATTTTTTTCGGGTTTGTGAATGAGGTCGAAATTTACGACGGTCGGTATTTAGGCAGGAGGTGGCAGTTAATTCTGCTCTGTGAATCGATTTAAACGATTAGTATGCAAATTTCATGCTCCTTGATCTGAGAAAGGGTTTCCATAATTTCGCTCCGTATCTCAGCTCGGCAGGAACTGGTTTTTATACCTCCATTTTAGGGAAGCTCCTTCCAATTGGATTTTAAATGATGAGAGTGGGAGAAATTTTCATCTCCTGACTCAAGTAGGTTTTGGGGCCTGTGGAAATTATATACTAACATTCCGCTTCAATAAAGAACCATATTATTGAATTTGGAGAATACTTTTCTGGTTTTAATTACATGTGGCGTTTAAGGGGATGCAAAGTATGTCGGTGTGCAGGTTCAGGAATATACATTTCGATCTATGTTTGGTGAATGGCTAGCGATCGAGTAAACGGCCAGTACACAAAATAATCTCTAAAGCTCGTTGTTAATATGAAATGGTCGATTTTGCTGGATTTTTCTCTGAAAAAGACGGCGAGGAGGGTCCATTTCCCTAAAAAAGCGGTCACTGTGGATGAAAGAGTAGTAATCATCTCACTTAGTAGCCCGATTTACTGATAATAATTCTGCCTGTGATTGGAATTCCTCGGCTCCAAAAGATTTAAAAGTGTAATCTGACCTACCGGCAAAAAAGCAATCGTGCGCGCATAATTGTGACACCTATGGAATTATTTAAAACCCACTGTAGTCGAATGAGGAAACATTTTTAGAAATGCATGAAGAAAATGAGGTTGCTCGTTCGGTTTATAGGTGGGGATCGCCTTATTGCAAGCTTCTTACAATTGCGGCGGATTCAGCGCTCAATCTACCTATGTGGTTTTTCTTCCATAGACTGAGGCGGTGAAGAGCATACGCATCGCTTCCTTCCGCACATACTATACGTTACAGACACCGCCTTCCGTTGGTCCTCACGTTTGTAGCTTCTCTTCCTCTATTCTTCCATTACATTATTTTTCTTCATCCAATTGCCGATAAACCATTGTGTTCTTCCATTCTCGCGCATTATATTCGTTCATAAGGGTATACGACTGTAACAACTGCATTGAATGTGTCCACTTTCATTCAATTTTCCTTTTGATTGCTGTGTGATGTTTTAATCTGTGGGCTGACAGCCATTAGTGAGCGAGTTGCCTATTTTATAGTGTGTTATTTCTTTAGAAGTGCCGGGTTTGACGTTTTACAGTCATTTTACGTATACTTCCAAAGCGTTCCTTCAGTATATTTCTTTCTCTGATTTATTAGAAGAATTTGTCATTTTTGTTGATTTTTTACATTTTCATTTTTACCGTGATATTTTACCTTAAAATGACAGTAAAATTTTGAAACCATGGTCGAAATAAAGAATAGAGAAAACAATGTTCCTCTTTTAAAGGTTATTATCTTCTCTTACTAATTTTTCCTAAAATTTCAGTCTTAACACCCCGAGTACAACCCCATTGCGGTGGATTTCATTGCAAAATGGAGGTGTTTCGTATCATACAGCTATGAAAGTCATTCCCTGGTTTGCATTCTAAGTCCCTGCTAGTAAGTCCGCTATTCCACGAAATCCTATTTTTTCGTCACTCACTTTGCAAGAGCGCATTCTGCAATTCCATTCACCGCTTCGAATGGATTTTTTTGCTCCGAGGGTGCTCGAGTTGCAAAATCGAAAAAGGAGAAATTCGTTGGATCCGGGTGGGAAAATGCGGAAATCTGCAAACGAATGAAGGTTCTTTCTGTTCGTGCCGAGGGGCCGGCTGGAATGCAATGAAACGCCCATTTAATGTTCTCCTATCATCCCCGCCACAATGCTAGCCTTCTTTTGCGCGCCTTTAGAGTAAATAACTTATTCATTTAGAGCACGGTGAGCTCCGACGCTCTGTTTTAATGCGCCTTCTAAAGCGCTCTCGCTTGTGATCCGCTTTTATTCCGCGAGTCCTTTATTGTGCTTCTGCTCTACATCCCATCGTTTCATTTGAGCTTAACGAGTACAAGTGAGCTTAGCTGTCTGTGCGACTGCTCCGCGATCTAACCTGTCGACATTAAAATTGTATCAGCGGATTATGGTCGACCTTGCAGGATCACGGTAACGGCTTTAGAGAACATATCTCCGTTTTAGTGATCCTCGAAAGTTTTTCCTAATTTTAAACTAGTATATGTGGTCTAAAACTTCGACACTTACGTTTGTTCCCTTAATAGCATGAGTTTTCATCGCACTGGTCGCGGCGAAGCTTATGATGATTCAGTTTTTAGGTAGTATACCTGCCGTAAATTGTCATTTCCTACTGTTTAGTGCATTTGTGGAAATGAGAAGAAAGTGTCGCGGTGCTGAGTGAAATGCGTGTACGTAAAATAAAAAAAAGGTGGCAGTGGCCATATTTTCCAAATTTGAGCTAGCGTAAATAAATTGCTTTTGCCTTTTTTGTTTTGAATTAACGGTAACATTGAATCAAAGCGAGTACCACCAAAGGTGGAAAGAATTGTATATCCTAGTTCTTCATCTTACTTCTGTGGAGTGTAATTAAATGTGTTTACTAAGAAATGATAACGCCCAATTGAAACCCATTTAACACTAATTGTTTGCTTTAATTGCAATCAGTTAATTTAGGTTCAGACAATTCTAATAAAGAAAATATTTAATAGTATTTTCATAGATATGAAATAGACACGTGAATATATGTCAATCTCACAAAAATTACCTCTATCTACGTATACACCTAGTGAACCGTCGGAAGAACGAATTTAAGCGCTTGTTAGGACACGAGCTTTGGAAATGGAAGATATGAGGAAGAAGGAATCGAAGAGAGGAGCTAGGAGAAGATGCTAGATGGTGAATGAGTCCTGCTATTTTCGGTAATTTTTCGGTAGATGACCTCATCATCAGAAATCTATCATATTTTTCTGGGAACTGCGAGTTAACATCGTTGAAATACAGGAAACGATACGGGCCGATTATGTTCCCATGGTAGACACTAAGCTTAACGAAGCTTCTTCCACCGATTAGTAATTTTCTTCCTTCTGAAATTCTTTTGAGACCATTTGGAGAGTAGTGATTCCATGTGACGTCCTGCTGTAATCGTTCCTGAGATTACGCGTCAAAGTTATTTCCTGGAACCTTTTTCTTAGCATTTTCCAATAATGGAGTGACACCGTTCATTTTCTTGCCCTTGGGTACTTCACATTCCAAAAATGAATTTCCATACTAAAACCTGTACCGGATTTTTCATTTGCAGACATTGAACATGGCATGCGGGCATCTTCAATGAACCAAAGGATTTATCGCTTTCAATCAAACTTTAGCTCTCTCAATTTAATGTAAAAACGTGTGAAACATCGGTTCTGCAGTGACCCAAATATCCGCTGAAGAATTGATTAGCCAAAAATTTGATTTGGCCTTTGCAAAACTTTAAAAGAAGCTGATCATATTAACATTCCGTTCTTTTGCTTGTAGTGATAATGAATTCCTTGCCATTAATGTATGTCAGTGATTTGATGGTCGAATCTTGTTTCCCATTGTATTGACAAGATGCTTTTTGATTTTCGTCTAGTAATTCAGTCTATATTATGTTGATACTAGCATAAATGCCCGTAGATTCTCAATGGGAGCGATATAAGTAAGAAATTATATGGTAGTTATATTCATGCCCAAGAGAATCTCATTTCTCATCTTAATTTTTTACTAATTGGAATTTTCCCGTTTTTTCGCTTAATGATGCATTTTATGGAGCTATTTTACTAAAATTGTTTATTTTTAAAACAATAAAACTAAAACATTATTCAAGTTTCGCGAGGGGTGTGTGGTTAAGATCATCATAAACTTCGAGCATGTTTTCACTTTAGTGAGTTCGAGTGAACCTTTTTACGCTAATAATGGAGACAGTATTTGAATTTTTATTTGAAAGAAGTATCCTGTAATTACGCGGATTTTGTCAAGGTAAACGGCGCATTACTTCATGCTGGCTAAATAGAAAGTAGTGATTTTAGACTGATGGCTGGGAGCCCATTGGAACCCCGGCCATCCCATTGAGCTCTAGGACTGTATCAAGGTTAAATAAGTGTAGCACATAGGTCTTTAGGAGTGAGCAAAACTTTACATACAATAATAATAATACGTTTTATTAGGATTTAATAAAAATACCTTTGCAATAGTCTTCGTCATGGTTAAGGACAACATAAAAATATCAAAGTACAATATTATGGTTTTTACACATCAGATACTCATCAACAGAGTAAAAAGCTTTTGATGCAAGCGAACAATGAATTACACATTTTAATCTTGACAAGGTGACATTTCTGGCCTCTTGGGGCAAAAAAATAAACATTGTGTTAATGTTCCATAGTGAGCATGTATTTGAAGAACAGAATGAGAACCACAGTCAAAAGCCTTAGAGAGGTCACATGCAATCAAGGCAGTGGACAAGAATAGAAAACGATATACTACCATACCGATTAGCCCTAAATATAAGAATCAATGTGTATCTCAAAATGCAGACACCTTCTAAAAGCCGTTAAATCAACGTTTAAAGGTTGGGGTAAAAAGTACCCCGACTGAAATCACACTTATATTTGCTAATATTGATCATTAAATTTTATGTAAAGCATAAAATATTAGCGCAAAAATTCCCGTTCAAAGGCATTACTCAGCTTGCCAAGGAAATATGTTATTGTTTAAATCTAAATAAAATTAATAATTTTGGTCATACAAACTTAATTTTTAAGCAAAAACGAAGCTTATAACAAAATGGATTGCGAAAATTTAATACGTTATTTATTCAGCCATCTGATGGTGTAAATGTAAATGTTATATCTCGATGGCAAGTAATTTAAAAAAGCAAAAAATGAAATTTCTGCACTGATTCTAATGCTTTTCTTATGGTAGTAAATGACAGGATCCCGTTTTAGGGCCACTTGGGCCCTGAGGCCATTTTAATATAGCCTATTTCCTCTGCAGTACACTCAAATACCCACAAATAAAATGTAAAATTAATCGATTCTGCTGTTTTCCAGTGCAAATAGAAGAAACATTTTCATTTATATATATAGAAGAAAGACTAGTTCGATATGGGTAATTCCCCGCGAGTTGAGTAAATGTAATGTGCTCGATCCCCGCCGAGTTTTTTTTAGGTTCACACCATAATTCTTTACGACATTACGACAAATTTTCAGTAGTTCCTCTGTATTCGTACAGATGGCGGAGATATTCGCCTCCGAATTTTCCAAAACGTCGTTTTTTGCTGTTTGCAGGGTCCCGCGCGACGGATATTTTGATTATTCTGATATTTGTTCCATTTTATTCCAAAAATCGATTGCTTTCGAACCCTCAGAAATATCATTCTCATGCGTAATGTGAGAGATTTTTAAAGCCCTGTACCTCCCCAAAATACCTACACATGTAAATCACACTTCAGAATATGATGAACGGGACTACATTGATGCATTAGTATCAAAATGATTGATCCAAAGCGATATTTTGCTGAAATATGTGCCACCTAAAACTAAAACTGTTGGTTGCCGAAAAATGGCCAAGTATAGGCCATTTTTTCATAATGTGGGGCCGATTGTTAACCGATTTTAATATAATTTTGACTATTAAAAAACCAAAACATTTTTATTTTCAATGAATTAGGTTTAAATGTTGATATTTTCTTCATTTCCGAGATATCGGGATTTCCGAACGAGCTTAGCAGAAAACAAGAGTGGCACTCGGCGACCACGTTCCTCAGGTAGCGGCGCGGTGTTGGCTGGGACAAGGGCAAAATAAGGCAAAAGAGTATAAATGAGTCATGACAGCATTTTAATGGTTGTTAGTTGAAAGAAACGACGTTATCAGCGCAAAGTAGGAATAAATGATAACATTGCAAACTGCAGAAATTTTCATTCAAAATCTATGTTATTGCTGATGTGAGGCTTTTTTTAACACTATAATTTATCTTTCGTCTTGCAATAGCCATCAATAAATTCAGACCAAAATTATGTTGCAGTAAACAAAACAGTTGGCTTACGGTATTCTCGATATCTTCTATTCGTCTGGCTTTGTCCGAAGATTACTTCTGATGTGAAATATTGTTTCCGTTTAATGTACTGTTTAGGTATTTCATTTGGCATGAAACAGTCATTTTATGCCGGAAGGACGTCACTCTGATAAAATCCGCGGGAAATTGTAAAACTAGCATGCATCATTTGATCGCCATGTTTGCCCACCAGTATTCGCGACTCCTCCCAGCAGACGGCAATACGGCTAGCGCGCCCTTAGTTAGTTCTTAGCCCGCCATGGGACGCCCTCTCTCCCGCATGCCGACCCCGCGCTCACTTGAAATTTTCATTCTGTGTGTATGTGTTCGGGCGTCCTCCTTCCCTTCCCTTGCGATGTCTTTTTATAAATTTCCCTCTCTTTGCCGCCTTCCTTCCTTTTCTCTCGCTCGACGGAGGATGTTGTGCTCGGCTATCCTTTCGCCCTCTCCTCCGTGAGTGGCCCTGGAGTGTGCACAGCCGCGGCGGAAACTAGGGCGGCTCGCTTCGGCAATTGCCGGCCTCTTCCTTATTTGCTTAAGTGGTCTGAAATTCACTTTGTCTGCTTCACTTCATCAACGGAGCGGAGACTTGTCGAGGTTATAAAAAAAGAAAAATTACACCCTAGCAAGAGTGTTTAAATTTTATATTTCGGTTTGAATTTTTAATCGAGAAATGAAGAAAATTATTCGTCGTCGGGCTTACCCCGTTAAGTGGTTACCCTATGATGTGCCCAATGAGGTAAGTTCCTCTAAAATCCTTGCCGATAAAAGGTGCCAGGGAAGTATAGAATTAGGTTTTTAATATTTAGCGCTCACGCGGTATTTAAAAAGGAGCAGATTCAACAATCTGGCTCTCCTACAAAGGGAAGTACTCAACTCAATTAGAGGTACTTTTATTTAAGCTGATTGAGTAAGGAATGTTTTCTGGCTGGAAGTTACCCTGACTCTCCAATTCGTTTTAATTGCATACAGAATGTGGCCCAGCCCGATAAATTTTTTAAAGCGTCACTGAGGGTTATAGTTCCTCTCATAACACTGAAAGGCTAACCTGCCCCCCTACGTGAATGAACGCATACAACGCTTGCTACCGCGTTTTTATTCCCTACCCTCGACTTGAGTGCGTCACATTACAATTTGGGTTAGAAAAGTTGGGATAGTTGGAGACACCTATTGTTGGTGGCAACAAGTTACGCACCAATAAATATATCGGCATGGCTGTCCTCCATCAGTGCCGATCGCCGGGAAGAGATGGCTATAACATGTTTGAAGATGAGAAACAGTACCCTAACACTCCTACCTGTTTTCTGAGGAAAAGATGCCTCCGCGATACGGCACATGCACTTCTTAGCGTAAATCTCCTTACAGAATGTGACGAACATCGGGCGAGCCGTGCCAGACTTAACAATGCCTATCTAATTGAGATCTTAATTGATGATATTGAAAAAATTGACTAAAGTACTGCGTTTTATAAAGAAAATTATCTCCTAAATAAATTGTAGTAATACAATTTATTTAGGAGTAATACAATTTTATGCATAGTTTTACTTTGAGACTGACAGGTGCACAAATCAAGTATTGACATAATTTGGTAGTGAGAGGTGCGAAATTACCTTTGCTCTTGACGCACCCAAATATCAAAACTACTGATAATCGTTCTTGGCATCTGTGAAAGTGAGGTGGCAGAGATGAACGAAGGAGGAGATCCTGCTAATGGTCCATGCTTGTTTGAGGTACTTGGATTTTCATGGTAGCTAAAAAATGCGCTCTTTATGGAAATGCCTCAAAATCATTTTTGGAAATGTTGTGATTCTAATATTCGTCGAGGTGCTCTATGGTATCAACAAAATTCATTTATATTATCTATTTAAGTTACCGACTATTCACTACAAGAGGAGCCTCATGGAGTGAAATGGTGCTTTATTCTGTTAATGGCCCAGGCGATCGCTAATCCTTCGAAAGTACTGCACCCTGTTTATCCCTTGTGTTCTTTGATACCTATTTCATGAGTTTGTTTTATCCTGTCTATCCCACGGAATCTCTTGATTTGAGGTTGGAATAAATGTAAGAAATATTGATTTTTATAGCCATCTTTTTCTAGTGAGATTGTTCTCTGTATTTCTTGGCTATTCCTATCATTAAGCTCTCCATCTTTTGTTGATCCTGTCAAATGGCTGGTTGATACTGGTTGCGTAAATTTCGTGACTGTTGGAACGTGGGTTTAAATAGAGGCATGGTGATAGATGGAAGCGTTGGTATTTATATCTGAAATTTAAACTTTTTTTTACTCTTCGCTATCAGATCTAAGTGAGATATAATCAAATTCTACAAAAGAGAAACCTCATTTTAAGTGACATAAGCCCCAGGTGGAAATTTCTGTCGTAGATTATTTTCCCACAGCTTGATGTTTTATGTACGCTTGCTAATATCGATTGCTTATATTTTGTAAGTATTTTCATAATTCCTAGCCAAATAGACCGACTGAATATTTTTGAAAAAGTGAAATGTGGAATTCATGGTTGAATATTGCCGGATAATGTTGGTTGTAAATGCAGCATTCAACTTGATAAGGAATCGTTCTTATATCGTGAAAGACCATTGATTACATTGTTGCCACTTAGTGGAGTGTCTTGCATCTTCTCGGATAAGTCGTAGATTTACGGATTTGCGGGAAGTACTATGTATTCTTGGGTAACGTCAAGCGAAAAAAATTGGCTGCCTTGAAATATCTGTATTCAGATCATCCTACGGTGTATTACTGTGTGATCTAGTTGAACACGCCCAAGTGAACGATTTTCCTGTGGGGGACTATTCTGTAGAGACTAAAAATCGCTATCAGTACGTCTGGAATCCGGGGTGACATGGCGGTGTATATATTGACCTGGAAAATTGAAGGTCAGTGGTTTACATATCGGTGCAAAAGACCCTTTTTCTGTGGCTTTTTTAAGTGGGTTCAATAGCCGTTCACCGCGGCAGAGTTGACCATTTCAAACCTACATTCCTCCGTTGAGCGGAAATTTCACTGAATCTGCTTTTTTTACAATTTCACCGTCCCTTTAGACTATGAGTACAGCTTTAAACTGAAAGTAAGTACTTAACTGGATTCAATGGCAAAGTTAAAAGAAAATTTTTCGCTTGGGAAATTAGTAAGATCGAGTCAGCTTTTTTACTTGTTAGTTTAAGGCTTTAGTTTGGGCTGTTAAATTACCTTTGTTTTTTTAATTATTTTTTAAACTTCCGTCTGTCGATAAAATCATCCTCATGTCAGTCGAGGTCGTCGAGGCTTACAGCCGAAGAAATCAACGTTTAACTGTCATAACGCGCTGCAAAGGAATTGACGCGCCTGAAGTGTATGCAACCTGCATTACACAGTTGATGAGCCGTTACATAACTTCTAGGATGTAAAGGCTCGGAAACTCAAAAGACCGGTGTGGAATGTGGTATTTCTGCTATTACATGTATGAATCACAAATACTACACGAATTGAAAAATAAAATAATATTTTTTCACGATTCTCCCGATTAGGAAAAAAGAGCTAATTTTTCGAGAAGTATGCCATTTTAGTCACGAACATGGTATTGGAGGACCAAGCTTCAATTTTGCAAATGGTGTGCTGATTTGTCGGTTACAACTGAAAACCTACTAATATCATCAGTTGTGTTGCAAGGTTTTGTAGAATTTAAGAAACGGTACTTGAATGAGTGGAGTGAGAAGAGTACTTGCTTACCACCCCGAGGGTCCGCATTCTGAACCTGGTAGTTTACAAGACTGATCATCAAAGAAATCCCAATCAAATCTTTTTGCGAAGTGGGTGGTTCATAAAGTTAATTTCATCGCTAATCAAATCCTTTTACCATTCACATAATACTACCCTTACCAAACAAGTCAGTAATCCTTAAATGCGATAACCAACTCAGCTGTTAAATTGGCTCTCGTAATATCTAATACTGCTCGTAAGTAAACACATTTTTAGTCGGTACAAAATATGAAAGACTCTCCTGATATTGATGTGAGTCGTGTTGAGGGCTGTGGAAAGAATTGAAGGCTAGTTGGTAAGAATTGAGGGCTAGCTGGTAAGAATTGAAGGCTAGCTGGTAAGAATTGAGGGCTAGCTGGTAAGAATCGAAGGCTAGCTGGTAAAAATCGAAGGCTAGCTGGTAAGAATCGAAGGCTAGCTGGTAAGAATCGAAGGCTAGCTGGTAAGAATTGAAGGCTAGCTGGTTAGAATTGAAGTCTAGCTGGTTAGAATTGAAGGCTAGCTGGTAAGAATTGATGGCTAGCTGGTAAGAATTAAAGGCTAGCTGGTAAGAACCGAAGTCTAGCTGGTAAGAATCGAAGGCAAACTGGTAAGAATGGATTTCTACCTATAAGATTTGGATCCCTTGATAAATAAAGTATATGAATAAATGAAATTGTTTTTGATAGAAATTGAATCTCGAGGTATGGATATTTGAGGACCACAGTCATGAAACTGAGCTTAAGTTTTATTTATGTCAGTTCTAAGACAAAATCCTTTTGGATAAGGAAATATTTCTCAGTGTTCCATTATTTGTCCAAGTATCTTCAAAATGTTCTTGACGACTGTTAATTATTATTTACAGCGATTTAATTTTATGATTTCTATGATATGCATCAATAGTTGAAGTATTTTATTCCAAAACCACTTCCAAATAATAGGAAAAGTCTCGTCTGCTAACCATCTCGAGAAGAAATGGACGTCTTTGAAAAAGGCCTGGTGCACAAGATCTGATTTGATAGTGACAGAGCCATTGTTTAACGATGATATCACAGTCGGGACCTCCACGCTTAACTATCTGCCTAAAATGTCATTTGCCCCGTTGGAATGACTATGGACTCAATGTGCAACGAAGTTAGCTTTAGGCTGGATAAATCATCGGCCGTAAATCCGTAAAAATCTTCGGCTTCCTTTAGATTAAGAACTTATGTCTATTTTCTTGAACGGAGATAGTTAGGTTTAAATAATTCTATAATGAACCACCAATGTCGGCAATTTTTTTTTTTTTGGTAAAGACTATTTAAAAGGGATAAAATACAATGCATTTGTCGTTTGCTACCCGTCCACAAACATAAAATGTCATCGGAATATATAGAAACCAATATACAACATTTCCGGAGTTAAAAAAGCTGTCTCTCCTACTCATCTATGAAACAATTCATAAAAAAGTGGGTAGATCGGGTATTTCCATTTTAAATATCCCACTTTCTTCTCTTTTTGAACTGTCACCGCTGTGGGGAATTGAGCTAATCTACGTTGCCTTAACCCCTTTGAATCTAAATTCGCGAGCATCTTATTCACAGCTGAACTCGCAATGTTAAATTTGAAATGCACCAGCTGATCAAATAAAACAGGTTACTGCGTTATCGAGAGTTAGCACGGTTTTTCTCGCTTTTACCTGCGAATTTCATTTACTCGAGGTTATCTGCCCACCTCCACAGTCCTTAGCTCCAACGGAATGATCTAAATTTTCATTGATATTAACATTTCAGCCATGTTGGCTGATTTACCTCGCGTCTTTGAATAGACCAGTCGTAGTACATCCGATGATTTGCGGATGCACTTTCGGCACACATAGCATGTCTGAAAGTGCATATGGATTGACTGAAATACAATTTACGACTGCAAACAAATTCTAGAGAAGTATTTTCATTTATTGATCGTTGCTAGTATCGGAGAATCGGCATGCTTAAGAACCTTGAAAGCACCAAATCAATTTCTTCGATAGCTCGAGAAAATGAAATATTCTGTGCATCTTCCTTTGAAACATTTCTGTACGAGTACTCTGATTTATCAGCGATCCATAAATTACCCCTGCCGAAGCCTATCACGCATGGATTCCTTCAGCTTTGGAAGCGATACACTTTCATCTCCAGCAGCGAGGAATCATCGAAGCTGCAGCGCCAATCGCATTCACCTCCACGGACGGCGTGGCGGAAGTTTTTAACGAGGAGCAAGGGGACTACGCGTGGCCTCGATTGGTGCGCACCCAATTTTCCGCCAAATTTCCGGTCGGGTGGAAGAGGCGGCGGGCGACGGCGATGGGTTAGTGTTCAGTGGCGCCACTTGCAGGGAGGTGCACTCTCTCCAGACGGGGGCGTCTGCGAGTCAGCCACTACCAAAGTTGGGGTGTGAGGTGACAGGTCTTGGAAAAAAATGGAAAGGGGAATCGTAGAGGAAAAGTGAGACGCGTTCTTGCAACATGACCCCTACTCTTCTGCTTGCGCTCCCGTCGTGCACGAATGTTGGAAATGGCGAGCCCCAGTACCTGTTGGTTCACCACACTCAATTTGTCGTTTATTTTCACCTGATGGTAATACGTTGGTCCTCATTTCTATCATTAAATTCATACCATGTGAATTTTAGTGGGAAAAATTGCATCCAGCGTGGAAACTCGAGTATAGAAGGACTAGAAGACGTCGGATAGTGGTCTGGATATACGGAAAAGTGACCGATATTGATTTTATTTTTAATTTCAGTCGATACTAATAGTACAGTGAAATAATAATAGCTGTGCGCGTGTTATAGTGCTTTTTTATAATAAAAGATATGCAATATTTTAAAGATGGCTACTCAGGAGTATGCCAGTCAAAATAGGTTGGGATTTGACATGAGGTGGTTCGAATAAATAATTTTTTTGTTCAGTCATCACACGTGGACATCTCAAAAATGTCCCTTAGTGATCTCAAAAGCCTCAGAAGACCTCTCAGAAACATTTCAGATAGTCTCTGAGGCTAATCTGAGATGTCTTTGAGACGTCTCAGATACATCACTATGTCCACTCATTTCATAGTCTCTGAGACATCTCTGTCTAGTGTCCGGCAAATCACATGAGTTTCTCAGACATGTATCTGAGTGGCCTCAAATGTCACACATTCTACCTCTAAAAAGGTAACACCTGAGGTATGTGGGAACACATACCTATCATGCCATTCTCTTTTGGAGTGTTCACGTTCATAAAAGTTTGATTCTCGGCGATAGGCCTTGTAATATTTTCTATACTCGCATGTTTACCCTAATTACCTATCTAGGAATACTCAAGTTCCAAAGACATTTGTATATCTTAAACGCTTCTATGAAACTCATAAAATCTTCATCTGGTAGATTAATTCCGTGCTAAGGTCTGTGTTCCCCACTAGCAGCCACTTTAGCTATTTTAAGCATAGAAGTACCGGCCGGTCAGAGAATCAATTCATTTACATAAATGGCACCACGAAAAACTATTGTAGTTTGAATTCTATTCTATGTCACTAATGAATTGTTTTTAATGAGAAAGTTTTTTTAGGTAAAGCAAACTTGGTTAATGATTACCTGCTTTCAAACCAAACCAAATGCCGAGGTAGTTATGCAATTTATACACTATAGCAATTATTAAATATTTTGGTTTATTTGAAAGTATATATGGTAACTGGAATACTATGGTGCACCTTACTTGAGTGTTCGAGTAACCTTATTTTGGTCAATTCTGATATCGCAGTTGGCGCACACTATACAATAACTGGGGATGTTGCACTTTGCATTAGAAGCGTTGAAACAGATTCTGCGAATCTACAATTGTATATTAATACAATATCGTAATAAAAACTTTTGAATCAGTATTATTGTGCATTTTTATGCATTAAAGTTACGTGTTACAATTGTTTATTACGTAATTTATTACATGTAGGAAAAATTTTGTTTTAAACAATTGAAAATATTTAAAAATACAACCGTGACTATGTAACTATTTTATATATTTTTCAAATTTTTTATTAGGATGTGTAATATTTCAACAATTTTTATGTGTTCATCGACACAGAACTGTAAACATGTTTTTAATATAAACAGTTTTTCTTGAACAATCAAAAGTACAGGAGATATAAACAATAGAAGATTTCTTGGTATCATATGCATCACCTAATTATAACCCTTCGGGTAAATAGCTATTATAACTGTGTAGAAAACATAAGAGTATTTTTTTTATGTATTTTTCCACGATTTTTGGTCTAATAAAAATTAAACAGTGACTTGATAAACTTTCTAGCTCACTCATCTTAGTTATTGCTGTCACAGCCATAGCATATAATTTTTCTGGTTTTGCACAAATTTATTACAGCAACAACACACTTCTTTTGTCTTATTTCCTTGGCAATTTCTTATCTGGCAGCGCTTTCTAGTTCCCTGACTGTTCCTCGATAAGAAGCTTTGCTCTGTTTGTGGGGGTTGCATTTGTTGTTTATATGGTTCAGCAAGTTGTTTAGCTACTTTCAAAATAAATGATCTTCTTGTTATACTCGTACCATTCAATAATTTGAAAATAGTGTGCGCATTTATCATAGACAAATCTAAAATATTATAAAAAACAAGAATTGGCCATCTCCGAGACGCTGCTTGCACACTATACAATCGGGTCATCTGGTCAATTATGTCTACACCAAATTTTGTTTCATTATAAAAACGTACTGCTTCTTGCATTTTCTTCGCCTTTTTCTCATTAACCATGCAACCTGAGTGGAGAGAGCTAAGAATTAAAACATTTTATTTACTTTACCTTGGTAAACAGTCAACAGATTGTCTCTATTCTTGTACAATACAGTAGAGTAGAGTGGATTTTTATAATTTTTCGCGGATGAAGGAACTTCCCTTTTCTGCCGTCTCAGGGTACCGACCAAGCTGGTTTTTATTTTTCTCAGTTCATCGGCTAATATTAAGGAGGTGAAAAAATTATCTGTTGTAATGTTTCGTCCCTTCTCAAGATATGGCACTGCCAATAACAACATGCTCTCCTAGCGTTGGATTAGTAGGCCGGTCATCGTCTTTACCTAGTGAAGGAAAGCCGTTCAAAACGTGACGTTTTTTGCATCACACAAAAGCCAGTATTTCATTCCATATTCATCTGGCCTTTTAGGCATGTACTGGGTGAATGGACAACGGCATTTTGAAGGGAAGAGTTGTTCATCAACAGTTATTTTCTGAGGGCCTATAGCAAGAAATACAATTAGATATGAACATGTACCATACTTCTGAAACTAAGCAAAACTTATCTTGTTTTTCTTTGAGGTCTATTTTCGCGTATGTCAAAACGAAGATACTTCATGGTCTCCTCAAACCGGTGCTTCAACATAGTCTGGCGAAAAAATGGTGAACTCCATTCACTATCCCATAGTTCTTTATAACTCAGACCCCTGATGCCACACGCACCTCTAGCATAAATTATTGAAATAAAAGCATCTAGTTCTTCTAAAGTCAACGTCCACGTATCGTTTTTCAGCTTTCGGCGTGCCTCTATCTCAGTACAAGTTTTGATAATGCGCAAGATGGACTCACTGATAAAGAGCCTCCAAGCACTCAAGGGCGAGCCCTTCTCCACATAGCGTTTTGCGTGACCCGTAGGCCCACAGGTCTTCTTCAAGATATTCTGCACACCCCACCTACTGTGAGTATTACCCGAAGCAACGCGAAACCAAGATTTGCCATCGGCGCTTTTTTTCCTCTCCTCTTACATCTGGATGCTCCTTTCTATCACGGGGATGGTCACGAATGTCACCTCTACGTGTGCCGTCGGATTACTTATGCTGTGGACGTGGAAATCCTGCTCCTCTACGTCCATGTCTTCCTCTTCTAGTCACTGCTCTCCCTCGTCCCCGTGATGATGGGCTGTGACCTTTGATAATGAGAGAAAAGTGTTGATAAGATACTTCCAATGCATAAAAAACAAATCACGAAAGAAAAGTTTATTCTGACTTACCAGTATGCTGAGTCAAAGGTGCTTGGAGAATACTTTCACCGTTGTGGATTGACGATTCTGATGATGAATCTATCACTGGTGATGGAATGAAGTCCTTATCCCCATCATCCCTATCGGAGGGGATAGAATCAGTGTCTTCATTTTATGATTATGTGGGTGAAATATCTTGAACTGATAGCAACACTTCTGCTTCAGTGGGGCCAGTTTGACGAGCCATGTCTAATTCAACCTAGAACACTTCTTGAAATGGTGAAGGATACTCTCTGTGAAGGAATGAAGCATTCGCCAAAGGCACTGCGACAGCTCAAGATTTTTAGTCACATGCCTGCCGACTGTCGACCGCCTTCATTATATTACAATGTGTTGCGATGACCGTAGTAGAGGTTATGCGTTTTTTTACAAATTATTTGAAACACCTTAAGTGCCATGAATGATACAATGATATACCTCTTCATGGTTCACCTAATACCTTAGCATGACTGAGCTCAATGTTGGGCGTCAAAATTATGTAAGCTTTTTGATAGAATGTGAAACCTCCATTTCTGTAGCAAAATTGTGATTCATTGTATCACATATTTTTTTCCAATTGAAGCTTTTGGGTCTAGTTTTAGTACCGAGGAATTAACTTTTATTTCTAACAATAGTATCAGCCACAGGATATGTTTCAATGTGATTTCCTATGGCCGTAACATGATGTGGGTCAATTGACCCACCCCGTGGGCTTCTAGGTATATTTTTATTTATTAAAGAAAATAATAAAGATAGCACTATGAAAATTTGGTACAGAGAGCATATCTATATTTTATTAAAAGACATGAAAAGAATTAATGATCCGTTGAAATTTAACGGGGTGTAACGTAAGCACAAATTTCAAAATGGGTCAATTGACCCACCCCGGGGTTTCTAGTGTTAATTGAGCTATAAGAACATTCCCGTTCACTCTACATCTACATATTACCCTGCGAGCCGCCGCAGAGGCGTGTGGCAGGTGGTGTTATAACACAATACATGGAAGGGATGGATAGAGAGGAGTGGGGCGAGGTCAGAGGTGAATTGTGCGTTAGCGATGTGTCTTATGCTGTTGTGACGCTGTTTTTGATATAATCACTAATGGTGCTAGGAAAGAAGGATTTTTTTTACCTGCTAGTTCGGCAATGTATGCCTTTTTGGATGTGTCAGTGTCGAAACGACGAAATAGCCAGTGTCTTCTCTTGTGGACTGCTAATAGTAAATGCACGGCTGAGCACTATAAACGTCGACAGGTTTAATTCTAAAAATTGATAAACTCTTTAGAACTTAAAACTGGACACTTAAATATTAGAACTTTCGGGCTTCTTTAAATTGCTAGTAGTTTTCTTGAAGAAATAAATACAAAAATGTTTTTACAATTATAGAATACCTACAAAAAGAGAGGAATCAGGCGAGATGTTGTGAAATATAAACATAATAACTATGACGATGCAATTGCTAATGATGATGCAGTGCATCGAAACCCGGGTCGATTAAAGATTTTTATCTGTTGAAAATTGCATCGTCATAGTTCTTATTATAGAATACCTATTTGATTATAAACATATGGAAAAAATACCATGAATCACTTGCATCTAAGTCCTCAGATTCCACAAGTCCTGCCTCCTCCATGCCAGTTACGGCAACGCCCGCAGTTGGTGTAAGTACAAAGACTGTAGGCAAGAAGATATTTATTTGCTTTCGCAACTTTTCACGTTAATTAACGTTTTTGATTAGCGACAACGTTATAACATGGCAATTTATTATGACTGTAGAAAAGAAAAATAGATGTTTAAATAGACGAAGCAAGCGACGCATTTGAACTAGCCAAAGGTATTCACTCCACAATTGCATCGAAGAAGGATGTGTTGGCCATTTCGTGGCCGAGGAGATGATGAAAATGCGGAATACCTCTTTGTTGCAACAAAATTAAGTGGGAAGTCTAACTTATCCTTGTGTAGGGTATATAGGAGCAAACTCATTTGGATGCTGGGAAGATGTTTCATTCATTCAGTGTAATCGAAAACAGTGTACTTCGTCTGCATTATGAATGGCTAATTTTTACGATTGTCGGATTTGTTTTTTTTTCTCCAGAGTCACAGCATCACACTGAGAAAAAAATGATTTCTCTGCTGTGCCAGCCGACGGTTTTATCAGGAGACATCCTCATCACTGCATTTTCCGTGGTGATGGCGTTGGGAATGATCAATGAATATAAAAGTGACTCGAGTATAAAAGTCTCGCAAGCATTGCTCGCCTGTCAATATGACCTTTGATAGCCTCCTATGATTTTCTTTTTTAATATTGGTTCAACGAACAAGTTATAAAAATCTCCAATCTCCAAATTGGTTCAACTGTCTACTTTATGCGCAAAATGGAGTTCGTCAGTCATTAATGAAACAGTGATCAGAAACTTAAGTGCAGCAATATATTTCTGTTTTGAACCCTACCGCAAATGGAAAAAGTAAGTTTTCATCGGACGGTTTTAAACATTAGTGAATCCATGTATCAAATAACTTGTAAGGTACTTGTTAGATAACCGTAGGCAATAAATAGTTAGTATTAACTAATAACTACTTCCAGCTCTTTTATTATAAGCAGGTTAGCTGGGAAGACATAATATACGCATCCTTTTTTCCATTTTTAAATGGGGATTTGTGGTGTTAGTAAAAGTTAAGTTGTAAGCTTTCTGTGGTGGAGTAATAAATATTTATTTATTATCATTAAGTCTTTCCCGCTGCAAAGCAGCAGCATACCACTTGTACAACTTCCAATCGAAAGAAATGCCCTGCGTCCCAAAATGAGGTCGACAGATGTCTGTAAATGGAGTGGCCGAGGGCTAAGAGAACGATAGGTGTTGGACAGCTAAGTAGGTCAGTTGGCAGACGGACCGAGAGACCGGGCAATCCCGGAGGTGCAAGGCTTATGAATCAGATTAACAACCTACGGTTGTGACTTTGTTCGTGTATGCAGAGGTGATAACGGGAGGAAATACTGTTTGGATTGTAAATGGGTGTAGTTTAATATTCTTTTGTGTGAGTGAGCATTGGGCTCGAAAATGCGTTCCAACTCCATGACTTACAAGCTAGAAGGGGAAGTTGACATATTTATAGGGGATAGGTGGAAGGATGCCGATTCAAAAAAAAACACAGTTCGACTGTATCATGAATATTTTCTTTTGGAATAAGTATCTTTCATACTATTCCATTATCCCATTTTAATTCGCCCTTTTCACGTATAATCTCCACCTCTTCCATATTTCTGTTAGTGTGATTTGACTTTATTTATATCTTATTCTAAACGAAATTTGTTCCAAACTTTGTCGTTGCAACTTCGAAAGTTTCCTTGAAAACTTGTTACATGACTTAGTGTGCAGATTTTGAGAGGATAGCGAAGGCGAATGACTTTTGCATGACGACATCATCCGTCATCCACGGATGAATCTTGTACCAGCGGAGCTCACTATGATTTTACAATAATATACGGCTTGCTGTACTTTATTCTCCACGGGTTTGAAAAGTTACTGGGCATGTGCGTCAGAAATCTTTGTGTTATGTGACGGTATGCTCTGTTCGCTTCTGAAACACGAGGTCACCGCCACCGATTTGTGAATTGGGAAGCTATGGAGACAGCAACTCCTGAAAGTAGCTCATGGGGCTGTTCTTGTCTTTTCATTAACGTGTTGGTGGGCGAAGTTATCTGTGGAATTGTGACGTGTTAAAGAGTGAATAACTCGGTAATATTTCCGTTTTTAATCCAAATTACGAGTTTCAATTTTAAATAATCATCACTAGAGTTCACTTTTTTTCTGTTTTCACATACCAGTCAGTTGTATTAAATGCAGTGGGGAATATTATCAAGTGATGAATTCTTTAAACTGTCTTTTCTTTTTTATATGGTGTCGTCAATAGATATGTTAGCAAAAATCCTGCCCGTTTCTGAATAACTTATTTTAACTTTCACAAGGAATTGAAATGTAGAGATACACTAAAAATCAGAGTTGTCGTGTATTCAAAACATGTGATTCAAATATATTTAAAAGGCAATAATACCCATGGGATACTTTAGTTGTCGAGCAAAAACGCCGCTGCAGTTATTGATATCAAGAAAATGCATGCTGGAAGTAAGGGAGCCTCCATAAACTCCCGCACGGAAAATTAAACCAATTTAAATATACTTTCGTGACCCTACCACCTATGAACAAGTGTTACAGTGCCAAAGATAGGATGATATTTGGTAAGGAATGCGGCATTGTATTATACTGGCAGTTGATGAGAAGGGATTCGTTCTGTATTCATGCGCGATGGTAGCTGGCGTATACACCTCGGTGAAACTCATGCCGGCTTGTTGTTACTGCTTATGTCTTGGGGCCTGCCCACGGTAGCGTTTTTGCTATCTGAAACGCAGAGAGCGAGCGTTTCTGGGTGACCTTTTCAATTCTCTGAGAAACAATAACGGTGGAGGTCGTGGATATCTTTGAGGAAACGCAGCATTACCTTAACTGCTAACATTCAGAGGAGGACCGCGCGTGCTAATTGAAAACTCCTGCTGGCTGAAATTAATCCTGGCAAGTGTGTCCCATGAAAGGGTTTTGATATCTCCGTGGGCCCTCTCGCGTCTTTCAGATGCCCGTGCAAAGGCTGACCGTTTGCCGCATGATGAGGTCACCCCCAACGGGTCAGCGGTTCCACTTTGCATGCCGGGAGGGATTGAAGGAGGGTAGGAAGATCAGAATGCGAAAGGACGAGCTGAGGAAGGAATCGATGAAAGGAACGAGCAGTCCACTTGAGAAGGCCTTCAGGTCCCCTCCATTTCGGTGACAGTGGGTCTAGGATGTAAGCCTGCCTTCGGACCTTTAAAATTAGGAAGAGGCCCCTCTGAGGGGAGGGATAGATGGCTGCTTGAGGCTTCCCTTTTACTTCCATCGCTTTTAGATTTTCGCGTGGAGTTGGTCAAAGAAACTAGGCGTCTGTCTTGTTTGTGTGAATTTCCAATTTTATCTTCAGAAGTCTCGTGACCTGAGAGACTACCACTGAATTAGTGTTCTGCATTTGTTTCGTGTATGCTTTGACTCAAGCGTTCCGTTTTGGATTAAAATGTCTCACTACTTTAAAAATTATTAATATTGAAATTTGATGAATGTAAATGGGTCATAGAGACTTAATTTGATCATAAGTCAAAGATATTTTGAGCGTTAAAGGTTGTACACAAAATACTTATTTCGGGATATCACATTGCATTGCATTCATCTCGCATATCCCCCAACGCTAGTTACTGCGGTAAATGTAGTGTTATTGTTGGCCGATAAAGTATCACCTAAGTATTCTTCCTGCTTTCACAGTGGAACATCGAATGCCAATTACGCTTCGACCTCCTAAACCCAGTCACTTGTGATTTGATATAAATATTTGTTTAATGTTTCCCCCGTGAAAGTGGTCACTGTTGAAAGTTACCATAGCTCCAAAAGTTCAATTCCACGGCACGGTAATCATGCTGGTAAAGTGACGGCCTGGTAGGTAATTTTAAGGACACAGGATGAGATCCCGCGTCGGGTATGCGTATCATGCATGGCTGTCTTGTTTTTCTTTGGGATATGGTCTTCGGTAAAACGGTGAAATATAACCCTAGCCGTTTGAGGACCTGTGACTTAAATATATTTCCGCTGCCTTTTGCATTCATTTATTGTATCATCCCTTTGAATGATAGTGAACTATTTTAGTGGTTTTGTAAGGGATGTAAAAAGGTATCTATTAAAACCTGGAAAACTTTAAAAGGGTTTTCCCTCAGTTTCACTCAGAAGAAATTCAAAGGCCGAATTTCGCAGCAAAGTAAGCACTTCCAAATATATGTTCCTCCATAGAGAAGTGTGGCATTCTTCTTCGTCCCTGTACTTAAGCTCATATGAGGATCCAAACATTCAAAATATATATTTGTTGATTTCTGAACATATATATGATATTAGGATTGATATGGTTAGTTTTTTAATGCAAAGATCATCTGGATCTTCATTCATGTCTCACCCACGTGTGTCATAGTGTTAAGCTTATGAAAAAATTTTGAAGCGTTATTTTTCGGGCTGAAAATGGTACCTCTTATTACAGAAAAAATGGTGAAGCATTACTTTTTGAACTCAGTATTAGACATCATGGAAACTCGTTCCATTTACTTGAAGAATTTCTCTCCTTCATTTATCTTGGTCTTGATACTCTCTTCTCCAACGTGGAGACGACGGTACTACACGGGGGTCAACGGGTAATGTTCCTCTTCGTCGCTATCGCCTTTCCCTTTCTCAATCTTACCCCCTACCACTCCCTCATAGCCCATCGTCGTCATCACGTCTGGGCCTTGCTAATCCTCGCCCGTGACGTCGATTTCCCGCCCACCCAAGGAGGCTCCCGGAGGTGGGAGTCAGCCTTTCACATTCATAGACCTCCTTTAATATTCATCCCCCGGCCCTGAATGAATGCGTTTCTCGGCACCGTAAGTGTCGCTGACCACAGTGACTTTACTGGGGATGGGAAGGTGAGGGGAACGGCCTCCTGGACATTGGCAGATGTGGTTGAAAGAACATTTGACCAGCGTCCCCCTTCCCCCAAGTACCGTCCATCCTTCTATCGCTGAGAGTGCCTCTCCCTGTATGAAGTAGGAGGTGGAGGAGGGAGGAGCTGCGCAATTTTTGCGACGGGGTTGAAAGGTGAGTTCTCCGACCGATGATTTCATCACGATTGGGTCCCTCTATTTGATTTCAGCTTCGCGCTGGGTTCCTCATTACGCCAGGCTCACCGTGATTCCGTCAGTTCGACTCCCCAATATGAGAGTGATGCCTCAATTACCTTCCAACAGCGTATCTTTTCGGAAGCTTAAGTACTTGCAAAAGATGGCTACTGATGAAGTTGCTCACGTTGTTTGGAATGATCCTAGAGAGAATTAAATGAGAATGGCAATGCAAATTGAAAAATGGAACCAGTATTCGTAGAAACCAGCATGCTACGTATTCATTTAATTTAATGGGCCTTGCGAAATATCTTTTATTTCAGTTGTGTTTTTGCGATGAAATATATCCTAAGTGACCGGATTTTATCTGAATGATAACTTCATTATAATGGTCATAGCATCACCACTACGCAGGGTGCTGCTTGGAGTAAAATCTTATTTTAGAAAGACAGCTAATTGAAACTAAGTACGCGGCTCTTCTCTTCGTCTGCGTATTGCACAGGAATCCGCTGCAAGGCCTTGTGGAAAGGGGTTCTAAGACACCAGCCGTATAAAAGAATACAAAGAAAATAGGAATTGGGGGAATAAAGTTATGAATAAAATTGTGTGTTTTGGTCGAATCTGCTCCTTTAGTCGTGAATTGTGTGCCATTCTTAAAAGTTTCAAATCTTAATTCAAGGATTCTAAAATTTTATCCTCAGCTATCAATTCCTCTTTTTTTGTCCCTCAGATTTAGTTTGTGGATTAAGCAATGTCCGCCATATTGACCTGGTCCTGAGATATAAACATTTTGGATTCATACAATATAGCCTAACTTTTGAATCTCCAGACACTCAACTTAGTCCTTACAGTTACGTCATACTTTATGTTGGCACACATATTTTTTCAGCGAAACATGCTGCTTTCTCTTCTATTTTATTGAGCTAACGGGTTAGTATTTCTGTCTTGGTCCCGAATGCTTTCGGTGCACACGATATGTAGTCTAACGAGAGTAAGTTTACATGCTCTTTTCCTTTTTTGTCCGTGGACCTTCCAACCATTCGCTTTATTAATTTTTGACTCTAGTGTTGTCGCAAATATTCCGAATGTATTTTACCCGATTAACAATCCAAGATTGTATGCAAGTGCTTAGGGATTTTACTTTGTCTGCTACTTTCATGCTTACTTTAATCACCAATCTTTGAAACAAAAGGTTTGTCCGCTATATCAGTTTTACTCAATATAATAATGGGGATGTTACTTCCTTGTACAAAGGGTGCATTAAAATGCTGGGAGCGTGTAGCAATATAGATCAGCTCCGTAGCATGTTATGTTAAATTATCACTTTTTTCACTCAGCTTGTACCGTGCTGCTGGAAAAGTCTCTGTGACAATCCCAAGATTTTCTTCATGGTGAGAAAAGAACATTAAAAGTTGAAGACACTTAAGTTGTCTTATGGCCCAAAAATTACCAAGTCATCGACCAAATGCGGAAGTCCGTGTATATAATAGCATACATAATGCTTACCTTACAGCTGGACAAATTACAGAAAAAATGCTTTAAAGTTTCGTGTACATACGTACACGGGAAGATGATTGTTGCAAAGGATTCTAAAAACAGCATGCAACTTCATCAAGTTCAAGTACATATCGTTAGGTAGTATTAACTTCAGTGCAGCAGTCCAGTGTACAGCAGGAAGCTTTTTCAAATACCTTGTTTTTTCAGCATACTCTTGTGGAATTTTATTTTTCCCTTTAAGCTGCTTCATATCTTCAGAACACATCCATGTTGCTAACGGACAGAAAAGTCCGCACCGAGTCAATAATGCTCATTAATGAGAGGTATATTGGAGATGTGTGAATTTTGATATCGTGTACAAGAGAGAGGCGTCCAAATGGCCGCTGTCGTTCACATGCCTTAAAAATGCCTTGTCTTTGATGTTACTTGGCCAGGAAAGTAGAATCACCACTGTTGAAATTATCTTTCTATTCTGCCCTTGGAACATGTGGAATGCCTTTTCACATATAAATGCCTTTAATGAACAGATTTTGAAGTAATAGGGACCAAAGCGGTGTATATAAATTATGTTGTGACACGCCTAATTGTAATGCCGTATATATTGGGCAAAGTGGGCGTGCAATAAACACTCGGGTATGAGAGCATGTAAAATGCTGGCACAATGATGATCCTAAGTCGAATTTTGCTAAACATTTACTTGACCACAACCATCATAGTGATTTTAAAACTCTGGTTCTCCATACCCAATGTAAAGGGAAAAAACTTGACTTTTTGGAACAATTTCAAATAAGCTTGTCATGTAAAAACAAAAATGTGTCTGTTGTAAATGACCAATTATACCCATCCCACTCCTCCCCCAAACTCTCCATTCTCCTTGAACAAAATTTGAATCCGTCACCTTCCTGACGATTACGTCACTGTCACTAAAATCCTAACCGTCAACCTTCCTGTAAACAAACCCCCCCCCCCCTCTTACTCCCGTTGAGTCACCACATTCCCCCTCCTCCCCACTTCAGTCGCCTCTCCTCGCCCACCCCCTCCTCCATCCCATTCCTATATATATATATATATATATATATATATATATATATATATATATTGTAACCCGTGTCCACACGAGTAAGGGGAAGGGGAAATGGGAGGAAAGGTGGGAGGAAAGGAATTCAGGGACGGGGAGGCGGGGAGGAAAGAGGGATGCCGACTAAGCTTTTGAGCAAATGGGTTGGGGTTCATCAACGATCGCGGGGTTTCGAAGTGACTTAATGCATAATGGCGAACGGATGGTTCCGCGAGGACAGGTTTGTGGGCAGAGACAGTAAAACATGGAAATATCCTTTTGCAATATCGAACTATTTAATTCAGAGAATAACACTAAATACTAATCTAAAACTAAATTTAAACAAAACAAATTATGATGCGTAATAATTGCAACAATACATGGCGAACATTCGCAAAATGTCAATCAAATGAAACAGTTTTACCCTTCAAGGTCCTTTTTCCCATTTCGAGAATCACTAGGGAAAAGTTACAATATTTTAACGGTTTGAACTTAACAATTTCTACAATCACGCACCCTCAATTGAAAACTAAACACATTCACACGGGACCAGGGGGGAAAAACACGGGAATAAATATGTCGACAGTACGAAACTTGGGGCACTTTCTTCTTGGGTTGGGGAATCTCTTCTTTGAACTATAATAGGACTATTCTTCTTGGATTGGGAATGGGGGGGCTCTTCTTTGGTCTAGGAATGGCCGTTTTAGGCGGGCGGGATATAAGTGGTACTTATCGTTATCGGGGATAACTGGTGCAACTGCGGCGGCGCTGGCAATGATCGCCCCGTGCTCTGCACGTAGCAGCTGATGATGTAGTTGGTTTTACTTGAGCGGAGACAGGCGACGGCGATGGCCACGGATTCCTTGGGACCGCTACTGGACACGACTTAAATTCAGCTTCCTTATGCGTCGGTCGTCTCTCCCTTGCCGTTCCTCGTCCGCACAATGCGTCTCTCTCGCTCTCCAACCAATGTTTCAGCCCTCCTAATTTTTGGGTGTCAGCCGCCACCACAAGAACCATCACATGTAAGTAAGTCCCGCCCCGACCATCCTCTGCCATTTATATGCGCTAGCGCGCGGGGTGAGAAGGGGGGGGGATAGGGGGATAAGGGGAGGTGGCTTCACTTGACGCAGGCCGCATTATATTTCGAAGCACAGTCACTTGCAAAGCATGAGCGGTGGATGGAGGGGGGGGGGGAAAGGGAAGGTCGTCCGCCGAACGGCGGAGATACACTTAAGAAAGGGGGGGGGGGAGAACGTGGTGCAGGGAACTCACACACTCGAACACACATGAATCATTCACTCACACAGCGATGACCTTAAAATTAACACAATATACAGCACAAAACCGCCTCTTCCACAAACCCATTGCAACCGTCCAATCGGGAACGGTTACAACTGCCTCCCTCTCCCAGACAAAAAATTGCCGCTGGGAAAAGACACGGGAATTTATTTGTAAAAGAAAAAGAAAAACAAAAGAAAAACAACTCCAACCCTCACGAAATAAAGGGTGGTAAAATAAATCAAACTTTTAACGCGTCCCACGCGCTGAAATCTTAGTCAAACTCAAAAGGAAAACAAAAGACTATAATGTCTCGGAAAAATAAGGAATCAGGTTGTGGAAATTGTGGACGCCAATAACATCTCCCTCCTCACTTCCCAGCTCACACGCGTTTCGTGCGACCACCCTGCGAATAACATACGGGCCTTTAAAAATAGGGAAGAATTTATGAAATAGTTTTAACTTCGAGTCGGACTGCTTCGGAGCTTTCAAGAGAACCCTATCTCCTTCCCTGAATTCGTAAGTTTTCGCCTTCTTAGCGTTTTTCCGCTTCCTACCGGAACGTCGCAAATTTCTAAGAACCAATTGAGTAACCCTACCTGGCTCCGGCTCGTCCCCTTCTTCTTCTTCCGGGAGCATGGCATAGGGCCGTCTAGGCTTAACGCCGAAATGAGCTTCGTAAGGTGACATTCCGATAGATTCATGGGGGATTTCGTTAAGCCATTTATTGATGAGGGGAATCACCTCGGGCCAACTCGTATGCCGGTCCGCACAATACACACGAAAAAGCCGGGATATTTCCCGCATGATCCTCTCACTTGGATCCGACTGTGGGTGGCGAATAGAAGAATGGATTACTTTAATCCCTCGGTCACGTAACGTTCTACACCATACTTCACTGGTAAACTGCGTTCCATGATCAGTAAGAACCTTCTCGGGTCTACCACATTCAACAATGAATTTATTCATTAAGTGAGTTAAACAATTCCTACTGGTAGGTTTATTAATAGGATAGACTCGCACAAATTTGGAAAAGACATCCACAATTACAAGTACAAATTTATTGCCCGCCCGGGATTTCGGAAGGGGGCCATACAAGTCGAGGGCGTACAATTCCCGGGATTTAGAGGGTATGATATTCTGCATGGGGCCTGCAAATACTCTATTAGGGTATTTGGTTTTCTGACATAAGTCGCATTGGCGGATTATTTTTCTAATGTGACGTCCCATACCCTTCCAAAAGAACCTTTCCCTAAGGATCAAGGCGATCTTCTGACTTCCAAAATGTGCGAACTTAGTGTGAGCATGTTTAATTAATCGCTCTGCCTGTCCGGACGGGACCCATATTCGGAACTCGGGCCGATCCCTACCCACTCTTATATGAATAATTCCCAGTTGGTCTTTAAACCTATCCGATCGTCGACTAATATTACGGAAAGAAGGGTGGCACCGGGGTAATTCACCACTTAGGAATCGAATGACCGGACCTATCCTCGGATCGTCCGCCTGGGCTTGTCTCAGTTCTTCATCGTCTCGCCATGGCGTGACCTCGATCCCCAATTCAATATCAGCGATAACAAACTCCCTATCACCCTCGGTTGTTCCGCCCGTCTCACAGGGATTCCGGCTCAAAAAATCTGGACCAACGTTCTTCTTCCCTTCACAGTATTGAATATCGAACGAAAACTCCTGGATCCAGGTTGCCCATCGCAGCATCCTACTGTTTCTAAGATGACATTGATTCAAAAATGACAATGACTTGTGGTCCGTTATAATTGTGAATTCTCGGCCCAACAGAAAAACTCTGAGCTTCTGTAACGCCCATACAATCGCTAGCATCTCCTTTTCCGTTGTAGAGTATGTGAGCTCCGGACCCCTGAGGGTACGGCTAATTAGTGAAATAATACCATCTTCACCGTTTTCCCTTTTTTGGCTTAACACGGCTCCAAGACCGTAATCACTACTATCAGTGCTCAAAAACATGCGTTTCGAAAAGTCGGGATGGGAAATAACAACATTGTTGACGAATAACGCCTTGGTGGCGACAAACGCCTCCTCATGCTCCTGCGTCCACGCCCACTTCGCATCCTTTTTAAGGAGCCGCAGCATCGGATTTATGGTATTGGAATAGTTTCTACAGAAACGAGAGTAATAATTCCCGACGCCTAGAAATGCGCGCAAACCTCTGACGTTTTTAGGTCGTTCGTAATCCATAATAGCCTTAACCCTTCCAGGGTCAATCCTGATACCTGTAGTGTCTATGACATGCCCCAAGAAATTAATTTCCTTCCGGCAGAATCGCGACTTCGATAAATTCAGCCTTAAGTTTGCCTTTTGCAACTTATCAAACATTTCCCGTAAATGAATTATGTGGTCGTCAAAAGATCGAGAAAATATTACTAGGTCGTCAACATAGGTAATGGCGTGATCTGAATCTTCGTTCCTCAGTGCCTCGTCAACGCATCGAACTAAGGCTGCCCCACTGTTTTTTAGGCCAAACGGGACTCTACAAAATACGTATGTGCGCGATTTGAATAGGAACGCAGTGTATTTTTGGTCATCTTCATGTAATTTCAACTGCAAGAACGAAGCGGTGAAATCCATGGAAGAAAACCACTGTGTTCCATTAAACTTTCTGAGGACCTCTTCGATTTGGGGCGGTCGGTCGTTTTCCGCGATAGTTCTAGCATTTAGTTTCCGGGCATCGAGGCAAAGGCGCACCTGACCTGATTTCTTTCTAACCACCACAAGTGGATTCAAGAAAGGGCTCGTAGCTTTACGTATGATGCCCTGTTGTTCCATATTGTTGATTTCCGCGGCAACTTCGTCTTCATAGGCCTTGGGGATGGGGTATACTCTTTGTTTATAGGGCGTCTCGTCATTTAATTTAATACGAAACTCGAAGTTTCTCGCTGGGACTAAAGAAGGCATAAATAAAGTATTATATGTTATTAACAGATCCCTTAGTTTTTTGTTTTCCGTCTCTGATAAAGTTTCTTGTGACTCGTATTCCTCCACAATCTGTAAATTAGAATTTGTCGCGTCGGTCCCCGTTCCAACTGAAGCGCAAATTCTCCCGTCACTACTCTCCTTAAAGTCCTGGACGACGGCGCTTTCCCCTGGGGAATTCAACGTAATAATATTCCTCCGTAAATCCACAACTGCTCGGAACTTCGTCAAAAAATCAACGCCCAAGATTACGGGGCGAATCAATTTCCTCACTACTAAGCATACTATTTCGAATTCATGTCCCCCTATCGTAAGCGGCATTAATACTTGCTCGCGGACAGGAGCTGATTTATGTTGATCGGCGCCGACGATATAAGTTTTACTAATAGGTAAAGTGGGTAGTTCTATTCCTTGCACACGGAGTGCCCTAATTTTATCCTCCGATACCGCCGACACTTGGCTTCCGGTGTCTATCAACGCTACTACCGGGTGGCCCATAACAAAAACTCTAATTTCAGGGCACTTTAGATACTCCCTGCTATTCTCATGGTAGGTATAATTTACCGGACACTTCTCCAATTTCCTCATAGACACAATAGGGACTTCCACAATTATCCTTGGTGAGTTTGAGCGGGGGAAGTCGATTGACCCAAACTCTGCATGTTTCCCATTTGCGTAGCATGAGGCAGTAAAGGCGGTGGTAGACTATAATCTCCCTCGCGTTGTATTCTCATCATCCGATCCCTTTCGTTCACCGCGTCAACACGGACCCGCTGCCAGCATTGTCTCTCGTTTCGCGAAGGTACCGTTCGATTACACCGTTGGTAGCCCCTCGCTTGAATACTGTTCAAATTAACTGGCCTTTCTTCCCGTCGTGCCTCTTCCATTTGGGATTGATCGTATCGCCCGAGCATGGTTATGAGTTTTTCAAAAGTAGTGACCTCGGCGCTTCGGAGTAAGTCCTGCGCGTATATAGGGAAATGTCTGATTAATAGTGCCACGGTCTCTTCCTCATCGACAGGCGGTTCACAAAGTCTAAGGGCCGCAATTTTCCGGGTCGCGTATTCCTGCATCGAACTGCCCGGAAACCTTTGGTATTTCCCCGACATTATCCGCATTTTGCAACTAATCCTATGCTCGTTACTCCAGTATCGCGCATAGAACAATTTTTGAAAATCTATCATATTTTCAGGAAAAGGGAATATGGCGTCGGCCCAGCCCTTAGCACCGTCCTCCAACATTTGATAGAACAACATGGGTCTTAACCGTTGGGGTATGGCGTGGAGGGAATAATAATTTTCCACACCGCGCATGAACGCCACGGGGTGTTCGGATGGCTTACCACGGAAAACCAGTTTCGGGGGTGGATTGGGGACATTTAAGGAAGAATTTACACCATTTATTTTTTTGTGCTGATTGCCCTCAATTTCGGACATAATCTCATCCATCTTCCTCTTCTGTTCGATTTTGACTTCCTCCAATACGTTCGCGTTTCTCGACACGTTCTGTAACACTACTTCGACTTGGCTTTTCACGTTCCCAATCTCTACTTGGTCAGCTTGGGTTTGGGCGTTCAATCTTTCAATCCGACACTTTAGATCACTTTCAATGGCACCTATTTCCATCCTAACCTCCCCAACCTGTTCGCCTATTCTTTTCTCTACGTGCCCTGCAAGTTCAACTCGGACCTCATGGATTTCCTCCCGGAATTTTGCAATCTGACCCGAAATCCTCTCTTCCATTCTAGCATTATTCTCCTCCATTTTTTTATTATTCTCCTCCATTTTTTTATTATTCTCCTCCATTTTTTTATTAATGTTCTCTCCCATTTTATTTATATTCTCTCCCATTTTTTTATTATTTTCTCCCATTTTATTTATATTCTCTCCCATTTGTTTCATAAACATCATCATGTCTTGCATAGTACAGGGGCTTTCAACTGCCACTGGGCTAACATCACTCTGCTCGACTCCCGGCATATTCTGCGTGACAATGTCTTCCTCCCCACTAGACACTTCGATTATGCTCAACGGATTATCCTCAACCGACTCCGCCTCATCGTCCTTCGGGGGTTCCCTATAATTTTGGAAGCTACTGCCCGAGTAAGCCATGCCGCCGAAATTTAACACAGAAAAAGGAAAATACACGAGAGAAAATGAACATACGCTATATTTAAAGTGATTAAATGCCCGTACGTTAAATGCAAAGGGTAACACGCTTAACGAGGTCAAAATCTCGGCCAACGTTAAATTAAAATACAACGAATTGCGAGTGAATGCAATTAGTTCAAAATGTCCCACAATGTCAAATTCCAGCCACACGTTAAACCCATCGTCGAATGACAAGCCCCACGTTGGGCGCCATTTGTAACCCGTGTCCACACGAGTAAGGGGAAGGGGAAATGGGAGGAAAGGTGGGAGGAAAGGAATTCAGGGACGGGGAGGCGGGGAGGAAAGAGGGATGCCGACTAAGCTTTTGAGCAAATGGGTTGGGGTTCATCAACGATCGCGGGGTTTCGAAGTGACTTAATGCATAATGGCGAACGGATGGTTCCGCGAGGACAGGTTTGTGGGCAGAGACAGTAAAACATGGAAATATCCTTTTGCAATATCGAACTATTTAATTCAGAGAATAACACTAAATACTAATCTAAAACTAAATTTAAACAAAACAAATTATGATGCGTAATAATTGCAACAATACATGGCGAACATTCGCAAAATGTCAATCAAATGAAACAGTTTTACCCTTCAAGGTCCTTTTTCCCATTTCGAGAATCACTAGGGAAAAGTTACAATATTTTAACGGTTTGAACTTAACAATTTCTACAATCACGCACCCTCAATTGAAAACTAAACACATTCACACGGGACCAGGGGGGAAAAACACGGGAATAAATATGTCGACAGTACGAAACTTGGGGCACTTTCTTCTTGGGTTGGGGAATCTCTTCTTTGAACTATAATAGGACTATTCTTCTTGGATTGGGAATGGGGGGGCTCTTCTTTGGTCTAGGAATGGCCGTTTTAGGCGGGCGGGATATAAGTGGTACTTATCGTTATCGGGGATAACTGGTGCAACTGCGGCGGCGCTGGCAATGATCGCCCCGTGCTCTGCACGTAGCAGCTGATGATGTAGTTGGTTTTACTTGAGCGGAGACAGGCGACGGCGATGGCCACGGATTCCTTGGGACCGCTACTGGACACGACTTAAATTCAGCTTCCTTATGCGTCGGTCGTCTCTCCCTTGCCGTTCCTCGTCCGCACAATGCGTCTCTCTCGCTCTCCAACCAATGTTTCAGCCCTCCTAATTTTTGGGTGTCAGCCGCCACCACAAGAACCATCACATGTAAGTAAGTCCCGCCCCGACCATCCTCTGCCATTTATATGCGCTAGCGCGCGGGGTGAGAAGGGGGGGGGATAGGGGGATAAGGGGAGGTGGCTTCACTTGACGCAGGCCGCATTATATTTCGAAGCACAGTCACTTGCAAAGCATGAGCGGTGGATGGAGGGGGGGGGGAAAGGGAAGGTCGTCCGCCGAACGGCGGAGATACACTTAAGAAAGGGGGGGGGGAGAACGTGGTGCAGGGAACTCACACACTCGAACACACATGAATCATTCACTCACACAGCGATGACCTTAAAATTAACACAATATACAGCACAAAACCGCCTCTTCCACAAACCCATTGCAACCGTCCAATCGGGAACGGTTACAATATATATATATATATATATCGCTCGTTTATTTGTTACTTCACCTTGATAATGGCAATGTTTGCCGAAACCTAGGTCGGTTGAATAAAAATTGGTGTGGAAATATTTACAAAGTCTTTTCTGTCACAATGCAAGCGTTTAATGAAGAAGAAAAAATGGTCTTATGGATAAAAAATGCTAGAATATTGTCATGGCATGGGATAATATTTTCAGTAATATCTGTGGCTACATTCACAAAATCATAAAAGTATATATTATTTTTTTATGAAGTCTTTATGAAGAAACAAGATACAATGAAAAAATAATTTATGGGTTTACTCATTCTAATATGGGCCAAGAATACTTCCAGATGACTTACCCGAAGACTACATCAATATTGACAGAGATGTTAGTATCTTTGGGAATAGGGAAATGGATAATACTCACTGCTTGCTGTAGGAGGCTACTAAAATGCAGGAGAGAACCTCGAAAACTACCCTCAGGCAGTAAGGAATGCGTTGGTACAGTCTTGTGGTTCAACCATTGGTGGGTGCTGGCTTGCAATCAACTCGCATGTTTGTCGTGCGTGGAGACCTGTTAGAGGTTATTTATGTTATTCACTTCTTGATTAACATTGAGATGATTATCTTAGCCTTGCGTTATTTCCGAGGATCACACAATGGTGACAATATGACAGATTTTTAAGAATAAACTTGGTTGTATTCCACACAATATTTATTTCACCCAACCGGTCTCGACCGTTTCAGGTCATTATCAAGAGTTAACACAAACAGACACTCCGACAGACTTGGCTATATATATATATATATATATATATATATGTTGGGTCTCACAACGGGTGAAGGAGGGGTGGAAGAATTTAAGGAGAGTGGTAAGGAGGTGTGTGGACAGCTAAGGAGAAGGGAAGGTCATGAAAGGAAGTTGAGCAGACAAACAAGTGGCAACGAGGGGAACAAGGGAAGCTTATCTGACTATGGGGATGGTGGTGGGGGGACAGGTACTGAGTAGAAGGGGGAGAGGTTGGAAGGGACTAGGTAATTTAACACATCATTCTTATGTACATTAAAATTAGATAAAATTTCAAAATTCTCCGTAAAATCTAGTTTCCTCCCCTTTTGAAATACATGTTAAATGTTTGGAATAAAATCTGAAGAGTGATCATTTTCAATTAAATGTGTAGCAAACAGACTTGTTATTACATTTATGAAAGATGTAAATCGTTCTGCTTTACATTTTTCCAGTTTTCCCGATATAAATACAATTGCAGCCAGGGGTATCACAATTTAACATATACACACCGCTTTAATCATAGTTAAAATATGTATTTCGAGTTGAGCAACTATTTATCGTGAGTCATAAGGTTATTAAAACAACTTTAAACTTATTATTAAGGATGGATTTATTAGTTTTATTCAGGACAGTTTTGAGATGAAGGGTAACTTCACCCATTTAGTATTCGATGCAGGAATCGGGGAAGGTGCGGTGGAATCCATTATGACCCGTTTTCGGCGTAAGAGATTTAATAGGGTGTCTGTCAGGGAATTACGTGGTAAAAATGACTTCAAATACGGAAAATAGTCCTCGAACTGTCCTTTTATTTTGATAACAAGTGCAGCATGTGCTTCATCGCTTTTGATTTACCATACGGAAAAAAGTGTTGAATCACGTATTGTAATTACTTTTTTAATAAGCGGGCAGCTTACCTTCTATGTCATTATTAAAAAAATATATTCCAAGTAACGCCCAATACGGTTGACTTGTATTGTCAACCTTATTGTTTCTATTGTAACCTTCGAATGCTTGCGGTAAAAATACTATGAAGCTATATCATCAGAAAAAGGGAGTCATGCGCTATACACTGCGACGTGAATACGTAGTTTTTTAGTTTTAAATACACTAGCACTTGACAGGTGAGCGCAGGTAGAATAGGAAATAGAAGTGATACATCAGCTTTAATTATGCGTGCGATTCACTCCCCTGTTAACTGATAGTGAGGCGAGATCTGGACACTTTTTAAACTACCGTCAGGTTTATAACCTAGCTCTATGAGCAAGAAAGGTGTATTTGTATATTCTGCCGGCGTATCCAATCACTGAGGAGTAGAAAATTCTTTGACCGACTTTAAAAGTCTTGTTTTACTAGATTGAATCGAATTAAAGTGTTCATTGAAGAGTATAAAATTAATAAAGTTTATTGACTCTGACACTTTTATTGTTGCAATAAATGTGTTTTCATAGTTATTTGAAGTATTTATGCCATTTTTTTACTCTATAGATTTCGCAATGTGGCAGAGGCTAGGTAGGTATACATGTCACAGTCACCTAATGCTGCCTTAGAGTATTAGACTAATTAATACTTGGGGGTATAATGTAACGTAAACATTGGAATAAATATCATGAGCCTTTTCATAGTTTGGACTGCTGTGCACGGTGATGAACTTGTAAAACTTGCTCGAAGTATTCCTAATTTTATTTGTTAGTATGATTGAATCGTTTTTATGTGCACAGAGTCTCTGCAGCGAGACCCTTACTGTGACTTTAATATCCTTGTAATCAATTATTTATCTTTTGAATTATTCTCCTTAGCAATAAGTTCCTCTTACGTGGCGCAGGCCATAGAGACCTAACGTGATGGAAAAGTTAATCTGCAGACCTTTCACGGAAATCACAAATTCGTGTAAACAGGAAAAAGGGCACTTCTATTCAGCTCATGGGCCTTCCAGGCATCTTTGGCCCTTCGGAATTTTATTAGTTCTCGCTGCGGTAGAAGACCTTGACCCGTTTCATCCTGTGACACGTAAGAGCCTCTCCTCCTTCCTTCCCCGTCTCTCTTCTCTTATCCCTTTCCCCTTCTCCAGCTTGGCAACCTCTTCTTCGAAACCCTTAACAAAGGAAAAGCTGATGAAAGCGTTGATTGCTTCCTTGCTCTCCGTCTCTTGATTCCATTTTTTCTACTTCTAATTTCTGTATCGGAAGCCCATTTTAAGACCCGCACGGAGGGGTAAGGGATTATTTCATAATTTGTTTTTATGCCGTAAGCATTCTAGCGTTTACTCGCGCACCTGAATTAGTCATCGCTTTTTATATGCACCCTTCCCCGCTGCTGATTTTTTTTGTCGCTGTCAGGAAATACTGCCTTTCGAATTACTTCGTTGAGTTGACCGTATGTTTGCTTTGCTTGCTTTTCAAGGCTTTTTCACGATTCCATCGTAAGATTTTTCTTTTTTCTCCGGATGTAAAAAAGTATTGGGAGAATTTTTTTGCCATCAGGACCGTATTGGGAAAATTGCCGAAGTTACAGATTGAGAGTAAAAATAAATAATTTTCTTTCCTGCAGTCGTCGGTGCTTGACCTAAATTTTGCCACATTGCTAACGCTCCTGGTGTTCGTGCGTGTGTGTGTTATGTGCGTGCATGCAATTGATTTGCTCTCGAGGCTTTTATACGATTTGACGTCTCTCTTTCTCGTTCCCATAGGAAACCAGGTTGGTTCTCCTCGTCGCCTTTCTCATGAGGGCAAGGAGCAGTTAGCGCGTGCAGAGAAAAGTGATTAGCAATTCCTTTCTCACCATTCGTAAGAGTGATGCGAGGATCCTTCTTTTTCCCTGAAATTTGACTCTATATTTATCCTAAAGTAAACTTTTAATGTTAAAAATTGCCCGACTTTCTACAAGGAGATGACCATGTTTTCTAGCATAGAATTCCGATGTAACTCGACCACACCGAGCCTGCGCAACTTCCTAATCGTGAAAATAATACCAAATGGATGATGTTGATCTATAGTTGAGGAAATATACTTATTCATATCATCTCAACGATGTGAAGTTTTGTACCATCTTGTACTGAATCTTCCTATTTTTACCACATTTTTATTAAGTCGCTTTCATGTTTGTTTGTTTGTTTGTCCTTCCGGGCAAAATCTTGCAACTCAAATTTAACCCACTTCCCGATTAGCTATCGACTTAATATTTTCAGTACAGATCAGATCCAAATGACAATGCATTCTTACGCTACATCTAGCTCTTCAGAGGCAATTGAGCCGCTATTTTCGACAATTTACATTTGTATTAATCGCTCAGCTGTTTGATTTGACAGCCATTTCCTCGCGTTGCGAGGTGGCCCAGGCAAAGGAACTGGCCCCCCTACCCTGAGAATGTGTGAAACTCACACGCCTTTGGCTTAGTCTGAGGTGAGCTCTAACCTCACCTACCCCAAACCAACATTCGGGTTGAAGCACTGAGTGAGTGAGTGAGCCATTTTACCAAGTTTTTATTTAGTCGCTTTCTTGTTTTTTTGTCCTTCCGACCTGCCACCCGACAAAAAGATCGCTAGCGGAAGGCGTCTGCTGCTCGGAATCATTCTAAAAAACCACGTTTTTATTTAAAATAAAAAGAAGAAAAATATATAACAGAATAAATTAAAAAATTAATCTAAAAAAACACGTTTTTATTTAAACTAAAAAGAAGAAAATAAACCACCCTGCCTTGGCCCAAGGTCCCACGATTAAATTTTACAGTAAAAGACTATATGTTCAAAACAAAAAACGTGGTGCGCATCAATTTCAATATCTTGAATCAAATTCTTTCTCTGTAAATATTCATTACAATAGTACAACTAAAATCTCAAATATATGATGATGAATTTATATCACTCCCCTGTCAAATGTCAAGCGTCACAAAATTTTCTCCAGAGTTGAAGCATAATTCTAATACTTATGACATTTCATATGCCTTTACGACAATACGATTTTAATAGAGACAGGAGATGAACATGAGAGAAAAAACAGACAACTCGATTCCTTAAGGCTACTTCTGGGGAAGTCACTTAATCATCAAGGCAGCTCAGGGCTCCATAATAAATAGATATTGAAATTGATGCGCACCACGTTTTTGGTTTTGAACATATAATCTTTTATCTGATAAATTTAATCGTGAGACCTTGAGCCAAGGCAGGGTGGTTAAATTTCTTATTTTTAGTTTAAATAAAAACGTGGTTTTTTACATTATTTTTTAAATCTATTGTATTATATATTTTTGGTGAATATGAACGATCAAATTCATTAATTCCTTTGAGTATTATAGACATGCTCAGAAAGAAGATGGGAAGTCTTCAGACAGTATCAACATCCGGAGGTACTTCTGCTAGATAAATACAGGGAGCATGAATTTTAAACCTCACTTGGTCACCAGTGGCATTAAATCAATCTTCTTCTTAACAGCCACCCCTTAGGCGACCCATTCTTCCAATTGTACCTGTGCGCCGCCCTCATCCGAACACGCAGTAACGGACGTGACGCCTTCCTCAGCGCTGCAGCGATGAAAACTACCCCCAATTTGTTTGGCAAACACTTATGATTTGTGAATGATGTGAGCCCGCCTTCTGCGGGTCTGCAAGAGGCCCACAAAACGCAATGCTGAAATTTTCGTCGCTTAGTAACTAAAGGGCTAGTATCGACACCCTAAAATGCCTAAACATTGAATTCAACTATTTCTCTTCCCGCGATTCCCACAGGAAAGAATTCTGCATACGCGGCAAGCTCCCTCATGTCTCAGAGGAGGATATTCTGCTGGAGCCCCACAAAAAGACCTTTCTTTCGTACTGCTTTACGCCCATGTTTCATGCTCTGCACGTTCAAGCACGGTACAAAATTTAACTAAGAGAGTTTTTGCATACTTCGCCTTTCCTAAAATATTGGTTTCCGACAACATTCCTCTCTACGAGATTCAAGCAAATGTGTTTTGCCTACGGGATAAAACATGTAACCACGTCACCTAACTACCCTCAGGCGTCGTTGGCCGAAAGGTTAAATATGAATCTAAAGACAGCCTTAGCGAAATACCACCACGATTCTCAATAGATGGGACGAAGGATGCCCGTTGCTAATGATTGCCTTTAACTCCGCCTCGCACGAATCTACGGGCTGCTCCCCGGCTAGTATATTTTTCTGGCGGGAGTTAAACCATCCTTTGGGAATGCAATGGATTGTCGACCTTAGGCTGGGGAAAGAAACCGAGGATAAGGGCCTCTCGGAAAAGTGGGCAGAAGCCTTGGCGGCGAAATACAATTTAACCCGGGGCAAGCAACCATATGGAGTAAGCCAATATGTAGTTCATAGACTCCACCCTCGATAAAATATCGGGGAAATTATTACGGAGATGGTCTGATTAATGCGTTATTACGGCCGAACTCGCAAAGAGTCCGATCACCGTTGAGCTTAGCGACCCAAAGACGGGGGAACTGAGTCGCCGGTGTCATGTTTCCCAATTAAACCTTATCAGCTACTTGGGGGTGACGGAAGCCGACGAAATCAGTTTGAGGACAACCCAACCCCTCCTCCTGGCCTCGACCCCTTCTTACCTCCTCTCAACAAAACGGGCGCTCGACGGGTGGTATCAAGGAAACGGTAAAGTTTTTTGAGCTGGTCGTGGTTTGGTTTAAGGGGCGTTTTGTTTCCCCTGGGTTTTCCCTTTTCCTCTCCGCGTGGCTAATTTGGCTTATATTTTCTCCTTGGAAGCCGTCCAGACCCCATAGGACAGTTGTCTGTTGGGGTCATGTTTTCCTTCCCTTTCCCTAGGTTAGAGATGCTACACCCCGCGGAAGAAGCGAGGTTAAAATAAAAGGGTACTACGAAATAAATTGAAAATTATGAAAGACATTCTTACTTTGGGAAGAAAATTCCTTGTTTAATCCAATTTGCTGAGTAATGCAGTTTGAGGTATATTGGAGTGGCTTGAACAATCATTCACTAGTTTGAGGATTGTCGGACGAGTTTACTTCGGTGTGATTCTCTTTTTTTTCTCGTCATAATAAGGAATCAAGGAAATTGTATTACTTTCTGTAAGTTGCACGTATATAGTCATGTATAATAATTGTTTGGAATCGATGGAATTTCATTAGGTACTATGTGATTCTCCATTCGGGAATGCTCCTAATACTTGGGACAAATAGTACCTTTAGATCCTCGCTGCTTGATAGGGTTTTAAAATGTTATTATTTATTTATTTTTTTTTGTTTACTGGCTACGCCACATTTCACTGTGGTTTAATATTATTTCCTTTTTGTCTCCATCGAAGAATATTAATGTTACTTCTTTTGTAGTAATGAGTTTTGTAGTATTTGGTGAAGGTGGTGATGCAGACACCCTTGCCAACAGCTCCCTCAGCAGAGACTTGGTGTCCCCACTTAGGGACTCTGGTTTGTAGAAAGCTGCCCTCATCGGGGTGTCATCCGTTCGGGAAGATCTCGCATCGGCAGCGCAGGAAATACAGTACCAGGATCGTTGTTGTTCTTCAAGAACATTTAACTCCACCTCCGTAACTTCGGCACAGGTTAGGTAATACACTAGGGTGGTCGGGACACCCCCTAAATTTATTCCAATTTGTGTAAAAGCATATCCTGTAAAATACTATTGCAATTGGATAACGGGAAGACGTGCCGCATCGCACTCTAAGTTGTGAAAATTTGGCATTTTTTGCTATTTTTCGGACATGAATGGTGATAAGAAGGCGCTGGTATTTTTCAACTGATTTTCTCTGGTAACCAACGACTCATTGGACATTTGACATGCTGCAACTAAAATATTTTCCAATTGCGACCGGTGGTTCCCGAGATACGGTCCCAAGAGTGAGCGCGTGCCACCCCAAGTGGCGCCGCCTCGCGCCAATGCTCGAAGTTCCAAAGTCCGCCGCTTCTTTCGGCGTTGGTCCTATTCTTTCGACGAAATGTGTTTTTATGCGATATTTTCTTAAAACAGTTTTAATTTTTTAAGCTAATAAAATTAAACAGTGCACAGTTTTGAAAATTCAATGTGGATGCTGTTTTCTGACCACAATAATAAACCCAGTAGTATACCTACACTTAACTTCATATTTTAACTGATGTAGAGGAAGTGATGGATATCTTTGTGTTTTAGATGCGACAAAAAAGCTTAGGGCCCAACACCTGATTACATTGTTTCATATTCATATAAAGTAACAATGCAGGCATAGGACAAACGTGAAAATCTACATAAGGAGATGTTTCAATAAAACATTGCTTTCTTTGTATGTGTTTCGCACATTTCATCCACTGTGTCAACTCCGCCCATTGTTGCTTAGTAAAAAGATACTGTCTCAGGTTTTTCCTTTCACCAGTCGACTCATCTATACTCATGCTGCTATGCATCGTTGACAATTTGATTACATTTTTGCTTTTCTTGGGAACATGCGATACAACATTAATTTTATTTCTAAAACCACGAATACTTCTAGCTTCCTTTCTCTGGTTTGTGGCAAGTTTAACACTATAATGTCTCCGTCAAACAGGAATAAGGGTAAGAGAAAAAATTATCGTAGAGTGGGAGAATGTTTAATTGTAACGCTGCCAAACCGGTTGCCTATCCACTTTGTACATACAACAGTCTCGAGGTCATCCGGCTTTTTTTTAGTGATGAGCATACTTGGAAATTCAATTCATGAATAAATGAGGTTTTGGTTTTCGAAAACGATTGGCGCAGTGTCACACAGAAATCGAATTAAATCGATGAGAAACTATTTAAACCTTAGAGTTTGACCGAGAAAGGATGAAAATATATTCCATTCCAGTCACTGAAGAGGAGAGGTCAGGGTAAGAAAAACTAAATATATGCAACCAAAAAACAAGCGGGGATACTCAGAGCACCCTGCGCGAGTTCCACCGTAAACATATTTGACTCAAAGTTTTTCCATCGAGTGACGGTTGAGGCATGTTGGCATGAGCATTGAAAATTTCGCTGTGTAAAGCGGTGAGTTGCTAGAATGCATGCGCAAATGCATAAACGAGAGATGGGAAAATAGCCCTTGCTCTAATACCGAGCCTGCATTCTCGCATTGCGAAGAGAGATGCTACCTCTAATTGTGCAATAAAGTGCCTCGTGTAAAACGGCCTTAAGAAAGCACAAAAAAGTCAACACTCCTAAAACGACTTTGGGACTCAGTGGTGCGGTTATGCTTAAAAGGATGGAATTACGATTTACGCAAGTATAAGACACTGCGCTGGACATCACCATGAGAAAGCATTGATCCTTAGCTTGTTAGCTGCAGTTCTTCAGCCCGTCTAGTTCTTAGCTCACATTTATACCTATCCATTGTCGTACTTAGACATTTTTAGACGCATTTCGACCTGGGTTTTCAATGAAAAAACCCACCCTTCTTTTCATGATCGTTTTGATACGGCTATTATGCCTATGACTTACGTTCAATACTTGAAGTCTGTGTCATGCATATCATTCTTAGCTCTTAACTTATTTTTTATTTAGCAGGTCCGCGACGCGCTGCCCCGAGGGTGAAGTGAAATAGATGAGTAGGTGCCCGTCATTCGCCTTCCTTTTCCCCCTACTGCCACCCTTTGAAGACTTCTGGGTGGAGAGGTGGACGATGGGCAGTGAGTGTGCGAGGGAGAATCATCAATGGCTGCAAAACAAAAACATGTGCACAACTCTCTCTGTGTAAACATGGCTGGCCCCCTCCGTGCTCAGCGCTCCGTGAAAGGAATGTGAGGGATCTTCTGAAACCATCCCCCAGGGGAGGCGCTGACCGACTGACCCATCGCTGACCATTGGAGAGGGAGTATGCAAGCCCATAGAGCCAAGTATGGCCTCATCGGGATCCCAGTTTCTCTCTCACCCGCTTACATCTATCTACCTCGGCAAGGGGTCAAGCGGGGCTGTGATCGTGCCCTCTGGACACCAGATGACCCCCGCCATTGAGAGGGGGCTGCGATAACCGGGGTCGAGTGTGGACCGCGCCGGAGATGCCCGGACGAAGTCGATTTGATATTCAAACACGATTGCAATGTGTTTTTAGTCCTAAAGGCATCGCATAAGGCGATGAGCGTTTTTTTCCGTGACGCTTTCTCTGGTTTGGAGAAAATAACTAGGTCGATTTCGGTAACGGAAGCCATGCTATGCTTTTTTCTCGGCCGAATGCTCGAATACCCTATAATAAGAATAATAATCTTTATTCATCCAAGCCCATGTAGATGTCGTCAAAGTGTTGCATACATACATTGCATAACAATGAGGAGCAATTGGCCACAATACATTTAAAATACAATAGTTGTAAAATCCAGCTAAAAATATTCATTAATACGGAACAGCGGGTTAGCCCATCACCATTTTTCAATAACATTTTTGAATCTTACTCAGCTTAATGAGAAGGCACTGAAGAGATTTATTGCCAAGTTGTCCAATTGATAGTAGGTCTTTAACAGCCTAAAATAATTGTTATCCAGTTTATATTTTGATCTTGTGTCATGGGAGTGGACTGATGATCTTATAGGGTATTTATTAAGGTTTCGTTTTATGTGCGCAAGGCTGCGAAGCACAAGCAGACTGTAGATGGTTAGAATGTGCAAGTTTTTTAATATAAATCTGCAATGGGCCCTGAAATGGTTGCATAAAAACGTAATGCTGCGCCGAAAGGTGACACAGCTACATTTTTTCAAAATTGATCAGTTCATATTCCTCTAGCAACATCAAATAGGGTAACTGAAGGTAATAACGCAACCTATTCAGTTAATTTGATGAGGTTATTTTTAAATGTAGGTATACCTTATCTTCGAGTTTTTGTGTTGGAAATAACTTATTATATTACGCATGCAATTCTTATGTAATAATTCCGACTTGACTCGTATTTCGTGAAATAGAAGGAAAAAAACGGGAATGGTACATAATGGCGTTATTACCTTCAATGAAGGTAATTAGGCCATTTAAAGTAATTATAAATACATAATATTGATTTGTATTGCAAATATAGGGTATTTTCTGTTCATATAACGGTGAAGTTAACGTAAAAAATGAAATTATCACGCCATCTAAAAGTATAAATACTAATTTAGTGTCTCAAAAGTACTTATAAATCATGATCACTCACTTAGTTCCACATAACCGTCTTCGCATATAATGAAAAACGTTCCATTTTGAGGATACTCCCTCTATCGTAATTTTCATTGCACCATGTTTTGCAGTCGGTCTAATGAATCCAATTTTTCTTGGATCGTTCGTCGTAAAAATAACCACAACAATCACCAATGTATAAGTCTTTGTCTTTTGTCGCCTTAGCGGCGTTGCGCACTTTTGACTTCAGGCGAGAGCTACTAACGGCTGAAGTCGATGGGCATTCAGAACTTGGGCTGTCTGCTGAGAATTCGAGCTTTTGAATTCACTGATTTTTATTTCATAGTTTTTCTTTCTACCAGTGGAGTTCTCAGAAGGATTTCCACTGGAGATTTATATGGAGTAATTGCCTTTTGCCCTAGAATTGGTGCTGCGCTTTCTGTAACCCGTCTTTCAACGGGGATGATACTTACATAAGGTCTCTCAGACACAGAGCTTGGAGCGAAAGCAGTTTCCGGAAAAAATATTTGGATTGTACGGATAGATGCCACTTGCCTTAAAACCGGAAGATGCATTAACTGGGGTTGCTGCGCTATACCACGCTTCCGACAAAAGCTTGGAAATTGGAGTTAACCAATGGATCTGCCCAGATATTGGCGACGGAAGGTGTCGCCAGCGGCATTCCAGTAAACCTTCAATTGCTTGAAGAACCTTTTTTCCAGGGGCTGGAGTTCGTGACTGCAGTGAGCTGGAAGACACAGAACCGTGATGCCTAGTCTAAAACGTCCTTAAGTCTTAAACAGACTCATCTAAATAGCTTCTGTGCCCATCGAGTTTATGTGGGCAGTTTCCAGGAGAGCGGTATTGGTTGATATGACGCAAGAATTCACAGAACACCTCCGTCGTCACGTATCCTTTTCGTGTCATATAAAATACACTCCCAGTAGGCAGGTTATCTCCGAACTCTTTATTCCTGTAGACTCCTTTATAAAGCACCACAGGTGGGATTCAACTGCTGCCAGTTGCATGAATGTAAGCTATTATAATAACAGTCTTCCTTTGGTCTCCCTGTGTTGCTATATGCACTCTCTTACTACCCTTGAGTGCAAGGACTCTTTCCTGACCACTAAAAATTAATTATATCACCGACTCGTCGAAGTTGTAGATCTGTTGCGGTTGCAGTTCCGTTTTCTCGTAAGTGGAACCCAAGAGCTGAAAAAAGCGATTCACTGTTTCCTCATTGAAACGCATGAGCCTACCACTTCTCAAATTTTTCCCATTTCTAAGAACAACGCCCGAATTCCGCTTCATGAATCCTTCAAACCAGTAGCGTCCTGCTTTGTCGTTGGAAAATAGGGTATTTATATTCAACACACTGCTGATTTCAATGGCCTTTACACAAACAAGTTTCCTGGTGATGCCGAAACCTACACGTTGAAGTCGTATAATCCTTTATTTTAGTTTATTTTCAATGTCGGCATTAAAAACGGGAGAGCGACCAAGTTTTCTGGTCGGTTCTTTGTCACCTTTTTTTTAACTCTGTCTCGGAGAGTTCTACATGGGATTTTCCAAATTCTTGCAGCTTCTGCAACTTTTTTTATTTTTAACTTCTTCAAATGCCTATCTCAAACCCCCAGCGGTCCATTTCGCTTGTACTTTTGCTCGATCGAATATTCACCCAGAAACGGGCACCCACGCCAGAAACGCCATATCATGCGAGCTACTCTTGGCGATCAAACCTGTTTGCGGTACGTTGTCCCGAATGTGTGGCTCCATAGTGGGTGGGGAGGCCAAATGACGAAGTTGATATTGGTATGAAGTGTCTTCGTCTCCAACAAACAATAAATCCCGTCTAGAGACGGACAAGGGAGATTGTTCCGCTAGTGAGCGTTATTTAGACATACAATGTCGCAAGGAAAGCGAGACGCTGAAGAAAGTTAGTATCCCTTTCTAATACGTAGTATTGTCGAGTATCATTCACGATGAATTAAAATCCGCCAAAAATTAAGAGACGGAGCGTAACTTATCGATACTTCTAGTGATAAGAAAAGTGAGAAGCTCCTATCAATGTAAAAACTGAGTGACTTTGAAATTGTAGTAGAATTATATCGACCCCTGAATACCTGTTGGGGTGTAATTAGCCATTAGGACGTTTTTTATGTCAAGGTGGACGACTTAATGTAGATGGCCGCCCAGGGAGTAATAGATTGTCACAGAATTGCAGCAAGGTATAACGGTGAACACATAAAGATGAAGTCTGTCATTTTGACATTCACCCGCGATATGGGAGCATATATCTACATCTCATCTACATCTACGATGTACCGTGCAAGCCACCACTAGGGTGTGTGGCACTGGGTGATTCCACACCAGGCATGCAGCACTCGTCCCAGAACAAATCAGAACCGCGCACGCTCCCCCTGGCGCTAGGCGCAGGCCAAAAGCAGTCAGGAGAACAGTGCGCAGTCCAACCGGAAACTGGGATAGTGATACGTAAAAGAACATACAAACATGCAGAAAAATGCTATAGACAAATCTAGTGGTTAATATTACTGATACTGTTAATTTATGAATACTACGAGATGCTAGTTCATGCAAAGAACAAAATAAAATAATGCCGGACTAATTGACCGGTGTGAAGAGTTAGTAATGATGTGGTGTTATTAAGCAAAAGTGAAAATTTTACTCTACCTATTGAGGGTGGGAGTTTCATGTGAATGATATATCGCAACTATTATGATCCCTCATTGTACGTGGGAAAAATTACATTTTCAATCTATCGATTCGGCAGTCAATTTCCTTTATTTTATTCATGTGATCACTTCTACCGTAGTACGTTGGCTCTAGTAGTATATGTTGAACGTCCGGCAAGAAACTGTCAGCTCCGAGTTTGCGCAAAAGATTAAACCTGTACTTCTCCCTTGGATCAGTTAGAGATTCCCACCCTAATTCCTTCAACATTTCGGTAACACTGCTAAGTTTGTCGTAACAACTTTTCACAAATCTTGGTGCTCTCCGCTGTACTCTATCTATTTCAGAGATTAGTCCTACTTCGTAAGGGTCCCATATGCTAGCGGCGTACTCCAAGTGAGGTCTCACGAGTGAAAAATAACATCGCTCTTTAACTTTCTCGTCGCATTTTCCTAATATTCTCTTGATAAATCCCAATTTGCGACTAGCCTGTCCGCAGATTTCCCGAACGTGTTTCCCCCAAGACAGGTCCTGAGTAAGAGTCACACCTAAGTATTTAACTGACTCTACATTTGATAAGTCTGAAAATGGGAAAATATATAAGGGAAAAAGTTGGCGTTGGATACAACTTGGTCCCAGTGCGTCCATTTATCCCAAATCCAATGTGTTGTTACGTGTGCCAGCAATTCGGACACATCAATCTGATGCAAGGACAAAGCCACCTGCCTGTGCTGTGCATTGGTCAAGCATAAGAAGTGCACCTCTGATCCTCAGTGCGTCAATAGTGTAGAAGCACATCCGGTATTCTCCCGCCACTGTCAGATATTGAAGGACGAGAAAAGAATGTGGAAATTAAAACCGCGGAATAAATGCCTATTAGGAGGCTCGTAAAATGTTTAGGGCACCAGTCGCACCCTCTTTCTCTTAGTCTTTTGCTATCATCATCACCGTGGAAAAATTTAGCGTCTTAACGCCGATGTGTAATAAAAACAAAGAAAAGAATGAAACTGTAAAGGAATTGTCCAAACCGGAGAAGGCCAAGAAGTCAGTAAAAGAAAAATCAGTGGCCACCAACGCGGGTTCACCTAAATAAAAAGCCACAAAAAACTTCCACTTGGGCCACGAACTCCGTTCGTGGAAAAATCCCGTCACTCGGTCCCTCCGGTATGCAAAGTTTGCCTATTTCGGAATCAATGAAAGAGGAAATTAGTATGTCCGATACTGAAATCCTAACAGCTTTTTGTTTCCTTTCCTACTTTTGTTTTATTTCAATGGCGTTTTAGTGCAGTGGAACTGAAATGGATTTTATAGACACCTCTACAAATTTAGGGTTTCATACGATATTTTAACCTGACCTGCATTTGTCTTCAGGAGACCCATTTTAAAATGAATGACAAGAGCATTTAAAAAGGCTTTACTATTTTTGGATACGACGATACCATTGTGGAGTGGTAATTGCTATTCGGGAGGCTCTTAACACCTCTCGAATACAGTTCATCACACCGTTTCAAGTAGTAGCGTTTATAAAAAATGCCCCCGAGCCTATGACGACATTTAACGTTTACCACCCCGAGGGTGCACCAGCTATGGGATGCAACATCAAAGCTCTTGCTCGACAATTACCCAGATCCTTCATCTTGCTCGGAGATTTGAACGCGCACTATCCCTTATGGGAAGATCTGAGGTCCCGTAGTAATGCATGAGGAAGAGTTCTATCAGATTTCATCGCGGATTCTGAACTATATTTATTGAATATCGGGGAAAACACTCGTATCAGTAGTTTTTATGGTGAATTTTCCACTAATCGCTGTGTATTTCTACAATCTGTCTCATGCCGAAGGTTTGAATGTTCGTACATAACGATGTATGTGGAAGCGATCACTTTTCTCTTCTAAACCGTCTGGCGAACAGCGTCAACATAATTTTTTATCGACCGAGTAATTGGGATATAGGAAATACCAATTGGTCATGTTTCAGGAGAGCCTTACGTAAGAGAGAGAGCTGAGCGCTCAATATCTTGTTTGGAAAATGCAATTACCAAGATTAAAAAGACACAAGCAGCTACATTAACTTCGTCTGAAACAATGAAAGAAAGAAAATAAAAACAATGTTATAAAATGTTTGGTGGAACTTAAAACGGATTATTCAGCTTCTAGGCGTCATTTTAAAGACATTGTGGTGAATAGAGCGCTAAATATCGCGTTTCAACATTTAAATGCCAAGAATGAATAGATTATAGAAGCTACATTGAAATCATCTTTGATACAATGAAAGGAAGCAAATAAATAGAGTTATAAAATGTTTGGTGCAAATTCTACGGCTGCAAAACTTAATGACACTCACGGTACTGAATGGAGCCAAATGGGCTCCCACGGCTATTTAAGGCAAAGCAGCTTTATTCTCGAAATACTTGCAATGAAACATATTTTTCAGGGGCATTGTTGTTTAAAGTAATTAAAAGTCAGAAAAAATTACAATTTCCAGGGTAAAATGAATAAAAATACAGCTCTTGAAAATGGAAGGGGAGCCAAAATGGCTTCCTCGGCTATGCTAGTGTTAAATTGACTAATATTTTCACGCCGTACGGTGAAAACGCCTTCACAGAAGAAGAGTTTTTTTGGCGATTCGATAAAAGTTACTTCGATGAGTCATTGACTTATTTAAAGAAATAGTTGAAAATTCGTACTGACTACACACTCAAATTTCTAACGAAATCTTTACTTAAGAAATTTCTTATTTGTAAAATGAAGCTTCTCTGGAGTGCACACCCATAAAATTTCCCTTGGAAAATGGCTGGTATTTTTTGGAAAATATCTCGAAAGGTAGTGAGGTAAGTGACTGATAGTGACTGCGGTGAGTATCATTGGAAAGATGAGATCTTTTTCTTTAAAAAAAGCCAAATTCGTTGAATTCTTCTAAAGATGATACCTCGCTCAAACTACCATAAGCCTACTGTTGCCACCTCTTCTATTTCTTTATCTTGTTCTTAATAATCGTAAAAAAATAATAAACGTTAGTTTATGTAGGTGATTCGAATATATGCAAACATCAGTGAAATATTTTCTTTGGTAAGAACATTTTGGCGTGCTGATTATATCAACAAAGTGATGAAATTCTGGATGTTTAAGATCGAGAAGTGACCCTTCTACTACATAAACGTCGCTAAGGTTGGTTCAATATGTAGGTTTAAAATTGGGTCTTATGTATTACCGAACTAAGGCTTGAATAATAGTCAGCCATGTCGAGTGATGGATAATTAGTAGGCGCTTTGCCAGAGATTTCCCTTTGCGGGCAGCTGGAAAATGGCGTCATTTCTTTTGTTCTATATCTCAGTTATTTTAACCTGAAATCCAGTGTCTCTTTTGGCAGAACACTGTTCAATATTCAAGTGAAGTCTGACAAAGTTATCACTCACTATGAGTTCAAGTAATTTTTTCCTGTAATAATACGCCTAGGAGAAAAACTAAATGTTTTTTTACCTCTATCAAAAAGACAACCTGGCTTAATATAGGATATATATTATATTGGTATTTTTTTACGCCTAAATATACATTATATCCAGATAATCTCTTGGAAGCAGAGGATGTTTGGAGGCTTATAATTTCGATTCAATCTGGAAAGTTCTTGTATACACTGAGTGCGTAAGTACACGTGATATCTTTTTCGTTCTAGCAGGGGCAATATGATTTAATTTCATTTTAAAGATTACACTCAATTTTTCTTCCCATTTTGATAGTTTCTCCAAGTGATTTTCTCACGGAGAAGATTATCGTAACTTCCTTTACGGCGTATATTATATAATTGATACGTTACAATTCAATTTCAAACCTGCCTGCTAACGATCCCTTTCCCCGGCAGCGAGTTCTAAGTGAGGCTTAACGGCGGAGAAATAGCATTAAACTTTTAATTTATCGTCAAATGTATCCAGTGGATGAGGGGAGAGCGAAGTGGAAATGCTGGCTAAGGCATTAACTATATTAACTGTATCCTCTAGTGTGGTAGTAAGATTTAGAAACCACCTTAACAACTCTTAAGAGTATCTCTAGTTTTCGAGAATGCTTGTGGCGCGTTCACTTGGTTGATAAATTCTCACCTTAGTTAAATTTTTCAATTAGAGCCGTTTAACTGTCCGTCGAACATTGTTTCACAAACCCAAGTACCCGGCCTCGCAAGGGAGGCCTTGCCTTTTCTGTACTTCTTTTTTACGGAAAGAAACCCGCGTCTTGTTGGGCATTTTATATTTTCATAGCTAAAAATGGCTTCAAATTTTCTGCATCACGGAAAACTTAAGCCTTCATTTTCAGAATATGCCGTAGAGATTCATTCAAAATATTCATATTAATTGGTTCATATTTAATAGATATTGCATTAGCATTAAAATGCCAAACCATTTATAAGGAAGTAATGAAAAAAGGCAGAGTATATTATAAATCCAAGTGTAACTTGGGTTTTTGGTGAAAGTATTTACATAATGTTTCTTTAGCTATGAACTAGGGAACTAGATTTTCGGAGTCAACCGTTATACGGTTGTATTTTAGGGTAACATACAAAAACATAAACACTTTTAATTTATTTCTAAGTGGGATAATGTTGTCAAACTCCACGTTCTAATGTAACAGAAATATAATCAATGACATTCAGACGTACTTTGTGACATGCATTGAACGTAGCAGAGATTTGAAATGTAATTTATGAGAAAATAGGGAGGATGTTTAGTGCGCGAAGGTACTTTGTAGAGTGTTTTACTGGGGGCACTTTCACTGCATAACTCACTCAAATTCTGGGCATTTTATTCTACGATATTAGTAGCCTTCATCTGGTGCATATCAATTATTTTTTTAATGGTTATCTGTGAATGATTTTGAAACGATGAAGGAATGATGCAAACAGAGTTTACCGTATGGTTTTCAATGGTCACCGTTTTACTGAAGTCTTAAAGTTTCTCTTGGGATATCACTTGGCCGTACTTTGAGGGGTTAATTCAAGAAGTAGCTGATGCAATGACGTTGATTTCCCAACTTTTTTATCTAGAAAAATCGCACGGAGCGCCACGTCGAGGAAGTTAACATACGCACGCATGTCAGTGATAGCTGTCCAGGGCGACACTTCGTGTTCACGCCTTTAAGAGTGATTTATTATTAATGAACGAAATTACACCACCTAAAAACCGAGTGGTGCCGCGTTAAAGTTTAATTGAATTGTCATAATTCAATGTATATGATTTTATTTCTTTGGAACAAATATGACTGTGCTTGGCAGTGCCGATGACGTCATGACAATAAGGTGGAACAGGATTCACGAGCGCGCGATTCCTGCTTCCTCCTACGTCCGTAAAGAATTCACCGTCTTCACAGCTCGGGGAGTTGAGTGATTACTGTCAGCAACTATGGATAGTGATAACAGCATGGAAGATTTCGTCGTAAACGTTTAATCGTTGGTTGGCTAATTATTTTTTGATTTTAATACGGAGCGAAAAATATTTGCTCGATGAATAGTAAATACGTTTCATGGATAAAAAAATTGTTCGCTCGAAGCATGAGAGCTGCCACGTGACATGAGAGTTAACCACGCTATGGCGATAGAGATTCTCGATTTAGATCGACGCGAGATGCCGCGCCCAGGGATTATTGTGAAATGTGCCCTCCGGTGAAACTCGTCCTGCCTTCCGTAATAGACGGCTTTGTAGGAACCGTCGCTGTGGAGGCAGCCGCGGGCAGAATAGAGCCTTTCCCTCGAACGCATCTTCTTCCTTCCGCTGTCCGCCTCCATTCCTAACCCCTCTTTCTACCCTACTGCCTATACTTACTCATTCCATCACTCTCTTGCTCAGTCCCCCTCAAAGGGTGGAACCCTTTTCTTCAGTGACGCTCCACGGCTATTCGTTGAGAGCACCCCCAGGTATTTTGAATGCGCTGCATCGCCGATGGACGCAAGAGACGAAGGAAATATATTCCCTTTCACGTGCTATCCATATCCGTGATTCTAGCACACACCTGCGCGTCTAATGGCTAGCTTTTGGTGGCGTTGTCGTGGGAATTTAGTGTGGACTCCTCGGATTTTGCTTTCTCTTCGCTGAGAGCATGAGAAAAGATTTTGCCGCTTTTCTAAGCTTTTCATTACTCTTTCCTAAGTATTTTGTTTTACTCCCGATGTCTACATTTAAGCTAAAAATAATGTATAAATGCTCATTCATGTTCTCTGCTTCCCATGGCTCTTTGATCTGTGCTCTGTTGTTATCACGCCCTGCTTCTGTGCTAATCTTAAAATGTATATGCCCAAGTAAGGCACTCAGAGTACCTTAGATTCTTGGTATCTTACCCTCAATAAATAATCAAGAATTTTCTTTTTTTTTATTTCCTACGGTTATAAACTTCTGGGTTAAAGACTATAGAAAAGGAGTTGAAGATGCTCGCGGTTCGAGGCAAGGAAAGATTTGGTTTGTAGATTGGGAATTGGGAGTAACTCCTTGATTAAAATACTGAGTGATGAGGTATTATTGAAATATAGCCGTGAAAGAAAACAGAGTGAGTGAACAAGGCAGTCTAACCGTACTTAAACTTGACTATGGCGACTTTTGTTAGAATCAAATGTATGCTACGTAATAAGCTCTGTATGAAAATTAAAAAAAATAGTTATTTTATTCACTATTTGCTACACATCTGGAAACCCAGCCATTGTTTCTATGTTTTATAATATTATTTAGTGAATTTTAGATGATGATGTATATCATCGAAACCAGTCGGATTTTTCATCGTGGTTATGGTGAACTTTTATTTATTTCGATGAGAAATGGTAACTTTAATCTAGAATTTGTGGGATTGAGAACGCCACTCCTGGTCATGTAAGTTATTGTGCTTCAGCCTTTTTTTATAACTGTCTTATGGATATTGTAAATGTATCAGATGTTTTATGGTGAGTTAACATTAGTTCGTTTAAAAAAATGTCTGATAGGGACGAGACCCTCGGGAAACATAAAGAATGGGGAAGCGGAGACGGAGAAATTATGCGGAAAAACGAAGTGAGGGAAGACTCCGGGGGAGAAGAGTCATAGGAAGGGGAATGTGAATCTCGTTCGGGAAGAATGGCGTCGGGTGACTTCTTTGTAAAGGCCGTTTTACACGGCGAATGATCTTGCGAATGATCATTCGAATGATCATGCGCATTACGTTAATACCTCGTGTAATACGGAAAATTCGGCGAATTCTTGGTCATGCGCTTGATCATGCGATCAAAATTAGAGCATGTTCTATATTTGATCGCATGGTACGAGCGCAGTACGTCCATCTTGGTTGTTTTGATATTGAATTCACCTCACTTCGCTAAAGCAAACTCATAGTAACATATAATGAAGGCAAGGAAAGCCATATCAATGTATTTAGAAATAAATATCTCTGTAGGCAGGATGCGATGCACACACTTAGGCAGACGTGGAGTGGTCATTTGGTTAAAACCATCTTTGAGGCTTTGCAATATGAAAACATCGAAATTTCATAGGATTAACCTAAATAGATCTGACCAGACCTTGAATTGTTTTCAGGGCTGCAGTACAACGAGTACAACATATCTGGCCCTATTTTGACTTCAGGATGAACGGTAGTCCATCATTATGTATATATATATTCATCAAAGTTTTAGGCTAATGACTATAGGAGATACTGCCTAATGCAGAACTGATCTTAGTGCATTGATCTCTCTTTGGACCTGTTTATTGAAATAATCATACTTGTATTCACAGTATATCATTCATTCCTCACCGCCGACTGAATATATCAGGTATATATTTGTAAAAATACTCTGACATTGTCAATGCATCGTTGGACGAGTGGGTATAGTGTCCGACTCTGAATAGAATGAGCGAGTGGCGACAGCCGCTACGAATCCCTTGGGTGGGGAAATTTTTGATCGTTATCCTACGTTCCTTTGCAAACATTTTTTAACATATCGTTATAAATTCATAATCCAAAGAACTACGTTTTTTATAAACATTTAAAAACTTAAAAAATTTCGTCCAGATCGTAATCAGACCTTCTGCAATCACCACATGTCATTTTATATAGCAATAATTTCATTTTGATGTAACCGTGATATTAATATCGGGTGACCATCTTCGTTGTTTGAATAGTCAGTTCACTTCAATTCGCTGAATTAAACCCTTATTATAAAATATTGATGGAAGCTATAGCCATATTTCATTGCAAATAATTAAAAGAACAGTGTAGGCAGTACGCAATGCATACGTTTTGGCTGGAGTGAAATAGGCCTAAAACTATCGTGGATGTTTTGTGAGACAAAATTGCGGCTACCGGAGGCCGTTTTACACGTTACGTTTGTTTGTAAAAACTGGTACAAACTCTTCCGTGAACTCTTGCATGAGGTAAAATGTATCGTGTAAAACGGCAAATTGTATGAACGCTTGTGCGAATGTCTCAATCCCTGAACGGAAAATAGAACCTGTTCTAATTTCGTTGAGACAAACGTACATTCTCACGTACATACAAAGGTACATATGTTTGTACAAAATCTTTCATCGCATAAAACGGCCTTAATAAACACTGCAGCAGCGGTCGCTAAAATTTTAAATGAATTGTTTCATCACGGTCCATCTTCTACAGCATAACGTCACTCACTAAACTTTTGCAGTTACTCAGTGTTTAAGTGAATAATGTAAACGCATATCTAAACCTAATAATAAGGTAAACGAATACCCAAGTAGGTATATATAATATTCATGATGTAAACAAAACTCCGTCTGCTCCGTCTGTCGAAACAGCTATGTTGGTCGGAAATCTCCCGAAGTCGATATATACAATCGATAGATCTACCACTGCGCATTCAGTCTACGCAGAAAATTCACTGAATTAATTCGCCGTGTCAAACGGGAACTTCAGGTCATCATTGAAATTAATTCGCGAATTAATGCTCGAATGATCATGCGCAAGATCATTCGCCATGTAAAATGGCCTTAAGGGGAAGAAGGCACGGGGACCCAAAATGGCACCTTGTGGTACCTTCCCTTCCGTCTTGCAGATCTTCATCCGTGAGTTGCACTTCCTTACCGTCCCTCGCTGTTCCTACCTCGCGTGTTTCTGCCTCTTCTCGTTCCTTTTTCCTAGACCTTTACCTTCCCCTGCCCTTTTCCACCCCTCCCTCCGTCTACCGGCCCCTTTCGGAGGGTGGATGATGCGCGCGGAATATTTTATGCGGATTTTGGAAGATGCACACGCCATGAGAGAGAGGGAAAGAAAGAGCCTCCCCCTCCCCTTCGCCTTCTCACCCACGGTCCCGTATTGTATTTCCCGTAAAAATCCCCCCCCCCTGTTGCCTCCCTCTGTAGGAGAGATCCTCTCTCTTCGCTCCTTCCCCTTTCCTCCCACAATGCATCTCTTCCTCCTCCCATAATGCCCTCTGTCTTCTCGGTCCGTCTTTTCACTCCATCAAGATAATTTCGCTCCTCCTACCCCCCACCCCCGAATTTTGAGAAATCCCCCGGTTTCATCTCTCTGTCCCTCCCCCACCACACTTGCTCCCTCCGTCCTCGAAAAGGACGCCGCCACCCCCCATCCTCCCCCTCTCTCTGCCTGCTCCCTCTTTTGTCCTTGAATTTATTTATCCCTTCCACCGTATCCCGTTTTCCTTATCCCTTGCACACCCTTCCCACCATCTTCCCCCGACCCCTCCATTTATACTACTTGCTCTTCTTTGATATTCCTTTCAAGCCAGTAGTACTCAGTCCAGTGCTGGCCTAGACATCATGCGTTAACGCTCGTGTTTGAATCTTTATAGTGAGAAAATACTTTGATACTAAGATAATACTAACTTTGGAGGCTTGAATCCAGCATATATTCATTATTAACAAATTTTACTGGTTGACTTTTACGAATTCTATTATTTGTAACTTTTTCATCGGAAGTTTGCTACGAATTCTCGTTGTTTTGAAGTCATCATTTTGGTATAAGAACAAAAAAATATATTTTTTCGTGCCGCTTATATCTTTTTTGACTGTCAAAGATATCGCTTGACTGCTTTTGTATTCTATCACAAATTCATCGATTATATTCTGGGTGTGGCATTTACAAAATGGTAGTGAGTTTTACTTGAACTCTACATTTGTGATTTTTCAGTATGTAGCCTGAAATTCGTTCATACAATTCTGCCCCGATATTGGCAGGAACATTTAGATGTTCAATTGTTAACGGGAGTCCTGGAGTGCAGTTCGGAGTAACTCCCAAAGCACGGTGTTTTAGATTAATCCCTTCCGTTTTCATTCTGATTAATTGTTATAAAATTGAGGCTGAGAAAAACTCGCTTTACAAGCAACAAAAGGAGGCTCAGGAATTCTTCGCCAGAGTATGGCGACACATCCATTGTACGTACGTCGCATTTATCTGTGTTACACGGGGAAGTAGCACGCGCCTTATGCTTGGATGCTTTAAAAAATCCTCTCCCTACTAAAGACACCCTCGGTCGTACATCTTTTGACAGTCTGAGCGAGCTCATGAGTTAAATGAACTGAAGGCGAATGTGGGTGCATGAGGTCGAAGCTATTTAGAGCTGAAGAATGCGTTATCCTTGAGCTCCTCGTCCTCTTTCATGCAAGTGCTTCGCGCGCTGCCGGAGGAGCGGGTATCTACTCAAATCCTGCGCCAGGACCTCGCGGTCGTGAGTCGTTAGCTCGAGGCGGCGATCGGTCATCTCGGGCGATGAGCCACTCCGGCAGTGAAGGTTGAGAGCTCGGCGGAAGTTGATTAGAGTAATGGGTTCGAATTCGCTATTCAAGGAAATTAAAAAAAATTGGACTCTTTTTGAAAGAAAGTTTGCTTGTGTGGATGGCCGTTGACTTATTTAAATCTGATCGGCTTATTGTCCGCAATTTAGCGTAGTTGTTGTTTTTTTAAGGGTTGTTTCAATTTACTGCAACCACTTATAAATCTTTTGCCAACATTTCAATTAGTTTTAAATCTTCTTTGGCATTAGAAATATAATATAAACCGCGCGATGCACCAGAGTATCATTTTAGATTGTATCTATATGCGAAATATATTGTAACAATTTATGTTGTATATTTATGTTATTTTAAATGACATTCTGGTATTTCATGAGGTTTACAATCTTTTTAGCCTTGACGAAGATTAATGAAAAACTCGAAACACAGACAATAGGAGTTTCGCAATACAAGAAATTGGTCAAACCCTTAAAACTACTACTACGCCAACTAAGGGATATGACTAAATGCAATGGAGCTTTACTTGGAAGCGTTTTCCTCTACAATTTGGCTGTAAAAGACAGTTTCAGGCGTAACTTCTGAAAACGCACTTAGTTTCAAGAGAAAAAGTGTCATATTTCATAAATACGATTTGGCTTGCTGTCAGGGCCCCGTTGGTGCCATTATGTTTTTGCGGGCGGTGTTTCAATTGCTTGTGGGCATCAAGGACACCAATACGAATACGCCATGGCTAGAAGTGCCAGACCTCGTGTCCTCCTGTGACTTATCTTGGGGGCATCAGATATAGATTACACTGAAGAGGTTGGTCTGCTGGAGAATCATAACACCTCATCCCGTTGTGAATCGAAATTGCAAATACTCCCTTTTCCGAGTTCGATTAGATCGTTATTCTGTTTTTATGGGAAATATTCCTTGCTTGTTCCGCGACAAGTGCAAAAATGTGATTCCGCTGTCTTAAATACGCACTGATGACGTTCATTGGCCTCAATTATTTATTAGAATGCTAAAGTAGTTTCCGAAATATTCGGCCTTCCATTTATATAAAAAATATCACCTTAGTAGGTTTTTAGAATTACTTATATTTTTATCTATTTTATGAAAAAACGTACGTGTATTTTGAAAAATGCATACGCTCCCACCGTATGTCAGTTAGTGGAGAACGTATATGGGAGCTCGCATGCCATCTATTGGCACACACCTGGATCACTACGCATAGCAACTGCACGTACGTACGCTTAACCTTTTCTATTGTAGACAATACGAGGGAAATATTGTAATTATTCAAAGTTATGTATAAGAAAAAGGTAGCGTGCGAGTAATGAGTCATTCGTTGACTAGTTGTAATGAATTACTCTTAGTAATGGAATTTCTTTGATTGGTGATTTGTGAGATGTAACTGATCACAGTGATAGATAAATACTACGTTTGCTCATTTAAACTGAATTGCCTATGTTTGAAACCTCTGCTTACTTTATGACTGCTGAAACCTCATGTGCTGTTACACCATGGAATGAAGACTGTGAATGTTAATGTTCACATGTGATATAATATTTTAGGGTATGCAAAGGCTAAGGCATGGATTGAATATTATCATGAATAGATGAGGAAAAATCACGGTGGGGTGAAAGATCGAAATTACGCGAACTTGGAATTTTAATTACATTTTTCGTCGGTGATACTTCGTTTATGCTTTATTTTACGTGATGATGACGACAATTTTGTGGTTAATAAAGCATGTTATATTACTGAAAATATTCCGTGACTGCGAGAAAATCTAACTCAAAATCTGAATAGACATTACATGCAACCATGATCATAACTTTGAGTTTCCTTAAGATTTTTTAGAACCATGAAATATGGCTCTCTTGGGGAGTAAGATTTTAGTAGCTCCCGGTAATGCGCTATACTTCGACGTGAAAGAAACTTTCTTCCCTTCTAAAACGGCCTATCTTACTATGTGATTCATTGTTCGGGCAGAGGTTGAAAACATGTATTCGCCGATAGCTCCGATTTGAGGGGAGTTTCGCAATTCGCGCCCTCAGAAACGGGGCCATAATTGCATATTGGAAAGAGAGCTGTTGAAAAGAAAAGTGGCCGCGGGTCCTGAATATTTCATGCGATGCAATCGGATGAGGGAGAGCCAGCCATCTTTCAGGAAGTGAATATTAGGCTTTATTCCCCTTTATTACCCTCCCATCATTCAGCGGCGCCCTTCCCGAGGTAACCCCTCCTCGCGCTTTGACTTTAAGTTTTGCATTCCCATAAAATTTGAGTGATATGCATCGTAATTCTTTTGGTTACTTATGTAGAGGTCGTTTGCTTCATGCATGCCTGCATGAAGGAGCCTCCAGCGAATTCTGGAGAGATTTTTGATGCAAAATAGGACAGGAATTGTAGAGAGTAAATGTGCAATCTCGCTAGTTTTTTAACCAAAGAAATAATCACATAGAGGAATTAAATCCCAGTACTATACATTTTCTAAGTATTTAGTAGGCTGGATCCCAGGCTTGGCAATCTTTGTGTTACTGGAAAACCTGACAATCATAAAATGTATGTTTCATTCTTTTTCGTAAACTTAGTATCTTCTCCAAGCCTTTCAATTATTCTTTGTAGAAGATAAATCTTTCTTTGACCAGAACATTGAAAATGCGGTCTCATTTTCTTCTGTGAGGCCAATGGGAAAATATTTCTTTATTTATTTCGGTTAAACCATTCAGTTCATTAGACATATCGTTCTTACATCGTGGTAAAGCCAAGCATACATCGCTTTAGCCAAGAATACATTTCAATATCGCTTCTCTCCGGAGATGTGGGGATGACTAGATTTATGAACCTGTGAAACGCTATTTTTCTGGATTTAGTTAATACATACTTTACAATGTAATGAAGGAGTAATATTTTCGTTTTAGCGTTGAGATACGCAACAATTGAACAATATTTTTTGTTATTACTGTAATTTCTAGCCTTCTATGTATTGAAATCTCGGTTTTGATCGATAAACCTCTTTGTAACTTAACGTAGTTGTTGTAAATTATTTCTTTGGAGAAGAAATTCCTCATAGTGGATGCTGAAACAGTTCCTTTCATTATCCAGGTATTATATATATTTTATATGATTCTGTTTTAATTCTAGAAGCAAATTCTTGCAAGCAAGAGAGCATGCCCAGCAATGTGTCGGACGGCTTTTCGTAGATTGAAAGTTTTTTGCAAGCTAGAGCTTTTCTCATTATAGATTAAATGTTGATAAATGCGTTTTAAACTGTAGCATCTCAAGTTTAGTAATATTAGGAAGCGCAAAGCCATCGGTAGCTAAAATTATTTCTTCAAGAGCTATATTTTGTATTTACCCGACTTGTATACTACTTTACAGCAATTGTATCTAATTTAATTTTAGGCTGAATTTTTAAGCTAAGAAACCTTTTCATAAGTATTACACATAAGCCATAACATTTATCCTTGAACAACCCCTTTTACGGATGGAGGCTTTTTTTTACTGCAATGAAGTTTCAAATGAAATTCAGGTTAGCGTAAATAGGATTTAAAAATGCGATTTTGCGAAAATATAAATTCCAATCTTCTATTTCAACTTTAGTGTCAACGAATGAAGGAAAACTAGGTGTAATCTCTATCACTGGAGCACAGTCTGGATGTCGTAAACTCAGGTTTTCAGTGCTCAAATTACCAGGGTAAACGAAATCATGAATGATGCCAAGCATAACCTTAGTCTCGCGATAAAAATGGTACGTATGCCTAAGGCTGGATGAAGCTGTTGGTAGGAAATTTATTTTTGGTAGGAATTTTCATTTCCAATGGTTGAATACACGCTCCTGCCAGCCACGGTAGTCGTTATTACGAGTCTCCTAGAACCAACGCTTTTTTGACGAATGCAAATATCCGCCGTGGTGCTCACCATGTCCATTCATGTGAAACTAATATTATAGCAGTTACGCAAGCGTGTATACTCAGAGTGAATTTCTCGCGCAGCTACAATATATCTCTCGCGGCATTGAGTCATCACGTCTCTGAAAAGGAACTGTAACGTTGTGCTTTAATCTTATTTAATGATTTCTACTCACCATTAAGGCTTGCTTAAAATAATATGGAATATTCTGTAATGCTTTCCACGAATTATGTTTGTTTTGAACTCTAGTAGTAACTTCTTTTTTTTTGAGAATTTAGCAGATGTAAAAATATTTCACCGTCCTTCAATGAGAACAACGCAATTTTGGCCGAAAATTGTGACTATTCACAGACAAATATCTCCATATAATGCCCAGTAACGACATCAAGGGCTTATATACTCCATTGCGGATAGTTTAAGCTACGATGAAGCTACAAATGTAGGGACTCGTGGAAGGGTTTAAAAGAGGTTTGCCCTTCAAAATACTAAATATGTATCGTAGAGAGTCTGATGAAGAGGTTTCCGGCATTTGCAGAAATCCCCCTGCCCACCGTGAATTTATCGTTGTGCAAGCGCATGCTAAGTTACAGTATAAGTATATATATATGTCCGTCTTTAGAGCGCTTGCTTGCGCTTTACGGCATCCAATTTCCAGGCCTCTCTGTTTTCCCAATCTCCTTCTTGCAGGTTTCTCTCCGCCATGGCTTTGGTTATTCCGCTCCTCCATGAGTTAGGTGGTCTTCCTCTCTTTCTCCTTTCATAGGGTTTCCACTCCATGATGGTGCGTTGCAGTCTTTCTTTGAGCATCCTCTGAACATGTCCGTACCACAGCAGTTGTTTTGACTTGATTTCGTCCAGAATGGTTGTTGTCATTTTCATAATTTCTCGAATTCTCTCATTTCTTACTCTATCAAGCCTGGATTTTCCGGCTGCCCTTCTGAGGAAGTCCATTTCTGTAGCTAAAAGTTTCTTTTCGTCACTCACATTCATTTGCCATATTTCACTCCTATATGTAAGTATGCTTTTAAATATGGTGTTGTATATGTATCTTTTATTTCTATTTGATATATCTTTGCTCCATAGTATTGAATTTAACATATTAATGGTTGTTCTACCTTTATTAATCCTATCTTTAATCGTTTCTGCACTCTTTCCACTGCTGTGTATTTTTATGCCTAAATAGTCATATGAGTCACAGGCCTCTACTATTTCATTGCTATCCTCTAGCACAATGTCTTCATTTTTTCCTCCAATACACATATACTTAGTTTTGCGCATGTTGATATCCAATCCCCATGCACTATACGCTTCTTTTAGCTTTCTAAACATAAAGTTAATATCATCTCTGTCTTGCGCTAGAATTACCTGGTCATCTGCATAATGTAGTGTGTATATGGTATTGTCTCCTACAGGCAAGCCCATGTTTGCGCATTGTCTTTTCCATTGTTTAAGGGCACCGTCGAGATATATTCTGAATAGGCTAGGTGAAAGACAGCATCCTTGTCTTAGCCCTTTATTTGTTTTAAATGGTTTTCCTAAATTGTTTCCCACTTTCACTTGAGCTGTAGATTCTGTATAAAGTTTCTGTATTGCCCTTATGATAGATTTATTTATGTTTGTTGCCTCGAGGTTTTTCAAAGGTACGCTGTCATAAGCTTTTGTGATATCAATGAATATGAAGTGCACTTCTCGGTCAGTAGCTCTCTTTTTTTCTATTAGTTGCGTCAAACAAAAAGCGTTATCTATTGTTGAGCGTCCTGCCCTGAATCCGGAATGTTCTTCACTTTCAAATTGCCTATACTCCTCATCAATGAGCTGCGTCAATATTCTACCGTATATTCTGCTTAATGTGCTGGTGATTGCTATTCCCCTATAGTTCTTGGGCTGGTCTTTTGGGCCTTTTTTATGAATTGATACTATCCATGATTTTTTCCAGTCATTTGAGAGGTTTTCTCCGTTCAAATATTTATTTATTAACGTCGTTAGTAGATACAGTAACTTTTTTGATGGTTCTTTCACCAACTCCATGCAAATATTTTCCGGTCCAGGGGAGGTACCAGTCTTCATTTTTCTGATTGCCTTCAGTACGTCTTCCTCGGAGATTTCTAATTTTTCTAATTAACAGTATAAGTAATGTACTTAAATGTTCAACGAATTAAAATTTCTACGCTGTTGGTTACCACGAGTATCTCATAGGTAGCGAAAGTTCCGAAGCTCTCGTAAAGGAACTTTCAAGTTTTCACCCAATAAACTTTCAGCCATCGAGAAGAAATCTTACTTGCTGGATAGAAAGGTTTCGTGTCAAAGAAGTGCCTCCGCTTCACTGTCAACTTCTTGCACTAACGCATCATGGTCTGCACTTAATTGATCTGGTCCACCTAAGTGACTCTTCATCCCCTCCGACCGTAAGGGTTGACGCTCTGTACCAGGCCTCTAAAGCCAAAACTCAACGAGAACCGCATTTAGACTTGCAAATCACGGCATTAGATCCACGCTCTTCATTTCCCTTACCCTTCCTCATCTTCCCCTCTCTCTCCCTATCACACTCTCCAATCTACGAGCAACTACTTTGAGCCACTCGTACACCTCCATTACCTTTACCTCACCCACAAGTAATGTTCTTTATGGGCATTGTATGGGGCTTTGATTTTGCTACCGCGTCCCCCGTCGGGACCTGGATATGCTGTATTTAATAAAACTTTCGTACACATTGATAAAATTATCCTGTTTTTGAAACCAAGTGCTAAATGCAAGTTAACTTTCAGTATCATTACTCCTAAAAATGCTGGTATAGGTGTGGTCTTCATTTTGTTCAACGCCGTGATTGTCAAGTGGGCTGAGTAGTTGACGTGGTACCGAAGGGTTTCGGGCGTAAACCGAAGTGGAAGTAGTGGCTAATGGTAAGGAAATAGCCCCTTGCCATAATGTGTGTTAATCTCAGTTATGTGTTTGGTTTATCACGAGGTGAGATCACCGATAAAACCCGCTTTCGTTTAGATTTCTGCTTGAGTGATTAAAATGACGATCCCGTCGTACTAAGGCCGCTTGCGAGCCTATTGAGTTCAATGCTTGGATGTCAACCGGCACTAGAGTCTGAGCTCAGGAGATATTAGGTTGAAGTCAATCCGGACAGTTTCCAGTGAAAACAAGGTGGTTTATTATGGATACCAATAGTTAGTGTGAAACTCTCAAAGCTGGACCTTTATGAAAAAACAAAACATGCTAAGAAGTGCAGTTTCTGCGGTATTGCACGTTAACAAAATTTTTATTTTTACACTTTTACACGAACGACTAAAAATGTTACTGTTAGTGTGAAAACATTTCTAGTGGTTAGTGTAAAAGTTAAAATATTAAAATATTTAATAATTTCTTGCTCTGTAGCGTTACCCTCAATTTCTTTCTATCCTTGCTCACAATACCATAATGCAAATTGCGTAAACAGGTTTATTCTTCTTTTCTTTTTTTATTGCCATTCCTTCAGCAGATTTCATCTGAAGAAAGTACCTATTTAATGTGAAGAAGCGGTGCCCTTAGAAAGTAAATGTTCCGCTTCCTGGGCTAATAAATTAGCGTAAGTTGTGCATATCCCTAAAATATCTCCATTGAGATAGCCATATATAGTTATATTTTTAGGCAATATATTTAGCAATAAATGTAAATAATTTCATTAAATGCCATTTAGGATGATAATGGCAAGCATGATATAGTTCACCCCGTCTGTATCCTAATTAATGTCTCCTAAATGATTTTAGGGTGTAATTGAAAATTGAGGTAACAAGCAGGCGCTGAAACAGAGCTCGTCAAATTTTTAAATATTTATTGAATTACGAGGTCAGATGAATGGGAAATGAAAAAACATTAATAATGTTTCCTAAACTTTCTTATCAAAGCAAGCAATAACGTTCAAAAGCAGCCGAGGAAGCGATTAAACCTTAATAATGCAATCCAGTTTCAAATTAAATGGAAAGGCATCGAGTAGGTACGCTTCGCAGTGGGAATATACCGAGGAAAAGGAGTGCACTTTCAGTTCATGTTCAGAACAACTGTGGAGACGTTTACTCTTGAGTTTCTTTTCCACTTCTCTCGTTGAACAAAGAGGGATGCCTTTTCGAGGGAAAACATCAGGATTATGCCCACCGCGTCCCGGAATAAGCGAAATGATTTGATGGAACGGAAAGGGAATAAATTATTTAGAGGATTTTTTTACGGTTCCGTGCGCCGAGGAGCAATAAAAAGCGCGCTCTGCCGTCCGAGCGCCTTTGAGACGCGCGCGAGGGGTGCATCCCTTGCGTGTTTGCCGTCGAGCGAGGTTTAAGGGTATTCGAGGGTTGGTTGTGGCGGAAGGGGTAGGGGTTCAGAGAGTCTTCCAAGGAGTCGAGGGGGGTAATTTGGGCGCCCCGAGGGGATGGGGGAGGGGCGAGAAAGGGGTTTGGGACGTCAATTATATATGAGGGGTGGTGGGAGAGATCAAATAGGGGTGCGATATATACGGAGAGCGAACGGAGCCAAAGCCTTTAGGCAGATGAAAAGAGTTGGAGCGCGGATGTCGCCGTAGGAACGACGGGTTCTGAATGGGGGAATTTTGGGAAGGAGAAGATTCGAAGTGGAGGGAGGGGAGGGGGATTGGGAGAGGGAGAAGGAATGAGGTGAGAGAGCAAAAGGGGACGATGGAATCTTCATGTTGTTGGAGCTAGGGAAAATTTTTCGAGTGCCATTTTCAGGGCGGGTTACGTGTATGTTTTCCTGCAAGACAAATTTTCGATAAATTCCACCTCCAAATTTTGCCCGGACCCGGTGGGTTTTACCGCGGCTAGACAGTATTCTAAAACATTTTATTTGGATTTGGGTTTATTTGTATTCCAGAGAGCAACTAAAAGTGCCAATTTTAATTTATCGGGCCATTAATTGGATGTGATGGTTAGAGTAATCCATACAAAGTAATTTGTAAAATGTAGTAAGTAGGATTGGAATGTAGTGTAGCAAGTAGAATGGAAGCAAATTTCTGTATTCACTATTAATTGATAAATCACCACCTTATTCTGTAATTTCACCTCACGGAAAATGACTCATGGATCGCTCCTTACATGGCGAATATTACCGAAAGTGGAGTTGTAAACCGTGCCCACCAGACGGCGAGACCATCGACTCGCTCTTTTCTGCCGAGAATGGTTCATTTTCAGTACTTTTGGTCGTCGAATTAGGCTTCAAATGAGTACTTTGAGAGCGGAATAGCTCAAATGAATCGTTCATTTGAGTTTGTGCTTTTCCGAAAGAGCTATTTCGGAAGTGGAATTACAGAATAACCCCCCTGAACCCTTTTTGCATTTACGGATTCGATCAAGGACGTACAACCTACCTCGCTTAGCGAAGTGACATTAACCGCCGCGGAAATCCATCTGGAACTCATCTATTGTTGATAAAATTGTGTTGCCTCACTGTTTATGGCTCATGAAAGTAAAGAATCGTTTTTTGGGTCGATATAACGTAATTTCAAACGCGAATTTTAAGATCTGTTCTAATGACATTGTAAAAGAACATATTTGTGATGGGGAACATTTCGAGAGATCAGTGCCCAGGAGGAAAAAAATAGAAATATTGTATACAAGGATGATGATTTGGTGATGAACAGGCTGGATGCCTATAAGAAGAAGAAAACCATATTTGCATCGAAGCTCCCGAATGTTTATAGGAAAACAGTTCAAAGGTCTACTTTCCTTGCAAATGAACAGTTGCGCCTTCAATGATGCTTCCTCTGTTCGGTGCTTTTGGTTCTGGCGTAAATATATCCTTCCTCGGTGGATCATTCCAATAATTTTTCGTGAGCTACACATCTGCGGACCGGATCGGACTCGCAAGTAGGCCAGGAAATGCATGCTCTTCTGGCTTATACTTGAGACTTACAATTAGTGCATACTGCGGTAGCGTCCGTTATTTTCGCAGCCTCAACTGCAACTCTTATCCGATGTCGACGGTCGAATAGACTAATCCTTAGAAATTATTTCGGCGTAAAAGGATGAGTCGGTAATGGTAATAAACCCAGAGCCAATGGAAGTCATTATTTCGGCATAGAGCTATACTAAACCAGGGAAAGATATGAAGTTTACATCCAGCCTGTTAGCAGTCTGACGTAACACATACACTGGTTGACACGAAAAATGATAAAAGTTAACGTCTTCCTTCCTTCCATGGTCGTCCAGTATCTTTAACGACCGGGCAGATTGAGAAACGTAGTAGTCCTTCAACCTGTGCTGCGAACGCAGGGAATGGGGTGATAGTAGAATCGAGGTAAGTAACGGCTTCATTGCCTTGAAGCGAGGTAGAGGAAAACAATCTTATTCTTGTCTTCCTCTTTTTAACGGCTGTCAATTGATGGTGGCGTAAATTATGCATGTATAGTCATATTTCCTTTGTTAATAGTTCTCTTTTTCCTTTCCACGATACCCTCCATAATGTTTCAGTTTATTCTTCTTCTTCTGTATTATCTACTCTGGACGTTGGCTGTTATCATGATGATGTCAGACTTGCTAGATGGAGTTCGGAATAGTTCCGCCAATGTTTCTCGATATCACTTTCTCAGATTGGCAAACCAGGAAAGATTTCTTATACCAGTCTTCCTTCAAATTTTCCTTGGAGAAGTAACTGAAGAAGTCGATATTTATCTTCGTACCTCATTATATGCCCAAGGTATTATAATTTTCGTTGTTTGATCGTCCACATTAGTTCGGTTTGACCACCTATTCTGTGAAGGACCTCTTCATTGTCCTGTCGCACGATCCACCTAAGAGAACCTTAAAATTTATCTCTAGAGCCACATATCAAAATCTTGAATCTTATTCTCAATGGCCTCTGTCAGGATCCCGGCTTCAACGCCGTATAGTGATGTCGAAAAGACATAACGTTGAAGTATGCGCCTTTTCAAGTTTATTAGTACTTTAAGTTATTATAACATGGAAGTACCTAGTACTCAATGAATAATTGAAAACAACTGAGCTAGGGAATTGATGCTCGTACCTTAGAGAGTGGGAAAGACAGTGGGAGCATTGTCACTTGCATGCACCTCCGTGTTAAGCCATGCGCCGTTCGTCAGCGAGGTAGTTGACGGCGTCTACAGATTCAAAAAAACTGTTCCTCGCTCCCCGCTTCTATGGGTTTATCTTCTCCCCTCTCCTCATTTCAAATTGCATATCTCACCCTTAACCCCCTCTCCCCCCCCCCCCCGGGCTCTACGTTGGCTCCACCCCTCTTGCGTGCCGGGAGACAAACAGCCGGAGGAAAAGAGATCTAACAAGTTCGGCCATTAGAAGGAGATAGAGGGAGGAAAAAGTTTTGCTGCGGAGCAGGAGGAGAGAGCTCTTATATTGCGTCCACGTTGGGCTCGTTTATCAGCGGAAACGCAGCAGAGAGAGATTAGAGGGGGACACCCCTTTTTGCCTCGACTGCATCTGCATATCGGGGGACGCGCTATGTATGGGGATCCGGTCAGCGAAGCGGAGCAGTCTCCACGTCCTGCACTCGTCCACGTGAAGGTAGCGATGCGATAAATAGCGTTGACGGATTACCCACTCTGGACGAGGAGAAATGCGCTGCTTAAATAGTTTCACCTTTCATTTTGATTTTCGTTTGATCTTTACTGGGCTGGTAGAAATGGCCAAGAAGCCTAACGTGAGAGGTTAGTTTCAGTGTTACAGGAAGTCATTGTTTCGGAGGAATGACATGCAATATCTCAATGGGGAAAATAAACTAGATTTTATGACATATGTTTAGAAATTCTGGGTTATCTAACTGCTAAAGTCATATGGCATCATCTAACTTAAGACTAATCTTATGAAAAACGCCGAATTTATGCCAAATACAAAAATCTGAACCGCCAACTTTGTTTTGCAATGCCGACGTGCAAACAACCTTGCTATCGTTGTGATTTAAAATATAGTGCAGGCTGAGGAAAACAGTGAGTTATCATGAAAGAAAAAGACTGGCAATTTTCCACAAGAATAAGTTTTTACTCGACCGGTTTCGGTGTACAACACCATCATCAGGTCCTGATGCTGGTGTTGTACACCGAAACCGGTCGAGTAAAACCTTATTCTTGTGGAAAACTGCCAGTCTTTTTCTTTCATTATGATATTCCACCAAATTAAGCCTGAAACAACAACTTTTATTAGTGAGTTATCATGGTTTTACTGCTGTAAAATTGTTCACGTGGATAAAGACAAACGGAACACATTGAGACGTTTGCTCTTTTTGACAAACTTTGAGGATACCGGGACTAGCCACGGTATAGCCTTATACGGAGTTACTCGCAAGTGAATATTAGTGAGATGTTCCATAGAGAAAAAATCATTTGCTTGGATTGGGGTAAAAAAATCCACTAGGAAGGAGGACACTTTGGCTTAAGCACTCGTCGTGATATCGAGGGACCCGGGTTCACATCCTGGTCAAGGCGAATGATTTTTTTCTCTGTGGAATATCGCACTAATATCCTCGTTATCATTGATGCATAACGAAAGGGAGAAGGAAGCTTCTCAACAACTACAGAGGATCTCTTTGATCACAGTCCCCTATCTATGCATTCCCTCGGAAGCGGAAGTGTGAAAGTTCAGCCCGTAAGTGGGATGTGAGGTCACTCCGAGTGCAAAAGTGGAAAGCACGGGCTAAGTGGAGTGAGTTGTGCTCTCTTGATTCAAAATGACACTCGTCGCACTTCAGAGGGTGAGAGGACTCGGTTTGAACAGTGCCCCTTTTTTACGTTTGTGCCCTCGAGGGCGTCTGGCTGGGTAGGGAGAGGGCGACCGATCGAGGGAACTTGGGCGCGACGTTGCGGGGCCAGGTTCGCTATTAAATATACGAGCGAAGGGACGAATAAATGGAGGGGAATGCTTATTATAAATATTAGGTGTGTGCTGGGGTTTGGAGGAGCCACTGGAATTGGGGGAGATGCACTAGAGGAATGGACTCAGAAGCAGTGACTACATGAGATGAGATGAGCCTTGAATTGGCGTCTGTTTAGCAAAAGCGGACCTGTCTTGAGATCAGCAAACCTCCATGATCATCTCGGATGAACGAAGACGGGCGCTTTGGTTGCAACTCTTTGCGGCCCCACATGGTTCGCCTTAGAGCAAATCTTCCCTTCTGCTAGCTGGAGAACTCGATAGCATGCGCTGATGACTCATTTATCCTATAGAACGATCTATCTATAATAATAATAATAATAATAAATAAATAAGGGAAAGAATTGGACCGTCTCCAAATTTCTCCCTGTCATTATTGTATTTTAACAATACATTACTATGATATGAACAGTACATTTATGAGGGTTTATAGTTTAAATATATTTTAATATATTTTAAATGATAATTTTTAGTTACATTATGAAATTATTATTTGATTTTCGGTCATAAAATGTTCGGGACCAAACATGTTTTTTGGTTATTTCTCCATGCGTTCTTCATCATCGTCATCAACGATCTTTCTAGGGCCTCCCTACCTCATTCCCCTCAGGGCCAGTTCTGCGTCTCTTGTCTATCAAATACTGGCACTTGATAAGGTCTGCGCGGAAGCCATTAAACAATGGTGCGTTAAACTTTGAACATTTAAGGCATTAAACGTTTTTATTTTTTTAAGACAAACGTAGCCGGGTAATTGGTGTAATATTTTAACATTTTGTGTCTATTTTTATCCACTTGTCAAGCACAGATAGTTAATATCAATCATATCAGTGAAGATTTTTGCAATAGTATATGATCATCCACCATATTAAAATATAATAACTTTCATTCAAATCATGCCGGGCGTGGTGAAATTACACGGTGAAATACTATTTTTGGATTTCCCAATTCGTATTTTATATTTGGAGGTAATGCCTCGTATTTTAAATGATATAAAGTAGTATTATATATCCTTTAGTCATTTACAATGTATATGTTAATTTTATATATTCTTTTTAACATCCCACGTTGCCATTCATTCATTTCAAAGCTGTTTCGAATGGTCAATTTTCATTCTGTGTTTACTATGCATTAATAGAATCCACGTGTACTTGGTCACGCTCGTTGCTTAATACCAAGAGTCTCAGTGAGTAACCTCGGAGTGAATCTATGAACGGCAGTTCCGCTAACGCAATTTTTTTGAGAAACCAGAAAACAAAATACCCTTACCTATCTCATTTTCTTCGCATTCACTTCTTTAATTTGGTATGTAAGGCATGCTTCATAACATTCATGTTCAAACTTACCGAAATATGTTTTTCGCTTGTGCAAAAATAAGGTGCAACAACTCAAATATTTTGCGGAACAATAGCCGTTTTAGAACCATCATGGAAGGAGAAATGAATTGGAAGGATTAAAGATGAAGAGTAAGATAGGAATATATATTAGATAGTTAAACTATCAAGGACTATTTATCAAGGACTGAAGGACTATTTATCAAGGACTGAAGGACCATCTATCAAGGACTGAAGAATTATTTGGGAATGAAGTGGTTAGCTGAAGAAAGTGGAGTAGGGAGCTGTCGAAAGTCAATCTTGGGATTGATGACTATTGATGATGAATCTCGATGTAACCGTAAAATGCTTGAGAGAAACACCGATAAACGCGGGTAGCAACCGAAACAAATATATAGAAAGTAGCATTGACATAAAATAAACAAGTACAATGCATTGGCCATGGTGTTCATTCGGCCACCCTGCGTAGGAGTGGAAACCCAAGAGTGATATTCTAAACTTGTGTTGTTCCATGGAGGGCCGTCTTCCAAGATGAAGAGATGCAACTGCCCTCCCGAGTGAAATGATTCAAGTGTTTTGTTCAGATTTATTTTCTTCCTCTAATTATTATATTTAACGAGATCTGATACAACCGTCTTCTCAAAAACGCGCATGGTGAACTGGTTTTAATCGCTCAAAATGAGTTCTGCTTTGGTTGAGAGACAGTATGCAAACAATAGGACTGTATCATTTCAAATTTATATACTCAACTAATATATTCAACTATAATATAAGCACCATATTTTCCTGATTTTATTGGCATCTTGTTGCTAGCCGCACCGGTGAATTGGCGATGCGATTACGCCTCTTCTTAATGCCATTTCATGATCCGGCGAACCAGCCCCGCGCTGAGGCAACTATACACATTTACGTGGGGATGACCAGGTGTCATCTGAGGGCTGGTTATACAATAAAAGCAGCAGTTGCTTCCCTCAAACTTCCTGATGACAAAATAGCATACTTTATTTTGGCAGACTAACTGACATAATAATAGTGTTTATGTAGGCTAAAACGTGTGCTGTAATTGCTGTCGCCGTATTCGTTGTAAGTTGTTAAATTCTCGGTTTTAAATAGTAAGTGTGTAAAATATTTTCGTGAAGTGCAGTGGGTTTATGCGCTCATAATAAAAATTTTTCACCATAATATAGCTCATAGGAGCTGTTACCGTAGGTCCTTGCGGAATCCGTTGCTTGTGAGGATCTGTACCTTCTAGTAGATATGGGCCCTGACGAGGGGGAGGCCCTCCGCCGGCAGCGAGGAAAAGTGATCCCTGGGAGAGAATGCGGTGGAGGCGGAATGGGGGGATATAAATTCAAGGGACGGGGGGGGGAGAGGGAGGGATGCGAAAAGGGAATGCTGGGAAGGCATTGGAGGGAGGAGGGGAAGGAATAAACGGGAGAGCGGCGGTGTGTTTCCTGCGGTTTCCTGAAAATGGGAAAGGGGGAGGGGTTGGTTGGGAGGATGGAGTGAGGGTTGGATTTTGGTGAGGTGGGCGGGTCGGGGATCTTTCGCGGGAGATAGTAGCCGGGAGGGAGGCAGACATCGTCACGCGGGCGGAGAGGCAAAGAAGCATGGAAATGGCTCCTCTCCCTCCCCGCTCTGTGTTCCCCTGGGTTGTTTGGGAGGGCGGGCATCGAGAAGAGTGGGAGGGAGAGAAAGAATGGAGGAATGAGAAGTTGAGCCGGGATGAAAATTCCCAAGGAGCTATGTAGGTGATGAGAAAGTGGCAGGAGGTAAAAAACAGTACCGGCGTGATGGAAAATAAGGTGCAAAAACAGCTATGCATTCTCAATCCTTTGTTAACTACACTACTCGAAACATATTTTATGGTACAACTACTTAACACGATTACGAAAGCATGCCTTGCCTATACTTTTATGAAAGTTAAGGTAGTTGAAGGGATTTCTGTGCATGTATAGATTTGCGTGAAACTTTGCTTACGCGTTCTCATTAGTGATACCAACAGATAAAAGTGAAAAAATTGCAACACACCGTTTTAGTTTTTTAGCATTTCAATTCTATTTTAACACATAGTCTTACGGCACATGAGTTATGTTTCGTAATAGTTCGGATTCATAATTTCTTCTAAACGTGAAATAATACATACCTTACCTACTGTTATAAATAGTTTTAACAAATATTAACATGTCACGCTGAGTCCAGAATACAAAAATAACATATGCCAATATAATATCGCCTAAATTTCGAATATTGTGTCGAAAACTCTAATTCTTCAAATAAAAAATTAAAATATAACTCTTGTACCATTTCCATTACTGCCAGTATAGTGAGTTCCAACGCATAAACAAATGCACTTGAATGAAATGTGGGCTAAGAATTATTTTTTCATCTTGCTTAAAAAATTATTAAAATGTGCACTCAATGAGCCACGATTACCTCTCCAGCCACCTTTAAGTGCTAAGCAAAGAAAACCATGTAATGCTAAAAATAAAGAATTGCATACAATTATTATCATCAAATGACCCTTTCTTTAGGAAATCACAATGACGCATCCTGAATTTTATTGAAGGTGACGAATTACTTCAAACTACGTAGGGAGGGACCTCCAAAGACTGTAGGACGCCACTTTGAAAATAGTATTAAATGTTTTTCGAACGAGTGTATCTAAGTCACAGTTAGTATTTTCGGTCCGTTGAAGATGATTTCACTGCAGCTTAGAGGAGGATGTTTGTGTTACATTTCCAATCATGTAACAGCTCTAGCCAAAATTATCGTTTGCCTATTTTTACAAGAAAAATAACTATGCGATACACTAGCGGTGAATTTATCAAAATAAATTAAATTTTGCCTATGATGACATCCTAAAGTTATTATAATCAATATCCATTTCCTCTTTGCGAATTTACAACGGAATTGATTATAAGGGCCAAAAGTTTACGTTCCAAATTACTATTGCATTCAGGTATAAGTTGAGGTAAATCGTTCATACGAGGCGAAAGTAGCTCAAAAAATGAACATTTTGGCCTAAAATATTGACCCATCACTTCCTGAGTGTAACGCAATCATCAACGCACTTTCAGGCGTCCCTCTTTCTCCTCGTCTATCCACTGTTTCGTGTTGATCCTCTTCCTCGTGCGCTTAAAGCAGAGGGGGCCTTGTGCCATACACCGTGAATTCGCACACTATCATCATATCTCCTTACTTTTCCCGAATCTGCATTCCCGATCGACTCATCCATTATCTCCCAGAAACTTTGCTCCAGGATACGACTGAATCCGCTGAACACACGGAAAAATGGTTACGGAAGAGCGGGATTTATTACACTACGTCACCTTTGTGGTAGTAATGCACTGAACATAACCCACATCAAGCCTCGGTCTGGCGATTCATGCATAAATACATGCAATGAATATAGCGCCAAGAAAATAAGTATAGTTAAAAGAGAAATAGAGATACAAAAGGAAGTCAAAGCTTTTGATATTGGTTAGATACCCAAGTAAAAAGCAAGAAGGAGTATGTCGACTTAGCACATCTTGGTTCCGATATTACTAGTCTTCCGCAAAAATATTGCCTATGAAGCACGGCACGCCGACTCTCAGTTTCCTCTCATAATCTGCGTCAACGTTAGTGCTGAGTTGCATTCATCTCACCGGAGTGGGATTTCGTCCTCCGTTCGGTCTAGCGATTGACTCAATCAACAGCGCCAGATTCTCTCACATCTCCTACCTACCTCTCTCTCCTACTGCATATCGCGGTTGAAGGATATAAGGATGTAAAGTGCTGGCGCTAGCACTGCGTGTTTGCCATGGATTCATATTGTACATGAATATGCATCGAAGCACACTATGATTCATTCCTAGTGGTTAAAATGCTCCTTTAGTCTAACTCAAAATCATTGACCACTGAGATGGTTATGGGATGGGAGTAGAAGCTTTATCGTGTCAGAGGCTGACCTTTTTCCATTTTTCGTTAGAGTATTTTTTTTAACGATAATCACTTCAGTTCTCGATGAATGTGAAATCAGGAAGGAAATAATCGGGATGCAAGTTTTGTTACTTTAGGAAAGCAATGAGACAATCTGGGCGCTGCGTATGATGAATTCTGGTGCAGAAAATTCAGATTAGGTCAAGAAGAAGGGCCATATATTATGCACAAGATTGTTTATTCTCAATTCTGAAATAAATCCTGCTTATATTTCACCTTGGATATTTGGATCAGAGAAGCTAGACGGTGCTATCAAATGTAATGACAATTGCTCTAGATTGAAACTTAAACGCCATTCCATGTGACTACGTAAATGGCTTGGGAATTTTCGCCCGAGCATTGTGATTATTGAATGCCGAACTAAATTAGCATAAGAGATAAGTTCACGTGATTAATTTTCTATATAAACTTTGCGTATGACTTTGGGGCAATGCGTGTATATTTTTGTTCTCCAATTAGTTCGCTGAATGTGAACCTCTTAAGAGTAATATTTATTTTCCTCCCAGTTTTCGACTAATGAACCTACCTTCAGGCGTTCCCTTATGTTGAGGTTTCAGGTGTCTCTAAAATTGCTGTTGGTAATCAAAAGGTAATGCATTTTTGTGGGCTGATCTCAGTATTGATGTGTATGGTATGAACTTTAATTAGTTCTTCTTAGGAAACCCTGAGAATTCGTGAACTCTCGCGGTGCACGCCAGTGGTTTCTGCTCGTCTGCCTGCGACTTGAGCACTGCCCGGAGATAAGGGCGGCGCGAGCGTCGAGGTTTGCACCGCCACCGCCTGAGGGCGCCTCGCACCGCTCTCGCCTCTGTCTGGCTTATCTTGCGAAGGTACGAATGCAAGGACGACGCATCCAGTCACTTGGTAGCTGCAAGCGCATCCATCATTCGGATTGCCTCTTTCTCTTCCTGACACTAGATTCCGCAGCATTGTTTCTCTAGTATTTTGGTAGCTTATGCTGGGAATTTAACTGGTGTGTCAGCCAGAGATTCCCGAGCGCAGACCCCTCCCGTCACACCTGAGGCCTCCAGCGGTGTGAAGCCACGGGGATAGTCGTACTACCTCATGAAATAAAGAAGGATTTGCACCAAAGGTCTATTCTTTGCACTTTAAATATATTGTTAATCATCGTGGCCTTGCAACACTTTCTAGTCTTATGAGATCAAAAATCTACCATTTAGGAAAAAGAATTACAGTGGACCCTGACAATTTTCCCTGAAATATTCTCGAGTAAGTTTATCTGGAGTATGTTCCGATATCCTCGTTTTACCAGCTATGCATGCCTAGTTAGTCATTATTCTCGGAAGGAAAATGCCTGTTCCACCGAAAGAGGAATATTCTCACCGAATGGAGAAAGAGTTGAAGGAAGCAATTTTTACGCTTTATTGACGAGTTGATGGCTCTGCCAAATAACATAAGTTAAAGGAAATAGTTGACGCATATTTTCAGCAATGAATGTCGCATGAGAAGTCAAATACGGCGGGAATACGCTTTGTGGGTGCAATAAGCATTTTCTCTTCGAGCTGTATGAATTAATTTGTGATTGATGAAATTCAAAATCAGTTGTATCATCATGCGACTTGTATTCCTTGAACGGCAAAAGCAAGGCAAATACAAATATATGTAAATTACGTTCTCCATCTGCTGTTCTCCCTTTACCCTCACGTTTCCATTCATAACGCTAAACTCCATAACTGCTACGAGGCTGGTAGAATTGAGTCTTTTTGAATTTCAGCGTTAACGCTGGAACCCAAAAAACACAGCAGAACAAACATTCAGTTCAAGGCCATATAGGATAAACAGAGAAACATATAGTCCAAGCCTATAGTAATCCATCGAGTCCCTATGGGAAACTAACCAAAAATCTGAGGCCAAGTGTAGATGTTTGTCATTAAAAAATATTATATTTGACTAGGATTCGAACCTGTATCTCCTAATCTCCTGTAGGTGCACTAGACTATTACCACCAAGCCATCTTGTTTCGGAGAGAATTGGTTTGCTGAAATTATGCCTTTCCCTTTCTCCCGCTTTTTTCTTTTTCTCTATTCCTTTCTTTACTCTCGTCTACCCACTCCTTCCTCCCGTTATCCAAATTCCCCTCGTCTTCCTTCACCCTCATCTCTCAATCCCCTTCTCTTATCTCCTTGGCTTCTACTTAATGTGCATGCGTAATGTTTTCCGATGTCAGACATGTTGTTTGGTGAGTGATAGAGGGAGGCCGAGGAGATGGCGATGATGAGAAGGCTAGTGAAAGCCTCTATTCTCCGGGGGTTGGGGAGAAACCAGGGGGCGGCTATTGCGGAGCCCTGTGAGGCCACGTCCGTGCTCGGCTTTCCTGGGCCTCCATCTTGCTCCGCGCCCTCGCACGTCAGCCAGCTCCGGCGGCGCCGTGCAGCTCCCCGAAGTCAAAATCCCGCCGCCACCCACGTGGTCTCCCTACCCAGAGGGATGCGTGGATATCTCCATCCCGCGCCTTGGCGGTCGTGTTGGGGTTCGTGCGGCAAAGGGGAAGGAGATATTGAAGTTTCGCGGGGAAGGATGTCGGATGATGATGATGCCTCGCCGAGATAGTTTTCCGGGGGAGGGGCTTTCGAAAAGAGGGGAGAGGGAGAGAAAGAAAGGGAGGGAAGCCTCGGTGGCGAGGAGATATGGGAGTGGGTGGTGCAAAAGGGGGCGAAGGGAGGAATGGGGGGTGTGGTCCCGCCGTGAGAGTGCCTTGGGGGTTGGTTGGCTGGGAGGCAGGAGAGGAAGGAGGGTGAATTCGTAATGAAGGCGGGCGAGGGTGGGTGGGTTTCACTCGGGTGCGGGAGGTAGGAAATTCGAGAGTGCAAGGGCGGTGTGAGGTTCGGTCGACGTCATGTACAAATGCCTGCTCGAGGGGGTAGCAGGAGAGGAGGAATTCGGTGGAGGAAGTCATTATGGGACCTAATGGTCCCACTAGCCCATAGAAAAAACTTAAATTGGCGTCCTAATTGACGTGAAACGGGCGGCGAAGACGGTTAAATTTGACAGAGAGGAAAGGTTGGCGCTGCGGTGTTTTGTTACGTAATAAAAAGGATCGCGTTACATTCTTGGAGTTCATGAGGAATTCCATCGCAGAGGGCTTGGCTCCATAGGACACACGAGTGCCTTACTCCTACGAGGAACAGTGCAAGGATAAGGCGAAATTTTGATTTTACGCGCTTAGAGTGAACATACGTTGTCTCGTTATAAACATATCAAAGATGGCTTTAGTGTGTAAGTATGTCTGTGTCGATCGAATTGCTGAATTATTATTTATCCAGAATATTCATTGTCTGTCATGACTTCTCAATCAAGCTTTTATACGAGACAAGAAAAAATAAAAAGGCTTATCCGTTCTTATCATAGATTTATTCAAATAGTATCCATGTGAGGCAATACACTTATTATCGCGTGTTTCCTAGTTCTTCATGGCGTTTTAAAACGCTTTGTCGGTCACTGCCTTCCTTATCTCTCCCATTGTGCAAACTTCCCACCCTTCAGCTGTAACCTCACTTTTGAGAAAGAGGAGAAATCTGTCGAGTAAAGGGAGTGGTGCATCGATGCAACATGCCTCTGAGCCAGGAACTGACGATTCATAGATGTCGAGTGAACTGGGGCGTTGTCTTTCTGCAGGAAAATAATTGCAAGGGCGGTAACGGTCGGGACGCACTCGTTGAATACGATCGTTCTTGCACACCGCTGTAATATGTATTCAGCATTCACTGTGCTATATTCCGTCACAAACCTTTCGTGAACAATGCAACAGCTGTAAAAAAACACGGTCGACCTCGTCTTCACTTCTGAATTTTGTAAGCGCAGTCTTTCCGGTCGTTCGCCAGCTCTTACGGAACTCTGACGCTGTTTTGCGGAATAGTAATCAAAATGCCAAGACTCGTCACCTGTAATGATTTGGTCCAAAATGTTCTTGTCACGATTATTTATGGTCTACATGTCTAAGCATTACTCAAGACGCTCACTGATATGCTATATTGTCAGTGAATGTGGGATAACTGTTGCTTACAGCTTTAATTCCTCCAAATCTTCGCTTAAATACGTAAAACCCTAGTTTTTGGGATTCCGAGTGTTTCCACTATCATTGTAGACGTCACATTTGGATATTTTTTTAACCATACTGGCGACGGCGATGTCGATCCGAATTTTTATGGGTCAACCACTGCTTTCTCCATACATAGATAGCTAACTCCCGTCCCTGCCGAAAACGTTTTTGCCTATCAAAAACTGTTGTTCGACATACTGCTGAATGACCGTGAACATTCTGAATCAATATCACTGTTCTAAAAAGTCTGCTTTTGAGCCAAATGTAGCCTCCCATCAATCCTCCTTTAGTCCATCTCGTGGCTTTAACACGTGCTAACGAATGGAAATTGTCCTATCTCAACTATAATTCCAACAGTAACAACTGCATCGTTCAATAATGGCCTGTAATTGGTGCTAATAAGAAGGTGGGAACAGTCCTCTGGATTGCACTTGGTGAGGGAGTAGTGTTGAGAATGCAATCCAGAGGACTCTGGGTTGGAAAGAACTCAGTTCAGAAACTTCTTGACCGCACTTTGTATTGTGATTTTTGTATTCGTGTTTTTGCTGCTATTTAATATATAATAATTAATATATAAAAATAATAATCTTTCTCTTACGTAATACTCTTATTAATCTATTATAAACTGTTTAACTTTACACATTCATGAATGCTCTCTCCGCTTAAAATCTTTCCTGCTACAGCAACAGCTCATCATGTCATTAAACAGTAAGGCTTTATTTTCGTGCAGTAAATGGTATAACCTAAAAGATAAAAATTGCATCGTTGTATGTACCATGTCCTGTTGCATTCACGGGCAAATTAGCTGAATCAGGATAACAATTGCCAATTTGCCCATTGTCGTCACCAATCGATTCTTGAAAAAGACGTGACTCATCGTCAATTACCCTGAATATTGACTTGGTATTAATATATAAGTGTAACTTCATACTATAAAGTCGAGTTCAATTCATGGTTAACAGATAGGATGACGAATGGGTTTTAGTTTTAACTTTTCTTGTGCAATAATGTGCTTAGCTCTCTGATGTAACTTTTCCTCCAGCAATGTCCTTCCTAGAAAGCTGCCAACGAATAATTCGATTTATACTCAATTCTTGTTGCATTCAACTTAAATTTTCACCAATTTCTTGGCTGCCATTCTGCTGGCATCGAAGGCCGGCAGCGGACTCTGTCACGCAACCCGCTCGACGGCCTTGCCGGCAATGTGCGGAGAAGTAGGCGCTCTGTGTCCGTGCTGTGAAGGCAAACTCTGTGGAGTTGCAATCGTTCATTGTGCGCATGAATGGGGTAATGAAGGAGGCTATATGGAGTGATTTAAATCTAGCCGTCAATGACGCCTGAGAGATCATTATACGCATCATAATATGCTCTGTTACTCATAAGGCAGGGCGTTTATTATCATTCGGAGGTCAAGGGGCGAGAGAAGACCTCGGCCATATATAAGTTAGCCAACTTGAGAGAGTTGCTCACCAGTGATGTTGTGATTAAGTAGGACAAGAATTACGTTAATGGTTATCTTGACTCATTCGGAGAAAAAACAACGAACTCAGCTATTACTTAGTCACCATTTTGTATATTGCGGATCAAAGTTTCAGTGTCAAAAATGTTCTTGTTATTAGCACTGAACGATCTCTAAAATGTATAGCTTTTAATTAAAAAGCCCCCAGAATATTTTCATCCGATGCTCTCGTCTTAATTGCTTATGACGCTTTACCATGATGTCTTCTCCCTTCCTCTCAAACCCTCCCGCTGAAGAGGAGGGTGGCTGCCATCCCTTCGACCTCCACCCCTTATTCCCCCCTCTCTCTCTTCCCACCGCCCACTCCTCAGCGGGGAACAGCAGGGATTCTTTTCATCTCCTCCATCTCTAGTTCTGCCATTCTGTTAATGCCTTTGCTTCGTCTTCCATATCTCGCCTTTCTTCTTCAGCAATGAAAATAAAAGCCGGATTCTTAATCATTTTCGCGGATAAGCTTTTTCGTGACCAGCATTCACTGCATCCCCCTGGTTTTCTCCTTTCCTCTGTACTACGTCGCACGCTTTGTGCAGAGTTATCATTTTCTTGACGTCAAACTTTTCTTCGATCACGTGGGATACTATGTGCTCTAGCGCTCGGCTACTGACCGGGTTAAAATCCGGGATAAGCTTTCTTCGACATGCCCATTGAGATCCCATGCATTTGTTTGGGTAACGTGACATCGTTCGAAAACGGGTGAAAAAATTAAAATTTTACCCGTATGTCTTTTGGATGTCGATGGTGGTTTAGTCTCCCATCTCCCTTTTTATGCCTCTATTTTTGAGCTGCAGAGATGCGCTAAGTGAAAGGTTAAATTATCGACGCTGTTGATGGAATAACTAACTCAGTTGATATATCAGAAATGTTTACTGATTCACTGAGTCACCCCACCACTAAAGTTTTCGACTCTAAATGGGTTCAAAACTTTGTGAAAAAACATATATCTTATTGAAAGACGTCGACATATCAGTTGAGGTTCGAATGGTGTGGAGAGGAAAAGGCATATTAATATCTTGTGGCTCATTATCTTGGCATTTACATTCATATGGCTAAAGTGCCACTCGTAACCATTGGACTTTAATGCTGAGGATTGCTAAAACGAGGACAAATATAAATTTCCTTATTAATTCGATATATGTACTGAATAAAAGAGCAATAAATGCAATTTTCCATCCACTATGGAGGTTAATTACTCATTGTTTTTTTTTCAAGCACCAAATATTTTATAAAAGAGAAATGTTTTCATCTTATGTGAGTATATTAAAAGCCATTATGATATTGTTTTAACTGTCATATTAACAGTAACGAGTGAGTTGTGCGGGAAATGTAGTCCTATTTTTCGCATTCCAAAGTCGGAGCTCCTCAGCTTGTCTTGGGAACGCCTTGCGGGAACAAAGGCCACTTTTTGAGACGACGCGGACATGAATACATGGAAAGCCGACGGAATATAAATGAATACAGCGTGGGCGCTGGGGCGGCTGCAAAGATGGTGGAAGGAGAGAGGGTGTAGCATGGGATATCCCTCACTGGAGTTGGATGACATTCGCGAGGCGACTGTCCAGCAGAACATAGAAGCTACCCTGCGGTCGCTACGTAGATCTTCTTCCATCCATACCGCCTGCGTGACCGTCCTCGGGTAAGGACGGGTAACTGTGCAATATTTGCTAGAGTAAAGCCATTTATTTTGTTACGGTGCCGGGTATTTTCACGTTCCGTTATGAAATTTCCGTAATTAAATTATTTTTCGAACCTATTTTCGTACTGCTCCTCCTAAGTTTAAAATACGTATCTAATCTTCATTTCAGATGCGCATTCCTGCTTCGATTTTTAAGTTTGTTTCCTTTTCAACTCTGAATATCACGAAAACCAGCCCATGTCATCCTGATGGAAATTTAATTTTATACTTTCCATATTTCAATCCTTTGAATGCATTGCACAGATTTAAAGATGCAAAAAGTGTGTGACATAAATCATATGCAAATAAGTTTGCTCCTCAAAATATGTCTTCACCATTTCTTTTATAGCTCCAAAGCGAGGGAACTTGCCGTGAAAAAATCATCATTTGACTTCACCGGTAATAGAAACCCTGATCTCCCCCTCAGGTGTTCTTGACACCAATCGAGCCATCTTTATTCAATACTAATTTTCTACGGGAATGATCCTTCAACAACCGACATTCGCCTTAAGATAAGATGCCTTGTTGGTGTATCTGGCTAACACACCTTTCTTGTTGAATTTGCAAACTTAAGTGGTAACTCGTGCCTGTGACTAACCACATCGTTCGAGGAAATTCTCGTCGTGAATGTGGCGTGACTCTTTGATTCTTGCCTAAGAAAGAAATGAATGCATCATTCAATAAGGTATCTTTATTGCTATAAATATACTGTGTGATGGATTCCAAGGGGTGATTGTTTTATTCGTCCGAGTGCTGCTGCCCCTGCCTGCAAGTGGTGGACCGTGATTGCAAAACGACTTTAGCCGGCGAATCTCATTAAACTGAAACACTATTGATATTTTTCTATGCAGTGATTTTTCGAATCATTATTGTTGGGTAAACCACACGGAATACACTGAAAACATGGTATCTTGCTGTATTGTTACCATTAGGTGGTCAGAGGATGCTGTCTCTGAACACCCTCCTTGACGCAATATGCGTTCTCATCCCCCTGTTCTGCTTCCCGGCGACGATGTTTTCTTCATCTTTCGGGGAGTAAAGCCTGTTTCCTTTCTCTGTCTCTCTTTGCTGAGAGAGGGATGGCGAAGTCCGACATTGGCCTGAGTTCTGAGGCCCCTCGATGGAATTCCTGTCGCGGGGAATGCCTCATGCGTGGAGGCTACTCCACTTCTCGTGTTTCTCGCTGCCTTAATAATTTAGTCGGGATATCAAAAATATCCACCCCTCCCCCCTCCCCTCCGGCTCGGGAAAAGCTTCTGCCTACGTATTGGTGATTCGATGAGGGGCCGCTGCGAGCAGAGGACGGTGTCTTGTTGTTGAGGTGAGATGGGCGGGATGGGAACCTATAAGCGTGCCAGGGTGCCCTATACTAGTGAAAAAACGTTTGGAATGTTATTGTTTTTAGTACTATAAAGGTCGTGTACTACATTTTCAGCCCTGTACTGTCCGTACTTGGGAGTTATATGCGTGGGCTAAAAAGCTCGGTTCAGATGTTTACCTATTTCCCAGTAGTGACTTTATTTTGTTTCCTTGCAGTATTATTTCATCTATATACTAAGGATCATTTTTTTTGCTATGAATGGAGTTACTTTATCAGGAAAAAGTTGAGTTTTATTTTGCAAAAAGTAGCAAAAATTCCAACTTTTGGTAATATTCCCGGGGACATCTGGAAGGCTAGAATACAAAACGAGAATTTTAAATCCACTTAGAGGCAATGACTGGTCATTCATATTGGCATACTATCAGTACCTATTGCTACTGTTTTCGTTTTAAGGCCTCAGCGAAGAAAATCTTTCAAGTCTGCATTGTTACTTGTGTGCGTTATCCCGGGAAGAAAGGCGAACGAGGATCTCACCTGCGCCTTTTACTGAAGTACTGTCTAGCGAATTTTATGTTCGCCTATCAAACAAACCTTGAGGTCGATCACTTTTAAACAGTGTTTGCGTCGTAGAAGAAATTTCGCCAATAATCTGCAGTAAATAACCCTGTGGATGTAAAACGCAAATTAAAGAATTGGTATGTGAAGAAGAATATGATGAGAAATTATAGCAAAAGTAAACTCAATAGCACACCAGAAAATTATATGTAATGAGTGAATAAGACGTCATTGGTCCAAATCGGGAATTCCGAATGCATTTGCATGTAATCTCGTCTTTCTGCAGTATTTTTGTTTCCAAGAAACTAGTAATAATAATTTTTTTGCCGAATGATGATTTGTTTATTTAGTTTAGCAAAGAACGTTAACCAAAACCGTTTCTTATTCAAATGTTTTTTTATGACGATAAAAAAGAAATATTGTTGATTGGAATGAAAAATGTCTGCCAGAAATTTTAATTCTTTCATTTCTGGGTTGAAGACTTCATGGATAGATTCCTCGACAAATATTGAAATTATAACGAGGACCGGTTATAAATGTTTGGGAAATATCGTGTTTTCACTCTGCCTGTTGTTTTGTTTTGCATTAATTGGGAATTTGACTTATTAATGATCATCACTGCTCTAGTGCGGCTTCACTAAAAACATGAACGGATATCACAAAGTTTTATTTATCTGCCACGGACGCTCTTAGACTGGAATATGATTAAACGTTCACAGAGCATCCATTCTCCACGGTCTCTTGAGAAGACTTGACCACCATCTGCTGACTATGACCTCGACCGTGGGCGTTTCTCGAGATTGTGAACCCCAGGCGATGAAGAGGAATCTCTTCGTCATGTAACGTCGGGATACATGCCTGAGTGATACCCCTACATCCCCCTCCCCCGCCATTGAACCCTCCAATTCCAACTACTAGTCCGTCGTCTGAACTCTATATCTCTGCCTTACCGCACGTCACCACCCTCCTTCTCAAGGCTCTCCAACCCGTTTCAACGATTTTCACGCCCCCCTCTCTTTCGTGTTTCGTCACCTTCTCGGCCGGCCCGGCTGCGTATGTCCCGGGCTGTCCCCTTCCCTGTTTTTGGGGAGGCCTAAAACTTGGGTGGAACATGAAAGGAAGCACAGAGGCTCACTCATGGGCACGCCGAATAGTGGTTGCCTGCGTAAAGCTTGCTTTAGCATTAAAAAAACGAGTTATGAAACCCACGAGTGATTTTATCTTTCACTTTAAAGAGTAGAAATAAATGATGAAAAGAGAAAGGGACTCAGAGTTAAAAAAGTGAAGGGAACTGAACCTACTCCATTTCACAGATATTGTATTTGTCTTTACAGGCAGCTGAGAGGAAGGACGCGGTCCTCTTAAACGCAGTGGAGAAAATATTTCGAGAACGTAAAGTGAATTTGACGAGGAAGAAAACCTCATAAGAAGGGTGGGAAAAGACCTAAGGTGAAAGGTGAGGAAAGACGTAAACCTTTAAATGAGAAATTATAGTAAGTGAAATAATTAACATATCTCGGAAGCGATACGGTACGGGATTGATGGATTCCTCTCGGAATTTACAGCTGATGAACGCCCGAAGTTTTACTTGCAGGCTGCCTTCGCCATCATAGCGTTCACGTCAATGTCAGTTCACGCTTCTCCTCTATTTAAATTTTCCATTAAACCAATCTCTTTGATCCATGAATTTTTTACCTTTCTCAGCATGAATCTCCATGTTTGGCTGAGAGAACCCCCAGTTCCGGTTGAATGTCTTTGCCCTCACTCGGATTTAAATAGCCTTCTTGGTTAGTTGGTCCCAAGAGTCGCTGTATCGATTAAAACGAGCGAATGCCATTGTAGCGTACCTCATGTGCCTCCAAGGAATTATTTTTCCAATTCTGAGTAATATTTCGTCTATTTTCGTTATTGCCATTATATCATGCAAATTTTGCTACGATTAGTGGTAAAACTCGATACCAAAAGTGTGCTCAAAATCCCGATCAAAAGAGACAAATGCCTGACTACTCAAACTTTAGTGTACACAGGGATATTTTACTCTTTTTTCTGTATCTCACAAATGTTTGCTTGGAATACGGGGAATTTACTATAAGTTTCCATGGAAAAAGTTAAATAACAAGTTAATAAAAAAAACTATGCTAAACGGTCAGTATTGAGCTAGTTGCTCCATCGTTCTAAATCAATGGAGTAGGTATCTAATGGCGAGAGTCATGCTGCACGAATTTCTGCATCGATACTTAAATGAATGTCTCAGCCATTTGCGAGATAGGAGTATGAAGTTGTTACGCATGTATATCAACGTGAAACTCATATAATCTGAAACTTTCTGGAAATTTTCGACTTGGCTGTTACCTCCGAGTCTTTAGCAGCTCTATTGGTTCCTGTATCGATTTTGATCCGGTGTCTTATCCAGAGGTGGTAGGAATAGAGGAATTTAAGCTGTAGAGGTAAAAGTTTCTCTCTGGTTCTCTATTGTGTTAGGTCATCCATACTGACAGACGTTTTGAAGAACCAGGTCTTATTAACAGGGGAAAATGTTTTTGCCGTTTCTAACACGTGTTTTAGTCATTATATCTACATATACATATGGAAGATTCAGTTGAAGACGGAGTTATCAGACGGATTAAATTGCGACTAAGAAATAGATTTTTGAATGACGTCAAAAAAAGGCTATGTAATGTAAAGATAAAAGGATGATGAGTTTAAGCCTTCTTTTGGATAAAATTGTTCCGAATATCATCAGCAGGTGTTTAAAAAGATTAAACAAATTCTCAGGAGAAAATATGCTTTGGCTTATTATGAGGAGGACATTCCAGGCTGCCATTGCGGAAATAAGAACACCAGGAAACTGGAGTTTCATCAGGATGTATTTGCATGCTTTGGTATCTTAATAGTAAGTTCACATTAAAATGGCCCAAGTTTATGAATGTGCCGTATAACATAGGGCTCGAATCGAAGGATAAGAATATCATCCGAATGTATGCATGAATCATGCAGCGCAATTCAAGGCAGCGGACTGAGAACCAACGTGTGCAGTTATAGGTCATAGAGCTAGACAAGACTGCCTGCCTGCTGTAGCCTACGAGGTAGGCATAGGAGGAGTGTGAAGAGGGAGTGGAAATAGGAAAGGGGATTAAAGAGTCTAGGATAACCGAACATTAGTTAGCCAGTCTGCGAAGGTGTTGTGGTAATTTTAGAGGGGTAAATACATGAAATTATCTCAATAATAATGGTGTTAAGTTACAATAAAACTAAGGCAAATCGGTCTTCGAGAACGAATGCAGCTAATTAACGGTCAGTTGTGGGGCATGCTAGAATAAGTTGAACAATTTTTCAGCTAAGGTAGGATCTTTAGTGAAATCGGGAATAGTATTAACCACAGTGAGAGGAAAATTACGTCAGCTTTAAAGACGTTTACCATTAGAAGACGGCGACCCTTATCGATGATGTAAATAAAATTGTGCTAAGGATTAAATATGTTTCGTTGTATTAAATGGCAGCGAAAACTGTTCATTATGATGAGGAACAGATTAGACCGGATACGTTTGAGACGTGGAATAGGAAGATTCAAATGGACTGACAAGAGATACTTGAGAAAAAAAATTGTGAGTAGAAAAACGAAGTATGTAGCGGGGTAGGGGACGAAAATAGGCCGCTGAAGGAAATTTAATGTTATGTCATTTGAGAATGTAACATACTTTAAAGTGACAGGACACTGAGGGCTGTGATATATGGAATAAACCATAGTTGAGGAAAAGGATATAAATTTTGAATGGGTTTCAAAGAGGTGGAAGGCATGAGAGGAAATAAAGAGACAATTGAGTAAATGTGTGCATGCTGGTGATACGCCTGTGAGCAGCGTGCGGATGCAAAAAGGGGCTTTCGCGGGTCGTCGCCCCTGGGGGCATTTTCCAGTCACAGCCGCGGGCGAACGGAGGGGATCGGATCTTTTTGAGGTTGGGGGAATGGATTAGTTGGACGCGATCGGGGCGCCGCCCCCGGGTGAAGAGAAAAAAGAAGAGAGTTAGCGTGCGGGCACCATCTCTGTGCGTGCGGACTGGGAAGTAAGAAAGAACGGGAGGAACGAGGCGGATCCGGGGGAAGAAAAAACAACGGGAAGGAACGGAGCCCTCTCGGATGTGGAAGGAGTTCTGGGGCGATTCGTGAGCGAATGAGGTTTTCTTGGCGGATTTTCGTTTGCCGTTGTGTGCGTGTGTAGAATGGACGTCGTATCGCGAATGTGATGGAGAAGGGGAGGGAGTTGATAAAGCGACAAAGTCGGCTCGGTGAGAATGGAGTCTTAAGACGCTATTAAGGACTGCGGGAGGAGTTGGAGAAGAAAGGATTGAGGGTGCGGTGTGAGTTCAATCTTTCTTCTTCTTCTTCTTTTCCCTTCTCGAGATTTTCTTTCTTGCAGCTAGAGACGGATGCGGGGGGAGGGGGGACGGGGAAGGGCGTTGGGCGGAGGATTTTCGGCTCGGAGTGGGCGGAGGAGGAGAATCTCATTTGTTTCCTTTTCTGTTTCTCTTCTGGGAGAAGGAACGATTTCCAATCTGGTCTGGGCGCTGCCGCACGAATCCTTTCTCCGCCCATTCGGTGAGCTGTTCCGGGTGGAATTGCATTCCCTACTCGTCTGTCTATTGTTCTCTCCTCCAATGATGCTGCTTTATTCAGCCAACGAACTCCATCTGCGATTTTCGGGTCTAATTTCCTTCATGAACACTCTTGATACTTATTCATTACCTCACCTTTGGATCCATTTCCTAACAAGGTCCTTTCCAACCATCAATTCTCTTGCGCCGAGAAATAACCATCATGTGCATAAAAAATATGCATTTAAAAAAAACCTATTGTCCATGCAAAAGTGACACTTCACCTCTTTGATGTAAGTCCTGGAAGGTGGCCCTCATTGAGTGAAATTTTGGATCAGCAATAGCTATTGATTTTTAACCCTTACGACCAAAACATCCTATTCACACAAAAAAATCCTATTCCAAGGGATCTGAGCAGCAATGTGGTTCATTTCACTAACGGAAAATATTGTAATGTTAATTACGCTGGCCAGACATCGCAGTACCTAAAGAACAGAACCTCACAATACAAATCAGATATTTAAAAAAAACTCTGCTCTCTGACAGAACTGGGCTGCAATAACCTAAACTCCTTTAATTTCTAACTATTCAAAACTCCTTTAACTAACACAAAGATTATAGATGCAGAGAAGCACACCGAGAAAAGATTAACTAAGGAAAGTAATATTTTGAAGGAACCCAAATCGTACAATAAAGGATCTGACATTCCCATTCTGAGCAGCATAGATAGATAGATAGATTGTTGTTGGGGGGGCCTTCGTCAGGAGCCCGGGCACTTAGACCTTTCTTGGTCCATTGTGCCAACCCCATGCCTGTCTGCCACTTGCAGACAGGGGACAAGAGCACCTCGGTAGAGGTATGGAGGATTGGCCTCCCCCTGCCTCACCCCAGTACCAGGTATAGAGGATGTCCTCCCTCCAACCGGCCCGGTTTGGCCTGGCCTCTCAGGCCTGCCGGTATAGGTATGGAGGGAGTATCATCTCTCCATCCATGCCTGGTTGAGGTATGGAGGAGGGTCACCCATCCAACCACTGTCCGGGCCCAACGTTGCTTAACTTCGGTGTTCTGATGGGAACCGGTGTTTCAACGTGGCTAGGCCCTTGCCCTGAGCAGCATACAGCATTCCCATTCTGAGCAGCATACATGCCAACATAATTTTATATCCCACGAGAGGGATGAAACATTAACTTGGTTTGGTGTCGATTATGTTAGTTTGCGGCTGTGTATGGATGTTTAAACGATTGTGAAGTTTATAAGTCTTTGATCAATGATTGCCTGGTGACGGTTGTCAATTATAATTAGTTATGTAACAAAAGTTTGATTTTGTGTTAAATAAGTTACTAATATATTTTCTTAAAAGTCAGTAGCTTGCCAAGCTATGTACTTGTACTATCCATGTATCTTTTGTTTTGTGTTCATTGAGAAGTTCTTAATGGTATATTCGGTTCTCCATGTTAGCCCTGATGATGTTTTAGAATGATTTCGAACGGTTGGCAAAGACGACTTGATACAAATTTAGAACAACATCCTCAAAAAGAAAATATTTTGCGATGGAATTGAACGTGGTCAAGAACAAAAGTGATTATTTTTGTTGATACCTACGATGCTTTTAGCGCATATCTCCTTTCATAAATAGTAAAGTCCATGGTATGTGAGTGACAATTGATAGTGCTTATGTGGGAAGCATGAGCGTATAGCTCCTGCAATAGTCAGCAATAGCAATAGTAAAGGTCGGTGGGGAAGAGAGAGTTGTAACGAGAGAGAGTGAGACATGGGTACCAATGGACTCGTGAAGAAGACACAGGGCACACGCACGCAATGGAAGTGGTTAAAATCACCCATCGCTATGGCTTTTAGCTGATATGAGTCGAAATGGGATGGCAGGTAGTCGTGAGCCATTCCTCTTCTCAAAACGCTTGTGTGGGCAGCAATTAGAAAGGTCTTTTGACCTTCCACACTAAACAACCTTCTTCCCTGGGAATTTCGCAGGAATTCGAAAGTTTCGTAGTTCATGTCCTAATATCGTCCCCTGCGCAGAGCCAGGAAATTTTGCTACAGCTATACTCTTGAATTAAAACAGGTTCAATTTTTTTTTCATTTTTTGCTTCGCCTTGGGCTAGCCTAAACGTTTTATGAAATAATTTTTTCTTGGAATGAAAGCATCATTCACTAAAGAATTTTGTCTTCTGCCAACCCCGTCAAATTTTTCTATGGTGGCTCACTTGAGGCATTAATCTGCTTACTCAACTGGAAATAATGTTGCTGTGAGGATCATTATTGCAATGCATGTAAAAATTATGCTCTTAATGTTGACACAACCTTGAAAATGCGATAATTAATGCTTGTTTCCTTTAGGACATTGGTGAATAAATGTACCAAGTAATGGAATTGGTCTGTCATACATTTGCGTTCTTATTCAATAATTTTACGACATCTCACCCCTGCCACCCTTTGTCTTCCTCTTCTCTTGTTTATTTAAGTATATATTTAATCTTTTTAATTTGTTCGCATTTATCAAGTGAAGTCTACATGGATATATGCTCAAGTGCTTACACCAGCTCCTGCCTTCAAAGCGTTTTCTGGCATTTGCTGATTAAGCTATTCGTCGGAATATCTAAAACGAAAACTCATTATAACCCTTAAATAAATTAATTATAAACTCTTCATTGAACGCTCTACGATCTAAAAAATAACATCGGACCCTGTTGCGATTCAAATAATCTTTGAGTGACTTTAGAGGAAGTAAAAGGTTTATAGCGGGAAAAGAAAATAAAACAGTATCACATGCAGGATAATATGATCGGTGGGTAATCGTCTTTGAAGTTAATCGAGGGAAAAAAGTGCTGAAATTATAATTTACTAGAGTTAATCAATTTATTAGTCCTACAGTCTTAGATCACCGTAAAGGACACCATAGGTAACTGTCTGCTGTGTTTCTGGACAAAGCTATTTTGCTATATATGGACTAAGCATAGGAAATCTGTATGCCCAGGGGAAGTTGAGATTATTTTTAAGCGCACTGTAGTTCAATAGCCAACTTTATTCTATCATGGGCCTTATGCAAAAGTAAACTAAGTATGTTCCAAATCTTTGAGTGGATCGTCCTTGAATCCCTTGTTTGAATAAAAATGGACTTAATGTCCATTTTTTGACAGAAAATATGATTGGAGTCGCAAACAAAAAGCAAACTTCTCAGGGACAAAGAGGAACAAAGTGCAAAGGAAGTAGTACATCCTAAAATCCAAGCGCTTCATGGGATTAAAGCTTTGGTTCGCGGATTGGACAATTACTTAAACATTATTATAACGACGGGATGAACTACTTTGCGATGCTTATGTACTTCACTGAAAAAGTGGACCATGAAAAAAAGTGACATGGAGGTACTGCCCTGGTGCGAGGATGCTCTGTGAGATAGCCAGTTGCAGAAGGACGCAGGAATCGATGGGGATCTGCAAAGATGTTGCTTCTAATCATATATTTGTATTTTTCTTCTGTTATTGAGCATAATGCCGAAATCCACTTATGTAGATATGACCTCAGCAGAGAACATGTACCCTGGTATAGGTACAAGTGAATTAAATACTAGCATTGATCGCAACCAAAAGAAGGTTCCCTAAACTAGAGAAGAAACTCGTTAATATGTCTTTGTTCAAAGCTAAAGTGGTCGATTCCGAATTTTGAGGAAAAGGTTTGTGTTAAATTCTTAGTTTTTGAACCGAAGACATAGTGAATCGAAAAGTCTCATTGAAAGTGAATCGGAATATTTTGAATGAATAGTAAATGGAATTAGCCATTCACTCATCCTGATTAGTTGGACGAAATTCTCAATTTAGCTTCACGGAATGCCCAATACTCTTTAGGTTGGCCAGTGTAATATCCGTTGAAGGCGATTAACGAAACGTATAAGAGAGTGCCGAACAAATGTTGGCTACTCTCTCCCGTGATTTCAGCCGGCTCTACTGCCCCAGTAGTGGACGGACCCCATTAAATGCGCTTGTTTGGTCGGCGAACATTTAATTTTCTGCTCCGATCATTTTGTGAAATGGCTCGAGTCACGCTTCCTTTAATTCGTCGATGCAGCATAGAGAGGATCCATATGGTCATTGAATGTAATGACCTGTATTGATTTAACGTTTGGGAAAGTAACGTTACATTGCGTCTCTGAATAGTTATGGAAAATAATATGGGCTGTATTTACATCTCCGCGTGCATGTTCTGGAATAATAAGTTTATAGAATCACGTTTTTCTGTTTTGTTTTAGACGTGGGTTGGTTATATCATGATTAATATTCTCAAATGAAATGGAAAATCGGAAAAATAGATTTAAGCTTTCTCGGCAAAGTTCTGCGGTGTGAGAAAGAGTAATCAGCTACAACCTAATTTAGTATTATTTAATATAGTTTGCTAGTATTTCAAGTAAAACTAATAGTAAATAATCATGCATACTTCGGATGAAGAAATTCCTTCAGCCCATGTTTACACTTTAAATTTTTAAGTTAAAATTAAAAAAATTCTCTGGAGTTCATTACCGGACCTCCCTGCTTTCAGTTGGACATGTTAGTTATATGCCCAAACTTGGATGTTTTATTTTAAAAAATTCAATGCTTATTTATTCACTGTCAATTTATAATGATTATCTTTAAAGTGTTTCTCATTTGGAGGTGATGAAGTTCTAAATATGCGTTAGTGATACCTTGCCAGGTTGTATGTTTGTATGTGAGGAAAAGAGGCGTCATTTTTGTATTTTTGCGTCGAGGGCATGCAAAAAGAGCTCCACTATAGAATAAAAGCCTGGATTGAGGTATTTCGTCGAGAAAATCTTCAACCTTATTCCTGAGAACCGTGTCGTCATAGAGGTTGAGACGAACGACTAGGCAGAGGTGAAGATGGAATAAGCAAGAGGATTAATCCGGCACTGAAACACAGCTCTCGCGCTTCTACGACTGCACTTCGCAGGCGCACACAGGTTTAAAACGAGCACTTCAACGCCAAGTTTTGCCGCAATTTATTCTACGTTTAACGCATACTAAGAGGGCGGAGTCGGTGCGGCAAGAGAGAGAGGGAGAGGCTAATGAAGCGAACTACTACACTCACTATGACTCCCCGTACACTCTGCTCGGTGTCTCTCTCTCAAGAGGGGATAATGGAAGTTAGGAGGGCACAACTCGTGATGCGGTTGCCTGCGTCCTCTTGGGTCTTCCCGCGAATGTGGGATATACATTGGGATTACGAGACTTAATGCATGAGCCTCATAAACAGGTGTGCGCGGATCAACCTCCCGCTAGAATGCGGTGGATCGTAACTCTGGTTGGTGGAGGTTTGGGAGGATATGGAAGAGATGAGATGGTCTGGGGACTGAGGAGTGAACGACGTGGAGGAGTGAGTTTGGGGTTGCAGATTGAGCCCTCTGAGAAAGAGAAGAGCGAATGGATTTCGGGTGATAGGTCGTCTTTGTGGATTATCTTGATATTTTCACGAAGCAACGCCTTAAAACGGCCCCTAAAGATACTGTTATGCGCACACTCTTAAGCCCCCGTCACATTGAATGCTATAAATTGAGCGCGAGGGTGGCAACTTTAGAACGTGAGCATGATTTAAAGCTGAGCGCTAGACTGTGGACGGGGAGGAGGTCACGTCATAGCTTCTCTCCAACCACAGCGAAAACTCATCTAAGGTTTTTTTCTTGACATTTTATATCGATTAAGTTCAGTAATCTCAAAGCAAGTACACATTGAATGAACTTACCGCGATAGATAGAGTTTTTTTCATCTGAATGGAGTCCCATGTGTGACGTCAAGCGCAAGGATACCTATCCGAGCATCAATTAGTGTTCGTCCACCAGTGACCTCTAATTGTGTAGGACTATTTGATGCCTCTTCATGTATATGCACCTCTACTTGCGATATCGCCACAGCAGACGTCCCACATCGGCACGGGGAACGTGTGAATAGGCAATATCGTTATCCTCTGTTAAATACCCAAGACTCCTTGAATGGCTGACGATGAGTTCTATTTTCATTTTATTCGACGCTTCGAGACCACCCTAACTCTAACACGCGCAACCCACCAGCGTTCCCATTCGCATAGCTGTAAGCGTTGTGAATACAAAATGGAGAAATTTATTAGAAGTCTATGGTAATTGACCTTTTGAAAACGATGTAATTAAAGAAAATGGCTTTCAAGACATACTTTTACTGTTTAATGCTGTGTTGAAGGAAAAACATGCTCAGTAAAATTTTAAGGAAAAAACCTGATGCTGCAAATTTTCCAGTCAATTGAGGTAGTACGAGGTTTTTATAAAGTATCTAGTTGGGTGTGTCCATTTAATAATTCGTAAATGGGAAATGTATAGATCATTGGTGAAATGAAAGCTCAATGTTATGGATAGTCTGCAGGTGACCTCATTATAAATATTTAGTTCACAAATGAAACAGTAACTTGATAAACAGGTACCTGATGATGACAATGCTGTGTCGAAACATCTTGTACCAGGAAAATAAATCTGTGGAAGAAAACCAAGTTAATGTTTCATTTGTGAAATTCAACTTCCACATAGTTGAGCCTGAAACCATGGAAAATATCTAGTTCGTAATTGGATGGACCTATGAAGATGCGTTTCTGCAAAATGTGTGAAAAATTAGAATCCTCCTCCTAGCCATGCCATCGAGCATAAAACGTACTTTTATCTGCATCTACAGGCTACTCTAGAAGCCGCTGAACAGAGGCGTATGACAGGGGGTGTTAGGACACCAGCCATTTGCAAGAGCACGTGACGGGACGTGGTCGGTCATAAAGGGGAGTTGAGTTAGAAGGTGCCTGGAAAGAGGAGGTATTTTATCGGAAATTCCCAGTAGTGAGTGGGTTATGCGTTTGACCCCAGGGGCATGGGCGTAGATACGAATGTTTCATGGAAGGAGGGGGATCGTTTTATATTATATGAATTGATATTGCCTATTTCACAGGGACATTAAAAAAATCGTATCAAACGTTGTGAGACATGAGTGTAGCCACTATCTTCAAAAAATTACGGCGTACGCTATTGATTATTTTGGGGTTCAAGCACATATATATATGTCTATCTATTAAATTCTCAACAAGTTTAATATCTAAAGAAAAACAGCCGGAAAACAGCTATTCTCGGTCACCCATGGCGTGCAGGTAAAATAAAAACGTCTTGGCTACAGAGACCATGGCCATTGATCCCTCCTTTTACCTCCTTACGCCCCTGCTCAAGAGGAACATGCCTCCCACTCGAGGGCCTGTTAACAAGGTCACGGAATTAACTCCGAAACTTTGAGAGGGGAGTAAGTACTGAGGGAGGTTGTATAAAAGGTTGAAGGAGGTTGTACTGGAGGTTGTGAGCCAAGAGACATTCAGCAAATGAAGAAAGTGCCAGTGAGTTTTGCACGGAGAAGTTTTTTTTCTTTCGTTATTTTATGTTTTAATCTTTATTCTTAAATGCTTTCAAGAAGTCGGGAAGGCACCTGGGGAACGATTATGGGAGTGCTGCTTTGTGTGTCTTTTTTGGTATTTTAACATTATTAATATTATCATAACCATTCAGCTCGGTGAGAGCAAGATATCTTTAAGCTATAATCTCTCCATCATCTTATTTATAATTCATAATTTTTTTGGTTGGCAGGGGCCTGTGTCCTATGGAGATCGGAGTTGAATGGAGTTCCATGTGTGACTTCGAGTGGAAGAGTCAATCTTTGTGCCCATATCTTTATCTCATAGTCTATCTTTGTGCCCATCCGCCTGGGACATCTAATTGTGAAGGATTTATTGACGCCTGTTCATGTATGTAAGACCTTAAAGCGATACAGCAGTCGTCCCACATTGACACGGGTAGGGTGCGACCAGGAAATTTCGCTATTCTCTGAAATTTGAAGCCTGGTTTAGCCTCTAACCTCTGGTTAAGTCTCTAACCACTCCAAGCCTAGTCCTTTCGCCAGCTGAGGCTCACACTATTGACTCGTAATTGTTCTCAAAAAAGAGCGCGGCTTTCGATTTTATTTTGTAATTATTTACTTCGTGAAATAAATCTTTCTGTCCTGGTCCCAAAATGCTCGCGGAAAATTCGAGATGTGGCCTAATCGGAGAAAAATAACATCTATCTTTCACTTTTTCATTCGAGGACCTTCCTTATATTTTCTTGATAAATACTAGTTCCTTTTATGTAACACTGGATGTATTCAGTACCTACGTGCTTACGCCACGTAAATTCTGAAGGTATTGTGATTATGCTGCATATTTCGTTCTTGCATTTTCATCGCCATAAAAGCGTAACGGGTTGCCAGGTTGTTACATACTAACATTTTTATGTCTTAACTGATTTAGATGCTTTACCTCTAGGTGACGTTAAAATGACTTAAAGCAACGAAGTTAGACGCAGAATTAAATATCAATTGAGTAAAAAATGTTTGGCCTTCATGCATCACTATGGAACAATGAACAATCTGAAGAAGCGAATGTGGTTCCATCAATGACTACATTTTTTGCTTGCTTTATTTTGGGAAACGATTCCCTTAACAAACACCCTTAAAGTAGAAGAGACATTTTAAATCACATCACAGGACACAAAATATGCCATACTTTTGCATTAACATCGATATTTAACTTAACCATCTTAATTAAAATACTCAAAGGAGCTTGCTGTTCATTTAATCCAGCGCAAACGAATTTCTTTGTTTATATTTCCCACAATTAGGTCACGTTAACCTATGGTATTGTTGTTCAACCCATCCATTTTGTCATCCCAGCCTCGACTGTATGCATGTTTTGTACCTCCATAAATTTTACTGGAAGTCAGTATGGATATTTTTATTTCGTTGTTCATGAATTTCTGCGTAGTGAAAGTTATCCTGCATTTACCACCATTTATATATAATCACGTGTGGATGTTAGGCTGCTTTGGCTTTAGTTGTCGTTTACTGTTTGGGACATTGCCATTCTGTTCATGAACCTTAGTGAATAGAAATCGTTATCATATTCGATCGATTGTGTCGTGAATTTTAGTAGTTTAGCCAGAAACTATCGGGTACAACCTCCAGAAACACTCGTGCCCGAGTCGCTGTGTCGGTGACGGATTTTGGAACTTCTGATGCGGCAGTGAGAGCAGGGGCCCCTACAGACTGCGTGCCCCAAGTGAAGATGGCGGGGCGGTCGTCGTCGGGAGACAGAGGAGGAGGAAGAGAAAGAGGAGGCTAATCAGGGAAACCCATTCGGAGAGAGAGAGAGAGAGCCTTTCATTCAATTACTGGTGTTTATTCTGATGTGGAATTCGGGCTGGGACGCGGTGTTTCTTCTGCGATGGTTTTTGGGGCGACGGGTGTTTGGAGCGTCTTAGGAAATCGGTGTAAACACGAGGAAAAGGGAACTGGCAGGGAACATTCCCCCCCACTCCTCCTTCCTGGAGGGAAAAGTACCTCTCTCTTCTCTCTCCCCCCCCTCCCATACCAGCCCCAAGTCTCCCTTAATATCCCAACCCTCCCGCCAATGGCGAGGCGTTTGTTTCTCACTTTCGCCGTCGACGGCGCCCCCCTCCTTCCGGCACCCCCGACGTAATTGGTAACATCTCCGACGCGTCGGATTCTTTCGCGAGACTGAATCGGCAAACGCTGAGTGAAAGCCCTCGGCGCATCCGAAAGTGTGCTTCGCAGGAGAGCGTGTTTTTTCGGTAATTAGAGCGACAAACGGTTAAAATGAATCGCTTAAACAACTGCTGCCTGGCGATGGAATGTATAGACATACCCGAAGTTTGCCGCCGTGATGGTGGAGGCTTACCTGAAGACCAAAATGCTATCTCACCGAATGCCAAATATGAAGGAGATAGTATTCGATAGTGGAATGTTCATTTTATTCAAATCTACGGCCTCTATGGAATAAAATACTGCTAGAGAAATGTACCTAGACAGAATACATTATTATTTCCTCACCATTTCTCCACAATTTTTGCTAACAATCAGAAAAATGCAAGGGCGACACTGGGCGTGAGTTTAGGGAAATATATGTAAATAGGAAGTCGCTGTGCTATCAAATTGATTTTGACTTGAATAGTAATGATATCCGTGCTAACGGAATAAAGTTGTTGATATCTAATTTAGTGAACCATCCTTAAAATCTTACTCTAAGCAATACGCACAAGACATTCAATGTGCGCCGCGTGAAACCGAAAACGGGAGGGTTATGGCTGGAGGAAATAAACATTTCTCTTTTGTAAATTTCAAAGGGAGTTTAAAATCTGCTGAGTCGTTTTCTGTTACTCAATCGCACCATTTTATTTTATTTTAAATCCCCTCTGTTTTTTGGAGGCATACGTTTCTTGTTCAATATCCTCTCTTTATATTTTCCTAAAAGTCCATCCTCCCTTCTGTTTTAAGATAACACATCGTGAAGGGCAAACTTCTAATAAATATTAACATAGGTTATTAGGATATTATACTGGGTAAATTCTTCTTTTCTTATTTCCACCAGAATCAAAGAGTAGCGGCTGTGTCAACCTGAAAAATCCGGTTGCGGAACACAGCGTTGACCTTGACCATTCCATCCATTGGGACAAGGTGAAAATTCCTTGTTAAGAGGATAAATGTTTGGAAATATTTATCAAGGAAGGCATAGAGATACGACTCGCTGAGAATAAGATAAACACATACTCGGGGTACTTTCTCAGCAACTCTCTGAAACCCGTATTGAGAAGCATCCAAGAGTCAATAGGCGAGAGCCCACGGACCAATCAGAAGACACCTAACCCTACAATAGGTACTATATATTATGGCCATTCCGAATTTATATATTGACCAATTTGACTTTATCGACACTCATCCCTGAAAATGATGGACGACTCGTTCATTGAAACGTCGGCAGCAATTGAAGAATGGACCCAGTGGAATACGCCTATATTAACTGAATACTTCGGGAAAACATCAGATCTCATTCTAATGAATATATTTTTCCCCCTCAAAGTACATCATCACCAAATGATTTCAGCTTTATCAGGCCATTTTCAAGTATGTATACGGCACTAACTTTCCGAGAAGCCTTGGGTGTTCACATGTGGGATCGGAGACTTGGAGTTAAGAATAGGGATACCTTTTGGAAGTTCTGTGGCTGGGTTAAGATAAAGTGAGAAACAAGGCATTCAGAGGAGCTTGTATCTGGGGGAGTGTTAAGGTGTGAGGGCTTTTCCTTTGCGAAGTGTATCGTCAGCTGGAGGGAATTATAATGTAACACTGATCTTTTAAAGGGAGAGTACTCTTGCTTTGAGCCATCTCTTTCGTGTTCCAAAGACTTATCCATTTCATTAGAAGTGAAGAATTTATAGCCCAAAGTTGTAGAGCTGTTATCTTTACGGAAGGTGTCTGTCCCCCGTACAGTTTTTTCTGGCTATGTGTCGGTGCCAAAGTAATTAGTTAATATTTTTAATGGTTAGTGAATAGATATTTTAAGTTAATACTGACAAATTCCCTAGTGTAATATTTTTAAAGAATATTTTTGTTTGGCAATGAATTGCAGGTAATAAGTGTACTCTGGACGACAAAGTATTGTTTTATAACGTGATTGTGTATCCGGAACGAATAGCTTACCATGCTGGATTTTGGGGAAAATTATTAAATTACAATAATTTATTTTGTCGAAAGGGTTTTTATCAGGACAATATAATAGCGTGTTAAAAACCTTTGACGGCCTCCTAATCTTCATTGCCACGTATAGATTGCGTTGATGCTAGCACGGCCAGCAGTTAGTTCTGATTTGCACTGTATAGATAGCGTTGAATCATGGCCTAATTCAAATTGAGTAGGATATCCCATGGACCCCTCCCCTTTAATTTTCCAGTATTTTATGCAATAAAGATATTTTTGTGCTTCTCCTGACAATACTTCAACTGAACAGCCTACTATTTTTACTGAGAAAAAAGTATATTTTTATTAGGTACATACCTACATGAACTTACATTTATTTCTTCCCTGATTTAATCACCCATTGCCCTCTGAAAAAGGATAATATTGAGAATATTATGAGGAAAATGTAATTAAAATTAATGCAACAGGCTATATTTTATGCAATATGATAATGTTTTTGTGCTTCCCCTGCCGATATTTATGTACTGAAAGCTTATGATATTTCCTAAGGGAAAAGGTTATTTCAATTATGTAAACGAAAATGCCGTTATTTATCCCTCTAAATTTAGCGCATCACCCTTCGGAGAGGACGATATCAAGGAATTTATGAGGAAATTCAATTTTAATTAATAATTAAGCTTTAAATATATTTTTAATCATTTCTCTTCAAATAAGGAATTTCAGACAAATGTATGACAAAACAAAAATAACATCTTGAGAAATGCAATATCTTGTTAAAATTCCATTAAACAAATGTCGTAATAATGACTATTGATAGAAATGATAGGCTAATTCTAACATTTGAAACAGAAGCATTGCTTAGACGTTGAAGCAAGGCCAGACCAAAGGTCATACACGTGATTGTGTCATGTTAAAATACTGTTAGGCATGCGAATGGTAATCCCCACCAAACTATTATTTTCCTCGAAAATGAAGGTACATGACAGAACTATGAATCCTGGAAAATACGGGGTTCTTGCCACTAGGGATGGTGTTTTGCTCCGCAGAAGTTTTGTCTACCGTTAACTTATCATGATATCCTTGCACAACAACAGCAACAGGGGACCTTGACAGAGAAGTAGAAGAGGAAAGCAGCCCTAAAGACAGAAACTTGGAAAGTTAGAACTATGATGAGGGCAGGGAAATATTTAAGCAGAAAAGGAGAAAAGATTGCTTTGGGGGTGTACAAGGTGAGAGAGAGGGATAGCATGGATTAATGTAGTGATAGTTACATGGTAATTTATAGGGAGGGGAAGGAGAATCAACCTGGGGAAGCTTAGATACTGGATGAAAAATAAGGAAAAAGGGTAGTCAACATATACAGTTGAGCAGCAGGATACTAGTGGTTGAAATAAAAGCTCACCCAACAAATTTCTGAGGGATCCAGAAATACACGCCCACAAGTATACGTGGGGAGGAAGAGGTTGATGGAGTGTATGAGCAACTAGAAGACATAATTAGAGAAGTTCCAGGTAAGAGAAACTTAATAGTGATGGGTGAATGGAATGAAGTGGTAGGTCTTATGGGAGGGAATAATATGAAATGAATGTATGGGCTAGGAAGAAAAGACTGCAGGGAGAGGGTTGTTTATTTTGTAGGAGAAATAAAATAGGAGTACCAAACACTTGGTTTAAAAATCACCTCACATTGTACACATGGAAAATACCGGGGGACATGGATACTAAAATAGTTGACATCATGGTTAGGCTGATGTCCGTGAACGAACGTCTATCAATGTCTAAAGATTCAAAAGGCTTTTCGAACCTAGGAGGATAAAGAGGTAAAAAGTGGAAGCATAGAAAGGGATGAAAAGGAGGGAATGCCAGGAACTAGTGGAAAGGAACAGAGGTAAAGCAAAGGAATGGGGAACAATCAAGAAAAAATGGGAGAGTATAAGAACAGGCATAGTAAGAGCAGCCAAGAAATCAATAGGATACATGTAGAAAAGACGGATAAAGAAGCAATGGATCACAGAAGAAATTATTAGGAAAACCGAGGAGAGAAGGAAATGGAAAAACATCGACACCGACCTAGGCAATAGGAAGGAGAGAGGAAAGGAATTGGAAAAGCTACATAATGCAGAGGAAGTGGCCATTCCATAAATTTAAGTGAAAAATGTTAACCAGTAGTTAGGGAAAGAAAATTAAACAAGGTTAAGAACAAAATGGGGAAGATTCTAATGGAAAGGGAATATATCCAGGTCATTCGGAGGGAATGACTGGAATAGGTAAAACACGAAGGGATGCTGTAGGCTTATATAGAGGAAAGGGTGCTGGGTAAGTGGGGAAAGAGAAGAAATAGGGTATGGTTTACAATTTGAAGAAGATAGGACCCATACTGGGATAAAGAGAGGAATCAATTATGTGGCATAATTGGTAGATTACGTTAATAATAATAATGAAAATTTAACCCTTGACATGTCTATAGATAGCAGTCCAATACAACCTCAAAATCCTAAGTGCATGGTGGTTAATAATTTACTTTGATATTAAACACTTAAACTTAACCCTATTCATTAAAACCATAGCTTGATACTTCAGTAATATTGGTCAACACAATAACTCAGCAGTTTCACAATGGGCATGGAAAATCATCTCTAAGTTAGCATATCTATCTCACCCAATTTGTATTTCTCCCACTTTAAAACAGCAGCAAAAAACAGAAGCAGATAAAATTATTGATCTCTGCTGAGTTAACCACTAAATTCAGGCAATGAATGTGCAGACAATTCTATCACAACAAAAATTCAATGCACAAAAGTAATTTATATGATATATGGTGATGCAATGATAGGGAATTGACATACAGGAAACATTGCTACACTCCTAAAACCACATTTCATGTTATATAAAATATTAAAAAACCATAATCTTCACATAATTATAACTGGTAGTTTCAAGCATTACTTGGTGGAACTTATTCATTATATAAATGAAAAACTTTAACTTTGTAGTTCCACAATGATAATTTTATTTGCACGACCCGGGTTTCGACGTACTATAACGTCATCTTCAGGTGAAGACTCTACAAATACTCGTGGTTATATACTGCCCTCAGGAAGGGGGGAGGGTTGGAGGGAAGGAAGGTAGGGGGGGGAGGAGTTTGGGATTGGGTCAGGGAGGTATCGCGTGCTTGAGGAAAATGGGGGGGTAAGAGAATCCTCGTAAGGAGCACTCTTCTGAGGTGGAGGAATGTGGAGGGAGGGGTACTTAGTCACACAAAACAAAACATATAAAATAAACCATAACAAAACAAACCATAATACCCTATACATGTTTGGTTCAAAGTGGAGAGTGGGGTGAAGGGGAGGGGTTTTTTCTATCTGGGTTGTTAAGATGTCTTTCGATGTTGCCACCATTGTATCGTCCAATTTTATGTGTTTCCTATCCTCTTTCTTTCACCATCTGTCTGAACAAAATATTTATTATTTACGCCTGTGAGTGGCTTGACAGAATGAATGAATGGTTGTATGGCCGGAATGGCTGAGGTGTTTCTACTTCTTGGGCTCTGCGTGCACCGAAAAGCCTGCTCTGTATCTTTACCACTGTCTGTGTGCCTGATTTAAACTTTGCTTTCCTCTTCTGTGTACGTAATTCCTTCTCTGCCGGTGAGTGAAACTGCCCTGCGCCATCTCTAGGTGACATTTACGGGCTACTCTTGGGGGTATTTGGTTCACATAAACCCCCCGCCGATTCCAGTGATTCTTATGAGACTAGGTAGCTCGGTGGTCTGAGCATTTGGCGCGGCATCGAAAGGTATATATTAACAAGTGAAATACACAAATTAAAACTTCCAATATTTTGGTGGCATTGGCATCCACCTTTCTCAAGGTAAAGAGTTGGAATGAGGAAAGGGATAGAGATCGAGGTATGGGAGGGCAAAGAGGGGGAGACGAAGGTGTAAGAGGGGAAGAAGGGGAAAGAGGGGGAGAGGAAGGCTGAGAGGGGGAGGAGGGGAAAGAGGAAGAGCGGGGAGAGGGTGAGCGGAGGGGAGAGTAAAATAAAGGGGAGAAAAAGGTAGTAGAAAGTAGGGGAAGCAGGGAGAGAGGAGATGAAGGGGAGTAAGAAACTAGTGCGATTTATTGAGTCCAGGGGGCGAGAAGTCCTGGTGGATCAAAATACAAGAAGATTCAAGACCCTTGAACTAAAGGGGAGAGGAAAAAGGGGGAGGGGAGGCAAGTAAACCAACTTTAAAAATATTATAAAAGGTGGAGTACCCTCTTGCACCACACAAAACATTGTTTACATCCTCCTCTGGAAAAACTGCCCCTCTTTTTATATTGGCTTATCCAAAACTCCTCTTAACATTCGTATGAGTGGGCACCGCTCTTCGTGTAACGATCCTCCTTCCCTCTCTATTTCTCTCCCTGTCTCCATTCACGTCTCCTCCCACAACTAGCTAGCAATAACTAGCAATAAAGCTATAGGTAACATTTAAAATTCTTGCGTAAAGGAATAATTCAATTTGTAAACCACTCACCAAACAGCAGAAAGACACAACTTAATTTGTTAAAGAATAACCATTCCACATATCTGTATCATCAATATATCATCATATCAATGTATCAATCGTATCTCATAAACACACAAAAGGTAATTGATACCCAAATATGAGCATCATGGCTGAAAACCATGACTAACACAAGAAACATGATGATAACTGAAGAAAGACAAAGCATAAGGTCACAGTAAGCAAAGACACAGTCGTCATATTCACCTCATTCACAAACCATCAAAAGTCAATGGCAGCCAACACAGTTCACAGAAAAATACGCAATCGAGATAATAATGCATTCTTCCTTCAGATTAATTTATTCTAATGCATGTAATAATTTTACCGGAAGGTAAACGCCATTGTTGTCATAGAAGGCCCCTTTTCGGATTCCGGGAATTCGGATTAAAAATACATACAGCAAGACATCGAATTTCTGCGCGAAAATCAGGTAGAAATCTCCCATTTGCATAATTTTTTGACTCAATTTGGTACTCTAGAAACATGACAAGTACAACTACCAAATTCTCCATAGATACATCGCTAACTCGAAAAGAGTGCCTATGCTGGTTCAAAACATTCCATTCTCATTTACGACGCTACATCTTGCATCACACGGCACGAAGTGACAATTGAAATTTACCATTCCTTGGGAGTAAAGGGGTAATAACTTTACGCTAGAGATTAAAATTATTTGAAGTAGCAGTAATACACATGAGATAGAATTCAGATAAGTCAGCCGATTCCCTTTCACATATCTCCGTTATAATACTCAGGAATGCGGTGGAAATGCCATTTGTTCCGTAAGAAGCCTCTGATGATAATTGTGTTCTTCAATATTGAATGGGATAGCATAAAGAGCCAAATATAGCACGATAGCAAGGGCAAAAACGAAAATTATACTGTTGACAGGAATTTGGCTAGCTTCGCGCCTCCAGCACTGGTAAACATTTTAAACGAGCGGCGCAGCGAGGCGCGCCTGTTGGTCTTCATGTGGCTCTATACTTCCAAGCCAACTTAAGTTAACGGTCGCCGCCTGCGGTTGCCTACTGGGGTGGTAGAAGCCCAACGGGAAACCGTGAAGGTGGCACTGACAAAAATTGAGTGGGGAACGGTTATCCTTGGGTGGGGATGGAAAAGGTCTACTCCGTTGTCAATGCAGGCTTGAACGCTTAACATTGCTATAACCTCAATACGAAAACAGCATCAATGGTTGTTGATTTTTTGAATTTATGAAAGATGATTCTTTGATTTAAGTGGGCTGAAAATCCTCATTTCGTAATCTATCCTACGCAACGTACCCCGGAATATTACCAAAAAATGTCGTAAAACCAAAGTTTTGCTATTTTTTTTATAAAAAACAACGACTTCATGTAAAAGTTACTCCACTTAAATAAACAAATGACTCTTTATCTACAGAAGACAAAAATTTCAAGTCTCCAGCTGTCACGGCAAAGCCGTTAATGGGTTAGAGGGAAACGTCTAAAACGAGCTTCTTAGCCCCGGTATAGAGCCACCTTCAGTTGTTTTTGTTTCACTTTGCTACGCATAGTGGTTTAACCTAGAGTCCATTGGCGCCCTATCCTTTCTATATGTCCATGGTTTTTACCTTGCAATTGTGACTCCTTTTTTTTTTATTTTGTTACTTGTATGTATTTCATCGAGGTGAGAAAAGTGTCACTATTACGATCGAGTAAATAACTTTTCATAGTCAGGTCTACAGTTAAAAAAAATAAAGGAGCAGAAAACAGATGCCAAAATGAGAGATTTCCTGATTTCACTAAAATATCTTTGTAGCTACCTCTAGTGTATAAAAAACCCTCTAAAAACTAGTCTAGCCCCCCTCTAAAAACACAATCCTTTAATTATCTCTACTGTCACCCTCCAGAGGCTCTTTTCCCATCTGTCCTGTCAACACCTGCCACTCACCGCACCCCGCCTGCGTCTCTGAATTCGTTTCTTAGCCTACTTTGACTTGTTCCCCGTCTTCCCATCCCTTCCCATTTCTCCTTCTTCTTTAGCTTCTAACTCACATAATACATTGTGGCAGCCATTAAGTATAATTACCTTTCAGTTTTCCTCCTCGCGACCCGAAATCCCTCTTCTGTCTAACTCCATTCTTTCGTCTCACTTTCACTCTCAACAATCCTCGCTACTTCAGCCTGTGGCTTGGGTACGATGGCGGAAGCCCATTTTCTTTTTCAAGCCATCCTAGTCCCTCTTTTATTAACTTAACTGGTTGGAAATGATATTAGAAAGTCTGGGTTTCTGCGTTTAACTTAAGTGTATTTATATAAAAGTAACCTAGAATTGCTATGTGGTTTGTCTTTTAATTATTTATCATCATAGACGACGAACTTATAATGATTGCTATTTGCTACGTTTCTTGATTAAATTCCTGTTATACTCTAGCTTATTGACCTGTCTCAAAAATGCTCAAAATGCTTATAGTAAAGCACGCGGTAAAATAGGAACAAGTCTGTGTTTTCAATTTTTTAGTATTTTGCAAAATATTAGAATAACACTATATAAATGAACGTTATCTGTCAAGTATATTGTATGCATTTTCGGCTCGGAATTACGTATGTTTACATATGTAATGGCATGAAAAATTCCGATATTATTTAATTATTTAAGAGCCAAAGGTGGAAACATTAAGGTGAAATAAAAATGCCAAATGTAATAAATCCTCAATCAAAATAAAGATGCCAATCAAGATCTCCAATGAAAACTTGATGTTGATGTTTACTCCGCTTTTACTCGTTTATGATGCCTCCACACTGAAGTAACTTCCTCAAACTTAGCAGCAGGAGCCTGGTTTATTTTGAGTTCCCCGGTAAGAAGGTTGAATTTGCTTGTAAACAAGAAGATTCTGAGATCTTGTTTAAGCTTTTTGTCTTTGAATGCTTTCGTCAATAGATATTATGTTGACCGTTTCACCGGGAAATGCAGGAAAGTTTAGAACTTTAACAAAATTTACTGTTAGCTTATATTTTGTTATTTAAACATATTTTTCTCTGCGGTTAATCATTAACTCATTTGAATTCGTCTTTTTAAAAGATGTTTCTGAGCTATTGTTTTAGCTTTTTTGTCGCTGAATGTTTTCATCAATTGATATTACCTTGACTGTTTCACTGGGAAATGCAGAAAATTTTAGAAATTTATTAAAATTTACTGTTTCACTATATTTTTTTCGTTAAAAAATATTGTTACCTGCGGTTCATCGTTAATTCGTTTGAATTCGCCTCTAACAGTGAAGTTTCTGAGCTCTATTTTAAGTTTTTTGTCGACGAATGTTTCCATAAATGGATATTATATTGACTGGATATTATAGAGGAGAGGGGGTACGTGGAGGAAGGCGATGAGTCATGGGCATACAATATTGTTTTAGGAGTGATCTTGTTTGTTCTGGAAGGTTTTATTTCGTAAATGTAAGTTACGAGGTACGCAGTCGTGAACGTGAGCCGGAGCACTGTGAGTCTTAAGTGGAGTACAAGTTCGAGGAGAATCGAGAACCCGCCCTGGGGAGGTGTGTACACTGTACACACCTTCCCGCTGTAAAGTGTACAGCGAGGGGACGGGCAGGAGAAGCACGGGGCTTCCCAATGCAGGCGGCGGGAGGGTGAGGGGAATCCTGTCATGAAGGGAGGAATAGACTGCGCATAAAATGCTGTGGGAGTTGAGTGAATGAGAGGAAACAAAGGGTTGGATCTGAAGGTGACACAAATAGTGCAAGAACGGAGTTCAAATCATGATTCTGTCGGGGATCTGTTTAGCCGCGGTCCGGTTGCGTCTTATCTATCCTATCGGCAAGAACGAAGTTCCATCACATTCCTCGTAAACCGTGGCCTCGCTCTGTTAAATATCTGGCAACGTCTACGACCCTTAATCTATACACGAACTCCGATTAATCTAAAACCAAGAAGCGATCACTTTCATCTCTAATAAATCCATTTCTCTCAGTACAAATCCTTAAAAACGCCTCCAAGTCGTGTAAGTAATTACTTTTTTGTGCATCGGGAATGTCTGCTTCCTCCCTGCCGCACACGTTTATTCACTTTCAATAATAGAAACCGTGATTTAAGCCTACCCAGAAGGATTTTCGGGAATTGGCGGTCTTTGAACCGCGGTTTAGTCCATGGTGTGGCGGAAACCTCATTCTTGAAAGCCAAAAGCAGCGGATTTTGACATTTTCAGCGGACGCGGTTCAAACTTCGTTCTTGCAATTTAGTGAAAGTTTCGAAACCCGGGTCGTGTCAATAAAATATAAAAGTAGTGTCACACCAAGTAATTTTTCATGTTTTCCGAGAAAAAAGGGTATTAAATTGGGGGAGTCCTGTAGACCAATTGCATAAACAAATACGTGAATTTGTTACACTTAATGGTTGAGGCCTTTACATTGTAGAAATCCATTCTAAAGAAGGAAATTAAGTAAGTAAGCAAAATATTTTAATTTCCTTCTTTACGTGAATTTGTGGTAGTTTTTGGGAAACAATCAAAACATTTCTTCCCCGCTCCCAGAAACTTGTGTAATTTTTTATCATTTTAGCCGACATTGTAAAATTATCGTAAATTGGGATTTGTTAAAAGAATTCTAGGCAAGTGCGACGACAAAGTGAGAGAAATAAGCTACTTCTCCCTCGTTAGACCCCATTTAGAATATGCTTCCAGTGTTTGGGATCCTCATGAAACAGGCTTAAAAACAGAGTTAGAACGTGTCCAGAGAAGAGCAGCCAGGTACGTGAAAAGCCGTTACGATAATCTTGTTAGTGTTACTGACCTCTTAGAACAACTCGGATGGGAATCACTGTCAGACCGTAGATTGAAAACAAGACTAAATCTATTATGTAAATTCAAGAGTAGTTTATTTTCCGACGAAGTTGATCATATTTTACGACCGCCAACGTACTATGGTAGATTAGATCATAAAAATAAAATAAGAGAGATAGACTGTAGAACAGATAGATTTAAAATGTCGTTTTTTCCGCGAGCGATAAGAGACTATAACGGCTGTGTAAGGACTTAGAAATAGATTAGTTGACTGGTAGTGTAGCTTACTAACTTATGTATTTCTTAAAGCATGTTTACGGAGTTTTATGGTGTTTCTTACAGCATGTTCTGGCTTCATAGGCAGATTGCCCTCTTAAGTAGCATGTAGAATATTATGTGTCATCGTACATGTGTGGCGTGCATGTGGGGATTCTCTTGCATGCTGCATGATGGTTTTTAGTTAATGATGGAATTGGTTAGTATCCTTAATATTCATGACCGTCAAGAGCCACTGTGTGAAAAAACTTTTATATGCAGCATGTTATGTTACCAACTTAAAAATGTGAATAAAATCACAGCAAGAGAATTAAAAAGACAACAATGCATATATCAAAGAATATTGTAAATTGTTAGTTTTTGAGTATGGTGAACTTTTGATAATTGAACTTTGCTGTTAATAATTTTTTTAGAACAGGAAAATGAAAGAATCCCATTATTTGATGATACCCGATGAAAGAATCTTATTATTTGATAATAACTGGGTATTTGATTTGGTATTTTCGGTTGATGTTACTTGCCATCTTAATGATCTAAATTCGAAACAGTAAAAGAAATAATAAATTATTTCCTAGCTTAGTAAATATAATCAATTATTTGAAATGAAATTAAAACTGTCCATCTCTCAATTAGAAAATCAGGATTTGAGTCAATTTCCGCACTTGAAATAGCAGAGCGAATGTGCTGTCGACATAAGCAATTTAACCAAATATATTGAAAAAATCAAGTTATTCCAAGGGTCATTTGAATGAATGCCGTTTTGAATGTGGTTTTCATGATTTGGTTAAAGATGATAACTGCATGTTCGCGTTTATAAGCCCATTTTCCCTTGTTGAAGAAAACGAAAGGAAAATGCCTAGTAACAAAAAAAAGGAACTTATTGATTTGAAAACAAATTCATTATTTAAAATGAAATTTAATTAGCTTTTTCAATAGCAACGAAGAGACTTTGTGACTTCCACAGTTTATTTAACACAGAACGACCGGTTTCGGCTGTCAAGCCATCTTCAGGTACATTGAAAAACATGGAAAAGACAGGTTTATATATACTATGGGAAGTTGCCATGTGAGGGGGGCTATGGGGGTGAGGTTGGTTGAGCAGGGAGGGGAAAGTGGTGGGGTAAACAAAGTATGTGTTGTAACTGAGAGAGAGGGTGGGGGAGAATCTTACGCGTCCTTTCACGCCATGGTTCACCGTCTCATTAACATCTCCCTACGGGAAACTGAGTTTTAACAGGAACTAAATATCATACGACAAATTGCTCAAAACAATGGATACGAGCAATCTTTAATCACCCGGATTTTAAGTAGAAAATTAAAACGCATTGCTTACTCTTATTCAAGTTCCTTGCTACCCGTCGAGCCTCAAAAGTCAGCAAAATGGTGTCAAATACCTTTTATCGGCTACCTATCTTATGATTTACAATTTTGAACGTTTTACCTGCCAATAGTTTTAAATTCCAGAGATGAACAGATAACTAAAATAGTAATGTACTACAGTACGTAATTAGCACCATATCTTAGTTGGTAAGCACTAATTTTTATGCTTCAGATCGTAAGTGCCGTAAAAGCTTGTGGAGCGTTCATCCCTGGCCAATAGTCGGCGTCTCCGTTAAAATCAAATGGTGGACGCAATCCCATTTGCTAAACGAGCGAGACTGTGCCTAATGCATTCCGTAAGTCAAACAGCCCGAACACCCCTTCGGCAAACCGCCTCTAAAGAGGAGTTGGTTGGCTGGCTGGCTTTGCTTTAAGAGCTTGCTTGCTTGCTTCCATCGCTGGGGGAAGGAGAAAACATTTGTAGAAAAAGGGTTTTCCCTTTCCATTATGAGGAGATCGGGGTAGAGAGAGGGAGAGGTGAATCGGGAGCTGCTGCTCTGGCATTTGCCGCACCTTTCCATCATCGTCACACCGAGTTGGAGGAAGTTTGAAGGGAGGAGAGAAAGAAATACTTTCTCTTTCCTCTTTCCGAGAAGGGAAGGGGAGAAATGCATAATGAGGAGTGCCTCTCTTTTTAAAAAAATTGCGAGGAGGCTTTATCCAAACGGACTGATGGGAAATGTTAACCCAGATCGCTCTGGGAACAAACATTTTGAAATGTGTTCGGTGTCAGGGAACGGGGGAGGGAGAATTTACTCAAATAACCTCGCATTTCACTCTCTCGTGTCACTCGTCAACTCCCCCCGTCCTCACCTTTCCTCCGTCACCCTCTCCACAGATCTTAGTTAATGAGCAATCCCGCAAAATATCAACGCGAGACGTTCCTGATGTGGAATGTGATACTCGTTGATCTTCACGCCAGTCCAAGCTTGTTAGCCTCCACCTGGCGTTTTGTATCGTGATGAATTCGCGCCACTCCCAAACCAGAAATTGTACATGAAGCCGCATTTGTCGCAGGCTGGTGTGATAACATTGGCATCTAGTTTCACTCTGAAGTCTGATTTCGAGGTGACTTCGTGAACAATTTGTTCCAGGATATTATCCATTTAGCCTCTTTCTCAATGCTCAAAAATGGTTTTACTCATACAAAGTGCGTGTATGAGTACTTAGTTCAAGGAAATTTAAATGTGACCTGTGCGATTCTTAACGTTGAAAAACATTCATCGGAGTTACATTTTATGATAGTTGAAGTGAAAATTCTTTGGTGCGTACGCTTTTCGTTTTTTCTAATGAATATTTAAATTGGCGGTGACCTTATAAGCCGTGTGGTTTTTTACTTCTTTGTTTTTTTTTAAATCATTTTAAATCCTGTCAATTAGTTTTTCCTACTGTTTATAGTCTTTACTTCAGGAGAAAATAATTCTGCGCATCGCCATCATAGCGCGTCAGTAGAATTGGAAAACATTGAATCGCTTCTGAAAAGTAATTGTCTCTTCTATCTATATATGCACTGTTATATGTAATCCCTTCTCTTATCTAAAGTCCTCTAGGTTCCTCATAAGAAATTTTCTAAATGCATAACTTTAATAATCACATTCGGTAATTACTAAACTTTCTGCCGCTCTTCCAGCAACTTCGTCTGTTTACTCCTATACTTCGACACATATTATCTACATGTATAGAGATATGCAATTTCATAGTTGCATAGGAAATAAATAATTAGGTGATAGCGGGTGGAGCTTTGAGCTGCTCCTTCAATTGCAGATATTAAGCAATTATCTGTTCAACTCTTCTCTCTGCTTTAGATGGCAGGTTTAACGACTGCAATGATGGATTTATGTTATATTTATAACCGCTATCTCTGAAACAAAACTACAGGATGAGTTTTATCAAGCTAAGGTGTAATGAAAAACAGTTCCACGCCTCAATTGTCACCCAGTCACTCATTCCTTTTTCTGATGCTGCGATAATCGGGAAATAGTTGCGGACTTGGATTCTAAGCTTCGTTTGAAGTGCTCCCTTGACTTGGGGCATATTGCACTGTATATAATAATTAATTAAAATCAAGGTAAACAAAATCTTACGCCTAAACAAGATTCAAACATTTGACCATTCGGTTGTTAGGCTGGTATATTACCTACTTGGTTACCTCAGCCTGATTTGAAAAAACCACCTATTACATAATTTTGCCCTTGATACGCATGTGTAAATAGGTTGACCGCCAATGGTTGTAAAGAAGGCATATCCAAATAGAGGAAAAATCATCCAATATCTCCTGTTACATTTAAAGTACTTTGAAATCAGCAACGATATGTCAATATATTCATCGATATCACTGCTCTCGCAGTAGCTTAGATGGCTGGAAAATGTGATTTGTATATGAAGGAATACAGGGAAAGATGAATACTAACTCTCAACAAAGGTCCTTTTCGATAGTATATTTTACCGGCCGACTTCACCGCCATGGTTGCTTCCATGGTGACTGATCTCGTGCACGGTTTGACGCTCATTGTCACCATCCCATGTTGGAAACGGGTGAAATTACCTCTTTAGCTTTTGGAAAGGCACTTCTACGTTTTCTCGGGTGGCTACGGGGAAAAAGTATGTGTGGGTTTGACCTTCACCTTCGTCTTTCTTGCTCCTCTCTGAGATGTATGGCATTCCCTGGTACGGTTAGGAACTTATGGTCAAGCTTAGGCTCTTGGCTTATTCCGGTGTTGGGTCCTCCGGTGCCTTGAAGTTAGGGAAGGGCGCCTGTTCCTGGGACGAAGTTAATGACCGTGTTGCCTACCGGATTTCACATAAGATATAATGGCTATCAGTCACGGTATTTACATGCTCTTTAATGACACGTAAATGAAAAGAATGACAATCAGAAAGCAGCAAGGAAATTAATTGCGAAGTGCATACCTATATGATATTTCCTAATAAAATAAATCAATTATTAGCTATTGCATCCACACTAATGTCCGGCAGTAACTGTACCCCCATCGCACAGAAAATGGTCGACCCGAGTTATAAAGTTCCACAGCTCCAGATTCCCAGCCTGTTCAAGTAGGGGAGACTCTTCTCCGCACTCATTGATGGCGAACAAAACCAGGCAGCACCAGCTGAAGGGCTAAAAAAAGATGTTTTCACATAACTTACAACTACGGCATCGCGAATCGAAAAATGCTGAAAGACCTAATTTCTTCCGCCTTAGTAATGCTAATTTAAAAAATAAGCAAAGGAAATGATGTATGTCTCTCCACTTAAACCCCTTCACTTTTCCCAGTCTGTAGTTCTTACAGTCCGGTTATTGCGTTCTGCTGTTTTTCAGGGCATTTCAGTTGGATTTCTGTGGAATACAAACTCTGCCGTGTTTATATACTTTCCACTTATGTTTATATATCAGAGAATATGTGCAACCAATACTACCATCCACGACAATGACACTAGGCAAAAATGAGATTCATATTGGACGCCATTCAACGGCATTGTATAACCAGGGACCCTTTCATTTAGGGTAATATTTTACGATTATCTCCCCAGCTAAATAAAAATGTCATGTCATTTAAAAGGTTTATAACTATGTTGAAATCATTTTTATTGGCAAAGAACTAATGCGGTATTGATGAATTTCTTACTGATAATTCGAGCCCTTGTACCATGAAAACGATGTGAAAGAGTATTTTGAAGGACCAGAAATATTGCATGTGTATTTTACTGAAGTTAAATATTAGATAACGTTCTGTATCTTACGTTGAACACCATTTCTACCTGTACATGGGATACTTGTCCTGGGACGAATAAAGGATTAATTTTTTTATTTCACATTCCTCGGTGGCCACTCCGTTATGTCGTGGTGAGGGACGGATGGGGTGGGCATTTCTACAACTGAAACCTCAGTGAAAGCTGCGAAAGGAGGGTTTGGAGAAGCAGTAGTATTCTGAAATTAGTGGAACTTGGATAAGGAATAGAGAGGGAGAAATCAGACTTGAGGTTTCATGAATTGAACTTCTGACCCCTCGAAAAAGCTCTCTATCTGACCCTTATAATAGAGATGGCAAAAAATAGAAGTATTGAAGTATCGAAGACTTCATATCATTATTTTCTTTGTGCGTTGAGCCGAGAAATCTAAAGAAATGCGGGATAAAAATGGGCGAGGAACGTGAGGCATGTGATAGGGTACGGCAATGAATTTAAAAGCATATTTGATTGTATTAAATAAATAGTTTGATTTAATTTTTCACTTGATTCATTTTAAAACGACGTGTTCCGCGCAGCGTAGTCAAGTACACACCGTGGAGAACTCTTTCCGTGGAAAGCATGTATTTATTTGCTTATCAAGTCGGCAGCAAAATTCCTTCATTTTGCCACTCCTATAATTTCTAGAGAGAAAGCGCAGGGTTGAAATAATATCCTCTGTCACACTGGACCTTACGTGATCTTATTTTCTCAAGTAATCCAAGCGTAGCGAGTAGCCTCCTGTCTGTAACAGTTATCAAACTGGTCATTCAATTAGCTGTGTTACACTCTCTGTCCGCTGGTAGCAGAGTTTAACGAAGCATGCGGCTTTCCTTTGTATTTTATTTGCTTCGCGAATGAGCGAAGCAATGTTTCTCTCGACGGAGTTACCCCTCTGATCCCATATAAAATATGGCTCCATATTAAATAGATTTATCTATCAAAACTACCATCATATGATAAATATCTGTGGCTACTTGAACATGGCGCTGGGTTGTTATGCAGGTACAAACACTATAAAAATAATTCAAGTGGAAAATTACTGCGGAATGCATATTTGTACATAAAGGATAATTTTCATTACGTCTGGCCTGGTAACATCAAATTTACTTCCTTTTTTATTCTTGCGTTGAATTCTGAATGTCACGTTCAAGTGCATCACGAAGCTCAAGCACGGCAGAGCTGACCAAAGCCGCCGAAGTGAGAAGTTCAAAGGAGATGGGCTGCGCACGCGTTGATTATGAATTTTGCTTCTGGAATAATTCATGACGTCTCTGTCAAGAACCTTTCTACTTTCAACCGAAAGCGTTAAGCTTTAACGAATCTCCAGCGAGCGATTTATTTCATTCATGCAAGTGTGATAGTTTGACTGTTTGTGTCCATTGGTGCCGGAAGAGGTGTGTCCAGCTCTTATCATCCTCTTGTCACTTCCATGAGGTACTCCGTTGAATACCTTTGCCACTCCACTTTTGTGATCCCTTGGACTCGTATGTTTTTTCATATCCGCCGAGCATCCATCCCGCCTCCCTAGTGCAATTATAAGTGAACTCTAGAGCAAGGATCCCGATCATCATCATCCACTCCTCAAGCCCTTGAGAGCCGCGGAGGCGATGGGGGCTCTGTGAGACGACGTCTCCCCTCCAACTCCACCCACCCAAATGCCTCCCCACCCACTGCCTCCCCTCCCACGCGCCCTCTCGCAATCGCGAAAGGGGAAGGCAACCAGTTTGAAGAGGCATCTCTCGGGCGAAAGCACGAGTGCTGCCACGAGTGGCGGGAAGGGAAACGAATACGTGGGTTTCTGTGGAGATGAAGGGAAGTGAAAGGAATGACGCCGCTCGTAACGATGGAGCTCGTTTGAATTATCTCTCTCTCTCTCGCGAGTCTGCCTCCGGGGAGAAAAAGTTTCGACGAATCTGAATTCCATTTTCTTCTTTTTCATCGCGTTTATCGTGCTCGGTACTGAATGTATTCGCTCCAATCCTCATCCTTTTATTTGCATGTTTCGTGAACCTGAATTGATAGTTTATATACGTGTGCACAATCAAGCGTACATTTTATTCCATACTCTGGTATCTGCGTATGGCATGAATAATTTTTGGAAATATTTTCATCTTCAAAATTCTCTTAAAACATTGATTCCAGTGGAAAAATATCAAACAATTCGTGAACTTTTCTCTTAAAAAGTAAAATAGACGTAGTTCGCACTAGTTAGGACTCATTTTAAGTGAACAGCTTGGTATCCAACTCAGATAGATTTAATTGTGAATTAATGGAGAGAGAAAATAAAGCCGCGCGTTTCGTTAAAAGGTCTTGGTGGACGAAGAAAATTCATTCGAGATCCCATGGTTAGGAGCTACGTTTTATGTACCAGAAAATATTCAAGTTGTTTGTTTTCCAGGATGACGTGAAGGTTATGATTCTATCCCCTCACGGCATTTGTGGCTGGAGATAAGTGAAAAAATAAATGCGATAGACTACCGTGCAGAATGGCACAGACAAGAATTCTTTCTTTTCACTCTGAATTAACAGTGAAACAATATGCTGATGAGAGAAGAAGAATGCCATATCAACATAACGCATTTCCTTTTGCACCCCATTAACACCTTGATTCCTATTTCCTTTTCTTCATCTTTTTCATTACTGGTTACATTTCCTAATGTATCTACTTGCTGGGGCTCGTTGGGTCATTCCATATTTATCTCTCGATTTGTCATTTTCCGACCGTTTTCTGTGCAATTGTTCAACTTGAAGGACATCCATTGACCACAAGGCCAACGGGAGAGCCCCGATTGGGTGGTAACCGCACATCATGTCGATTACGTAATATCAAATATATACTTAAACGGAGACCATTTTGAAACCATGTAATAATACTGACATTCCTGGTCGGTGGTCAGGTGAGTTCGACGAGACCCAAGCCAGTTAATGATCAGTGTCAACTTCATATTCCACTTCCTCCCAGAATTCAGTACGATTGCGTTAATGGAGGTGCTCAAGATTTTACAACAGCGTCAGCCGTGAAACTTATCCATCACTTCCAATAACTCGATGGTAGGCGAAGTAACCTTGTGGAATTTCGACATAATAGAATGACGAGATACTTGGTAATTTCACAATTTTATTTTCAACTGACCGATTTCGATGTTTTAGTACATATTCATCAGAGATATAACTACATACGTTACTACATACGTAGTTATATCTCTGATGATGATGTACTAAAACATCGAAACCGGTCAGTTGAAAATAAAAGTGTGGAAATTACCAAGTATCTCGTCATCCTATCATCACTTTCAAATACAGCCAGTGCCAAACTTTACTCTTAAATCTTACGGTTTACCATAGTGCGGGCGCAGTATGTGTTTAGCATTTCGTTTTTCATGAGTCGAAAATGAACAGTAATGCACAATGGGGAGTTTGATGGCGAGGCAACCACATCAAAGTTCATGGCACCTAAATGCATACCACGAACATCATAACCTTCGATAATGCTCGGAATGGCAGTCGGTGTAATGAGAGTAGAAGACCTTCTCGCGTAAAAGCAAGAAAGAAATATATTGATTTATGAACTTCTGTAATCATCAACGAAGGAAATCCGTACGGGGACAGAATCTTGCCCACCTCTCTGCCCTGTGTTGATGCTATATTACCAGAATTCAAAATACTTCCGAACACTCGTATCAGTTGCGAAGAACCATGAAAATCCACGCGTATAGCAGTATTTTTCTGTAGTTAACAAATGGCCCATGGCACCGTGATTCTTCGGAAACTTAAATGCAACATACCTGACAGCCTATTTGAAAAACGAGAAAAAAAATCTCTATCTAAACGACATTCATACACACTGTTGCACCAAATCACTGCATACAGCTTACTATGCTCAGGTTTCACCATATCTAACAATCTCAGCCCGGTTGTGGCAGATATTAATATAGTATCTCAGATTCGTGCGTAAAACACATCAAAATCGGAAGTCAGCCATGCGCTCAACTTCGCAACTACCACTGGTGCCGAGACTAAAATAGCTTGAACTCCCTCATGATTTATACATATCAAAGTTAAAAATATTATGCATTGGCGTTAAAATAATGCAAAATGTTGAATTTTATTTAATTACAAATAAATACTATTAATATATTTTAAATTGCAAATGTGCTCTTAAAACAGTCAACGACAGCGCCTCTACCGGTCACGGTCTAATCTCTCCATCGTCTTTAACCCTACCCCCTCAGTTTTAGCACTATCGGTAAAGTTTTCCATACGAAATATGTGCGATGCGTCCAAACTCCTAATCTTGTCCGAGCGTAAATATCTTGATGGAATGAATAAATTTGGTCAAAGACTGCCCCACACCGTTTATAGTAAGCTCACTGTGAGAATTGATATGGGGGAAAGGACTGCTCTTCAAGGAATGTTATGATAAGCGAAATGTTAATTTCTTATGCTGAATTGCAGACCTAATAGGGTGCGGTAATGAAAATGTCCCTATTTAGGGAATTTGTATCTTTAAGCAGGACTCATTGATTTTACGCAGGACGCAGAGATCCCACATTGATTTTATAAAATTTAGGGGTGAGCCGATAGCCTTTTTTTCCCGATAACCGATACCCGATATTTTGTCCCGATAACCTGATTTGGACCGATATTTTTATCATATATATATGTAGGTACCTGTATATTTATTTAATACCTCAAAGGTAGAAAAGTGCTATTTAGGGCTATAAAAAATTGTGTTAAAGTTTAAAACATTTATTTAAAAGTTTACAAAATATAAACATTAACAAGACTTCAGAGATACTACATGTTAGTACATATTTTTAGCCAAAAAAACAAGTTGTTTAACCTTGTTTGGGTTCAATGCTCCCCTTGTCTTAGATGATACTAAATTTGCTGTGCTGAAAAACCTTTCAGATGCAACAGATCCTGATGGTGCAGCTAAAACTATTTTGGCTACTTCTGACAGATGCACATATTTTTTACAATTTTTCCAATAATGAAGAGGATCAGATTCAATGGGCAATAATGATTCCTTCAGATAATCCTCTAATTCATCCTCTGGATTGTCTAGGGATATTTTTGTCTGAGGAAGAATCATACTGTACAAACTCTGCGAAGGGCAACCCACTGTACTTTCTTTTGTTTTTGAAATTTCCAAACTGGCATCTTTTTTTAACGAGTCTTTCATAAAACTTATAACGTCTCTTTTAGCTTTTATTAGTAACTCTGGGGAAGAAAAGACAAAACCTTTAAACCTTGGGTCCATCAGGGTAGCCACTGAATAAAAATGGCTATTCTCTATGTTTTTGAATCTCTTTCTCAAGTTTACTATTAATGATTGACCAAATGACTTGGAATGATTTGTATCTTTGTCAAACATAGCATTTAATTTTGCAATCAGACCTCCTATCAGCGGAATGACATTGGCAATGGATGATCTAGGCCCTTCCTCACTCATTTCATGAGTAGCACATCTAAAGAATTTCAAGCAAGGAACAACATTTTCTATGAGTTGCCATTCTTGACTTGATGGTATATCACTGATGTTTAATGTAGGGGCAAGCCCATTGATCATTTTCTTTTGTTCAACGAACCTCTCAAGCATCAGAAAGGTACTATCCCACCTTGTGTTTTGGTCCTGTACAAGTTTATGCACCGGCAAATTATTGTTTTGTTGGTAGGCAATACGCAATTTGTTTGCACTCAAGGAATGCCTGAAATGCCCTACAATCTTCCTCACTTTGGAACAAACATTGGAAATAGAAGTTTGATTGAGCAGAGCCTCCCGTACAACTAATTGCAGTGTGTGCGCAGCACAACCTTCACTCGGGATTCCACACATTCTGATTGCCGAAACCATGTTAAATGCATTATCTCTAAGAAATAAATGTATGTTTTCCCTCTTAATTTTCCATGATTCTAGTGTTTCAACTAAAAAATCTGAAATATTTTCACTCGTATGATAAACAGGACTAAATGGAACAACTTCCAAAAAAATAATTTTCTTCACAAAGTCTTTCGTGATGAAATGCACCGTCAATGATAAATAATCATCACCAGAATTCGATGACCATAAGTCCGTGGTACAGGCGACTGTTTCAGCCTCCTCCAACTCGTGCTTGACAAAGTCGCATGCTTGGCTGTATAAAAATGGGATTATCCTTCGGGAGAAGGTCTGGCGGCAGGGTACAGCATATCGAGGCTCCAAATATTTCATCAAATTAATGAAAGCTGAAATAATATTACATATGAAAGCAATAGAGAACTAATCAATGAACAAAATGTCATCACAATTTACGAAATACTTACAGTTACTTTGAACTAATTTGAACGAAAGAAAGTTCTCGGCCAACATCCGACCTATTAGGTTAGTAATTTTCTTCCTGCGAGGATCATCTTCCGTGTATGGTTTCCTCCAAATTTCACTGAGTGAAGGTTGAAATTTCATCTTTTTTGGCGTTGTCGAATTTGATTCGGCTGACACAAAGGACGAGCAATCTGAAGCACTCGAAGATGGACGAGAATTATCCATTTTTTCATCATCACTCAGGAGTTCATTCAGATATTCCTTTAGGTATATCTTCAAGACTTATTTTCGAAGTCACGATGTTTTTCTTTGCAGTTTTTAGTCTCTTCTTTTCCAGTTCTCGGAATTGGATCAAATGGTTGATTTTCAAATGAACTCTCAAATTAGTCGTAGTATACGATCGAGAATTTTTTCCACCACGAGACACACGTATATTACAAAGTTTACAAGATGCCTTATTGGGGTCATCATGTTTCACAACAAAATACTTCCACACATCTGAAATTCTGACCAACACTTGTATCAGTTACACACACGTGATTGTGAGGCTTAATTTTGCAATACATATGTGACATATGTATATTCGTGCTTGCGCTCATGAAAAATTAGGCTACGCTTTTGTACTGTTTTCAAAATACAGCGCCAACTAGTAGATTATTTCAGAAGGTTGCAAACAACAAACAAGCGGACGAAGCAAAATATTCAATTTGGAGATATACAGCAATTTGTTGAAAACGTTATGCTAGTGGAAAAATTATCGGATTTTGATGCTCCGATACCGATATGCCGATATCCAAATATCGGCCAGTATTTATATCGGAATTAATTATCGGCTCACCCCTAATAAAATTACACATTGCAGTTTATATATATATTTTTTTAATGGAGGGGTGAAATCCATTTACGGACTGAGTGTCGGACTCCCGTTACCGGACTATCGACTAAAACACCCTCTTTCAAAGCACCTTTCCCCTCGGGCACTAGCACGGAACCGTATGTCACATTACTTCGTGTTAGGCCATTTTTCATTATTCCGCCGGGTATATCTTGTTAAATATCAACCCATTTGGTCGAGACGGTCAAGGTCTACCTTCTTTGCTGTCAAAATTCTATGTGCATATCTTGCCACCAGATACCAGTTTTTCTCTTATTCTAACATTATTTGTTTGATGTTTTCGGGAGTTATTTGTAGCCCGATATCCGATGAAAGTGAAGTTCGCTGTTGGGCTCACTTATTGCATGAGAAGAAGGTATGATTTACGTCATCAATTTTTCCCGGGCAATACAGGCATTCGCCCGATGGTGACTTGCTGACTTTATGCAAGTATGATCTGAAGTGTCCATGTCCGCTCAGGAGCTGCGTCACGAAGTAGTCAACCTCCCCGTGTTTCCTCCTTGCCCACGTCCGTACGTTTTTGATTAGTTGCGCTGTCCATCGCCCCCTTGCTTCCATCTCCCAGGATTGGTGCCAGGAGTCAAATGAGTGATTTCTTTCCACCTTGGAAATCTTCCGTCTTTTGTTTTTAAGTCTATGCAAATATATGGATCTCCGCTCTTTAGCCAGTAAAAGAATCGGGATAATCACAGCGATCACCAGCACTGCTGGCTCTGACACTGTACGGTAGGCAGATGCTACCCTCAGAGCACTTCTTCTTTGGATTTGGTCCAGTCTCCTGAGGTATATATTTTTTGTTCAGTGCGTCCGCCAACTCCTCTGCGCCATGGAGCAAGATCGATTGGACGGTTGTCATTAGTAGTTTCCTCTTACTCGGTCTAGGTCCGCCGATATTGACCATCAGTCGACTGAGTGATATTAATACTATATCAGCTTTATTTGCAGTTCGTCTTATCTGTTTGTGGAAATTGAGCTATGTATCAATTGTCAGTCCGAGATATTGGACAGCGGGTTTTGTTTGTATGATTTTATCTCTAAAGGATATTGGAATGGGGATTATCTTTTTTGTAAGTTTTACATATAGCCAAGGATAATCCATGTGTCCTCATCCATCGATTGACATCGATCATCACCCAGTGTAGTTTCAGCTTTGCCACGTCCACGTCCCGTGCTGCAACTAAGACGGCGATGTCGTCTGCATAACCAATAAGGCAGGTCTCTTTAGGCATATCCATTTTTAGGAGGCTGTTGTAAGAGGCATTCCATAGGTCTGGGCCAAGGATGGATCCATGTTCTGCTCCTGATGTTATCTCCTTCTTTCGCTGCCCTTCTCTTGTTTCGTAGAGATGGGTGAGATTTGATAAGTATTCATTCATTATCCTCAGGAGTTACTTAGGAATTTTGAATTACTTCTCGAGGGCGTCGAGCATGTCTATCCATCTTGCAGAGTTGAATGCGTTTTTAACGTCGAGGGTAACGAGTAGTAGCACCCAACGCAAGCGGGGCTCATGGTTTTTAGCCCTCCGGACAGCTTCGACCTTTCCATGATTGCGTCCGTAGTAGATCGTCCTGCTCTTAAGCTGTACTGCCTTGGTGATAGATCTCCAGCGTTGCGAATAGCCAACGTGAGTCTTAGCTTGATTAGCTTCTCTAGCTGTTTGCCGGCAGTGTCCAGCATACAGAGTGGGCGGTAGGATGATGGTTCATCGGGGTCTCCTTTGCCCTTACTGATCAGGATGAGTCTTGTGACCTTCCATCAGGTCAGGAAAACTCCCGCTGTCAGGCACGCATTAAAGGCTTGGAATAGTAGGTCCGGCTGTATTTGGTACACGGACTGTAGTACTTCACTTGGTATGCTATCTGGACCTGGAGCTTTCTGGTTTTTCATAGACATGACGGATTGTTCCAGATCTTTGATGGAGAATGGAGAGGAGTCACCGACGTCCCCAAAGTCTGACTCAGGCCGAGCAGCGTGCGTGGGAAACAGGGCTGTAATGAATTTTTCCATCACGTCTATGTCCATCTGGCTAACTGTTCTCATGGCCCCGAGTTTCTGCAGTACCAGTTTGTATCCTAGTCCCCAAGGGTCTTTGTTTAGATCATCGATCAGCTCTTTCCAACACCGAACTTTGCTTTGGATTTAGGTACTCCGAAGTTGTCTCTTCGCTTCTTTGTGTTTTCTTGACCTTAGATGAGCTTCATCCCGTCCTCTTGTCCGCTTTGCGATCCTTCGGAGTTTCCGACACTTCTTCTGCAGTTGTGCATTATCAGTTGCCCAATAGTATACGGGGGTTTTTTTAGTCCACCAGTTTTCCGTGGCGGGGCTTTTTTCTCGCCATGGAGACATCGCATGCCGACGAGATTACTTCAACGGTGGAGTTAATGAGGGTTTCTACAGGGGCCCTTCCATTTATCAGGAAGCCTCCTAACTTTTTTTCCCCCTTCATGAATACATCCTTAAATATTTTTCACCAATTCTCCCTACGTTCCACGTATTAGTAGGTCTCCCTCCAGTCTTTCGGTATGTGCAATCTACAATATCAAAAGTTATATACTGGTGGTCACTGCCTAAGTAGTCTTCCAGTACTCTCCATCGCTGGACCAGTGGCATAAGCTTTTCAGATGCAAAAGAGACGTCTAGGATTGTCTCCGTATAACCAGGGCGTCTGAAGGCTGAAACTTTGCCAACATTAATTACAAGCATACCTGTCCTGGTTGCCATCTCCAAAATTTGCCTTCCACGGCTATCTGTATGAAGCATTCCCCATTCCAATGACCACACATTGAAGTCTCCTGCTACTAACATATTTTCTGTCATGCTACGAACTGTGCCTTCCAGTTCGTCAAGCTTTGAACGAAAAGATTGTATAGGTTCATTTGGTGTAAGGTAGAGGCTGAAGAATGTCATTCTATGACAGCTAACTCACACGAAGCCGTTTCTTCGACCGTATCTCTTTATTTGAGTTTTCCTAGGGTCTGGGACCCAGATAGCAGAGGGCCCCAGGTGATCAGAGTACCAAGAAGGGGAATTTGGGTTTCGGTATTATTCGCTCAGTAGCAATAAATCTGGCTTCTTTTCGGCTACTAGTTGATACAAAAGATCATTTGCAGTCCTATTCATGTTTCCCTGTAGTATTCGGATCATTTTGCCCTCTTTATTCTCTTAATCTCGTCTTGGTAAACTTTACATCTCCCTGATCCTGGAATATGAGCTACGTCGTTCTGAACAAGGTCTCTTTCATGACAGAGGACACAATGCTCCCGAGCCGTGCAGTCCTTAGCTTTGTGCAGAATTTGTGCCGCGGATCTCAGAAATATTAGTATCATTCAATTTATTTCTCATAGTGATACTTGAAATTCTTCGGGGCTGGTTCGAAATGGGCATAAATTTGCTATTGACGTAGGTATTTGAGAACAATGTTTATCAGCTTTGGGATATGCCTCGAGGTGTATTCGAAAAGAAAAGGGATTTTTCTCGTTGTGGAACGGTTTGTGCCCATCATGCTGATTTAGGCAAAACGATACTGGTGACCGTTGATAAGGAGAATCATCCAACGTTTAGACTGAAAATGACAGACCTTTTGTAAAAACATTCCGTAGAGATAAGAAAAATAAGTGATTAAGAGAAGGTATTTATTTGAAATAAAGTAATCGCAACCATGCTTCAGGAGATGGTAATGCTCCTCCTTCGGCTAAAGGTGGCTGTTAGAGGCGAGACTTCCTTTTTTCCAGACTCTGAAATGGAATTATTTTCCCGTCCGTGACCACTCCCTCGTAAAGAGAGCCTCGCACACCATCTGACCCCCCCGTTTAATCTCCCTTACACTTACTTCATTCGGCCAACGGCACATATTCCTTCCCTCACCCGTCCATATCAGTTTCTACCCTTCACTCGGGGCTACTCGAGACCACCCGCCCGCCCGGGCATCATCATCGTCATCCTGCCCGCCTCGTGAAACTTTCATCCTCCATTCTCTTATTTACTGCTGCGGGGGAAGGAGGAATGTTCGTACCCCCGCCCTCACCACCCCCACCCACAGCTGCCGGCTCTCGTACTACCCTTTTTCCTTCCTCCCCCCCTGCGCGAGGGATGCCGTATCAATCCTAGCCCTTAGCCCCGATGCAAGTGTTTATCCTACGAAAAAGTTTCCTTTTTCGTTTCTGCCTTTTTCGGCATCAAATAGCCCGAATTAGGATTTGATACTCAACCCTTAATTAGGAGAAGGTTTCCATCATTTGCGCAAACCTATCGATTGGCTGCCGTTTGGCAGCGTTGGTATCAAATGAGGAGGCAAACAACAGCGGAGATCAAATCGGTCATTAATATAAGCAGTTGCATCAGGATTTATCTCCTATTTCAGCTTCTTTTTGAGAATGATGATTGCCCGCCCAGCACGGATAGCGATCACAAATCACTTATTTTTCATTTGAAGGCTCTTCAATTAACATCTAATCTGGAAGATTTATAGTGGCGTAGCTGTTAATTTCAGGGGGCCAAGATCGCTAGGCTATTGCCTACCTCATAGGCTTGTAACAATTTTGGTTGTGAAATACATGATAAAAAATGATGCTCACTCTTTGAAATGGTTTAGGCTTCTCCATCAAAAAAACCCCCCTCCTATTTCATCCACTGTAAATTCCTTATTTCGCAAGCCAAAAAATCATCTTTGACGATTAAGATTTTGGTGTTTATTAAATGATCTACAAAATAAATATGAAAATCATGCTAGTTAACTTATTTTAAAGACGATGCTTTTCATAAAACAATATTTTTTTCCAAAAACCCTGTTCAAAAATTGTAATCGGCCGTCAGTGAGTTTTTGCTGCACCAAGAAAAAACTCGTTAAGTAAATCAATATTTTGCATTTGTTAGCCCAGAGAAATCCCATGTGGGAAGAACACTCGGGAAATACAATTTGGGAAGCGTTCTTATATTAGAATGATTCCATACATTTCGTTATAAAGTTGATTCCTTCTCCTCTTGTGTATTTTTATGGCTTAACCTGTACTTTCATGCATAAAATGCAACGCTACGGGATAAAATCATTCCTTCTCAAGAGAAAAACTTTTATTATATTGTGATGTGAATCGCGTTCGTTGATAATGATTTTCATTTACAGTTTATTCTGTTGAGAGGACTCAAAGTTTTCTTTCCCCATTGTGTAACACATATTTTTTCTCTTAAAAGTTGATTTGGATATAAAATCTCTCTCCCATAAGTTATCAATTTTTGTAATAAACCCCTAAAAGAGGTCTATTACCATTCTCGTAAGTAGATAGACATTGTATGAATTTTAGAACATTAACTGTATGAAAATATCTTGCGAAAAAGGAAACGTTAAGGGAGACTATATAATGAACATTTCACTAGAATAAAGTGTCCTGAGGGGTGAAGGACAACTCAGTACCCGAATCTAAAAAATAATGGGCTAAATGGCAAGTAAATCGTTGTTTCTGATTGTAAGGACTGTATTGAATATTTTTGTTTTCTCGTTGGTTAATGACTACGAAAATAGTCCTCATTAGTATGTTTCTGCTGGTCGATCTTGGCTTGGTCGATGTGCCTTTTCGTTTTATCGCGTGGCTTACCTTTAAAAGAAGGATAAGGAAAAATAGTGTCCTAGTGCAGTGTTTAAAACCATAGCAAAATTCATAATGTAGTTTCGGTAATTAACAAAATAGAATTCGAGTTAATTGTATAATACCACTGTTGATAATTATCGCTTTGCGGAATTGAAAACTTGAAGATAAGTCGTAGACCAAAACTGGCAGGGGAAAAGATTTCCCATGATTGTTTTAGAGAAATATAGCACTTTGATCAGCCTTCATTTATATGGATCTCAGACGGGAAAGAGTGAGAGAATACAAGGATGCAAGAACAAGAGTCCCTCTCTTCTAAGATATAAGCTACAGCTACATCAGCACCAAGATATTTGTGTAAAACTTTGAGAAATATGAGAACCGTGAGAATCAGCTCACAGATAGGGATGGGGTGAGTGCGTTGGACTTCGGCTGCTTGTTGAGTCCCTCAACCAAAATCCGGGTCGACTCAATGATCTTCCGCGGGACCGCCCTCGTTCGTGAGGATTTCAGCGAGTATTGCTTACCTGGGAGACGGCGTTGTCGACCGCTCTCACTAATTGGGGACCGTTGGGAGACAAAGAAATGAGGCGATTTAGTGAAGAAAAGCATGGACGGATTCAGAAAATGTAGTGGATTGTAGCGGAAAAAAACACGCTACATTCTCCCGAATGCTTATTTCCCCATCGGGTACTTCTACCTACGTTAACACCTTTCCCGGATAGAATGTTATCCTCCTAAGTTCTGGGAGGTTGTAGGACAGGGCATTTTAGGTCCACGGGGAGGAAGAGAGAGAGGGGGAAACTGTCGGGAAATGAAAGGGAGATATGTTGTTGCCAACTAGTCTTTCGGTCTCTTTTCTTTGTGGTCGTGTGTTGTGACCCGGATATTGGTGGACGAGTTTCACATAGACTGTTGTTTTTCTCTATTTTTATAGATGAATTTGCTTGTTTTATTCATGTAGTTATATTTCTGTGCTGCTAATAGTCATTGCTCAGAATAGCCAATCGGGAAACTTTTCCTCTCGGAAGTGCGACCAATCACTATTGTTGACGTCCATACCTTTCTTTTCCCCTTCACCCAAATCCATTGTCACCATTCCGAAAACATTTTCGTTTCCGCTTCCCTACAAAATGGCACTGTTATAGACGCATATGGTCTGTCGTTCCACAGTCAGTCATTCTTCCGTCATTCATCGACGGGATATTCACTGATGGTCGGTCAGTCATGTAGCCGATACGGGAGTCGAAGCGCGGTCCATGAACCCGAAGCCGCATCGCCATCCATCCGCGACTTCACCCGCATTTCTCTCCATCCCGAGACGTGTTAATATTCCTATTCGGTTATTCTAGACGCTCATTGTGGTTCTTTTGATTAGTTAATTGAATACTTGATTCAGATACACTGTCATGCCTCTCTCAAACCTTCGATGTGGTTATGGGCCATTCATGTATTACGTAAGACGATTTGGGGGGGGGGGTTGGGATTATCTTACATTGCCTTATATCGGGGGGGGGGGGTCAGGCACCAATTTACGTAAGATTTTTGTCCGTCTTGAAACATTGTGTCTATCGTTTCCGAATTAAATAAAGCAGTGACATGGAGAGTCCGATCGCTAATGGTGTATTTTCCGTAATATCAGCGCTTCACCAATGCTTTTGTTCGGTCGCCTGACTGGCTAGCTACATTGCCTCCATTCTCAATGAATGTGGTATGTACTCCAACACTGCATAATTATACGATATCCAGTGCTCAAAGCTGTACGATGGCTTCTATGGAAAGTTGAAACAGCAGAAAGGGAACATTTAACGTAGAGTAGATAAAAATATCTAACGTCTTAATTAAGACTGAGAGAGAGGGGGGGGGGAAATATTAAATTGCCTTTCATAGGGGGAATTGGATGGGGGGGTCAAAAATGGCATCAATCGTCTTACGTAATACTTGAACGGCCCCTTATTCGTTTTTCGGCACCAAGGGCAAAGACCAACTCCTTTCAAAGTGTACTGCGTGTCGCCGTCAAGGCGTCGTAGTCGGTTGGGGGAACACGCGAGTGGTGCGTGGAAGAAAAGGATTGTTGGACCTAGTCTCTTTGAATCTTATTTCCTTGTGTTCAATTGTATCGTGGGGATGGAATTTTTGGCCGGAGTATCAGCCTCCAGTTTGTGTGATTACAATACATTGACCTTTATTTTCCGACCGAATCCCATCTCAATTCATCCGATATTCGTTATGCCTCTGAGTTTGATCGTAGGAGCAAATTTCATTGGCCTAAGACCTATATTTAATACTCCAGCATGAAGCTAAAGGAGGACAAATGTATCAAAATGTTCAAAACTTAAGGTAACTTCTAGTTCCATTGAGTTTCATAGTTTCTGTTTTTCTTAGAAAAGAGACAAAAGGAGTTAATGAAATGTTATTTATCCGAAAAGCGCGAGAAAGGTGGAGAAAGGAACACGGGCAGTGTCATGGGTGAATAAGTTGGCGTTCACTTAGTTCACGTTGTAGGATGGACTGGGAAGGGAGTGGAAGGAGCCACATAATATCTCGCCATTATGACTCCGAGGTATTTGCGAAATCCGGTTTACGCTACGGGAAGGAGTCGACTGTGGTCGCAAAAGTTCAGCGACTGGGCTTTCGTGGGAACCACGACCGCGTAGTCCTGTGGGTGTCCGAGAAAATGGCATTTCGACGTCCGTGGTGCCTCTGAAATCTTGAGGCCAAGGGTCGTCAAAAGACGATAACTCTCGAGATGCTAGGGGACTAATTTCGGCGTGACGGCCTATCGGGATATTATATTCCGAGGCAGTCTGGGAAGTCGGCGCTGCGAGAGTTAAACCGTGGCTCGGGCAAACTCAAGAAACAGAATTAGACCCACTTTCAGTGTTGTAGCTTTCCTGTTTTATGGGGTACTTCAAGTTGGGCGATGTGCTTTTAGTTTATCTCATAGCTGGCTTCGTCGACTAAGTTTCGTCTGTGTAACTCTAAGAACTTTCGGAAGATATGTAGTGGTTGGACCGTTTTGGCAGATTAGGGAATAGAGTTTTGGCATAACTTGTGCTAGTTGTGCCAGATGAAATCATTTTGAAAGTAAATACTTTCATTAGACGCAGTTATGTTATACTGAATTCAAGCGGTGAACATCATTTTTCATTTTATTTTAATTTAAAGTTTTAGTCGTTCATGATACGTGGTGGAGGAACTTTTTCAATGGACTTAGATGTTATTGAAAATAAGATTTTAGAATTGCAGAGTGGCACGCAAAGCAGTATATGCAACAGCACGCCTATGTAGCCAATGTAACGAGATTCCGTTGAACTACACCGCGTAGCGGCTGGATCGCCGCCCATGGCAGCGCATTGTAGCGCAGGACTTTCTTCCATCTGGAGGTTGTATATGCTAATAAAAGAAAGACTTGATTTATGTCTTATGCATACGACCTCCTGTTTGAAAATATAGCTAATATCAGACCAGCATAAATTTATTCTGAGCGGTATATATATTAATATGTCGTAGTTTAAGGAAAAATTAAATTAATTGAAGGAAAGACAACCGCAGTATTGTTATGCTGTTCATCTGATACCTATATATCTATCATAATTTTTATTGTAGTTGCAGCCCTAGAGAAGTTTTCCCTCGGACTATATTTCCAAAATTGATAGAGGTCAAACAATTAACTTGTATAACTTAGGACGCTCATTATTGTACTCATAAAAAGGCCAATATGGCCTCGTTTAAGTAGGGAACCATATTAAGTGGAATATGAATGACCATGCCGACATTCTATCATAAGGAGCCATAATCTATTCCATCATGTTTTTCATAGTAATATGGTAAATTGGACCTTTGACAACCATTTACTCTCTCCAACCATTTATCGGATAAAATATGCGTTATTGATGTCCAATATGCCCTGTCTAATGTAAACGTCGTCATTTGAGTTACAATCCATCTCAAACGTGAATATTATTGTGGTGACTTGCCTAATAACTTTCAGTAATTGTTCATTTATTTCATCGTCGCTGAAAATCTTCCATGTACTTACTCTTTCGGAATATTTTCGTAATCAATCAGAACACAATACTTTATTTTTCCCACGCCAGTTTTGCAGATGTTTTAGTGCTGTTAACGGTGTGTTCACCCGTAAGGTGGTGCTTACTAGCTCTTCACTCTTTTGTTTAATATCACCTCCCCCTCTTTAAATATAAAATTTTACTAAGAATTTCCCCGATTCCTTTATCTTCAATTCTGTAATCTGTTTATCGTGCCTTGTCATTTATTCTCTTGAAAACCAGCCTGGAAGTGAATATGAGATCAGAGATGGGACATTGGGCTTCAGTAAGCTCCGTTGGAAAGGCTGGGTTCTTGAAATATTGCCCACCTGTGTTTAGTAGTTTAGGAAAAATACCGGTGTAGCGGAATATCTCACGCTGCCAATATATTTTGTAATTACAGTTTTCGTCGTCGCATACTGACAGATTTTTAATGAACCGGGTTGCGGAAACAGCGTGAACGCTCTGATAATATGACAGCATTTTTCCTGACGCTGTGATCCGAACAACTTGAATCGATAGTGATGAAACAAATGCAAAGAAAACGTTTAAAAATTAATTTTCTCTTTGTCACCCCGCTATCTTGTGCTCACATTTAATTTCTTTGGGCATAATACCAGCGTGTTTACCCATTCTTCCTTCACCCTTCTTAACCCTCTCGTTGCTCTGGAAATTGTTCCGCCTTACCTTCTGACCTGATGAGATCCCCATGGCGACGGATCTGTCATTATTATCTCCGTCATCGGTGACGCGCATCTACATTCCTCCAGCACTCATTATGTCACACTCTTCAGAATTTGCTCACTCCTTAAGTGGGCTCCCCTTCTCTTGCAACTGGGATGCCTCCCTCGAACAGGCCCATAGCCATTATCCTGTGAGAAAGGAAACGCCCCATCAGGTTTAATTGTCAATGCCTCAGTTCGCTTGGACTTGAATTAAGCGTTCTCGCATGTTACGGACGATTTAATATCTTAATGATGAGCCTTTAAACGATTAGATAGAAGCACTCGTGAATAATGCCGATATGCTGCTAGTGGCTAGGTATGGGGAGCTGCCTAGCTCCTTGGGGCGAAATAGACATTGGTGAATGGAATTGATCCAATCTTTCACTTTCGATAGACTTCACATGAAAAAAACTCCGAGGAATGTTATTCATGCTAAGCCGATAACTTATTTAAGTGGCTTAATAATAATATAAAGCTATGATCTGTCAAAGGAACTTAATTTGTGTGAACAAATATTCTAAATTGTAAATAATTTTTTTGAATTCATAAGGCGTCAAAAATATATCTGATAGAGACCTAGTCGTTTAAACAAGATACAGAAAACGTAAAATTTCGCAGAATGCTTCGATAACGACCAGTTTTATCCAACCGTGGACATTTACACGTGTTCAACTGAACATCAAGTGTCCAAACGTAATTAAGTCCACTGTTGGATGAAACCGGCCGTTGTTAAAACATTCTGTGAAATTTTACAAAGCTCGCATCTTGTTTAACGGTGAGATTTCACAAATTTGAGCCTGATTTCATCAAATCCACCAAGTCGTTTCATAAAAACAGCCGGCAATGAAAGGAAGGAAATTATGCTTTCTTCTCCTTGGTCATTATCCATTATTTCATTTATCTGAACGCGGATTGCGAAAAGATTTCATTGTTTGTAAATTGCACCAACAGTACGCATTCATCGTTTTTGGGTTTTGTTCCTTCATCTCACGATTAAATAGAGGTGACCAGGATGAACAATCATGAGTGAAGTTGAGTAGCGTAAAGGGAAGGAGACCTTTTACTTGCTGAATCACTCGTTAAAGTGGGCGTCTATGGCCTTCCGCAGAGGGCGTGGTTTGATCCGTCTAACGGTCGTTCCAGGAAACGTTAAGTAGCGGCGGAGTGGTTTTCGCGTGATTTCGTCTGCGGCTGAATTCAACCACTGACGGCATCCAAGGTTAATTCCATATGACGAGCCAGCCCCTTGTGCTTCTATAGCCTTGTGGTAGTTGCGCTTCAGTATTTACCGGCGTTAAGCTCTGGATTATGAAAGTAGGGACAACGTTTGTCCTCAACCGATGCCGACTACAGAGACCATTGTGGAAGATATGTGCCATTAGAACATTGGAATATTATATAAAACACCATAAGTGATGGCATCACATTGCTCAAACTCTCTTAAAGGCTTTGCAAAACATTATTTTCGTAGAAATCATTTCGTAGTTTATTTACTATGTTCCCGATGAACAAGATAGGTCTGTTTTGGTTGCGTTGTCCGTATTTTCCCAGCATAGAGTTTTGCACTGACGTAAGTCCGCCACCTGTTCATGAGATTCCTCCCTAGGTAGTCTGCTACATGAAAGGTGGTTCTTTACCAGTGATATAGTGGCAATGGAAGAGAGTTTTTAGAGTTTAAAAAAATTGAAATTTTGAAGCGAGTCTCGGCCATCATAGTATCCGACTAAGTGGAAAATGGCCACAGAAAACTACCTAAAACCCTAGGAAGAGGGAGGAAAAGAACGGGACTTTGGATAGGATGAAAATAGGTAGAAGGCATGCTCATATAAAGATAGAAATTTTGCGAGAAAGGTTGCATTCATGAAAGAAGAAAATACACATCAAGCTGTATTCCATCAGAAACCTACGCTTATCGGTAAAGCACTGTTAATTATTAAAAATATGAAATATACAAAATCTGACCCTCATTTTCCAGTTTCAGTCAGGTATCTGAAATATTACTTCAGCTTAATCTCGGATTATTTATAAAATAAATTATGGAAATATCTTTCAAGCATTTCCACGAAAGAATTAACGAGACTGTTTGTGCGTCATAATTATTCGCTAAATACTACCCAATTGGCGCAACTGTTCGGCCTTAAAAGAACTGATCATCAGTGGGGCTAGCAGTGGTAGCTCTCTCACGCTTCTTCTGTATGCGCGGGCGTTCATACTAATTTTTTCACCTCTTGTACTCTTCAATTCTTACTTTTATACGCGTCAATGAAGGCCATCTTCGGTTGTTTTTGTGTCAAATATCTACAATTTCATTATTTCATTCAATAAAATACGCAGGGGTTTAAAGGCCTGCGATCGCGACGCTTAATATAGAAGATGTTCTATTTATTATCTCACTTTGTGAGAAATCACATTAACTTGTACCCAACCTTAACTTGTATATTCTTTAGAAAAAGAATTCATCGCTGACCCACGGAGTCTTTAGGCTATCTTGCGAGGACTTCTGCGTTACTAGACGTTTAAATCAAACTGATCAATTTCCCCACCCCTATCTCCTTCTATTGCTTTATTTATTTTACATAGCCGCACGTGATGTATCCAAAGATCTACAAGGGAATATTGCTGTTGTTGCTTATGGTTTTAACTTGACCCTCTCTCCCTCTTTTACAATGCGTTTTTATTTTGAGCAGAGTATCTGTTCTTGAGAGAAGACATCATGAGAAAATTTGTCCTGTCGGCTGGGAAGGTCAACTCCTTCAGTCCAACCCTCAGTACTCGAGCTATTGCTAGTGTAGTGTTGCTGTTTATATTAACGTCTAAGTAGTTTACTGCGTTGAAAGTTAAACAAAGTTAAGATGGCTTGATTCGAAGTCATTCCTATGCCTTACAAATGATTCTTCAATATTTAGAAAAAGAACCATTTTCCGAGAAACGCGAAATCGAAAAAAATCGGAATTTCTCGAATAGTATTGAGACGAGAATTCTCGAGCAAAATTTCTGAAGGCAAGAATTTAGCTAGAGAAGACGAAGCTTCATTTGAGGGAAATCTGTTGCTGGTCAGCAGCTTGATCCCTCAAAGTTAATGGGAGATAGAGAGAGAGAGCATTCCAAACTCAATGTTGCATTCTTTTCGTTCTTTCATTGAACAACTACCGATAATTTCCATACCTGCACCGTTTTTGCGCGTATCTTTACTCTGAACTGCCTTTTTATTAATCGATGTTGTCGTTAATCGGATCAAGTTTTTTCGTTTAAGAATAATTGTATGCCGAATGTTTGCAAAATACGGAAGGGTAGACGAAGAGGTGACAAGTTGTGCGAATAAAGGAAGGAAGGAATACCGATTATAATATATGTGGCATATCTAAGAACAAATTTTGGTCTAGGGGAGCGAAAATCGTAGTTTACAAAAGCGTTCTTCTCCCGGCGTTATTATAGGACAGAAATATTTGGGTATGTCAGGATGAGCTTAAAGAGTAGGCTAAATGCAGTGGGAATGGGTACCTCAGGAGTTTTTGCGGAAGGAGTAGGATAAATAGGGTTAGGCATAAGTGGGTGATGAAAGCATGAGGGTTGCATTTTCCAGTAATGGACATATACGAAAGGAGTGTGTTTCGTTGGTTTGACCGTATTGAGAGAATAGAGGAGAGTTGAATAACAGAACAGATAGTATAGTGAATGGTGTGAGAGGAAGGAGTAGACCGCGAAAGTCATAGGTAATTGTTGTGGAAGAGACTCTAAAGAGGAGGAATATTAGGAGTCTTACGAATAGGAGAGTGTGTATGAAGCAATGCATGAGTGCAAGAGAAGCAATAGAGGCATTCAAGGATAAGGAGGAATGAAGGAATAATAATAATGAAGGAATTTATAAAAAATATCCAGTTTCCTAGGTCTAACAGAAATAACTTAGTTCTTTGACTTTTCCAACCATGAAAGGGAATGTCGTGAAGGGTATGCATGTATATTTTTTCGTAGAATATTGATTTTATGCATTTTTCATGCTACTAAAATTGAATTTTTTCTCTTTAAGCGTTTAGAATTTCCAACGTTTGGAATTTAAAGCAGTAGTTATAGCTTATAGCGTTAGCATACGCCATTTAATTACTATCGTTAATTGCATTTTTGCATGTTTTGGAATATGATAGAGCATTGCGGTATCCTAACTCCATCGACTATGAGCCATGAGAGTAGCGATTCAGTCGCCCGTTACCCGTCACTTCCTTGCTTCTTGGAGAACTTAAGTTTCGCTTCCAAGACGCTTTTCGGCCGTTGCTCTCGCTAAAAGGAGAGGGATTTCACCCTTCTGAGCCCACACACGCCCTAGAATTCCCCCTTTCTAAGATAGGTACCGCCTCACTTCTTCCTTGGCCCGCCGACCGCAACCGAAATCCAGCCGGAAATATCGCTTATCATCTGCGCCCCTCAACAATTAAACCAAGCACCTGAACCAACGGGAATTTAATCCTCCTCAGTCCCGCCCCTCGTACACCCGTCACCCTACCCTGTTCTGTCATTCCCTTCCGCTCCCACCCATCCCCTCTCCACCGATGTTTCCCCACGAAGCCGCAAGAGTGCTCCAGTACACGGCTCCCTATCACGTGGCACCCATATCCCTTCCAGCGACCCGCCCGCAAGGTTTTAAAGGTCTCGTTTCACGGCAACTCGCTCACTCTCAAAAACGTTTTCCTGACGTGATTAACGATCATTAAATGCGTACCCCTTAGTTTATTTTTCCAGCAGTGAATTGAAGTCCTCAATGCCAATCGTGGACTAGGATTGCAACGGTGGTGATGCAAATGATGATTAACTATAGCAAAGCTGGAGTGGATGTTGATTCCGAATTAACAGAGCTATTCCCTGGAGCAGTGCATTTAACTTGTTGAGATCACCATGATTGTAGTGTTATTTCCACCTAGAAGTCTTTCCATCTTTTTCTTAAGATAAGACCTATGATTATATAATTCCCGCTCTACGTGCTCACACAAGTGTTCTATCGACGCGGCTCAGTCTTTCGGCTTCCTTTTTTAAAAATCCCCTTTTCTAAGGCAAGATAATTTGAAATCTTATTTATTCGTCTCATTATATAATTCTTAAAGGTCTATACATGTTCTACCTCTATTCATGCTGTCCAATATCTTCTCGTAACTCTTTCATTCTCAAGAAATATCTATCTATTGCCTCCTTCAACTTCTGGCATGCTCATTTTATTTCTTGTTAATATTTATGCCTCCCCTAAATGTGCTAACCAATCTCTGATCTTCCCAGCCATATCCAATGCTATTGACAAACTCGTTGCCGAATCCGTAAACTATTCTCCATAGCTTTAAAAACCTCTTATCTGCGATGTTTCTGTTTCCTGTCAGCAAATCTTTGAGACGATTCAAAGCCTTCAAGTATGTATTTGTCTTATACAGTTATCTCCCTTCACCCAGTACCCTTTTAATCAATCTTTAAAGATTTTTAAAATTTTTAAGTATTATACCTACTGATTAGGAAAAATTGAAATATTAGTTTAATTTGTTTTGTTAAATTGAATAAATTTGCTCAAAGCAGTTTTGAAGTTTGGTCTTCCAGCTAACAAGATTGTTCTGCACAATTAATGTGAATTGGTTTGTCTAATTTATCTCGTATCCCATCGATCGTTATAGCCCCACGCGATATATATGTGGGGCTTCATTATAGTGGAGATTTTATATGGAGGTGCTGTAATCAACAGGCATTGAGTTGGCCAGAACCATAAGGGTGCTGTGCCTCAACCCCGACGCCCATAGAAGAAATTTTGAGATATCTTGCTTTAAAGCACTATTAAGCGTAGATCTAATTAATCCCAGGTCCTTGCCAACTGTGTTAATTCCGCATTTCTCTCATAGATTCAACGTCAGTAGTCCCTGAAAACGCATATTTGCTCCTCTCCCAATCAATTTAATTCTTTATCATCTGCTCAAGAGACCTAATTAATGTTGAAAAAATTATTGTGCGTCTTTTATCTTCCCAGTCTTAGCGCACATGTTGCCGAAAGGCCATAAGAAAACCTTTATTTGCATCTGCAATGGCTTTATAACATTCGGTGTTCGGGCACGACTCAATACCTGGGACAGAATTAAGTGAGGTAGGATATAAAAATACACTTAAAGGGTTTTAGTATAGGGTGAATAACGATTTTTGAGAGAAAATAGAAGTAAAATATCTCTTGAAGAACATTGTCCACCATATATACCACATACATATATACCACCGTCCTTGTATACCATGCTCGGTATAATTACTTCTTCTTCGTTTTTTATCGTTACTCATTTTACATAATTATATTTAGCACCCACCTTCAACTTCAGGCCTGGAAGGTTTGTTCCTCCATGGTCATTTTTGTCTCTGGACCCTTGAGTAACCTCGTGATGCTTTTATTTCTACGATTTCGGTCGCATTCTTGGCATTTTGATGTGACATCCATTTATCGTGAGCTGCATTTGAGCTTATGTCTTACAGCTTCTGATATTCATTCTGCATCCTCCTTCTCATGTCGTACTGCTCTTTAGGAGAGAATTTCTTCATCTACTTTCTCTATTTGAAATCCAGTGTCTGCGTTTACTTTCTCTTGCATCAGCATTTAGTCATAGCTTGCGTAAAGCTTGCGTAAACTGTGAGCAACAAAAGCATATTTTATGCTATTTGAGCCTGTCGATCTGATGGCGGTAGTGGATGCAAGATGGGGTACCAGAGTGCCTCACGTGTTGGTATTGCTAAAAGTACAATCATCAGTTTTCCGAACTTTGTCAGAAAAATCTAAATGAGAGACGATATGAATGTGGATTAATCAGTTCACATCAGTTTTATTTTATTTTTTACGTTCATGAAATAAAGAAATAAGTACTGGTGTGGTTGACTTATTTTTCACGTCTTCTGATAACGTTAATTTTCTTTAAGAATAAAAATTTACTGCTTTGTTTTTGTACTACTGATTTTTGCCAATTATATAAAAAATAAAATATTTGCAGAAATCTGATGAATATTAATTTTATGGCCTTATCCTGCACCGCTCGTGGGCCGGTAGTACTTAATTTTTTCAATATACCTTTTGTGTAACTTTAATTGTCTGAAGCAATGTATTCAAAAATAGCAACTGGAGGATTTCACAATGGCCGTTTGCATCTAAATTTCGCCGTCCACATTTAAATCTATGGCTACTGTTGAGGGTAGGGTCAGTTGCACGATGGGACGAGCTCGCTTAGTCAAAAGAAGTTTTTTCAAGTGCTACTCAAGAGCCAACAGGTAGATAAGATATACTTCAATGTTAAGCGATCGATATTTCGGTCATTAAAGGTGACCACCAAAAGAGAGTAAGCTTGACAAGGGAAGATCTAAGTGAAGAGGTACTCTTTGTAGACATGTGTTAAGTCTAGGATCTGAGGCTGAAAGAAACGTGTATTAGTATTCGTTCATCCTCCTCCCTTAGTGATAGCTGAGGCTGGACCAGTTCCCAGCTTTGTTGCTCTACTTTTACGTTACTATTACCGCGGCTTTGCACATGGAAGCTACTTCTATGACAGTAACCTTGCAAGTTACTTGCAATTGGCACATCGATGTGTAAGCGAGGACTTCAATGGTAGCAGGGGTCAATATTGGGAGTAATCGTAGGAATTGACGGGCCTCGCACTTGCAATGGCTTCTGTTTTGCCTGCGAGTGGAATTTCGATTCTGCGATCAAATCGTTTGGTATTTGGTGAAGACCTAGTCTCATGACTGCAATCGTGGATTAAAAATGTTAATAACAAATATATTAGCCGGGAGAGAACTCATTGAGACATACATACACGTTTATTTGTTCCTGGAAATGATTTTAATGATAAGGAGATCACAAAGTTAGGACGTGTGAGTGTTCTGTTAATAAATTTTAAGAATTGTAGCAATTCTCGCACTTGATACGATTTAATGATGCAATGCAATAAATGCAATTTATACAAATTTTTATAATCCATGAATGCCTATGAAAATTAAACAGTAGAAGGATGTACAAATGCAATTATTGCCGAATTTAGGCGATTTTCGAAATTACCATGTTCACTGTTCACTTACGTCATTCATTTCCTTGAGGAAAAACCGGAAATAATGTGTTAGTTGAAAAATGCTATGCAAGTATTGATGCAAATCGATACATCGCTACACTCCCTTCTTCTGCATAAGTCAATCCGTGTGCAAATCCGCCATTACCTCTTTATGTAATTGCGAACCTATGATTCTCCTCGTTCACATCACACATCCCACAGGTAAGTCGGGGAAAGCCGATGTAAGTCCTCAAAAACAAAAATATCTCGCTATTCCTATTCATTTATTATGTATCAAAAATCCAAAGTGCGTGTCGTATGTATAAGTTGACTCTCTTGATCCTTCGGCTGTCCATTCATTTACTTCCCTCAACTATGTCGTCGAAATCGCGTTGTAGCCTCCAAACGTCCCATTCCCCTCGCTTATCATCCTGATATCGTTTGCTTCCTCATCGTGTTTGTAACTTCACCCGACGTCAACCGGGATTCCCAGGGTTCAAAACCCTTTCAAGAGGTTTCAGGGTGCACCTCGTCCTGTGGATGCCTTGATTTCCCAAATGGCTTCCCTGGTTACTTTAACAGCGACTACCTTTTCGGGCGGAGTCTGGAGTGAAGCTGCTCGCGCGGAAAGCAGAATACAAGGGAAAAAGAAATTGAGAGTGAAAAAGTAAAGGAGGAAACAAGAGAAGTGGTTGGGCACGTATGGAGTGAATCCGATTCCTCTCACGTGCCGGAAATTCTGGGAAAAAAGTGAACGTATATTTTATTTGCAGAAAAAACAGGCTGTCAATAACTACTCTTTTAAAATGAATGTAGCTCTAATAGGAGTGGCATTCTTCTGCCAATAGACGTAAATATACTTATCAATCAATCTATTTATCAATAAATGCCTAAATAAAATGCGATAATTCACATTTTAAATTTGTGATAGGTACCATTCTGCTATTTGCTTGTTACAGTACTTGTGAGTTACTTTAACAGCATTTACTCCAATGGAAATCTTCGTATATAAATGTTTACCTTTGAACACTCCCCACATGATTTAGGTATACATCAAAATTAGATATATATTGAAACATCTTGCAAAAATTTTTCAGTATTTCTTTTCAATGTCTAGTTAAATTGAGACGCGTAATCGTTAAAAAGCTCATCATATTTTTTGTTAGTTTTTCTCTAAATTTGATAGTGGTAGGCTATACTTCAATCTTATACAAACCATAATTTTCCGCTGTCACAAAAATCTCGTTTTAAATCCGTAAAATACGCGTGTCGAATTTCCTTCAAGAGTTCAAATGTGATGAAGATATGTCTTAAATGGCTGAAAGATGGGTTGAGAATTCCACTTTTACACGCAAAGGAATATTTTGTATCGCTCATTGAAAATTAATGGCATAACCTAAAATTATTTCTTTTATGTATAAAGACCTTAATAGCCATAACCGATGATAGGAGTTTTAGGAAGAGAACATGAGATAAACGGCTATGAGTGGGACTCAGTTGAAATAAATAAGCATAGAAAGGATGATGTCGGAGATATAGAAACGACTTCTCGGACATCGAACCTAAACAATTTTTTAGCTTTCCATCTGCCCATGGAAGAAATGCTGTGGAGATGTAAGAGCCATGATGTGAGGAGGCTTACGTGACCTTCATGACTTTCCCTTCTCCTTAAGCGACTCCTTTCCAATTCAAATATCTTATTTTGCGTTTTCTCCCGGGATACATTGCGTCACTCTTAGCATATAAAATTACCACTACATTCTTGCGTAAGAGCTCTATAATGGAATTCATTTGGTTTTATGAGGGTTCTTTTCATATGCTGAAAAATTTATACGTTTTTATGCGTCACAAGGGTAGATGGGTGTAGGATATTCGGGTCAGATAGAATTTGAGATCCTCGTTCGGAAGGAAAAAAAAACATTTCTTTAAAGCTAACGATAGAAAGGGAAGTAGAAGGAACGCGCATAAATGTATTATCCCATAAAGCGCTCGGAAAAATCTCTGAAATACGGCGAAGGGAAATCCTTATCTCCTTATATAAGGAGTTCGAGTGGCTCTTATATTTACATCGTACATTAACTAAACGGGAGGAAATTTTCTCTCAGAAAGGAAGACAAAAGTGCGCTCTTGAAAATTATATGGGCACAAATCCGGAATGGATTTAGGTTGAGGCAGGTATCTGATACTTCCAAACAAATCACAGCGTGTAACTGGATGAGAATTAAGGAAATCACAGACGCTTCAATTTTTGATGCTATGCTTACTTAATAGATGGTATGATCATATCACTTCTGAATTTATTTGAGGTTAATGAGAGATTGTGATTTTATTGGCTAGCTTTTTAAGCGCTCTGCTTGATATTTCTCCTTCACCGAAGCAAGATAATCTTTTCAGAGATTTGGGCGTAAATTATGTTAGGTTCTTGCGTGTGAATCATGAATCCAAAATGTGTTGATTTAGTTATCAATGCGACGTCTCTTACCGAGTAAAAATGTGTCTCTGGATGTCGACACTGTAATGGATTCCAAAGGTGGGGAAAACTCATTAATGACCGTGTTTTCCGAAAGCCTGTTGTCAGTAATATTTGCTTCAGATTCATGAGCTAGATAGCAGCAAGGAGCACAGCTGCAAGGGAAGCTTTCTTGAGAAAGTGAATTGACTATCACCGTGGCGGAAATGTGAATACGTGGCAAGTCTGCGAAATAGCTTTGATTGGGAAGTATGTGAAAGCAATGGATTGTTGGCTGGAGGGTTACAGGCTTGAATCCCATTAAGCAAACCTAATTTCACTGACAACGTCTCCTGTAACATTTATCTTCTTTTTCTAGTGGACTCTGAATACCACCCAGCACCAAACGGAGAGGATTGAATTAGAAATAATAAAAGTAAAACTTCTAATAGAAAAATTGGCACGTGAAAATATATTTTTTGCGACTTACGGGGCACTTTTACATCCTTTTAATACCAACTTACCCAAATACTATTTTTTCAATAACTGCAATCACATGCCAAAAGACGTTGAGAAGCGGAGGAATACAGGTGTAGAATTAAAGAATCCTAATATGACACACTGGCTCCTCTTCTCTAGGGAGAAGACCTTGAATGGCACGGCATGTCGAATGAGCGACTTGTGTGCCGATGCTCTAGCGATTTGGTGAGGGTGTCTGCGTAGTGGACAGCTCTGACTACGGGACATGAGAGACGTGGTAATCCTTCGAATGACTGCCTCGATACGCCCAACGACGCCTACTTGCAGCAGAAGATCTGCATTGCAGGGAGAACTCATAATCTTCCTGGATTCAGCAATACGTTGTCGGGGATCGTGAAGCTATAATGATTTGACGTAAGAGTCTCCGGGGAGATGGAGAATGCCAGCTGATGCTAGCATAAGATGGAGATTCAGACGGTGTGACAGAATTCTGAAAGGGATTTCACTGGTACCCCTTTCCAACGAAGGAAGGGAATTTTAAGAAAACTCCTTGTAGACTGACAATATAGTTAAGGTAACTATTAAGGTTCTGATCAAAGAGGTGATGCTAAAAAAGGCAAAAATGAACTATAACATGGTGGTGGTGCTAAATTAATGGACGAAGAAATAATTGCAACGAATGTAAACAAGAAAAAGTTCCAAGGTAATTTGGAATAGTTGGTCTACATGAATTAACTCTTGATTAAAGTTCTGATTGCTACCACCACCAGGGAAAGAGCGGCAGAAGTATAATTATGAAAAATAATTATGTTACGTGTACATGAACTATGAGCGCAATTCAGATCTCAAACATTATCCTCAATGCAGGTGAAGCAAAGATCTCTCTATCCTGACGTGGTTATTTTTGTAAACAATTTCATAACTAAATAACAGATATCCATATGATTGGTCTGCAATAAATTCTCAACATGCTTAAACTATTCATTTTCCGTGGAGCTTCTTAGGAAAATGAGAATGAGATTCATGTCTGTGCATTTTGGTGCCTTAATCTATAGATCGCATTACGTTTTAACACTTTTTCAACAATTTAGGTATTGTTCTCGGGCTCTGCACCAGGTAATTGGCTTCATATTGGCCGACGTTTCGGAATACGACATGTTTTTCATTTTCAAGGCGTGTTACTCTCTCTATGTAGGATTATACTTTGAACTGAATTGACCGTTTGAAGAATACAACAATTAAGCTCAGGTGTCGTCTGATTGGCTGACGTTCCTTTGAAATCTTGTCTGTTCTTTCCTTATGTTTTTCATGCAATTTATTATAGGTGCCCAAATATTGCTCAGATGAAAGCCAGTATCCCGATTGAAATTTTTTTGATTAAGGCGGATTTCGATGTCTTCCTTGATTAAGCGATCCCAGTAGCGTTGTGAGCGGCAAAGAATTGTTGCATCTCCCCATCGAATGGCATGATCCGCCACTGCCGACTTCTCTGGTTGCGCTAATCTAAAATGCCTTCGGTGCTCTCTCAGCCTCGTCTCAACCGTTCGGCTGGTCTCCCGCACATATATTTTTCCGCACTCGCATGGAATCTGGTAAACCCCTGGTGTCTTCAAGCCGATAGGATCCTTCGCCTTCGCCAGTCGGTGCCTTAATTTAGGTGGTGGTAGGTGGATAGTTTGGATGTTATACCGTCGTAGAATGCGGTGGATCTTGCCCGATATGGTTGAAACATAAGGGATAAAAGCTTTGGCCAATGGTTTTTCAGGCGGCTCCCACGGGCAACTCTCCTGTTTCGTATTGAAATTACTTAGGGCCTTAAAAATCTGTTGTTTTCCATAGCCGTTCTGTGAAAATGTTCTTTTTAGGTGGTCCAACTCGGCTGGGATGCTCACTCTATCCGATATTAACTTGGCTCTATGAACCAAAGTAGATAATACGGCGGCTTTTTGCGATGGGTGGTGATGGTTTTGCCCGTTGAGGTATAGATAAGTATGAGTTGGCTTCCGATAAACTCTGTCCTAGGCTTCCATCTTATTTCCTGCGGATTAAGATGTCAAGGAAGGGAAGTTGGCCATTTTCTTCCTTCTTCATGGTAAATTTGATGCTCGGGTGTTGGTTATTCATGTGGTTTAGAAATTCCTGTAACGCAACTGTAACATGTGGCCAAATTAAAAAGGAATAGTCTGCATATCGGAAAAAACATTTTGGACGGCGGGGAGCTGAATTGAGAGCTTTTTTCTCAAAATCTCCCATGTAGAAGTTAGCTATTGGCAACGGCGATCGCATGGCAACCCCATCCCTATGCTCATAGAAAATCTCCTCAAATGAAAAGTAGGAAGAAGTCAGCTCGTGATGGAAAATCTTGACTGTTTTAGCATCAAATTTACTCTCCAGCAGTCTCAAGGTGTCAGCAAGAGGAACCCGAGTGAAGAGTGACACCACGTCCAGAAGTGAGCGGAGCGCGGGACTCGTGAGTAGGGCATCATCGAGCAAGTACTTCTCCCGTTTCCCTTCTTAGCCGCTGCATTTTGAGTATTTATAACATCACAATTACTGCCACAATCCGTACGTATTTGTCGGCTCTGTCCTGTTCAGTAATCTTGATGGCTTCATATTATTTATTTTTGTCGCGAGATGTTGAAGCAATTGGGTGGTTTCCCTTCGCCTCTCCCTTGGGCCTCGCCTGTTCTCTTACCCACCTTCTAAGCCCTACTCTTTACGAGCGAACTTCTGTCTATTCCCTTTCTTCACTCCCCGAAGATCGAAGGAACACTGCCACGCACCCGCTACGATCTCCATCCAGAACCGCTTTCACTTCCTTTCATGCGCATCCTGCGGCAACGTCGCCTCACGACAACCAGTCCCTCTTTCTCATTCCCTCCGGCGCGGCGTCTCCCCGGCAGATGCTTGCTCCCTTGGCCTCCCTCACTCCTTCGAGACGAAACTTCCCGTTTCACAACCCGCCTTCAAGGGAATTCATTAAGAGCGCCTCATTCTCCCTCGTATCCTTCTCACTTCCTTCACTGCCATGATTCCTCGCACGCTCTTGTCGAGGAGCGGGAACTCCCCTTTCCCTCTCTTCTCCATCTTCTCCGCAGACGTTTGTCTCCTCTTCCACGGACGCTCATCGGCGTGTTGCTTAAATTTTCGTAGATTTCTTTTTTTATCAGAAAGTTTGTGCATTACATAACAAAGTAAAGATTCGCACGTATATTTTGGCATTTTCGCGGCAAGTTATCCGATCGACGTCTTGACAGCTATGTTTTTGGGTGAGTGATTCTGCTACTGACGTTTGGATGGCTGACTCCACCGATGTTTTCAGAGCCAAGCACTGTAATTTCTGCCGAAATTCTCAAACCCAAACCCTGTGTATTTTACGTGGGAGAAATCAGTGTGGCATCAAAGAATTGAAGATGATGGCGGAGTCAAACATCAAAACATCGGCACCAGATTCACTTACCTGTTGGAAAACGCGTGATGAACTGATCTAAATTATATTTTAACTTCCTTGAAACTACCGTGTTATGGTAGTGACTTATGATTTGACGGAGTGACAGGTCCTTTTCACTTCTCAGCCTTGACCCAAACATTCTGCGCCTCATATTCCCTCCCAGCTCACCTTTGTTCCTCCGATAAGGGGAGCTCACCGTTTCGTACTGTCTTATTCCTCTCCGCTGCCTTCTCTTCAGATTCGCAACTTTCTTCGGCCCTTTCTCCAGTGCCTCAGTACCATCATCTAACTCCACCCTCCGCACCCTCGAAGAAAGCGATGCTTCCATCCTCTCTCTAGCTGGTTGGTTACACCTCATTGTGGTGAAGGCGGCAAGGAGTCGTGGCGGCGGAGTTGAGAAGGATTCCTCTTAAGGAACCGTGACGAAGCCCTCGAAGCGTGCAAAGGAGTTGAGAAGGTTTTCGCTGACAAAAATAATCACCTAGTGTTTCTTTTTTTTTTTTTTTCTTTATTATTTTTTTTTTTTTCAAATTTTATTTCTTAGTGTTTGCGGTTTGTACAAGTTTTTCATGAGTTCAAACCCAGCGAATAACCAAACGTCTAAGAAGATAATTTTTTAGATTTTCAAGCGACTGAAGATAACTCATGAAGGGTTATTACTCTTTTCTTGTTATATGGAAGATTATTCTTTTAAAATGTAATGTGGGTATGAAACAAATGTTTCTTAATGGAAAGACTTACTGCCAGATAAAATTCGTCGCATTCGTCTAAAAAAGATAAAAAGTGGCGGCAGATAAAGCCGTTTACGCTGATAGTGCCCTAGTGATAATATGCAACTAATTGAAACATGGTATTTACTGGACTGTGGCGGAGACTTTTGATTAATACTCGTAAAAAAACAATTCCTGGATTCAATTTTTTTGAGAAAAAAATCTGACTGCGAAATGGTGCTGGCTATCAGCTTTTTTTACATCGCTTCGGGTCAATTTCTGGTTGAAACAGTTATGTACAGACAAACATGTTATTCCCTTCAGCAGCGCAGGAGACATATGAATTTTAAATTATGCAGAATTTCAGGCCCTGACCTAAAACGTACCGGAATAATAGTAAAAAATCACCGAACAAAAATAAAAAATTTTTGTTATTACCCCATAGTTTTAACTTTAAGCCCCACAAGAAATGCATTAAATCAGTGCATCGGTTTATTTCTATTTATTTTCTTTTTGATTGCTTACACTCAAGATATAGGGTTGAAATTTACATTATTTGGTAACCGAAAGAATGCATAACCGGTAAAAATATTGTAAAAACAGCAGACAACATTTTAGAGGAGTTGTTTTTACCCCTGGTTTGTTAGTTAATAGCTCCATAATAAAAGCACGGACCTAAGACAAGGGGTTTATTTTTTAAACTATTTACACCATAAATATAAGGTTGAAGCTTTCTCTGTCGGACGGCTAAAACATGCAGTGCACTCATGTTTCCTTAATGCTTCGTTTTTGTCAGAAATGTTTTTGGCTCCAAAAGAGTTCATTTCTTTACTATTTCAGCAATATGAATTTTATAATTTCCTTGGAAACAGCAGCATGGGCTTTAAATGGAAACACATACCTGGGCCCTTTATGTCCTTGGTTCTGCGATCAATTTGAGAATTACAGTGAGATTTTTGTGGGGATATTTTTCAACCCCATCGTCCTCATGTGTGGTTATGATATCCATTTTATAAGTACCTCATATCCTGGGGATTCTTTTAATCCAATGAAACAGTTTTTATTTTTCCTTCTTCCCGTTGACTTTCAACGGGCACTCTCTCCGAGTTAATTCATAATAAGCTACATCTACCTTGATTTACTCTCACTCTCTGATGTCTTTCAATGAATAATTAATGTTTGGGCACTTTCTGTCAGCTTAAAAAAAATTAAAATTTGGTAAAAGCTACGGTTTTGACCCACGACCTCCATAAACTATCGAAAATTCCATTAAAGTGAACTCGATTTGAGTCCAGGGGCCAAGTACAAATCACCGAGGAAGACTATAGATGGATTGCACGGGGCTAATTACGACGGGCATTAAAATGAAGGCATACATGAAGGAATGAAATGGATAGCTTAAAAGGATGGATTTAATAGCTGCAGTCAACCAATCTTCGGAAGGGTGACTGCAGATGAAGATCATGATGATGGATTCGAATCCCAATTCAGGCGAATGGCTATCTCATTACGAGTGACGTACATTTGTGTTATAGCTATCCTTGGCAGTTACCATGATGAAGATGCTATCGTGGCTAATTCCGTAGTTTTATATATGCTGACGCATTACTGGCATATAACGATCCACTGTACAACTTCATTTCTTGCACGCGAATGCGAAGTTGCCTGAAATCTGAAAAAAAGCAAAAAAATTGTGATTCAATACACAGCCATGTATTCCCTTCAGTAGAATGGTGTCTTGGGGCGAAAGATCAGATGCATGAACTGCTGAAGATGGCGAGATGCATTTTTTCATACCAATTTTGAAATGATGTTCTAGGCAGAGGCTGTTAATTTGCTGAATGTTTTATACGAAACCGTTTGCTGACAAAGAGAAAGACTCCTTATAAAGCTTGGTTTGACTGGAAGACGGATGTGTGGAATTTGCACGTGTTTTGATGTAAAACGAACGTCCATACTTCAAAAGATCTACGTCAGAAGATAGATGATAAAATCGAAAAACTTATCTTAGTCGGCAGCTCATAAGTGTTGAAATATTATAGACATTAGGATCTACGGCTTTGTTTTCCTCGAGATTTTGCACGCGCTTAGCGTGACCGAAGGCATTGTTGAAGGGATTTTATTCTCACCTGGTGAAAATAATCGGGATGAAGTAAACGTTGACATTCAGTGAGGCAAATGAGACCATCGTAAGCATAGACAACGCTGAGAATGATGACTAGTAGGTTAATGTTGCGCCGGCCGAACAAAGAAGATATGAGAGAAGCGAACCACGGTGTGCCGCCTAATAGAAAAATGGCGTTTACGCAGCCAGCATTCGTTCGAAAGGAGGATCCAAGGGCAGCAAAAGAAGCAATATCGGATCTCAACAAAAAGAGTTGCGTTAAGTAATGAATGAGGAGGTTTAAATTTTATTGCAGAACGACGTTTGGGACTTAGTATTTCCAGTACTGTTCAACCTACATAATGGTGGCCGACATGCTGACGAATTCACTTGGAATATGTCAAGTTAGATTGCGCGGCAAAGGAATGCGATCAATGAAATCAATAAGGCGCATATCCACGTCGAGGGAGGATGTTAGAGTATGTCATGTTTATACCCTTTGCGACAGGAATATTTCAGCCTCTTGGGCTTACTGGAAGAGCCTGAACATGTATTATTCATTAAAAGACGTCAGAGAGTGATTGTTTGATAAGCCAAATGATGCTCATAATATATTTATACTTTTTTCGAGATGTAATAATGAATTATTTATCGTTCTTGTTGAACAATTAAACGTTCGTACTTTTTTCACACTTGTTTTATTTGCCGACCAAGCTTTTAACACATTAGTGTCATCATCAACGCTAATATATTGAAACCTTGGTCAGAAAATAAAACGTGTAAAAATAGTAGAAACATTGAATTGTTCATGATGACCGTTAGAAATTTTCACAAAATGTTACTCCTCAAGTTACTTCTTGAATTCTTTCGCATCCTTTGACCGGAAAAGTGCCAGTCAATTTTTATAGAAGCATTTAATGCAAATGAATTTCTTTTTCACTTGAAAAAGCAGCATTACTACTTTATAAACTCTTGAATAATAAATTATCAGCCCCACTCTTATTAACAATGACTATTTTCATATTTTATACTTGAAAAATTCACATTTTATACTTGTAATTGGGTTGGAATACGCCATGTACAATTGTACATGCCCTTAGCAACAGGAACATTTTTAGTCCTTGCAATTGCAATTTAGTTCATTCATTGTTAAGTGCATATTTAGTGCAAAACTTAGAAAAAATTACACATTTATTTCCACACTTTACGCTATTAATTCATTGCCCCTTTAAAATTTAGCAATTTGGCGACTTTTTTCTGGCTTTTATTTTATTTCCAATTGTCGAACTCTCTCTGCCGTTAATGATTTGCAGCTGGAGAAATACTTTGCATGTTGGTACAACAGCTATTTAACGGACTATTGATGGTACTGAAATGATTTTTCTCCCACTGCTACGATTTGCATCCCGTAAGCTGCGCTGCGGAAAGCGTTAACGCAAACTTGGTTCCGTAATGCCTTTAATATTCTGTGTCGTCGATAAGCCGAAACATGCCCTTACCAAATTATTCATGGCCTTGAAAGAAAACATTTGAGAGGCGGGGAGTTGTTGGAAGATTTTGAATGCCAAAAACGCGCATACATTTACGTACATCAGCGCCACGCTTCCCCGAGTGTGGAATTTATGAACAAGCCCGGTTCCCAATCACTCCCCCTCCACGGGACTCGCGGGACTTAAGCGACGGAGACCGACCCCCCGAAGCATTTGCGAAACAGCGTGGACCGCCTTGCGTCCCCAACCCCGTCTCCACCACCCCCTCATCGTCGCAATAACATCAGGGCCCGGGCGGCTTAAGCGGGGTGCAAGCCCTCGTGACAGCGCTTCTCGCTCTCCATTAGCAACGCGACTTAACGAGGGCGTAAACTGCTCGCCTCAACCTCTCCCGCTCCGGAGGGTCCATCGCCTTATCGTCGAACCCTGGCCGGACTCGCACCCTGGCGCGTTCTTCCTCGCTGACCCTTCCCGGCTCCCTTCCCCAAATCCTCCTCCCTTTAATGGGACGGTGCTGGTGCGTCGGCTCAACGCGGTCGAGTCATGACATCGATTGCTGTCGGTGCGCGCAATTAAGAGTCCGCTTTCGGATCGGGAGCGCTGCGCATCTGCTCCCTCATCTATGCCAATTAAAAATGATGTCGGGGAGAAATCAAGGCGATGTCCCCCTACACCGGACCCCCCTGGACCGACTCGCTGTAGTGGATACGGTAAAGCGATGACGTCGAGACAGTGCCGAATATGTATTTACGTATTCGTAGAAGAAGCATAACATTTTCTTAAGATTTGGAGTGCAGTTCCATAGACTTAGATATATTGTAAGAATATAATGCGATTTCCCATTTTTAAGGTATTATTTGAAGTGAATGGAAGGAAAAATGTTGGAAGCTTAGAAAATTCTCCTCACTTTACACGGAATTATCCTTCTCGTTCATGTAGTTGATAACGGTTTACGATGGGTGCCTTTATTTATAATAATAAATAGTAATAAATATAAATTTATTGTTCTAGGACCTTGTCCTATGAAACATGTATGCAATACATTTACCTAATTATCTGTGGTTTAACAAATAAAAACCTTACCAAACGAAACAGGAAAATGTTGCAACAAATAAACATTTATCTGGATATTAATAGGGCTAGAATATATACATTGTTGCAAAAATATTATTAATATATTTAGAGAGGATTATTATAAAATATTTCTCAGAAATAAATACACATCAAACAGTTGCATCAAGATAATAATATGATTTTTAAATACAATAATGCAATTAAATTTGAGGTAAATTTAAAAACATTTCGAGAGTACCATTTTGGTAGAATTTTATGTTTTACAATAAGACATGATAGTAAATTACAATAGAAATAAAATATTAATACGGCAATGATATTACATTATGAGATTATTTTTTCCTTAATGCTCATTGTTTTAAAATAAGCTAATAGTTTTACATGTTTTGCAGCCATAAGATAATATGATTACTATTTTTTTTAAATAAATATTATTTTCATAATCTCATTCACCATCTCCGTAAAGCTCCAATCTCGAGCAGTCACTTCTGGAGAAAATGGAAAATTCTTTGGCAAACACGAAGGATAACCTTTTTCCTGCCGTTTCCGGTAATATATCATTTCTGATAAAGAGATGAAAATTGCCAGGCGAACGAATACTTTCACCGTGTTATCGACATTATTCTACTTTTTATCGCGTCTCTTTCTGTCACCAAGCCCGAACGCCTAGGGTCTCACGTACCCAAGGAGAGAAACCAACGGAATGGACCATAGGTGTCTGGAGTCATGTGTAGGCAGCGTTTGGCGTCTTAAGCCCTGATTGTCACCCGCATCGGCTCCTGGCAGGGTTACAGCGGGCTTTGTAACCAATAGTAGGATCCGGGGCTTGAATACAATGAACTCTTTTCTCTTTTCCTGAGATAAAAGGGTCTAGCTATTCTATGTTAATGGGATTTCGGATATTCCGTCCAATGAAAAATCCAAAATTCAATACGCTCTCAATTTCGCTTATGATCGTTGTGAAAATATCTTTTTTGTCAATTAGCTGGGCTGGCAATCCTAAGCTTGTGGTCTCAAATCCCGTTTCGAGGATGAATACGAAGCTGGAAAGAAATGTCGCGGTAAGTTATTAAGTGAGACGATGCGATACAAATCTTGGTGTTTGGAGCACCTATGATACGAGTGCTCGACAACCATATAGAAAAGTGTTCTTCTCCCCAGTTTACGTTATCCTAACGGGAACATAATCAATTTAGGACGTTAAGGCCCGGTTTTAAATACCTAGTTCTTGTTAATTTTGAGATGGCATAGCCTTCTAGTTAAGTTGATGCTAACCGAAAGTACGGGCTTTGTACATTGCATCAGACTATCGTTTAGTTGACTTGTTCGTTATCGATGAGAGAAGTATTAACTTCAGCTTTCATGCCGAGAAAATATTTAACCGGGGACTATAAACCCGGGTGTGTAAACATATGGTTAAACGCTAGACCCAATGTGCTAGTTTCTCATGTGGCCCCAAGCGGTTAAATGGATATATATTTATCCACAAAATCTGCCAAAAAATCCAACGAAAAAAATTGGAGTCGGTTGATATGTGAACGGATCAGTTGATAAGCTAATTAGTTTGCACTTTTACTACCACATACGTTTTACTGTATTTCTAAAGCCTATTAGCTATAATATTATTCAAGATAGATTTTAAAGGGTGCTTTAACTTACGCTCGCACAGCTGGTAAGGGTGCACGCATATAATAAACCTATCACCTTTAACTAATGATTAATAGATTAGTTATGGCGAGTATTTTAATAACTAATGGAGCTTTACAGGGATTAATTAAAAGACAATTGTGTCTTGGTTCACCATATGGATAGTAATCTGGTCGATTTCTGCCCTTTTGTCATCTAGGGTGACCTTGAAGTTAGAGTTCATAAGGCACTTGGTTCAAATCCCGGAGGTGGTGAAGATTTTCCACTGAAATCCCTTTGGTGCCTTTCGTTAAGATCATACTAATGCCTTCCTCTTTTTTCATAGCAATATTTACCTTACCAACCTGTTTTCAATCGCGTAAACAACCACAGCTATCGGTTATCTTCCCCAATTAACCCACGGACCCATTGAGTCATTGCAAACTGAGGAAGTGTCAGCGAAGTAGTCCTCATCTATCAGATCCTGTGTTTTGATCGTTCGGCCCTGTCATTGGCCCACTTCATGCGGGAGAGGCTCCCGCGTGTCTCTCGAGGACCTCAGCCAAGTGAAGGGGATAAGACAGGAGGGTGTGTCTTTGGGTGGCGGAGGGAGGAGAAGGAGTTTGAGGGCTGAAAGGACAAGAGGAGGGAACTCGATGAGTAAGGAGATGAGGGAAGGAGTGGTGGAAGGGGAGAAGGAGGAGGATCGGATGTGGAGAGGAAGAGTTGATTTGGAAGTTGGGAGCGAAGGAGAAGTTTTCCCCTCGAGGAATAACGATGAAGGACGGCGGAAGACGTCTTCTCTCTGCCCTGAGGGATGAATGCGAAGGCAAACCCTTGACGGTATAAGAATGGAAAATGGATAGGCGGGGGGCGGTGGGGGTGGATGGTTTGGGCGGGATATCACGAAGCAGAAGCTGTGGGAGCGGAGGCGGCGGGATATCTGCGGAGGGAGGATCGGGAAACGAAGACGAGGTCTTGTCGGTGGATTGGGAGGGGTGGGGAGGGTTTTGAAAGGGTTGCAAGATGCGAGGCAAAGGAGAGGAGGTGGAAGCCCTTGAGGACACACACGTACATCCTCCCTTCCCCTATCGGTGCCTCTCAATTTGTGCGAGAACTTGCGAGTTTCCATTTTCCTCGATGAGCAAGAGTTTATGTATCGAGACATTTAAGTACGTGAGTCTTCACTTGCCTGCGTCGCCCTATCGCTTGCGGATGCATCTTCGATCTGCCAGCAGAGCAGTGTTTAGCATGGTTTGCTGTTCCTCGAGTCTTCATGAGGCTTCGCGGTGTCTATGTTAGCTAGAACATATTATAATAATTAGAAATAAATCTCCTTCACAAACCTAATTAAAAAACGTGGATACATTAAAAAAAATAAATACGTGGGGAAACGTAGATATACCAGTATTGAAATAGATTTCATCTCATTATTGTAAAGTCGAAATGAAATTTGAAAAATTGCTTTGTATATTTAGCTAGTAAAGAGACTTCCTGAGTAGTTCATTTCATTTTGATTTTGAAAAAAATAAATAATGGTGGTTTATGGATCTCTAAATGATCTCTGTGAATGGCAATGTTTTTTGTTTTACTTTTTAGTAATTGTGGCGTGTCTCCTGTAACTTTCTGATGCAAATGTCTGTTAAAGAATATCTATCAAGTATTTGTTAACATAGTGTCATTTATAAATGGAATTTAACCAGAAGTGCAATACGCCATTGTTACATTTTCAAGCTCGCTCCAAATTTTGGGAGTGGATTTTTCATTACCAAGATGAAACTCATGCGCACTTATAATGTGTTTGGTACAATTTATTAGTTTCAATGTGACTTACAATAATTTATTGCAGGGGATAGCTGGGATCTAATTGGCGGTGAATGCTTTTGGAAGTTGGGTTGGGTGTTGAGTTAGAGTGCAGGGGTGGAAGGAGGGCATGGAGAGACAATGTGTGAATGTGCACAGGGAGTGTTTCTAAATTGGGAATGATCCATTTAGGAGGCGTTGTAGGGCAACAATGCAATCACCTTTTGCCTATGAATACTCAACGAAATAATTGCCTATTTTAGAGCCTGGAATGGAGGCAACCTATGGAATACGTCCTCACGACGACCTAAAGTTGGTTATTAATCCCACATTGTTTGATCAGGTGTTGAAGAGGGCGGTGAAAGAGGAAATTGGGATTGATTATGGACCTACGGTTAGCGATAGTAAACACTGGCGGGTCACGGGCCTTATACGAATAAGGTAGAAGGTGAAGTGGATCGTTCAGAGGGATCGCTCGGCGCTGTGGCTGCAAACCGCGTTGGTAGTTGCGCAGTAGAGCCTACAAAATAGCTGGGCATGGTGAGTTAGGCAGTCTCCGTGTTTGACTACCATGGTTTCCAAGGTCGTAAACCTTTGTAGCCAACTTCAAAATGGTATTTCAGTTATTTTTTTAATTGAAACGCTTTCTGTTGCTCTTTATTCAATTTTTAGATGAGCTTTTCCCATATAAAAATTGCATTGGTTGGGTTGTGATCGCTATGGGCATTCAGTTGTGCAACTTTATTTGAATTGGAAACATTGCCGTGTAAAATACTGTTGGAACTTTCCAGCTCTCTCAGTTTAAATACAATTACGTTGGCAGTGTTGACTGTCATACTCTCTTCCTTCCCCTCCACTCCTTTGCCCACCCCATCACGCGCGCTTTCTCTTCTTTGACGTCATACTTCACACAAGCCGCTGCCACCAAGTTAGCTCACACTGTAGGTTGTAGTGAAATATCGAATGGAAAATAATAGCTCACTAGGCTGACAGCCAGATAGGCAAGGCTTGTTGTCCAATTGTCGCCGAACTCAAATGAGCAAAAACTATACATTTTGATGTATTGCGCTGTTTTGACTCTTTTGTGTCGCAAACCCTCGAGTAATGGACACAAAATGCCTGAATTGTTGGTATTTATCATCTTCTAAGTTTATGACCTCTAATTCTGAAGCGCCCTGTGTATACATAAATGACTGATTGCGACGGCTGGTTTGTCACGGAGGTAAAGTTGGGAGGATATATTCCGGGCTGGAATCGGAATCCTCTCAACTTTGTCTTTCTCTTCCTCCCTGCCTCGGCGTCGACGTCTTTCCGTCTTCCCCTTCCTTGGCGTCGCGACGCCCCCCGTTGCTAATGTAAGCGGAGGTAGGCGAGCGAGGGCAGGGGAGGCAGGCAGGTGAGCGTAACGATGGCAAAATGTCGAAACTTTTGCTTTCATTCAACTCTTCTTCTCCTTGTTGAAATATACATATTTTCTGAATCCAGGATAATAAAACTCACCAACTTAAAAGCATACATGACAGCAAAATGAGGGAAAAGAGGACTTTTGGATCCATTTCCGGTTCCAAGGAAGATATCTCTAATGTTCCTCGGTGGTGGGGATTGTTGTTACGCGAACAAAAGGAATATATAAAGGGAATGTCTTGTTTCGCTACATTCGTTCAGCTATTTTTAGTAATATTTCAGTTACCTCTCTGCGTTCAATATTTTTTCTTTTGAGACATTATTGACTTTCATAATTAAAAAACTATGAGGCAGAATATAAAAATGTGGCGCTTTGTATTCACTTCACCTTTCTTGATTTAATGAATTAAACTTACTATCATTTTTATGAGCATTAAATTCTTTGATTCTATATTTTGAGAATTCAGTTGATAGCATTGGAGAGAATGGGTGAAGCGTTAGTTTCTACAGTTATATGAACTAATATGTGCCTCTTAGAAAAGCTGAATACTTAAAAAAAACTACGTGGGCATTACCCGACTAAATTTTGCCAGCAAGTATATTGAACCTAACCTTACCAAATCTAGACTCATTCCCATTGATTTTTGCTGAATAATGAACACCAACTTAAATTTTAAACTACTTCTTCTGTTCCATTCTAATCTATTTTAAATGAGAAGCGAATCTTTCATGTTGCTAATTTGAAAATATTATCTTTTATGCATGTGAAATTTTTCATCGTTCGCAAATAATGCAAATCTCAATCATTTTTGGGAAGTTATAAATCTTCCAATCCATGAGTTGCAATTTTCACATTCAAAATTATGGCACTATCGTGGCATAAAAATATTTTTTTTTAACTCGCCATGCGTTGGTCGAGGATCTCGCTGTTTTAATCTATTACCTGTGTAAATGTAACACCAAGCATTCATGAATGCAGAATGTAATGCATGAGCAAATATTCCAATTGCGTGGTCAAGGGTTTACTGTACGAGAGAAGTTGAAATATTGATTGCAGATACTAGTTGTTGGTTTTAACCGCTTCCCTGACGCGCCCGAGTATACTCGGGCAAAGTTATACTGACATGCAGGTGGCCTAATTATCTTAAATTAAGGGGCAACATTCAGAAATTATTGAATAATTCATTAGTTATTTGGAATGAAAAATTAAGTAAAAAATACTCGCATTTTCCTCAGTTTAATGCTTCTGAATCTGAAATAAAAATTTATGAACATTTTTTTTCCATTTTTGTAAAAAAAAACCCGTCAGGGTTTTGTCACAATAAAGTCAATAAAAAATGGTCACAATAAAGTGTGTTGAAGGTAGTGAATAGCAAGATACTCTTGAGAGTTTCCAAAGATGAGGATAAAGTACTCTAATGGTGTAGTGAAGTGCATACGACTTGATGATAATGTCCGAAGGAGTTGAATGTGCTGCATTGGAGGACGTTGTTTCACCTTTTACTTTGCACCCCTGCCAAAGAGAATTTATCTACCGTGGACGTTTTCCTGGGGGTTGTGTTTGAACCACTGGAGATAATTTCGATCACGTTACCAAGGAGTCATGCGGCAGAACAGCGAAGGGATCGAGATTTTGGTGTGTTTGAAACATTCGGATTGATTACTTAAGCGTCTGATTTGTTGAAGATCTTGATTATTTCGACTCTAACCAAGATATTTGACTCCATGAACGATACCTCTGTTAAAAAAAACAATCAGAAAGGCTGTGTTAAATACACCAAATTCTCGACCCTTTTTTATTGTATCACGTGACTCATTAGATACGTGATCTAAATTATCTCGAGTGGCTCAAACACTACCCCAGGACCCCAATACACTATTGACGCACAGAGGTTTGTCATTAGCGGCAGCAATAATTTCATAGGGCCAGATGTTAGTGCCTCGTCCCGCATGACATTTTAACTGCCAACAGGATATGACGTAGGTTTAGACGTGGACGTTGGCGTGAGTGAATCGCGAGCGATAGTCATGAGAACGACGTGCGAAACTACATTTCCGAGGAGATACGGTAAAGATCGGCACAGAAGTGATAGGACTTGAGGATTACGTATGTATAGTAAAATAGTTATAGTTCTCAGGTGCGAGGAAGGGAAGCATTTTCATTGCTTGAGCTCTCCGAGTTGAGTTATTTTCGAGCGCGCGTGACTCGAAATTTGTTTTTTGCCCACATGAATATTCATGGCAGTCGTCGTCGAATGGCGTGTGCGAAGCAGGGCCTGGTGGGCGGATCGAGTGCCGGGGTGGGAGAGGAGAGGTTCGGGAAAATGGAGTTTGTAGTAAAGGGTGCGCCGAAGGGGAAGACTACTTTAAAGGTTTGCAATAAGGGTTTTAGGGATGTTGGGCGGAGAGCCCCAGGGGTGATATTTGATCCTCGGGAGGGACGGGATGAGAGTAACGCGGGAGAGGAGAGGCTGCGGACATCCCAGGCGCCCGTGGTGAGCGGGCGCCCTTTTAGGGTTGCAAAGATCTCATTAAGGAAAGTGATGGACAAAATAGGGTAAATGAGGGGACTGATACTGGATGCCCTGCCGAGTAACTGTAGCCTGCTATATTTTTATCTGTATCGCACTCCAGCCATGAAACTAGGCAGTTGATTTATTCCAGAGGTGCTCAAATGTACCCAATATTATATATTCTATTATCAGTCGACGTTCAATACCTGTAACGGAAGTCTATGAGCCTTACTTGCCATAAGTTCCATAAACCTTGCTCGGAGGTAGTTAAGGGAATACACAGCACAAGCAAAAATGTCGTAAATTAAAAGGATAAAACATATAGGAGGGAGTACGACTTTATTTTTTCTCCAGTTCCCTTTTGATCTTAACTCTGTTTTTGGTGAAAAATTAGCTCAAAACTCGAAATATTGATAAGTCCATAATAGGTCAATTTTTATCTTGCAAGGATATTTTTAGGTTGGCGTGAGTAGTAGAATATTGCTTGAAAGATACATATATATCCAAATGATTCCTATTGAAGATATGACTCGTTTTTGTGGGAGCATAATCATTAAAAAAATAAACTTAAAGATTACAAAATGGCTTAATACTAGATTTACTTCTCCGAAATAACTGTTAACGGTATTTCGCTTTAGCATGAGTCATAAATATTATGTCTTTCTAAGGTCTCTATGGTTTTATATTACATAAGATAGAGATGTTACGAATTTTATTTTATTGACATGCATGATAGTTTTAAATTCATTTTTTAACACCTAAAATTTGGTAGACATGGTAACTATTTGTGTCAAGGCGCTGTGGAATATTGACATGGCAGCTGAAAATACCTGGCCTTTGACTATAAGGATTACTTAACCTGTATCTATTATTCACGTCATCATGAAAGTTATTAAATGTTTATAAAAGTTATTAGATGAGTGGTCCTACGAAGTTATAGCTTTGAGATGCGCGGAAAGGAAAGAATTAAGGAAGAAGACGATATGGTGCGGTTAGAGGGAAATGATTATGAGTGCAGTTAGATTTTTCCGAAATGGAAACTTGGGAATCAAATGTTCAGCTAAATTCGTTTTTTAATTGGCTTTTAGCGGGAGGAAAGCGAGAAAAATGATGCATTAAAAGTCTTGTATTTTTATTTGCAGGCAAAGTCCATGCAATTGTATTTGTTTCAAGGTTTTTCCTGGTTTTGATAAACATTTGATAAACCGGCCATTAAAGATGATGCAACAAAATCTCTTAACAATGAGTATGAAAATACAGTTTTGGTATTTCGAAGATTCCCACCCTCTTCTCGAAGTATTCCGTAAAAACGTGTGAATACATCTTTCACAAACAAATAAGTTTTTAAGATTTGAAAATTCTTTTCATGCAAAATCTTAAATAATTTTACAGCTAAGAGTTTTAGACCGAATAGTTATCAAAATCTTTATGAGAAATCTTTCATTTGTCGTGATGTCTACGTATGTGTCTTGGGAATCCATATGAATTAACGGGAGTTCAAGGTGTGGTTTTCTTTGCGAGATCAAAACCCATCGACTGATTATAAGTGACGTAAATTTGGTCCATCAGGAGAATTACTGACACGAAAGCAACACTTTATCTATCCAGATGTGAGAGGTCAAATTTCAAGATCTCGACATATCCATTGATCTGATACCGGCGTGGTAAATGCTCTTCTTGTAAGTATTCGGAGTGACAACACAAGCTATGCAAATTGACGACGCCCTTGGCAGCCGTTGGCGTGGCGACGCGGGGCTGACTGGGGGGATTTACGGCGCCTGTGACCGGTGTTAAACCTCTTTGTGCCCGCGCTTGAGGATTTGAATCGTCGCACAGTGGGCTGAAATGTAAAAACCTGGCCTAAAGTCAAAAAGTGATTTTTTCAAGTCAGGAAGCTGAAACTTTGCATAAATATTTTCAAAAGACATGTGCATGTGATGACGCAAAGCATTTTCCTTAGTACTCTAAAATTAAAAATTTTCATGAGGTCAAAGTTGCACAATTTCGCAAAAATGGTCTACACTCAATTTTCTCACGATATCTTCAAAATCAAGCCCTTGCTAATCCTTTAACGTAATCCTTTAATTTTGCCAATTGAAACGTTTTATGAAACTCTTTTAAATTTATTTTCCATGCTAACTGGCGTTATGATGCCAAGGTATCCTGTCACATGTTTTATACAGCTGTAATTACACATTCGGATGTAATTTTACAAAAATCAGCCAACCTTTTCTCCTGGATAAATTTTGGGTAGCAATTATATGGAAAGCAATATACGATTCCCTGCGAACATAACAAATACACTGAGGCAAAACAAAGTCCCGGAAGATGTAAATGCATGGCTGATGTGCCAGAGTGGAGTATCTGCAGCAATATTACTCATTTAGGGTAATTCCTTTTTTGTAATCTACTTTACCGTTGCATGGGTAAAAAAAGGTTTTGCATACATTCATATATATTATCATACAGTAAGTACTTACTCTATGATATTATTTATTTTATATATTTAAGACAAAATTAATTTTTATGGTGTAACTTATGTTAATCCATCCATAAAATGTTTTTTCTTTTTTTTCTCTTCATGTTACCGTGTTTAAGACAGGATTATTTTATGTGCCTGTCTACTTTCATTGCCACCAGGCATTTGCCTACTTGCAATTTACATTTGAATAAATAAATATCATGGACTGTTCAAGTGGGAACATTTGCGTTTCGATTGTTTTAAGAAAAAAGTGCAGAATTTTGACCCATTTGTGAATTATCATAATTGATTGTTCGCGGGAAATTTTCAATGCCTCTTGGAGAGAGTAGAAGAGTATAATGTGGTATACCTACTCGGGATAATCCTAATTATCCAAATCTTTGCTGATCTTTCGCTTTCATGTCACAGGGAATTTGGATGCCCTCCTCAAATGTTTGGAAGGAGTGAATTCCTTGGGTGCAATCACAGAGTTCACTCCTTCACGGCCGTATTTGCACCATTTTTAATAGCTTCGAAACTGAAAATGTTGAGCAACCTTCTCAAGTTGGTGAACATATCAACTCAAGGTCTTCGCACGCTGCGCCGCACAGTGGTCCCAAATCGAAAAAAGCTGTCCAAAATTAATACTGCTGTTATTATTCCATACTTACTACATTCAAACACTGTTACCATAGGCTTTCGATCCACTGAATCCGAATTTGACGTTTATTTTGCTGTATCTTTACTATATTTCATTTTACAAGGCCAATTATTTAAACATTTAAATGTAACAAATATAAATTGCACTTTATTGGTTGATCCGCATGTTGTTATTTCCAGATAATCCAAATGCAATGTTATTTCTGCTGTATCTGTTATTTTATTGTTTTTACTTGATAATTGTTTAAACAATTTATTAAAATTAATTAAAATTGAACAGTAAACGTGGTTTCTATATATTTTCTATCCGCAGAATCCGATTATGTAGTTGTCTCTACTGTATCACTTAATGTTATTGTGTTTACGAGAAAATTGTTTAAACAATTAAAAAAACACAGTAATGACCATTGTAATCGTGTGTATACGGAAATGCGATAACTAATATTCTGTTATGCACTGTAAGATTTGAAAAATAAATCACTTCATTTAAATTATAGGCGAAATTCGGACCCGCGACCTTCAGAGATACACTTCAGTAATATATATGTACACCAACTTTGGCACTTACTATTTTATCAGTTTTAATATTTAGCTGGGTATCATTATTATTAATAGCAATAAGAAAATAAAAAAGTTATTTCCGTAGCTGTATCATTAGTTATTGAAGAAAACAATTACAAATATTCAAAATCATTGCCTCTCACTATCGGTCTGCGATTTATCCAGAGTAAGAAGACTTCGTACCTCAGCATCGTTTCTTTCTCTGGACACCTGAAATGGTGAAAATTAAGGGATGGGATGTTAACAGCAGTCTTCGGAATAGATTCTCGTTTGTTACCATTCTTGAAGATTTCCTTGTGTGGTGCTCCCGGAATCTTCAGATATCTTTGTTCCTGGCCTCCATAGCCCTCCTCCTTCTCTTCTGATAATATGCCAATAGGAAGGATGGCTTCCTTGACAATGGCTGCACCATGAATTAGTAGCTTGTGTAGGACGGGTGGCATGTAATACCATGCGTAAAGATGGACAACAAAATCTGCCGTAGAAAAACAATATTCTCTGAATAGAGCAGCATTGATCTTGAAACCACTTTCCAAGTAAAGTACACCTTCCGGTGATACTTCGCTTTGTTTGCCCTCCCTTACTCTCCATTTCGATAAAACCCGTCGCGCTCTTGTAGGAGTAGTTGTCTTCACCTCTTATTAGCTTTGCAGCCGACTCTACACCTTTGCTTCGGTAGCTCATGAATGTAGCTAATACCCCGTTTCCACTACGCTCATCTTACGCTGGTTAGGTCTAACGCCGTTTACATTTTGTAATGGAAACACCAGTTAGCACCAACTGTGGTTGGTTTTCTGACCATGGTTGGCTGACGCGCGTTAGACGGTAACGCGTGTCAGAAATCGTAATGTGAACGCTAGTTCTGCATATATTAACAAGTGACGAATTTATTTCACTCATGGACTGTGCTGAGAATCCGCTACGGAAGTTTCGAATGGAAATAACACAATCGGCCCCCAGTAGGTCATTCGTTACGTGGGTCACAACTTTCCTCCTGGAATACAGGCCGGTTACCCAGCATTCTCTAACCTCCGTCAGAAAGTGAGTAGTGGAAACGAGGCACAAGGCTAACTCAGCTGGTTATATACTAGCTCTTACGTTTCCCTGTTTTTCTTCTCTTCGACCTTTCACTGGACTCTTCAAATAGTTTTTTTCGGTCGTCCAATTTCAGCTGACACTGCCGAACCTCCTAAGATTTATGGTGTTATTAAGATTACGCGAAATATTCCAACTGATCATAGTTTACGTAACTATTACTCACCGGAGGAAGATATTTACATACAACGGAAGGGATTTTCAACTTTAGCTGCAGCCAACTTTCGAACTTTCTTATGAAAATATTATCGCGTCGTGAACTATGCTCCCACTTAATCAGATACTTGGAGAAACAAATTTCTGCATGAAACGTTCCATAGTATTTTTAGCTATCTCATCTTCTCCTAAATTGCAAATTTCAATCAAGTTGTCCAGAACATTTTTTCTTAAAGGTTATAGATCAATATTTCATGCACTAGGTGCGCAACCATTCTCACTTCCATCAAACACTTAACACGATCTCTTTCGGACTGAATCCTTATGCACAAATCAAATTTAGATTATCACCCAAAGTCACAAAATTCACGAAAGAGAACTTGAAATAGGTACTGCAGAGCACTAATATACTGTGGGCTTGGCTCTAGAATCCTGGCGTATCTTGTTTGCTGTACGCAACGTAGATGAAACACTTTTCTCTGGGCTTAAAACAACTCACAGCAAACAAATCAACTCGCAATACAGAGGTTACCGCGCAAAAAACTAAGCAAAACTAAATTCTGGTGAGTATATTTCACCCTAGCAATACTTAAAAGTAACTGCGACATAGTTTGTGTCGAGGAGGGCCTTAATCCTCCCTTCATATTTTTCCAGGAAATGTTGCATACGTGCAGTGACAATATTCACTCCCGATGGTCAGAGTGCAATTCATTTATAGTTGGGTTTTTCTCGTTGGACAGCAATAAAAGTGCGGCATGGTGCTACCCTTTTCGGCAGCAATTTTCCTTGCGCGGTGGTTACAAGGGTATCTGTGAACAAGTGCGTAAAGAGCTTGCGCTGTAAACAAGTGCACTTTGAGGAGTCCGCTTTCCTGATGGATGCAGTCGAAAGGTTAGTCCAGCTATTTAAGGAACTTTACAATTCAGGAATGCTTAAAAACTATTTGTACAGCATCCATGTTCCAGCATCACGTCCATTCGCTACCGTTGCAGCTCGCAGATTGTTACTGGTGAATATCGAGCCTCACTGATAGAAATTTAGTCGAGCCAGATTGATATACCCTGGACTAACTGGAGAATCTCTATTTGACGAGGTGAGAGAAGAATTTATCCTATAAAAGTTTCCGATATGGATATGCAACGCCTACAACATCATGGGAACCTATCCACAAAAATGGAATTTCCTTGGGTTACACCACGCGCCGGCTCGTCCGCTGTTATGTTGAAATATCCGGGGAGCAAAGCGGCGCTAAAAACGATATTGCTCTTTTTATTTCAAAATACAAGTAAAAATTAATTAATGTTTAAACATTTTTACTCAGTTAATAAAAATCTTGAAGGAAACCAAATCATTAGAAAATGATGCTTAGAAGTATCAATTTACGTGTACTAATTTTTAAACTTCATATATTGTCCGGGCGCTTTGTTCTAAAAAGGTAAAATTCTCTAAAATCGACAGATTTCGCGCGACAAGTGTATTTTCTCCGAATGACCCATGTTTAACGGATTCCACAGATTACTATGAGCAGTAGAATGACCATTGTAGTAGCCTATATTGTAGACCATATTCTGTATGGCTACGAATTAAATTTTCCGAACTTCTTCGTAGAAAGTTAAAAAAATGACTTTTGTCCAGCTTTTTTCGATTTGGGACCACTGTGCGCCGTGTCTTCTCTAGATGATTTCATTACACCAATTTCTCTTCTTTTTGTCTTATCTATTAGATCAGTATGGCATAGCACGCATACAGCGTATAGCGAATGGTTGTTTATTCGACCATGCTAGTCGCAAGTGCAAAATGTGAGATGGATACCTACCATCGTGACTACTCGACCAATTGTAGCAGCTGGCCAACAAAACACTAGCTTCTAGATTTAGACAACCCACAAAAACGTCGTGTAGTGGTAACTGACAACATTCGAGGGGCAAAGAGATAAAGCTTGGATTGAATGGTGTCCTCTTTTTCGTCGTAGACCAAATGTTAACTGGTGAAACTTTTTATACAATTTCTCCTAATTAATTTCCACTTCTCTGACCTTTGATGCAGGAATTCACCGTTCATCTCTGTTCCCCCAGCGCTTTCTTCCTATCCCTGGTGCCAGCCAAACACCCGAGGCCCTTCCCGCTGGCGGCACTTGACCCGGTGGCCCAATGCGACTGCTAATGCATCGAAATATTCGTCTTTCTAGCGAGGCGTGGCGAGAGGCAATCTCAGCGGCTCTAGGAGCCCTGCTTTCATCGGGACCAAGCGGACGCCTTCTCTGCCATTGTCGACCGAAAGGACTGCCTTCGGTGTTCGCGGGAATCCCTATGGATTATTTATTTTTTTTGCGTATCCGCCTTTTCCTCGGAGGGGCTTTATACTGTGCCCGCGAGCGTGTCCAGCGAGGGAGGGTGGGAAGGGAGGTTGGGTTAGGAAATGAAAGGTTTCTGGCCCCCTCTGAAGGAAGGATGCTCCTTCCGTACTTCAGACGTCTTCTCGGCCTCTGAATAATTCAAGGAGCCACCCCCGACACGACGGTTGGAGGGGAGCGAGGATCAGTTGAATGCGGGGTGGCATTTGTTGCAGGAAGGGGAGGTGGCAGTGCGAAGTGGCACCAAGAAGAAGACGAAGCAAAAGGCGACGGGGACATGGAGAGAACGGCCGATGAGGAGCGGTGATGGCGATGCTGTGCCGTGTGAGAGACGCGGTCTCGATCGGCGGGGAACATTCGGATCTACCTACGTCTACCTGTCTCGAGCTGCCGCAGAGACGTGTGGCAAGGGGTGTTATGAATACAGCCATGGAAGGAGAGGGAATAGTGAATAGGATGGGGGAGAGGTTAGGGGTGAATTGCATGCTAACGGTGCCTAATTTTACTGTCGCGCTGTTTTTGTAATAATCTATAATGGTGTGTGCAAAGAAAGAATTTGTGCACCTATCAGTTCGGCAGTGTATCTCTCGTATTTTGTTGCATATATCAGTTTTGGAGATACAGTGGGGGTCAAAATAATATCCTCCGTGTCGTACTGAAACTCGCCTGTTTTGAATTTTTCAACCAGTCTAAGGCTAGCGTGCAGCCTCAGAGTCTGTAACTTGTCCCAACCTAATACTATCGTCAGCTTTGTGACACATTCTGTTCGCTCGTAGCAGTTTTTAACGAAGCGTACAGATTTCCTTAGTAGTTTATTCACTACACGCATTAAATCTTTCTGTCCAGGGTTCCTAATTATCGCGGCGATTTCAAGATGTGGTCCAACCAGAGCGAAGTAGCATTTCTCTTTCACTTTCTCACCGTAGAACCTTTCTGCCATTCGTTTGATAGATCCTGTTTTCTTTAATGCAGCACCACATGTTTTTTGAATTAGTGTTTCCACCACGCTAGGTCTGAAATCAGATAATTACCTGGCACTTGACTCCATCCGATTCTTTTATATTTCCCCTTATTGATTAAAATTGATCATAAATATAATAAACATTATATTTATAATCAATTTTTACATTTGGTGTTGGTGTGATTGGAAATAATTTCTCGCTTTGTACATTCTACACTTTTTTATTTTCACCGACCATGGTTTCGACGTACAATGTCATTTTCAAGGTACATATCTGTTATTTCAGTATCCATATACGAGCCGAACCTGTAGTCAAACCGGGGCTGGGTAGGGGTGGGAGAGTGAAATAGAGTGGAAGGGAAAAGAGGGGGGGGGGTGTTAGGAGAGAAGAGGAGGTCATTCTATCCGTTGGGGTTTGGTGTACCAAGGTGAATGACTGGAGGGGGGGGGAGAAGTAACAGAGACAATGACAAGGACGGAGGTTATGACGTAAACAGCAACAAGCAACAGATCGAGCAACATACTAAAAGATTATTGACATCCACAGTGAATGCAAGTCAAAAGTAAGATCGTTTACAAGATTAATATAATTATTTCCAGCATTTATAATCCCATAATGCTCTTAAAATTCCAACTTTTTGCCTTTACCCTGTGCATGTAAACTTTCCGGTTCAAAGTTACATGAATGGCCACATTCCAGTAGATGCTAAGCAAACATGGATGAAACATCACTGGTTACGAAGCACTTTTTATGTTCTTTAATACTAGCAACAAAATTTGCGTCCAGTTTGAGCGGCGTACCTAGCATTGCACGAGTTACAATTTAAGGCATAGACTCCACTCTTTTCAAGAGGCCCACACAGTTAAGCTTGAAACTGTAACTTATCGTATATTGGTGTGATTAATTTCGTAAGAAGTGTACTGCTGTGCATTTACTGTTAAGTAAATGCACAGCACAAATACCAAAAATACCAAAAAAATAATGGTGCGTTTTCGCACCTTTGGCGGAATGTGGGTACTTTGGTTAACATACCCTGAAAAACCAAAATCTTTTTCTTTTTCATTATTTTATTTACAACCACATAAAAACGCATAAATTAGTATTTAGCATCATTAAATAACCATTCATACAATAATAAAACCCTTTTATTTTTGAAAATTATGAAAACAATTTGGATGTAAGGGAACATTACATGTTACACAAACATATACAGTGTGGCTGTTACATTGCCTGCACCTTCTCCTTGATACATTTTTCTCTATAATATGACCTATATTATCTTTTTTAATGTCTGCTGGTAAAGAATTTCGAGATGGTCTGCCTTTTTTCGGATTTGATGGTCCTTCTGCATGTATTTCTTCGTGATTGTCATTAGTAACTCGGTCACCTTTGATTAACGTTAGCGCAACATATGATCTAAAATCAATTTGAGACATTTTGTGCCCAGTAGCCTTCCAATAGATTTTCCATGAATTAGTATGTACACACACTATCCAGTAAATTTGTAAACAATGGCCACCTACACTTTTTCCCTCTGATTTTGATTCTATAATTCGCGTTTGAATTATCGTGACGATCTACTCCACCCATGTGCTTATTGTAATCCCCAATGACAAGAGGCTGGGGAATTGTTACCTCCTTTCTTTCCTTACGGCTAAATCTTTTCGCACTACCTAAAGGGAAAACTGGCAATGTGTTGCTGGCCACAATTAAAACAGAGCTATCATTCCATTTGACTACGGACAATTCAGATTCCTCGTCAAAAGCATAATCAAATGAGCCCCGAGGTTTTTTCCTAAGAGTCTTAGAGTCTTCTGGCGGGCACTTTCCAGTTCTATTATCCGGAATGGTTCCAGTTGCAAAGGATCGTCTTTCTTTCAGTGTTTGGAACAAAGAACAGGAAGAAAAGAAGTTGTCAAAAAATAACCGATGCTGTGTAATATCAGGAATTATTTTCAAGAAATCCAAAACAACGCTAGCTCCTAATCCTACCTTCACTCCATCAGGGTTTGATTTAGCCCCTCCGTATGAAAAAAATTGGAAGAGGTAACCATCTGAAGAGCAAAGGCACCATAATTTAAATCCAAATCGAACCGGTTTATTTTTTATAAACATTTTCGCTGAATGGCGTCCAAAATACGGAACCATTTGCTCATCAATAGAAAGGTTGTGAGAAAAAATTCCAAACTGCAAAAACTTAGCATTCAACAGAGTAAATATTGGTCTCAGCTTAGCAAATTTGTCGGTTTTGCCGAGAGAATAGTTGTCAGAAAGGTGGATATTCTCCTTTATAATCCTAAATCTCTTTCTACTCATAGTTTGACGAACTAATTCAATGCATTTATCTTCATCTTTAGACCAGTACATGTCCTGCTGCGGCAGCACATGGTACCCAGAGAGAATCAAAATCTCGAGACATTTTTTCAAGTCTACAATACTGATGTTAAAGTCATGACTGTTATTATCAGTAGCATACTTTTTTGAAAAATATACCATTTTCTCCAAAACCTCATCACCAAGAAACAGGTGAAAAATGTCTGATGGAGACATACCTCCAAATTCACGTTGTATTTTATTGTCATATTCTTTCTCTTTAGATATTGGATGACACGAAAACTTAGCATCAATATCATGAGTTTTCCATTTTGGAAATGAGTCCCTTTTATCAGAGGATTGGATACCTTTTTTTAGTTGCACTGACGGCTTTCCTTCTTCTTGCGCACTCAACCGGTGCTCCACTATGCCATCGCCTCGATGCATTTCAAATGTTCCCGCGATGTCGTTGTTAATCGGCTCCGCCGTTAAAATGTTGTCATCGATGTCCTCTTCATCGGTCAAGTTGTCAACGTCTGGTGGTATGTAGACAACATCCGTGGCTTCATCCACAGAATCCAGGGTTTCCTCTAAAGTGTCCAGGATTTCTTGGGTGGACATACACTTTCTTTTATGATCCATCTAAAGTAGTCGTAAATAAGTATTAGTCTCGGAAAAATTGATAAAATAAAAAAGATAATTTTTTTCACACTTACGTTGCCTGAAATGTTGATGATCTTGAAGCTGTAGTCACACCCTTCACACTCACCCAGTCACACCCATCACACCTTACGAATGCGTATATACCTATGGGACCAACTTCTTGAAGCCTTCTTCTAGAATTGAAAGGTAAAATCCATTGATGTCTACGTAGTGGTGATCCGCTTCGGAATGACCGTCGCTGTTTGAGAAACTATACATTACACACAGTTAAGAACCGACTGGTCTCGAGGCGAGGACTCGAGCTGCTCATTAGTTCACAATGTATCTAACGACTGAATGAAGCCACATTGTAGCAGTCCTCAGCTGTGAGACCAATGAGATAAGAAACAAACATTTAATGTTATTTGAAACCCCACAGTGCTTAAATCGATTCCACGAATAGTTTCAGGGTGGTGTACAATGTAAGCGACCAAGGTTTGCTAGATTTCTCCCTCGGCACGGTGCCTCTGTCCTAATCTGCCATACCCCCGAACGCCAAAGGTGCGAAAACAAGTGTCAAATACAAGTGTCAAAATTGTATATCTCTAAATATATTATTTTATTTTTAAAAATGCGAGTAATAAGCATTCATAGTACATTTATAATACGAGTGTTAGGATTCATTAATATTTTTATTGCACTTGTAAAAAAATATTAAGTTGATAGCCCTCGATTAGCAAGAAATTTAGTAATTTTGAAAAATTATAACTAAATAACCACAATTAAATTATAAAAGAAAATGGTTTTAAAAATAAGTTTATTATCTAATAAATAATTTACCATGGAAAAACTCTTAAAAAAAGGGGGTTGATATTTTTTCACGTACTAATTAAAAAATGGTGCGTTTTCGCACCTTTGGCCGTAAATGGGAAATTTCTCAGGAATCATTTCTGTTTTTAGTTCGCCTCTCTAGCTTCGAACTAAGTAAACTATCCTATCACATATGTCCTTTGATACATACAAAGTAGCTTTATTGATATCTGAATATTAAACCGAATGTCTTTACTAACTTCGCCTACCCTTGGTGTTGCTTTTTTATAGGTATTTATTGTTTTTTAATGAATAATTTTCCATCAATGTCTTGTTTAGACGCGCAGCGATTCTAGAAAAAAGTGTGCTTTTAACTCTATTGGAGAGCTAACTTATTACCGTCTTTTCGTGACAATTTGTTGCAGTCAGTTGGACCTCTTAACTGGTCCATTGCACTTGGTTGCCAGCTTTGTTTCTCTCTTCCCGACAGCAAGATGTGAACCGTTATGCGAGGGAGTGGGGGGATAAGGAGTGGTGGCGGTTAAGGGACGCTGGGCCGTCCCATTACCATTAATTTCTCATTTTTTGTGAAGGCTTCCGCGGCTTTATGAATTCGAAGATGTGTGTCTAACGGGTTTATTTCCGCGCAGGTCCATTGTGCTAGGACTACTGTTTCGCCGGCGTTGCAGTCGGCTTTTTTAAGTCATTGAAGTGGAAATGCACAATGGACCTACGCGGAATGAAACCCGGGAGACAAATATCTTCAAATCCACGTCGAAGTTCAACTCGCGCGAGTCAAGTGTTCCAATGACACTAACTTCTCCCGTTCCGCCGGACTTGGATTTGACGTGCGAGTCTGGATAGCCGTCTTTAAATTCAGTCCGAAAATGGGGTACAATGAGGGTCATTCTGTATATTCCTACCGATCGGTACGGAGCCTCTCCGTCGGGTGTGACGTCACACCGACTCGGAGTGCGATTCTGTATGTTCCCGATCGGTGCGCCGGCGAGCTCCAGTCGTTGGATCCTACCGATGGCAGAAAAAGTCGGTACCGTAGGGAATTAGTCAGTTTGCTTGAAAAACACCAATGCAAATGGATAATATATTTGAACTTTTAGTCTGAACTAGGATAATTTCATGGATTCATGTTATAGCGACATAATTTGTTCTTAGGCCTTAGAGAGCTATTGAAAGTAATGCAAAAGCCGACGTTAAAGTGACAAAAGTGACGGTATTTAAGAAAAACTTCTACACAATTAGAATTACGTAGTATTGCGTTAAATTCTCTTAAGTAAAAAAAAATATTTAACTATTTGGCACTATTTAAACTTAAAGAGCTCCATTATTTTACTATTCAGCTCTCGACCTATATCTCGATCACCGGAATATTTCACAATAGCCGCCAAAGAATCGTCCGCAATGAATTTATATTATTGTGGTATAATTATTCTTAAATGGACGATTCCCGTTGAATGCTTTCGATAGTTGAAAGTGAAGTAAATTTTTTATTACAACATGTTGGCTATTGTACGTATACTTATGTTGTATAACACACTGATCAGCTTTATTTGCAGATTAATCCGAATTTTATGGTGATATCGTGATGATTGACAGTTTAATGGTAAAGATGCTTCAAATGTACATTTTCTCAGCTTCAAAAATAGATGCCGTAAAGCAAAATCTACGTCAGTAAAACTACGATACAATGCAGTGGTGCGAAATCGCCTGTTTTCTAAAATCATCAGATACTATAGTATGCAAGCTAGTTTTGTGAGTCACTGCATAACCCAAATTGATTATAATAATCTGCTGATTGAATTGGAGGATGTGATTACAGCGCTTTCTCCGGATGCCTCCAGTACTACCAATGGAGGTCCACGGCAGTCGGTGGAATGGATTGAACCACATAAAATCGCACATAGGAACGGAAGTTTGAGGAACTGCGAGACAAATCACACTGTCAGCAATAATTAACAACGACAAGATATTTTGCCGGATAACTAAAAAGCGAAATTTGATTATCTAAGCCTCTGATTTTTAGTTATTTTTAACCATGAATAAACTGCGGACTGTAAACCTGCTTCTATCTTTCCCTACGATACGACGCTCCATACTGGCTACCGCGCTAAACTTTCCAGCTCTTCTTTTTTTACTACGAAGGTTGATTACGCGCTAATTTCAGGTGAAAGTGCTAGTATTTGCTATGGAATGCGAACTAAGATAATTCTTATGTGCGCTTAGCTGTAAACGTTGGCTACTGTAAAGACTTTTTATGAATTGACTCTAAACAACCTAAGCATCATTTGAAAGCAATTGGCTTCTTCCAACCGTTTTGATTTTTTTTTCAATTTACCCATTATGAAGGCACTCCCATATGGAATCATTCCTTTATACAAAAATTTAACATAATATTTTGTACCCCCATGGCAAATGACTGGGATTTTCTCATCCACTTCATGTTTTAATTACCTTCACTGTAATGTTTACAAGAGATTTACACTTCCAGCTGACAACATAATGTTTGTGCGCCTGACTGTACCGGAATACAAAAATATTAAATTTAAAAAACCTGGCGACCATTACGAATAATAGGAGGCTCCGATTGAAAGTGCGGAAAACACTTGCTCCTGAAACCTCCACCAGCTCTACTTCGGGATCGTCAGAAGTCGTCGGAGTGCGTGCAGTACACGATGGCCAGGTCACTTCGACTACCACTTTTTATTGATCACTAGCACAGGTGTACTTATGTGAAACACAGCCGTATCCCCGGTACAGCCACACCTAACTTTCTACTTATTTTTCTCGGTGTGCGATACTTCCTTATTCTATTCCAGGCAACGGACTGTGGAATGCACCGAATCAAATAGAATACGTGAATATGAAATCTTTGCATCAGTTTGTTGATAAAATTTTTCCAGTTTTGCTTCATCTTCCTGCCTCAAAGGTAGAATAGCAAGTACCTGTCAATGATGGACATTGATATTCACTTCCCAATTTTGAGCTAACTTTTTACAGGACAAAATTTTTTTCAGGCTTTAATTTAGCATTTAAATTAACAAAGTAAATGATATGGTAAAGGGAAAATTCGTGTTCATTTTGAATGAATACAAACAAGAAATGTGCAATTTTCAGTGTATTTCATACTTCCGGCTCATAATTGATGATGACGCCACAGCGGCAGTACAGAGGAAAACACTTTGTGAAAATTATGCAATACTTGCTCGTTAAGCAGTTAGGAAATTTACTTCGAGGGAAGTATCTTCAATTTTGAAAGCATGGTAAGTGCTTGAGTACATTTCATTGTATTGATATGTATATTCATGGTTTTAACTTGGCTTAAATGGCTGTCAAAAATCTGTTACATTTCCATATTTTTGGGAATATTTCCAAATCGACTTATGCGCGTTTTGTAATAGAGCTATTTAATGACTTCTGGAGCCATTAAAATTATCTGCACGCCTCTAGAGAACTGCAAGGTTCTGGTATCTTTTGGGATTTTTCGTGTTAAAAAGTAACGGCTTTTCTCATAGTGGCCATAATGAGCCGAGATCCTGCTTTCATCATCTCTTTGCGTCTGCAATTCGACCCTGTATAAGTTGCAGCTTTATTAATTTATTCTCTTGTTCGAAGTGTGGCCATAAATTCAAACGATTAAATATTGGTTATTACACTCTATGTGCACGCTGTTAAATCTAACGTTTTTTTTAAATAAATTGATGTGATTGATGAAAGAAATATTTGCATTATTTTTAAATAGGCCATTTGCCAGTAAAATGTTGACAAGTTTGAATGTTATCTTGATTCTCGCAGCTGTCTGTTTTCGAATGTTATCACGAACTCGCACCTCTTTTAATTCAAAATTGAATTATCTCTGTCCATTTGTATCGTTTTTTTTAAATGCAAGCAGCTGTAGCTGGAGAATGTTTTATGGAATTCATTTCACGATAATATAGAATTTTTTTGTGAGAGAGGGCAGCAGTTGAAATAATGCAATCATGTTCGCTCCAAAATGAAGCTTTTATTTAGTTTTCTACCCTTTTTTGGTGCGTATTCTCTCTCAGACCCCACAAATGTGTTCTTTTATAGTCTGTGTGCTATAAATAGCGCGACGTTATTCATAACGTTTTGATCAGTGTTTGCCCTGGGGCTGGCAGATTAGCAAATAAAAAGAACAATTCACCTTTTTTGTACTCGCTTAGAAAATAGTGATGCAATCAATTTTTTTACAGAATATGAAATGAAGGTAGCAATGAACAGCAATGCATCTGAAAAAGCAGGGCATCCTCTAAATTTCTAGTTGAATATTTCATTTAAAATCTCATTTTGTCATTACATGATGCTTTCTGTATCATTTTTTACCAATTTTACGCCTCTTTCCATAGAAAATTCGAATTATATGTTATATCTTTTTTATTACTCATTTTACTCTTTCATTATTGATATTAGGTCAGTTGAATTTTGCTCGTTTTACGCACATGCCCATTTTACTGCACGTTTTATTTATTACTACCGATGAAGGAATTTTTGGTGACGGGAAAATTCTCGATTGGACGTGTCAGTCAGAGAAGTCAGAAAAAAGATCTGAAAATTGCGTACACAAGCAATTTATCTATATCGGTACTTGGTAACGACAAGCCTGCATCTGAATACCGAATATTACATGTTATTGCAGTTCATATAACATGAGTTTGACAAATTTTGTCGCAGCGGTATTACGAAATTATGAAGCTTTCAAATTTATAAATGCCAATTCCTTTTGTTTTTTTGTTCATTCCATAACACATTTTCAATTCTTAGCTAAATCATGGACTTTTTCATGACATAAATTGTTTCATGATTATGATTTCCGTCTCAAAGTTCATAAAGCTAATGGATATAATTGAAAACTACAAGAAGAGAAAACATTTTCCCCCTGGAAAATTTCAACATTTCACCACCTTATTTTACATTTATCGTTCTCCGCGATAGACTCTATGCCTCCTTCTGATTGACGGTAAAGAAACCCGATGCTTGCCTTAGTCTCGAGGGGGGATGTTACATAGTGTAACATAATGTTTAATTATGATGCTTATTCCATTTTGACCAATGCATAAAGAATCACTTCAAAAAAGTGAAATTTGGGACCCCAGAAAAGAAAATTATTTTACGGAGGTTGCCTTTACTTGATTAAGAAGGAAAATTTTGGGATTTCATGTACAAAAATATAGGTACACAAGTTAGCAATTTGGCAAAAAAACAAAAAGTGTATCCTTACACGAAATGCACCAAATAGTAGGCACATTGTACAAGGAGCAGGTACCAAAAGGTGCATTGAGATATTCAATAAATGAAAAACACCATGTAAATCAATCAATTTAAGAACGGGACATTTCGACGATAAAACTCTGATTGAGGCAAACTCGAATCATAAAATTGAATGATCACTAAGCATCTTTCTGTGAAAATTTTTAAATATCTACGCAATTTATTTTATTTTCCGACGACAATTCTTTAATCCTTCGCGGTGTTTTCCATTGGTTCTGACCTTCACTATCTTCCATTAGCTCATGTGATGGTTTAAGGGTAACATTTAGAGGTGGATGCCGTTCCTTCGCCAGCGGGTGAAGCCTGTCGCATGCCTCCCATATTGGACGACGGTTGAGTCGTTTTAACATCTAGGGTCGGTGACGTTGACAGCGTGTGGAGGAAAATTACTTTCTTTAGAGAGAAGGAAGAGACCTATGAGTCCGAGAGGGTGGCCGACCCTCCTTTTGAAGAAGTTCTATCATTTCGTTCGCGATGGTGCCCCCGTGGTCGGGGAAAAGGGCAGCAGGGAAACCTTAGAGTTTCCTTTTCTCGTTCGTTGACCGCCTCTGGGGTCGCGACCTCTGTCATGATGAGTGTTATCAGCATCCCTTGTTTGTATTTGTCGCAGAATTCGCGGTTCAGGTTGAACATAAGGAGACGAGATTCGGTGGCGAATTATGCTTTATTGCTGACATAGAAATGCAGCGTATCTTAACTAACGTCGGTCAAATGTTCTAAGAAATATTGCAATAAAAATAATAATACTTCTAAAGATTATAAAAAATGTCACAAATAATCCACAAATATAGCATGTATTCATGCCTCCGTTCACTCATAAAAATATTTCAAAATCTTGTCTTGGTTGCGCAAAATTACGAACGATAAGATTGCCTGATGCAGAAGCTCTTTAAGAGTCGCCAGTTACATTTCTGCATTTTATATTTTATAAAATTTTACACATTATTTGCTCTAATAATTTAATTATTTGTATTAATGTTTTCGGAAGTAAACTCTAAATTCATTTACACTTATTTTTTCTTCGAATTTTAAGGAGGTTCCCCTGCGACTGTGTGAGCCTAAGCCAGTGGTTCTCTCAACCTTTTTGACACCAAGGCACACTTAAGGTGTTCGGAAATGCAGACGGAACACCAGTGAATAAAGTAAAAGTTAATAGACTTATAAAAATTGAAGGATGAACAATAAACTATAAACAAAACTTATCGTTTTTAAACAAAAATTACAACATTGAAAATTATCTATTAGTTTCATAATTTGATTAATTATTACTAATGATCTTTTATGATTTTTAATGAGCGTTGCGGCACACTTGGCAGAGGCTTGCGGCACACCAGTATGTCGCGGCACACTGGTTGAGAATCACTGGCCTAAACAAATACTAAATTCCAACTCTTATTGGTTAAAAGATACTGCTCTCGCTAATGACTTGCGTAACTTATTGAAAATCAAAATTAAGGTTAAAATATTGCAGATTATTTGACGAATCTATTTTTAAAGGACACTTTTTATGACCATAGAAACCGATTGAATCGCCATTTCTATGGAATTGCCGCATTTTATTCCAATTATTGCCATATTTAGCCAGTAGTTCTGAACATGAGTTGGTAAATATTTTTCTATATTGTATTAAATTTTTTAAAGATTGATATTAAATCTATTTAAAAAAAATCAATTTTCCGGGAGTTTTCGCTTCAAACAGACAGTCTTCCGTAAACATGGCTTAATATGAGATAGAAAAGTTCTATTACCCGGTGTTTCTCTCATTCTCCCATTTAGCATCATGAAATTTCTAGTTCAATTTTGCGATAAAAATAGCGTGCAAAGTAGGGTTTAGTTGTACATATCAGATAGAGGAGATGTTTATCTATAAATACCCAGAATATGAATAAAATGACATTTATGTCGTTCGACGGTGGTACCGCCTTAATTTATTCTCATACTTCCCTTTTAACCTATTCTGTTACTTTTACGATGAGTAATAATCTAATTATGTTATATAATAATGTTCTCTCTAATACTAATAATGTTCTCTCTGTACATAGTCGACTTTTCCTGTTTGCTGGGGTGGGTATAGGTATTCTGTTATCGAAGAGCAGGTATACGATGGCAATATCATTCAATTTAAATAGAAAAATGAAGTGTATGTGTGTCAGTGAGTAAGTAGGCTTCGCTTAGCCTATTAATGAATACAGTTTTATTACCTTACTTTAGAGCCAATAGCATAGAAGATTTAGCACCGATTTCATTGTATACTCGTCCAATTAAAGCTCTGCCTTCGGCTGGCTTCATCATTTTTCCCGATTATACTAATCCCTGGTTTGCTCTACTTCCTGCCCCCGTCAACAAAATCCACTTCTCCTCATTAAAGTATCTTCGAGTCAACTTATTTGGAGTTAAAGCGTCCCGTTGGAGAGTTGAGGAAGAGTGTTGTGGGGAAAACCCTGTCTAAACTTCACTCTTTTAAACCATTAAGCAAATCTTCCATTAGCATAATATATTCTCCCTCCATCGCCACTTCTCCTCCCAACTTAATTCATTGCTCTCTCTCCCTTCCTCTTTGTCCGCCTCGGCCGTGTATTCTTTTCCCGGGCTCTCGTTCCTTATTCATCGACCAATCGGCATAATCCTCTGTGGATTTGTAATGCCGGCACGTTAATGAACTTAAAGTAGGTAGCGTTAATTACCATGGAGATGGTATAGCGATTTATGGTTTGGTTCGTGCCTGATTTCAAGTTGAGTTCTAGAGTTATTCAATGCGTTTAGTCAGTTCCACCGTGAGAGAATTGCGATCCACATTGATAACACCGTTCCAGTTGGAAATAATGTGGGTGTGTTAAGGGTAGAGGAGGTGTGTCGAAGCTTTCATTTTGGGTTATGATCGCGGTTACTGTTTGCTTTTTCACTCTGATTCCTTATTCTTACGATGGATTTAATAGCGGTGGATGATTTTACGTAGCCGGAAGTGATGCTGTGTCATTCGTAAGGGCACGAAAGGTGGTTACTCACTTTCATTGAGTTGGATGTGAGCTAAGATTTGTAAATCGGCTTCTATCGGGGACGTATTTTGCTATCATCTCGTATGCAAATAATATTGTACCCTACATGCTTAGGGTATTAAGAGGCCGTGTTTTGCTTTTGTGGATATGGAAGTGTTTTAAGTTTTATACATTTCTGTGTTTACATTTATGGATGAAAGGATGTGATTCTCTGGTTGTCACGAATTTTGCGAGGGAAAGAAGATATAAAACAGTCTTTTATCGGAATTCTCAAATCTTATGGCGTTCTGAAGGAGTCAATTTTTATCAACGAAGTCAGTCGTAAACTCATTGTCCGATCCCTGATGTAGGAATCTTAATTTACAGTGCTTTTTACGTATTTGTTAGGTTTTTCATTCTAGTATATTCTTCATTAAAAGTACATTATTCCCGCAAGAGCCCGTTTTTTTGCTTACTAAATTTTGGAAATTTATATAGTTCATTAACCAAATCCCTCTCCTATGGGTAGCTAATATTCACTCTATTTTTCATTTAGGCTTTACTAGTGTAAAATATCATCTATATTCACTCTCATTACGTTCGTCCACGTATCCTCTAAAGAGCAGTAGCTTTATAGGCTTATGCCTCTCTTGGGACGTCACGTCCCTCGTTTGTCCAAATCGAGTTCAGCCAGGTTCGCCCGTTTCTTCTCAGTGTACAGAGTTGATATATCATATCATTTTCCTCTCAATGTATTCCTTTGGTTGAAAAATTACCGTAATGTGTCATTCGACTTTTCGTTACTTTCATCACTTCTTCGAAAGATCCTGTAATGTGACAAGAGCGTTACCCGTTAGACTAAGTCCTAGGCTTAGCTTTTTTTCTCCTTGACTGACTGGTTAAACTTGGCTGCGTTTTCAAATAAGTATCTATACCCAGTCATCGCAATCCTATGCAGAATCAAACTTCTCGGGCACCGACATTTTCGACGTTATTGCCTCTGAACTATAGGAAAACTTCCCTGATCGAAGAAAATTCCTACTAAAAGTCATTAATGCCGCGTCAGTTTACGATAAAACCATAGGTGCTTCATTTCACCTTGAAAATAGAGACCTACCGAGAGAGTTGCAGACCTGTCACAAAACGCTTCTCCGCTTTAGTTCTTCCAATGTCCGTGAAAAACACCAGTGAAAGGAATTCCAGGGACGTGGGCTTCTGACTATAGATCTCGCTTTTTAGTAGGCTAAGCGTCGAAGCGCTTATCCTCTTTCGTCGAAAAGAAAAGACCACTAGTTATCACGTCACAATTTACCGGATTCGAAATCCGCTGTGTAGTGGGCGTAGCCTGGGTTTACGTGTGGAGCTATCTCAGCCTTGCCTGGTAACCAAGTGCAATCTATACCCTGTTTCCCATTTCATGGGGGTGGACACCACAGAGTGAGCAGCCAATAAAAGGCCTTTCCCCTCCCACCTCAATATCTGGCTCCCGGCGGCCGAACAGCGTTGTCAGCTCCTGAGAAAGAAATGCGCGTTAGGCTTTGAGGGGTCGCGTTAACCACTGATTTTGAGATCTACAATTTGATGCTTTACCAGCAAATAATTGAAGTGAAATTCTCTTGGGCTACGGAATGGATTATGTTCTCCATCTCCGCCAACGTTTCGATAGAAGACTTTTCCATCGTCCTCAGGGCTGTTCAAGACTGTTGATTTCAATTGAAACGTCGATGGAGATGGAGAACCAGACCCGGTCGGAAGCCCGAGAGAATTTCACCATACCATGAATTTCACTACACTGATTTTGAGCATTAGCCAGTGAAGCCTTATATTCCCCATCCCTCTTTTCCATTTGAGCACTGGACCGGCCCTGGCGAAGGTAAAATTTGGCAATACTGATGATATAAGACCAAAGTGGACTTTACGACAGTCGGAGATAGACTGAGTTCACCCCAAATGCATTTCATGCCAATATTCTGTGATTGAATAGAAAAAATGGAAGGTACACCAGCGCATTCAAGGTCAACCGCCATGAGTTGAAAAAAAGGGTATAGTTTTAGTTGAGCGTAAACTGGCGATTTTATTGCTGTTTAGTGAAGAAATGAATGCTTCCAGAAAATTCAGGCATAATTCGTTTCTTGGGTCAGTGAGAAAGTGTATGATGAGGATTGATCTTGTGACTTCGTTTTTTAGTCCAAAACCCATTGAATGTGGGCATCGGACGCCCACGTTTTGGCGTACCTGATTTCTTAAGAGTCGATGGCGAGGGTGAATGAGAACGCACATCATCCAGCGTTCAGACGGTTTCTTCCCCTTCTCTACCTCCAACCGACTTACTTCTCTCCCACCACCCTCATGACTCCCCCCCAAGCCCTTTCTCGCCCACAAGACCCCCCCCCCTGCTCTTCCTTTGAAATATTCTCCCCCTGCCTCTCACAAGTTTCCCTAAGAGATCGGAAGATGGGGGGAGGAATAATGCGACCGCAGCAGCGGGTGAGGAGGGCGGTAGGTAGGACGGGTGTAATCGGCTTATGGAATTCGCCTTCTTCTTTCGCCTCTCCCCCTGTTTCGCGCCTTTTAACACACCCTCCCCCCAACCTTACCCCCTCCATCCACTTGCGTCGCGCCCTCTTTCGAAGGAGAAGGGAGCGAATGAAAGAGGCCACGCCCTTGGGCGACGAAGGGTTCCCCCCCTCTCCAACCCCTCACCCCCACAATATCATTCACCCTGACCAACCCACCAACCTGAAATCCAGAATTGGGTGTAGGAGCCTTGTCCAGCATTATGTAATATAACATTTGTTTCCTGCTTCACATTTAAAAAAAATAGTAGCTAGCCTTGAGATAGCATTAAAGGATGTACCTGTGACCTACTTTCTTTATTATAAAAAATAAAGACAGCCTTCTTAATCATAAAAAGCCTACTGTCTGAAATTATAAAATAAAATATTATGAGTAGTATCAAAATATGTTACGAAATTCTCCAAACAAATTCGTTAATATTTTTACGCAAGTTTTACAACAAAAAGCTTCAATATCTGTCTGAGAAAACAACAATTTTTTAGCAATATTCACCATATTGCAGATGCAATCGTAATCGTATTCCGGGCATCTTAAAGTTTATTTTATTTTCGCCGTCACTGAGGCCGCTAAACAACAAAAAAATGAATGTAACGAACATTTTTCGGCACACGTTTAGTCTCAAGACTAGCTCTAACGTCTGTTGCTGCTGATAATCTTGGTAACGTAAACGACAAGTTTTTTAAGTCTACCATTCAAGATTTGGGTCCATCCGGGGCAGTTGGTAGCCAGAATGTCACGCGTACTTTTTTAATTTACCGCTATCATAGCTAAGACTCTTTCCTATTCCCAATTTGCTATTGTTTCTTATCTCGTTCCATGCTGCCTGTTTGACTAAACATTTTCTTGAGTGGGAATTCTTTTTGTTCTTAGTTACTGCCTTTTGGTATGCCTTAGAGTGCGGTACAATATATCTTGAAGTTTTATCAAAAATGTTTTACAGAAAAACTTTTTGTATTCGTTTGAGTTCGTTTGCCTGTTTACGTAGTCCTGCAATGCAGGTAGAAATTTCCTACGGTAAAACTAAATTAAAATTAATTCTATTTTTATACGTTGTTTAATCAGTAGGTTATTTTTTGTATAAAAGCAATTCCAGAGAAAGTTGACAATTTTGTCTTAATTTATTCCTGGAAAAATTCTATGTATGTTTTGAAATCCCTGAATTTTTTTGATACCAAAATAAACAAACGGAAAAATCCCAATTCACAAATGAAGTCTTACTACTTGTACAAAGTGACTCAGAGAGACAATAGACTAAGTGGCAAGCCGCAAGTCATTCATTACCCATTTTCTCATTATTCCGCATGTTAGTACCTTTAATTGGCTGTTGGGATTTGTTAAAAGTGTGCTTGGCAAATGCGACAATAAAGTTGGGGAAATCAGCTACTTCTCCCTTGTTATACCCCAATTGGAATGCGCTGCCTGTATTTGGGATTCTTATGAGGTAGGCTTAAAAATCGAACTAGAACGCGCGAAGCGAAGATCGGCAAGATACGTTAACGGCTTTTATGATAATCTCGATTAAAATTTAAACTATTTATTTAAACGATTTAAACACGATTGCATAAATTGGGGTTCATTCTTGATCCTTTATCATAATAAGTACCCCTCTAGTGTTTTATTTATGATGATGATACTGCTGCTATTCCCGTTGATTGCGTAACCCTGACACTTAACTCATTTTAACTCGAATATTTTGAGAATACCGGGACTAGACACGGTATAACCTTTTACGGAGTCACCCGCAAGTGCACGTAAATCTGAAATTCCATGTACAGAGGAAAAATCATTCACCTTGACCGGGATTCGAACCCGGATTCCATGATTTCGCGCCGAGTGCTTTAGCCAGTTAATCTACAGGGGCGTCCTACTCCACAGTGGGTTTTTGAGGGCTTTATACCTAGAACATCTTGTTCCTATAAATATCCACAGGGGAGGGGATGCCTCAATGTCACATGTCACTCAGTTGGCACGTTATTATCCTGTTTATATTATTTGAACCTTCAAGTGATCATATTTTGGTGAATCATGTTCGAAATGGGTTCCGTTAATTCTTATAAACCCTTTATTTGTACGTAGAAGAACTGTCAAACAACCCTTACGATCATCCGAATTGATATGCTCCAGACGATGTGAATAATTTCTCTTTATTTTTCCATCCAGGTCAGTCCTGCCCCTGGGGTGTTTTCTCCTTTAGCCAGTTGGCGATGTATTTGCTGGGGTGAAAAGGTGAACCCATACCCCAACACCGGACAAAATCAGACGTTATAAGGATGGCAAAGCACTTCAGATGTAACTTCAGCTGTTTCTGCTTGCCGTTCTTCGGGCGTAAACGAATGCCGGTCGGCTAGAGGAGCGACTTAGTATGTGATTATGACTTTGAACTACATTTAATCGCGGCCGGAGAGATGAAATTAAGGGAGAAAGGAATGGGCATCTTTAAGCAAAGGGGTGATCAAAATGTGGAATTTTAGGTTGTTTTAAAAATGTCAAAATAACTCCTGAGACAATGAAGGATGGGCGTTGATTAAGTTTTCAAAGGTCTTTTGGGAACAAGTTGCTTGTGGAGAGAGTTAGGAGTCCATATTTGAAATATCATCTTTTCATTGAAATTTTTTTTATTAAAAAATATGGAGATAATCAGGTGTGGATGAAAATTTGAAAATAATAAGGCATAGGTAAGTCAACTGTACCCGGCGAGATGTGCTTAAACGGCATTTTTGAGAATGAAAATTAACACGTTAATGTTTTAGGATACCGGGGATAACCACCGTATAACCTTTTACGGAGTCACCCGTAAGGGAGACGTTCAGCTTCACTGGCTGAAGCACTTGGCGCGAAACCGAGGGATCCGGGTTCAAATCCAAGTGAAGGCGAATGATTTTTCCTCTGTGGAATATCGCACCCACTTTTCCTCCGAGGGTGTACGTCGGCATTGCAGGCCAGGGCAAGGCTGTCGTGGCACGCGAGCATGGGGAGGTGAGGCAGAGGAGGGTACACTATTATTCGAAGGGTTGGAGAGAGTGGGGTTGAATGAGAGAGGGTGGGTGGGTGGGTGGAGGTGGCTAACTTTTCCCCCTGGTCGCAATCAGAGCTGATTGGCAGTCGAATATGAAATTCTCCCCTTCGTTCCCCCAACTTCCCAACTCTCCCCACTTCGCACCTTTTAACTCCCTACTCCGCTAATCCCTCTTTTTGGGGTTGCTACGCAAACCTTCCACACCCCCTTCCTCTTCCCCACACCTATTCCCACCCACCCATCCCTCCCCCTCCCCGTTGCACCCCCTTATACACCCTAGAGCGCTCTCACCACCCTACCGCCGAAGATTTTTCTATCCTCCTTTGCAATTCTATTGGCTCATTTGCATCGGATCCACAGACTTGCTGCGCCCTCTTTTTTTTATTTTCAACATCCTCTGCAAACTCGTGGGAGCTACAAAGCGTAACACTCTTCACTCCTTCCAGAATTTAGCTTTTTTCCACTCAACGCTCCCACACCCCGCTCTGCTCGTGCCGTCAAACCACCTCCCTCCCCTCAGTTCCGATTCCCCTATGTACCTCCCCCCTCTCCCGTACGCAACCGCTATACTCTCCTTTAGATTCCATCGAGCATGGAAACATCCGATTTCAGCATTGTATTAGCTGCTCTCGAACGGTTATTTGCGCTCTGTATACTACACATATTTCGTGTCTCTACGATGAAGGTTTTTTTATGATGGCTGTATTTCCATGCACCGAGGCTCTGTTTTGAAACTTTTATTGCTTTATGAGAGCTATAAAAACGTATCAATGACTTTTGTGGTAATGTTTTTTCGCTTGAAATAAATATAAAACGCAATCCATTATCAAAAACGATCATCTCCTAGAACATTATTGACCATTGCTTACTTTTCAATTGGCAGTTGAATACAATTTAAGTTAAGAGGGGAAATTAAAGTTGTCATCTACAGAATAAGCATACTTGCACAGTCATATTTTTTTAAATAAGCCGAACCCACAAAAACATCTTCTTCTTTACTATTTGCTTCAACAATGTCCTGTTCTAGTCTGATGAACGAATGAAAATTTACAGTCATGTTAAACTGCGTAAAAGCTAAGAATGATTTAAACTCATACATTCGTCAAACATTTTACATACCAACCATTGCAGAAATGAGAAAATCACGTGAGTTACACCACCATAACTACTCACGAGATCGACTCGATGATCAGTAGAAGCGCACTAGTCCAGATGACGAATGATTCGATTCCGGGTCCAGGCTGATTTTTTCTCGTGGAAATTTCTGCGGTGGAAAGCTCACAGGTCGTGGAATAACACCCTATCTCTAATTAAAAGCGGAGGCCCAGGTATCTGAGTAGGTTAAAACATATGGCACGGAATCGAGAGATATGGGTTTTTTCCATGTTTATTAGAAAGTGTTTTCACTGCGAATCTCACACAGTCCAGTATCCGCATAGAGTTGACTGTCGTGGAGGTTATTCCGATTTAATATTCAACCATCAGATAGCTATTCGAATTTCGTAGTCTTCCAATAAAGGCAAGTCAATACCACTTAAATATAGTTTGATTGGCATATTCCTTCAGTAAAGTTCAATGGTTCTAGTCACATTATGATAAAAAAATTTCATCTCTCGAATTGTATCATAATATCAGCCACAGAACTACCTTTTGAGGCAATTATAATGATAAGAAATATATTATTCCGCGCTAAGAAGAAAATCTGTATTTTTTTGTAATTTAATTATAAAAAAATATAAGTCGTCTGTCATAAGTAGGCTGAGGATTTTGCCTTTTTTCTTTTGGCCTAAAATGTACGATATTAATTATATGCACGTTTCAGATCATTTGGAGTAAATACAGCACATTTTCATTTAGCCTAAATTTACCTATTTTGGGGAAAATGCCGATTTTGGTCATATGTGCCTATTTTCTGCCTATTTTATGGCTCTCGGGCTTTTTTATCTCATTTTATCAAATAAAGCATCATATTCATAAAAATAAATGAAAATAAAATAAATAAAGATGAATTAATATTGAGCGCCGATTCAAGATCATTCTTCTTTGTGGCTGGAGGGTTTTTACTCATAAGGCCACATGTTAAAATATCACTGAATTTCCGAAATACCAAATTGGTAAAATTAATTTTTTCACTTCTATCCATAGATATTACTAATGACGACTCGTATGTAACGTTTCTTGCAAATCATTATGTGAAAAAATTGCTCCAACCACTTTAAGAAAATATCTCGTTCAAAATACCCCAAGGGCTCAAATAATTTGATTTGCTGGTGATGCTCCACTCGCCCTTTTGCTGTCGGCTCGCAAATCACTCACCTCCCCGTACTTCAGTCCTCGCCCTCCAACCCTTTCTGGCCATCCCTTCTCGTATGCCGTTGACTGCCCCGCGCACCGGTGACCAAACCCACTACTTTCGTGTTGACGACTTTTTCATCGTTCAATCAATCCATTCGTCGTTTTGTTTCGTGTTAAGTTGGGAGGGTGGGGTTCGGGATTACGGCTGGCCTCCCATCGCTCTGGAACTTGGGGCACGAAAGAGAAAAGTTGTCACTCGCACGCCCCTTCTACTTACATAAAGTTAGAAGTCTCGCAAAGCCCGCTAAGCTATTCGCAGATTTCCGCTGGAGCGAACCTTCTGCGAAATACCTTCCTCTCTTTTTTTCATCTTAAGAAAAAGGAGACCTATGCTGGTTTTTTTTTATTTTCCCATAAGAAGGCAGAAAAGTGATTCTCGGTGGAATTAATTCCAACCTTCTTTTTTGCCTCGCGAGAAGGGAGGGATGAAGGGAAAGAGTCCCGGAAGAGTTCCGAAATCATCTCGGAAAATGTTAAAGCTCATCGGCGCCGGAATAAATTATTCAAATGACTTAAGTTATTTTCTTTTCCCATGGTAGCTAAATAAGTGCTGCGTTTTCAATTGAGATCATTGTGTGTCGCGGGAAGCGAAAATATCTTCCAGCAACGCTTCACTTCGTACAAACATCTCTTCGCTCGGAGAGGAAATGTAATGCGAGAGCATTATGATCCCGAGTCATTACTTCTAATAATAATTTATTTTCATGTTTGGCACATATTTAAGCTTTACTCGCTGTTCCGGGAAACTCGTCACTGTTGTTCGATATTAATTCCTTTCCCTAATTACCGATATTTCTCACCAGTATCATATCAAGATGTTCCAAGGCCAATTTTCCCCAAGTATGTGGTTTACCAATTGCTAAAAAAAGTACTGCGAGTGCTTGCATATCCATTTAAAAGGTGAATAAATTGTGGTGAAAAAATAGAGAACCTGTGAAAGACTATGGCAATGGAGGGGTATTTAAAGTACATTGTTTTACTTGTTTACGTTTTATTCCTTGTACAGAAATATTTATAAATATGGGTCAGGAACGTAGCACTAATGAAGTAATTGGGTATATTATTCTCGAAGCTGTATATGCAGAGTTAGTAAACTGAATAGAGACGCATTATCTATTATGTAAATAATGAACTCTATTCACATTTGAATTAATTCGACAGTATCTGGCATTACATTGTGGAACAGCATTTTAGAACTTAAATAAAACTGCAGTAGTTGTACTGTCCACTTATATTTAATGTAAAATATTACTAAACACGTGTTTCGACGCTTAGGGCGTCATCATCAGGTCTACACAAGTTATGTCTGCAATGGGTATATTTATACATAAGCAAAATGAAAGAGGGGGGGATTCTTGACCAATGAAGGAGGTAGTAGTAAGGAAAGGGGGAGGAACGGTTGATGGTGAATAACAGGGGGGGGATTGTTGATAGATTACAGGGGTTGTTATTAGTTACATTTGAGTTGACTAAATGCAATCCAAGGTACCTATGTAATGAAAAACGAATGCTGTTCGAGAACATTCCTGCTAATATCCAGAAGAGTAGTTTGCAGGTGATATAAAGAAAAGCTAACAGTGATAAAATGTGGTGGTAATGCAGAAGAAGCGGAAGTGAGGAGAGGAGTACGATATTAAATTAACTTTTCACCCATGATTTGAAATATTTACATTAAAGAAGCGATAAATGCAATTGAGGAAAGGCTAAAGACGGGAATACAAGTACATGTAGAAAAAAAATCAGCTTGCTACGCTACACTGATGCGTATCGCAGTTTTGGCGGAGAAAAAAGATCTGACGAGGATGCTGAATGTCATGGATAATCTATGAAGAAAAACGAGTACAACTTAAAGATTAATGTTTATAAAAACAAGATTATTGTTTGCTGAAGAATACAAGAAGACAGAATTACCGTTAAACTTGGACAGTAAAACATTACGCGAGTGAAAAATGTTGCTTCCTGGGAAGCAGGTTCACCAGCAATGGAAGAAATAAAAGAACACTGTGAGCAGAATACCCCACGTAAAACAGGCCGGAAAAGGTGTCTGCCAAAAGCTAGTAATAGAAGCCTGAAAGTAAGGGAGCACTCTATTAAATATATTTGGAACATGCTTTTACACTTCAGTAAGACCTGGAAAATAAAAGCTGCTGAGTAAAAGAGATTGGAAGCAATTGAGATGTGGTGTTATCGAAGAATGATGAAGAACAAATCACCAACGTTGGAGCCTTACGAAGAGTAGTAGTGAAATTAAATACGATGAAAACTCAGAGAAGAAGAAGAAACTAAGTTAATGTACTGATTTGGGACACAATAGTCTACCAAAACAATTCAGGAAGGATAAATGAATGGGAAAAATTACAGAGGAAGACCAATAAAGATATTCATCATGAAAATTATGAAGACCATCAAAGTATAGAATATTATAGGAATGAATAGGTTGACGGAGAGGAAAGCGGATTAGAGAGGTACAGAAAACCAATCTTTGGATTGATGACTGCTGATGATTATAACGATTGCAAGATAAGTCAACAAATGAAGGTATTTTCGCGAATGGCTGCTATTTTTCCCTTCGGATTCATGCTTAATTGCATGCTCTGTATCTCTCGGCGTCCAGACGCACGTATTTACTGCTTTTAGGAAAAACTTTGCTAGTGACTGTTGTAAATCGACAATTATACCCAAATTATTCTCAGATTACTTCAATTTTACTACATACAGCGTGGAGACTTGCTAAAAAATGAACTCTTTTTTTAGAACAACTTGCGGAGAAACTTTCAACCTTATTACTGAGATTAGAAATATTAATGTAAATATTAAAATTTGTTTAACAAGGACGCCCATTATTCTTACGTAGCAAATTGAGGCATTGCTAATGCCGCCTTTAAGATGGCGGTTTGAGATTTTATGCAAAGCCAAACACGAAGTAGGTTTGCATTTGCTCGACTAAGGAAATTGTTTAGAAAAGTCTCCAAGGCGCAGGTATTTGTGGATATTTGGACGTATTGAGCGTTTATTTTTGCTTTAGCAACAGGGAAAATGATTTGCGACATCCTGTGCACATATCATTCAGAGTACGCATGCGAAATTTCAAATTCCGGGCTGAAATAACCAGTTCTATTATGTTGTTCGGCTTCTTTCGATTTCGGTGCTCAGCGCTGCGGTGACAGCCATGTCCTTGCTGAACTCGGTTATCGATGCCAATTTTCTCCGGGGCTCCGTCCTCAAGGTCGTACTTTTGCGGTCTTCTACTGGTGGCCCTCAACTCTGCTTCTTTATATTGAATTCATCAACAAGTTACATTGCTATCGTTCGTTCTATCCAACCGTTCACTTTCATAGGAAAAGGATTAAATACTTTGCACTATTCCACTGGAGACATTTGATTTATTGAGTCGACATGTTTCACTGCACTGCAGCATCATCAGGACTGAATACAAGATAACCAATTCTGAATATATTGTCACGCGGGGAGGGAGAAAGGAAGGGTAAGGAGGGTGGTGGTGGAGGGAGACGGCGTTGTATGAAACTTGGGTATGCAGGTGGGAGGGAGAGAGGTGGAGGCAGGGGTGAGGGGCCTCCGGAGAGAAGTAAGGTGAAGAAGGCAGAAAGTAATAAAACAGGGAGTGAACAAGAAAAGGAGAGAGGCCGAGAGGGTGTTATAGGAGCATATCGGGTGGGACTAGGAATAGAAGTACCTACGTGAAATAGGAAATCTTACACCGGACACTTCCAATTTCACGATAAGTGAAGTCATCATTAATTCAAAAGATCTGAACTGAATAATATTGAAAATTAAAAGACATAAACAGTATCATAAAACTTTAACTGGTGAAATTTGAAACCTTAAGTAATTATATTTGTAACTTGGATCCAATAATATTACTTCAGGAAAATTTGGTTATTTGTGTTGTTGGGTTTAAAATTTTCCCCATAATAAATGTATTTATTATTGTAAACTGTTGTATAATGTGAATGAGTTTCTCTCGGTTTTCCAACCGGGTTAAGGTCTGCATGATGTACGCCGACGTTTCGTTGACTTATCTTAGTTCCTTCTTAGATCCTTCATGTTGTATAATATGTTTTCTGATAACCGTTTCCTTTCAAACAAGGGGAAAACGTTACAGATTGCACATTCATGGAATTTTACCACAATACTTCAATCTTTCGGTGAGCAAAAAATGATTTAATTTAACGATTGAATAATTGTCACCAGTTATATCCATCACATTTTTCCTCTAATCATAAAATATTAGTTAGGTTTTAGTGTGCTCCATTTTCATCTTTTTCGCTTCGCTCATTTTTTCCTTCCCTGCCGCCTACTTTCTAAAGTATCGGTTCGGTATTTCAGAGCATTTTGAGCCAATATTCACCTATCCATGTGCCGGGGATGGAGTTAAAATCCTTTTTTAGGTTATCGTTTTCGCTCTCTTCTTCCCTATGATATGACTGTGCTGATAAAAAAGACATTGGGGGAGTAGAGGATGCACCCTTCGTTTACGCAGGCCACCGGCAGTGGGGGCCGTCGAAGGTCCCTTCTTGTCTCAACGTGGACAGAATCTCTTCGAACCAGAGTATCATATCCGCTCTTTTGCATGTCGACGTGGCCAATGAAATTGAGACGCTAAGAAATGAGATGTAATTTCATATGTTTGTGATTTCGCCCGTCATATGCTCAGCAGATTGGTCGAGGATCGGATGACTGAAGGGAAATTGTTGGGCTACAGTGTGGACGGAAGGAACTAAGGGAAAGGTAAGGAAGACATAGGAATTGTACTCCGTACATACTTGGAATAGGAGAAGAGAGGTAATAGTTAAAAAAATATCGGCTTTCATCATAATCTCCTCAGCTTAATTGTGCTCTTCTAGTGTCGTCACCGAGAATCAGTACGGAAGGGGGGTTGAGTGAAGGTAAATGTTGGGTGTGGTGAACGAAAAACAAGAAAGGGATAGGAGATATCTAAAGCAGCAAGAAACGCTGGAATACTCAGCTTGAAATAGCTAAATACACCGCCAGACACAAACAACGAACTAACTTAGATTCACCAAGGCCAGAACCCCCTCCTAGAGCTCTAGATTGGGAAAGTATGGATAACGAAACCATTACATACCTATCCAGTACTTGGGAGGATAGAGAATAAACATGTTTCTATGAGAAAAACAATTATTTCCAAGCATTTTAGCGAGTTGGAGCCATGTGATGTCATTCATTTTGATGTTATACATAACAGCAATGTTCTAATGCCTCATATTTTCCCCAATTGCCTCGGTTATCAGCATCGGTTGAGGAAAAACGTCCAAACTTTTCTAATCTATAGAGCTTTACCCCCTCCCATACTTTTATGACCTCACATGAGCTTCATTTAAAAAAATGAATAAACGAAACGTGACTCCGCGGCAGATTCAAATACTAACGTTTCAATCCAATTTCAGGAAAAAAAAACAATCATCGTTTTCGCGATTAGTATTTGCGTGACCGTATGAAGGAAAAGAGCAGACGACTGATTGGAAAAGAACCTTCGGCAACGGTGGGGTGCGAAATCTTTCGGAGTTCATCTCTTTTGCGGGAGTGTTATATTTCGCTGGTCGGTCACCCTCCGCTGTCTCCCGCACCCGATCCCCTCCCGCCCACTTCGCCCTTTGAGCCCTTCGAAGAGAATGTCTCCCTTCCTTTCTCACACGCGCACACATACACTAAGGGTAGGCTTAGTATTGCGTCTACCCACTTCGCCCCTACGTCTCCACCCCCCCCCCCCCAATGGCCGCACGATAGAAATTCTTGAATTTCACGCCCACCCAGTTCCTTTGATCTTCTTCTTTGTGAGCCACCTTCTTCCTCCATCTGGGGGATGGGGGTGCAGCCGCAACATTCCGCCGCTCCTTCTCCTAAAAGGCCGCTCCTCCGGTTGTGGCACTCTTGTGACAGCCGATACCTCGGAAGTGCGTCGGGTGTCCTTCGCCGGAAGTTGAGTGAGGGAGAGAGGGGATCTCGGTCAATGAGAGGGTCCTCATCTCAAAATCTCCCTCCCCTCCTGCCCCCCCCTCCCCCCCACCCTCCCGCGGCTTGTTGCTGCGTAACCAGGGCGACAGAGAAGGGTTCCCCCACGCATAGCCAGCCCTCTCTCCGGTTCTCCTCATTTAATTTCTCCCATTAGTTCTCACCTTTCATCTCTCATCATTCATGTGGGCGTGGATTAATTGTAATATTAATATTGTAGAATTTTACAGTGTGCACAATGATAATCACCATAACGATACCCTTGACCTCTTATTTCATTTCTCAGCCTCTCTCCTACTTTTTATGAAACAATAAGGCAGTGAAATTTTTATCTTTTTACTATTGTATATTTTTAGTTGTGCTGCCAATGATTTCTGATACTCTTGATGAAACATAAAGCAAAAAATGTTTGCATACCAACTCCACGGAGGAAATAATACTATGTCGATTTTAGCTCTACTGGAGAATTCAGTGGCAGAATTATTTATGCGAGTACCCCTTCAGAAGCGTATAAAATTTAGCAGCCGTCGAGGTGCTTACATTGCAGTTGACCTCCTCTCAGCCCCGATGCATGAGTTGAAAACTCTCTTGGGCTTAGTATTAGATAGACTTTAATCCTACGGATCATACCAAACTTCGAGTGGAAGGCTGTGGTTGGTCATTGGTTTTGAGTAAATTCTCCGAGGGAGTTATACGGGAAAGAATAATCTTAGACGCTCAGCTATCATTTTTTTAAAACCCGAAGTCCAAAACGACTTTGGCGTTGTTATCCGGTTTTTAAGTCTGTTATTGGCATTGTTCGTGACAATACATGTCCCAATTCTCTGTTATTCCATCGCGGTGAGCTTTTTTTAAACCGCTCTCTCGGAAGCTGTCCTTTGCGATTGCCTATTGCGCCCACGGAGACCTCATGAGATCGATAAATCCTTTCTTTCTCGCTGATGTCGCGACTCTTCTTCTTTGATAAGTGTTCTCTCGGACGACGGACTGGACCGGTGGCTTCTGTTCCATTTAGTCTTTCCGCAAATACATCTCCACTCGGGGGCAAGTCCTCTTCGTCCATCACTCCCAGCAGTGAAGTATTGATCTGTGTAGTTATTCCTGGGGTTTCAAATCATTATTAAATGCGCAAAATCCTACATGGCTTCGATAGAAAAAGTTACTTAAACCACTGCAACGATAGTTAAGGTACGTAAAAACGATATAGAACCATATTAGAGGTAGCATAAAGTCGTTTTGGAGTACAATCCCTTCGAATATCATATTTAACTCCAAAATTTCATATTAAACTACAAAAAACAATGTGAAATAACCCTCACATAAAGAGCCTCAAGAAATGTAGCAACAGTTTGTGTAAAGAATTCTACGAGTGAGTGTCTAAAGAGCTCACGTTAATCAGTCAATTCCCTCCAAATGCAAAAATGGATTTACTTCATGCCTTTTTGATGTAAAATTATGTTGTCTCTCAACGAGCCCGAGCTAACCCTGAATTCACTAAATGCGTCCAGATGACATGCATTTGAAATTGACATCGAGGGCATTATTCAGTCTCACACAGCTTTCGTAAGTTATAAAAGATAACATGATATAGGAAGCCAGAAATGCGTTATATAATGAAAACTAAAATTCCGCAATACAGTTCCCGTGGAATTATGAAGTTTATTTTTGTTTTCCTAATGCTGTAATTCCACTGATCAACTCTGGGAAACATCAATTTTGTTCAATATTTATGGTTTCTCAAAACGAATCCATCACGCACTGAGCAAAATGGGTAAATCTATAACACCTATGTGTGTGAATTTGCTAGGAAATATTTCACCTGCCTTTGAGTTATGTTAGCAAGTTAAACCATCAAGCTCCGGGCACCAAAGTGCTCAGTTATGCGTTCTTCTTTCAAAGTCCTTATTTTTATTGTTATTATCTACTCTTTTAGCTATTTTTATTTGTTTTGTGCTAAAACCTGACTTTCTGTAACCATCTAGTTGAATTCAAATGTAAGCTAATGATTTTTTCTCGTTGTGATTTCCGCACAGTCGTGTCTCCGCAGTGGGTGACTCCCGTTAAAGTTACTATGGTAGCTTGTCCTTCTAGGGTTTTGCTTTCGCCTAAGGTAAACACCATTCCGATGGAGAGTAAATTAATTTCACCTCCTATGTTATGGCAACATTCGCACGAATGCTAAAAATTCGTGGGATATTTATACACGGTGCTTTGATGAAGGACGTCAAAGTTATGAATTACGTTGGAATGAACAGGTTGGCTGAGAGGCGTGTGGATTGGAGAGCTGCTGCCAACCAATATTCGGATTGATGACTGCTGATGATGACGATGATGTCTGTTGCCATTGACTACAATGAATATTTCTTAATGGAATCCTTATGGTGATGTGTTTACTTTGGAGAGTGAGTCTATTCATACTTAATACGTATCGATAGGGAATATATTAGTTGCTGTATTTCATGTACTCTTGAATTTCCTTTCTAGAAAGAGCTGAATGTGGTATGTGCACTGCACAGATACTCATTATTGTACAGCTTTGACGTTAATTTCACCAGAAACCGTGTTCCATCATGAAAAAGATTAAGAATAAATCATTTTCTTGCTGAAGCTGTAGCATATAATGTTATTGATCCCATGTCGACAGAGCAATGAAAATTCAACTCTAGCAGCGTCTTCATTTCATTGAAATAATAATTTGCACATAGGCATGCTATAAATTTCATTTTTGTTTACTTTTTTGATTTTAAAGAACTACATCAATATATAAAAAAGAATTCAAATGTTGAAATAAGGTTGAATTTACTTCGGAGTAAGAACGAACTAGATGGGATATTACTAATCATTAATTTTTTGAACAAGAAAATTAGTTCAATCCTCTAAATACTACAATTGTTATTTTGTAACTGACGAGTATTACCTGAAAAAGAATCGTATGTACATATATTTTTATTCCCTTTAGGTACATATCTTCGTCTTACATAACTTATATACATATACATAACTTGCCTGGAGACGAGGAAATTCCATATAAAAAAGAATACCGACTTACTGCTGGAGTGCGTCAGCGTCTAATGTAGCGTTTAATGGCCTTTTATGGATTACAGCTCGTTAGGCGAAGTAGACGCGGGGCGGGGGTAGGGAGGGAGGTTTGAAATGCGACTGCCCCCACTATCCTTTTATCCATTCGCAACGCGTCGCATACTCCGCGGAGCAAGAATCACTCTCCCTCGTCATTTCGTCGTATCACCCCCTTCTCCCTTCTCCACCCAACCCCCTTCTCCACCCCCAACTCCTTCAACCCCCACTCTTCCCCCCTCCTCTCGCAATGGCTTCAGCCCCACCCTCTTCCTCCCCCCCCATCCCTTCACCCTCTTGAGTCTCTCCTTTTCACGGAGGAAGCCCTTTCCTTGGGCGGTCGTGTCCCCCATTCATCTTCCCTCCCCTCCTCGCGAAGAACATCTTTTCATATCGCCCCATATCTTACGCTCCAATGATCTCCCTCCTCATCGTCTCTCCTTCCTTGCCCTCCTCTCTACAGGCGTCTCCTTCTCGCTTCCTCATCCTCTCCTACTTCCATCTTCCCTCCTCCTCCTCCCTCCACTACTCCCCTCGCCATTCCAACTATTCAAGTTCTCTCTTTCATCAATTTCTCTCGATTTCTCTGGTTTACGAAGAAAATTTTCTCGAAACGGGTCGTACCGATGCGATAGTAGCGAGCAACAAGCGATGGAAGACACAGGAAGTTGCGTTCACAAGTTACGCAAGGCGATACGAATTCGATCAACAACGCATAATAGCAGAATGCTCTTACCTAAAGTTGCTGAAATGATCTAAGCTTTATTAATCTGGAACACTGTCCCTTCACGTTTACTCAGTTTTTACGTACGTGAATAAGGGTTCAATTGTGCATTTTTAAGAAATAAAATGTGCTTCGCTTAAAGCACTTGAAGGGGTATATTATTTATCGTTATGCAAAATTGATTTGTGGGGATAAATGCTTAAGGGAACGGTATTGACGCCGGTACAGTGTAAAAGTCAATATGAAAATTAGTGTTTGCGCGTGAAAATTTAATGGTGATGACAGCTGTTGGTAAAGAGATCATTGTTGAACTAACTCAATGGTCGTATGGCATTAAAGATGGTTTTATGATAGGCCAGGGCAGGGCAAGGCAAGGAGATTGTCGAGTTTCAGTATTTTGTAAAATTTAAATAATACGAAAAAGTAGAGAAACAAGGGCTCCACAGAAGAAAAATATTATTTAATCATGGTACTTAGGTTACCTTAGTACCCACAGGAAAAGTTCCTGGAAGTAGTGCTAGTAAAATGCTGTTGACTGCATCGGCCTGAAATTCCTCTGTACATGACCCCCGATTAAGGAAACTTACTGCGATATTCTCTTTGCTAGGTACAACATTAAAGTATAAACTTAATTTAACAAACATTTTACATAAAAGAAAACATTACATGCTGGTGCCACAGAGGGTATACAGAGAGATGACTGACATTTTTTTTAGAAGTAGTGGTAAAATTACGTGCAACTTGAGGTATTCGTAGAATAAACTTCCAAACCTATGTACTGCCACTTTATGAGTCATCTGTATATTACGTACTTCTCAGTGTATGCACGTGTTAAATTATTCAAGTTATCATCGGAGGTGGTTCGCTTCTACTCGGGTGCATGGTGATGATGATGTTATTGTGTGTGGGTATGTGGCACGGGGTGCCATCTTCGGTGATCTCACCTATCGCTTCCTTCGCGCTTCAGAAGGACTGTTTGGGGGAAATACCGAGCGTGGGGAGTTGAATTTTCCAGGCGAGATGGATAGGGGGGTAAATGACTTAAAACAATGGGTCTTTCACTCAGGGGTGGTTGGGGAGAGTCAGAAAGATAAGGGGTGGATCTGTCTTTGTTTATCTCGAGAAACGGGGTGGAAATGGTGGTCAGGCTTCTTGGTTTTTAAAAAGAAGCAGCTGGAAATGAGGTGCTGGGAACAGGCTAAGAAAAATCAGTAGACTAAGAGAATGGACGAACGAAGAGGAGGAAAATTCGTGGATCTCGGTCTTTCGTTACGCCTTCTTGCATTTGATTGTTATCAAAACAGACATTCAGCCGATTGAAACAGCTTTTTTCAATCAGGGACTAACTTTTATAGCGAAAATGGAAATGAAAAAAGAACTCGAGAAGGATTTTGAAATGTACGAATTTCAGCGAGAAAACATCAATACCTGAGTACATTTCAGTGTGGAGTACTTTACACAGGGCATTTCGAATGCCTTAGGAACATTCCTTTATTTTTAAGTAGCCGATTATTTTAGAACTTTGCCATAAGAATCCGAATTAATTTGTTTTGAGAGAAAAAAATATTTTATGTCACGTGTCCAATTTTACATCTTAGGTTTCTGAAATAAGACTATGCCACAGCCAGGGGAATATCAGTGGATTGTTGAGGAACAATTTAGATTTTTATCAATTTGAAGTCACAAAGCCACCAGGCAATACTAAAATTTTGTATTACTTATATACATTAATGGAATTAACTAAGTTTTGAAACCTTCACCATATCCAGGAATTCATTTTTTCATTATTCATTCAGAGCGTATTGCAATGGTGTGCGCGCTAGGGAAAGAGAAACTTGTGCAATAGGGATCTCTATATAAGTAGCATGAAACGTTGCTGGAATAAATTGTGCCAACTACCCCAGTTAAATATTGCTATTGCATATTAAATATTGCATCCTTCACCTGAGGACGCCAGCAGGATAGCTGGCGAAATTGTTGTCCTGAATGACAACTGACGCGGATGCAACCCGAGAAATGTTGAAATAAAATATTGCTAAATTTGACTGTTAGTAAGAGAAAATAATTAAAGGCTAATAACAGCTATCAACATTTTTAGGAGTAGGACCGAAGAAGCATCACTGTGATTTCAATTCAAGGATATGCGGTACATAATCCAAACTCTTAAACCACCAGTGCCAGCATTTTTCGGATACTCCTGAAAATTTACATGACGACATACACATGTGCTACGCAGGAAAAAGTTGAGCTACACTTGTTGTTCTGACCTCCACACAAACCTTTTATAGGGGCCTTCCTTCGATAGACCGGAAACACTCCACTGGTGCTTTGGGTGGAAGAGGTGTTGAAGGTAAGTTTGATTATGAAATGGGTACGAATGCATTTGCGACTCACTCGGAGCGGAAAGTCTCGTGGATGCATGAGGAAAGCAGACCAGTGGTAAAACACCACCAAAGCGTCGCGTTTCCAGCACTTTACATGTTCACGCACGCGTTTTTTTATCGATGTGTGGAAGCGGAAGTGGCGGAGAGAGAGTTTGGGTGCGTTGGAGCGCGCAAGGAGGAAGGAAAGAAAAGAAAACGGAGCTAAGGAGTAGGAAAAGCCGTGAAGGAAGCAGGGAGGGGGCGCTCTTTGTGGGGGGGATGGGTGAGGGCAGGAGGGTGGGACGTCTCGCGCTGGGAGGGCGATAGAGAGAGAGGGAGGGACTATCGCAAGAGGTTCTGGTGAATGGCGGAGAGAGGACGCCGGGAAATTCGGAGGTGAGAGAGAGAGAGTGAGTGATTGAAAACTCCTCTCTCCCTGAAAAACCGTCTGGTGGGGTGGGTGTCGGAGGAGTGGCGAGAAACCTTTTTCCTTCTTTTTTTATATATATTCTCCGGATTTTTTCCTCTTCTCCTTCCTCGCTCTCCGGAGAGGGTGTGTTTACGGGGTTGTGGGTCCCTGCGTTTCGTAGCGCCCATACTCCCTCCTCTCAAGAGACACGGGGCTTGACATTCGAAGTCGGCGAAGGCGCGCCGCGCGAGCGTTGGTGTAATGGACTGCTGTCTGGCAATCCTCCTGCCCCTTCCCCTCCGCGACCCCCCTTTGCCCTCTTTCCCCTTTGCCCCCTCGAGAAAGAGGGATGCCTCCCCCCTTTTTACCCCCTCGCCCCCCAGGGGGCAGCGTTGCCAATTCCTCTGCGAGTTAGAGAGTGAAGATTCGTTTTTTGGGGGGTAAGGGGATGGTGGAGGGGTTTTCAGATTGGATGTTTTGTGGGGGAAGAACGCGGTAAACGCTGTGGAGACAAGGATCGGGTCATTGTGGTGCGAGTTTTCGTGGTTTCTTACAATGGAGGAAAACTAAGGGTGAAGACGACGATTTATATTGACTCGTGGTTTCCCTGGGTGAACTCTCTTCTAGAATTTCCAATGGTTGGCTCTGTGAATGTAATATTAAGATGAATTAACCAATTGCTTCTGATTACGTTGACATTACCATGAATAAGGATATGTTAAATAGCGTATAAAATGTGTACTTTCTTTTTAAATTCACTGTTATGTGAGCTCTCCGAATTCGTTTCTAATGGTCACCTTTTTTAAATAATTTTATTCCTCATAGATTAGGCATTAATGGTATTGTCTTTTGCCTGGGTTGCTCTGTACCCTAAGCAATAAATAGTATCTAGTCTGATCTTGGTGATGTAAAAAATGTCATAAAGTCTGGATATTTACAGACTGATGGTCATCTTGGGCCACGACTAACGTCTTATAAATTCCAGGGTGTTGTAATGCCTTAATTTACTTCCTATTAACTTCATACCAACAACCTCCAAGATATATCATCAATAAATTAATTTGGATTTATCAAAATATAATATCTTAACTTAAACAATAAATTATTTCGATTATTTCTTCTCCAGCTGTTCCCACGACTCCTTAGGTTAGTAAATTCGGAAAAATTTCATAAATAAATAATCACGGTCGGTAAAGCACCTGCACTTTAAGTGTAGACAACGGGTTCATATTAGATTAATTCTCTTTGGATCTTTACAACTTCTGTCCAGATAACGTTGTTTGACTGGAGATCTATGAGTCACCAGAAAAATCAAGCCCCATCTTTGTAATGAATGCGTGAAAGTGAAGGACCGTAGGTTCAAATAATAATAAATAAATAATAAATGTATTTATTTATTTTCTGTGGTAAAACCACCTAAGAACAACATTGGGCACACAATTGCGATTTGCCGCAGCGGAAACATACAGAGAGAATAACAGAAACACAAAATCAAAGTAATCGATATCGTACTTTCCACTTTTATTTGAATTTTCAACCCGTGTTTCGGCTTTTTTACTAAGCCCTCCTCAGGTTCATGAGGATGTACCTGAGGATGGCTTGGTACAAAAGCCGAAACACGTGTTTTAAATTTAAATAAAACTGGACTGTACGATATCGATTAATTTCATTATTGATAATGCAGTTCCACCACATCTCGCCTGACACTGTTGAATTCAGAAAAAAAAACAAAAATACCAAACAAGAAATTGCTTATCAATTCTGATACGTACTCGTACGGGAAGAAACTTAAAGCAGAAATAAAATAGAAACAAATCAAGGATGAAAAATGCATGAAGATACATATCATCGTATCATATCATACACATCACACAAAAAGTGGAAAACTCCGTGGTAATACAATAATGTACACTTATACACACATATACATGCAATTATACATAAATCAATACACTTATGTAAGATAACATTATGCAAAACAGTAACGTGAGTAACAATACACGCATAAAAAGTAACATGTTACTTCAGAACTGTATTTTATGGAATACATATGGCAACTGGATACAGAAAATATAAATATCAGTTGGGGTGTGTGAGTAAATGCTTGTATAGCAGTGTTTTAAAAATGATTACTTTGGAGATATTTCTAATGTCTGTGGGGAGGGAGTTCCAAATTTTATTGCGGTAACAATGAAAGAATTTTGGAAGGCAGTAGTCCGGTGAGAAGGATAATAAAATATTAAGTTTTGGCTCTTTGTAGAAGGGCGAGAGTCTGGGGATGGCCAAGAAGCAAAATAGTCAATTAAATAACCAGGTCTTTTGGTTGTTATCAGGTTAAAAGGTAATACTCCAAGGAAGTATTTCCGTCTTTGAGACGTTGAAAGCCAGCACAATTTTCTTATGCATAGACTGATGTGATCAGTTTTTCGGACATTGCAAATAAAGCGAGCGCAACTGTTGACTGCTCTTTGTAGTTTAGCATATAGTTCGGCAGTCAAACTGTAGTATAAAAGACAGCATTAATCTAATAGGGGAAAAATTAAGGTTGTTACTAACTGGATACATGTGTGTTGAGTGAGAATATAAGAATTTAGTTTAGGGATGTATAGTACGGAGTTAACCTTGTTTAGTGTAAATAATACTTGGTCTGTCCAGAAGAGGTTGCTGGCGATAAATACCCCTAAGTTACGGGCACTTATGGAGTAATTCACATAATCTCCACCTAAAGTGATTTTTGAATGCACCTCCAGATCAAGGGTGCTAGTCATACGACAGCTGCCCAATATAATGGCTTAGCTCTTCGGGTCGCTCAGAATGAAATTATTTTTATCTGCCCAATCAGATATACTTACGACATCCGCATTTAATTTGTCAATTGCTTTTCTTATTTCATTTGGCTTACAGTGGAAATAGATTTGCAGATCATCTGCATAAAACATATACTCGCAGTATTTAACATTGTTGGGCAGATCTCTAAGATACAGGAAAAATAACAGTGGCCCAAGCACCAAGCCTTTACTCGATTGATGATATTGACGAAGTCTCTCCAGCTTAGCACATAGTCAGGCTTTTTATTGCCTGCCTTTTGAATCACACACTCATCATCCTCCATGGAAAATTGAGTGATAAGTTGAATATTTTCCAGTTTTTTTATACACTTGCAACGGGCTTTGGGCTAGTGGATCTTCGAAAGCCTGACTCGGCCATAGAAAGCCTGACCCGGTGTACACCCTAGAGTACTTCACCTACGATGAGTAAACTTCACTCGACGTTGGTACAGCATTTATTTCCTTCTATCTCTACTCTCAACGAGCATACCGACAATGAAGAAAAGGGAAGGTTTGCTACTTCTTTGATTTGACGAATCTATCGCGTAAAGTTTGACGGTCTCTGCAATTTTACGAAATGGAAACCTTTTGCGATATTGAACCCGGATGAGAATGAACCCATCGTAAAGATGAGACATGTCCTAGCGTGGACTCTGTTGAAATGTTTAGATAAGAAATGCATTCTTACACACATAAAGCCGAGTCAGTTTACATTTCACTTCGGAAAATACGCATTCTTCAATCCAACTGCCATTTCACGGTTGAATCCCCAAACCTCTCGGTCACTTCAACGTCTTCTCCATTCTTCCTTTCCTCCCCTTTTTTCTCTTTCAGCCGAGAGATTCTGTGAGTGGTCCAGGGGCGCAGCAGCAGGAGGAGGAGGGAGATGACTTGAAAGAGTGTATGTGTGTGTGAGAGAGAGAAGAAACCCAACTTCTGGTGGCATTCCGCCACCTCTGCCCAATTTGGTCGCCAGGGGAGAGCGGCGCGTTCGGATGTGACGTGGGCTTGTGTGTGTTTCTCTCCTCTTGGGAAGAAGAAGTAGAAGGAGGTAGGCTTGAATTCTTCGGGAGGAGGAAGAGGAGGAGGACAGGAGGAAGACACGGCGGACGGAACGAACATGGTGGACGCGCGTGTGTGCTTGTGCGTCGCCATGGAGGGATTCCTTGCGTCGCGTCCAAATGGGGCGCGAAGGGAGATTCCAATGGGACTGGCGGAGAGAGGAGGATACGTCACGTGACACTGATTGCCCGCCGAAGGGTATCGGTTCCGAGGGAGGGAAATTCCCTGGCCGCCCTGACTGCCCGGAAGAGGAATCCGTCGCAAAGGTTAGAAGGAATAGAGGATAAGGAGGGCGAGGCAGTTGAGATGGATTCGCAAGATATTCTTTCTTCCATTCAGCGAGAGGGAGGGAAGGGAAAAGACAGTCGGGTGCTTGAAAGGGAAACGTGAATTCTTCCCCAGGTAATAACTGGCCAAGACGGTCGTCGAGAAGCCTTGTTTCTGAGCCATGGTGCCTTCACAAAAGAAAATGTATTCCACCGCGCATACTACCCACACGCCGTTAAAACTGTTCTCGCAGCTCGGTTTTAATGTTAATTTCCGGTCCCGCAGGGTATAAGCATGAATTCCGAGGTTGTTTATAAACTCTATGCATGAAATTACAATCAATGGAATTTGTTGGCACTTTTCTCATCTTCGGTCTCCTGTATACTTTTAAATTTCGACCCAAAAATCTACTAAGAAGTTCTCTGTCACAATGTTTTGTGAACTTGGATATTAGCTTGCTATTTCATATAGTTTAATGAATTTATCTTAAGAAATACCATATATTATGCACGATATATTTATCTGGCATTTATCTTTGATGAATGAATTCACATATACCTATCATGTCGAGTGTGATATTATCATTATCAGCAGTCATTAATCCAAAGATTGTTTTACAGCAACCATCCACTACCGTCTCCTCTCTTAACAGATTTATTTTTTATTACGTCTTGAGTTTGATGTCCTTCATAATAACCTTCTCCTGGTCTTCATAAAGATGATGATAGAAGAGGAGAATTGCCTTCTCTAAAGTAACCTTTGTGTTATACCGCGATCCAATGTTTCACTGTTTCGATCTTGGACCTGAGGAAATTGGCTCTCTTAAAAAAGGTGTTGTTTGATTCCACACGACAATACCATATTTTAATCATTCAAGTGTGTTTTTAATAATGAAAAGTACATAAGGTATAGTAGACCAATGTATTGAGAAAATCAAGATTTAGTTATATCATAGTTGAACAAATTGGGGCGTCTTATTAGAATTCTCATTACATATTTAGTTCACTATTCCCGGAAAGCTCTGAAATAGTCCATTGTTCAACTCGGAAAGCTAGGAAAATCGTCAATCTCAGTGTGAAAACTTCACTACTACGCCTGGTGTATTTCCACTGTGGCTTAAAGAGAATGGTGATACGTAACAACCCCAGAAGGAGATCACTTTATGGGATTCTTAGCTCGAGGGAAAAACTCAATCCTTCTACTTTCGTGCTAAAGAATTAATTTTAAACGCCAATAAAATGAAGGGAAATATTTGTCTTCGGTTGTTAATATGTAAAGGGGGGCAGGAGCAGATTAAGAAATCCTTCAAATAAATGCTGCAGTGGATTTAGCATTGTATTAACACTGAATCAACGCCTGAAGTAATTTAAAAAATTGACCTATAGCTACGGCTTAGTCCATTTGCCAGCGAAAATAACTCATGTTTCATAGTGAGTTCTCGAAAGCTCACTCCGGTAGAGCGTCTTCCTTACTTTTTGTTTCACTATTCCGTGTAACTCAGCCGATTCTCTTCAGCTCTATTTCAACGCCAGGAGTTTATGAACATGGCGAAGTTTACTCGAGGTGTGGGATAAATAAAGCTATTTGGCAAATCTTGACTCATTTTTGCAGTAAACGACTACATATTACCTCGCAAGTTGTGACACAAAGAGAGCCTGATTAAGGATGCGCGCTAAGGAGTCATGAAAATGGAAATCACAGGGAGAAGGAATTGTTGCTCCATCTGGTAAATCGTTCTCGGACGCTTTCGGAGTTTCTAAAAAAATATTCCGTGGATTAAGTAATATTTTATCATATAAGTTGATATTGATTTTTTATGTTATTATTTTTTATGAGGGGGGTGAAGGTTGGTATGGTCTCGATGGGGGTAGGGATGCCGAACAACTACCACCATTAAATATCGAGAAATGCCTCTGCACTTTTTGGAGCAGCTCTGCCAACAAGTCCTATTCCCACTTTTTCGTAGTGCCCTCTACCTGTAGTCGTAATAGACTGTAGCTAACGAGAAAGGGCGAAAGGCGAGTATCTGGCGCCTTAAAACTGGATTTTTCGGCTAAGGGAACACCCCTGACAGAAAAGCCCGATCCTACAGGCTGGGGGTTTAGTCTTTGGAATAGCAATCCACTACTCGTAAAAAAAGTGTTGTGCTTGAAGAACCTTTACTGAGCCTCGGAATCAGACGGAAAATACTGTACGACGGACTCTTGCAATGAAAAGGACTATGATTTTGGTAATATGGAATGTACACGGCATAGGAAACATAACAACAGAAATTATATGTGATCATAATTATCATAATTCAAATAATCAAATCAACTAATCAGAAATTTAACAAAGAAAATTTATCTTAAACTAAAAAGAAAGGAATAGGTAGTGAAGAACTAGTAAATGTTTTACATTTCCAGTCAGAAATTGATAAATCCCATAAAGCTGCAGCCGGGATAGCAACTGTCATTGGCAAAAAGCACAAAAGATATATCAAAAGCTTAAAGTATAAGTGGAAAAGGATAATAAATGTTACCCTATCCTTATACGGGTATGAAACTTCTATAGTTGGTGTATATGCACCTACCGATCACTCCTTGTTTAAAAAAAAGAAAATTTCTGCCAGGCGCTAACAGAAGTGATAGATGAAATTCCGAAACATCAAGAAATAATCATAGCTGGAGACTTAAACAGCCAAGTAGGCATGAGGCAGGATGATGATGCAGTTGGCCAATATGGTGAAAATACTATTAATAATTCAGGAGAAATATTAATTGAATACTGCAAACAACACAACCTGAAAATTTTAAATGGTTTTTATAATCATAAGAATGTGCACAGATATACCTACATGGGAACAAACATCTTCAAATCAAAAATCAATTATTGACTATTTCATTACATAAAAAAGATCAAAAATAAAAGATCATAACTGCATGTAATGTATGTAAGAGGAATAAACTGTGGATCTGATCATTATGTGCTTACATTAAAGATAGAATTTCCATTTGGGAAGAAAGGAGAAAAAATATTGGAAAAGAACGAGAAAATAATAATAAAGATAAGAAACATAAATGCAGCGATGTAGAGAAACAATTATATAAATTATACTTACTATAACAAGCAAGTATTAAATTATTGTATAAAAATAGTTTTGAACAAAAGTTACAGAAAATACCGGTACAGGAAGAAGTGGAACTAGGGTATGAGAATCTCAAAAATACATTTCATTTAGCAACTATGGAAGCAAAAGGTCTGACAGAAACTAAAAAGAATAAACAGAAACTATTTTGGCTAACAGAAGACGAGCAAAAGTTAATTAAAGAGAAAAACAATCTTTACCATAAATGGCTATCAAAAGTATAATGAAATACGACAATATTATAAAACAAAGAATGCTGAACCAGGAAAGAAAATTAAAGAAGTCAGAAATGAATACTGGCAACAAAAATGTCTTCAAGTGGAAAGTTAAATGGATCAACAGAAGAATGAATTTAATCACTCAACAGAAGTATGGAAAACAATAAAACATATGTAATGCATTGAGGTCAAAAATATTACTCATCAAATAAGTATCAATGATTTGGAAGAATATTATGCAAAATTATTGACAAACACCTATAGTGAAGTCATGAACTTGAGACTGAACATAGAAATAATTCTTGGCGTCAAATAATAGTCTCAGTATAGTGGAAGAGAATTTTAAATAAATGAAAAATACATGATCTCCTGGTTCAGGAAACATACCAATAGAATGAGTTAAATATGGAGAAAAACGGAGTATCTCACGCATTGCAGACTTGATGACTAAATGCTGCAATTCATTAAGGATACCCACTGAATGGAAAGCATCACATATAACATCAGTCTTAAAAAAGTAAACAGAAGATACGTAAACCGTTACATAGGACTTAGTATTACTAGTAGTTTTAGTCGATTGTTTGGAAAAAGACTACAAAACATGTTAAGAATGAACAAAGGATGCAAAATAATCGAAGACAGAAATGGATTAATTCCTGGGAGATCAGGCATAGACAATTTATTTACAACACAACAATTAACAGAAAATATCATAAGAAAAGGAAATGAAGTGCATATGGCGGCCTTCATACATATAAAAAATGCATATGACACCGCCCCTCGGTAGAAGTTATGGAAAGCCTTCATCTCTTGAGTACAAATGATGACAGAGGACAGAGTAAAGATTATCAAAGAATTCTGTAAAAACAATGAGTCGTAAATTAAATATGGAGAACGACTGGAACAAGGCTGTAGTTTATGACCCTTACTTTTTAATGCCTATGTAGAAATTGTATTAAAAAATGGAATGAATCTTGCATGGGCATCCAGTGAATGATCACCATTTACTAACTCTTAACTTTGCTGTCGACCGAGTACTGCTGGCTTAGGATGCATTTCACTTAGAATTCATGATAAAGAGATTGAACTCTGAATATGAACAATGGGTATTGAGAGTAATCTTGAAAAAGACGGAGTATTTAGTAACCAATAGTGAAAAAATCGGAAATATTGGCAAAAGAACGGTGGTTAATCAAACGGAGGAATTTTAATATTTAGGTGCATTAATTAATAAAAATGGTCTATGAGAGAGAAAGAAAAATTAAGTATAGGATTCAAGAAAGTAAAAGAATTATCGACCACTTAAATTCCTCACTTTGGGATAAAAATACATCGACGAAAAATAAGTTGCGGATTGGTAAAACACTTGTAGAATTCGTACTGTGTTATGACTGTGAAGCCTGGGTGATCACCAATGACCTAGGTAGAAGGTTGAGATCTGTTGAGATGAATTATCTAAGAAGAAGTGTAAGGGCATCGCGCATAAAAAGAGGGACTTACGAGGATATCTGCAATCTTATGGGAACGTCAGAGACGGTAATCGACGGAATTGAGGAGAAAAAACTTCGATGGTTTGGTCATTTGTTAAGAATGCTAGAAAATCGATAGCCCAAACAAATCTTCCGGTGAACTCCAGCTGGACGAAACACACGTTATCGACCTAGACTTCTGTGGATGGAAGGAATAAAAAAAAATCAATGGAAAATAGAGAGTTAGAGGAAGAAACATCCCAAGATAGAGAGGTTTGGGGAAGGAGATATGACAGCCAGCATCTCCTCTAGCTGAAGGAGGGTCCTTAGCCCGAAGGCTACCCCAAAACAGTGGACACCGGTCCATTATGGATCATCTACCGGTGAGTGTCCACTGATTTACCTTTTTATCCTTTCCCAACATCAACGTCTTGTTGTCAGCATGTACTTAAATGTTGATTTACTTTTATTTTTATTTTCATATATATTTTTATGAACCGCAGAATTAACCAGGTTTTTCGCTTCCATTAAGATATTCATATACTAGTTGTGTTTCATAACTGCAACCTTAGCAGCCTGTTTGTGACTTTCCTTCGCTTCTAGAGTAACAATCAGGAGTGGAGATCAAATTCGAAATCAACTCGTTCAAAAATTGCGTTCACTACTCCCTCAAGTGTACATACTAAACGATATGTCCAAAATGGTTAAAGAGGCTTATGGGTGAATCATCGGCCTTATCACTCACAAAATTTCGAGGCATAAAATGTCGTGTAGTAGACTATTTTTCGACTTCCCTGTGATTTTGAAAATTTACATTCAATGTTTCACGTCCTCTTCTGAGCACTTCGTCAGAATCAGAAATCCTTAGAAACGTTGAAAGAAAATTTTGAAAAATCTCGGAGAAGCAGAAAAAAGTTTTCTTCTGTATACGAATAGTTACCTGTGAAAACCTTAAATGTGATATCACGCTTCCTCCCTCTCGCTTATTATTATTATGCATTATTAGTAAATCATTAATTATATTTGGTAAGTGATATAACCAAAGGTTGATTGATGATTAACTTATTTGTCACTTAGGGACTTAACGTCATCCCATATCACCATGATGTTTATCTTATAAGACTGTTAAATTAACCACACCCCCCTGAGAACCAGTTCACTATTTTAGGACAAACCATTACATTTGGGTTGCAAACTTGAAGTCATTTCTGGGCGGATAGGAATTCCAATGAAAAAAATAAAGCTATGTGAAGGCTTGAGGACGTTTGAGAGCTTTCGGTGTTGGAAGTCGATTTCCTTTTCGTCTTTCCCTAAATGAAATCTTGAAGACCTGTATCTTCCCTCTTCATGACGTTATCCTGAAACCTGTGGGTAACTGCGGGTTAGGCCTTGCGATATCCCTCATCGCATTGGGGATAGGGAATGTTGCGTGATTGGTGAAGATGTTTGATTCCCTCACCAGTAACGCTTTTCTTGAATCGAAATTCTTTCCTAGCTCATGAGAGAACTGTGGATGCAGCCTGAAAGACATTTTCTCAACCATTATAAAAAATCAGCGGGTATATTTTATTGCTCAATCTTAAATTTAAAACCTCTAATTCAAGATTCAACCAATCTTTTACACAGTTTCCAATCCGGAGCCAAAGAACAGGTTTTGCAAATGCGAGGAGTTAGGTTTGCAAATGAGACAAATTTTTTGCAAATGAAATGTTGGAACGGTGTGCGTATATTAAAGTCTCATCCAGAAATGAATCATCCACACCACTGGAACAACCGATGGAGAGGGTTTTTCCAGCAAAAGTCGAGGTAGGTAGGCCAGCAAAGTAGACTTAGGATATAGGCTACTGATAAACTCTGAAAAAAATAGGGGAACGAGTTCATGGTTATGTGATGGTTGGCCGCCTTGAAATTTTATCATTAGGATCTGACTTAAGACTCCGGCAGCGCGATGAAGGGTTCTGGCCTCCGTGCCGCGCTTTGCGTAGCCGTGAAATTGCTATTTTCTCAGCCCAGTCCGCTGTTTAAATCTGAGCGAGGTGGGGAAGACATCTTGGCAAAAAGTCACTGCATAAGATTTCGCTGCAAGAGGGTAGTGCATTCAATTTTAGATCATAAACAGTGTTGACGTCGTTGGCCCTTTGTCGAGGGACGCCCGACGTCCGCATAAAATTCTTCGGCTGAGAGAAAATTGTCTTAGAAGATAAAAGGCATAGAATGGGGCAGACTTGTCTTTTCGGCGCAGAAGGGATTATATGGGAGGCAATTGAGACCCGACCAAGCACCGTTCTCGGTCAAGCACCACCATCTCTGCCGTGTTGGGTGCACGAATATGAAGTTGGTGCCTATCACGGAGATCAGGCTTCAACTAGGCTTCGAGCGAAAGTATGTGATTCTTGTGGGTGAATCAGAAGGTTTATTCGAAATGAGAGGATTTTACAATGAAAAAGTCGTTTTCTTTGGTCGTCGGACACGCATTCATGGGCGTAAACCTAGATGTTCTCATCTGTGAATGACCTCAGAATATAATGAGGCTTCCATGACTTCCTTCATCAAAGCGAATACCATGCGAATACCATAACTTAAAAAGCGAATACCATAACTTCCTTCATCAAAGCGAAGACAAAATCTCACCATTTTACTTATTTGGCAAATTCGATTGATTCTTTCCCATCTGCTAAGAATCTTAGAATTTTTACCCTCGCAAGTTTTTCATAAAGATGATTAAATTAAAAAAAAACTAAATAGTAGCATATATACGCTCTTGTGCACGGGATATTGAAGCTGCTACCAATCCAAGTATTTTAAATTATCCAAATCCTGCATTTAATAAACCGGATACGGAAATTAGAAAGACTTTGTAGAGAAAAGCCGCAGACCTTTTAGGATAACTGGCGATTTAGGGCCATTTTAGGGCCATCCGTGAACCTGTCATTCGTATAGCAGAATATAGCCTTACGCCAGAATTCGTATAGCCTTACGTAATTATGGGGAAAATAAGTGTTTGCCGGGTATCCGTTGAAATCTTTCGTACTATTTGTATATATCAAAAGCCAATATCCCATTTATGTACCCTGTGCAGTAAGAAGATATACATTATTTCTGTACGTCATCTATTCAGATTCATGGTGATTAAAATACTTTTTACTTTTCATCACTTTTAATTAGTTCAACTACAACTGTTTCTGGCGTTCTACGTCTTTTTCAAGTTGTAAAATTTTGTACTACTTTAAAATTTCGTAGGACGACGAAACCAGTTGTAGTGGAACGGAATAAAAGTGTGGAAAAGTACAAAGTGTTTTAATCACCATGAATCTGACTAACTTCCACAAAGTTATGTCACCGGCCATCAACTTTTTTTATGCATTCACCTTAAGTCGCATTCCCCTATATCACTTAGCATGTACCGGTTTCCTGTATTTCTGTTTGGGAACTGCTCGCTACACCATTCTAGCTCATTCAATGTTCAACCCCTAGGTATATTCGATGGGCGAAGGCTCACCACATGGTTGGTCGGTTATTCTGGGAGGCGACCTGCCAACTGAAGTAATTTGCGCCATTAAGAGTGAGCGGGTGTATACGCGGACGCAACCCGAAAAATGCTAATAGATATAATTTAAAAATTTGCTGTATCCTCAGGGAGCAAGATGAAGATGGTTTGAATATTTCGTGAAATAGCTGGAGCTGAAGGCCTGCTGTTGCTCAGAAAAAAATACGTGAAGAGGTCGCCGTACCCTCAGGGTAGATTGCGTAATTTTTGTCACAATTTCGCCATAAGAGAATGGGGAGGCGATGTGTCCCTAGTGGCTTGAAGACGAGCGGAGGGGTTGAGAGGAAGATCGTCAAGTGCTTATCTTCTTGAAAGCCTCTCGTAAGCCACACGTTGGGACACCAAGGGTACGTCTCGGGGAAATTGTTACTTTTCGAGCACTTAATTGATCAAAGGCATGTTTTTAAATCGCAGCTAAATGAAATTATATGACACGTAGTTACAATGAAAAATTATGCCATCATCATGAAAAAAAACTACCTTAAAATCACAATATGAGTGGCGAAAGTTATTACATTCTACCTTCTTTCACTGTGGCAACTCTAAATAGAGGCAGCTAAAAGAATCATTTATTGGTTACATTCAGTAAAATCAGACGGTAAATAAGTCATGAAACAAGGGATTTAACCCATGTAAGAGTTAAAATTCGGAAGGAAAAGGATAGAAGGTTTTGGAAAAGGGTGAAAATTTTATCCCCGGGTAGTGAGGAGAAGTAGTTGGCGAGCTGTGACGTGGGGTTGGAAGTGGGAAGGAGTTGAGGTTGACGCGTGGAAGGGTGGGAGTGAGGGGATGGAAGTGGCTGTCAGGGCTCCCCTTGGGGATGCTGGATGCTCCTCCGTAAGATGAAACCTCAAGGGACTGTGGACGGGCGGTGGCTCGTACTCTGACTTTGCGAAGGGGGCCGAAGGGGGTTTTGGTCGGTTTTCCGGAGGACGGCCTCTATCCTCTCTCGCCCACTCACAATCTCCTCCTCCCCCGTGAAACTGGACGGAGAGAAGTTAAGGGTGTCATTTAAAAGAGCTTATACATTATCTACATCTTTCCCAGCGAGCCAACGCGGAGTCATGTGGCAGCGGGTGTTCCTTGCTTGGGATGGAAGTGGAACAGGAGAGGGTAAATTAACTTTTTATAGTAGAATAGGAAATTTCTCCTAGTGCACACTATTTCCCTCTATGTGATTGTAAGTGCTGTGCTGAAATAGAAGGTTCTTGTAAATAACAGCCAGTTTCACATTATTTACTCCTTAATTTATCCGTTTTATCAGATAGTCTTAAGTTACTTTAGTGTAAAGTAACTTTGCAAAGCTTCAATGCGCTCGATTTGAAGAACATTTTTATTTTTTCTACAAACTTAAAATGAGCTATGCAACATGTAAGTCTATTTTTGCAACCATTCGAGTCCTTTGAGTATCTTAGAAACACTTAATATTCGTTCGTTGGAAGTTTTAATGTTCAGAGCGACATTTTCTAAAGACCAATGAGCATCTCTTGCAATTATTTATAGATGCAATCTACCGATTGATTTAGGTTGAGATGAACACATGATTACCCCCTCTTATCTTGACTGCATGGTCCTACCTCCTGTAACCATTTCCTTCTTCAAATCTATGTACTCCCTACACCCTCTTGTTGCCTCGCTAATTTAGCCTTTTCTATTTCTTCCTCACTCCCGGTATCCCAGCATCATCCCCTGTATCACGGTCGTCAGCATACCCTCCTTTCAATAATTTGATGCAAATATTTTGTCCATCCATCGACTTGGTTGCATGCTACTAGCTTCAACGGCTGTTAAATATGTTCGTAAGGTATGTCTTTAACTTAAAAAAAGGTGACCATGTTTCCCCTTGTTTACCAGCCGTGCATGGTTATAAAATACATGCTTGGTCTTTATGTGTGTGTCGTGTTTTTAAACTTGAAGGACTTGGGTATTTGGTGCAATTTATTCCTGTCAGGAAAAACAACGTCCAATTTAACGACCATAATCGTTCCTAACATTTTCGTCACCCCTAAACATAAGCTAACTACTTTAAATATCTTCTCGTGTTGTCGGGGAAAGGTTCTGTATGTATTCTCAAGAACATCAAAGATTCCACTTAGTTGTGTCCTAATGAAAAAAGATTTTTTCATAATCTTAATGACTTGGAAAATACGTCAAGCTCACGCTATGAATGTACATAAATTGCTTATTATTTTTCTTCTGTTAAAAATATCCGCTCTTTAAAAATAATTCCTCATGTAATATATGAACTAACAACCGTGTCACTGTATTTTTTGTAAGTTCGTAGTGGACGATGAAGTCCAGGAACAATAGAATATTTCTTTCTTTTCTTGAGAGTGTGGAACGAAGAAGCAAGGACACGTGAGAAAAGAGGAGAGGCCGAAGATGTAGAAGGTAAGGTGACGGTGTGGGGGAGTTGTTTGGCTGGGGCAATGGTGGGGCGAGATCGCGGAAGAGGAGAGAGTTAATGAAGGGTGACGGGGCGTTGGGAGGGGCTTTTCCGCCGCTAGGAGTTTTCAAGAAGCGGGGTGGATGGATGCCCTCTGTGGGAGGGAGAGGAAGTGGTGGGCGGCCAAGAGGGGGCGCGGGCGTGGGGAAGGATAGGGTGTGTTACGGAGAGACGCTACGCGCCGGGGACAGTTCGGGGGGGACGGGGGGGAAGAGGACTAAGAAGCAGGGGTGAAGGAGGGGGGGGGGGGCGAGTAGTGGAGAAGAATTTTCTTCTCACGAGAGTTTTAGACTGGGCGCTGCTGACCGACATAAGGGGTCGTGACTGTGTCGCTGCTGGTATCTTTTTTTCTCTCAAGATTCCTGCTTTCGTGTCCAATGGATTAAGTTGATAGAAAAAAACCTATTCTTTTAGGATTATATTTACAGTGGTATGAGTCAGTGAAATCTTCAGTGAAAATTTTCTTTCCTTCATTAATTTTTTTGAAGTACTTGCGACTAATCATCATCAGTAGTCATCAATCCGAAGATTGGTTTGCATCAGCCCTCCATTCCACTCTCCTCTTTGCCAACCGCTGCATTCCTAGTTAATTAATTTACTTTTACGTACTTTATGGTTTTCTCCGTGTATTCCATTCTTAGTCTTCATCTATAATTGTTCCCATTTATTTGTCCTTCCAATATTGTTTTCATTAGGTTATTGTGTCGTAAAATGTGCCCAATAAGTTTGTCTCTCTTTCTTCGCAGTGTTCATAATGCGTCTTTTTTCTCCTGCTCTTCGTAGGACTTCTTCGTCAGTGATTCTCTTCGTCCATTTTAATCTTCACCATTAGGTATTCGGTAACACCACATCTCTGTAACTTACAATCTCCTTTGCTCTGCTGCTGATATTGTCCAGGCTTTATTACCATATAAGAGCATGCTCCATCATGTGGTATAAGTTTGAAGCACCATAATAATTAGATTACTTTACCACGATTTACTAAAAGAGTCTGAGAAAACGCAATTTTAGCCTCCCAGGAGAGCAAAGCCATATCTGTAACTTAGGAAGTAAAACAATTTTATTCTGTTGGAGTCAAACCATAGAAATATCATTGCTATTATTTTTCATTGGCCCATATGAGTGTAAATAACTGCTACTCTGTCATTTTAATAATGCCATTATAAGACCTTCACAATGTCTTTGCTTGACTTCAGATTAAGGGGGCTGCAATACTCTCTCCTTGTACAGAGATATCTTAGAGTCGTGGGTGTGTATGGTAAGTTAATGGAATAAAAAAGAAGGGCATCACTCTTTTTCACATATTTCATCCCTCTTTCCCTAAAGTTAGGATTTTCAAACATTTCCTTGTCGCTTAGATGAGAGGTAAATTTGCTACGTTACACCAAAAGAAAGCATATCAGCCTCTGAATCAGGAAAAAAAACATTGCTAAAAAAAGTATTGTTCGCTGGTGTAAGTGTTGAATGTGAATGAATTAACACGACATGGCGACCTCGCATCAGCACTCAGAGATGGACAGAAGGCTGCCATAATTCCTGTCCGCCACAGGATTATGTCTGAAAAAGAACGAGGACCGTAGCCTAAAAAGTAGTGGGTCCGTATATAATTTTTCGGTTATATGTCTCAAAAATGTGACAGCAAGGATCAATAATGGGATTGTTGAATGAGTTATTCACAATGCACCTGTTAAGATTAAAGGTAAATTTATCATTCAAAACTTTAACCTAGCACCACCTTTTTGAAGTAATTGAGAGCTCTTTTTTATTGGCCGGATGTAGTATATATATCATCCAATAATAGCCATGCTAACCATTCTTGCCCAATGAAAATAAAGATATGAAGTTGAGAGTAACAAAGAAACTAATTATCCAAACACTTGCACTAATTATCCCCCCATAACGCATCCGTGTTTCGTAAAACCCACGAAGCCACACACGACTTTGCGCTTTTTTTTTCGCCCTCTCGCCGATGACCCGAAAAAAGTTGATTGAGGGCGTGTAGGTTGAGGAGGAAGGACGTAGAAGGTCGCGCGTTGAGTCACATTTTGCGCAAATTCTTCCGTTCCGAGCGATCGGAGAGCATCAACGTTTCGATCTGTCCCGGTTCGCTGGCGAGGCCTCTTTGTGAGTGGGCGAATTATCGCTAGGCGTACGCCACTGCTCGCTCCGCCATCTGTTGGCAAGGAGGAGGTGCTGAAGCATTACCGAGATTTAAAAAAACTTCCTCGCATTGGTAGAGGGGAGAACACATTTTTCGTTTGTTCGCAACATGTTCCCAACGTTGCTTTCCGAATGACTGAAAACGGTTTCCATGGAAACTCGGATAAATATAAGGATGTGTTGAGGAATGAGTCGAGGGAAAAAGAAAATGAAAAGAGAAATGGGAGTGAGCGTATTAGAGTGGAGCAAGGGTGATTGGAGTACTGAAGGTGTGATTTCTCGGAGGTGACAGAAGTTTTGCAGCGAAGGTATTAGCCGCGTTACGGGATCTTGTCCTGTCGTGCGTGCAAAATTCCCGGAAATGTTCATTCCACGGAAACACAACTTTGCCTACTGGAATGTGGAAGAGGAGGAAATGAGATTTGATGCAAAGCCAAGGAAGCGGATACCGAAGAAACTTTGAGACGGAATATCATGTCTTCAATATACGCCGATTTGAATATAAATTGAATTTCCAGGGTCGTAGCGTCAATTGGATGTATGCGAGTCTAAATGTGCTCTAGCGTTTGTTTCACTCGAAAGAAACCAATATGGTTTCTTTCGAGTGGCACGAATTTCGGCAATGAAAACCTTTTAATCTCATAAGGAACTATTTTGAATGTTCAAACCCTCCTGAGCTAAGAGGAAGCATATAAATAAGTGAGATATATAATTTAACATAATTTGATAAACTCTGAAAGTTTTATACTTGCATTGATTTTGAATTTATGAATGTTTTTATTTCCCTTTTTATTATATTTTTTTACCTCAGGGAAGGTTTCAAAATTAAAGTGATGATGAGCAACAAATGCACATCAACGGGGAAATGAAAGAAAACATATGAATATAGGTCGTGTGGAATACCTCACGGTATTGCGATTGTTAAATTTATGTTTTAATAAGAAAAAAATATTACTGCTTAATTTTCAAGTAGAACAAAAATACGATGCATTTTTTTATTTCAATTTTATTCCGAATTATTCATGTAATTAAGAACTCATGGTTTACGGAGATATACGACACCCTCTGGGGCAATTACAGTTAAAGCCAAAGATTGATTTTCTATAATAACAGTCGTGTTTCTTGGAAAGAAACGTTTTGGGAACTTCGGTAAACAAGCATTTCATTAAAACGAATTTATTAAAAAACTTTTACAAACCACAGAGAAATATACGTACAAACACGACCCGGGTTTCGGCGCTAAGCACCATCATCAGGTGATGAAGCAATACAAGCAACCTGTATATATACCATGTATTGTATTGCTTGTATTGCTTCATCACCTGATGATGGTGCTTAGCGCCGAAACCCGGGTCGTGTTTGTACGTATATTTCTCTGTGGTTTGTAAAAGTATTTTAATAAATTCGTTTTACAGAATGGTATACCACCAAGTTACCAGTGAGCTTATTTTATTTATAAGCATTTCATTGTTTACAAAAGTAATTTTTATTTTTTTAAGCCACGTGGGGTTTATCTGAAAACTTTGGAAAAATATTGTTTTACCAGGAAATGGAGTTGTAGGTACATAATAGAATCTTAGTCAAGGTTATAACGTGTAGCTGTTTTGTAATCATATGGTGAGTAAACATTATCTCAAAGCATATGGTGAGGGAACTGCCGATTGCGAAGAGCAGAACCAAAATCATTTGGGGAGCTTCCAAATTTCCTTTGCCTAAACTTAATCAATCTGGAAGTAGTGATCTCGGTTATTTTACATCCAACCTCAGATTTTAGGTGAAATTTGTGAATGAAAGTGAAAATGGACGGTGGCTGTAAAACTTTTCGTAAGGATTACTTAAAAATTTCATTGTTTACATGCTATTTTTCTGTACTCCTGCTTTTATTATGGTTCTTGTATGTGGCGTGTTTGCAAACTGCCTTCATCCAAGACTTCACTGTAGGTTTTTCATTGCGTAAATCATTTTTATATGAGTTGACGCTGTGCATGAGTTGAAACGAATAAATAGTCTAAGTAGTTGGTGCAATAATTGTCAAAGGCTCGGCTGTCACTTTAATTTTCTGTCGCTCCCGAAATTTTCTAGAAAGTTACATGTAATATTCACTGATTGTCTTAGATTTGGAATTAAATGCTTTTAATTTTTCTATCTATTCATGAATCATTCTCTATTACATTTCTGCAAGTATATCCTTTCTTATTTGAGAGATATTTAGACATATTCCTCGAAATACCCAAGTTTTTCAGCATTTCACAATATATCAATTATTTTCGACGTTTATGGGCTCACATTGATTCGTGCTGCTATTCTTTAAAACTATCTAAAAGCTTTCAAAAGAATACACTTGCGAATTACTCTAGTTTAAATAGAGCCAAACAAATTTTACGCTGACGTCGACGCGTAACTTTATACTAATACTTCGTGGTCATTTGCTTTTGTGTGATGACGCCATACAAAGATATCAATTTGTTTTACTCTATCATGCCTCTTTTGAATGGCATATAACTCGCTCGGATATCTTTATTCTTTCCCAGTTATAAAGAGCCATTTGGTGTAAAATATTTTGTTTCATTGCCGCCATTCAAAGGCAGCCTCCGTACATAAATAAAAAGCTTGCTTCAAAATCTTAAGCCATACTAATATTATCTTGTGGGTTATTTTCTAGGTGGATAGATTTTTTAGGACTTTAAAGTTCAGTCTCTGTGTCGATGGAAACATTAAGACCGCGGTATTCATATACGTCTGTATAATACCAAGTCTGCCATCAGGGGCGTGTATTGGGGGGTGTTTGACCACTAGCTATAAAAAATGGAGGGAAAAGGTAAATGGAATTCGGAAAAGGGAGGGAGAACATCTTATTTTGCCTCTGTTTTTGTTACAGTCATTAATGGTGCGTGGTAGAAGGAATTTTTGTAACTATCAGTTTAGGAACGTATTTTTCTTATTTCGCCGTTTCTATCAGTTATACAGGTATAGTGCGGGGTTGAAGTAATAGCTTCCCGAGACTCTACCCTGAGACTCTAGTTATCTGAATATTTCAATAAATCATAGAATTGCGTTCATATTTCTAGTCCCTAGAGGATCCCAACCTAGTATTCCATCAGCAGTGTTACCATTTCTCTTCAACTACAATATTTTTTATTTTTTATTCATCCAGAGGCATACGATACATGTACATAGGACAAGAGAATAAATACCAATATTAAAATACAAAATAATAATATTAATTCAGAAATTCCGAGACAGAGTAAAAGCATTTATGGAGAAGGTAGTTATAATTTTCCTTTTTAAATTTTGTACGCTAGTAATATCTTTAATTCTTTTGGGTAACTTGTTGTAGATGTGTATGGCCATTTTCTTTGTCCCTTGGAATTTTAGTTAGTGAGATATCTCTCTACCTGTAAATCTCTCTTTCTTCTAGCATCATGGAGATGATAGGAGTAATTTAATCGAAAATTAGGGTCTAGTGTTACTTTTTACAAATGCTAGTATGTGGAGTAGATCAATGCAAGGTAAAGTAAGGATTTTAAATTTCTTAAAAAGTGGCTTACAGGTTTGCCTAAAAGGGACATTTCCAATAATCCTCTCATTTTTTTGTATTCTGAATTTAATCAATCTGGAAGAGGAACATCACAAAATGATTCCATAGGAGACCCTGGAATAAAAGTAGCCTAAGTACATGGCAAACAGTACTTCGTGACTGACAGAAAATTTTAAAATAAAAAAAAGATAGAAAAGCAGAATTAAGGTTTTTTACATAAGTGATCTATGTGATCGCTCCAACTTTACTGCGGATCAATATGAAGACTTAAGAATTATAGGCTGTAAATTGGCATGTAAATGTGATCATTACGTATTGAGTGAAGATCCTCGTTACGTTGGTTTGTTTTCCCAAATACTATGATCTGGGTTTTATCTAGATTCAGCCTTTTTTATTTTGTAAGAACCAATCTACTACTTTCAAAATACTTACTTCACTTGCAGATATGAGGTTAGTGACATTTAATCTGGATAGTAGGACAGTTATATCATCTGCATGCATAATCATACATGTCTCCGTGGAATAAAGTACATTAGGTTAATCATTGATGAAGATTAGAAAGGGAATGGGCCCTAGGATTAAACCTTAAGGAACTCCAAGTGTATCTGATACGGTATTGGACTTATAGTTACCATTGCTATCACTTATTATGACTAACTGTAATCTGTTTGCAAGGTAGGTTTCTAACCACTTGCATAGCTTTGCCCCTTATGCCTAGTCCAAAACATTTTCTGAGAAGAATGTATCTGTCTACTGTCTTCCTTGATACGAAAATTGTGCACATGTTCGTACCTGAGGTGATCTTCAGTGAAGGAAATCCCGAATACCAGACAAGGAAATACGGGTCCATAAAGAAATCATCCTGGAAGAGACGAACTTGGAGGAGAGTCTGACTAATTGTTTCCGGTTCTCTTGCGTGTGAGTTGGAGCGTAGGACATTCATACGCACCCAACCCCCACCCTTCACCCACGCCGCCCCCCATCAGCCGTTTTCAAACTTTCATCCGATTCCTTCTCCCACGCTCCTTTTTTATTCCCATTGCCCGCCACCACCTTTATTCCATCACTATGGCAACCCCAATCCTTACCCGATTGTCTCGTTTTGACCGCCATCTTCCCGTTCCCGTCCCTCACCCCCCCGTCCACTGCATAATACAGCACGCTGTCGGCAGAGTCGGCAAGAGGGGGGGGGGGATTGGTCGGCGAATTCAACTACTCCCCCTCTTCCGATTCTAATCCTTGGGGGACGCCTCGTCGGTCCTTTTTTTCGGTTATTATTATTAACGGCTGAAGGCTTCCCGAAGGGATCTTGCCAGGAGGGGTAGTAGCGGGTGAGGGTGTGAGGTGCTCTTGGAGAGAGTGGTTGTTGATGTTTCCGTGGTGATGAGTAGGCGGTTTCCAAGAAGAAGAGGGACCAAGGAGGGACTGATTGTGGGGGGTTTCCTGCGATCCACAAAGATTTGCATTCTCCACTAGAAAAGTCAGGGGATCCGGGTTTACCTCAGACGGGAGTTTGTTAAGTCTCTAGTATACGTAATGTTTCCACTGGAATACAATGAGGAAAAGAGACCCTAGTATTGCTGTTTAAGTGCGTACATTTTTAAATACCTGCATTACTATGTTATTTTCAAATGCATAAGTAGCTAATGACTGACCTCTAGACATCCTATGCCGCGCGCTATTGCTAAGAATAACTTGGGTGCTGATGAAAGCGTATACAGCCTGGGAAGACGATTGTCTGAAAAAAGCCGCTCTTAATGCAATAAAATGGCCACGGTGGCGACGGGGTAAAGTCCTCGCCTGCTAATCCCAGGGTAGTGGGTTCGAGTTTCACCTGAGAGGATTATTCACCACTTAGGACATAGGTGTTTCTGTTCGTTCTGTTGTCAGGATTGTGGAAATTAAAAATATAATCATTAGTCTTGGTGGGCTCAATAATAATAGTATGACCCCACTCGAAACTTCGGCCAAATTTACGTTCAACAATCGAAAGTCTTCCGGGTGGGTGCCTTCCGTACCGTAATTCTGAGTCATATTTTTAGTGAAACTCACGTTAAAGGCTCACGCAGTCTAATTCGTAGAACGCTATGTTGAGGAGATCCATAGGCTTGTGGTAGATGTACTGAGAAGGGGCGTAGTGTTATATGAGGATTGGAAGGTTAAACCCTATAAATATAATTCTGAGAGTTTGATTTGCCTTGTAGTAAAAACGGTGGGCTCATTGCAGTTAGGGTGGTCAAAAGTAAACAAAGTCACACAGCTATTACCCAGTTAATCACTGTACGGATTTTTATAAATTGCATTATTCCAGTCTCAAATTCGTGCTCAGCGCTTCTGCCGCAAGCTTTCCACGAGGGCTTTATAAGAGCTTGCCAAGAAGACCCTAGGGCCTTCTTTTTTCCCCATAGATACAGCGCAGCCAGCTCGCAGTTCCAGCTCCGCCTTCCCCGTTCCAGCCACTCCTCACACTTAGAAAGTGTGCGTAGCAAATCCCAACATTTTTTTCTTACGCATTTTCTGACCCGATGGAGCAACACTTCCACGAGATAATCTAGTTTGTTCTTCTGTTTTTCAAATAAAAAGTTTGTCTTCGCGCTGGCGAATTAATCCAATTTTCTTGTCTTATTCTTTAAATTGTCTCTGCTCTGGTGATGGCTCAAACTTTTTCCGTCAATTCGGCGACGGCTCCCCAAAAATTGGAGGAAATAATAGGAAATCTATTTTTTCCTGCAACTCTGCCGTCGGTTTGGGAATCGCTGAGAAAACCATGAATACAGCCATCATATTTTCAGTTTTTTCAAAGGCGATTCAAGATATATTTTGCTAACTCCAAATATACTACTGATATATTAATCCATATCCAGTTCATCCATTAGATTGCTATAGTCATAATATAATATTAGCCATAGCATAATTGAACCAGAGAGCATTTTCAGACTAAAGGGAAAAGTTTTATCACCAACAAGGTCGTTAGGAAGCCTTGTGGGGAGCAGCAAACATATTCTTGGAGTCACTAGATTAATCACATTAAGGTGCTTTAAGGAAAATTAGCTGCTGGATAAATATTTAAACTTGCGTTTACTAAATAAATGGAAATTGTAGTCGACTTTTGTATTAATGTTTGATAAATATTAGTTTTAAATATATATTTAAATATATATAAAATAATAATTTGGTACGAAGTTTTAATTAGCAGAGTAATATGTAAGGAAGTGGGTTTCGCTCTGTACACGGTCCTTCTCCTAGATTGCTAAGCTCTTTTACTTACAAGTCAGATTTGTATAAATTTCACTGTCCAATAAAGGTAAAATGAACTTTATCTTGGAATTACCATAACTTCAAACCTATCGTGGAGGACACACATATTAAACATATGCGACTGGGCATTAAAGAAACTTGGATTTATCAGGTGTATATTAAGAAGGGCCTCGGATGAAAAAGTGAAAGAGAGGTGCTACTTCGCTCTGGTTAGGCCACACCTCGAATTCGCTGCGAGCACTTGGGAGCCTGGATAGAATGATTTGATTCGGAAAATAAATAAAATACAAAGGAAAGCTGTGCGCTCCATTCAAAACTGCTGCGAGTGAACAAAGTGTTTCGCTGCTTTTAGAGGGATTAGGTTGGGAACCACTTGAGACTAGTAGGAGGCTACACGCTAGGCTTAGATTCCTTGAGATATTTCGAACGAGAGTATTTCAGTATCACGCGGAGGATATCATTTTGACGCCGCACTACATCTCTAGGTCGGCTAAGAAACATTAAATAAGAGAGATACGTTGACGAACAAATAGGTACGCATGTTGGTTCTTCCCACGCACATTAGGTAAGTGACCATAGTAAAAACTGTACTGAAAACTGCCGAAATACCCTTCAACGTTTCACCCACCTATAATATTCTCCTTTACACCTTTACGCGGCTGGTGTCCTAACACCCCCTGCCACACGCCCATACGACGGCTCGCATGGTACCTAGTATGTAGATGTGGATGAGAGTTCTTTGTTCATGAACGTGAGGTATTGCATGTGCGTGTTATTTGCATTTTTTCACTTCTTAAATGAAGGATATATCCGTGGCTCTCTCTCTATCTTGCCACACTTATTATGCGAGAGAAAATTCACCTGTCCTTTGAAAATCTCCCTCATCTTACCTGAGTGGTCAAATTTTTCAATCTTTTCTTTCTTTGATTAATACAAATACTGCTGTATGTTATCGGAATGGCCATGTTAATGGAGACGGCCTTAGAAACGAGTTTCTCTATCTCAATGCATTCATTCGTGATATCGGCCGGAAAATTTCTCCAGCATTGAAATAACGTATTTGAAAAAATGTCAAAATAGTCTCTAAAACAGCAACGTAATTAAATAACCTATCTGAAATATATAACCACCAAAAATTCTATTTTATATACCAAATTCCACATACTGCTCATTTCTAAATGTTCTTTGAAAAATGATGCATAGTATGAGGTATTACAGTGTATAATAGATAGGCGCTTATTTTTCGAAACTTGAGTTCCATTGAAATTTGCACGCTAAAAATGATCGATTTTATGAGAAAAGAGACATGTTTCAGTTTTATATCTGTGCGACTCGACATAGCTGTAGCATAGACGCCAGGGGTCAATGTCAGCTGATTCCAGAATAGCATTTTTCTGGGTTGCACAACCAGAAATATGGTAATTAAGTCATTTAAGAGTATCTTTGGGGCAAACGTTTCGACAACTTTGGCGTATTTTGCCAGTCTTCATGTAGAACTTGGCTGCGCGTGACATTCAGCACCAGGTGAAGAGCGGGTTGCGTCCAGGAGCCAATTTACCTGCCTCATATCTAGACCTCGGGTACTGTAGAGCACTGTCACTTGCCGCTTCAATCATATACATAGGTAGGCCCTGGTATACAATAAGCTAATTCCATGAAAAAATCTACAAACTAGTGGTAGACGGTTTAAATGGACTGAAAAACGTTTTTTTCCCCACCAAAGCGATAATTTTTAACATACCAATTTCCAATGTCACTCGCATAACTAAAAATAAATGTTGCACTTTGGAAGAAGTATAGAAAAAAGTTAAAATGCCGTTAAGTTAAAATGGATGACTAATTATAATTTTCATTTTAATGAAAGTATGTACAATTCAATACTGCTATATGCTACTTGACCTGTATTCAAATTACCGTTTTAAATCAATGCAGCGAGTTCCCGTTCACCATGAAATATTTTGGAAAAATATGATGTTAAAACTTATATTACTTAGACTTAAAAGAGAATCTTGGTCATGAATAATTGCAGTAAGCGAAATTATTAGAATGTGACAATATAAAATGTCTTACTCGCATGCGTACCTGAATAACCTAAGTCTATTTTTTGGAATTCCAAATCATACACTTTTTGCGCACGAGGCCTGTTTCATTCATGCAAACCATCGTCTATTGTCTTTAAGGCAACACACACTTGGGGTCCCCTTCAAAATGTAGAGGGTTTTATCAGATTGTCTCACGTACTTCGTGAGCTAAAATTTGCTCGTTTGGATTGTATTCAACATGCTTATCCAATCATTAAAAACTATAGCAGAGCGAACTTTTACATATAAAATAGGAGAAAATAAAAGTGATGATATCAGGCCTCACATTGTTGAAATTATGGATGTCCACCTTAAGAAAAACCAACTTTGTAGTTTCCACAAACTTTATTCCACAGGAGAAATTAATTAAGCTGACGATCATTCTATCCAATCGTTACTGACAATATTTAACGGCACTGTTATACGTGTTTAATCGATGTTCTTGGTTACAAATTCCAGGCTTCTTATTAAATGGAATGACACTTAACGAATTCCTAATATTTTATTTTTTACTGACCATAGTTTCGACATACAATGTCATTAGTCAGTCAAGTTTTTGACCTTCTTTTCCTTCCCGTTCCACTCCTTTGGCAGAACTGAAGTATTCAGCGGTATTCGAATATTTTATACGTGCTTTCAACACAAAGAGATTTTATGTTTCACTTCCAAAAAAGTAAACTATTCTATCTTATTGATACAATCCACAAAAAATACCAGTTTTTCTTTACATATTACGCATAACATATTGTGACTCTTCGTTGAAAGGATATCCCTATTGATTCGATATTTTACACCTATATTGACTGTAAAATTTACTTTGCTATAGGTACCTGTTGTTAAAAAATCAACTCAACACTTTTTTGGCATAATTTTCTCAAACAAGTAGTTAAATTATCATTGTTTTGTGAATTACAGTACATATGCAGCACAGCATGACATACGTTAAATATGTCATTACAATTTATCATTTTCCACTTTCGTAAACACCGTGGAATCACGTGCGAAATTTCATTAGTTTGAAACTAATTATCAAGAACATCAGGCTTCTTCAAATTCCAAGTGCGTCAAGGAACGCCATTCTAGGCATGTGAAGGGATTCTGTGACTAGACGGTGCTACTAAACCTACATTGGTAACGAATATTTATTTGCAGAACTCCAACAGGCTCTAATTACCATGCAGAACTCAGTTTATTGTTTCCACATAAGTGTCACTCATTTTAAGGAAAATATGTATCAAAAGATATCATGAGTTACTAGGGACATAGATCAAACAATATGATTTCATGTACGATGAAATTCCGTCGGACGTATGATTGTAAGCCGAAAATAATTGGAACTTATTTCTGTAATGGAATATTATATTAGAAATGTATGTACTTGAACTCTCGTTTCCATTTATTTACTACCCTCCTCAATGTATAGGCAATAACTGTAAGAGCATTAAGTGAATCTTCATGTACCACATATTGTTTGAGAAGAAAAAAAAATAATAGTATCAGAGAAGATGATTTTTATGTGGACGAAAAAACTTCTAAACTTCTGATTGGTTGTAGAGTCTCACTCAATAGGTGACCCTAATGTTTTTCACTGTCTTTCATGAAAACTCATTTGTTTATGTTTTCTTATTTTAGTGAATTTTCATCTTCACTCGGAAAAGTAACGCTATATAGAAATTTATGTTATTTAATTCCTTTAAAAATGTATATTCACTATGACTGAGGGCAAGTGTTGACATTAATGGGCAGAAAGTAGCTATTTACCATAATTGTTTATGCTGAAATGCTTCATTCGCACATGCCCTTGAAACACAACAGGTTTAGCCACCTGTGTATTAGGGCGGAGAGGAAAGGCGATTTTTCGCGGATAAACTTGGCCCTCGGAAAAAAGTTGTCAAAGTGACTCAAAATAAGGCCAGAAAAATTTGGGACCTCTAGGTCAACCCTAGACCTTTTAGCCGTGGCCATTTATGGGGAGGGGGACTGAAAAAGGAAAACGTCATGTTTTTATAGCGGCTCCCCATGGATTTTGCAGAGTTGCCCACCATCAGGTAAAAAAATTCGTCCATTTGGACGTATCTGCAGCCGTTAAGCCACAAATGATCTATTTTGAGTGCGCGTCCACGCGTAATTACGCAACGGCCACGCAGCGTCGCGACATGTCGCAGCGCAATGGTCAGCAGGCCGCTCGCGCCTCATGCCGCCTCGCGTCTCCTGCCCGCTCGCGTCTTCTGCCCGCTCGCTTCTGCTGCCCGCTCGCCACGAATGCAGCAAAACTCATCATGCATGCGTCTTCTATCTTTGTTCTAACTAATATTATATAATTAAACATAATTTCCGGGGAATATTAATTACGGAAGAGTTATTTGAAATTAATATAACACTTCTAAATTGCCTCAGGTGGCTTTTGGTGAGTGCTAGGCGCTGACGATGTATACATATTTTCTTGCCTGAGTTTTTTAACCCTGGTAAAACTCCCAATATCCTCGATTTTCACCCCTTCTCCTCCCTGTCATCCTTCGGTTTTCCCTCTCATCACCTCTCCTTTCTCCCTTCCTTCCCTACCGCCTCCAAAATATTTATATATTGTCAGCGCTTTGCGCCATTTCATTTGGTGTAAAATTGTACCTTACTATTTCAATGAGCATATACAGTGGCTACAGTTCGCTACTAGGCATTCAGTGAAGTCGCGCTTTTCTCTACGCGTTCTCCCTGTTAGTCAGTGCTGTGGTAGTCATTTTTTGTGAGAATTTGAAAAAAAGAACCGGGATGTCCCTCAGAGCAGCAGCAATGATCGTCAGTGCATTCTTAGCCTACTCAAAGCTCATAACTCCGGAAGACAAATCAAGAGGTAGTGGAGCGGAATTACGAAGACAGAAAAAGAAGTGCTAAATTCAGTATAAGCATAGGGAGAAAAATCAAAAAGTGCAATTTAAGGTTTGTATTTTGACGGCAGAAAGGATAAAACAATTAAACTGGAGAAAATAGGCAAGAGGACTTATCAATCTAAGGTTAGGAAGGAACATGTCGTGTTAGTTGAAGAGCGAAGCTCCCACTTCCTGGGGTTTGTCTCCCCTACAGGAGGATCTGCAAGAAACATCAAATATGCAATTCTTGATTTTTTTTCGAAAGAAAATATTGAATTTAAAAGTGATTGGATGCGACGGCACCAAAGTGAATACATGTCAGAAAGGAGGCATCATCCGTTCACTGGAAGCACAGCTCCGAGGTCCCTTACAGTGGTCTATTTGTCAATTACACTTGATTGACTTAAGGCTGCGGCATTTGGTAGAAAAATTAGACGGGAAAACTAAGGGTTCAAATTTGTTTGCATAACCTATTGGCTCCGCCCATTACTCTTGATATCATACGATTCAAGCCAATTCCAAGAAAATTGTCCCACTTGTCAGACTTGACATTGCTGAGCACTTAGCAGCAGTATCTTTGGAAATTTCCAATGATGAGTCGAAAGGATTTTGCCCGGAAAATTTGGCCGGGAAAACTCCAGGGAAAGTGACTTTTTCTCGCAGGCTCAGTACGGCCAACCGACTACTGGGCTATACGTGTCCACTGAAAATCCAAGTGCTAATTTACAAAATCTAGTGTCATTCACTCAAAACGTATACGCACCTGTCTGGTTTTCAGTGAAGCAATACCATTTTATACACAACGGTGCTGTAAATTTATGGAAACTAATAAATTGGCCGAGATATCTACCGGAAGATCTTAAAAAAGTCTTTGATCCTGTTATCCAGAGAAACGGTTTTTTTGGGCACCCAGAAAATTTACACCTCTCAATGATTGCTGACCATCGAGAGAAAGTGCAAAGTGATGCTTGGAAAAAAATCTTAGAGGCACGAAGAAATACGCGTGCGATCGAAAATCCAACAACTTTCGAATTACCAGATTTTAATTTTGATGCAGAAGACTACACGCTGCTGATCAAACGGGACGAGAACACCGACGAGAACCTGCTCTATTGAATCTCACTGCAGAATAAATTTGAAAATTACTTGAGCAATGCACAACTTTGGAACTTATTTTCCATACCACACGCAAGCAGTGGAAAGATTTGATAAAGAGGGAACCCAAGCTTCATTGACATCCGCAACAGACGAAGAGAGACAATTATAAATGCTGAAAAGACTAGAATGCAGAACCAAAATGCCAGCCTTCGAAAACAAGTCTCAGTTCATGCTGTGATAGGGTAAGTTCTATACATATCTGCCTGACTTCAAAAAAAAATAAATCGATATGACCTTAAGTGTTCAATGAAAATAATTTTTAAACATGAATACTTACACACAGATAAACCGATTGGTCTACAAAATGACCGCTTGCTTATTTTTCAGATAGCATCTAATCTGATAAAGGAAATGCGTTCCTCAAATGATTTGAGTGGGTGGGGGGGGGGCGGGGGAGCTCATAGTGCAGTTACCTCGACGTGGTGAGCTCTGGTAACAATTTTGGCATTCTTCCTTTATGTTGTGAAAGAATTGTAAAAGTAGGCTCAATCCTGCACAATCAGGGAGTTTTTCTCTACTCCCTGAGTGATGACGGTTTATTATATTAATTTCAAATAATTCTTCCGAAATTTTTATTCCCCGAAAATTGTTTAATTATCTAATATTAGTTAGACAAAAGATGAAAGACGCATGCATGATGAGTATTGCTGCATTCGCAGCGAGCGGGAAGCTCTGCAACGCGTCGCGACGCTGCGTGGGCGTTGCATATTTACGCCCGCCCGCGCCCTCAAAATATACAATTTGTGGCTTAACGGCTGCAGATACGTCCAAATGGACGAAATTCTTGACCTGAAGGAACGTAACTCGGCAAAATCCATGGGGAACCGCTATAAAAATATGACTTTTTCTATTTTCAGCACCCCTCCCTATAAATAGCCACGGCGCGAGGGTCTAGGGTTGACCTAGAGGTCCCAAATTTTCTGGCCTTATTTTGAGTCACTTTGACAACTTTTTCCAGAGGGCCATGTTTCTCCACGAAAAATTGTTTTTTCCGACCCGCTCTACTGTATATGGTACTTCAATCTGTGTTTGACTTGACTTGAATCCAATTATTTTGCTTGCGTTATACTAAACAAATAAAAATACCAATTTTTGTTTATAGTGAAACATAAACTCCGCTTAAATATCTCTTGGCGTGCATCATATCTGCGGTAATCTCACCTACACCATTTGTCGTCGCTGAGGGCGTGCAAAAAGCCCCATTAAATTTTATATCTATTTAGTTAGGAAATGCATAAGAAAATATTAATAAGAACCCATTTTGTCTATGAGCCACTTTGATTTCTGGCATAGATTCAGAATTAATTATCCCAGTTCCAAAAATTTCCCTGACTCCTCCTTCTTTGGTTTGTTTTACGAATTTGCTAAAAATAAAATTTAACTAATTAACTACTAATTGCAATATTTCGTGAATTCCAGTATTTCGCAGCGTCTGTACCAAAGTGAGGCGGCTGTAAAAGGTGTCTGACCCCAGTGGGGCAGCCTCAGAGGTGATAGAGTCACGTAAAAAACACTATTGAGTAAGGCCACGGAATACTATCTCAATTTAAACTAAAACCTTGAAATTATTGACAGTTCTCAAATGATAATGAATTCTGGCAACTACGGGACTCGGCCCAGAGGGCCGGGTGTCGAGCCCGGCATTGGTGGGAGAAAGGCCCCTGCGGTCGTCATCACACGAAACGTCTTGCTCAGACGTAGTAGCAGCAGAGGAAAAGAAGATAAAGAAGAGGAACGAAACAATCAGAATAGGCACGTGGAATGTTAGAACTATGCTGAGGGCTGGGAAGCTAGAGAAAATAAAGCAAGAAATGGAGAGGGTGGGTGTATACATCATGGGTCTGGGTGAAGTAAGATGGAAGGATGACGGGGACTACTGGAGCGGTGGCTATAGAGTAATTTACAGTGGAGGGAATGAAAGTCAGCGCGGGGTTACATTCGTAATGAATAGGAAACTAGGTCGAAAAGTAGTGTATGCAGAACAAGTGAGTGATGGGATTATATTCGTGGAACTAAAGGCAGATCCTACGAATTTAGTTATAATCAAGGTTTATATGCCTACCTCTAATCATAAAGAGGAGGAGGTAGATGGGGTATACGATCAGCTAGAGGAAATAATTGGTAGGATACCTAGGAGTAAGCACTTAGTAGTAATGGGGGGTTGGAAAGCGGTGGTGGGTAAAGGAAGAGATGAGCGGGAGGTGGGCGATTACGAGCTAGGAAGGAGAAACGACTGGGGCGAGAAAGCTGTGGAGTTTTGCCGTAGAAATAACGTAGTACATAATTACAAATACATGGTTCAGACATCATCCTCGACGTAGGGACACTTGAAAGAAGCCGGGAGACACAGATAGGTTCCAGATATATTATATAAAAGTTCGTCACAGATACAGGAATAGTGTTAAAAACTCGCATACTTATCCAGGAACTGATGCAGACACAGACCACAACTTATTAGTCATGAAATATCGGGTAAAACTGAAAAAGTTAAGAATGGGAAGGAGGGTACGAAAGTGGAATTCGGAGGCATTAGCTGGGGAAATGAAGAAGAAGTATCGAGAGAAGGTGGATGAGATAATGGGTGAGGAACATGGAGTTAGATCAGTGGAAGATGAATGGGGAAGTTTGAAAAATGGAATTGTAGAAGCGGCGAAAGAAACGGTAGGCGTAGTCAGTGCAACTAAAATTAGAAAACCGTGGATCACGAAGGAGATGATAAGGGAGATGGAGGAGAGAAGGAAATGAAAGAGCGTAAACTAGGAGCTAGGTAAGAGAAAATACCGAGAATTAAATAACAGGCTTAGATGTGAAACAAAGAAAGCAAGAAAAGCGTGGTGGAGAGAACAAATTGACTCGTTAGAGAAATACCAGAAAGAGGGAAGAGCAGATGCATTATAAAGGAAAGTAAAGGAACTAACGGGTGGTAGTAAGGGAAGGGGAATTGCAACGATAACAGATATGACGGGAAAGGTGATTGTAGAACCGAAAGAGATCCATGAGAGGTGGAAGGAGTATGTTGAAGAGCTGTATGGTAAAGAAATAAAGCCCAATAGGTTAGATATAGAAAGGGAAAACGATATCGACAGAGATGGCATCGGAGCAAGTATCCTAGATAGCGAAAACGTAAGAGCTCTACGAGACATGAAAAGGAATAAGGCGGTGGGAATAGATGACATACCTGCAGAGTTTTTAAAGAGCTTGGGGAAGAACGGAAGAGGAAAACTGTTTCCGCTTATTCGTAGGATCTATGAGGATGGAGTGCGGCCGGAAGACTTCCCGAAGACTATACTAATGTATACATTTTTATTCCTATGCCAAAGAAGAGTAAGGCAAAAACGTGCGAAGACTATAGGACAATAAGCTTAATATCCCACGCGGCCAAAGTAGTTCTGAGAATTATAAACAGAAGGCTAGAGAAGAAGGCAAATGAATACCTGGATGACGACCAGTTCGGGTTTAGGAGAGGGACGGGAACGCGAGACGTTATAGTGGTGATAAGGGCGCTAGTAGAAAGAAACCTAAAGTATGGGCAGGATGTTTTTGCATGCTTCGTAGATTTTGAGAAGGCGTTTGATCGGGTGGATTGGACGAAATTATATTGAAGAAATTAGGGGTCGATTGGAGGGACAGGCGTCTGATTCGGAATTTGTATATGAACCAGACGGCGCAGGTTAGGGTAGCCAATGGAGAATCGGGATGGGCCACGATAGGATGGGGAGTGCGACAGGGGTGCCCGCTATCGCCGTTGCTTTTTAACGTGTATTCAGAATGAATGGTAATGGAGGCATGGAGGGATGAGGAGGTAGGAATAAAGGTAGAAGGGGAGCTGATAAAATCAGTGAGATTTGCAGATGATCAAGCATTGGTTAGCTAGTCTGCCAAGGGGTTACAGTCAATGGTGAATACATTAGAGGTGCAGTGCAAAAAGTATGGGACGAAGATCAATCACAGGAAAACGAAATTAATGAGATTTCTAGAAGTAAGAAGGTGAGGCTGAATATAAGGGTGGGAGGGCAGAAGATAGAGCAGGTCGAGCAGTTTACGTATCTGGTTATTATTTTGGAGGAGAATGGGTTTAGTGGTAAGGACATCAGATGCAGAATTGCTCTAGCTAAAGAAGCATTTTCGAAGAGTAGGGAATTGATGAGGGGGGTCTGAGAAGAGACGTAAAGAAGAGACTGGTGAAAACTTTAATATGGAGCGTGGCGCTATATGGGTCGGAAACTTAGTCATTGCGAAGGGAGGATGTGCGTAGACTTGAGGCGTTTGAGATATGGGTTTGGAGAAGGATGGAGAAGGTTAGCTGGATGGCGAGAAAGACGAACGAGGATGTATTGGATGTGGTTGGAGAGGAGAGGAAGCTTGTGGCAGAGGTTTGGATAAGGCAGAGGAGATGGATGGAGGAGGTTTTGAGAGGAGAGGGAATGTTGAAGAGAGTGATAGAGGTGAGAACACTGGGGAAGCGTGGAAGAGGAAGGAAGAGGATAGGAATTCTGGACGAAATATGAGGAGGTAGAAGATATGAAGAATTGAAGAGGGATCTAATAACGGGCCATTCCAGGAACACAAAAGGAACAGAAGTGGGCCTATGACACTTCCCTGTGGAACGCCCGATGTAAATTTTACTTCATTAGAGATAGCGCCATCTAATACAACCATTTGCACGCGATTGCTTAAGAATTCTCTAATCCAGGAAATTGCGTCGTCGTCTAAACCGTTCTGCATAAATCGGTGCAATTAATTTTCAATTTCCTGTGCGAATCCAGGTCCCTCTGCTGGTACAGAATAAAATAAACGCTCGATGTTGTTGGTTACTTCATCTCATGACGAGCATACAAGAGTCGGTTAGGGGTAATCAGTCTTGTAAGGAAATTACACAGCTGGTAGAGGTGGTGGAAGGATATTGCATTAAAGCATTTAAAGTTAGAAAGAACAAATAATTGAAATATTTTCCTACATACAACAATACATACCAGATCACCACCCAGCCGGCATGATTAACAGTAAAAATCGACCGAGGTTTGGCTAGAAATTTGCCTGGGTGGTAATTTCGAACAAGAGATAAACTGTGATAGAGAAGAATAAATTTGTTACACTAAAATACATCAGACAGATGAAGAGCGAGGGAGTTGAGCAGGAGCGATGACGAAATATTAGAGTGAACTCTACTAAAAGATTCTTTTTACAAATTTATTTGCTTCTTTTGTTTTAATTATCAACTCGTTCTTTTTTCTTACATATATAGTTACAAATTCATTTAGAGAATATCTTCTTCAAAATTTCTATCCTCTTCGTCAAAATTTTAATACGTAAAATTTTCCTCAAGCTCTGTCCAAATGTTGTCCATGCCATCGTTTGCACCCGGCTGCGAAGGAAACCCGGTCTGCTAAGAACGAATCACAGCTCCTTCGGCGAAATCTTGACGGCGTTTGATCCTCTTTGCAAGATCTCGCTTACAAGTTTTCAAAAAAAATTAAACACCTCCGGGGAAAGCCAATGGATTCGTTGATTGGCTCGCCGTGGTTGGCATTGCGGGGAGGCACTTTGTACCTCGACCGTTGCAAGTCCTTCACGATTTTTCGCGGGCGATGGCCGGAGGGATTCGCTTGTATGCTCGTCGAAGCGGAAATTCGGTCCTCCTACTGACTCTCTGGACCTCCCGACAGTTTCGCACAACTTGGGGATTCGCCCTGGAGGGGACGTGAGGGGGGAGAGGGGAAGGATTTGGCGGGAGGGTTGGGGAAAAGAGAGGGAGGGTGTCTATGACGATGGAGGATGAGGAGGGAACAAACGAAGGAGGCAGGGCGCGCGAATGCCCCGTTATACGCGTTGCGAGAGAGTCGTAATTTAATTAAGGCGGGTTTCCTCAAATAATTACCAAGTTTTAATGGAAGGGATGAAAAGGAAAGGGATTCAAAAGACTATCACCGGGGAAGTTTCCCCAACCCTCTCCCCTTTCTCCCCCACCTCCCCCCTTTGTCTCGAAGAGTGCCTCATATTTTCCTTAGTCGAATGCAGATAGGCTAACGTCTGTAATGATTCGATTGGTTAAAATAAAAATAAAAATGTTTTACCCTAATCGAGAAACTCTAGGAAATCGAAAAATTAGCTGGCTCTCCTCCGACTTTTAAACGTTCGCCGTCTTCCATTACCTTACTTCATTTCGCAGCAGGTGATTGATTAGCTAGGCGTTCTTTGGTCGGGGAAAAGAGAATTTCTCCACCTGAATATGGGAGGGGGATTCCAAGTTTAAATTTGGATTTTGAGCTAATTAAAAATTTCCGGGAAAATTTCCTCATGGTTGCAGCTATGCAACTGAACTCTAATTTTAACCATTATGTCGTCGTAACCGTCGAGTAAATTTTCTCTCACTCAACATATCTCATTCTTGTCACTTTGGTTAATTTTATTAACATTAGTAAATTATAAGTATTTGAGGTTTTTTATTCATTTGGATAGGTTTTTAAAATTAAAAACCCTATGTATGACTTTCTATGCTTATAAAAAGATTTTTGACGAATTCTTAAGATTACAAAGTTTCAGTTTCAGGCTATAACTCAAGTACGCTTTTCACTATGTCATTATCCGCTGCACTTCCTCTCATTGAGGAAGATTCACATTCTCTTCACCAATCTCTTTTTTCCTAGTATTTTCCTTACTTTCAATCAATCAATTGTCCATCTTCATGAACATATTTTCATGAAATAATTGTTCTTTGTCGTGCATCTCTGGGCAATTTAATGCATTATCCTGGCTTACCAAGAGGTTCTTTACTTTTCCTACTGTTATCACTTCATCCCTTTTTTAATTATTGACATATTCCTTTTCTACTTCTAGGCATGATACCCGTTTCTTTGAGATGAGTCAGGATCGTAATAGTCAGTATTCATTTTCTCAACTTATAAGTCTTTACGGTTCTCCGATGATAGGTTTTATTTGGCTGTTTGTCCGTTACCTTCATTCGTTGACTCTACCTTTCCCCCGCTTAGTTTTTTACGCTGCATAATTATTTGGATGGCTGTACCACCTGGGCCAGATGCCCCTTATACAGGTCTCCGGTTCACCTCTTATCTGTCTATTGTCCTAGAAGAGATGCTTTGCGGACTGAGTCTGGTCTGGTTACTACCTTTGACTTACCTTACACGAGTGGCCCTACTAGGAGCGGCTATTAACTATCTCGTTGTCCATTTGGAGGTTGTTATGGAGGTAGGATAGAAAAGCAGAAGCATATTATTCACGTGAACGTCCTCTCCCAATGGCTAGATTATAAACTTTTATCGACGGAGAAATGTATGGGGGAAAAGCTCTGGGATATCTCAGAACTAGCTAGTCTCAATTTTCCATACTTTATCAGAAGAATCGACGAATTGCAGGGATATTCATCCTTGACTTGTCTTTATTCGGCGAAATCGAGGTTAGATCCGGACAATGATCAGGGGCAAAAGACGCAATTTGTTGAACAAGGTTGCCACTCCGCCTTCGGCAGAAATGTGAGATTTTCAGGTTGAGGGGTTGGTAGTCATCTATCCACTCCGGGAGTTAACTTTCAAAAGGCGAACTCAACTCTGTAACAAGTGCTATTTAGCGGCACATGGAGATATTTACTTCACCTTCGGGAGTGAGGCATTGAGGAAATCCTCTGTCCCTCTTGCCTCTCTTCTAGAGGCCCTCCTCTACTCTCTTCTCCCTGCTCGGGCCACCTGGCGGTGGAAACGACAACTACTCCCGCGAGCCGAATAATGCGCGGGCGACGCCATTGGCTATCGGTGGTCAAGCGGTCAAGTCACGTGACCCATGGCCGTGTGGAAGACTACGGTTAAGAGAGGAGGAAGAGGGCAAGGGAAGGAAAGTAACAAAGAGTGTCGGACTCGGAAGTTTCCTTAACCGCCGCGATGGCGCCCCCGGCTGTCGTTAAGGGGATCGCAGCATAAAGTTCTCACCTCTTCTTGAGCAAGAGAGAAACCCTCGACCCGCTGCCGACATCTTTCCTCAGTTGCGAGGCGCGGAGGAACTCTCCGGTAATGTCTACCTCCCTCCGGATGCACCGTCCGTCCCTTCTCTTCCCCAACCAAACATCACTTCCACCACCTTCTCTTTCTTCGTCTCTGATTCTCTTTCTTCTTCACTTCCCTTCCTTGGGATTCTTCTTAGCGACAACTCAAGACTCTTCCATGCTGTGTTGCTCAGTTTCAGGTTAGGCCCGCGAAGGGACGTTAAACCGGATATGCTAACATCTCTCGCTCGCAAGTAGTCTTTGTGAGCCGTAAATATCGTCTCGGATTATTCTCTGTGGGCCCTTGGTTTATCTCGCGAAGCCACAAAGCCTAATGTTAAAATTAAGGAGGTTCCGCCGCGACTGTGTGAGTCAAAACAAATACTAAATTCCACATTTTTTATATTTTGTCCAAAAAATCCTGCTTTCACTGATGCAATGCGTTACCTATAGAAACCCAAAGGTAAAGTAGAAAAAATGCAGATTATTCCACAAATGTATTTTAAATGAGCACTTTTTTCCAGCCATAGGAGCCGACTGCAGCGCCATTTCCTACGAATTACCGCATTTTGACTTCAATTACAGCATTAATTCTTCAATAACTATAAAAATAAGGTGGTAAGATGCCTATATTACATTTTTATTCAATTTCTCTGGATTATTTCCGTCATAGAGACAGAGAAAATGGCATTTGTATTTAATGGAAAAATACTATTTTTCCCCGTGTTTCTCTCATTCCCCCATTGAACACCATGTAATTTCAAGTTCAATTAGAGAGTAATATAGCGTGGAAAGGTATTATTTTGTTGCTCATATCAGATAGAGAACAAATTTTTCTACAAGTAGACAGAATATGAATAAAATGACACTTAAGTCATTTTACGGTGGAACCACCTTAAAGAAAGAAGTTAGCGTTTTGTTCCCTGTTTTATTGAATTATGAAGATTTAACCTGCGTGGTTCAACGATTTATGTCATTTTCACGTGTGAAGATAACTTAAGGTAAATTCTGGAAATGCATAATTTAAGTCTTTATATTTCAAGAACGATTGGCAGACAAAGATTTTTTAAATTTCAACGGTGTTGAAACTGTTCTTCGAATTCTCGTCCAAAACCGCTATTTGAATGTCGAATGTTAGGCTTGACAAAAATTTTAATACCAGAACTGTGCTCTTGGTTCCTAATAATTTGTATGATTGCCAGCTAAGCAAAAAATACAGTTCAGTTTTTACTGTCGTTAAAGAGCGGACTACTAAACATACAAATCTCAATTGCAGAACGATAGGAGTGGCTCAAGGACATTTTTCCAACCAATACGGTATCATTCAGTGACCTCCATTTTCGTCTCTATAGCAATATGTTCGGGCAATATATATTGTTTGAAAATTTACGGACATTATTTCCTCAAAAATTATATAACCATGTTGAACTTATTGTTTTTATTTTCAATGTATTCAGAACAGAAATTCTAATGCCAGACCACAATTTTTCCCTGTCCCTATAGACTGTGATCCAAGCGTTATTATTCCCCTGAATAGAGTAGATCGATGAATAGACGCATTTAACTCAAATCTAAAATGACTAGAATCGGATTTTTGTGTAAAAATTCGTTAAATTAGACAATTGATGTAGCATTTGAATACTCCATATTTTCATCGTGTGCATTTTTTTACTCGAATAATGTAGGCACTGGTTTTCTCTTTTAGTTTACCTATTTAGTTGCAGCTGATTTCACTAGGAGTATATTTACGCATTAAACTATTTAAAAGTGGTGTAATTTGTATCGCATTGGAATGAGATTACAGCATTCTGAATTCATCGTTCCGTGAATAAGCAGGAAACATGTCTCTTGCACGAATATTTCTCTCGTCGGTCGACCGATTTCCTTCGTGGATGCCATCATCATCAAATCCTTACATTTTCCTGGAAAAAATACTTATATCTCCTATCTTATTTTAATAAATTACGTTATAATATTCTGTTTGCGTGGATTCACATTTAATTTCATTAATATAGCTCGGTAAATTAAAGATGGAATGGCTCTCCTGCTTGCACTATTATCCATATTTTGACGGGGCTTAAACGGGAAGACGAGAAAAGTTGTCTGAGGTACATAGCCAAAATCCTTTTTTCGTTGGATCATAATATCAATTAAATGAGCAGAAATCCTAAATAAGTTGCCGCAGTTCTATATTGTGTTCGAAGTATCTTATTTTTGCCATAAGGGACTGCCTAGTGACGATGCATTCCCTAAATGAAGTAATTCTCAATTGCTATGCCATTATTTTTTATTTGGTATTTTTTAAGAGTTATCTTTTAATTCCTATTGTGATACCTTTTGAATGGCATATTTCTTATATTTTCTGAAACGGAATTAGCGCATGTTCTGCCTATGACAAATGTTAAGCTAGCACGAATGTTAATGATGCCAGAAAAAGTAACAATTCTTTCATTTTTTGGTCACATGCATACTACATTTCCAATAAAAAAATAACAGTCCGCATTTGTTTTATTCGCGCTAAGTATTAAAGTATGAACCAAACAAATTCTTTGAAACAACTGGGCAGCAAATACGTTGGAGACGCTAGCGAGTTCATGGTCCAAAATCCCTGCAGGCGTCTTTTTCGCCGCTTAAATATTTCATCAAGCTCGAATTTTCGTCTGCCTCTCTTTATTCAGGGTGAGCCAACCCCTGCAGTCGTAGCAATCCCATCATCCTCTGCGACCGTAATTCCCGCCAATTCTGACGTCCTCTCTGCTCCTCTAAACCCCAGACAGTGTATCCGGGATAGGAGTGGTTGAAAGAGATGAGGCGATTAAGCGAAGCGCGTGCTGACGTCACACCCGGCGTGTTGGCAGTGGAAGGCAGCCTAGAATATAGCTTGGAAATAATAGTGTCGAGCAGAATGTAACGTCAAATATAAAAATGTAAACTGAATACAATGAATCATATATCATATGAATGCCAATACTTAATATTAGGACTAAAATGTTTTCACCAATGCAATCAAACTTTGGACTTGAACCGAAGTAACTACAGGACTCAATATTTGAGTTTAGAATGGAAATAAGCGACAATATTCAAAGTCATATCCTAAAGGGAAATATTTTGAACGGTTGTCCATCAAATTGGGAGATAACTCTACAAAAGATTTCATTATCCACTTTCATTGGATCTAAGGGACATAAGAAGTTCTTACAATTTTTCGATTATGTTATTCAGTAAGAGTGGAATTTTGATATAGCCAAGAATATAAATGAGAAGCTCACTTACCGAGTCAGAAGTCCAAAAAAAGTGCTTTCTTTCAGAATAATTTGCAGGAAAGTGAAGGCGATAAAATTGTGCAATGAGGACTTTAGAGTAGGTACATTCTTGTTCCATGGCTTACGTGCCAACAGAATGCCTAACAATTCAGGACTCTTTGAGTATTTATCTTTAATATATGGAGGTTCTAGTTAACTTCTGAATTTATCATTTTATTTTTTTTTATTTTTACCTAATATTAGTTGGCTACTCTTCATTATATCCTGTCCACAAGCAGTTTTTCGGTTTCATACGTCGTTTTAGTTGCCTATACATTGGTCCCTCAATCTTTCTCGTTGGGTTTTCCCTTTTATTTTGTTTATTATAAATTCGTTGTTTTAAAGTGTGGCCTTTCTATCTGGACCTTGTCTACCTAATAGTGCACTATATGTCTTACTCTTATTTTTATACAAATAATAATAACATGTTGATTACTTCCCAAAATACAAATAGAAAATATATGTGTAATTATACCTTTGCACAAAGGACTCAATAACATTATAAGTTTTAGGTGAACTCTATAAAGTATCTGCTGCCTGACTTGAGCCATGATCATATGATAAACAAAACGCATTGCTGTAAAAAATCATCACAATGCAGAATTAAAAAAATGTGCACTCAAATTAGATGGTTAAAAAACATTTAAATTTGTTTTCTAAGTTAGAAGCCATTCTTTGACCATCTTGTTTAGTTATCTGTTTTTTAAGAACATACTTTTTCGTGTTATTTTTGTGTTTATGTAACTAATTAAAATTGAGTCGGATCTGATGCAAAACAGGCCTGATGCAATCTTGCTGCTGAATCAGCTCTCCACCATCCTTTTAAGTCTCAGAAGAAGTTTCACAGTTGCGCGAGAATTATATGAGATTTTTGAGTGATTTTGCTGACGCAAACCTGACTTGACTCGCAGTGGTAAGATACTAAGTCACTCCTGTTGTACAAACATTTAAAATCCAAGCCACGCGGACAACTCCTTTAGGTTAAATACGACATAGTTAGTTTGAATTTGTGATCATTCAGTTGTAGCCTCTGTAATAGGAAAAGCCATGAGAAAATATCTAGTTTTCTAAAAACCTGCAAGAATTACATTGAGCATTAGGAAACCTGGGTAGCGTCGACGTAAGCAAACGTTCCATAGTTCGATTCTCGATCTAGATGGATTTGTTTTCTCTTTATAATTCCTACCTATATATTATGTAGCCCTTATTGACAGAAGTAAAGGACCTTTCTAGGTTTGGTTCTTGGCTTAGATGGTCTCCGCAAATCTCATATTACCTTTAAACCTCCAATTTCAGGCCGTAGGTTGTGATAAAAATAATAAAAAAATTATCATCTAAAAGTGATATGCATTAATTTACTCACAAATTCAACATTTTTGTCGCTGAAGATAGGGAAAAATTCACTCTTTCACGTTTTTGCACCACAGTACATGTCATGGAAAGTTTTAAAAAGTTTTATTTTTAATAAAGGTGATGCACCCAATCCATGCTTTAACTCATGGACTCAGGTGTAACTCTCATACTTGAAATTAAAGAAAAATAACAGGATGATTCCACGGAGTTTTTTTGGAATCACACATTGAAGATGACTGCAGGTATCGAAATCTGCGTTGTAATTTAAATAAAGCAAAATGATTGACTGCGAAATCACCAATTTTCATTGTTTCATTTCATTAAATCAGCCCCAAATTATAGTTAATCTCAGCGGTAAGGCTAAAATGCAAATCATATACATCAAATAAAATTTTCTGAGAGTTTTTGATTGACTGGAAACAATTTGTTATTACAATAGCTTCCTTTAATCAGATTTTCTAAATCTCCTACGTTTTTCATGAATGACTTACGCTGGTGAAATTTTTCAATACTTCGCCGTAATTTTACGAATAAAGGGCAATATCATTTACCATTAGCACATTTAGGTGTATTGTAGACTCATTTTATTACTGATTTTTTCATCTTTTAGTTTTTATTAAATGTTTATAAAATATATAGTGTCTTAGATGGTGTAGAACCAATAGGACACCTTGAAATGTTTGACTACTTCCTACAATAAATTTCCTATTTTTTAATACTTTTTAATAATGCGCCTTCAGTTGATCGGAGTTGAAATAGTTCGCGAAATGTACTAGTTCTTTATTATTTGTGAGTCCATCCGATTTTTATATTTGAACGCCTTCTAGTTAACGAGTTAATAGCTAGAAGTTGTCAACAATTTTCAAGAACGAAAATAATTGTAACAATATTTTCTCTTGGATGTTTAAAATCCTGCTTCGTAAAGTGTCACCTTAAAGCCTTCAGGCAGGAATTCACTTCTGATCTTCACTTGGAAAGAGTAAATTTAAGTACGGTACAAAAAATCAAGCCATTGCTCATTTTGGTTACATCATAAAAAATATCTCTTTCGAAAGTCAATGGTTTTTCTCAGTGAATGATTCTGGACTAGTAAGGGTGTTTTATTCCCCGAAATTGGTGGCCGCAGGTAAAATATTTGAAGCTGTATTCCTTTGTTTACGATCACCTACTAAACAGGAGCTTCCGACGGCAGCATTCCACCCGTTTCCCATTTCAACCTCCGGAAATGTGTGTGGAGCAGCTGTGGTGGAAAAACGCGACTGATTCGGTAGTTGTGACCATACTCCGCTGCCCTAACTATACTCCGCCCGCCCCTTCCCCCATTAAACCTCACCCGAAAAGGCTCTAATTTACCGTTATATCCACTCTATTCTGCTCAAGTTAGTGGGATGGTCGAAAGTTTGGCGATGCCTCTGGATAAAGACGAAGGGTTTAGGATTCGTTGGCTTCTAAGTTCATCCTGAGTACTTACCATCCTTACGTACATACCCATCACACCATTCCATTTCGGGGCGGGCAAAGTCAAAGAACTTAGTTATTGCTATTAGACCCAAGAATCTCTTTTAATAACTTCTTTCGCAATGCCCTATCCTTCCTTATATTTTCCTGCTCCATAAATGCATTGCTTCATGGACGCTCTCCTATCCTTAATACTCCTAATATTCCTCCTCTTAAGAGTCTCTTACACCGAATTCACCCACGTCTTTCACGGTCTACGTCTTCCTCTCTCACCATCGACTCCATTATCATATATCTGTTTCGTAATTCAGCTACCATCCATTGTTTCACCATGGCTTAACCAACGAAGCACACTCCTTTTATTAATCTAAATAACATAAGCATCCGACCCGCATTATTACATGGTCTGCTCGTTGCTAACCGTATTAATTCTAATTTTTTTCGCAAATACGTCTGAAGCCACCTATTTCCACTGCATTTAGCCTACTCTAATGCTTATCATGGCATATCCAGGTTTCGAGGCCATGTAATAAAGTCAAGAGGAGAACGCTTTTAAATACTGCGATTTTCACTTCCCCAAACAAACAGTAATTTCTTGATATGCTCCGCATGCGACTTTCCTCCACTATTTGCACACCTCATTATTTCTCCAACTATCCTTCTTTCTTTCGGAAATCTTCTAACGAAGTACCTACACAAAATCGGCTACTTTTTTAATTATTTCACCATTTACTTTCATCATAAAATAAAACAAAAAGTAAAAAAACCAGATACATTGGTATGTAGGGTTTGAGTTTATCCCGGCGAATAGTTGAGGTAAATTCTTCACGGGTTTCCGTCCTGGTTAGTGGCTCCATCTGCTCCTCTGCCGAAGTTTCGCCAATCCTGGAAATGGCGGGAAAAGTGACCTGAGGTACATCCTATATAAACACGGCACCTTGACACCCGGCATCAACGGCCCTGATGACGAAAGATAAGTCTTCGTTCGAAACGTCGGCAGAGGAGAAGATGAAGTCACTAACCCGGACGGAAACCCGTGAAGAATTCACCTCAACTACTTTGGTCTTTGATGCATTTATCCTCAATTCCATTCCCCCTGTTGCTTCACAGAAGTTATCCGGCATACCCTGTTGTTCCTGTGGGCTCTCTGACTGCCAAACATCATCATATGCGTACAGTATAAGTCCTATTTACCTCTCCAACCATTTCACCGGCATAATCTCTACGTGGATCTATCACACAATTGTCCATAGAACATTGAACATAATTAATTGAACCTAATTGAAATTAGTTAGAAGTAGAATTCATGATGAGAGAAAAAAACACAGTACAAAATAGTGGAATTTGTGGAATTTTTTCTCTCATCATGAATTCTGTCTATAATTTCCACGAAGTATCGCCACAATCGATTAATTTAATTAGGTAGTAGAGGCTTAGTTATTCTACTCTGAAATTTCAATTTAAATTTAATTGTTGGCTGGTTGGATATTTGAGGGAGGCAACCGACAAGTGAGATAATTTCAGCCATTGAGAATTAGTGGGGAGTATGGAAAGGGAAAAGTTAATTAGGAAATGGAGGAAGGTGAAGAGAGGGCCGGTGATGACAACAGCTTACTCCTGATGGAAGACTCGAAGGGGTCCACCCCACGGAGAGGATTCCAAGAAGGGATCGGCAATCCTCTCAAAAATGCTCACCACTGCTGAGATTCAAACCCGAGCCCTACGGGAAGGGGAGTCAGAGCTGCAACTACTGCATCAACCCGATCCTCAGTGTAATTTTGTTACATGCGAAATTAAAATATTGTCACTGTTGAATATGATATATTATAAGAAATTTTTTTCCTTTATAAATGCAAATAGGTGGCCTATGTCCATGTCCATGTGTCCATGTCTAATATGTCCATGATTATTAAAATACTTCTGCAACACAAAGGGGAAGGTTTAGCAAGGTGATTTCTTACTTTGTGTGAACATTTTTTAATGTGACTCAAAAGTATTAGAAAATCTTTATAAATTGGTATGAAAGTTAGTGCCTTTTACTCAAAGTACATCATGTTAATTTTTGTTTCGATTAAAAGGCTGGAAAAACTACCTGCAAACGAAATACGTTTCTGCTTCGAGTTTAATCCTGTTAAAATTACGTCTTATTTGAGAGTAACAGCTACTTACATCTTATGGTAGGTTTCTCGGTTATTCCACCAGATCAGGGGCTCCATGTCTGTAGACGTTTCGAAAAAAAAAAAACAGTTCGAAAAACAGTTTGCTCTTCATCATCACAGATTTGGTCGTTACGTTTACCATCGTCTAGGAACAGGTTTCTTCAGATTGTTCGAGACATTATTTTCTTGAATTCTCGCTTTCCCTTGCATTCAGAACACATTTACGACCAGTTTCTAGGTGTCACTCAAGTGAAATCCAGTATGTCGGTTTAAGTTATGCCGGCCAGGATGCTGTCCTTATTAGCTATGGACTTTGCTATATAATAATTAATATAGATAATACCGCGCCTTTTTTGGGTGGATGGTGGTGGCTTTGTCTGTTAAGATATGGCTAGGTGTGGGTTGGTTTCCGGGAGGTGCTAAGTCCAAGACTGACATCTTTCTTCCTGAGTATTAATATGTCAAGGAATGGAAGCTGGCCATTTCCCTTCTTCTCGATTGTGAATTTGATATTAGTACGCCGGCTATTCATGTATTCCAGGAAAAGGTCAAGTGTGTCCATTTCGTACGGAAAACTTGGAAGACTCGAGAAATCTTCCTTCAGATGTTACGCCGGAAAAAAATCAGATCATTCATCTCCGTATCTCATTCCCCATTTGTTGTTAGTTGTTTAGATGTTGTGAAAATATTTATCCTAGAAAATATCGTCAAATATTAGTAATGTATGCATTATAATTCGAGGTAAGATTACAGTAAGCGAGCATGTTAGGCTGAATTGACCCTTGTAAAATATATGTGGGTTTTCCTTGCCCTTCGCTGTCAGTAAATTACCCGTGATTATGCACGCTAATATTCATAAGGAGCTGCAAATCATTACGTCCATTATCAATAGCCACATAATTCTCACTTGCTTACACGTGTAACTTCCATCCTTGTTGATTTATTTGTAAGTTTCAAAATAATAATTGGAAAAACTGGTGTTCAGCGAATTTATTATACACTTTCTCAATAAAGTTATTAACACATCTGTTAAAACTCTAAATGATAAGTATTCTTTTTCAATATACATTTTTACCTTTGAAAACTCGGTTGCCTTAATTTCGACTAATTTGGAATCAGCCACTTACGAGAACCGTTGGTATTGGAATTATGAGACCAGCACCGTTTGTCCACTTTTGTTTTAGAAAATAGAAAATATAATATTTGAAATCATCTTACTTAATGGAAAGGTCTTTTGTTTTCAGTCATTTTTGCACTTAGCAGCAGTCATCAATCCAAAAAATGGTTTTTTCAGCTCTCCACCAGCTAACCGTTTCATTTATACATTTATTCACTTCAGCGTGCGATATATTCCATCCTTGGTCATTCTTGGTAGTTCTTCCCAATCAATTCTCCTTCCATTCTTTTCTCTAGCGGCTGTTATGTCGCAAAATGTGCACAGTGAGTTTGTCTCTTCTTGAGTTGAAATAATTTTGAAAGATGTATAATATAAAGAGGTGAAAGGCTGTATTGGGGCGAGATTGTGACTCTTCTACTTAAACTCATCAGGATGAGTGAATATTGGAATTATAAAAAAATAGGTAAAGGAAATTGCGGAGGAATGCAATTATTCATGAGTCGTGTTTCTATAGCATAAATGTCTCCGTCTGTTTCTGTAGTCCTAAATGGTGCTCCTAAAGAAATAATTACTGAAACTTTTTTTTAACGTATCAAATTGTTCCTCTTTATTCTGCTCTAAAGATCCGCTCTCAAGAGAAAAATAATATTCGCCCTGTCAACCTGAAACTCCCGTGATCTGAATTTTTCTATTAATCTTAGTCTGGCGTTTAAACTTTGAAGGTCCTTAGTATCCAAACCTAATATTTACTAATAATTATTCATACATCGGGTAATTATATTTTATTAATCGTTGCAATGTTGCTTTTCCGTCCTTGCCCTTCAGCTACTGCAGGTTTATTTTGGTGAACATTTGAATGTAACTAACTTTCAACTCAGTATATATAAGGAATACATTTATTACAAAATGCAGACATAAAGTTGCCGGTTAGATCCCGTTTGAAATTTTTTTATTAGATGACAAAGGTCATTCCTTTTTGATGGGGAAGATACATAGAAAAAGGGAGGATTCAATGCTGTAATTCCAGCATATACGCATCTTGGTTTATTTTAATACACTAGGGTTGATTGAACGGTTCGTCTAATGGAGGATTTTCAATACAAATTTTAATGAGAGTGAATTGTTTGAATTGAACTGTTTTCAACTTCATAATCACTTGACAAATTAGAATTTTATTCACTTACGTTAGTATACAATTTTAAGAGCTGTACGTTGGAATTGTACATTCGCGTTGAGAAGTATGTCAGATATTACGTGGGTTCTATTCTCGCAGGAATGGCACCACCTTTGTCATAGTTATACTTTTTAACCGTAATATTTTCGATCTAGTGACTGAAAACTTGCCAACTGCTTTCCCGTCTCTCTATCTTTCTCTCTCGCTCCCTCTTGGTGTCACTCATTTGACATTTACCTTTGACGTTTGAGGAACTTTTGACACATTAGACGCTCGCCTTTGGTGTGGCGTCATTTGAATTTCCTACCACTCTGACCGTGAGCAGATTTGGCGACGCGCTGCGGCTTGAAGCTTCGCGGTCGGAATGTTGGAGTTGTGTTTGCACCCTAATCCGCTTCTCGCCCCCATAGAGAGTTGCCCTTTGCTCGTGCAGAGGAACACCTCGACATAATGAGTCAGAGACCTAGTAGTATTAGCACTTACCAGCTCCAACTTCTAGGGTTATATAGCATCATATCTTTTAATACCCTAATCCTAATACACGAAAATCATCCTCACACGAGTTAACATCCGAGGAATAATTTATAAGGCACACGCATCCATATATTCTCACAAAATTTTGCTCCTTTTTCTATATGCACAACGTCATAACTTCCTCTGGTTAACCCTTTCAGAGCTAAGCACGCATATATGCGTTTGGGCGGAGCGGTGCCATCAGCGCTACGCACGCATATATGCGTTTTAGAAAGCAGGAGTTTAAATACCAGAAACGAAAGTATGCGCGCTACGGTGAGCGCTCTCTGGGATGAAGCTTAGCACTGAAAGGGTTAAGGAAGAAAATATCAATATTCAAAAGTCCAAAATAAAATACTAGATTTTTAAGCTACTCCTGAGCGAATAACAGTATAGCCATTTTACTTATGAGAAGGTGTATAGTACAATTTTGATTTTTTTACTTACCAATTTTACCTAGAAGAAATTAGGAACGTGCATTAAATGGTTTTCCCGCAGTAACTAAGCCTGAAATGAGATTAGACCCCTAAACTACAGGCTTCCTGTGACGAATGTCTTCACAACATACTGTAACTCACAATAAGAAACGTATCAAATCATTGCGTGAGTATTCAGCCACGTAATCTTCGAGTGACATAAAGAAAATGATGATTACAGTTTCTTTAAAAATTATTGCTTTTTTGTTTTTAATCAGTGTTCCCTTAATTACCTACGACAATAGTAAAGAATGATAAAATGTCATGTGTCATATTTCATGTGCCTTTTCGCAGGCTATCAGATGTTTAATGAAGTATGGGTATGACATATTTAATGAAGCAAGGGTAAATTGGTCATCCATGGCTAAATGAAAGGAAACACATACTTTATTTGAAATGACATACCAGCTTGGACATTCTGTGGCTTCATTACGAGATGTTGATTTTTTGTAGGTCTATACAGAGGCAATTAAAGTGTGTAAGAGATGTCGTCATTCATTCATCGCATTAAAATTACTTATTCACAGAGAATTTGGGGAAAAAATATCATTGATCCATTCAGGTCTTCCTCGCGGTAAACTCAAATGTCTACATTGAGTTTTAGACAAATATTGACTTCTAGCTATTAAGCTAGTTCCCTGCAAGGATAAAAGCAGTTCCGCTGGCAAGGTATTAACTGAGGAATTCTTAAGTCCGAGTTACGTAGTAATTTGAAATAGATTTTCTTCAAACAGTTAATTAATGTCTAATTAATGTCTACCTGCTCAAATTGTCCAATATGCGTTGCATCGAAATAAGGGAAAGAATGTATGCAAATTTTAAATAATACACAAAGAAAATATAAGTTTTAATCATAAAATGGAGTTAAGCGCAGTATGGTACAGAAAATTATTTTTGGTGGTATGGGGAGGGAGAAAAAGTGAGGGCTGGAGGAAGAGGAAAATGAATGATTATGAATGCTGAATAGGGAGGAGAAAGAAAGGCAGCTAATGGAAGTAATTGGAAGGAGGCAGAGTGGGTAGATGGCGGATTAACAAGATTCAGCGACATCTACAGGAGATAATGTTGGCAGAGTGCGGGAGGAAGAGAAGAGGATTTGGAATTTTGGAATATAATGATGTAAGGAGTTATAAAATGATTGAACTCCAGAAAAGTGATAATTTTGCCAAAAAGATGCTATCGGAGACCCACCGTGACCAAAACAACTGTCGGCAGGGCTCACTAAAGGCCACTTTTGCGCAATGCCTTTTTGAAGAAGAATTTTACCTCGAACAAAATGTTGGGAAATATGGGATGCTTACACTGTGACAATGCTTATTTTCACTAATTTAATAGACTCAGTGGACAAAGTTTTGCCTTTTTATTTACTATATATGTACAAAGACTTCTTTTTAACGTAAATAACCGATTTTCTATTCTAAGGGTTTAATACACTGGGATTGATTGAACGGTTCGCCTAATGGAGGATTTTTTTCAATAAAACTTTAACGTGAATAACTTTTTTTCAACTCCATAAACGCTTGAGACTTCAACTTTATTCACTTCCGTTTTGTCTGCAATTTTAAGAACTATACATTGAAATTGTACATTAGCGTAGAAAAGAATATCAGATATTACGTGAATTCTATTCTTGCAGGAATCGCACTGCCTTTGTTATGATTATCATTTCTAACCGTGCCACATAAAAATCGATCCACATAAAAAAGTAAAATGTCTCTTTTCCCCTTTGCAGTGGTGGACTATCAAAAGGTTTTTCCCTAAGTCAATCTCATGCGACCTAGAATCCCTAACTCAATAACCTAGAAACCCTCAATTGTATTGCATTGGCAGCCGATGACCCAGTCACTTAAACTATTTTACCATTTCAGGACTCCTACTTTTGGTACGCAAGCAACGGTTCAGGAATCTCTGTCCATTAAATGAGGTGTTCGGACAATTTTGTGCAGTGGCCGGCATAAAGCGTAGCGTCAGTTCCATCCGGGGCTGTACATTAAGTGCAGCGCTAGCTGTGGTTATCATTTGTTCGCTCGGGCGCGGCTTCACAGACGACTTGGAACGACTTCCTCACATGGTCGTCACAGCGCTCGCCAAATTCTTATCATAGTCGCACCTAATCTTTCGTGAAGTTGCGGCCCGCGGAAGTTAATTCAGCGGAGCAGTGTGGCCTCCGCGAACGGCCACCGGCGGTGATGGTGGGACTCTGCGGAGGAAGAAATGGGACAGATTCTAGGATCTCTCTCTATCTCTCCCACGCGAGAGAATGTGACGACAACGCCATCATTCTTTCCTTCTTCCACTCCTCACCCACGAATCCCTTCCCCCGTCCCTATCTCCCTCCTATCCCTACTACTCCTTGCTCTCCACCCGGGAGAAGGAAGGAACATCCTGCCGCCGCGGAAGGATTTGCAACTTTGATGATTCCGTGTAGAAGGATCCCTCGGAGTTTGGCGGAAGTTTTCCTAGAATGCACGGCGAAGGAGTGGAGGTTTCGTTGTTGATGGTGGGGGGTAAAGGGGAGGGGAGCTAAGGAGAGGTGTGGGGGGAAGGGGGGGGAAGTGGGTGGGATGGGAGAAAGGGGTAGGTAGGGGGCTCTGTGTGACGTCGATGCCTCCAAAGTGAGGGAGAGTTGTTTAATAGATGCGCGAAGGGCGGCTCATGTTTTGGGAGAAAGTGTGAGGAGGTGGGGGTGGAAATGGGTGGTGGTGGAGGGGGTTGGGGATCAAAGGGATTGCGGCTGGGTGGGCCTGGGAAGAGGAGAAGGGAGAGGGAGGGTGGAGGGGGGGGGAGGCGGGCTGCTGAACAACATAATACCATACAAGGGATGGCAAAATGAAAGGCGACCATGACGCACGCCCAGACTGTTAATTTCTTTCTTCTAGCGCTTTAAATAATTTCGTTCCTTTTACTTCCCGCGCTTGTGTTCTGTGCTTGATAAATAAATTGGATTTAGTTTTCGGCAGATGTGGAGGTGGGGCAGGTGCGTGGATGGAGAGTGGATTAATGGCATTTACACTCGCTCGCTCACTTTCTCTATCTCGCTCTCTGGGTAACATTATCTATATTCCCGAGTGGACTCAAAAACCAGAATCCTCCACACTCCAGCCAAACACGACCGAGCTCGAACCTCAAGAAGATGATGATGGTTGCACGCAGAAGGGGTAGGTAGCGTATAAGCGGGCACTTGGTAACTCTACTGGTTTCATCTCATAAAAATTAAGATTGAAGCAGAGTGAAGGAATTCAGAATAATATAATTTTAATTGCGGAAACTCAAGCGTGCGAGTTACAAAAAGAGAGCTTGTATCGCATTGAATATTTGACGAGAGCTGATTATTGATAACTTAATTTTAAATGGATATTTTTGGAGAGTTGGTCATTAATTATTAATTAATTTATGTTATGTTACTATTTTAACTCTGAAGATGAAGATATAAATTTTCGAAACGTTGAAAAGAGGTACACATGTGATCTATTTATTGATGACCGACTCTTCCAAAACATCCTATTATTGAATATTTAGTATGCTCCTCTTGGGTCCTGCTTCCCGAAGTATTGATCATAAGACGTATTCTCAGGCATAAAAACCTAAAAACCCTAACAAAATATTTTTTATCTGGATTTTCTTACAGTCGAGAAAGTGACACGACTACCTGAAGCTTTCCGGGAAAGGTCATACACGTGGCATTGAAAAAAAGGATACAGAATCAGATCAAAATGCCAAGCACTGGATGAATTTCGTGGCTCGATGAATTGCTGGCGAAAATTCTAACTAAGAAGTAAATGATATTTGGGCTAAGGTTTGAGATTTCATCGGGGCAAGGAATAGTGGTGACGAAAGACTCAGATTCCTCACAGGACTTAAGAAATTCAATCCATACCAATTAAAATAAATACATACACAACCGTCACACCATTTCTTTTATTGGAGTAGGAACCGTCATAAAAGTTTAATTCTCGGACATTGAGGCTTGCCAAGCTGATTCTGATTTAATAATTTCCTCCGTACTATCCTATTCTTTCATGTCTCTCTAGCTTCAATTACTCTCATACATTGTTTCATACACGCCTTCCTATTCGTAAGACTCGTAACATTCTTTTTCTTAAGAGTATTTTCTTCCGCATTCACCCATGAGTTTCTCGTTTCACCCTTTTCACTCGCAACATTAACTCATCTACCATTAACCCACTTCAAAATTTGAATCTCTTCCAATTTTTCGACGTGGCCATACCAACGAAGCACCTTCCTTTCATACATAACCATTACCGGGCCATCCAATCCAAATTCTTTCGTCAAACAATCACTCCTAACCCTATCCCTTCTGCTTTTATCGTAAACATTTCTCAGGCACACCTTACGAACTGCAATAAGTTAGCACTTATGCTTTCCCTGGCCCACCCACGTTTCGCTAACATGCCATAAAGTGCACCTTGTATTCACAATTTGCAAGTAAAGGTCCTGCAGAGTCAGGGAATAAAGAAATCAGCTGTCGAAAGCGATGCGTCGAAGCATCAGGTGTCGAAAAACTACCTTCCATACCTTTCCGAGTCAACGCCAAGATCTTTGTATAATGTTCGGGACGCGTTGAGCATACACCGGCTTCCCCAAAACACGCCCGAGATACGAAGGATGTCCTTAGCTTTCCTCTCCCCTTGGGAGCCGGTGAAACTACGGGCGTTGTTTTCACGTGGGGCTTTGGAAATTTGAGTAGGCAATCCCTTTAACTCGAGTACAACCAACCAGAAAGTTTAAACCAACGTTTTGGGCTTGAGTGCTTTATGAAATGCACGGAGAATGTAAAATTAGAAACAATGAAGAAAAATGTAATTTGAAATAGTTTTGATGCGGCTACAATAACAGAACTGCATCATAAATTAATTTTTTAGCGTTATATTCATGTGGTGTTCCATAGAATAAAGACAACTAGAGCAAAAAATCATTATTTGAACCATTTAGCAGTGTAACTTGATACTATTGGATAGGAAATGTTTATTCACAAGGGGTTTTACATGTGTGAAATTTAAGGTCAGCTTTGTTGATTGTGGTGTGAAATTTTGTGAGTCATGAAACTCACTTGGCCTTTATTAAGTCATTACACTACTGAGACAATTAGGCTCGTCTCTTAAAATATCTACTGCGCAGATCCCGGTATTAATCCCTCTTCATTTGGTGTTCTCAAACGCTCAAAGAAGCGTTGTAGTTATAAAATGAAAATAGGGTGTTATATGACGTGAGAAGGGTTAATCACATCGGGGCATAGTGGCTGATCGTAAAACGTGCCATAACTTCCTCAACCCTGTGGTTACGAAGGACGACCGTGCTCATGTACGTCGCTTAACACTTCAGGTTGTTATAGTTCACATTTTCCGTGGCCACTACTTTGTTTCAAGACTACTATTCGCGACCCATCAAAGCGTGCCCTCGCTAAAGGGGCGATTACACACGTGTTGACTCCTATACGAGTCTACTTGGAAGGTGAAACTTGGACGTGTATCATACCTACTCCTATAGGAGTTCGCCATCGATAATGGTGGAATTCGATACTTGGACGGAGAAGCCGCCATCCTAGTTGTAGTTCCAAGTGGAATCGACTCGATATAAATCGATCAGATTGGAGTCAACTCCTTTGTGTAATTGGCGCTTAAGTCTAGATCGAGATATATCATATTTTCTTCAGATGCTGTGCCAGCCGAGCACTTTCATAGGCATGCACAAAAAACCTATAGTCTTTTTTGCGTAACTCGAAGAACACGGAGTAAATTTATTGCCTGGGGTGAAAAGAGGAAAAAGTGGGAAGTGATTGCGTTGAGTCCAAAGAATTAGAGCCGAATAAAAAATGAATAATTGCACCTTACGAAGTAATACGGTAATTTGTGACCAATGTTATTCTTATAAGAACTCTCGTGAAGACACTAAATATTCACCATTAACGACATTCATTGTGGTGATAAACGCGTGTGCACAGGTTGATGGTATCATTAGCGCAACCATAACTGAAAGAATCTCTATAAAGATTTGGGGTATAGTCAGGAGGATCAGTATTCACATTTTTTTCGAACTTCCAAGTTCCTCAGGATGGAACAGTTGCCAAAAAAGTTAGTTAATCATGACAAATTTCAGAAAATCCAATATATGCCCTACCCTGTTACATACAATTGAACGTTGAAAATTTGCAGAAAATCAGGCTGAATCTGAAAACTTACTCAGATAAACTGGTTATTGATAGAGTTAAAAATTCTCAGGAGTAGTAAATGTGATACTGACTTTTCCAATCCATGTCGGAAAATAGTAATTTTCTGTGCAAAATTACAAGCAGCCACGAGCCATCAGAAAGTTTAAGAAGCACATTTGAAACCTGCTTGAGACTCCGGCACTTCAATCAGGGCTGTGTATAATTTCACTGAGAAGTTTTGTGACTCAAGACATATAATTGATTTTCACATTTAATTGAGGAATTACACATAACACTAATTAATAGGCATCAGAGAGCTATTTGTATGCATTGAAACGTTATATCTCTTCAGAAAAAGTTTTGTTTTTTGTCGATATGAGCAGATTTTCAGTTATTTTTCTGTTTTAACTCGACCAATTACGAATTATATCGGAGAATAAATTAGGCAAGAGTAACTAACAACCCAAAAGACACCATTGAAGATTCGTAAAAAGGGAGTCAACCTAGTGTATAGTGATCGCGGAACTTGGTGGCAGCCGCCTGTGCAGAGCGTGGTATCAAGGAAGAGGAGGTTAGGGGTTGGCATGTGAGCGCAGGGGAACGAACAGCCCATGGCAGGTAACGCTGCTAACTTGACTGCATTCAAATGGAGAGGGAAAGAAAAAGTTAGCAGCGTGATTCACGATTATGTTTGTTATACAAGCAAAGCTTTGTCATAGTACACCTATTGTGTCCACAATGGGTGAGTGCTTTGTAAACAGCCGAATAGTGAGCCGTAGAGAGCATTTTAGTAAATGTGAATAACAGATTGAGCATTTGAATGTGAAAAGGAATGTTTGTGACCTTAGGAACACAATCGAACGTGAAGACTTCATTACAGCGACAAGTGAAGGAAATGACATATTCCACTACACTTCAGCGAAAGTTTTTGGGCTCGACAGTCAGATTTTACTTTTCAATTTCCTCCTCGTCGCCACCAAACTAGATGGAAACATCAATTATGAAGGTGGGATTTATTTAACGCCAAAATAAATTTAAAAATATATTATGACTTTCCGCTCATGTGCAACCGGTAGGGTGTAGTTACATATTGTTGGAAGGTGTTGATGCATTTTTTTTTAATATTGCCCATCTAGTGCGTTTTGTGGGTCATAAAAGGCGGTGTTTGATATTTTCACGCAGTGGTGTTTGTTATTCAGAAACCATCAAAATAGATTTTTTCATAGTAAATTTAGCATATTTTTTGTAGTTTACCTTTAATTCAATCAAATATTGACGTTCATATTGCTCTAATTGAGAAAGCCAAGGTCCTTGGATTACTTAGCAATCTTTGAAAACATTAATCAGAAAGTTGTTTTAGGTTTTTCAAGTGTTAAAATAATTTGAGTATGTACAGGTTATAGAAGCACTAATTGGAGAAAGTCTTCTCCATAGTAACTCCGAGGCGCGTGACGTCAGAAAAGGTGAGAAAGACGATATAGCCCGGAAAGCTTTTCATGTAGTGTCATCTTTCTTGTTGAATTAGTTTACCCTCGTGGGTTATTTTTTCAATTGAGTTTGGGTGTCCGAAAGAAGAATAATCACTCGTCCACCATCTGTGTACTTAAGGAATTCCTGTCAGTGAAACGTCAATTTAATGCTGCACATTGTAGTGGAAAATTAAGATAGCTTCTCGCCAAAACTCCAAAGTGATTGTTTTGGATGTTTGATGAGGTTTCCTGCCTCCTCCACGCAAATCACTTTCATTTGCTGAAACTCCACTATTTTTCGAGTGACGTCAAAGATTAAAATAAATAATATGATATAATGAAATTTGCTTAAATCAAGACTGTATATCAAACGCGTCAAATATTTATTTTTATCTTCCAAGTTTTCCACCATCAAAAGTTCATTTCTCTCGAAATATTATCAACGGAATTTTTAGTGACTCGCTTTAGACTTTTTTTGCGTTTCGAATCGTTCTGTGCCGTAAATGAAAGAGAGGGTACAGAGAAATGTTTCGTAATACCCCGTGTGAATTTGTTTTCAATATGCTATGTTTTGACATTTTTTGGTATCGGTGCAGTACATACTGTTCATTTTTTATCATTTCCTTCTGCTTGTTAAATAAACTGCTTGTATTCCCCCAAAAAAATCAATGAATCAACTAAGGCGCGTACAAGGAGGTTAGAAAAGAAATGGAGGCGACATACCACTTGATTCTTGAAGCCAATTCCGCCATTGCAGTCGGCACAGTTCAGACCTTCCTCTGGCTTACGTGTCCGGCGGTCGCGTTCGATTTTCATTAAATCTAAGTTAAAAACCAAGGAGGTTAAAATGAAATGGAGGAGGCTTGACCGAGAACGCTCATGGGCGAAAGGGAAGCAAGAATAGGGGTGCATGGGAAGGAATTTGTGCCGAGTAGGTGTTGCCAAACCAGTCACAAAACATCGCCTTGTCTGTGGTTTTTACTTAGATTTGACTAAAATCGAACGCGACCGCTGGACACGTAAGCTAAAGGAAGGTCAAAACTGTGCCGACTGTAATGGCGGAATTGGCTTCAAGAATCTACATCTACTACTACGATGTACCGTGCAAGTCACCACTAGGGTGTGTGGCACGGGGTGATTCCACACCAGGCATGCAGCACTCGTCCCAGAACAAATCAGAACCTCGCACGCTCCCCCTGGCGCTAGGCGCAGACACCAATAAGCTGTCAGGAGAACAGTGCGCAGTCAATCAAGTGGTATGTCGCGTCCATTTCTTTTCTAACCTCCTTGTTAAAAACAAGGTCCCTTTGTTAAAAATCACAGGCAAGGCGATGTTTTGTGACTGGTTTGGCAACACCTACTCGGCACAAAATCCTTCCCAAGCACCCCTATTCTTGCTTCACTTTCGCTCATGAGCGTTCACGGTCATGCCTCCTCCATTTCATTTTAACCTCCTTGGGCGCGTATGAGCTGCTCAGTTGTTTTCTGATAGTTATCCCAAGTATCACTTGGTGGTACCACGATCGAGGTTTTTGACGTATTTTTTTATAGAACACACGTATGCGCGAGTGATAGTGATCCTGCTCGCCTCGGAGGACGCTTGTGCCTTGAGAAGAAAAGAAGAGAGAGAAATCCGAGACGAAGTCGAAGAATGACGAACAACCCAGGAATGTTGCATGACTCCTGGATGAAGTGGAACCACTGCTGGTGAGTGGCATAGAGGATCGCCTTTCTGTCCGTGTTTTTTCCAGTGCAGTAAAGTAAATAACCTTCTTCTTAGTTAACTATTTTTCGAAAAATATTATGATTGAATATGATCATGTAGCCCGTTCGAGCTGAGGGCTGGGACCATAATGCGTGTTTGAACAAAATAGTGGAAAATCTGACATTTAATTTTAATGATTTAAATGAAGTTACAACTTAAAAATTGCGTATTTTCAGAGCAATTCTATTTTGTCGAAATTACGGCAAAAGTTTAGCTCTCGCGAACTATAAGAAGATTCACGGGCATGAAGGTCGTTTATACTGCGGCATTTTTCTCATTCTCACTCCAGGCCAGTGGGGCATTCACACTCGGGAGGTGATTCTGTCCCTACTTTTCCTCTTCCTTGACTTAAATGGATTTGATTTTGCGTATGCAGGATAGATCCGAGCATTGGTAAAGGATATGCCGAGCAATCAAAAGTGCACCAATGCAGGAATCCCTGGAAATTGGCACGCTCCCTGCGGAAGAGTAAAATGAGAAATAAAACTAGCCTCACCAGAACTTGTTTGTCACCACTAACTTCACAAAAGCAGTTGTTTGCGTTTCGTCCAATCGAGTGATTTTCCTAAGCCTCCACAACAGTAGTTACCTCCTCAGCTGCTCTAATAATGCTTTCCCTTTCCCTCTGCCTTTATTCCGAGCAGATTCTGTCCTTCCAGGCGAGATAAAAAATATGCACCTCAGCCGTCACAAAACCAGACCTACCCCTGACCCTGATTGGCCTATCCAATTACTTCGTGAAAAGGCTTACTCTTACCCCTTCCTTACATGCGTTTAGAACTCCTCCCTCAGAACTAAATATTTAACCAAAGCCTGAAAAAACAGCTAACATCAAGATCATTCCTTAAATTGAAAATAAACCCTCTGAGCCCAACCACCCCATCAGCCTCCTCCCTTATCTCAGCAAGCTGCTGAACCGACCTATTTGCTGGCGTATCGAGACTATTGTCGAAGAAGAAAATATTTTTCGAAATGAGCAAATGGGGTTCTGGCCCAGTCATTCAGCGCTGCATTAGATGGTCTGCTTCATTGAGTCTGTGGTTAACGGGATGAATATGGGAAATTATACCATGGCTGCTTTCCTCGATGACGAAGAATACCTTCGACCAGGGCTATTCTCTATGGCCTCGGAATTTCCGATTCTCGATAGTGATAGAATTTTGATGTTACAGCCTCTAAAATTTCAAATAGGCCCATTCAAATGTTGAGCATTGTCGTGGGCTGTGACGTCATGCCCAAGGGTTTTCCGAGGTTCGACGATTCATTAATTAATAAGACCTCAAAACCTGGGTCTGTGGGTTCGTTAAAAAAATGTTTACCAAAAACTTACCATCCCATCCTACCTCACGAAAATCATCTCCTCCTTCCTTTTCTCCAGAAAATTTCGAATGTCGATCTACTCCTCATCTTCCAACCCCCATCCCATTCTTGCTGGGGTGTCGTAAGGTGCAGTCCTGTCTCCCAAACGCAATAGCTTCTTCACCTCCGATATCCCGTTATCACCCTACTGCAATACCTCCTTCTATGCGGACGACTTTGCCTACTATGCCCGTCATGGAAGCCGTACTACGGAGGTAAGAAACTCCAAGACACACTTACATAGCTTGATAGATGGCAGAAGGTGTGGAATCTTCTCTTTAATCCTCGTTATTCGATCAGAAAACCCTAAGACTTTCCAGAGAATTGGCACTTGACCGCCTGAGGATCCCCGCAGCAAGACTGCCAAATTTTTACTATAAACTGAATTAGGACGAGCATAATATGGACACAATCAAGGCCATCAGGGCGCTAAGAGCTAACCTATCTACGCAACTGTGTATTAAATACAATCTAGGAATGAAATGAAAATCATAAGAACAACGGTCGGCATAAAAATGTCTTACCATGCCTGCATGGGCATACCAAATAAACAACGGCCGTCCTTAGCTTATTTTTCAAAATTACTGCGAAAAATGGTTGGAGCATTCTAGTTCGTGAACAGCTGCACCGCTTATCAAGACACCCAACGGCATCTTCTAACAACGCTCAAAACCTCAGTAAAATCCTTCCTCATTTCCTTGCCAAAGACCAAATATTTTCTCCCCACGACCATTTGCAACTATGAAATGCAAAAATGCAAAAATTCCCTGCTGCAAAATTTCCTCGCAAAAAAAAAAGATTTTCCTTCCAATTCCCAATACCCCCTACCCTTTTCTTCCTCCTTGATTTATTTATCCATAAGATAAAATCTCTTCATTCTGACCCCAAACTAGGACTCTCACTTAGTCAGAAATATTGCAGTAAATGATCGGGTGCAGCACTCGGATTCATCCCCGATCGAAATCGTCGCAAAACTCCACTGCAGACGTTGTCTGAAATCAGCAGGGGTAACGTGTGATCAGGCAATTTCGCTATAAAATACAATGGTTTCAAAAGTTGACTGAGCTCTGTCTTAATTGAAATTGACGCGAAGAATTATTTTAATGAACTCGAAACGATTATGAAAGGGGAAGGAAGGGGTCGCGTTTGAGTGTGCTCACAATAATAATGCTTGAAGATTCGGATACGGCCACTGTCTTCGAGCGTAACTTTGTGGAACATAATCTCACGTATCGCACGAGTGAGTGAACACGAAATTCATCGAGGCTTGTTAGAGGCCACGAAAACACGTTTACTTAGAATGCGACCTTTTTTAGTGGACTGCTCAAGGCCTCTTTATTTTCCGATTCTGCGAAGGAGGAATTTCCTCTCTCACCCTCCCTTTAGCGAACCCTGAGCACGCTATAAAACCGCCCCTGCCTCTTCGCCACACTTCCCATTAATATCTCTTCCCCGAACCCTTCGGCTGGGAATCCACCGTCTTTGCATAATCCTCCCTTCCGTGCTGTGCCACGGGTCGTACCCCCCCCCCCCACCAAACACCCCCCCGCCCAATGCCCCCACCCACCTACCCCGCCTTTTCCCCTCCCGGAAAGGTCCGAGGCCTTTGGAAGGGTCGACGGGAACTCATTCGGGCGGGGATCATCTAATGGCCGCGTTTATCCTCCATGTAATCGGATCCACGACCCTTTTTTCTTCTTCTCGGAAAGGAGCCCTATTGACGCCCCCCCCACCCCCAGCAACGCTCCCCATTCTCAGTTTAGTTAAGGCGATGCATCAACGAGGGACGGATGAGGGAGGGTAGGAGGGCTAAACCCAGAAGGCGATTTATTTTGCCTCCTAGAACGCTTACGTTTTTCTTTCGGTCTTTTTCTCTTCGGCGATCATTTCCTATGGCTTTCTATCATCATCTAAGGACACTAGATTTGCAACGCGCAAGTACGACTGTTATATCTGAATTTCAGCTGAGGCTTCCTTAGAATTTGCAAGATTTAGTGCTTTAAGGAGCTTTCCCAAGTATAAAAAGTAGAACAAAACGTTAAGAGCATTTTCTATAGTCCGTCCACGATAATAGTGCAGTGGGAATATACTGATTAGACTAAGAAAGAAATTAAATGGGAAACTTTTTTTCACGATTGTATGATTTAAACAAAGACCACCATAATGGTTTCTTATGCCACGTGATTCCCAAGCGCCATTGGGCGTGTTTATTGATTGGCTTCATTTCTGTCAACTAAGCTATTACCTTGGAGAAACATTAGGCCTTTAATCAAATGAAAAAAAATCTTTAATATAAGTATGGCTTCCATCTTTTCTTTTTCAATCGAAGAGATATGCATTCCGTTAAGTAGTTTGTTGGGATGTATCCTCTAATATTAAATTTTGTTCCTCATTATCTGTGAAAATGGGACGAGTTTTATGGCTCGCTGTCACGCCTACGGGTGAAAATTGTTAAACAGAATCATTGAAACTGGTACATAATGAATGGGCTAGTCATTTTATTTGACCGTGACCCGCACATATATCTACCAGATGTTTCCAATCAGGTGTGTCAAAAGAGTACATTGCGAAGCCATTTTAAGCTTAATCTGCTAATTTTCTTTTGACGTTGCGCATTTTCTTCGTTGCAGATTTTACTTAGGCAACATGCTTAACTTATCATTTCTGTTGTTTTTGTTGTTGAAAATAAAAAAATGCATATATATTGAATTTATTATTTGACAAGTTTATGAACAATAAATACTTTCGGTGCAACCAAATGAAGTTTTAAAACTTAGGGTTATCTTTTTGTCACTGAATAACAATTGATACATTTTGCAACCGTTTCAGTGAACTAGGGTAATAACTTCGGCTTTCACTTCTCCATCGCAACTTTTCCAGTCAAAGAAAGGACTATTCTCGCAAATGCTTATGGCCAACGGATGCGTGGAACTACATCCTGGAAGAGATTCACTTCGTGGAAGTGGTTGTTTAGGAGAAATGGAGCGAAGGGAATACTTAGGGAAGTCAAAAGTAAACAAAGTCGCACAACTACTTAAGATAGACTTCTAGTTACCCTTCTAATCCTTAAACCTACCACTGCCTATCTGCCACGATATTTTGCGAGGGCTGTATCCCACGAATGATATTTTGTTTTATCCTCTGCGTATTTTCTCTCCATCCTAAGTCAAGTTGGTTGGAGCGATCTTTTGTTTATGTACAGTCGTATGTGAAAATTTGCATACGTGTTTTCACTAGTGCTATCTATACATAAAATTGGAAAAAAATTCATCTTAATGAGATGGTTTTTGTTTCAATTCCATGCTATTTTAACACGTAGTCTTATGGATCATAAGATATATTTCAGAATAATTCTATTACAAATGTGCAGATTTTCTTCTAAACACCAAATAGTAGTTTTTATATTATTCGAATGGTTGCTGACAAATATGAGGGTGTCAGCCGTCCCACATAAAAAACAACATATTTCAATATAATTTCGTCTTAATTCCGAATACGTCGCCGAAAAATTTAGCCATGACATGCTTTAATTAAGGAAAAAATCAGCATATAATTCTTGTATGATTTCCGTTATTGCATGCGTGGTTTGTTCTAACAATAAGGCTTAAACAACTGCGCTTAAATGAAATGTGGTCAAAGAATTTTTTTACTTTAAAATTTATTAAATTTGGCTCTCAATGACTCACGATTACCGCTCCACCCACCTTAAGGAGAGGTCAAAGTTTTGGCTCGTTGAATGAAACCTCCTTGGCCTTGAAGTCTTGACATAAATACGATGAAGTGCTATTGTACGGAAGTGGTGTTTCTCTGGTTATGTTAGTGTCAACTTTCACATCACCTGTGCTATTTTTTCCTCAAGTTCTTCTGCGATGGAAAGGGTTCTAACTCGCGGTGTATTTGGCTGGGCGACGTACTGGATTCCAGCGAATGCCTTGATCCCTGGAATCGCCGGCCAAGCATGCATCACCCTGCGATTTATACAAACCCTGAGATGAACACAAAACTAATCACCATGAAACGTTGCTCCCCATCACCGCAACCATCGCCTCTTGCAGCAAGTTGCCTTTTAGCAGCAATGGTAAGTCATTGAATCTCGCATTTTCAACTCTTCCGGTCTAGCGGTATTGTTATTTCAAAATTTTGTGACTCTCGCCATTGGAATTTTTCGAGATAATTTTGGGTGAGCAAAGCGTATACGAGAGAGAGGTACCAAAGGAACCCTCGGCATCTTTGTCCAACCACTCTTGCATACTTCCCTTACTCTGACGTCATGCTCTCCACAAACGAGTGCCTCAAAATTTGGTACCCGTATATATTTTTTTTAGAATACCGCGAACTAACTGCGGTATTACTTTTACGGCGATACCCGCAGGTTCACTTATAGTGTGAAAATTCCACGGTGGAGATGTCATCCACCTTGATCGGGAATTAAACTCGGATCCCTCGAAATCATGCCCAGAGGATTATTATTTGGCACGATATTGAGGGATCCGTGCTCAAGTCTCGATCACGATGGACGATTTTTCCACTGCATCATATTTAACCGTCAATTTTCATATCCCTGACCCGGATTTGAAACCTGGCAGTGGCAGATATTTATCAACAAAACACAGATCCTGAACTTAGAACCCCCTGGCACCTATCACTTAGAATGGACGGATGACAATGCCACTGGGTTATTTTCCTCCATCCGCATTTCACCAATGATCCTCCACTCACCAAAATACCTGACCTAATCTCCGCGCCAAAATCTAGTAGACTCGAGTTTAAACCTTAATACCTCCGAGGTGGATCATTGGATTTTCACGATATGGACATCATCATTTAGATAAGTTTGTTTTACATTAAATTAATGTGTTGGATAATAAAAGCCATTTTTGAACCTGTCTTCGGCGTTAGAGCAAAAAGAATCGACGCTTCGGCGACATCCGCGACTTAGACGCCTAATTACTGCTAAGAAAAGAGTTTGATAAAAAAATTATAAAATGTACTCATAGCTTTATTAATACATCTGCGGAGTTTCAATGTATTATCTTTAGTGCTTATTGGTATGCTGCACAATTTTTTAGGCCTACTTTTTCTCGGAAACTGTGCATCATGGTGCCATGAGACTAAAACTGTTGTCTTCCTATTAAATTTTTCAGAGCGAATCAGATATTATCATCGTGCTGAATTTAGAACTTTATATTATAATGAATTATAATACTTCTAAAAATGAGCATGAGTCCAAAGCGGGACCCACCGCTCCCAAGCTGCGCAGCTTTGCTGCCTTGCCTAGCACGCTCTGCGCTTGGAGAACTTCCTCGAGGAACCATTGAGTAATCTCAATACAAGAAACAAACTGCTTCTTTGAGGGAGGGGGTGTATTACCATTCCTATTTTCCTTAAAATTACTAAACTTGATTTTTAAAAATTAAAACAAAACTACTTGAACCGATTTTCTTACCAATCCTATGCTTGCTTCAAAGCACTCGGAGACTTTCTCGTGCACAGTTTAGGACCAATCACTGAGCTTTTCACCTCCTACTCGTACAAAACATGTAGCAAAATATTTTAGCAATGGTGCTTTCAAGAGTTGTCGGTCGCCTCCACCAAGTAATCAGCCAACATCAAACTCCTGTCGAGCATAGACTCACTTCCTCAATCATCCTGCAGTATATACGGCGCGGTTCCAAATATCCTGATTAAAAGTACCGAATTCCGTTGTTTCTTTTTCAAATCCAGAACGCTAAAAACCCATGCGACCCCAGAAAACGCTATCTCCATTCGTCGCCTACGTTTTTAGTTTGGTTAAAACTTAGAGGCAATTTTCAGTGTGGGAGTTTAAAAGAAGTGAACAATTTCACTTTTCCCTTTCCGAATTAGCAAAATCGGCCGTCTTGACTCACTTCTCATTTGCAGCGTTGAAAAAATCTAAAAATGCTGAATAACATCGAAAAACTCTATAGAACCTCATCTATAAAAAACATATTACATCTAATTACCCGTAGCTTATCGCTTCAAAAGTTAAATACATCCATATATTTCATTTATCCACGTCACTGGTCTATAAATAATCTGCACTTGACAAAAATTAAAGGTGGATTAATGTGTAACGTTTTGGCTTACGTCATCGTATGCACATCGTCTGCGGCGGAAATGGTCATTCATTGCCTCATTTTCAATAACTGGAATGTCTGTCACCTGCTGATGTGCAGCGACAACGGTGTCAAAGCGTCATGAACGAGTTTGTGGCATGGTTAGAACAGGTGGTGGCAAGCAAACACAAGGAAATCGGGAGCCGATTCTGAAACTTAAAAAGAGACGTTCTATTTTATCTAAAGGTCATCGTTTGAAGAAATGGAGCAATGGAAATTGTTAAGTTGCATCTGTACGCAGAAGTAAAGCCTACTTATGTGACGAATAGAATATCAAAATTTTAAATTGGTACCGCGGATTAAAAACTTTTTCTCAGCATCAGGCTATTTTGCTTCATCCCACAAGGAACTCTAATAAATATTGATATCATAATATTTTTAATTAATGAAAACGTTGATGCTTTTACAGCTCATGGTGCTATTTACTAACGACCGGAGTAAAATAATTCAAAATGTCTTTAAAATAATTAATGATATCTTATACGCATTTTTGGTATAATATACATCAATTGAGCGGAAACTCAGTACATGAAAATATTTTTATGGGCAAGTGCAAATGAATGTCTCATAGATCTAACACGTGACGGTAACAGCTAAATTTTTGAAAAAAGTTCTAATGAGCTAGGAAAAGCAAGCTCCCCTCCATTCAATTCTATTTAGTCTCGTTCATGAAAATTTTTAGATTACACGAGAATGTTGTTTGCCAAATTATCAAATTATGCTAAGCTTTTGAACCGAGCGGGATTGCACTTCACGCATCGAGTAATCAACGGATTACTAACGCGACGCAATTGGTAATTAATTAGATTAAAAGGATACGAGTGTGAAACCTTTGCCAATTGCCAATTAAATAGTGTGTCTTTTTTGACGTCAAGCTTTTTGAATTACTAGTAAAACAGAACGATTTAAATGCTCAGCAAGTATCTAAAATCAGTTAAGTCATGCGAATGAACTGGATCCTGAGGTAGGATAAATTCATGCGCGAGAGCGCAAAGATTTTTAATAAATATGCTAAAGGAAGTCGGCATTTATTATTTCCAAATTTATACAATTTTTATCTATCTTTCCATTAAAATAAAAAGTCGCTGGATGATATATGAAAACAAGCAGTGTTTTAAAGTCTGGACGAGATACGAAGAACCTACTAATTAAATGCAACGTTTCCCGCAAGTTAATAAAGTAGCTTTTTGAAAATGTTGGCTATTTAAATTAAAATGTATTCTTTATTAGAAAAAAATATTTCAAAATTTTCAAAAGCCATTGGATTGACAATTTATTTATTCAACTCTCTGAAAAAAACGGCTGTTTACATTACTATGTATTCGTGAGGACGGGCAGGAGAGAAAATCGACGCCCACTTACTGAAAGTACTTCATTTATTTAGATGCTGATACAATGCGAAATTTCAAGTCTGAATATGTGTAAATTCGACGTAAGCCAAGTCCACTGCTCCTTTTATTCTGGTTTAACAACTAGACTCCACGTGCTAGCCCTTCCTATACAAGCACCATGCGATGGGTTCCACCAGCCATATCAACATACCGCCGTGTCTAGGATCCGTTAATCCTCAAAGGGCTCACTTGTGGCCAAGAAAATTAAGAAACCGGACGCACAATGCCAACGCCCAGTCATAAGTATATATCCCACGTCAATTCCACCCAATTTTTCTTCATTCATTCCCTGGCTTACCCCCCTAAAAGTAGGTCGCAATATTTAAAATTATTTTCCAGACTATGTTTATTTACTGGAAATGAAGATTATGTCAACAGTTGCTCTCGATTTTTCCCACGGTTTTATAGGATTTTGGAGCTTTATTATCTGATGCGATGCATACATGGCAGACATTATCATGCACATTTACAGTCTCTCAATCTCCGACTATCTCCCAGATATCAATGACTCACGATTACCACTCAAGTAACCTTAAAATCCTAATGGAGAAATGAAACACCATACGGAAAAGGAATCGACGAATATTTGCCCATTTGCCATCATGGGATTTATCAAATTGTTAAAGGACCCTTTTGGTTATCTTTCATCGAGTCGTAAGTGATGTCGTTCAGTGTCTAATGCAGAGTCGCGCGAGGCCTCCACTTTGAAAGGGTGGGTGGGAATTCGTTCGCCTCCCCTTTGCTCCCCCCCTACACCTCTCTCCATGACTTCTTTAGCCCTCAGAGATGCATAAATATTTAGCGAAGAGCATTTATCGAAATCCTCGAGGAGCGCAATATAACCCAAACGAGGTTGAATGTAATTTCCGCGGATCCATCACGCTCAGCGGGTTCCATTTCGCTCCCTCTACTTCCCCCTTTGAGCGCGGGAATTTCTGCAAGTCTCGACTTGTTGAGGGAGGGGCGACGGTGGAGAAAGAGGCAGGGGGTGTCTTTCGCTCTTCTCTTTTCGTGACGAAGAGTTTTATTTATTGTCTTATTCCATTTCAACCCCTTCCCCGGAGAGCTTCCCGGATCATCGTCTCCGTCACTCAAGCGTCCTCTGCTACCGCACCTCATTTTCATTCCTCTCACGTCTTAAAGGATTCGCTTTGGCTTTAAAATGGCACAGCGAACTTGAAAAGTGTGTGTCACTGGGTGTTAGAATTCTCAATGTACTTGGGTCACAAGAAATAGGCTCGCTATTTTTATTTTTTCGTGCCAGTCACGCCTGTTGCTCCCATATGTTTACTTTACCGGTAAAGTGATTTTTTTACGAACGTAGGCTCTCAAATATTATAGGTTATGATATTATAAGTCGAAGGTCCCGTTTAGTATCTCAAAATTGTTGGGCAGCAAACACAAATAAACGTGATGGTAAAAATCTAAATCAGAGTTAAAGCATTCGTTGCCGCGTGGTGTTTTGATAATACTATGAAACCGTCGTAAATTGGGGGTGCCTGGAATACTACATGGAAACATCCGGAAAATGTCGGAACCAACTGCTCCATGAAAAGGGTACAGCCAGCTCCTTACAAACTCTTGGTATTAATATGTGGTTTGATCCTTATAGTATCAATTCAAAAATTTCCTCTCTCAGTTTGCACCGTAACTCAGTAAATATGGCTTCTTTAATAATGAAAATGAGCCACTTTCCTCTTCTTCCACTCCGTGGCCTTTCATAATTCTTAAACGTCAACCCCTCTCTTCCTTACCCATCAGTCTCGACTCTATGACTCGTCTTTTTCGTTCAGAGGAGCGTATGACCTTGGAAAATATAATTTTGTGGTTCGTTTCTTATTGCAATAGTCTTTAAAAGTCATGGTGATATGTAGTCACCATCCCAGCATTACTATTTGAGCTGATAGGTTTTTTAGAAAGCGGGAAATAAAATATTCCTTATTCACACCCCATCCCATTCGCAGATAGACCTAACAGTGGACTGTGATCTGATCCTTAGTGGTGAGTCTCCTAGTTTGAAGCACACCTACGCGGAGATATTTAAAACCTACAACTCCCAAATTAATATCGGGAGGGTAGCAGCATTCACAATTCTTACAGACTATTTCACCAAAATTGTAATTTCAGGTTGTCAAAGACATCGGTATGACTGTTTTTGAATAACCTAATTTATTGAATAAATTTGCCAATTAAAACCAATGAATGGCTTTTAGTTTAAAAATAGTGCGTATAAATATATCATCTTCTGTAATCCGTCAATATGTATTTTCGCTTGGTATTCGGAGTTTTGTTTTCTTTTTACTTCAGGTATTTATTTTCTGAAGCTTCTGGAAGTTCCTTTGCAAATATTTTCCAATTATGAAATCAATTTACCAAACTGACAACATCAACTTGTTTATTGTTGTATAATTTAATGGAGATCTGTACTAATACATATATTAACAAAACCCAGCGTGCAAAAAGGGTAACCCTAACATCCATGTGACGATATCTCGTACTCAGTCACAATGAATATCGATTCTGATTGCGGCACAAATAATGCAACGCATTTGTATTAGTCCTGAGATTAAGTGCATCTTGCTCCACGTGAATGAGCAAGTTTTCTCTCATAACGCCGAAATACTTCTGGACCAGAGAGGAGAGGATTGAGGGAAAGTCCTCATTTGAGACTGTACATAGCACGTGACGAGAATCAAGAGTTTTAGCGCAAATACAGGAAATTTAGTTCCCTCCGGATATTTGCTCTGTGACACAAGCATTACTGGAAAGGTCACTAAATACTCTTCGTGAGAATCTCATGTGCAAAATATCGTCTCCTTAGTGATACCACACAGATGGGAAATACAATTATTGACTATGGAGATACATGAAACAAAAATATCTTTTCTTTTGAATGGAAAGACGTAACAGCAAGCAGTCTTACCCACAAATAACTTCCCTTATGATGGAATCTTGATTTGTGTGATGTCCATCTTACTAATGATACAAAACTGGAGGTTCCATGTTGTGGATGTGAATTGTATAGCGAAACTGCCGTCTACAAGGACCAGATCGTTGCAATGCGTTATCTCCAGAATGACCTTCATTCATTTTTTTTGGGATGAACTAGTCCAAAAAGAAAGTTGACACATTCACGTACCAATTTTGTTTACACAGTAATAAAATAAAGGTTTTGTTTAATTATTTGTTACGTGCCGTTTTTACTCCCATCTATAACTTAATATGGTATAAAAAATATATATATTCAAAAGCTCATTTCATGAACTGGATAAATGAGCATACATAATGGATGTCGATTTGGTAACTCAAAAATTTGTAAATAAATTCAATGCACACTACCCGCGTTTTTGTAGTAGATGGCTCTTTGGATAAATGATAAATAATAATAAAGAATGCAGTCTTGGCGGGTATTCCATAGGTCTACCGCTTGTTCATATTTTTCATGTGTTCAAGCCATTTTACGTATTCCCTCGGTCGTGAACATTGCATAAAACCATCAGATAGCCGTAAAATGTATTCCCGGTGGGATAACTGAAAAATAATTCTTCCGAGGTCATGAGGGTAGAATTTATATCATCTCGTGGAAACGCTTATTGATTAAATGCGGCAATTTGTTTCACTATTGAATCATTGCATTCCAAATATCTCTTTAGATGCAAGATAATCCTCTCATATTTTAATCTTCTGAGCTAAATACCAAAAATGGAGGATTATTTGCGCAAATTCCCGTTGTTTCCAAGGTTTCATCTCCTTTTGCCTTAATTCAGCAGTTAACATTGCATAATGATCGAGTTACATACACGTGGGTACATCATGCGAAATAAACTAATTATTTTACCCCACTCATTGTTTTAGGTAGGTAAACGTGTGTCAAACGGAAACTATATTTTCTCCTTACAGAAGGTTGATGGCCAATTGACCTAGAAAAGTTCTTTTTTAGAAATATCATCGGTGAGAAATTTTCGCTCTTTCAAATTTTCTGCCCTTCTGTCTCTTGCAATTAGCATATAATTGTGTTTTTTTATTACGATTGTTATGCTCCATCGAAGTGAGCGAACTTCGATAATACATGTCACATGGCCTTTTGATTGATCACCGTATTTGATTACATTTACCGCTATCCATAAAAACCCAACCTGAAAGTTGAAGTGGAATTAATAACTCGGCTTTCAGTTCTTATGGACAGAAACAAGGCAACTTGGCATATCGATTTCCATACGTCCTGTACCACTGCTTTTTTGAGGTAACATGCCATTTGATCCTCACGTGTTTCTCATAGTGGGTGATAAAGTAAGCGTTAATGAGCATTTGATGTCTCTCGACGGGACTCTGGCTGAGGGATGAAAAAATATTTGTGTACCATATGTAATTCTTAACGCCAATGAAGAAAGTAGCAGTTCAATTTTTATGGAAAACTTACTTACAAAAAAAAACTTAAAAAAATCGGAGGAGAGGGTCTAAAATCTACGCTACAAAAAAATTCAGGCCTTTGAGAATTCACTTTAAAAATTTACGCTTGTATATTTTTCCCGCGCTAATGTTGCATCAACACTTGGCAATAAAACCTCGAATGAAACGGCATAAACCCACAGTCGACTTATCTTACGGGCGTGATCGCAGCGATTAAGGGCTCGTTCCGAACGGGCAGGGAGCCTTTTAAGTACCCGTCCACAAAACCGCAAGGCAGGAGAGTGGGGGCGAGATTATTCAATTCGACTCACGAAAGACTGGGTGGCTAAAAAAAATGAAAACATTTCAAGCAGTTCCCCCCCACCCTTTGCGGTTATCTTGTGGGATATGTACCGCCCGACCCCCATTGTTTATTCCCCCCCCCTTTTCACCCTGAGGAAGGGTTTCGTGTGCAGATGTTGGAACACTGCGGTCGTACCTCGCGTGGCTCCGCTATCAGAGCCATCTATACAACCGAAGGGATCATTACCTTCTTACTCCGTGCATTGCGGATCTTTGAGATATTTGTTGATTGGGCCATTGCAGCGAATGCTGAACGGCAAACGGAAACATATTCGGCCCATTTATCTCGTATGGCTGCAAACATACTATCCAAGGGCACATTACCTTTTTACTTACTCCTCAGCCATACCACGAAGTACGACACGTCGGAGAATAAAAGGAGATAGGGAAACGCGGGACGTTAAATGTAAATACAGCTTGCTGGGGGCAGAGGGGAGAGGGAAAAGATCAGTCTTTCCTAAGCCCGGAGCGACTTGCACACGAGGATAAAATAGCGATTAGACAGGAAATTTATGATATATAATGTTTATATTAATTTTTATTCGACCTTAACAATTTCTACAAGCATCAATTTGATATATATGGGTGCGCTTCAGCGGAATGAAAACCTGTTAAGGGGTTGCCTCTTTTAAACATATAATATGGGGCAGATGGAAGGTGTATTGGCATATTGTTTCAATTGCGTTTGCATGGTATAAATAAGTTATCTTATCTCTTGGGGTGTTCAGAGCGAAAGGAAGTCTATATTTCCTTTTTTGGAGCATACATTAATGAATAAAACCCAAGCCTGCACCATTTTTTAAACGTTATAAATTAAAATACCATCAAACCAAATAATATTTTTTAATTTTAGCAAATTCATCTGGGAGGGAGCAGAAGATCTTTAGCCCAATATGCGCGCATGTTAAGTGCTTCTTATCCGGGCTTAGGAATGTCAAACCGTGAATTGCTCTTCATTTTGTAATTGATTTCTTTTCTTTTGCTATTTAAAAATTTCTTGTCAGTGAATATATATTTTCGATTCTTATTTATTGAAATTAAGAGTTTGAGTTTTAAGGTGGCTGGAGCGGTAATCGTGGGTCATTCACTGCACCTTTTAATAATGTTTTAAGTGTGTACTTCTAAAAACAATCTTGTACCATGTTTCCCTTGAGTGCATCTGTTTATACGTTGCAACTTACCATACAAGCAGTAATGAAAATGATACATGAAATATATTTTACATTTTTTCTCTTAATTAAAGCATGTTTTGACCAGAGTTTTTGGCACGGTATTCGAAATGTAAACGAAATCTTGTAGAAGTGTATTTTTTCGCATATTGGACTCGGTGTGATACCCTGATGGGTTAGTAAGAACAATTGTTGTAATAAGAAATGTATTACTTTGCGTTTGGAAGAATATCTATACACACGTAATCGAATCGTTGCAAAATATATTGTCCAGTAGAAATGCAGGTTGATGGTAAAAAGAAACTTTTTTTGTCCGGTGGCAAGAGCAAAGCAAGGCATGCGCAAACAGCTGCTGAGCCAGGAATGGAGGTGAGGTAATCCTGGTGGTGAGGTCGGGCGTTCACTTCCTTTGACAATGGGTAGACAGTGCCAACATTCCGAACTACCACTGACTACATGCGTTATTCAAATAATCCTTAAATTATATGTCGTGTGCTATAAGGCTTCGTGTTAAAATACCAATTAATAGCAAAAAAACCAAATTTGTATGATGCAATTTTTTTAAACTAATGAGAACACGTATACAAAGTTTTACGTAAATCTGCACATAGGCAAAAATCGCTCTAACCTCCTTAAAAATGTTTAAATCTCAGAGGACGTGAGGGAAAGGAGTATGTGATTTAAACTGAGGTTTCATCCCGAAATCATCTCCGAATGGAGTGGAAGGGGAAGGGGAGGGAATTGGGAAGAGGAGGATCTATCGACAGACGTCAGCACGCGGCAATAAGCCCCAAACTCTGCTTGCGAAGGGACGTGGGCTCTTCCTATGTCACCCTGCTCTCTGCAGAAATTATTTTAATGCTGAACGATTGGCACTATGGTTCACTACGTCATTAATCTGGTCCGAGATAACGGTGTGATGCGACGGTGAGAAACATGTGATCGAAAAACATTTGCAACGGAAGTGCTGTATCATTTCATGGTTTCACCATTTTCTCTTATTTGTCTGCGTATTTCCATTTTAAGTCCAAATATTAGTAAAAACAGATTGGTCTCCTCTGTTGCTAGTGATTTTCCCTCTCTCATCAATACCAGGGAAAGGAAGAATCCGGAAATAAAAGGCTAACGGTTATCAGCTCTCGTGGTCCATATGTACTTGGGCATGCATATCAAAATTGATAATCACCTCTAGTCATATACGCATTCCGAAGCGAGATAGAATTTAATTTCCTTTTGAATTTTATGCCATTCGACGGAATTCTGGCCCGAAATTAATGTACGCTATTTTTTTTTCTTTTCCTTCGCTGTTCCGCTTCTGGAAGTACGTGCAAAATTACTGTTCAATATTTTTTGTTGGTGGGAAATGAGAACGAGAAATTTATCCTTTACATAACTGCACTCTGGGTGAAAAAATCAAAGCATGCAAATGCCGCTCAATAAGGTCAAACGGCAACGCATAGCAGAAAGGAATACACGTCGGGAGGGGACTGCGGGAAACCCGTTGGAGAACGATCCCGTACGAATAGTGGTGTTTGTAACAATATTTTTAAATGCCCTGCATTCGAACGCGAAGTTCAATTGAAATGAGTGAAAACGATCAATTTGTGATAAAAGTTAGTCAGCGATGATACTTTTTAAAAGGAAAAACTTCGGGCGTAAAACCCTATCAGGATGATGAGAGCAGTGCTAAATATCATAATATTTTTCGTTGTGAAGTGCAATCAAAACGCAAGAAAATTCTCGCGGATTTTATACCAACAAAGTTAACAAAAAAACGTGGGTTATATTTTACAAGCTAAAGCTTTTATTCGAGGGATTATTAAGTTAGGGAACAATGAAAATATATTAAGAGTAGCATGTATTCTTATCATGCTCAATAATTCATAAGATTGTATGCTCACATATATTCCTGTGTTTCCTAGCACATCCCTTTGACACTGGAATAATGAATATGCATGAGCTTTACTCTATTCAGAACATAGTGAATCCTGCAGTGCAGCAAATTAGCCATTCATTAGTTTTAGATTAACTGGGAACTCGAACATCGGTTGCGAGTTGAAACAAATGTTGAATTCTTCTTTAGAATAAGTGAAATAATTTGAGCGCACTGCCTATTTTATGGATTTAATGGCTTCACAGGCAGAGTCGGGGGCACCGGTATGTCATCATCTGTATGTACCCCGTGCCGAGGGCAATGAAATCAACGATGAATTAATTTGTATTCCATAATGAATATTCAACGTACTTAACAAAATGTGCTCATGCGTTGCATTCAATGGATTTACTATTCAATTACGCTCACAAAAAGCATGCCTCATTTGCATGCATAAGTCTTTTAAAAGTTTTCTCTTATTTAGCATCAAATGAGTGGCATTGCCCTTTGAATTGTATGAAAAAATCAGGCTGAGAATGATAAACTATTTTAAAAGCTCATGAACAAGTATGGTCAATTAAATTTAAAAAGAAATTCCATCCTAACGGTCCTCCACCTTTAATATCTTCTACAATCACCGCTAATTCAACGCCAGGTGTCACGTAAACTTTTTCTCTATTCTCATTAATTCCATTAATTACCTGCTAACCAGAAACTGCTAATTAAGAACCTGCTAATCGGAAAAATCCGACAAGTGCCAATCAGGGTCATAATGATCTGGAGGAAGACATTCTCGCATAATCGTTATTTTTGTGGCACAGAATTTGAAAAAAATCTAATATACTAGTTAAGGACTCATTTACAGGAATTTAAAGTTTTCTTATAGTGTGTCTATACTGGTTTATGGGGAATATATTTGTCCTCTTCTCGCATTGGCCGTTTTTAATGCAGCGTATGTAAACGAAACGAAAAATAAACGTCCATTTTTATTTATTTGCAAATTTTACTTGCTAGTGCATCACTTTATAGCTCGGTTACACTTGCCCTCACCGTTCTACACTGGTTGATCATGGCTCGCTTCGTCCCCCGAAAATCTACCAATCAACTGTCTTGTATCAGGATGTAAACATAATGTCTCTGGAAAAGCCTCAAAATATGTGTACATTCGTGAAAAGATCTTATTTTTGCCCAGGCGTCGTTTAAGCCGGAAGCCAGCATCTCGTTGAAGAGCTGTGGACGTCGGACTGACCCCGGATTCAGTGGAAACCCTTTTGAGGATGTACTATTCATTTATTCGGGATACAGGTAAACGCAGGCACTCTCTGATGACTGTACACAGCTGTAAAATGCAGTAAGCAGTCGAAAATACAGGACTTGTGAATTTAAATGCCAAAAAGAAATTAAACTCCAAGCTGCGACAAAAACTTGGTTTTAAAAAGCCAAATAGCGTTGGTTTTGCTAGACAATAAATCACCTTTGCACCCACGTGAAATTCTAATTAAACGAGTTTAAGGTATGAGGTCCCAAATTTTAGTTAGTAGAATTTAGACACCTAACACTGACGTTGCAGAAGTCGTCATGTATTAATCTGATAAAGCCAACTGTGCCTAAAATCGCGTCTCAACTGTGAGTTCAATTATATTTGTAAATTTTGAGAGTCACTATCTAAAGAGTCTTTTCAGATTTATCGATGAAAATTCCGAAAGATTATTTGATTCTATCAGGAGCTCTATTAGACTTTGTCATCATATGATGCATGATTGCAATTAATAGGCTAAGATGATGATGAAGAATGTCCTGAACATAATAAGCGAAATTGAAGGTCTTCCTATGCGGAAGTAAGGAGTCACGTAGAAGATGAGAATACTCCTTATCATTTTAGATGAGAAGATTGTATTGAAATTTGGGGCATAAGATGATGAAGTGATTGGTTATGGATTATTTTGGTATAATAAAGCTTAAAGACATAAGAAAATGGTTTTGATATTTAATGACATAATGTTGGCATATGTGCTTGGACAAACAATCGTGCCGGGAACGTACATAATTTCCTTTTATGTCATCGAGGCTTCATATTATGCTTTAAAGTAGGTGCGTGGTTGTTTTGATTTCTTGGAATTAACTGGAAATTGTCCAAGACAAGGAAAATATCTTCAGGGTTGGCTAAGTTTCCCATCATTCTTGTGGTTTTTTGTCTCTCTCATTTAAATGTTTTATGAAAAGTAAACTTTTACTTTACCGTATTGGTACAGGAATATGTTACGCTGAATTAGTTATTTGAAAATTTCCCCCTTATAACATTATGATAATTTTTTGAACCAACGTGATTGAGCCAATATTATGTTGCGGTTTTTAAAAATTACGTATTTTGCATAAATATACTTTTTCATTTGAAGAGTCAATGATAATTTCTTCTCGTTGTAATGATAGTCTTTAGTGCTTTTCTAACGGGATAAATACTTGAAAATGGTTTTACAGTAATTTTTTTGCTCCTTATTAAGTGATGATCAAGTGCATGATGTGAAATATGTCTTTGACTACCTAAACTAGTTCATTTAAGCAGCTTTTAAAATAACATGAGCGTTATTTTTGGGAATGAAATACCTCAAAGGAAACGTTTTAATTTAGTGATTTTGTTGAAATTTAAATTCAAGTAGTAGGCTGTTTCCAGCTACAATTTGGTAATGGCATACAAGTTGCAAAATTTTTTAATCAAGGAATTTTATAAAGCTGGATAATTTACAGCTGGTTATTCTAAAATAAAAGCGTTTTGTTGCCGATAAACCGTGGATATGTAGCATGCATAGCGTTACACTGTGTTGCAACGGAATTATATTATTTGCTACGACAATCAAGTGTATTTACGTACTATTTGCACTATTAACGGCAATTAACCGGTTGTTTCATTCTCCTGATCCATGATGGCTATCATAGCATTATTTTATGGTCATCTTCTTTAATTTAACAGCCAAATGAGAACCAGCTCCAGCTTCTCTTTTTATTTCATTTTTCATCTACTCCGAAATCCACCTCATTATACAGAGCTTCACATTATGGCTAATAACGAACAGTGGACGATTACAAAGCGTACATGGCTGGATGGTGGAAAGCTACCTTCCCTTGGATGGGACAACGGTGTTTAGATTAAGAAGCGCGGGATTTACTCAATCATCACATAGGTCTAGAGTAGAAACTATCTCATGAAAATAATTTAATTCCCCTGAAGTCACCACTGATCACGATAAATTACATAATTAAATTTGCCTCAGTTAATTTCGTTGATCTTTTCCGATCGCAGAATACCAGATGGTGACATACTGAATGGGGCTTAATGGGTCCATCCAAAAAGAGCATGTTGGTCGTCTACTTCTCTGCTCCTGAGCACGAAATGCCGTACTAACAGCATGCATGTAGCATCTCTGGCGAGAGATTCATTTTCGATAAAGGCTAAGTTAAATTAAGACGAAGATGCATTTTTTAAAAGCTACTTCTACTTCTATCTTAAAAAATTGGACGCCATGGTTCAGAAACACTCAGAAAATCCGAAACAATTGAAAATTTTAGCAATAATGAGGATAAATAGAGTAAATGTATACATTATATAATAAAGAGTATATTAAAAATATTTCCCGTAATAATCAATAGAGCTTGCTAGTATTCACGGACTCGTGCATAAAAACCAGTATTTGTCAGACTTTTGTAGTCAAGGAAAAATGATTCATCTTCAGAAATCAATGTTTGTAAAGTCACTTCAGAATATAAAATAAGAACGTTTAGTTGGGAATTTTCAGTGACCTTTACAGTTCTTTGCAAAAATATCAATCTTAGAGATGATTTTCCGCTAGTTTTCAGCCCTGACCCAGAATACGTCTGCTGTTCAGCTAAAGGCAATAGAACAGGAAAACGAACTGACATGCTTCACATGAATAACAAAAACCAATTTAAGGCAATCATAACTGAGAATGATTGATGTTATGCGATAACTTTAAACGTGCTCTTTTTAATTATAGTTCCTATCCGCATATGTATTCTATTTCAATGATCTTTTTAAAATCTTTGAATTGGTATGAAATGATAAATGTCTGTTATATTTGCTATGCATTTATCGTATATCTAAAATATTTTCCAAGTACGAGTGTTCTTGCAAAAGGTCACTGCGTGTTTGACTAGCATTGAATTTATCTTCTTTCATTTTTTTTACTATCGCCGCATCAATACTAGCTTTATTTAGTTGGTACTTTTTGAGGCTTGCTAAAAATGCTCATGCTTCACGTCATTTGAATTAATGCCCTTTGTATTTGACCCAAGTTGCCCGAAATATGTACTATCTTTATTGTTAAATTATCAAATTTTACACCTCTCTATCACGAATCATGCAGTTTTGATAGCACAGAAGCGCATCACACTCTAATTTCTTATGTTTTGCCAACGATTCAATCCTAGCTGCACTTGATAGATCCCCGTATAACTGTCCATCTTTTTTGTCCTGCAGAGATTCCTTCTTCCAGGGGCATCAGCTAAGGGATCCCGTTCGTAGTGCAACACGAGACTTCTTGTCACTCCTTGTTCTTGTAACCTCGACCTCTTCTTTTTCCTTCCGTCCTGCCGGAGACGGGCAGCGCCGGGAAACGGGGGTCGGACGGTATGATAAGATGGGTCAAGGGGGCGCTGGGCATTTTCTGCCCACCCCTCTCTCTCTCCCACTGGCTGACCCCCTCCTGGCTGCTGTCGCATGTTGCGGCGTATTCCCGCAAGAGGGAGACACGCACATCCACCTTCCGGGCCTCCTCCTACGTCCGACTCGCAACCGGAAACGTGCGGGCTTGCGTTTTCTTTTGTTTGACCGCCATGATTCTTCTTCTTGCGTGCTCCGAGGAAACTTGACGCGACATTGTATTGGCCAGGCCTGACCTCTCTCTCCTACCCCACGTGGCTATTTGGAGAATGGGGTAGACTGCTCGTTTTCTGCCTCAGCCCTCTCATCATTTCCTTTCCATTTCCTTAGTATCTTTCTTACTCTGCGGTTGATAAGTTTGATTTGTTACTATGCCTTGGTGAACATGATTTGTGTTTATGGCATCTAGCATGAGGCACACTATTTTACAGCCGCTGGATTTGTTACTATTTTGTTGAATCACTATTGTTTCTCATTTGAGAAAACTGTGGCTAGCATAACCACGAAAGAGTTAGCATAGTCTCCCAGGAATAAATGTAGGAACAATAGTGAGAAGAACGATCTTTTAATTAAATCATCATCAGCGGACATTAATCTGGAAAGTGATTTTCCGCAGCTCTACATTCCACTATCCTCTCCGAAAACCGTTTTATTCCAACTCAAGTTTTAATTTTAACATCTCACATAATTTGTTATACGTGTTCCATTCTTGATTTTCCTCGATGATTCTTCCCACTTCTTCAAATGTAGTTTTCAATAGGCTTACATATATCACAATCTGCCCAACCCTTTTGCTTACAAAAAAATAGGAAAAGGTACAGTGGCTTTGCGGACAAGATTCGGGAAAAATTGATTCCTGGCTACAATTTAAGATACACCCTGAATACCGAGGGGTAAGTGGAGTTTTTTAGGGCAAGTTAATAGGAGGAGGTTGTATTTCGATCGGAAATTCCAGGTTCGTTGGAATAAAAAGCGGATATACCGTCATGAGTATGAGTGACAGCAGTTCAATGGCTGATGGATTGAGCATATCGATGATTCCCGTACGGTAATGCTATCGTTTATTGTCAAATAATTTCTATTCTCTTCAGATTTCGGTTGGTACACTCATTAAACTACCTAACTTAGACACTAATATTTTTGGTAATTTTCCAACTTAACTAATATATTGCGGACGTCATCATTATTCATTGGAATAATCCTGATCTCTTCTCCTCTACACCAAGAAATATTTAATGGCTACAGCATTGAAATATTTCAAAAATTATTTTTTACCCGTATGCAACTCGATTGCCATCGAACTTACATCCAACCTGCTGCTACTCTAGTGGACATTGTGCCAATTATTCATTGCCGAGGAACAAAACATGAAACCGACGCCCAAATCAAGTCAAAAACTCATCATTCGGTGAACAATAACGTACATTTAAGACGCAGTGCTCATCAATCCTTTTAGTGTCAGCACGTCCTGTTAAATCAAATTGAGATCCGCATCTGTCCTATGATTTTGAGTTCGTTAAAGTTTGCAATTCTATTGTTCATATTGGAAATCCAAAATGCGCGGCTTCAAATTTCTCTCGTGATATCACTCCTAATGGTGGTCTGATAGATTTTTGTAGCGTTCAAATTAGACCCGTGTTGCCTAGGAAGTGTATCCAATAGTTTCCCAAGTCATTATATGGTATTCATTCCATTACACAGAGGGGCGTTAATGATCAATCTGAGGAGACTCACGAAGGTATGCGTTTCTGAAGATAGATTCAGTATCACTCCTCAATTGTATCGTCTTAGAATCGTATCACCGGTACAAACTGAGAGCTGGTGGTAGAACCATAATTGCTTCGCAAAGCGCCTTACTCAGTGCGATTTGCGACGCTTACGTGAGGATGGGACTATTATACGTTGGAAGAGGGGAAGGGAGGTAATTTTGAGTTTGAAAGGGGAGAGGTGTTTCTGAGAGGAGATAGATATTTTGTTTCCCGGATGTGGGTCAAAATTTTCGATTAGAAGGAAGTTTATTCAAGCAGAATAAAAATGATAATTAGCTAGGAACCTATATATCTAGGTACCAGAATTAAAAATGGTAGAACGCTTTAATATTTTCATCGCTTAACTTGCTAGATTGTGTTTTAGATGACGCACACATCATTTTCTGTTTCGATTATTTATCCGAAAATCCTATTATTATATCCTATTAACAATTCGTTTGCTCCTATGCCATATTCAGTGAAATTAAAATCAGCATAAATCATTCTATAATCGTGTAAGTTGATGTAAATGAAAATAATATAGTTCATGGGAAATAAACGGTGAAAATTGGAGTCAACCGTATCAAAATACTATCTTTCATGAAAAGAGTTCATGCCCTATATAAGGACAACACCATCGTTCTGTAAGTAAAAATCAGTGAAAATTTAATCACTTACAGCTTCTGCCTATTTACTTCAGCAGGTTGATAGATAAATTATATTGTGATTTTGCTTAGTGAGTTCTTCAAAGATAGAATGAATACATAAATAATTTCCGTCACTTGGCTCCTCGTTCCTCAGATACCAAATTCACAAGTAGATTGTAAATCACTGAGTACTTATGCCTTCATGGAACGGTTTTGATGATATGTTGACAACTTGAAGAGTTTTCACAAAAGTAAATGATGAAAAATAATTTTACTCGTAGTAAAGTTTTGGATGTCTACTGTGGGGTATGCAGCTCACGTCCAGGCTCTGAGGACACCACCGTAAAACCCAAATCGGAGTGGTTCTTTGGGAACCAGATCCCTTTGGAGATTCATTACGGGCAAATGGAAAGGAACTGGGGCCCCTTCCTTCCTTATTATGAGAGATTCATCCGCCTTTCTACGCCAACAAATTACCCAGAGAGCTACCGCAAGGGCGGTAGAGTTGCAGGGGGCGACATTAGACATTGAGATTAGTACTTGGAGGTTACCCCGTTGGCATTAGCACATGGTACCACCAGTGAAACCGACATTTCCTGTCGGAAAATTCCCTAGAAAATTAAACCCCCATTTTCCCTAGAAAATATGTGCATCCCTAGGGAACAATTTCCCAAGAATGCATTTTAGATGGGAAATGCTTTTGAATGTGGGCTGCAGTGGCTTAGAATATATGCCAGATTCGTCAATGTGGCCGCCAGTGGGAAACACGTATTTCACTCGCTCTGGTGATTTTTAGTGTTTCTGTTATAAGTTTCTCTCCTTTTGTGATTTTCTCCCTCCACGTGTGTGCTGTTTTGTCCCGTGATAACTCCCTGTTGTTGGCGCATCATCCTCCTCAAAATTACTTCAGTTATAGAAGATATAGTTTCTCTGCCTACGCCTCGTGTGGTCTATCACCCGTCAGCCTTTGTCTACCCGTCTCATCGTCGCTCCGGACCCGGCTTTCCCCCGGGCCCTCCTCGGCCACCACGACGCCGTACTCTCGGCGCGGAATCATCTTCCTGCTCCTCGTGTTACTTTCCGGTGACGTCAGCCTAAACCCTGGCCCTTCCAGTTCCTCGCTGAGTATCTACTACCTGAATGTTAGGAGCATAAAATAACAAGTTGCCCATTTGCAGCTCCATTGTGAGATAGTATGGAGTGAGATTTCATTACCCAATTCTCTCAACTCCAAATTTAAAAAAAATTCTAGTTGGGTGTTTTTATCGTCCCCCCTCCAGTGATGTCTTGGTTCTGGAAAACTGCCTAGATTCACTGCTGTGGGCTGTAAATCTTGGATCGGTGATTCTGGTGGGTGACTTTAATTTGTCCATCCGCTGGAATTCTCCTACGGTTGGCCACCCACTCAACGCCCATGATCACTTTTTCCTTGAACATTTCATAAATGGACTCCACATATCTCAGCATAATCATCAACCCACCCGAGACGTGGCAACGTTTGACTTTCTCCTCTCAACCGTTACCGCTAAAGAGATCACCGCTGGGCGAAACATTTTCGACTCCGACCACCAGTCCACTCTTCCACTTTCTTGGCTCACGGAAACACTGCGGGTTTCCTCCCCCACCAGCTAAGCCTTACCCTGTTTGGTCGAAGTTTCCCCAGGAGGATGTCAACCGCTGCCTCGACCTTATCCAATGGGGAGTCATAAACTCACTGTCTCCGGAGGAGGGAGTGGATTTTATTTACTTCATTCTGGAGAGTGTCACTGCAGATTTTGTTCCCTTTGTGAAACCCAAAGGAAAAAAAATCCCTCGTCTGGTTTAAAGGCTCGTTCAGAACAACTTAGCTTGGCTTAACTTGACTTATTCTCTCGTCGAAGGCGAACCAGTGCGCGAAATTTCTAACCAATCATAACCCACCACTGCCAAATTCGATCTTACAATCGATTGATGAGGCCTATCGATAGTGTGAGTTTCGAGAGTTGTAGTAAGCTCCCCCGAAATAGCTCAGTTGATATGTGATGTATTAATTGTAAATAGTGAGTTGAACTATAGAAGTATTAAAATGGAAAGTTTGTTGAAAATGTGAGTTATTTCACACTGACTCGATCAACTAATCCGCATCCATTTTCGCTTAAACGTATCCACATACGACGTTCAATCACGTTTTCAATACGGCTGCTCGAGTAGCAATCAATTGCTGCCCGACTATCGATAGTAGAGCATGGCATGCTATTGGCTGGAATTAAGAGAAAGTTGAGATGAGCTCAACTCCAGGCTACGCCAAATCGAGTTACGCTGCTTTAAGTCGTTGTGAACTATTAGACGCTATTGTCAAGGTCTCATATCTGGCGTTGCCCCGAGTCAAGCCAAGTTACGCCAAGTTAAGTTGTTGTGAACGAGCCTTAAGGCTGACACTATACACATTCTTGGTAACAGGAGACGTGCTTGGCTCCATCACAAGACCTTTCCAAATGTAAACACACTTCGATCCTTTTCTGACCTGCGCCGTTACTCTAAAATTCTCATTCGTCGTGATTATGAGGAGTATACGCTGAGCCTTTCCAACACCATTTCCTCCAGTCCTAAAAAAAATTGGTCCTTTGTGAACCAAACCCGAAATCGTCCCAATATTCCAGATACAGTTTCATATGGTAATAATGATGCTCAAGGATCAGAAAGGCCTAAATTCTTTCATAATTTTTTTCCGATTGCCTGCAGCCTTCATGAAACCCTCCCATTCCGCTTGACCATTCCCCCTCAGTTTACACAAACATTTGTTTAACCTCCGTACAGACAGATATACGCAAGGTATATGAACTCCTAACTAGAATCCCTCTCCATCGATCTCCCGGCCCCGATGATCTTAGCCCCAAATTCCTTCGTAACTGTGCCTCCTCTCTCTCATTACCTCTGACCATTTTGCTAAATCGCTGCTTTTCCATGGGAACTTCCCCCCCCTCTATGGAAAGCAGGTAACATTATCCCAATGCACAAAGCTGGTCCTAAAAGTGATGTCTCCAATTACCGTCCTATCTCTTTACTTCCTGTCCTTTCTTCCGTTTGTGAGAGAATTATTCTCAACCGAATATATTACTTCACATCTCCTTTTCTATCCCCACATAAACATGGTTTCTTCCCGGGCAGATCTTGCTTGACCAACCTCGCCGTCTTTCAGCAGCCGTCAATGCCATCGAAAAGTCTTCTAAGCTTGATGCTGTTTTCCTAGACTTTTTTTTAAAGCTTTCGACTCCATCAACCATTCCCTACTTTGTCACAAACATAATCACCATTTCGGCATCCACGGAAACTGTGTCAAACTCATATCCAGCTTCCTTTCAAACAGAACCCAACGCATAATACTCTCCGGTTCCTCTTCATCTTGGTCCACGGTAACATCTGGAGTTCCCCAGGGTAGTGTCTTTGGACCATATCTTTTTAATTTATTCATTAATGACCTTCCATCTCAACTTTTTTCTTCCAAAACGCATGCCCTCCTTTACGCCGATGGCTGCAAGATTTTTAAGCAAATAAATAACTCATCTGACTGCCATGACCTTCAAGATGCATTGAATAAGACCTCAGATTGGTGCAATGCCTGGAGGCTAAATTTAAATCCAAGTAAGTCAGATATTATATGTATTTCCCTTAAAAAATCCGTAATTCATTTCAACTACTCCATCAACTCTACCCCATTGAACAGAGTTGCATCAATAATAGATTTGGCATAATAACTGACCATAAACTCATTTATTCAGAACACATTCAGGCTAATAAAAGAAAGTCTATGTCCCTGTTAGGCCTACTTTACCGGTTCACTGAAATTATAGATCCAAGAGCATTACAATCTTATTTCACATCTATTGTCCTTCCCATTATCTCCTATTGCTCCCCTATATGGTCGATGTCTGCCCCAACAAATTTTAAATCTCTGGAACACATTAATCACTTTTTCACTATTGTTGTTAAAAACAGAGTCCTTCATCTCCACCTCTTATTCTCCGATGCTGTCTTGCGTTCACTTTTTGCTTCTATTCTTATCTAATAATAATTTCCTTAAAACTGATTTAAACTCATACACAGCACGCTGAACTCGACCAGTGACTGCCCTGACCTTATTTCCTTCATTAATTTCAGAATTCCTAACCGACCAACAAGGACCCACTCATTGCTCCATATCCTAATCCCAGATTATCACTCACCAAGCAATCCCTTATTTTTCGCCTCTCTTCTCTCCTGAATCCCCTTCCTGACAACTTTGACCCTTTCTCCTTATCTTCCAACGCCTTCGCTAACCAAGCCATATCTCCTTCCCAAATAAAATAATCTTTTCTGGCTTACCATGTTGTTATATTATTTGTTTATCTTCTTCTTGATGGTGTTTTTGGGTATGTTGTTACTTCTATCCCTATAAAATGACATCATGCTGTATGTGGTCTATTTTTAAATAAATAAACAAATTAAATAAATATTTATTTTACACCAAATGTAGTTGACTGTGAGAGGTGATTTTTTTTTTGGTGCACATCTCTTTTAAGAGAAATATTTCATCAGCCTTATTAAAATTAATTGTGATAAATCTATGGTTTTGAAACTATGCAGATTATGTTTTTTTGTTTTAAGGATAAATATTTTTTCCTTTACATTCATTCACTCTGTGCACTGCACTCTATGCAATTACTGGTGTAATTTTTTGTGCCTGAAGGTAGCATTGTAGGCCTAAGGCCTAATGTAGCATTTTGTTCTAGAGATATTACTGACCAAAGTCTGTCAATTCTAAGGAAAAAAAGCTCTAGGAAATAGTTGCCTTGAGTTTTATGGTATTTCCTAAGAAAATAAATATTTTCTTAGGAATTTTCAATTTTTCCCTTTCTTTTCCCAATGCTCTAGTGAATTCTCATGGGGATATTTCCATCAGGGTTCAGTATGAAGGATGAAACCGCGAAAGATATTGCTCAACAGCTGACAGCATATAGTTTTATGACTTTGAATAAAATAATGATTTCGGCTGGATAAAAGATGTGAAGTTTCCCACAATTTAATAACACTTTAATGATGACCTAGCCTTCAACTTATTGTGTCATCAACTAGTAGGAATCATTCCTACGGCATGTTCAAAGTCCACGCATTATTGCCAAAGCCCTCTTTATATGATGATACTTGCCGCGCTCCGGTAAGAAGCAGAAGGCGTGTAGGGGCCAGAAAAGATGGCATCGGGAAAGTGGAGCGGATAGGGCTGATACTTCTCTGTGCCGCACTTTTGCGCCGACCCGAAAATATTATTAAAATGTAGTAAAATGCTATATTCATGTATCATTTCCTTGTCACTACTGCGGATTGCTAATTGAACCCAAGATAATGTAGGTACTTCATATTGTCATTCCAATCCTCTTCAGAGATATCGAGTCGGTTTTAAAACCTAATATGGATTCATAGATTAATTATCATAATGGATGGGTATTCGTCATTCTGAATATCAACAGCTATCTTTTTATGACTGACTATGACTATTAGCAGCGAATATAAATTTTCTGGTGCCAATAAATGCGATCGTTTTAGCGTTGAGTGCACATCAAATGTTTCTGAGATGAAATAGCGGAGACACTTGCAACCACACGGAGTTGGAAATGCTTTCCACAAGGGGAGGGGGCTCTAGGTGGAGGGAGAAGGGCGGAGGAGAGGGCGTGCAGCGACACGAACGGCACTCGAAGGAAGGGACTCCCCCCCCCCCCTTGTTCACCACCTCCCCCCAATGCGAAAGGCGGAACTGATTCTTGACCTCCACGCAACACATGGTTCTCGAGACGTCTGGTGCAGAGCCGTGGGATGTGTGTGTGTGCTAGAGGCGAAGGGATGAAGGGCAGACGAAGAGAAATAAAAGAGGAAGAGAAAAAAGGAGTGTTCTCCCCTTCCCCACAAACATGGAGAACTTGTCGTGAGAATTTCGAGATAAAGGGAGTGGGGTGGGTAAGGGGATTGTGGAACTGAAGGGAAAGGAAACAAAAGCGACTCTGTGTCTACTTATCGTTGCGGCCATTTCTTTTTTTTTAATTCTACCCTCACCCTCTCTTATTTTCGTTCATTCTGAAATATTCGCCGAATGCAGGGGGCCAACAGTCCGAGCAAACCCTTTTCCGACCTCCTGAGGGATAATTTGAATTAATTTTTCCGCTTTTCTTTTGTTTTTTATTTTTATTTCCGTCCCTCATAAGAATTCCCTCTTTTCTCTCCCGCTGCCGACAGCGCCACTCGTCACGAGCCTCGCCACAATGCGCTACCTTCCAATTTTTCATTCCTTTCTTTTTTTTTAAGTCGTGCATATTTATTTTTACTTTCTCCATCTTAATCCTTTTAAGCGGTGTGGGGAAAGTGTAGCACACAATCTTGATACTGGACATAATTGTGGGTTTTTCCTTCCCCTGGGCGGTAGGGCCTGAATATAAAAAATAAGGGGCCTGTGATAATTTCACAGATAGGTGGAGTCGTATCGTGTGATCATGAGGGCTGTTCTCACCGTTCACGTCCTTGCTTAGATTCGTAGATATATGAATATGAACACAATAATTAATGTACCTTAACATCTATTCCTATTGCTTGTCGGCCTTTCATTCAGTTCCAATTCATGTCACATATACAGATCTTCCTTCAATAATAGCTCTAATGCTTCAATACTTACTTCTCATTCGATAACAACCTTCACTTAAAAACTCTTAAATATTGGAGCTGGAATACAAAATTCTTCAATCCATTGGACTCGCTAACCATCTTTCCTCCCATCTAAATCTCGCTACATTCATTTTAATCAACGAGGCTTTTTTTCAAATATATATCTTCTAAACATTTGTTTATGTGGAGTTTTTACATGCATTATTAGCAATCGTTTTTTCGAGTTTTTTTCACGTGTATTTAGAGTAGGTCGTGGCAGTTATGCACGTTTTAAATGATATGCGTATAGAAAAGAGTTGAAATTCTTTAAATATTTAATGCGCTATACCATCGCTATAGCATTGTTATCAAACGAAGTGGGGAACAGGACGAAGCAAAATAAATGTATTATTCTTGGAAAACAGCAATAATTAACGTCACTTAGTCTATTTGAATGTGAAAAATATAAAGAGGACAGAGGAATGACAGAGGGATATTCATTAAAACATATAATATTTGCCAATTAGTATTCACAAATTTTAACTTAAAAAACTTATATGCATTTAATAAATACGATTTGTTTATAAAAGATCTACTAAATAAAAAATGGGAACATCATTTATAATAAAATATCATTGATACCTATCAAAAGAAATATGAGCTCTAAATGATATTTATACAGCTGCTTGTAATTAAAAATGAACTTCAATTACTAATAGCCTTTTTAAAAATACTGCGGTAAATTATTTCTTGACAAATTATGTATATAATACTAAGAAATTGTTTGTCCTTGAGGATATTGTTTGAATAAACAAGACAATGTAGCTCTTCCTCCTTGTAATTTTAATTAAGGGTTGTGACCTTTTAATTATGTTATGACGTTTATGAGTTATCATAACTAACTTTATTTTTAAGTTTTCTTGATTGCAACGTTTGTGATATTTTTATTTTCGCATGAACTCAACCTCTAGGTGTGGCTGTGCGTCATTGGCAAGTTACCATCATTTTGCGCAGTTTTTTTCCCCTATTTCTAGGTTCATTCTTAAGTGGGGTAAGCGACTATAGTCGCAAATGGAAGTCGCTCCCTAGGTGGGGAGCGCGACTATAGTCGCGCGTTGCTTAACCCTGTGCTTTTTGGTGGGGATGGCGACTAAAGTCGTCCGTTGCGATTCTTTCTGTTTCTATTGTGTGTTATATGATTCTAGCCACATATTTTCTCACTTTTCATTTACATAATGGATTTATCTATCGGAGATTAATTGTAGTGCATAGTATATCTAGGTGTCATTCTCCGATTGAAATTTTCGCTTCTTGGGAACACTTGTTTGCGGAATTCGCGTTTGACATTCGCATCCAGCTAATATTATAATTTTAATTTATTACCTGCCTAATATTTAAAATATATTTAATGATATTTCATTATAGTTAGTATATTTTTACATACAAGTACCTAAGTTTTGTTTTGATAATTATTACGAAATTCCAAAAAAATCTTTGTTCACACTTCTTTTTTTAAATACTCAACGGCATATTATTTCAAATCTAATATATTGGCGATATGCTTTACACCAATTACTGCTAAGTTATCCATCTGAAGAATTTTATTTTGACCACATCGTAGTTTTCAGCTTGTTCATTGAAGTTTTAAAAACCTCGTATTCCCACGAAAAACCTTGAATTGAGTGATTATTTTTCAGCACGCTCGGACTAAATCGCGATGTGATTTAGCTCAGCTTACAAGCAAGTAAGTAATCGTAATGCATAATTTACAATATTATTACTACAGTGCGTTTATCATAACGTTATGTTTGGATATTCGATGATGGTAAATGACGTAGAATAAGCTCCCGGACACTTGAATTTAAAATTCCTGAATTTCGAATATTGTCAGATGATAAACATTCACAACCGTAAACTTCCATTTGCAAGAACCCAAAACATTACCCACGAAATCCAAGTTCAATGTACTGAACACTAAGATTTGAGGAAGAATGCTATGACCTGACCACCCTACCCCCGCCACTTCCTTTCGTCATTATCTGGGCTCACACTGCCTTGATCCCTTGGCCCATACTCTCTTTGTTTCCCAGGGTGTGTTAATTGACCCAAGGACTGCAGTACGTGTCTGTTTGGAAATCCCTTCCATTCGCACCTATATCCTTCACCTTGAAGGAAATACCATGGTCGACACCCGCAGTCCCTTTGCTTGTCGGTCTGTCTCCTTAGAAGTGGCAAGTAGCTGATTCTTATCAAACACTGACACCCTCACCATGGTTTTGGGCGTGGTTTCATACGCTCTGTTTGAGGGTGGTTAGGAAAAGATTGAAGAAAGCTTGCAAATAGAAGCGAAAAGTAGGAGGCGACCGATGAAAAGAATTTGGGAAAAAAACTTGGTGGAAACGGACAAAGAAGACTTGAAGTTATTTTTTGGCATCCTCCTTCTGCAGGGAATATTACAGAAACCAAAATTAGGTCATTATATTTCAAGAAATCAACTACTGGCAACTCGTATATTTTATGAGATGATCACTGAGAAGCGATTTTTTTGCTGCTCAATTTTTTGCACTTTGCAAAGAACGAGGATTATCTCTCAGAAGGTCAAGTGTCCACAAAACCATATATGATAAAACCTGTCATGGATCATCTTGTAAAATAATTTAGGAAGAGTAAAATCACTTATAGGCTGATATCTGTTGATGAAAGCATTTTGTTATGGAAAGGCCGCCTCGCATGGAAGGTTTACGTACAAAAAAACGTTCGAGGTTTGGTATGGAATCGTTTAAATTACGCGACTTAAAAACTGGGTACGTGTGAAACATGCTGATTTACACAGGGAGGGACACAGCTAGTTGACACAGTCGAAGGCGTTGACGTGTCAGATTTCACTAGGCCTTCGAGATTGGTCCTTTCTCTTGCCAAGGATTTGATGAAGCAAAGATATACTACTGCGATAAACAATTGCTTTAGCCCCGAGCTATTTAACTTTTTAGTCACATTTGAGACCGATGCAATCGGAACTGTGAGAGAGAATAGGAAAACTCTTCCGCAAAATGTCATGCAAAAAAATTTGAAATAAGGGGAGGTTGTTGCGGCTTATCGTGGAAAAATAATGGCAATGAAATGGTGGGATAAAAGGTATGTGTGTGTATTGAGAAGCATACATTATCACACGATGGTGAGCGTTCCATGCAGAGGAGAAGGAAGCAAAAGAATACCTCTGGCGTGCGTTGATTACAACGATGTGATGGGAGCGTATTTGTCCAATCAATTCATCGTGACTTACAGTATCACGCGAAAAAGATTGAAAAAGTATTATCAAAAGATGTTTAGGCACATGTTAGACGTAATGGTGTTCATTTCTGTTATTATATAAAAAAAACAAAGCGGTGGTCTCTCACAACTTGATTTCCACATAAATCTTATTGAGGATATGTTTCTAAAATACGAGACATCCACTGCAGATAAGGAAGAAAAAGAGAGGAAAAAGGGTAGCAGTTCAAACCCCAGGAAGACTCATAGGGCGACGTATCACTGACCATAATTCACCTACAAGGGAGAGAAAACAGGGAGTAAAACGATGTGTTGTGTGCCTTGCTAATGGACAGAGGAAGGAGACAATTTTCTCTTGTAAAGTGCGCCATGCCCCTCTATGTGCGGCGCCATGTATTCAAGTGTATCACACGACACGATAAGCTACTAAATTGGCTATTTTTGTTTAAATAACTATGGATAAAATGTTTGTCCACGAATTCAAATAATCTCCTTGAAAATATACATAACCCGTTCTGCCTGAATGGGAAAATAATTAAAAGAATGCTATAAAAATGTATATTGTTAGTTACATGTAATTGTAAAGATATTGTAAAATTGTAAATGAAACAATTATGAAATGTATTTCAGTGCTCTTTGCAGAAATGTTCTACAAAACACTTCAAGGTAAATTTATTCTTTGAATTATGCCCATCTCTGTCTTCTTTTGAGGCATCAAATCTGTATGACGTTTTTGTATCTCTTGAAACTAAACAACTAAATGCTTCTAAAAATTGTCTATTTTAGTAAAAACACTATCCATGAATCGTTTGTTCACAAATTCAAATCATCTCCTAGGAGAATCAACACAAATTGTATTATCTAAATGGGAAAATGATCGATTGGATGCTAGAAAAGTTAATTTTTGCTATTGTTGTAAACATTGTAAATGGAACATTGTAAAATTGTAAAACTTATTTCAAGGCACTTCATGAAATTTTCTAGAGAAAAGCTTCAATGACTAACAAATATTTGAGTAAAGCCTGTTTACTATAAAAGTTATAGAATGCATAAAAAATATTGAATGCAAGAACATGTCAATTTTTCAGTGTTATAAAAATCGTATGAATAGTGTAATTTTTTAGTTGCATGATTTTGAAATATATTCCAACACCCTTTTTTAATAACTATACCTACAATATTTAAAAATCAGCAAAAATATTCTGAGAATTTTATTTCAATAAACAATATTTTTCTTATAATTTTAATCCTAAAAGTATAGTATGCTACATGTAAAACGGACCTCGTTGATTACATTAACTCTTCTGTTATTATTTAAGAAATCCTTTTCCGTAGAATGTCTTATCGGTGTGTTATCTATTGACCTGAGTGTCTAATTGCAGTCCGTTACATTAGACATATTTTTGATGGTCCTTTGAACGAAAATTTGCTTTAATATCAAAGCCATATTCTGTTCTGCAGTAATTCTGCACATTGTTGGATGTCATCTATTTTCTGATGAGATAATGTTTTGCCAGCATGGAATCTAATGGGCTGAAAGGTACTCTTTTTTCACTTCTAGACGATGAGCAAAATAGCCTCAGGTGTCATAACTCTTCTAGAGTACTTACGTGCCTTAGCCTTACGTGATGTTTTCTTTAGTAAAGATATTTTTTTTCAGTTTGAAGCACTATGACAGCTCTGTCTGCATTCTACTCATGAAAAATATTTTTCTGTGTGAACATGAACTTTCTTTTTTACCAGAAAGTATCACAATACAGTTTTTAAAAACAGTTTTAATTTGTTAGTCAAATTAAAACATTTCCGAAAATTATCATGTCAGAACCGAAGAGCGTAATTTGCCTTGGCATCGGTTTTGATGTAAAGAATACAGTAGTTCATGACGTATTAATGCTAAATAGACCATAAAGAAGAATCTACTCTACCAAATATTTTTATAAAATAAAGTAGAATTAAGAATTAGGAAGGAGTACCTGAAAACCTTCTTGTCGAGTGTTGAGCTTATTGACTCTCCAACTAACGTTTGGCACGTTGACACATGAAACATTTTGAAGGATGAAGCAAAAGCGAATAGATGATTTCAAAACTTGGCGCTAGATACTATATGGATGCTGGACAACAAATTGACGGATAGGATCAGGGACGAGGAATTGTACAATAGAATTAAGCAGCATAAAACCATGTGGATCCCTATCAGAAATACAAGTTCCAGTTGGATAGGCCACAAATTGAGTCAAAACAAATTTGCGAGGAATATAATAGAAAGGAGATAGAAGAGAGAGCATCACGAAAGGAACTGCTGCGGGATATAAAAAATTAAAAGAGCTTCAAGAAAAAGATGGGTTTCCTGGGAATAGATAGAGTGGTCGGATGCAGTCAATGAAACCTCAGAGTTAAATGACGAACGATGATGGCTCGACCAATTCAAAGACAGCAAAAGTGGGAGTGCACGTAAATATCAAGGGCTTTCCGAAAATGGTTTGAGGCGAATACTATAAGAAAAAAATCTTACTTACCAACAAAAATGAAGGCTTTTATGCCGAAGACAGATATGATGTGGGGAGTAAGTTGCACTAAGATCAGTTGACATTTATTCCACCAGGATTGTTTTACTCGTCTCCAATTTAAATCAAGTGGGAAAGAGAGGAATGTACTATTTTTTCGTTACATTAAGAACCACAATTAAAGGGATTTTTTCATTAGAATTCACAAGTCGTCAATGTTTCAGGTCTTTGGTTTGTCTCATGTGTGCCAACATTGAATTCACGTGGCAGGGTGAAAAGCCTACATTTTACTTTAAGGAAGGTTTAAAAAATGTTTTTAAATTTAAAACTTTAAAAGCAAAATATTAAGTATAATCATGTATGTTATATTTTCATAAGTAAATTTTCAATTTTTGTTTAGAAAATAATCATAATTTTATGTTTCTAAAACATGTACCTATAGTGGTATAAGTGGCTAATTCGAAAGGTAGAGAACAGAACAGTTTCCGGGCAAGGTACTTGTAAGTCTTTAAAATTTTGCTTATTAGATTTTGGTATTCTTATAGATACCAAATCTTCCTCGTTATTTGCTATCATATTCACTGGGCTCTATTCTATTTCCCCCTCTTTTATATATTATTAATATATTAGTCTATTATATCTCTTAGATAATGTAATAATACTTATTAGATAATTAATAATAATAATAATTAGTAAGTATATTATAAAGTTTGAGTCTTCAATTAAGGAAAAAATCTTTGCAATGGAAATAAAATGATGGCTAAAGGACTATTAGGAGGGATAAGCTACATTGAGATTTGTCCGTTCGTCTTGTCTCTACAAGAAACAACTCCTATGCTTAGGTAGGTTTTTTGTCTCGTAATGCTCATGTCGGTACTAAAAGAATCCTACTAGGTTTAAAACACTTTTCTTAATCCTTATTACATTTCTGGTGCATTCATCTATATTTTATATTTTTATTTTCTGTTCGTCTAAAACTAAGCCTTCATTGAGGTTCAGTGATTACAGGTTAATACATTTGACCACCCTACTTTGGAGACACAGAGATGAGTACCACTAATGCTCATTGGGATTCTCCACGTACACCTTGCCGCAAATCGTGCCTCACTCACTCTCCAGGGAATTGAAGACGCTCGACTTTCCGGTTAGCGCCATCACGCCCTTCGTGTTATATTAGTCGCAGAACCTCATAACGCCAAGCTCCACCGTCGGAAGTTTTGGCGACATTCGAAATCCGACCGACGAAGTCAGAATCTTCGCGGGAGGCAGGTCTGGGTGCGCACCCGGTGGGCTCTCGCACCCCTCCTGGTGCACTCCTGGAGCATCGCTCTCCCCCACCAGCACCCTGCTCTTAGGTATGCCTGGCACGGTGCCAGTACCTCCTTCTCTCCTCCCAGCTGACAAATGACTGCCATGGTTTACCGTTCCTAATGTCCTCGCCGCGATAAGTGCGGGCCACCACCCTTCCCAAACCCTCGCATCCCAAGTTCTGTCGGAGGAATTAGCAGTTCAGACGCGCCTTACAACTAGAACGCCTTACTTCTCTCCCCCCGACTCTGCTCTGCCTTCTATCTTAACTCCCTCCACCTTTTCCAAACCAACTGCTTGGTCGGAAATTAGGCGCTAGTACGCGTCTGACAGGGCCATAGCATATTGATTGGAATTCATGCACGAGTTTTTTCATACTCGGGAAAATAATCTTTTTACGGTGTATCTGAGAGCCGTCTATTTCAAACTTTGCTTAGCAGTGGAAACTGGGCTGTTAAAATTTCTTCTAAGCATTTGGTGTTCGTTAGACTCTGTAAATTACATACAATCAAAGAAATTGTTGTTGTAGCCGACTATAAGTTGCTATAAGACAGTTTCCTCTTTAAAAACATTTATATTTATGTAAACACATGAAGTCCCATTCATTTATTCCACTATTTCTTTCATGGCCCTATTGTTTTCAGCTAGGTCCAATGAAAGCTTTTTCTTACAATGCTGAAAATTACAATTGGTCTAGTGTCTAATAAAAACGCTTCCTGAAATTCTTCATAATATAGCCATGAGAATCCTCATTCGTGGATTACCTTACAACATCACCATCCATCGCCTTCCCATCAGTAACTTAATCTCAGTTACAATTCAGCTGATATAGATAGGAATTTTAGAATTTTAACTTCGGTAAATATTTTTCGACATTCAGTAAATTTAAACAGATAAATCGGTGGCAGAGGGATTTTAACCAATTACGGATACGAACATAATGCTTGTCCTTTCTTTTGAAATTTATCAAGAGCATAGTGATCGTATTTTATTTGCAGCATCGTTAGGTACCTAGTATTCGATATCCGGTAAACGTATGTTTTGATGGACTTAGGTATACCTACTTTAATATTTTAGTCCCAGGATCTTGTCTACTTATACGGTCTCATTCTTCAGCTCTGCATCCTCTCCTCACCCGAACACTCTCTCCTTTGTCTCCCTTTCTATCCATTTCACTTTTTCCGTTTTCCTGCGCGCCCACATCTCTAACGCCTGCAGCCTATTCTCAATATCTTTGCTGAGTCCACGTTATTCACCATGCATATGCTGTCATAAATCTGTGGAAAAATAATTGGAGTATTCAACCTCTTTGTGCCGATAACAAGATATCAAAATCGTCATTTCCTGGCTAAAAAATACGTGTTTCTTATTCAGAATGGTGACACGGTTCCCTTAAATAGATTTATACCTCGAAATGTACCCCGACGAGGTCTTCTCCAAAACATATATCTGCTGTCAAAAAATATCATAGTATAAAATTTATATTGGTTTTCATGGTGCACTGTCGATCACATAAGGCTGTTATTTAAGATTAAAAAGTGATGAATAGACCCACGTCCGTTCCATGACTGCCATTTAATATCAAGTTTGACTAAAGTCTTTTTTATCAAAATGAATGGTTAAAGTAATCAATTACTGGCGTTATCTACCCATCACGTCACGATCGTAGAAAATTCATAATGCTTAATATGTTATTTACCATTACACCTGCATCGTTTTGGCTGTGTTGTGGAATTTATCATTGTCAATAACTTCTTGCAAAATGGTTGTCAATGCATTTCTGTGGTAACTGAAAATTTTTGAAAGATTTTTAATATTTATTATATTGCTAATTTCATTTTTTATGTAATTTCATTGTGATTCCAAAAAAGATTTCGCAAACCCTATGGGACATGGGCCCATATTCATAGTTCTTCTTATCTTCTTAAGCATTTGCTTGGCAAAGATATTCTCAAGCGCCAGTTTGAGCTCAGTTTTCGTTTCGTGGCAGACTCAAGATTTTTAAAATGAAGAGAGCATCATCAAGATCACCTCTAATTTCAGGACTATCTCAACTGGTTGCACAGTTGTGTTTTATTGGAAACAAGCAAATGCTTAATTACGTATGGCTTCATAGACACCGACGTTTTGTCTTTTATGTGGAAAAAGAAAGCGAACAAGCTCGCGTTCGTTAAGTCGACCTCGAGATCGTCTTAAGCACACGAATCAATTGGTTTTATGCTTTAGGCTATCTCGTTCAGTAAAACTGAACAATAAATATATTATGCATCTCATGATTGAATGCATCGTGTGAATATTTATTTCTGAAATTTTTTTATTAAGAAAGTAAGTCTTTTGAATCCAATTAAACTGGGAGGAGACGAAGATGTGGAATGCATGGAATTATTTTTAAAATTAGGCGATCACGACGGGTGATACAATTTCCTCTGTATTCTGCAAGTTACGCATTTACTTAACGCATTTGGCCAGGTGGGCTAACTTCACAACTGACGTGAATCCCCAGCTGGTTGTCACATAAGGCTGAAGGAAACACGAGTTGTTGGTGATTTCAGGTATACCTAAGGAAATCTAACATTTAAGTTGTGGTGCGAAATTAATATATTTTTGTTGATTTGTGAGAGCTATACGAGAAATTTGGCCTTGCCTGGTGATTTTCATGTGTTGCTCTAGGTTAATGGACGAATGGTACATTATCAATCAATACCGAGGACGTGATTGTTATTATTTTTCTCATAAGAGGCAGTATTTACCCTTTATCTTGCTTTATATGCAGTTAACTGTGTTTAATAATTCTTGAGGATAATTCATTGGAAACTATAATTAAAGACTTGAGAACTTCACACATAAAATTTCACTTATTTCTCTGCGCAACTTATTACTGTATTTCAACTTTGGTGTAAATAATTTAATCCTTATGGAATTGAATAAATATCACCCTTTGCACGATTTAAGAAATAGTTTCTTCATTAGATCCTTGTTAGAGTAGTTACACATTTCCATGCTTGTAACCAACGGTGGGATTTATTATAATTTTTTCTTGGTAAGTGACACTCATTCTTTGTTGTTTTATATTAGTTACTTGTGGCATTTTGGCATTGATAACTTTTTATATGAAAATACATTTTTCTATTTTGGTAGAGTGAACCAAATGTTAGTTCACTTTAATAGGTTAACTACTTTCTTTTTGGTGAAATTTCAACTGATGATACTTGTATCAGCAGTATTGTAGAACTTACGTAAGTTATACAATACTGAATAATCATGTTAAATTGTGGAAAATTAGTTTTGATGGATGTCATCATCATTTTGATAGCTAGTTCCACCCATCTTAATTTATCTTCTGTAATTGTACGTACTTCAAAGGGCAGTTTTCACCTTGAGGACTTGAGGGTTCACTCGCTTAAGGACGTTCAATACCATTAAAAAAATCCAGACCAACCGTCACTGGGGTTAGTTCCGAGAGCCGCTGCTTCAGTTTCAGTGGGTTGGGTAACTTTACTGGGAGGAGTGGGGAATCTTTGAGGGTTCTATGGGGCGTGGCTTATTTAGTCAGTCACCAATGAGTGACCGCCAGTCCACCTGGTGCTTATCTCTTATTACGCCACACGTCATCACTCGACCCTTTGGACGAAGGCCGAGGGAATCTTTGTTTATGAGTCATTCATTCAGCCTTCCTCTTGTTATCTATCCGCGATCTTTGATACTCACCTCACACAGACGTAACATGTCTATAAGTGGGATTTAATTTAGTCCACTTCCGCTAACAAGTAAAATATCCGGGGCTATTTATTTTCAGTACAGAAGTAAAATGCTTCTCGTGACTGCGGCCTAAATCCTTTATTCCAAGATTTTTGCATTTTTCGCATTTGCAAGATTTGCAAGGAATTTACATTGAGGTGAGCTCCTAATAGTTGCCGCAAATAAAAAAATACTGGGGTCCTCTGAACCCCAGCCTGGTCCATGGCCAGAGCGAGCAGATGAGATATTTTACTTCAAGGAACAAATAAATGATAAATTATAACCACCGGAAACTATTAACTATAAGGTGTATTGTCAGTTTCATGATATGTAATGTGGGTCACGCTAAGTTCTAATTAAATGCAGTGCATTGAAAGTGAGAATGTTGCTATTTATAATCACATATTGAACATTCAATTACTCAGAAGTGGAATGTAACACATACTTCTCAAGCTGTATGAAGGAAATAAAATATTTTTAAGTACCTACATTTATGCATGTCTTTTTGGAGTAATGTGGGTCACATACTGAAATTAATTTGTATACTTTTTGTGTAAAACAACTGATATTTTGCTAACATGTTAACAACACATTTGATGTGTAGTTCACAAATATACTTAAAACTTATGGGGTATATGTAGCTACAATTGAAAATATTTAAACAAAGGTACAATAACTGGACAATATGTAATGTGGGTCACAGTGGAACAACCCATATAGGTTATTTTTTAAAATGAGTTGGGTGCACTAATCGATGACGAACAGAAAGATGCAACTAAGTAGGTGATAGGTAAACATCTAGCCTCCTAGGACACTGTGAAAGTGAGTGCTGAGTAGGTGACGACTAAAACGCATTGGAGAGTCGCAGCAGCGTGTCAAATTTAAAGCTATGCCTAAGTCGCGGACCCTAAGTCCAGTCCAATTCTCTTACAAAACAATTGCGAGGGGTTCTTCGCTCTTCCTGTCGAATTCGCTCGCAGCATAGACGAGACGAATGCACCTGCGACTAAACGAAGACTGAAGAGACGGAGGGGAACGAGGGAGTGGAAGTGGCATGGGAGTGGCCCACGATCGAGTTGGTCGTTGGCCTTGGAATGGCTCGAGAGAGATAAGGAGCCAGGAGGTGGAGGGTGTCGTTAGCGGGAGTGGGGGGGACTATGAGCAGCGCCACGGAGAGAAAAAATTTCCATGCCTAAAATAGTGAAAACATGGTTCGGGAAATAATAAATTGCAACGTTAGTATGCACCTAAGGTTCTTGAATTTGATGTCATAGTAGAAGAGAAGGATGAATCCCTGCGGCGAATTGAAGACATGTTACAATTAAGATTTCAATGTCTAAGGAAAAAAGGCGGAAATCAGGCTATTTTTACGATTTTCAGTGCCTGGTGCTCTTTAATGAATAATGATAATGAAAATATTGTTTACTCGCCGCACTCATTGATCCTTAATCAAACGATCAGTGAAAACCGATCAGCTCTACGGCTTATACTAAACTCGTATTCTTCGACCTCGCAAGGTTCTGCAGAGCCTTTTCTGCGGAGGGATATAACGTCCTTAAGAGAGGAAAGTATTTAAGCAATTTGGACCGCCAATTGGTGGTGCCTGGACTGTTCACACGACGTCTTCCCTCGGGTAAGCGATCCGAATGCACCTCCCGGCGTTATCTTCGCTGCACTTGATTCTCTTCTCCGTTTCGCTCTGAAGTTTCGCTCTCACCAGCGCACCAACTGGCTCTTTAATCTCGGGTTTTTTTCCGTTCGTTTTTGACTCGCGGCAGAATATTTCGGTTCTATGACCGGGCAGAGTGCACTCTGGGGAAAACTTGGGGAAATACGAACACATTCAAATATATCTCCGTGTGTTCTTGTGTTTAGGGCATAACCAAGTGCTTCGCTTTCTGAGAGAATTGAGAGTGAAAGAGAGAGAGGGAGGAAAATTTTCCTCTGGTGGTGCTCTAAACCATTTCTTTGCCGGCGCGCACACAGACGCCTCGGCACACGCGACATGTGGCGCTGCGGGAGACAAAACACACGCGGAAAGCGCCGCTGCCGTCGCGACCGCAGGCTCAAGAGATTTCAAACGTCTTCCATCGTTCGCTTGCCTCTCCCCCCACTCCTCCTACTCTCACCCCTCCTCTCACCCCTCCTCTCACTCCCCCCCCTCACCGTTCCCTTTTCTCCCTCCCCCACACTTGAGCACCACTTCGACCCGCCCGCCAAGTGCTGCCACCGCTCGCTCCACGAGGAAACAAAAGGTCGAAAGGGAATTTCCCTCAGCACGTCAGCGAAGACAGCTCGGCCCATTGTGCTCCTCTCCAACACCGATGATCGAGGTGCTGGGTCAGACATTTGAACAAATGAACCCCTCAAGTATACATGGGAAACACATGTTTTCTCATTGAAGAACTATCCTCTATCACATTAGCGTCTCAGAGCTCAGACAAAAACAAATTATTTTGTAAAATACAGTGTCCAATATATTCCAGAATAAACGAAAATTTCACCGCCAGTTAATTTTCTGAACTAATTACTCAGGGATTCATTATCGTTTGGTAAATTAACTTAATTATTTCTTCTTTTCCTAAATTTTAAGATCTTCAGGGTTCGCTGCTCGTTAATTCAAACGTTGGGAAGTTTCCGTTCAAGGTGCTGAAGTTAGCGTATATCGGAACACATCAGCGCACTTTAACGCACACGAACGATGTTGAATGGAACGATGTGCGCTGGCGAAGCGTTTGATAACCTGCCGGTAGATAGCATTCTGCGAGTGAGCAACAGTCACGGCAGTGTTTTGTTTAAAGTTGTTGAATTCGTTCCAATTGAGTATTTAGAAACGTAAGCTTTTTATCACAGAGTAATTAAAAACCTCACGTTTAACACCTTCACTGAAAATCAACAAACTTGACAACAATAACGGATGCCATAATCGATGTTCTTTTGTTGTTTAGCGGCCATCAACTTTGCTCCCAATCAGTTTTAAAGTGCGCAGGGTCTATAACGAGTGAAAGACAAGTGCGAAGTAGTGTTGCGAAGTGAATAGCGCACTAGAGTGGATGGAAAGCTGCCATTATTCCAATAAGATATTGATATCTTTCAATTCATCTGGTAGCTCATGGTGAATGGCAGGTACTCATAATATCATTTATAACAATTACTGTCGTATTCATTCTCATGGAGAAATTAGAATCTTCTTCTTCATCTTTTCATTCATATCTTTTTTTCTTTTTCATCACATTCTGCCACTTCAAACGACAGTGTCTTTAGTAGGATTTGAATCCACGACTTATGAGTTAACGATTGAGACTGGACTGTGGAATTAGGCTGGACAATAAATATGGAATTTTATTTAGTCATAAGCCATTCAGGGCAACGCAACTATACGCTTTACATTCCAATCCTTTTCCCTCACATTCCTCTGGGCAATAACTACGGGATTTTGTTTAGTCAAAAGCCATTCAGGGCAACGCAAGTATACATTTTACATTCCAATCCTTTTCACTCACATTCCTTTTGTCCTACCCAGCTCACTCTCATCATTAATTATTTGTTCTCTTCGCGTGTTGGATCTATGAATAACTTCAGCAACTTTCCTCTCTCCATCCATTAAAATCACGTCTTATTTTTTGTCCCTTTTTGCCTTCCATTGATCATTCCTTGATCTTAAGCGCCTGCAGACGATTATAATTTTTCTTTTTCAAGAGTTCACATCTTGCCTCCATGCAAAAAAAAAACTTTAAAAAGGTATAAATGGGGAAAAAAAACCTCGAAAAATACCCCGAATTAATTATTAAATGTTTTGTGGGGACCCGAGTGCATACATGCCGTCAGAAACTGTTTGAATGGATCATTTTCACTATTTTCCTCTCAAATTGTTCCTCATCTCTTTGCTCCGTATTAATAGAGAGTGGCAGTCTGCAAAAGTTTCCGGATCCTTTACACAAGTGAGTTCCAACGCTGAAGCTTGGCGCGTGAAACCTGAGAGAGTAAAGACTTAACATTCCGGCGAGGGTTGTCGGCATGGATTCAGGGAAAGGAACATTCGCGATTAATATTTATCATTAACACAATAAAATGGAAGAAAACTTCCTTTGTAACCGAAGAAGGATGTTATGAATTGTATAAACATATTTTCCAATTCCCCGCGGGCCAACTGAAACTATGAGAGCGTCTAAGGTAGAAACTCACTCACTCTCTCAGTGATTCAACCCGAAGGTTGGTTTGGATAGTTGAGAATAGAGCTCACCCCGGACTAAGCCACAGGCGTGTGAATTTCACACATTCAGGGTAGGGGGGCCAGTTCCTTTCCCTGGGCCACCTCGCACTTCCGAGGATTTTTATGTCCGGGGGCGTCCAAAGGCTTCACCCGGATTTTAACCCGGGACCCTTCGATCAGTAGCTAAGCATTCTACCCACTAGGCTACCACGCTCCCCCATAGGTAAAACAGTGGCAAAATAAAAATAGTTTTATCACAGAAACCATAATTTGATTAATATTTCCAGCTCTTAAGATTATAATTTTTTTAAAATTATGGTGCAAGATTATAATTCCACGTAGGGCTGTCACGTCGCAAGAGAAAGTTGGTGGCATAAAGGTTTGTTCATCGCCCTCATTTGCAAGCATGTTATACGCCACATCTGTGTCGAATACCCCATTTTTTGTCTAAAATTATTATTAAAACTTTGCTAAAAAATTCGTCATTGTACATCTTCAACATCTTTCCCTAGTGCTCATTTGCGGCGTTAGCTAAACCAGGTACACCCACGGCTTTTTGCCTACAGGCATTAAGGGAAGATAGCACTGAGGGAAATGCATAAAAATGGCCGGAAAAAAAAGTTGAAGCGAGGCGTGTGAAGGAAGTTGGGAAGTGTGCGTTTGAGTTTCCGCCGCCGGGGGCGTTGCGTTCTCTAACGAGCGACATCTCTCTTTCTCTCTCTCTCTCCTCGACGATGCCATCTGGGCGGCGGAGTTAACCGGTCATTCGCACCAGTTGGAAAAAAAGCAGCTAATGCGATGCGTGAAATTCTCCGTTCGGAAAACTGCTCTTTGCGACGTTACTTGCGAGGAGGTGAATCGCTGGATTTCAGCTCTTTTTTTTTTCAGAATCAGAGGAATTTACATTACCCGCGACCACACTTATGGAGCATGAGTAAAATGTGTGATACAGCCAGATCTGCACTTAAAGCAATTTGTATAATCTGCTAATTGTCTGTAAAAGTTTTACGAAACATAAGAGAATTCCATTTAGTCCCAATTTCAGTTTTTGAAAATTAATTATATTTGACTTATTAAACCCTTTAACGTTTAAATTACGTAAATTTATAAAGTATTTATGAAATAAGGAGTAAAATTTGTTGTTCGTTTATTTAATTACTTCGGTTACAGTCTATTATGCTCACTATTTACTTCCGCCAACAAACTTTGGTTCGAAAAATTAATGACTTTATGGTTATTGATCTTGCAATATTATTTCTCCTCTGGTGATTGATTATACCTAATTAGAAACCAACTTCTCCATTGACTTGTTTATAAATTTAAATGGCTATTTTCGATGCACATAAGTGAAAGTAGATCCTTTATGTTTTTGATTGCTATTCACCTTTTACTTGAAAATTTGATGGTAATTCACTATGCTTGCTATTTCTGATATCCTGAATTGTAATCATTCATATCAATGCAATATACAAACAGACGTTCATAAAAAACTTTACGGTTATAAATAAAACGGGGTTTTGGAAGGCGTGACATGTTGGATGAAGGCCATATACAGTCCTCGCGAAAGCTTATGGCGTTGCGCAGTAGACGATTTTGGGACTGGAAGGGTCTATTTTCTAAAAACCGGTTGCCGCGGGTGGGAGGGTAGCACCAGCGGGCTAATGTTTACGATTTTCGTTGCCAACATTGAAATTTGTCATATGCCTTCAATGAATTTGAATGCCCCCAGCTATTCGCCGCAGTGGGTTATGGAGTGGGCGTCGTCCCTTTGTAGTACCTGAGCACGCGCCAGGGGGTCACGGCCAGGGGATCTCAGGCCGATGACTCGCAAGTGGACTTATAGTTGCAAAAAGTAATAACTTTTTTCCAAAATATTATACAAAAACAAATATCACATTCGTATTACCTACTTGCAATTTTCGTTTTTAAAAAATAAATTACGGAAATTATCCAATTTATTTTTGCATAAAGTGTATATGTTCTCTCTTTCTATCTAGAATATATTATTCTTATATTTCTACTCTTTTGTGTTCTCAATGTCTCATTTACTCATCGAATATACATTTTCATAGTGCCAATTTATTAAAGTATCTCTTCAAGTACTTTTTATTTTCTTATTTCAGTGACTGACATTATAGTCTAGTGGTAATCAAAGTCCGATTCCATTCTATGCATTAGCTAAACAGAAGAAGAATATAGAATGCACTTTTATTTCGTAATTTTATGGTGTATGTCTCAAATATGGATTACAGAATTTCACGCGGCTGAAAATTTTATCAACGTTTCTGAAAATCAACGGATTTGCACGAAGTTTGGTGTCTACTTATTCAGTGTTTCAGCGGAATCACGAATACACATGTTATTTTTTATTAATGTTGAATAAATGTTAATGCATTTAAAGTAATTGAAATTTACAGCTGTGAGTCATCGCGTAAGACTATCTATTCCACAGCCCCGGCCGCGGAACGAGGTATGGTATGGAAGGGTCGGCTACCTGCTCCATGCTCCGCGACGAGTCGAATTGTCCAATACGACTCGGAATTACATTTTTACGCTGAGACGCTATGTTGGTCATTCTGCCGGCCACGCGCACACTTTCCCCTCCATTCCTTTCCTTTACCCCTCCCACACATTTCACCCCCTCTGTTCTGCGCATCTAAAGGCCGTAAGCTTTCGCGAGGACTGTACTTCGATAGCGTAAATATGAAACCCGTAAAAATTTGAAACCTGGACTGAAGTAACCCTGAAAGCTAAAATATTTTTTATTGAGAGCCTACTGTGAATTTTGTTCATCATCTGCGGGGAACGAATATAATTACAATTTATGAATAGACAGGCAGTTTCCTAGATTTTATGGACTCCGTTCGCAAATGCAGTGTTAAAAGAATTTCAGTCTTTCTTTCTTTGTACTCTGACTCTTGATTCATCCTATATTCTTTGAGAATTCATGACACAGCAGGCCGATAAAAGTGAACAATTGGAAATATTTGGTGGAGAATTCGGATTTTGGGGAAATTTTTTCAAAATAATCGTGAAAAACTTTTATCCCTTTCTAGTAAATGGAAAAAGCTTATTAGAAGTTGGGAAAGTGACTTCGTTAAAAGGTTAAGTAGGAGAGGAGGCACAAGTTGTTTTTGAAGTATTAAAACGGCCCGGTAAAAAAATTTCCTCTAAAGGCTATTTTTACCTTATTAATACTACTGAACTAAAAATATACTGAAAAAGCTGGAACACGAACAGTTTTTTGTTATAAGGACACAAAATATAAAAATGTCACTCAGGCATCCCTTTTTTAATAAAATATTTATTGCGAAATTGAATCAGTTCTTAGCAATATATTAAGCATAAATGATTGTTATTATTGCTGAACACTTCTCTGTATTGTAGTAATGTATCAGGACGTAAAAGAGATAATAGCTAACTGAATAATTACAAATCTTTTACTTTTAACTTTATTTTTTTTTAATTGGTACAATATCTTCTTTTAAAAAAATACACTAGTCCCTCGTAATTGCTGGATTCCACCGTCCTTGGTAGCATATTTCCAATATTTTAAAGTCTTGATGAAATCTGTCCCCCAATCATCGCTCGCTCTACCAAGAGTCTTAGGAATGAAGTCCCAGTGAGAATATAAAAAGTGAATTTTTAGAGACAATCCACTCCATAATTTCTTGGAAGCAACCAGAAACTTTCCCACTAGAACTTTGTGGCTTTTCTCTTATTTGACCTGGAAAACCTTTCACAACAACTAAAACTGCCTTCCATGCAGCTTTTTCCATTGGGTTTAGTTTTCTCTCTAAATCTGCTGTTGTGACGACTTTATGTATCTGAGGTCTGATGGTAGTCCCGGTGAATGGAAGAAGAAATTTCATTGGATGAATAGAAGATCTCTGCTTTAAGTTTGGTTTCACTCATTTCTAGAAATATGCCACATAGAAGCTGGTAACCCTGATTATATGATCCATAGCCTTCACAAAATGTTTCATCAGGCCCAGCTTCAAATATAGAAGCGGTAGCAAAACCTTTTTTGGATACCAGTGGCTTGGCAGAACAAGGCTCTTACGTTCCTCTAGCATGCCTAACATTTAAGCATAGTGGTGTTGTGTCACTTGAATGTCCCAAGATTAGTGAAAGCAGCAGTACTTTTTACCTTCTCCTTGTAGAAATACCAACATCGCAATGGCTTTTAAACTACGACATAACTATATTGGTCGTACCGTATTTATTTTTATTATTATTGACATATTAATGTACGCTTCTTTCAGAGAGACGGTGTCAGTAAGTTCAAAGGTTTGTTTCCATTATGTAATAAAACGGCTTTGAAACTACATTTTTATGTATCAACGAACAGGCTTCATCCATCAGGATTGTGTTCAATACGAAGTTTATTCATCAAACTATTAACGTCCACACAAACACAAATAGAACCTCCATTTGAGAAAAAGATGAGAGCTTATGATTTATTTTTATAAAGGAAGCTATGTTTGTTTCTTTTCTCTGCAGATTCCATTCTTTCAGCTTTGAGATAAAAAGTTAAGATTCTTGTTGGAAAAATTCAAATCACGCACCTAGTCATTTTATTCATACTGATTTATAAGATGTGGTTCATTTGAGACTCTAGGCATGAATGCAGGGGTCATATATGTCTTCTAATATGTTTGTTTCTTGTTCACTCGTGGCAATCGCAATATCTTCAGGCATGTCAATGTCCTCCCAACTCAGCGGTGGATAGGATATTGGAAGTTCTTCTCCATGAGGAACTCTTATTTTGCTGAAGGCAAGTTTATGTAGCTAATTATATGGTTAACTTTTTAAAATAGTCTTCAGTGTTAGTAACACCACAAAAGAAACCACGTACATGGTTTTTTAACTAAAGCCAAATCATAAGGACAGGAAATGGCATGCTCTTAATCTTATCTTTAATCCACGAGGCCAATACAACAACTTACACAACTCATATGAGGGTCCCAATGTTTCTCCTGATCCCCAAACTGACATCCAAAGTACTAGTAATTAGCTTTTCAAATTTGATTTGCCTCTGTTCTGGATTGCAATTACATTATGTAATATCCCAAAACATATCAAAACCGATCGTGTTTATTTTTGCAATTTCTAAATGCTAAATTACTCTTATTAATAAAAAATATCACTGTAAACTACATAAAATACACTACGTATTGTTAGACTGAGCTACTGAGAAGTTAGGAAGGATGATGCAATAACAACTTTCCCCCTCCCTTCTTCTGCAATGCTGCCAACCTGTAAAAGATAAAATACCCTACTTTGGCTTCTTTATTCATTACTAAAAATATGAATGGTAAAAAATGAGTCATGTTAAAGTTTTTATAACTACAGATTTGTAAATATGCAAAAATAATTAAAATTAAGTAGATTTGGGGAAAATTATGAAGCACGTGTTGACCAGGTTTATTGGAGAATTTTAAGTGTTCAGAAGACACTTAAGTGGTGACGTGCTCCGAATTATTTTTACGAAACGGAATTAGCACTAAGAAAAATTTTCGCCTCGCTGCCATGTAGTCTTGTAGATTATTATCACCAGCTTCGTGCTATGTTTTGATGCTGGTCGATTTTTCACGGTAGCTGCAGGCGAGCATAAGTTAAGGCCGATTCAGAGCGTGGATGATTTTGACAGACGTTGTGCTCTGTCGCTGACGTCCCTACCGGAAACGTCGATGCCGAGAGACCGTCGGAGGAAACGCATCAGACAGAAAATCGCAATTATCGGAGAAGGCTTGAGAGATCATTTTATGATGGTTCACCGCGACTGCACGGGTAGGTACGCTCAGGGTGCCTGTCATTTGGCATATAGGAAGTTGAATGCCTTGTGTCTGCTTCACCTGGGTGCACTTGTGCGTTATGATATTACAATTTCTCTAGACACACTGCCAATTTATCTCACATGCTACAAAAATGTGGAACAAAGATATTAAACAAAAATTTGGGCTAAATATGCTTTCCAGTTCTGCGGTGAAAATTCCTCCACACAAAAGGAAATGTACTGTTAACGGATAAATCAACGTGAAATTTAAACTATAATTCTTCTTCATTTGTCTGATAAAACATCCTACCTACATCTAAATACCCTCCAAGCCACCTGAAGGATGTGTGGCCTATATGCATACCGGGTTGTAAAGTTTCCCTATAATACTATTTAAAGAGACACTCCAATTGTGCAGGAAAATAAATCCAAGTTATGGGGAAACGATCTATCCCCTCTCAGTGAGCGAGCCTCAGGCCGAAGGAATCGCTCAAAGGGACCAAGGAAGTGGAGGATAATAAAACCCGGAATATTATAAATGGCCCTGAGAAAGTTTGAAATGATGCCAAAATTAAGAACATTATTCTTTATAGACTTATGATAATGAAATTTCACACATCGCCGGAATATTCTGGATTTTTTCAAGGACTAGTCGCGTTACTAACATATTCGCAGTCACCCGATGAAGAACCACATTTACGTGTGAAAATCATGATGAAAAAAATATTACCTTGAGCTGCAATCGAAACCCAATTCCCATGATTTCCCGTCGAGGTCTTATAACCTTCTTTCTATGCATTCTGGGTTGCTCAATGGATTACAGCACTCTTGCTGCGGAGCTAGGGGATATTGGTTCAAATCCCGGCCAGTCTGAATTATTCTTTTTGCTTTGAATTTAATCATCACGTGCGTCATGTGTCTCTGCGCTCCACTTTCCCTGGGCACCCTTTGTTTCAAAGTGGGTGAGTTATTATTGCCTATTATTATTGTGAAACTTTTCCATTTATTACCAAATCCAAATTTTGAAGTGTGCAATGTGAGGGTTCCCATATGTTCTACCCCTCTGTTATTTACCTTATTACATTTAAAATTTCTTTTAAAAATGCAATTGAACATAACTTTTTAACCATAATAAGTTCACGCATATTTTGGAAACATAAAATGTTGTACAGCTAACCGGCCACCTACTTCTCTCTTCTAACCCGACCTTCTTAGTACTTCCTTTCGATCTATTATTTCTTCCACTCCAGCCATCCGTTTTACATTTATTCCCCTAAAATTTTAATAATAATATCATTTATACCATTCATAAAACATTTACAGTATTAACTTGGACAGTTTAAACAAATTGATGTAAATAAGGTACCCCAGAGGAAAACATGTTTCGGGGTTACCATTATGAATAATTTTACGATGGCAGAGCAGGCGTTAATTCTTGATTATCTGTTACATTATTATATAAGTGATAGAGTGATTACATTTTTGAATTACTTTTTGTGTTCATATTCTGAGGAACCCCACAGGCAGAGAAATTAATCTCACATGACTTTCCAAAAATAACATTCAAATGTATACACGATTTTAAATATATATGTATACAAATGGATATGTATATATTTACTTACTGTAAACATGTAATTACTGTAAACAAGTACCTTAGAAGTGCCTTGTCCAAATTTTACTACTAAAGAAGCAAATGTCCACTTCCGGTCAAAAAAACCATAAATCATGCTCTTGTACATTCCAAAATATCTAATGGTATAATCTGCGGGGGTAGTGCATACATGAACACATTTAAGTGTGCACTCGTCTTGCAAAAAAAAATAATTCGTGTAATATCGTCCAAAAATTCTTATGAACACTCATTTCCGTTGTTCATGGCCCTCAAATTGTTGCCACTAAGGTATTTGTATTTATTTAAAGTCTTAAAATTGTGTTATGCCAGAAGTGGCAATATGCCAAGTGTATCTGATAAATGTAAATATAATTTAAGGAATGAGTCAAACATTGTAACAAACAGACCAAGATTAACTTTATATAAACGTTGCTTTCTCTATATGGGGCCAAAGATATTTAACTTACTGCCCGCTGAAATTTAAAAAAATTAAATCCTCAAACAAAATGTTAAAACTTGCCAAAGCTGGCTTTTTTCTCAAGAAAATGTGGAACATTTATTTTGATGGTATTTTAATTGTAGCAATACTTATGTAACAGTTACTGCATTTATTTGTATGGGATACATTTTTTGTAATTTTCTGGTGGCTCAATCCTGGTCTTATGACCTAGGAGACCACCTAAAGCTCCCGCTCCTTTGCTGCTACCAGTTTGTGCAACAAAAATTTATGTGAGTAAATAAATTATTATTATTTATTATTATTCACATACATGAACATAATTACGTACATATAAGATCATACTCATACAACTCATATGCCTATGAACAAGTTAACATAATTTAATGGCATTTTATATAACCTTTTTATGTAAAAACTCATTTTCCTCATTTCACACAAGCCATTTTTTAACCGCTTTATTGAATCCAAATTCAGTTTTTGCATTGGCCACGTCATTTGGCAGTGAACGAAATAATTTTGGTCCCAAGTATTGACAAGATTGCCGAAAAATTTCATCGTTAGGCCTTGGAATTTTTTTCTTTCTATTTATTAAATATGACTGAACATACACTTAGTGCAATTCCAAATTTTAGTTTCTACATAGTTTAGTGAGATTATACTGCTGGTTGGCCATCTATGCAATTGCCGAATCGCTTTTGTCACGCTGAGGTTGCTAACAATTACTGCCTTCCCCTCCCCACCTTCCCGTTCTTCACTATCCCTTCTACTCCTCCCTATATCCCACTCCTAACATCCCTACCCCTCAACCCCTCGAAACACTCAACCGGACGGACACGGCCCTCGCTCGCGTGGAATATGAGGAGCATGCGTGCGTTGCGTGCATCTCCGCGGGGCCTCTTGCACGCAGGCACGCGAATCGCTCGGATGCAGAGGGAGAGCAAGGCGGCCGTCTCGCCATATTGATTGCGGCACGGGAGACGACGTCGTCGACACACCACGCCACCTCAATACTCACTCACCTGGTGTACGCGCGGTCCTCGTCGAGGGCGCCCCCTGGGAACGAACGCTCCCCCGCGTCCCTCCGCGGGTGCTGGTGGTGGTGCCACAGTGTAGTTTATGGGTATTTTTCTTGTGAAAACCTAATAAATGTTATTTATTCATTATTCACGTCCAAAACTGCTCAAGGTCAATTACAATGGACAAATAACAACACTAATCCAAAACATATAAACAGGGAAACAAATAGCAGCATTAAATAAATTAATAACAATGTAGCATTTAATACTGAACAAATTAGAACCAAACAGACTGGGAGTGAAAGACGAGTGCAGGTCTAGGATGAGGGAGGAGTGCGACAGATACGGAATGCATGGAATGGATCGAATTCAGGGACACTTTTCAGCGTAGCATTGCACGTAGATGGGAGTCTGTAGATAATAGACCGTTTGGAGACAGAGAGACGTGGGGGTTGTGCAATGAAAAGCTCATTCAGTCTTGCCATATGTATATTTCACGGGTATTCCACCAGTTAATAGCCTTCATATACAATGTTTCATGATTAAAAATTACATTGTTTAAATCCACACTTTTTTATTCTAACCGACGTAGGTATGCTATGTGCCATTATCAACGCACATAACTGCCGATAATGGCAATGGCACATAGCTGCTCATAGCGGCACACATAACCTTGATAATGGCACATAGCTGCTGAAACCTAGGTCGGTTACAATAAAAAAGTATGGATTTAAACAAAAAACTTTTTAATCATGAGTGCTTGTGACTTCCACAAAGTTAAGCCTATTATCACTTCTTACGTTCATGTAAAATGGGAAGGTGTTAAGATACTTAACCTCACGCATGGCTATTGGGACCGTTATTTAAAGAGGCCATCGAGATCCGCCTAGAAACAAGAAATTTTATCCGAGTCACTGGTTTTCAGTTATATAGTGCCTGGAATCCTTTCATCAATTGCATTAAAAATAAAAGGGAAGACGAGAGAATCAGTCAGCAAACCAATCAGGAGTCACCTGATGCGGATTGTTGGATATTAATAACGGCCAATTTTGACTCGTGAGGCATTCAGAAGCCCTGATGATGACGAACATTTCGTTTGTCGAAACGATGGCAGATATGGAGCCTAATTACCTGTTGGAATACCCCTGAAAGATTTATATATCAGACTCACCGGGAAGTCTTAGATCACTAATAACTGTTGTTTGAAATTATAGAAGGAGATGGTGCTATAAAGAATTATGAATATGATGTCATGCAAAATTCCGGAAAAGTAAAATGACTTAGGAATATGGAACATTTGACATTGAAAATGAGGGTCAAATCATCGAATTTTGAAGGAAAGTATTTATACTAGTCTGTCTTAATAGCATGCGTGGGGATACCAATGTTTATGGAGGCAATAAAAACTACGGTTGATTCCATGTTTGACCATTCCAGGTATTGTCTTCAAAAGGTTATGTGAAGGTCAAATATATTTTTTCGTGAATTGGTGGCAGGACAGAACATTATTTATAATAGCATAAACTTTCAATTTATCGTTCTGCAAGAGAAAAGTTAATCTGAACAGGGAATAGATCCACGAAATTGAGGTTTTCCTAGGATTATCTAGGATTTCTTAGGATATCGTTCCGCAAGAAAAAAAATAACCTGAACAAGGAACTGAACCACGAACCTGCGGTTTTCCCAGGATTCCTACTTCTCGTGGAAGTTATATCAGGATCCATGGGAACATGATAGTACGTCTTTATGGTCTATCAGGGAAAGAAAGATCTTCAATGAAGCCACTGCTCAATATTTTACTCCTAGCCATTAATAAGCCAATTTCGCCTTAATTTTCGGGTTCTACTGTAACTATATAAGTAAAAACTTAACTGACTTCCACCTTTGTGTTTACATTTCTCAAAATGTACTGCTTTCACTGTTAATCAACGGAGATATTTTAAATAAACACTTCTTCCAGCTATGAAAACAGACTGCAGTGCCATTTCTACTGAACTAACGCAATTTGGCTTAAATTATTGTAGTAGCTTAGAAGGAACTCAAAATTTAAAATGATGTGGTCTAAATTTCATTTCCATTCTGTACATTGGGAAAATCTCCTTCAAACGAAAATTTTTTTCACGAAAATGGCATTTACATAAGATAGAAAAATATATTATTTTCCAGCATTATAACATTTAATACCGTGTAATTCCATGTTCAATGTAAGAAAACATAAAATCTTAAGATATAATTTCGTTTTTAAGGTCAAACTAAGGAAGCGTTTTTATAAGTAGCCAGGATATAAGTTAAATGATATTTAAGTCATTTTTGGGTGGTACCACTTTATAAAAAAGCTGTTGCTGTCGCCGGACGGCCGACAGATATGGAACACTGAGTATGGATATGACTGGCAGTGGGGAGTACACATTGTTATATGTATATAAATTTATATAAAAATTATATTATTATATCTGAAAAGATGAATGTGAAAATTATATTTTGACAATTGATTTTGATAGTTATATTTAATACAAATAATATTGAAATATTAATATGTAATTACACTATATCCCTCTAGTACTGGGAATTGATTCGAAGCGCTTGTCATTACGTAAACACGCAATGACTCCAGGTATTATGTTGTTAAAAGAATTTATAGTACGCGTCACGAAAGCAAAACACCCTTTAATATACCTTTTATATCCTGCATAGCATATGGCAAGCGTCAGTAATAATGACAAAATTCCTGGGCAACAATATTGAAATAAGTTCTAACTTTGCTTAAATAATTCGCGTTAAGCTCCAAATTTTCGGATAATCAATTGATATTTAGAATACGATGGGAAGTTTTAAATTTTATGAGGATTATGCCTAATTTTGACGCAAGCAGAAAACTTTTAGCTTAGAGTTTTAATATTTAAATGAATTAAAGAATAATGTTGTTACACGGAAATTCCGTCCGGGATTCAGGCGTCGCGTACCAGGCTCGCGAGATTACCCCCATTCATGAGAAATATTCTACTTCAAATACTTCAATACGTAGCCAATCACGGGACAATTATGAGTTAGGATTCATTCTTTTGACGAATTATATTGCGGAGATTGATTTTATGACGGCGTGCTTTTTTCCTTGCTGGTGACTACATCTGGGTTTGTAAATGAAAAGTATTACTTAGTTTTTCCACTGATTTATTAAAACAGTACGACCTAGGTTTCGACCAAGCTTGTCATCATTGTCGTCGAAGCTTGTACATTATAAGAAGAAGACCAAGAATATATAGTCACTCAAAGTTGGGGAGGTTAGGGTGCAGACGGAGGAGTTGGAAATTGGCCATTTAAACGTTGGAGAGGGAGGAGGGGTTGGGTGGTAGGGGGGAGGCGGTATGTGTGGGGTGGGGGGTAATGGTTTGTACTGTGGAGTTTAGGAGGAGGGAGACAGGAGCTCTTGGGGATGACCAAGAGATCTAGAAGGCCTGGGGATGGGGGAGTGTTTTGAATTCGTACGGGTCGAGTGGGAACTCCAGAGTTTTCTCCGTGACCACCCTCGACTCCAGCGTGGGTGGGAGAGATATTCTTGATCTTCTTCTTCTTCTAATGTACCTGATGATGACTAGCTTCGTCGAAACCTTGGTCGTATTGTTTTAATAAATCTGTGGAAAAACTAAGTTATACCTTTCATTTACAATGTTAAGCAAATTCCACGAAGTCACGCCCGAGACAACGGGCTAGACATCTGGGATCGAGGGAGACAGCTGCAGTGCGCTTAGCGATTCTCTCTTGCTGCAATCGCATTCTCACTTGGTGGAGGCAAAAGGGGGCGGGAGTAGCAGGTAGGAAGACCCCGCTGCCGTCATCCTCGCCGGCCTGGTGCCCGTGAATGCGCGTCTGACTTGCCCGAGCGTGATGAGGAATCTTGGCGGAGCTGAGCTCACCTCCCGGCCGCCGAGTTAGAGTATGGGCGAAGGAGGAGGAAAGTGTTTCGGTGTTGGAGTGGAGGGATGTGGGGTTAGGAAGGGCTGGGGTTTTTTGAGGGCGAGAGTTGCGGGGGTAAGGCTTTTCAAAAGTGTACACACGGACAATCTGCGGAATGAATGGCCAGAGAAGAGGGCTGAGACTCTCTCTTTTTAAACTTTCCACTCCGAGTGGCCCTCTCAAAATGATCCTTCATCCCCGCTCTCCGCCCGCCCGCCCACAAAACCTTTCTCTTCCTTTAATTCCCTTCCGAGCGCCAAGAGTCTTGCCCTTCAATCCTTCCCTTCGTCCCTCTCTCACCCCGCTAACCCCCGTCCTACCCCTATTTCCATCTTTAAACGGTCTGGAATGGACTAAGCGATGGGTGTTCTCCATTAAGGCCCTCATCGTGGTATACTCTGAGTAATAAATCCTGTATAAATAATGATTTCTTTGATCCCATGATTTACTTTGAATTATCAAATTGCTAAAACAGCTCTTTTAAGAAATATTTTTCCTCCTAGCTACTACGCCAAACAATTAGACAGCGTAATAAACAATATTCATATGATAAATTGGATATTTTCACCCTACTTTTCTCTGTCCTAATAACTCGTTTTTTATATTTCTCCCTTCATGTAATAGCAGAGTACTTGAAGATTTTTCTTTCCACATTCCTCATCTACATGTCACTATGCAAGCCACTGTAATGGCGTGTGGCAGGTGCCAATAGCTATGTAGAGGGGTATAAAAATGAATAAGTGAAAGGAAGAATGAAAACTTCGATGGAATATGTAATAATTTTCTTTGTTTAGGTACTGGTGCGTGAAAGAAACACCATATTCTTTGTAAATAAATCTTTTCTGTTTGTCAAATTTGTCGTAACTGTATATGCAGGATTAGTCTGGAGTTACATTCTGTGTTGGCCTGTTTCTTGCTAATTTCATTGGTAAAAGAATAAGGGTGCTCAACGGTTAGGTCTATTACGGTTCTAATAATGGCCTTCAGGAGATCGGTAACTCTTTCCACTTGTCCTCCGGGTTTCTTTGGTGTTTGGTTCAACTCGTGATGTTAGCCTTTTTGTGGTATCTCCGTGATTCTTACGGTACTTGAGATGAATCTTTACTGGTGCCTAACATCCTGTCAATATTAATTTTTCAGCTCCAATTCATAATTTCTTGCGATAATATGCGAACTTTGAGGCCTAAGGTAATTTTTAAGTATCTTTGAGGACATATTGATTGACATATACTTAATTATGCCCATAAAGACGTATTTCCAATAATTGCTGTCGCACAAATGACGTGGCACGTAGTAACGCTCACGTATGCAAAGATATACACTAAGGTCGGTGAAATCCGCCGTGATTAGCAATCACCACGATACACCCCAGGGGCTAGGTGATGTAACTGGTTAACACACCTGACTGGAAATTGAGAGATCCAGGTTCGAATTCCGGTCAAGTCAAGTGGTTTCTTTCATGCCGAATTTCACCAACCTTAGTGCATTTCCATAACGCTCCAGCAATAACCTTGATGTAGTGCTTACATCCGAAGGCGTTAATGGTATTTGGACTCCTATATCTCATGAAAACGAGACCATGCATCCATGTTCCGTGGAAGATAGCTTCCATCTGGGAATGTTTTTCCTGCGATCCATCGGACTGATTTAATGTGAAATACTTCGCACAGCTCTTATTGTTGCGAGTCCTTGTGTGGAGATTGTTTTAAGTGAGTGTAGAATCACGCCACCAGGTGGGCTACTTTCTTCAACGTGTGAGTCGATTCTCTCTTTCGGCCGTTATTTTATCTTACAATTCATAAATGCTCATCATGCCATTACCTTTCGGGGTAGACACTGTGAAAGAGCTTAAAAACTGTTGCTTGGATTAGGGAAGTGGCTCCCTTTTAATACCTTCCTCCGTAATGCCTTATCCTTTTGCTTCTAATACAATCATTCATAGTTTTATGCATGATCTTCAATTCTTATCTCCTCTAATAGCATCCTCTGTAGAGTCTCTCACACCAAAGTCACCAATGGGTTCCTCAGTTTACCTATTGCTCTCATACCATTCACTACTCTCTAATAATAATCCATTCTCTGAATGCATGCCTATATCCATGCAATGTAAAATTTGTGTCAAACTGTATGCTATGGCTTCAATTCCTACAAATATGAAACTTACCAGAGGTGGAAGGTCTTTTTATCATCCTCAGAATTCGCACTGAACTTCTTCATCACTGGAAATTCCTAAGAATAGAAAACTTTTCAATCAATTTTTCCTGTGAAAATCAATCACATGTTCATAATACTTTATAAATAAAAATAATTATGGAAAACTGCACACCGGAAATGAAATTGGAAGCCTTCTTAGTTACGGTGAGTGTCTTTTAGGTGAGATTCCGCAATTTCAACTTTAACCGTGGCTTTAGCCTCGTAAAATTTGACTGAAAACGTGTGAAGGGTTTCATGCACGAGATAGAGGAATTTTATGCAAGGACCCTCATGAAAGTATCTAGTTCCTTTAAAAGCTACAGGAAATTCTCGGGGAAAGAGGAAGATATGGTATCTCAATTGGTCCCTGTCTTGGCAGATCAATTTTTCAACGTGAACTTCTCTAATTAGTATTCTCCTCAGCTGGTGACACTGCTGAAGTTACAGTCCCGGTATCTCCTGCTCCTCATTTGAATATCTCGAGTCATAGTTTAATTTCGAGCACACTTCAGTGCACTGTGTAAATTTTCATCATGCACTCTCTCATTTAAGATAAACATTTATATTAATTACAGCCCCCCCCCCCGTTCGTAATGTGCTCTCGTATTCCACTACCTCTACGTCCTTCCCTCTCCTTCTCTCTCATCCAACAGTTGGATCCCCACGGACGAAAACTACCCCCTCTGTTGCATCCCCCACCTCACTCCCCTCTCCTCCTCAACACACCCTCATTATGCTCCAACCCTCCCGGATTTTCGGTCCAGAATAAAAGACTTCTTCCCTGCCTACCCTTCCCCTTCCTTTCCTTTTGCTTTTCATCTGCATCTTATCCGAATCTTTTCCTCTCGCTCACAACAATATCTCCTCCCCTATCCCCCAACTCCCCCGCCCCCCGCGAGCATTCAAGAATCCATCCCACTACACCACCTCCAGGTAAACCTCCCCATCTTCATCCCTTTATAAATTGAAGGATTCGCATTTCTACCGCCGCTATTCCTCCTTCCTTCCAGAGGCGACCTCCCCCCGTCTTGCCTCCCCCTCGGCTCTCCCCCCTCTCGCTCAACCTCCCGTGACGCACTACGCTGACTCGTGTTTCGCCTTGGCGTTCTTCTTTTGTCTCGAAATCGTCTCTCGAGCTTTAAGTGTGTTCCAACCAGCGTCTTTTAATGGAGAGGAGACTGCGAGCAAAATCCTTCACTCTTGGCAATGCGTAGATGAGTGTTTTCACGTTCTAAAAATTAAAGGTATGCGGGATTGTCATGTCTTGCGCTTCGAGAAATCAGACCACAATGGGCATGGACGTGACATAATGAGCGGAATCTTGTTCAATGTTATCATGGTCGACAAATTTCGGGGAGCCATTATACTGGTTCTTTCGACCAATGTGAACGTGAAAAATAATATGGAGTTTGAGTTAACGAAAGCTCATGAAATGAATTGGTATTCCACAAGTAAATACGTTGGTTTTGGTTGATAAATACGTTACGAATGAGGTACTTGGGAATCAGCTAAAATTATCAGACTCCTACCCACTGCTATATGTATTCGCCAAGCGGACGCAACAAAAGCCCCCTCTGGTGGCGCAGAACGGAAATCGATTTCCACGAAAAGGATCTCTCCTCGGCTCACCTCGTTAGCGAGAACTCAAAGGGGAAACCAGTCAAGGGTTGGACATTCGGCGGATTTTCGGGACTAACTGAATCTTGGAGACAAAAAAAGCTGGCTATTCGCTTCGTTGTCATTAGAGGGCTCTCATTCCTATCAGGCTGGCGATATTGCTTACCGGAGAAAAAGTTGCAATTATGGTGGTTCTTGATGACGTTAGTTCCAAACTCATAATACACGAAATTCAGGATACTGTACTGGAGAGCATTGGACGTACTTACGGAATAGATCTACACTGACTCTGTTTTCAGATATCTTCTCAATTCCCGAAACCATTGCCCAATACTTCTCATTCAGTAACTATTGGTTACAGTAGCAATGCCATTTGAAGGGGAAGAAAGAAGAATACAAGTTGTATGATTATTTTCTTATCACATAAATTTTTCTTCCTTCTTGAGTTCATTACGGCTTATCAATTTTGCGTAGAAATAATTGTAACTTCATTCAATTTGATTGAAAGACTTGATTAATGAAGGAAACGAAGACTCGTAGACTTTATTTTAGTGCTCATAATTGTTTTGTCATACTCATTGTTAGATAATATCGAAGTGAAAAGCAAAAGAAGTGAGTTTCACATTCAGAAGAACGTGTGTAGTCCATTTAGGGATCGATATATTCGTCAAACGCTTGAAGAATATAGAGCCGCTCTTGTAGGTCAAACCCTCGCCATGTCCTGGGTTAACCAGGGTCGTAATTGGAATGGCCATCCATTAAATTGATGACGATGATTTCATATTTGGAATCTACACTATTTGCGACCTTAAGCTCTTTGTCAATGTTGTGAAATAAAGATATTTAATCAATATTATAAGTGCCAATTACGAGTTAACTGTTGAGATAAAAGTCTCAATTTAAGCCTCAATATTGCCTTTGATGCTCAAGTTATAGTGATTCTTGCAAAGACAGGATATGCTGTGTTGATGATTTAACTTGTAACCTTCGCGCAAGGTTTAAAATTGGTGGAAAGCTGATAATTTATTTAAATGAGACAATTTGAGGATTACCAAACGGCATTCATCAAGTTGGTCGAGAGAAGCCAGCGATTTGATATCTTTAAGCATATAACCAGTCATAGATATTGGGTGGATTAGAGTGACTAGCATAGAAAGAGATATAGAAAGTTGTGATAGAAAACAAATTGAACGACCTCAATTGGAGCGTAAGAGAAAATTTTTGTGCCCTAGTAAAATAAACGATTAAATTTCTTTTGAGGGCATAGGAATTAATGAAAAGAATTTCATAGCAAAACAGACCTTTAATGAGAAATAAAGGGATGATAGTACCTACATCGAAGAAAGATGAGACTTATCTTGCTTGAAAAACGGTATGGCTTTGATGCTTATTTTTTTAGTAAAGAGATTGAGCGAGGGTTGGTAGCTTTTGAGACGCTGACTTGGAGAAGGGTGAAGACACAAAAGAGAGGAAAAGATAGAAGGAATGAGAGGATTACAAACTGAGAGCAATTATATCGACTTGGCGAGTAACTGTAATTGGTGGAATTTTCGAGGATTTAGAAAAAGTCGATTGAGACGCAAAAGGGTCTTGAAATCTGTGATGGAATAGAGGATGTATGGTAAGAAGGAGACGGGTAGGGGATGGAAAATTTTTGACGGATTGAGGGAAGTAGGAGATATGGAGAGAGCTTAAGAGGGAAAATAATGAATGGCTCAAGTGGTTTCGCGCGAAGGAGAGAGAGACCGCCAAGGGAAAGCGATAAAAATAGAAGGAGGAACGAGGTATGCACGCGTAAGCGTGTCTTTACTTGAAATAAAACAATGACCCACTCAAATAGCGTGATATTATTATCTTCTAGGCCCATTTTAAAATTAATTCAAACATAAAATCACGAGTAAATCATTTTATACGCTGTCTGATCATGACTAGAGAAAATAAAAATAAAAGTGATTAATACCACAGGGATTCATTATATTATTTATAATGTTAGCATACTCATTATTAACTTTTACCAGTAACTGCTAATAAATAACAATTTTCTACCTTAACAATCTTGTTCACTTATGAATTAATGGTAAACAACGTTGTTTGGAGTATGCTGAAATACGGTGAACTATCTCTTTAGATTTATATTTTTGCATTTTTTATAAACTCTCCATATTTTTGTTTAATATGGTGAAAAGCTAATTAAAATTTCAGTCGTTTAACGCAAATACATGTTTCTACATGCCATATGTTTAGAAATTTTCGGTTTATGATTGATCGTTCTCTCAAAAAAAAAGAAGCAGAGTCATTGTGGATTCTTTTGAGTGATTTTACCCAATCTACAGCACTTTAGGATACATGCTTTATCCTTTGGTCAAATGTTAATATCAAGTACCAGGAACTAAGAATACAACTCCGCGGATTTGCAAGTTAACAGGCCTTGTGTTTTTTAAGTCACTGCATCTCACTGCAAGTCACTGCATGGACCAAGTTCCAGATCCAGAAATGATATGATTTTCTAACTTTTTATGGTCATTTAGTGAGTGTTAGGACCACACCTTTTTACTATGAAGCATTGGGTGTAAATTCTTCTCGTTCATATTCCAAGCAGGGAAAATAATATTATATTGAATTCGCATTGTTTAAGGGTGAAATAAAATAGGTGCATGGCCTAGATTTTTTCGGGAAACACGTGTTACAATGTTAATGGGTGCTTTCCAGTAACTACATCTGACCCAATATGACCAACTATATCTGACCAGAGGAAACTAATGAAGTTAAAAAGCTGTTCCACGGAATAGACATTTTTTATCTGCCGTGGGAATACATATATTTTCTGTTATTTTGCTGAAAAAATTTTTTCCGGCGATTATCTTCATAATAAAGCAGTTTACATACTTCCTTACGACTTAAAATATTTAGTTGCGGAATAAGGCTTGTTGTTAAAAATATAAAATCAGATAAAAAATATGTATAAGTATTTCCTCTATTATTTTTTTCATTGCATATAAATTATGAACATCTTTCCTTTCATTTCAGCATCAATAACGGCTTATAGTTAGCTAACTAAATCCACTCTTTTCCTGTATATCTAGTGGCCACGAAGCAAGATCCTTCAATAGGAATCTAGCGATATTTTAAAATATAAACTAACCGAAAAAAAATGCGTCTTTTGTAATGGAATATAACAGTTTATTTTATGTGTCAAACGTCTGTGTATAACAACCTCAGCGTCTTTTGTGTCATAAAATAATAAGGCTTACCCATTTTTAATATTCCTATCCTCAATTCATCGAAAAATTGCCAAGGGAGCAAGGTGTAAAATACCACATGGCTTGAAGATATTTTACATTGCTTTTTGGCATGTGCATTGGTATATATTGCTGAATTCAGAAGGGTTTTTACTAAATTATAACTCATTTTACGAAAGTTTATTCTTTTTCCAGCGTATACATTTTCCATGTTTACTAACGACAAATATACACACATGGCTGATTATGGGGTATGCCTTGGTGAGTAACGGACATTCATCGCATTGATGAAGGATTAGTTATAAGCTTCATTTCTCTGCAGGTATCTACCAAGTACGATGAAATAGACCTAAACGGAATATTATATCCCTCAAGAAGGAACCATTTCTTCGATAAATGACACAGCCAGGAGTATTCTAAAATCTTCTTACAGGCGAATACCTCAAAACATTTATTCTATGAAAGGGAAACTATTTTGTATCACATGCTTCAGGGTTTATTGAAATAACTACTATTTAAATTCCAAATATGAATAATGTTTTGTTTTTTTTCGAGAGTCTACATTTTGAAATCTTTCTAACTGGTAAATATTTTAATATATGGGTCATAGGGTATCCCAAAGTTTTCGTTTCAGATGTTTCCTTCCGTCAAAGTTTTCCTGAACGTTATCATATTTTCTTTTATTTGGTACCATAATGATAATGGCATGGTATCCCTTCCTATAGTCAATTCAATTACATGAAGGAGCAATTGAATATTCTTTTTCTATCGCCTTATTGTATGATTATGCTTGAAAATGTCTTCGTAATATGAAACAGTGCACATACTGACTCCCTCATAGTATTCTGTGAATTACCAAAAGATATTTTGTTGCTATGTTGAGTAGATTATCTAAAGTATTTTATTCTTAAGTTACAATACTGTATTAGCTGGGATTAATTGGCGACCAATTTGCCTGTCGGAACGGTACCCTTATCCCCGTGTTGTCCGCAACCCACAATAAACATCGGTGCCATTGGTGTTGGTATTTCTAGGCGAATCTTCTGGCTAATGACATTCACTTTTCTCGCGTAATTATTTCATTACATTTAATACTACTGATTACTGATTGGCCACTTTCATGACCAATATTTGACGCTAATGCCTGAAATGAATGCTAACATTAGATATACAGCGACATATATTTGCTCCCTTATGGACTTGGCAGTATAATGTTTTGAGCGCTCCATTTTCCTGTTAATTTTAAAGATTATTGCTTGCATTTTATAACCTTTTAGTTAGGCAGTCTGGCCTTATGTGGTCCGTATGTTTTGACTTGCTACTAGGATCATAACTTTTCGGCTTAAAATTTGAAACTTTTATCTACTTCCAGAAATGTTTAACTGCCTTGAAAATATTATTTATAAATTTCGTAAGAGTTGGTATTGGTTCCTCATGTTTTATGCCGTGATTTTTTTCAATTTTCCTGACAAATATGGCAATAAAGTAACGTTGATTATTAAATGATTCAGCTTTACGATTCGAACCAATTTTCAGACATCTTGTAATCGTTTTCGCTACGTGAAGATGGTAAAAAGTGTTATCAATAATAATTTTGGCTCTAATTCTGATGCCGAAATTCTCTTAATCAGTCAAGGATCATAGTAGTTTAGTTTTACTCACATTAATGATCCCCCTTGCGATGTTCTCTAATGATTTCGCGTATACTCTCATCTGCTTGCTATGGTTACCCATCATTGATTTCCTGTCAAAGCCTTGCAAGACATCAAAATTATAGCATAATCAAATACCTGTGGTTTCCATAAATCGTGGTTATCGACCGCAGAACTATCGCAAAAACTTCCCGATTTTTCCGTTGTAGGAAGTGGCAGCTCGTGAATTCGGCTGAATGAAAAAATACAGGCGTATGGTAATTGTGTATGAAAATCTTTCAAACGATATGAAAAAATACCTCAAGGAAAAGAGTCGTGGAATGTTGGAAACGGGCTTTTCATTTCTTCCGGGGATTATCCCAGTCGACCATGCGGAATGTTGTGCGTGAGCTCGGGGGAAAAAATACATTTCTCGAGCGAAAAGGAGTTTTTCGGAGGATGAAGGAAAAGAGAAAATGAGAGAGAGAGAGGAGGAAAATATTTCTCTATTGATTCATCGGAAAGAGCGGATTATGCTCCTGAAGAGGGTGAGTGGGTGGGATTTTAGGGGCGGAGAGAGGAAGCAAGCTGAGAGGAGAGTAGAGCGTGGACGTCGAGGAGGCGGAAAAAGGCGGAGACAGGGTGCACGGAGGAAGGGAGGGAGGAAGGATTCAATGAAAGGATTCGGAAAGGCTTAAGACGGGAGGAGAGATAAATCTAAGATCGAGAGAGGGTTGATACGAGAGAGGGTTGGGATGTGCCGACAAATTTCCCCCTCGAGCGCGTACAATTGGATGGAATTACGTCTGGATAACTTTCTGGAAGCCTCCAGTTGCGTCGTCGCGAAGAAAAACTCGCGGGCCCCCGTTTTGTGGCCGAAAGGAATCTGCCCTTCTGCGCTGTCGGAGATCATTTCTTCCGAATATCGAATCCGATCGGCGGAAGAGATACTCGGCGAGAGTTGGAATCCAATGTTTAGTAGGTGAAAGATGGAAGGCTTCCTCTGAACGGCGTCAAGGTGAAAGGGAGAAGGCTGCCTTCAAATTTCCATAATTTCGAAAGGCAAATCTACAATTTTTTGGCGAATGTCTTCCCAGCGGGCGAGCAAACGGCGTGAAAAACAGTTTGTTCATTGTCAGCTATCCCCCCGAGTGTGCACCGTGCCAACCCTCGTCCAACTCCCTCTCCCAAACAAAAGATTACAATTTTTCTCTACAATGCCAAAATATTCCGCCAGCGAAAAGACACATCAAGGGTTGTAAAAATATTTGATGCTATAAATGATCTTGTTGTATTATTTGAATTTGAGGGTAACGCGACAAGGTCTCTGGTTTATGGTATTTAAATAAATATTTTTTATGTTTAATGATTTGAGTATAATATGGGGTGCTACTTGAATTTAAGTTCTGAGCATTGTCAATTCTCCTGTAGGCATATAACTATATAAGAATAAATGCGAACATATTTGGCTTGATGCGATTCAACACCGATCATGAAAAACTCTGCTGTTTTGGTGTAGCAAAGAAAATAATGTCGGCATTTGAAATTTTATCAATGAAGTTTTCTAAAACATTTTTTTTCATATGTCCCATGTAAAGGATAAAATATTCAGACAAAGCTCTTGGCCTGTGCTGTAATGATGTGTCGCTTAAATTGATGTAAATCTAACGATAAAATCAATTAGTTATCACCTGGCTATGACAGATCACAAAGGCTTTCGTCTCAAATTTTTAGTTTTGGAATAGTCCGTGATATGCACAAGCTATGGGAATTTAAAAATATCCAAATTCAGGTAATGGCATTTAAATAAGTATTTTGAATGCTTGAGCGCAAAATTCCTTGAACATAAAATGCACAGCACGCGTTGAAACAAAGCCTGCAGTAATATCGTACGCAATTTTGCTACTCCAATCTAAGTGAACTGTGATAGCGTCATGAATATGTAGCAAGAATATCCGCTTCCCATACCCGCCTCTTTTATTCCCCTTCCACCGGATGAATATTTATCACGTCACATTACATTTTTCTTTTGTTACTACCATAGTACGGCGCTTTTGTCAACACTTCCGATTTTTTATCGCGTTCAACATCACTCAGGATCCTATTTCGTTCAGCGTTTGTAAGGATCTCAAAAAGATTTCGTAATTGAGGTGCAAGCAAATTATTGAAGACAAAATGTTCGTATCACTACTATCACCTCTTTTTCATAAACAAGGGGTTTGCTTAAATTCTATGATTTCCTAGTATTGGATGCACGATGAATAATTCCCATGTAGCTTCATCCCTTGCCCACTACCTTCCTTTCCACTGACTCTGGGCTCGATCGATGCCCTCCTCTCCTGCTAATGATGTCCCATCGGCATCTTCTGCTCCATATCGCGCCAACTAGACCTTTAGTTATCGTGAGGCGTCAGATACAACTTGCAGTGCACCGAGTGGTAATTAGGATAACGATGCTTTCAATGGCACTTGTTCGGGCATAAAAGCATGTAGAAGCGTCTCATTCGGTACTACTGCAAATGATGTTACTTAGATTTGGAGGGAGAGTTTATAAATGCTACTCAAAACAACAAAGCTTATATTCCTGCGGGAAAATATCCAACCAAGGCTTTATGTGCAAATTCCTGTGAATCAAATTGTACATTTAGGGTTACCATGCATCGAGTGGAGATTTAATGAAAAGTATTCATGAGGAATCAATAGAAGTTGATTTTTAAATGAATTAGGTGGATTCTTGCTGGTATTTACCACATACCTACATGCGCCTCACTTTGGGGCTATAAATTATTTTTATTTTGAGGTGCTTAATTTTGGATTTTTACATTGGCATCGTTGATAAAACCGTGGTAATTTGATAAATGGTAAAAAAATTGGCATTTGCCATTTGTTTCAGGGTCTTAAGAATGCATACTTGATTGATGGAAACGATGTTAACGAAACTTTTCATTTCCTCTCCCAACTTGTCCAATGACCATGCTGTTCTCGCGGTGGCCACTGGTGCAGCCCGACGGGCTCCGTGAATATATAAGTCAAAACGTTAAATTGCAATCAAAACAAATGCTTAAAATTCCCTTTTTCCCTAAATTCCCTCACATTTCCTGAATTATGGGTGTTTTCCTTACGTAACGCAAAAGAAAATATTCTATTCGTGCCCTACTACTTATTCCGTAATTTTTAAGTCCCCCTGAGCACTATTTCAATATTTTATGTTTCTATTGCCACTTTTAACGAGAGGGCCCAAGATAAGAACTAGTATGAGCTACGCGAATTTCAACAAATAGCAGTTTTTGTAGCAAATCAGAAGAATTGTCATCTCATGAAATCTCATATATACTCTTAAATTTGATATAACACATGTAATATTGATATTTCTGAATGACAAATTCAGTGAGTATTTACGCATTTAGTGGTACGAAGATTCAGTGAGTGTAATAAGTGAAAATTTACAATTATTTCGGAATAACAGAATTATGAATTCCTTCTTCTGCTATGTCTCTTGAGCGTATATTCCTCTTTACTTCTTATTACACCCAGAGTTTGACGAAGGCGAGGGTTAACGGTAAACAAAGCTATTGTCATTTACAAAATTTTTATATGTAGTTAAAACTTTTATTAAAACTTGAGATGTATTGAGAAACACGTATAAAGTTCACTTGGACTTTTCTTTTTTGTGCTATCCGTTTATTCTCTTCCGAATTCCTTAGTTTTAAAATGTATTTTCGCAATATTCAAAGCAAATATAAAAATTTTACATACGTGGCTAAAATGTTTGCCCCTAAAAGTTAGCGCTACTTCAATGGCGAAATGAAATAATGTGTACTAAATACAAGCCTACTATCGTGAGTGCGGTCCATTCGTTTTTTACCACAGGATAATTATAGTTAGCTGGCACGTGCTTTAAAGCTGGCGCCGTATGAATGAACAGTGTGTGTGAGGTACGTGCTAGCTTGGCTATTGTGAAAAATAGTAATTTGAAATTGTCATAAATGCGTGTTTTTCTTCATTATTTAATTTTTCAGTAATTAGAGAAAAATATTTTCTAAATAGGTTTTTAATTTCAAACTATTCAACGTGCTTTCCAAATGGCGTTCAACAACACTAATATTCAAATAATTGGTCATTATTAAGATTGACGTTCATGATATATTACATTGGTTAATTTATGGAGGTTTGTTTAAGACTTTTTTAAGAAACTCAACTTCCTTTCTCCGCCGAGTTTATTAAAAAATACATGACCAAACCTCAATAAATTAACCAATGTATTTTTAAAGTGGTCAATAACTATTCAAAGAAGATGATATATTAAGGTAATCGAAGACCGACCAAAGTGGTATTGGATGGCCACTGCGTTCTTAGGGGTGACATGAAAGTTCGTCATCTTTTTTACCGTCACAGTTTTGGTCATGGAAACTCATTTTCTATTAAATGAGAGTTATAAAGCATGTTTATAAAGCATTGTGACATCATCGTTGCTTGTGGATAGTCTTACTTACTGTCTATAGCCAAGTAGGGTTCAGCAGATTTATCAAAATATATTGACATATGATAGGATAAAATGTTTTGTGCAATAGTTACTCTGCTCTAGAGTGTCACCAAACGGAGCTAGATGACACAACCGTTTAGTCGGTTAAATAATCTTCTACGCACCATGGCCCAAGGTGATAGTACTTATTCCGGCCTCCTTGATATTTATCACAATACAACAAGCCCGAGTCAATCACCATTACTCTCTGGCCACTCATATTAAGTAGATTCCTTGGACTATTTTTTCGGTATTCAACATATTCCTTGGGATCATTTGACTGCAAAGACTTTTCGGAGGTATCTCAACTGCCGTCTCCAGACCCAGAGAATGGTCTTAGCATTTATTTTTCCGTCAAAATAATGAGTAACACGAAAGTATTTGCATTGCTTCGCAAATATATGTCTTTAGGATGCAGCGCATGTCTAATTAGTGCCCGGTGAGCATCATCAGCATTTTAACGGTATTGCTGCAATTGGAGACATCTACTGCTGCTTGCAAATCCCTCACATCAGATTTTCCCGAGTGCCGAATTGTCGGCCGGCCGAATGCCCTTTTCCGTTTCCTGCGTTCCAACGATTTATCAAACCTCGCTCTCTTCCCTTCATTTCCAAACTCCCTGTATCACCCTTCTCCTCTATCTCACCTTGGACTTTTTTTCATCTCCCAACCCATTCTTTAAGCATCCCTAATGATTCTCCACTAACTTTAATTTTCTACGCACCACTGCTGATGAACAAGTTCACCAGACCGTTGTTAATTGAATTCTGCCATTCCGTCCTTCGCCCTCCAATCTCTTTCCTTCTTGCCATCCCCCGCGCTCCGTTCATCCCTCCACTTCTGTTCCCGATTATGTGTTCGCAGCTTTTTTAATAATCCGGTCTTATTGTGATTTTCTTCGCATCTCATAACCAAGCCCTTTCTTTATATATACATGTTTATACACCTATAGTGTAATGGTAAGCTCCTCGGTATGTTCATCTTTTGTATCCCATATTTTTCTATTCTTAGCCAAATTTATTTTGGGAGTACATTCATAAACCCATACAAATAATCGATTTATATCTTATTAATTTTGTCAATGCCGGTGGTGAATCTCAGCTTACTCGCTTTTTGTTACATTTCGATACAAAGAGTCAAACCTCTGCATGAATAGAATCGTAAATTACAACAAAATTTATCCATTCTCAACCTCGGATCGTATATCTTTGTCCCTCGGATCGTATATCTTTCCTCTCCCAATGACTCAGTCGGTGGAAAGCCTTCATCATTCATTAGCGGCCACTGGCGGCCATAAAAATTCATAAATTACCCTTATTCGATGGCTGTGTGGGCCAAAAATTCTTTTTTTTCTCCGTAATGGAAAGAACCGACGTTTATTATTCTTTTTTTTAATGATATTCAAATTGGTTGAATATGCGCAGATTTTGAAATTGATGAATGGTTTCTCGTTCGTGGATCTGATGATTATAAGAACGACCCGATTGATTGGTGCTTTATTTACCATGTGTCTCCTCGTTTCCGCCATTTGCGATTTGAATGAATATATTATTTTTCATTCAAAACTCTAATCTCTCTAAAAATTGAAAAGAAATCTCTTCCCATTTCTCTTTTTCATTCATTATACATCAATTTCTTTTAACTGATTACATTTTAGGGTCTGAATTTCATAAATTTAATTGTTACTCTCATTAAAATCCCACGCGTAAATCTTGAATAGTATATATATTCCCGAGAAGAGTACGATTTGGCTTTAAGTAAAAAATTCTGAACGCATTAAAAAAAATAACTATAAAAGTGGATTATATTTGGAGTCGTATTCTTGCTTTTGCACTTGTTATAAATATAGAAGTGAAGTACCTAATCATTTAATATCAGGTTCGAAAACTTCCCTGCAGGTATATTTCCTTAGATTATAAAGTCACTTGTGATTTTTTTAACTGGCAGTTCATCCCACACTAGCTTTAAATTGTCATATTTTGCTCTGCTTTCGAGACTATCTCTTTTTTTAACCTTTACGTATAGATTTTGCGCTTTTTTAGTGTCGTTATTTGATTTTTTAATGGATGCAACTCTATGCAACGATAAATTAATTTTTCACAACTAAATAGCATTTATATATAGCACACGTCCATTAAAATCTATTCAATTGTAATGCAAACTCTTCACATCTAATTTATTTTATGTTGTACACATTCACCATTATAATTCACCAAAATGAGCGGATTAGGTTCTTGTACTTCCTGGGGTGAAAGCCTTTTCACTTTACTCGAAAGCTGAACTTTTTCCCGCCTCTCTTCTCTTTCACGATAACATTGCAAAGCAACGAAGTGTAATGCTTCTGCCCCAGTGAATTAGTTAGCCAGAATTTTACCATTTTAACCCTCTCGCTTTGGCTCTTGTATGAGAGAGAGAGGCCGTCTCGTACCGTATGACCCTATTAGAGCTAACAAGACCTTCACTTTAAGCCTCAAACTCAAGGCAAGAGCGCGTGAGGTGAAAGAGTGTCAGCTATACAACGTTCGCTGAGTGATCAAAATCGATTTGAATAGCCTCGTTAAATGCCGTCGGTGCAATACCCGTATCATACAATGCGGGATGTTTGCATAACTGATCCAGTAGTCACAAAGCAGAGAGAGTAATGCTCAGTAGGTAGCCACCCTCATCTCTCTGATGGAAAAGTTAAATATAAGTTTTAAGCAGTGATACCATTTTGCGTCGTAGGAGATAATTTTTTTATGAAAAAATATCGTTGCATAATTTTCCGCTATCACGTCACCAGTTCATGACCTCTACTATTCCTGCTGTCATATCCATGTCAATTTTTCTTCCCTTTATTCCCACTCATAAATAAAGACGAGTTGTAAATGCACTTGCTGGATAATTTGGTCGATTTCCTGCTATGAACAATGATTTTGTAAGGTTATTTTTCATCTCGCTCATTCCATTACGTAATGATGCTGCTCATGTCAAACATAATGTATGTATATTTACTGGCGTGCGTATATACTGACCCAATAGGAAATAGGTATGCCGAATAATTTTAAAGCTTATGTGTACTTGTATCTACATAGTTGCGGCTATGTTGCTTTCGTAAGATAAATCATATCTAACACCATTTTTACATATAATGTGCAAAATCGATGGTTGCGTGTGGTGAATTTCCAACAGCATCACAAATCAATTTCATTGCAGATTTTGTACTGCACAATAATATCTTTATATGAACTACAGCTGATGTCCCACTGGCGGTAGGTACGCGTCGAAAGTATTTTTTAGCATTAAGTTCCTCAACTAGTCACAAAACGTACAGAGATGTAGGTGCGAAAATCTCTGGGGACCAAGAGGTATCGTTAAACGACCGAGGAATAAGTTCGTGGCACAGCAACTCCTACCATCTTCAGCCTCGGAAGGCATAATTTAACAATCCTAGTGCATCTGAAAACTTAGTTATCTGACAAATATCTCTGTGTGAGTTAGATCCACCTTATTTTATAGAAGTGTTAGGTGAAACGTGATATACAGGTATATCTCCCAACCCTACGTCAGAAGAAAAGGGGCCGATATGGCACGTCTAAGAATAAGACACAAATAATTAGCGAAAAATTAATTTTCATTGTCGAAAAAGTGGTTCTGATTTCTTGCGATTTGGTGATTTCGAATGAACTGACTTCAGGTGATCTAAAAGTACAGCAGAGGAAATTCTGTGATGTTAGAGTTTTTTATTACAAGGACCCAGAATATATATAACTGAATTGGAATGTCAAAAATGACAATATTGTCAATTTTCGTGAAGAAATCGTGCTATGCACTTAAATAAACTAAATTTTATATTTTTTCTTTTTGAAAGAGTCTTGCTAGTTTATACATAGATACTCTTATAAGAGAAAAAATTGCTACCAACAAAATGGTTTGTGAAACAATTTTTAATATCTTTAATAAATAATAAGTATTAAATAAAAAATAATTTTTGGAAACCCACGTTATCACAATTCATTCAATAACTATTCCTTATAATTTTAAAACGAAAGTTAAGTATCTAAATGTTAAAAAAATTATTTTTGTTTAGTAACTAATTTTCTATCGAAACATTAAAATCATTAATATATTTTATCATTTAAGGGGATGTAGATGATATTGGTAAAAGCATGCATCTTAAATAAATTATAAATAATTGTCACTTTAAGTGTTATGAAATTCATAATTTGAATTGATAAAATACTTTAAATGTTTAGATATTATCTTGGATATTAAATTAATAAATATATCTTAGTTTTCGTAATGTTTTATATTGCAACCAATATAAATGGATCTCAAAAGCAAAACCACTACTACGCTTCATTTTTTGATTTCGTGAGTTTTGGCCAGATTTTTATGGACGAGCCCACTGGAGTATTCAAAAATTCTAATAAACTAGGGAAGGTGCCCGTTGAATATCAACAGGAAGGAAAAAAATCAACACTAGTACATTGTAACAAACCATTAACATCTTATTTAGGACTAAGAATCATTGAGTTAATGGATATACACGGAATATCGACTAAAAACAATCACTACGTTTACCAATCGATATAAGATCGATCTGAGTGGCTCAGCTCGGTATGGTAAACGGAGCGCGCTGGCCAGATCGATCTGAGAAGCGAGCCGAGTCAGCCCGCTTTCCCTAACCGGCCTGAGATCTCAGATCGATCCGAAGAGGCCGGAGCATGGCGCTCATCGTTCTTCTTTTGGTTGCCGATGGTAAACAAAACATAACCGATATCATTTACGGCGTGACTTGTTGCAAGAAGGGAAAGGAGAGAAAGGTGCGGCTGAAATATGCAAGAAATCTCAAAATAATTCAAACTACTGAAATCGATCTTTCAATATCGATATTTTCAGACCGTGTTGGTAAACCAGGCGATCGGAGTCAGCTCCGTGCTGAACTTTCAGATCGGTCTGAACTCAGACCGATCTGAGATCGATTGGTAAACGTAGTGAATGAGTATGGTCGTTATGGGGACGATGACTCATAAATGCTAAAAATATGGCGAAAAATTGTTACGTTTTATCAAACATTTCGGAAATTAGACCGGAATTCAAAATTCGATTGAAGGAATAAGGCTTTTTATTCTTTTTTCTTTCTATTGATAGTTTTATCAAAAACAGAAACCACTATTTATAATTTAATTTTGAAAATAAAAAAAGGTCTGCATCCAAATGAAGATTCTGCTTCACGTGTACATATTTCTTGTGTGAAAGTTACTGACATATTTGCACACATCGGTGACTGTAATGGTAGATATTATAAATTTCAGGTGCACTTGCCGGTAGCTTTGACATAAATTAGGAGTATGTTGCATTGACTTTTATATCTTTTTTCCTGGAGAGGTGCAATATAACCTGTTGTGCCAGAATAAGTCAACATCTGATCACCAATACCACTATTACCTGTCTCATTATATTTCCCCATTCGGAATTTTAACCCATTGTCAGTGGTGGCTTTGCAAAGATCTCTCTACGTTGTGTATGTCTGTGTGTTCGCTTCATCTACCGCATTTAACAATCCGGATGAATCGATATTACAGAAATATTTCTGGTTGGGTCAGCAAATTGGCGCTCGAGATTCCAAGGTGCGATTTTTTCGGCCACACCTCCCCCTCTTCACCCCCGTCTAACCGTGTGGACCAAAGGAAAGGAAGGAGTCGTGAGAAAATGCAACAACGAGGAGAAGACCCTTCAGCGAAACATTCGTTTTAATTTCCCTCAGGTTCCTCCTCGCTCAGTGGCGACCGTGTAGAATTTTCAGTTCTCCCTTCGCCCTCCAGTCCGAAAGTGTGGAGTGGCGAAAACTGTTTTCCCGAGTGTTGACTTAGCTCCTTCAAGATTGTGAAGCTTCTCTCCACCCCCCGATCGCCTCCATCTTTCCTTTTCCCTCCCCCTCCTTCCCTTTACGCAGCATTCCTCCTTAATTCACCTCTTCTTCCCTTCCCTTGCACTCTCCGACCCTTTCGTATAAATCTCTCCCCGGGAGTTTCTTGCTTATTCCGCAGAGCGTCCCGCGCGAGGAGGCCGCTCCCAGCGAAGGGGTGAGCCCCAACTCTTGCGAGGCGCACTCCTCGGAACGAAACCCTTAGACTTCTCCAACCCCTTTCTCTTTTATTTTTTATGTCTGTTTCGAGGCGCTTCTTATTAAGGTCTCGAAGTCCAGAGCAGACGAGAGCCGGGGCGGGCGTCTCTCGGACGGGGTCTTCTTCTTGCGCTGCCCCGAGGATGGTGAGAGGAAGAGAGTCTAATTGGGGAAGGTAAGAAAGGCAAATCATTCCTCCTCCCGCTTATCAGATACCACTAACCACTCGGCCCGGCTCGCTAATCGAGGTGCACGAGAACGGAAGGCGCTCTCCTTGTTTCATTCCTGACCACATTCTGTGAATACAAATGAATACGCTTTGCTGGCTATGCATGTAACTTGACTCACAATTTGGGATTAAATTTTCAAAACATATTCCTGGCATCCTCTTTTTTATGGAAAAGAAATTGATGTATAATATTAGCTATGCCCTCCATGGATCACAAATTCTGGTACTTAAAAATGGTACGGCACGAATCTGTTTTGGAATTGAATTTTAGAGGGTAAATTATTAGGTATTTTTTCTAAGAGGTAATTTTCATACTACAAAAGAGAATTTATGCTCCTCTAACCCTTTGTAGGTCAAAACTATTTCCCATAATTCTTAGATTTTTATTTTGAATATGTTGTTGAGATAGTCAGTGATCGGTAAAACAACTTATTCACTCGTAAATCCGTAGAGAGCCCTTCAAAGAGTAAAATTGTACTTTTACTGTTTAATTATACGCTACAATTCAGTAGCGTAGCCCCAGAGAGTAATTGCTGTGTACTTGAAACAATGAAATTGCGTGGTTTCTAAATCAACCAGCAACCTATAAAGGGATGAATCAATTCTATATTCCGTAACAGAGATACATGGTGTAACATATAATTTGTCCCACTAAAAACAAGAAAAGCGTAGCAGAGTGTTCTTTTGCTTCCCCCGTAGTGATGAAAATACAGCATACTAGCGTGTAGTTATTTATGGTTATAGAAGTAATCAAGTTATCCTTGATAGTCATCTCGAATAGTGTTGTCTTGGCCTGGGTTAATGTGCCCAGGAACTTCTGAGCGCTCTCCTTTATCTTTCCCCATGTTTCTCAACATGTTTTAGCCTCTCTTCACTTCACAGTTTGCCTCAGTTCTGATTTCTCTTGTGCTAGATTAAACAACATCCAGAGGATGACTTACAGTTTAGTCATTTAGCGAAGAGCAGTTGCCTTTCAATCGATGAATAGTCGTTAACTGCCCACTAAACACTTTAATTAGAATGGCCTTTGGATACTCGTGCCCACTCGGTATTCTGTTTCAGCGCTGACATTTATTAGTTATAGAAAATGACCATTATAATACTGGGCTTTCAGTCTAAGGATGGGTTTCCTATAGTCCTTAAAATTCTTTTTTTTTATTTTCCCTAAATTTAATTCCAGGAGAGCCCTTTCGCTGACATGTTGCCTAAATGTTTTGCATAGTTACTCATACCCTGCCCTTATTCCATCATTGTCTTATGTTGACGCTCTCCTTTTAATAATCATAGGTAAATCAAAATATCATCATCATACTTGCATCTCACGATTTTCCCTAGGAGTCTCCTATTTCTTCCATAACACATCCATTCGCGTACTTTTTACGCTCTCTGAGTCGCAACGGAGAGGAAAAATCTGGTGAATAGGTTTTTGGGAGTAGCAGCTACGATTTGAGAAGCTTGAGCAGAGTCAGCACTTTTGAAGCAGATTTGAGAATCAGTACTTGATAAGTGGGTGGGAGAGGAGACAAAAACCATTTCATCGGAATACAAACATCATCGCCAAATGGTCGAAGTGATTTTGGTGAGGTGGTCTTCTTTTCTTGGGCTCTCGGAAATAGGTTTTTGCCAACTTCGTCTCGGTACTTGAATCCTGCTGTAGCCTACGTGTTGCAAATTTGAAGAGTTTCTTAGCTTTAGGAAGTAGTGAGGTGCATGCAGAGAGTTGGGATGTCGAATGGACTTCCTGAGCTCAGAGTAGGGAGGGATTTTATAATATGCCTATATCATAGCCATAAGTTATTATTTGAGTTAGAGTAACTGATATCCACTCCATATGAGGCCCCTGAGGGAAGGGTGAATGAGATTGTGGGTGGAATCGCGACCATGCGGGTGGAATACGTCGCTGCCATTCCAGAAGTTCCGGTCGGTAGGAAGGACTCCGCCGTTTGCCATCTTTAGGCGATTACAATATTTGCTGGCAATCAACCCCCAGCTCCAACCTATGGGATTCCTGTGTACGCGAATATGACAGCCATCGTTATCCCAATAAATACGTGAAAAGTGACGTCCGAACTTTGCCTCCAGCAATTTGTCCACATTAAGAACTCCAGTTCCGAAAAAAAGACTCGAGGATCTTGCAGATGATCCCTTTTCCCCGCACTCTTCACGGATGGTTTAGCGCCGTCCGATGTTTCCAAATTCTCACTCTAAGCAATCAGATAGGCGACATTATGGTTATGACCTGTTTTTTTTTCAGTGAGAGATATACCGTACATCTCAAAGTTCCTGAAGAACATTGACGTAAATCTACATTATTATCTTAATTATTCTACATTTTCCCATGAAGGTCTGCAGTTTTTTTACCTGTGGAAAAGAGCAGATTCAATCTTCATATATTTCCAAGATATCTTTGTTTTCACTAGGTTTTACTTTCAAAACGATAGTTTTGAACCACATAAGGTGAATATTTAAATTGCCAGAAAATTATGTGCATTTCCACGTTGAGGCTTTGGATAATGGATAGGATATTCACGTTCCACGATTTTTTAAGCAAAAAATAATATTTGGTGCTATGTAGTCTAAGTTAGCGGAACTTATAGTGAATTTATACGCCGCTTTATCAATTTGATGAATTCAATTTGATAATGCGCGCTATAAATTCACTTCTATACCTCATTAAGATGATATCAGATAATAACACGTTGTGTGACCCTTAATTGGGCCTTATTTCTTATATTTACGAGGGTCGTAAATACCTTAGCGTTTATGGGCTCGTCGGAGAGAATACAGGGTATGTGGAATCCTTTTACGTTTTATAAACCAGGGCCATGCGTTCCCTTCACGTACTCTCTCGTCGTACTCCAAAACACGATTACCTTAAGGCTCTGCCCCTTTCCCTCGGCATCCCTCAAAGCGTGTCCCCTGCGACACGCCTGAGGCACCTCTAATTGGCTGCCCAAGTTGTCCACCAAGTCACCCAGTAAATAGGTCATGCTGACCAAGCTTCGAGGCTGCAGGAGTGGGCGGAGAGCGGGAAGGATGATGCAGCCGCAGGATGCACTGATGGAGAGGGAGAGGTCGCCTGTTGGAGGCGGTTGAGGAGCGATAAGATGTAAGAAATGCTTTGCCTCAGACCTTATAAATAATATATATTTGTGTGACGATAGAGGACTATTATTACAATGGGGGCGTTAACTCGGAACTGAAATTTCTATTTTTTTTCAGGAAGTCGTTAGATAAAAATAAAAAAATGGATTTTTGTTAAAAAATCAATCTTCTAACCGTAACCATTCACTAATAAATTGAAAATTAAAATACGCAAAAGGTGACGCCCATCGAATGAGCTGCGTTGAGACTTCTACGTCATCCAACTCCCCTCGTTGGCTGATAGGGAGGGGAGGGAGTGGAGGATTTTGATTAGGCGAAGGAGCTGTGGACGAATAAATGACGTAAGACGTCCTACCACGTCCATTCCAGCGAAAGGGTTAAGAACATTAGTTTTTCGTCGCTTATAACTCGAGAACTTGGTGACAGATCAAAAAACGGAAAAATACGGGTCTTTTTATTTTAAAAACTATCAGATTCGACAGTAAAAAATGGTAAATGCCCCCATTCATCGGCTCAGTTAATGAATAATAAAAAGTGGTTTAGTAATTGGAATCCGAAGGTATTCTTCATTCATTTTATTCTTGGAAGATTTCCTCATTAAATACTCTTATGTATTGAATCTCCACCAGTCTATCTTGCATTTTTCCTTGAAATTCAATGAGCAGTCATATATTCTTGAGTAGAATTCGTTTGCTGTTTTGGAATGAATGCGCTGTTAAAACCAGTTGTTTACAGGTTTCAGACGGTTCTTTAAGTTTAGCCCGGATATCTCCTCCATGTGACTATCTTATGCATATTCTGGGGGCCTCGTTCGTTTAGGTAAGAAAAAGTTAACCCCGAGAACAGATTGTGTTCCTGCAAGGAGAGATCACTGAGTTGCATTTTTAATTCCAAGGTTTTAGAACCGATCAATTAATTATTGAGGAGTCACTGCTGCTCTTAGGAAGGGAAGACACCTAGATATTTCCTCAAAGCCTTTGTAATATTCGGGTCAAGGAACACAAGTATATGCGCTGCCTTTGGTATCCCACAAAGGTTTCCTTAAAATGCATGATATCTTGTTATCATCTTGTTACCATATTTTTCTTAGCTAAACTTATTATCTCTTTCGTCTCGAAATAGTTCTTACAGGCTAAGATGATGATGAATTTCTACTTTTTACATTTCAACGGTATGCAAAAAATTTGAATAGATTCGTGAGGACAGAATCAGTAACATATCTTTGAAGAGAAAGAAGTCATAGGATCTATCCATCCAATAATTTCAGTTAGAAATCGACCGATTATATTTTATCAATTGTTGCAATATGCAATCAATTATATATGATTTTTGTGCCTCATAATAACCCACGGAACCTGAAGTACGATGGTACAGGTGGCCTTTGTTTGAGACTAAGAATGAGGAGATAAACGCGAAATGCAGGATCAGGCAACTAAACCCTAATGAGTTAAAATTCCTAAAGCCCGCATTTGATAATAATTTGGTACAATTCTTGGACAAAAACGTTCACCGTTCGGTTATTTTACCTTTTTTAAAGAGTGTACTGAATGGTTTGTGTCCTCTGCTAGAAGAACTCAATATACCATAGATTTTACTGCATAGTATGAGTTCAACTTATTTCCACTGTTTAGGATTATATATTAAGAAGTGCTAGATCCAACCCGTAGTAATTATTGCCTTAAGAAGGGACTGTGGAAAGTATGGATACACATTGCTTGAGTGGGCTATAAAATCTTGTCTTTAGTATTGCAATAGTAAGTCATGTTTATGGCAGTCCACGATGGCTTTTTTTTAACCATTCCCTGCTTGCCCATAGAAACTCATAGCCCTCGGCTGCTCCCTTCTTCGAAAAATTCATTTCAAAATTCAAAGCTAGCCAAATTTTATTTCATAATAGTCTACTAGTCGTATAAGCCTTTATTATGGTTAATGTTTATCATTTCCATGAAGAATAACCCAACTTTGTGGGGGCACGTAAGTGTATAGAAGGTATTTCATTGTTTTACGTGAGATTTCAATCAAAATTATTGCACTCTTCCATATGGTGAACACTAGACAAGTTTTTCCTCGGATTACAGATGAAAAATGAATGAGCTGGTGGAAATGTATTGGATAAATATATAATATCTACAACAATAAGAATCCGTAGTATTAAATTAGCTAGCAGCTAATTGTTTTTAGCATTTACCCTCAATGCTACGCAATTGTGGGTATCTGGGGACCTTTTTCATAAAATATGTCTCCTGTATGAACAAATGTGGTTGCGTCATAGAATACAACTCTGACGCAGCGTTTAATATCTTTTTAATATCTAACAAAGGACCTGGCATGTTGGGCTGTCCGTGATATCACTTTACTCTCCTATTTTCCTGCTCGACATATTAAAACTTGAAGCTGTTAAACCCGAGCGCGTCTAACCTAATGGATTGCTTCACTCACAAAAGGCGTCGGAAAATTTACCTCAAAAGCTGCTGCGGGTATGGAATAGGAATGCTTTTGCTCAAAGCGGACTCTCTCTTTCTCTCGCTGACTCACTCACTTCCATTCCTCGAAAAAAAAAAGAAGGTAGTCTCGCGGAGTTGAGGTGAGGTGCGATAGAGGGGGAGGCAGACAAGCAAGGACCCGTAAAACAATCTTTTAATCATCCTCACCTCCCTCCCGCCCTCTTTTCCTCCATTCTCTCCCTAAACTTCACTTTCTCCAGTCTTTTCAACGGTGGCGCATGCGCCCACGGGTAATAACCTGCTCCGTTTTATGTATCTTGCTTTTTATACTTTTTAATGGAGCCTCGGCTCTCATCCTCTCTGCCATCTCCTCCCTTCTCTTCAGCTCTCCTTTGCTCCGACTGAAGGCCCCTAATGCCCTTATCGTGTTGCGAAACCCTCCAGAGGTAGGAGGCCTGGACCCCCGCATCCACACCCCCGCTCTCCTCCTGCGTAAATACGAACATGCACACTCTCTCTCTCCCCGCGCGCAGACATTTCCCACGCGCTAGTCAAGTACCCTCACGCACAAAAGGAGCGCCACCCTGCCACCCTCTCCTCCCGCTTGTCGGTCCATCCCTTACAACCCTCGGCGTTCCCACCCCTTGAGTATGTTGCGCGGGGAAAATAGCAGGGGCTGCCCTCTTGTCTCTCCTCCTCCTTTCCCGTTCCTCCCCTCCCACCCAGTGCTAGCTTCACTTCTCCCGAGGGCGTTAAATAAGTAGATTGATCGAGCCATACGTTTTCACCTCGCACCTACTTTATTTCCTACTTTCTATTTTCCCGGCACTCGCGTGAATCATCCGTGAAAATGCGTACCCTCATATCACCAGTACAAAACTCTTATCTGAACTTTATCATGCAATCCTTTGCATGAGCCTTATGTGAGTGAAGACATTGCTAGGTCACCAGCCAAAAAATATTTCATTGTTCTTCTTGATGATCCTGCTTGCAAAAGTTGCGAACGTAAAGCTTCCTAAAGAGAAATGACAGCCAAGAACGGAAGCCCTTCAACATGATGACATTATACTAATTATCTGCTCTACTTTGTAAAAGATCAGAGAAGAAGTAAATGGTATAAGTGAGGAATAAGTACCTATTTGAAGAGGAAAACAATTGACAAGTAAATAAAATTGAAGATTAATCCAAATTGTCAATAGAAGCAAAGGAAATAAAATTCTATGCATTTCGGTCATCCGAGTGTCCAAGTGTGAAACGAGGAAGTTTAGCCTCGGTCAATATGTGTTCACCAGATAAAAAGCATCTCCTTGTGGATGGTGTATAATAATTGAGATTTGCTCTACAATTATTACAGCTTCACTATTAGGTCAATTTTGTGTTTTTGAATACTGCATGGGGAAAGGAAACCTTAAATCCATCTGTTTGAAAGTTAGTTTATCTTATTTTTTTCGGCGTAGACTATTTTACAGACGTTGTTCTAGGATGTACTGCTATTCTACGTGGCAAACTGATATTGGTGTGCTTTGGCTTTACTTTTACGCAAATATACGGAAATCTGTCCCCTCTCTACCTTGCTCATTTTGCTCCCTCAACTGTCAGGCAACCACTTACGCCACAGTCTCAGGGGCTGTAAGGTGCTCGTGAAATATTTCCGTGAATCCGCAGTGCCACCCGAGGCCGTCTAACTCCTTTTGACCCCGTAGCCACCCCCAAAAAGAGCAGCCAATGGCAACCACATGCCGCGGTATGCTATCCTTACTCGGGGGGTCGCTTGTCTGTTGGTGTGAGTGGAGGGGGTTTCCCTTTGATTGCCTTCACCTCCGCCCGCGAGTAAGAATATTTTATTGGAGAGTAAGACGCAAAGCACGCCACAAAGTTCTGAATTGAGCATGAAAGAGTCGATTCGTGACAGCATATATATTTATTTATTTGAAAATAAGGAAACAAGAAATACCTATCAAACTCACGAAGAAAAATTAGAAATCTCCGAGGAAGACGTACTGAAGGCAATCAGAAAAATGAAGACTGGTACCTCCCCTGGACCGGAAAATATTTGCATGGAGTTGGTGAAAGAACCATCAAAAAAGTTACTGTATCTACTAACGACGTTAATAAATAAATATTTGAACGGAGAAAACCTCCCAAATGACTTGAAAAAATCATGGATAGTATCAATTCATAAGAAAGGCCCAAAAGACCAGCCCAAGAACTATAGGGGAATAGCAATCACCAGCACATTAAGCAGAATATACGGTAGAATATTGACGCAGCTAATTGATGAGGAGTATAGGCAATTTGAAAGTGAAGAACAATCCGGATTCAGGACAGGACGCTCAACAATAGATAACGCTTTTTGTTTGACGCAAATAATAGAAAAAAAGAGAGCTACTGACCGAGAAGTGCACTTTATATTCATTGATATCACAAAAGCTTATGACAGCGTACCTTTGAAAAACCTATGGGAGGTACTCGAGGCAACAAACATAAATAAATCTATCATAAGGGCAATACAGAAACTTTATACAGAATCTACAGCTCAAGTGAAAGTGGGAAACAATTTAGGAAAACCATTTAAAACAAATAAAGGGCTAAGACAAGGATGCTGTCTTTCACCTAGCCTATTCAGAATATATCTCGACGGTGCCCTTAAACAATGGAAAAGACAATGCGCAAACATGGACTTGCCTGTAGGAGACAATACCATATACACACTACATTATGCAGATGACCAGGTAATTCTAGCGCAAGACAGAGATGATATTAACTTTATGTTTAGAAAGCTAAAAGAAGCGTATAGTGCATGGGGATTGGATATCAACATGCGCAAAACTAAGTATATGTGTATTGGAGGAAAAAATGAAGACATTGTGCTAGAGGATAGCAATGAAATAGTAGAGGCCTGTGATTCATATGACTATTTAGGCATAAAAATACACAGCAGTGGAAAGAGCGCAGAAACGATTAAAGATAGGATTAATAAAGGTAGAACAACCATTAATATGTTAAATTCAATACTATGGAGCAAAGATATATCAAATAGAAATAAAAGATACATATACAACACCATATTTAAAAGCATACTTACATATGGTAGTGAAATATGGCAAATGAATGTGAGTGACGAAAAGAAACATTTAGCTACAAAAATGGACTTCCTCAGATGGGCAGCCGGAAAATCCAGGCTTGATAGAGTAAGAAATGAGAGAATTCGAGAAATTATGAAAATGACAACAACCATTCTGGACGAAATCAAGTCAAAACAATTGCTGTGGTATGGACATGTTCAGAGGATGCTCAAAGAAAGACTGCCCCGCACCATCATGGAGTGGAAACCCTATGAAAGGAGAAAGATAGGAAGGCCACCTAACTCATGGAGGAGCGGAATAACCAAAGCCATGGCGGAGAGAAACCTGCAAGAAGGAGATTGGAAAAACAGAGAGGCCTGGAAATTGGATGCCGTAAAGCGCAAGCAAGCGCTCTAAAGACGGACATATATATATATATATATATATAAATAAAAATAAACTTTGCCACAGGTGGGGCGGAAATAAATATAGAAACACAACAAAGAAGAACACTCACACACTATACGTTCTGATATTTCGACAGCCGAGCTGCCTTTCTCACAGAATGAAGGATACAGAATGATGGATAGGCATGGGACAAGGGGTAGAGTGAGGTAGGAGGAGAGGGAGGAGAAAGGGGTAAGAAAGGGGAGAAGAGGGGGGGCGGGAGGGGGTCAGAAGAGGAGAGCGGGGTGAGGGGGGGGAGAAGAGGGGAAGAGGCGGGAGAGGGTCGGAGAAGGAGGAAGGGATGTGGGAGGGAGGAAAGGGGAGGGGCGGGAGGGGATAAAAGGAGGAGAAAGGGGAGAGGAGAAGGGGCGGTAGGGGTCAGTGAGCCCGATTTAATCCGGGGGGATTATATGCAGAATAAAGCCAGATACAAGCCAATTCTAATGTACGTAATTGAAGGGGAGAGGCAGAGGGAGGGAGGGAAGACAATATGCCTGCTCGGAAACATTTGTCAAAACTGACATTGTGGGAGGAAGCATGGACCGGGACGGGGAAGGAGGCATTGGGCGAGGACGGCTTACAACTGGCTCGGTGGCCGGTCAATCTAACACTTAAGGCGTTAGTGGTGAGACCAATGTAATAGGAATCGCAAAGGTTGCAAAGGAGGATGTACACAATGTTGTGGGAAGTGCATGACCGAGAGGGGACGGAAGGAAGTGGGTGGGAGAGGAATTTAGCGGGGAGGGGGTCGGTAATAAGAATAGGGCACGTTTTGCATCTCGCGCGATGGCAGGGGTTGGGTGGGGTTTTAGAGCTAATATAGGGTTTAGTCAGCGGTTTGGTGGTTTTTAGGATGCTGGAGAGGTTAGGGGGACGCCTGAAGGTGAGAGAGGGACATTTGGGGAATGTGTTTTTGGTGGTGAGATTATCAGAGAGGAGTGGGAAAAGGTTTTTAATGATTTTTTTGAGGGCATGGACGCCTGGGAAATAGGTGGTACAGAGGGAGAGGTTGTAATTCTCCTTATTTTTGGTTGGTTTAGGAGGAAAGGGTTTTTTGAGAATTCGTTTATTGAGAAGAGTCTCAGGATATCCTCGTCGGAGAAGGGATTGGTGCAAAGAGGAAAGGAATTTATCAAGGGAATCGGGGTTATTACATATGCGAAAACCTCGTGTAGAAAGAGAGTAGGGGAGGGATCTTTTAGTATGGGAGGGATGGCAGCTGTTATAGTGAAGATATTGCTGCTTATTGGTGGGTTTGATGTGGACTGAGGTGTTGAAATGGTGGTTGGAGAGAGTGATATCTACATCAAGGAAGGTGACATGGGAAGAAGAGAAATGAGAGGTGAAGGAGACAGAAGAGAAATCGTTGAGAGCGGAAATAAATGAATTAAAAGAATCGACGTCATGGGGCCAGAGAAGGAAAATGTCGTCGATGTATCGAAGCCAGAGTAAGGGTTTCAGGGGTTGTGAGGATAGGAAGGACTCTTCGACACGGCCGAGGAAAAGGTTGGCATAGGAAGGGCTGAATCTACTGCCCATGGCGCAGCCTTTGGTTTGAAGGTAGAAGCGGTCATTAAAGGAGAAGGAGTTATGAGTCAAGATGAAGTGGGACAGGTCAATAAGGAAATCGGAGCTAGGGTTATGAGGAGTAGGGCGAGTATCAAGAAAATGCTTAACGGCGGATTAGCCTTCGGCGTGGGGGATGGAGGTATAGAGGGAGGTGACATCAATGGTGGCCATGATGATGTCGGAATCATTGGGGAGGGGGGTGGAGAGGAGGCGATCCAGGAAATGGTAGGTATCTTTGATGTAGGAAGGCAGGGAATGGACTAGAGGCTGAAGGTAATGGTCGACGAAAGCGGAGATGCGTTCAGTAGGGGAGTGGCAAGAGGAAACTATTGGCCGGCCAGGGTTGTTGGGCTTGTGTATCTTCGGAAGGATATAGAAATGGGGAGTGCGGGGATGAGCGGGAGAAAGTAGAGAAATATCGTTGCTAGTGAGACCTTCCTTGGGACCTTTGTCTTTAAGGAAAGAGATGATCTCCTCGTGGAATTTTGGGTTTGGGTCGTGAGAAACGGGAGCGTAGGAAGAGGGGTCCGAGAGTTGTCTGAGGGCTTCGTTGATGTAGTCTGAAGAGTTAAGTACTACCACAGTAGAGCCTTTGTCAGAAGGTGTGATGACTATGTTGGGATTGTGAGAAAGGTCTTTTAAGGCTTTGATTTCCGATGAGGATAGGTTGGATGCGGGCTTTAAGGAAGTGAGAAAGGATGGATCAGCAATTTTGGAGAGAAGGAGGTTCGTGAAAACTTCTAAGGGATGATTGGAAAGCAAAGGTTTGGGTTCATGTGAAGAGGGCGGTTTGAAAATGGTCAGGGCAGGATGTACAGAATTTTGAGAAGAAGTATCGGGAAGTGGCATCAAACACATAAACCTCTCTTCTGGGCCCGCTGAACGACGACGACATATTCGTCCTCTGGCCTCACGGCCGTGATTCTTTATCTTCTTTCATTTCCACACTGAACTCTTCATTCTCAGTTTCCTTCACATCTTCCATTTCTGACTCCTTAATTACGTTCCTGGATATTAATATCCAAATTAAGGACAGTAAATTCATCACCTCCGTCCACAAAAAACCCACTAACCACGACCAATACCTCCATTTTAACAGCTGTCATCCTTCTCACACCAAACGCTCAATCCCTTATTCCCTTTCTATCCGCGGCCACCGGATCTGCAGCAATGCCCCCTCTCTAAAAGAATATATCGAAACTCTCCATCACTCCCTCAGAGAACGAGAGTACCCGGAGAAGTTGCTTTTAAATAAAATCCTGTCTCCTACTGCAAAATATACCCCCCGGACCAAGACCCACCAACCTGACCAACTTAACCTTGTCACCACATTCTTCCCTGGTGCACACAGGATCAAAAACATATTGAAAGACCTGTATCCAATCTTAAAAAACAATACCTCTACTTCCCTCCTCCTACCTTTATGTCCCAAAGTTTCCTATAAGCGTCCCTCAAATCTGCGGGACATTTTAAAATCCACTAGACCCTCCCTGCAACCCACCCTCCGCCACTTTCCTCAACATGCGGACGCCCGAGGTGCAAATGCTGCTCTCTCCTCCGCCCCTCCGCCACCCCCTCTCTCAAAAGATCTTCCTCTACGGCCAATTGTACCACCAGCAACATCATCTACCGCCTTTCCTGCAATTTCTGCCCTGCCTTCTATGTGGGAAAATGTACCACCCCCCTCAATATCCGTATGAACAATCACCGCCATGCCACCAAAACTCCACCTTTTCTTGATCCCATTCCCAAACATACCGCCTCCCACTCTCAAAATTTTGACGATTGTTTCTCCCTAGAGATCATAGAAGCCCTTCCTGAATCCGCCGGTAATGTTGACGTGAAAATTCGTGAATACGCCCATATTTGGGTGACAAGAGCATTCGAAAAGCCCGGGCTAAACCTAGCCCATTGAATTAAAAGCCCAATAGCCACCTCTCTCTCCCCACCACTATCCATTCGCACTTACCCCCCTTCCTTCCTCTCTGCCCTTTCCTTCCCAAGGTAACAGAGCGGACTCATCATTCCTCTACCGCTGACGATGGCGTCCTGACGCCGAAACGTACAAGTTTTCTTTTGTGAGTGTCCTTTTTGCGTGTTTCTGTGTTTGTTTAGTGTATCACTATTTTATTTTTGCATGTGCATCGTCGCCGAGAGCGATTTTCTACCAAGACATTATATATATATATATATATTTATTTGAAAATGTCCCAAAAACGGTACAGAAGTTTATTACACTAAATGAACAACAAATAAATAAATTGGAAACGTTAAAATATAAAAACAATAACAGAAATATGAAATACACAAAATAACAGACAAACGTGGACGGGGACAGCGATAAGGAAACAGGGTAGAATGGGAATATTAGCTTACATGATTGGTGAGGAAGGATCTGAAGGCAGTGAGTGACGAGAAGAGGTCAAGGGAGGGTGATTGCGAAAAGCCAGGGAGTTAAAAAGTTTTAGAAAGCGGTAGAATAGGGAACGCTATGATATTGAAAGACGAAATTTAGAGGTGTTCATAAGACAAATATTACGTGTGGTACGAGGAGGAACATGTGGAAAGGGAAAGTAGAAAGAGAGGAATAAGGTTATTGTATTAATAAACTTCTTCCTTATGGAGGTATCCACTCCAAATACTATGTAGGGATTTCATTTCGCAGAGCGCATGACAGAGAGGGAGGTGGGGGATTCTAAGGGAGGACTAAATGCAGAAAAAACTTTTAAAGGGAAGGATTAATGTTTAAGTAGAGTTTCTGAGGGATGCGATGCGATGACGGGCGATGGCGAGAAAGAAAGTAACAGGGCGATTGAGCAGTTTAAAGGCTGTTGGGCAGGTGGTAGACCAAATTGGGGCACAGTATTCTAAAATGTGGAGGACACAGCCAAAAAAAACCGTCCGGAGAGCAAGCGGATTAAAGTGTCAGCGTGGCGGTAAAGAAGGCCGAAAACTGTCATTGCTTTCCTTGTAATATTATGTGCTCGTGAAATTCCAGTTTAGAGTCTAAGACTACACCTAGGTCACATTAGAGATAGACATAAGGGATAGAGTATTGTTATAGAGTGTAAGAATAAGATAGGGTGTTGCGCTTTAAGGAGAAAGTCATCACAACTGATTTAGAGGGGTTAATACGAAGCTGCCAGACGGAGCACCAGGTGTGAACGGAGGAGAGGGCATATTGAAGGGAATTGGAATCGAACGGGCCTGCCTGAAAATTTTGCAACAGTCCGCCCAAAGTAAAATGGAATGAATGAATATCACGATGGAAACCAAAGCTCGTCTTAAAAAATAACTTTATAAGACAAGATTTCAGCTTAATTTTTGCGTACTGAGTGTCTTGAGGCCTCTTAAGACTCAGGTTATGTGACGAAATACGTCCCAAATTCAAATAGTAGGATATTGTGACTGACGAGGGTATAATTCTAGCTCTCAGTATGTTTGAAGGTCAGGCAAGCAACCGATTGAGTGAGACGGTTTAATCGTCATGCGCAAGAGAAATTTTACGCTCATAATTTGTAACTAAAACACAACTCATTGGCCAAAATATATTCTACTGATTCCTTTCATCTTCTTCTTTCACATTTCCATATTCCGTGACCTAATACTTTTCTTAAATCCTGCTAGCCTCTGAAAATGTATGTACTGGCGATGAATGTAAATTCAGGTGTTAAAATTTTTAAAGTTAAAAGTTGAAAGTTTCGGTCGAACAATTAAAATACTTCATTTGTTTAAGCAACATTTAATAAAAGGGTTAAATAAACAAAATGTTACCCAGCGTAAGTTATTGAATTAAAACGATCCATAAAACTGAAAGACAGTAAATTTAATGGCCAAACTAATACTAAGCCAATATTACTATCAATCGGATTAGTTATAATTCTTGGGTTGTGCACAAAGCACATCACGAATATATAGTACCCACAGGGCCATATAAATAAATAATGGAATCATCTCTTGTTCACAGTAATTCAGCTTTCATACTAATTTTAGCCTACTTTAAAGCAATTGGCTTGCCGATTTTTTAATATCCAAGGTGTGAGAGAATTTACCCTAATCGTTTAAAGGTCAATCCATGATTCACACGAGTGATTCTGTTGAAGCACACGTGCTAAAGATCCTCTGGTAAGCTCAAGTGATAAGCAGAGAGCGCGAAACGGTGGTCCGATACTCCCCCTCCAAAAATAACAACAATAAAAGCGATTATCGGAAGCAGATAGGGTGCAGCTGGTGCGCCGGCGGGGCGCCCCTGGAAACCGCACGAACGAAAGGGTTTGTGAGGGTCGATTCCTGAATTATTAGGGGCCATAAAAGTCCCTCTGGTGCGCGACGAAGGACTTGGATTGAATGCAAATATTTGCGAAGATGGGTTTCCCTGATACGCTTGCATTCGAAATCTGACACTTATGCCACGGTCATCTTTATGATAGGTCGTATTCTGCAATGTTGCCGGGTAAATATCAGCAGTCATGTCCAAAACCGGGAATCATCCGGGTAAATATTCAGCCTTTAAGTCTGAAATGGACATTAATGGGGATGTGGCCACTATTAGCACTCAAATTCAAGTAACTGTTACAGCTATTCCCACAGTACCTTAGTGGCGACAACTATAATTTTAAACTACTCTCTCAAAACCATGTGATCAAACACAGCACTAATTGTAAGACTAGAGTGAATCCCCCTGTTATGCGCAATGTAATGGTTAAAATAATTATACGCTTAAATGAATTAAACAACTGACTTCAATAAAATACATCAAATCATCTGTTTAGAATGTTCTCGTACGAGTGCTTATGGAGCTGGCATATTGATTGGCTTTGAAAAAGATATTTCAAGTGTCACGGTTCGTTTCATATTGAGAGTGGAGTTTAGCCCGTGTAACATCAATAGCTGCAACCAGCATCCAAGAGTCATTTGATGTGGGTGCTGTTCAAATCTCCCTACTGAATACTTCGCATTTACTTGTGAGAAATATCATGTGCTTCCTATATTATCGAAAGGTTTTCCATAGTAGCCCGCGTAGTTTCCTGTCGCATCAACATTATTGATGTTATAGAAAGACAAACAAAACGCAAAACATTGAGATGGTAGCAATGGCAAAATTTAAATTTGAAAAAATAACATTCTCACCGTAATCTTGCATACCAGAAACAATGTATGAAACAATGGAAGCAGATTTCAATTAAACTAAGCTAAAACTGGCCTACAATAAATGTGCCTACGAAATCTTCGGAAAAGAACTAAATAGAGACTCAACAGTCCAATAGGACCTACCCGGGAGTTATAACGGATGAGTGATTGATCCATTAGTGGGGGTAAGCGTTCGACAACGAAACTCAATGAGCATGCAGCCTACACTTGTGCTGAGGTCGAGAAACATTTGCATGCCCTGAGAAGAATTGACGTTATGTAACGTAAATCGATATAATAATTTAAAGTAGTGTAGCTCTCCAAACATGAATACTATGCTATTCTCAGCCTTTTAGGCAAATTTAGAGATCCAGTGTGAATAATCCATCAATTGTCGCTCCAAAAGTCTCCTTACTCTATCTTCAGAAACGGGAGCTTTTCCATTTTGGACCACTAGTTTCCAACAGTCAATTTAAATATACGATATTAAGAAAAGCAGAGCTGAAGTATATCTTTGAGAATAATTTAATCAAGTTCAAGCATGTAGTAAATTTTGCAACACATGCCTCAAGGATCTCGAAGTTCCATCGGATGGCAGGCACTAGTTATTCCTCAACATATTTTCGAAGCACCCGTACTGCTCCTGTAAAAAGCACCTCAAGTAGAACAGATGTCATACTCGGCACTCCCTGGAAAACGCATGGGTTGAAAAACAGAAGACAAGGGAGCAGATATGAGATGAAAGAGAGAGAGAGAGAGAGGCCGAGGTAGGAGTTGGGAGTGGAGTGGGATTCCTCGTCGAGCGAAGAAGTTCTAACTCTTCCTGTCGAAAGAGAAGGCTTAGACAAAGGGATTCTTGGATACACCATCAACATCATACGCGAGAAATCGATGAGCCGAAAAGAAATGTCATAACTTTGGCAATCTCCATTATTCGTCTGAGGAACGGGGAGTGGAAAAGGGATTTTGACGTGATGTGGATGTAATGTGTAGACTCCCAACCAGTAAAGAAACGTTGAGTTCCTTTGTTGGTTGGGTGCTTATAAAATCCTCATCATTGACTCAGCGTAACCCAAAATGTGTAGACCTATAGCTCTCACTGGCACCATGTTATATTCTTTTTGATAATGAAGAAAGACACCTGCTAATTCAGGTAATTTGATGAATTCGTGCGTCAGTCAAGTAAGTGATGATTAGAGATTCCAAGAGGCATTTTAAGAGGCATTTAAGCGCTGAGAGCTGCACTCAAATTACTCGTTAATTTTTCATACATTTTTACAGCTCTGGCGTGTAAACATGTACCCAAATTATTAATTTATAGAGACTAAAGGCTGCCACGGCTTCTACGACGTGCCTTCATTTTAGAACATTTAGGGTTGCTGATGAATTTCATTATGGTCAAAAAGGCCTCAGTTCTTAAAGCGAACCCTTAATACGTTATTAATCGGTAAATTATGTATATTAGGCTAAGACATAGAATGAGGCTGAAATGTGTCCTATTATGTGAACAAAAAGAACTGCGTGTATTAGAAATTTCGTTAATCATCTTCTCATTTATTTTTACAACTCCAAATAAACTCCTGGAATAAATTAATAAGCAACAAGACCAGCAAAACTTAATATCAAGCTAGTAAGAAAAATTAAAACACAGAAACCTTAGGTACCCTCAGAGGTAAGTCAGTATTTGGTTTCACTATTTGTTGATTTTTCCTCGGATGTTACTTCCTGTGCTGTTCGCTATCCATCAGTTTAAATGTCATCAGTGGATAGCTATGGTTTAGTTTAGCAATTGTACATTTAGTTTGTTATTTTATATCATTCATGGATATAGAACCGAAATGAGCCTTTTACAGAATTGTGGCAAAGATTATGCCATTGACCTCCTAAATCTACTTATTTTTGGGGTACTATAATCGTCCTACACACTAATTGAAGTAATATCCACCCATTTACTCACTTTAAAGAATGGGAAATCAAATCCTAGCTGAAGGGCACTTAGAGATTAATATAATTAAAAAAAATAAGTGGATTATTTTTAAAAGGTTATATAATGATAAATTTATGAATAGCTAATATGTAAGGCAATTATGAAAAATGTATGGCAATAATGTTTGTTTTAATTTTGATAAGAAATATATTCACTTCATAACTCAGCTTTATTTTTTTACAATTTTCTTGCTAAGTTGATACCTGTATGTTTAATTAATTCGCTTTCATTAGAATGAGTGATAACTTTAAAGAATCCTCAAATCAGACGTCGGTGTGCCTTAAGTCAGAAAAATGTAGCTATAAAATACTATGTTGGCTAAAATGTAATAGTTATATGTAGGGTAGGTAGCTAAGGGATAGTGAATGTTCACTATACAATTGTTTTTCGGTACGAAGAACGGCTTGGATCAACATCCATAATGAACGTTTCATGAAATTAATTATTTGAAGATGAAAAGATAACATTCTTGGTCACATGATTAATTCTTGTGTTGCCCTCCAAAGTTTCGAGTAGCTACTCACCATGAGGTGTCTAAGCGCAGTTTAGCTTGGGAATCTCTACATGAGAATATTTTAAGTCGCCTTTTCGCATAGTCTTGTTAGAAAGACTTGGTCACAATCTTCCATTCATTCTCGTGGGCAAATGTGCCAATAAATCATATCCCGGCGAGCCCTTATGGATTAAGTCCGAACTATTAGTAGGATGCAGCAGCCAAATGGGCTTTGCGGTCCAAGGATATGCGATAATATGCGCGTGCGCCCGCACCAAGGCGTTAATGGTGCCAAAAGGGGAATGGTTCGATCTTCGGGCACGGGCGTCGTGGACGGACGTTACTCATGATTACCTGCCCCTCTAAGATTAGGCTTACTTAATGGCCATCGTGACCACCGGACTGGAAGTGAAATACGACCGGACACGGAGTTGACCTCGGCATCCTCTTGCGAGGAGATTTCCAACTAATATAATACGCGCGAGCCGCTGCTACCTGGGAGCGGAGGGCCGTCCGAGGGCATAGCATAAAACGCTGAGGCAATTTTGGATTGTTGTCGGCGGCCACGAAGGGGGGTAGCTGGGGTGGAGGATGGAATCGCAGGTTTCGGGAACGAGGATGTTGGTATGTACGTGTAATGATACTTTTTCGGCGCGCAAGCCACAGGGGCAGTTGGGAAGGATTATGAGGGCCCGAGGAGTCGACGAGGGGGGTTTGAGACCATAACGGTTCTCGTCGTAACGTGATCCGGCGTACAGGCGTTCCTTTAATCGCCATTTCAGGTCTCAGAAGGGAAAAAGACAACGGTTTTTATTATTTTTATTTTGGACTTGATTATATATTGTATCTACGTTTCATAGCTTACACATGACAGAAGAATTGGCAGATGAAGTATCATACACACTAGCCTGAACGAATAATCTCAGGAAAAGAGTGTGAAATAGAAATAAAAATATGTATACAAGAATTCAACCAATAAGGCGAAACCCTAACCGGCAGACCAATCGCGTACTGAAAAGAAAATATGGCCTGGGGAAAAAGTGGTGGTCCCGGAGAAGAAGATGGCCTGGTGAAGAATAAGATGGCATGGAGAGGAAACAAGACGGTCTGGCGAAGATGATGACTTGGGATGGAAGAAGACGGCCTGGAGAAGAAGAAGACTGGAGAAGAAGATGGGGAAAAAATCCTTTTTGTTAAATGAGGGGTAACCTTGACTCCTTCCCTCATCTGTATTTTATGCTAATCAAACAGGAGAGATTCGACTGGATTACTCCCTTTTATTATTATTATTATTATTAGCTCACATATGTAACATATCATACAACTAGATGCTGCCTGTCCAATCTCCTTCTCCAAGCCTCTCTATCCTGGGCTGTTTCTCCCTCTAGCTCTCTATTTCCCATAGCTTTTCTAATTCCTTCCATACACAGCTGTCTAGGTCGACCTCATTTGTTTTGTTCAGGAGGATTTCACTGGAAGATTTGTTTTGGCCATCCATTTTCTGGCATTATTCACAAATGACCAAACCTTCGCAATTTTTTCCTAAATTCTGTCGATTACCGTCTCTGCCGTTGTAGTTTGTGGTAAAGAGATTATACTCTGAACATGAAAAATGGGGATCGAGAGTAGTCTTGAAAAAGACGGAGTATTTAGTAATAAATAGTGACGAAAAATCCGAAATATTGATCGGAAATGGAACGGTGGTTAATCAAGTGGCGGAATTTAAATCTTTAGCTGCTATAATCAATAAAAAGACAACTTCAGACTGGAATTGAAGAGCTTAGCTATTCCCCTTAAAATTATGTGTACCTACATTTTCTCTGCACAGTAGCACATTAAGAAATAAATAAATATATACGTGAAGTGAATAAAATAATATGTAGTCATTCATGGGGTGTGGTGTGAGAGGGTTGTTCACTCAATGTATTGCTGAAGACGCTAAAGTTTTGCGAAATATGCCAATTTTATAATTTATTTGAATCTTTGCAAAGTTATTTAATTCCGTGCTAATGTTTTTAAAGGAATCCCATGAGGGATTGGCGTAAACTGCCACTATAAAAACTTTGGCAGCCGAAAACCGGAAGGGTTTGTCTATCGGAGCGTAATAGTTACTTCTACAACTACATAATGCATTGCAAGCCACCACAAGGGTGTGTGGTGGGGGGTGAGTTATTCCCAGCATGCACTACACCGTACCCTGATAAGGTAAATGAAACTACGGCTATTAATAGATTAGCAAACACGTGCAAATTCTTGTCTGGAGGTGATATTTCACCTACATGCACTACATTTTAGGTACGCTAACAGTGTTAGAGAAACTACTTCTATTGATGCATTTAGCAACTATATAGATGCACATAAATACAATGGAAAAATGCAAGAGGTTCTGCTAATACAACATAGCAGATTAAGAAACAGGTATTAGCGAGCATATCAATTTATCAGCTACACTACCCTACGAAAAGCCTAGTTTAAAGTATCATTGGCAGCAGCTATTATGGTCTCTTATCGTTCCAAAGAAAAATGACATAAATCTGTCCGCTCTGCAGCCTGCATCCCTATTTTAATTTTCTTATTTGACAATGTATGTTATATGGCAACTTACTAATTTGGTGATATGCTCTTAAGCATGATTTAGTTGTTAGGGGTTCAGCTCCCCAAATTTTGAAAGAGATATATATGCCAGTCGCAAATTGAGTTGTCAGTTGCCAAATGCCGAAAGATCACTATTCATCGAGTTCCCAGCATGTCGTCGAATGTTCATATTTTTATTGCAGCGGAAGTGTTGACTGGTAGAATAATATGAAAAAATTATGCAAGCATAGCTCTTATAAGAAATGTTTATTCTTAAACTCTCTTAAAAAATAATAATATTCTATCAAAATCAGTATATGCTTTGATGTTTTCGGAGGGCAATCCTGAGTTCCAAATATCTCCTTTCTTTTTTAGAAAGCTGCCCACATATAAATCATTGTATTGTAGGAAGAACATAGTTCATTTTCAGTTGGAAATATGAACACGCTATAACCACAGCTAAGAGAGGCATCGTAATAGCTTCTTTGCGTGCGAGTGATACATTACTCTATCATGAAAACGATGCCAGCAAGAACGTGAACCGATTCAAAATAAAATCGGAGAAATATTCGGAAGGCGGGACGTAATCTTAGAATTCGCTGTCATTAATGTATTCACTTTCGTTCAGTTCGCTCATTTTTCATTTCCCTTCGGATGTCTGTTTCAGATTACTCCGCGGATGAGTGAATTAGATTACGTCGGAATATGCTCCACTTTCCACGGTTACCCAATCTTCAGTAGCTCTCCATGTAATATTTCCAACAAAATTTCTTAAGCCTTCGGAACACGATAAAGGAAGCGATTCCACCTTTAGATTGGGGAGGATCGATATCCGAGAGATCCTATTAGGTGCATGTGCTCGTCTTGCGACCTCATCTTCGGATGTAGCAATGCGAATATTTAGTTATCCGTTAACTTCTTCCCCAGTCTGAATCCCAATCAATGGAATCCTTCCTCGTCTTCCTCCACCTCAAAGGAAAAAGTTCAAGGAATGGCAAAGATTAAATTTTTGAAATTCTCGTCTCCGCCTCGTCACCGAGCGGAAATTGAATTCCCAGGCCGAAAAGAATGCCGCATGTAAAAAATGTCGCCTATATCTGAGGGATTTTATTATAAATTTCGCTGTAGGCCTACCGCATAAATAGGATACCTTCAGACACCGTTGGGGAAAGAGAAATGCCTCTGAAATTTCCATCGGCAATGCTTCTTATTCTGGTGCTGCAGTTAAAGGAAAGCGGATCCATTGAATGTTTCACGAGCTTTAGGAATTTAAGACCAATTACCTTGTACTTTCTTGACAAAAACAGCTTCATAGGTGTGCTAAACCCATGTTTGTCAGATTTTGTATTTTAATTCTCCAGACATGAATTATTTGTTACTGGTGATTAAAAATAAGCAAATGATTAAAGCGGCCATAACCGTGATCAACGAAAAATCTACAAATATCTACCATAATAATTTCAACCTGCTGCTGTAAGTAGAGATTAAATATGCATATTCTCATGGTTTATTACACAAATAAATAATTTAATTTTATTAAGGTTTGACGTCTCTCTATATTTGTTGCCTAAGCATCTTATTGTGGTGAAACTATCCCGATAGATTGTACGTTTAGGTAGTAGTTTAGCTTTTACACTTTCGGTATCTACCACACAAGATTTGGTTTAAAATGCTGATAATGACTGAGCCATTTGATTTCAAATGTCAAATTTGGAAATTTTAGATACTTAGTTCGATAAGTTAGGAATTTATGAAGTGTTGTCATTTGCTGAAACGTTGAAAGTTAAAGTAAAGTATAGGTGAAAAAATGACTATTAAAAGACAAAGTTATGGCTGTAATATGAAATTTCATCTGAAATGGCACCCAACGATTTATATACGCCGGATAAAGGATTTAATGATGGCATTTTATTGGTACTTCACGGAGCAAACTCATTTCAATTGGAGTTTTAGGTTTACCAAAAACGAGAATGGCCATGAAGTATATATATTTTTTTTAGACTATACCATATATAGACTAAAACATAAAAGAAAAGTTTGACAGAGTATGCAAGTTTTAGCTGAAAGTGACTGTGAATAAGAAATTACTGCATTTTTCTGTTTTTTCTTCAAAAAGGGACTTTTACGTTGCCCATGGTCTTAAAATATATTGGCTCAAAAATGTTTTCGGTTGGCAATGTTTCTTCATCTGGTAGACCACTTTCGCTCCCCATTATAGGCATTCCCCATCATTTTTATCACGAATATCTTGGGGGTGGAAAACTATGGCTGAACTAAAAGCTAATTTGTTGCTTAAGGGACGCATGAAATGCTAAAACTTAAATGCAAAATGAGTGTTTATCTTTTGGCATGTTTGAACCTATAGCCTTCAAATAATCAACACTACATTTATGCAATAGCTTTTCCAACTTCCACATGTTTTCTGATAATTCTAGTATTTTAGGGAAACATCACATTTAAAAAATAATGTTTCACTGACTTGAAATTAAATTACTTATGATGCCGCGAGTCCTTTTCGGTTTTAATACCATTAATTATAACTAAGCAACGTTCGAATCGATTCTGTTCTAAGATTTTGAATGGTTTTTTTGGTTTTAGGATTCACTCAGCTGATAGTACTCATAGGTTTTCTCCTTCCTCTACAATACCAGGCCTCTCCGTGAAGCCCAGGCATGAATTCCTACGCACATCCGAAGTGGTTTTCAATCATATTCATTCTCACAACGCTGAAGCAGAAGCATTGAGTGAATTGAGTGTATCTTCCGTCAATCATATACGTGTTTGGCGTTAAATTATTTTCCACCACAAAGCGTTTATCTTTGAAGAACTTATTATATCACGAGTTAATTATTACCGAGGATTCACGGGTCCTTTCTCACTTTTTTGACTGTTTATTGAAATTCGTGCAGGATCTTTTTCCTTGATTTAATTTATTTTCACCAGTCCCAGTGCGTATTTTTCGTGTTAAATTCCGGATAAATTGACAAACTCAATGTAAAACATTTTTTAGACTTGAAACCTATGATGGACGATGAGGAGAATCGAAACACAACACCACCCGCACTTCCACATTTTACTGCACAACATATCTAAGCCTTCAGATTTCCGATGTGTTCAGGCCTTCGTTCTCTATCTATCTCTAGGTACTTTCCAATGCTCATTCTCGCATACTAATTTTCGTTAAACTCATCTTCTGCACCATTTTTGTATAAACCTTCCAAGTACTCCATGCAACAGTTCCTTATATTGAATTCAGCCCAAATCTAGCCACCTTTGCCACGTTAATTACCCTGCTCTCTCTAAGTTTTCACTTATTTAATCAATCATTACTATGCATGATAAAAATAAAATATGTTCGAACACGTTAGTGAACTACGGTGTAGAGTATTCTTTTTGCAATTTGAGATGTAATTTATAATTACATTTAGTGGAAAAGTGGTTTGCTATAAAGGGTACCGATATAGTTAAAATAGCATTGATCTCTAATTTATACAAAGTTTTTTATCTATAAAATTAATGAAAAGTGCTTTTTATTACTCTGCGAATGAGAATCTACATATTAAGTAGGAGTTTATTTCATTGACCGGTTGCAGTTTTTAAATCATTAATAAATGTAATCCCAAAATATACGTATTCACACATTATTGAACTATACATTCATTTCCCATGAGCATAAATAACTGAACATGATAATGGAAATTTAATCATTTAGTTTATTCGTTTTCCCTTGGTTTTAGCATAATTCGGGAAATTCATATGAAAATTTTTCACTATTGTCATAATGGATTTAGGAAACAATGCTTTCCGAAATCAGTAGACATTTTTATCCAAGGATTAAGAGTATATTAAATTTCATCAGTTGATTACTCGTTACTGTTCACTGAAATATATTAACAATTGGTTTGAACTCACCAGAGATGAAAGGGATTTTCAGAAAGAAAATAAAATCGGAAATTGGAAATGAGAAGAGGCATCCGTGGTCGTAATTGAAAATCGGGATTTATCTTTTTGTGGAAATATATTCCAAGTGTTTAAAGATTAGGTGGTGCTTGGTGATTTCATTTTTGCCGCAAACACTTCTACACTAGTGGACTAGTTGAGCGTTAAGTTTTACTGCACAAGGTTTTGGTCTCCTTGTAGTGGGACGGTATGGATATAATTAAGGGAAAGAAGAGAAGTTCACTCAAGACTTAGGGAGGAATTTAATAAATTCGGAGCTATTATTTTTAAATGATGCATAACATTGGAAAAATGACAATTTGCAATTCCAAAATAATTTTGTAAAAACGATCAATTTCGTAACTGCTCTAGATCTTTTGGTAATTAATCTATAGTTGACATAGGATATTATAGGTCTGTTTCACAAGTTCCTGGACTGTTTCTATCTTCTTATTAAAAACATTGCATTTTATAAACCACTATTCCATTCAAATTACTCCCCGTGCCTACCCACAAGCTTCTTCAAACGGGGCTTAAACTGATGGAACACTGAAGAAAATGCGTTTATGGAATCCTGTTTCGTTCCTTCACCGTTTTTTGTGTCATTTCCTCAGTTGTTACAAATCTTTGTCCATTGCATAATCTTGGAATCTTTAGCCTAAGAAATTGATAAAAGTTGGCCATAGCCAATTCATATAGATAGATAGATAGACGTCTATATTGGGGCGAGATTGAGACTTTAAAAGTCCCTTTTTTCAACTAACTCCTCGTCATTATATGAATACAGTGAACATGTCAAACACTGGAATATATATATATATATATATATATCAAAGACACTAAACACTAAAAGATACTAAACACAATATACATAGAAATATTAACGTGACATGTTGAAATATCAGAAATAAGTGTACAAAAAGATATGTACCACTGTGGAAAAAATGTGAGAATTTTGGCTGGAATTCATCACGGAAAAAACCACTGTAGAAAAAGACCTACACATGAAAAGGGAACTGGTGAGAACCCCAATCAGGTGAGAACGGGGGATGAAGGACTTCCATTCCATTTTGTATACAAAACCGGAGAATAGTAAGGGCCTAATGAGCAGTAAAATTGTAGTGGTGCAACAGCCATACACAATTACTACAAGATTCTGGTCTTATCCTTCGTACATTTTCACGCAGACGTCTCAAAACTATGAGGTAATAAAAACAAAAGATTGTTGGATGAGCATGGAAGATTTCCTCTAATGAAGGATTCATGGTGGACAACTACTTTGAATGGACAACTACTTTGAATGGACAACAACTGTTAACATGGCCTTAATATGTAATCACGACTGACTTGTTTTCTTTGCACTCGAATAACGTTTGGTTTTCCACTGTGGGCTTGGTGATAGAGGCCTGCAAACGGGCTCGAAATCCGGGCGACCCTCGCCCGCCCGTGCCGGGCGCCCTCACCCGTGTTCGCCTCCGCCCGTGTGACGTAGACGCCTGACCGTGCCCGTTCGCCCCGGGTGCCCGTATCCTAGGCGGGTGCCCGGGTCGTTGGCGGGCACCCGGCTCCTTGAGAGGTCTCTCTTGTGCGCCCAAACTGAGGGAAGGGGAGGGGCGGTATATGACTGAGCGGGAAATTCGCGTCGTGCGAATTGCGGACAACAAAGGCCCTCAAGCTAGAAGCCCTGTGGTGAGGATTAAGAGACGGGCGCCCGGCATAGAAGCGGTCGCCCGGCGTAGAGGTGGGCGCTAGAGGCCTGCATACGGTCGCAAAATACGGGCGGCCCATGCCCGCCTGTGTGCGAGAGATAAAGAGAGAGGCATTTCCCGAAGTCATTCGACGATCTTTTCCGAAGTCTCACGAATGAGGCTTGACGGAGAACTAGCCGCCCAAGGGGCGGTCACCCGGTGGGTGGCCGGGCGTTAATATTTAATGGACGTGGGCGTCACGTTAATATTTCTACGTCACACGGACGGAGGCGAACACGGGTGAGGGCGCCCGGCACGGGCGGGCGAGGGTCGCCCGTATTTCGAGCCCGTTTGCAGGCCTCTAGTGGGCGCCCGGCCACCCACCGGGTGACCGCTCCTTGGGCGGCTAGTTCTCCGTCAAGCCTCATTCGTGAGACTTCGGAAAAGATCGTCGAATGACTTCGGGATATGCCTCTCTCTTTATCTCTCGCACACAGTTGGTGAATGGATGGGCTTTGGTTTCAATGTCCTGTCAGCAGACCCATGTTTCGTCACCTGTAATGATGGTCTAAAGGAATGTGTCGATCATTACTTTCAATCTGAAGAAGATAATGTCTGACGTCCTCCACCTGAAGTTGTTGCACCTACGTTATGAGCCGTCATTAATAAAAAATCGGCGTAGGTAAACAAATGCTTCTACAAATACAGCTGCAAATTGTAAGAGAACGTAACAGCACTTTATAAAATATTGGTTACTCTTGAAGTTTTCTTTCCAACACTGCTACCAACTGCACGACGTGACACTACTATGAGCGATAGTCACGCAATTTAACCATTCCTGGAACTTTTTTTTTAGCAGGCCTCGTACATCTACATCGAGGAATTTCATACACATTTGCTTAAAGATATTAAAAATCATAGTAATAACATTGCTGATCAGAGTAGCAAACTTCTGAGATATATTCCTACAGAACACTAGGAAAACTTGGCAAAAATCATAATAATAGTGCAACAATAATGCTAGTGCATACACAGGTTTTTACATTCTAGTTTGATGCCTATAAACCCAATTCATTTCCTTCCTAATCAATCTAAATGGTAAGGAGTCTATTTCTACAAGACTAACTCATTTATGTAGTGTTTCAATCAGTTTCACCTGGAAAGCTATGTATCTGAGGATCACTTTTCCCAATTCTAAGTAATGTTAATTTATTATCACTTGCTTGTTGACATGAGTATATGTTGATGTTCCTATCCTTGTAGTGGTTGTACTATAATACGACCAGATACTCTCACAATCTACAGCAGAAACGAAATTTGCAAGAGACATTGCTTTGGAATCGAAAAATTCGTAATGCAAAGTGATGTACAGCACCAAGTTCCCGGCTTGATATGTTTTGTGAATTCCCTTGCAGAATACCTTTCCTAACACTTTATGGATTATAATCACACCAATTTGATATAACCTTTCCAATGATACATCCAATTTAAGAGTGCAACTATGTAGTTGCACGCATCATATATGTCATTGATGCAATATTTTCTCAACTGCTGCGATGCATGGTTTCCAATTTTATGATATATGCCAAAGGAGACAGTTACTAGGAATCAAATCATGGAAATTCAGCTTTTTGAAAAATTAGGGATTCTTGGGTAGCATATTTATTTGCATATCGTTTCATCAAATCTAAGGCCTAAGGTTTGATTCCATGTTCAGGAAAACCTTTTTCCTCTGGCAATTTTTAACGTATGACATCATTGTATAGACTTTCACTTCTGTATTTTATGTGAGTTTACTCGTAAGCTGAGTACATGCGTAAACTATAATTAGTCGGGAAAATCTTAGATCATTTAAACTAAAAGTTACATTGCTTTAAGGTAGTTTGAGCGAAATATCACTTCATTTAGATTTAAATGGATTAGACTTCATATTTTAAGGTAAAACTCTCATATTTACAATGATATTCAAATATTAACCCCTTGTTGAACTACTTTTCGAGCACTTTGCGTGAACATTTAAGCTGTTTACATAGGATAGATTACAGCCGTGCGCTCCCGAGGGAGAATATTGAAAAAAATAGGAATTTCTATCTCCTAGATTTCGTCAAAAAAACTAACGGTGTGTAGTTAGTATTTTTTCTCAACTGTTTATAAAAATTAATCAATTGCTCTCCGCAGTTAGTTTTGCAGAATCACAAAAAAGCTGTTGTTAAGGTGCGTAATGTGTAGTGAAAACCACCGTACGGCGTGAAAAAATGAGTCTAGTTAGTGACATGATGTAGATATATTTATTTAATTACTGTGAATTTTGGCTGCATACAACTACATTTTTGTTCCATTTATATTAATATATGTCCTTCATACTTCTTACAGACGCTGAAATAAAAAAATGAAATTCGAATAGGATCTATATTATGACCGGGGAAATATCTCGCTCAAACTAACTTAAACATGATAGTAACAAAGAAATACAATAATTTGTAGATCAGGCCATCTTAGACTTAGGTCACAATTGCTCACCGATCTGACAGCTGGTTGCAACTTCGACATTACAATTGGGGCGATTTCTATTTAAGAGAGTAATGGTTTGACCATCAATGCCTATCAGTAGCAGTTACTCATGTGATTATCGTTAGTTATAATAGAATCTTCCTGTGTATATTACTGAAAATATTTATTTTAAGCCTTTAGTTCAAAATTTCCCAAAATGTTCCGTTTTTCAATGGCTGGGAAAAATCGAAAAAGAAAACATTTCCCCCTCCCAGATATTCCGGTATTTTTACGAAGCCTCGAACTTCCCGAGAGATTATGAAAATTTACAAAACATCATTGCCCAAACACTAAAAAACAGTTATCACGCTTTCATGGAAATAATTTCCGAAAAAGGCAATAATTCACCAAATGGAGGTCATTATTTTCCATGTGTGGAATGAGAGGAATAACAAAGAGCGTAAACTAGAGGCCTGCAAACGGGCTCGAAATCCGGGCGACCCTCGCCCACCCGTGCCGGGCGCCCTCACCCGTGTTCGCCTCCGCCCGTGTGACAAAGACGCCCGACCGTGCCCGTTCGCCCCGGGTGCCCGTATCCTAGGCGGGTGCCCGGGTCGTTGGCGGGCACCCGGCTCCTTGAGAGGTCCCTCTTGAGCGCCCAAACTGAGGGAAGGGGAGGGGCGGTATATGACTGAGCGGGAAATTCGCGTCGTGCGAATTGCAGACAGCAAAGGCCCTCGAGCTAGAAGCCCTGTGGTGAGGATTAAGAGACGGGCGCCCGGCATAGAAGCGGTCGCCCGGCGTAGAGGCGGGCGCCCGGACACCCACCGGGTGACCGCCCCTTGGGCGGCTAGTTCTCCGTCAAGCCTCATTCGTGAGACTTCGGAAATGATCGTCGAATGACTTCGGGAAATGCCTCTCTCTTTATCTCTCGCACACAGGCGGGCATGGGCCGCCCGTATTTTGCGACCGTATCCGGGCCTCTAGAGTAAACCAGCGTGGGTGATATATTGCTGGCAAATTAATGTAAACAGCCAAATGGCGACAAAGCCCTAATTCTAGGATTTCTGGTTGAGTAGGATAGTTTCACTTGATTTAAATTTCATTGTTAAATCAGTTGGTAGTTACAAATTTCTCTATTGACCTCCAAGTCAAAGTAGATATTACGTTATTTCAAGAGATTTTAGTCGTATCGTAAGTGAAATTAAATATAAAAAACAAATAAATTTGTGCAGTCTTTTTATAAAAACTTGCACTTTTGGTAGATTGAATATATTAACCATAAATTACTACTTAAATTATATTTTAGTTAGATGAAAAGTGTATTATAGCATGTGGTAATCCTTCCACTAAGCATCTTTAGTATTTTTTTAATAAGAATTAAGTGTGAGTATTCACGGAAAAAAAGTTCAAGAACAAGACGTATATTAGCGAGAAGGTGTAGTTGACGAAGCAATCTAACCTCACAACTATAATGGTCACATCTTTAATACCAGCTTTTTCTAATTGAAAATTTACATAAACTGGTAAATCGAACATATGATGTCCTTTTTTCGAAGATCTAATGAAAAACCTTAGATAATTTTTGTAAAATTTATCTAGAATGGGAACAAAATAAGTTATTGCCAAGTGATAAGAAACGTTTTAGGCAAGGAAACAGCTTTGTGAGCTAATGACTATAGCATTATATTTTTATTTATCACCTTGTCGTGATTTTAATTATTTATGTAATTATTCAGTTAAAATACCGAATCTGGATTTTTCAGAATAGAGTATTCAGAGTGAACATGCGGAATCTGCATTAGGAGCTCATTATTGGCTTCGATGTTTTCACTTCTTGCATTGCACCTCGTGCCCAACGAATAGTGGACCACTACGAAGTTTAATTTTTATTTCCGATATGGAGAGGTTCCATATAACGAAGCCTGAATTTATTATTAATATTCTGAAAAAAAATTGCCATCAGACAGAGGAAGTCAACTTCTAGCATAAATTTTATTTTAACTCATGAGGCTGTATCCAATATCTTGTTGGACCAGGTTATGAGAAGTGCGTTTGTTGCTTTTACTAAACCAGTATTTACTGCGTCAGTATAGCTTTTCCTGGGGTTCTTCCCGAGAACTTAAGTTAGGAGAAAGTTAAAATTAGACCATTCTGGAATAAGATTTAACGTTAAAACTATTAGCATAGCTGGTGAAGTCTATTGGGGTTCTCCACGATGTCACACTCTGCACTTCTGCCTATGCCTAGGCAGAAATACAGAATTAGACCCGGTGGAGAACCCGAATAGATTTCACCAACATCATACGCCGGGAAAGCATCAGATCATTATTACCAGCATAGCTGAGTATAGCCTTTTAGTCTATCTTGAATTCTCACGTAGACTTTGACTTTAAAAAACCATCTCAACCCGAACTCTACTTTAAGCCTATGGATACGGCCGAAGCTGCGATATATTGATGGCCAACGGATTACACACCGTGCATTACGTGATCCTGTAGCAGGAAGGAGGTACTTTTCAGTGTCACATTGATCAATGGCTGCTCCTTATGCACCAAATATCACTGGAAAGTGCACGAGGGCATAGATCCGTAACATCACAGAAAGTTGGTACATTTAAAGCACATGTATCACACTCAGTTGATAGGCCGCGGAGAGCTCCGATCGATGGAAAAACAAAGAAGTACATAGTATTGGGGATAAAAGGTTGCAGGAGGAGAATAGTGGGCAGAGCAGGCGGATGAAGTACATACATAGGGGCGATGGGATATATACATTGCGCGATTTAAGGAATAACGTACTGAAATTAATGAATTCTCGTGGAGGATAAGTGAGAAAAGGAATATTGAATTGAATTATGATTATGAAAAGTGAATTGTTATGAAAAGTATTGAATATTGGTATAATATATTTATTATGTATTAATTTAATATTGAGTTTAGTAGCTACTATTATTAGCTACTAAAAACTTCTATTATTGTGAAAAGTATTGAATAGAAAGTAAAAATTAGTTAATGCACACAGATAATCCAACGCACCTCGGTGCCGCTGTTTTTCGGGTTAACTGAAGTTCACAGAAACGGTATTCTGATCAGACCAGTAGTTTCAAATGTGCCGGATCCCAACCACCTACTAGCAAAAAGTCTGCATCAAATGTTCAAGGAGCTTTCTTTTCCTGACAGTTTTCTGCAGAATGCAGCGTAGAGAATTCGGTGAACTTAAATAACAATCTATCTAGGTAGGTCATCCCGAGGAAATTAGTGCATGTCCTTCGCTATTTACCAACATTCCGATAGAACCGGTAGACATCGCATCATCTGGAAATCTGTCCAAGTGCTCATCATCAGTGAACTATGTGATTACTCACTCTAAAATGCACTCTAGACTAGCAATATTGCCGTAATATGGAGTGACATGATCAAAAGGCCGAAGATAGTTCTAGTGGAGACACCGCTGAAGGTGGGAAAGGAAATAATAATTGATCCATTTGAACCTAATCATACAAACTCACTCCAAGATCGATCCGATGCTACCCAATAAGATCATAAGAGCCCTTTGTGTATTCTGAACAAATTAGTTTGCGCATCTCTCTGATTGATAGGGTTCGGTGTTTCGGTTTCTTTCCCATGCAGAGTCAACTGCTTTTCCTCACGACGCCATAACACTCCAGAAACCGCAACTAGGGTTTTCTGGCGGGGGAAACCAAAGATACCGCATCTGGATCTGGGCCCACGAGGCCCGTGGCCACTTACGCCAACCCCACGCCACCCCACTGTCGTCGGGTTGCCGTAAAAATAATAACGCTCATCTCCTCTCACACTTGCGGTTATCGCGGTGGCTGTATAAATTTTCCGGGAAGCACAAAAATGCCCTGTTGTATGATAATGGCGTGAGTTTTGAAGGGGTTGTGCACGCGTGTGTTTGGAGGATAGTGGAGGAATTCCGGGAAGGAAGGAAAGATCGGAACGGTGCGTGGGAGCCACTGTGATTGGATGAACAGGCGCGATGTGGAAAGGGGAGGGTTGGCGGGGGGTGGAGAGAGGGTTGGTAAGGTGGGAGGTGCGGGGCGACCTCTGCAGGTGACAGTTCCATTACCCCTCCTCCTCCTTCCTTCCCTCCCTTTCCTCCCTCCCTCCGGGGCGCCCTCCGATAGCGCCGTGCAGAGAGGAGGAGTGGAATGAAAGGATCGAATGTGAAGGGGTGAGGGTGACTTCTTCGAATGTCTTTTCCAAGAGTAGAGTATTTCCCACTTCCCCCGCCCTCTATCCAACACCAAACACCACTCATATCTCTGCCATCCTCAAATTTTAGGAACTCCCTTCACTGCTATCTGAGAAAGAGGCACCTCATCTTAAGTTGCTTTTATTGGCTTCTCTAAGGCGCTTTCTCACTAGACGCATGACCCAATGAGTAAAATGATGCTCTAAGAAAACATTTTATTTGGTATTATGCAGTTATTAGTAGTAGGAAGATGTAAAATTGCGATGAGATATTTAGAAAACGAATAGCTTATATAGAATATTTTTTGTGTAGCAGTATTGCTACGTATATGGCGGATGCATTAGTAGAGCCATGCATAACCTTTATAACTTTCTCGAAGATAAACGTAGAAGAAAACTATCACAAAAATAAATTGTAAAAGCACGTCTTACTTCCTTTCATCGCAATTTCATTGTTTAAAATATATTCTTAATAAATGACTCGCAGTTTTCTGCACTTTTTTAGCGATTTCTTCAATACTTAGCGGAAACATACATTTTTAAATAGTAAAATCCATTATTTAATTTGTTTCTAAATACCTCCTTGGTTTCTTCGAGAATAAAAATATAAGGTTCTCGGTTCAAAAATTTATTATTACCAAAACACTTGTGATTGTTTTTTTAAAATGGCCCCCAAAGAGTTTAAGGAGTTAAAGATTTTTCACACCGCGTTTTGAATTCACAGCATACTGATTAACTGGAAAAGATTTGGAGAATAGCAAAACAGGAAAAACTGGCAAAAATGCACATTTTATTTATCCTCTGCTGCTTAACTATTCTCATATTTTTTTACTTCTTAGGTACTTAAAGTACATTTGTATAAATTGTTTTTTGTTTCAAAGGAATGTTTATTTTATAGCGCAATCAAGTTTTTGTTCTTTCATTTTGTCGTGCATTCGCATTTTCTTTCTTTCACTCAGCCTTCTCTATTCTTCCTCCATTCTTGTTTTCCCATCGCAAAGAGAAGCCAAATAAAAAAGCAAACTCTCAGAAATCCCCGGCAATAGATTATCTGACAATTTTTCTCTTTTGAAGCCTGTATTTTCACATTTTCCTTTCCAACTCCCTCTCAGCCTTTTGACGCATTATTTCTTCAATCTTTGATTTTTCATTTTATCCTTAAAGGAACGAGTATATGCATAGTCTTGTAAGGGCCTGAATTGCAATTGGCGTTTCATGACGTGAAGGAAACGAACGGTGGTGTACGCGGAGTTTAGTGATTGTAATGTAGCACGGAACCTATTACGATAGCTGGGCGTTGACAGTGCCGTCGACGGACAATCAGCGAACCTTGTCAAATCGTAACCCTTTCGTCACGCTACGTTACCGGCTGCCAGTCAGAGGAGAGCTTTTTTTTTTCAAAATTTACCAAATTTCATATCCAGACTGTTCATCTGAATTTTAAACTTTTATACGGAACAAAATTAACCATACTGCAGCATTATTTTTCAATATTGTTAGCAGGTTATTTACATTGTTTCTTTAATATAAAAATAAATAGACACTTTGCAACAGTTTACAACATTAAAAGCTTTTAATTGAAGGTGTTGAAGTTAGCTCTCATTGGAACACATCAGCATACTCAAGCACAGACGGATGACGTTGAATGGAACGATGCGCGCTGGTGAAATGTTTTCTACCCTGCCAGTAGGTAGCATTCTGTAGGTGAACAACAGTCATGGCCGAATTTCATGTGTTAAGTTGTTCAATTTGTTCAAAATGAGTATTTAAAACGCTAGCTTTTTGTCGCTGAGTAATTAAAAACATCAAAATATGCATGTTTGACACCTTAACTGAAAATCAACAAACTTGACAACAAACACGGATGCCATAATTGGCGTTCTTTTGTTGTTTAGCGCACAAAATTTTCTCCCTATCTGTTTTGAAGTGCGCTACGTGGTGCGCAGGGTCTGCAACGAATGGAATCCAAAGTGCGCAGATTTGTTAGGTACGTAGTAATTAACGCACTAGAGGGAATGAAAGACACCCGCCGTTTGCAGAAACTGTAGACAAATGACTTCGATTCTCACGTCAATCGTAATACACTTTTCCTTGAGCGGAAGACGACGGAAAACTGAACGCTATCGTCTGTTAACGCCTCGTCAGAAAACGTCGATCGTAATCCCACGCTCAAAGTCTTGTTTTTTCGTCACCCTATGTCAACCGTGATGGAAATTTCCCTATAATAATTTCCTAGAAACTTGGTAAAAGCAATGGAAAAATTAAAAATCCCTCAAATACATTATTTTCTAAGGAAATACCTTGAATCTCCAGGGAATTTTTTTCCTATAACTTTCTTCTTAGAAATGACAGACTAGGACTAGTAATTTCTCTAGAGCACAATGCTACTAAGTATAGGGAAAACCTTTAGGCGTTGAAAAAATTAATCCAACAACTGCAAGGAGTGCAGTGTGCAGTGAATAAAAAAATAAATAAAAATTTTTTTTTCATTTCCCTTACCTCCATTCCATCCCTCCTTTACTTTTCACCTTTCTCCTCCTCACTTCTCTCTTCCCCTCACCATCCCAAACATTTCATCTTCATTCTTCCTATACCTTTCGCTGAAGAAGGTGGCGGCGATCCACCGAAAAATTTACAACCCGTGTGAGTGTCTTTTTATGTGTTTTCATTTTAGTCACACTTGTGACAAAGTTTTTATATATTTGTATTCACGCTCGTGAAAGCTTCCAATGATTATATATATATATATATATATACACGAGTTCGTGGAAAATCACACACGCGATAATATAAATAAACTATGCCACAGGTGGAGTGGAATTAAATATAGACACATAAAAATAGAACACTCACACTATACGTTGATATTTCGGTTACTATAGAACCTTTCTCAAAGATAGAAGGATACATCCTTCTATCTTTGAGAAAGGTTCTATAGTAACCGAAATATCAACGTACAGTTTGAGTGTTCTTTTTTATGTGTCTATATTTAATTCCGCCCCACCTGTGGCATAGTTTATTTATATATATATATATATATATATATATATATATATATATATATATATATATACACAAGTGGGTTTTAATATAATTTTTTCGACCTGTTTTATGCCACGGTTAGTAATTCAGCCAAATATTCACTTCCTAATCTCCTGCAAGTCCTTCAAACAGGCGTTACCAGCAGCAAGACCGAAAAATGGACGTGAAGTCTGACAGACGAAGAGACTTAAGTGAGTTAGTAGTATACCTAGGGATGTTTTGAGCATTATCAATATTCTGAAACTAAAATGTGGAAATATACAGCAACTATGCAACCATTTACAATTCCGCTTTCAAAAACGCGCCTGTATGGTCTAGCAAGTATAACGATCCCACCACTACAAGGAAATAAATCGCGGTATATAAGTATCAAAAAGTATTAATTATAAAAAACACTTCTTGAAAACAACAACATTAAGGCACTTTTTCTATGGTCATTCAGCTAAAAATGATCTTTTTTCCTCCTCCGTACACTGGGATATCTGGCAAAACGTGGTGAAATAACATCAATGTGCCACAACACTGAAGATGAGATACTGTAGATGTTAGAATGCGTCAAAGACTTAGAGTGCAAAAAATCTTCGGAATGCAATGACCCGTAAAGACTAATGTAAAACAAATTAAAGCGTCAATGGGTTCTAATGCACTGTGGTTTTTAGTAAGCTTTTAATTGATCTCCACCAAGCGACGCTAAGCAGAAAGTGTGTTCCGATGTTGTTACGACTGTGGTCTAGGACAATTTCAAATTCTATTCAAGGGCAGTGGAAAACCTGTTCATCTTACTCCAACTTCTATAAATGTCTAGGTCGTCTTCTGTGCGGTGACAACCGAAACCAGAAGCACCTGTCTCATACAGCCAGTTATTTTTTTTCTTTGGCCGTACTCTAAAAAATAAAGTATCATTACTATCCCGACAATGCATATTCGTAAACCTTCTTGTTACGCTCCTCCACTCTCATAAGATATGATCTGAAAATGCCTTTACATGGTTAAAAAGGTGAAATTATCTTGCCCATAAGGTAATGTACGGTTTTTCAATATGGACATTCATAACTTCCACGACGTTTTGTCTATCACAATGAAATTCATGCATAAAACAATTTGTTATCCTTCACAATTAAACATTTCTCATGATTTTGCTTTAGTGTGACATTCTTTACTGGTGTGATAACAATTACAATTAAGAGTGTCTGATAATTTGGACAAGAGGGAAGATTTGGTAGATTCCGGGTTATTTCGGAGGTAATAGCTGGAGAAAATTTACTTTCGGCTGTTTATCTATTATTCTAATTACTTCTGGCAATATATTGGGACACTCCTGGTTCAGCTTTAAATATGATACCATCAGTAATAGAACCATATACGTCATAGGGTGAGAATCCAATTCCACGTGATGTTCGCTGATCAACTTATTAAATAATCAGCTGCAATATCTATTGCCAATTTAAACATATTGTATTGGTGAACGTGAATATTAGTCCATTTTAAATTTTTATTGTACTCAGGCAGAGGATTTTAGCCAAAAGTATTTATTCTGCGGAACGTATAGGTTCATATAATGATAAGAATGGTGATTTTTATCCCGTGGTATGCTTATGTAAAGGATGCCAAATACTACCATATTTTTGATTAATTTGAAGCTTTCTTAATTTTTCAAGTGATTTTCTTAAGATTGGTTGAATTTTGGTAGGTTAAATAGTGGAAACTCATAACTTAGTTTATAAAAATTCAGAGAACCTGTACCTCAACAGTAAATTACAATCAGTGCCATCCCTAGGGTAATGCGACAGGTGCAGCTGCACTGGTCTATGGATTTGCCTCTATCAGACGGCGCAGGGAAACCTGCCTATTACCTGAAATAACCTACTACTTTGTAAAGATCTAAATTTCTTGAAATCAATGGCTAGCTGTGGGTTAATTTACCTCTTTCCATGAAATATGCTTAAAAGATGTTACTATTTCAATTAGGGAATGCAAAATTAAGGGGGCCCCCGACTTTCGTTTGCGCAGGGCCCCTCAATCCCCAGGGATGGCCCTGATTACAATATTAGTTTTACGTGAGCAAAGCCAGCAGTAACAATGTACGTTACTTCCTATATATAAGAGTTCATGAAGTTTTGAACTTGAACAACGAAACCAATATCTCACCCGTTAACATAGCTAATTGCGAAATATTTAATGCCATTTCACTTATAAGAATCCAATTTTTTTTCAATTATCCATATGTCAGGTGGTATTGTGCATATTGGAAAGAAAGTAAACTTTTAATTTTTCGGAAACGTAGTTAAACGTTTTATTATACTACAGTGGGTAAAGTGTGCGCGCAAATTTGCCCGTCGTATTCGTTCCCCGTCTTAAGTTTCATGACACAGCATTTACTAGAAGAGTTCAAACGCTCACATGCTATTTTTTATCCAGAGTATGGTACTCCACTCTAAGGTAATTGGGAAAGGACGTGAGTTTCTCGAACGAGATTGACCATCGTCCTATGCCTTCTTACTCTAGCATTAGATATTGTTGCTCAAAGTTAAGGGAGATGAGAACTTTTTGCCGTCAAATTAATCATCAAACAATAATAAAAGCATGCGTGGAGGGATTTACGAGGAAAATTTCGAATATAGTAAGTGTTTTCTCAGCTAAAGTACATCTACCAGTTCTCGACATGGACCCCATTCGGGTCCCTGGTCGACCCGGAAGGGTAAACTATTTGCTGCCACCTAACCAAAGCTATAAGACTCCACAACAGTGAAAAAACGAGGCTACCATTGCTTTAAGCCATGTATAAGATATGATCTTTTTGGAATATCTCACTTCCTATCCTCGCCACCACTTGGCTCTCTTTTGAATGCGAAATAAATACTGCAGTGCGGGGTGGGAGATGTTCAGTCCGTGTCCCCTTCCCTCTTCACCATGAGTATCGGAATCTCTCAAAGCGAGCGTTTCATTTTTCAAATCGACTAATTGCTAAAATGCAAAACCGCTCGTGCATGTGTGTCACCACAGAGAAGATGAAATTACACTGCCGATGTAAATTGAAGCGAGTTTTATAGCCTCATTTTCGAGAAAGTAATATCGTTTCCATCATATCACACGATTTATAATGCAATTCCTGTTTAGGTAATGTGTCTTCTCTTCCAGGCTTTGATGACGAATATGTGCGAGTGATTTAAGCCTGAGAAAGGTTTATTTACTCGGGTTGTTCCATGTCTGTGCTCCAATAATATTTTTTCCTCTGCGATTTGATTTTCTTTGATATTGATGCAATTTTAGAAGGTTATGGGATATTAAGAGAAAATATTAGACCTATTTATTAATATGAATTGCCATTTTGTAGCTGTGGTTAAGAATCGGAAAAATAAGCGACATTCACGCGAAAAAATCTTCAGTATTCTTATAAGCAGTTTAGTATTTTTTTAAATCGGATTACGCACAACCATTGGCAAAGTATGTTTGAGTACTTTGTATAATAATGGTGGAGTTTTGCTTTCATCGAGTGACGCATTTTGAGCATTTTCATAGCTCAAAGTTCCTCTCACGTTGAAGCGAACATAACCAGGAGTGAAGAATTTGGAATTACGTAGTAACTGACAAACTCAGAATAACGCCAAATTTCCATTCAAACATTTTGATGCTGCCAGCAGAAGAATCACCAGCATATCTATCAGAAAGAATACTTATTGAATATAAATCTCGTCCTGATAGGGATGTCTTCGCAAATGTGGATATATTTTGTATTAATGTAAAGGAACAAAGATTAAGGTATTAAATGACCAGAAATTATACAAATTAAAAATATACGTTCGATTCTCAACTGAGAAAAGTTATGCATGTATCCTTATTTTTATAATCTGCATATTAATCAGACAAGGCAAATACACTCACATTTTATTCTACATGCAGTAAGCAATGCTTCACCAAGTTTTAATTTTGTTCATTAGATTTATTGTCTAGGAATTTGCTCCTCTTATACGCACTAAAGACTCGGAGTACATTGTTCATAGACGTATGCACCCATACTTAAAAGTTGCACAACCTCTATTTTGCCATTTTTATCAACCAGAGTGGTCGTCATTAATGTCACCAGGCGCGTATTTGTAAATTTTACTCGCATTCGTTTGATACATACACCTTTCAGGTGATTCACTTACCTTCAATTACAATCCAGTGCATTGAGTTGGAAAAATTTCTTTATATCAACGTTCGGTGATTGTTTTTAAACCATGACATATCTGGATAAAACAATATATTTACGTGAACAAAAAGGAAGATTTGAAAATTTGGATCCCTGTTTGTTGAGTCGCTTTCATGGAGCTTGAAATGAACTGCACGAAAGGGGAGGAAGACGGGATAATGGACGTGTGCCCTTGTGCCGATAGTTTTGTGAGCCGCTGACTCGTGACTACTTGGAGCGGAATGAGAGTCGACCGATTGGCGTTGATTACCGACAGTTCATCGGTTTTATGAAACAGGAATTAGTCGAATTGAGTGGAAAGTGTACGGATGCCACGAGGAATAATTAATGCTTCCGCAGCGAAACGATAATTGACATATGCGAACGAAAAATAAATCAGACCGATTGACGACATCGATATTCAATTCACGCCCTGGGAAGCACGTCATGTAGTGTGGGCGTGAACATGTGTGCGTGTTAACGTTTTCACGGAAAGACTAGTAACGGGTGCTTTCCTATAGCAAGCAAAAACGTAATTAGTGATGGATTAGCTTTGGCAGCGTAAGGAAGACCTAATAGCGCAATTCACAGATGTCGCTATTCCCGCCATCTCATTTCAAGTACTTCACCAATTTAAATGTCTCTAAAGCTTCTATTCCCCGAGACCACTAATCTACTAACCAATCCTAGTAAATTAGAGTCCGGAGTAATGAATTATCAAAAGAAACCCAGGAATGCCCCATTTTCAATAAGGTTAAAAATGAATTACGTTGCCTATTCAAATCTAAAATACATTTATTGCTGCTAAATCAGGAGATGTCTCATTTAAATTACAATGACGGCTGATCAGCGTCCAAAACCTAATAATTAGTGTTCATCATACAATACAACTGGAAGTTACTAGCAGAATTCATATAAAATAGTCCCTTTTAGTACAATTAAATTCATTTAAATCCTCACAAAAAATATTTTTCTAAACTTATTTACAGTTTCCCGCAGCTTGTCGTCAGTGCAACGATGACACTTAAGATGTTTAAGAAATTGAAATAATTCGTTTATTTGTAAACTTTATATTTTCCTACCATTATTCGGAAATCAGATGCAAGAAAATAAACATTTTTTATCTTTTAGCTATCATTCAATCAAAGTATTTCGGTTGTACATGATTTTCATCATATCTTAAATCCATTATTATAAAATTTAATATAATAATTTTCCTATTATTTGATTGCACTTTTATTTTGGACTATTGTGCCATGTAGTTTTCCCAAATATTTTGCTCTATATTTACGAAGTAAACGTTGGAAAATAGGTGATATGAATGCATTTCCGAAAGCCTATGACAGGAATAATTTATCATTAACAATAGTCTTCTTGAATGGAACATAAATCGTTTCTTGCAACGAATTTTTGACAATTTTGTTATTTCATCTAATTTGGGTCATTAAAAGTAATTCTACTTAAAATATTTAAAGGCAATACGCCACTTAAAAAGTGGCTGAGCATGTATTTTGCAAGGAAGTGTCTGTGAAAGAGGAGATAAGGATAATGTTTCATTTGGTAAAAGGATGCTGGAAGCTGGATTCAATAAATTCACTCGTACGAAAAGTGAACTAGATTAAGGATTACAAATACCTAAGGCTCATTGATACCATTGAGAGAAAATGAAAGTCTTTCATATTAGTGTAACAAATATTGAGATTTACAGCAAGATAATGTATTTAAACACTTAACTAACAATGTATGCCAACTCAACAGATACCATGGACTCCCTACTCGCACCCGCGCAAGGTATTCGTCTATTTGCATCAAATAGCCCGTGCAGCTGCAGGATAACTAGATGTTCCCTTCACTGACATTATAATTAGCTTTCCTTACATGATTAACTTCTCCCGTATCAACCCATTCACTCAAAATTTTTTTTTATTATTTCGGGAAAAACATTTGCATTTTTTCCAGATTTTTCTTAAGCCAGAATTACTTTCCTTCTGTGTTTACCGCACTTTTCTCCTGGTCAAACGATCACTGAGATGGCATATATCCCAAAGAAAAGGTCATATCTACCTTTCAAACTGATTTTGACATTCCGTGCTTAGCTTTAAAGCAATTACACTTTAATTTATATCAATGCCAACTTTGAGGTTTCCATCCATGTTCAGGCGTCCAAAATCTGTTATAAGTATGAAATTGTTAAACGTAAACTTATGGTAGCCATATAAATATTTTCTTGACGGCTGCCTATTAGTTTTGATGATGTAGGAACCTTTATAAATATTTTTACTTGCTGAAGTTTGACTAACGTTCAAACACCACATTTATTCATTGGGTCGTTGACTTTCTAAATTTGAAAAAAAAATATTTTCTTTTGCACAAAGGGCAAATGTTCATTGAATTTAATCAGCGTAGAAGAAGGATAGTCACCAATTTCTCATCTCATTAATTTTCCTGCTCAGCCAACTATAGTAGTTGGCGTGTTCTGTTTCCGTGATGGAGACAAAACGTTGCTTCCGATTGGCCTATTTTCCCAAATCTAAAAGTCATGTTCTGAATTTTATTCCCGTGTTGAAAAACTTTCCTTGAAATTTTATCGGCGTTTTGAATGACATATTTAATCTTTTTTCCTGCTTTCAGAAATGATTTTTCGAAAAATTCCCGGGTCGTTGCTGTTATGCTCATCACCGTTCACGAAAGCAGAACAGGAACTCACGTTTTTTTCAAAACGGAAGCTATCATACCATATATTACAGAGGAGCTTAAAAACATTCGTATTACTTCCGATGTGAGTTGTGCGAGATTGACTGCTTTCATCTCAGTTTAGTTCAAGGAGCGTTGTCATTTGATTTTTCATAATGATTATCAAACCCAAGTATATGTCTTTCTGCTAATGAGTAGAGGGAGTTGAGTGGGGTTTGGAAATATTTTCGCTTGGTTGGTTTTGAGTATTTGGGTATGTTTGGGTTGCATTTTGGATCAAAATAGTCATATAAATGATATAGAACTTTCTTTATTATTAGTTAATTACCTGCCAAATATTGCCTCAATCAATTACACGTGCCAATTTTTATAAATAAAACTGTATCAGTTGCTTTAAAACATTAAGATTCATATTGCTTAATCAATAAAACAGTTTTTTTCTAACCCCTGCTCTCTTTGCTCATTTTGCCTATTTGGACAAATCCCAAAAGATTTTTTCTAATTAGACTCCATTTCATTAGAATCGGCCGTGCAGTTTATGTGACCATACAGCTAGACCTTTAAAGTAGGAGTAAGCCAGAAAAAAATCCTCACAATGACGTCAATATCGAATGCGTAAGAATGATTCTTGTGCCATATTCCTGCATTAAAAACTAATGAATAACCTCAATCGTCTCAATTACCACCATTACTAGACCATGCTGAGGTTTTAGATAAGCTTGAAAAATTGCGCTTTTAGGTCTACGCCCAGGGGCGCGATTCTGTTTCCACATTCGTTATTATAACACTGCGATATTATAACGATTGCCTGCGCTTGGGTAGCGCCGAACGCGATTCTGTAAACAAGTACTATTTTTGCTGCATGCTGTACACACTATTAAAAACTAGCCTACCTTATCTTTGTTTGATATAATCTATAAACTTTCGTCTATTCACAAACGACTCAAAGAAATACCCATACACAAATCATGAGAAAGATAGCTCATCATTTGAAAATAGGTGATGACCTTGGTAAATGTGAGTTTTTGAAGGTAAATGCTCTGCCTCTAATCATAGATCATGTTTGTTGATACTGAAAAAGTACGTAACTTACTATCTACTGCAATAGTTAAACACCTTTAACAAGTTTGATCTCGTTAAGATAGGTAAATAAACGGTTTTTGGGATAAACTAAAATCGAAGTTATCTTTTCAACGCTTGTCAATTCTGCTTCTCTCCGAAAGAACTATATGGCAAACATCAACGCTAGAACTACACATCACGTCCGCAATGTTTACAATCTTGACTAACAGCACTTACAGGTGATTCACGATGATTTCTGCTTCAGCAGATGGACTGATACGGACGAAAACTGTGATAGTCGTGATAACAGTCATATTCGCTATACTAACGCCTCCTCTGAAACTTCTTTACGTTGGAGCGTTAAATTACCGCGGCTCACGTTATGACACCGCGAAATTCAACAAATAGAATCGCGCTGACGATTAGTTACTCGCTGTTTTACCGTAGCGTACGGCGTTATGGCGTTATGAAGAAACAGAATCGCGCTCCAGGGCGTGAGTTTGGAATCCCAGCGGCGGCGAACTTTTTTCCGAGGTTGTCACTTCAATAATACGGGAGCATTCTGAGCAGATCTCGCCTGATGTGACTAATGCATAATTACTACTCATTGAAGTCTACAGTTCAATCCTCCTTAAAGGTTTATATTCCTCGTCACTCCACTGAACCTTTGTAGTCTACCCTCCGAGAAATGACGGGAATGATATCAGCTTATGGTTACCACCGGCAAATAATTAACTGCCGCTGATGCAATTCCTGTCTACAATTGTAGCAAGTTGCTCTATTAATTATTGCGCTGCTTAGCGTTCACATATAACGATTGTTGACACCTCTCCCAATTATCGAGCCACAAATGTTTTGCCTTTTCTCTCAAATACCGTAGCATACTTCGTGCTGGTCTCTCTCTTGCTCTCTTCTTTTTGTTTGCCCACATGCCGCCCCAATAGGAATATATTATTTTCTTGTCCCTTCGTTTATCGCCCAAAATTCTCTCCTTTATTATATTCTTCAGGATTCATTGACTTATGAACAAGTCTCACTTTCAGTTTTTTAGCCTCATCTGATTTTCCTTATTGAAATTCTTCTCTTCTATGCTATTTTGTTTAAAACAAAAATTAAAATCGTATCAGGTGTCCTTTTTATAAAAATATATTACTTTTGTGGAAGGAGGTAATTTTGATATGCTTATTATCCGGCTCAAACATAATTGGTTGGTGCCTACTTCTATCATTTACTTATGACTAAGTCTCACCTTCAGTTTTTTAGCCTCATCTGATTTTCCTTATTGAAACTTCCCTTCAACGCTATTTTATTTAAAACAAAAATTAAATCGTATCAGGTCTCCTTTTATAAAAAATACCACGAAGGATGCAATTGTGATACGCCTTTTTTCCGGCTCAAACATTGAATTGGCTGGTGCCTGCTTATTTCATTCGCGCTAATGAGGAGAGATGCACGCAGAAGCGCATCGAGGCAACGCCAATTCACTCCCTTTGAAAAACCCATTTCACTCGGAGCATGTCTTTTGCGACTGATTCCCACCAACCCGGCCTAATCCGCGAGCGACTCGGAATTCACTCTCGGCAGCCGAGTGACACTCATTGCAATAATTCATGCAGCCACGGGAAACTGTCGACGGGGAACGGTCGACGCAACAGAGGAGGCGGGGCAGGGTGCAGGGCGTGGAACACGACACCACACGCGCACGGCCGTGCACCATAAAGTGGTGCGGTGTGCGAGTGCGGTGCGCCCGCTTTGATAGGTGTCCCATCCTCCACCGGCGGCGGCGGCGAGAACAAGCAGCGTGGTGGGCGAGGCGGAGCTGTCGTCGGCGGGGATGGGACCGGCGCGAATTGAATTTTGATGTGCAGCTGTTGAGTCCTGATGTCCTGCTAAAACCACTACCCACCCACACACTCACTTGATCCACACCCCTTTCCCAAGCGAATGCGACGACGACTACGTGGCGGAAATGGCAGTCATAAAGGCCTTTTGTGGATCCCGCTTCGGGAAGGGGGGCAGCATTGCATTCGGAAGGAGGAGGTAAGTGGTGGAGGGGGTGGAGTTGGAGGGTTGCGGTGCTGGAAGTCGGACGTTAATATCGCCACGAACTCGCCCGCTATCGTCAGTGGAGCCAAAACAGCACGGTTAGCACGTGATCTTCCTCATTCGTCCTTTCCTGAAACTTATTTGGCGTGGATGCATTTACAACAAAGTGTGCTGATATGGAATGCAGCCAGAGAAGAATTTTCTTCTTCCAGCCTTATAAGTTCCGAAAGTTTAATTGCACAGCGTATCTCGTGTAAATCATGCCCTTTCTCTATAGTGCCAATTAAGAACCACCTACTACTAAGAACCATTTTTAGACCCTTCTGCCTGTCATCGGACAACTCTCGCCGGCTCAACTGTAGCTTCGGGGTTTTAAGATATTGGGCAACTTTTCAAATAATGTTTACCTGTTTCCTTTATAAATTAACATCAAGTACAAGCCGTAATATTTACAAAATTATACTACTTCTGAAAGTACTATTTTCTATTTTGATTTTGCTCAATCATTACTTTATAATTCGATATTTAAAGGCTCCTACTATTACTTACCTATTGTGTTCATTAATGTTTCTTTACATTTGAGTCTCAATATTTTCCTTTAATTTTTCCGTTGTCTTCTCCTCTAATTTCTTTACGCTGAATTACAGTTCCAAATGTTCAATGGGATCCTTTTCCCAGTCATTCGCCTTAGACGTCCATACCATTAGAACCGATTTTGGTTATTACCTCCGAAATTGTATTTTTGCTGTCATTTTTTCCCTTATGTGCTCTTTTCTAACATGATCTTTTAGAGTTAAGCCACAGCATCACACTCAATCCGTCATCACACTCAATCCGTCATTCCTGCTGAAAGACTATTCCGAAAGGTGTCTTTATCTATGGCCTATGCCTTTGACCCCTATGTCATTAGTAGTTACGCCATAGTTAAAAAATAGTTTTCTTTGTACTATTTGTTATATGTATTTATATGTTATTATGTTTAGGCTTTACTTCGTGGAAGTGTAAGATATCCATTTTGAATAAAACACTTTGTACTTTTCAACATTTTATTTAAAAACTGCGACTGGTTTTACCTTAATAAGGCGTCTTCTGGCACCATATGTTTATGCATTCCTCTCCGGTGTTTTCGTTGTACCCATGTGCGAAAGAGCAACTGTCACTTCCTCTCATACTATGTCCTCTTCGCCCCTCCACTCCCCTTCTCTCTCCCTCCACTTTCGGCTGCTAGGAGCCCTTCCAAACCCCTCCCCTCACAACCCTCCACCCGTTGTCCATTCATTAACCCGCCCGAGGTTTCCGCCTTTCCTCTGGTGTCCTTTTCTTTCCAGCTCCTTACTTCACACCCTTTTTGGAATCTTTGTTTCGGCAGTTATTAGCCGACATTCCTTGCCCTTCAGTCACAGATGTTTGGGCTGTGGCTTTTAACCACTCTCCCCCTGCACCCCCTATAAAAATTTAAAAAATATAAAATGGTGTATTTTGGTGACCTTCTTCTCCTCCAACTGTCCTTCCCCCGATTCTATTTCCTTCCTTTCCTCTCCCAATTTTCTACCACCCCTTCCCCACATTCTGTGCGTAAGGCTTGGGTCGGTGTACTACAAATCTTTGCCCAACTCCCAATAGTTCTCGGCGTCAACCCTGCTATGTGTATCAAAAATGCTCTTCCTCCCTGTTTTGTCCTCACTCTGCCATGCCCTAACCGCCCTACCCCCCTCTCCCCCATCGCTAACCAACCCCCACCAATTTTTGAAAACTTTTTCTGCGTACATATGGAAGGATGTGAATGTGCCTTCAGAATGTACCAAAGGATGCCTTATTAAGGTGAAACCGGTCGCAGTTTTTAAATTTGTTAGATATTAATACCATCGGATTGGCTGCGGCATTTTGATAGTATTTTTTCCTTGTCTCACTTTCTTCATTATGTTTCTGTGGTTTTTCCCATCAGAATGTATTGTAACTCCAAGGAAATCGTTTTGATAGACATTTCTTACTGTCCCAATTTCCAGTCCAATGTCTTGCCCTACACCTCCGAATATCATGTATTGCGTCTTGGTTGACATTACTTCATATCCCCATTTATTATATTCTTCTACCAGCCTATTTAGCATCATAGTGGTCTCCTACAATTACTATTTGTGTTCATCCGTAAATAAGGTGGTGGTCATAGAGCCGGTAGTTACCCATGCTTCCATTACACTGCATTTATTCATCCAATTTTTTAAGGTTTTGTATTGGTAACGGAGTCGGAAAAAGGCAGCATACTTGTTTGATGCCCTTCGTTTGTGAGAATGGTGTCGCCTGAGACCTTTATGGCCACATGTTTTTCTCTGCGCGATGATTTAATCACGTGAAAATAGGTACATCTTATTTATACCTAATTCTTTCAGAGCGATCCATAGTTTTGGCAGGGGGACTAAATCAAATGTCTTTTTTTAATCAAAGAATATGACTTGTAGCTTCCTGCTTTTTGATAGTTATTTATCTATTTGATACCTTAATATATATTGTCTATGCATGATCGTCCTCGTTAAAAATTCCTTTGTTCATCTACCTCGTCAATTTTCTTCTCCATTCTGGCTTTCTAGATTCGTCATAGGGTCTTTATGCTGATGGTATTATACTTAATGCTCTGTACTTTCTACATTCAATTCAATTTCCATTTATATTATTGGAGTTTATATGGATAAGTTTCTTTTGGTATAGTTTCTCCTATAAAGCATTTGTTGAATTTGTGGTAGATTATTTATAATACTTTTAATGTGCGTAGAATACAATGACTCCATGGGTGGAGTTGATCTATTTGATCTGCTCTTGATCACATACAGCTCAGCAAGGAAGAGAATGAAGAAATATTATCAAAAAATTTATAGGCACTTACTTGATTTATGAGCTCAACTCTTATGTGATGTACAAAAAACATGGAGGAAAAGACCTCCATGTTTTTTGTCGCCTCAAGTTACATTTAGATTTAGTATACCAACTGTTCAATAAATACGGAGGAACAATTAGATCAGTATAGCATGCAAAAGCAGTAAAATCTGATGACTTTGTTCAGAGTCCACGCATCGGATATCTATTAGACGATATTTTTGACATTTGTCTAGGATGTGGTACAAGCACTTTCATATACCCAGCACTGTACTTCACGCAAAACACCGTTTTTAAAGGTGTAATTCAATACCTAGAACCATGGGACACGCAGAGGCAAAAACGCACTAGCTTTATAAGACATATTACGGAGCAACGAAAGCCAAAGGAGAAGTGAGCCTGCGGGAATTCGAGGAAAATCCAAGTCAGGGATGAGTTGAAGGGGTTGAAAGAGTGGAAGCAGGATTCATGCCCCAAATCTACCGGTATCTCCCACCTTGAATGTCAACCTGACCACTACGTCAGTTGCACGGATTTCTAAATGTTTGTTCACTCATCCGCAGCATCTTCAATAACAATAAATTCGTCCATGTAAATATTTTAGAGAGCTTTTGATACTTAATGCATATCAATGTTTAGTCGTTTTTTACGAATATTGTGTTTATTTTGACTTGCCTACTATTATAAATTTTTCGGCTAGCCGAGATGAATGTTCCTGTAGACTGTTCCCTAGAAGTTACGATGATCTCATCCCTTGAGAGTGAAAAGAAGACTGAAAGCATCATGGAAGCGACTCTTCAAGCTGCTCATAAAATTCGATGCATTACTTCCATTTTTTGCTTGTTTTACGATACTCAAATAACTCAGGAGTCTTTCAACGCGGTCAAAATTTTCATTTTGTTCTGAGTAATATTCCACAAACCAAGAATCTTGCTTAAGTTAATTATTAGACGGCTCGTTCAAAAATTTATAATCAAACATTTTAGCCATTTATGAACTTACTGGGTCATTTATGACTCAAAGCAAGCTTTTTTGTGTTAAGAAAGTAACTAACGCTAATATGATTGCAAAATCAGTATGGAACTCCTCTTTTACCGTTGTTGGTAATTTATTATTTACATTTTTTAAGCTGCTAAGGTGATTGATTTCATCAGCTATACATATTAAGTTTTAGTTCTTACCTGGTCTTAACAGTCACGAAATCTACTGGAAACGAAATAAGGAGTTTTGCATTGACTTTGGAATTGATACTATAAATTTATGTGTCCATGAATTTTCCAATGATTTTACTGTGATCCTCTTTTCTATTACTTTGAGCTAATCGTTCATACAATTTGGCGATATTGCCTGATTGGTAATAGTACTGGCAATTGAACGATTGCTTGATGCGTTTGAGGAAAAAAATAAGAAAAGGAAATCAACCACATTAGTCTTTTGGGGTCGTATTCGGTCATGAAATAAATCAGTACATTTTAGTGGAGATTCGGGTGAATGGCTATTGATATTTAAATTCGATTTCAGCCTCATGCCATCGAACTGAAAACGACATTGGAACTCGTGAGTCGGAAGCAACGCCTAAATGAAGCGAAATGAATGCCAAATGCGACAGATTTCGCGTCGGGCGATACCGTGGATGTCACCGAGAGGCTGTCACCGCGCCGGGGTCCATTCTAAGGAGCCGCTCGTCCAATGAGTCCATGCCGATCGACGACCTACCGCTGGCCGTGATTGAAGCGGTCCACTTCCCCAGGAAACGTGTCCCCAATCGCCAATGCAGCAGCGATCAATCACGACGCAAATGACGCGAGGAATTTTTGCCCACCCGCGCATGGTCGATAGGTGTGCATTATAGGTACGGTACGGGTGCACGCAGACGCCGCTCACTTTATGCGTGGGTGATCCGGACCAGCCTGCATTTCAGCCTCAATGAAACGTGGGCATTGCATTATGGGAAGTGCACGTCGACGAAGCGAACATCCGTCCACCTGGCGGCGGCGGACGAAGTGTCCGGCCCACCTCCTTTGTGAAACCCGCGCTGATTTCGACATCAGTGAGCCAAAAATGTGAACATCCGTATTCAACCTGGCGATTGATCCAGAAGATCCTTTTCAAGGGACGACCATGTTTTGGAGGGAGTAGAGGTTTGTTGCAGCTGACCGAGTTTTAATCAGCGCACAGAATATTTTCCAATTTTGCTGACAAGGGAGCGAGTGCCAATGGGAATGAAATATGTTTCGCTGAAACATTCTTTCCGCGGCCTTTGACAATATAAGCCAAGGTATATGACACTTTGCCTATCCCAGTTGGTCTATTGGTTATCATCTTGAGCATTCATCCTTAGGGTCCTGAGTTATCTGTTTTTTGACATGGTCTCCTCAGGTGAGTACCGCTGATGCAGCTCAAGAGGGAAATGAAAAGGATGACAGGAATTGTATTTCAGAAAAGACCTACTCATTTGGAGTATAGCCCCTTGGGCAGATGAGATTGATGAGAACTTAACGAGCTGAGATAATAAATTGAAGTGAGTAGGTGTCAAACGATATGGAGTAAAGAATAAACCAAAAACATAATGGCATATGTTTGTGTAGTAGGGCTTTGAACAAGTTCGAGCCGTTTGGGTATGCTAGGAAAAATTTGAGACATAGATAGATGCACGGGATTGATATAAGAGTTGGTCATGCTTATGAGGCCGTCATCCGTGGGGTCTTTAAAAAGATTGCTTTGGAGTTAGAATACCGGTCAGTTATTCAGTTATTTATTGGAAGTTTATATCAATGCTCTTAATATTTTTTCAGCCTGTTTGAATGATTAAAGAAGTGTTTGAATTTGTAATGCTTTATGACTGACTTTTGCAGCTAACCGCATTTGTTTCCTCCATCATTATTGCTTCAAACCTCTCCTCCATAGGTGTTAGCACTAAGCCATAGCTGATGATGAACAATTGGAGGATGGTTTCTTATGGCGGAAAATATGGAGAAGCCCATAACTGCGTGCTTTTTTGCTTTTATATCAAACTTCAACTAATTACTCATGTGGAATACAATTAAGCATAAGTTTGAAAGAGACGTAAAAGTGGGTCTTTCAAACCTCTAGTCACACTATGTTTCAATTATAAGGAAGCAGAATTGGCGCGTCGGAAGTACCGTGAAAGAGTAAATGAGGTGGATATTTTGGAGCGTACCCTTTACTCCGGAAATAATTCATTGAAATCAACTGTAAAATATTTTGTGATAAAACTACCAGATATTAAATAAATCTTCCAGAATTTTTTAATGGATGTTTTATGGATTTTAAATGCAATAGATGAAATGGTACTATTTCCGCCATTAATCAATTATTTCTCGGGAATGTCTGAGAGAGGGGAAATCCCCTCTTCCCAAGAAATGCCTAGCTGCTGGAAAACTTCCCCATTCTGTATTGGATACACAGTAGGTGTCGTATCAGAGGTTTTAATCACATTCCTGTGAACATTCATTCACTAAGCGGCACAATTCCGTTCACTTTCCCCTTCACGGAACGATGGAGACGAATCCCTTGTGAAGCGAAGTCTTTTACCGTGTCGCGGTTCTTGTGGCTCCACCCGCCGGCGGGCCTTCCAAAGGGCGTCGACACAAACGCTAGTTTTAATCCGGGCGGAAATGACGCAGGAGCCGCCGCGGAGCGAAGGGGGAGGGGCTTTTCCCTTTTCCCCAAGGACCCTCTCGAAACACTTCCCTCTCGTTAACAACGCCTTCTCTACTTTCGAAACATCCCGCCCGCATTGCTCGTCGCGTGCTCCACTGACTGCCCCCCCCCTGCCCTCCCTCCGTCGCAGACGTGCGAGGAGGAGATACGAAAGAGAGATAAAAGGGAAACATCTTTATTTTTTTCTTCAGCACCTTTCCCTCTCCATCACCGTGTTTCCTCACGGAATTCTTCGTCCGCTTGGTTCGCGCCCTCTTCTCGCCACTCTGGGAGCGCGGCGAAGGAGGAGCGGGAGGTGCGCGGTGCGGAGGGACCGCAGGGGTGCGTGTGGTGCTTGCGAGACCGCGCCGAAATAACGAGACGCGTGGCGGCATCCGACAGAGAGAGGCGAGGCCGTTTGAATGTGAGGCTCGTCGTCGCTAGATGCCTCTCCTCCTGCTTCTTCCATATTTTGCACTGTTTCACGGCCCTCCCTACAAAGATACGCTTCAATTAACAGGGAAGGCGGGGGCTGGGGGGGCGAGAGGGGTTGGGGAGAGGGCGTTTTTCTCAACTGTCTCTAAATTAAAAAGGAGAAAAATATTCTGTTTAATCCAAAGTCGTTTTCTCTCTTATGAAATTTTCTTTACAGTGGAATCGTTTGGAAGGGGTAAAAAAATAAGAGTTTGGAGAGAAAGAGAAAGGGGAGAACTCAAGACTCGAATTAGGAAAAAGGGAACGCTTCCTGCACTTGAAAGCATTTAATCCTTTCATTTGGGGAAATCTGCATTTTTGATTGCTGTCGCACATGCGTAAGCATTGCGATATTCGTTTCATTTTTGTAAGGTCTCGATTTATGTTTCTTAACCTCTGAAAATGGATGGCATGAAGTTTATTCAGAAAGTACTCGAATCCTTAATTCAGTCCATTTATGTTTAAAAAATGAAACAGTTCTCCAGCCTCTCTACTAAAACATTTGTTTTTGTATGGGTTGAGCTATTTCCATTGCATATAATGCACAGTTTCTGATACCACAAAAGGTAATATTGATGGTAACTGCCCAAACAAGTACCTGCCCTAATAAAGAATATTATTTAAAATGTAATTGCCATGAGAACAATTGCTAAATTAAGCTGTGCGAAGAAGATAATGACTATTCTGAAGAATGGGGAATGCATCATCTCTTGAGGGACAAAATGGCAAAGGTGCATCAAAGGGAACATTGATGTTTCATCTATTCGCTTTCTTTGCTTGTCCACAGCTATTTAGTTACTTCCTGGAAACATCACCGCTACAATGCCCAAAGAAAAATGTAAGATTGCGAGATTTCCCGAAGTATGAGTGTGCCTTTTCAGGGTCAGGAGGGGCAGCCTACGTGGGCCCTTTTTAACTTGCTAAAAAGCGTGAAGGACCCTCTCCTCTATCACTTTACAAATGACTACCCCATATTATCTTTTTAGCATAGCATTTCGACGTCATATTGCCTATTGCCTCAGTACATGTGCACTTGACAGGAAAAGGGGGAAACCAGATCACCTTGGCATGGTAATTATCGCCAAACAATGAGAGCGCACCATAGGCCAAGCAAGCCAGGGCCAGGCAAGCTAGATACATATGCATAAAGCTGTTTTTCACGGGGTAGGAAAACAATTCACGAAGAAGGAGTAAACAATCGGAGAGGCTTTGTGGCTTCACTCTCTCTCTGAGCATAGAACGGGACGGTTGCAATAGACTCTATCTCTGCACATTGACTGGAAGGTTAAATTACACTGTGATATACTAAGTGAAAGGGAAGGCTATATTGCCCAGAGAAGCTGCAGTCAGCCTAGGACGAATAGTTCCGGAGGAGGTCACGAGGGCAACCCACCTGCAACTGCAGATCTAAACGCGTAAAGTGTGCATATATGTCATACCGTCCGAAAAGAACAATTGAAATTAGAAGTAATGGTATATTTTGGCCTTTTAAGGGTATTTAATACAATTTGTCAAACGTGATCTAGACGCTTATTACTATGCAGGTGTGTTTGAGAGAGTGAATCATTTATTTCATTTATTAATGTGTTCATTAATTCGTTTATTAATTTACCTTGCTTTACTGGAGACAATAAGTTGGTACCTTGCTATTCAGGCCTTTGGTTCTGCGAGTAATTATTTAATATTTTGCAACCGTTTCGCCCCACTATGCTGCAGGGTTCGTCGGGCTTTTAAGAACAACAATGGTCCCTTTAAAAAATAAATAAATAGACAAATAAAGAATTCTGGCAGTTGATGATTTTGAGAAGTAAAAATTAGCTTCAAAGAAGTTTCTTCCAGGAATAAGGGATTTTATAACACTCCTCTCTATTTATATTATTTGGTCTTTTTTTATTTCAATCGCCTCCCTTATGAGCCGCGGAAAGTAACTGCTTTCTTTGTGTAATACTTTAGCCATCTCAATGACAATGGCGTGACCTTCCTCTAACGTAGTTTGCTCAGCCACGGCAGAGTGATACCAGTCTTTCTTTCGGATTGCACGTTCATGTTCTTTCAATCTGTATCCAATGGCTCTCTTGGTTTGGCCCACATATGATCTTCCACAACTGCGGAGAAGTTTTTATGCACCCTCATGCATTGTGGGTGGTAATGGATCTATAGCCCCTCGTAGATGATCTCGTACTCTGGAGGTAGTGCTGTATCTTGTGATTATGTTATACCATAGAGTAAATATATTATTATATATTTACTCTATGCTTACTCTATGGTTATACTTTTCATTATTCTACCTATATAATTGATCGTACCCTCAATGTAAGGCAGCATTACAAATCCCAGAGGTTTAGGTATCTCCTTCTCTTTAGGTTTTTTGATGTCACCTTTTCAATTCATTTGTCACTAAATCCATTATTGTTTAATCCCCTCCTAAAATGGTGTATTTCTTGTGTGATGGAATCAAGATTGGAAACTTTTCTGGCGCGATCAAACTGGGGTCTTGATTACAGAAGCCTTCTGTTATGGATGGCGTGCGTGAAGATATCGATCGGTATGCGTCTTCTTTCTGTACACACTATGTTCAAGTGTACCATCATCTTTTCTTTGGACTAGGACATCCAGGAATGGTAGATATCCGTCTTTTTCTATTTCTATCGTTAACTGGATCGAAGGATGCTGACTGTCCAGATAAGAAAAAAGGTAAAGAGCCGTAAACAATTCATAAGAGCCATCATAGGGTAATGTCCTTACAGTGAAATTTTATCGACAAAAATGCCAATATTCAATCTCATTCTTTTCGATTCTTCAAGAACTGTTTTAAAAACTTCTGCTCCAAATTCTGAAAACGGAAAAATCACGGAACCACTGCTTACCAAATCGATCCGGAATCCTCTTGAGTGTTGCACCTTCTCTCGTCAGAACGAAAGCGACGACAACATTGTCGGTAGGCCATTTCAAACTCCTGAAATGAAAACATTTTAGACTCGCCTAATAATTGAAGGCCTTGTTAAACGTATACATTATTATCACAGGGGCTTGCTTGAGTTGTTAACACATGTTTTGCGACTTGTGATGATTCATCGAATCAGTTATCAGACTGCGTGGTGAAATTAAATCAGCAATGTGTAACCGATCATGCGGCACCGTATTTCATCAGTAAATCAGGTATCGCGAGAAGTGAAAACTATTGATTCACGTAGACGATACATCTTAAAGCATCTTTTACGGATAACATAAAATATATGAATAAGAAAATATGTCCAGGATACTGGCAAAAGGAAAGTTGTGACGATGGTATTCATTCGTCATAATAAAGTTAAAGGCAAGGCTTTTACTGTCTTCATACAAAAAGATTCGTATTGATGTCAGAATCTGAATAGATATCCGCTTTTAGTGTTTTTCATCGCACAAAAAACTATAATTCAAATTACGAATGAAAACAATGAAAATAGTTAATGGGTACGAGAATTTGTAAACGATGTCAAACAAATGGTAGTTATCGACGGCATTGTTTTCGGCATAGTTAGTGACATCCAGCGTCCCACAAAGAAGCGTGATCAGCCACCCGATTATTCCTCCGTTGCGCTCCAGAGCGTGTGGAAAAATCAGATTGTTCTTCGACAATATTGTCATCTTCTGAGAAATCGAAACTAATGAGGACTTTGATGCTCACTCATTGGACCTTAACAACGATAACTCGTGGTGTATTGTTTGGGGGCTCGAACCTATGGAGCAGTAATTAAAAAAGGAATATAATGAAAAATACCTGGGAGCCACCACAACTTCAGACCTGGCGTATGCGATACGAAACGTTTGCAACGTTGAAGAATGTGGTCATTTTATTGACGTACCTACTCATATAATGCTTACTCTTCTTCGCATTGACAAATTTCAAAATATTATACTCACGTATTTGAGTATGACTTTACGTCTTTTTTCATGCGCTAAGAAATGCCTAATTGTGCTTGAATAATTGGTACCATAGTCCGCTATCAAAGGATATTAGTTGTATGTTTAAGAGATCAACCCGCATTATTAAAACATTTCACATCCCCAAACTTTGTACAACTAAATGCGAAAAATCAATCGACATCTTGTAAATTGTGGCACTCCCTGCCAAATTACATCAAATTATTCAGGAACCTCTCACAGTTCAAAAGGAGAATGACTGATTATTTATTTCCCTTAGTGTCCTGAACACCATATTTTTGACTCCTACAAATTGAGTGATACTTATAATTTGTATCATTTATTTTTTAATTTCTATTTGTTATTTTTAAATTATGTTCCAAGGCACTTTGTTCCTAGAAAAATGGAATTCAGTATAGATTTTTTATTCCCATACCCCTTTTTCAAGTTAATGTTAGGAATAACCTCTCATGAAAAATTGAAATATATAGTTATGATATTTTGCTCTGGTTGGGCTACATATAGAATGCGACGCAAGTATTGGAGACCTGGCAAAGAAATATTTAGTTCGCGAAAAAAAAACAAATTGAAGCCACATTCTTCGTTAAAAACTTCTACGAGCGAATAGTGTATGTAACACAGGTGAGGGAAGAACTAGGCTGGGAGCCGCTAAAGACTCATAGGCTTCACGCTAGGACTAAACTGTACTTGAATAATACAGATTAGGCTAGTTTCCGAATGACAAAGAGGATATTATTTTGACCTCTCATAGCATAGAACTGATAGAAATGACAAAGAAAGAGAGAGACACTGTCAAACTGAGAGCCATAAAAATTCCTCTTTTCCACGTACCATTGCATACTATAATAAAATTAGAGCGTGACATATTTTCTATTAACATGCTATTCACCTTTGTCTTCTCCCCTTTCTTTTCCCTATTCGCTCTCCTTTTAATGGCTGGTGTCCTCACATCCCCTGCCACACGCCTCTGCGGCATGTAGATGTAGTGCATTGAAGAATATATTAATTGCAAAGAGTTAACATTCCGTTGCATTAACTGTTTGGAAACAAAGGAAAGGATGCTGTACTTTTAGAGTCTAATTACCGCTGCACCCATGTGAGGCGTCTCATTGAATAATTATATTTGAATGAACCATCCGTATTTTATTTTCCCAAGGTATAATCGGATTTTAGACTAAATTTAAAGATAATAAAACAATTATTGTATATAGTCGAAAATACATAACGAAACCAATATTACCTCAGAATTTTAACACATGAGATAAAGTTTATATTTTAAATTGCAAATATATGTCAAAAACGGTCTTCCGCGTAATAATTGTACTTAATCGATTTACATACGCCATGGTATTAAATTCATTTGTGGCTTTCCTGGCAGTACCCAATGTTTCTTAATTCAACTATCACTGTGCTCCCAAATCATTTTTGGTTAAATGGTTTGGCTCTCCAAATCCCTGAATCTTCCCAGAATTATTGAAAATTTAGCGAGTAACTTGGAAACGTATTATATTCCGAATTAATAAAACAGAAGTATCCATTCGGAGAATTTTTTTAGCGGGGGTATGGGAGGGCGACGTATTGGCTCGGAAACTCATTTCGATTTCCTCTAATTCAATTTCGCTGGCGCTGCGAAATAGAGAGAGAGAGGAGGGGTAGTTGGTGTGAAGCAATAGCAGCAGAACGCACGGCTGGGGAAAAAAAGCGCAAACCGGTCGACCGCAGCTCACCGAAGGGTTTTAATGAATGAATTCACGCAGCGCGTCCATTTTTCTCCGCTAATGAAGCGAGTCCCCGTGTTCATTCTTGTTGCTATTCAAGCAAACACTCGCCCGGACCCCGACCTGTATTAATTAAGCAAGCCTGCAGCCGGTTGCATCCAAACGAATACTTTCATCCGTTCTACTCTCCCTCCTCTCTTCTCTTTCTTTTTTTTAGCCTTCGTCACATCGTGGGAAAACTCATCTAAATCAATTAAGGAGCGTCGGGCCATAATTTCGGGTGCGTCCCCGTTTCTATCCTCTTTTTGTTTTACGAGCCGAAAAATTAATTCCAATTACTGCCGCTGGGGAATGGGGTACCGGTCTGCTCTGTCATTTGTTGCTATTACGGCGACTTCCCATTTGAACTCTTCCGAACGCTCCACTCCCCCCTTCCAATAATCTCTCTCCCCCCTTCCACCCACAGATAAATTACAATTGCGAAAGCGGTCGACAGTGTATGGGCATTTTTTACGCTCCATTTTATGCTTCTGCAAATAGTGCGTTCGATGGAATTGATTTTCACGGCACCGAGTTGGACGCACCTGTCTGTAACGCTTATGGTCGACCCCGTACGTCTGCGAGTTTTCCAGATTGTTTGACGTAACTGCTGTCGACGAACTTAGGGGTTAGAGTTAGTTCGAGCTAAGTAGCTTGAGAGCCACGCGTCCTTTCCCTGAGGTAAGTAAAGGCAGTGGCCAACCAAATGAATCCCTTTTCCAATGAATGCAGTCGCATTTGCTCTTCGTAAGTAGTGGAATAGTTGATATATGAGTAATAGAACAGAATGAGAAACAGGTTGAACAGAATGAGGAATAATTACAAAACGTGTCCATACTTTTCAAGGCCAAAGGCTTGTTCTATTCACTTTGGTTCATGGATCTTCTCGGTGTCTATGCAATCTGAATAAATATATAAGTGACGCTTCAAAAAAATCAGATGCATTGTTGCTTGTGACTGAAAGACGAAAATTCTAATGCTTATGCTATAAACCCCAATATTTTCTTCCCACGATGGCTTTAAGTTCATGCCTTTCTTATTTTAATACAACAAATGTAATATTCTTATACAGAAAATGGATGGTTATTGTCGATTATTTCCTCCATCAAAAATAAACCTTTTTCCTCATAATATTAATAAATGTTTTTAGTATGAAAATGAAATAGCGACCAATACGTTCCCTAGGAGAAATAATCTCGTGACTGAGGGTACAGCAATTAGGAAATCATACAGTTTATTTAGTTGTGATTTGAAAATAACTCTGGTGCATGATAACCACCGTCAGCCTTCTCTCAAACTATTAATTTCTTCACATTGCCGTGGGTGTTGTATTAATTAACTACTTCGCCGATAATAATGGCGAATCTTATTAAACCTTCTCTTAAACATTCACCTATCAAACTGTGACATGAGTTCAATAATAATAAATGCATTTAAAACGCATATTTCGTTATACTTGAGGCATTTTTGGAAGAATTAACGCTTAATTGTCCGACGTACTCATTTTGGGTAAATGTGTGTCTCAGTTTTAGTTTTTCGATTTAATCATTTCATCGGTGCGAGTATCCGTGTATGTCAGTTATCGACCTAGCAGGTGATTGATTAAATGTACTCATCAACTGAGACATGGGAGGCTGAAAGAGGCAATCTAATTTGAAGGTCATTTTTGAATCCCATGCAGCACATTGAAAAACAGTTCATTACGAAAACCTTTCCTCCTGAAATGCTGAAGTTACAAGAATGTTAAATGGATTGTATTTCGGAACTTTCCCTTTTATATCTTGTTTAATGACCTAATTGTTGTTAATTTTAACACTAGAAGGACGGGATGGGTCATTTTGACCCATAACACTCGTTCAAAATAAAATTTAACTACTTATTTGTGATTAGATTCTTTTTAAATTTTGTAATTTTGTGCATTTTGACTTATATTTTACTAATATGGAGAGAAATTTCGTATTTTTGTTGCTTAATTTTTAATTTGATTTTTAACCTAGGACGGGGTTTAACCTAACCTATGGGTCAATGAGACCCATTCCTTCTTTCTGTATTGGAGTCAAGTTTTCTCACCATTTTCTTCACCTATAGATCACTGATATTTATTTACATCAACTAAAAGATATTAGCGCACATTTGAGTCAGTGCTTGAAGCCTTTATATTTCATTTGAATGCCATTCGTCGATAACGGCGCTCTCCTGGTTGCGGCTTACCAAAATTACGGAAATATTTTACTTTCAAATCGTCTTTGAATTTGACTTACAATTGAAATCACCGGACGATTACCCTGGTAAAAATCGAACGCTTGCCCTAGCGTAGAGGCAGCGTCAACGGGGAGTTCTATACACTTGGAGGCGCTTCCTTAACTCCCCGATAACTCTCCGAAATTTTGGTCTCCAAACACGTTTCCCGAACTCTTCCGCGAGAGCGAACGGAGAGTGCCTCATGGTTTCATTGACGCTTTGTTTTTCGTCTCCCCGTCCACACTTCTAAAACGCTTCCAGGGAAGGAAACGAAGAGTTGTCTGATGGTTTTGTTTACTCTTCAATTTCACTGCTACTACTACGGAAAGGTTGTAATTTTTGCTATAAGAATAGGCTTGTGTAAATAAAAGCTGGTTGTTCAAACGTCTCAGTAATTTGCAATATTTTGAGTTAATATCATGATGTACCTTCGTTGACGGACAACTTAAACTTAAATAACATACCTACGGTAATAATCGCTTCGTAATATTAGATCCCAGTCGGCACAAGGGATAGATATGTCTGTGGCGAACAAGGATCTACGAGGTATCGTGTATCTCATGCATGACATATCTCTAATCCACCCATTATTTCCGCCGATCGGCGATACCACTTGAGAGTCTTTCGGATATGAATATGTCTTAAAAGTGTCTTTTACAATATAAAAATGCAAAAATAAATATAATATAGACTATCTGATCATTTTTATCCGATTTGTTAAAATTTCGTAAGAATAAATAATACTTCGGACTAGGAGCGGTACCCAACTGCCGGATGTAAGAATTCGTATGAGTCAAAATATAATTACAATAAAAGGTTACATAAATGCATTTTATCAAGCATAATATTTCAGTGATTTTGCTTTTATTTGTTCATTTATGTAATTGTATGCACATGCCTGCAGCCCAATACTGATTTTCACAGACATGCCGAGGCGCCGCTGACTACTGTAGTCGTGCGCGAGTGCCTTTTACCGTTTCCCGAGGAACTCGAGGCACTACTGTTTGAGTGAGCCTTGTGGAGTGAGCATTGAATTTGTTACATTTCTGCATTTATTTATTACTTTTGACCCCTGCACCGAATCGGACTATTATCCTGGTTTTGACCCCTGCGCTCTTCTTGACTTTACCGGCTGCGACACCTGACCTCCTGGATACTGATTTTTGGATTGATACCGCCGAACGTCTGTGGCTTCAGTTGGACCGCCATCTTGATACGTTTTTGCAATTTTTATGCAACTGCGGTGAATTCTGTATCTGTACCTGACTTTGCCCTTGCATTTCAAGGTAAGTAATTCGTAATAAGTCACTGTGATAATTATGAAATTCCTACTTCAAAAATCATAATTTGTTACCGTGTGCTGGTTGAAAACTTGAAAGGTTCTCGTTGAGAATGTATCTTATAATTATGTATTATTGTTAAATTAATATCCTGCATGGTTTTGTACTGAGATAAAAGCATGATTTTATGGAATTTTTATATTTTCCAACTATCTCATTTAGGACATGGGGCATTCCGATAGTCTGGGATAATGATCGTTGATTTCGGAAATTTTACTTTAATCGTATATTTTAAGGTGATCTATATCGTTCCTTGCATGAAGCTAACCTGGCAATGCCATATTGTATTTTGTATCCTATGAAGCTATATTTTAATTTAATCATGTTGCATCTAGCTTTTTAATGATTTTACATTTAATCGTGACCTTATTTTGGAATTGGAATTTGAAATTTAAACTAAACTAAAATGTAGGTATAGCTATATCCAGTCCAGCTATGCAGGTTATTTGATCAAGACATGTCATTGTCATATGAGTAGCTTCTATTGTGTTGGGGGCATTGCAAACTACTCTTTTCATCCTAACTTTCATTAAATGTGTGGATTTTTTCATTTGTTCTGATTTCTTGTTTTTTATATTTTTATACAGACCATTATTGTGGACCAGTGCTGTTCACTGGCTGGATCTGCGCCCATGATCTGAGGAAGCTGTTGTCCAGCAGTGGAAAATTGTCATGAATGACGAAGTTTTACAAAAGATTTCTTCTTTCTTCTCTGTTGTACATTAAGATTTTCTAGTGCGAACAAATAAGTTTTTATCCTGAAGAAAAGGCTTGTTTTCCATCATTGCTGTTATTTTCAGTGCAGAGTTGCTGAAGAAGCCGTTGCCGATTGGTTATTAGGTTGTGCAGATCGGCTGGATGAAGAGATATGGTCAAGTTGTGGGGATTTGCAGAGATGCTGATTGTTGTGGTGTAAAGTTTAAAACTGTAAACATTCTCTCGTTGCGTATAAGAGAGGCCAAAATAGAATTTTAAAAATTTTGCCAATTAGTGACACTACACGCGACTATTACAGTAGTACCACTTCCTGTCAACAGTGGCGCTCTATCCAAATAAGTTTGAAAGGATTGCTCTGATTGGTTCGAGCGAAATACGTGCACCAATAGGAGAATTAGTTTTGCTTGAGAGATACGTGTTCAACCTCGAACGATCTTATAAGCAGACCTCTCATTAGTTCGAGCGAGAAGATTGGCCAATCGAAGGAATCGCTCCAATGTAGAAATTGTGTGTAACTGCACCACTTCCACCACTTATCTCTTTCCTGACGGACATCTATCTACCGGATATCCCCTTCCACCTCCGGCTCGATTCCTTACGTATCCTTAACGCCGGGATAGGAGATCCTTTGCTGCCATTGCCTATCCCGATTTCAACAGATAGTATCTGTTGCTTTAGGGATATGTACCTCCTTGTGCCGGCTGGGATAGGAATTGAATATTAACATACGGTGTAACTAATTAATTGGCAGCTAGCCAGTTCGTACATTTATCCTCGGAAATGCGTTATTATGTGTACTTTGTATTTAAAAACATATGCATGATGTACCTACTGAGTAAACTTCATATATTCCAATGAAGATTGATTAAGGTTGATGGCATATTTGAAATGGACGTTTGCTTACTTGAAATTACACATAGAACATAAAAAATTACATACCATTGCTATGTATTCAGCACCTAACTTGTTAATCATCTAACATAATAACTAGGGAGTCGCATACCAGGCCTAGTCGCGGTAATTAATTAGAATGGCATACCTATGCATAATTGTAGAGTGGTGATGACATGATGACATATATTGTTCATCTTCCACTTATTTAAACTCTTCACATATCTCCAGATGTGGAAGAAAATGCTTGGAGGATGAGCAAGGTCATGAGGAATAATAATCATGAAGAGTAAAATGTAGAACAACGTCGACATTAACAAGGAAAAGGCAACTATAAGAATCATAGAGGAACTATTCCTCAACATTATCCCCAGTTATTAATAGGAAATTATAGTAACTGGCCATTGAAAAGCAAAAAGTCGTGAAATCCAAGCATCTAAAAGCCATTTAAAAAAACAAGTCACGATATGTAATAAGAACTAAACCCTGTGAAACGCTCTAATTATTTACAGTGGTGATGGCCCAGGATGGATGGTTAAGGTGAGCGACTGTGAGTGTAAAGGTTACGAGATAGATACCGTGTTATATTACTCACAGATGCTCTTCCTCACAGTACCCTGCCATTTTAACGTTTTACGCCGTAGCATTTATCCAGGCACTCTTTTCACATCTCGCTTTTTCCACGTTTTATTTGAGGTTTTCAACCATTGGACCAGTTTGCAGACTCAATTTTTGAATTGACTAGATAATTTTGTACCTCTCACACCATGGTTTATTAATTGGTCATGAAAAATTCATCCAAATTTTCTTGGATTTAAACTCTCACGTTCTCCATTGTTGGCGCCGACGTTCTTGATACGCATGCGGCGTGAGGATTAGCATGTATGATGCGAATATTTCTCTAAATCAATTTTTCTGTACTTATATTTTAATAGAATATTGAAAAATGATAATGGTATACGCTAATTTGGTTAAATTTCAGGTGGTTTGGTGTCACGGGGTTAAGCATCACTGAATAAAATTAAATTTCTCCTGAAGTAATAAAAACGTCATTTTACTATCCCTATTATGAACTAAAAATTTGTCCTATTCATTACTACCGACTGGTAGACCGGAGATTTGGAGATTTTAATCTATTAAATATAAGGTAATACTATCACGAATACTTAATTTTATGGCATTCCAGAATTATAGTATTCAAGCTTAACTTACCAGACACTCAACAAGTAAGTGCGGAAAAATTTAGCTGCTTTGGGAGCCTAGATTTTTCACCATGGCATAGACTTAACAATCCCATGGAGATAATTTTAAAATCTTTATGAAAATAAAAAAACGACCATACTTATTTTCCAAAAATCTTATAACCTCGAAGGCAATACATCTTATAACGTCCAGTAAAGTAATTAAAAAAAGTAAACGAAAGTAGTTAACCATAAACTGCCAACCGAGTAGTTATATGGGTAAACATGCATAAACCAATAAGAACCAAGGAACTTGGGCTCTACATTACTAGGGAAATTGTTAAGCACCAAAATGTAATAAAACTATTAAATACGAAAACCCTCCACAATAGTAATGAAACTACATAATGGCCAGCAAAACCCCCTCAAAGCAGAAGGAGGGTGGGATCATTTGAAAAACCTGAGTTTTTCTCAACCCCGATTTTAATACCTTCATCCACCTCTACTCCGATGCTCCCTCCCGAAGCTATAGGGAGCATTGAAACCCTTCTCAGAGAAAGAAGTTACTTATTCCTTCTTAGGTTGAAAGGTCTCCTACCAATCTTCCCTCAGTCGATACAAGCCGGCAACAATTCCGACGGGACACTGAGCAAGTCCTCTCAATTCAGTCTCCACTTCCAACTCAACCAGGCCTCTCCTTTTGTTCCAATGAGTTTATGCCTTCTGACCTTCGTGGCCTCCAGTGGCCTCCAGCTCTTTGGCAGAGGCTTGCGCTGGATGCGGTGGGGTTATCGGTCTGGGACGGGTCAAGGTTTAGTGGCCCCTGAGGCGCGACCTAATGTTTGTAGTCGGAAATTATAGGGGCCGAGCGACTGACTGCGAGTTTAGAGCAGTTAGTTAGAGCGGAGTTAAGAAGGGGAGGGACTAAAGTTTGAAGGCACTTATGCGTTCGTGAATAAGAGGGGGAAGGAAGAACTTTCCCCACTTTATTATGTCGAAAGCCTTTCCGACATCAACGAATTTAGCAAACTTATCATAATCTTACCCTATGATAAAATTTATCGGTGATCTTATTACCGCAATCTAATCAGACCTAAGAATTCCAAAACCACGTTCCTTGGTTACCAGAATTCGATTCTATTTTTCTTTTTCTTCCATCATGAGCTTGAGGAAATTAATTTGAATGCTTTCCTGTTGGCTTACGCAAGTGTTTTTCCGCGGCGTCTTCAATGCAGAGGCCGTCCTTGTGAGGGCCATATGCCTTTTTGACGACACATTGCGGACTCCCATTTAACCCCCAATGAATTTCAGTCCAACCTCGCCCTAGCAGAAGAAATATTTGTCACTCCAGCCAGTTCGGCTTTAAGGATTAATGGAAAGTGCAATCCTCACGTAAAGCTTACAGTCCATCTACGAATTTCCTCAAGTTCAAAATCACTGTAAATAATATAACCTCATAAAAACATAGTTTTTATTATACTCCCAATTATTTTCATATGCATTACGTCACGTTTTAATGTCTCATTATCTTAGTGCATTTTAATATATTTTCTCATTGTTTTATGGTATCTTTGCCATTAAATATTGTATTATCACATTGCTAATAAATTTTATTTGTGAAAGGAAATTATTCTATCATCACTGATATGTCAAATTATGCAGACATTCTACAACTATTAGGAACATTAGTAATTCTATATGACATTTATATTCATTGTTGAATATTCAATACAACTTCCAACTCCCAAATAATTAGCGAGTAAAATATTTCAAAAAGTTTAGAGGGAAATGCGATGATGAAAACAAAATTTCTAAAGATGTAAATGAAAACGGCTATGAAAAAAAGAAGAAAAATAATTTTCCCAGCAGGGAATCGAACACCACACCTTCCGCTCCAATGGGTCTGAACGTACACAGACAAGCAGACAGACAGTGTGAGCTAATATAAAGGGAGTAAAAAGACTGAGTATGCCGGTATGCTAATAGTGACTTTTAGAAACTCTGTGGTGGATAACATGAGTACCCTCTAAAATCTCATGGTAAATATACTGAAGTATACTTTTAGGACTTCCAAATGTATGTTTTGTTGGTCAGTCCAATTTTAAGTGCAATAATTGCTTGCTCTGCCATCAATGCGGGAAAACTCGCCTCTTATTATTAGAGCGCGGCCCTTACGCAGTTACAACTTTTACTTCCAGCCTTGAGGGGTGGCAAGAGTTAGTCCTCTTCATGCGAAGGACTGTGGAAGATGAACAACTACAGTGGCCAAGTCTCCATTGGAGTTTGCATAGCTGCATCGTATTATCTCCATAAAGGAAGCCACTCTGAAGGAATAACGCTAGGAATGCGTCCCATCTGTTGGCCTGGGGTGGGCTGGACGGGCCCAATTCACGCGACCCCGAGTTGTATACCCTCCTCTCCACTTCATATTGCTAAGCATGCCACAGCGTGAGACGGCTATAGGGAAATGTGGCTAAAAGGTGAGAGGACATTTAATCAATACGGCAAAAATGCATTAACTGTGCGATAACGTGACATTTTTCTGAGAAAAGAGCCTCCAAAAATGCTCGCAATCATTGAAAATCTGCGTTAGTCAATAATCAGTTCGCAAGGAGGTAATTATTCAAAGTTCCATGCGTACCTATACTTTTATCCCCCAATGTGCCTGTTGGTTTGCTGGGATTTCCATAGAGTTCCGATGAGTACGCTTGAATTATTATCAAGTTTACCGTTGTCCATTTCTATAGAAATAACAGAGACATCCCAGCCCTGGGGAGGAAATATTCCAAAGAGGCGGGATTCGAACCTTTATCCCCATGGCTAGAAGATGAGGATATATATAACTCTGTCATCAAGGAGTGCAAGTAAAGTTGAATGCTTATAATACTTGAATAAGTTACGAAAAATAACTTCAGCTTTCAGCATACAGAAGTTCGTGGCGAGCCTCAAGAGCAAACACGTCCCCCTACCCGTTGGCTCGGCGCCCTCATTTTGGGAAATCCTGGTACCTATGAGACACTCGACCGCTCTCGAATAAATTTCGATTAAAGCTGTCCAGGCTGCCTCCAGCTAATGCAAAGAGAAAGGGATATCGAGTGAGTGAAACGGAATGAAGTGCCATGGTAAAATACTCCTGAAATATAGACGAATGAGAGAGAAATCATTAAACAAAAAATTCCTAATTTAGAAGGAACAGAAAAACGGAAAATGCCCGGACCTTATTCAAATAGGAGTAGAATGGGAATGAAAAGAAGAAAATGTAAAGAGAGGAAACTCAAGAGCGAACCTTGAGAGGAGAGAGTTATTAAATTTGACTGAATGGGAGCCCAATCTGGGGTGCTTCTAGAAACATGCATTTATCAGATTTGTCTTGCTCTCTCTCCTGCTGGCGGTTTTTCAGTACCCCCTTCAAATCCCGTTTCATAAGGCATGAATGTTTATTTTGAGACATGGCTCCAAGTTCAGACGGTATGATAGAAGCACTGCAGCTAATACCTTTGAAGCTGAAGTTTGCCTTGAGGGTCACCAAATTCTCGAGAGTACTACTTATTATATGGACCAAAAAAACACATAGATATATCATGTTCAATCCAAGGGGTCAAATATTTTTTCCTGGACGGGTCATTCCAAGGTAAATGGTAAAAAAAACTCGTGCGCGATGATTGCAATGAGGCTTAACTGACGTAGACATGCTTTCTAATCGCATCCGTCTCGTTCCTGCTGTCTTTCGTGAGATCCAAGAGGAAGATATAAACTCGCAATTCTGCCATGAAAACATCCTGAACCCATGAGTATGAAGGAAGTTTTGCATGGACTTTTTCTTAAGACGGGTTCTCATGCATGGGTTTACGCGAATGAGGCGATGTGCTCTGCGTGCAGCCAATCAGGTGCTTTACCTCGCACGCCTATCTTTGCGTTGCCAGAGTCAACTTTCTACGCGTGAGTCACATGAGGGCTCGTGAAGTCATTGAGTATATAATTTAACTTGGAGTAATAACTTTTAGTAGGATGCATTAGCATGTACTCATGGATAGTGTATTTCTGTTAATTATTGCTACAGTGTTTGAAATCAATAAGGTGTATACTAGGTGCATTTAGAACATAATGGGCTAATTTCCATGCATAATTATACCAGGTAACAATAGGACACTGTCCTATTATTTATAATAATTTACAATTCCAGTGCTATTACCCGCCCAGTAATTGTTTTTTGTGCAAATAACGCCCTCAAGAAGTATATAATAAAAAATTATCACCATAATCTCCTCAAGACTTTGACAGACATCCTCAGGCCATACCGAGGGTTGAGCTATACATTGCTATGTAATACTATGCATTACTTCTCTCAAATGTGTGAGGTATCCCGGTTTTTAGTGAACAAAACGTCGTTAGTGAACATCGTACGCTTGGTTCCCATACGCTGATATTCCACACCTATTTTCTATTCTCCGTTCAAGTTAATGGCAAATTCGAGTTATAATGATAACCAAAACATTGTGACTCAGCATTATATTATTGATATATGATCCACTCTACACTTTTCGACAACCCAAGATATCTGCGATTTATTTTTAAAGTGGTGAATAATATTACGAGGAAAATTTTTCCTGCTTAAATGTCGAACTCTAATTTCTAGATAATATTTGTCTCGGCGAGCGAAGTACAGATAGTAGTAATAGGAGGTAAATTCAGAGATTAGTGGCAAATGGAGGGATCTCAAAGATGGGTCAAAAACATGTAATGTGAAAGCTGGCGAGGTGAATCGTTTGCTTCGTCATTTAGATTTCTCCTCTGTGAAAGAAAGAGACGTCTAGTCGCGTACGCACGCTTCTGGCGCGTCCACAAAATCGTATCTAGAGTAGGTACCGATTCGAGCTATGCGCTCGCTAAGGCTCAACATTTTTTTAACTTCTATATTCATTCGCCGACAGATATCAGGATGGGAAGTCGTCGGGTACGGCGACTTCAACGGCAATTGAATGTGAACCTTTCGCGCGTTTCGCACGTAAACTGTTCGCGCGCTACGCTCTAAACGCCTACATGCGAACCCCATTAGTGTGCACGTGTGCGAATTTGATTGGACGTGAACAACTGAACACGGTTGGGAGCGCGTCGACGCTTAACAGACCTGTTTTAGGTGCGCCTACTACTGGGCCCTGGAGGTTTCCCATAAGGGGCGATAACTCGGTTTGGCAAGCCGAATCACACATACCATACAAATTGTGTATTAAAGTATAAATCCAAAGCCTTTCGTTGGAGCACAATTGCTATTTTTTTAATCGAGCCCCATGTCAGGTATTTCAGTCACTTTCTTTGGAGATATATCATTAGTGCACAACTAGTGTGGCTTTAATTCGACTAATTCGGCGTAGGTGAGTAAGTTAAATATATTGACGTCATGCTCACCGATAGTAGTGGCTATTTTTGCCATTAAAATGGTGAAACAGTATTTTTGTTTAAACATTGTAACGGTATATGGTATTTCGCGTCATGATGACTTGTGTTGTTGTGTCATATTCTCGAGGATTGTACTGAGTCGATTGTTTCCAATTTTTTTAGGTTTTACTCTATACTTTACTCGTTTCTTAAGAATGTACTTTGGGTTAATGGATCTCTCATTTTGAAACAATGGCCTATAAACGTCCTTGGGCTCTTGAACCGAGCGTGTAACGAATTAAAATGGCTCGCGTCCTTGCCTAGAATCATTTTCATGGACGTATGTTCGTTCATATTAGTGAACAAAACTTTTCCAAAATTTGTTGTTTCTGCTCGGAATGACTCGGACGAAAAAGGAAGAAAGTTGATTGGCTGGTTTGTGAAGAGTAAACACGAGCAATGGGATATTGAAATCTGTGATTGAAGGAAGGATAGACATCAAGATGGGGAGGGAGAAGGAAACCTTAGGCATTTTGTACCATGCTCTTGGCACAATGCATCAATCATCACTCACTTTCACTTTACGCCTATAGAATGAAACATAGGACTACCGAATTCATCTGTTGGCTTTAAAATCAGACCTGTGGTAAGTTAAGAGTTTTTAAAAATCACTGAGGTTCCATGAAATGTAATGAGCAATTAAAGAAATACAATAAATCTTCACGTAATTTGCTCAGCTCCAAAATCCAGCACTTTACACTTGGCTGCAAAATGGTTATCTCAAATACGTATTAGGCGAGGAATCACCTCATAGATTACTTTTTGCTTCCCCATGGTAGTGTTAGTTAAAAATTCAGGAGTCACCGTGAGCGAAGAATTGAAAAATGACGTCAATTAAGCACCGGGGGCTCTAGCGACGCGTTTCCATCATTAGGTAATTCAAGCGAAGAGCGCACCCCTTTTTTGTTCCGCATTCCATTCTTTTTGTGGCTGCTTTAGCGCAATCATTTATCACGTTTTAAAATTGCAGTATCACTTCGCAGATTGCGTGCAATGCGTCACTGGAGCTAATGTGGACCGGCTGCAAAAAGAAATACGAATCCGCTTCTCACACTCAGCTTTTTTTATTTATTTCCATCAGATGGCTTTTATAGCACGGCGACATTTCTGATTTGAGTGGAATCAGTCAGCCATGGCTCCCTACCATCAAGCTGAGCGAGCGATCGCTGTATTGACCCTGCAAGGGCCTTAACAACCAGCGGCCTCTTCCACGTTAACTTGGTCACTTGGGATGGTCGAATGTGAAGAATTAAGGGGCCTATTCCTTGAATTTCTCTGTTTCCGAAGTGCTGAATGAGGGGTAATATACATGAAATTTCTTCTGACACGTCTTTCCAGCCCGATCTGGACAACAAATAACAATAATTTTCCTGTCTGCGTTGCAAACACCTAACATTATCCATAACAGACCTTTGCTATCTTGATTTTCAATTTACGGCCGGTAAACCGCACAAGAACCTGATCTACTCACAAATGAAAAGTAACTTGGTTTCTTTCCACAGATTTATTTTTCTGGTACGACATGTTTCGACACAGCGGTGTCATCATCAGGTATCTGATGAAGACACTGCAGTGTCGAAACATGTCGTACCAGGAAAATAAATCTGTGGAAGGAAACCAAGTTACTTTTTCATTTGTGAAATTCAACTTCCACATAGTTGAGCTTGAAACCATGGAACCATGGCGTACCTGATCTACTATTCATAATTTACCCAAATTTTCAGAGTTGGGCAATTCCAATGCAATGGGCCGTGATAAACCATGCTGTTCCTTAGAGTATGCCGTTCTTCAACTATTAAAAAACGTAATGGCATGAGTTTATCGAGTTAAGGTCAGAAACAATATACCACAGCTATTATTTACCAACGTTTCGGAACATAGGTACTTTATTCCATCTTCAGGCCTTAGAATAAAAATAATTAAAATCATCAAACATCACATCACAAAGTACGCCTTGTAACATGTCTTTGGATCACCATTAATCTAATTTCGTAGGCAATAAATTTTCCGCAATATGCAAAAGCTATAGTTAAAAATAAAAATTGATACTTTATTTCACCCCAATAGTTTCTGGAAGTAATTGAGCATTACGAAATTGATACACTCCTTTCGTAACCTATGTACGTATACAGCGGTTACAGAAAAGATTATTTGAAATTTGAATCCTCAATCTTATGGATTTATTTTTACATGTTCGTGCGATACAGTGTGAATGCAATGACATCAAGCATGAAAAGCAATTTTTGCCATTTGATATCTCGTGATCCTCCTACAAATGCTGTGAAATTGGATGGGTAATCAACCTGACTCGATGTTTTCTCTGCTCGGTTTCGTAAAACCCATAGACCAGCAAATCAAAAATATACGAAAAAACTGGCAACTAATAAGGTGTCTTATTCGGAACCGTAACGTTTGAAATACGTTGATTTAACTTCACATCAAGTGCAAAAATAATTTAAAATTAGTATTTACTATAAATGTGATTACCCAACTTTGGGTACACACAGAGCGCAATTTGAATAATCTCATACAAACATTATTCAGCCTTTTGAGGGGTGTGTGAGTGAATTATAGCTTTTTCTTTCCAATTAAATTAGCAGCAGTTTTGAATGAGGTCACCCTCTTGTTCTCTTACATCGCCATTTGTTGATATCGCGTCGACACTTCAACATTTCGTGCTAGCCAATTCAAATATAGTGCTTTGACTCTCGTAAATACGACCTTTTCATTTCCAAGCCACTTATAGAATGACTAAAAGGTAAATGTAACTACCTTAAGTTCCTACACCACTACAAAACGTCAACTAGCCTTCGTGACAGTGAAAATATAACTTCATTGTTAATTTAAAGTTTTCAGGTGTTCGTGGAACTTTTCCCCCGATGATGAAAAAAGTTTCCTTTTTAATTTTGACGTTTAATAAAATCACATTATCCCCGCATTCCTTTACCATAAACTTTGCGCAAAACTTGCGATAGGCAAGATGACAAACGATTTGAATTGCTCACGTGTATATTAAATAAAAGTCGACTCTTTTTTAGGTAGAGTGGGCCCTGAGATTTTTTCTCCATGTAAACAAAGGCTTGCCGTCAAGAATTGTAATTTTATTAAATTTTCAGTACAGCCAACTCTTTAGTAGGAGCTTAGCGAACGCCAGAATTCCACCTGTTCTTCTTCTTTCTATCCCGGAGGAATTATTTATTTCGGCTCACAGTGCCATGTCACATATATTTGCAAAAGTGAAAGCCAATGCAGGAAAGGCCTCATTTTTCCGTTTTTCTGAGAGAGGAATTGCTATCGAGTCGCAAGCCACTCATCCGTTATGCCTCAATTTCGAAATTGATGACCCGACCCTCGCAGAACTTTACCCACAGATTGTTACACACAAATAAATTTCCCTCTCTGCTTGATATCCATCGCTCCGCCTTTCTCCGTGCCATCTTGGTGGAAGCTTGGAATAGTGACATATCGGATATCAATATGCCGATGTGCTCGATCAAGGTCGCCTTTTGAATTTATGAAGGCTGGAAAAATGCTGGGATCGGCCACTCTTGGTGGGAGTAGACCCCTGACATGATCGTTGGCCACAGGAAGGGTTTATGGCAGAGACGGTTTATTATGCATGGTAAATGAATTGGTATTGTCACGCAATGGATGCGGAATCGAGACTGTTGCTGAGCAGAACTCTTTTAGAAGTTAGGGAAGCAGTGAGAGCCTAGCAAAGGTAAGCCTTTACTAGAAGATTTTTGGACAAGTTTGGAAGTCAGAAAGGAGACATCTTATGATAGAGTATGATCATCCCTGACGAGGAGTGACGAAGTCAAATTTGATCAGGGCATGGATTTAAAAAGAAGAGCACTATTCTGAAGGCCTCTCGGCTTTCATCATCGATCATTAGGCCCTGATATTGAACAAAAATTTGAAACAGGCATCCACACTCTGGGTATATCTCAGTATATAGAATTGATCCTTGTTCTATGTCAACTTGAAATTGCGACATTTATAGGTGTTTTATAATATTTCATGTTGAATCAGTGTAAAGATAATGGATGGAAATATTGAGGATCGAAGATGCCATTGGGCACTGCTTAAAGCGATAATATTCAGCTGGCAGTGACTAGCTGAGTCGACCTCAATACGTAGAAATGAATCCCTCGTTGGACAGGTAATTATTTTTTGTGCAGCTTCCAAAGTACGATTGCGGAATTAATCAGTGTATTGTGATTATTCAACTTAAGGATTATCACTCCAAACATTATTTTACCTGATTTTCTATGAGATTCACTTTTTTACACAATAGTAATAATATGCACCATAACCAATAAAATAGATGATTACACTCACAGTGGAGTCTTTTCATGTAAAATAACGTATATATTCGATAAACAAACTACCCAGCAGTATCAGAATTGGAAAATTTAATTACTACTTGCCCTGCATTCCAAATAAAGGTGAAACGTTTGAAGTATTTTGAACTGGAAATGCGAGCCATTAAAGATGGTAATAGGATATTCTGGAAAAAAGACTACTATTTAACTGTTAGGATTGCAGTAGCGTGTGCTAGAGATTTAAACCTAATATTGGATAAACAGAATGGTCAAATGGTGTTCAAAATGAAACACATGAGATTGTCCTGTAAATCATACAATTGGATATATAGCCTTTGATATCCAGAGTTGTTGAGCTGCTAATTTAGTATTGACTAATGAAGTTGGTTAAGGGACACGACTAAAAATTCAAGAAACCTGATCTGTTTTCGTTTTAGTCTCGGAATATATATTTTCTAGGTGCTATGATTGACGGCAAGCCGCATACTTGTCGCGTCGTATTCATTAGATATACTTAATTCCATTCCCGAGGAGCGATTTGTACCATCGACCTTTAGGTTGAGTTTTTGCGCCTGAACTATCTGATAAGACGCGGATAGCTCCACTTTCAATCTTTTTTCTGATTGATTCTTTCACAATTGTGTAGATAATTTTTTTATGCAAAAATTAAGAATAATTGTCGAGTAGAAAGCATTTCCCCCGATGTTACTAGATTTTTAAGGGTTTCGAGTATTTTTGAATAATCATAAACCTTTAGGGGCTTTACTTTTAGATTTCATTTTACCGCCACGCTCTTCGCCCACGTTCCAAATTAATTTTAGCAGGTGCCGATTTGTTGAATGAATAGTTTTGTCTAAAAGTAGAAACATCTCTCATTTGGAAAATATTTCGAACTTACGGACTTCTTTCAAACTTTTGATTCGGATGTCATCCACTCATGTTCGAACACTGAGGCCAATTTGTGAAGTATTCTTGACTAAATCTTGAACCGGCCGAAGTTCTTCGAAACGTTTACCTAATATAGGGCGGGATTACGATCGACGTTTTCTGACATGATGGAGACAACCACCGGCCGGCCGGTGACTCAGAGGAGCTTGGTGATTGTTATGCAGTGAAACCTATACGGATGGCCTCACGTTGATGGTGTCGTCAATGGAAAATGAGAAAGCCTGGTCAAAGTCCTCTTTTCCGTCACGATACGTTACCGACAGCCAATCAGAGGAGAAGCTTTTATCAATATTTACTAAATTACATTTCCTGAATGTCCATATTACTTTTTAACTTTTCAACGAAATATTATTAACCTTCTCGAAGCATTATTTCTCAGTATTGTTTGCGGATTATTAATATTTTGCTTTCAAATTGTGAAAATTTAAGTCACCTCTCAACCATTTAAAACTACGTTGGCAAATACGGTAACAATTGCCGTTGTAGCTCCCGTCAATCGTAAAACACTCCTCCTTGACGGGAATTCAACGGAATAACGAACGCCATCGTCTGATAACGTCACGTCAGAGAACGCCGAACGTAATTCCGCCCGTAGGCAGAAGGGGAGAGCGACAGCGGGCGGGGGAGGAGGGGATCTCGGTGCTTCAGTCTCACTCCGTCCGAACTCTCAGCCACGGTCAGCGCCGATCGAGAGGAGGAGTGGGTGGTTGGGAGGGGGGGTATGGGGGGGAGAAGGATTGGACGCTGCAAACACACTCTGGCGTCCCTCCCTCCACTTCATTACAGCACCCTAATGAATATAAATCACCCGATAGCTCTCGATAGATGGGCCAACTGTCGCAGATGCCTCTCTTCCTCTCTCTCTCTCCCTCGCTTCCAACCCCTGCCAATCTCCACCCACCTTCCGCAGCGGCTGCGAATCCTCAGAGGAAATCGGGAGAGTCCCTCGCGGGGCAGGATGGGAGGAGGAAGTGCTGCTACGGCTCCTGCTTGAGCTGCTGAGAGGTGCGATCCAACGAGTGATCCCCTCCTATCCAAGGGAAGACATCACCCCTCCGCCCACGTCCCTGGAAACAAAACTATCTTTCGCCCAACGGGAGGACTCCCGCTTCCTCCTCTTCCATCTCCAATTCCTCAACTCCTCTTCATCATCCATCGCCGATTCCTTCGTCCCCTCTCCAACCCTCCTCCCCCAACCTCCCCCTTCTCTCTCTCCTCCACTTCCTCCAACTCCCGCAGCCGCTCTTGAGAACGCCCCCCCCCGCCCGCATATCTCCCCCATTGCTATATCAATCTATATTCCGTTCCTACCTCCCCCAATCTCTCAATTCACTCAATCTCACATCCACTCTACCCTCGCATCCAGTTGCGTCATTGCGGGTTTTGGTCGGTGAGGAGGCTGAAGTAATACTACCTACAGGGTTGCTACAGGACTGGATAACCTGAAATAACTCGAATAGTCATGGAAACTGAAAACGAGCGTGGAAAAGTCACGGTATAATACAAAATTAGCCTCTAAATTTGCTTTTAAAAGTCAAAATATGGTTGTTGTTTTTAAATAAGTGTATGGCATCTTTGTAGGTGTTGCCTGTTGGTGTGTAGACATAAAGTTCAGGAATTTGCCTGAATGAGACACTGAAGCGATTTTTCGGTGTTTATGAAGTAATAATGCATCTAATATCAAATTTGCGGTCCTATTCTTGAAATTTATGCTGAAGAAGATGGAATATTTGTTTCTTCTCTGATTTTACACAGATAATTCGTGGCCTCAGTCGTGGTCGAGACCTAGATATAATATACCATTAGAAAGGAATCCGATTTTCCCCGAGAGCGATAGTGGCGGTGCTCCGTTATTTGGAAAACTTTATTCCCTTTTAGTAAATGGGCTAATGTGTTGTGCTCCTATTTTAGCGTCTTATTTAATATAAACTCCAAAGAATGAAACTTTCGCCTGGAAACATTAAAATATTAGCCTGGACAACCTAAAAAGTCCTGGAATTTCATAGTCTATGGTTTGTAGCCACCCTGCACCTAGTTTCCCATCCCTAGTCTAGGGTTTGAATCTCGGCCGTGACTGAGATTTTTTAGTGGAATCTTGATCCCTACTTCAGGTACAATGAGTACACTCCATAATTTAGTTAAAAGTCTGTCGGATGGAACATAAGGCTTTAAACTCGTTTGCGGATTTTGTTGAGATAACGCAAATTTTGACGCCGACTCTCTACGTAACGCAGATTAAAGGAGAGTATAGATGAAACCATGCGGCACGATAGCACAGGGGATTGTTGAAGCCAATATAATTCGCAATCAGCCATGTTGAATGGATCACTTGTGCAGTTAAAACGCCGAAAAAATTGATGTTAGTAGCTGAATTTCCCCGGTACCGCAACGACTTATCTTACAGCATGCAAAATGAAAATACTTTTCCAAAAACCACTGCATTATTCATAAAATGCATGGGATGATTGCGCGTGATAGTCATGTTAGGTGGATAATTTTTGCAACAAAAAAGGCTTCAATTTCGTGCAGACGCCATCTATTCTCTTTCTAAATACACGCCCTCCACCCTGTCTCATCTTCCCAAATCACTTCTTTTCCCTAGCTACCTACCTCAACTCAACGGTGCAAAATTCCTCAGCTGTCGGTCACCTCTCCACTAGAAATAACCGCCCGACATTCCATTTCTCCTCTATCGCTCCCCATACCTCACCCCTTCCACGGTCTTCCCCGTCTCTTCACGCCATTCCTCTCCTTATTCTCTTCCTATAGTCTTGGCATGATATCATCTGTTGTTCCAGAAATAGAGTCAATTCAAGTGTGATTGTTTGTTTATGTTAACGCCACGTCAATTACCTCTATGGTACACATATGTTGATCAGTCGCTGATTAGATAGATATTGATTAGTAAATGTGCCATGAGAGGAGGCGCTGATGCGGGCCAGTGAAGGATGATTCTGTCTATAGACATCCAGCGTTAAATATGGATTAATTTGCCTTCCTCTTCCTGCTCTCGAAACTGCCATAGCCATTGAGGAGGGCAGAAGGTAGTTGTGTGGGAATTCAGTACAGCACCAGTGCAAATGGAGCTATTCTAAAGGTATCTAAAGATAAATACTAAGCGTAAAACACGAGCTAAATTCTTTTTATTTTTTTTCATCTTTACTCCTGGGAGTAATTAATTTTGAGGAATAGTAAAAAAAAAATGTATGTATAAATTGATCTGCCGCCTCATCGTTTAACTTTATTACGTTCTATCACCCAGTTATTTTAATCGAGCACGCATTCTTTGACGATACATTTAGTTCAAAAATTAAAAAAATTCTACCCCGACCTGCTCCCTATTTCAAATGAGAGTAGTTCTCAGAATAGGAAACCAATAAATGACTTATGTAAATGAAATATTCTAAATAATTGATTAATTCAGTGGATTTCTTCCCATTTAAGAGTTTGTTCAGCCATGTAAAACATTTTATTTTTGTTTTTTGTTTCTTGGGTACGTCGGTAGCCTGATATATGTAGGAATGTACGGAATAAATGTACGGAAAAAAGTAGACAACATCTTTCAATGACCACTGCACGGCTTTTGGCTTGATAGCCAAGAATTGCCAAATTGAAGAGCCTCAATTTTCCTGCCTTTATACCGCTCATCTAAGATCAATCCTTGGATCGCACATCCAACCCCTGCGAATTCTGCGAAGGAATCCTTTAGAGGGGTGACCCTCTTTCCACCCCCCCCCTTCATCCGTGGCCTCCATCCCCTGGGAGATGGCACCACAGCTATCACTCAATATTTTCCGTGAGCGTCTCTCCCCTTAGCGTAATCTCTCCCACTCTGCTGCTTGCTTATCCGTCGTCTGGAGTCACATGCGTGAAGGGCCACGCTCAGCAGACGATCCACTCTCCAGCGATCGCGATAGCGCTATTTTTGACGTGAATCGTCTTATGCATCGGTTCGGATGGGGGGTGCTTAAATATTTGTTACGGCGATTCAATAACATCGGTATATCAAGTATTTCTTCATAGCTAAGAAAATATATGGGATATCCGAGCAGACCATTTTCCATTCGAAAGAGAAAGTTAAGGTTTAAAGGTAAGGATTTTAATAAAATGTCTGGAAATTGATGGCGACATCATACAAAATATATGGCCGCACAATATGAGTCTAAAATCAAGTTTCGCCACCAGCTTACAACTTATGTCTCCCTGATAGTGCTCCATATGGGTTTCTCCTCTTCTATCCTTCTTTACACTCTATCGTTCCTGATCTCATCCGTCCATTTGATCTTCTGATTCCGCCTCCAGCACAAATATACGAAATCCTTCATTCTATTCTGTTACAGCTTCCCAATGATCCTAGTCTCTGAGCCATTTAGCGCAACACCCCACACGAAGTTTTTTAGATACCTATTGGTAATCCTTTTTACTTTGAACACAACAGTAGTGCTTGCAACCGCAGTTCGTCATGAATGCTTTCTTGGCTTAACCCATTCTTCGTTTGTTTAAATTATTGTATCCCAACGTAATATCATGATAGGAGTGAGTTCATTTGAAAGATTTTAAACAATGTTGAGGAATTAACTTCGAAACA